>OY856410.1:1508810055-1513610055 GCA_963693085.1 Alisma plantago-aquatica | reverse complement strand
AGTGGCACACACAACCTTTTCAGACCTGGTCCGAGATCTACAGGGGTCTGTAGAGGTCGAGAGAGAAAGGTAATAGGTCACAACTAGCTTTTTGGTTCTGCATGTCTAAAATAGAAAATGAGATCAAAGATCTTACCTAGGAACCCCTTGTGCAAGCCGGAGATGGAGCACCCTCATTAGACTCCACATCCATCCTGGTAGAGCTCGACACAGCTGGCGTAGAGAGCTCCTCCTATGATAGGGCTGACTTGACAATCTCCGTTCACTATTGTAGATCACATCTGGGTCCTTCGACACCGAGAACACCGTCGTCTCATAGCAGAGATCACTTCCTCCTCTGCCACCCTCCCCCGCATCTGACTCATGAGCGGAGGAAGTCGCTCGGGCTTAGAGCACCTCTTCTGGTGTCACTTCTCTCCATAATGCCAAATAGGGTATCATAGCAGCAACCAATGATGCTCCATAATGTCTGGCATGTCTCCTCCCTTCACCCCTTCTCTAGCAATCCAGTCATCAACAAGAGCCGTCAATGGCTCCCCTTCTCTGCATGAGAACACGAAGTAGCTAGCCATCATAACTATAATGGTGGTGCCAAAGAGCCCTCAACAGTTGAGCACCAGGGAGAGAAGGCAGGGTAGATCGGAGAGGTCATCCCAACGGTCAATGCATCCAACAGGGCAGCACGATACCCTAGCTTCATGGGCACCCCCATTATGCGGCTAGGTATAGACATAGGAAAGGGCACACCAAGGAGGATAGGGACTCCCACATATATATAGATACTATCCTCTAATCTTTCTCCCTTTCTAGTTTGTTTCTTAATCAAACTTCTCACAATTATCCTTTCCCTCATATTACCATAACAAGGATGTAATAATTTAATTGGAGATTACTTAGGACCAAAGCATAAGACCATGAGTCACAATAAAACTCATTATAAAGGTGGCTAGTCAACTTTCCTAACAACTTATCTTAATCCATTAATATAGATGATAAAACCCAAACATTCTTTTAAACCATGTTTCCTATTTCTTTTAGGAAACTTACATTATTTGGCTTCGAATAAAAAGTGGATAATCTTTTAATTAATTATCTAAGCCACATATTATATTGGTTTATCCTAGAAATTCTCTCATCATCTTATATCCTTATTATCTATTAACCAAAAATGC
This sequence comes from Alisma plantago-aquatica, assembly GCA_963693085.1. Lineage (NCBI taxonomy): Eukaryota > Viridiplantae > Streptophyta > Magnoliopsida > Alismatales > Alismataceae > Alisma > Alisma plantago-aquatica. The sequence goes on along the minus strand of OY856410.1, from coordinate 1,513,608,883 downwards.
TTTGGATACCTATTATGATCATGAATATCCGAACTAACCAAATTCATGTCTCAGGGACCCATAAGTAAACTCTGATTATCCAATGGGGCCAAAAAGTGACCCTAAGACCCATGAACCGCATCTTGGGCCTTCCAAAGGATCCATGAGCTTAATTACATTCTTAATTACAAAATTAAGGCTTTTATAACATTGCATCTTGTATTAGTCTCATATAATCAAATATGCTCAAAGCACTTTATTTACTTAAATTGATCCTTTAATCAAATTCTAGGGTTTGGAATTATCAACCAAGATCCTTCAAATTCACTTTATTGTTATATGTTCCCTAATTCATTTAGGCTTGAAATATATGAATTTCAAGGATGTAACATTCACCCCTCCTTAAAAGAAATTTTGTCCCCAAAATTCAGGCCTACTGAGCCTAGGTGAATGATGACTCATATTATTTTCAAAACTTAGGGTTAGTACCCCACTTAGATATCTTTAACAACTTTTCCATAATATATAAATTTTCATTTTGTTACTAAGATTGACACCTGAATTGAAATACAAGTATATCCACATCTATAGTATAGACCTCTTATCATCAATTGATGATTTCATTCTTATTGGTGATTTTGTTATTACTTGGTGATTTCTCTTTTCACCTAGGTTTCTAACCTATTATTCCTTAATTTCACACAAGGGTGAGGTGACACCTCTAACCCTAGTTCATGTCATTAACCTCAACTTAAGACATTTACCCTCATATCTCAATTTTAAGCATAATGTGTGTCTATCCAATCTCCCTCACTCATAATGAGATGAAATAAGCATTTGACTGTAGCCCAAACACAAAGTTCATTCCATTCCAAGAGAGGAGATGGTACATCCACACATTACCTTTCAATTTCACATATTAAGTTGAATCATAATCAATATGACTCTAAACATACTTGTTCTTAATTTAATAACATTCTTATATTCGATGAAGTCAAGTGTCCCTTTTCTCACTCTTAAGTTAGGGCACCACTTCTCTCAATTTTTCATGACTTCATTATATCTTTTACACCTCGTGTATCATTATGAGCCTTAGCTAAAACCTTGAGGTCTCTAGGGGTATTGGTACCTTTGGAGTGATCTCATCCTTATGCATCAAGAGAGTGCCTTTCACATTCACCCATTAGGCTACATGATCCTCATGGAGGTAGCTAATCTCCTGAGTCATGTACCTTGGGTAAACCTAGCTATTACCTCCCGACCACATGGTCATGTACATTCAAGGCATATCAACTCCCAACCCATCGGTCCTATGTACCTCTAATACACCCTACTTGACCCTAGGATTGCATTAAGACTCTACCCTCCCTAAGGGTTTCTTTTGAGATGTCAAATCTTTTAAGCACATTATTCTCTTATTTAATTCTTTAACCCGGATTGACTTCATCTCTCTCTTTTGAGTACACATTATGTAGTGTTGTCCCAACATTGGGCTTGGGCCACCTTCCCTCTAGGGCTCGGTGCCATGTCGATCTTCCTTCCTGGGCTTGACCTTCTGTGATCTTCCCCTCCAGGGGCTTGATCCTAAACAACTACACTGTGGACTTGGGCCACCTTCCCTCCTGGGCTTGGTGCCTTACTGGTCTTCCCTCCTGGGCCCAAGCATTATAAATGGTATCATGTGATCTTCTATGCTAATAAAATGTTAGATGAAGCACAAATGAATTACACCACCACTGATAAAGAAATGCTATCCATTGTGTATGCATTTGACAAGTTTCGATCTTATCTTGTGGGTTCTAAAGTGATTATTCACACAAACCACAGACCCATCAAGTACCTGATGCAAAAGAAAGATGCTAAGCCTAGGCTACGGTGCTGGGCATTGCTGCTATAGGAGTTTGATCACGAGATAATCGACACGAAAGTTTTTGAGAACGTGGTCGCTGACCACCTATCGAGGATTAGAGTGGAGGACGATCATCTGCTGTCTATTAATGAAAGCTATGCCGATGAGGCAATCTATGTTGCCCAGATGGCCAATCTAGAAGGGCCATGGTACACGATATCTATAACTATCTTTCCTGCAAACAACTACCCCCAGAAAATTATATTATAATCAGAAGAAGAAATTCTTCTCTGATTTAAAGTACTATTACTAGGATGACCCTCTGTTGTTTATGCATTGCACTGACAAACTTTACAGGAGATGCATACTCGAAGATGAAGCCCCAAAGATCCTGTATGAGTGTCACTCATCCCCCTATGGAGGGCACTTGGGAGCTGAAAGAACCACAACCAAGGTTATCCAGTCCGGTTTCTATTGGCCCACCTTTTTCAAGGATGCTCACGCCTTTGTCAAAGCCTGCAATGAGTGTTAAAGGATCGGGAATATTTCCCACAGAAATGAGATGCCCATGTCTGACTGGATTGAAGTCAAGATCTTTGACATATGGGGAATTGACTATATGGGACTTTTCCCTTCATCATATGGTTTCAAGTACATTCTTGTTGTGGTGGATTACGTCTCCAAGTGAGTAGAAGTCATACCCACTACCACCTGTGATGCTAAGTCAATTATAAAGCTTTTTATGAAGATAATCTTCCCAAGGTTTGGAGTTCCTAGAACAATTATCAGTGATGGTGGATCACACTTTGCTGAAAGGCAATTCGAGTCACTTATGTGTAGATATGGCATTCGACACAAGGTTGCCACACCATACCATCCACAAATGTCTGGTCAAGTTGAAGTTTCTAACCGGAAAATCAAACAGATCCTGGAGAAGATGGTTGGAAAATCTCAAAAGGACTGGTCTACCAAGCTAGATGATGCTCTATGGGCATGCAGAATAGCGTACAAGATGCCGCTTGGCACCAAACCGTACTGGTTGATTTATGGGAAAGCATGTCATCTACCTTTTGAGTTGGAGGAAAAGGCTTTCTGGGCCATTAAACGTCTCAACATGGATCCTTCCCTGGCCGGAAAGAAAAGGTTCCTCTAGCTCCAAGAACTCGAAGAACTTAGGCTTCATGCCTATGAGAATGCAAGAATCTACAAGCTGAGAACAAAAGTCTGGCATGACTCTCGCTTAAGGAAGAAGGTTGTCAAGGAAGGTGATAAAGTTTTACTTTTTAAATCTTCTATTCAACTTTTTCTAGGGAAGCTGTAGACTCGATGGTCAGGACCGTTCGTGGTAGTGAAGATCTACCCATTAGGAATGATGGAGCTGTATGACAAGGATGATCCTGTAATGGTTTTTCCAGTCAATGGACACTGAGTGAAAATGTTCTATGAAGATGAAGCTTTCACAAGGTAATCCGAGTTGCCCCTGGATGATGCCGAAGCCGCACCTGCCAAAGAAGCCTATCAAAGATGGAAGATATCGAGCTAATGATAGAAACCATAGCGCTCCTTGGGAGGCATCCTAAGTTTTTAATTTCGTAGGATAGGATGTTATTTCCTTTTCCTACAAAGAACATTATGAACACTTTCATTGTAATAAGGCCCGAGTCTGTGCACGCGCCACACACTGACTCTCACATTTTCTGGTCCACCGACTTAGTTTTATCACCTTGATGTGTAATACTAGCTGAGGCTGAGGTTTGCACCTAGGCCAGTGATGTTTTACATATCAAGCACATTTTAACTTTAGTTTTCAATTTCACTAAGTTTTTTGTGTCTTTAGGGCAAAGCATGTGGCTTTTGAGCGCAATACATGCCGCACAAGAATGATAACCATCTTTATCACTTGCGCTTAACCGTAACGGGTTACCATGCTAGGCAAGCGTGTCGGGTAGCGGCGTGTCATGCAGACTGCATATTGCTCTGACAACTAAGTATCATGCCACACCACGCCCAGAAAGCATCACGCGAACCCGTGTCATGTAAGGAGTGTGCCGAGTAACATGTACCTCCCGACACACATGCCAAGTAAGGCACCACCTCCTTTAAGGCCTCCCGACACGACATGATTAGACAGGATTTACCGTGCTTTGGAAGGCGATTCGCGTGCATGCATGACGCATGTCTCCATTTTCACCGATTAATTCTACTCACGGACAACTATATAAGAAACTTAAGATTTACCGTGTCGGGTTACCGAGGTTTACCTAACTTCCACTCCCATATCGCACAACCTCTCATATTGCCCAAAGACCTCCGAGCTCCTGTGCCAACTTTTTTGCTTACCACCCACCACGTGTTGTGTTCACCATCTCTCCACCCAACAAGGTAATAGCCTGTGACACGTAACCTGTTTCACATAAAGTGTGTCACACAGACTCTATCACCCATTTTGTATCGCGCACCGCGTGTCAGGAAAAAATTTAAGTGCGTATCGATTTTTCTATCGCTTTGATCATATCGGGTCCCCCGTTATGTCGTACGACACATGTATCGTGTGATACCTGTATCGGGTAATCCTTATCGCGCTGAGTGAGTTTGGGGGAGCCTACACGATGTGCGTATCGCACAACTGTACCGTGTTCCTGGGCTATTGACTTCCCAAGTGCATCGATTCCCTTTTACCTGATATCAGTTTATAATGAGTATCGTTTAAAGAGCCTGTCGGATTTCTCAGTATCACACACTTACATATCACGTGCCAGGAACTGTAAATAGTTTTGCTCCTAACCCAAAGATTGTCGTTTCTTTTTGCAAACCAACACCGATTTTCAAGGGTATCACCCAAAACGTATCGGGCGGACAGAATTTTGCCCAAATAACCCTTTTTTTAATTTAATTTCTCTATCTTTTCTCTTCAGAAAATGGCACACAACAAGGAGACTATCATCCAGGTGGACGAGCAGGGCCGGAGGATCAATCCCGAGGCCACAACTGTGCCCACCGGAGGGCATAAATTCCCTAACCCAGCAACAACTGGGCCATCTGAGGCCGAGAAGCAGCATCGAGTCGAGGCAACCACAGCCCCGACCACAACGGTCAAACCCAAAGTTCTATCCCACTCTCTAGGGCACTTCATACCAAGGGACGTGGACCACCAAAAGCGCTACACCAAGCTAGAGGTGAAGGTCTATCGACCGAACAGATTCTACCACCACGTTTCCTTCCAACAAATTGACATCTTCAATAGGCTAGAAAACATCCTCGAAGCTACCGAACTCTGGAAGATTTGCTTCGGCTTCTCCAACTCATACACTGAGTTGACAAAGGATTTCATCTCCTTCCTCTACCAGGTTCGGAACACCCTAGAAGAAAGAAAGAGGTACGGCGGAGCGGACAGGCTGCAGGGGCACCTCTACAATCAAGACCATGAAATAACAGAGAGGCTGCTCAATGAGATCTTCTCAACCAGCACAACCGAGTAAGAAATGCTCAATAATGGAGCCTCAGTGATAGTGATAGCTTTTACCCGGTCAATCTGTAGAAGAAACTAATGGGTGAGTCCTCCTTCAAGCTAGGAAGAAAAGTAGCGATGGTTCACTCTTGCTTTTAGCAGACCGTGCATAAGATCGTGGCCAACCTACACTTCAACAAGTACAAGACAAGCAACCTATACACTAAAGAGCTGCACCTCATCTGTATATCATGGCTGGCAAGCCGATCAATTTGGGATGCTTCCTGCTCAACCATCTACACCCGATAAAAGATGCCACCAAGGAGTACAACATGGGAGGAATAGTCAACCTGATCACGGTCGGGCTTGGGTACCCGAAGGAACCGCGCATCTTGTCGTGAAATAGGGGTGATGACAAAATAGATATTAAATTCATCACTAGGGTGAACATCATTAAGAAGGAGTGTCGCCAACTCTTCTATAGGTTCGTAAGAACAACATCCTCCTACCCCTCCCAGACTGTGTCAACTACGATGCAGAAAAGCTAGACTTCACGATGGCAGAGGTTGAAGCTCTAACTATCAACACAGCCTACGCTGTCACAATAGCCATCCAAGAAAGGATGGCCACCATAGGGAGGCCTGCACCAATACAAGCTCGGTGGGACAAGTCGTCGGTGGTCGTCCTCAAAGACTCCCCGATTGCCATCACCGCATAACCAATAGCCGCTACTCTAGTGGCTGCTACTCCCACCACCAAGCCAACCGGGGCTACTACAACAACACTCGCTGTGGCTACAGATGAAGTGGTGACCATCGTGGAGGTCGTCGACACAGCCAAGGCCACCACAACGGTTGTAGCCTTAGAAGTAGTTGTTGTGGCACTACAAGCTTCAACCCTGCCGGTAATGGCAACAGCCACAATCACTCCCTCAATGCAGTCGGATGCCTCTCGCAATAGCGATGAGGTGTTCATCGAGCTCCTAGTTGCTGAGCTCAGGTCTATTCAGCAGACCCCAACACCACCAACCACGACTCCAGTGGTCATCCTGGAAGATGAGGGAGAGAGTCGAGCGGTTGATCAGCACTCACCCACTTCACCACCTTCTCTACGACCCCACACTAAGGCGATAGATACAACCGTAAAGGTGCCAATGCCACGCCCAGAGGCCATGCCCTCGCATACCATCCTGGTGGACTCAGTCCCGACATACGATGCACATTTAGCGGGCTACGCCACCAATGCAAGGAGCAATACAAAGAGCCAAAGCCGATCGGCGGTCCCCTCCTCTCCAGGACACACTTTCAACTTCGAGTTCGATAACTTTTGTGAGGCAACACACAACCATAGTGGTACTTTCTCTTCCCTGACCCACAAGTTTCAGGTCTTCCAACAGTGACTAGGTGAACAGGAGTGCCAATTACTGAGCCTAGTTGGCCTCCCAAGCCAACTAGAAGCAATGAACCAAACGATGTAGGTAGAGCTCCAACACTTAGTCATCATCGAGTAAAGACTTGACAAGAGGGACGATTGTCGCCACTCAAGGCATTCCTAGAGGTCACCATCACTGCCGGCATCTTCATCTCTATCGTCCTCATCATCATCCTCTTCCTCCAACTCATTTTCCTCCTCTGATGCCAGCGGTCCAACCAATCCTTTCACAATGCCTGAGGAGGAGGTTTCCAAGAAACCTACCGATGGGCCCCTACAGAAGAGGGGAGCAGTCGCAACATCTACACATCTACTCCTATACAACCGCTAGAGATGAACGAAGCAATAAAAGAAATGTCTAAAGGCCTAGTGGATGACTCCTCTAAGGGAGAAGGGAGTGAATTGCATATCTCTCTTGTAGAGCAACCTTTGAGAGAAAAGACCTCAGCGACTGATAAATTCTGTGCACCGTTTGAGATTCCAGCCTTCACGATGGCTGACTTCGATAGACGGGCCATTGGATATCTGACAGTCTATGACCAACTTCTATTAAACATGGTCCTTAGGCCATAGATGGCGGAAGAAGCTTTCCTTTGGATCAATGGATACTTCTCTGTATGACACCGAGAACTCAAAGGAATGTTCCGCTCTGAAACAGTCATAGGGGATATCTTGTTCAGAGTCCTAGAAAGCATCATGATCGACAATATCACATTCAGGACAAGCCGACAGCCAATCTACAATGCCACTTCAGCCTTAGCCAGTCGATTGCTAGCAGAGGCAAATGACTCACGACTGGTGATTGATATGCTGAAGCATGTATAAGAGCACAACCTTGACCTGGTGCTAGCCCCCCACAAGCATAGGGGGCACTAGTTTCTCTACATAGCCGACCTCCACTCCCACAACATCACTTTCTTCAGCTGCTACACCATGGAGATCCCCCACCTAGAGAACATCTTCATCCTCCCTGAAGACACTGACCTCAGGCTTCTGCCTCTATGCCTTCACCGGGTCATCAAACAAGGCATCCAATGTCACGACGGTGTCTGGAACTTCTGTGTTAAAGGACTTCCCAGTCCAAGAAGAATCAGGAAGTAGAAATAGCACCTTCATCGTCTTACACGCCATGGATCTTCTGAATATCTTCATATACATACTGCAGCTCTAGGGTACAAATTTCTATCACCTTAGGAGCATCTACACACTGCTACTGATAAAGGATAAGTGCTATTTCCTAGATCCAGAGCTTCCCGAGGATCTTCTAGAGATGGATTCTAATACGGATTCCCACTCCTCTCCACCCAGTAGTCCTCCAAGAAATGAGGTCGAGGGCTCCTTTGACGTCTTTAGGTCAGGCAAGTAGATAGAGCACTTGCAAGCCCTACTCGCTGCTGAAGGCGATTCTATCTCACCTGTCATCGCAGACTCTATCATCAGCAACTTTGACCGTTCCGCCTACATCTCTCTATCTTAGGAATAAGTCAATCATATACTTCTACAACTTGTTGATTCTAACACTGCAGATGTCATCTATGAGAAGAATAATGCAATGGTCCCCATCGACGACCTACGTGACGTACTCAAGGCTGGCAGATGTCTAGCAATGATGGTGGCGTCAACTTAGCTCCTTCTTTTACAAAAGAACATTGGATCTCTCTACATAGCACATCCAATGATGTTCAATGATCTTTGCCTAGCCGATGAATCTGGGGCACGCGGGCTATTCCAACTTCAAATCCAGAAGTGTTTGCCACACATAATGTTCCTTCCTTTGCTGCACGACAACCACTGGATGCTTATCATGATATACACCAACACCCATGTTGGTATCTTCTACAACAACTCTGATGCCAACACAGACTGGCCAACGAAGTTTGTTACAGTGCCAGAAACACCCCTTGAACGATTAGCAAAGAAATACTACACTGAGGTGGTGGCCATGATAAAGACACATCTTGAAGATCCGGCGGCAGCGTGGTATGACTTCTATTTCTACCACCGCAGTCCAAAACAAGCTCCTCTATCAAATGATTGTAGAGTATACATGCTTCACTGGATATTCTACGTAGAAGCAATGAAGAAGGCACCAGAGAAGCTCCATGACTTCAACTACCACAGCCAATGAGGAGAATACGTCATGTAGCTCCTAACTGTTGAAGGCGCATGCATCCGCTGAACCGTTACTAATCTATGAATGCTCTCTCCTATTCATCTCACTACTTTGGGATAGAGTATGGGATGAGTTTGGGGGGAGGGCTCCATAGCATCAATGAGGGAGGTACTCTAAAATATTTCCTCCTTTCCCTTTTCTTTCCTTCCTTCATCATACTCCATGTATACATGTATATAAATGTTTGATAGTAAGCAATACATACACCATACATACACACCGTCTGTCCCTCAAAATTGTAAAAATTACTTCATTATAAATACTTGGTACAACTTCCAGTTGGTTCTCTCCATGCCCAAGGTTGTGTACATTTCTACTATGCTCTCTTGAAAACATAGTCTTAAACGACAAAGACTATAATTTTCTATGCCAACTTTGAAAAATAATCTCATTCCAACTAAAAGATGTGCAGGTGAAGGAAAAACCTGCCCAAACAACAAAATCCCTTTTCCCTACCAACTAAAATCCCAAAAGGAGAGGAAAGCCTTATGAGAGTGAATAAAATCATGAGAGTTGTGCTAAAAAAACACACTTGGTTTCCCAAAAGTACCCATCTTTAGGCATGGTAGATACGGGGAAGTGGTACATAGGATGTGAAATCACTGCTCTAAAGCCAACTATCTTGGACTGCAGGAACCACTTGCTCGTTAACGGACCTATACCTGGATGGACCAATGGGAAACAAGAAAAAAAACCCAAAAATCCTTAAGCCTTCCCAAAAACCCCACCTTCTACCCCCAAGATTCAAGCAGTTTGGTGTGAAAGCTAACTTCAACATCATGCACCAAAGTCTCACAAAAGTTGGGGAGAAATTTTTGTGTAATAAGGTGAGAAAAATAAAGTCCATTGTCTGTGGTCAGACGTAATTTTCCTCAGGACATTCCAAAATCCACTTAACCTTTGTCCAAATACTACACTTGGTTTTAAAAGTACCACAAACAAAAGTTTTAAAATAAGTACAGATTGATTGAGGACAATCAAAATGCTAAATTTGAGGGAGTTGATAACACCCATTTTATGGCTGCTAGAGCTTATATTTTATTACCAAAATAGCCTCCAAACTTAACTTCCCTTTATTTTATCTTATTTATTGTGAAGATATTATACCCACTATGCCCCTGACAATATTTCCCAACTTTTGTAGGATTTTTCTCATTTCTTCCACAAAAGAGCACCAATGGGCCCCTCAGGCCCATCAACAATGAAGTCCCCATCCCGACCCTGTAGCCGCAAGGCAACACACCTTCTTACCTATCATGGTCGCTACCCGATACGATGACAACCCGACGTGGGCGTGTCACATGGGAGCCCTGGACGCTGCAACCCTCTACCCAATATGGTACCATACACATCACGGTTTGCCACCTGACAAGGTCATTACATGATATGGCTACCCCTCGGTGCAGTAGCTTGCCAAGCCTCCACCCCGCCATAGCCGTACACGATGCACTCGCTGCCCAACACGTTCATGGCCCGACACATGTGTCGGGCGATAGCTGTATCGCCCCCTCCCGGAGCCACAATAATGGAACCAGGACGAAGGACATGTGGTCCAATAAAAGCCACAACTCCCATCAACTCACTGCCTATAAATAGCAGCTACAAGCCTACGATGGGACGGGTCAGACACTACAAGAGCTAACTCCCAGAGAAAAGGAGCTAGTGCATTGAGTTTCCGGAGAGCCTGCCGGGCGATACTAGGTGAACACACCCCCATCCCGAGAGGGATGGGAGGAGTTCACTTGGAAACCATTCCGCCAGTAGCAAGCAACATGATATGATTTTCAAGGCCACTTCAACAATGTTGGGTTCCTACCTGGGCTTCAACCCGAGATGACCTACCCACCTATACCCGACACGAAGAACCTAAGAGACTTAAGATAGTGTTTACCCAATATGTATCCTAACATGACACACTACCCAACTTGATATGGTCAATACCTATAACGGTTGCAGCCTGACATGACCATATCAGGCGGAGGTCCTATCTCGATATGACCCTTACCCATCGTGGTCCACGACCTGACATGGTCGTATCCTGATAGGGCCGCTACCCAGTATTGGGTTAACACCATCTTAGGTGTCTGGTACTGTGAACTTTGTTCTCCTAAATCAAGGAGACCAATACTTATCTTCCCTTTACATCATTTACTTTCCTTTAATTACTGCATTGTAACTAAACCTTTATGGCTTTATTTCATTGGATGATTTCTTTCTGGCATCTGAGTTCTAGTTTACTTTCCTTTAATTACTGCATTGTAACTAAACCTGTGGAGTTTATCTCATATTGCTCTATGTATGGCTTTATTTTGTTGGATGATTTCTTTGTGGCATATGAGTTCTAGTTTCTTCGTTCTGATTCAAACTTTTGACTAGCTATCAAATCGTGTCTCTTGTTTTGACTCCTTCGAGAGGAGGATGTTGTAAACTTCTAGAGCTTGGTTTGATTAGGGTGTACGAGAGTACCCAGAACCAGAGCTGCACTCAGTTTATCCTTCCATGCGAGCCCTCTCCTGGTACCTTCGAGAGAAGGAACTTAGTGCATGGCCTATTGGCATCTTCTTTGAGAGAAGAAGGCACTAGATGTAGGCCACCACCACTTGTTACGATTAAGTTATCTTCCTTCGTGCTATGCCCCATAGATAGTTTTATCTACTTAGTTTCCTATATACGAAAACCATTATAAAAACTACTAAAACCCAAAATACCCAAAGCTTTAATCTTTCTCGTAACTCCCTTTGGATATAGGTTTTCATTTAATTCTTTGAGATTCTTTTGCTACAACAAACCCTTATCCTTTGACTCTTTGACGTGCTTAGACAAGTAAAAATTTGGTTCCAAAGAGCTATTCTCTAAGTCCCCGTGTTTGACTCTGAACTACTTCGACCCTGTGCTAGTTGCAGGAGTCTTAAACATTCAAGTATTATAAATTACTAATGTCTGATGACCTAGACATGTCTCTATTTTTGGACCCACGTTTAAGTCTTATCAATTGGTGAACCGGTCCTCCCAATATGATGCAAGCTAGAATATGGTGGAGGTAGTGAACCATTGAGATGTGAATGTATGACACCTTAGCACCATATGGGAAAGATGGCGACAACTTTTTGTTCTTCGCCTAGAATTTTTCAACTTCATATTTCATGGACATGTAGCTATAGATTTTGGGTGATGCACTTCTTCTGCTACTCCTTGTTAACATTGATGATGAAAGTGGTGAGAGCATCATTGTCTAAGGAGTCCTCCTCCCTAAACTTGAGAATGTAGTAGTTTTACTCACAATCTTCACTGAAATGATTTGTGTAGGAAGCTGGGAACACTAGGATGAGCTTCTTGAAGACTGGTGGCACACAAAAGGAAAAGAGAGAGATGTGCACACAGATTAAAATGAGTATCAATGGATCAAATATGCCCAAGCCTTTGAGTGTCTTCAGGAAGGAATATCTAGTCACATGCATGCCAAGGGCCTCCATGCACTTTTCATTCTCGACAATGACAAGGGCCTTGTACTTGGAAAGAAGAGGAGTGATTTGGGATGGGAAACTGGGGGCATGCTTTTGGGTTGCTCCCTCCTTGGTATGGTTGTGCCGAGGCATACAAGAGGAAGTTCCATGACTGTGGGCATAAGCTCCCTATTGAATGTCAACATTGATTATCAGCTCCTCGACTGTAGCGCCATCAGTTTCCATGGCCTCTTCACTGCGGGATTCCTCATCCTCCATGTCATTGTAGGCATGTTGTCATACATGTTCGGTTGTCGAATGTGTATGTCCCTAGCGGGCCTAGTGGGGTGTGTGAGAGGGGTTGAAATATGTTATTGTGAATTTTTCCTTGCCCTTTCTTGAGATGAAGAAGTTTAGCTTTTGTAGCACCCCATGACCAGACCAGTCAGATGGGTGGTCAGACACGCCTCCTTAGGTTTTTGGCATTTTTTGGTTTCTTTAGGGAAGTAGATCGAGCGATCTAGAGGTGGATATGGGACTATGTAGGAAAGAAAATCGGGCGATCTGGAAGGGAGATCGGGTGATCAGTAATTGGTTGTTGCTCCTATGTACCACTAATCAAGCCATCTATTAAGGGTGAGCATCCAATCTATAGAGGGTTAGTGAACTTTGTAGAGTGGGATCTGGCTATCAAGGAGGGGGATTGATCGATTTATGGGGTGTTGCAGGCATGCTCGGTGTTGTTTGTTCGACAGATCTGGTTGAGAAGATTGGATGATCTACAAGGGGGTTGGTGCAAGTGACGTCAGTGAAGTAGTGTATATGGCATGTGAGGACCATGGTGTCGATCAAGTGAAGATGCTTAGATGATTGAGTGATCACAGTGGTGGTGAAGGACAATTAGGAGTGATGTGCCATTGTTGGGTGGAGAATTAGGGGGGAAGGGTGGGTCATTCATTATCATTATTTGGTGGATCATATGTGGCAAGATTGGTTGATCAAGTAGCATTCATTCGAATGAGTAGTGAGTAGGAGCTGAAGTGATCTGTTACATGAAACCGAGATGTCTGACGGGTGCAACAAGAAGGATTAAGGCACAAATATTAGGGTAAGGGGAGGGTTTGAGGTTGATGTCGACTCCCTTTCCCTTAACCCTAATTAGAAAGTTGTGGGGCTAAAGATCAAGCGATCTAGGGATATTGTATTGACTGATTAGTATTCTTCATCTTGCAGAAACTGAAGCATTGATTGGGAAATACCATAGTCATGGATCGTTCAAACAATGGGGGTGGGTGTTGGTAAATTCCACAAGCTTATCGGGTCACCAACGTGTGTGTTTGGGCAAGTAGAAGTGGACTAGGAATTCTTATATTTTTGTGTCATGTTGATGATCAATGATCAACAAGGTAGATTGGTCAATCTGTAATAATTCCTCATGTCCAGTGGCCAGTGATGATTTGGGGTTTTTGTGATTTCCTGATATGGAGAGGTTATTAGGTGATCTACTTGAGAAGGAAATGTCTTCTATCGGTAGATTAGGAAAATAAGGAGAGTGATCGGGCAATCTACTGGGAGTTGAGTCCCTATGACAAAATGGACCCCCACGGTCAGTTGATCTCGGATGAAGATCGCCCGATCTAGGATGTAGATCACCCGATCTGAGGGATAGTTCTTTTCTCAACTCTTGAGTTTGTGCATAACTCACTTTACGATTCTATTTCAAACATTATTCCATAGTTATGGTATTCTTTATATATACATATCATGTTTCATTTGCCTTAGCCATTCCCTTAAGGGCTCTAGTGGTAAAGGTACCTTTGGAGTGATCTCCTCTTGACCCACATGGGCCTGATATACATATGGAGTGCTTTTCACAAGGACCCCTTGGGCCCCATGTTCTCATGGAGGTGTCCATTCTCTTGATCTAACGGGCCTTAAATACTCAAATATAGCTTTCTCCTAACCCCATGGGCCTTATGGACTTAGGGCATGATCACCTCTAGACTCCTTAGGTCCTGTGTACCTTCAAACATCCCTACTTGACTCAGGATTAACTTAAGGCTCTACCATGTCTAGGGTCAATTTATATTTTATAACTTCATTTCATCTCTCTTGTTAATTACACCTTGTTTTAGGACAAGGGTATCAGATTCCATTGTATTTATACATCCCATGACTCATTGTTAAGAAGAATATAAGACTTAGATATCTTTCATATAATTCCATTTAATATGTAATATTCCATTACACATTTCTCTTGAGATTTCTCTAACAAAAGTTTTCATTTATATATATTGATGCATCCAAGGTATAAAGCCAAATGCACACCCTTCTTTTTCAAACTTGATGATCGTAGGGCTTATAAACATTAGATGCAAGATTAGTACATTTCTTTTAATGTATTTTACTTGTCATCACCTATCTACCTCAGCACTTTAGTCACCAAGGCTTTCACATTTAACTATGTTGTAGTTGCTTTCCAATTATTAGAGACAACTTACCTTGACTAGGTATGGTAAGTGCTTGCATGCCTTATACCCACACCATCCCATTACATTCCATATTTCTAAGATTAGGTCCTTTGAGGACGTCCAAGATTACCTCAACTCTTAGAATGAGGTTGGTTAGTTCACCCTTCTAGTGAAATTCCTAACTTAGGGTGCCTTCTTGACTTTCGACATGAGGTTAGGCTTGCTAGCCACAACTTGACCCCACATGTTTAAGGTTATCCCTCTCCCCATATGCCTTTTTTCAATCTTGGGTTTACCCACACTAGGTTGTGATACCACCCCTAAGAGTGTCTTGAGCGTCCTATATTTTCATTTTGTAATTGCCAATTTTCTATGTTTCATATACATATTTAAACCCTTTATGTGTAGTCTTATATGCATGTATGACTGCACATACTTGAATGCATGGGAAACTAGGGTATCTAGTTTGGAGTATACAAACTATCTTATCAAAACATATTTTGATTTTTTCTTTCCTTTACTCCTAGATAAGGTTTGTTTGGGTAGGGCTATTATTTCATCCATACAACTCCCATTACCCAGGTTTAGGGTTTTGTATTACGGTTAGGGACTATGCTTTATATTTTAGGGTTTTATGATTCCCTTGATCCACTAAAGGTTTCATACCCTATTGGTTTATGTCACTCAATTCCTTTATGGACGATTGGGTTTTCCCACCCATGCTTAGGTGTTTCTAGGGTTTACCCTTACTAGAGAAAAACCCATATAATCTTAAAACATCTTTTTTCATAACTAGGTCATTATTTTAACATTATGTGTACATTAATTGGTAGATGATTCCTTAATCCTACTTCTTCTCAAAAGCCTAACTTGAGATAAGGAGGGAAGTTCATTTTAGGATTTATTAAACAAAAAAATGAGAAGAGACAAAATTAGAGGTGAGAAAACTTAGGGAAATATTATTTTGGGAAAACCCTAGGTTTTGTCCAGGCAGGTATCACTTTAGCTTAGGATTCTCCATACACCAACGTAATGGTTCAAATGAAATATCGCTAGCAACCAAAGTTGTGATCCTTTTTGGAGACCATTACGCTTAGGGTATTCCCTAATGATTTTCCTGATAATTCTCCAAACTATTTGAAACTATCAACTATATAATTTTATTTGATAAATCTACAATCTGATATTAAATGTAACAACTCCAACTATTTGATGTCCTCCAATCAAGATATGCCTTAAAGTTGAGAGTCAATACCTAAATTTTCAGGATCCAAATTTAGAAAATTAATAGATAATAATCAATAAGTCCATCAAGTGAACAAATATCTGATACAAGATACATAATGAGGCTTCTCTAAGGAGTTAAATGAATTACTCCAAACAAACTAGGATATACATAAAAAATACTAATACTACCTATATAATCCTCCTTGTGACATTATCTTAAGATCTTCAATGTTTCCTTCTAAATTTCCATATCTTCATATCTTTATGAAAGTTACTTATAACGTAAAAAAAACTCAGATCATTATATTTTTATATTGTGTATGTGGATGCATACCAAAGTGTGCATGTAATATAATAACATATATTGTTGAACAACCAAACATATGAACTCAATTTTCATTTAGATAAACTAACACATGTTTGTCATGCCTCCTTGGGTGTAAATTCTATCCATCATTGGATTCAGGTGAACTATGCCTTAGTAGATCTAACCAAAGGTTCATTTTATCTTATGTTTCATTATGTGATACTCATAGTGGAATTATAATGAACATGAAGTAAATAAACATCCAACAATTTATTTCATCAAACTTTGAGAAATCTATGGCAAACTTAGGAATTTGATATGTGCATTTATTCATAGAGTACCACCTACCCCAATGTAGACCATGCAATTATATACATGCATTCCAATCATTAAGGTACATTCAAGTAATGCATAATCAATGCCATTATTTGCATGTATGTATAGGCCTAAAGTGCCTCTCTTATACTCCAGTGATATAACCAGGGTTGAATCTAGGGTTAAGGTTCATGGATGATATTAGGGTTAGGTCTTGAAACCCCTAATTTACCTGTATATGGTTATGAGGAGCTATAAACCCTAAGATACATCATCATTTTCATTAACTTGGGATATCATTATATTCAACAATACCAATTTTTATGACAAAGTAAATGTATTCAATATATTAAACACATTACATTAGATTCATGTATTATTATACTTTTTTGACCTACGATCAAATCTAGGTATTAAAAGCATTTTATTCATATTCTAATATCATTATTTAGAGAGATAAAAATGATTAGTTACATTACTTGCAAGATAAATCTATTTGGGACCAGTTACATAAATCAATGTCAACAATTAGTATCTTATCTATAGGTAATGCGGGTCCAATCCCCAAGCAATGGCCTCCTACCATATTAGCTCTATGTTCCATGCGGTTCAGGATTTGATAAAAGGATAAAGGACCTAATTAACCATGCAAGGTGAACCACATCATCACTCACCTAAGGGCTCGAGGTACAACTACCCCATGGATTCATTTCTCTCCCCGTGCCATGGTCTGCACCAGTAGTAGCGGTTGTGAGTCAACCCCCATTATTGACTCTCAGCCATGTGTGCTAAGAGCAACAACTCAGATTGCCAATGTCTTTGGTAACCTTAGCCAAACCTAGCAAGGTGTCACATAGGGTCAATAATAATTGGAGGGATGGGTTACCTACGTTGGGTTTTTCATAATTATATCCAAAAATGGAAATAAGAGACTTACCTACATTCTGAGTGTGCCAAGGATGTGTAAAACTTATAAGAGGTCCAAGGGGAGTTTCCTACCATCTTTGGAGTTACATGGTGGTATGAGGTTGAGTTCCCAATCGTGAGCTCCGATCATCCACGACGAGAGTTCAAGGCATGGAACTTAGGCTCCTTGTGCTTTTCCTAGGATCAAGTACCTCCCGTAGTGGTCTAGTGCTGATCCAAGGCCAATTAATTGGTCAGAGACACCTCAAGCATCGAGACAGGGTAGGGACCTCCAACGTTGGAGGTAGAGTTTGACACTAGATTGGAGGGTTCCTCTGGTGGAATTGAGGGTAGCATGGATATCACAAGGGACCTCTAGATGAATTTATATAGGCAATGCGTAAGGATGGAGGTGGCTAGCACCGGTTCTAGCTTCCTAGAGCTTAGGGGTATTGTGAATTATCATCCTTCTTCACGATAATGACATTCCTATTTTTCTTGAGTTCGACATGATCTCCTAACCAAATTGGGTTTATCTTGTGAGAAATGGTTGAGGAGAGAGGGATGGATCAACATGGTATTTACAATCTTTAGACCTCTCTTCCTGAGGTATAAAATGATGCAACCTGCATTAGATTATAATTTAATATCTATGGGGAATCCATGCATACACATAAGGTTCCTATGTCTTTACTTGTATGGACCTTAGGCATTATAGTGTTTATTCTTTATCAATCAAAAACCCAAAGTTTAACTTTAAGTGGATTATAAAAAACTTATAGAAATCCTATAGCCCACTAGGACAGTTGAATTAACCCCAAATTTTAGGATTATCATGATACTAGGATTATCACAGATTTAACCAAGTTTGGGATCAAAATTCTAAAAATAAATACCTCTTTCTTGCTATTCGAGTATGTACTTAATCAATCCTCCTAGATACAAATAATCTTATAATTATCTCAGAACTTGGATTTATCCTCTTTTAGTCATTATGTTGCAAGGGACTAGGTATTAGATCATTATAGGTTTATTTGGTACCCAAATACATGGAATACAAGTAAAGGCTAGATAAATTCTCATTTAACTATCTAGGTCATTAATCACTTTAGAATATTCTAGAGTTTTTCTCATTATCTTTTAGGTAGTTTTCCAATCAACTCATTATATTATTGGTATCTTATTTATACATGATATTTTCATTTTATTTATCATGGATCCCATGGACTTATCTACCACTTGAGTAGTCCATTTGGGCCTGAGTTGAATCCTAAGGTCCATCATTCATATTTAGGCTGATCTCCCCTGCACTACAAACATGAGGTACATTAGAGTGTGGGAAGTCAATGATAATGAAATATTCACCACCAAGTTTGCATACTCTTTGATCCACAACCATATATACATTAAAATAGAAGGCAATTGGAAAGTATTGAGAAGGACAAGGTGTTCACAAAAGTAAAGTTGTAGATGTGGATTATGTCACATGATACAATATTGACCAACAACAAGCAAGTGAGAAGGCACATCACCACTAATAAAAAATATGCACATTGCAAGGAAGAAGAAGAGACTAGTCTACCTGTTGTGAGAGATTTTAAATACATTTGAGACAATGGAGAGGGGTGTGCAATGGAATGATCACTTATGATTTATTTAGTGTGGCACTTTGTACCCTTCTTAAAAGGTACATGGGAGGAGATGGCCAATACTAGAATGTCTTCATGATAGTGTGTCGACATACTTGGCAATGCAAGAACAATCACATATTTGAGCACTGCACAAAGTTCACAACTCGTCAGATTTAATACATCCTGAAAGAATCTATACACTTGATAAAAGCATGGTAGAGTGAAGAGTACAATGGGAGCACAATATGTTTGTCTAGATTGGATAAGACACACATGTGGAATCTTTAAACTGAATACATATGGTGTGGGGGGGGAGAAGGTAGTAGTAGCAATTGTCATATGATATGAGAGAGGGGTATGTCTAGGAGGATATAGAAAATGCATTCACGCTAATTCTATAATTGAATCCGAGCTAAGTTCTATTGACATGGAAGTTGACATTGCTAATGATGGATCTTTCCAATGTGTTGAAACTAAAACTGATTGTAAGGTGGAAACTAATTTGCTTGTTGTGAGACCCGAGATATGCCAACTAGGTTGATAAGATATAAAGGCAAATGAAGGATAAGAGAGAGTGGAAGATCATGGTTACATGCAGAGAATGCAACACTACAACTAATATTTTGGCCAAGAGGCACTTGAAAAACAAGAATGACTTTTCGTATCATTAGACCCCCAAACATAGTTGAATAAGGTCTAGACAATGACAATTGTAATTGTAGTAGTACTACCAGGTTTATTTCTTGTTTGAACCCTAATGATTGTAGTTTATATTTGAATTTTATTTCTATAGGAGAGCGAGGTGCATAAGAAATCCTCTTGAATTCCCTAAAAAGAGTGTTAGGATCTAGAATCATTTAGTTTTTATTGATAAATAATTGATTTGAGGCTTAAGTTTAAAAATTGAGATAATATCTTAAGTATGGAATGATCATACAATTTTATCATTTTAATAAGTATAATTTTAGATTAGTTATGTATAACTTTTCTAGAGTTAGGTGAGGGAAAGGAAGAGTCAAAGCTAAACTTTTAAAATTTAAGGAACAAAGAAATTGATATATATATATATATAATATTGGTCAACCTTAAAGTAATAATTTAATATACCTAAAAGTATCAAATTTGAAACTAACTCTAAATTATAATTTAAAATGCCTCAGTTAGATAAGATATTACTTTTTTATTAATTAAAATATCAAATGCACACTCAAATTGACAAGGAAAGAAAATTTCCAATCATGTAAATAGATCTATAAAGTTTATTACATTTAATGTGTCATGCCTCTTACCTTGCTACGATGGACATCTCAGACTGTAAAATATTCATAAGATGGTGCAGAACCCATCTTCGACCTTGGGTAGGAAAAGCTACTTTTGTGCACATTTACCACTCCCCCTTTGATTTGTTTCCTCTTTCTCTCTCTCTCTCTGATCAACCAATATTCATAATTTTTCTTTCTTTAGCTTCCTTGTATGATTTTGCACATAGTGAGCATAAATTTGAACCCAAACCTAGACCTAAGTCACTTGTCTTGCAATCGCCCCCAAGTGCCAATTGCTTTGAAGGTCATGTGCCTTTCTGCCACCACTCACACTTCATTCCTCTAAGATCTCCTTCTCCCTGATGATTGTTTTATCCTATCTTTATTCCTTCATTGGTAAACATCTATGAACTTTGTTCTTCACGTTTTGCTACCTGATTTCACCTTCTTTCACTCCTTCTATTTCTCCCAAATTTGGCCTTCAATATTCAAATTTAAAACGCTCTGCCAATGTAAAAGAGAGGGAGATGATAAGGTTCCCTCCACATTTTGATTCTATCCCTTGTGCTTAGTTTGTTTTTGTTTTCAACAACAGGCCTGTGCCTTACAACGTGTACATGACTCTTCTAGTACTAGCTTTTAGTACTTAGAAAAATCCCAGTTCCTGATAATATGTTTTGATAGAGTTGGAATCTATCGATGGTAGGTCTTGTAATGAAGCTGTATCTCCTTATCCATCTTGTTGAACACTATCAGTTCATCATTTGTTTTCCCCCATGTTTTTTATTATATCTCCCTATCCATATGACTTGAATACATAGGGTGGTGGCCTACAATGCGATGGTTCCATCATCTTTTCTACAGTTAACAAGGTTCCTCAAGCCATTGCTCAAGTTTGTATTAGGATCAAGGCTAAGTTTGAGAGCCGATCTCCCCCACAAATACTTCCACCACTTACAATCTAACGTCAGATGTATAGCACTTTCCACAGTCTTTTGGCATAGGATGCATGTTCCATTGGTGTTTGGACACCATATCAGGACCTTTTCCATGGCGGGAAGTAGATCTTTGTGTGCTTTGTAAGCCGTGTGTATGTATGTATGTATTTATGGGATTAAGAGAAAAAGATTTCTCCCCCCTATCCCATAAACTGTGGCGGAGGCCGGACGCCCGGGAGGGTGATAAATCAAGAGATGCTTCTCCGTGTGGTTTCGAACCCGTGTCCCTTCATTGGGGACCAGCAGAATTTGCCAACCGGGCTATTCCCTTGCCAGCATGTATGTATGTATGTATGTATGTATGCATGTATGTATGTATATATGTATGGGATTAAGAGAGAAAGATTTCTCCCCCCTCTCCCACACCTGTGGCGGAGGCCAAACGCCCGAGAGGGTGGTAAATCAAGATGACAACTGGGATTCGAACCCGAGTCCCTTTTTAGGGGACACCGTGCTTGACCACTTGAGACACTCCTTGTCGACATATGTATGTATGTAATATATATATATATATATATATATATATATATATATATGTGTGTGTGTGTGTGTGTGTGTGTGTATATATATATATATATAAAAACTATGATTGGGATATGTATAGGTGTGGAGACCCTAATTGGAGGACCTTAGTAGATATTTTGTTGATATAGGATCAGACATAAGGTATGTTCATCCACTCAATTTATGTAGGTATTATTATAAGTGAAACCCTAATTTCCCATTTGAGGAATCTCCTAAAATATGTCTAATACTGCATTGATTGTTGCAGTATTTTAAACCCTTTTATTTTGATATAGCTCCCTAATTTGTTAATGAAATTATGTGAAATAATTGTTGATGTCTTACAACTTAAATCTAACATACATTGGATGTTCTCATGCCTTTTCATCTAATTTAAATTCAAAATTGAGGGGACATATATCTTGAATCACAATTTATGCATGTATAGTATAATAACCTATTTAGAGTAGAGGTAGTTATGTACCATATTAATATTCATTGGGTGCACCTTTATACCCAGAGTGTATCTTTCCACTCATTTATATACAAGGGCATGCATTTTTTTTTCCAGGGTGCACCTTTCCACCTAACACTTTAGGTTTGAGATTTTATGAATGTCAACCCTACTTAAACAATATTAATCTATATTTTACATGCACTTCTTAATGTAGAGATATAATTGATGTGAGATTATTACATGAACTTTTTTTAATGATGAATATCTATTTTGGGAATATAAAAGGCATCTTCCTTGACAAAAAAAATCATCTAATCAAAGAAATGAAATCTCTCACAAAATTGCATTATGGAAATAGTGGAACCGACGTGTATTGGTACTACTACATCAACTATTATCAAGAAACTTGGGTTTAATTATTCTCATAGAGTAGAGGCCCTTGGTTTCTAGGGGGGGGCATCTGGATTACATGGGACCAACACCACTGTAATGTTGATATCATTCTCATCCAGCATCAGCTAATCCATGGTAAGGTGAATAAATTCATGGTACCTCACTTTTGTTTGTGCTATCTCCAACCCTACTAAAAGCAAGTTTCTATGGGAAAGGCTATAAGAGTTATCCCTTGACATCTCAAAAGCTTGGGCAGTATGGGAAAATTTAATACTATGTTGCACATTAATGAGAAGAAAGGGGTAAGTCTCTTTGAAAAATATTCTTGGGCTAGATTTAATGAGACTCTTCTATACATGGGCTTTGATGATTTGATAGGATATGGGCCTTTCTTCAATTTGATATGCTTTAATCTCCTTGAGAAGCTCGACCATGTAATTGCATATGACCAGTGGATCAACACGTTTAACAACGGATATATCACCATTCTTCCAATATCATACTTAGATCACAGTTTGATTCTACTCTCTTGTGGTAATAAGGTGACTCGGCGATACATATTCAGAACAAAAGTGAGTTGGAACCTTGATCCTGATTTTTGACACAACAATTATTTCTCAATGGGTGGATGACACACGTTTCCAAGGTGCCATTCAGTCATTCAAATAAGTCTCTATCAAATGGGACTCCAATAGGATGGTGAAGCAGCACAAAGAGAAGAAGACTCTCCTTGTTTGTATTCAATAGATACCAGGTATCATCTCAACTTCACACCTCAAATCCTACAAATAATCCATCTATATCCCTTGAGAAGAAATTCCATCAAATCCTTTTAAAGGAGGAGGAATATTAGCAACAACGGGCTTATATAGACTAGTGAAAATTTGGTGATGGTAGGCCAAATTTTACGAGTCTTATGTTAAAGCAAGAAGACTCAATAATGAACTTACTTGAGTCAAGAACGACACTGATATTTGGGTCACTTGCATGAACGATGTCAAGCTCCTTTTTGACAATAGTTTGAAGATATCATGACACTAAAGAAACATTTGGGCATCAACTACATCCACAATTACACAGGCGTCCTCTTGGGCATTGAGGCTACTGTCCATGAATAGATGAATACCATACCTTATGCTAATGAAATACAATGTGTGGTGTTCAAAATGGTTCCCCTAAAAGCCTTTGGCCTTGATGGTGTCTATACTATTTTTCTTTTCAAAATAAGTGGAACAAAGTTGGGCACTCCATTGTTCACACAATCATAGAATCCTTTAAAGGTGAAATTATTGACTCCTATTAGTGCGTTTTCTCTCAACACACTCCTAAATCAATTGAAATTTAATTGAATGCACATAAAGAAAACACACTTTGATCTTTTGAATTTATAATGGACCTAGACTAACACTCTCACTCAAACCAGTCTCACTTCACCTGCAAGCACATGGGGACGTGTTGTAGTATAGGCAAGTGACAAGATAAGGGTAGATCTGCAGGGACTAGAGCTAGGTTAGCATGGGCCATGTTCCTAAAGTAGAGATTAGAATTTTTAGGGGTTGATATTGATTTGAGTTGATTACACTAAGATGCACACAATTGAACAATAAAGGAAGACAAAACAAGCAAGAACCCTAGTTCAATCCTAAACAAGCAATTCTAATCAACAAAGAAGGCAACTACTCAAACAAGGGCACAAAACCACACTAGACTAACAATTTAGGAACTAGAGAAATTAAAGACCTAAAATAACACTATCTAGATTAAGAAAGCACAAAGATGTACTAACTGCCCTAGCAAGGACTAACTAACAAGAACTAAGTAATTGACTAAAGAGAAATTGAAGCAAGCAACTACACTAGCATTAGCAAGCTAAGAGAGCAAGATGTGTTTTAAGCAAGTTATGGGAAGAGTGGGCCATTTGGGGAATAACACTAATATATTAGTTGGAGGGAACATCTCAAGAAAATCCTAACCATTCATTCAAGATTGCTAAACCAAACAAGTAGTCAAAGGTAAGGAAATCACACTAGACAATAGGTTGTCACATCTAGAATAGAGTGCGGGAAGGGGGACTACACCCTTGCACCCCCTATCTGGACTTACCAGGCTCAATTGGACAAAGTTGAGGTGGGATTTCGATTGGATTTGGCTAGTCTATGTTTATAGGATAGCAATGTTTAGTGTAACTAGGAGCCAAAGGTAGGAATGGGGAGTAGAGGTAAGGATATTTCACCTCATATTACTCACCATCTAGCTTTTAGAAAACTCATAGGCAATTACATTAAGCCATCCTATACTAGATAATTATATCTCACATCTAGGAGTAGGAAAAGGGATATATGTGTGGGAAGATGGGGTGCTAGCTAGGGATCCACTATTTGGACCTAGGAGCAAATCCCAAAATAGCCTCACATATGGTCTCTTCTCCTAGACTTAGGTGGTTTCAAGCATAAAACCATAAGCATTTCATATTTTAGGCACAAACCAAAAGTAGAAACATGGGAAGTAAGATATAAGTACACATCAATCATCATGGAATGTAAATATAGAGTTTTACAATATAAGTTCCTCCAATAAGTATCAAAATATCATTTTACCCCCAAACAGCCCACCAAGGGGGCTTAGCTACACATAAAATAAGAAAAAGAAGTGAAATAAGAAGGAGTAGAGGAGTGTGGGACCATAGAACGTGGTGAATACTCCTCCTTATTCACCTCCAAGCTATTATAGCATGAGCTCCTTCCTCCAAGGTGGATGGATGGCATAGAAGTATGGGGTTTTGTGGTGGAAACCCTAGAAAACTAGGGTTTTGAGGTAGTAGAAGGTGGAAATGGAGTAGGGGTGGGTGAAGGTAGGTGATAGCTCTTGAATTATAAGAGGGGAGTGTAATGAATAATAACCTTCATATTACAGTCACCACCCTACAATATGTAGGTGGTGGGGAAGCACTAGGGTAAGTGGGGGCAATGTTGGAAATTTAGTGGGAAAAATTGTAGGGTTAGGGTAGTCACCACAGCCATGGTAGTCACCATGACCATGGTGGATGAGGGTCATCCCAGTCATGGTAGATGGGCACATGCAAGGTGGTGAAGGCTAAGAGGACAACTAAAACTGGGACCTTGAAGGCTCAGTGGCCATGGCTGTGGTGGTCCCCATGGTCATGTTGGAAAAGCAGTATCATAGGAGTGGCACGTGGCATGGTCATGGCATGTGGCATGGGTGAGGTGGATGGAATGGGAATGGACATGGTGCTAGGAAGGTCGTTGTCAATGTTGAATGCCACGTTTGTGGCAACAACCATGGGCAATGTAGGTAACCATCACCATGACCGTTGTAAGGGCCACAGTCGTGTTGAATCTTCAACTCCACAGTCATTGCGGATGCCACGGCCATGGTAAATCTATTTCTTCTTGACGTCATGCAATCTTTCCATGGCCGTGGCATAGTACCATGGCCCGTGGTGAGGGCTCAGCTGCTCAACATTGCTCTTAGCTCCTCTAAATGATTGCTTTTTTCCTTGGACCAATTTTTTTCCTATTTAAGGGATGCTTGGGGAAAACTTGGGTCTAATCTCAGGGCATAGAAACCCAATGATCCTCTCCTTATCTCTCCTTTACATACAATTGACGTGTATTTTACTATGCGCTAAAAACGCAAGTGTACGCGTCGAGTAATATAGGCCTTTGTGAGGCCCGAGTCGAACACAGGGATACGTTGAATTATTGGAGACTTCTACTAACTATTTGCGATCAGCTAAGCCGGATAACATAGTAGGGTTTGTTGTCGAAATTAAAAGAAAATAAAAATAAAACAAAGCAAACAATCGATTAAAGGTTAATTTAATCAATTCAAAACGATATCTTTAGGATTTCAGTTTCACCGCGGGTCAACATTGCATTAGGTTTCATATAACTCCTCAATCTTCTCTCTCTTTCCGGGTAGTGGCCTGAAAATAGAATTACCCACTGTCGTGGTGTAATTCACTACTTTGGTTTAGGTTGATTCCACCGTCGTAGTAATCATTCCCCTAAACTAAGCGCATTACAACCGATCTCTCAGTTTCCACCATTAATTTTACACCTCCTTTGTCAAGGGATTTATCGATTAATGTAGGTTTCGTCTCTTTTCAACCTTTAATCCTTCTGTCGAAGTGATTAAGGGCATTAAGTTATTATTATGGTGATCAAGCATAACAATATATGGAGAAAATAGAACTATACCACGGATTTAAGAGAGAAAATATGAATTGTTAATATAAAACTGTCATACAATGCATTCCCGGGCTACTCCCGGTCCTAAAGATGGAGGGGATTAGCCCCGCATGGTCATCTCACACAAATACATGGTAGAAATAGGGGAAATCATATGAAAAACGTGAATCAAATGGGAAAACCCCTGAACGGAGGAGAACCGGTGGATCCTTTGCGTAGAACACGAGCTTTCCCGCCTCTCGGTGGTGAAATTCGTCTTCGGCAGCGTCCGGATCGACAGGGATGAGCTTCTGGCCTCTGTTCTCCTTTCTCTCGCTCCTTGGCACTTGTGCAATGACAGATTAGATCCTCCCCTGGTCTGGGCGGCCGTCATTAGGTATAAGTCCCTAATTAGGTCGTCAATTAACTCCAGCCGTCCGATTGAGATCGAAATGAATCCAACGCATATCTGCCGGCGTCGATACCATCGACGCGGGTCGATGGTATCAACCCTCCCTTTTTGGCGTTCGGTTCTGTCATTAAGCGACGCTGTAGCCTCCATGTGTCGATGGTATCGACTTGGTGTCGATACTATCGACTGCTCCTTCGCCAGCAATCTGAAGACGTCTCGATACCATCGACATCAGTGTCGATGGTATCGACTCTTTGCTGCTCCTTTCGGCTGGCAATCTGCGGTCAAGTCGATGGTATCGACTCCCGTCGATGGTATCGACGGAAGTAGATACTTATTTTTCCTGAAATTTAAAGACCAGATCAAATAAATCCACACAAATTATGATAATGTGATAAATAATGCTCGAAATGATAAAACTAAGGGGATTTGACATAAAATGATGGCAAAGACCGAAATGAGTGAATTATGCAATATTATCCATAAAAATGACTAATAAGAGCACAAATCACATATAAAACAGGTCTATAAATGCGACTCAAAATCATCGCATCAAACTCCCCTAAGCTTGAACGTTGCTTGCCCTCGAGCAACTAATCCTTAGAATAGAATTGCAAACGTCAACTGAAAAACAACACACCAACCCAACATCCCATGTGACTCCCACTGACATTCTCAAACCGGCCTTCTCTAACCACAGAACAGAAATTACCCTAAAGGCGACAATAATCATCAGTAAAAGAAATTTACCTCCAAACCGATGAACACTATCACATAAGGCAGTTAACATAATAAAATTCGCCGTATCAGCATTGGTGCATCTTGTGATCACCTATACTACGTTGCTCGCCCTAACTACCATCTACATGGAAGCAGTTCTCCTGATAATCATTAGTGAGGAGAATTTCACGGTGGCCTACCAATCCGAGCAACAGGTGGATGAAAATGGGTGGCTCATGGAAGAATTTGGAAGTATTGTACAGTTTCAACATGCATAATACAAAAATGTCCTATATGATGCATATGCACATTAGAAATGCCCTAATGCCTAAAATTGGGTGAAATGATGCATGCACTAACCTTCCACCTCAAAATGAGATGGATGTCTAATCAAATTACATCATGTAATCAATTTCCTGTAATGCGAGTGATATCATGTTCCTTTCTCCCTCTTATTTCACTTCCTTCTGAATTCTCTTTTTTTTTCAAATTTTCTTCAATTTTTTTTCAAGCCCTTATTTTCATAGATGACAATGAATTATTTGTCAGGCTCACTTCTTGTTACATACCTATGCATCTGAAGCATTCTATTTGGAGGGTATGGAACAAGTTCATCACCTTTAATGTTTTCAGAGTAACATAAGATACATGGTGTACAATATGCTAAAAAGATGTAAATGCAACTACATAATGACAGTTATGCAACTACTATGACATGCACCTAAGGATAATGTGCATGTATAACTACTCTATCTTTTTTTTTTCATTCTCATGCAAAAAATGTGAAAATAGTTGTAATGCAAGACCTATCTACATGGTATGCAATCAAAGAGTGAAAGACATTAATGTGCTCCCATTTCTTATGGTGGAGTGTGAATGAAATTGCGGTGGATCAGATCACAAGACTAATTGACAGAACCTTTCAAAAATATCATATGTCCCTCTCTAAAGACCTGTGTACAGGGTAACTGAAGGATTTCTCTCTTAAACTTTAGTCTAAGGTCACGTTAGCGTTTGGTCGGTTTGGGCTCAAACATCCTTGTCAATCACTTTTCCTTGGACAATAAAGATGGTCATTCATGTCCCCGTGTCCTGAAGCTGACTCACCCAAGCACTTCCTCAGTTATGCAACTCAATTACTCACAAGAATAAGCTCAAAAAGTTTTCAATATGCTCATATTTTCATGTGCACACAACCCAAGAGTAAAACTCCCAATTGAAACCATGCATTTATTACTCCACAGATTACACTAGATAGATGTGGATCCTACAAAAATGGTAAACCTAGAAATAAAAACAACTAATATCTCAAAAGTAAAATCAACATGAATAAGTAAGTAAAAACTAACATAGAGGGTTGTTCCAACACCCCCCCTAAGCTTGAATATGACTATGGCCTCATAGCCAACATTCTCACTTAAGAGGTGGAACAACGGTACCGTTCGCTTTGAAGTGTGGCGAAGAAGGATGGTTAGATGCTCAAGTAGACCAAGTGATGCTTGCTATCTCCCTCCTTTTTTTTGGCCCATTTTTGTGTCTTAGTGGTTCTAAGACGTGACTTGCTTCATCCATCTTTCCTCTGCAAAAAACGGTTCAAAAAAAATCTCGTTTCGATACCTTTTACGGCCTGTTTTATGTAGCTGTCCTGCAGGTGTCGATACTATCGACCAAGGTCGATGGTATCGACCCAGACTCAGCGATTTTGTTGAATCGACGCATCTAAAAGCCTGGGAACTCAAAAGTGTCGATACTATCGACCCTAGGGTCGATGGTATCGACTTTACTGGCACCAATTTTTCTGTAAATCTTCAGGAATCTCGATACTATCGACCCTAGGGTCGATGGTATCGACTTTTCTTTAGTGTTTACTTCTCCAAACTCAATACTATCGACATGGGTGTCGATAGTATCGACCTTAACATTCTGCACACTTCAAAACATGAGTTAGGGTACCATTTTTACAAAAATTATCAAAACCTAAGCAAAAACTAAGTACATAAACATAAAAGAACATAACCAAACATAAAATTGAACCTAAAGTTGGGTTGCCTCCCAACAAGCGCCCTTGTTTAATGTCCTAGGCTTGACATAAAGATACCTTTAACCTGGGTTGTCAAGAGATGTCTCCAATGAGTCATGTGGCAATTTGAATTGAACTCGATCCTGTCCAATCCCCAAGGTCAATGTACCTCTCTCAATGGCAGCGATGACATCAGCCGTAGCTTGGAACGACCTTCCCAATAGCATCTCGCAACTTTGGAGCTGTGGCATGTCCATGACAACAAAATCTACCGAGAAGATGAACCTGTCTACCTTGACGAGTACATCCTCGCACACTCCATATGGCCTTACAATGGACCCATCCGCCAACTCAATCGTTGCCGCCGATTTCTTTATCTCCTTCAACCCAAGCTTTTGAAATGTGGATAGAGGCATAAGATTAATGTTGGCACCCGAATCACACTGTGCTTGTAGAAAATGTTGGTCACCTATTGAACATGGGATATAAAAACTCCCCGGGTCTTTCTTCTTCTCTGGTAAGCTCCCAAGAATGATTGAGCTCACTATTTCATTCATCCTGCATACATCAGTATCTTTGATCCGCCTCTTTTTGTTGATTATATCTTTAATGAACCTCCCATAGGAGGGAACCTTCTCAATCATTTCCACCAGCAGAATGTTGATATGCAGCTTGCAGAATATTTCCAAGAATTTCCTATAGTGCCGGTGCTCCTTCTTCGGCTTCGGATTGTCCCGACTTGACACATCTGCCGCATTGACACGCTTGTGAGGAGGCACATATGAGCTTTTCGGGGTCAACTCCCCTAAGCTTGCTTCAAGCACTCCCTCTGACGTGGGCTTTGGAGAGACATCATCAATAGTAATAGCTTGTTGTGGTTCCTCTCTCGCATTCGATGTTTCCACACGTGCACAAACACCCTTCAATTGTTCTTCTTTTCTAGATGGAGATGCAATATTCATAACTCACTGTGATTTTCTGAAGAACGGGTTTCCGCCCGGCAGTCCATATTAAGTGCGTGGATACGGTATCGCCGGTGACACATGCGTATTAAAAGTCATTTTTCTTTCTTCTTTAGCTTCTTGCACCTGAGATTCCTCCTCATTGCTTACCACAGACATATACTTGACCTGATGGTGTGCTTGGGCCACGTTTGCATTCTCGGCCGGTTTCTGTTGATTGGCGTGCTTGATGGCCGCCACTTCACTAGAAATTTGTGCCACGGTGGTTTCTAATGCCCGCATTTGTGCTCCATGGCTTTGCAGCGTCTGTCCAAACTTGGTTAGAATATCACCTTGAGATTGCAATTGCTTACCAAACATGGCCATCATCTCCTGGTTATGTTGTACCATTTGACTCAGTAGTTCAGTATTCTTATCCTCTGCTCTAGGCTGTGGCTTGGCATCCGGATCTTGCAGAAAGTTATTCGAATCCTTCCATGAGAACTTTTTATCCTTCCTCCATGCATAGTCATTGTTTCTGTAGTCATGTTGTTGCATGAATTTCACTTGGGCTTCCTCATCCTCAGATGCATGTTCCTTAGATAGCAACTTCTTGGCTAGAAGATCTAACTTATCGTTCAGCTCCTTAACTACTCTGGATTCGCCAGCAGCTCTGACCTGCTCCACAACACCTCTGTCACCCCATGACTATTTCCTAGCCATGTTCTTTAATATCTCCCAACATCTGGTGTCTGTTTTATTAAAAAAGAATCCAGATCCTGCAGAATCAAGGTTACTCCTATCGTGCTCGGAGAGAGCAAAATAGAAGATTTTCACTTGTGTTTCCTTATCTAGCCCATGATGTGGACACCTCCTTAGCATAACTTGAAATCGCTCCCAGGTCTCAGAATATGTTTCACCGACCTGTTGGGTGAAATTATGAATCTTCCGGATCATGTCGTTAGTCTTCTCAGGAGGGACGAACCTCTCAAAGAAAACCTCCACCATATGGCTCCAGGACTCCACAAACTCATCATCCAAATTATATAACCATTCTCGCGTGGCTCCCTCCAATGAACTCGGGAAAAGCTTGAGATACAGTGCCTCCTGTGGAAACCTATCAATTTTTACCATGTCACCGTTCTCAACAAACTGGCTGATGTGCGCGACGGGGTCCTCATTCTTGAGCCCATGGAAAGCATTTGATTTCACCAGATTTATCAACGCCGGATCAATCTTATATGTAGGTATGTTGATTGCCTGCTTCTTTATAGGCCCTTTTGAAGCTGATGAGGAAGAAGCCTTGATCTTGTCCCATATAGTCTGTGGCTCGGCCATCTCTTCCTGTTCAAGTTCGGAATCTACCTCTTCTGGTTGCTCTTGCTCGTAATACTCCTCGTCCTCAGGTCCCGGAAGTGGAATCTCGGGTGTGCGATTGTCGTAGTCCGTACTACGTGTCTGCACCATGCAACGTACTTGAAATGAGAAAATTTAGTTCAGTACAGTGCTTTGACGAGTATAAAAATGAACGAACAATAGAAAGAAAATATTTGAAGTTGAATGAAAATTATAAAAAAATGTGGCCTAGAGTGGCCGCTCGTAGCACTCGAAGTGCCAAAAATTTCTCCATATCCCCGGCAACGACGCCAAAAACTTGACGTGTATTTTACTACGCGCTAAAAACGCAAGTGTACACGTCGAGTAATATAGGCCTTTGTGAGGCCCGAGTCGAACACAGGGATACGTTGAATTATTAGAGAATTCTACTAACTATTTGCGATCAGCTAAGCCGGATAACAAAGTAGGGTTTGTTGTCGAAATGAAAAGAAAATAAAAATAAAACAAAGCAAACAATCAATTAAAGGTTAATTTAATCAATTCAAAATGATATCTTTAGGATTTCGGTTTCACCGCGGGTCAACATTGCATTAGGTTTCATATAACTCCTCAATCTTCTCTCTCTTTCTGGGTAGTGGCCTGAAAACAGAATTACCCACTGTCGTGGTGTAATTCACTACTTAGGTTTAGGTTGATTCCACCGTCGTAGTAATCATTCCCCTAAACTAAGCGCATTACAACCGATCTCTCAGTTTCCACCATTAATTTTACACCTCCTTTGTCAAGGGATTTATCGATTAATGTAGGTTTCGTCTCTTTTCAACCTTTAATCCTTCTGTCGAAGTGATTAAGGGCATTAAGTTATTATTATGGTGATCAAGCATAACAATATATGGAGAAAACAGAACTATACCACGGATTTAAGAGAGAAAATATGAATTATTAATATAAAACTGTCATACAATGCATTCCCGGGCTACTCCCGGTCCTAAAGATGGAGGGGATTAGCCCCGCATGGTCATCTCGCACAAATACATGGTAGAAATAGGGGAAATCATATGAAAAACGTGAATCAAATGGGAAAACCCCTGAACGGAGGAGAACCGGTGGATCCTTTGCATAGAACACGAGCTTTCCCACCTCTCGGTGGTGAAATTCGTCTTCGGCAGCGTCCGGATCGACAGGGATGAGTTTCTGGCCTCCGTTCTCCTTTCTCTCACTCCTTGGCACTTGTGCAATGACAAATTAGATCCTTCCCTGGTCTGGGCGGCCGTCATTAGGTATAAGTCCCTAATTAGGTCGTCAATTAACTCCAGCTGTCCGATTGAGATCGAAATGAATCCAACGCATATCTGCCGGCGTCGATACCATCGACGCGGGTCGATGGTATCGACCCTCCCTTTTTGGCGTCGGTTCTGTCATTAAGCGACGCTGTAGCCTCCATGTGTCGATGGTATCGACTTGGTGTCGATACTATCGACTGCTCCTTCTCCAGCAATCTGAAGACGTCTCGATACCATCGACATCAGCGTCGATGGTATTGACTCTTTGCTGCTCCTTTCGGCTGGCAATCTGCGGTCAAGTCGATGGTATCGACTCCCATCGATGGTATCGACGAAAGTAGATACTTGTTTTTCCTGAAATTTAAAGACCAGATCAAATAAATCCACATAAATTATGATAATGTGATAAATAATGCTCGAAATGATAAAACTAAGGGGATTTGACATAAAATGATGGCAGAGACCAAAATGAGTGAATTATGCAATATTATCCATAAAAATGACTAATAAGAGCACAAACCACATATAAAACAGGTCTATAAATGCGACTCAAAATCATCGCATCAACAATGCATGTACAAAACCTTGGAAAACACATAAAAAGCAGCTATACACACATTTGATATGAAATTTCATATTGGAGGCAATAACTTGAATTCTAGCATGTTTAGATGTGATTAAGATGCAAAAAGACTCAAGAAGGAGCCATAAAATAAGGCTTCATCACCCCCAAACTTAAAACATACTTGTCCTCAAGTATGCTCCAAATTAATCTCTCTTCAATTTCTTTCAACAAACAAGAATGATAAATGCATTGCAAAAGATTATCGTTGACGAAATGGGCTTAAAAGTTATTAAGTACATGTGTTCCACCTCTCTCCTCTCAACTTTCACAAACCAATCATGAAAAGAGCATTGAGCATACAAACTTCAAATACAGGGCATAGAACACACAAGCTATCAATATGGCTTTCATGTAGCTCCGGGTAGACCGTTTCATGATGGCGTTAATCAAAGATGACTAGGAGTGTTGTTTCACTTTTATGCATTCAATCTTATGCCTCAAACCAAACTAAGTGACCCACGTGGCTGTGGAAAAAGGGTGAAGTGATCTAGGTTTGATGTTTCTTAGCTCAATGGGTATGAAAATAGAAGAATGGATTGTGGTAAAAGATTGGAGTGCTATTACATAGAGCACTCATCTTTTCTTTATTTAGATGCTATAACATAGGAACATCTGTTATCTTATTTTTGATTTTTCTTCTCTTTTCTTTTTCTTTTCTTTGCCCTTGGTGTAGGTAGGGCATATGGTGGTGAGAGTGAAGTTGTGAGATATAGATATGGCCACCCCAAACTTTTGGAGGTGGCCAAGGCTGAACATGTGCACTTTGGAACCCTTTCATGAGGAAGATGGTAAGAAGATGATGAAAGAAATATTGGGTCAAATAGGGCTCACTAGTTTGGTTCTCCACATAAAATCTCATGCATGAAAACTATTACAACACTTCATCAAATGATGCCAAACCACATGTGTGGACAACATGAAATTCATACTTCTATCATGTGATTTCATGGGCCCTAAGCATTCATAGCTTGCTCAAATCACAAGTCAACCAAAACATTCACAAACATATGAGAGGTGATTCACATGTAAAAAACCAACAATCAACACCCTTTAGCAGTAGAACATAGGAACTTAGCATGCACGTATCATAGATCAAGACTTCTAGTTTGAAAAGTGGAGATTAAGTTAAAACATGTTTTTAGGCAAGAAGTTCCAAATTTGGGAAAAATTGGCCATAATGGTGCCAAATTGCATTTTAATCACATCCACACCTATTTTGGGGAATTTAAAAGCATAACACAAGCAAATTCTAACTAAAACACACAAAATTACCAAAATCAACATGAAAATTCAATGCATGTGATGGCATGGTAAAATGAGCAATTTTTTTTAGAAATTACTCAAAAATGTTGAAATTAACTACATGATATACATGAATGCAACACAAGCAAACAAAGTCAGGATAGACAAGTATAAGAGTTAACAAGCAAACAAAGTCACGATAGATAAGTATAAGAGTTAGTTAAATTTTTTCATCATCCTGAAAAAATTTTGCACAAGGCACATAGAGAAACATGTGGTGGAAGAAGGTCTTACTTCCCTACCACCCCAAAAGTTTTAATCATGTTGTCCTCAACATGAGCTAGAAGTTTAGAATAGCAGGGTAAAGAATATGGAGTCATGGTAGATGACTTCCAAGAGAGGGAGTGATCAACATAGCACTAGGTGAGTAGGGAAGGACCACCACATCTATTCTGGGCAATACAGTCATTTTGTATTACCATCCACATGGCCTTGTAGGGTAGCATGACCATGTTTAACTCCTTATTCTTTTCAATTTCAATATTCCCTTTAGCAATCTCCTTCATGCATCATCTCCCTTTTATTGTTCCTGTGCTAATCATGATTCACAAATAGAGAAACCATCAAGTAGGGTGTGTGCGCATTTCTTGGAGAAACTAAAGTGTAATAAAACAAGAAGGTTTTGAGAATATCAAACCATGTGGGTTGCCTCCCACTAGTACTAAGTTTAGAGCCTTTAGCCCATGATTGTTGTTCCTCTCCCATCAAGTGTTCACAACCAAGGTGTCTCTTTCCTCTTCCAAAGTGACCCTTTCCAAAGCTCTGACTACATGGTATTCATCCCAAGGAACATGCATGCTTCTGTAACTTTGGTTTGCCAACTAGTCTACTTGGAAACCATGGGAGTGCAAGTTGGTACATAGATATTCATCCCTCAGGCTTTGTCTTTCTTCCTCTATGAACATGAAAAATCTCTCTTTTTCCTATTATAGGTGATACTCATAGTACCAGTGTGCACTTTAGTTTCCACATCCACTATAGATAGGAAGGGTCTCCCCAAGATAATGTACTCATTTCCATCCAAGAGCTTGAAATATACAACTAGAAGATTTGTCGGGTAGGCAACACTCATCCTATTGTCAATTGACACCATCTGATTGTGCAAGATGCCTACAATAAACCACATAGATGCATAGGCAAGAAACAAAACACAATTTCTGGCAGCATTCTCTCTATACCTAGCTTCACAACCTTGTTATAGGATATGCTACTCATGTTAGAGACCAAATCTAGATGTGCATTTTCAACACACTGATAGATGATGTAACATTGGATATAGGGTATCCTTGGATCTCCCCTCTTTTCTGGGAAGTATGTGCCAAATAAGACGTAGACAAGTTCTCTGACTACAATTTTCTTAGGTGGCATCACCATTACCTTTCTCTTCCCAGTGCAAACATCTTTAAGAAAGAAAATGAATGTTGTGATGCTTGTTGTTCCTTGTGTCAAGGATTCCAAGAAGCTCCAAGCACAACCATTCCTGATTTTGGTGGAAGGACCTCCTAAGAAATCAAAGAAAGATTTTGCTCTTTCATCAACAACTCCTACACTAGCCTACAAGCTTTGGCACAACATGAAGGTAATTTTCATCTCACGAGGTGGAGCCTGGGCCATCATCAAATCGCAAAGGGTGGTATATCAGGTTTAATCCATTTAATAGAAGTGGGGACAACAGGTGTTATCTCATCATAGGATGGGAAAAAATAGACAGTTCCCATTGCCCTTGGCATGCTCATGAAATGGTGGTACATCGGGTCTCGGGACCTCCACTGTGGGTGATATACATTGTATTGTCTTCTCAAGCAGCAGTGAGACACTTGGTGGTATATTCTCACCACAAGAAGGGGAAGCAAGAACTTCAGTTCTCTTGGAACCTTCAAGCAAAAATGGTACAATAGAGTCTTTGGTTCTAGAGACATCTTCACAAGAACATTCTGATCACATCTTTCCATCATGCTCCTTGGCCACTTTCTTTTCCTTCTCCCTAAATTCTTCAACAATCTTCACCCCCCATATAACGGACACCATGTTTAATTGCTCATGGGGAGATGGGGGGATCTCGTGAGGATGATGGTG
Organism: Alisma plantago-aquatica; assembly: GCA_963693085.1. Lineage (NCBI taxonomy): Eukaryota > Viridiplantae > Streptophyta > Magnoliopsida > Alismatales > Alismataceae > Alisma > Alisma plantago-aquatica. The sequence continues at coordinate 1,513,571,182 of OY856410.1, read as the reverse complement.
GTGGTGGTAGTGGTATTTCATGAGGTGGATTAGTATTTTGGAGGATGTAAGTTGGTTGTTGTGGAGGTAGTTGTTGAGGAGGTGGTTGTTGTGGCTATTGTGGAGGACATTGATATTGGGGAGGTATTTTTTGGTAAGACTATGGCAGAGGTGGAGTGTATTGGTAATTGAATGGTGATTGTGGAGGTGAAGGATCATAGGGATTAGGAGGCCCTTGGTATTATTGCAAAGTTGTGACTTGCCCCTGTGGTGGGACATAGGCACCTTGAGAAGTGCTCATACAACCACCATCATTGTTTGGGTTGTCCATGGGTTGGGAAGGGAATCTTCCCTTCTAACAGTGTGCAAGTGAAAGAGAGATTTGATCTAGCCTTTTCTCAAGGTGTCTAATCATTTTCACATGGGAGGACACATCCCTCTTCACGTCAACCAGGTTTTGCAACATTCCAAGGACTTATTCTTCAAACCTTGAACTATTTCATGGCCCTTGATGTTGTCTTGATTTCCCTTTTCCTTTTTCACCTTATTTCTTCAACAAAAATTGGGGTGATTCCTCCATTCCATAGTGTATGAGTAAGACATTGTTCCTTGATTGTTGTTGTTGCCAAAAGATTGAAGAGCTTGAACTTCCTTATTAATGGAATCAATGGCCATGGAGGATTGATTAGTAGAGCTCCCTACTTGATTCTTCATAAAATTCATAATATCACTAATAATCTTCACCATTTGAGGGGTTGTATCTTCCTTAGCTCTAGGAGGAGGTGGTGGAGGAGGAGCTAAGTTCCTGTCACAATGCATGTCCATGCTAGAAGTATGGTGGTGTGAATTGTCAGCTAGGTGCTCAAAGAGTGGCCATGACTCTTCCAGGGGCTTGCCATGAAGGTTCCTCCACAAGATGAGTCAACCTTCATTTGACCCAATTCAGATAGCTCATTGTAGAAGAATTGCACAAGTTTCCAAGTAGGAACCTCATGATGGGGGGAATCTCTCGGAAGCTTCTGGAATCTTACCCAAGTCTCGTGAAATGACTCGTTCTCCTTTTGATTGAATGAGGTGACATGCCTCCTCATCTACATCAACTTTGAGATGGGATAGAATTTCTTCAAGAACCCATTCTTCATTGCCATCCAAGTGACTAGTTATGGATACGACATATACCATTCCTTGACTTTCTCCTTGAGTGAAAATGGGAAGAGGGTTCTTCTTATGGAATCATTGGTTGCCAGAGGAGTGTGAAAAGTGGAGCATGTCTCTAGAAAAGCATCGACATGGTGGTATGGGGTTTCATTCTCCATCCCATAGATGGTGGGAAGGAATCGAAGGGGGGTTGGTGGAATAGAAAATTGTTGACCCAACATTTGGTCAACAAGGGTGGCAATGAGGGAGGTGTAGTTCCTCAGAGTGAAATATTCATGGATAGGGTAGTAGGGTGGTGGTTGACCATCATCCCCCTCTTAGTGTTGATCATCCCTATCTCCCATTTTAGTCTCATTGTTTCTTGCATCAGTCTTGGCATCTCCTTCTACCTATCTCTGCATAAAAAAGAACCAAGTGAGTAGAGGTTAAGTGTATTCCCAACATGCACAATTGTCACATGCACAAGGCTCAAACAAGCAACAAGAGCTAAGCAAAAAGACAAGTATGCAAAAGTAAGCAAATAATAATGAATAGTAATGGTGAGGGTAGTAAGAAAAGCTAAGCTACACTAACTAGCTAGGTTGAGCACCTCACTCCCTGGAAATGACTCTAGAAAGCTTAGTGCATTTTCTCTCAACACACACCCAAATCAATTGAACAGTGATTGGATGCACAAAAAGAGAACACACTTCGATCTTTCAAATTTATAATGGATCTAGTCTAAAACACTCACTCAAACTACTCACACTTCACTAGAAAGTGCACGGGGTCAAGTTGTAGTATAGGAAAGTGGCAAGATAAGGGTCAATCCATAGGGATAGAGGGGGCACTAGAAATATGTTAGCGTGGGCTATGTTCCTAAAGTGTAATAAATTGAACTATAAAGGAATAAAGGACAAGCAAGAACCCAAGTTTAACCCTAAACAAGCAATTCTAATTAACAAAGAAGATAACTACTCAAGAAAGATCACAAAACAACACTAGACTAACAATTAAGGAACGAGAGCAATTAAAGACCTAAACTACCAATATCTAGATTAAGCAAGCATAAAGATGCACTAACTACCCTACCAAGAACTAACTAACAAGAACTAAGAAATTGACTAGAGAGCAATTAAAGCAAGAAACTGCACTAGCATTAGCAAGTAAATAACAAAATGGGTTTTAAGCAAGTTATGGGAAGTGTGGGTCGTTTGTGGAATAACACTAAGATATTAGTTGAGGGGACATCTCAAGAAAATACTAACCATTCATTCTAGATTTCAAAACCAAACAAGTAGTCAAAATCAAGGAAATCACCATAGACTATTAGTAGGCCATAGATAGAATAGAGTGTGGGAAGGGGAACTGCACCCATGCACCCCCTATCTAGCCTTACAAGGCTCAATTATACTAAGGTTAGGTGGTATTTCAATTGGATTTAGATGATCTAGGTTTCTAGGATAAGAATTTTTAATGTAATTGGGAGCCAAAGGTAGGAATGGGGAATAGAGGTAAGAGTATTTCACCTCACATTACTCACCACCTAGATTTTAGCAAACTCCTAGGCAATTACAATAAGCCATCCTATACTAGATACTTCGATCTCACACCTAGGAGTAGGAGAAGGGCTATATGTGTGGGAAGATGGGGTGCTAGCTAGGTATCCACTAGTTGGGCCTAGGAGAAAATCCCAAAATAGCCTCACATATGCTATCTTCTCCTAGACTTAGGTGGTTTCAAGCATAAAACCATAATCAATTCATATTTTTAGGCACAACCCACAAGTACAAACATGGGAAGTAAGATATAAGTAGAAAGCAATCATGATGGAATGAAAATATAAATTTTTTCAAGATATGTTCCCCCAACATGGTATCAAAGTATCATTTTACCCCCAAATAGCCCACCGAGGGGGTTATCTAGACATAAAACAAGTAAAAGAAGAGAAAGAAGAAGGAGTAGAGGAGTGTGGGGCCATAGAACATGGTGAAGAATCCTCATTCTTCACCTCCAAGATGAGGTAGCACGAGCTCCTTCCTCCAAGGTGAATTGATGGCATGGAAGTATGGGGTTTTGTGGTGGAAACCCTAGAAAACTAGGGTTTTGAGGTAGTGGAAGGTGGAAATGGAGTAGGGGGTGGATGAAGGTAGGTGAGAGCTCTTGAATGCTAAGGGGGAGTGTAATGCATGGTAACCCTCATGCAACATCCACCACCCTACTATGTATAGGTGGTGGGGAAGCACTAGGGTAAGTGGGGGCAATGTTGGAAATTTAGTGGAAAAAATGGTAGGGTTATGGTAGTCACCACGTCTGTGGTGGATGAGGGTCATCCCGGTCATGGTGGATGGGCACAAGAAAGGTGGTGAAGGCTAAGATGAAATTTAAAAATGGGACCTTGGAGGTTTAGTGGCCACAACCGTGGTGGTCGTCATGACCGTATTGGGCAAGTAGGAGCATGAGTGTGGCATGGGGCATGGGCGAGTGGATGGAATGGGCATGACCATGGTGTTGGGAAGGTCGTCGTTGATGTTGAATGCCATGGTTGTGACAACTTCCATGGGTGAGGTAGGTCTTCAATGCTACAGCTGTGTTGAATCTTCAGCTCCACGTCCATTGTGAATGCCATGACTAGGGTAAATCCTTTATCTTCTTGACATTATTAATGTGATTTTGATCTATCTCTCCATAACCGTGGCGTAGTACCATAGCCCGTGGTGAGGACTCAGTTACTCAACTTTTCTCTTAGCTCCTCCAAATGATTGCTTTTTGCCTTGAACACATTTTTGCCTATTCAGGGGAAGCTTGGGGAGGATCTGGGTCCATTCCCAAGGTATAGATACCCAAGGATCCTCTCCTTCTCTCTCCTTTACATCCAATGCATGTATGAAACCCTAAAACACACAAAAAGCAGCCATAAGTGCATTTGATATGAAATCACATATCAGGGAAAATAACTTGCATTCTAACATGTTTAGATGTGAATAAGATTAAAAAAGACACATAGACCTAAAATAGGACCGCATCACCTATCTAGCTAATTCATACATGGTACTCAACCCAAAGGTTGAATTGCCACAATGGTATAATGGTTTTTTTCATGTCTCTTAAATATTAGATCCTTCAATCTCATCTCCATCATGATTATTGAGCCGTCAATCCTTTCCTAGATAGTTGGATCACCCCGACTCAATCCATATTCATATTTGGATGACAGATAAGTGACAACTTTTTGCTTGTCCATGATGTTATACATTCCATGAAAAATAGTGCAACTAGGAAGAAAACTATGTGTATCAATAAGGCATTTGATAGAATGAATAGGGAGTTCATTCATGACACCATAACACAGATTGGTTTACTTGACAAGATCTATAATCTTATTATGTAGATCATAACAAAGAGTTCGACCTCCATCCTTTAGGAAGGTGATCCACTTACATCCTTTAAAACATCTCGAGGCATGCCCAAGGAGACCTGATCAACCCTATGTCCTTGTCATGTGCAAGGAGAGACTCAACCAAGCAATAAGAAATGCAGTCATGCCAGGTGACTGGAAACCATTGACTATATATATAGGTGGAACCAAATTTTCCCATGTCTTCTTCGTTGATGATATCCTCCTCATGGGTGAGGATTATATGACACAAGAAAAAGTAATCACAAGTGTCCTTGATGGATTCTCCAAATCTTCTGGTCAGTTAGTCTCTAAGGAGAAATCATGTTTCTATCGCTCTCATAATACAACAGGTCTTGAGATATGCTCTATTAGCAAAAAGCTCTGTGCAGCCAGACTGATGATCTTGGTAAGTACCTTGGTCCTGGTATTAATAAGGACACACATGGTCATATAATCTCATCCATCCAGAAGTGCTTGAATATTTGGACCCTATGTCACATCTTCTTGTCTAGCCAAATCACACTTGAAAAGTACACACTACAATCCATTCACACCTATATGTTTCAACCAATTAAAGTCTCTGCTCAACTTTGTGATGATATCAACAAACACATCAGGCGATTCATCTTGTCAGGATGTAGACATAATTGGAAGCTCTCACAAGATCTTGGAAGGGGTCTTTAAGCAAGGATATTGTAGGCTTAGCAATCAAGGATTAACTTGATCAAAACCATTCCCTTATGATAAAGAATGTTTGGGTTTTTCTCAACAACTCATTTAAATTATGGGTACAAGTCATGAAGGAAAAATATGTTTGAGGTCTTGCTTTGCTACTAGGTCCTCTTCATCTGCTTGGAGCTTCATAAAGTGACATATTGGTGAAGTTACATCTTCATGTCATAAGATCATCAACATTGGCACTAACACAAATGTATGGAGATATAAATGGATAGGAGGGAAGTCCATAGATGACTACAATTCCAATTGGGATATAATTTAAGATCTCCATGACTTAACTATCAACTCTATATATCTCGATAATGGAACTTGTGATTGGGAATTCATACATGACTACACCCCTTAGGATAATTGGTGTGATGTAGCTTCCATCCATGCAGGGGATGACTATATAGGGGATGGTACTTGGTTGTATCCCGTTGAGGAGCACCTTTCCTCTCTCTCTCTCTCTACATATAGGTGGATATGAGGAGATAAAGCAGCTTCTACTCTTGGAAAATAGAAGCAAATTTGGAAGGCTAGGCTCCCTGAGATACTCAAATTATTCTTGTCTCTTCTGTAACAAAAGGCACTATTGAAAAATGTTGAAAGATACATAAGTCGTATGGAGGTTACTAAAGATTTCATGATATGTAATAATGCATAGGACACCTTTTTTCCTGCACTTCAACACTTACCAACTAGCAAGATAGTTTGGCTACTACTACCTATCAACAATAATTATACCAACCTACCTAAAGATGAGTGGATCTCCTTATGTATTGTTGATCATGTGGGTATCTCCTGCTCCCGAATACTCTAGGTTGTCACATGTCGGCATATTTGGAACAATCAAAATGAATTTGTTCATCAACATACCTCTAAGGCATCTACTACCAAAGGTAATGTCATCAAGTGTCGCACAAACACGATTTTGAAGCTCCCTGCATCCACTTGTAAAAGGAGGCAACTCTTGGAAGCAAACACACATCCCTTGCATGAGACATATGTATACATTCAGCAATTTGTGTCCACGTTAGCCATTAGGCTTCATGTAGTTAATGAAGGAGGTATGTTCTTATTAGGAATGGGTACTTTGAAGACTTCCTCTTCCACTCAGGAGTCTAAGATACAAGTTATTCTTTGAGCTTTAGAGCTTTGTGAGGAGAAACAATGGAATTCCTACTATATTTAGTGGCAGATTAGATTGTAGAAAACACCCTGGCAGTAAACATAACTTGTATCTTTCTTTAGTTCCTCCTGTAGTGTTACCTTGCAACCAGAATTTTCAAATACCTTTGTTAATGTCCACACCAGAGAATGGAATGAATAAAACATAACAAAAAAATTTAAGGAAAAAAACTCAATTTTAATAATTATGTTCTATGAAATCAAATGCCTCATCTACTTGACATGTTAAATCTTTGGAAAGTACTTTCTTTTGGACTATTTTATAATTGGAATTCTCCTATTTGGAATATTATTAATTGCTCATCTTTGTCATAAATATTCCAAAAAAAATTACATTGCACATAGTTTATGTTGACTTCATTTCTCTTTGTTTTTCCTTCATTAGGGTGTTGCCTTCAACCAATCCTAAATTTGGGAGGCCTGAGGATCAAGAGACTATAGAAGTCACTCAGGTCTAGTTGTTGATATGATTCTAAGATGGCCATGTTTCCATTGCAATTGATGTATCTATTTTATATATTTTATTGTTTGTTGTCCCTTTAAGGACCGATGTCGAACATTGATAATTTTTGTAGTAATTTACTAAACTTTTTGATGCTACAATAATCTTGTTATTTACCATACTTGTTGAGGAATTGACATGAAACTCCATTTAGTTTGTAAATTGTTTCTCTAATTTGTGAACAAGATTTGTACATTTGTTTCTAATAAAAAGTAAAATTTACATATGAAGGTATCTCTAGTGAGTACAAAATTGTTTAGTGAACCCTAGGTTTTGGTTAAATTCTGTTAGGTGTATGTTTCTTGTGAGATAAATGTAGATATATGATGCTTAGATTGGCATATTTACATCTTGGTTAACAAGTGACTCTATACATTAGGTTATAGTTGGTTTGATTTCAGGGTTGGAGTGTTGTAACATACCCAACAGTAGGTACCTAGCCTAATCATCCCTTACCTTTTTCCCTTATAATAATGTCATCATTCATATCCTTTTTCTTGAATTAGAGTATAAAAATATGAATAGAAATCTAGAAAGACAATGTTTAACTAATCATGACTCTTTTCAAGTCTTAAGTGTAAGTAGTTAGAATAATAGAACAATCTAGGGTTAGTTTTATAATTTTACCACCATAGTAGATTTTAATTTAAATTTGGTTCTCTAGAATTTTCCTACAACTAGATGAGGGAAAGGAAGAGTCAAAAACAAAAATTGAAAATTAATTGACTAAAGGAAGAGAAATATAACAAAAATCATCCTTCACCTTCAAGTCATGGTTTAGGATCAGCAAGAAAATGTTTTTAATAACTAGTGAAATAAAAAATATGGTCACAGTGGGTAAACATTAAAATCAGTTAGTTCCAAGCATGGATCACATACAAAACATATTAATATAAATTAGAAATCATTAAGTAGTTCTAAGATAATAGATATTTCAATAAATGACCACATAGCCTAATTAAAAAAAGGTAAATTTTCTCACTTATACTTTAAGATATTGTATAGGTAACACAATCTCTCTAACAAATGAAGTGTATATATATATATATATATATATATATATATATATATATATGAATTTTAGTATCAATATGTTGGAAAAAATTGGCATCTGGAATCATATCCAATTAGTCAGTGTATATCAAGTGGGGTATAAAACCATATTCCTTGTATAATTTCCCAATCTCCAGTCCTTCAAAGAAAGGAAATTGGATCTATATATAATCTCCTAGACTCTTTACTTTTAATCCATGAAACAAAAATAATTACATAACATACGATACAAGGTACATCACTAAAGTCACTCGTGAATCATAAATATGATTAAATTGGTATGATGAAGGATTTGTTTACTTTTGGTTATAATCGAGTAAATCAAGTTAACTAGTATGATTTTAATGTTTGAAACTTCCCTCTTGTGTGGATAATATTGGATTGAATACCCAAATAAGGTAACCTAATACACAATGTAATAAATTGTATATAGATAATTCTAAAGGTACCTAAAATTTATTAGATGATTCCTCCCACCCCTCTAGTTATGAAATTTATATGATTACAACATTTATTATTTATGATATTTTCATATCAAACCCCTCCCCACCTATTGAATAACTCAAACTCTCAGGCTACTCCTACAACTCAAAATGTTGTGACACTGCCTCTTCTACATCTACTAACATTCCCCCCGAGCAAGTGTTGGCCTTGCTATAATAGTTTCTCACTAGGATGATGGTGGGAAGGGTGAACACCACTTGTGTTATTGACAAGCCAAAGGAGTACTCATTGACCAACTTTGTGAATATGCAACCACCCTTTTTCAAGGGTGAAAGCGAGCTAGAGATGGTGGATAAGGAAAAATACATGGCCTTCAAATGGTCCTTTGAGGGAATGAATTTCCCTCCTGACCATAAGGTTTTGTTTGCCTCCTAAGTATGTATTGACCAACATGGGTTTGGTGGAATGGGATATTCATTCTCGTGATGCTTCTATCTTGTCTGGGGAGTAGTTATTATAACTCTATTGTGAGGAATACATCTATTATTAAACTCTAAAGAAGAAGGAAGCAGAGTTATATAGCTTGCAATAGGGTTCTTTGAGTGTCCTTGCTTATGTGCATAACTTCTTCTTGCTTGAGCATTACATTACTGAACTTGGAAAAGACTGTAGGGATACACTATTTTTGAAAGGGTTGAAATACCATGTGGGATGTACTTTGGTTCCATAACTCCATGATAACACCAAATTTTGTGATATTTATGGCCCATATTTCGTTGTCAAAACTACTCTTTTAAACTATTTTCCTCTCCTTTTTGTCATGTTTTTGAATAAACAAGCCACACTACGCTCTTATCTCATTTTTATCATCTTTTGTAGAGTTTTCCTCATTTTTCCACTAAAAAATTAGCAAAAGGCCCATCCCGGCCCATGAGCATGTTTTACCTGCATCGACCCTCCTACCAGTCGGCCGACACACTTACAACCTGTCATACAGCAGCCCGATACGGATGCTGCACGACACAGGTGTGCCGCGCAAGAAGACTCTGACGGGCGACACACCACTTACCCGATAGGGAGCTGTACTCGCCACGACTACTGAAGTGTTTGACGCGATACAAGCCACCCACCGGAAGGCGCCCACTCGTCATGATACCCAATATGCTTGCTGCCCGACACCCGTTGTGCCGGGCGATACGCACGTCGAGCATCCCTGAAGTAACGCTAATACAACTGATGGACGACACGTGGCGCCCGAAGAACCGCAACGTCTTCCGACCGCTACCTATAAATAGCAGCTACAGGACCTCGATGAGACGTGTCAAAATCTCACAAAAACTAACTTTGGAAAGCACCTGGAGCTAGTGTGTCGCGTCCCAGAGGCGTACCGGGCGATGCTAGGTGAGTACTTTCCCGACCCGAGAGGGTGGGAATGGTTCACTTAGAATCCGTCCCGGTCGTCGCAGCAGCCCTATATCGACCAAAAAGGCCACCCGATATGAGGAACCCGTCACTCTAAGTGGTCTCTAGCCCGACACGATACCGAGCCCGATACGAATCACCCGTCACAGTGTGGAGAGGGTGTCATCCCGACACGACCGTATCGGGCATGAGTGCTTTGATCAATACGTCTGCCCGTCATGGCATGTCGCCTGACAGGGCACGCCGCCCGATACAGGCGTATCGGGCAAGGCTCCCGTCCAGTATCGGGCTAGAGGGACCTTAGGGATATGCTGCTGCATGTCGATCTCCTAAATTAAGGAGGCGATGCTTATCTTCCCTTTTGCAGTCAATTACTTTCTTTATTTACGCAATGTAACCAAACCCTTTTATATAATGATTATGCTAATGAAATTAGAGGAGTTTTAAGTATCTGTTGACTTTATGTTTGGTTCCTTTTTGTTGGATGATTACTTTGTTTAGCATCCGAACTCTAGCTTGCATGCTTGGATCATGTTTTGACTAGCTATCGAATTGTTTTTCCCATTGCAACTCCCTCGAGAGAGGTGTTGTGGCTCTAGTGTTTGGTCTGATCAGGGAGTACGAGAGTACCCAGGATCGAAGTTTCTTGAGTCATCTTTCCAATCTATCCCAAGTCCAGCAACCTGGAGAGAGGGTGTTGGTGCTTAGTTAGAGGTACCCTCTTTGAGAGAAGGGGTACTGGATGTTCCTGCTGTCGCTTGTTTTACCGAAGTTTTCCCTCCTTCATTCCTTACCAAGGCGATGATGTTATCTCCTCTGGTTCTGTTGCACTAAAACCCTAAAAACTGATAAATGCCATAAACCTTAATTTTCCTTGTAACTCTAGTTGGAGATAGTTTTATTTTATTTTATCGATTTTTGCCTGTTGTTCCCTTTGGGAACTTTATCCTCATATTGCTTTTGCCAGAGTGTAATGTGTTGATTCTGTGTTCTTAACACTACCACCCTTGTCCCTGTGGTTTGACCCCGATTGCTACTTCGGACCCCGTCATCGTTGTGGGGGCCTAAGAGTCGGGTTATTTAAAAATCCGACTACTTCAAATACGCTCCATTTGGACGCACGATTTAGGCCGGTCAACTTTTTGGCGCCGTTGTCGGGGACAAGGAAAAACGGTATTGTTAACGAACCCAAATCCACTAACTACACTCCCATGCCTCAAGCTTAGTAATGAGCTTGACAACACTATTCCTTTTGATCTTCTAACCTGAATTGAGTATAGAGTTGTTCATTTTATTGATACACGTTTTCTAACTTGATAATACGTTCTATTCAGGTGATCAAGAAAGAAGCATTTTGCTCAGTTGAGCACTGACACTGCTAGTCATGCCACCTCACATCGAACCACCTCTTTCAGAGGGTGAGCAACACGCTAAAGTTCGACCTCACTCACCTCCGCGTGGGAACAATGACTGTTATAATGGCGACCAACAACATGAAGAACCTGAAACAGAACAATTCGAGGATGACCATCACCATGAGAGACATCGTCATCACCACAGACATCGAAGAAACCAACATAATCAGGAGCAGAACCATGGGGGCAGTGACAATGAAGATTCTAAGAAAGAAGAAAAGACCCTCAGGGAGTTGGCTGCCAAAAAGGCCAATAACTCAAGATGTCCTGTTGTCATCTCAAGGTTCAATGCAATGAACTTTGAGCTGAAACCATCTGCCATATCTATGATCCAAAACAAGAGCTTCAGAGGGAATTCAAAGAATGATAACCCTTACCATCATCTTGATGCTTTCAAGAATATCTGTGATACCATTAAAATGCGGGGAGTTCTACAAGAAGTCATTTATTGAAAGGGATTCATCTTCTCCTTAGAGGACAAGGCCCTATCTTGGTACCTCAGGCTACCGCATCAAGCTCTAAATGGATGGAATGCGTTGGCAGACACTTTTGTGAACAAGTTTTACCCTACGGAGAAAACTGTCCGGAATAGATAGTGGATCACGTCATTCATGCAGAAACCGAATGAGAATCTACATGAAGCATGGGAAAGGTATGAAGAGTATCGGAGGGACTTCCCTCATCACAACTACAAGAAGGGTTTCCTAATAACCACATTTTATAATGATCTGACCCCTAAGGAAAGGGTATCGCTGAATGCAGCTGGAAGAAGCGACTTTCTGGGGAAGAAGCCCAGTAGATCCAAAAAATCATCAAAAACATGGCTGAGTTACAGGCCGACACCGACTACGATATATCTGATAGAGGATATGCTAAGAAGGCCACTAATGAAGGACCCTCAGTAGAATCCAAAGCTCTTGAAGCTATCACCACTCAAATCCAGAAGATAGCCACTGATGTCAGACAGTTGAAAGAATCAGGTGGAAAAGGGAAGAAATGGGTTGAGAAAGTTATGAAATGTGTCACATGCAGAGAAGGTGGACACGGGGTTGATAACTATATTTACACCCGACCTGATGAGTCAAGTGAAAGTGAATCCGAAGCAGAGGAAGCTGAGAACGTCTCTTACCAGATCACCCTGGTTTTAACTATGGCAACAAGGATGCGGCCAAAAACTTGCATAAGCTGAATAACCCAACCAAGCAACCGCAAGGTTTTGAGAAAAGGGGCGGACAAGGTCAGTTCACCAGAACTACCAGTTTCCAATCGAACAAGGCAAACTTCCAAGGGCAAGGAAAGTACCAAAGTCGCCAAGCAGCTAACCCTAGACAAGGCCATGGTCAAGCTAAGGAGCAATGCCAGGACAAGAACTCGAACCAACCGGACATGGTAGGCTAATTGTTTGATTTTGTCAAAAGACATGATACTATTAACAACCAGCTAGCACAAAGCGCACTGTCCAATTCAGGAGTTCTGAACATGATGCAGGTTTAGATGGCAGACATACAAACACACCAACGCTAAATAGATCAGCAACTGGCCAGATGGCCAAGTTAATAAAGAATCCCTCAGGTAAGATACCCTCCAACACTGAATCTGCTAAAATGGCGGTGTTGAGATCAGGGAAGACAATAGAACACCCTAAAGAAGCCAGACCCGAGGAACCTGAATCAAGGACTGTGACAGAAAATCCAGTAGAAGAAGACAACCAACAAGCTCATGTCAGGGAGCCAGAACTAAGATCTATGGAGGAACTGTTTGGTAAAAGAAGTCCTTACTCTCCTAAGTTGCCTTTCCCTTACAAACTAATAAAGGCACATCTTAAAAAGCGCTACAAGAGGTTTATGTAGTCAGTAAAGAAGCTTCACCTCGAGGTACCCTTTCTTGATGCTTTGGAAGAAATGCCGACCTACGCTAAATTTTTCAAAGATTTGATCACCAAGAAGAAAAGAGGCGGCATGATCGAGATAGCGCACCTAGCTGGTATGTCTTATGCTTTTTTCAAGGCAGATTTACCTACAAAGAAGAAGGATCCAGGGGCTTTCACCAATTCTTTTGCCGTTGGAGATAATATCGAGCGGAAAGGTCTTGCTGATTTAGGGGCTAGAATCAGCCTTATGCCCCTAATCCTGGCGTAATGTTTGCGTTTGACTGATATGGTCAAGACCAACATGAGGATTGAATTGGCAGACCATTCTTTCAAAAGACCTGTAGGAGTTGTTGAGGATGTACCGATCCGTGTGGGAAGTTTCTTCATTCCTTGCGATGTTGTGATCATTGACACTGTGGAGGACCCTAACTGTCCTATCATCTTTGGACGCCCCTTCTTGGCTACAGGTTGAGCGTTGATTGATGTTGCCGAAGGAATAATCACTCTGAGGGTCGAAAACGATCACTTAGATTTCAAAGTAAAGGATGCTATGAAGGGACCATCCCTCCTAGAATCCGCTTATTTTGTAGAAAGCTACAACCAGTTTTGTGAAGAGGTGGAAGAGGATATCGTAATTGTAGACCCTCTTGTGAAAGCATTAAGCAATCAAGACTCTGATTCTAAAGATCCAGAGGTTGTCGAGTTTCTCAACTATCTAAATCGGTTTGATGAAGATCTAAGTGACGAGGAAGAGGTAATAAAAATAGTTAAGTTTGCTTCTCTAGAGGAGGCACCAGAAGAAAAGGTACCCAAGGCTAAACCAGAGCTAAGGCAGCTGCCTAAAGGATTAAGGTATGAATTTGTAGATCAAGAAGAGATAAATCCTGTCATCATTAATGCCTATCTTATGAAGGATCAATTGGAAAAGCTTCTCGAGGAGTTGAGGCTCCACAGGTAGGCTATAGGATATTCGGTAGAAAATATCAAAGGCCTTAGCTCTGCGCTGTGTATGCATCACATTAATTTGGAAGAATCGGCTAAACCTCTGGCTCAACCCCAGAGAAAATTGAACCAGATGCTAAAAGAAGTTGTGAAGAAAGAAGTAATCAAACTGAGGGATGTAGGGATCATTTACCCAATCAGTGACAGTAACTGGGTGAGTCTGATCCATGTGGTACTGAAGAAAGGTGGTATAACAGTAGTAAAGGGTGACAAAGGCGATGAAGTGGCGGTTCAGACTATCACTGGCTGGAGGATGTGTATAGACTACCGAAAACTAAACCAAGCCATGAAAAAAGATCATTATCCGCTTCCTTTCATGGATCAAGTTCTGGAAAGATTGGCACATCATGGCTATTTCTGCTTTTTGGATGGATTTTCCGGGTTTTATCAAGTCCCCATATTACCATACGACCAGGAGAAAACTACTTTTAACTATCTCTATGGTACTTACACCTTCTGAAGAATGCCTTTTGGCTTGAGCAATGCTCCCGCAACGTTTCAGCGTTGCATGATATCAATGTTTTCAGATTTTTTGGAAGACATCATGGAAGTTTTCATGGATGACTTTTCTGTCTATGGGAAGGACTTCAATGCCTGCCTAAAAAACCTATCTCTGGTCTTGCAACTCTATGAAGAAAAGAGTTTGGTCCCGAACTGGGAGAAGTGCCATTTTATGGTACGAGAAGACATTGTGCTAGGGCATAAAGTCTCGAGGTGTGGCATCGAGGTAGACGTTAGCAAGGTTGAAGCTATATCTAAGCTCCCTCCACTGAAGTCTGTATCTGGAGTGTGGAGTTTCCTTGGGCACGTCGGCTATTATCAAAAATTCATAAAAGACTTCTCAAAGATCTTGAAACCATTGTCAAGCCTTCTGGTAAAGGATGTTGAATTCGACTTCTGTAACGATTGTCTAAATGCTTTTCAGGCCTTAAAAGATGCACTTGTCTCACTGCCTATCCTTCAAGCTCCGGATTGGGAGCTACCTTTCGAGCTTATGTGCGACGCCAGTGACTATGCTGTAGGAGCAGTCCTGGGATAGAAAAAGGACAAAAGGCACCACGTCATTTGCTACGCCAGTCGTACTCTGGATGAGGCTCAGGAAAATTACACGGCAATAGAGAAGGAGATGCCCACGATCATTTTCTCTTTCGACAAGTTCAGGTCCTATCTTATCAGAACAAAGGTAAAGGTCTACACAGACCATGGGGCAATAAGATATCTTATGCAGAAAAAGGATACCAAGCCCAGGTTGTTAAGGTGGGCTTTGTTACTATAGGAGTTCGACCACGAGATCGTTGATAAGAAGGGTGCGGAAAATGTAGTCACCGACCACTTATCAAGGATCATAGTCGAAGACCAGAAGGAGCCACCTATTAACGACAACTATGCTGATGAAGCCTTGCTGATGGTTGAAACCAAAGATGAGAATTTTCCTTGGTTTGTAGATATTTGTAATTATCTTTCCTGCAGAGAGTTTCCTCCTGATATAACGTACAATCAAAAGAAGAAACTCTTTTTGGATGTAAAGAACTACTACTGGGATGATCCTCTTCTCTTTAGAAGATGCACAGATAACCTATATAGAAGGTGTATCCCTGAAGAAGAAGTTCCAAACATTTTGAAAGAATGCCATGCCTCACCATATGGAGGACACCTGAGGAGCGAAAGGACCGCCGCCAAGATACTACAATCGAGGTTTTACTGCCCCTCCTTATTCAAGGATGCTACAAATTATGTGAAAGTTTGTAAAGAATGCCAATCGACAGGAAACATTGGAAGAAGAAATGAGATGCCTATGGCCAATTGGGTCGAAGTCGAGATCTTTGATGTATGCAAAATTGACTACATGGGTCCATTTCCCCCATCAAAAGGATATCAATACATTTTAGTCACGGTGGATTATGTGTCTAAATGGGTGGAAGCTGTTGCCACCCAAACTTGTGACTCCAAATCAGTGATAAAGTTGTTTGAGAAAACTATCTTCCCTCACTTCGGAGTAGCTCATACTGTGATAAGCGATGGTGGATCGCATTTTGGGGAAAAATAGATTGAAGCACTCCTGCGGAAGTATGGGGTTAAACACAAGGTCGCTACACGCTACTACCCTCAAACTTCTGGGCAGGTGGAGGTTTCGAATAGACAAATTAAGGAGATTTTAGAGAAGACTCTCATCCACACGCGGAAAGATTGGTCGATGAAGCTCGATGACGCCCTTTGGGCCTACAGAACTGCATATAAAGCACCCTTTGGAACCACCCCTTATATATTGATTTATGGGAAATCCTGTCATCTACCCTTAGAGTTTGAACACAAGGCTCTTTGGGCGATTCAGTTCCTGAATATGGATCTAGAAAAGGCAGGGGAGAAAAGATATCTACAGTTATAGGAACTCGAAGAGCTGAGAATGCATGCCTACGAGAATGCAAGAATCTATAAGTAGAGGACCAAGGTGTGGCATGATTCCCACCTGAGGAAGAAGGATGTGAGTGAAGGTGACAACGTTTTATTATTTAAATCTTCTATTCATCTTTTTCCAGGTAAGTTGCAAACAAGGTGGTCTGGACCCTTCACCATAGCAAAGATATATCCATCAGGAATGATGGCGCTATATGATAAAGATGATTCATCCAAAGTTTTTCCAATGAACGGGCACAGAGTAAAAAAGTTCTATGAAGATGAAGCGTTCATGAGAAGGACAGAGATAAGTTTGTAGGATGTGGAAACAACTGAAGGTGCAAAGTGAAGGATCTGAAGCTGTCGAGCTGACGACGCTAACTACAACGCTCCTCGAGAGGCAGCCCGAGTTTTACTTTTCATTAGAATAGGACGTTATTTCCTTTCCTGCAAGAAAAACATTATGAACATTATGATTGTAATAAGGCCCGAGTCAGCGCATGCGTCACATGCTCTGACTCTTCTATTTTATGGGCCACCGCTCAGTTTTATGAGCATTGATGAATAATTCTATCTGAGGCTGGGATCTTCACCTTAGGATAATGATGTTTTACCCATCAATTGCTTTTTCCTTCGCTTTATTTTCAGTTTTCCATCATATATCTTGTTTGAAAAGCCTTGTATCGGGCAAAGGTACCTTGCTCATTGGATGGTATCGGGCAAAGGAGTCAGGTGGAATGTGAGACACACCCCTATCGGGCTAGGCGTATCAGGCGTCACCCCTTAGCAATAAGTCATGTCAGACGATACGTCGATCAAGGAGCAACCGTGTCGGGCAGCATGAGTAATAGCCCATGATTTGATGGATGGGACTGATTTTACTGCCTGTCTCGGGAATGATTTGTCTCCTCGGCCAACACGTGCCCCTGTTTTACCCATTTTACCCCCGACCTGAATTGCTATATATAGTAGCTGAGGTTAAACTATGTCGGGCAATGGAATTTACTCCTCACCTACTCCCGTATCGTGCATTAATTTCTCTCTTTGCTCTAGTATCGGCCACCTAGCTTCCGCTCCCATGTCGCGCAAGCTATCTTCAGATCACAAAGGTATAACCCGACTGCCATATCATTTGGCTTGCCCGACACACCCTCATGTCGCATATTTTGGTATCAGACTTAGGGGTTTTTCTGATTTCCTTTTATCACCCGACACACATTTATTGGCAGTGTTACCTTTTGACCATGTCGCGTGACACATCTATAACGCACGCTTTCCTGATACCTTATATCGGGCAAGACCTGTGTCGCCCAGTCTTGTATCACTTCACGTGTT
Source organism: Alisma plantago-aquatica (assembly GCA_963693085.1). NCBI lineage: Eukaryota > Viridiplantae > Streptophyta > Magnoliopsida > Alismatales > Alismataceae > Alisma > Alisma plantago-aquatica. Next base: position 1,513,553,321 of record OY856410.1, on the reverse strand, counting down.
TCTATTGTCGGGTGACACCTTTTCTTTCGGAGCAACCGTATCGGGCACTTCACATCGCGTGAGTGTGTTGCCCGACACACTTTAGACTTTAGGCATATCGGGCAATGGCCATGTCGTTTGGATTTTCTCGTGTATCCCAGTCTTGTATCGCCTCATTTGTTTTTTTTTTCTTCTGATGGGTGAAACCCTTTTTCGATATGATCGCATCGGGCATGATATCATTTCGCAGTAACGCCCGGTGCCCCACGATGAACCTATGGCGATTTTGAGCTGAACTTTGTATCGCCCGACACAGGCGTATCGGGTGAGCATCATATCGTTAAGTTTTGAAGCCCGATGCGGTGGTGTCGGGTAGCTCTTGTATCGGGCTGACCTTTTGGCTTATCGTGCAATAAATTTTCTTTTAGACACCGATATCGACTTCACGTTTTACCTACCTATCAGGCAAGGTCAACCATTTAAATGATTAATAAACTTGTCTTATGATAACAGAAATGGCCCGTACCAAGCAAATTGTCATTCAAGTTGATCATGGTCGGAGGATCGACATCGAGGACACAGCAGGAGATACGACAGTCTGGCAGAAATGCCCAAACCTCGAGGTAGCTGGGCCATCCACAACCGAAAAGAGACCAAGGACGAAAGAAGTAATGACCCCCAACAACAGTTTCAACCGCAGCGGCAGAACCTCTAGATCACACACCAGGCAGGTTCGTGCCCATAGACAATGATCACGGGCGTCGATACTCAGAACTGGCAACAAAAATCTATAGGCTGAGCAGATTCTGCCACCAGTCGTCCTTCCTTCAACTAGGCATTTTCGACAGGCTAGAAAATATCCTAGCTGCAGTAGGGCTGAGGAAGATCTGCTTCAGCCACTCCACCTCCTACACTGAACTCACCAGGGAGTTCATGTCATCTCTTTGCTGGGTGCAGAAAAAACCCGAGGAAATCGAAGAGTATGGTAGAGTAGACAGACTACAAGGGCGGCTTTACAATGCCAAGCACGTCATCTCTGAGAAGTTGCTCAATGAAATCTTCTCTTCCAGCGAGGCAGAGAAGGAACTACTTAATAACGGTGCAAAGATCACTGAAGGAGATGGGTTCAATCCCGTGGAGCTCTAGAGGAAGCTGGCCGGTGAGTCATCATTCAAGTTGGGAAGCAAGGTGGCGGCAGTGCACTCCTGCTTCTGGAGAATAGTGCACAAGTTCATGGAATTCCTGCTCTTCAGCAAAAACGAATCAAGCAACGTCTACACCGAAGAACTCCATCTCATGTGGCACATGATGGAGGGCTGGGTGGTCAACCTGGGATGCTTCTTGCTAAATAGGCTGCACCCCCATAAAAGATGCCACCAAGGAGTACTTCATGGGTGGCATCATCGATCTGATTACGGTCGGGTTAGGGTACCCAAGGGAACCACATAGTCTTTCAAGGACAAGGGGTGATGAGAAGATCGACCTCAAGTTCCTCATGAGGGCCAACATCATCAAGAAGGAGGGGAGAAGCTATTTCTACAAATTCACGAGAACAAGCACCCTCCTTCCGCTTCCTAGCTGCGCCAAATACGACGTAGAAAAGCTGGTCTTCACCACCACAGAGATTGAAGTGGTGGCAGTCGAAGACGCTTACACCGCCACCACCAGTATACAAGAGAGGGCGGCTGTAAGAGGAGAACCAATTCCTCTTTTCCGGCAGAGTTACAGTGCAAAGTTCCACGCATCATCTTCCTACCTATCCTGCACTACAACCACTAGATGCTCCTGACGATGTACACTCACCAACGAGCAGGAATCTTCTACAATAGCTCAGATGGTAATAAAGATCACCCGGTGTAGTGTACATCGACAATGTTGACATCCCTCGAGCGCTTAGTACAAAAATACTACGACAAGGTGGTAGCACTGATACAACCATTCCTGGAGACAACAGCTAGCAAATGGCACAAGCTTCAATTCTGCCACCGCAGTCCACAACAAATTCCTTTATCCAACGACTGCGTCATCTTCGTGTTGGAATGTATATCAAATCAAGAGATGCCTGACCAGCTCCATCACATCGACTACCATAGAAAACATGGAGAATATGTGTGGGAGATTCTATCTGGAAAAGGCGCGCTCACCAGCTAACCCTCACTGAGTAAACATTACCCTACCTGATCTACTTCACAACTCTGGGATAGAGTGTGGAGTAAGTTTGGGGGGGATTCTATGTACCAGTGAGGGAGGTACTAAAAGTGTTTCAAACTTCACCCCTTTTGTTCTTTCTATTCTTTTTATATAACATGTGCACATATACATATACATGCCTCATACAAAAATTTTGCTTATTTTGTCTCGATACATATGTACAAAGACACTTTATAGTAAAAACCTGATACGACTTCTTACCAGTTTGTTTTCACTATGTCCAAAGAGGTGCAGGTTTTATTATGTCTTTTCAAAAATGCAACCTCAAACAACAAAAGACTACGACTTTCCACGCCAAAAATTTTGAAAAATAATCTCGCAACAGCTAAGAGACGTGTATGCAGAAGAAAAAAGTTGCCCAAACAACATAAATTTCTCTTGTTTTCCCTTACCCAAAAAAATCCCCAAAAGAGAGAACGGTCTTATGAGAGCAAATAAAAGCATGAGAGTTGTGCCAAATGAAAAAAATAAATAATACACACACTTGTTTTCCAAAAGTACCCATCTTTAGGCATGGTAGATCCGGGGCAGTGGTACGTAAGATGTGAAATCACTGCTCTAAAACCAACTGGCTTGGACTGCAAGGAACACTCACCCGCTAACGAACCCGTACCTGGATGGACTAATGGGAAACAAGAAAAACCCAAAAAGCCTTAAGCCTACCCAAACTCACAACTTTCTGTTCCCAAAAGTTGTTTGGTGTGAAAGCTAACTTCGAAATCATGCACCCAAGTCTCGTCAAAACTGTGGAGAAAATTTTGCTCAAATAAGGCAGGAAAAGTAAAGTATGTTGTTCATGGTCGGGTAGTGCTCTCTTTAAGACATCTCAATACTCGCTCAAACCATTTGTCTGAAAACTATACCGGCTAAGAAGAAGCATCACAAACAAAGTTTTAAAAGATTGATTGAGGACAATCAAAATGCTAAGCTTGGGGGAGTTGATAACACCAAATTTTGTGATATTTATGGCCCATATTTCATTGTCAAAACTGCCCTTTTAAACTATTTTCCTCTCCTTTTTGTCATGTTTTTGAATAAATAGGCCACACTATGCTCTTATCTCATTTTTATCATCTTTTGCAGAGTTTTCCTCATTTTTCCACTAAAAAATCAACAAAAGGCCCGTCTCGGCCCATGAGCGTGTTTTACCTGCATCGTCCCTCCTACCACTCGGCCGACACACTTACAACATGTCATACAGTAGCCCGATACGGATGCTGCATGACACAGGTGTGCCTCGCAAGAAGACTCTGACGGGCGACATGCCACTTACCCGACAGGGAGCTGTACTCGCAACAACTACGGATGCGTGTCACGCGATACAAACCACCCACCGACAGGCGCCCACCCATCACGATACCCGATATGCTTGCTGCCCGACACCCGTTGTGTCGGGCGATACACATGTCGAGCATCCCTAAAACCGCGCTAATACAGCCGATGGAGGACACATGGCGCCCGGAGAACTGCAACTTCTTCCGACCACTGCCTATAAATAGTAGCTATAGGACCTCGATGGGATGGGTCGAAATCTTGCAAAAGCTAACTTTGGAAAGCACCTGGAGCTAGTGTGTCGTGTCCCAGAGGCGTACCGGGCGATAATAGGTGAGCACTTCCCCGACCTGAGAGGGCGGGAATGGTTCACTTAGAATCCGTCCCGGTCACTGCAGCAACCCTATATTGAACAAAAAGGCCACCCAATACGAGGAACCCGACACTCTAAGTGGTCTCTAGCCCAACACGATACCGAGCCTGATATGAATCACCCGTCACGGTGTGTCGCCCAAGAGGGTGTCATCATGACACGACCGTATCGGGCATGAGCGCTTTGATCAATATGTCTGCCCGTCATGGCGTGTCGCCCAACAGGGTACGCCGCCCGATACATGTGTATCGGGGAAGGCTCCCACCCGGTATCAGGCTAGAGGGACCTTAGGGATCTGCTGCTGCTTGTCGATCTCCTAAATCAAGGAGACGATACTTATCTTCCCTTTTGCAGTCAATTACTTTCTTTATTTACGCAATGTAACCAAACCCTTTTATATAATGATTATGCTAATGGAATTAGAGGATTTTTAAGTATCTGTTGACTTTATGTTTGGTTCCTTTTTGTTGGATGATTACTTTGTTTAGCATCCGAACTCTAGCTTGCATGCTTGGATCATGTTTTGACTAGCTATCGAATCGTGTTTCCCGTTGCAACTCCCTCGAGAGAGGTGTTGTGGTTCTAGTGTTTGGTCCGATCAGGGAGTACGAGAGTACCCAGGATCGAAGTTTCTTCAGTCATCTTTCCACTCTAACCCAAGTCTAGCAACCTTGAGAGAGGGTGTTGGTGCTTAGTTAGAGGTACCCTCTTTGAGAGAAGGGGTAGTTGATGTTCCTACTGCCTCTTGTTTTACCGAAGTTTTCCCTCCTTCGTTACTTACCAAGGCGACAGTGTTATCTCCTCTGGTTCTGTTGCACTAAAACCCTAAAAACTGATAAATGCCAGAAACCTTAATTTTCCTTATAACTCCAGTTGGAGATAGTTTTCTTTTATTTTACCGATTTTCGCCTATTGTTCCCTTTGGGAACTTTATCCTCATCTTTCTTTTACCAGAGTATAATGTGTTGATTCCATGCTCTTAACACTACCACCCTTGTCCCTGTGGTTTGACCCCGATTGCTACTTTGGACCCTGTCATCGTTGTGAGGGCCTAAGAGCCGGGTTATTTAAAAGTCTGACTACTTCAAATCCGCTCCTTTGGACGCGCGATTTAGGCCGGTCACTCCCTCTCACCTTCCAGTAGATGGTTAATAAAGCCCTTGTAATTGAATTCTATCATAGTTTTTAAGCTTCATTAAATAAATAAGAGGAAGAACTTCGACAATGAACAATATCGTGATAATTACATGCATTGTGCGTTCCATCATTCCCCTAGAAAATTCATTATGGTGAACCCTACACTATGGAGAGCGGGGAGGCATGTTATCTTCCATTAGTGTGGCCTGACTAGGTACATCAAGCCCCAGTGCCCCCAGCTTCAACAATGCCTATCTTTGGCCCAACAACCTATGCAACAACTACAACCATGTTCATATCAACCTTTTAGGAACAACAACAACAATAACGTACAAGGACTCCCAATAGTTTAGAGTCATGTCAGTCATGTATTTTCCATGGATGTTGTGGATATTGGGGATGAAAATCAAGTAATTAAAGGTACCATACATTTAAATTTGAATATCATAAGAGCTTTATTTGACTCTAGATCTTTAAATACTTTTATTTTTTCCAAACATGTTGAAATTCTAGGTTTAGAACTAGCCTACATTGACTTCATTCATGAGTTTCAGACTCTAGATCTTCAAATTTGAATAGCATAAAAGCTTAGTTTGACTCTAGATCTTAAAATACTTTTTTACCAAAATCGTTGAAAAGTTAGGTTTAGAACTGACCTACATGGACTTTATTCATGAGGTTCAGACCCTAGTGGTATAGTATGATATTCTTTCTAAAAATCCCACATGTTAACCTTTTTGTATCTATAAACTGTTTGTAAAAGAGTTCACCTTTCTAGAGATGATGGCCTTCAATGTCATTCTAGGCAAGGATTGGATGAGAAAGTTTGATGTACCTCTATTTAGATTGCTACATCCTGATGGTGAGAGACTATATATAAAGGGAACAAAGAATGGCGATAAGCAATTCATCATCTCAACCATCAAATTTGAGAAGCTTATAACACATGAATGTAAATCATCTTTGACCCTTTCACCACCCCAGTTGGAAGATATTAACAATGTTCAAGACCTCCATAATGTTTTTCTTGATGATCTACCTAGTATTCCTTCTAGTTGTCAGATCAATTTCATCATAAATTTTGTGTCAGGCAGTGCTCCCATCTTGAAACCTTCATAGTGTCTGGAGCCTATAAAGCTTGTTCAACTCAACAAACAACTACAAGAGCTTTTGGGAATGGGTTTTTTTGCCCTAGTGTCTCTTCTTGTGGATCTCTAGTTATTTTATTGAAGAATAAAGACCGTTCTTTGAGAATGTGCAAGGATTACCATATGTTGAATCAGGTGATGGTAAAGAATTACTACCCTTTTTCATACATCAATGATTTGTTTTATCAATTGAACTCAACCACTATTTTCTCAAAGATTAATTTATGAATTGGTCATTACCAGATGTGAGTGGAGGATGAAGATATACTAAAGATGGAATCTTTTGTATGTTATGGTCACTATGAGTTCTTATTTATGCCCTTCAAGTTGACTAATGTCATTGCCACCTTAATGGACCTAAAGGATTAAGATTTTTGGCCTTATATTAATGATTTTGGGTGGTATTAATTGATAATGTACTTATCTACTCTAATTTAGTGGAGCCACTCTGTGAACATCTATAGATTATGCTACAATATCTTGGTGAGCACCAGATTTATGCCAAATTTTCAAAGTGTGAGTTAAAACTATGAGTAAGAGGCAATCTCCAAAGAACCCTTTTGACATTCAAAGTTTCATGGGTCTTGCATGTTACTATAGAATATTTATTAATAATTTCTTTGAGTTAGCCCTTCCTATGACTACCAAGTTTACCCGTAAGGATGCTAAGATTTCATGTAATTTTTCCTATGATATAGGTTTTCTAGAGATAAAGCGGTGTTTCACTTCTGCTCCTACTCTTTCCCTAATTGTTAAAAGAAACCCTATGTGATTTTCATTGACGCTTTGAAATTGGGTTTGGGACGTGTTCTTATGTGAGAAGTATGAATAATTGCTTATGCCTCATGCCATTTGAAACTTAATGAGGGGAATTGGCCCATTTATGATTTGCATTAAAGTCTTCTTTTGAATCATAACACAAAAACATCTGAATCTACGACAAAGGAGGTGGATGGAGTATCTCAAAGATTATGACTTCATGACTACATACCACCCAATGAAAGAAACTGTTGTTACTGATGCCCAAAGTCAGAAGAAAGATATAGTTTGCACACCTCTTTTGATGTTTCTAGTGATGGAGTTTGGAGCATGTTTCTAGTTGGAGGCCTAAGTTGCTAGATAACGTTGATGATGTTTTTATGAAGAAATTAAGGGTGCATACGGATAGTTTATCTATAACCCCTTGTTATATTTCTAAAGTTGTTCCCCTTAGTTGAACAATTTTGATCTTGAAAAAATAAAGTTGTAGACAAGAAGCCGCATTATGAGTTCTCTTTTGGAGTTGATGGTGCCATATATTTGTGCTCAGTTATGGAATCTAGATGGTGAGGCAGAGAGTGGTGAGAGAATCTACAAGATTCTTAAATTTGGTAAATTTGAGTTTTATGAATATAAAACTTGATTTGATAAATAAATTCCCTAATAGTAATTGATAGAATAATAATGTTATGGATTTAACTCATGGCCTTAGTAAGCCCCATTAGACTATTTGCTTTGCAAATAGGTGCTTGTGGCACAAGTTTAAAAAATAAGGGATTTCATGCATAAATAAAGGATAATGGGTTAATGATTTGTTAGATAATTGAAATATTGAATAATAACCAACTTTCCAAAATTATTCTAAGATAATATGTGATCTAAATAATTAATAGAGCAATTATCTAATCCTATATTGCAAGTTTTGAGGAAGAAATTATATGTTATGTGGCCTGATTCTTTTTGGACCCTGAGGGAGACTTTCGTTCATCATGTACTCCCCTTATAGGAAAATCAGAACTAAGGATATGATTGTGGTACAGAGACGCTTCATATCCAACTATGTTGGACATGAAAGTAGGGCATTGTATCCACCTACAAGAGATAGACTTCAGAGTCAAAGTCCCCTTGACCACTATGTCGGCATCCTTATTACAGACTCTCCTACTAAAATAGAAGTGAATCAAATCTAGTTGATTAGCATACTTCTCAACCTACTTATGGATTGGTTTGAGTTTGGCTGGTATATCTGAACTAATTGCCATACGACCTCAGAAAATACCTATGTGAGAGAAAAGGCCTTCCCCTACATGAGGGCACTAAGACAACACCTTACCTCCTTAACAATAGTCTCAACCATGTCCTTGGGTGGCACTTTTGCTCCTTGATATATCAGAAGACACCAAAACTTCCAAAGATGCCATAGTGTGATTGTAAACATATAGGCCACTCTAGATACTATTTTTTCTACTTCAAATTGTAGACAATCCAACTATCAAAGCTTTGCCCAGTAATGACCATGCTACGAGCACATTGCTGGATTAAGGACCATATCTGACCACTGTGTACACACTCCTCTAGTGCGTGCAAGAGAGTTTCAATTTCTACTCTACACTAAGGACACTTATCATTACTAGTGAACCTCCTCCTGTTCCACATGTAATTCGTCATTAGAACACCATACTAAGAAAGCCATAGGGCTATCTTAACCTTCTGTGGCCCATTTAGCTTCTAGATCATGTTCCATTCCCCAACGCCCTAACTGGGTGAGTCTGATGGAGTGTATAGTAAACTTGTTTAGTGGAAAATCTTCCACTGCTATTCAGGAGGTAGGTGATCTCATCTGGTCCCCCATCAATAATTGAATGTGGCATAGAACTATTTAAGCTTACAGTGTACTCTTAAAACCATTCTCTTAGAAAGGCTTTGTCCCATTCCCCTTTAAGATCTACCATAGAACTAACTTTTAGATCAATCAAATCAAGTGGGATGTTTTTGTTCCTCTTCACGTGAGGAATCAAAATTTCATGAACCCATGTCAATCGCCAAACTCTTGTACTTGATCATGACAAAACTACTTTCCCCCTCTTTAAAGAAAATTAGCTTATTGCCTTATCTACAAGATTCTATATCTGTGAAGTGTTGGAGACCGCCTTATTGACTAGGTGTGTGTAATTGCTATGCATGACCTCCTTCCATATTGCCTTCCTATGGGAAATGAATCCCATCCCACCTTGTATAGAAGGGCTTCATTCTGATATCTAGCTTGCTTGATGTTCAAGTTGCCATCTCTTGAACTTGTTGTTACCTTTTCCTAGGCTACCAGGTTGATTACTCATGCACCTCTACCTCCCTTCCAAATAAAGGTCCTTATTACATCATCAATACCATCAAAGATCGATATCGGAAGCTGTATGGTTTGCATAGTATAAATAGGTGTAGAATTCAACATGAATTTGATTAGGGTCACTCTCCCTGCCTAGGACAATGAGTTGTTGACCCATGAAGAGATTTAGAATCAATTTTGGTGATGGTATAAAGATACATCTACTTTTTGGATCATTAATGAATGATAGGAACTCCAAGGTGTTTTCCCAGGTTGTTTGTCTGTTGTATAACTGTCTCCTTGTGATTGATATGCGGCTTGATGCACTTGTGTTCTTAGAGAAGAATATGGATGACTTCTCTTTTTCTAAGATCTGGCATGAGGCTCATTCAAACCATATGAGAACTTTCATCATATACCTTGCTTACACCTTTGTAGCATCTCCAACTAGAATTAAATCATCTACAAAGTAGACATGTGACACTTGAGGTCCTCCCCTTGATACCTTCATGGATTTCCATCCACCAATGGACTCCTACTATGTGATCACCTGGCTCAGGTGGTCCAAGCACAAAATAAAGATGTATGGTGATAGTGGGTCACCATGACGAACACCCCTATACACTTTAAACAGGCGTAGAGTTTCACCTTGCTAGTTGATGGCAATTTCACCAACTGTGATAATGTTCATCATCAATGCTATTGTATTGTTTGGTAAATATGTTCTTCATAAAGTGTCTAGAATGAAATCCTAGCTCATCCTATCATAGGATTTTGATAGGTCAAGTTTCATTTCCATCATTGTTGCCTGCCCATCTTCATATTCATGGAGTGGTTTAGCTCCTACACACGTATCATGTTGTCAGTGATACGCCTCCCCAGGATAAATCTACTCTGCATGGGTGTTATCCAATTTGTGAGATGTGGTTTGGTCTTCTCCATCAGAATCTTGGACAAACTTTGAGCATGACATCGTTGAGGGAAAAGGGTGAAGGTGATTGCATAACTCAAGAGTAGTGTTTTTTGGAATCAACACAAGATTCATATTAGTAAGATTTTCATCAATGGTCTGACGTGCAAAACATTAAGTGATCGCTGGTGAAAGTGAGCCTCCAATCTGAGGCCAATTTTTCTATAAGAAGCCCCGTCTATCCCATCGAGCCTAAGAGTTTTGATGGGGTTCATCTTCATTAATATAGTGAAGATCTCCTCTAACTTTAGGGTTTCACCAATGCTTTTGGCATCACCATCCTCCAAATATAGAAAGTGACTATGTTAGGTAGCCACCAAGGTGCTTCTATCTCTAGCTCATCTTCAAAAAAATCTTTAGGAAAAAGGTCAGCACACATATTTTGAGCTCTTCATTATCTTTGATCCACCCTCTTTCTTCTTTTTTCAGTCTCGATATTATGCTCCTCTGTCTCTTAACTTTTACAATTGATTATAAAAATCATGTATCGTCACCTGATCACATCCAGCAACACCTAGCCTGTTGTCGCCAGAAGATGTCATTGAATTCTAGCTACAATTTGATAACCTTCTAATCATTGGCTATTGTTGATTTCCCTACATTGAATTGTTTCATATAAGAGATTTTGGAGAGGATGTGATCTTTCTTCACCCTTGCCTTCTGTCATTCATCTCTATCCCACTTGACAAATCTTGCCATCATCTTAGTAAGTTACTCATGAAAGTTACTACTTGGATCCCACTTATCTTGAATGAACCTTGGAAATGATTCATGGGTAGTCCAAACCACACTTGTTCTAGTAAAAAAGGTAGGTTGCTTATTAACAGCCTCAACTTGAACAAGCACTTGCGTATGGTTAGAATTCAGTCTTGGTAGAACTTGGACTAAAGTTGTGGCAAAAGCCTCCATCCATTCCTCATTAGTTGCCACTCAATCGATCCTCTCCTACTACCAACCTCGCTTGAAGGTCGTCTTTGGGCCAGAAGATCCCAGATCTTCAATTCCACCAATTGTAATACCCATTGCAAATTCTATACAACTGCCCTGGTGTATTGGTTCCCTCCCACCTTTTCATCAGCATGTAGAACTGTGTTGAAGTCCCCCAGGACTAACCAGGGTAATGAAGAGGTGTTAGCCATATATTCCAAATTCTTCTACAACAGATGACACCCACCTTTCTTACTATAAAAAATGTAACCAAGCTTTGTGATTAATTAAGAAGTGTACAAATCTTTTGTGGCTGGCTAGAACCTCCACCAGACCAATCCAATTTCTCAGCAACACCCAAATACCTCCCTCAAAGCCAATTGCCTCAACCCTGTAGGAAGCATCAAAACCTAGGTACTTCACTATACCCTCTGCATGTACTCCACTTGTGCGAGTTAAAAGACTAGAAAAAATGTCAAATTTGTACATATTTGTGATTTCCCTTCCCATGTTATGTGTATCTATATAATGGATAACTTGAACATTCCATGCAACTACTATCATCAACAGTTAGATTGTTGTGGACTTAGGTCTTCCTTTTTTTATTGCAGACTGCTGCTCCCTTTAGCGCCTTCCTTTTGGGTCTTTTTACTAGGACCATTCTTGAATATGTCCTTCATGTTAAATACCTTCCTATTCCTTAAGTGGATTCATGTATATGCCCCTAAGTTCATCTAGTTTTTGATCAAGATCCTAATAATCCCCTGGCTTGTAATTGGGTTCCCCATAAAGAATTGGAAACCTCATGTATTCCCAGAGTCATTGTTCAGAATAACATTTATGTTGTCCCCTTAAATAGTAGTGGTTTGATGATTATTCAGTCCCTTTCCAACTGATTTCCTTCCTCCATGTCCTCCCTGTAAGTGTAGTGGTTGTGTCAGAACTCCTCCCTTTCCCCTCACGCCTTCCTTACTTGGCCTTTTCTTCTTATTCTGAGCTTTCCATTATCTCCATTCATATCCCGGTTGAGGCAATTTCTCCTTTCCCTCTATGGCACCTGGATCCTCCTCGCCATCATTTAAATTTAGAGTCACAAATCTATTATGGGTAGAAAGTTTCCCCCTTGGTTTGACTGTTAGGACGCTATGGTTTGATTTGGAAGGGTTTTGCATGCATCACTTCATAAAAATCCCCCCAAAAAGCTAGAGATACTAATGTCCCTTCCACTTATTTCCTAGCCATCAATTGAATCTCTTTGCTGCACCTTTCTCTTTTCAAATTGATATCAATATGCCCTACCTGTTCACATAATAGTCATATGCTTGTAATTTTTCATACTCAATATTATACTTCTCCCCTTATACGATAATGGTCGGTATGTGTGGTTTTTTGGTTTATAGCTTCACTACAATCCTAACAAATTCCCCCCTCCTTTTTTGATCTGTATTGGTGTCCACACATATCATTGTGCTGATGGCATCACCAACCTCCTCTAGACACTGAGTATGGTATAGGAAAATTGGTAGATTGGGGATTCTTACCCATGCTACGATGAACTTCATATTTGTGGAGGATGGTGAGAAGCTTGTATACTAGGGTTGAATGTTGTGGTATGAGCCCATAATCAACCATGTCCCTCTAGTCAATGCTTTTCAATTAATCATCTTATCTATTTAATTGACCTAGAAAGAAGTGTTCTTCTAGATCAATCAACCTTTATGCCCCCACCAGTATCCATAGAGTACGGATTTTGTACCCTATGTCCCTATCTATGATTTTCACAATCACATAGTAGGTCTCGAGTTTCATGAGGCCACCAAAGACATTGTTGTCTATCTCGAAGGTCTAGGTTCCTTCCTTCATCATTGGTTTGATGTTTTCCTTTCTTATCTTCACACTTGGATCCTCAAACCCCAGGAAAGGAAGTCTGTGTGGGATTTCTCCTTCGCTAGAAATATCCTTATACGATACCAGCCTACGAGGATCATTTGGTGGCATCAAGATGTTGTTTGGTGCATAACGAATCTAACTACCTTGACTCAATGTGGAAAGCTACTCAGTGCCTCCTACAGCACCGCCCACTTCCATTTATTCTGCTGCTCCTTACGCCTTCATGGTTCCCTTGGATCCCCCAGTGTAACTGCTGAATTTTAGCGAGATACCCGACTGCTTCAAAATTTCACATTGTTCCTTTGCCTTGGATGTTGTATTGTGCAGCAAGGGATTTCCTTGAAACCCCATGATCTCCATGGGGGTAGCACCCTCACCGGACGGTGAGTTTCCAAACCCCTGACCATCACCATCACCTTTTCCTCTCCCATCACCTCCTTTTAGAACATGATGGCTGCTTCTTCCTTCGTCATCGCAAAGGGCGCACCCAACCCGCCAAACCCTACTGCCACCATCTCATACTTTTGTTCAACCTAATTTTTGTAACACTTAAAGATAATGCTTAAACTAAGATAATCATAGAATTTGATATAAAAATGACTTTCCACAATATGTGGGTAATTGTTTTAAGGAAATACATAAAGGGAAAGTTTTGCCTAAGAAAGTTATACCAAAAAATCCCAAAAATTAGATACAAGTCTAGAAAGATATTAATGGGTTTTCCTTCAAGTTTCATTATGAAAGTATGCTCCTAGTATCATATAGAAAATCAAGATGGAAGAGAGACTTGCTTGTAATAATTAAATGTTGTTTCTTTTATTTGAAGAAAGAGAAAAGGGTATCTAGAAACATCCCTTGGTTACCAAACTTGGTTCAATATGTGATTGTAGGATAATAAAGGAAACATCCAATTTTTCGACCAGTTGTAGTAAAGATGAGAGAGAGATATATATGAATTACTTAATTTCCAGAGTCAAAGGGATCCCTGGAAAACCAAATAGGGAAATAAATATTTTCTTGCTCATGAAAAATACTCAAGATAATTTATGAGATAGATAATCCAAATATAGGATTATGGAAGAAAATCCATGAAGTTCTAAGGTATTTTTTGGCCAAGATAGTTTAGTTGGTAATTATGTTGATTTGCCTTTGAAACCAAGTTTCGATTAAATAAGTGAATAATGAAGGAATTTTCCTTTTCCCAATGGAAGGTAATAGTATGAATAGAGCTTTTCCAAAAATTGGGTATGAGGGGTGGTTTTATTTGCATGACTTTTGGGTCTATAGAGTAAAAGATTTGTGATTGTTATTATTAGGAAAGGAGGGAGGAATATATCTATTACTTTCCTAACATCATGCCTAGCATTTCTCTTAATTTTAGTTGGTGTTAAATTGTTGAATAAGAGAGCTATCTTTTTAATACATATGGAAAGGAGATAATGGTGTATTTATATAGAATGTCACTATGTCAAATCTATTCCTTGCCAATTTTGGATCTTCCTTGAACTCCAAGGATAAAGGAATAAGGGAACCAAGAAAGGAAAATGTGAGAGGGTATCTATATATATAGGGTTCACAATGTATTTGATTCATACACAACCGACCAACCCTTCTACATTGTACCTTATCTCTCCCTCTTGATCTCCTGATCACCAATCAACTCCATATTCCTCTCCAGATTCATCCCAATATCTCAACACACCAATAGGGTGGCATTGGATCCACATGATATTAGCATGCTGCCATGGATTGAGGATGTGTTGCACTAAAATCTTCTACGCCCATAGAAGATCTCACACGCTTCCCTGATTAAAAACTCAATGACCTACAAAACCCCCAAGGTTGTGATCTCTCTTACATCACTGACATGGAAAAAGAGAGCAAGGTATGATCTCCTCACTTGATGGTAGAGCATGGGAAGAGGTCTAAGCCTCCTACCTGATACTATACCTTTAGTAGCATACCAATGTGCTTAGATAATGTTGGTTGTTTATGTTCAATGCTTGGATATATGCTTGAAGTACATATTTCATGGTTTCTGCATGGAAATGAGGTACGTGGTTATGATTATGAATACTCCCTCCTATTGACTTTTGATGTTTTTTGAAGTTTCACAAATGATTTGCAACTAAACTGCTTGGTTGTTTATTTATTTCATGAAAACTATAAGGCCCAATGTATATCATCTTATATGAACAAAACTTGATCAAACCCAAGATACTATCTCTAGAGGGTTGAATGTACATGGGAGAGACAGAAAGTCATTTTGATGACTGGTATCAAGCAAGGAAAGGAAGGTCACTAATAGGCCAAGCCAAGAAACAAAGGTAGATATAAAACCAAGCCCGAGAGAGGGAAGGTTATGAGAGTCCATTGTAGGGGAAAACCTAGTGAGAGGGTATCTCATGGAGATTGCCCCCAATGAGTGGTAATGCCATAGGTATTAAGAAATTATGGGTTGAGAAGTTATAACAAAAATGTATGTCTGATTATCTAATAATAGTTGTTGCTATTTTTGTTATGTTGTTACACCTACATGCACATATTTTGTTTGCATCACATACTCAATATGATAATATGTTGACCACATTTTGGTTTGTCGACATTTTTAGTAACTTCAAAAAATGAAGTCAACACAAGACATTGTGAACAAGATGAAGTCAAAAGAAGATACTATAGCTAAGTTAGGAGGATTAGTTATATGTAATAATTCTTATCATGTGTAATAGTTTCCAGCTAAAAATTCATGTAACTTATTGGAAGAATCTCATTATACATTTTGTAAACAATATTTGTAAAATAATGGAAATTGTTTTCTGTTATTTATTATTTCCTAAATCTTGATCTTGGGGATTTAGGTAATGGATCCCGACTTTAATGACCTTCCTTAATTGGGGGACACTGAAAAGTGAGTTTGTTACATTTGGTATCAGAGCGCCGTATTTTTCAAATAAAAATTTAATAGTTGATAATTTCAAGTAATTCATAGAAATATAAGGAGAATTATTAGGGCATAACCTAAGGGTAATGGTGTCTAGATAGGATCATAGTTTTGGAGGATGGCAATATTTTCCTACACACCATGAAGTTGCTATAAAAGGACTCCCATAGACAATGTGATACCTGCCTTTCCAGAACCTAGGGTTTTCCTGAAGTAATATCTCCTTGAAGCTTCTCATCTCGAAATTCATCCACTTCTCATCTCCTTGCTAAAATAAACCCTAAATTAAACTACCATCCTCATCTCAAGTTAGGGTTTTTTAGAAGAAGTATGACGTATTAAGGCATTCTCTGTCAATTAATGCACATGTAATGTGGGAATAGTGATAAAAGTTAAGAAAAATGTTTATGTTTTTGTCCTTGTAGGGTAAACCCTATATGGAAGTAGGGTTGGTTTGGGAAAAACCATATGTGGGTCAAGCGATGTCTAAAATTGTAAGGTACGAGGTGAAAACCATTACCATGGGTAATGGGAGTACTACATTAGGTAAAATAGTAATCCTATGCATGTGAACACTAGTAGGGTAAGAGGAAAGAGGAATTACAAATAATTTAGATACGCATAGATGTAGTAAGGCATGCATGATTCATGTAAAGAGTTTTGAATATACATATGGAACATAGACAATCAATGGCTACATTAAAAAAATGAGACCCTCAACTCACATTTAGAGATGGTGTCCCAACCTAGGATGGGTCAACCTGAGAATGGAGAAAGGACCTATGGTGGAGTCAAAACCCTAAAATTGTGGAGTCTAGTTTTTGCTGGAAAGCCCAAACTCCTCTTGTTAGACACCATGATAGGAAAAGTATCCCCACACATGTACGAGTAGGAGATATTCATTTACCTAAATGAAAGAGAGTGACATCAAGCTAACAGAGGAATTAGTTCTAGATCTATTTCCTAAAGCCTTGTTGGAGTACCTGAAAGATGGAATAGATGAAATATGTTTAATGATATAAGTTTTATATAATGAGATAATATGGTTTATGATGATCTCAGTTAGATTTGAGAATTTGATGTTAGATTTAATGATGCAACTATGTGTACTTATCTGAGATAAAATAAGCTAAGTTTAGACTAGGTGTGAATCATCAAGAGCCTCAACCTCTTCTACAAAGGAGGACCTCTAGGGTTAGGACCAGTTATAGAGTTAAATTTAGAGAGAGTAAGACTCAGGGGGAGAAGGTCAGAAACCTAAACTCTAAGATATGAGAAATCATGAGAATTTTTATTGTGATATTTCCTAAATTGGACTACTCCTGAGTGAATGGGTTGAGTTGCTCTATTTATGCATGATTACTATAGTATTCTTGTACCCTAGATGTCCCTGAGAGGACCACACCCTATAGACAGAGAAAGAGGTTGCTTACATATATGTGAATCTGATATGAGTACTTACCATCTAGGCGAGGGAGAGAGAGTCCCAAGACCCTGAGGGGGTAAGGGATGTTAGTATGTTGTGAAGCCTCATGCTCGGGTTGGTGGTTCCCTACATGGGACTCTAGTGGTTGTTTATTAGAAAGAAAGAGTTGGGTAAGAGTATTTAATGACTAGAGATCTATGGAGAGAATGCCATTTCATGTTTTGGTTCAATTTGTGCATGAGTGTCTAGATCTTGGGAAGTTGATGATCGGTGCTAATGAGGTAGACCTGAAAATAGACTAAAGAGGGAAGATAGAGAAAGTACATATAATACTCATAGAGTTGAGTGAGCTCATAGATATTGAACATGGCACCACCCCTAGGTAATGGGTTAGGGGAACCTCAAATGGACAATTTCACAATGTTTAACAAACCACTCATATAAGTTTGTTTAGCACAACCATAATATAATAGATACATGAAATTGGTATAACCTTGAGATGTGATATATGGATATGACATGATGAAAGGCTTAGAAATGGTTTAATAATTCTCTATGTATAATTGGCTAGCCCCATGCATGAGTTATGATAACATGAAATAGCTGGCTAATTTCAAGATGAATCTATAATAAAGTTTACAACCTATTACAAGAAGTGAAATGAGATAATATTCAATATAAATGTTGAATGTGGTTGTAGTTGACATGAGGAATAGGTGGAAATTAAATTTTTCTTCTTCAATATACGATTTACCTCTTAGTTGGCCTACTAAATAATATGGTTGTATTAGGTGTGTAAAAAATACTTGGCATATGATATTAGATGAAATAATTGTTCTTGTATGCTATCTTACTTGAATTGTTGTATACATAGTCTTGAATACATGAAACATAGTATATTTATTTCATAATATCTAATCACTTCAACTATTTGGTAGTAAAGTGATGGAAGGTAAAGTACTTCAACTCTCAAATAGTAATGCATGGATGATATAACAGACAATATGCCTAAAAGACATGTTCACTTGTGGTCATATAAATCTTAATTCAAGTATGTTTCTGTTATCTTTTGTTATTTCCAAGTATTAGTTTTATCTTATCTTGGGTTAGGACCTTCCCTATAAGGGTGAGTTCACAAATCAGATAAAGAAATGAGGTGACCTTAAATGTCACCTAAAGCTTGAAAGATTAAGTATATTGAGCATAAAAGACATATATTGAGTATAATTCTTTGGAACTAAGTATGTCATCTCTTAGAGACATGAGGAAAAGTCACTAGGAAGTGGCTGACAGTACAGGATCAAGCATAGAAGAGAAGTTCACCTTGATCCCGTTTTAGGGACATAAAGTGAATAATGTGCACCATAAGAGATGGAGGAAATCTGGGATAAAGAATTATATATAAAGATGATGTGCTCAAATGTTTTTAGAGAAACCTCAACAAAATGTGTAATGAAATAAAGTTATGACATCTCAATAAAACCCTTTGGAAGGGTAGAGACATAATCCAACCCTAATATCAAGTAGGGATGATTAAAGGTACATAGGACAAGAGGTGATCATGCTTTAAGTGCATAAGACCATGGAATCAGGAGATAGCCATCCATATGTACCCAAGGCCCATGAGGTCATGAGATTGGCCACCTTCACGAGTTGATGAGGTCCAGGTGGACAATGGGAGAGGAACTCCATAAGTGTGTGATACCCTTAGGAGTCAAGAAGAAATCACTCCAAAAGTACCTACACCCCTAGAAATCTTATGGGAATGACTAAGGCTAATGAGACATGAGATGTAGATGTAGAGAATACTAGAAGTCATGTAATGATGTTTGGAATAAAATCTTAAAGGGATTTGTGCATAAACAAAAAAATTATGAGAAAAT
This sequence comes from Alisma plantago-aquatica, assembly GCA_963693085.1. Lineage (NCBI taxonomy): Eukaryota > Viridiplantae > Streptophyta > Magnoliopsida > Alismatales > Alismataceae > Alisma > Alisma plantago-aquatica. The sequence continues at coordinate 1,513,534,082 of OY856410.1, read as the reverse complement.
CACTTTCCATGTGAGGGCATGAAATTCAAGACATTTTCTTGAACTGAAAGTATTTATGGTTTGGAGTCATTGTTGAAAGTGATTCAACCTAAAAGTTGAAATGAGAATATAATGTCTGAGTACACCGTATCTACTCTTGGAATGGATTGAACTTATATTTGGGTTGAGCCAGATGCTTATTTAATCTTTTTATGAGTGAGAGAGATTGGGTAGACACATGTTATGCTTAAAAAATAACATATGAGAATGAAAACCCGAAAGTTGAGTTTACCTCACCCTTATAAGAAAATAAATGAATAATAGTTTAAAAACCTAGGTGAAAGGGTCATCACCAAGTGTTGTTGAAATCAAAAGTGAAAATGTAATCACCACATGATAATGTCATGTAATGGATGAGTTGTTGATATACCCTAGAATTGAATCTGGATACCAACCTTAGTAATGTGAGAAATTTACATATCAATAAAAGTTGTTAAAGATGATCTAGATAAAGATATCCAAGAAAGTTTCTAACCCTAAGGTTTGGAGATAAGTTGAGTTATCATTCACCTTAAACTTATTAGGCTTGATTTTTGGGGATAAATTCCCTTTTAAGGAGGGGTGAATATAAGATACTCAAATTTGGTAAATTTGAATTCTATTAAGACTTGATTTGATAAGCAATTCTCCTAATAGCAATTGATAGAATAATAATGTTATGGATTCAACCCATGGCCCAAGTAAGGCCCATGAGACTATTTGTTTTGCAAATAGGTTCTTGTTTCCCTTGTTTAAAGAAAGAGAAAAGGGTATATAGAAACATCCCTTTGTTACACAACTTGGCTCAATATGAGATCCTATGATAATCAAGGAAGTATCCAATTTTGGGACCAATAGGAGTAATGTGAGATAGATATTAATTACTAAATTTCCACAATCAAGGTTTATAAAAGGGTCCCTCGGGAAATAAGTATGTTCGTACTCATGAAAAATGCTCATGATAATTCATGAGATAGACAATCCAAATATAGGATTATGGAAGAAAATCCATGAATTTTTAAGATATTTTTTGGCCAAGATAATTTAGTTGATGGTTATATAGATTTTACTTTGAAACCATGTTTCAAATAAATAAGAGAATAATGAAGGTGTTTTCCTTTTTTTAATGGAAAGTGATAGTATGAATAGAGTTTTCCCAAAAAAATGGTATGAGGGGTGATTTCCTTTATGTGACTTTTAGGTATATAGAGTAAAAGTTAAGAGATTGTTACTATAAGGAAAGGAGGGAGGAATATAGGTATTAATTTCCTAACACCATGCCTTGCTTTTATCCTAATTTTAGTTGGTGTTAAATTGTTGAATAGGAAAGGTATCTTTTATACTTATGGAAAGGAGATAATGGTGTATTCATATAGAATGTCACTATGTCAAAACTCTATCTTGGTAGTTCTGGATCTTCCTTGAATGCCAAGGAAAAAGTAAGAAGGGAAATGAGAAAGGAAGACGTGAGAGGGTATCTACTATAGGGTTCACAATGTATTTGATTCATACACAACTGTCCAACCCATCCCCCCTCTCCCTTATCTCTCCCTCTTGATCTCCCAATGACAAACCAATTATGAACTCCTCTCAAGAATCATCCTAGGATCAAACCACACTAATAGGATGGCATCATCATGGAATTGATCCACATGATAATAGCACACTCTCATGGATTGAGGACGTGTGGCAGACACCAAGATGGCTCACCATGGTGCCTACATAAGTCATGAAAAGCTTCAATGCCCATAGGGGATCTCACACACTTCCCTGATAAAAAACTTAATGGCCTATAGAAACCCTAAGGTTGTGATCTCTCTTGCATCTTCGACATGGTATAAGAGAGTGAGGGATGATCTCCTCACTTTATGGTAGAGCATGGGAAGAGGTCTGAGGCTCCTACGTGATACTCTACCTTCAACAGCACACCCAAGGTGCTTAGATAATGTTGGTTTATTACATTGAATTCTTGGATTTATGCTTGAAGTACATGTTTCATGGTTTCTACATGGAAATGAGGTATGTGGTTATGATTATGAGTACTTGCTTCTATTGCATTTTGATGTTTTCTGAAGTTTCACGAATTATTTACAATTAAACGACTTAGTTGTTTCTTTACTTCCTACAAACTACAAGGCCCTATGTGTATCATCTTATATGCACATAACTTGCTCAAACCCAATATTCTATCTATGGAGCGTTAAATGTACATGTGGGGGAAGGAAAGTCATTTTGATTGGTGATCAAGTCGGGAAAGGAAGGTCACTAATAGGGCAAGTTAGGAAAGGAAGATTGATATAACACCAAGCTTAGGAGAGGGAAGGTTATGAGAATCCACTATAGGGACAAAACCCCCAGTCGGAGGGTACCCCACAAAGATTGCCCCTCGCGAGTGGGAATACCACAGAGATTGAGCAATTATGAATTGAGAAGTTATGATAGTAAATGCATGTTCAATTATTTAGTAATAATGTTGATATGGTTGTTATGTTGTTACACCTACATGCACATATTCTGTTTGTACCAGTACTCAGTATAGAAATATGCTTACCACATTTTGGATTTTTGGCATTTTAGGTAACTTCCAAATATGAAGATAGCACAAGACATGGTGAACTAGATGAAATCAAAAGAAGATACTAAAGCTAAGTCAGGAGGATTAGTTAGATGCAATACTTCTTATCATGAGTACTAGTTTCAGGTTGAAAATTCATGTAACTCCTTGGAAGAATCTCATTATACATTTTAATAACAATATTTGTGAAATAATGGTAATTATTTGTTGTTATTTTTTATTTGCTAAATCTGGTTCGTGGGAATTTAGTTAATGGATGTCAATTTTAGGATTCTTCCTTAATTTAGGGATGTAGAAAAGTGAGTTTCTTATAGAGTCACATTGGTCCAAGTACATGACGCATTTAGGTTCTACAAAGATGTACAAGGACTTGCAACAGGGCTTCTAGAGGCAAAACATGAAGAAATACATTGCCACTTTTGTTGCAAAGTTCCTGACTTGTCAGCAATTGAAGATAGAACTTCACCGACTTGGTGGTCTTCTCCATCATTTTGAATTTTTAGAATGGAAATGGGAAAACATCACTACTCTATGACTAGTTTTTCAAAGTAAATAGGTGGATATGATGCAATTTAGGTTGTTATGCTATATCTTATACATGCATGAGTGATGGATTGGGGGGGTTGCTTGGGATAAGTATCTCCCATTGGTCGGTTTTTTTATAGCAAAAACTACCAACCTAGAATGGGTATGCCATCTTTCAAAATGCTCTATGGTCGACCTTTTCATTCTCCTTTATATTGGGATGATGTAGGAGAACACATGTTTGTGAAAACTGGTGCTATGCAGATGATGAACAAAAAAGTAGTTTGATAAAGTAAAGGATGATGTCTTCCCAAGATAGAAACAAGATGTATGCAGACAAGAAAATAATGGATGTGAATTTTTTGAATGGATTTTTTGTATTCTTGAAGATAAATCTCATCTGAACCATTCATAGATCCAAGACAAAAGGAAATATTAGCCGTTATCTAGTGGGACTGTTTGAAGTTTTAGATAATACTGGGGATTGTGCATACCATGACTCTCTTCCCCCTTCCTATGAAAAGATACATAATTTGATTCATGTATATATGTTAAAAAAGTACATGAAGGAACCTTATTATGCACTTACTATAGAGACTCTGGTGATACAAGGTGATATGAACTAAGAAGATTTTACAGAGAAGACCCTTGACTCTCGAGTGAAATGTCTAAAGCAACGATATTGACTTGGTGAAAGTTCTTTAGAAGTATCATGGTTTGGAAGAGACGGAATGGGAAGTTAAGGAGGAGTCATTGTAGACTCACTTATCTATTTTTTCTTAGTATTTTAGGGAAGAAACTCCTTTCATGGGCTGGAGTGTTGTAACATACTCAATGTTAGGTATGTTGACCTGAGAGTTATACATTGTCCATCTTTTGATAATGACATAACCATTACATTCATATGTATCTGATATGTCTACTTGAGATTGATTTAAGGTATTAGGTACATGAAAAGGATCAATTTAATCAAGCCCTAGCATGATCAATTCAAGTGAAAAGCAATGCAAAGCACTTTTGCAGAAAACACCCTAAAACCCTTAGGATGATTTTTGTAGTCATCTGTATTGACGCATGACTTGAAACTAAGATTAGAAACAATTAGGAGCCCTAAATTTGAACATTTAATCACTCTAATGAAATTTTCTAAAATACATCACATAGTGTTTTATCGGCCGAGTTTCTCCTACGACAAACTTGACTGATACCCTTGATGCATTTTGAGAATGTCCAGGTACGTTCAAATTTCCATACATAGAACTCAACTGACATCCTGCACTGACAAAACTAATTTTAAGCAATCAGCCGAGTTTCATCCAGGATAAACTCGGCCAATGCTTCAAATTTGCTTTGTCATATAGTGTAATTGGTCGAGTTACCTCTATTAAAAATCGACCGAATGCACAATATGGAGTGTGCATAAAACGTGATTCTAACTGTTGGAGTGTTTCAAAAGTCAAAATTATATCTGTTGCAATACCCAAAATGTCTAGAAAATGTTCCTTAGTGTTCCTACCTCTAGTTGACACCCCCAACTATAAACATGACCAATGTTTAGAAAAGCGATATGTTATGACATCAATTTGATTAACACAAGTTAAACAACCATTCTTATGTTATGAAATGTAAAGTTTTCCATAATCAATAAACATAAATAAATAAATAGAGGAAAGTATAAAGTAATTATATTATATGAACCATGCAACTATCAAATTGCAATATAAAATGATGATAGTGCCAAACAATTTCATAGATTAGTATGGTATACTTTAAACATGTTAAAAATTAACAACTATTCAATAAGAATTGGAAGAACAAGAAGACGAATGTATGGAGAAGAAATTATAATAATTTTGAGAATGAAGATGAGAAGGGAAATAAGCTTGGAGAAGAAACCTATTGCTCTTATCAAAGAAAATGAAGAAAATGAGAGAATAGATGAAGACCAATTTAATAGCATTAAAGGAATTCAACAGACAATATGAAGAAGAGAAAATAAGAGCAAGGAAATGAGAAGAGCAACATGTTGGACTAAATAAGAAAATGGGAAATGGAAATGATTTGTTTATTGTTGCAACATCAAAGAAAGAAGATGGAAGGGGAAATTGAAGAAGAAAGGGAATTTATGAACAAAGAAATATAAGACAACATTAATATAATACAAAAAATGAATATAAGAAGTAAGGGAGAAGTAATATTGTATAAAAAAGAAATATGAGACAACAATAATACCATATACATGTTCTGTTCCTTTCAGTTTGGAAAAGCGGTGATTAAGCGGCCGCATAAGCAAGTAATCGGCCGCATAATTAGGCATGGTCCGATTATTGCTCCGCTTTGACATATGCGGTGTGGTCCCCTATCTGAACCGCTTAAGTGGCCGCATATGCGGCCGCACAGACCGATTTCCTGAACACTGAACATGACCCTCTTGGAGCTCATTCCAAGGTTGCTCCCTCATGATATTCAAGCTCCTAGCTATAGTTGAGTGCTTCCAATCCACTTGAGCCCCTTTATCTCTCTTTCTTACAAATAAAAACATCCATATGAGTGAGACATGATATGTGTGACAGATCTACTCTGTTGTAGACTTGTAAAAGCTCTTAAAGCTTCCTTTACCCAACCCATCTCTTCAAGATCAAGTTGGTGAAAGCTTTTCCAAGTGAAGGAGAAGGTGCAATATTCTTCAAGGTGTAGAAGAAGGTGTAAAAGCTTCTCCAAAGGAAGGAGAAGGTCAAGGATAAAGATCTGGGAGTGTAAGTGAGTAAATCCTTCAAGGAAAAGACTTGGTGCAAGAAGGGGATCTCCTTGGTGAAGGTGTCCAACTACTTACAAGAGTGGATAAGGCCTTGTAGAGGTAGAAGACTCTAGCTCACTGGATAGGTAATTCCTTATTTGGTTATTTGCTCCCTATTCCTCAAAGGTAAGGCTAGGTATCCTTGACCCAGAAAAGGAAAGTCATCTTGTATGTCTTAATGGAATATAAGTATATATTGGTTGCAAAATCCTAGAGCTTTACCTCCTTAGGTAGTGGATAAACTTTCTCCTAGTTTGGAGATTCTAACCACTCTACATAGCTTGTCCATTATGATTGCTTGGTCTGTCTCATCCTCACTATGTATACTTAGTTACAATAAAAATTTAATATTTGCAATCCCATATCTTCGAGTAACTTGAAGGTCTAATGAATCTTGTGCAAGTGTTTTTATCTCTATTCACCCCTCCCCTCTAGAGCTCACTGATACAACAAGGTATATGTCTAAGATTTTCCCTGGTTTTATGATCTTTTAGTATTGTACCTTTTTCCATATTTAAGGTGTATTAGAGTGACAAGAATCTATAATCATAGAGTTTTTGGTAATAAATAATTTATTTTAGGCTTAAGTGTAAGAAATAGAGATAATATCTAAATTAGGGGATAATTATATAATTTACCAATTTAATATGTTCATGTTTGTAATTGGTTTTCTACTTTCCTAGAGTTAGATTAGGGAAAGGAAGAGTCAAAAACAAAATTTGTTAACTTAAGGAATAGAGAAATTAGTAGATACAATAATAGATTACTTAACATTCAAGTAAGAATATTATATACTTAAAACTCTAAAAAATTTTGAAACTAACTTAGAGTTTGGATTTCTCAGCCGTCTATTATATAGCATACCAATTTTCAATTTAATATGATGTTAAATGCCAACTCAACTTGAAAAGGAAAAAATGTCATGTAAACAAATCTATAAAGTTAATTGAAATTAATGTGTCATGCCTCTTTCCTTCTTATTGGCCATTGATAGGACGGTGCAAGAACATCTCCGACCTCATGTAGTAGAGGTCGTTGCTACACAAAGTAATCACTCCTCTTCCAATTTTTTCCAACCTCTTTGTCTCTCTCTCTGATCAACCAATCTTCATGATTTTTATTCCTATAGCTTCCTTGTATGATTTTTCATGCAACAAACATTAATTTAAACCATAGTATTCCTTTTTAAAATTCCTTCCTAATATTCTTGAAACCATTGACTCACGGGGCCCTAAAACCCCACTTGTATAAGATCTCTTTCGCACATTTAGAAATTGCCCTGATTGACAATTGCTTATGATGTCATGTGCTTTGCCACTTCTGACTCACACTTATTCCTCTATGATCACCTTCACCCTTAATCCATGTGTCACACTAGTATGATTCCTTCATTGGTAAACATATAGGAACAACCTTCTTCACATTTTTCTAGTTGATTCCACCCACTTTTCATTCCTCCTCTTTCCTTCAAATTTGGAATTCGACCTTTAGAATTGAAGCTCTCCTCCATGTTCAGAGTGAGGGAGAGGGTGACTTCCTCTCTATGTTTTCTATTCCTACCCTTGGCACTCAATTTGTTTTTGTTTCTCATAATGGGAAAATTGTCTTCTACCTATTTGATTTATTTAAACTGTGTTTTACTCACACACATGTGACTTAATTACCTTATCATTCCCTATCATTTTGATATCTAATTCAAGGGCATAAAGGTCTTTTGGTTATATATCTTTTATTTTGATCAATAAATAACATCATAATAGTACAAATCAATTTTTTAGTCTAAAAATATAGCCAATTTATTTGGAGTGGTTTTACGTCCAATTTTAAGGTTCTAAGAATCTAGTTTTAGGATTTCTTATCTAAAGTATATATAAACTCTAATTGGTGGAAATGATATGTACATGTGTGGAAACCGTAATTTGAGGAACTTAGTTGTTGTTGTGTTGAAATGGCATTAAAGATGAGGTATGTGCATCTACTATATTTTAATTAGGCATTATCATAAATAAAACCCTAATTTCCCGGAGGCATCTCTTGAATGATATTTAGTTCTTGATTAACAATTGATATCTTATGAGAACTCTTTTATTTTGAGATTAGCTCCCTAGTTTGTTACTGAAATTATATGAAATCCTTATCTATGGTCATCTAACCAAAATATTGCATACATGAATGTTCCAGTCCCTTTTTGAGTTTATTCAAATTGACTGAATATATAACTTGCCTCCATATTTGTGCATGTACATTAGACTAAAATTATTAAGAGTTGTGGTACCTCTGTTCCATCATAATATTTATTTGGTGCACATTTCCACCCAGACTGTATCTTTCCACTCATTTATATACACGGTCATGTCTATCCACACAACTCTTTAAGCTTGACATATTTGTGTCTTGGTCCTAGTTAAATAGTATTAGTCTAATTGTTTTGGCATTCACTAATTATGATTGAGATATTATTGATGTGAAATTTTTATGGGAATAATATCTCTTTGTTAATTATATTCTACTAATTGAATGACTCATCTTTTTGACATGTTAAATCTTTTGAAAGTACTTCATTTTTTACTATCTTGGTAAGTGGAACTCTCGTATTTTGAATCTTCTTAATTGTTTTTGACATAAATAATGCATGAATGGTTCTACATCGCAAAGACTCAGTATATGATGATTTGCTTTCTCTTTGTTTGTCCTTCATCTGGTTGTTGTCTTCAATTGACTCTGAAGTTGAACAACCTAAGCATTATGAGATTGAAGAAGCTGCTCTGATCTAGTTGTGAGAGGACTTTGAGATGGTCAGGTTTCCATTGCAACTGATCTATCCAATTTAGATTTACTTTATTTTTTAGGTATCCCTCTGAGGACCCAGTTCAAAATAATATAAATTTTGTAATAGTTTAGTTTACATTTTTTTCTACTACAGTACTCTTGTTATTTATCATACTTAATGGGAAATTGATATGCACCCCTTTTACTTGTGTATATTTTGTTCTGTGATTTTTTGGATGGGGTTTGTATGATTATTTTGCATATGAAGTAAGGAATGGATCCCCTCTTAGGTTACATTCCTTACAACTCCCTTCTATTATCAAACCCTCACCAATTCACTTCCACCCTCTAGGATTGATTTAAAATACAATTGAGGGTATGATGAGGAAAATGAGGTGAGTGATTAAGGAATTAAGGTGGAAAACAATTTTGATTCATGTATTTGGGATATGAGTGAAGGAGAGGGTTGCCTACATTTTGTTTTATTTGATATGGATCTTAAAAAGGAGGAAGAGAACAAATAATATGATATTTAAATTGACAAGGTGGAAGCATTTCACTTTACACATCACATAATTCCTCCACTATGAGATCCATCTCTTCATCCTTTATGAAGGAGCCTACATGGGATATGTATCTTGATGATGGATTTTAGATTTTTTTGTGAGGATATGAATGCATGTGAGGGGATGGAATTATTGTAAGAGTAGGAGGAACATGATTTCACCATCCATAAAACCCCTTCACAATGTGTTGATGGGAGTGATCCATTAGAATGTTCATGAAATCCAAGCACAAGCATCATATTATCATTCACCACAAGGTCACATATTACTACATATCCTCCTACATCAAAATTTGAAGGCCATTTATTTTTTTCATAACAATATTTACATATGAGAGGGCATGTTTAGGATACACTCTGGCCTCTGAATTGCTATTTATTTCTCATCATAGTTTCTAGGAACCAACTATTTAGAAGAAAGAGGTGGAGAGATCTCCACCCTCCTTCACAACCTCTAGATTTTTGGTGATTGGCATGATGAGACTCATCGCATCAAGCCTAGGATAGTAACAATGTGTTTGTTGGAGCAGACCCACCAATAGTTACTTGTTTTTATCTTGTATTTTTTCTTCTTAATTTATGTTTAACAAAATAGGAACAGTTTTAGTGTGAGTCATAGCAAAACATTTTGGCGGGTGATCTTTTTTAGTCTCACAAGCAAATAGTTGTTGCAACTGGCCTAGTTGGAGCATTCAAACTGGAATTGTGGTGTGCTATTTACACCACATAGTGTTGAGTACTTGAGCATTCCATTCTGATTCTAAGTCATCATGACATTGAGCATATTGTAAGTGAAAATCTTATGGGAGGATCTAGAACTACACTCTATCTTTTCTCTTCTATCCTTTTTAGAATAGTTTTGTCATTTCTTGTAGACAATTATTAGCATGAATTTTTGTAGGATTTAGTCCTCATAATCATATTATGAAAATCTTTAATCATGTTAAAAAAATTGTAAGCTTGTGTTCCTATTTTAGAGCATGATGAATCTCAAAATTGACTTGGGTTGGTCAGCTTTTAGTATTTTCTTTATAAATTGTGACCTACTTATTTAATTCTATCATTTGTGGAAAGAAAGGTGGTATGCGTTCATCTGATCTAATGTAGTGTTGGTCTATAATGGTTGTTTCATGGACATGTTTTAATACCACCATGACCCCCAAATTCACTTTGAGAGATTTCAATCATGGCCAGTTAGAATAATATCTCTTAGTCGCAAGTAATCTATGTCCACCCTTCATCTATATAACCACCATTATATTTGTAAACTAATCTAGATCCTCATAAATTGCAATTTATCATAGGAAAACATATTATTCAATCTTACATTAGCGTGGAAAAAAACATAGTGTTAGTTACATGTAGATCACATACATATCATATGTTAGTTGTGATATCTAATTTAATGGACACTTATGTTTTCTTGGAACAATTTGAATTACTCCTACACCTATAAATTTATTGAAACCCTTGAATCACATAATAATTTTGTTTAAAGGCGTGTGTTCTTGAAAGTCATGTAGAAAAATAGAAAAAAAGAGAAGAAAATAAGTGAAAAGAAAGAGAAAAATGAATAGGTTGGAAGGATGAGTGTGTTTTCATCATAGTGATTAATGGTCAGTAAGCATGCATTAAGTTACTTGTGGAATATATCTAGATACAATAGAAGCATCACTCACCCACATTCTCATCACTAGGATGAGGCATTCATGTGCATGCAATAATCCACCTGTACATTTTTTAATCTTATTCATAAGTTGCATTTCATTCGTCATATAGATAGGTTGTATATTCCATTACTCTTTTATCTGAACTTGTTTACATGTTTGGCTCAATCCTCCCAATCCGTCCACCCATTTCCCTTATGCTAGGTTACCACAATGACATCCCCATTCATGTTTCATTAGGGGACTTCATGCATTGTAGATTCTAATAATCATTTAGGGAAATGCAGTTGAAGGGTGTCATCATGATGAACTCAGTGTACTTCTATATAATCATGATGATTCACCAACTCCAAATGATTGTTATTGATAAGTTAGTTTTGTTTCCATCATTCTAGTTAGATTTCATGATTAATTGCTTTGAGTAGTTGTCTTTTTAGTGATTTATTGGAACGATTTAGGATCCACTTGTTTGTTAATTTTGATGTTTAGTATTGAATTTGATCAATACTTAACTCAACTAAATCTAAGAGTATTTGTTTCTCAAGTACGAGTAACATTTATGCTTGGGGGAGTTTGATGCATGAATTTTCATGGTAAATTCTCTATGTGTTTTATTACAATATTAATTGACTATTTCCTCACAATTGTATATAATTTGATTCAATTGATTACTAGTAGAGAATTACATAATCTTTCATAAGTTTCATCATTTTATAACCATTATAGCATTATATCCACATATATTAATAAAATTGATGGATGTACTTTTTGTTTCATGAATATTGGTAAACGTTGATGCTAGATCAATGGTATCAAAATAATCAATAATATGGACCCCAAGATTCACATAATAAACTAATTTTTTATAAAGATACTAAGTTTGGCAATTAGGGTCAATATATCAACTCCCATATCAGTAAAATTGATCTTATGTATCAATTTTATAAACATTGAAGGTTTGAATTGATGGTTTTGATTTGATATGAACAGATTGTACCTTCGTGGCCTAATATAATGAGGATACCCATACATCTCAATGCAGAAATGCATTAAAAGACAAAGATCCACGAAGAGAGGTGAGAAGGTTCCCATGGTGTCCATGTAGTAGTTGTAGGAAAATTCAAAGTCACCTCAAGATGTGGAGAACTTTTTGCATTGTGTTCTACACCATGCTTTATTTCTATTTTTATTTTTTTTACCATGAATAATTTTTTGTTTGTATTCATTATGTGAATCAACATATATTCATGAGGAACTTAGCCTTGTTCTCTAGATCCAAGAGTTGCCCGACATGAAACTTTTGTAATAAATTTTATTGATTTATATTATTGCTTTTTATTTCATAATGGGAGGTTTAATCAAATTGAGTATATTTATGTACTTTGTTCAATGTCCTAAATATAATTGATTGTCAAAAGATAATTTTTTGTAGGATTTCTAATGTGCACATTTTATATAGACTTTTACCCACTTCTGCACACACTTTCAATCCATTTTGTACCTCATTTTGCCTCTACTAATACTTGATTTCCCACCTTTTTAGTTGTTTTACTTGCCTTATGTTTGTAATCACATGTACATGATATTGACAAGGAAATGGCTCCAATCCAACCAAAGTCCTACCTTAGTTGGTTCCAAGAAGAGTGTGCATACTTGATAGAGTTCATCTTAATGAATTTGAAGAAGGTATGGTGTGTGTTAATTACCACAAGGTGTGCATGTTTACAGAGGCCACAATTATCCTTGAAGAGCATCGACACGGCATATCTCTACCTAGACATGTCGTTCTTGTTCATTCAAATGCCATGACCGACATTTATGTCAAAATACACGATGTGTGTTTATTAAGCCACGCCGTGTTCAACCTGATCAGACTCGACTCAAGACTTATTCATCTCTCAGATTTATGGCTTGTCTCTCAAACAACATGTTGTGTCCCTCTTGAAAAAAATAGTTTACACATCAGTTATACATGGTAACACCCCGTGTTGTATCCAAACACGCCATGTTCCAGTCTATTTCTGTAGATTTTGAAAATAATCACCCTTCTTTTAAATACAAAAACACTCATATGGAGCGGTTATCTCTCATCATTTTGAAGCACTCTATGACCAGAGTATAGTTAAGAGCTAAAAAGAGGAGATTTTGGGGAGGAAGATGTGGTTTTTTGGAAGAGGACCTCCATTATTCTATGTTCTTCTTCTGGGAGTGAAGAAGGAGCTTCTCTACTCTGCCCAGACCTCTTGAAAGAGAACTTTGTCTGAGTTAAATCACCAGCAAAAGTGGGAATTTTTCATCCCCAATTCGTAATTCTACCTTGCCCCTCCTCATTCCTTGAGTTTTCCTTGTTCTTTTCTTCTCTAATCATATCAAACTCTAAAATATGTAGCTTATTCATGTGGTTCATCATTATGGATGAGTAGTTTCCTTCTTCTTGGGCATGGGAGAGTAACTCCCATGCCATTACTCATGTGAACTTGTATTTCTTAACTTACATTAGTTAATTTGCTTCTCCAAGAGAATATATGGTGTTATTTGCTTGTATGCTTGCCTAGCCATCTTGCCTACATGTTTTATGCTTATTTGTATGATCTAGGAAGATGTGTAAAGAAGTATGGAGTAGTTCTCTTGGAAATGAATCCTTCACCATGGAAGTGGCTTGGAAACATTGAGGGTCTTAGGTTTCAATTCAAATCTTGACATAAGCACATGTTTGTTATGTAAAGATAAGATCCATATCGTATTGTCAGGAGGTAAATGATGATAGAAACCTCCTTTGCAAATTAATTAGCTTGTTAATTTCATGGTTGCATGTGAGTAATGGTATGGAGGTGAAATCTTATGACCAACAACCTTTAAAAACTAATCTAAATCATTCTTCTTATTAGATTCTCATAGTTTCTTTTAAGTTGATAATCAATACAATCATAAACTAATTCAACCCTTTTGTAAACTGATCTAGATTGCTGAACTCTAGCATGCTTGAGACTAATGGTACCTTTCTCACTTGGATGATCTTGAATTTACTACACACACCCAAATATTTGCGGGGTAGTTCTCAAGTTATAAATATTAATACTTGCACATTTAAGCTAATAAGTTTTTGGTGGTGTTGCTAGGGAGCATCGATATATTTTTGTTAGAGTAAGAGGTGTTAGTTAGTAAGTGAGAGTAGATCACTCACCCACTCATTTCATTATTCCATCATCATTTTTATCATCTATCATATCTTCCATTGTTTGTTAAGTGTTCTCACTACTTATGAATTTACATGACTGTATGTGGCATTCAAAATGCAGTCTTCAACCATTTGTATTCCAAACCCTGAGATCAAGCATACTCTTAGAAGCCGTAGATGAGCAATGAGGAGTGAAGAATCTTCAAGCTTGGGAGACTCTCAACCATCATCACTTCATTCTTTACCACCATCTTCATCGAACAACCAAGAACCAATCATAGAAGACGACTGTCCTCTCAAGGATTTCGTCATTCCAGCTATAATAAACATAAATGGGACTATTCATAGCCCACACATCGAGGCAAACAACTTTTCCATCCGCCCAACAATCATGCAAATGATTCAGCATAACCATTTTGAAGGGACTTACATGGAAGACCCCAACCTTCATGTAGTTGAATTCTTCCTAAATTTGGATACTTTCAAGATTAATGGTGTCACTCTTGATGGTATACACCTACTATTGTTCCCATTTTCTCTACAAGATAGAGCCAAGGCGTGGATCTCTTGTTTGCCAAGAAACTCCATCAATAGATGGGATGAACTAATTAAAGCTTTCATAGCCAAGTACTTCCCACCAAGCAAGACAACTCACTTGATAAGACAATTGACCAACTTCTCTCAGAAAAATGGAGAGACCTTGTATGACACATGGGAAAGGTTCAAGAACCTCCAACATATTTATCCTCACCATGGTCTTGACAACTGGTTGCTTTCTCAAACTTTCTATAATGGGCTTTACTATAATACAAGGATGTCTATTGATGTTGCAGCCAATGGGGCTTTAATGAACAAATCTTATAGGGAAGCATATGCTATAACTGAAGGCATAGCAATAAACCATTGCCAATGGAGTTCTAAAAGGAGTAATAAGCCACCCTCATCTTCTGTTGCTTCTTGTAAACAAGCCGACGTCCATGCTATTCATGACATTGATCTTATTTCTACAAATTTAGATGCCTTGACACAAAAGTTTAAGAGGTTGCATGTTCAACCAACTCAACCTGTGAATCTTATTTGTGATGAAAACCAGGCTTTGAGGCAAGTAGCTTCTCCTAGCTACCTTTCTTTATTCCCTTCTGAGGAGACTGTAGAGCAATGCCATATGGTGGGCAATTATGGGAACAAACACCTTTACAACCCATATTTGAATTCTTACAATCCAGGTTGGAGAGACCACCCAAAATTTTCCTACTAAAACAATAACACTAAAAATCCCCAACCAATTCAGAATAATCAACCATAAGTTGTTGGAAATAGGCCCTCTATAAGCAACAATCCTCCAGGGTTCAATAACTGGAATTTCAAACTTCTCCAGTCATATTCAAAACCAAGTCTTGAGTCACTTCTAGAGAATTTTGTCTCATGTTAGATCAAGCAAACTGAAGAATTTTGCCAATAAGGACAGGTGATGAAAGACACCATCCAGCAGATTCCTGACTAAGTGGATGGCATAGCTACACACACAAAGATTCTACATAATCAAGTTGCTCAACATGCTCTTGCAAACCAACCAACTTTTCTAGGATCTCTTCCAAGTCAGCCTGAATTGAACCCAAAAGACAAAGGAAAGTCGATTGCATCCAGCTCCTCTAGAGCACACTGAAGAAGAAGAATAATGAAGAATCTCACACTAAACTCCATATGGAGGACCTTGTAGGAGCCCACATTTAGGATAGATTTAATTTCAAGAATTTTCTCAAGAATTTTCTCTTTATAAAATAAATTTTCCATAGATAAAAGTAATAATCTAGACCCTTATGAAGTATACATCATTGTCATTTGCATGTAATACAGATAGATCAAAGCTAAAAGACTTGCATTTATAAAAATACAATCAAACACAACGTGTCCTCTACCGAACATAAGGTGTATTTCCCCTGAATTCATTCAATCAAGTTGTTGGAATCTTACACGGCGTGCCAATACATTCATTCCTTGCCATTAACTTTTTTGGAAAGTTACACATCGTGTGTAATGTAACACACGTCATGTTGTCATCAACATTGAATACATGAAGAAGTCCCTAGAAAGTTACATAGTGTGTGTGTATTAACACATGTCGTGTCCTCATCAAACTGGAGATACACACAACCACTTGAATTGAATGCAACGACAGGGCGTGTTTGGGAGTTTGAATTAGTGTTTTTAACCAATTTTCATCAAAACTCTCTCGACCCATTTGTCTACCTACGACGTGTTTGAGAGAGAGAGCCCAACCATTGTGTGCCCCTCTCACCGTGCACCCTCTAGCCCATGTGCCCACTCATGACCAAATGAACAAGTCGTCAAGTTCCGACTCTGCCATCTCCACCTCCGAAACCTCTTTATTCCATCATCTTTGGACCACATCTCATCTGTGTGAAACGTATTTACCGCCACTTGAGCTGATTTGGCGGGGGATAAATTTTGTTGAGAGTCGCACACAAAGCTGCCCTACTCCGAGATGGAGTTCTACACTACCACATTGCTTGTCGAGCATGCAACTGTCATCAATCATAGTGGACACACCATGATTGAGAAGGACACATTGTGATATTTCGTTCATCTCTGACCTCCAAAATCACCCAAATCGTAGAACACACAATGTGTGTTTCAGAACACATCGTGTCAAGACGTTCATCTTCCCGCTTCATCCAGCACCTTCAAGCCTAGCCAACACATCGTGTGGTGATTAGCACACTATGTGTCTTAGTACCCTGAAACTCAATCAACACATTAATAGAACCCATCAAGCAAGTGGCAAATCTCCATAGATGGGAGAGCTCTTCTTCTACCCCAACATACATCTCCTCCACTTTGTTCAATGTCAAGAAGGAAGAGGACAAGACCTATCAAACAATTATCACCTGCAGGGTCTTGCCTATAAGATTTGATTGTGAAGAAACTCTGGAGATGCTTGGCTGTAAAGATGAGGTCTTAAAACTTCTCAAGGAACTAGGGATCAAGCACACATGCTTCATAATAAACCCTACTTACCCAAGATTAACCTATAAGTTTCTGACCACATTACATGTTGAGGATGACCCCAAGAAGCCATCTAAACCATTCCGACTTCTGGGGTGAAATTATAATTTTTCTTTTAAGCAAATTAATGAGCTCTTTGAATGCCATTATAGTGGAGCAATTTCATATCCATTTCATTTCATAGTGATGACTTTTGGAGGGAAATCACTGATGATCCCATTCATGAGGCTATAAAATCTAGGGAGACCCACATTCATAACCCTAACTTTCATTATATACACATGATCTTTAGCACATGTGTATTTTCCATGAAAGAGATGTAGGGTGTATGTGGGAAACAAGATGTTTTATTCATGTGGGCTATGTTGCATAACTTGAAAATCAATGTTGGATACTATATCCTCTTCCATTTCTTTGAGATGAGATGAGCAAAATCAGGTGACATTATGATTGGGAATTGATAACCCACATAGCCCACAAGGTCAAAGTTGAATTATAGGTTTAGAAGTTGCCCTAGGGTAGAATCTGATCAATCTCAAGCTTCTTATCTCTTCTAGTATGATTACTAGAGATCCCAAGGATGATGAAAAATTCAAGCAGTACTTTTCTATCATGAAGGATACATTGAGCTTCCTGATCTAGAAGCAGTCACCTTGTCAAACAAAGACAATGGGAAATTCAATTTTGCTAAGGAGACTAAATATGCTGACTAGGTCAGTACTTCTAGATTGACATTGTACCTCCGCCTCTACCTCCCTACAACAGAGCATAGACATAGTACAACTGTAGTATGCCTGACATCCAACACCTCTATGGCTATGTTCAACATCACTTTGATCAGCAGGATGCTCATCTCGACATGATGAGTCAGCAGTACTCTGATATGCAAAGCATGCTCTAGAGGATGGATACATGGCATATCTCTCAAGGCCACTGTACCATGCCTCAACTAACTACACAACCTTGGCCTGAGTAAACTCTTATGGAAATCCCAGATGATGATCTCTTGAACCAGTATTTCCTAGTTAGTGATGAGGGCAGTGGCCCTTCACTTTGATTCACCATCACAAGTACTTGGTTGCTACCATATTGAGTTTGATTGATGTAGTGAGGACACTACAAATTTCAAGCTTAGGGGGGAGAAAACAGTCGGTAGTGTATTTGTAGTTTCCTTTTCATCATCTTGTTTCTCAATTTTTTTCTAGTTTCTATTTATATTTGTGGAAAATCTAGCATGATATGAGGCTTATTCATTGTGTTTGGATTGAAATCCCTTCTATGGTTGAACTATTTGTCCCTTCTTGTATAAAAACATAAATTGAAGGAAGAAAACAAATCATGCATCATTTAAATGGAATCTTTTGCCAAAACCCTTCTTTCATCTTGGTTTATTGCTTTTAGTCGCATGTTCACCTTTTACATTATTGCCAATATAATGCACGTAATAGTAAAAATCTTCTTGGACCAATCAACTTCACAACCTTGTTTAGCATTCTACATGACTTTACCAAAAGTTTAGTGTGTATTCAACCCAGCTTTCAATGAGTTTTTTTTAATAAATGAATGAAATCCTATTAACTGAACAATCCAACTAACTCATTGATGCCTATGGGAAAAAGTTCTTATTTAAGGTGTCGTGGTTCTAAAGAGGAACCCAATTCATTCTTGATCATTATGGGCTAATTCTAATTTTCATCCCTATAAAAGATGGATAAACCATCCATGTAGCATGCTATCCTAGTGTAAGTCTGATCTGGCTATGATGGTTAGGTGTTACGTCTTAAAAGATGGTAAATAACCCCCAACCAGAATTCCATGTGTGCATAAGTCTACATTAGCTGTCGAGTTCCGGAACCCACACTTTGTTTTTTTATCTAATGACAAAAAGGTTGTTGTTGGATTGTTTGGTTAATTTGGTTTTCATCCTTTAAATCTTTAATAATTGAGAGGAATAGGTTGCATGTTCACTACTCATTTGGTGTAGTTGCCTAAATTCTACCTAATGTTGTTTTTTTTATTCTTCCATTTAGACTTTTGCATCCTTGTTGAACCATACTTCAAACTTGAATGTTTAAGGTGATCCTATGGCTACTTGCAATAATTTTTTTTCTATGGTTGAATTAACTTGAAACAAATTTTCCATTTCAATCTTTGATCCATGAGCTTAACTATTTGTTCATTTGTGTTTCCATGTTGTTTTTTCTTGAGGACAAGAAATAGTTCAAGCTTAGGGGGATTTGATGTGCACATTTTATATAGACTTTTTACCCAATTTTGCACACACTTTCAATCCATTTTGTACCTCATTTTGCCTATAATCATACTTGATTCCCCACCTTTTCAGTTGTTTCACTCGCGTTATGTTTGTAATCACAAGTACGTGATATTGATGAGGAAATGGGGCCAATCCGACCTTAGTTGGATCCCCAAAGAGTCTACATACTTGACAGAGTTCATCTTGATGGATTTGAAGAAGGGATAGTGTGAGTTAATTACCACATGGCATGTAAGTTTACAAAGGCTCACAATCATCCTTGAAGAGCACAGACATGGTGTGTCTCTACCCAAACACGTCGTGCTTGTCCATTCAAATTCCATGGCCGATGGTTCTGTCAAAATACATGTCTTGTGTTTATTAATAGATGTTGTGTTCAAACTGATCAAACTCGACCTGAAGACTTCTTCATATCTCAGATATATGACATGTCTCTCAGACAACACACCATGTCCCCCTTCAAAAAAATAGTTTGCACATCAGTTACACATGGCGACATGCCATGTTGTATCCAAACACGTCGTGTTCCAGTCTATTTCTTCAGATTTCAAAAATAACCTCCTTTCATTTTAAATATGAAATCACTCATATGGAGCGGTTATCTCTCATCATTTTGAATCACTCTAATAGTTTAGAGCTAAGAAGAGGACTTTTAGGGAGGAAGAGGTAGTTTCTTGGGAGATATCCTCCATTCTTCTTCTAGGAGTGCAGTAGGAGCTTCTCTACTCTTCCCAGACCTCTATAGAGAGAAGGTTATCTGAGTTGAAGCACCACCAAGAGTAGAATTTTGTCCTTAAGTCAGAGTTCTACCTTGCCTCTCCTCATTCCTTGGGTTTTCTTGTTCTTTGCTTCTCTAATCATGTCAAACTCTAAAATCTATAGCTTATTCTTGTTGTTCATCATTATGGACAAGTAGTTTCCTTCTTCTTGGGCATGGGAGAGTAGATCCCATACCATTACTCATGTGAACTCATATTTCATAACCTATGTTAGTTAATTTGCTTCTCCAAGAGAATCTATGGTGTTATTTGCTTGTATGCTTGCTTGGCCATCTTGCCTACATGTTTTATGCTTCTTTGTATGATCTGGGAAGATGTGTAAAGAAGTAGGGGTAGTTCTCTTGGCAATGAATCCTTGACCACGGGAGTGGCTTGGAAACATTGACGATCTTAGGTTGCAGTTCGAATCTTGACATAAGCATTGGAGTGCTATGTAAAGACAAGAACCATCTCATATTATCAGGAGGTATATAATGGTAACCACCTCATTTCCAAGTTAATTATCTTGTTAATTTAGTGGTTGCATGTGAGTAATGGTATGGAAGTGAAACCTTATGACCAAGAGCCTTTAAAAATATGATCTAAATCTTTCTTCTTAGTAGATTCTCATAGTTGCTTTTAAGTTGCTAATCAGTTGAATCATAAATTGGTTCAACTCTTTTGTAAACTGGTCTAATTGTTGAACTCTAACACACTTACACCTAACAATACTTTGCTCCCTTGGGCGATCTCGAATTTATGACATGTGCATGTATACTTGTGGGGTAGTGCTCTAGTTATAAATATTAAGACTTGTGCATTTAAGCTAACAATTTCCTCCATGAACACACTTTCATAAACGCACAAAGAAGATTGATATGTGTGGGGTTATTACCAATGCAGACTGTAAACACATTGGACTAAATGTGTTTGGATACCACAGAAGTAGTCTTGATTTATGATGGATATAGATCTATTGTTTGAAACAACTTAGCAATTTCGTGCAATGCCTATTAAAAATGCAATAGGAATATATGACCAGTTTAATTTGTTTGAGTAGTGTATTGTCATGGTTAAATTGGTATTTTAGAGTTTGATTTGCCATGATTTCGGTCACATTTAGTTAATCAATTCATTTAATCGTCGGTTATTCAAACTAAAAAATCATATTTTTTCTCATCCTTGTCGATTAGTTGTAGTTATTAATAGTTTATAGTGGCTCAACTCCATGTGGTTAAACAACTCAGGACTCATTATCCATTATTATTTGACAACCGTACACTTTGAGTGTGCACACATGGTATTGTCATGTAAAGACCTCATTAGGTTTAATAAAGTGATCTTTCAACACCATTGTTGAAGTTTATGTAGAGACAAATTTATTTCATTTATTTTAATTTCTTATTCTTGCTCACAACCGCCTTTGGGTTAATACAATATCAGGGTTGTCAAGGATCTCGGATAGATAGTCCCAACTAGATTGACTATTAACCGTGCATGGTTCTTGCTAAATATTAAAAAGGGCTTTCGTTTTCAAAAGATTTGTATGAAGCACAAGAACAAGATAGGTGTAGGAAATCAACATCACATAGTCACAAATTAACTAAATATATTAGGTTTGAATTTGCCTAAAAAGGAATTGTCTCCTAAAACTGGTGCCAGAAATTGATATGATTATTATTATTATTATTATTATTATTATTATTATTATTATTATTATCATTCAAGGCAAGTAGGGGCCTTAGACAAGGCAACTTCCTATCGTCGTACCTTTTTGTGTTGTGTTTAGAAAGATTGAGCCAGATTATAGAAAAGGAGGTCACAAGGGGCAACTGGAAACCTGTGAAATTGGGCATTAACGGTCCAAGAATATCTCACATTTACTTTGTCGATGACCTGATCATCTTTGCCCAAGTGAGTTGTACCCAAATGAGGGTTATTATGAAATGCTTCAAATTGTTTGAAAAAGTCTCTGGTCAGGTGGTGTCTTTGAGCAAAACGAGATTGTTCTTCTCAAAGAGTGTGGCCAGGGACCTAAGAAGAAGTACAAAGCAAGCTAGCAAATACCAGGCGACCGAGAACCTGGGTCGATACCTGGGTGTTCCTATCCTACATAATAGAGTGAGCAAGGAGACCTATAGTGATGTCCTAGAGAAGGTAAACAATAGGGAGAACACCTGGTCTGCGACTTGCAGGTAGAATATGTCTCACAAAATCAACATTGTTTGCCCTACCAACGTATGTGTTGCAAATGGCAATGCTCCGAGTACATCTATGTGACAAAATTGATAGTGCCATTAGGCAGTTCATCTGGGGTGGAGTTTATAAAAGGCCAAAAAACCAAAATAGCATGTTTGGACATTTAATTATCAAAATGGCACGATTCAGAACTTAATTCCCAAAATGGCACGTTTCTGAGGCAATACGTCCCCAAAATGGACGCATTGCTTCTGATAGGGCCAATACGTCCCCTCGGGAGACACATTGCTAC
This sequence comes from Alisma plantago-aquatica, assembly GCA_963693085.1. Taxonomy (NCBI): domain Eukaryota; kingdom Viridiplantae; phylum Streptophyta; class Magnoliopsida; order Alismatales; family Alismataceae; genus Alisma; species Alisma plantago-aquatica. The sequence continues at coordinate 1,513,511,437 of OY856410.1, read as the reverse complement.
TTTAAAAAGCAATGAGTCCCCAATGGGGACGTATTATCTCCAGCAAAGCAATGTGTCCCCAGTGAGGACGTATTGTTTTTTTTATTTTTTTTTATTATGATACCATGTATATTATATATGCATATATATGTTAAATTGCTAAATGAATATAATCTACATTAACTTATATACAATTAGCCATATATTTAAAATAATATCTGAAGATAATAAAATACTAACAAAATATTATATTTATTAAAATATAATATTTATAAATGTAGATAAAATATTTAAAATTAATAGATATAATACTAACATTATATAATAAAGTTTAAAATTATAGAAATAAAGAAAATATATACATGTATTCATTTGTCAACTTAGAAAAAAAAACTAATATAGCAATAAAAATAAGAAAATACTAAAATAAAAACTAATATGTTAGTATATAAGACATGCTGGTACACATAAAATACACACACACACACAGATATATATATATATATATATATATATATATTAAAGGTATGATACATAATATCAAAAAAATAAAAATAAAATATCAACTATTTAAAGTAAATATACATGATCAATAACAACATATAATCAAAATAAAATATATGATACATATGATCATAAATGCAACACAATAAAAATTGTAATATATTATGAAGCAAACTTTTTATTATGTTTAAAAAATATTAACATAATAATATTTGTAACTTTTTATCCAGTTCAAAGATAAATATAATATGATAAATCAAATATATAATGATTTTTATTTAATTTAAAATTATATGTATCATATATTTTAATTTGATTGTTCATTGTTGTGGTTTTAGTGTATTTTACTTTGCGTAATTGACAAGTTTATATTTTTTTATATTATATTTTGTGGTTTTGATATATATATATATATACATATATCCATTTATACATATTATATATATATTTATATATATATATATATATATATTGTGCATATCAACATGTGCTATATGTTGCTATATTAGTTTTCTTTTTTTTTTCTAAGTTTACAAATAAATATATACATGTATATGTATATATGTATGTATATTTTTTATTTCTATAGTTTTAAACGTTATTATATAATTTTAGTATTGTATCCATTAATTTTAAACACTTCTGTCTACATTTATAAATATTATATATTAATGAAATATAATACTTTGTTATTATTTTAATATGTTCAGGTATTATTTAAAATATATGATTAATTGTATATAAGTTAATGATGATTATGTTCATTTAGCAATTTAAAATATGTATGTATTTATATAACGTACATTGTATCATAATAAAAAAAAAGTAAAAAAAATAAATAAAGTAATACGTTCTCATTGGGAACGCGAGGCAATGCGTCTCCACTTGGGACATATTGATTTTTTAAAGTAGCAATACGTCTCTCGATGGGACGTATTGGTCCCACCAGGAGCAATGTGTCCTCTTTGGAGACGTATTGCCTCAGAAACGTGCAATTTTGGGAATTAAGTTCGGAATTGTGTCATTTTGATAATTAAAATACCCAAACATGCCATTTTGGTTTTTTGGCCTTAATAAAACCCATAATTTTGTGCTCGTTGCATGGGACAAGGTCTGTTGTTCCAAGAATGAGGGTAGGTTGGGTTTGAAGAGAATGCGAGAATGGAACCTTGCTTTGATTTACAAGCATGCCTGGGAGTTAAGCACGAACCGAGATGCTCCATGGTGCGCCAGGATAAGAGGAATATATAATAATATGCATAGGGGGCAACTCATAACCTGTATAAGGAAGGTAGTGCAGTGATCGCTGGGAGAGAATTTATTGAGGCCAACTCTTTTTTGGTCCCCATGGATGGGAGGAAGGTCTGCTTCTGGATAGAATGATGGTGGAAGGACGGCCGGATTCTGAAAGATCATGCACTAAAGCCTATCCCTCTGAGTTAACTGATCTAAAAGTGGAATCTCTGGTCAACTTGCAGGGTGGATGGGATGCAGAGTTCCTTCAGGACTGGCTACCGCAATGTATCGTGGACGATATTCTTATGCTCAGTGCTCCTCGTGAGGAAGATGGAGAGGATATAAGGGTCTGGGCGCACACGAAGGATGGACATTATTCTACCAAGTCCGCGTACCATATACTGAGACCACGGCGGGGAGTAACATCACCATGAGATTGGCGCAAAATTCTGGGACTTGAAGATGTCAGCCCGAGTCAAGGTTTTCACCTGGCTACTAGTCCATGAGGCTCTCTACTTATGAACATAAGAAGGGTCCAAAGGGGAATGTCTACCACCAGGTCATGTCCTAGGTGTCACTATTACATGCCATATAAGACTGCAGGTGCACCAGAGAGGTCCGGCTATCACTACTAATGGGAAGCCAGAACAGTGGCGGAACCAGAAAATTATATTGAGGGGGGCTGAAATCATATATGTGTGCATTTTAACACAAAGGAGGGGCTGAGTCATAAAAATACAAACATTGAAAATGGAACCTAAGTCTCTTGATTTAAGAAACCAACTTTTTACCATTCCAGCTAGATCATTTTTTTGTTAATTACTACGCAGTTAATGTATTTATTTACACGTGATCTATATTTAATAGTACACACTGCTTGTATTAATTTTTTGGGGGAGGGGGGGCTAAAGCCTCGGCAGCCTCCCCCTAGTTCCGCCCCTGAGCCAGAAGATATCTTCTTTCTTCAGCGTCACAAGTGTGAAGGAATGGGTCCATGACCAAATGAAATAAGCAACAAAGAATCGTTTCAGTTCTTTACGGCCGCTTGGCAGATCTGCTTGAGCAGGAATAAGAACATTTTCAATGGGGAGAGGGATCAACCTGCTCAGCTAGTACTTCTCATCAGGAGGGAGACGATGGCACAGCATGAAGCTTTTCAAACGGATTGTATAACACCCGTTGTTGAGGTCGCACCCGGGTGGGAGACACCAGAATGAGGCCAACTGAAGTTCAACTGTGACGTGGCAGTGAAGCACTCTCAATCGAGTTGTGCAGTGGTCATTCACGACTATTCACGGAAATGGGTAGGAGGTGCAGCGAGCATATTGTCTTCAACGGATGTAGTCAAAGCCGAGCTGTCAAGCATGGATTTAGCCATGGAGATCACAGCACACAATAATGTCACCTCTGCCAGTATAGAATCCGATTCTCAAACGGTTGTTAATATGATAGCAGGGACCCCGCAGGAGTTCCCTAAGTATGCTAAATAGTTGGGGAAGATATGAAGAATGAGGTGTACAGGCTGGCAGGTGATTTTTTTTTTCACCTTCAAAAAAAAGGTGTACAGGCTGGCAGGTGATTTTTTTTTTCACCTTAAAAAAAAAGGTGTACATTCTGGCAGGTGAATTTTCTTCGAAGAGGAGGTAATGTTGTTGCTGACGAGCTGGCAAAAGTTCATAAAAATAACCTTGGGGTTACGGGTGTTATACTCACCCACCGGAAGAAATCTCTTAGCCTATGATATCTGTAAGGGTAGTAGTACTACCTTATTTCATTATGCAGAATTGATTAGTGATTGTAACTTGCAGTTGAATTTGCTGGCAAGAAGAGGACATGATGAATAAGATTACCTCCCGATTTACCTAAAAAAAGAAATTAATATCATCTCAATAAGGAGTTTGAGTCAAATAAATAATAAAAACTTGAATAACATCTTAAAGGCCAATAATGGAACCGGTCAATAGTAATATAATTTAATGTCGGATCCATAGGAAGCCAATGCATATCAAACAACTAGTTATCTCAATAAGTGAACAATTCAAGAAAATAGATGGTTTGATTCAATTTAAAATTAATTAAATCTAGTCATGAAAATTCTATCAAGTTATTAATTCAAATAAATATATTCGCTTTCATGACACCCGTTAACCACATGATGGACATTCACAAATCCAATTGATTGTCTTCGTTGCCCTATCTCACAAAGGTGTGGTTAATTACTTTCAAATACTAATCAACTAGGTCTCAAGATTGATCTCTTTCGAGTAGAAGTCATGCATATATTAAAAATATTCCTAAGTTTGTTAAAGAAATCAATCACCAACCTTAAAACAAGCGCAAGGAAATATTACTACCATAACCATTTACTCATTTCCATGTATTTTATAACTAGTTCTCTAATTTATGTCCATTAAATTTGTGTCCCTTCGAGTTATACTAAATTTCAGAAGTTTAGGGACATTGAACAAGATCCCCGTAAGCTTTTAAGAGTAATTAGAGAAACAAATATGAAATTTCGTAATATTATTAAGAATGATTCATCACATGATTAATAGGAGCCAGAAAGGAAGAAAACGCAAGGAAATATACTCCATATCTAAAGGTGGTCCACAAATAAGGTTGCAAATCACATTTTCTATGCATATTGTGGAGTAACAAAGGAAAAACAAAGAAGAAAGGGGAGAGAAATGAGATACAAGTATACACCACAAGTAGAGGAAAAAATTCTACGAAGGAGTTGCACAAGAAGGTTTTGTAGCATTAGTAGGGAAAAATTCAGCCCTTTTTATTCCTCTTCCTTTCATCATCTTCTAGAGTGGAAACGCCCTCTAGGTTGCCTCTCTTTTTCCAAAGTTGGAGAGTGATATGCACCTTCAAAACTACTTTCCCTGTCTTTATGTTTTTCAAAAATCTAAAGAGATGCAACACGTTTGAGTAGGGATGCGATGTCTCTAGGTAGTTGCCAAAAGACATGTTGATGGTCATTTGGCATGACATGTCAAAGGATCTACAAGTTGTGTCAATAGTCTTCTTGGGAAATTACTAATGAGATTGCACCATGTGTTGTTGGATGACTACCTCATGCTTTGGCATGGTCAACTTGGCCAATTTGTCATGAGGTGAGGCATGACCTGCTCAAGTGGAGCATGTCATGTTTGTCGATTTCAAAATTGACAATCATCAATTTGAGTAAACACAAGGTGTATTGGGTGAGGCATATTGTCTCTATTGTTGGTAAAGTGGGTTTTATTCCCTATATGTGGACACAACATGCTCGAATGTATGCACATCATGCTTGTATACATGACGGCTGATTTTTGGACTTCTCAAGTCTTGATGTTGATGTCAGAGGTACTATTGGTTCCAAGCGAACCATATCTCATGGGATCCATATAGAAACACATGAATTGAATCATGATGACAATAGAGAAGATAATTATGTGACTCATGCAATTGCAAGCCTAAAATGTAGACAAAAGATAGGATTTAGGACAATGACTCCAGTAAAATAGGACATATAATACAATATGAATTACATTCATCAATACCTAACATTGTAACCAAAAAAATTATGCATTCTTTAGTCATCATGTTCCAATGTATTTTTGTCATTGTCGCACTGGGACAACCATGTTTCATCAGTCCAACCAATAAAGGTGATATTCTCCATATCCATAGTGTATTCATGTGCAAAAACTCAAATCTCTACTTGCATAGAAATATTATTGTGTTGAATCTTATAGAGTGAACTCATGAATTTTTGTGTCGACTTATTGTACCCTAGAAAATCATGTATATGAAGTGACTAAGTCTGGAGTGCCAAAACATATTCTCAATCTGGACTTGGGGCCTTAGTTGTATCAGTATGTCAGTACAAGTGTAGCATAACAATTGTACCCCAATTGTGTGTATATTATACGTCTTATTCATCTACATGTCGGTGATTATCACTTTCTATATTTTTTCATTAGGGGATCATTGTGAGGCTTATTTTGAATTTGGCAGAGAGATGGTGAATCTACTTGGCAGGATCTATAATGGCCTATTTTCATATATATTGCATGTTCTTATCAAGAGCACTCGTCGAGTTGTTCCATTCTAATCCATTGATTAACATCATCTCCAAAGGCAACCAACTCTAGACTAGTATTAAGGTCACATGATGGTGTAGTTTGTTGAAGAAAATCCTTTTCGTGAGTGATGGTGATAGAGTTGTTAAAAGCCTTTGATGCAATGAACCTCAATTTGGTCAAAGCGCTTGGTGTAGGTTCCAGTTGATAACATGCATTTTTGGTTGTTATCATGGCTATAAATAGTTCAATTTTGCATTAGAATAGAGAGTAATGTGTTTGTAATATACATGAATCTTGATACTTCCTATTGTTTCTATAAATTGAATGAGGAAACCCCTTCTTGTCCTAAATTTAGTATTCGACCACTCAACTGAAGTCGCCCATTAGCCTATGTTTGCACATGGAAAATTGATGAAGTTGTTAAAGAAGGCACTTGTTGATATCTATAACAAATGAGTTTTAATATCTAATAGTATCAACTTTTTCTCCCCCAAAAGTATACTGTATTGATTGTACTGGAGGTACAATATTGATCATTTACAAAAGTTGGCTTGATTAGAATAAACTAGTTTAAAAGAAAACAACAAAGTAAGTAAACACAGGCCTTTTGAAGGATTACTTAAACCATATTTAATGAGTCTTGGAGATAGGATTCCACTTCCATGTCATAATTTAGTGAATCAAAAAATATCTAGAATACTAGTTGAACAAACAAAGGAGGTTTGTGTCTCATACACCTCCCAATGATATGAAATAGTTCTAACTCCACATAGCACTGACATGCTTATGCTTCACTTTGAACTACAAACCTTAAATCCTAAACACACTCCCAACCAAATTTGTGGCCAAGGAGGTGTTGCCAAGATCACATCTCCATACTTCTAAATACATCTTCCTTGATCATATAAGAAGCATAAAACAAGAAAACTAGATAACCGATCAAGCAAGAAAGTAATTAAAGACATTGATGAAATCTCATAATAGTAGACAACTAGTATTAAGAATGAAATTAGAGTTCACATAAGCTACAACATGGGAGTTACTCTCCCATGCCCAAGAATAGTGTTTACTCACTCATGATGGTAAAGCACAAGTATGAAAGGAAAATCATGAAGCTAAACATGATTAGAGAAAAGAAAGAACTAAGAAATCTATGGAAGCAAAGAAAAAAGAGAAGAACCCCGACCATAAGACAAAGATTCCTCCTTGCTACAGCTCCTACTTGTGCAACCTTCTCTCATGAGGAGTTGGAATGGAGAATGGACTCTATTGTTGTAGTCAGTAAAGAGAAATGAAGAGGAGAAGCGATTCTTTCTTGAGTGACCTGATGAATGAATATTCATCCTAGTTTTAGCTGCATTATTTGTCTAGTTTAGCATTCATATAGCTTAATTTTCATTAAGAATATCTTTGTTTTGATCTAATTAGGTTTTTATGATAATTTGTAGGAACTTGATACTTCTCTTGACTCCCTTTGTAGGTTTAGAATTCTATCACTCTACAGTAAGTTTGCCTAGGGGGTCCCACTGGCCTTTAGTAGGTAGGAGTCGAGAGTAGGATGCCTCTCATGGTGTGCGGGGTAGCTCCTTGGACCAAAATGGATTTTGAGCACTTTTATAAGGCTGATCGATACACAAAAATTGTGTCAGAAAACCAAAATTGACATGTCGATCGACATGACAATCGACCTTCAAAATCATTAGTTATCAAGTATGGATGTTGATGCTCAACAGCCTGGTCGATACTCCAAGTCGATGACCCATCGACACATTGGTCGACACTCAGATGGTCGACACTTAGGAGATCAACATCATCATTGGCCAACAGTCGACAAGAAAGCAAGTCATCGACATAACGTTGTCGACACTCTCGTTGACAACCACAACTTCAACCGACAGTCTTGTCGACCCTCAAGGTCAACAGACCTGTCGAACTCCAAGAACGATGGTCGGAAGTCCAAAAGCCATTGATGGACATACCCATCGATCGACAAAAATGGTTGACACTAATGGAAAGAGATCGACAACCTTGACCCTATAAATAGGCCACCAGTACAACTGTATAACTCATCTTAAAATTCTAGAGAGTGAAATCTTGAAAGGCAGCTGCCGAGATCAGAGCAAGGATGAGACTTATCGAAAAAGTTAGTTCTATCAACCTAGATTGGCGATTTCTATCAACCTCAAGCATAGATCGACAGTTCTCCTTCATCCACAACTCTAGGTCGTCAATCTTTCTCTCCAAGGCGATCAATCTCTTCCCCGAGTTGTTGTCCATTCTCCTACTTCCACTACAAGCTAGGGTTAGTTCATGGATGAGAGAGAAAGGAGGAAGTCAATTGTTACACATCACATTGAGTTACTTCCTCCACCATCATGGCCATGATGGAGTCCTCTTCCTCTTCTTATGATATTAATCTTGCCAGGTCGAGGGAGTAGCCTTTTCACTGGGGTATGGGGACTTGCCCCACTACCCATTTCTTGCAATTTCATTCATGTTCCAACTCTTGTATGAACTCATTTAATTCATATCTGATCATTTATTTCATGTTTTGTGGATTGATCACCCACTTTACATGATTTATTATAATCTTTTACTAAGAGAACTTCAACCTTTAAGATTTGAATACTGATTAGTTTTAGTTGACACCCTGACAAGAACTTCTGACGGAAAGTCTTTGGAGTAGTGGATGGAGGATCCATAAGTAACAAGACATCAAGCATACATGGATATCTACTCATGCAAGTTTCTGAAGCCAAAAGGGAAAACTTGCACAACTCCATTTACATCAACATACAAGTTTGGATTTGAATGATTGTACATATTTGAGTAGTGGCGGTGAAACCCAATTCCACCCTAATGTTTCCATCCATTGATAACTAGAACCTTAGTATAGCTCTTTTTATTCTTTTAATCTTAGATTAATCAAACCAATCTCAACTTTTGTGATAAATACTAGTTCTTGATAAGTTACTTTGATTAGTGAAATCTTAAAAATATTGTACCTTGGGATTTGATCCTTAATTGTACTGTGATGATATCTGTCCGCTTGTAGGTGGCATTATTGCACCTTGGTTTTAGTAAACTCTAGGAATTCCATTCCTAGTGAATTTTTAGTGTGATAATATACAACATCATAACCACCTTGTCTTCTCCAAAATTGCCCCTTTCTTCTCTATCTGTTCTCTGGTAAAAAAGCTCTTCAAATGATGACTTGATAACTGTCCCATAAATTTCATTTCATATTTAAAAGTGAGGGACAGATGCTCTCAAAATTGACAGAAATTGTTGGTGACACAGTCTGTCTGTGAAGCAAACGGCGTGTCTCCGTAAATAACTAAAGGTGAAACTGCCCCACTTGAAGGATGCATAGTGCGTCAGTTGGGTAACACAATGTGTTTCTGCTAATCGATCAAGAATTGGTAAATCTAGATCTAGTGAACATGACACGTGCAAAAACCAAGAAAAAGTGGCCTCTGGATAGAAAGCACACATTGTGTGAGAATACCAACATGTAGTATTATTTTCCAGGAAGGAGCTTTGGCAAAATCTTTGAATGAAAGGACATAGCGTGCCATTTCACAAACACATCGTGTAACTATTAGAAACTTCAAAAATTCCTTGAAGGATGTGTAATCACTTGGGGTATTCAATTAAGGTTGGATTTTGATTGAATCAACCCCATTTCCTTGTCATTATCATGTACCCATGATCACAAACATGGAACGAGTAAAGAAAACTGTAAAGTGGGAAATCTAGTATGATTAGAGGAAAAAAGAGGTATAAAGTGGATTGAAAGTGCCTGCAAAAGTGGGCAAAAAGTTTATATAAATTATGCACATCAAATCCCCCTAATCTTAAACTATTACTTGTCCTCAATCATATAAAAGAATGAGGAAACACAATTGAAGAAGATGCCAAGCACAAACACCAATCAAATGCGATGGAAAAAGTATCAAACCCATCCAACTACAATCAAGGGTTATTTCTATTAGCCACGAGTTTGACTTAAACACCCAAGATTGAAATTTTAATTCATAAAAAATGCAAAAATCTAAATGGGAGAATCAACATAAGAACATTAAGAAGAACTTAGAAGACTAAACTAAATAAATAGTGAATATACAACTTGATCCTCTCGATTTTTAAGGATGAAAAAAATGAAATCTCAATTAACAATAATAGTCCAAAGATGTTCTCCTTGCTTTTTAGAATAAGATTAAAAGATGGGTTATGAGTTCTGGCACTAGGAGGCTAATACAGACTTATGGACATGTGGAATGCCTATTGGGGTCATTATCCTCTTTTAGGACGTAGCACCTAACCATTGCAGCCAGATCTGACTTGCACTAGGCTAGAATGTTATGTGAGCGATTTATCCATCTTTCATTGGGGTAAATGTAAAGTTTTTTAAGAATAAGCCAATATAATCAAAAGTGAATCGTGATTTTCTTGAAAACCATGAGGCCTTAAACTAATTTTTTCCTTCAAGCATAGAAGAGTTAGTTGGATTGCATAATCAATAGGATTTCATTAATTTATTAAAAAAATTCAATGAGAGTGAGGTTGAAAACACACTAAGAATTTGATATGGGCATCTAGAATGTTAAACAAGGTTGCAATGTCAATTAGTCCAAGAAGATTTTAGTTGTTACATGCATTATATGAGTAAGAGTGTGAAGGGTGAATGTGCAGCCTAAAAGAAATAAACCAGATTGAAGTGAATGTTGTTGGCAAAAGATTTCATTTAAATGATGTAGGGATTGTATATATTTTCTTCAATTGATATTTCTCAAAACAAACTTGGACAAATAGTTCAGTATAAAGGAAATTCAATCCTATAAGGAAAATGAGTCATAGATCATACTAGATTTGGCACAGTATAAAATAGAAACTTAAAGCAAAAAACTAAGGAAAAGATGATGAAAAGAAACAAAAAATACACTAGTGGCCGGTTGCTCCCCCCTTAAGCTTGAAATTTATAGTGTCCTCACTGTATAAATCAAACTCAAGTGGTTTGTAATCGTGTACCTACGATAGATGGATCAGAGGGAAGATCCAATGCCCTCATGCATAGATGAAAAATGTCAGCTCAAGGTGTCATCATCATTAGGAATATCACTGAATGTTAGCTCCTACAGCGGTGGTGGCGACGATGGAGGCATGCCATACTGACCTTGAGAGATGTGCAATAAATCCATCCTCTAGATCATGGAATGCATATCATTGTATTGTTGGCCCAGATGGTCCAAGAAGGTGTCTTTTTTATCAAAGTGTTGTTAGAATTACTCATAGAGATGTTCTACGTCTAGCATAATCTAGTTGTAGTCCATCTGAGTGCTAGGTGGAGGGATGTGGGGGTATTGTTGATGTTGTAGTGGAAGCCTCGGGTTGGTCTCCAAAGTCAGTCCCATCATCAAAATTGAACTTCCAATTGTCTGGGTTTGTCAAAGTGACCTCCTCAAGATTACCTAGTTCAATGGATTCTTTGTGTCCATCAGAGTATTGTTTGAACTTGCTATTATGTGAGGAGTCCCTAACAATAAAACATGGGGAGATGACAAATTGGAGGTCAACCCTATTTCACCCATTGGCAGCTTCCAAACCTATCAAGTCAATGTCTACTTTTAGATGATATGAATTATTAATCCTCTTATCACTATGTCACATGATTTCTTCTTTCGAACATCAAAGAAACATAAGAGGATAAAATAACATGCATTGATATTATGATTGTGTATCATGGCCCATAAGAAAAACAAGTCTTGCTTCCCACAGACACCTTTTGTTTCCTTTCTAGTAAAAAATGAGTGCTAAGAAGCTTGTGTATGTAGTGGAAGATGGGGTTATGAAGGTGTGATGCTCAGACACATGTAGCATCATGCATGTCATATTCAGTAATCTCCCTCCAAAAATCATCATGCATTACTAAATCCCTCAATAATGACATTGATATGCATCACAAAATTGTTTAAATGTAAATTTATAATCATACCCAAAAAGTCAACAAGTGATAATGGCAAAGGGATCCTATGGCTTTTTTGGGTCTTTCAACACATTCGTAGTAGTTAAAAATTCATATGTCAACCTTGGATATGTAGGGATTACATTGAAGCATGTGTTTTGAGCCCTAGATCCTCAAGAAATCTCAAGACTTCATCCTTGAGTCCCAATGCATCCAATGTCACTTTGTAAGAAAAATGTGTTGGAAGAACTCTATGGGATATCGAATTTTGATAAGTAGCATCCTCTTCAGTAGTGATTCTGAATTGGGTGGATGATGTAGGTTGGTGCAGAAGAAGAGCCTTCACCCCTATGGCACTTTGTTTCTTTCTTGATGGGATCCATGAGCAATGTGGAGTTGTTGCTGAGGTAATCGATACAACATGTTCATATTAAAGATACAAAGTGTCTACTTCGGTTTCAGGTGAGATGTAGGTTGAAGATGATGAATGTGGAAAATGACATGTTTGGGTCGACTGTGTCATGTTCCTGGAATCCCAACGAACTTGAAAGGTGGAAATGTGGGTTGGTGTTGTTGCTCTTGCTGGGGAGACAAAGAGGTGATGAAGATAGCAGAGAGTTTCATGGTTGTGTTTCTTGCACTAGAGGTGATGTGTTGCTTGCGCTAGAGGTGATTGAGTAGATCTGGACATGGCCGGTATAGGAAGGCAGTGATTGAAAAGGACCAGAGCACGGTTGTCTTAGAAAGAATTAGAGGAGAGGTGGAGATGAGGCTCAACAAAGAAGAAGCATTTGTAGTTTAATGGATCTATAGTGAGCAGCTTGCAAATGTGGATCGACCACAGTGTTGAGGAAGGACAACCTGGACCGCCTAGAATGTAGCTTGCCCAAAAAAAGCTTAAACTTGGATTTAAAAAATAGAACTTGATCTCCTTCTTTGAAATCTTTACACCGGATCCTCTTACCATGCCATCTTTTTGTCTTTTCTTTATAAATTTTGGCATTTTCATATGCATGTAATCAGTAGCAGCCTTCTCTCTCCTACTTTCTTTAGGTCATAGTTGAGAAATTTAATAGCCTAGAGTGCTTTGTGTTCAAATTGTACAGCTAAATGACAAGATTTTAAATAGATCAGTCTAAATGGAGTTGTTCTAATTGGTGTCTTATAAGTCATCCTATAGGCTCAAAATTTGTCATCTAATTTCAGTGCCCAATCTTTTCTAGTGTTGGAGACTGTATTTTCAGATATTGCTTTCAATTGTCTATTAGAAATTTCAACTTGCCCCAAAGTTTGTGGATGGTATGGAGTTAGGATTTTGTGTGTGACTCCATACTTTCTCAATAAGTTGTTGAAGTTTCTTTCATTGAAATGATTGCCTCCATCACATTTGAGTGCCCTCAGAATGCCAAATCTAGGAAAGATAATCTTTTGAAACAATTTAATTACTGATTTTGTATCTAGAGCTTGTGTAGGAATCGCCTCTACCCATTTTGATGCATGGTCACAAGCAACTAGGATGAACTTGTAACCGCACAAAGAGGGAAAGGGGCCCATGTATTCTACACCACATATATCAAAAAATTCAATCTTGAAAATTGAATTGAGTGGCATCTCATCTTTGAAATTCCTCTTGATTTTTGGCAACAATCACATGCTTTAACAAATGCCTACACATTTGAACATAATGTTTGCTACTAAAAACTTGCATGAAGAATCTTAGTTGATGCCTTATCTCCTCCTAATTTCCTTCATAGGGAGAGGAGTGACATTCTAAAATCATAGTTGGGATCTCTTAATCTAGAATGCATCTCTAGATTAGCCTAATAGCACACTGCTTAAACAAAAGTGGGTCATCCCAATAGTAAAATTTGACATCATGAAGGAACTTCTTTTTTGTTGGTAAGTAAGATCTGCAGGAAGGCAACATGTGGATAGATAATTTGCAAAATCAGCAAACCATGGTGTCATAAGTGAGTTCACTACATATAGCTTCTCAATTCGCAAATCATCATCAATTGGGATATTTTCATTTGTGTAAATGGTGAGACGAGAAAGATGGTTAGCTATGTTATATTTTATCCCCTTTTGTCTATAATCTCTAAATCAAACTCTTATAGCAGTAATATCTAGTGGATAAGGTGAGGTTTTACATCCTTCTTGTTCAGGAGATATCTGATTGTACTGTGATCTATATAGACAATGAATTTGGACCCCACAAGATATTATTGGAACTTATCAAAATTGTTGACTATTGTAAGCATCACCTTCTCAGTAGTTGCATAATTTATTTGGGAATCATCTAAGTTATTTCTTTCATAATGAATGACATGAAGTTTGTTGTCTCACCTTTGTCCTAAGACTGACCCTATTGCATTATTGTATGTACCATAATATGTTTGGAATCAATCATTTTCATGCTTATATCCTTGCCTGATCACCAAGTTTACATTTAATCAGATCTTGGGTGAAGAGGAAGTTTGAACCTAGGATCTAGGATATCAATTCATTCATGTCCAACCCTTAATGAGAATTTTATGGTAGGTTTTTTTTGAGGTGATAGATGTATAAACTTTAGGTAATTCTATAGTGAGAAAAGAGTGACTTCTAGTTGGCTTTTAATCTGACCACCGTTAGGGGGATTTTCTTGGCATTAACATACGAAATTCCATACTTAATATGATGAAGTGGGAGACTGAATGATATGTAGTGGTGGTGAAACTCATTCTACCATATTGTCCCCATCATTTGACTGTTTACAACCTTAATGCAGCATTTTTACTCTGAAATCTTAGTATAATTAACAATCAATCATCTTTGTGTTGCACACTATTGTTTGGTTACATTAATAAATTAATCCTTAAAAACATTGGCATTTGTATTTGATCTTGAACTAGACTACAATATGATCTATCCACTTGTGGTGGTAATTATTGTACTTAATCAAGGTAAAAATATAGGGACTCTTCTCTAGGTGAATATGCATGTGCAATAATACCAAACATCAAGTATTTTAATCCTATTAAAATATATATATGTAGTGTTCAACATCTTTGGGTGGGGCATCAACACAATCTAACTTAGTATCTATTTAGAACTTCAACATGGTATCATGGTAAAAAAATATTTTATAGAAATCTAGAGGGGTCATAGCCCCTCCCATCCCTACATAAGATACACCACTAGATGGAAAGAGAATGAGGATTTCCTCATGTTTAAAATCATTAAGTAACTACTTATAATATTTTCTATGGAACATAATATTCTTTCAAAAAAAAGATGTTCTTTTCATTAAAATGTTTTCAACTCATTTGACTACTATGCTTGAGGACAAGCAAGCTTTAAGTGTGGAATGGTTGGTCACATCTATTTTTGGTTGTTTTCATGTCTGTACATAGTTTCATTTTTCCTTAAAATAGAGAGTTATGTCTATGTAATCTGCATGAATCTTGATGCTTTCTACTATTGTGTCAATTAAACAAGGGAACTGCTTTGAGGCCTAAATTTGACTACAAGTAGGTACATATTTTACCACTCTAATGCATATGCCCTACCAACCTCATTTTCCATGTAAAAAGATCATAAAGATGATAGAGAAGACCCATCCACTACCAAAGAAAAGGCCATCACCTAATTATGCTATTCTATCAACTTATATTCTCCACACTTAAATAGGGAGCAAAGGTACTTGACCTTGTCAAGACAAGAAAATATCGACTAACTAGAGATTAATCTACAAGCTCTAAGTCACAAAAGCTAATTTGACTACTTCAAATCCATCGTGTCAAATACAAGGAGCAACCCCCAAAGCAATCAACAATTTGATTGAATGACTTCTTACTTGATCAGATTCAAAGTCTATGAGATCTCTGTTTGATCATAGACATTGCAAAGTGCTCGAATACTAAAGATCATCCATCTCATATTTGATCAAAGATGTCATTAAGTTCTCAGATACTAAAGATATCCTATTTGGGATATGACCTCCACTTGACCAAACTCTGCCCAAACACCAAGAAAAGGTATGATACTCTTTTTCTAGACACTGCTCTAATAAATAGAACCCCTTCACCTACATTCCTGGGGTTTGAAGCTCTATCCCCATTCCTTGACTTCTCCATGGAATGTTTTCATCATCCAACCCTTCCACCAATGATAATATTCCATTTTTGCAAACACATTCCCTATAGTCAACATAGACTATCATACCACTCTACCACCACCATAACTCCTCACCAAATATAGACTACTGGATAGTATTACGAATATAGTACAATGTCACAAATTTGTGTGTGCTTGTCATTGGATCTGTTCTTAGAAGATTGTGATTCTAATGTATCCAATAAGATTTAACAAGTGATGAAAGTCATCTATATTTTATAGCATTTTTAATTTGACTCAAACATGAGTGGCTAGTTTCTATCTCTGAATTGGAAGTCCCTATTTCTCAATAATTTTTTTATTCACTTGTAACTATTATTTTCATACATATTTAAGTGGACTTTCTCCTACTATGTGTATTTCTATACTGAAGTATCTCTAGGTTGTTTGCCAACATCCATAGCCTATTGTTGAACCCATCTTGTGAGAAGATCCATGTTGACCCTAAAATAGGAGGACCGCGTTGAGTTTTTTTTGGTTGTCATGCCATAATGTGTAGCCCCAGAGATGAGGTGTCCACTAAATCTACATGTTCCTATCAAATTTGAGAGATCACTGAGTAGAACAACCTTTACAACTAACTTAGTGGAATATAATGTCTATATTTTTAACAGTTTCTAGTAGATAACATGATTAATCAGGAAGTAAAAGGCTCTAGTCTGGATGTTTACGTCTGAATCATCATTGAGTACATTTGTTTTTGGACAAGCTTATCTAATGGGAGGACTTGATTGTTGGTATGTATGCCCAAAGAGCCAATCATATGATGATTTTAATGGCATATCTTGTAAATGATTAGACTAATAATAAAGGTAATCTTTGATTATATGTTTGTTGAATTACGAGATAATAATATAATACGATAAATGTCTAAAGAATGATGTTACTCAATGATGTATGTCTTTAGGTTGAGGACATAAACAACGAGATCATATAAATGATAAGAGTACATACATTCTTGTTATGTCCCTAGTCATATGTTATATAAAAAAACTAGAGTGTGTGTTGGTTGATGACAAAATCTCATTGGTCGTGATATGTTATATCAAACTAAACACATAGGTACTTGTTAGAGAATAGTGTATCAGACAGACCCACCTTGAGAGTGATGCATGGAAACCATTGAATGCTAGTCATAATTAGCTCTCATAGTGATGGTGGTGATTGTAGTTCTTAAACCTAAAATCACTACACTCATCACATGTCATTCGATGTACTTTGACATCATCCAATGTGATCTTGAATAGGGGTTATCATAAAGGTGATGCTCGGATACGTTGTGACACATGGGTCATGACTATGAGTGAGATGGGATTTATCCCTCCTACTGAAGTTGATATCTCAGTGACTTGATAAGTGAAACTAAGAAATGTATGTCCATACTCATGTGAATTAATATATGATATGTGAGCTCACATGCATCTCATACAATCTACTCTAGTTCAAAGAACATGGTTTGAATATTGAAGAGGATGACAATTCCATGACTTGAGTTCAATCTGGATATTAGAGATAAAGGAACTATACAGTCACTATAGCACTAATCAAATATTGTAGGTTACAATTGTTCTCCAACTTTCCAATTACTTGGTTAGCAATGATGTGTTGCTAGATATTATCATTTCCTATGATGCCAAAAAGTATTCATGGACATTTACTATCAATGTAACTTGGGACATATAGGCTCACACACATAGGATTTACCTGGAATAAGAGTTTACTCATGAATATGGTTTAAACTAGATTACTGAAGTGTTAGGTATTCAATTTAAGCAAGATTGATTTTCAAAAATCTAAAATGACTGGTTCAATAAGTGCACTGACTGATTCAGATTTTGAATAGACCGGTTTAGGTTGTGAACCAACAGTTGGTTGATTAGTAAGACTAGATCAAGGATTGATGTTGACGTCATATTGTGCATAAATCAAATATTGAAAGCCAATATGATTGTGAATAAGAAACATGGTGAACCAATCGATTCAAGTGTTGAATCAATAAACTCACATGTGAAGCAATTGGATCAATGGTGAATAGAGTGGTTCATGGTTTGCAGGTTCTGGAAATTCATGAAGTTTTGTCTCTTTGACTCCTAGCTGATCTAGAAACCCTAACCCTGACCTTTGTATAAATAGAGGGGTATTTGAGGCTTTCAGAAGACACAACAATAAGCTCTGACAATTGTTGTCTTCTCATAATTGTGGTAATGTTAAAACACAAGCACGTCTTACCCATAAAAGGGAGAGACTACAAGGGAGACCAGTCAACGCTAGCACATTGACATTGAAGGGATTATTGGATCCTAGCTGGGTGATTGGATGCTCTAGAGCGGGGTTGAATAGAGCTGAATGCACATAAACAAAATTTATTAGACCTTCAAGATATATCACAAGATAAGGTTGCTAAATAGGAAGTTTGAGTGCAACTAAAACATGCATAGCAAGGGAGAGAGAGATTGAACATACACCAAGTGACAAGCTATGTAGGGTGGTTCCATAATTCAAACTAGAAGTGAGTCGGTTCACTACCTAGAGAGGTCAACCTCTAGGATTTCTTAACCATTGAACTCTTATATTCATTCATAAGACTTACAATACATGACCACCAAAGGACTTACCCATCCAAGCACCAAGAGTATTCCACCTTCCCAAGGACTTACCCGCTTTGCCAAGAGTCTTTAGCTTTCTCCAATGTCTTACCCACTCTAGCACAAGTCTTCTGTCTTCAAGGACTTTTCTACTCTTCTTGGATCTTTAGCCTTTGCCTTCACCTTCACTCGGAGAAGCTTCCACCAAGGACTTACCCACTTGAGCAAGGAGTCTTCTGCCTTCACCAAGGGCTTACCCACTCTTGCTCCAAGTCTTTAGCCTTGATCTTCACCAAGGGACTCCTTCCCTTGTTCTTCTTCACCTCTCTTAGCCAAGAGAGAGAAGCTTCATCTTCATGGTTGAAAAGAAAGATGGGGAGGTGGTGGAAGTGAGAGCCTCACAAGATATACATGTAGGACTAGCTCTCTTACAGATTTCCTACTCAGTCTAACGAATGTAGTAAGTGATTAAGCTTAGAGAGAGAGGAGGCTGTAGGAAGCACTCAACTATAGAATAGGAACCTCACATAGAGTTTTGTATTGAATGCTCAACCTTGGAATGAACCCCAAGGGGTCCTATTTATAGCTAGGGATGCCTCTTAGCCTTTGGGAACACTTAAGAATGAAAATAGCCATTTTGTGGCTTGCAATGGATATATTTTTGCTTGTTGCAACTCCACAATGGCTAGACAAGCTTTTCTGCATTTTTTCGTACAGTGCCATCGGTTGTGTTTCTATAAAGGTAACGCGACCAATCCCACTAAGAGACATGACCAATTCAGACCATCAGTTGAGTTTGTTCTGGGGTAACTCGACCGATTCGCTTAAATCAATTTTGGTTTATAGAGGGATCGGTCGAGTTCTGTGAAATGTAAACTCGACCGATCAAAAGTCATTTTCAGGATCCAATCAGGATCAGTCGAGTTTGCAACTCGACCGATGAACATCCTGATGTGAATTTTGGAAAATGGCTTTTAACTGCTTAAACATTCGATCTAAGCGCTCCTGCTTTTTTTAAGCTTAATAACAAGTCATACAATCATTAAAAGTGATTTACAACATGATTCTAATGGATTTACATCATATTCCAAAAACATGCACTTGTATTGACTTTGACTTGTCTTTTCCCCAATTTGATATGTGCAAGTTAGGGCATTTGGATTGTGTCTATACCTAATCTGAAAGCACTCAAGTTGAAACATTATACACAGATAAGTGGAATGGTTTAGTCATCATCAAAACAAGGGTTTAGTCAATTTATACATTGAGTCAACATTCTCCCCCTTTATGAAGAAGACAAACCATTCCATAAATGTATTAAAGATTTTTAAGTAAAGTCATACCTATGCAGAAACCTAGTGGTTTCAATAGAATGGAGTTCATATGCTCGCCCTAAATTGATGTTAGTGCAGTCCTCATACTCCTCCTCAATTGATGTTATTTCTCCTGCATGGTTAGCTTTCATAACATTTATAGAATACTATGTCTTCTACTCATATATGTTCTACACATATATGTATTCTCCCATTTACCTTCTCCCCTTTACATGGACATGCTTCTCCTCTTCATGTAAGACATGCCTTATCCCTCTTTTGTCAAAAGAAGACATACCTTTCTCCCACTTTGTCATTTCAAAAAATGGGGGTATGAAGAAATAAGAAACACCACTTGTTAAGAGAAAGGAGATAACAAAAGTTATAAAAGGAGAGTAGAAGAGCACAATTAGGGGCTTGTCCAAGCATAGAGTAAAACCAAGTTAAAGCATGTACTTGAAAAACCCAAAAATGCAAGATAAAGAGCTACAGAAAAACCATAAATCATAATTTTGACCCTCAAGATAACCAAATTTGCAAAAAAAGTGTCAGGGCTCATGGCAAAGTGATGAGTCTTGCTCAGAAGGTCATTTCTGCATAAAAAACACTAGTCTTGCACCAAAAATTGAAACTAGAGCAAAATCTACATGAAATCCAAAAATTCTCCAATTTTTACATACAATGTAGCTCTATATATCTTGCATCACAAAGTTATGTAAGCAGCTCAAGATAGTAGATGTGCAATCCAAGGAACAAGCTTGAGCAAGTATGAAACAAGGATACAAGCATAGCATATAGTAGAATACCACTTGATGAAAAAGGATAGAACCACATGTATATGTACTACTAGTAGATGATATCACAAGTTAGGACTACTAGTAGGATCTAGATCATAGAAAAAGATGCACAAGTTAAAGAACAAGCTATGAGTAGATGTAGAGATATATCCAAACAAAGAGATATGCAATTTCATAAGCATAAAAGGATACAACTCACTAACAAGTACACATCATTACCAAAAGATGATTGCCACTAACAACCTCAAGGTTGTATCCAAACAAGATATACCACTAGATAGATGTAGCAAGTTAGAGTACAACGGAAGCAATTTAAGACACAACCAAGAGATTCAAAGAGATAATCATCAAAACCTTCAAAGCAACACAAATCAAGTAATTTCAAGATATATATATACCAATTTAGATCAATTGGAGAGATAGAGTTGTAAGCAAGAAAGGAAATTTAAAAACACGGCAATGAACACATATAAAATGTACCTAAGGGAGTGTCTCAAAATAAAATAATTGGTTGAGAAAATCTAGTTGAGAGGGAAATTCTCATCCAAAATCCAACTGTATATTCTGTACATAGTGTTGTCGGTCCAGTTCTGTGTATTGACAACTCGATCGATCATAGCTATTGGAAACACCCATTGGTGTCTATCAATCGAGTTTCAAATAGGACAAACTCTACCGACAAAGTTGTCATCAAAAAGCACATATATTTCATAAAAAAACATATTTAGAGACATGCTAAAGATATAATCCATATCCAAACATATGTAAGCAAGTTAGTAATGCACTATGAAAGCATTAGAAATAGTTTTTGGGCAAGAGTGTGAAGAGAATAAAAAAATACCACTTTTGACTCAAAAACCACATCCATAGTGCACACTAACTTGACAAAAACAAGTTAGGATTGGTTATAAGCAAGAAAACATTTACCTTTGTTCTTACCATTCATTTTTCCACTTGTTGTCACCCTTTACACATCTCACCTTTCTTCTTTCATGTGGATTGAGAAGTCAATTTGCAAATCAATGGCTCAAGTCAATCCATTTGCACGTACCTTCAAGAAGAAAGATGAAATGGTCTCCAATCGTATTTTTGGGTCTGGACGGGTTAGTTTAACAACCCAAATCCTAGTCCTCTTGGGTGCTTTAATAAACAGGCAACAAGTAGAATAATGGCCAATATCATTGCAATAGTTGCATGTGCCCATAGTCTTAGAACTAGAGGATTCTCCATGGAATATTGGAGGTCCTTTACCTTTGTTGTTCCTTTGACTACTATCATACCCTAAACCATGTCTACCAATTTGTTTAGTAGTATGGTATAAGATATCATTAAGATTCTTTTTACCAACTAAGAATATTTGCAAAGAAGATCTCAAAATATCATTACCATGCATAAGAGAAGAATTAGTAGAAGAGAAATGATTGATATTATCTCTAGCATGCAAAAGATCATTTCCTAAGCAAAGAGATTTAGTTAAATAGAAATATCTATCAATATGAAGAGCAGCGGCATTATTCTCTCTACTAGTAGAACTAGAACATGATTCAAACACATTGATTTTAGCAAGCAAGGAGACATTTTCTGTTTCAAGAAAAGAAATCTTATAAAGATAAATACCATTTTCAGATTCTAATCCTTGCAAAGAAAAAACTTTGTCCCTATTTTTAGATTTAAGAACATCAATATCATGCATGAGAGAATCAACAATTAAGGTATGCTCTTCATTAGAATTTGGCATAAGAGACTGAGCTTCTAGAAATCTAATCTTATCAAGTAAACTAGTATTTGCAAGTTTAAGGGAGTATACTTGGCTAAGAAAATCATTTTTATCATCAAGCAAGCAAGTATTAGCATGTTCAAGATCATCTAGTACTACATGCATATTACCAACAATTCTAGCAAGCTTTTTTCTTTTCTTTTTAGAAAACTTAAGAGAGGCATGAGTAGCATTAATGATAGCAATTAAGGGTTCTTTCTAAAGAGTTTAGATTTACCTCATTTGAGTCTTTTCTTGTAGAAACCATAAGAGAAAAATGGCATTCTCCTTCATCACTAGAGCTTGAGCTAGATCCTCCACTCGAATCTTCACTTGATCTTGAGTTCGAGGAGTCACTTGTAATGATGGGTCTTCTTGCCTTATAGACAATCCATCTTGAGTGCCATTTTTACTTCTTCTTATACTTCTCTTCTCTTTCCTTGTGATGATGGATCTTCTTGCCTTGTAGACAATCTATCTTGAAGTGACCCCTCATTCCACACTTGAGGCACCAGATGGAGGAGGAATTCTTACATTTGTGGAATCTACCCTTGGAGTACATGACATCTTCTTAAATATTAGAGGATGGAGAGGCTTGTCCCATAATAGCTTTAATTTGAGCCTTCATTTCAGTCTTCTTCATTCTCTTTATCTCTTTCTCCTCTTATCTTTCGACTTCTTCTCTTTTGTCAAGTGTGGCTTCATGGGCTTGTAGATTACCAATGAGCTCTTCAATGGAGATATCATCAAGAAACATTACTTCTTCAACAGAAGTCACCTTGGGTTCCCATTTCTTAGGGAGAGTTCTAAGGATATTTTATTTGATCTCTCCTCTACTCATAGGATGTCCTAGAATATCAAGACCATTCACAATGGTGTTGATCCTTGAGTACATGTTGGTTATCTGCTCATCCTTTCCCATCTTGAATTTCTCAAGCAGCCCATTGAGCATGTAGACTTTGATTTCCTTCACTTGTTGAGCCCCCTCATAAGCGATGCATAGCTTTCTCCATACCCCATAGGTTGTCTCACAAGAAGAAATCTGGTTCAACTTGATGGGGTTCGTGGTGGCATAGAGGATGTTGATTGCTCTTGCATTCAAGGTGGCTTTCTTCATGGTAGCTTCATCCCATTCTTCTATCTTTGTCACTGATAGCTTGTATGGATGTTCCACCATTTGCCATAGCTCAATACTTGATCCTTAGATGTAGAATTGTAGCCTTTTTTCCAATAGAGCAAGTTACTCCCATAAAATATTGGAAGGTTGATGAAATATCTGGTGCGATTCTGCTAGAGGTGCAACACACTAGCCGATTTGACCCGACTAGATGCGCCCCACGAGGTCAGAACACACGTGATGAGAATTTGTTTTCAAAATTTATAAACCTAAATTAACACCTACTCACACTAAAACACTACACCCGCAAGCGCACAGGGTCATGTCATAGTATAGGAAGGTGGCAAGTACATGGTCGATCCACAGGGAAAAGAGGGGGTGCTAGAGCTAGGTTACTTTGGCTAG
Source organism: Alisma plantago-aquatica (assembly GCA_963693085.1). Classification (NCBI taxonomy): domain Eukaryota; kingdom Viridiplantae; phylum Streptophyta; class Magnoliopsida; order Alismatales; family Alismataceae; genus Alisma; species Alisma plantago-aquatica. Next base: position 1,513,487,549 of record OY856410.1, on the reverse strand, counting down.
GTTCCTACTGCGGAGACTAGGGTTAAGGGTTTAAAGGTTATTTGATTGTTAAACTACTATGAACAAACGAGGAATTAAAGGCAAGAATGAAATCTATGTTAACCCTAGACTAGATTAAGACTAAGTAGGAAAGAAAGGATTAAGCTAGGTATGAAAAGGCAAATTACACTAAGGCAAGCAAGAGAGAAGTAAAGGAACAATTAAAGAGCTACACTAGCATGAACAAGATAAGAGCAAAGCAAGAAGCTAACTAAGTAAGGAAAGAACTAATTAAGCTAAGCAAGCACAAAACTAGGGTTTCAAGTAGTAAAGAGATGTGTGGGCTATTTAGGGGTATGAACTTATCACTTAAGCTGGGGGTGACATATGAACATTATTATTCCATTTAGATTATCCAAACCAAACAACAAGTTAAAGTCTAATGAATTAACCTAAGCTACTAACTGACCATGGATATGCTAGGTTGTGTATAGGGGAACTAGTCCCTAACACCCCCTACAACCCTTACGAGGCTCAATTGGGTTAGGGGTTAGGTTCAATTCAATTAGAGTCTAATTAAGTCTAGGTTTCTAGATTAGGCATTCCTAGGGCAATTAGGGGCCGAGGGTAGTAATGGGGACGTGAAACTAGGGTTTTGGGCCCCAATTCCCCCACATTCTAGCCTTGAGAAGGCTCCATGCTAATTGCACTAGAATTATCTAATCTATCTACTTATATCTCTCACTTAGGTTTAGGGAAATTTATTAGGATGTAGGAAGATGGGAGGCAACCTAGGGATCCAAGAATTGGACCTAGGGGAAAATCCCAAAATTCACACATATAAGCAATTTGCCTAAATTCCTAGGTGATTTCACACACAAACCAACAAGCAATCCATGGGGAGTGAGATCTAAATAGAATATAATCATTAACAAATGGAATTACAACATTTACATGTCATTTTCCCCCAACATGGTATCAAAGTAACATAATTTCCCCCAAACAGCCCACCCACAAGGGCCTAGCTACTCATAGAAATGGAAAATACAAAAAGAGATAAGAAAGAGATAGAGGTGGCCATGGAGCTCGAAGAAGTGGCTGAAATCCCCCTCTCTAGAAGCTGTAGGTCATCCTCCTCCCTCCTCCAGGGTGCAAGGGTGAATAATGAAGGGGATTATGGGTAGGAACTAGTCTAAACTAGTGATTTGGTGGTGGAAATGGTGAAATGGAGTGGAGTTGAGGTGGATATGGAGTGGAATGTAGTGGATGGCGATTTGGGAAGCTAGGAGGTGGTGGAAGGTAGCTATCCTCGTACCCCAGCCACCACCTAGGTATATATAGGTGTCTAGGGGGTCTAGGGTTAAGTTAGGGGTAAAATGGGGAAAGTAGTGGGAAAATGGGTGGATTTTGTGAGTAGCACGGCTGTGGTGGGTCACCACGGTCGTGGTGGGTAGGGTAGACCACGGTCGTGGTGGATGGGCACGGTCGTGGGAATTAAAATGTGGAGATCACAGGGATATGTACATGGATGGCCACAGCCGCGGGGGGGTCACCACAGTCGTGGTGGGAACCTATGGCCACGGGCATGTTGATCACCACGGTCGTTTTGGCCATTTTCATCAATTTTTGGGAGTTTTAGTGATTTTTGTGCTTGGGGCTTATCCAACACGACCGTGGTGGGATACCACGGTCGTTTTGGTGTCTCTCACATGCATTTGAGCTTTGAACTTGATCATTCATGGAGGGTATTGATTCAAAACATTCTTTGACCACTTGGGGTAGGTTGGAAGTGGTTTTGGCCTCATTTGGGCTCTTCCAAGCCTGAGGAAACCCCAAATTGAATCATCCTCTTTCCATGCCATCAAGTAGTGGAAAAAGTACCTATAAAACATGCAAAAAGCCTCTATAAGTGCATTTGATAGAAATAAGCATATTGGGAGAAATAACATGTAATCTAAAAAGTATAGATGTGGTTGAAATGCAAAATGACACAAGATAAAGCCCTAAAATAGGGCTGAATCACCACCCCAAACTTGAAACATACTTGTCCTCAAGTATGCTCCAACTCAATCTCTCTACAAACTTTTCACAGTTAAGACATGACAAATGCAATGTAAAAGATGATTATCGCTGAATGGGATCAAAGATGACTAAGTGCATGCATTTCACCTCTCTCCTCTCCTGCTTTCACAAACCAATCATGAAAAGAGCACAAATCATATGAACTTCAAATATAGTGCATAGAATACACAAGTTAACCATATTTCTTCCATAAAGTTTCGGGTAAACCGTTTCATGGTGGCGTTAATCAAGAATGACTAGGAGTGTTGTTTCACATTCATGCATTCCATCTTATATTTCAAATCACACCAAATGACCCACGTGGCTGTGGAAAAGGGCAAAATGAGCTAAGTTTGATGCTTCTTAGCTCAACGGGTATGAAAATGAAGAAAGGGTTGCGATAAGATTTTTGGAGTGTTTTTACACACTCATCTTTTCTTTAGTTGAATGCTCTTAAATAGGAGCATCCTTTTTTTTCTTTTTCTTTGCCCTTGGTGTAGATAGGACATATGGTGGATAGAGTGAAGTGGAGAGATGGATATGTGGCCACCCCAAACTTTTGGAGGTGGCCACGGCTGATATGTGCACTTTGGCATCCTTTCATGAGGCGGAGGGGTAAGAAGATGGTGAGTGAAAAGTCAGGTCAAAGAGGGGTTACATGTATGATTCTCCACATAAGACATCCTGCATGAAAATTAATCCAATACTTCATCCTAGATATCACGTCACATGAATGAACAAGATGAAATTGGTATATCAATCAAGTGATTCCACAAACACTAAGTGTTCAAAGCATGCTCAACTTCACAATTCAACCAAATCATCCACAAACACAAGAGAGGTGATGCACATGTAAAAAGTCAAGAATTGATACCACTTAGCAACAAACAATGATAATTCACTTGCATTTGTCAAAGGTCATCATTTTTACTCAAAACAGTAGAGATTGGGTCAAAACACACTTTTTAGACAAGAAATCTCAAATTTGGGAAAAATTGGCCAAAATGGTGTCAAGTTGCCTCCAATCACATCTAAGCCTATATTAGTGAACTTAAAGCAGTAAACAAGCAAATACTAGCTATAACATGCAAGAATTACCAAAAATCTACATGATATACAATGCATGGCAAAAATAGCAAAATTTTTGAAAAATTACACAAAAATGGCAGGAATGTAAACTACATGGCATGCAAGGATGCAAAGCAGTAAAGAAAATCCACACTAGATTGATCAAAAGAAAATAAAAATCATGCCAGACAGATAATCAAAATGATAGAATGAGATATGCAGTGCATACCACCCTACCACCCCAAACTTTTGAATCATGTTGTCCTCAGCATGAAACTAGAGCTTAGGGATAGTAGGGTGAAGATCATGACTGGTGTGGAGCGTCAGAATGTAGGTCACCCTGTTATGGTTGGTGGTCGACCCTCGCCACAGTCGTGGTTGATCGCCATGGTCGTGGCCACTCCTCTTCAACACGGTCATGGCGGGTGGCCACGGTCGTGGCCAATCTTCTAAAAACATTGTAACTTCAGCCAACTTAATGCAATAATTCCCACAGCTGTGGCTGGGTGGCACGGTCATGCTTGGCCACATGTGCCACGATTGTGGTCGATCTCCACGGCCGTGGTGAGGGTGCTCCTTCAGTTTTCTCACTTCAAGAACTTGAATTTCACTTTTATTTGTTATTCAACCACATATTTGATTTAAAGACCATGACCTGCTTCTATACCCTCTCTCTATATTGTCTAGCACCTGCCTCATCATCAAAACTCAAAATAAAACTATCAAGCACAAGAGTGTGTGTGTGTTTGTGTAAAATAAAGAAAAAGTATCAAAAATGTGAGGTTGGGTCAAAAATTCCCAAACCTAGGTGGGTTTCCCCCCACAAGCGCTAAGTTTCTTGCCTTCAGCTGGGCTTCTTGATGATTCTTCAAAATTCACCCATTTGGAATTCTCAAGTGTCCATTCTTGCAAAACATGCATCCTTCATTTGCACTCAACCTTGGTTCCTCATCTCTTTCATTAAAACAATCATCACCAATTTCTTCACCTTGGTGTCCTTCTCTCAAATTCCCATTTGGACTTGTGAAGCGATCATGTCCAATATCCCTATCTCGGAGTCGCCGAGTTGTGGTCTTGTACATATTGATGTTGATCTTCATGTCCATAAATGAGACTGTCATAGTGCCACTGCGTACATGAATGTCGGCATCAGTTGTAGATAAGAATGGTCTCCCCAAGATGATGGGAATCTTCCTATCCTCTAGCTCCATATCAAGTACAATGAAATCCACCACCCTTTTTCTTTGTCTATCATCACCAAGACATCATCCACTCTACTTCTAGGCACTTGTATGGATCTATCTGCCAACTGGAGAGTGCAATGTGCCAGCTTCAACTTGCCTAAGCCCAGTTCAACATAGACATGATATGGCATCAAATTCACACTAGATCCCAAATCAAGTAAGGACATGTCTATGCGATGTCCCCCTATGTAACTAGGTATGAGTGGGGCTCTTGGATCCTTTCTCTTCACGGGAATTGAGTGTTGTATGATGGAGCTCACTTGTTCAGTCAATCTCACCTTCTTTGGAATCCTCCCCGTTGACCTTCTTTTCACAGTGCATAGGTCTTTGAGACACTTGGCCTATGATGGAATTTGTTTGATTGCATCCAAGAGAGGAATGTTGACCTTCACTTGTCGGAAAACCTCAAGAATGTCCATATTGTGCTTTTGTCTTCTTTTCACAACTAAGGGCTCATCTAGTGCTTCGGGAAATGTTGGCTCACTAGCTATTGGCCCACTTGACTCAGCATGATCTTCCTGTGGTGTAGCATGAGGTGGAGCACTAGCACTCCCAATATCAACATCGGGTGACAAATGATCATCTTTGGCAATTTCAATCACAACATCACCACTCGATTGCTTTTGCTTTGCTTTGTCACTCTTTCTTTGACTTGCGGGCTGCTCAAGTGTTTTCCCACTCCTTAGAACTGTCATAGCACTACCTTTCTCATGATGGGGAGGGGGAGCATGTTGTGGTTGTGGAGGAGGTGGGGGTGGCACTTGGGGTTGAAATTGAGGTGGAGAAGAGAATTGAGGAGGAGAGAATTTGGGTTGGAAAGTGAAGTTTTGGGAAATTTGAGGTGAGAGTGGTGGTGGAGGAGTGTAAGGCTTAGAATAGCCTTGGAATGAGTGAATGGGCTGCACTTGCATGGGAGGTGGATTGTAGAAAATTTGAGAAGAAGGCATAGATCCACTTGTTTCATGGTAACTCGAGATGGATCTTGAAGCTAACTTTTCTTCTTGAAGAGCAAGTGTAGAAGAGAGCTGCTCTATCTTTTCTTTAAGCCTTGAAACATATTTTTGGACATCATCAAAGATCATCAATCTAGAGAGAACCTCTTCCTCAAACCTAGAGTTGTAGCTTGGACTTTACGATTCCGATTAGCTATAGGATTAAGGTGTCTTCACTTCTCCCTCAAAAGAACCAATGTAGTTGACCAAATGGCAAGGACCATTTCCTCCTTGACTTTTCAAAAGTTTCATCATTTCTCCCATAACCTTCATCACTTGTGCATTGGGATCATTAGAAATAGAAGGCTCACTAAAGTCCCGATCCCCATCACAGATCATGCTAGAAGCTCGGTTCCTTGAATTTTCCGCCAATTTCTCAAACAACGGCCATGACTCCTCCGGTGGCTTTGTCATGAAAACACCTCCACAAGAAGAATCTATTGTATCTTGATCCCTTGATGAAAAACCGGAGTAGACCGCTTGTACAAGCTGCCACAATGGTATCTCATGATGCGGGCACTCTCTCAACAGCTTTTGCAACCTATCCCAAGCATCATGAAACTTTTCATTATCCATTTGGCTGAAACTCACTATTGACTGCCGCATTTGTGTCATCCTTGCAATAGAGTAGAACTTCCTCAAGAATGTCATCTTCATCTCACCCCAACTCATTATGTCTCTCCTTGAATCATACCATTCCTTGGCCCTATCCTTGAGTGAAAAGGGAAACAATGTGAGCCGAATTAAGTCATCACTTGTCGTTGATGTTCTGAAGGTGGCACACATCTCTAGGAAGGCATCCACATGCTTGTAGGGGTTTTCACTCTCTGACCCATAGAAGGTGGGCAGGAGCCCAAGAAGACCTGGAGGAATAGAAAATTTCTCCCCTTGCATTTGGGTGACTCTAGATGCAATAGGTGACTGGTAGTTTCTCGGCATGAAGTAATCTTGCAAGGACTTGCGAGGTGCATTTTGGTCTTCCATCTCATTTCCTCCTGAATGGCTTGTCACATGCACACAGCACAACCAAACAAAGGAAAGCAAGTTAGTAAACCAATATACACAAAGAATGCAAAGAAAAATGAATAAATAATAGCAATTATGAGGGAAGTAGGAAAAGTCAAAGTAAAACTAACTAGCTAGGTCGAACGCCTCTAGTCTCCGGTAACGGCGCCAGAAAGCTTGGTGTGATTCCGCTAGAGGTGCAACACACTAGCCGATTTTACCTGACTAGATGCGCCCCACGAGGTTGGAACACGCGTGATGGGAATTTGCTTTCGAAATTTATAAACCTAACTTAACACCTACTCACACTAAAACACTACACCCGCAAGCGCGCGGGGTCGTGTCGTAGTATAGGAAGGTGGCAAGTACAGGGTCGATCCACAGGGAAAAGAGGGGGCGCTAGAGCTAGGTTAGTTTGGTTAGGTTCCTACTGCGGAGACTAGGGTTAAGGGTTTAAAGGTGATTTGATTGTTAAAATACTATGAACAAATGAGGAATTAAAGGCAAGAATGAAATCTATGTTAACCCTAGACTAGATTAAGACTAAGAAGGAAAGAAAGGATTAAGCTAGGTATGAAGAGGAAAATTACACTAAGGCAAGCAAGAGAGATGTAAAGGAACAATTAAAGATCTATACTAGCATGAACAAGACAAGAGCAAAGCAAGAAGCTAACTAAGTAAGGAAATAACTAATTAAGCTAAGCAAGCACAAAACTAGGGTTTCGAGCAGTAAAGGGATGTGTGGGATGTTTAGGGGTATGAACTTATCACTTAAGTTGGGGTGACATATGAATATTAGTATTCCATTTAGATTATCCAAACCAAATAACAAGTTAAAGACTAATGAATTAACCTAAGCTACTAACTGGCCATGGATATGCTAGGTTGTGTATAGGGGAACTAGTCCCTAGCACCCCCTACTACCCTTATGAGGCTCAATTGGGTTAGGGGTTAGGTTCAATTCAATTAGAGTCTAATCAAGTCTAGGCTTCTAGATTAGGCATTCCTAGGGCAATTAGGGGCCGAGGGTAGTAATGGGGAGGCGAAATTAGGGTTTTGGGCCCTAATTCCCCCCCACATTCTAGCCTTGAGAAGGCTCCATGCTAATTGTACTAGAATTATCTAATCTAGCTACTTAGATCTCTCACTTTGGTTTAGGGAGATTTATTAGGATGTAGTAATATGGGAGGCTACCTAGGGATCCAAGAATTGGACCTAGGGGGAAATCCCAAAATTCACACATATAAGCAATTTGCCTAAATTCCTAGGTGACTTCACACACAAACCAACAAGAAATCCATGGAGAGTGAGATGCAAATAGAATATAATCATTAACAAATGGAATTACAATGTTTACATGTCATTTCCCCCAACATAGTATCAAAGTAACATAATTTCCCCCAAACAGCCCACCCACAGGGGCCTAGCTACTCATAGAAATGGAAAATACAAAAAGAGAGAAGAAAGAGATAGAGGTGGCCATGGAGCTTGAAGTAGTGGATGAAATCCCCCTCTCCAGCAACTGCAGGTCGTCCTCCTCCCTCCTCCAGGGTGCAAGGGTGAAGAATGAAGGGGATTATGGGTAGGAACTAGTCTAAACTAGTGATTTGGTGGTGGAAATGGTGAAATGGAGTGGATTTGAGGTGGATATGGAGTGGAATGTAGTGGATGGCGATTTGGGGAGCTACAAGGTGGTGGAAGGTAGCTAACCTCGTGTCATATCCGCCACCTAGATATATATAGGTGTCTAGGGGGTCTAGGGTTAAGTTAGGGGTAAAATGGGCAAAGCAGTGAAAAAATGGGTGGATTTTGTGAGTAGCACAGCCGTGGTGGGTCACCACGGTCGTGGTGGGTAGGGTAGACCATGGCCATTGTGGATGGGCATGGTCGTGGGAATTAAAATGTGGAGATCACAGGGATATGTACATGGATGGCGACGGTCGTGGGGGGTCACCACGGTCATGGTGGGAACCTATGGCCACGGGCATGTTGATCACCACGGTCATTTTGGCCATTTTCATCAATTTTTGGGAGTTTTAGTGATTTTTTGTGCTTGGGGCATGTCCACCAGGACCGGGGTGGGATACCACGGTCGTTTTGGTATCTCTCCCATGCATTTGAGCTTTGAACTTGAACATCCATGGAGGGTATTGCTTCACAACATTCTTTGACCACTTGGGGTAGGTTGGAAGTGGTTTTGGCCTCATTTTGGGCTCCTCCAAGCATGAGGAAACCCCAGATTGAACCATCCTCTTTCCATGCCATCAAGTAGTGGACGAAGTACCTATAAAACATGCAAAAATCCTCCATAAGTGCATTTGATAGAAATTAGCATATTGGGGGAAATAACATGTAATCTAACAAGTATAGATGTGGCTAAAATGCAAAATGACACAAGATAAAGCCCTAAAATAGAGTTGAATCAGTATCTCCCACTTTGGTAGTCACACATCTTCTCGTACTTATTGAAGTATGCTTGGAGAATCTTGTTGGATCCTAGATGGGTGATTGGATGTTCTAGAGGGGGGTGAATAGAGTTGAATGCACTTAAACAAAATTCATTAGACCTTCAAGATATATCACAAGATAAGGTTGCTAAATAGGAAGTTTGAGTGCAACTAAAACATGCATAGTAAGGGAGAGAGATATTGAATATACACCAAGTGACAAGGTATGTAGAGTGGTTCCACACTTCAAACTAGAAGTGAGTCAGCCCACTTCCTAGAGAGGTAAACATCTAGGATTTCTAAACCATTGCACTCTTATATTCATTCATAAGACCTACAATACATGACCACCAAAGGACTTACCCATCTAAGAACTAAGAGTATTCCACCTTACCAAGGACTTACCTACTTTGCTAAGATTCTTCCGCCTTCTCCAAGGTCTTACCCACTCTAGCACAAGTCTTTCCTCTTCACAGACTTTTCTACTCTTCTTGGATCTTTAGCCTTTGCCTTCACCTTCACTCAGAGAAGCTTCCACCAAGGACTTACCCACTTGAGCAAGGAGTCTTCTGCCGTCACCAAGGGCTTACCCACTCTTTCTCCATGTCTTCAGCCTTGATCTTCACCAAGGGACTCATTCCCTTGTTCTTCTTCACCTCTCTTAGCCAAGAGAGAGCGCCTTCATCTTCATGGTTTAAAAGATAGATGGGGAGGTGGTGGAAGTGAGAGCCTTACAAGATATACATGTAGGACTAGCTCTCTTACAGATTTCCTACTCACTCTAATGAATGTAGAAAGTGATTAATCTTAGAGAGAGAGGAGGTTGTAGGAAGCACTCAACTATAGAATAGGAACCTCACATAGAGTTTTGCATTGAAAACTCAACCTTAGAATGAAGCCCAAGGGGTCCTATTTATAGCTGTGGATGCCTCTTAGCCTTTAGGAACACTTAAGAATGAAAACTATCCATTTTGTGGCTTTCAACGGATATATTTTCACTTGTTGCAACTCCACAACAGCTAGAAACACTTTTTTGCACTTTTCCGTACAGTACAATCCATCGAGTTTCTATAAAGGTAACTCGACCGATCCCACTAAGAGACAAGACCAATTTAGGCCATCAGTCGAGTTTGTTCTGGGATAAGTCGACCAATTCACTTAAATCAGTTTTGGTCTGCAGAGGGATCAGTCGAGTTCTGTGAAGTGTAAACTAGACTGATTAAAAGTTATCTTCAAGATCCAATCAGGATCGATCAAGTTTGCAACTCAACCGATGAATAGGCTGATGTGAATTTTGGAAAATTGCTTTTGAGTGCTTAAACATCGATCTAATTTCTCCTACTTTTTTAAAGCTTAATTACAAGTCATACAATGATTACAAGTGATTTACAACATGATTCTAATGGATTTACATCATATTCCAAAATGGTGCACTTGTATTGACTTTAACTTGTCTTTTCTCCAATTTGATATGTGTAAGTTAGGGCATTTGGAGTGTGTCTATACCTAACCTAAAATCATTGAAGTTGAGACATTAGACACAGATAAGTGGAATGGTTTAGTCATCATCAAAACAAGGGTTTAGTCAATTTAGACTTTGAGTCAGCATTCTCCCCCCTTTTGAAGATGGAAAACCATTCCATAAATGTATTGAAAGCTTTTAAGTAAAGACATACCTTTGTAGAAACCTAGGGGTTTCAATAGAATGGAGTTCATATGCTCCCTCTCAATTGATGCTAGTGGAGTTCTCATACTCCCCCTCAATTGATGTTATTTCTCCTGCATGGTTAGCTTTCATAACATTTATAGAATACTATATCTTCTACTTATACATGTTCTACACATATATGTCTTCTCCTATTTACCTTCTCTCCTTTACATGGACATGATTCTCCTCTTCATGTAAGTCATGTATTCTTCCTCTTTTTTCAAAAGAAGACATACCTTCTCCCCCTTTGTCATTTCAAAAAATGGGGGTATGAAAAAATAAGAAACACCACTTATTAAGAGAGGAGATAACAAAAGTTATAAAAGGAGAGTAGAAGAGCACAACTAGGGGCTTGTCCAAGCATAGAGTAAAATCAAGTTGAATCATGTACTTGAACAACCCAAAAATGCAAGATAAAGAGCTACATAAAAACCATAAATTGCAATTTTGACCCTTAATATAACTGAATCCGCCAAAAAAGTGTCAGGACTCATGGAAAAGCGATGAGTCGTGCTCAAAAGGCCGTTTCTATATAAAAAAACACTAGTCTTGCACCAAAAATTGAAACTGGAGAAAAATCTGCATGAAATCCAAAAATGCTCCAATTTCTACATACAATGTAGCTCTATATATCCTGCATCACAAAGTTATGTAAGCATCTCAAGATAGTAGATGTCGAATTCAAGGAACAAACTTGAGTAAGTATGAAACAAGATACATGCATAGCATATAGTAGAATACCACTTAATGAGCAAGGCTATAACCACATGTATATAAACTACTAGTAGATGATATCTCAAGTTAGGACTACTAGTAGGATATAGATCATAGCAAAAGATGCACAAGTTAAAGAGCAAGCTATGAGTAGATGTAGAGATATATCCAAACAAAGAGATATACAATTTCATAAGTATAAAAGGATACAACTCACTAACAAGTATGCATCATTACCAAAAGATGATTGCCACTAAGAACCTCAAGGTTGTATCCAAAAAAAATATACCACTAGATAGATGTATCAAGTTATCATACAACAGAAGCAAATTAAGACACAACCAAGAGATCCAAAGAGATCATCATAAAAACCTACAAAGAAACTCAAATCAAGTAATTTCAAGATATAGATATACCAATTTAGATCAATTGGAGAGATAGAGTTGTAAGTAAGAACGGAAATTTAAAAACATGGTAATGAACACATATAAAATGTACCAAAGTGAGTGCCATAGAATAAAGTAATTGGTTGAGAAAATCTAGTTGAGAGGGAAATTCTCATACAAAAAGCCAATTGTATATTATGTACATAGTGTTGTCAGTCGCGTTCTGTGTATTGACAACTTGACCGATGACAGCTATTGGAAACACCCATCGGTTCCTATCGGTCTAGTTTCAAACAAGACAAACTTGACCGAAAAAGTTGCTATCAAAAAGCACATATATTTCATAAAAACATATTTAGAGACATGCTAAAGATATAAGCCATATCCAAACATGTGTAATCAAGTTAGTAATGCACTATAAAAGTATTAGAAATGGTTTTTGGGCAAGAGTGTGAAGAGAACCACAAAATACCACTTTTGACTCAAAAACCACATGCATAGTGCACACTAACTTGACAAAAAAAAATAGGATTGGTTGTAAGCAAGAGAACATTTAACTTTGTTCTTACCATTCCTTTTTCCACTTGTTGTCACTCTATACACATCTCACCTTTCTACTTTCATGTGGATTGAGAAGTCAATTTGCAAATCAATGGCTCAAGTCAATCCATTTGCAAGTACCTATAAGAAGAAAGATGGAATGGTCCCCAATCATGTTTTTGGGTCTGGAGGGGTTAGTTTAACAACCCAAATCCTAGTGCTCTTGGATGCTTTCTTAAATGGGTAAGAAGTAGAATAATGGCCAATATCATTGCAATAGTTGCATGTGCCCATAGTCTTGGAACTAGAGGATTCTCCATGGAATATTGGAGGTCCTTTACCTTTGTTGTTCCTTTGACTACTATCATACCCTAAACCATGTGTACCATTTTATTTAGTAGTGTGGTATAAGATATCATTAACATTCTTTTTTACCAACTAAGAATCTTTGCCAAGAAGATCTCAAACTATCATTATCATGCATAAGAAAAGAAATAGTAGAATACAAATGATTGATATTATCTCTAGCATGCAAAAGATTATTTTCTAAGCAAAGAGCTTTAGTTAAATAAGAATCTATATCAATATGAAGAGCAACTACGTTATTCTCTCTACTAGTAGAACTAGAACATGATTCAAGCACATTGATTTTAGCAAGTAAGGAGGCATTTTCTATTTCAAGAAAAGCAATTTTACAGAGATAAACACCATTTTCATATTCTAATCCTTACAAAACAAAATCTTTGTCCTTTTTTTCATATTTAAGAACATCAATATCATACATGAGAGAATCAACAATTAAGGTATGCTCTTCATTAGAACTAGGCATAAGAGGTTGAGCTTCTAGAAATCTAATCTTATCAAGTAAACTAGTATTTTCAAGTTTAAGAGAGTCTACTTGGCTAAGACAAGCATTTTTATCATCAAGAAAGAAAGTATTAGCATGTTCAAGATCATCTAGTTCTACATGCATATTATCAACAATTCTAGCAAGCTTTTTTCTTTTCTTTTTAGAAAACTTAAGAGAGGCACGAGTAGCATTAATGGTAGCAATTAAGGGTTCTTCATCTAAAGAGTTTAGATTTACCACATTTGAGTCTTTTCTTATAGAATCCATAAGAGAAAAATGGCATTCTCCTTCATCACTAGAGCTTGAGCTAGATCCTCTACTCGAATCTTCACTTGAGCTTGAGTTGGAGGAGTCATTTGTGATGATAGGTCTTCTTGCCTTGTAGACAATCTATCTTGAGTGCCATTTTTCCTTCTTCTTGTACTTCTCTTCTCTTTCCTTGTGATGATGGGTCTTGTTGCCTTGTAGGCAATCTATCTTGAAGTGACCTTCTTTCCACACTTGAGGTACCAGATGGAGGAGGAATTCTTGCCTTTGTATAATCTACCCTTGTAGTACATAGCATGTTCTTCAATATTAGAGGATAGAGAGGCTTTTCCCATAATAGCTTCAATTTGAACCTTCATTTTAGCCTTCTTCATTCTCTTTATCTATTTCTCCTCTTATCTTTCAACTTCTTCTCTTTTGCCAAGTGTGGCTTCATGATCTTGTAGAAAACAAAAGAGCACTTCAGTGGGGATATCATCAAGAAACCTTACTTCTTCAAAAGATGTCACCTTGGGTTCCCATCTCTTGGGGAGAGTTCTAAGGATCTTTGAGTTTATCTCTCCTCTACTCATAGCATGTCCTAGAACAACAAGACCATTCACAATGTGGTTGAGCCTTGAGTACATGTTGGCTATCTTCTCATCCTTTCCCATCTTGAATTTCTCAAGCAGCCCATTGAGAATGTAGACTTTGCTTTCCTTCACTTGTTGAGTCCCTCATAAGTGATGTATAGCTTTCTCCATACCTCATAGGCCATCTCACAAGAAGAAATCTGGTTGAACTCGGTGGGGTTCGTGGTGGCATAGAGGATGTTGATTGCTCTTGCATTCAAGGTGTCTTTCTTCATGGTAGCTTCATCCCATTCTTCTATCTTTGTCACTGATAGCTTGTATGGATGGTTCACCATTTGCCAAAGCTCAAGACTTGATCCTTGAATGTAGAATTGTAGCCTTCTTTTCCAATAGAGGAAGTTACTCCCATCACAGATTGGAAGGTTGATGAAGTATCTCCCACTTTGGTAGTCACTGATATTCTCCTACTTGTTGAAGTATGCTTGGAGAATCCCACTCTAATACCAATTGTTGGATCCTAGATGGGTGATTGGATGTTCTAGAGGGGGGTGAAAAGAGTTGAATGCACTTAAACAAAATTCATTATACCTTCAAGATATATCACAAGATAGTGTTGCTAAACATGAAGTTTGAGTGCAACTAAAACATGCATAGTAAGGGAGAGAGAGATTGAACATACACCAAGTGACAAGCTATGTAGAGTGGTTGCACTTTTCAAACTAGAAGTGAGTCAGTCCACTGCCTCGAGAGGTCAACCTCTAGGATTTCTTAACCATTGCACTCTTATATTCATTCATAAGACTTACAATACATGACCACCAAAGGACTTACCCATCTAAGCACCAAGAGTATTCCACCTTACCAAGGACTTACCTACTCTACCAAGAGTCTTCTGCCTTCCCCAAGGTCTTACCCACTCTATCACAAGTCTTCCACCTTCACGGACTTTTCTACTCTTCTTAGATCTTCATCCTTTGCCTTCACCTTGACTCAGAGAAGCTTCCACCAAGGACTTACCCACTTGAGCAAGGAGTCTTCTTCCTTCACCAAGGGCTTGCCCACTCTTGCTCCAAGTCTTCAGCCTTGATCTTCACCAAGGGCTTACCCACTCTTGCTCTAAGTCTTCACCCTTGATCTTCACCAAGGGACTCATTCCCTTGTTCTTCTTCACCTCTCTTAGCTAAAAGAGAGAACCTTCATCTTCATGGTTGAAAATAGAGATGGGGGGTGGTGCAAGTGAAAGCCTTACAAGATATACATGTAGGACTAGCTCTCTTACATATTTCCTACTCACTCTAACAAATATAGCAAGTAATTAAGCTTAGAGAGAGAGGAGGTTGCAGGAAGCACTCAACTATAGAATAGGAACCTCACATAGAGTTTTGCATGGAATGCTCAACCTTGGAATGAATCCTAAGGGGTCCTATTTATAGCTGAGGATGCCTCTTAGCCCTTGGGAACACTTACGAATGAAAACTAGACATTTTGTGTCTTACAACAGATATATTTTCACTTATTGCAACTCCACAATGGCTAGAAACACTTTTCTACACTTTTTCGTATAGTGCAATCGGTCGAGTTTCAATAAAGGAAACTTGACCGATCCCACTAAGAGACAAAATCAATTTAGGCCATCAGTTGAGTTTGTTCTGGGATAACTCGACCGATTCACTTAAATCAGTTTTGGTTTGCAGAGGGAACGGTCGAGTTATGTGAACTGTAAACTCGACCGATCAAAAGTCATTTCTAAGATCCAATTAGGATCGGTCAAGTTTGCAACTCGAACGATGAACATCCTGATGTGAATTTTGGAAAATGGCTTTTGAGTGCTTAAACATTCGATCTAAGTTCTCCTACTTTTTTTAAGCTTAATTACAAGTCATATTGGATTTATATCATATTCCAAAAGTGTGCTCTTGTATTAACTTTGACTTGTCTTTTCTCCAATTTGATATGTGCAAGTTAGGGTATTTCGAGTGTGTCTATACCTAATCTAAAATCACTCAAGTTGAGACATTAGACACAGATAAGTGGAATGGTTTAGTCATCATCAAAACAAGGGTTTAGTCCATTTAGACATTGAGTCAACATTCTCCCCCCTTTTTGAAGATGACAAACCATTCCATAAATGTATTGAAAGCTTTGAAGTAAAGTCATATCTTTGGAGAAACCTAGGGGTTTCAATATAATGG
Source organism: Alisma plantago-aquatica (assembly GCA_963693085.1). Taxonomy (NCBI): domain Eukaryota; kingdom Viridiplantae; phylum Streptophyta; class Magnoliopsida; order Alismatales; family Alismataceae; genus Alisma; species Alisma plantago-aquatica. The sequence goes on along the minus strand of OY856410.1, from coordinate 1,513,471,524 downwards.
AGTTCATATGCTTCCCCTCAATTGATGCTAGTGGAGTTCTCATACTCCCCCTCAATTGATGTTATATCCTGCATGGTTAGCTTTCATAACATTTATAGAATACTATGTCTTCTACTCATACATGTTATACACATATATGTCTTCTCCCATTTACCATGTCCCCTTTACATGGACATGCTTCTCCTCTTCATGTAAGACATGTCTTCTCCCTCTTTTGTCAAACGAAGACATACCTTTCTCCCCCTTTATTATTTCAAAAAATGGGGGAATGAAGAAATAAGAAACACCACTTGTTAAGAGAAAGGAGATAACAAAAGTTATAAAAGGAGAGTCGAAGAGCACAACTAGGGGCTTTTCCAAGCATAAAGTAAATGCAAGTTAAATCATGTACTTGTACAACCCAAAAATGCAAGATAAAGAGTTGAAGAAAAACCATAAATAACAATTCTTTTTTATATATAAGTCAGGAGGCAATCTTATTCATCCCACCCTCCTCTTGCGACCAAAGTAAACTCAGTATTACAGTCACTAATTAAAGCATTCAAATTAAACAAGGTAGTACTACTACCCTTACAGAAGTCCCTAACTAGGGCAATTTGGATTTCTAAAGGTGGGGTTGCATAGATTGCAAGCCCATGTCCATGACCTCTATGGAACTTTGCTAGTTTATCAGCTACCTCATTGGCTTCTCTGGGAATATATCTCACTTGCCAATCCGCTCTCCTTATCCTATTGATTTTGTTGATTAACTTGGCAAATCTGGGGTACTCATTCACACTTCTGTTTGCTATCTGAACTACCAAGATGGAGTCGGAATCAAACTGTGCGTGATCCATATTGTTCTTCCCTGCTATCTCCATTGTGAGGGTGATAGTCTCCAGTTCTGCTTCCTCCACTTCCAAAGCATGCAACTCTATGGCCATGCCCCCAATCCATTTCCCTTCGGACCCTCACAATTTGCCCAAAAACTATCAGGGCTCATGGAAAAGCGATGAGTCTTGCTCAGAAGGTCGTTTCTGCATAAAAAAACACTAGTCTTGCACCAAAAACTAAAACTGGAGCAAAATCTGTATGAAATCCAAAAATGCTCCAATTTCTACATACAATGTAGCTCTATATATCCTGCATCACAAAGTGATGTAAGAAACTCAAGATAGTAGATGTGCAATTCAAGGAACAAGCTTGAGCAAGTATGAAACAAGATACAACCATAGCATATAGTAGAATACCACTTGATGAACAAGGCTAGAACCACATGTATATGAACTACTAGTAGATGATATCACAATTTAGGACTACTAGTTGTGTTATGACCCACTCCATGATTAACTAGTAAGCACAACGCTTAGTGCATCATTAAGTTGATTAAGTTAAGTTAAGCACTCACAGATGCAATTAGTGCTTTGATCTAGTGTTACAGTCTAGTTATCATGTTTTCTCACCTTGAGGTCGTAGTGGATTCTGTGCTTGAAGTTTTGTAAAAAGAATCACTTGAATCAAAATTCCAAGGCAATAGTTATGGCTTTTACAAGATCTTTGGGTTGAAGCTACAATTTTTCTATTTAATTGGGTTAATACCCCTTTCCTTTATCTCCTCCCCATTTCACTGATCGGTGTCAGGCACTGTTAAGCGATGCATACCTGTGCTTGATTGAGCCGTAGGGGAAGAGTAGAACAGGGCAATTTCTCGAGCCCAAGCTTCCTCTCTAGCCACCAAACTCCTTCCTCCCTTCATCTTCCATCTTCCTTCCTCCATATTTCCCTCTCATCCCCGCCTAGTGGCGCCCCCAACCTACAGCTCGACCTGTAAGTGTGGCCCGATCGAGCAGGTTAGGGAGAGGTATGGGGTGGATTTGGGTGCCCTAAGCTACGAGCCAACAGCTGAGCAGCTTCCACTCTTCCTTCTTCTTCCTCCTCCTTCCTTTTTCCCCCCTTCATAGCCTCTACCTATGCCCGACCAGCTAAGGCGGCGCCAGCTAGCTCCAGCACCGGCCAGTAGTAGGCCAGTGGCCAAGAGCCCTCTTGGGCACAACCATCACTCCACAATGATGCCATCGAGCTCAGATTGAGGTCCAGATCAGGAATCCGCAACCATCTAGCCACGATTAGGCACCCAATCGAGCCTCCCCTTCACTTGTGCTTGAAGCAGGTTGAATCTAGGGAAAGCTAGAGGTAGAAGACGACCTGCGTATACCTGAAAATTGGACTCTAGATGCATTTCAAGTCGATTTCGGTCATCTTGGACCACTGTGAGTAGAATTTCACTCACTAAGCACGTTTAACTCAAATAATCGGGTGTTTTTGGTTGAATCGATGTTATTTGCGGGTAACAGCGTTTACCCAGGTGTCGGGTAGTGCCGACGTCACTCGATTTCCAAATTGTACATTTTATTTACTAACGTTGCACAATGCTAATTAGTTCATGGATATGTGTGATTCAGATTATTGGAACTGCATGATTGATTAAAACCTAATTTGCTCAGTTTAAAAGTTGGAACCAGTAGCACATGACTGGTAATAGTACAGTTTATGTATAAATACATGCTGTACATTTTTAGTAAGTTAATAGATGCTTGATTTCAAAGAAATGACAATGACATGAAAGGGTTCAATAGAAACCTAGTTGCACACTCCTGATCATATTTAATGTGATTTTATTAATAATTATACGAATCGACACATTTCTCAAGGATGTCATAAGAAATTCTCAATTATTATCAATAATTCGTGCCATGATAAGTAATTAACTCTTAATTGGGTTAAGTGATGCACAACTCAGGATTAGGGTTGATGTGCACATTTTTTTAGGAATTTCAGATAATTTACAAGTCCTACTGATGATTTCTCATATGTTGAGTAATCAATCCTTATTAGTATATTAAGATGTTTAATTGCATGATTTCAGTATGTATGTGCCAAGTTGACAAGTATTCTATTTATTTAAATCTGCCTGCAAGTACAGTACGTTGATTTCTTAGTAAATTACAGTGTTTGAGCATATTGCACTGCCAAGTTAGAAATGATATACATGTTGTATTTATAAGTGTCAGATAAATAGACTCGGTACCATAGAGATACCAAAGATAAGAACAAGTAAGAGAGAGATGCATTGTAGAAAGATCTTTTCTAGAATAATAAAATAATAGACATAGGTGCCCTGAACACCGTAGATTCCCTATGGATGTCTGCACTGTAGGGAGGAAATGATCCACCCTGGCAGTGACCAATATATGGGGATCGGAACGCACCCACAGAGTGTGCGGGGAGACAAAGTCCTTGAGGAAGTCTCCTAAGAAAAGATAGGTTACCCAACATGAACAGGAGATCCCGGTGGTAACCCAGAGGTACCCACAGAGTGTACCAAGTTGAGGCCCACAGAGCATCTCAGACCCTCTTCCTATGTACTCAGTCTATAGGAGAGGTCCAGTTAAAGGACAAATGTTTATCCACCTTAGTCAGACGTGACGGTTCGAGCCAAGCAGACCTAGATTCAATTCTACGCTTAGCTTTCTGGGTTTTAAGCTAAGTCTTGTATGGTGGGATCATAGTTCACTACGAGTCTTCATATGTAGAGTACACTACATATGATCAGGTCATATGTTAAAATATGATAATCTAGGGTTACAGAGTTTCTTAGATAAAAGAGTTAAGTAAGATTTGAGTATAGTTCGTAATCGATGTTCTTTTAATGCAATGTTGGCATTTTCCTATTATTTTAATTGAAATTGTTAGATCTGCTCAGTGTGTAAGTTCTTGCATTTTATTTTAGTTTAATAAACATAATTAAGTTATCTACGATGGTTGGGTGAAATTCTATTCACTGATCTTATAGCTCATCAACCTATTGAAACATTTTTTAGGTCAGCGTCAGTACGAGGAAGTTGAAGGATCGTACCACCCAAGTTCTTAGAAGGTAGTTTGTAGTTAGATAGAGGTCTCTTAATCCTTTCCCCTCGGTCCTTGGGCATGTGGTGTGGTAGAGAGAGAATGTAATGTAATATGTAGTTTAGATTTTAGTTAACCATTGTGTTTTACTTTCTGCATGAACAATGTAATATGTTATGTAAGTTTGTTTTTCTACCTAGTAAGGTAAATAGTAAGTTACTTTCATAGTTTATACGATTTGGTGTTATTCAAGTTATAAGACTTCCTTTTAAGTTAATTTTAAGTCACTAAGAAAAGAAAAGGTTAAGGGTGATCTCCATATTAAGTTGAATCCTCAATTCATGCCCTAATCTCATGATTAGTGGTAATTGTGGGATCGGGGCATAACATCATTTGGTATCAGAGCATAGGTTGAGTATGTAGTTACTCTAAGGCAAGGAGCTGATGAGATCCTATGAGCTGGTTAAGAAGCTTGGAGGTAATGAGTTTGTTGGAACTATGGACCCTATAGTGGTAGATGAATGGCTAAGGTAGATAGAGAAAGTGTTCCATCTGATGGACTTGTCTGAGGAAAGACAAATCAATCACACAGTTTATTTGCTTAAAGGTGATGCAGAGCTCTGGTGGCGTAGAGTGGAAGATAAAAGAAGGAACATGGTATTGACTTGGAAGGATTTTGTTGAGGAATTCCATCTTAAGTACTACCCACCTACCTTTCTGAGTGAGAAAATAAGACAACTGCAGAATATCAGACAAGGAAGTATGACAATTGGTGAATACGAGGCACATTTCACAAGGTTGGAGAATTTTTGTCCGCAACTTGTTCCTCATAATGTAGAAAAGTGCAGAAGATTTCAAGAAGGATTAAGGTCAGAGATTAGACACACTGTTTCAGCCATTGGTCGAAGAGATAGAAAAAACATTGGGGAATTTGTGGAAGCAGCGAGATGTGTAGAAGAGTCAGTTAATGTTGATAAGTAGACTGAGAGTAAGAAAATATCTGGAGACTTTATTAGAAGGGGACAAAGTAGTGATGGATACAGAGGAGGTGGTGGTTTCTTTTCAAACATAGGATGGGGACTTGGATGTTTTGGTAGACAAGGATCTAGTTTTTCATCAAGTGGAGGAAGACCTAATTCCTAAAGATGGAGTACGCAGTCTACATGGACACCTCCAACAAGGTCTTCAGGATCTTCAGTGTCAGTGACAGGACCGCAGAAATGTGATGCATCCATGTGTGATATATGTGGAAGACCACACTCAAGACAATGTTGGGGAACAGAGTTTCAAGGATGTCATCAGTGTGAACATATGGGACATTTCAAGAGGAATTGCCCCCAGTTACAACAGTCAGCATCACAGGGTTCCCAGTCAAAGTATCAGAATGTTCCGATACAGGCTCCAGTTGGAGGAGCAAGTTCCTCTGTAGCTTCAGGTTCCCGAGGTGGTGCAGCACCCAATGCTGGGGAAGGACAACAAGGACATCATGAGAGAGGAAGAGCTTCAGGACGCTTCTTCTCCTTGACACCATAAGAAGGTATTGTTTCTTCTCGAGTGATTACAGGAGAAATACTTTTCTTTAACAGCATTTTAGTTACGGTTTTGATAGATCTGGGTGCTACTCACTCATTTATACAAGATTCTTTAGATTGTGAGCTTAACCTGTTAACCCAGGAGTTACCAGTTGATTTGTTGTTGAGGGTTCTGTTAGGTGAACCAACAGTGTTGACAGAGTTTTGTCCTGGATGTTTGTTGACCTTTGGTGGTTACACCATCATGGTTAATCTTATACCCCTAGATATTAACTCTTTTTAAGTTATCTTGGGTATGGATTGCCTAGAGATGTATCGAGTTCAGCTCGATTGTTGGAATAAGGAGGTTGTCTTTCAACAGGGTGGATTTTCTTGTGTCTTTTATGGAGACAGGAAAGTTTTGCCTACGTGTATCATATCATCCGTTGTAGCTGATAAGATGTTGCAGAAAGGTTGTGAGGCGTTCTTAGAACATGTAATAGATACTAGAGCAGAAAAGAACATAGACAGCCTATGGGATGTGCTAGTGGTCTGTGAGTTCCCAGATGTTTTCCCAGATGAGTTGCCAGGTCTACCTCTAGAAAGAGAGATAGACTTTGAGATCCAGGTGTTGCCAGGTAGTCAACCTATAATGCTATCAGCCTACAGAATGGCACCTACAAAGTTGAAGGAATTCAAGATTCAGTTATAGGAGTTACTGGATAAGGGTTTCATTTTACCTAGTTCTTCACCATGGGGAGCTCCAGTCTTATTTTTTAAAAAGAAAGATGGTACTATGAGGCTATGTATAGACTACAGACAGTTGAATAAGATCATCATCAAGAATAAGTACCCACTGCCAAGGATAGATGATCTGTTTGATTAGTTGCATGAAGCGACGATCTTTTCTAAGATAGACTTGAGATATGGATATCATCAGTTGAGGATAAAGGCTTTATATATTCCTAAGTCGACTTTCAGAACAAGATACGGGCATTATGAGTTTATGGTCATGTCATTTGGACTGACTAATGCCCCAACAGCTTTCATGGATATGATGAACCATATTTTCAAGCCGTTCTTGGATCAGTTCATAGTGGTTTTCATAGATGACATTTGATCTATTCCAGAGATGATGAACAACATGAGTAGCATCTTAGGATAGCATTACAGTTGTTGAGACAACACCAGTTATATGCTAAGTTCAGTAAGTGTGAGTTCTGGTTAGCTGAGGTGTCTTTTCTTGGACATGTCATCTTAGGTGATGGAGTAAGTGTTGACCCTAAGAAAGTCGAATTTGTTCTACATTGGGCGCAGCCTAAGACTCCTACTGAGATCAGAAGCTTCTTAGGATTGGCATGTTACTACAGAAGGTTCATCCAAAACTTCAGTGTTGTAGTGTCACCTCTGACATGCTTAACAAGAAAGAATGCACCGTTTGTCTAGTCAGACAACTATGAGAAGAGTTTTTAGATCTTGAAGAAGAAGTTAACTATAGCACCAGTGTTGATCCTACCCGAGGTAGGTAAAGGTTACATAGTGTTTTGTGATGCTTCTAGGAGAGGTTTAGGTTGTGTGTTGATGCAGAAAGGCAAAGTAGTAGCTTATGCATCTAGACAGCTTAAGAAGAATGTGGAAAATTACCCGACACATGATCTAGAGTTAGCTGTTGTAGTTCATGCTCTTAAGACATGGCATCACTATCTTTATGGTGAGCCATGTCAAGTGTTTATAGATCATAAGAGTTTGAAATATATCTTCACCTAGAAGGATCTAAATCTTAGACAGCGGATATGGTTAGAATTGATCAAGGATTATGATGTGACGATATATTATCATCCTAGAAAAGTGAATGTGGTAGCCGATGCCCTCAGCAGGAAGTCAAGTTCAACAATAGATATATTCTCTATGGCATGTTTCAGGAGAGACCTGCTAGTAGAGATGCGGAAGTTGAACTTAGACTTAGGGGTGACAGAGCAGAGTTGTTTGATTGCACAGATGCAAGTCAAGCCTACGTTTTATGATCAGATCAAGGAACTACAGCAAAGTGACAGTGAATTACAGCAGATCATGCAGGACATGACAAGGGGAAAAAGACCAGAGTTCAGGTTTTCAGATGATGGTTTGTTGTACCAGCATGACAGGTTGTGTGTACCTGGAGACAGTGATTTGAAAGAAAAGATTATTGAGGAAGCACATGCATTGATGTACGCTATGTATCCAGGCAACACTAAGATGAATAGGAATATTAAGGAGTTGTACTAGTGGTCAAGTATGAAGAAGAATGTAGCTGAGTACATGGCTAGATGTAGTGTGTGTCAGTAGGCTAAGGTTGAGCATCAGAAACCTACAGGTACCTTGCAATATCTTCCTATACCAGAGTGGAAGTGGGAACATATCATAATGGATTTTGTAGTAGGTTTTCCCAGGAAACCTAGAGGTTGTGACTCGATATGGGTGATTGTGGATAAACTGACTAAGTTTGCTTACTTTCTTCTTATTAAGTCAACCTTAGATGTCCCAAAGTTGGCTAAGATATACGTGGATGAGATAGTCAGGCTACATGGTATCCCAGTTTCAATTATATCAGATAGAGATCCTAAGTTCACATCTAGGTTTTGGAATTAGTTGCATCGTGCTTTGGGCACAAAGTTGAGGTTCAGTACAACTTTTCACCCACAAATGGATGGTCAGTCAGAGAGGACCATTCAGACTCTTGAGGACATGCTGAGAGCATGTGTCTGGCATTTCAGTGGAAGTTGGGAAGAACACTTGAGCCTTATAGAGTTTGCATACAACAGTAATCACCATTCCAGTCTTGGTATGGCCCCGTATGAAGCTATGTATAGCAGAAAGTGTAGATCACCCATATGTTGGTACGAGGTGGGTGAAAACGATATTCTTGGACCAGAGATAGTGGATTTGACTACAGAAAAGATAACAGTGATCAAAGAATAGTTTAAAGCTACACAAGACAGGCAGAAGAGTTACGCTGAGAAGAGACGTAGACCTCTTGAGTTTGAGTTTGGCGATGAAGTGTATCTGAAAGTTTCACCATGGAAAGGAGTGTTGAGGTTTGGCAAGAGAGGCAAACTGGCTCCTAGGTTTATGGTCCCATATCCTATCATTGAGAGGATTGAACATGTAGCCTACAGGTTGGATTTTCCATCCGAGTTGGCTAATTTACATGATGTGTTGCATGTATCGATGTTGAGGAAGTGTTACCCTGGTACAGAGAAGATAGTGGACCCAAAACCTACACAACTTAGGAAAGATTTGTCCTATGTTGAAGGACCTATTCTGATAGTTGATCGGAGGATCAAGAAGCTTAAGAATCGAGAGATACCATTAGTGACAGTTTTGGGGAGGAACCCTAAAGGAATCCACGTGGGAGCTTGAGTCAGAGATGTGTAACAAGTTTCCTTTTCTCTTTTAGGAATTTCGGGATGAAATTCTTATAAGGGAGGGAGATTGTTATGACCCACTCCATGATTAACTAGTAAGCACAACGATTGAGTCAGAGATACCATTAGTGACAGTTTTGTTGAGGAACCACAACCTAGAAGAAGCCACGTGGGAGCTTGAGTCAAAGATGTGTAACAAGTTTCTTTTCTCTTTTAGGAATTTTGGGATGAAATTCTTATAAGGGAGGAAGATTGTTATGACCCACTCCATGATTAACTAGTAAGCACAACGCTTAGTGCATCATTAAGTTGATTAAGTTAATTTAAGTACTCACATATGCAATTAGTGCTTTGATCTAGTATTATAGTCTAGTTAGCATGTTTTCTCACCTTGAGGTCGTAGTGGATTATGTGCTTGAAGTTTTGCAAAAAGAATCACTTGAATCGGAATTCCGAGGCAATAGTTATGGCTTTTACAAGATCTTTGGGTTGAAGCTGCAATTTTTCTATTTAATTGGGTTAATACCCCTTTCCTTTATCTCCTCCCCCTTTCACTGATCGGTGTCAGGCATCGTTAAGCGACACATATCTGTGCTCGGTTGAGAAGTAGGGGAAGAGGAGAATAGGGCGATTTCTTGAGCCCAAGCTTCGTCTCTAGCCACCAAACTTCTTCCTCCCTTCATCTTCCATCTTCGATCATCCATCTTTCCCTCTCATCCCCACCTAGCGGCGCCCCCAACCTACAGCTCAACCTATAAGTGTGTCCCGATCGAGCAGGTTAGGGAGAGGGGCGAGGTGGATTTGGGCACCCTAAGCTACGAGCCAGTAGCTGAGCAGCTTCCACTCTTTCTTCTTCTTCCTCCTCCTTCCTTCCCCCCCCCCTTCCTAGCCTCTACCTATGCCCGACCAGCTAGGGCGGTGCTAGCCAGCTCCAGCGTTGGCCAGTAGTAGGCCAGTGGCCAGGAGCCCTCTTGGGCACAGACATCACTCCAAAACGATGCCATCGAGCTTGGCTTGAGGTCCAGATCAGGAATCCACAGCCATCTAGCCATGATTAGGCACCCAACCGAGCCTCCCCTTCACCTGTGCATGAAGTAGGTTGAATCTAGGGCAATCTAGAGGTAGAAGATGACCTGTGTATACCCAGAAACTAGACTCTGGATGCATTTCAAGTCGATTTCGGTCATCTTGGACCACTGTGAGTAGAATTTCACTCACTAAGCACATTTAACTCAAATAATCGGGTCTTTTTGGTTGAATCGATGTTATTTACGGGTAACATCGTTTACCCAGGTGTCGGGTAGTGTCGGTTCCGCTTGATTTCCAAATTGCACATTTTATTTACTAATTTTGCACAATGCTAATTAGTTAATTGATATGTGTGATTTGAATTATTAGAACTGCATGATTGATTAAAACCTAATTTGCTCAGTTTAAAGGTTGGAACCAGTAGCACATGACCGGTCATGGTACAGTTTGGGTATAAACCCAAGCTGTACGTTTTTAGTAAGTTAATAGATGCTCGATTTCAAAGAAATGACAATGACATGAAAGGGTTCAATAGAAACCTAGTTGCACACTCCCGGTCATATTTAATGTGAGTTTATTAATAATTATACGAATCTACACGGTTCTCAAGGATATCATAAGAAATTCTCAGTTATTATCAATAATTCATGTCATGATAAGTAATTAACTCTTAATTGTTTTAAGTGATGCCCAACTCAGGATTAGGGTCAATGTGCACGTTTTTCTAGGAATTTTAGATAATTTACAAGTGCCACTGATGATTTCTCATATGTTTAGTAATCAACCCTTATCAGTATATTAAGATGTTTAATTGCATGATTTCAGTATGTATGTGCCAAGTTGATAAGTATTCTATTTATTTAAATATGCCTGCAAGTACAGTATGTTGATTTCTCAGTAAATTACAGTGTTTGAGCATATTGCATTGCCAAGTTAGAAATGATATACATGTTGTATTTATAAGTTTCAGATAAATAGACTTGGTACCATAGAGAAACCAAAGCCAAGAATAAGTAAGAGAGAGATGCACTATAGAAAGAGATTTTCTAGAATAATAAAATAATAGACATAGGTGCCCTAAACACCGTAGATTCCCGACGGATGTCTGCACTATTGGGAGGAAATGATCCACCTTGGCAGCGACCAATATACGGGTATTGGAACACACCCATAGAGCGTGCAGGGAGACGAAGCCCTTGAGGAAGTCTCTTAAGAAAAGATAGGTTACCCAACATGAACCGGAGATCCCGATGGTAACCCAGAGGTACCCATAGAGTGTACCAAGTTGAGGCCCACAGAGCATCTCAGACCCTCCGCATGTGTACTCAGCCTAGAGGAGAGGTCCAGTTAAAGGCCAGCTGTTTAGCCGCCTTAGTCAGACGTGACGGTTCTAGTCAAGCAGACCTGGATTCAGTTCTAGGCTTAGCTTCCCAGGTTTTAAGCTAAGTCTTGTATAGTGGGATCGTAGTTCACTACGAGTCTTCATATGTAGAGTACACTACATATGATCAGGGCATAAGTTAAAATATTATAATCTAGGTTTACATAGTTTCTTAGATAAAAGAGTTAAGTAAGATTTGAGTATAGTTCATAATAGATGTTCTTTTAATGCAATGTTGGCATTTTCCTATTATTTTAATTGAAATTGTTAGATCTGCTCAGTGTGGAAGTTCTGGCATTTTATTTCAGTTTAATAAACATAATTGAGTTATCTGCGATGGTTGGGTGAAATTCTATTCACTGAGCTAGTAGCTCACCAACCTACTGAAACATTTTTCATGTTAGCGTCAGCACGAGGAAGTTGAAGGATCGTACCACCCAAGTTATTAGAAGGTAGTTCATAGTTAGATAGCGGTCTCTTAATCCTTTCCCCTCAGTCCTTGGGCATGTGGTGTGGTAGAGAGAGAATGTAATGTAATATGTAGTTTAGATTTCAGTCAACTGTTGTGTTTTACTTTCTGCATGAACAATGTAATATGTTATGTAAGTTTGTTTTTCTTCCTAGTAAGGTAAATAGTAAGTTGCTTCTGCAGTTTATATGATTCAGTATTATTCAAGTTATAAGACTTCCTTTTAAGTTAATTTTAAGTCACTAAGAAAAGAAAAAGTTAAGGGTGATCTCCGTATTAAGTTGAATCCTCAATTCATGCCCTAATCTCATGATTGGTGGTAATTTTGGGATCGGGGCATGACAAGTAGGATCTAGATCATAACAAAAGATTCACAAGTTAAAGAGCAACATATGAGTAACAAACAAAGAAATATGCTATTTCATAAGCATTAAAGGATATAACTCACTAATAAGTATGCATCATTACCAAAAGATTTTTTTTATATTAGGGATGATCCTGTTTATTAATCATACAATTCAGAGGCTACAAGGTTCATAAGAGACTGAGGAAAGCCCCATTCTCGTCCGTGTATATGAAGTCACCAGCCTTCGTAAGCTTGGAAATCTCATGTGCCACACGGTTACAGGATCGGCTAACATGCACAAAGGAAATTGATACAAAATCAACAACAAGTATTCTAATATCAGCAACTAACATGTCCAGATGATCTCTTCTATCCCCTAGATTGTTTAGCACCGTCGTGACTGTACTCGAGTCTGACTCGACCACAATGGACTCCCACCTACACCTCTGGGCCAGCTGGACGCCCTCCATCACTGCCAACGCCTCACACACATCCACACTACCACCTCCAGGGAGATGCCTCCCCCGTACAGCTACAGCCTGCCCCATGCGATTTCTACCAATAGCTCCCAACCCCATCCCAGAACCTGCCTTTACTACTGCATCAGTGTTGATCTTCACAGTCCCTAGCTTGGGTCTTTTCCAGTGCACTTCCATTGTGGTATTATGGCATTGCTGATGTCCCGAGTGCACCTACCATGCGTCCCGTGAGTCAAGCATGTATGCTTGGGCTTCTCTCACAAACATGGAAACACTTATCCCCTCTTCTTGAAAGACCATATGATTCATGAACGTCCATATCCCTCACATATATGCTACTACCTATGTAAACTCTAGCTGAGATAACCCATCATACAACTCCAACAATGTTTTCCTAGTGGACTGTATATGGGTTGTTGCAATAATGGTCATCGTGGGTGACGTGCTCCAAATCTTCCTTGCCTCTACACAACAGAAAAGCATGTGTTGAATGGTTTCCTTCTCCTCATGGCATAGTGGACACAATCTGTCAACATGACAATGTCTATCTAACAATCTGCCCATGGTAGCCATACCTCCTATAGTCGCACGCCAAAGAAAATGAGCAACCTTCGACGGCCACCACCGGTCCCACACAACTTTCCAGATCTTCTCGAAAAACTCCTGTCTTGAAGCAATGAACTCCCTCTTTCCCTACAGCCCCAACCAATATGTCGATCTGGTAGTGAAAATGCCTCTCCTATCTGGCCACCAATACATGATATCTTCACGTAGTCGGGAACTAATAGGAGTGCTCTCAATCAGCCCACATATATCAAAAGGAAAAAACAATTGTATTACCTGTAAATCCCATCCCTTCGTCTGCCTATCTATCAACTCACACACCATGGATGGTTGCTCATAAGATGTGTCCGACAAATATGACAAGTCTCCCGTGTAGCCACAAATCCAGCTGTCTTCCCAAATCTGAACAATCTCTCCATTTCCCACCTGCCATTTACTTCCTTCCATGATCAAAGCTTTTGCTTCCCATAAGCTCTTCCACGTATAGCTAGTATTATACCCCCTTGAAGCTTCCAAAATAGATGATGAAGGAAAGTATCTTGCCTTCAATACCTTGTATGCCAACGAGGATTGTTTTGTGATGAGCCTCCATACCTGCTTTGCCAGAAGAGCTTGGTTAAAGACATGCATGTCTCTAAACCCAAGCCCGCCATCTTTCTTTGGTTTGCATAAGGCCGCCCAACACATCCAAGAAAGCTTTTTTTCATTTTCTTTTGCTCCCCACCAGAATCTAGCAATGCAGCCATGTATATCATCAAGGGTCCCTGTTGGTATTTGAAAAATGCTCATAATGTAAGAAGGAATGGCCTACACAATAGAATTTATCAACACCTCCTTCCCTGGTTTGGACAGAAGTTTCTCCTTCCAACCTTGAAGTTTTTTCCAGAATTGGTCTTTTACAAAACTAAACACCTATTTTTTTGATCTCCCAATAGCTGTAGGCAGACCCAAGTATTTCCCGTGTCTGTCCACAAGTTGTACCCCCAGCTGATTTTTTAATGTCTCCTTCATTTCTTGTTGTACTCCCTTTCTAAAAGCCACCTCCGTCTTAGAAAGATTAATTCTTTGACCCGATGCCTACTCATATTGGCTTATATTAGCTACATTCAGGCATTCGTGATGTGTAGCTCTAGTAAAAAGAATATTGTCATCTGCAAAAAAGAGATGTGAAATACACAGTGCACGTCTGCTCGCCTTAATCCCATGTATCACCTTGGCGTTAGCAGCATGCAAAAGAGATGTAGAAAAAGCCTCAGCATAAAGAATAAAAAGGTAGGGAGAAAGAGGGCCACCATGTTGCAGTCCACGGGAAGGCTTGAGGCTTCGGGTCCGGTCACCATTAATAGCAAAAGAATGATCCACAAAAGAAACGCACTCCCAAATCTTTTCCCTCCACTTATCCCCAAACCCCATCTTCTATTTCACATAATTCAAAAACTCCCATTCCACCCTATCATACGTATTGGACATATCCAACTTCAAATCTAGAAAATCCCTCTTATTTTTACCCTCATTCTTCATCTTGTGGAAAAGCTTGTATGCAATAAGGGCATTGTCTGTGATCATCCTCCCTGGAATAAAAGCACTTTGATTCTCAGAAGTAAATTTATCCATCAATGGCTTGAGTCTATTCGCCATGACTTTAGAAGTTATATTAAATATCACATTGCACAAACTTATGGGCCGGTAATCAGAAATATGGGTTGGTTTCTCCACCTTCGGGATCAAAACCACAAGAGTAGAGTTTTCCTTGCTAATTTCAGCATTCCCTTTCCACCACCCCTTAATGTAATTGGACACGTCATTGCCAATAATATGCCAGAACTTTTGAAAAAATACAGGCTTCATACCATCAGGACCTGGTGCCTTATTTTGGTGCATCTACTTTAGTGCCTCAAGGATCTCAACATCAGAAATATCCCTTTCCAGAGCAACATTCATAGACTAGTCCACCACCTCCTTTATGCCCATGGTAGCCTCCTCAAATCCTGACGAATTGCTGCAAGAAAAAAGCTCCTGGAAGAAGTCAATCACCACCTGTTGGATTTTCCCTTCTTTAGACTGCCACGTGCCATTCTCGTCCTTTAGCCCCTCGATATGGTTTCTTTTCCGCCTTTGTGAAGCTTTATGATGTAAGTAGGCCATATTGTGGTCCCCCTCACGAAGGGCCACCACTCTCGCCCGAGCACACCAATAAGAATCTTTGGATCTATGCCAAGCCTCTAGTTCCTTAGATAACTCCATACATCTTTCAAGCATAGCCGCATCTAGATATTTCTTTTGTTCCTCCCCAAGCTGCTTCTCCACCTCTTTAATTCTTTCTTTCATCCTCCCAAATTTTTTAGTCACCCACTTTTTTAATTTTTCACCGCAGTTCAGCATCTTCATATGCACATCAGTCTCCTCACCTTGTACCCAAGATTCCCTCACAACACCTTCACAATCATCTTCAGCTAGCCACATGCATTCAAAGTAAAAGGATTTCTTCGGCTTGGACATGTACGTGTCTCTCCCACTCACAGAATTAATAATAGGTGCACAGTCTAAACTATATATAGGCAGGTGAATCACCTTACTATTGCCAAAAATCTAACACCAATCATGCATCGCTAAACCTCTATTGAGTCGTTCTTTAATGAGTGTCTCTATAGTGCAACCCCACTGCCAAGTAAACAGACTACCTTTAAAACCCAGGTCCAGCAGCCCACAACTGTCTATCAAGTCATGTATCCACTTATCCAGTTTGGGATTTCCACCCCATTTCTCATCATTTGAAAGGATCTCATTGAAATCTCCAAGGAACATAACAAGAATGTCAGATTCCCCATGTAGTCTCCTCATAAGGTCCCAGGTATGGTACTTTTGGCTTTTCTCTGCCCAGCCATAGATAACAATAGCTCTCCACTTGACCCCATTATTGTCTGCCTCAACAATGGTATCCACATGATGTTGTGAGAAACTCCAAATCTCCACCTTCACATCCCTCCACCATAGCCCTATGCCACCCAAACGTCCTTCACTAGCCAAGTAAAAGCCATCTATAAAACCACACTCCCTTTTTACCTGTTCCAACTTGTTTCCCGCCATCTTGGTTTCCGAAATGAAGACCAAACTCGGGCACTCTCTCCAACACCACCTGCAAAGAGCCTACTTCTTGTCGAGGATTCCCAACCCCCGACAGTTCCAACTAAGAACTTCATTGTCCTTCATGGGTCTGGGCCACCCCAGATCCCGCTACTTGAAGCTTCGCGCTCCTAGATGTGTCCTCCTTCCCAACTTGACCCTCATGATGTTTTTTAATTGGGAACACCAAACCCAGATCAGTATCAATATCCATGATCCCATCATCATTGTTCCTTCCTCTTTTACCTATCATTATGCGATCCACCTCTTGCTCTGTCACCACTGGTTCTCTCTCATCTAACATCACATGTCTTTTGATTATTTTTGGTTTACGCCTCAGTTTTCCCCTTTGATTTTCCGTACCTGGCATACCCCTATGCTCTTTCTTTTTCTTCTGGCCTCTGGTTTGCATCCTTGGCCTCCCCCATCCCTGGTCAAAGATTTGAATACCTTGCTTATAACATCAGTTTTTGTGACGTTTTTGCCCTTTATTTTGTTATCAAAACTGCCCTTTTTCTGCTATTTTCCTCTATTTTATTAGCATTTTCGCAATAATTGGCCAAGCAATGCTCTTACTCTGATTTTCCTATCTTTTACAGAATTTTCCTCGCTTTTGTGCAATAAGGCCGATTCCGGCCCATGAATAAGTCCAGACCCGTCTCAGACTCCCTGACGCCCGATACAGCCTCTGCTCGACACGGGCTGGGCGACACAAAGGTGCTCGACGAGGAGATGTCGCGCGATAGGAACATACCGACCGACACACCTTCTACCCGACAGGGAGCCAAAGCCGCCTCGACGACCCAGCTCGTCGGGCGACACAACCACCCACCGGCAGGCGTGCGGCCCGCCACGTGACCAATAGCCAGCACCTTGCATTGAGAAATGCTTGTATCGGTCGTCCATCTCCATCGACCAGTGTACAAGGGAGCTATGTGGCGCTTCGAGCACCATGTCTTCCCACCAACCAGCTGACTATAAATAGCAGCTACAGGGAGCCGAAAAGACGGCTCGCACGGCTCGCACGACTCACACATTTCGCACGGCTCGCACAGGTCGGAACAGTTCACATTCGGAGCTTGAGGGAGGAAACTCCGAGAGAACCCGTATCGTGCCCCAGTGTTCCTCTCGGGCGACACTAGGTGAGCTTCTCCTCATCCCGAGAGGGAGGGGCAGTTCACCTAGGACCGTCCCAGGCGACACTACGGGCCGATATCGGCCGACATCACTACCTGACACAAGTGACCGACATCAATAATGCTTAGCTCTTAGCCCGACACGATATCAACCCGATACGCTTAGTCTATCGAACGTGCCGCCCGAGAGGGTGTGTCGTCCGACATGAGCGTATCGGCCAGAGCCCTTGACCGATGCAGTCGCCAGTCGACGCGTGCCGCCCGAGAGGGTGTGTCGTCTGACACCTCTGTATTGGGCTAGGCCTCTGACCGATATCAGGCAGGAGAGCTACAGCACCCTGTCGCCCTTCTACATCAAGGAGGCGACACCTATCTTTTAATTTTGTTATTTAATTCTTTGTTTATGCAATGTATTAAGACCTTCAAATGTTTATGGAAATGGAAATATTCAATTACTTGTTGCTCTATGCTTGGTGTACAATGTTGGATGATTGCTCTGTTTAATATCTGAACCCTAGCTTGCATGATTTGGATCGCGTTTCGATTAGCTACCGAACCGTTTTCCCGTCGCAACAACTTCGAGAGTTGTGTTGCGGCTCTAGCGTTTGGTCCGATTCTGGAGTACGAGAGTGCCTGGAACGAAGTTGTTTTCTGTAACATTCCACTCTAACTGAAGCCCAGCAACCTCGAGAGGGGTGTTGATGTAGAGGTTAGAGGTACCCGCTCTGAGAGGAGGGGTGCAGGGTGTTACCGCTACCGCTTGTTTTACTATAGTCTTATCCTCCGAACCTTGCCTAAGCTCTAGTCTTTATCTTTCTTCTTCTGTTGCATGAAAACCCCTAAAATCTGCTAAATGACTAAAACCTTAAATCTCTCTTGTAGCTCCATTTGGAGATAGTTTTCTTGTTTATTTCGTGACATCTTACCGTTCCCTTTCGGGAATTTATATCTCTTTATACCTACCGGAGTGTAGCGTGTCGATTTATGGTTCTCAACACTACCCCCTTGTCCCTGTGTTCGACCTCGTATGACTACTTCGACCCCGTGAGCAAAGTTATGGGGGTCTAGAAGGATTCGGGTTTATAAATGTAAAAGCTCGACTACCTCAAATCCGCCTCCAATTTTGGACGCGCGATTTAGGCCGGTCAACTTTTTGGCACCGTTGCCGGGGACAAGGCAATAGTGGTACTGTAAGACGAACCTGAATCCACTAACTACACTCATGTGTCTCAAGCTTAGAGATAAGCTTGACAACACTCTTTTTCCTTTTTCTTTTCATAGCATTATACTTTGCTTTAAATAAAAATTTCAATTTTCTAAACTTGATTTTCCATGCCTTTTCAGAAACTCTGAAGATCTGCGACTTGCTCCACCAAGCTTTGAGACATGTCTCGCTGCGAGCAGTCCCTTTCTGTGGATGAATGTCAGGGCAAGGGCAAGAGGTCAAGCCAGCCTAACTTGGTTGGCCAGCTTTCTGCCTATATAAAGAGACAGGATGCCATCATCATTCGTCTGGTGCAGAACACGCTCCCTAGCCCTGGGGCTCTGGATTCAATGCAGTGCCAGATGGCCAGCTTGCAGACGCGCCAGTGCGAGGTTGATCAGCGACTGGCCCAGATGGCTTCTCTGATGAAGAATCCTGCAATAAAAGCACTCCCACACCCTGAATCTGTCGTAATGGCAGTTCTGAGGTCTGGAAGGACGCTGGAGCGCCCTGATGAAGCCAGGCCCGAGCCTGAGCAAAGGCCTGAGGGTGCAGATCCAGCAGAAGGAGAAGAAAGACAGGCAGACATTCGGGAGTCTGCGCAAGGTTCCCCTGAGGAGCTACCTGGCAGAAGGAATGCCTACGCTCCTAGGATCACGTTCCCGTACAAACTAATAAAGGAGAATCTGAAGAAGCGTCACGAAAGGTTCATGGACTCGATCAGAAAACTGCATCTTGAAGTCCCCTTCCTTGACGCCCTAGAGGAGATGCCTACGTACGCCAAGTTCCTCAACGACCTTATCACGAAGAAGAGAAGGGGAGGAAGGATTGAGACAGTGCAGCTAGCTTCCGCCTCGTACGCCTTCCTCAAACCCGACTTACCAAACAAGAGAAGGGATCCCGGAGCTTTCACAATCCCTTTCGCCATCGGGGACAACGTCGAGCGCAAAGGTCTAGCGGACTTGGGGGCAAGCATTAGCCTCATGCCTCTAAGTTTCGCACGAAGGGTGGGCTTGACCGACATGGTTGGAATCAGCATGCGGATTCAACTGGCGGGCCACACCTTTAAGAGACCAGTTGGCATTGTCGAAGATGTGCCGATAAGGGTTGGCGATTTCTTCATCCCTTGCGATATAGTAGTCATGGATACAGCTGAAGACCCACGATGCTCGATCATCTTTGGGCACCCCTTCTTGGCAACAGGAAGAGTGCTAATTGATGTTTCCGAGGGGATGATCACCTTAAGGGTCGAAAACGACCATATAGACTTCAAGCTGAAAGAAATAATGAGGGGCCCGTCCATCTCTGAATAAGCACAGTTCGCAGATAGTTACAATAAATTCTGCGAGGAGATAGAAGAGGACTTCTAGACAGTAGACCCCCTCTTAAGGGCTATAAACTGTAAATATCCTGACCTCGCAGATCCTGAGGTCACAAAGCATCTCGACCTTCTTAGCCTTTCTAAGGAAGGCTTGTCAGAGGAAGATGTGGCGGTAGAGTCTGCAATGTATGTCTCTCTTGAAGGAGAACCTCAGGAGGAGACACCCGGACCAAAACCAGAGTTAAAAGTGTTACCCGAGGGCCTGAAGTACGAATTCTTAGATGAAGAGCATAGAAACCCCGTCATCGTGAACGCCGATCTTTCGAGCAGCCAGCTAGACCAACTCCTTGAAGAGCTAAGACTCCATAAGGGGGCTATAGGATACTCAGTGGATGATATCAGAGGCCTTAGCCCCGCCTTGTGCATGCATCCCATCAACCTAGAGGAATCTGCCAAGCCCCTGGCCCAACCCCAGAGGAAGCTGAACCAGATGCTCAAGGAGGTCATCAAGAAAGAGGTAATAAAGCTTAAGGATGTAGAGATCATTTACCCAATCAGCGACAACAGTTGCATAAGTCAGATCCACGTAGTGCCCAAAAAGGGCGGGATGACGGTGGTCAGGGGTGAGAAGGGCGACGAGGTGGCGGTAAGGACCGTCACCGGCTGGCGGATGTGCATTGATTACCGAAAGCTTAATCAGGCTACAAAGAAGGATCATTTTCTGCTACCTTTTATTGACCAAGTTCTTGAAAGGTTAGCGCATCACGATTTCTTTTGTTTTCTTGATGGCTTTTTAGGTTTTTACCAGGTACCCATCTTACCCGACGATTAAGAGAAAACAACGTTCACCTGCCTTTACGACACTTATGCCTTCTGAAGGATGCCCTTTGGACTCTGCAACACCCCCGCCACCTTTCAACGATGCATGATATCAATGTTCTCAGATTTTCTGGAAGACATCGTAGAAGTTTTCATGGACGATTTCTCTATCTATGGAAAAGACTTTGATAGTTTCCTGAAGAATCTGTCATTGGTCCTTCAAAGGTGCGAGGAGAAAAGCCTAGTTCTGAACTGGGAGAAGTGCCATTTCATGGTACGGGAGGGCATCGCCCTCGGGCATAAGATCTCGAAGCGTGGGATCGAGGTGGACGCAAGCAAGGTTGAAGCAATATCCAAGCTTCCTCCACCAAGATCCGTGACGGGGGTGTGAAGCTTCCTCAGACACGCGGGATATTACCGAAGATTCATAAAGGACTTCTCAAAGATCTCCAAACCACTGTCCAATCTTCTGGTAAAAGATGCTGAATTTGTTTTCTCTAATGATTGTCTAAGTGCTTTTCAGGCCCTAAAAGACGCTTTAACCTCACCACCAATCCTTCAAGCACCTGAATGGGGTTTACCTTTCGAGCTAATGTGTGACGCTAGAGACTACGCGGTTGGGGCAGTCCTGGGGCAAAAGAAAGACAAGAAGCACCATGTGATCTGCTACGCGAGTCGCACGTTGGACGAAGCTCAGGTGAACTACACGACCACTGAGAAGGAGATGCTAGCGATCGTCTTCACGTTTGATAAATTCAGGTCGTATCTCGTTGGAGCCAAGGTCAAGGTATATACAGATCACGGGGCTATAAAATACTTGATGCAAAAGAAGGATGCCAAGCCAAGACTGTTGAGGTGGGCCTTGTTGCTCCAAGAGTTCGACCACAAAATTATCGACAAGAAGGGAGCAGAGAATGTGGTCGCAGACCACCTATCAAGGATCGTGGCTGAGAAAGAGAGAGGACCTCCCATCAACGACGACTACGCCGATGAAGCTCTTATGTCGGCCGAAGCCCAAGAAGAAAGTCTACCCTGGTTTGCAGACATCTGCAACTATCTTGCTTGCGGTGAGCTGCCTCCTGACATTATGTACAATCAGAAGAAGAGACTTCTCACGGATGTTAAGAACTACTACTAGGATGATCCCCTCTTGTTCAAAAGATGCGCCGACAACTTATACAGAAGGTGCATCCCAGAAGAAGAAACCACAGACATCCTGAAGCAATGCCACGCCTCTCCCTATGGTGGTCACCTAGGCAGTGAAAGAACAGCTGCAAAGGTGCTGCAGTCAGGTTTCTACTGGCCATCCCTGTTTAAAGACGCGGCACAGTTTGTGAAGGTTTGCAAAGAGTGCCAGTTCACGGGGAACATAGGAAGGAGGAACGAAATGCCTATGGCAAGCTAGATTGAAGTGGATATATTTGACGTATGGGGGATCGATTACATGGGACCGTTTCCCCCATCCTGGGGGTATCAATACATTCTCGTGGCTGTAGATTATGTATCAAAGTGGGTGGAAGCGGTAGCCACCCAGACCTGCGACGCCAAGTCAGTTATCCAGCTCTTCGAGAAGACCATCTTCCCTCATTTCGGCGTCCCACGAATAGTAATAAGCAATGGAGGGTCGCATTTCGGAGAAAGATAGTTTGAAGCACTTCTGCGCAAGTATGGAGTGAAGCACAAGATCACTACACCCTACCATCCCCAGACATCAGGACAGGTAGAGGTTTCTAACAAACAAATCAAGCAGATCCTAGAGAAAACTATCAACCGAACAAGGAAAGATTGGTCCATGAAACTAGACGACGCACTATGGGCATACCGCACCACTTATAAAACACCCATTGGAACCACCCCCTACAGTCTGATCTACGGAAAATCTTGCCACTTGCCATTGGAATTGGAACATAAGGCCCTTTGGGCAATCAAGTTCCTAAATATGGACCTCGACAAAGCTGGAGAAAAGAGGTTTTCGTAGCTTCAAGAGCTCGAAGAGCTGAGAATGAACGCCTATGAAAATGCAAGAATCTACAAACAGAGGACCAAGTTGTGGCATGATGCCCATCTCAGGAGAAAAGATGTACGCGAAGGAGATAAGGTCTTGTTATTCAAGTCCTCTATTCGTCTTTTCCCTGGGAAGTTGCAAACAAGGTGGTCGGGACCGTTCACAGTGTCAAAGATATATCCATCAGGGATGATGGAGCTCTACAACAAGGACGATCTGAGTAAGGCCTTTAAGGTAAATGGGCACAGGGTGAAAAGGTTCTACGAAGACGAAGCATTTGTCAAGAGGACAGAGACCAGTCTGCAAGATATGGATACAATTGAGGGATGAACATGATGATCCTACACCGGTCGAGCTGGCGACGCAAACCCCAGCGCTCCTCGGGAGGTAGCCCGAGTTCTTCTTTCTTTCTTTCTTAGAATAGGTTGCTTTTTTCTTATAAACAGCAAAAACAAACTTTATGAATTGTAATAAGGCCCGAGTCAGAGCATGCGCCGAGCGTGCCAACTCTTCTGTTTTATGGGTCATCGCTTAATTTTCCGAAGCTTTGATGAGCATTTCTGTCTGAGGGCGATGGGTTCTGCCCTGACCTATGATGTTCTGCCCGTCAAATGCTTTTTCTCGCTTTGCTTTAAGTTTTAGGCCATGTCAGGCAGCCGCTCAGCTGGCGCACAGACTCGCTCGTATCGGCCAGAGTTTCTTGGGCACTGCAAGCGCCGCGACGGTTAGCATCCCCGAGCGACATCCGTTTCGTGCGAGGAGTAAATGCCCTTCACTTTGGCCGACGGGACCGTCGTCTCGGGGATGACATGTTTTAACCGGTCGACGCGTGCGCCCTGATCTGACCGATTTTCCCCCAGCTAAACTCGGTATAAATATGAAGGGGGGGACCATCGTGTCGGGGTACCTCACTTGTTCACTTTTTAGCCACCTGGAACACATGCAGTGACCCGTCTTTTGCTCGTGTGTCGGCCATCTCGCCTTCACTCTAGTATCGGGTGATGTCTCCTATGAGCAAGGGTATAGCCCAACACACCTATTACCCGACACGAGTCTTGTATCGTGTGCTTGGTATCGGTCGACTTGTTATTTTCTTATCGCTCGACATGCTTATCGCCTGACATAGATATAGACTGACACGTCTATCGACCGATAACCTTATCGCCCGGCATAGGTTTCTTTAGCTCACGCTACTGATCGAGTTTATGTGCCTTACAAGATTGTATCGCCTGAAGCAGTAAAGTGCTACATATGACCTTGTCGCCCGATATACCAGTGTCGGGCGGCGAGTCGTATCATGCGGCATTCCTCGTATCGCCCAATTTTGCATCGACTCGAGTTTCTTTTAGTGGACGATACTCGGATTTCTGAAATAAGTCTTGTTTTTCTTTTTTCGAGCGACACGTTCTTTTTCGAGGTGTCCTGTCGGGCAGTTGCCATGTGCGACATTATCGCCCGATACACCTATATCGGGAGGGATATTGTACTGCGCGACAGACATATCGCCCGGCCCCGTCTCGCCCAAGCTTTAATAAAGTTTTTCTTTTTATCTTTATCTGCCTAACGTATAAATAAATTTTGATTTTAAATAACAGGTATAGCTCATACGGAGCAAACCACCAGCCGCGCCAACAACGGCGCGGAGATCAGCAACGACTGTCGGGCAGAAACGACAACAACAATGAAAGGGGAGATTTTTCTTGATTTGGTAGCTCCAATAGAGAGTCACCTAGTTATCAACCTGTCCCTGTGGTGGTTTATGACCATCTCCATGGGCAGCAAGAGTGCGGCAACCAAGGCCTCCAAACAAGTTTGAGGCGCCCCGGTTCCGTCCTCTTAAGGGAGAGGGGCCACCCTGACTACACACTCCAGGGAATCGAACGAGGGACTGATGATCAGTCCTTTCGTGCATGTTCACAACGGAGATGTGGAGAAAAGGTGGGCCAGAAGTGAATTTTGAGGGTTACGCTCAAGCTCAGCCGCTACTTCACCGAAGCGAGCCTGCTAGACAACCTCCCAATGGCATGTTGCAACTTCGAAGGAGCATATTGCAGTACATCAGCAAGCTAACCCTCACTGGCTAAACTTTACCTCACTTTTGCTTTCTTCTCTACTCTGGGACAGAGTATGGAGTAAGTTTGGGGGGGTATCTGTATGCCAGTGAGGGAGGTATAAATTTTCTTTAACTCTTCAAGCTTTCTACGCTGATGTGCTCTTATAGCTTCCTGTATATTTGATCTACGCATGTATGCCATATATATAAAAATTTCAATTTTCAAAAACCTGCCCTTTACAAATTTCTGCCCCAATGCATATGTACAAAGTTGTTGTAATAATAATGAAAAATTTGTTGTTACTTTTTGTAAAGTTTATTTTCTTTGTGCTAAATGTGATGCAAGTCCTGTTATATCTTTTTGATAATGCTGCTCCAAACAAACAAAAGAGTATACTTTGCCATGTCAAAAATTTCAAAAATATAATAATCTCGCGAACAGCTAAGAGATAAGTATGGAGAATGAAAAAGCTGCCCAAACATCGGAAATCTCTTTGTTTCCCTCACCCAACAAAAATCCCAAAAAAAGAGAGAGAAGCCTCGAGAGAGTGAACAAAGGCATGAGAGTTGTGCCCAATAAAAGAAAACGAAAAAAATATATATACACACTTGTTTTCCAAAAGTACCCATCTTTAGGCATGGTAGATCCGGGGTAGTGGTACGTAGGATGTGAAATCACTGCTCTAAATCCAACTGGCTTGGACTGCAGGGACCACTTGCCCATTAACGGACCCTTACCTAGATGGAATGATGGGAAACAAGAATGAAAAAACCCAAAAAGCCTTAGCCTACCCTATACACAACTTTCTGCCCCAAAAATAAAGCTGTTTGGTGTGTAAGCTAACTTCGGAATCATACAACAAAGTCTCGCTGAAGCTGTAGAGAAAAATTTTATTGAAATAATAAGGCTAGGAAACGCGTAGTCTTTTGTTTGAGTGAAGCAGCATTATCTCTAAAGGCATTACTACACTTGTTCTACCTCTTGGCCTGAAAGTTATCTGAGCAAAAAGAAGCATCACATAAATATAGTTTAAATATTGATTGAGGACAATCAAAATGCTAAGTTTGGGGGAGTTGATAACATCAGTTTTTGTGACATTTTTTCCCTTTATTTTGTTATCAAAACTGCCCTTTTTCTGCTATTTTCCTCTATTTTATTAGCATTTTCGCAATAATTGGCCAAGCAATGCTCTTACTCTGATTTTCCTATCTTTTACAGAATTTTCCTCGCTTTTGTGCAATAAGGCCGATTCCGGCCCATGAATAAGTCCAGACCCGTCTCGGCCTCCCTGACACCCGATACAGCCTCTGCCCGACACGGGCTGGGCGACACAAAGGTGCTCGACGAGGAGATGCCGCGCAACAGGAACGTGCCAGCCGACACACCTTCTACCTGACAGGGAGCCAAAGCCGCCTCGACGACCCAGCTCTTCGGGCGACACAGCCACCCACCGGCAGGCGTGCGGCCCGCCACGTGACCAATAGCCAGCACCTTACGCCGAGAAATGCTTGTATCGGCCGTCCATCTCCATCGACTGGCGTACAAGGGAGCTACGTGGCGCTTCGAGCACCATGTCTTCCCACCAACCAGCTGACTATAAATAGCAGCTACAGGGAGCCGAAAAGACGGCTCGCACATCTCGCATGGCTCGCACGGGTCGGAACATTTCGCATTCGGAGCTTGAGGGAGGAAACTCCTAGAGCACCCGTATCGTGCCTTAGTGTTTGTCTCGGGCGACACTAGGTGAGCTTCTCCTCATCCCGAGAGGGAGGGGACAGTTCACCTAGGACCGTCCCGGGCGACACTGCGGGCCGATATCGACTGACATCACTACCCGACACAAGTGACCGACATCAATAATGCTTAGCTCTTAGCCCGACACGATATCAACCTGATACGCTTAGTCTATCGAACGTGCCGCCCGAGAGGGTGTGTCGTCCGACATGAGTGTATCGGCCAGAGCCCTTGACCGATGCAGTCGCCAGTCGACGCATGCCACCCGAGAGGGTGTGTCGCCCGACACCTCTGTATCGGGCTAGGCCTTTGACCGATATCAAGCAGGAGAGCTACAGCACCCTGTCGCCCTTCTACATCAAGGAGGCGATACCTATCTTTTAATTCTGTTATTTAATTCTTTGTTTATGAAATTTATTAAGCCCTTCAAATGTTTATGGAAATGGAAAGATTCAATTCCTTGTTGCTCTATGCTTGGTGTACAATGTTGGATGACTGCTCTGTTTAATATCCGAACCCTAGCTTGCATGATTTGGATCGCGTTTCGATTAGCTACCGAACCATTTTCCCGTCGCAACAACTTCGAGAGTTGTGTTGCGGCTCTAGCATTTGGTCCAATTCTGGAGTACGAGAGTGCCTGGAACGGAGCTGTTTTCTGTAACATTCCACTCTAACCGAATCCCAGCAACCTCGAGAGGGGTGTTGAGGTAGAGGTTAGAGGTACCCGCTCTGAGAGGAGGGGTGTAGGGTGTTACCGCTACCGCTTGTTTTACTACAGTCTTATCCTCTGAACCTTGCCTAAGCTCTAGTCTTACTCTTTCTACTTCTATTGCATGAAAACCCCTAAAAACTGCTAAATGACTAAAACCTTAAATCTCTCTTGTAGCTCCATTTGGAGATAGTTTTCTTGTTTATTTCGTGACATCTTACCGTTCCCTTTCGGGAATTTATATCTCTTTATACCTATCGGAGTGTAGCGTGTCAATTTATGGTTCTCAACACTACCCCCTTGTCCCTGTGTTCGACCTCGTATGACTACTTCGACCCCGTGAGCAAAGTTGCGGGGGCCTAGAAGGATTCGGGTTTATAAATGTAAAAGCTCGACTACCTCAAATCTGCCTCCAATTTTGGGCGCGCGATTTAGGTCAGTCACTTGCTCAGCACATTGTTCCGTCCCACCATTGACATCATTTTCTCCATGCATTAACATGCTCCAGTGCATCACGTTGGTCTCTGCCGCACCAAGGATCATGCATGCCATCAGGTCACCTATTTTCCCTATTCCCTTCTTGGGTTTGCCCCTCGATGTAGTCGCATCTTCAAGACAATCCCTTGTGATGGTGATCATGGCCGGCCTGTCCCTTGTCTTCGATGATCTCCCATCATCGTTTGCTCGCCCATCAACTAGTAGAGGTACCTTGGTCTCCACCATGCCACTCCCCACACCTTCTACAACACTTCTCTTATCCATTTGTGGCCCCTCCTCTGTCCCCGCAGGTCCTTCCTCGCCATTAAGGTGTCTCGGCTCCCTCTTCCCTTCCTCTGTTCCTCTCTGTTTGCCCCCCCAGTCACCTCCTCGGAGCCCCCCCCCATCCCAGTCTCCCACCCCCCGTCGGCATCCCCTATCCCCTGTACTTCTCCGTCTGCCCCTACCACCATCCCCGCCCACCATTCTCACCTCCATCCAACCCTCCATGCGCTACCACTACTCCTTGTGCCAAGTTTTACAGATCTCACCGCCTCCGCATGCTCTTCCTCCTCCCTAACAGAACCCCCTCTTCCCCTCCCCGCTCCACCCTCCTCACACAAACTCGGCCTTCCTCCTGGCATGTTTGAGTTTGATCTATCTGCTTCCCAGATACAATTTTGTTTAACACAAAAATCGAGCTTCTTCTTCGTTGTTCCAGCACCGTAGACTTCCTCCATAGTTGAGACCCACACCTTCCTCGGCGATGCCTTTAGCCAGGATCCCCATCCGTGATGTTGGTCCTCGGTGCCTTTGTCCCAATCACAATCATGGTCTACGTGACCCAGCCTCCCACAGAGAAAGCACAGAATCAGGAGTCGCTCATATTTAACCTCAATGTTAAAAACATGTCCCTTTTTGTCTTGGATCTTCAGCACACGCTTGAGTGGGCAGTGCACGTCCAGGGTAACCCGAACCCTTGATGAGGGATCCCATCCCAATTCATCAAGGTCAACTTGTTCTACTCTTCCAATCCTGGAAGCAATCACCTTGATGGATCCTTCCCCCTGTATCCAAGGGGAATACCGTAGAGTCTAATCCAAAATGACACCTCCTTGAATTGAATTTGCCCCGACAGATCCCACTCTTCCACCTCCTTTGTTAGCAACAACCTGTTTTTAAAATTCCAAGGCCCTCCTTCAACTACGCAAGCCTTGTCTTTCCAATGCAGAAACTGGATCACGAACGTCTCTGCATCCAGTTGCTTGAAGACTACCTTGTTTGGCAGCACCCATGCTTGACTCAATGTCCATTTCATAGCCTAGAAGTTGTAGGGCCGGTCAGTATGCAACCTCGCCACCAGTGCAAGCTCTACATGTTCGCTTGTCACTCCTTTCTCCTCATCTCCAATCACAATAACCTCATCCTCGTCATTGTCCTGCAACCCTAGCCTGGCACACCTGTCGATTAGTTCCTCTGCCATATTTGTGACTGCGATCCTAAACCCTAGCCGATCCTTGAACCTGCAAGAGAGAGGTAACCACTCTAGGAGATTGAGGAAACCACACAGGAGACGGACACTCCCACCATCGTCCTCCTAGTCACCAGCATGCTAGGGTTGCGGCTGGGAGAGAGATGTCAATGAATTGATTTAATTCCATGTCACTTACCAAAAGATGATTGCCACTAAGAAACTCAAGGTTGTATCCAAACAAGATATACTGCTAGATAGATGTATCAAATTACTGTACAACGGAAGCAATTTAATACACAACCAAGAGATCCATAGAGATCATTATCAAAACCTACAAAGTAACTCAAATCAAGTAAATTCAAGACATAGATATACCAATTTAGATCAATTGGAGAGATAGTTGTAAGAAAGAATGCAAATTTAAAAACATGGCAATGAATACATATAAAATGTACCAAAGGGAGTGCCACAAAATAAAGTAATTGGTTGAGAAAATCTAGTTGAGAGGGAAATTCTCATCCAAAAAGCCAACTGTATATTCTGTACACAGTGTTTTCGGTCGAGTTTTGTGTATTGATAACTTGACCGATGACAACTATTGGTAACATCCATTTGTGCCTATCAGTCGAGTTTCAAATAGGACAAACTCGACCGACAAAGTTGTTGTCAAAAAGCACATATATTTCATAAAAACATATTTAGAGACATGCTAAATATATAAGCCATATCCAAACATGTGTAAGCAAGTTAGTAATGCATTATAAAAGCATTAGAAACAATTTTGGGCAAGAGTGTGAAAAGAATCACAAAATACCACTTTTGACTCAAAAACCACATGCATAATACACACTAACTTGACAAAAACAAGTTAGGATTGGTTATAAACATGAAATTATTTACTTTTGTTCTTACCATTCCTTTTTCCACTTGTTGTCACCCTCTACATATCTCACATTTCTTCTTTCATGTGGATTGAGAAGTCAATTTGCAAATCAATTGCTCAAGTCAATCCATTTGCAAGTACCTACAAGAAGAAAGATGAAATGGTCCCCAATCATATTTTTGGGTCCGGAGGGGTTAGTTTAGCAACCCAAATCCTAGTGCTCTTGGGTGCTTTCTTAAATGGGCAACAAGTAGAATAATGGCCAATATCATTGCAATAGTTGCATGTGCCCATATTCTTGGAACTAGAGGATTCTCAATGGAATATTGGAGGTCCTTTACCTTTATTGTTCCTTTCACTACTATCATACCCTAAACCATGTCTACCAATTTATTTAGTAGTATGGTATAAGATATCATTAAGATTCATTTTACCAACTAAGACTCTTTGCAAAGAATATCTCAAACTATCATTACCATGCATAAGATAATAAATGGTAGAATACAAATGATTGATATTATCTCTAGCATGCAAAAGATCATTTTCTAAGCAAAGAGCTTTAGTTAAATAAGAATCTCTATCAATTTGAAGAGCAGCTACATTATTCTCTCTACTAGTAGAACTACAACATGATTCAAGGACATTGATTTTAGCAAGCAAGGAGGCATTTTCTATTTCAAGCAAAGTAATCTTAAAAAGATAAACACCATTTTCATATTCTAATCCTTGAAAATAAAAATCTTTGTCCTTGTTTTCAGATTTAAGAACATCAATATCATGCATGAGAGAATCAACGATTAAGGTATGCTCTTCATTAGAACAAGGAATAAGAGGTTGAGATTCAAGAAATCTAATATTATCAAGTAAACTAGTATTTTCAAGTTTAAGAGAGTCTACTTGGCTAAGACAAGCATTTTTATCATCAAGCAAGCAAGTATTAGCATGTTCAAGATCATCTAGTTCTACATGCATATTATCAACAATTCTAGCAAGCTTTTTTCTTTTCTTTTTAGAAGACTTAGGAGAGGCACAAGTAGCATTAATGATATAAATTAAGGGTTCTTTATCTAAAGAGTTTAGATTTACCTCATTTGAGTCTTTTCTTGTAGAAGTCATAAGAGAAAAATGGCATTCTCCTTCATCACTAGAGCTTGAGCTAGATCCTCCACTCAAATCTTCACTTGTGCTTGAGTTGGAGGAGTCACTTGTGATGATGGATCTTCTTGCCTTGTAGACAATCTATCTTGAGTGCCATTTTTCCTTCTTCTTGTACTTCTCTTCTCTTTCCTTGTAACGATGGGTCTTCTTGCCTTGTAGGCAATCTATCTTGAAGTGACCCATCTTTCCAAACTTGAGGCACTAGATGGAGGAGGAATTCTTGCCTTTGTAGAATCTACCCTTGGAGTACATGTCGTGTTCTTCAATATTAGAGGATGGAGATGCTTGTCCCATAATAGCTTCAATTTGAGCCTTCATTTTAGCCTTATTCATTCTCTTTAGCTCTTTCTACTCTTATCTTTCAACTTCTTCTCTTTTGTTAAGTGTGGCTTCATGGGCTTGTAGATTACCAATGAGCTCTTCAATGGGGATATCATCAAGAGACCTTACTTCTTCAATGGAAGTTGCCTTGGGTTCCCATCTCTTGGGGAGAGTTCTAAGGATCTTTTAGTTGATCTCTCCTCTACTCATAGGATGTCCTAGAATAGCAAGACCATTCACAATGGTGTTGAGCCTTGAGTACATGTTGGCTATCTTCTCATCCTTTCCCATCTTGAATTTCTCAAGCAACCCATTGAGCATGTAGACTTTACTTTCCTTCACTTGTTGAGTCCCCTCATAAGTGATGCATAGCTTTCTCCATACCTCATAGGCCGTCTCACAAGAAGAAATCTAGTTGAACTCGGTGGGGTTCGTGGTGGCGTAGAGGATGTTGATTGCTCTTACATTCAAGGTGGCTTTCTTCATGGTAGCTTCATCCATTCTTCTATCTTTGTCACCGATAGCTTGTATGGATGGTCCACCATTTGCCATAGCTCAATACTTGATCCTTGGATGTAGAATTGTATCTTTCTTTTCCAGTAGAGGAAGTTACTCCCATCAAAGATTTGAAGGTTGATGAAGTATCTCCCACTTTGGTAGTCACCCATCTTCTCCTACTTGTTGAAGTATGCTTGGAGAAGTCCGCTCTGATACCAATTGTTGGATCCTAGATGGGTGATTAGATGCTCTATAGGGGATGAATAGAGATGAATGCACTTAAACAAAGGATTGATCTTCACCAAGGGACTCCTTCCCTTGTTCTTCTTCACCTCTCTTAGCCAAGAGAGAGAACCTTCATCTTCATAGTTGAAAAGAGAGATGGGGAGGTGGTGGAAGTGAAATCCTCACAATATATACATGTAGGACTAGCTCTCTTACCAAATTCATACTCGCTCTAACAAATGTAGTAAGTGATTAAGCTTAGAGAGAGGGGGGTGGTAGGAAGCACTCAACTATAGAATAGGAACCTCACATAGAGTTTTACATTGAATTTTCAACCTTGGAATGAAGCCCAAGGAGTGTTATTTATAGCCTTGGATGCCTCTTAGCCTTTGGGAACACTTAAGAATGAAAACGAGTCATTTTGTGGCTTGCACCAGATATATTTTCACTTATTGCAACTCCACAATGGCTAGAAACACTTTTCTATACTTTTCTGTATAGTGCAATCAATTAAGTTTCTATAAAGGTAACTCGACCGATCCCACTAAGAGACAAGACCAATTTAGGCCATCGGTCGAGTTTGTTTTGGGGTAACTCGATCGATTCACTTAAATCAATTTTGGTCTGCAGAGGAATCGGTCAAATTCTGTGAAGTGTAAACTCGACCGATCATAAGTCATTTTCAATATCCAATCAGGATCGGTCAAATTTGCAACTCGACTGATGAACAACCTGATGCGAATTTTGGAAAATGGCTTCTGAGTGCTTAAACATTCGATCTAAGTGTTGCTACTTTTTTTAAGCTTAATTACAAGTCATACAATCATTACAAGTGATTTACAACATGATTCTAATGGATTTACATCATATTCCAAAAACATGCACTTGTATTGACTTTGACATGTCTTTTCTTCAATTTGATGTGTGCAAGCTAGGGAATTTGGAGTGTGTCTATACCTAATCTAAAATCACTCAGGTTGAGACATTAGACACATATAAGTGGAATGGTTTAGTCATCATCAAAACAAGGGTTTAGTCAATTTAGACATTGAGTCAACATTCTCCCCCTTTTTGAAGATGACAAACCATTCCATAAATGTATTGAAAGCTTTTAAATAAAGTCATACCTTTGGAGAAACCTAGGGGTTTCAAAATAATGGAGTTCATATGGTCCCTATCAATTGATGCTAGTAGAGTTCTCATACTCCCCCTCAGTTGATGTTATTTCTCCTGCATGGTTAGCTTTCATAACATTTATAGAATACTATGTCTTCTACTCATATATGTTCTACACATATATGTCTTCTCCCATTTACCTTGTTCCCTTTACATGGACATGCTTCTCCTCTTCATGTAAGACATGCCTTCTCCCTCTTTTGTTAAAAGAAGACATACCTTTCTCCTCCTTTGTCATTTTAAAAATGGGGGTATGAAGAAATAAGAAACACCACTTGTTAAGAGAAAGGAGATAACAAAGGTTATAAAAGGAGAGTAGAAGAGCATAGCTAGGGGTTTGTCCAAGCATAGAATAAAAGCAAGTTAAAGCATGTACTTGAACAACCCAAAAATACAAGATAAAAAGCTGCAGAAAAACCATAAATTGCAATTTTGACCCTCAAGATAAACAAATTTTCCCAAAAAGTATCAGGGCTCATGGCAAAGCGATGAGTCTTGGTCATAAGGCCGTTTATGCATTAAAAAAAACACTATTCTTGCACCAAAAACTGAAACTAGAGAAAAATTTGCAAGAAATCCAAAAATGCTCCAATTTCTACATACAATGTAGCTCTATATATCCTGCATCACAAAGTTATGTAAGCATCTCAAGATAGTAGATGTGCAATTCAAGGAACAAGCTTGAGCAAGTATGAAACAAGATACAAGCATAGCATATAGTAGAATACCACTTGATGAACAAGGCTATAACCACATGTATATGAACTACTAGTAGATGATATCACAAGTTAGGACTACTAGTAGTATCTAGATCATAGAAAAAGATGCACAAGTTAAAGATCAAGCTATGAGTAGATGTAGAGATATATCCAAACAAAGAGATATGCAATTTCATTAGCATGAAAGGATATAACTCACTAACAAGTATGCATCATTACCAAAAGATGATTGTCACAATGAACACATAAAATGTACCAAAGGGATTTCCACAAAATAAAGTAATTGGTTGAGAAAATCTAGTTGAGAGGGAAATTCTCATCCAAAAAGCCAACTGTATATTTTGTACACAGTGTTGTTGGTCGAGTTTTGTGTATTGACAACTTGACTGATTATAGCTATTGGCAACACCCATTGGTGCCTATCGGTTGAGTTTTAAACAGGACAAACTCGACCGATAAATTTGAATGCAAAAAGCACATATATTTCATAAAAACATATTTAGAGACATGCTAAAGATATAAGCCATATCCAAACATGTGTAAGCAAGTTAGTAATGCACTATAAAAGCATTAGAAACAGTTTTTGGGCAAGAGTGTGAAGAAAATCACAAAATACCACTTTTGACTCAAAAACCACATGCATAGTGCACACTAACTTGACAAAAACAAGTTAGGATTGGTTATAATAAAGAAAACATTTACCTTTGTTCTTACCATTCCTTTTTCCACTTGTTGTCACCCTCTACGCAGTGTTGTCAATTGAGTTCTGTGTATTAACAACTCGACCGATGACAGCTATTGGCAACACCCATTGGTGCCTATCTTTTGAGTTTCAAATAGGACAAACTCGACTGAAAAAGTTGAAAAAAGCACATATATTTAATAAAAACATACTTAGAGACATGATAAAGGATATAAGCCATATCCAAACATGTGTAAGCAAGTTAGTAATTTTCTATGAAAGCACTAGAAACAATTTTTAGGCAAGAGCACGAAGAGAATCACAAAATACCACTTTTGACTCAAAAACCACATGCATAGTGAACACTAACTTGACAAAAACAAGTTAGGATTGGTTATAAGAAATATAACATTTACCTTTGTTCTTACCATTACTTTTTCCACTTGTCACACTCTACACATCTTACCTTTCTTCTTTCATGTGGATTGAGAAGTCAATTTGCCAATCAATGGCTCAAGTCAATCCATTTGCAAGTACCTACAACAAGAAAGATGAAATGGTCCCCAATCATGTTTTTGGGTCTGGAGGGGTTAGTTTAGCAACCCAAATCCTAATGCTCTTGGGTGCTTTCCTAAACGGGCAAGAAGTAGAATAATGGCCAATATCATTGCAATAGTTGCATGAGCCCATAGTCTTGGAACTAGAGGATTCTCCATGGAATATTGGAGGTCCTTTACCTTTGTTGTTCCTTTGACTACTATCATACCCAAAACTATGTCTACCAATTTATTTAGTAGTATGGTATAAGATATCATTAAGATTCTTTTTACCAACTAAGAATCTTTGTAAAGAAGATCTCAAACTATCATTATCACGCATAAGAGAAGAAATAGTTGAAGACAAATGATTGGTATTATCTCTAGCATGCAAAAGATCATTTTCTAAGCAAAGAGCTTTAGTTAAATAAGAATATCTATCAATATGAAGAGAAGCTACATGATTCTCTCTACTAATAGAATTAGAACATGATTCAAGCACATTGATTTTAGCAAACAAGGAGGCATTTTCTATTTCAAGCAAAGAAATCTTAGAAAGATAAACACCATTTTTAGATTATAATCCATGCAAAGAAAAATCTTTGTCCTTGTTTTCATATTTAAGAACATCAATATCATGCATGAGAGAATTGACAATTAAGGTATGCTCTTCATTAGAACTAGGCATAAGAGGTTGAGCTTATAGAAATCTAATCTTATCAAGTAAACTCTTATTTTCAAGTTTAAGAGAGTCTACTTGGCTAAGACAAGCGTTTCTATCATCAAGCAAGAAAGTATTAGCATGTTCAAGATCAACTAATTCTACATGCATATTATTGACAATTCTAGCAAGCTTTTTTCTTTTCTTTTTAGAAGACTTAAGAGAGGCACGAGTAGCATTAATTATAGCAATTAAGGGTTCTTTATATAAAGAGTTTATATTTACCTCATTTGAGTCTTTTCTTATAGAAGCCATGAGAGAAAAATGGCATTCTCCTTCATCACTAGAGCTTGAGCTAGATCCTCCACTCAAATCTTCACTTGAGCTTGAGTTGGAAGAGTCATCTGTGATGATGGGTCTCTTTCCTTGTAGACAATCTAACTTGAGTGCCATTTTTCCTTCTTGTTGTACTTCTCTTCTCTTTCCTTGTGATGATGGGTCTTCTTGCCTTGTATACAATCTATGTTGAAGTGACCCTTCTTTCCACACTTGAGGCACTAGATGGAGGAGGAATTCTTGCCTTTATAGAATCTACCCTTGGAGTCCGTGGCATCTTCTTCAATATTAGAGGATGGAGAGGCTTGTCCCACAATAGCTTCAATTTGAGCCTTCATTTCAGCCTTCTTCATTCTCTTTAGCTCTTTCTCCTCTTGTCTTTCAACTTCTACTATTTTGTCAAGTGTGGCTTCATGGGTTTGTAGATTATCAGTGAGCTCTTGAATGGGGATATCATCAAGAGACCTTACTTCTTCAACAGAAGTCACCTTGGGTTCCCATCTCTTGGGTAGAGTTCTAAGGATCTTTGATTTGATCTCTCCTCTACTCATATGATGTCCTAGAATAGCAAGACCATTCACAATGGTGTTGAGCCTTGAGTACATGTTGGCTATCTTCTCATCCTTTCCAATCTTGAATTTCTCAAGCAGCCCATTGAGCATGTAGACTTTCCTTTCCTTCACTTGTTGAGTCCCCTCATAACTGACACATAGCTTTCTCCATACCTCATAGGCCATCTCATAAGAAGAAATTCGGTAGAACTCGGTGGGGTTCGTGGTGTCATAGAGGATGTTGATTGCTCTTTCATTCAAGTTGTCTTTCTTTATTGTAGCTTCATTCCATTCTTCTATCTTTGTCACTGATAGCTTGTATGAATGGTCCACCATTTTCCATAGCTCAAAACTTGATCCTTGGATGTAGAATTGTAGCCTTCTTTTTCAATAGAGAAAGTTACTCCCATCAAATATTGGAAGGTTGATGAAGTATCTCCCACTTTGGTAGTCACACATCTTCTCCTACTTGTTGAAGTATGCTTGGAGAAGCCCACTCTGATACCAATTGTTGGATCCTAGATGGGTGATTGGATGCTCTACAGGGGGGTGAATAGAGCTGAATGCACTTAAATAAAATTCATTAGACCTTCAAGATACATCACAAGATAATGTTTCTAAATAGGAAGTTTGAGTGAAACGAAAACATGCATAGCAAGGGAGAGATATTGAGCATACACCAAGTGATAAGCTATGTAGAGTGGTTCCACACTTCAAACTAGAAGTGAGTCAGTCTGCTGCCTAGAGAGGTCAACATCTAGGATTTCTTAACCATTGCACTCTTATATTCATTCATAAGACTTACAATACATGACCACTAAAGGACTTATCCATCCAAGCACCAAGATTATTCCACCTTACCAAGGACTTTTCCAAGAGTCTTCAGCCTTCTCCAAGGTCTTACCCACTCTAGCACAAGTCTTCTGCCTTCAAGGACTTTTATACTCTTCTTGGATCTTCAGCCTTTGCCTTCACCTTCACTCGGAGAAGCTTCCACCAAGGACTTACCCACTTGAGCAAGGAGTCTTCTGCCTTCACTAGGGCTTACCCACTTTTGCTCTAAGTCTTCAGCCTTGATCTTCACCAAGGGACTTCTTCCCTTATTCTTCTTCACCTCTCTTAGCCAAGAGAGAGAACCTTCATCTTCATGGTTTAAAAGAGAGATGGGGAGGTGGTGGAAGTGAGAGCCTCACTGGATATACATGTAGGATTAGCTCTCTTATAGATTTCCTACTCACTCTAACAAATGTAGTAAGTGATTAATCTTAGAGAGAGAGAGAGAGAAGGTTGTAGGAAGAACTCAACTATAGAATAGGAATCTCACATAGAGTTTTGCATTGAATGTTCAACCTTGGAATGAAGCCCAATGGGTCCTATTTATAGCTAGGGATGCCTCTTAGCCTTTGAGAGCGAAAACTAGTCATTTTTTGGCTTGTAACAGATATATTTTCACTTGATGCAACTCCATAATGGCTAAAAACACTTTTCTGCACTTTTCCATACAGTGCAATTGGTCGACTTTTTATAAAGGTAACTCGACCGAACCCACTAAGAGACAAGACCGATTGAGGCCATCGGTCGAGTTTGTTCTAGGGTAACTCGACCGATTCATTTAAATCAATTTTGGTCTACAGAGGGATCGGTCGAGTTTGGTGAAGTGTATACTCGACCAATCAAAAGTCATTTTCAAGATCCAATCAAGATCATTTGAGTTTGCAACTTGGTCGATGAACAGCCTGATGTGAATTTTGGAAATGGCTTTTGAGTTCTTAAACATTTGATCTAAGTGCTCCTATCATTACAAGTGATTTACAACATGATTCTAATGGATTTACATCATATTCCAAAAACATGCACTTGTATTGACTTTGACTTGTCTTATCTCCAATTTCATATGTGCAAGTTAGGAGATTTGGAGTGTGTCTATATCTAATTTGAAATCACTCAAGTTGAGACATTAGAGACAGATAAGTACAATGGTTTAGTTGTCATCAAAATAAGGTTTTAGTCAATTTAGACATTGAGTCAATATTCTCCCCCTTTTTGAAGATGACAAACCATTCCATAAATGTATTGAAAGCTTTTCAGTAAAGTCATACCTTTCGAGAAACCTAGGGGTTTCAATAGAATGAAGTTCATATGCTCCCCCTCAATTGATGCTAGTGGAGTTCTCATACTCCCCCTCAATTTATGTTATTTCTTCTGCATGGTCAGATTTCATAACATTTATAGGATATTGTGTCTTCTACTCATATATGTTCTACACATATATGTATTCAACCATTGACGTTCTCCCCTTTACATGGACATGCTTCTCCTCTTCGTGTAAGACATGCCTTCTCCCTCTTTTGTCAAAAGGAGACATACCTTTCTCCCCCTTTGTCATTTTAAAAAATGGGGGTATGAATAAATAAGAAAACCATTTGTTAAGAGAAATGAGATAACAAAAGTTATAAAAGGAGAGTAGAAGAGCATAGCTAGGGGTTTGTCCAAGCATAGAGTAAAATCAAGTTAAAGCATGTACTTGAACAACCAAAAAATGCAAGATAAAGATCTGTAGAAAAACCAAAAATCATAATTTTGACCCTCAAGATAACCGAATTTGCCCAAAACGTATCAGGGCTCATGGCAAAGTGATGAGTCTTTATCATAAGGTCGTTTCTGCATTAAAAAAACACTAGTCTTGAACCAAAAATTGAAACTCGAGCAAAATCTGCATGAAATCCAAAAATGCTCTAATTTCTACATACAATGTAGCTCTATATATCCTGCTTCAGAAAGTTGTGTAAGCATCTCAAGATAGTAGATGTGCAATTTAAGGAACAAGATTGAGCAAGTATGAAACAAGATACAACCATAGAATATAGTAGAATACCACTTGATGAACAAGGCTAGAACCACATGTATATGAACTACTAGTAGATGATATCACAAGTTAGGACTACTAGTAGTATCTAGATCATAGAAAAAGATGCACAAGTTAAAGAGCAAGCTATGAGTAGATGTATAGATATATCCAAACAAAGAGATATGCAATTTCATTAGCATGAAAGGATATAACTCACTAACAAGTATGCATCATTACCAAAAGATGATTGCCACTAAGAACCTCAAGGTTGTATCAAAACAAGATATACCACTAGATAGGTGTAGCAAGTTAGACTACAATGGAAGCAATTTAAGACACAACCAAGAGATCCAAAGAGATCATCATCAAAACCTACAAAGCAACTCAAATCAAGTAATTTCAAGTTCTAGATATACCAATTTAGATCAATTGGAGAGATAGAGTTGTAATCAAGAAAGGCAATTTAAAAACATGGCAATGAACACATAAAATGTACCAAAGGGATTTCCACATAATAAAGTAATTGGTTGAGAAAATCTAGTTGAGAGGGAAATTCTCATCCAAAAAGCCAACTGTATATTTTGTACACAGTGTTGTCGGTCGAGTTTTGTGTATTGACAACTTGACTGATTATAGCTATTGGCAACACCCATTGGTGCCTATCGGTTGAGTTTTAAACAGGACAAACTCGACTGATAAATTTGATGTCAAAAAGCACATATATTTCATAAAAACATATTTAGAGACATGCTAAAGATATAAGCCATATCCAAACATGTGTAAGCAAGTTAGTAATGCACTATAAAAGCATTAGAAATAGTTTTTGGGAAAGAGTGTGAAGAGAATCACAAAATACCACTTTTGACTCAAAAACCACATGCATAGTGCACACTAACTTGACAAAAACAAGTTAGGATTGGTTATAAGAAAGAAAACATTTACCTTTGTTCTTACCATTCCTTTTTCCACTTGTTGTCACCCTCTACACATCTCACCTTTCTTCTTTCATGTGGATTGAGAAGTCAATGGCTCAAGTCAATCCATTTGCAAGTACCTATAAGAAGAAATATGATATGGTCCCCAATCATATTTTTGGCTTCAGAGGGGTTAGTTTAGCAACCCAAATCCTAGTGCTCTTGGGTGTTTTCCTAAACGGGCAACAAGTAGAATAATGTCCAATATCATTGTAATAGTTGCATGTGCCCATAGTCTTGGAACTAGAGGATTCTCCATTGAATATTGGAGGTCCTTTACCTTTGTTGTTCCTTTGGCTACTATCATACCCTAAACCATGTTTACCAATTTGTTTAGTAGTATGGTATAAGATATCATTAAGATTCTTTTTACCAACTAATAATCTTTGCAAAGAAGATCTCAAACTTTCATTATCTTGCATAAAAGAAGAAATAGTAGAAGACAAATGATTGATATTATCTCTAACATGTAAAAGATTATTTTCTAAGCAAAGAGCTTTAGTTAAATAAGAATATCTATCAATATGAAGAGCATCTACATTATTCTATCTACTAGTAGAACTAGAACATTATTCAAGCACATTGATTTTAGCAAGCAAGGAGGCATTTTCTGTTTCAAGCAAAGAAATCTTAAAAAGATAAACACCATTTTTAGATTCTAATCCTTGCAAACCAAAATATTTGTCCTTATTTTCATTTTTAAGAACATCAATATCATGTATGAGAGAATCAACAATTAAGGTATGCTCTTCATTAGAACTAGGCATAAGAGGTTGAGCTTCTAGAAATCTAATCTTATCAAGTAAACTAGTATTTTCAAGTTTAAGAGAGTTTACTTGGCTAAGATAAGCATTTTTATCATCAAGCAAGCAAGTATTAGCATGTTCAAGATCATCTAGTTCTATAAGCATATTATCAACAATTCTAGCAAGCTTTTTTCTTTTCTTTTTAGAAGACTTAAGAGAGGCACGAGTACCATTAATGATAGAAATTAAGGATTCTTTATCTAAAGAGTTTAGATTTACCTCATTTGAGTCTTTTCTTGTAGAATACATAAGAGCAAAATGGCATTCTTGCCTTTGTAGAATCTACCCTTGGATTACATGGCATCTTCTTTAATATTAGAGGATGGAGAGGCTTGTCCCATAATTACTTCAATTTGAGCCTTCATTTCAGCCTTCTTCATTCTCTTTACTCTTTATCCTCTTGTCTTTCAACTTCTTCTCTTTTGTCAAGTGTGGCTTCATGGGCTTGTAGATTACCAATGAGCTCTTCAATGGGGATCTCATCAAGAGACCTTACTTCTTCAACAAAAGTCACCTTGGGTTCCCATCTCTTGGGGAGAGTTCTAAGGATCTTTGAGTTGATCTCTCCTCTACTCATAGGATGTCCTAGAACCGCAAGACCATTCACAAAGGTGTTGAGCCTTGAGTACATGTTGGCTATCTTCTCATCCTTTCCCATATTGAATTTCTCAAGCAGCCCATTGAGCATGTAGACTTTGCTTTCCTTCACATGATGAGTCTCCTCATAAGTGATGCATAGCTTTCTCCATACCTCATAGGTCATCTCACAAGAAGAAACCCAGTTGAACTCAGTGGGGTTCGTGGTGGCATAGAGGATGTTGATTGCTCTTGCATTCAAGGTGGCTTTCTTCATGGTAGCTTCATCCCATTCTTCTATCTTTGTTACTGATAACTTGTATGAATGGTCTACCATTTGCCATAGCTCAAGACTTTATCCTTGGATGTAGAATTGTAGCATTCTTTTATAGTAGAGGAAGTTACTCCCATCAAAGATTGGAAGGTTGATGAAGTATCTCCCACTTTGGTAGTCACCCATTTTCTCCTACTTGTTGAAGTATGCTTCGAGAAGCCCACTCTGATACCAATTGTTGGATCCTAGATGGGTGATTGGATGCTCTAGAGGGGGTGAATAGAGCTAAATGCACTTAAACAAAATCCATTAGACCTTCAAGATATATCACAAGATAAGGTTGCTAAATAGGAAGTTTGAGTGCAACTAAAACATGCATAGCAAGGGAGAGAGAGATTTAACATACACCAAGTGATAAGCTATGTAGAGTGGTTCCACACTTCAAACTAGAAATGAGTCAGTCCACTACCAAGAGAGGTCAACCTCTAGAATTTCTTAACCATTTCACTCTTATATTCATTCATAAGACTTACAATACATGACCACCAAAGGACTTACCCATCCAAGCACCAACAGTATTCCACCTTACCAACGACTTACCTACTTTGCCAAGAGTCTTCAACCTTCTCCAAGGTCTTACCCACTCTAGCACAAGTCTTCCACCTTCAAGGACTTTTCTACTCTTCTTGGATCTTCATCCTTTGCCTTCACCTTCACTCGAATAAGCTTCCACCAAGGACTTACCCACTTGAGCAAGGAGTCTTCTGCCTTCACCAAGGGCTTACCCACTCCTGCTCCAAGTCTTCAGATTTGATCTTCACCAAGGGACTCCTTCCCTTGTTCTTCTTCACCTCTCTTAGCCATGAGAGAGAACCTTCATCTTCATGGTTGAAAAGAGAGATGGGGAGGTGGTGGAAGTGAGAGCCTCACAATATATACATGTAGGACTATCTCTCTTACATATTTCCTACTCACTCTAATAAATGTAGCAAGTGATTAAGCTTAGAGAGAGAGGAGGCTATAGGAAGCACTCAACTATAGAATAGAAACCTTACATAGAGTTTTGCATTGAATGCTCAACCTTGGAATGAAGCCCAAGGGGTCTTATTTATAGTTGGGGATACCTCTTAGCCTTTGGGAACACTTAAGAATGAAAACTAGCCATTTTGTGGCTTGCAACGGATATATTTTCACTTTTTGCAACTCCACAACAGCTAGAAACACTTTTCTGCACTTTTCCGTACAGTGCAATCGGTCGAGTTTCTATAAAGGTAACTCGACTAATCCCACTAAGAGACAAGACCAATTTAGGCCATCGGTCGAGTTTTTTCTGGGGTAACTCGACCGATTCACTTAAATCAGTTTTGGTCTATAGAGGGATCGGTCGAGTTCTGTGAAGTGTAAACTCGACCGATCAAAAGTCATTTTCAAGATCCAATCAGGATCAGTCGAGTTTGCAACTCGACTAATGAACGACCTGATGTAAATTTTAGAAAATGTCTTTTGAGTGCTTAAACATTCGATCTAAGTGATCCTACTTTTTAAGCTTAATTAAAAGTCATACAATCATTAAAGTGATTTACAACATGATTCTAATGGATTTACATCATATTCCAAAAATGTGCATTTGTATTGACTTTGACTTGTCTTTTCTCCAATTTGATATGTGCAAGTTAGGGCATTTGGAGTGTGTCTATACCTAATTTGAAATCACTCAAGTTGATACATTAGACATAGATAAGTGGAATAGTTTAGTCATCATCAAAATAAGGGTTTAGTGAATTTAGACTTTGAGTCAACATGGACAACTCCTTATTATTTGTTCCAAAATAAGGATAGGATTTCCTAGTGGTCCATGTGGAGTAGATAGA
Source organism: Alisma plantago-aquatica (assembly GCA_963693085.1). Taxonomy (NCBI): domain Eukaryota; kingdom Viridiplantae; phylum Streptophyta; class Magnoliopsida; order Alismatales; family Alismataceae; genus Alisma; species Alisma plantago-aquatica. The sequence continues at coordinate 1,513,427,305 of OY856410.1, read as the reverse complement.
GGTGTTGAGGATTTTGCCACCCCCTCAAAGGACGTCGTCAACCGTCATCTATGGTGCTAGACTAGGAGGCCTCCGTCGGCAACCATCCAAGTGCTGCTTGTGAAAGAAGAATATTGCTGCAAAGATAAGTCACTGGACTTGCTCCAAGACCAGGTATATGCCTTGCAACCTTCCATCCCAATCTATAGTTGTTGACACGATCTTATGTTCAACGGGAATATGGCAAGAAAATTTTTGTTTCCACTACCATATATGTGGCCATATTTCCCTACATTGATTTCTGAAACCCTAAGATGCATAGGAAGTATGTCCAAGCTCCATTGTAGATCACCAAATCTTGATCCATCATATACAAAAATATTAGATAGACAACAGAAAAGACCACAATCAGAGTCACCCAATATAGAGGAAAATAGAAGTAGGAGCATTGTTGGAAGACCAAATAACATCTTGGCCATCCCAAGGCAAGATCATAGAAGAAGAAGCTCACATTGTGGATCCTGAAGTAATCCCAATCAATCCATCATGTCAAGATTTTATCCACATGTTTTTTGATAATCTCCTTGACTAAACATGGTTTTGTGGAAACAAGACCACCTAGAATCTTCACTCCATGCTCTACATGAGAAATGTCAATAGGGAACTTGCCCAACTCTAGATCTTGCTTGAGGTCAGTAGAAGGCTAAAAGATCTTCGTCTTATAAATATTGAGATGAAGGCAAAAGACTGAGCCTCAAGATTTTATAAGAGATGGATCCTTAGAAACCTCTTCAATGTCCCCAGTCAGGGCTCCATCATTGAGATCGAAAGCAATAGGTCGAAGGGACATTCATTTTTCAATTGTAAAATGAGAGGGCGAAGAGCCAAGGAAAATAGGAGGGATCCCGATGTATCACCTTGTTGGAAACCTACTGAAGATGGAAACGGCTCACTCTGATCCATCTAGAGGAGAGTCAAGGAGATGTAGAAAAACTCTACCTACTGTGCAATAGTAGGTTAGTGAAGACGAACCTCCTAAAATATAGTAGATCTATAAACCATGTTGAAGGCATTGTTGAAGTCAACCAAGCCCATTGTAAGGGTGGTATAGTGTTTTTATTCATGGAAAAGGTGAGTGACTACATGTAGAAGGGCCTCAACACCATCGGAAACCCCAACACCAAATGCATGATCCTTAAGATAAGGGACTACATCTGACATGACACCCTTTTATGCAACCTTGGAAACAATGTGATGCCAAAGTGTACCCATGGAGATAGGTTGAATTCCATTGTCTATTTTGATAAAGGGAGTCAAAGGGGCACTCGCAATGTAGGGAGAAAGAGAGGCAAGACAACGATCGGCAAGCCAAAGGTTGATAATATCATGAACTACATTTACACCATCATTCACAACTAATGTTGCTCCACGCGTGGCATCAATAATGCATTGTGTGCAGAGGCCATAACGTGAACTAGTGGTCCCTTTCTAGAAGGATAAGATAACATATTCAACCATATCATGAGAAGCCACAAATGGAGAACAATAGATGGCATATAAAGGTTGTACTTATGGTTTGGGAAGTTAAGGGTGCTTAGCTTCAAGATCCAGATAAGTAGCAGTGTTGGTAGGGGCAACACCACTAGATGAGAGAAATCAGATGGTGGAACCAAATCGGCCATCTTTAGTTTTGTAATTGGTGCATCGAACTCTGACTTTAATAGAGTTCACGATCAAAAGGACATTGGTGGCTCAATATCCAAACAAGGAGTTGTTGAATAACATCATGACCTAGATTCCAAGTTTCCAGAGCTTTAAGGATCATCAGTTGTTTGAGTGAGTGTGCTTCCAAGAAGAGTTTTCTTGAGCATACTTAGGTAGGAAACGTTAGAGGACACATGATCCATATATTCTGATTCTATCTCTAATAGAGCAACAAACTCTATTGATATGAACGTATTCGATGAACCAAAATCAAAGAGAGCTTTAACTGGATGCATATTAAGATGTAAGGTACTTTCTATAACTTCATTATCTCCTTCATCTTCCTCAGCATTAAGGGAAAAAAACCCTTCCATTCCACCTATCCACAGGTGGCTATCGGCCTTGCCGGTTCTAATTTTTGTTTCTTGAAGGTGGGTTTTGTCATTGTTGTGGCTACTGAGAAGGCTGTTGAACTGGAGCTGGTCCTTGCCCAAGCTGAGGGCAATTGGGTCGAATGTGTCCAGCTTGACCACATAGATGGAAGATAGGTGCAAGTTGATCATCTCTACAATTTTGACCATTTCCAGTAGGGCACCTTCCTGGCGAGTGAGAACGCGAACGACGGTTGCACCTATCACATCCTTGGTTTCTACCAACATTCTTCCTCTTGTTATTGTTGTAACTGGAAGACTGGAATTTGGGATAAGACTCGATCGCCAAAGCCTTATCCACAATTTGTTGGAATGGCAATGGTAACTGAGGAATAAGGTTCTGGCCAACGTTGTAGCTCAAACCCTCAAGAAACAGGGTTGATCTCCTTTCCGATCCAAGATCCACCACATAGCGCTCCAGGAGGAGGAAACATTGCATGTACTCAGAGACGCTCATGCTTCCTTGATGTAGGTTGTAGAACTCTACCTCCTTCATTCTTTAGAAATTTGGGTTAGATGTACTTCAATCAGAATAGATTAAGGAACTGCTCCTAGGTCATGCTAGCGGTATCACGGGTATGAGCCATACCCATCCACCAGACCCCTGTCGTCCCATCCAACATGTAGAACGCGAAACAAACCTTTTGGTGAGAAGGACACGCCATGCCCTCGAAGGTCCACTCCAAAGCCAAAACCCAGTCATCAGCATTATCCACCATATTTGGCTCACTCTCACCCTTGAAGTATGGTGGTTGTATCTTGACGAAGTCTGTGAGTGTGAACTCCTTCAGTTTGGCTACAACAGCTGTAGCATTGGAAAGCTACCCCACCAAGGTGGTCCAGAGTATCTGGTGCAACATGGTCATCTCTTGCTTAGGGGTCAGAAGAGGGGTACCAACATGGGTTGTAGGGACTGTCCCATTGTTGGAGGGAGTCACTAGAGTGTCATGGTTGTCATTGTTTTCAGATGTGGCCCCCGAAGCAGAGTTGTTCGTGTCTCCAAACAAATCTCCCTTCCTAAAAGATAAGGGTATGACATAAGATAACAAAAGTAGGTAACAAGGATGTCTAAGGCCACTATTGCCTCTGAGCATACTATTTTAGGCAGTCAGTATCAGCGCAGGACAAACCCTATCTATGGGTGGTTGTACAAAAGTACCACTACTCTAGTTTAATAGTCTAATAAAATCAACATGCTAAGAAACCTGGCAAGTAAAAGCATCAAGTAAATATAGACATGGCAGTGGGGTACAAGACCCAAGAATAATTATTAAAACTAATTTTGAAGCAATTATAGTTAAGGAATTGTCAAAAAGGATGACTAGGGTTTAATGGTAGCCTCATTAGGGAAACTAGGTTTAGTTACATATTTTCCCAACTTAGGTGTAAGGAAAGCACATATCTTATCTTAAGAGACCCGATTACTCCTTCTTCACAACTTAAATCGATTACAAAGATTGTTTTCCTATTTTCAATGCTTAAGCATGAATTAAGGTTTACTCATGTATAAAGGCAAAAAAACCCTAACTTTTATACTTTTCAAACAAAACCTCATTTTTACCCTAAAACCATCACCATTGTCTTACTTAGGTTTTTCTTATTAAGAAAACATATAATTTTATGTATTTTGAAGATATGGACCTTTTGATGTATTTTTAGTGATTTTTAATCAATTAAATCATTTCCCAAAAATACTTTTTTGACAAACTCAAAATTAGACGTTGAAACTATTTTTATTAGAAAGATGAGATTTTTTTAATTCTAGAACATATTTTATTTTAAATTTTGGACATACGAATAATTAGTTATGATTATATGAAAATCAACCAATCAGAAAACGCCACGTAGGCAAAATCGATCGCAGAGCACCAAAGACGAACAAAGAGGGGACCCGCATCATTGACTTGGCCCAATCATAGCTGTCCAAGTCAAGATTCAAAGGCGCGTCCTTGACTCACGCCAAAGCAAAACAACAATAGGCAAAAAGACACTTCTGCCCTAAGGTGGAAAATGAAGAGAAAAAAAAACAAGGAGGGTAGGATAGACAAATCACACAGGGGATTCATCCCCCTCATCACGCCAACCCATGGCCGATGAGCAACAACTGATGATTGGGAAAAATCGCAATACACGATGAAACTCAACGTTCAGGTTGTCAAAAGAAAGAGCACAAGAAACCAAACTCATTGGTACCTGCAATTTGGTTGGAGGTGAAGAGGAGAGAGTGGGTGATCCACTGTAAGGTCAGGAGAAAAAATTGATCATCGAAGAACATCCATGAGAGAATGAGTGAAATGAGAGGCATGGTTGAGTTGCAAGGGAACCCAGTAAACCTCAGGTAGGGGTATTTATAGGTTGGGTTTAGGGTTTAAGCAAAGAGGGTAGAGCTTAGTCTTGTAAGGAGACCACGATTTGGGTTTTCCCAAAATAATACATGAAACTCCCACAAAGCTTAGATCAACCTGTGTGGAATTGGATAGGAAAACTAGAGGAGAAGAAATCTTGAGAAAAGGTTGAGTAGAGTGGAAGAAATCACAGTTTAAAATTCGTACTAAAACTGACATGTTTTTCTATTCTATCGTGAGCTAGACGAGGGTGGAGGACCATCAAATCATGGGTCTCGATCATCCGCTCACATCTGGGCCATCCATTGGCACAAGAAAAACAAAATCAAAAGAAAAATATCGTGTGACAAGATAAATGAAATCCCAAACCAATTAGGACTAAAGTGTGGGTACATTAATTTCTCATTTTCTCTCTCTTTGCTTGAAGGGGTAAACATGTTCCAAATTTAATAAAAATTTACACCCTGGCTGGTTTTGAGGTGTAGAATTTTAATATGAAATTAGTTTTACCTTTTGGGAACTTTTAATGTTTTAAATAATTCAAAATTCATTTTCTATTTCCTCCTTCATTAATGGTGATAAGATTCCCTAAATTTGATGAATCTTCATCCACAAGTCACTCTAAGTGCCTTGGAAACGAATTTTTCATTAATTTTACATGTTGAGATTATTTGTTCATTTATTTATTATATTTAAGGTTCTATATACTTTCTCTCTCCTAATTTTAACTTTAAAACAAATATTCTCCTAATTGAGTGAAAATTCATCCAAAGGTATATTTTAATATGTAGAACACGAATTTGGCATCCATTGTTACTTTTGGAGTCATTAAAGATTTTATTTTGTATTTTTAAGTTATCCCCTATTTTCCCTTTTCATTAAATATAATTACATTTACCAAATTTCCAAAAGTTGTAAAACTTATCACCCAAGCAACCTTATACCCAAAGGAAATGAATTTGGTTTTAGAATTATCTTCTAAGTTCCACTCTTATAATTTTTAGGCAAAGTATCCTTGTATTCACTTAATGGGAAAATAAATTCATTTATTATCACCTTATCCTCACCTTAAGGATTTTTCTCTCTTTTTCCACACAAAAGCCATTGAAACTTCTAGATCAATTTTTTATTTTATTCTTATCTCTCTTAAGTGGTCATTTTGCAAATGAAACCCATTAGTAAACTTTCACTGAGATATTTGTTCTTAATTCCTTACAAAATAAAATATTGGGAACAAATGTACATAAAACCTTCATAATTTCCACTAATTCAACATTTAGGACATAAAAGATAGAAAAGCTCAGGAAAAGGTTGAAACTATTGTAATACATGGATTTTAGTTCGTTACATCAGTCCACCTGTTAAAAAGGATTTCGTCCCCAAAATCTCATACAAAAAAGAAGGGTGAGTACGCAACATCTCATCTCTAAAATCCCAAGTGGTTACTTCCAAACCATGATATTGCCATAAGACCTTCACTAGCTCAATCTCCTTGTTCTTCAACTACTTAACTCAGGAATCAAGATCTTCATAGATAACTCTTCATATGTCAGATTCTCTTGAATATCCAGAGGTTCAATTGAGAGAACATGAGAAGGGTCCTTCACATACTTTCTTAGCATAGAGACATGAAACACATTATGGATCTTGTCATAGGTAGGAGGAAGGGCTAAATGGTATGCATAGTCTCCCACCTTATCTAAGATCTCAAACGGTCCAACATAATAGGGACTAAGCTTGCCTTTAACTTTAGACCTCGCAATAGAACATATAGATTTGATCTTCAAGTAGGCATAGTCACCCACTAAGAAACTCACATCGAACCTTTTCTTATCAACATACATCTTCTGTCGATCTTGAGAGGCTTTCATTCACTTCTTGATCAACTGAACCTTCTCTGTCATTAGCTACAAATCATCAGACTTCACTAGAGTTGTTTCCCCGACATCATCCCAATGTAATGGAGAACGACAAGGCCTTCCATACAAAGCTTCATAAGGTGGCATACCAATACTAGCTTGGTAGCTATTATTATAAGCAAACTCTGCCAATGGAAGAAACTTATCCCATACACCTCCCCAATCCATAACATAGGTACGAAGAAGATCTTCCAAAATTTGCATTGTTCTTTCGGATTGACCATCGATTTGAGGATGATAAGTCGTACTGAAATGCAAGTCAGTACCCATCTCTGCCTGAATCTGACTCCACAACTGAGAGGTGTACTTCGGGTCACGGTCGGACACTATCACTTTAGGAACTCCATGAAGATGAATGATCCAATCCATGTACAACTTAACCATCTCATCAACCTTGTATGTGGACTTAAAAGGAAAAAAGTGGTCAGATTTAGTAAGCCGATCAATCACATCCCACACAACATCAAAACCTTTCTTGGTTTTAGGGAAACTAGTGAAAAAATCCATAGTAATCTTCTCCCATTTCCATTCCAAAATCTCAAGTGGGTGCAGAAGACCACCAAGTCATTGATGATTGATGTTGACTTGTTGACAAGTCAAACACTTCGCAATGAACAGAGCGATATCCTTCTTCATGTTCTTCCACCCAAACTTCGATGTAGATTTTTGTTCATTTTGGTAGTACCAGGATGTACGGTGTACTTAGACCCATGGGCTTCACACAAAACCTTCTGTCTCAAGTTCCCAACTTTAGGTATCTACAACCTTTGTCAAAAATGTACAGCTCCATCCACTCCAATGGAAAAGTTAGACTATGGTTTCTCAGCTAAGGCTTTCATCTCTTCAAGCTCAAAACTTTCAAGTTGTGCAGCAACAACTTCAGAAATTCAAGAAGGTGTAATGGACAAACTAGTCATGTGAACACACAACTTCTCAACATCTTCATCATCATCAAGTTGTGGTTGCCAACAGGAAACAAACTTTAGGTTCATAGCAGCACATACCACGTTCTTCTTCCAACTCAAAGCATTGATGACTACATTCGCTTTACCAGGATGATAGGTGATAGTAAAGTCATAGTCCTTGAGATACTACATCCATCTACATTGCCTCATATTCAAATCATTTTGTGTCAGTAGATACCTCAAACTTTTGTGGTCTGAGAAAACTTTGAACTTCACTCCATATAGATAGTGTCACAAGATTTTTAAAGCATGCACAATAGTTGCTAGCTCTAAATCATGGGTAGGCCAGTTTTCTTCATTAGGTTTCAACTGGCACAAAGCATAGACGATCACTCGATCCTCTTGCATCAAGACACACCCTAACCCTTGCTTAGAAGCATTAGTGAAAATAATGTAGGGTTTGCCTTCAACAGGTAGAGCAAGAACAGGAGTATACGTCAAACAACTTTTTAACTTCTGAAAATCGTCCTCCCATTCAGGTGTCCAAACAAACTTGACTTCTTTTCTTGTCAACTTTGTCAGAGGAAGAGCCAACTCAAAAAAACTCTTGATAAACCTCCGGTAGTAACCTGCTAGATCGAGGAAACTACGAATCTCAGATGGGGTCTTCGGAGCTTTCCACTTGGTCACAGCTTCTACCTTTGTAGGATCAACAACAATATATCCAGCAGAAATCACATGACCTAAGAACATCACTTCCTTGATCCAGAACTCAAACTTTGAGAATTTAACATACAGTTGATTCTCTCTTAGTGTGTTCAGAATGATTCGTAGATGTTCACGATGTTGTTCTTCATATTTGGAGTAGACCAACACATCGTCAATGAGAACCACTATGAACTGAATGAGGTAAGGACAAAACATTTGATTCATCAAGTCCATGAAAGCAACAAGGGCATTAGTCAAACCGAAAGGCATAACCAAGAACTCATAATGCCCATAACATGTTCTGAAAGCTATCTTCAGAACATCCTTATCCTTCATGCACATCTGGTACTAGCCACTTCACATATCCATCTTTGAAAACACAATGGCTGACTCCAGCTGGTCAAATAGATCATCGATGTGAGGAAAAGGATAGGGATTCTTTATCATCACTTGATTAAGCATACAATAATCCATGCACATATGCAAGAAACCATCCTTCTTCTTCATGAACAAGATAGGGGCTCCCCAGGGTGAAACACTAGGGTGAATAAAGCCCATGTCAAGAAGCTCTTGAAGCTACTTCTTAAGCTCGGTGAGTTTTGTAGGGGCCAAGTGATAAGGAGGCTTTGAGATGGGAGAAGTTCTTGGTGTGAGATCGATGGAGAACTCCACCTCACGAGTTGGTGGCAAGCTAGGAAACTCCTCAGGAAAAACATCAGGGAAGTCCTTCACCACATCAATGTGATAGAGAGCAGGAGGTGTAGCATTGAGGACTATAGAGGCTAAGAAAGCTCTACACCCTTATGAGATAAACTTTTCAGCTTTGATGGTGGATATGACAAATTGTAGATCTTATCACTTCCTACCCTTGACACACATTCTTCTCACAATGGGATGAAACAAACTAACATTTGAGACCTCACAAAACAAAATAGCTTTGTACCTCTTCAACCAATCCATTCCCAGGATCACATGAAAGGCGGTCATGTTAAGTAAGATGAAATTCGAGGGAAACATTATACCAGAGATACAGAGGTCCATGGTCGGGAGTTTAAGGTAAGAAGAGCAGATCCTACCACTAGGGGTTTTAACATCTAAAGCATGATCCATATATTCTGATTCTATCTCTAATAGAGTAGGAAACTCAGATGATATGAACGTATTTGATGTACCAAAATCAAAGAGATCTTTAAGTGGATGCTTATTAAGATGTAAGGTACCTTCTATAACTTCATTATCTCCTTCTGCTTCCTCAGTATTAAGGGCAAACACCTTTCCATTCTGCCTATCCACTGGTGGTTATCGGCCTTGTTGGTTCTGATTGTTGTTTCTCGGAGGTGGGTTTGTCATTGTTGTGGCTACTGAGCAGGTTGTTGAACTAGAGTTGGTCCTCACCCAAGCTGAGGGTAGTTGGGTTGAATGTGTCCATCTTGATTGCACTCATGGTAGATAGGTGCAGGTCGATCATCTCTACGGTGTTGACCATTGCCAGTAGGGCACCTTTTTGGTAGGTGAGAACGCGAACAGCGGTTGCACCTATCACATCCTTGGTTTCCACTAGCATTCTTCTTCTTGTTATTGTTGTTATTTTTGTACCCGGAAGACTAGAATCTGGGATAAGACTCGATCGTCAAAGACTTGTCCACCATTTGTTGGAATGTTAATGGTAATTGGGGAACAAGGTTCCAGCCAATGTTATAGCTCAAACCCTCAAGAAACAACGTTGATCTCCTTTCAATTCCAAGATCCACCGCATAGTGCTCCAGGAGGATGAAATATTGCACGTACTCGCAGACGCTCATGCTTCCTTGACGTAGGCTGTAGAACTCAGCCTCCTCCTTCTTTAGAAACACAGGGCAGATGTACTTGTCTCAGAATAGCTTGAGCAATTACTCCCAAGTCATGCTAGAAGTATCACGGGTACAAGCCATACCCGTCCACTAGACTTGTGCTGGCCCATCCAACACGTAGGATGCAAAATGAACCTTCTAGGAAGGATGACACGCCATGCCCTCGAAGGTCCACTCCATAGCCAAAGCCCAGTCATCAGCTTTATCCACCATGTTTGGCTCACTCTCACCCTTGAAGTATGGTGGTTGCATCTTAATGAAGTTTGTGAGTGTGAACTCCTTTGGTTTGGTTGCAGTAGCCACAGCATTGGAAGCTTCAAACTTCATTCCATACAAATAGTGTTGTTAGATTTTTAAAGCATGCATGATAGATGCTAGCTCTAAATCATGGGTAGGCCACTTTTCTTCATTGGGTTTCAACTAGCGTAAAGAATAGGCAATCACTCGATCGTCTTTCTTTAAGATACACCCTAACCCTTTCTTAGAAGCATCAATGAAAATAATGTAGGGTTTTCCTTCAACAGGTAGAGCATGAACAGTAGCAGATGTCAAACAACTTTTTAACTTATGAAACATTCAGGTGTCCAAACAAACTTGACTTCTTTTCTTGTCAACTTTGTCAGAGGAAGAGCCAACTAGGAAAAACTCTTGATAAACCTCTGGTAGTAACCTTCCAAATTGAGGAAACTATGGATCTCAAATGGGGTCTTAGGAGTTTTCCACTTGGTCACAGCTTCTACCTTTGCAGGATCAACAACAATATATCTGGAAAAAATCACATGACCAAATAACATCACTTCCTTGATCCAGAACTCATACTTTAAGAATTTATCATACAGTTGATTCTCTCTTAGTGTGTTCAGAATGATTCACAAATGTTCATGATGTTGTTCTTCAGATTTGGAGTAGACCAACACATCGTCGATGAACACCACTATGAATTGATTGAGGTAAGGATGAAACACTTGATTCATCAAGTCCATTAAAGTATTAGGGGCATTAGTCCAACCGAAAGGCATGACCAAGAACTTGTAATGCCCATAACATGTTATGATAGTTGTCTTCACGACATTTTCATCCTTCATGCGCATTTGGTAGTAGCCACTTTGCAGATCCATCTTTGGAAACATAGTGGCTGACTTCAGTTGGTCAAATAGATTGTCGATGCGAGGCAAAGGATAGTGATTCTTTATCATCACTTGATTAAGCATAAGATTATCCATGAACATATGCAATGAGCAGTCCTTCTTCTTCACTAACAAGATAGGGGCTCCCCGGGGTGAAACACCAGGGCGAATAAAGCCCATGTTGAGAAGCTCTTGAAGCTGCTTCTTAAGCTTGGCGAGTTTTATACAGGCCAAGCGATAAGGAGACTTCGAGATGGGAGAAGTTTCTAGTATGAGTTCGATGGAGAACTCCACCTCATGAGTTGGTGGCAATCCAGGCAACTCCTTAGGAAAAACATCAGGGAAGTCCTTCACCACATCAATGTGATCGAGAGTAGGAGGTGTAGCATCAAGGACTATAGAGGCTAAGAAAGCTCTACACCCTTGCGATACATGCTTTTCATCTTTGATGGCAGAGATGACAAATTGTCGATATACTCCCTTCCTACCCTTGACACACATTCTTCCCACAACAGGATGAAACAAACTAACCTATGAGACCTCACAAAACAAAATAGCATTGTACCTCTTCAACCAATCCATTCCCAGCATGACATCAAAGGCGGTCATGTCAAGATGAAATTCGAGGGAAACATTATACCAAAGATACAGAGGTCCATGGTCAGGAGTTTAAGATAAGAAGAGCATATCCTGCCACTAGGGGTTTTAACATCTAAAACATGATCCATATATTCTGATTTTATCTCTAACAGAGCAGCAAACTCAGATGATATGAACATATTCGATGAACTAGAATTAAAGAGATATTTAACTGGATGCATATTAAGATGTAAGGTACCTTTTATAACTTTATTATCTCCTTCAGCTTCCTCAGCATTAAGGGCAAACACCCTTCCATTCTGACTATTGACAGGTGGTTGTCGGCCTTGCTGAATCAGGTTGTTATTTCTTAGAGGTGGGTTTTGTGGCTGTTGTGGCTACTGAGCAGGCTACTGAACTGGAGTTGGTCCTTGCCCAAGCTGAGGGTAGTTGTGTTGAATGTGTCCATCTTGATTGTACTCATGATAGATAGTGGAGGTCGATCATCTCTACGGTGTTGACCATTGCCATTAGGGCACCTTTCTAGCGGGTGAGAACGCGAACAAGGGTTGCACCTATCACGTCCTTGGTTTCCACCAGAATTCTTCCTCTTGTTATTGTTGTTATTGTTGTTATTGTTGTGCCCGGAAGACTGGAATCCAAGATAAGACTCAATCACCAAAGCCTTTTCCACCATTTGTTGGAATGTCAATTGTAACTGGGAATAAGGTTCCGGCTAACACTGTAGCTCAAACCCTCAAGAAATAGGGTTGATCTCCTTTTAGCTCCAAGATCCACAGCATAGCACTCCAGGAGGAGGAAACATTGCACGTACTCAGAGATGCTCATGCTTCCTTGACACAGGCTATAGAACTATGCCTCCTTCTTCTTCGTAAATGCAGGAAAGTTATAGTTATCTTAGAACAACTTTAGGAACTGCTCCCAAGTCATGCTAGTGGTATCTCAGGTATGAGCCATACCTATCCATCAGACATGTGTTGGCCCATCCAGCATGTAGGACATGAAACGAACCTTCTGGTGAGGAGGACATGTCATGCCCTCGAAGGTCTGCTCCAAAGACAAAACCCAGTCATCAACTTTATCCACCATGTTTGGCTCACTCTCACCATTCTAGTATGGTGGTTGCATCTTGATGAAGTATGTGAATGTGAACTCCTTCAGTTTGGCTACAACGACTGCAACATTGGAAAGCTACCGCACCAAGGTGGTCGAGAGTAGCTGGAGCAACATGGTCAGCTCTTGCTCAGGGGTCAGAAAAGGGGTACCAACATGGGCAGTAGGGATTGTCCCATTGTTGGAGGGAGTCACTGGAGTGTCCCGGTTGTCAGTGTTTCTGGATGTAGCCCCCGAAGTGGAGTTTTTCATGTCTCCAAAAAAATCCCCCTTCCCAAAAGATAAGGGTATGGCATAAGATAATCGGAGTAGGTAACAAGGATGGCTAAGGCTACTATTGCCTCTAAGCATACTATTTCAAGCAGTCAATATCAGTGTAGGCCAGGATGATATCATATGGATCTGGGAGTCCCTGTAAACCAATCTAGTGGCACGAAGGAAAATATTGCCAGCTCCCAAACCATGATGCTTTCTAGACACCCTTGCTTTCAACTTATGCACTAGTAGTTTCTCAAAAAGATCTGATACCATGCTGTAAAGAGGCAATATTACCTCCTAACTAAAATTTAAAGGAAATACAAAACATCCACTTTTTCTAAGAAAAATAGACCATGTGGAATATATGTATAATATTCCAAGTAAATAAGCATGATTTAGATACATATAAAATGTTAATAGTAGAGAAAGGAACTAGATATTACATTTCTTATGAACTCTTGTTCATTACATAAGTTTCTTTGAAAAAGAAAATAACATAAAGAAACTATGGGATCTAGAAATAAGAAACCTAGTTATCCTTGATAGAAAAACTTGAATCTACTACTCATGAACTTGGTCCTCTTGGCCTTGTTTACCACCTTCATCTATCCCTGGGTGGTTGGGAAAGCACCCAGGAAAAGGGAAAGAAAAAAAAGGTATGTATCAGAGAAAATGAACAAGAACAAAAGTTAAGAAAACTATAAGGAAATAAGGCTAAGATTTCATCATAAGATGAAGAAAGTCAAAAGAATGAGGCATAAGTAAATGGATTCTTGCCATAGAAAAAATAGTAAAAAGGTTGCATGCATGATTGTTATTAACTACCTAAACTATGTAGGATTGAGGCACCTACCTAAACTCAACCAATAGGTGAGGGAGAGTAACACATTCCAATAACCTATTAATTTTCTATATTGGGGAGAGTAACACATTCCCCAGGGAGAATTTACACATTCCCTATCTATGGGTGGTTGTACAAAAGTACCACTAACTCTAGTTTAATAGTCTAATAAAATCAACATGCTAAGAAACCTGGAAAGTAAAAGCATCAAGTAAATATAGACATGGTAGTGGGATACAAAACCCAAGAATAATTATTAAAACTAATTTTGAGGCAATTATAGTTAAGGAATTGTTAAAAAGGAAGAGTAGGGTTTAATGATAGCCTCATTGGGGAAACTAGGTTAAGTTACATATTTTCCCAACTTAGGTGTAAGGAAAGCTCATACCTTATCTTAAGAGATCCAATTACTCCTCCTTCACAACTTAAATCAATTCCAAAGATTGTTTTCCTATTTTCAATGTTTAAGCATGAATTAGGGTTTGTTGGATCTAAGGTCTCTAGAGGGGGGGTGAATAGAGCTACAAAATTTATCACAAAATAGATTAGACCTTCAAATTATATCAATTTTAGATCAATAGCTTAAAGTCAATTTGAAGTCCTATCTAACAAGCATATCAAGGATGAGAGAGATTGATAGCAAGCACTTGACAAAGGGATGTAGAGTGGTTCCACACTTCAAACTAGAAGTGAGTCAGTCCACTACCTAGAGAGGTCAACCTCTAGGACTTTGCAACTGCTTTTCTCTATATTATCACCAATAAGAGTTACAACAATATACTACCAAAGGACTTACCCATCCAACCACAAGGAAATATCCACCTTACCAAGGAGCTTACCCACTTAGCTTGAGTCTTCAGCCTTCACCAAGGTCTTACCCACTCAAGCTCAAGTCTTCAGCCTTGAAGGACTTTGCTTCTCCTCTTGGATCTTCATCCTTTTCCTTCTCCTTCACTTGGAGAAGATCACCACCTCTTCAACAACCTTGAAGAGGACCAGCTACAACTCCTTCTTCACTCGATGGAGCTTGCTTTAGCTTTTCTTCATGTAAGAAGGGGATAGGGAAGTAGTGGAAAATTGAGAGCTTTACATGCACAAGGTTGGAGCTCTCTTACAATAAACCTAACTCACTCACAAATCACAAAATGAAGTGTAAACTACATAGAGAAAGGGGCTCAAGGAGTAGTAGCACACCCAACTATAGCAAGGACCTTGAATGTAGTGAATGTGCAAATTTGGAATGAACTCCAAGGGGTGCTATTTATAGATGAGGGTGCTCCCTTGAGTTGGAGAAAACTTAGGGCCGAAATATACCCATTTTTGCACAAGACAACGGATCTATTTTCATCCAAACAAGTCACCAACAGTTCTAATCAATTTTTTTGTGTTTTCCATACAGTGCATTCGGTTGAGTTTCAATAAAGGTAACTTGACCAATCGACTAAAAGACAATCCCAATTTTCAAACTATCGGTCGAGTTTGTTCTGGGGAACTCGACCAATCAGCCAAAATTGTATTTGGTCATAAGGTCATTCGGTCAAGTTCTGTGAATGCACAACTCGACCGATGGCCATCGTTAGAAAATCAAACCATGGGATCGATCAAGATTGGAACTCGATCGATCAACAGCATGTGATCGATTTTCTAATTTGGCTAAAAAGTGATTAAAACTTGGTATTAAGTGCCCCACATATTTTTCTCATCTTAGTTACAAGTCATATCATCAATACAAGTGATTACAAAATTCTTCTAAGGTCATTTGAAGTGATTTCCTTATTAGCACACTTGCATTGCATTTGACTTGAACTTGGACAAGCTAGGGCTTGTATAATTTGATTCTTTTCATGTACCTAAAGCCTAAAATCAATCTTGAATACACATATTAGATACATATGAATGGAATGGTTAAGTCATTATCAAAATATAGAAAATGTATAACCTCTAGGTCAACATTCTCCCCCTTTTTTACAATGACAAACAATTCCTCAAACATATTGAAAAAGGATATTGAAATTATACCTTTGCCATGTGAATTGTGGGGGATTCAAGATTTGAACAATGTGAATTTCTCCCCCTCAATATATGCTTACTTTAACCTGCATAGTTAGTCTATCTACACAAAGCAATATAGCATACATGTACTGTATGGTCCTTTAGAAAGTCACATAATAAAGCATATAATGATCAAGAAAAGGATCACATAGGCAATAAACACAATATGGTTGAGTTTCAAGACATTGAATTTCTCTCCCCCTTTTGACATTATCAAAAAGTAAGGAGGGTAGAAGAGCATATAAGCAGGTCTTCGCTAAACACAACCAAGCAGATAGCCAAAATTGCAATCTCAAAAACATACATCAAACATAGATGAGAGAACCAAACATGCTAAGTCATAATCAAAATATGGTGAAATAAGGCACCAACACATAAGATATAACAGATCAAAGAGTAAGAGTGCACATAATATAGTTTACAACTCAGAGTGCAAATTCTCATAAAAACAACTACAAGTTAAAAGTGATGAAAGCTAAAGATAAAATAGTATAGCTCAGATCATGTGCCCAGATGTTTCTAATACAAAATAGCCTAGAAAGATATATGCCTGTGTTTGGCACAGGACTGGGATTCTGGAATCTGGACTGGGTTAGTCAGGGTTAGTCTGGATTCCGGTGTTGGGGCAGTCAGGATGCAGTCTGATTTTGTTTGGCAACGCAGTCTGATTCTGGTCAGCTGGTCTGATTTCAGTCTGAATCTATTTGGCTGGAAGTCTGATTCTGTTTGGCAGCGTAGTCAGTATCTGCTTATTCTGTCATGTTCTTGCATCACTGTTTGAACAAGTACGCAGAATGTGTATTTGTGATGTCACTTCAACCTAAGTTTAGAATATATTAAAAATATATTTTATTTGTGTTGTGTGGGTGTTATTTTGTATATTTATAATAGTACAAATAAGATATGATAATTCTAACTTTTACGTAGTGATTAAAAATTAACTGTCATGTTCTTGCATCACTGTTTGAACAAGTACGCAGAATGTGTATTTGTGATGTCACTTCAACCTAAGTTTAGAATATATTAAAAATATATTTTATTTGTGTTGTTTGGGTGTTATTTTGTATATTTATAATAGTGCAAATAAGATATGATAATTCTAATTTTTACGTAGTGATTAAAAATTAACTGTCATATTCTTGCATCATTGTTTGAACAAGTATGCTAAATGTGTATTTGTGATGTCAGTTCAACCTAAGTTTAGAATATATTAAAAATATATTTTATTTTTGTTGTGTGGGTGTTATTTTGTATATTTATAATAGTGCAAATAAGATATGATAATTCTAATTTTTACGTAGTGATTAACAATTAACTGTCATGTTCTTGCATCACTATTTGAACAAGTACGCAGAATGTGTATTTGTGATGTCACTTCAACCTAAGTTTAGAATATATTAAAAATATATTTTATTTGTGTTGTGTGGGTGTTATTTTGTATATTTATAATAGTGCAAATAAGATATGATAATTCTAATTTTAACGTAGTGATTAAAAAGTAATGAAACGTTACTGTCGTCTGGAATGACTTTTGCATGTGGTATATATGTAATGTTGAACATAGTTAATTGTCGTCATGAGTGTGACGAATTACATTATCGTCAGTAATAGTCAAGCTACAAGAAATATGAAATTGGCCTAATATATTTTGTTCATAACATAAACAAATTACATTATCGTCAGTAAAAGCAACTGATAATAATCATATTGTCATCATTAGTGAAACATAAACGATCACTGATAATAACATAATTGTTTACGGGTGATCTTCCTCATGGGAGAAGGACAAAAAAGGGGAGCAATAAACAGCCAAACCAAAGCTGAGATTTTGACAAGGCACTTTGGGGAGACATGGTTGGATGTGGATCTTGATGAAAATAGGCCAATGTTATGCCTCATCGTACTCGTCCCATGACACTGGGCATGGTTCCTGCACCGGCTACTTATTTTGTTGTTTGATGTCGTCTTTTGGCCAATCAAACAACAATGGCAAATGAGGAACATGCTGACTGACTTTGCCCTTAACGACTTTGCCCTTGCCTTGATCATCGGTCCCAATTTTGCCCTCCTCGTTTGTGTGATTGCAACATGGTTTTGTGCATAAAAGGTTATCTTCAACATATTTATGAATTTTTTCTGGTGACATCAAAAGTTTTTCAAATTTTGCCCTTGCCCTTGCCTTTGCACGTGATGTCGACATCTAAATTTAATAAAAACAAAGGTATAAACAAATAACATAATTCGTAAAGTAACTGTGGCAATAAGATAATAATGAAGTAGGAAATTTGATCGCATTATGGTAGCAACTTATAATAATGTAATACATAAGTAGAGAATGTATATTGTTGCGACGCAAAAACACAACTACATTTAGCACAAATGTTACAAGTTCATTTGTTTATTTCAATCGTCAGTGCTAAAAAAATCCCTGGTGGGTAAGTGTGACGCGTCGTCAAGAAGTTGCGTTCAATGCTTTGTTGCGCGGCCAATGTGGGGGGAGGCAATAAATCTGCCAATATGAACATATTGTCTCTTAAAAACTCTCTTTTGATGTATTGCCATCGCATTTGCAACTCAGGCAATGAAATGTAAGGGCCTCCTGTTATGTATAAGAACTGGTGCCATGCCTCCATCCAAGCCTGTGTAGAGTATACTCCATTTACACATCTACCCACGTGATATTGGGTTCTCATCAAACCCCTGAGAACCATATCAAGCTCGTGTGACCAGATAAAAGACGGTGTCGGCGGTTGGCCAGCCATATAACATATTCTGTAAGTAATATATTTTTCAAAAGTAAGGGTGTATATCACAATTAATTGTATTATTTGGTTTGAGCTAACATTAACAAAAAATTGGAATAATAACACACATCATTAATAAAACACTCATCAACATGAACAAAATTTTCATACCACTTAAAATGTAATATGACGTTTATAAAAGTGCCTAAATTAAACAAGTTTATGATGTTCATAACATCCATTGATAGTCATTCTAAACAGAGAAGACAATGTAAATGCATTTGTCATTCAACGTTATGGAGTCATTTGTGGTGAAGGGATGTCCAGAAGAAGACGACAATCTTCCTCCAGACTGGCAACGTTGCGTTCTAAAACCTCATGCTCATACTTTTTGTTTGAGTATAATTCATCGTAGTTGTAATGCATTTCAACAAAGTCCTTCATGTTCATCGCTTGACCCCACACTGACTTGCACTCAACAGTTAGTAACATAATCTCCGCTTTCAATGAATCAATTGTTGGGGGGAGATCGACTGCCCAATGGAAGTATCTGCATCAGTCTTTTCCCTAAATTGTAGTACGAGGTACAAGTTAATGGCAAAGAATGCGGAACCTCGACAAGGACAGTCTATTATTTATTGATGTACTATCACACCTCACAAGTAGGGCATATGTAATACATTTCGCCCGGCCTTTGACTCAGAATGGCAAAGTCATTTAACCCTGCATCCTCTGTGTTAAGCTGTAAGGCTGCATTTAGCCCACAATCACACCTCGGAACCTCAGATGGAATCATCGACATCTAATAAAAAAAAAATTATGATTAATAGAAAAATATCAGGTTCATGACATAGTTTTCAAAGATAATATGAAGACCATTTGTTCATGAGTAGCTAATTGTTGCAACAGACAAGTGGAGTTCATTTGAACATATCATAATATAGTATATCTATTCCGTATTGTATCCATCTTCTTCTGATGAAGATTCATTATCGCTCATAATTTGAAGTCGATGGTGAAGATATCGGCACCTGTCACGCATACTTGAAATTTCTTCTTGTAACCTATTTGTGTCTGCTCTGGTTGAACAGACAAAGGCACAATGTTCTGACCAGAACTTGCATTCACTACGTGCATATGCGAGTTGTGATACCATTGCATCCCTAATTGCAGTCAGCGTACCTACTATAGCTGGAACTTGCTACGCGGGCAACCTCATATGGCATTTGGTTTGTACAAGACCCCTACCACATGTAAAATATGGCATGTGGGGATTGTTGTATTCAAACTGTCCATTTGTCGCATCTGTGGCATCCATGTACACTTGTACGGTGCACTGCAGACCACATGGGCACGACGGCATGTCATTGTCCATTTCTAGACAGAAAACCTAAAGAGACATAATTTCACATTGTTTATAAGTAGGCAAAATTGTAGTGAACAATACAGTTTGAGAACAAAAGTTGGCCGTTAGATTACACAAAAAAGGGAGTAAGTGAAACATGTTGTAGAACATGTTTCAATGTCTGCAAGTTACAAAACAAATGTATAAATCACTGATTTGCCCACATAGAATTGGCAACAGTTTCGCGCAAGACATCTCCCTCTCTAGCATCGGCCTGGCTTGTTTGTTGCAGATAACTCAATTCGTTCGAGATTTCAGTGGTAGTATGAGGGTCATCCAAGTTTTTGTCCATCATAGGATCGCCATCATTTTGGTGTCGGATAAAATTGTGAACGATATAACAAGCCATTACAATCCGAGACTGAGACTGCACGGGAAAAGTTGCTCCTTTACGAAAGTAGGAAAACCTCTTCTTCAACACACCAAAGGCTCGCTCGACAACGTTACGTAGTTGAGCATGTCGGTGGTTGAACATTTCTTTTTTGCTTGTATATGAGCCTCTGTTACCCCGATACTCAACTATATGGTAAGCAACATTTCGATATGGTGCAAGAAATTGTCTGGTGTTGGCGTACCCTGCATCAACAAGATAGTACTTCCCAGCGGGTACTTTGAACCCGCCTGTGGTTGTAGCTACCTGAAGTACCCTTTGGTCAGCAGCAGATCCCTCCCAACCAGTCATGATATATGTAAACTCCATTGAGAAGTCGACTACAGCCATGACATTCATGGAAACATTCCCTTTTCTATTTCTATATCGGTTATGCTTTTCGCGCTTCACCAAAATGGGGATGTGTGTCCCGTTAATTTCCCCAATGGCATCCTAAGACAAGTATATAAGAAATACGCAAGTAAATACCAAACTCAATGATGATGATAGTGGTTATATTAACAATGGAATGGACAATGGTCAACTAAGTGATGGTCATACCTTGAAGTAAGGGTAAAATCTTGGACTCTCGCCGATGCGGCGGTGCATGCGGAGTTGTGGATGTAGTTGGCATGACAATATATTCGCTACACAAAGCACACACTGCATCCAACACCTCGTTAAACTTTCTACTTATGGTCTCACCACTGTGAATGTAGTCCTCAGCAAGAACACGGTTGGTATGGCCATGGCCAACCATTTGAAGGAAGTAGCAAACTGCCTCCACTGATGACACACCTCTGGTACTTTTCAACAAACCTCGGTGCTCAAGTTTGTCAATAAAGGCTAAAACCGTGTTGGTAGCATACGATACAGATCGTACGCCCTCCTTTCATGGTCGGTTATTATTTCTAAAACCTTTTGATGGACGCTCCTAATACTAACCGATCTCGGTATTGGTTGGTGTGTGGTTGAGGCGTCTGAATTTGCCATGGTATTGTGAGAAATTTGGTCGGCTATTTGGTAGGATATTGCGTTAGCAATGTCATAAGCCGGACCAGACATAAGATGATGTAGTTGTAGAATGTCATTAGTTGTTTCATATGGATGCATACCAGCCATCACGTCTATAATTAAAAGCGATTATCTGCATCAGGGAAATATTGAGATATTGCATAAATGAAATTAGGGATTGTTCCATTAAAACCATTACATAGTACTGTAGTTCAGAGCTTGTATAAAATAGTACTACAACAACTGAATAAAATAATACAACAACAACTTCTGATAAAGTCCATCAAATAAAAGGCAGGATACTGATATACTTATTAAATTAGTCAACCTCAAAAGTACGGTGGAGATTGTGGCGTGAAGGGTGATTGTGATGCAGAAGCTGTGTTCTTCATTTCCCACAAGTCTTGCAACCAAATGGTAATTTTTTGTGGGGTGTCCATAAGGCTTAGGTAAATGTTACGGTTAGATGTATCTTTTATGGTGTGCACAAGAGTGGTAAAAACTGGGACAGGGGCGTCAGGGTAGGTTGCATGAAAGTGGTGCAAAATGGTTTGGTATTCGTCTTTATCATTACACCTAGCAGCAATTCCGCTGCCCATGTCATGTACCTTGGAAAACACCTTTGTGAATTTGGACACAACTTCATTAGACAGGACACAACTGTCCTGTGAGCTTGACGCTCGCTTCCTACGTCTCATCGTGGTGGGAGTCATTGTGCCAACACCTTGGTTGTGTGATCCGCCATTGGTGTCCTCACTTTGTGTCCCAGAATTAACCACGTCTTCAGTGAAACCAGCTGGACCGGTTGGTTCTGGGATGACAAATGAATCAGATGCATCTAGGTCAACAGCAACATCATCTTCAGATGCAACATCAGAAGGAGGTTGTCTATCGGTTGAGGACATTGCATGATGGCCCCTAGCTATGTTCCTCCCCCCATCAGCTCGATGTCGTGGTAGTGGTAGAATGGTCTGTTGATCAATCTCGCTAGTTCCCTGTTTGCCTAAAATAGGGGACAACTACTGATTAGGTCAAAAGTAACAAGTTCAATTTAATATATTATAGTCAGGGGAGTATATATTATTAGACATACCGCAAGTGCCTCCCTCCACTCCGGGGTGTCAGGCAATATTGGCTTGTGCCTGTTGTCATCCCATCCAACACCACTTTTGTTGGTTACCAGTTTTATCTTTGCATAGTCTCTCCTGAGGTTCTTCCACCGATTTTTTAACTGATCCAATGTACCCTCATTCCTCCCCATCCTGATATGCCAATCATGTAGCGTCTCCCTCCACGCGTCCCTAGTAAATATTCCATCGATGCACCTACCCATGTCATATTGTCTCCTCAATGCCGCAACCAGAGCCTCATCCAAATCTTTCGACCATACAATACGGAACCTCGGGTCGGGTGCAGCCATAGTAGCAATGACACTGTGATATATCAATTTAGTGTGGGTGTTTAAACGAAACTGTCATACGAACCTAGTATGAGACTACGCAGTTGAAAGCAATAACTTGTATTGAAGTAGGCTAAGACAAGATGCATTAGCAGACCAGTCATAAGATCCAAAATGGGTACAACAATTTTAAATTGTAGTTAAATTTGAAATGGTTGTAGAAAACGCATCATCAAATATGTTCATTACAGGAAAACTACATAAATAGCAAGCATTCAGCATGGCATTCACATTAAACGTGTTCGTATTGCTCATGAGATATACCTGGTAAGCCCAAGTGAAGGTTGAAGAGAGTTGCACGGGCAGCGGCAGGGTCAGGGACGGTACATACAAGAAATTCAGAGGGAACACAGATTAGCCGAAATAGTGGTATTATTTGCAATATAATCAGTAGAACTCGTGTGTACAATAGTAACATTGTAAAAATATTGGTATATGTCTGATGTATCACAACCGTAGCACAACAACCACAATTTGCACAATTGCCGCCATATAGTTTTCTTTTCATGGCTAAGGTTATTATGATGTAATGGACAGTAGGGTTCTCATATAAGTTGACAATATAAATAAGGCTGTACTCGAACTCCTTAAAACTCAACAATTCTACAAGCATTCATAGCAATCCAATTTTAACATAAGATTCGAGTACAAGATTGAGCAGTTCTGCTCATACAGTGCAAATAGATCACTAATTGCAAACAGATCACTAATTGCAAACAGATCACTAATTGCAAACAGTTCTGCTCATGTGTCCTGATATATAGAAGGTAATATACAGAGAAGATAAACAATGCACTATAAGGAGCTAAGGGCATATTTGGCAACATACTTCTATAATCCCAAAAAATTAAACATGGGAAGGATTTTTAAGCTGTATAGCAATTATAGCTGATATGTGCATGATTGAAATCGAGATTCTCGACTGTCGAGTATGCTCCAGTGTGTAAAATAAAGATATGATACTCATTAATATTATTTTTTAAACAAATACTATTAATGTTACATGTCTTTTCTCCATCCAAGGCAGTATCTTATGTGCATTTGTTTTGATCACAGCTATCCAAAAAATAAAGAACCAAAAAATAGGATTCTTCACCATGAAGAGAAAGTGATCTTACAAAAAAATGAAACCACAATGTGTTTGTGAATGAGAATGCATTCAACTTCTATTGAGAAACCCATAGCATTTTGAGAAAAGTCAAACAAAATTTGTTTGCTATGATTTTAGTCATGTATATAGTTTGATTCATTTCTTTTCACTCTATTTTTTCTTACTCTTGTGTAATTAGATATGTGAAACAAGATGGGCCTACAATGATACAACCATATATACAAGGAAAAGAAAAACCAAAAATGTTACTAGGTCTAATTGGAATAGTATCAATCTCTACACAGGCAAACTATATCACATTATACAGTATCATGATTCAAGGAGATCCCAATTTAGTGAGTGATGATGGTAATCACTAGGTGGGTGTACAAACCAAGCTTAAAACTACACTAATTCTAGTGGTTGAGTGTTTTCCTAACCGAACATGTTGCTGACAAGTTGCAGGTGAACAAAAAGTAAGAAACTACTTGCATATTAAAAAGTAAGTCAATTTTTATAATGGTATTAGCCTGAGTTTGAGGACAGTATTGATGATATTTAATTAAAATACCTAATATAGTTTGACAATAAAATATTATTTGCATATACACAAAATGGACAATCTTATTATTTGAACAAAAAGAAACATGTTTTGCATAAGATATAGTTGTATACAAAATAGAATCATAGTTAAGATGTACACAGTATGTTAAAAGCATGTTTACTAACAATGCAGACACTCATTAAAATCTCTGGTTGATCTAAGAATTTTTAGTCCAATCTTACCCATACTACCTATCCAAATTAGAAGAAGCTCAATAATCGAGTAAGGGTCACATTTGTACCCATCACTAACAAGACCAGGGGACTTGAATAGTAAACCTCCATGCATGGAACTCATCATCCAATGATCAAAAGTGCCCTATATTTGGTGGTTTGAGTTACCTTTATTATAATTTTGAAATAATAATCTAATATGTGGCTATTTAAGTAACAAAGTGATGTTTGCATATAACTATATAATATTTATGACATACATCTTATAGATTCCTATTTTTAGTATATTATATTTTATCTATTTAAATTTTAACAAATACTAGAAATACAAGCATACACATTATATAGTGTATTTTCTTGTCTTACCATTGGAAACAAAATACAAACACACTAGGGATTCAATTTTCTTAAGTAATAACCTTTTACTTACATATTCATATGTAATACAACCGACAATATAAATAAGCCTGTACTCGAACTCCTTAAAACTCAACACTTCTACAAGCATTCACAGCATTCCAATTTGAACATAAGATTCCAGTACAACATTGAGCAGTTATGCTTATACAGTGCAAAAATATCACTAATTGCAAACAGATCACTAATTGCAAACAGATCACTAATTGCAAACAGTTCTGCTCATGTGTCCTGATATATAGAAGGCAATATACAGAGAAGCTAAACAATACACTATAAGGAGCTAAGGGCATATCTGGCAGCATACTTCTATAATCCCAGAAAATTAAACATGGGAAGGATTTTTAAGCAGTATAGAAATTATAGGTGATATGTGCATGATTGAAATCGAGATTATGGACTGTCGAGTATGCTCCAATGTGTAAAATAAAGATATGATACTCATTAATATTATTTTTTAAACAAATACTATTAATGTTACATGTCTTTTCTCCATCCAAGGCAGTATCTTGTGTGCATTTGTTTTTATCACAGCTATCCAAAAAATAAAGAACCAAAAAATAGGATTCTTCACCATGAAGAGAAAGTTATCTTACAAAAAAATGAAACCACAATGTGTTTGTGAATGAGAATGCATTCAACTTCTATTGAGAAACCCATAGCATTTTGAGAAAAGTCAAACAAAATTTGTTTGCTATGATTTTAGTCATGTATATAGTTTGATTCATTTCTTTTCACTCTATTTTTTCTTACTCTTGTGTAATTAGATATGTGAAACAAGATGGGCCTACAATGATACAACCATATATACAAGGAAAAGAAAAACCAAAAATGTTACTAGGTCTAATTGGAATAGTATCAATCTCTACACAGGCAAACTATATCACATTATACAGTATCATGATTCAAGGAGATCCCAGTTTAGTGAGTGATGATGGTAATCACTAGGTGGGTGTACAAACCAAGCTTAAAACTACACTAATTCTAGTGGTTGAGTGTTTTCCTAACCGAACATGTTACTGACAAGTTGCAGGTGAACAAAAAAGTGTTGCCAAATTCGGTCCAAAGTAAGAAACTACTTGCATATTAAAAAGTAAGTCAATTTTTATAATGGTATTAGCCTGAGTTTGAGGACAGTATTGATGATATTTAATTAAAATACCTAATATAGTTTGACAATAAAATATTATTGGCATATACACAAAATGGACAATCTTATTATTTGAACAAAAAGAAACATGTTTTGAATAAGATACAGTTGTATACAAAATAGAATCATAATTAAGATGTACACAGTATGTTAAAAGCATGTTTACTAACAATGCAGACACTCATTAAAATCTCTGGTTGATCTAAGAATTTTTAGTCTAATCTTGCCCATACTACCTATCCAAATTAGAAGAAGCTCAATAATCGAGTAAGGGTCACATTTGTACCCACCACTAACAAGACCAGGGGACTTGAATAGTAAACCTCCATGCATGGAACTCATCATCCAATGATCAAAAGTGCCCTATATTTGGTGGTTTGAGTTACCTTTATTATAATTTTGAAATAATAATCTAATATGTGGCTATTTAAGTAACAAAGTGATGTTTGCATATGACTATATAATATTTATGACATACATCTTATAGATTCCTATTTTTAGTATATTATATTTTATCTATTTAAATTTTAACAAATACTAGAAATACAAGCATACACATTATATATTGTATTTTCTTGTCTTACCATTGGAAACAAAATAGAAACACACTAGGGATTCAATTTTCTTAAGTAATAACCTTTTACTTACATATTCATTTGTAATACAACCGACAATATAAATAGAAGGTAATATATAGAAGGTAATATACAGAAGGTAACATAGCTAATTAGGAGCATGTGTCCTGATATATAGAAGGTAATATACAGAGAAGCTAAACAATGCACTATAACGAGCTAAGGGCATATTTGGCAGCATACTTCTATAATCCCAGAAATTTAAACATGGGAAGGATTATTAAGCAGTATAGCAATTATAGCTGATATGTGCATGATTGAAATTGAGATTGTGGATTGGAATAATTTTTTAGTTCATTCATACAGGTCCTAAGGTATTTTCTATCATCATCACCACAGTAGCTTTGAGGCTCACGTTTTTTTAGTTCATTCAAGCTGGCTCCTTGCAGCCTTTTTGACAATGGAAGTCGAAGATACCATTTTGTCCCAGAAATTAGTGTAATTACGGGGTACTCTACACCTTGATACTTTGAAATGTTACTGAAAAGCAGGTCGGCGGAGACATATACCAATTTTATACTGAAAACCTTGCAATGTTACTGAAAAGGGGCGGCAGATACCTACCTTGCAAGCAGGTCGGCGACTTCCCACAACAGCGGCTCGGCAGCGGCGGCGGAACAGAAGATAGTATGGAGGCTTTGAAGGTGAAATGTGATGAGATCGATGATGAAGTGCACAACTATCGAGCAGGCGGGACACTGGTTGCCCTTCCTAGGGTTTACTGCACGGCGCTTTGATGCGAGTTGACAACTCGGGAGTAGCTCAGCGCTTGCAGACGAGCAACCAAAGCTTTTTCGCTTGATTGACCTGCTACTCCGCCTACTCCACTGGGCAGGGTTTAGGGTACGCCAGTCACCTGGCATGGCTGCCGCTGGAAACGACCGATGGAAACGATGCCTCAGCTTTATTAATGGCGATAATAGTAATGGCGAGGATAGACCACAGAGCTCGTCTCGAGGTCTCAGGAGAGGAGGTGTCGGGAGAGAAGAGAGGATAGACCACAGAGTAGAAGGAGCAGGTAGAGGGGAAAGGAGAAGAATGTCGGGATGGGTGTGGGGCGAGGACAGGAGAGGATCTCCTAAACTGGTTTGTGAACCGGAATCCCACCCCTCGTAGGACTGGGACAACCCGGATTGGGGGGTTCTGTTATCCCATAATGGAGGATTTTTTGGGTTTTGAACCAAACATGAACCAGCCTTGAACCGGCAGTTGTTTGGTAGGGTTGGCACTAAAAGACAACACGAAACCGGGTTTCGGTCCCGTGCCAAACGCAGGCTATATGATCAGCAAACCAGACTAAAAACTAATAACATCTAGACATATAAGCTATCTATATCCATAGCATCATCATCCTTGGCATCAGGCTCATAGTCATCATCTCTGTCTAAAGGTGCAACAACATCACCTTCATCATCGGAGTCACCACCAGATCCACCAGATCCATCACCATCGTCAGATGTAGCACCAACATCCTCACCATCATCAACATTAGCAGTTTCGTCATTAGCCTGGTCAGGCATCTCCTCATCAATATAAGGAACAAAGTGACGACTGGGCCAATGAGCATTCTGCTCATCCCAAGTCATACCAAGAGCACAGAGCTCATTGGCCTAAGGGAAGGAAGGAGCATAATCACCAAGACTGACAAGCAGAGAGGCCAAGGGCCAACAGGTAGAAGAAGGGTGACTGGAGCATGTCCACCAGTAGTAGAGGGTGTGGGAGCAGTAGCGGAAGGCTCAGGTGCATGTGGAGGGGCAGGGTAGAAGTGATAGTATGCATAGGATGCATAATTACTACCGAGGTATGGCTGGTAGGTGGGGTATGGGTTTGTACAGGATAAGTTCATGTTAGACATGATTGAACATAAATCCTGGTGCAGGTGCTCCTAGACTTGGAGGTTTTATGTCTATTGGTGTATCATATAACCCATGACGGCTTCATTGGACACACAGAATGAGGCACAGCTAGGTCAGGTAGGCTGAGGAGGTGGAGGAGCACGGGTTGAGGTAGAGGTAGCTGCAGCTGAGGCAGAGGGTGAGGCACCAGGTGTGGTGAAAGAAAGGATAGACACAGATTTCTAGATAGTGGTCTCATTGATACACACTCCCTTTTGGGCAGGTCTGTAGTGGAAGTCAGAGAAGAGTGATTTCTCAGTGGCGAACTAAAAAAGACCACATATCAAGGCAGGGTATGGAGGATGGGTGCCACGGGTGTTCTTTCCAGATTCAAAGCAAGTCATGTGATGGAGGATGTATCTAGACCACTTGACTATGACATTCTCTAAGATGTAGTACATTATTACCACAGTGTTCTCTGCAATATTCGTTTGGTTTTTCTTGAGGTGGATGTTGTATTTAACCACTACGGCTAATATATGCTTCTTGAGATCTAAGGAGGAGGAGGGTAGCGTGCTCTTCATCTTATAGGGAACCTCAGGTTTCTTCAAGTAACGATGATTTCAGGAAGTGTGACGTTATATTGCTTATAGAAACCTTTAGGGTCAAGCAGATCAAAATACTCACCATAATCCTTATGCCAGGAGTCATTCTCATCGGCACTTGACAAAAAGATGTTCAAGATATCCTCTGAGATTTGAAATTTCTTCCCGGCTATCATAGAAGTAAGGATAACTGAGTATTAGGAGGGGGTACAAGAGTGCCATAATTCCTATGCAAACTTGCATAGAATTTGTGAACGGCTTTCATGCTAGACATGGAATTGTGAAAGCACTCATGCTCGACACCCAAGGCAGATAGGTGGTGAACATGGAGCAACCTCTCCACTTGATCGATGATAGGTTATCATCTAGGGCTAGGCTAAAAAAGGGCTCTAAAAGGAAAAGGACTTTGTAGAAGAAGATCCTTATACTGATTAACAGCCTCATTTGAGAGAAAAAGGGTCTCATTGAATGGAATCAAACGGGAGGATGAGGAGGAGGATGGTGCATTGCTTGGGGTGGCTCTCTTCCTTCTATTTGAATCCATGGAGGTGAAATGGATAGGAAGAAGAGATCAAAAAGACCAAACACACCGCCAAAAACATTCACGCACCCTAGGTTTAGCTAGGGGAAGATCTACGAAGGTCTCTCTAGGTCGAATTAGGACTAGGTAAGGGAAGGGAAGGTCGAGGGTTGAGAGCTTAGGGCTTGAGAGAGTGGAATCAGTCGACTTTTCTCTAGTTGAGAGGGAGAATAGTCGGTCGAACCCAACTTAAGTTAGCTTCAGCCCACCGATCGGTCAAGTTCTGTGAAGTGGAAACTCATCTGATTGGCCCTTTTAAAAAGAGCTCTTGGCCATGGATCAATCGAGTTTGTCCTGGGGAAACTCGATCGATGGTCAACCTGACCTAAAACCATCAAACTTAATTTCTAGCCATATGAATGCAAATTAAATTTATTTTTCAAGTCCATTATGTATATTGAACATACTTAGGCACATATCACTCATCATTGGGTACTATTTTTTGACAAAACATGCATTTGCAAAAAATACCCAAAACAAGAGAAAAATAAGAAAAAATGACCATGAAAACCCGATTTTAAGCATATTTAAAGCAAAGATGATCAAGATGGATGCAAAACATATAGGATATATGACAACTAGCTAGAAGGCATATCAGATTCATCCAAATCAGTTATAAGTAATTTTGATCTAATAAAGTTAAATTGCTCTCTAGTTAGAGGTTTAGTGAAAAATGTTTGCCAACTGAATTTCTATGTACACATGTGTGATATAAATATCCTTCTTGGCAATGTGATCACAAAGAAAGTGATGGCAAACTTCTATATGTTTAGCTCTACTATGCAATATAGAATTGTAAGACAATTTAATTGTACTAGTATTATCACAACTAGATAGGAGAAGAATCAAAATGAATGTTAAAGTATTGGAGCATTTGCTTCATCCATAGAACCAAGCACAACAACTCTCGGTTGCAATGTATTTAGCCTCAGTGGTTGATGATGCCACGGTGCTTTGTTTCTTGGAGAACCAAGACACCAAGCATGGTCCTAGGAGGAAACAAGTGTCACTTATGCACTTTCTATTAATCAAGAAGCCTGCATAATCGGCATCACTATAGGCAGTAAGAGTAAAGTCCCTTGACTTGGGATACCATAGACCAAGATTTGGGGTTTTGGCTAAGTACCTTAAAATCCTCTTAACAACTATAAGATGGGATTTTTTAGGATTTTATTGAAATCTAGCACACAAGCTAACACTAAACATTATGTCAGGTCTAGAGGAAGTTAAGTAAATTAAACTTCCAATCATACCTCTATATAGCTTCTAATCTACCTTCTCACCTTCTTCATCTTTATCAAGTTTGGCAGTGTTTGACATGGGTGTGTCCATTGGCTTGGTGTTATCCATCCCAAAGCGCTTAAGTAGTTCATTTGTGTATTTTCCTTAGTTGATGAAGTTCCCATCTTTAGTTTGCTTGATTTGAAAGGCGAGGAAGAAATGTGAGTTCACCCATCATACTCATCTCGAATTCACTCTGCATAAGATCACTAAATTCTTTTCAAACATCAAGGTTAGTTCCACCAAAAATGATATCGTCAACATATATTTGAATGATAAGAAAATTGTTAGAAGTGTGTTTTAGAAACAAGGTAGAATCCACTTTGCCCATGATATAACCATGATCTATCAAAAAGTTCTCTAATTTCTCATACCAAGACCTTGGTGCTTGTTTGAGTCCATAGAGAGATTTTTGTAACAAATAAACATGGTTAGGTAGACGATCATGTTCAAAGCTTAGAGGTTGTGCAACATACACTTCCTCCTCAATTGTACCATTCAAAAATGCACTTTTAACATCCATTTGATACAAAAGAAAGTTTTGATGACTAGAAAAGGCAAGCAACATACGAATGAACTCAAGTCTAGCTACAAGTGCATATGTTTCATCAAAGTCAATACCTTCATGTTGATTGTAGCCTTGAGCCACTAACCTTGCTTTATTTCTTACCACTTTTCCGCTTTCATCTAGCTTGTTGCGGTAGACCCATTTGGTGCTAATGATCTTCCTATCACTTGGTCTAGGAAAAAGGGTCCAAACTTTGTTCTTCTCAAATTGTTCTAGCTCCTCTTGCATAGCTACGATCCATTCTTCATCCCCAAGAGCTTCTTTGACATTCTTAAGCTCGAGTTGTGAGATAAAGGCATTGTTGGCTTGTGATTTGTTGAATGCAGCCTGTGTCTTCACTCTTTCAAATGGATCACCTAATATCAGCTCCTTTGGATGATTCTTTGTAAACTGGGGAGTTGGATCCTTCTTTTCATCATCTTTGTTATCTTGTTGAGTAGCCACCTCATTTCCCTTTTGGGTGATGTTGAGTTCTTTAAGGATAGGAATTATTTCATGTAAAGAAGCGAAAACACCTCCTTACTAAAAATTTGAACAATAGAACCTCTAGTCCAAACACACTCAGAAGGTATGATGGAGTGGGTGTAAAATTTTCAAATCTTTATATAATGGTAATCAATATACCAAAGTATAGCAGCGGAATAAAAACATGACTATATTCAATTATAAAATAAAGGGTTACAAACTTACATCACAAGGATCCATGTAGAGGAAATCTAAACCACCTCAAGATTGTCTCCAAGCTTTAACTTCACATTCTAAGTCCAGGTCATTAAACCTTGTCATCCAAGTCCTCCACCTAGGGTAGGAAGCATACCCCAATAAAAGAGACACAATAGGAGACATCAGCAAAGGCTGGTATGTGCATACTAAAAACCAAATTGAGCAATATAAGGAAATAAAGGACATCAAATGCAAAGGCTTCCCATGCAAGAGATAAGGACTACCTAATCGGGCATAAAAGATAAGAATCATCATAGCATGCTAAAATAGGATACTTGCCAAATATAAAACAATATAGATTGTGCAATACTGTCACATAAAGAAGGTAGGGCACACACCCCACAATCCACATCAATAACTTGCATGCATGTGAGATAAACATAACACTAGAATATTATAAAATACAATGGTGGCTAAGAATCATACATCTTGAACCTGATGAGACATGGGCCAAGAATCACACATCCTGCCCTGGCATGGGAAATCACACATCCGCCATCCAAACATATATAACATGGTCCAGGAATCACACATCCTACCCTGGCATGGGGAATCACACATCCACCATCCAAAATATCACAATGTTGTCACAAATTATAATGAGACAAAACCCATGCAATTACACTACTCTAGGGCTACTGAATCACATAGCAGGTAAATGTAGAGGCAAGTAGAAAAGTATAGTCAACATTATATAAGATTTGCCATATCATACAATGGACATCATATGAAACCAACAATAAACCTCCAAATCACAGTGGGCATATACCATCAACAAGATCATCATGTACCATGTCACAAGGTAGAATCCAAAACAATATCCTAGATCACAATCAAGACAGTTCACATGAACCATGATAACAAGAGATAAGACATATTGTGTAGGCTCAATTCAAGAGAATGAAAAGATAGGTGAATTGCTCAACATTGAGTAATAGGGGATACAACATACCTCAACTTTAGAGTCAAATGATCCAAATTCCAACTAGGTCCAAGCCTAGGCCTTCAAAGAACCTATGATGCATATATGTGGAATTGGGGTTAGGTTTCCAATACTTATTCAAAACCCTAAAAACCACCTTTTTATTAATGTGTGAATTAGGTTATGAAAACATGCCACTTTATATATTAGGTTATTAGGATTCTGAAACATATTTTATTATATTTTTCTAACTTACAGATTATTAGTTATGATTTATATAAGTTAATTCATCATTAATTACATCCATTGAAAATACTTGTTATTGAACATTAGATTTATTCATCAAAAATTATACTGTTAGAAATTCCTTCTACTTCTGAATCCAATGAGTATTTATATGTATTTTTCTGAGCTACGAATAATTAGTTATCAATTTTATAATATTAGCCAATCGGAAATAACCAAAAATCCACGTCAGCAAATTATAAGCGAAAGACAAGGAGGGAGAGTGTAATATCCCTAGCCTGGGTTATTCCATAAACCTGGAAGTTTTACTTAAGCAAGTTAATTAGATCCTTAATTTTATTTTTTGAAAAGTAATTAAGGCTCATGAGGAACTTATGTTTCGATTTTGGTCGTTCTTGAATAACGTTGAAGAAATGTTTGCTTATTTTGGACTAAAGTGCAATTTACCCAATATGAGGGGTTAACCTACAAATGTTACTTGATAAATGTCAAGTGTTGAAGCATCATGAGAATGAAGATGATGCAGGGGTATGGCTTTCATAAGCCTGAGTACCAAGAAAGAGCTGATAAAGCAATGCTTGTGCATTAAAAC
This sequence comes from Alisma plantago-aquatica, assembly GCA_963693085.1. Taxonomy (NCBI): domain Eukaryota; kingdom Viridiplantae; phylum Streptophyta; class Magnoliopsida; order Alismatales; family Alismataceae; genus Alisma; species Alisma plantago-aquatica. Next base: position 1,513,393,060 of record OY856410.1, on the reverse strand, counting down.
CTAGTTTTGGTGTAATGTGCAATTTACCCAAAACCTAGGGTTCAATATGTAAATTACCACTTCTAGAGAGTCCTTAATGTTTCTTGGCATCATTTAGAGCAAATAAAATGAGAGGGGCATCTCATTTGTATCACTTTGAAGGAGAGAGAATCTTGATATTAAAATAATCAAGATTTAAGCATAATTGGAACTTTACTTCAATTTAATGCAAAAATAAATATAATAATTGAAGAGCCCTTTAACCAAAAGGTGAGGGAGGATTTTGCAAAAGTCTGGACGAGCTTTTTCCTTGAAAAGGCACGAAAATATCTGAAGCAAGTGGATAACCCACTCACATTAAATAAAGAAAAAGTAATATCCACTAATTTTTGGATATTATTATTATAAGGGTTAAGGTGCTTAATTTCTTTTCCTTTCAATTCATGGATAATGAAGCGGTTTGCAAATGGAAATAGGATAGCTTCGTGGGAAAGGATTTGAGGGGGAGATGTGGAATCAATTTGAGAAATTAAAGGAATTAATTACTACTTTCTCTCTCATTGAATTTCCTTATAAAAACACCATTTCCAACTCAATTCAAAGGCTTTTTCGATCCTTCTTTCTCTCCTTGCTTGAAAAACGACCAAGGAATCTTAGGAGCAACAGGAGGACGAGTTCCAACCTGTATGTAAGCTTCTTGATCACTTTCAACCATGATTTCATGGTAGAAATCGAAAATAAATGATGGATTTCTTCTTTTCTTCCATCAATCTTCATTTCTAGCCAATCCATTTCACTCAAAAGCTTGAGGAACGAACCTTGTGGAGTGAGAAAGCTTCTTAAACCATTAAATACGTGTAGTTTCATCTTTGAACCTTCTTTGAAGGCGGGTTATATAACTTGAACCCATTTACATTATTATTCAACCATTAATTTTGCAATTATGTTGATTCCTTCGTCTTCTTGATCAATTGCTTGTTGTAATTGATAATGTTATGAAATCAGTAGCAATATGAACTACATGAACGAAGGTATATGATTATGACATCATCTTGGGCACTTTTCCCAAAGAAATTGAATTCCAATCAGTTTCAACAAATTGTTCAATCGATTTCAACAAAACTGTTTGAAATCAAACGGTTTCATCAAACCGTTAGAAACCAAACGGTTTCAAACCATTTGGAAGGGTTGACCACAGTTGACCATTTGGAGATTATATGCTAGTGTTGATGGTTTATTACCCATTAAATCTAATTGACTGATTCCAAAGGGTTCATCATTTGAAGGTTACTCAATTATCAAACCCTAATCAGGTTAAGTGCTGAAATTTCAATTGGTTGATTTAAAATTTTGGGTTGATTAACCCAAACGGTCTCAAGACCGTTTGGATATCACCCAAACGGTCTCAAGACCGTTTGGAGGTCAACCAAGACCGTTTGTAGGTCTAGGGTTGAGTATGATTGAGTAATTGAAGATCCAGAGATATCAAATTAAAATGCAATCAATAGCTCAATTGATTATTAACCTAATGATCTAAACCCTAATTGAATTTCATATATTTCAATTATGGATGGGACAAACGGTCTCAATACCATTTGGAGGTCATCCAAACGACCTCAAGACCATTTGAGGTCAGGTCATATCATAATTTGATAATGATTCATTGATTTCAATTGAATCGGTTCCACAATGTTAATCATTGAAGGTTCCTCGATTTCAAAACCCTAGTTGAAGGTTTCTTGATTATAAATCCTAGTTCAATTGGGTTCAAAACCCTAATTGATTGTCCAATTGAAGGATGATTCAATAGTTCAATTGATGAATGAATAAAGGATTCAATTGATAGTCGGTTCATTGATTGAAACCTGGAATTGTTTAAGTGTTGAAAGACCTTTTTGGTCCTTTCGGATTTGAGAGGGTTTGGACCAAACGGTCTTAAGACCGTTTGAGCCCAAACGATCTCTTGGGTCCAAATGGTCTCAAACCGTTTGGAGACCCAAGTCCATTCATTTTTAATGCATTTCTTGCTTAAATGGTTTCTAGGTCAATTTGCCCAAACGGTTTCAAACCGTTTGAGTTCTGAGAGACCAAGACCATTTGGGGTCTAAGTAATCAAAACCATTTGAGGATCAACATGGTCAATCCAATTGGATACTTAATTTAATTGAAAATTCAATTGGTCAATCTATTTGAATACTTAATGTATTTGAAGGATCAATTGGTCAATTCAATTGGATACCTCATGTAACTGAAAGTTCAATTGATAAAATCTTTTGAAAATCTAATGTATTTTGATGATTGATACCCTTAGTGGGATTAATCATTGATGCATAATGATGTAATAATTCAATTTATCATACTTTCCTTAAATGCATGTATTTGAATAAGAAGTAGGCTCAATCTAATCAAGAATTGAGTAGTGGACAATCTGGGTAGGATGAGAGAGAGATTCATACATGAATGATAATCATGTAAATAGTCAAGCCTAACACATTCAAAATAAATGTGATATACAATTAGGGTATTATCCTTGATAAAGAGATCATAAAACCCTAATTGAGTTGATTGATGAATTCAAACCCTAATTTAGGGAAATTCTGAGTGAAACCCTAATCTAGGTTAACAGTGTAACCCTAATTAATGGTGATGACATGAGAAACCCTAATTCAAGGTATTTTGATGATAAACCCTAATTGGGATGAATAATAAACCCTAATTATGGATAATGGGATGTGGAACCCTAATCTAGGGTAATGCCATGTGAAACCCTAATCCAGGGTAATATTGTAATCCTAATATAGGGTGATGCCATGTGAAACCCTAAACCAGGGTGATGATATATAATGTTATATGAAACCCTATCCATAAAATTGGGTGAAGGTAAAAGAAAACCCTAATGATAAAATAGTAGGTAATACCTTATGGAGATGAAATATCTCAAGTGGTTGATTACAGACAACCTTATAGTATGTAATGCCTTAACTTGAGATAAGTCTGTATCATTAAAGATAGTTGTACAAATTCTAATGGGTGACCTATGCACTACATGATAAAGGTGATAGGTTAGTGGTTAAAAGTATTAAGAGGGAAATACCTTAATATAAGGTCAGTTGATTAACTTAAGTAAGTTGGAAGTGATGAGAAAAGTGATACATCAAGACGTGATAGATATCACATTTAGCATTTCAGGGTTGATATACCTTGATGCACCTCAATCCAATATACTTGGATAAGAAACACAAGAAGTGTGTGTTATGTAAATGGTTACAATGAAGATGTAATGAATTCAATGCACTTTGATAAGTGTTGACTAACATACATTGAGAAAGGGGTTAAGTCAAGATAATGAGTATGATATAAACATACCATGGTAAGGTTGAGAGATGAACTCATACCTTGAATTGATAATCATTAATGATATATGATGAGAGTAATGATCACGAGTGAATACTTATGATATTATTGAATTCTCCTAGAGTAATGGAACAATAAATTAGGGTTGGATAGATAATATAAACATGAAACCCTAATTAATGTGAAATGGGAAACCCTAACCCTACTTTTTTGGGTAAAGGGATGAAAAGCCCTATTTGATGGTAAACCCTAACCATGGTAAGGGAATAATGGTGTTACTATTGTATTGCATGGTGTGATGTGAAATTGTCATGACTGTTATCATGTGTATTAACCATGCAGATATCATGAGATGATGAACATAGCCAGATTTGAGATATGATATTTATATAATAAAAATGTTGATTGGCCTTGTGTGCCTTAATGTTATTGTTGCTTAGTAAAAGTAACAAAATGTGCATGGACTTTATGAGCCATATGAGTAAGGTGTTGCCTAGTGAAAGGTGACAAGACACTTAATGGGCCTTGTGAGCCATGTGAGATGCTTGTGTAACAAGTATCATGTATACCTTGGTCTGAGGACCTAGAGGTAATAGTTACCTAACAAGTGGTAATAGTGATTAGTGATGAGATAAGGGTATGAATACCCAGATTTGATAAGTAAGATAATGATGTTGTTGTGAGATGTGAACTTTCAAGTGATGAGATAAGGGATTAAGATCCCAATGTATTATAAGTTCTGGTAAAGTAATTTATAAGAGCTTACATGTTTCTTTGTTGCATTTGTCACAATAATTCTTGTTTGAGAACTTGACTGATGCTAAAAGAATATGCTAATGTACTTAATTAATCAAGTGAAATCATATCATGTAGAGCCCTGACCATAGATTCATCAGTGTCAGTATTTACTGATGGTAAAATGAGTTGCTCTGCGGAAAAACTTGGAATGCATATTTTTGAATATGTGGGGGTTGATGGGCGAACATATCCTTACATACTAATGGGGGAATTGATGGAAGGTAAATATTAAACCTCTCAATCCTTCATTATTTGTATCGGGATGGATGTATCATGAATCTCCCGAATATTGGGATAGATGTATCACGAATCTCCCAATAATATTAATGTTGAGTTGATGGAGGTAAACATGAAATCTCTCGATTGCGAAGAGAGTGCAGCCGCCGTTGTAGCTCTATAGTGAAGTTTCCAGTATACCCTAGAAAGCTATGTAGCAGAGACACAAGATGTCCTGCATGTGGTCTCGCACTGACCGAGATGTGGGAGGTCATGGAAGTCGGATCTTCCATTGATCTTGTATGGTACCAATTTCAACTTCACAATGGTCGGTTGGAGTATGAGCGGTATACCTCATCTCCTCAGGGCATAAGTGTGATTGTAAAATGTAATCAGCTGTATAGCATGTTTGCTTAAGGATTGAATACAGATATTTACTGGTTGATGTTACATTTCTTTTATGCATCTGTAGTTGATAGATGTTATTTATATCTCTTTACATTCTTTGCAAAGCAGATAGATGATTTATAATCTACCATGGGTAGATGCAATGTCCTCCTTAAGAAAGGAGATTATCTTATTCTATTCATACAATCATTAATATTGTTGTTAATATATAAGAACTCTTGCTCAGTTTTTATTCTAATAAACTGCAATAATAATGTTTGGGCAGAGAGTTATATCTCTCGTTGGGGCAATTTACAAATTGTCTCACCCCTATGGGATCCAACGTTTTTAGGTGGATGCGGATGAGGGAATAGAATCCCCACAGCAGAGAAAGGATAGCAACATCTGGGACAGTAGTGAAATCTTAGGTGGAGATATCATCTGTCAAGTCATATAGATAGTAGTCCTATGTGTCGTCTCTGTACTCTCAGGTCCTCAGAGTTAGTAGTTAGTGCATTTTAATGAATCGATCTGAGATTTTGGCTTGATGCCTCGAGGTCCTTATGATATATGTATATAATGTTAATAGGGCAGTTGATGTTTGTAATCCTCGAGAAGAGATGGTACAAGTTATGTACTTATGAACTAGGATGTAAATGTTATACATTGATTCTTGATGAAAGAGTTTTCCTATGTTTGGATCTCTTTGTAAATGGTTTTAATTTTTAGTGAATTTTAGCAAACCGCTGCTAATGTTTAATTCTGCTTAATCAGTAACGATTTGTTTATTGGTCGTTACAAGTTTGGTATCTGAGCTCTATGTTCGCTGAGTCTACATAGACATAGGATTAAGGTAGTAGAGTTTGTTCTAGTATCTTCCAGTGTATCTGATAGTGTCTTCTGCTCATATCGGAGAAGAAGAACTTGAAGATGGCTGGGTCATATGAGGAATATGCTGCAGAAAGCAGCAATGCTGCACCAAGAAGAGGTGCATGGGATCAGGCAAGAAAGGAACAATTGCCTGAGAACCCTCAAGCTGATCCAACTATGATGAGAAATCCTTTTTTAGGTATCACTGTTGGGCAACTTAGGGCAACCATGATGTATATAGTGGATCAAGCATTATCAATACAACCTAGATTACCAGCCCCCAATGATGATGTTTTGGACATCAATAGGATATGTAATCAACACCAGCAAGTTGAAGCAATAGAAAATGATGAAAGGAATAAGATACAATCTGAAACTAGGATTTGCCATAGGTGTAGGAAACCTGGACGTATTAGAAGTAATTGTCCAGAAAAGGAATATAAAGGAAGAATTGAGAAAAGGCCTATCCAAACTCAGGAACATAGGCTTAGTAGTTCCAAAAAGAAGAAGTTTTTGGTACCACCGGTACAACCAGGGACTAGTGCACCAAGGCAAGGGCTTAGAACATGTTACCAGTGTAGATAGGTAGGACACCTAGCAAGGGATTGTCCAGTTGGAAACATAATGGTAACCCAACCACCGAGGCAGAAACATCAAGGTCATCAAAGGAAATAGATTTCTAGTGGCACTTGAGGATGTGGACAGACGTCCCATGTAGGATCATCCACAACGAACAATAGAGTCTGGCATATGAATCAGGCTACGACCAGATTCTATGAAAAGAATCAGCCTGAGGCAATGAACAATCCATGAATCATGACGGGTTAGATAAAATAATATCATTCTAATTTGTCGTTGTATGGTTTCCTGAGTTAAATTGAGAAAGTAATTGATTGAGCTTTCCTAAAATGGTCCTATGAGGACTTACTTTTTGTGCAGTAACATTATTGATGTTTTATATTGCATTTATCCTTGTATAGAAGAGATGTCTGGATAAGATCCAAGAATGTTAAATTCTATGTTTGTTATAATATGAAAAATAAGGAATATGATGACATACAAAGTGCATACTACTTAATCTCATTAATCGCATACCCTGTCCAGGTATAAAACTATTGATGATAAAGTGAGTATGGAAACTCTTAGATTGTAATCTTTTTTATTGCTCTGATCAAGTAGTCATTCTGAGACAATCTAATGAGTGTCATGAAATTAGAAATATGGTATGGATAAATGTGACATATCCTAACTATAAGGAAGAGAAATCTGAGATAATCTCAGATCAATATGTGTATATGAGGAAATAAAAAGTATGATCCTCATAAGATCAGAATGAGAACAAGGGAGGTGATCCCTGTTTGATAAAGTTTGTGTGTATAATACAGATCTTCTCCCATTATGAGGAAATGGGAAATGTGATGAGATTAAAACATGCTCATGAACATGTTAGATAATAACAAAGAAAGGAATAATGATATGTGATCATCCTTTAAAAAAAATCCTATGTTGAGGGCAAGGAACCTAGGATGAGACAAAGAGTAAATGACTCATGAATAGTTGAAAACTCATGAAATAATAAAAAGAATATGATCCCTTGCTTTCTTTCCTTTTGGGGACATGGCAATCAAGTAAGTCTTAAGATAATTATTGTGTATAAGATAAAAATGTTCATGTGATGGATACTTAGAAAAGTATCAGTTTATCTTGGACTTTGGTTCCAAGGTGAAGATATATGTAACAAGTAATGTCCCAATATGAAAGGAAGATAAATATGTGATGTATTTTAAACACATGTGATAGATACCAAGGTAAGAGATTCTGGTATCTAAAAAATATCAAATGGTTTATGTTGGCTACCTGGAATGGTCAACCATGAAATCAGTTTAATTATACATAATATAATATGAACATCATATGTTAGGGGTTTATGCTTTGCATAAACATAACAATTAAAGATATCTTTAAAAATAAATTCTTAATTGATAAGTAACTTTTCTTTATGATGAGAAAATGTACAACTAATGAGATAGTTAGTACAAGTAACTAGGAATCCTAGTATTATGTCAACAGATTAGAAGGCACAACTGAGGTATGAAAAGACTTATAGTCCCAAGAGGGTGAAAGAACATAATTGTGATCATGAAAGTGAAATGCTGAATTAAATAAGGAGCATGGGAGACTCCTCAGAAACAAGAATCTGTCACATGAAACTGTAAATTAAGAAAAAGTGTTACCTGACACAGAATTAACTCCATAGTCATTAATGAAAGGACAGTGGAGTATGTGTCATGTGTGTTTGATTATATGAGAACCTTGTGTTGATCAAAGCTCTATTGTGTCTCCATAACAATGAGATGTTATGAAGAGACTCGATGGTATGATGAATGAATAATATATGTCTCCCTTTATCTGAGATTTCAGGGACGAAATCCTTGTTAGGGGTTTATAATTGTAATATCCTTGACCTGGGTTATGCCATAACCCAGGAAGTTTTACTTAAGAAAGTTAATTAGATCCTTAATTTTATTTTGTGAAAAGTAATTAAACCTCATGAGGAACTTATGCTTCGATTTTGGTCATGTTTGAATAACGTTGAAGCAATGTTTACTTATTTTGGACTAAAGTGCAATTTACCCAATATGAGGGGTTAACTTGTAAATGTTACTTGATAAATGTTCCTCAAGTGTTGAAGTATCATGAGAATGAATATGATCCAGTGGTATGGCATTCATAATCCTGAGTACCAAGAAAGAGCTGATAAAGCAATGTTTGTGCATTAAAACCTAGTTTTGGTGTAATGTGCAATTTACCCAAAACCTAGGGTTCAATATGCAAACTACCTCTTCTAGAGAGTCCCTAATGTTTCTTGGAATCATTTAAAGCAAATACAATGAGAGGGGCGTCTCGTTTGTATCACTTTGAAGGAGAGAGAATCTTGATATTAAAATAATCAAGATTTAGGCATAATTGGAACTTTACTTCAATTTAATGCAAAAATAAATATAATAATTGAAGAGCCCTTCAACCAAAAGGTGAGGGAGGATTTTGAAAAAGGATGGACGAGCTTGTTCCTTGCAAAGGCACGAAAATATCTCAAGCAAGTGGATAACCCACTCACATTAAATAAAGAAAAAGTAATATCCACTAATTTTTGGATATTATTATTATAAGGGTTAAGGTGCTTAATTTCTTTTCCTTTAAATTCATGGATAGTGAAGAGGTTTGAAAAGGGAAATAGGATATCTTCGTGGTCAAGGAGTTGAGGGAGAGATGTGGCATCAATTTGAGAAATTAAAGGAATTAATTACTACTTTCTCTCTCATTGAATTTCCTTATAAAAACACCATTTCCAACTCAATTCAAAGGCTTTTTCGATCCTTCTTTCTCTCCTTGCTTGAAAAACGACCAAGGAAGCTTAGGAGAAACAGGAGGACGAGTTCCAACCTGTAGGTAAGCTTCTTGATCACTTTCAACCATGATTTCATGGTAGAAATCGAAAATAAATGATGGATTTCTTCTTTTCTTCCATCAATCTTCCTTTCTAGCCAATCCATTTCACTCAAAAGCTTGAGGAACGAACCTTGTGGAGTTAGAAAGCTTCTTCCACCATTAAAGACGTGGAGTTGCAGCTTTGAAGCTTCTTTGAAGGTGGGTTATATAACTTGAACCCATTTACATTATTATTCAACCATTAATTTTGCAATTATGTTGATTCCTTCGTCTTCTTGATCAATTGCTTGTTGTAATTGATAATGTTATGAAATCAGTAGAAATACGAACTACATGAATGAAGGTAGATGATGATAACATCATCTTGGGCACTTTTCCTAAAGAAATTCTATTCCAATCGGTTTCAACAAATTGTTCAATCGGTTTCAACAAAACCGTTTGAAATCAAACGGTTTCATCAAACCGTTAGAAACCAAACGGTTTCAAACCATTTGGAAGGGTTGACCACAGTTGACTGTTTGGAGATTATATGCTAGTGTTGATGGTTTATGACCCATTAAATCTAATTGATTGATTCCAAAGGGTTCATCAGTTGAAGGTTAATCAATTATCAAACCCTAATCGGGTTAAGTGCTGAAATTTCAATTGGTTGATTTAAAATTTCGGGTTGATTAACCCAAACAATCTCAAGACCTTTTGGAGATCACCCAAATGGTCTCAAGACCATTTGGAGGTCAACCAAGACCATTTGGAGGTCTATGGTTGAGTATGATTGAGTAATTGAAGATCCAGATATATCAAATTAAAATGCAATCAATAGCTGAATTGATGATTAATCTAATGATCTAAACCCTAATTGAATTTCATATATTTCAATGATGGATGAGGCAAACGGTCTCAAGACCATTTGTAGGTCATCCAAACGACCTCAAGACCGTTTGAGGTCAGGTCATATCATAATTTGATAATGATTCGTTGATTTTAATTGAATCGGTTCCACAATGTTAATCATTGAAGGTTCCTCGATTTCAAAACCCTAATTGAAGGTTTCTTGATTATAAATCCTAGTTCAATTGGGTCCAAAACCCTAATTGATGGTCCAATTGAAGGATGAATCAATAGTTCAATTGATTAATGAATCCAGGATTCAATTGATAGTCGGTTCATTGATTGAAACCTGGAATTGTTTAAGTGTTGAAAGACCTTTTTGGTCCTTTTGGTTTTGAGAGGGTTTGGACCAAACGGTCTTAAGACCGTTTGAGCCCAAATGGTCTCAAAACCATTTGGGTCCAAATGGTCTCAAACCATTTGGAGACCCAAGTCCATTCGGTTTCAATGCATTTCTTGATTAAACGGTTTCAAGGGCAATTTGCCCAAACAGTTTCAAACCGTTTGAGTTCTGAGAGACCAAGACCATTGGGGTCTAAGTAATCAAAACCATTTGAGGATCAACATGGTCAATCCAATTGGATACCTAATGTAATTGAAAATTCAATTGGTCATTCTATTTGCATACTTTTTTATTTGAAAGGGGGGCGGGAAACCCAATAGGTGGGCTCCCAAAAAAAAACTATTGTTAGCCAAATAAATCAAGGTTCACAAGAGATAACAGGTTTGGAGGGAAAGAATGCGAAAAGGAAAAACTAGCTACTTGACCTCTACGTGCTAGATTGGCTACCTCATGAGCAACTCTATTGCACCTATGATTAACATAAAGTAAACCACAAGCAGTAAACTGATGTTGCAGAGCTTTGAAATCTTCAGCAATCGCACCTAGGTAGTCCCATCGTGGCTTCTTGTTAGTGCATGCATGAACTGCCTCCAGAGAGTCTGTTTCCACTTCTATGTTGTCATATCCCGCTTTCTTTGCCCATAGTAGTGCTGCTCTCACTACTAGCATTTTGGTGATGACGACGCTCGTCCCTGAGTTGATTTTCTCCCCCGCTATGCCCACCAGACGCCCCGTTTCATCCCTTGTTGCCAGTCCAGTGCCCGCCACTTCATCCTCACCCACCGAGCCGTCCACATTAATTTTGATTCTACCCTGTGTTGGCTTCCTCCACATGCAACATCCCTCCTACGCCTCATTGTTATTCTCCCCGTCTCCTCCCTAGTGAGCACCTACTTCCCCGCTCCCCACCTGCTGGACGTCGGTGTCTCTTCCTCCTCTCCCTCCAAACCTTTCCTCCCTATGCAGCGTTTGCTGGGCGCCATCTAACCTCCCATCCCTCGGTTGTGCGTCATCGTCTCCACATCACTGCTCCTGCATGGTTCTTCCTCGTCCTGTCCCTTCCCCCATCCGAGCATGGCGTTGGCCTCCTCGACGCACTGTCATCAACGCACAACGCAGCAAGTAGCTGCTACGTACGTCATTGCTTTGGAAGGTCCGTATGCATCTAGCTTTCCACGTCGTCCACATGCCAGCCACTATCTGTTCAGATTCGTGCATTGGCCTCCCCTCTAACACAACTTTCAAGGATGAGATGATATCCTCATCTCTAACATCATCCACCCATGTTTGCACTCCTCTCGATGTCTGCTCCCACACTTCCACCGCATTGGGGCAGCGAAAGAACATGTGTGGAATTGTTTCCTTCTCGGACCCACACAGCATACATGTGCCCTCCTCCACGCAATTTTTGTCAAAAAGATGCCCCCTCGTCGCTAGGATGCCTGTGCTTTCCCTCCAAAGAAAGTGGGCTGTCTTGGGACTCCAACCATCATGCCATATATGTTTCCATAGTGAATCCCCTCGCTGCATGTTATTTCCCCCAATATGCTTATTTCTATCAAATGCACTTATGGAGGCTTTTTGCATGTTTTATAGGTACTTTGTCCACTACTTGATGGCATGGAAAGAGGATGGTTCGATCTAGGGTTTCCTCAGGCTTAGAGGAGGCCAAAACCACTTCCAACCTACCCCAAGTAGTCAAAGAATGGTTTGAAGCAATACCCTCCACAGATGATAAAGTTCAAAGCTCAAATGCATGGGAGAGACACCAAAACGACCGTGGTATCCCACCATGGTCGTGGTGGACATGCCCCAAGCACAAAAAATCACTAAAGCTCCCAGAAATGGATGAAAATGGTCAAAACGACTGTGGTGATCAACATGCCCGTGGCCATAGGTTCCCACCACGACCGTGGTGACCCCCCATAGTCATGGCCATCCATGTACATATCCTTGTGATCTCCACATTTTAATTCCCATGACCGTGCCCATCCACCACGGTCGTGGTCTACCCTACCCACCACAACTGTGGTGACCCACCACGGTCATGCCACCCATAAAATCTACCCATTTTTTCCACTACTTTCCCTATTTTGCCCCTACTTAACCTAGTGCTTCCCCCACACCTATATATACCTAGGTGGCGGCTGGGGCATGAATATAGCTACCTTCCACCACCTCCTAGCTCCCCAAATCACCATCCACCACATTCCACTCCATATCCACCTCAAATCCACTCAATTTCACCATTTCCACCACCAAATCACTAGTTTAGACTAGTTCCTACCCATAATCCCCTTCATTCTTCACCCTTGCACCCTAGAGGAGGGAGGAGGACGACCTACAGCTGCTAGAGAGGGGGATTTCAGCCACTACTTTGATCTCCATGGCCACCTCTATCTCTTTCTTCTCTCTTTCTATATTTTCCATTTCTATGAGTAGCTAGGCCCCTGTGGGTGGGTTGTTTGGGGGAAATTATGTTACTTTGATACCATGTTGGGGGAAAATGACATGTAAATGTTGTAATTCCATTTTTTAATGATTATATTCTATTTGCATCTCATTCTCCATGGATTTCTTGTTGGTTTTTGTGTGGAATCACCTAGGAATTTAGGCAAATTGCTTATATGTGTGAATTTTGGGATTTGCCCCTAGGTCTAATTCTTGGATCTCTAGGTTTCCTCCCATCTTCCTACATCCTAATCAATCTCCCTAAACCTAAGTGAGAGATCTAAGTATCTAGATTGGGTAATTCTAGTGCAATTAGCATGGAGCCTTCTCAAGGCTAGAATGTGGGGGAATTGGGGTCCAAACCCCTAATCTCACCTCCCCATTACTACCCTCGGCCCCTAATTGCCCTCGGAATGCCTAATCTAGAAACCTAGACTTGATTAGACTCTAATTGAATTTTACCTAATCCCTAACCCAATTGAGCCTCATAAAGGTAGTAGGGGGTGTTAGGGACTAGTTCCCCTATGCACAACCTAGCATATCTATGGCCAGTTAGTAGCTTAGGTTAATTCATTAGACTCTAACTTGTTGTTTGGTTTGGATAATCTAAATGGAATAATAATGTTCATATGTCACCCCCCAACTTAAGTGATAAGTTCATACCCCTAAACAGCCCACACTTCTCTTCATTGCTTAAAACCCTAGTTTTGTGCTTGCTTAGCTTAATTAGCTCTTTCCTTACTTAGTTAGCTTCTTGCTTTGCTCTTGCCTTGTTCATGTTAGTTTAGTTCTTTAATTTCACTTTTGCTCCTCTCTTGCTCGTCCTAGTGTAACTTACCTTTTCATACCTAGCTTAGTCCTTTCTTTTGTGCTTAGTCTTAATCTAGTCTAGGGTTAACATAGATTTCATTCTTGTCGTTAAATTGCTTGTTTGTCCATAGTAGTTTAACAATAAAATCACCTTTAAACCCTTAACCCTAGTATCCACAGTAGGAACCTAGCCAAACTAACCTAGCTCTAGCGCCCCCTCTTTTCCCTGTGGATCGACCCTATACTTGCCACCTTTCTATACTATGACACGACCCCGTGCACTTGCGGGTGTAGTTGTTTTAGTAGATGTAGGTGTGTTAGTTTAGGTTTATAAATTTTGAAAGCAAATTCCCATCACGTGTGTTCCGACCTCGTGGGGTGCATCTAGTCAGGTCAAATTGGCTAGTGTGTAGCACCTCTAGCGGAAACGCACCAAGCTTTCTGGTGTCGTTGCCGGGGATTAGAGGTGCTCGGCCTAGCTAGTTAGTTTTTCTTTAACTTTTCCTACTACCCTCATCATTGATATTCTTCATTCATTACTCTTTGCATTCTTTGTGTATATTGGTTTGCTAACTTGCTTTCTCTTGTTTGATTGTGTCTTGTGCATGTGACAAGCCACTCGGAGAAGACAAGATGGAAGACCAAAATGCACAAACCCATCCATTTCCTCCACCACCCTACCTCTAAGGCTATCCTAAGCCTTACACACCTCCACCACCTCCATTGCCGCAACCTTCCCACCACTTCACTTTCCAACCTCAATTCCCTCCTCCACTACCCTACCTCCAAGGCTATCCTAAGCCTTACACACTACCACCACCTCCATTGCCACAACCCTCCTACCAGTTCACCTTCCAACCTCAATTCATTCTACCACCTCCATCACCACAACCCTCCCACCAATTCACCTTCCAACCTTAGTGTCCTCCTCCACCTAAAGTCCAACAGCCATCAACACCGATGCCACCACCACAACTATCACATGCTCCCCCTACTTCCCATGAGAAAATGGATATGATTGAGACCCCTCTCTTTGGTGCCTATGAAGAACCTGTTGGGTTTTAGAGGAGGCAGAGAAGCAGCGGAAACAAAAAAAAAATTCTCTTCCAAAACCAGAACAAAAGGAATCGTGTCAACATCTATATAATAGGAAAGATGGTTTGTGAATCATACCTTGTCCCGAGGCTTGCTCGGCGACAGTACGACGCGCCTTGCGCGGTCTTCACCTCCGGTCTTGGACGGTGTCTGTGCAGCTCCTGGTCGCACCGGGACTGAAGACCCCTCCTCCTATCGGACTGTCGGATGACAGTTGTCCTCCTGAGCGGCAGTGACCTCCCGCCTCTGAAGTAGTCCACATGGACCACCCGGAACTCCACTCTCCTTGTCCCACAAGGAAGTGGAAGGAGTCGCACCCTTCTGTTGGCGTACTAGTTGCCAACACACTCTCCTACTATCAATTGCAACTGCAGTTTTCCTTCCCTTGCTACACCTCCCTTTGCGGGAAGCACTTGCTCGGGCTCTCTCTCGGTTACCAAAACCAGAGAG
The DNA here is from genome assembly GCA_963693085.1 of Alisma plantago-aquatica. NCBI lineage: Eukaryota > Viridiplantae > Streptophyta > Magnoliopsida > Alismatales > Alismataceae > Alisma > Alisma plantago-aquatica. The sequence continues at coordinate 1,513,377,969 of OY856410.1, read as the reverse complement.
AACGACAACTTTGCAGAGCAATCAACTTGCACTGAGTTGTATCTTGAGAAGCCCCCAATACCCCTATATATATATGCGGGTCATGGGACAGGGTTCTCTGTGCCCGGCAATACGGGACTAATGCAGGAGTAGAAGGGTTCGAGAATTTTCCACAAAAAGCAACCGGTTCGCAACTTGAAATGATCGGTTCACAACTGAACCGATCGGTTCGGCCATTGAGCCGATCGGTTGGACCTGAGCCGATCGTTTGGGGCACTCCAACCGATCGGTTGGTGCCCTGAACCGATCGGTTCATAGTCCTAATCCGGCTCAAAAAGACTTTCCTTGTTTCGTTCCCAATTGGTATCGAATACCAATGTTATTCCCAATCAAATTGGGCAATTTGAAACCAAAGGAAAATTCTTGCCGACATGACTTTTCCCAACTGGTCGGTTGCACCAGTTGAGCCGATCGGTTCAACCCTTGAATCGGTCGTTTCAACGTGGGCATGAGCCGATCGGCCTGGACACTCCAGCCGACCGGTTCAGCAACCTCAGCCGACCGGTTCATCACATGAACCGATCGGTTGGGAGCACAGGTTGGGCAAAAATCAGTCAATTGCGATTTCAATCAATTCGATACTCCAATCAATGCGTCCAACACCTTGAACATTATGATATTGAGCTATCGATTAATTGAGTGTTTAATTGAACTACTAAACTCCTTTAGTAATCAATCTAAATATTGCTTGTGGACAAAACTCCTCTTCCAGGTTAAATCCTATGTGTGTGACCCTGCAGGTCCATTTCACATTGGCAGTGAAAGTCCATAACACTTATGACTTCACAAGCAAAGAGTGGTGCCTAGTCACACATCATTGCTACCCAAGTGAAAGTAGAAAGTTGGAGAACAACTTTCATCCTACAATCTGTGAATGGTGTTACAGTGAATGTATAATTCCTTTGTCACTGATATCCAGAATGAACTCGAGGCATGGAACAGTCATCCTGTCAATGTTCATTCATTTCCTTGATCTCAGAGTAGACCGAGTGAGATGTGTATGACATCAATATCACATATTGATTCACATGTGCATGTGCATGCCTTTCTCAATCCTACTCATCAAGTGGCCAAGGATAACAAACTCCCTCAGGAGGGACAAATCCCATATCTATCACTCACCCCTCAAAAGCCCCATGTGTCAAAGCCACCCAATCATCACCTTTATAACAACCCATGTTTCAGGACTGTGTTTGATGATGTCAAAGTGTACCCAACGACATGTGTTGAGTGTAGTGATTTCAGGTCTAAGAATCACACTCACCACCATCACTGTGAGAGCTGACTGTGACTACCATGTCATGGTTCCATGTGTCACTCTCACGGTGGGTCTGTCCGGTACCTTGTTCTCTAACAAGTACCTATGTGCTTGGTTTGATATCACCATATCATGACTAATGAGATTCTGTCATCAACCAACACACAATCTAGTCTTTAGTGTTATTGATGTCTATGGTTATTTCCACAATAACAACCGACTAGGGACCAAACAAGAAAGAATACTCTTAGCATCCGTATGATCTCATCGTTTAGGTCCTCAACCCAAAAGCATACGTCATTGAGTAAAACAATCTTTAGACATCTATCATGTTATACCATCATCTCAGAAACAGTTTAAACATATAGATTGGAAATTGCCTTTGTTATTATTCAAATCATTTACAAAGTATCCCATTACAATCATCATATGACTTGCTCTATGGGCATACATACCAACAGACTCCCACTTGCACTTAGAGCCAGTCACCAAGGAAACACAGTCCTTGTGACCTAGCATGACCATCATGCTTTTTGTGAGACAGGGCCTTAGTCAGTGGATCAGCTATGTTGTCTTCAATTGGTACTTTGCAAATCTTCACATCTCCTCGCTGTACGATCTCTCGTATGAGATGGAAGCGCCGCAGTATGTGCTTGGACCGCTGATGTGATCTGGGCTCCTTAGCTTGTGCAATAGCTCCATTGTTGTCACAATAAAGCTCAATTGCATCACAGCTACTGGGAACTACACCAAGTTCAGAGATGAACTTCCTGATCCACACAGCCTCCTTTGCTGCATGCGAAGCAGCAATATACTCGGCCTCTGTAGTAGAATCGACAACTGTTTCTTGCTTGGAATTCTTCCAGCTCACAGCTCCATTATTAAGGCAAAACACAAATCCTGACTGTGATCTGTAATCATCTTTATCAGTTTGGAAGCTTGCATCGGTGTAACCCTTTACAACCAGCTCTTCCTCGCCGCCGTACACAAGAAACTGATCCTTAGTCCTTCGCAAGTACTTGAGGATGTTCTTCACGGCTGTCCAGTGAGCATCCCCGGGATCTGACTGGTACCTGCTCGTCATGCTGAGAGCATACGAGACATCTGGGTGTGTGCACAACATAGCGTACATGATGGATCCGATGGCTGATGCATATGGGATCCCATTCATACGCTCCCTCTCTTCACAAGATTGGGTACATTGAGCTCTAGAGACGGTAACTCCATGCAGCATAGGGATGTTGCCTCTCTTTGAGTTCTCCATGCTGAACCACTTCAGCACCTTGTCAATGTACGTGCTCTAACTTAGTCCGAGAAGCCTTCTAGATCTATCTATATAGATCTTAATTCCTAGAATGTAGGATGCTTCTCCTAAGTCCTTCATTGAGAAAGTTTTCCCAAGCCAAGTCTTTACCTTCTCTAAGGCTAAGACATCATTCCCCATCAAAAGTATGTCATCCACATATAATATGATAAATGTGGTCGTGCTCCCACTAACCTTCTTGTACACACAAGGTTCATCTTCATTTTGAATAAAGCCAAACACTTTGACTTCTTCATCAAATCGAAGATTCCAACTCCGAGATGCTTGCTTCAATCCATAGATTGACCTTTGCAGTTTACAGACTTTATTGGCATTCTTTGGATCTACAAAAACCTTCAGGCTGTGTCATGTACACATCCTCATGAATATTCCCGTTAAGGAATGCGGTTTTAACATCCATCTGCCAAATCTCATAGTCATAATAAGCTGCAATAGCAAGCATGATCCTGATGGACTTAATCATGGCAACTGGAGAAAAGGTTTCGTCATAGTCAACACCTTGAATTTGTCGAAAACCCTTTGCAACCAATCTACCTTTATAAGTTTGCACATTGCCATCCATGTCGGTCTTTTTCTTGAAGACCCACTTGCACCCTACGGGTTTTACCCCTTCGGGTGGTTCCACCAAAGTCCATACTTTGTTGGAGTACATGGATTCCATCTCGGATCTCATGGCTTCAAGCCATTTCTCAGAATTCGGTCCCTCCATAGCCTCTACGTAGGTAGTTGGATCATCATCTATGATCAACTATCCACCTTCCTGAGTTACAAGGTATCCAAACCTCTCAGGTTCAAGGCGAGTCCTACTAGATCTACGAGGTCCTTGTGTTACCTGAGGAGACTGAGATTCCACAACACCTTGTGAATCTCCATTTTCCTCTGGTACATCTACCGGTTCAATGTTTTCTTGTTGGGCTTGAACCTCTTCAAGCTCTACTTTCCTCCCACTGTTTCCTTTGGAAATGAATTCCTTCTCTAGGAACACAGCTGTCCTGGCAACAAACACTTTGTTGTCAGTAGGGTGGTATAAATAGTATCCCCTCATTTCCTTGGGGTATCCAACAAAATAACATTTATCAAATTTGGGTCCAAGCTTATCAGAAAACATTTTCCTAACGTAAGCCTCACAACCCCAAATCTTCAGAAAAGACAAATCGGGACGCTTCCCAGTCCATATCTCATATGGTGTCTTTTGAACCGATTTAGATGGCACACGGTTAAGAGTAAACGCGGCGGTTTTAAGAGCATGACCCCAGAAGGAAATCGAAAGATCAGCAAAACTCATCATTGATCGCACCATATCTAACAATGTGCGATTCCTTCTTTCAGACACACCATTATGCTGTGGTGTTCCAGGCTGAGTCCATTGTGATACAATACCACGGGCTCGCAGAAGGTCCTCAAACTCCAGGCTCAAGTATTCTCCACCTCGATCGGAACGAAGTGCCTTAATACTTTTACCAAGCTGGTTCTGTACTTCATTCATGAAATCCTTCAACCTTTCAAGGGTTTCTGACTTATGTTTCATCAGGTACACATAGCCATACCTACTGAAATCATCAGTAAAGGTAATGAAATACTGATACCCATTTCTAGCATTAGTTCTAAAAGGCCCACATACATCAGTATGTATGAGTCCTAATAGATCACTAGCTCTCTCACCTTTACCTGAAAAGGGAGTCTTGGTCATCTTGCCCAACAAACAAGATTCACATGTCTCTATTGATTCATAATCAAAAGAGTCTAGATAACCATCTTTATGGAGTCTAGAAATGTGTTTCTCATTTATGTTCCCTAGACGACAATGCCAGAGATATGTTTTGTTTGAGTCGTTGAGTTTTTGCTTTTTGGTGTTTACGTTGTATACACTTGTCTCCAAATCTATCAAGTATAGACCATAAGACATAGGGGCACTGCCATAAAAGATCCCATCTTTAGAAATGGAACACTTTCCATTCTTAATAAGAAATTCAAATCCATCTTTGTCCAAACAAGAAACGGAAATGATATTCCTATTTATGGCAGGTACATAATAGCAGTTCTTCAACTCTATTATTAGCCCACTGGGTAGAGTTAACTCATAGGTTCCTACGGTACTGGCGGCAACTCTTGCCCCATTAGCAACTCGTAGTTCAACCTCGCCTTTCCCTAAAGGCCTACTTCTCTTAAGATCCTTCACATTTGAACAAATGTGAGATCCGCATCCGGTATCAAGTACCCATGACGAAGAAGTAGTAAAGTTAATCTCTATCACGTATACACCAGAAGTAGAGATCTCTATCTCCGACTTCTTCTTCCATTGTTCCTTCCATCCTCTCCATGTAGAAGAAATTGGTTTGGCGAGAGAACACTTCTCTCCCTTACCTACTTTCTCCTTCACCAACGCATTAAGCGTACATAGAGTGGATTCTAAGGCTCCTGGTATATCTGGATTGTGCAGAACACTTCTCACAGTCCTCAACCAGTTATGGAATTTATTCTCAATTAATTTGCCCATTTTAAAAGATGATTCTTTTGCCATTCTACAAGAGAAAATTTGCATTTGTCAAAACCTTTTTGATTTGATTTCAATAAAATTTGACGATAGTTAATTAGGCCTTTAATTAATTACCGCTCCCACTATTTTGACTCAAATTGATAGCCCTCACCATCAATTCGGAAGATTGCAGCGTACAATCTTCTAGTGGGTCAAGATCCTAGAATCCTCTAAGCCATGGACCAGCTTTGGCTGTCACCCACAACTCAGATCTTCCGGGTAGGCAACTCTTGCCAATTGCATCATATGCAACTCTTGATGAATGAACATGCACAACACCTTGCCATGAACATTCCGTGCCTCTGGGATTAGACGCTCTAAGAATCACCAGTTAAGTCAAACCCATAAGCCGACACGGTAAACATGCACCCTGCTTTGGCAGAACCTACATGTCGACCCTTCACACTTCCACAAGATAGACGGCGCACCACGCTTTGGCGTAACCTACGCTTGGTCGATCAAGTTTGTCATGTGTGTCGCTAATGGAAGGCATATAAGACTTAATATTTTAATGAGGGATTTGGTTTTATATACATATACATATCCAATCACCACAATATATAGTACGTATCATATACATGCTATATCCCACAGAATACATGCATAAATGATAAAAGCAATGATTATGGCCATCCTATTTGTGATTCCTCGAGCCAAGAGGAATCACGGTCATCTAGGTCTACATCACATGCAACTTGTACAAGATGAAATTTGTGTCTGCCTTTCTGGGTTTGATCAACTCATCTCCATGATTGATCGGCTCGCCATCAGGTAGGTTGTCCGGGTGCCACCAGCCGATCGACTGGCGCCTCCAGCCGATCAGTTCACTGGTCATCGTGCATCTCCTCAGGTCACCACCTACTCATCTTGTTCCTCGAACCGGCCGTCAGGATCACCAACTGATCGGTTCACTCCTTGAACCGATCGACTTCAGGTTGTCCTCCGTTCTTTGACATAACAGGAAATAAAATCTATCCTATTTACAATTGAATTGTGAAACCCCGAGTTACATTCGGGGGGGAGCAAAGGTAGGAAAAGAATTCTCGAATTATTTCGATTTACATCAGGAATATGAGAAAGGGAATCGGTGCGCAGACTGAGATGCAAGCAACCACACAAACAACCACACATAGATATAGGGGTTTATAGGCCATAACCATGCTACACATCCACCACAAAACTCGTTTAAGGGTGATGCGTATCGAGTGCATTAATATTACATATCATATATGTATATTAGGGATTTGTGGATTGGACATGTATAAAGCCGGTATTATTCGCATCGCATGCAATAAATAAAGGCGACAAACCAAAATCGATCATATCGATAATCCTAAAATATAGAGAGGTTGACGTGGCTCTGATACCACTGTTGGGTTTTAGAGGAGGCAGAGAAGCAGCGGAAACAAAAAAAAATTTTCTCCCCTAACCCGGAACAAAAGGAATCGTGTCAACATCTATATAATAGGAAAGATGGTTTGTGAATCATACCTTGTCCCGAGGCTTGCTCGGTGACAGTACGACGCGCCTTGCGCGGTCTTCACCTCCGGTCTTGGACGGTGTCTGTGCAGCTCCTGGTCGCACCGGGACTGAAGACCCCTCCTCCTACCGGACTGTCATATGACAGTTGTCCTCCTGAGCGGCAGTGACCTCCCGCCTCTGAAGTAGTCCACACGGACCACCCAGAACTCCACTCTCCTTGTCCCACAAGGAAGTGGAAGGAGTCGCACCCTCCTGTTGACGTACTAGTCGCCAACACACTCTCCTGCTGTCAATTGCAACTGCAGTTGTCCTTCCCTTGCTGCACCTCCCTTTACGGGAAGCACTTGCTCGGGCTCTCTCTCGGTTACCAAAACCAGAGAGAACGACAACTTTGCAGAGCAATCAACTTGCACTGAGTTGTATCTTGAGAAGCCCCCAATACCCCTATATATATAGGCGGGTCATGGGACAGGGTTCTCTGTGCCCGGCAATACGGGACTAATGCAGGAGTAGAAGGGTTCGAGAATTTTCCACAAAAAGCAACTGGTTCGCAACTTGAAATGATCGGTTCACAACTGAACCGATCGGTTCGGCCATTGAGCCGATCGGTTGGACCTGAGCCGATCATTTGGGGCACTCCAACCGATTGGTTGGTGCCCTGAACCGATCGGTTCATAGTCCTAATCTGGCTCAAAAAGACTTTCCTTGTTTCGTTCCCAATTGGTATCGAATACCAATGTTATTCCCAATCGAATTGGGCAATTTGAAACCAAAGGAAAATTCTTGCCGACATGACTTTTCCCAACTGGTCGGTTGCACCAGTTGAGCCGATCGGTTCAACCCTTGAACCGTTTGTTTCAACCTGGGCATGAGCCGATCGGCCTGGACACTCCAGCCGACCGGTTCAGCAACCTCAGCCGACCGGTTCATCACATGAACCGATCAGTTGGGAGCACAGGTTGGGCAAAAATCAGTCAATTGCGATTTCAATCAATCCGATACTCCAATCAATGCGTCCAACACCTTGAACATTATGATATTGAGCTATCGATTAATTGAGTGTTTAATTGAACTACTAAACTCCTTTAGTAATCAATCTAAATATTGATTGTGGACAAAACTCCTCTTCCAGGTTAAATCCTATGTGTGTGACCCTGTAGGTCCATTTCACATTGGCAGTGAAAGTCCATAACACTTATGACTTCACAAGCAAAGAGCGGTGCCTAGTCACACATCATTGCTACCCAAGTGAAAGTAGAAAGTTGGAGAACAACTTTCATCCTACAATCCGTGAATGGTGTTACAGTGAATGTATAATTCCTTTGTCACTGATATCTAGAATGAACTTGAGGCATGGAACAGTCATCCTGTCAATGTTCATTCATTTCCTTGATCTCAGAGTAGACCGAGTGAGATGTGTATGACATCAATATCACATATTGATTCACACGTGCATGCGCATGCCTTTCTCAATCCTACTCATCAAGTGGCCAAGGATAACAAACTCCCTCAGGAGGGACAAATCCCATATCTATCACTCACCCCTCAAAAGCCCCATGTGTCAAAGCCACCCAATCATCACCTTTATAACAACCCATGTTTCAGGATTGCGTTTGATGATGTCAAAGTATACCCAACGACATGTGTTGAGTGTAGTGATTTCAGGTCTAAGAATCACACTCACCACCATCACTGTGAGAGCTGACTGTGACTACCATGTCATGGTTCCATTTGTCATTCTCACGGTGGGTCTGTCTGGTACCTTGTTCTCTAACAAGTACCTATGTGCTTGGTTTGATATCACCATATCATGACTAATGAGATTCTGTCATCAACCAACACACAATCTAGTCTTTAGTGTTATTGATTTCTATGGTTATTTCCACAATAACAACCGACTAGGGACCAAACAAGAAAGAATACTCTTAGCATCCGTATGATCTCATCGTTTAGGTCCTCAACCCAAAAGCATACGTCATTGAGTAAAACAATCTTTAGACATCTATCATGTTATACCATCATCTCAGAAACAGTTTAAACATATAGATTGGAAATTGCCTTTGTTATTATTCAAATCATTTACAAAGTATCCCATTACAATCATCATATGACTTTCTCTATGGGCATACATACCAACAGAACCATTCCTCAAGAGAGATAAAACCTATGGCATGAGATTTCTGAGGGTCTTAAAGTAGATTAAGATCTATGATGATGATCCCCAAGGAGAGAGAATTGCTGAAAAAGACTTACGAAGCTCACATGACCCTTGGGAGGAAGATCAATCAAGGAAATCATTTGAGAGGATTGCTTACGATGGGGGTGAAAACATTTTGTTTTTGGACCATGGTTGATGGTGAAAGAACAACAAGCCCAGCTGAAGCCATGAAACTTAGCGCTTGTGGGAGGCAACCCACCTAGGTTTGGGATTGTTTCACCCAAACTTCAATTTTTAATACTTTTGCTTTGCTTTTACACTTTCCAAGAAAATACACACACACTTTATGCTTGATGGTTTTTGTTGTTTATGTCATTTTAGGATAGGTACATTGGAAGGAGAGTAATGCATGGATGATATTGACAAGGAGGAGAACAAAAATGAAGAGAAAATTTCAAATCAGTAGAGAAGCTACGGAAAGGATATCAGCACGTCCGTACCACACAACATGACTATGTTGCATGCATTCCAAAATGGGTGTGGTGCGCACCACGGCCGTGGAGGCTATCCCCTACTCAATGGACACATTGGGATCTCTCTCCCCTCTTGGAATTTATCTACCACGACTCCATGCCCTCTACCCTACCATTCTGAGCTTCTATTTCATGTTGAGGACAACATGGTTTAAAAGTTTGGGGTGGTAGGGCGGTAAGCCCCTATTTACCCCACTTTCTTCTATGTTCCTTGTTCTAAGTTTTTGCTCAAGATTACTGAACAGTATAACCATCTCTCATATTTGTGTATCCATACTTTGTGTGCTTGTTTTTCATACTTGCATTCCATGTAGTTTGCTTCCTTGCTATTTTTGCGTAATTTTCAAAAAATGTTGCTATTTTTGCCATGCATTGCATATCATATAGATTTTTGGTAATTTTTGCATGTTTTGGCTAGGCTTGTTTGCTGCTTTAAGCTCAATAATATAGGTTTAGATGTGATTGGAGGCAACTTGGCACCATTTTGGCCAATTTTTCCCAAATTTGAGATTTCTTGTCTAAAAAGTGTGTTTTGACCCAATCTCTACCATTTTGAGTAAAAATGACGACCTTTGACAAATGCAAGTGAATTATCATTGTTTGTTGCTAAGTGGTATCAATTCTTGACTTTTTACATGTGCATCACCTCTCTTGTGTTTGTGGATGATTTGGTTGAATTGTGAACTTGAGCATGCTTTGAATGCTTAGTGTTTGTGGAATCACTTGATTGATATACCAATTTCATCTTGTTCATTCATGTGGTGTGATATCTAGGATGAAGTATTGGATTAATTTTCATGTAGGATGTCTTATGTGGAGAATCATACATGTGACCCCTCGTTGACCCGACTTTTCACTCACCATCTTCTTACCCCTCCGCCTCATGAAAGGATGCCAAAGTGCACATATCAGTCGTGGCCACCTCCAAAAGTTTGGGGTGGCCACATATCCATCTCTCCACTTCACTCTATCCACAATATGCCATATCTACGCCAAGGGCAAAGAAAAAGAAAAGAAAAAGAAAATAAAAGGATGCTCCTGTTTAAGGAGGGTGGCTAGATGCACTCCACGAGGTCAGAACGCACGGGATGGGATCTGGCTTTCAAAATTTATGTTATCCCTAACTGAGTCGATCACTAAGACTAAAATAGGTCGCCCGCAAGCGTATGGGGTACTGTTGTAGTATAGGTGATTGGCAAGATAAGGGGTCGAACCATAGAGATAGAGGGGGCACTAGAGTTAGGTAGCGTATGCTATGTTCCTATTGTGGAGATTAGGGTTTTAGGGTTTTAAAAGGTTTTGGTTGTTGATTAAGCTAATTGAACAAGTAAGAAATGCAAGATGGAAACTAAGTTATGGAAGAGCAAGCAAATTAGTAAACTAAGTTAACAAACTAACTAAGCAAGAGAAAGAAGAGCTACACTACTCTAGCAAGGCAAGAAGCAATTAAGAACTAAACTAACCTCTAGCTAGAGCAAGAGCCTAAGTTAACACTAAAGAGCAAAACTAAGAAATTAACTAGATTAAGCAAAATCGACTAAACTAGACTAGCATGAACAAGCAAGTAGAGCAAAATGGGTTTTAAGCAGTTGATTAGGGTAGGTGGGCCGTTTGGGGGATGTAACTTTGATATTAGTAGGGGGAGATCATTAAACATGCAAGGTTCTCATTTCATATCTAGATTACCAAACCAAACAACAAGGACAATGCCATTAGAATATACCCTATACTACTAGTAGAAGACTAGGGTTAGGTGTAATTCTAATGGGATTAGCCAAATCTAGGTTTCTAGGGTAAGTGGTAGTGAGAAATTGAGGGTTGAGGGTAGAAATGGGAGTAGAGATGAGGGTATTTGACCTCATACCACTAGCCACTCTAGCCTTTAGAAGGCCCTAGGCAATTGCATCAATCTCACTTACACTAGCTACTTAGATCTCACACTGATTTGTAGGAGGAGGGGTTTGAATGTAGGAACAAAGGGGGCTAGCTAGGGATCCACTATTTGGACCTAGGAGCCATTCCTAAGATTGCCACATACACTCCAATTCCTCCTAAAACCTAAGTGTCATCAAACATCTCGAAGCAAGCAATTCATGTAAAAACCACAAACCACATGCAATAAAATGGGAAATGAGATAGAAGCAAGAGGCAATCATCATAGATATGAATTAAGTTCATTACAAGCAACTTTCCCCCAACATGGTATCAAAGTCACATTTTAACCCCAAACATCCCACCACTAGGGGCTTAGCTACACATAGTCAAAGAAACAAGAAAAGAAAGGGGCAGAAGAAGGGAAAACACCATGAAGATCAATGTAGAAGTCTCCTCCTTCACCTCCAGGCTGTTGTGGACGTCCTTCCTCCTCCAAGGGTACAGGGGCGCATGAAGATGTGGGGGTTTATGGATGGAAACCTAGGAAACTAGGATTCCATGGTGGATTGAGGGTGGAAATGGTGGATGGTGAGCCAAAATGCAAAAGGTTTGCACTCAAAGCTCAAGGAAGGAGAATGGAGCTTGGAGCAACTGTAGGGGCATCTGAAGATGTGGGGGTTTATGGATGGAAACCTAGGAAACTAGGATTCCATGGTGGAATGAGGGTGGACATGGTGGATGGAGAGCCAAAATGCAAAGGAATTGCACTAGGAGCTCAAGGAAGGAAGGTGGTAGAGGTGATCATAGAGTAGCACCACAGGCATTTTGTACTTCATCGGCCACGGTCGTGGCTATTGGCCACGGTCATGGCGCCTTGGGGGAAACCCTATTGAAAACTAGAACTTTGGTCATTAATTCTCACGACCGTGGCGGTTGCCCACGGTCGTTTTCTCTTCTTCTGACCACGACCATGTTTATGGCCACGGCCGTGGTGTCTTTAATGGCCACGGTCATGGCAGGAGGCCACAGCTATGGGATTCTTTGAGAAAACCTTGTTGAAGAGGGCACTTCTTTGCTAAAAAAACACACGACAGTGGTGTTGTGGCCACGGCCGTGGTGAGGCTTGCATTACTTGATTTCACTTCAAACTTCATTATTCTTGGATGTCTTTGCTTGGGGACGACTCTTGGCCATTGGAGGTAGGTTGAGGGAGACTTTGGGGCCTTCTTTGGGTCCCTCCGTGAGTGGGGGAACCCTAGAACTCCTTCTTTCTCTCTCGTCCATCTAAGCATGGTCCAAGTACCTGAAAACAGTGCAAAGAACATCCATAAGCGTATTTGCAATGATAAGCATATTAGGGGTAAAAGTTTGTAATCTAACATGTTTAGATGTGATTTAAGTACAAAATGGCACAGGATGGAGCCCTAAAATAGGGCTACATCACCACCCCAAACTTAAAACATACTTGTCCTCAAGTATGCTCCAACTCAATCTCTCTACAAAACGTCCACAAAAAGAAATGACATATGCAATGTACAAGATGATTATTGTTGAATGGGATCAAAGATGACTGAGTGCATGCATTTTACCTCTCTCCTCTCCTACTTTCACAATACCATCATGAAAAGAGCACAAAGCACATGAATTTCAAATATAGCGCATAGAATATACAAGTTATCCATATTTCTTTCATTAAGTCCAGGTAAACCATTTCATGGTGGCATTAATCAAGGATGAGTAGGAGTGTTATTTCACATTCATGCATTCAGTCTTATATTTCAAATCATACCAAATGACCCATGTGGCTGTGGAAAAAGGCAAAATGAGCTAAGTTTGATGATTCTTAGCTCAATGGGTATGAAAGTGGAAGAAAGGGTTGCGGTAAGCTTTTTGGAGTGTTTTTACACACTCATCTTTTCTTTATTTGAATGCTCTTAAATAGGAGCATCCTTTTATTTTGTTTTTGCTTTTCTTTTTCTCTTCTTTTCTTTCTTTCCCTTGATGTAGATAGGGCATATGGTGGATAGAGTGAAGTGGGGAGGTAGATATGTGGCCACCCCAAACTTTTGGAGGTGGACAAGGTTGATTATGTGCACTAGGGCATCTTTTTATGAGGCGGAGGGGTATGAAGATGGTGGAAGAAGAGTCGGGTCAAAGAGGGGTCATTGGTATAATTTTCCACATAAGACATCCTGCATGAAAGTTAATACAATACTTCATCCTAGATATCACACCACATGAATGAACAAGATGAAATTGATATATCAAACAAGTGATTCCACAAACACTAAGCATTCAAAGCTTGCTCAAGTTCACAATTCAGCCAAATCATTCACAATCATAAGAGAGGTGATGCACATGTAAAAAGTCAAACATTGATACCACTTAGCAATAAAGCATGACATTTCACTTGCACTAGTCAAAGGTCATCATTTTTACTCAAAACAGTAGAGATTGGGTCAACACATACTTTTTAGACAAGAAATCTCAAATTTGGGCAAAATTGGCCAAAATGGTGCCAATTTGCACTAAGTCACATCTAAACCTACTTTAGGGGAATTTAAAGACATAAAGAAGCAAATCCTAATTAACATGCTTAAGAAACTACAAAAACTACATGAAGATGTGATGCATGGTATGGAAAAGAAAAATTTTTGAAAATTTATGCAAAAATGCATGAAATTAAACTACATGTATGCATGAATGCAAGCAGACACACCATGTTAGGGTAAACAAGTATGAAATGTCAGTCAAACTATTTGATCATCTTACAAAAATTTAGCACAAGGCACATGGAGAAAAGTGCGGTGAGAGAAGGGTTTACCGCCCTACTTGTATGTAAGTGAGATGTTTAATATGCATTTCTTACTTTTTCAATTAGCTTAATCAACAACCAAAACCTTTTTAAACCCTAAAACCCTAATCTCCGCAATAGGAACATAGCATACGCTACCTAAATCTAGTGCCCTCTCTATCTCTATGGTTCGACCCCTTATCTTTCCAATCACCTATACTACAACAGTACCCCGTACGCTTGCGGGCGACCTGTTTTAGTCTTAGTGATCGACTCGGTTAGGGATAACATAAATTTCGAAAGCAAGATCCCATCACGTGCGTTCTGACCTCGTGGAGTGCATCTAGCCACCCTAGTTGGTTGGTGTGTATGCCTCTAGCGGAATCCGCACCACCAACCATTGACAACTAGCACCACATCATCTACTACACCCCCAAGACTCTTGATGAACCGCAACATAACTATGCCAAGATGGAGAAGGAGTTGCTAGCCATTGTCTATGCCTTCAACAAATTTAGATCCTATCTTATTAGCTCTAAGGTGATTTTCTACACCAACCATGCATCTATATGTTACTTGATGATAAATAAGGATGCCAAACCAAGACTGGTCCATTGGGTCCTATTGTTGCAAGAATTTGACCTTGAGATATAGGACAAAAAGGGAGGTGAGAACATGGTAGTTGATTGATGCATGGGTTTTTAATCATTTTCAAAGGCATATTTTTCTTGGTTTTATGTATAGATTTGTCATTTCTTTGAATAATTATGCATGAAATGTTATCATTATCATGTTCTAAATAAATGCATCAAATTATGTGATTTTTACTAATTGAAATAGTTTAAAGTTGATCCCGAGTGGTTATGAACATTCTTATGCAATTTTAGGTACAATAGATTTTCATAGACTCGATACTAATGACATCCAAAGTTGATGGTATCTACTTCACATCAGTAGTAAATCAGGAAACTCACACAGACTCGATACTACTGACACGCAAAGTCGGTAGGTTTGATATCACATCAGAGAGGCGCAAGAAAGGATTCGCAGAAACTCGGCACTATTGAGTCCACCAACTCGATACTACCGAGATAGCATCAGGGAGCCAGAGTTAGATTGACCCAAAGACTCTGTGCTATCGAGACAGTTCGATAGTACCGACATTGCGTGAGCACGCACTTAACCTAACAACTCGGTACTATCGACTTCTCAGTCGATACTACTAAGTCTGCCCAATCATGCAAATCATGAAGGCAACGTTCTAATCCAAGGGTTGGCATTAATTCGCATCCTAAGTGGCTCTTATGACTTGAGGGGAGTATGACCAAACCTAATGTTACACCCTGATCTCACAATTACCACTAATCATGAGATTAGGGCATAAATTTAGGATTTAACGTAATAAAAAGATCACCCTTAACTTTTTCTTCTTTTTCAAACTCTTTGTTTTATTGTATTGAATCACATAAACAAACTTTACAAGGGAATCTAAACATTAATTTCTTTAATATGATCTCAACATAAATGATACACATCCATACATTCATTCTCAGGTACATACGACATGATAATCAGATACATTCTCTCTTCTTAAGGAAACAAAGATACAAAACATTACTTACAACACTCTCACATCTATACAAGGACCTAGAGTGACAAGGACCGACTGAACTTAACTAATCTCATACTTAACTCATGTGGTAGATCTACTCTGATGCTTTGACCTTCTTCAAGTCCACATGGTTTCCCTAAAAAAATTGTGAGTAGAGGGGTGAGCCTACTCGCTCAGTGAATGAGTACTTCAAAGAAACAGTCTAAAGCACTAATATAATTACAGATATACTTTTAAGCAACTAATATCAATTATAGAAGTAGTAAGATTTAAATAGATTGATCATTTGCAATCATAAATATGGCAGGATACTCTAGATATCAACAAGAGTAAATCAATATATGAGCATGCTTGATTAATTTCAAAGAGAACTAATAATTCAGAAACATACAAAGAATAATTATTAGGAAATTGTACTCAAATCTTTCTTAGCCTATCTTACTTATAAGAAACTCTTTAAAACTTATATTATCATATTTTAGCTTATGCCCTGATCATATGCAGTGTACTCTACATATGAACACTCGTAGCGAACTACGATCTCACCGTATAAGACTTAGCATAAAACCCGGGAAGCTAAGCCTAGAACTAAATCTGGGTCTGCTAGACTTGAACTGTCACGTCTGACTAAAGCGGCTAAACAGTTGGCCTTTAACTGGACCTCTCCTTCTAGGCTGAGTACATAGGCGGAGGGTCTGAGATGCTCTATGGGCCTCATCTTGGTGTGCTCTGTGGGTACCTTTGGATTACCATCGGGATCTCCAGTTCATGTTGGGTAACCTATCTTCTCTTAGGAGACTTCCTCAAGGGCTTCATATCCCCGCACGCTCTGTGGGTGTGATCCGATCCCTGTATACTGATCGCTGCCATGGTGGATCGTTTCCTCCCTACAGTGCAGACATCTGTAGGGAATCTACGGTGTTCAGGGCACCTATGTCTATTATTGTATTATTCTTGGAAAGCTCTTTCTACATTGTACTTTTCTCTTACTTATACTTGACTCTGATATCTCTATGGTACCACGTCTATTTATTTGAAGTTTACAACGCAACATGTATATCATCCTTAACTTGGCAGAGCAGTATATTCAAACACTGTAATATACTGAGAAATCAACATACTATACATGCAGGCAGACTGAAATACTTAAATAAACATAATGCATGTCCATTTGGCACATATACACTAGAATCATGCAATTAAACATCTTAATATACCGATAAGAGCTAATTACTTGGCATACGAGTAATCATCATTTGCACCCATAAATTATTTGCACTTTCTTGGAAAACGTGCACATCGACCCAAATCCTGGGTTGTACATCTCATACTGAGAACATGGTAATCAAAATGCTTAATTCATTAAACACCCTATCCTTAGGGTTTCATTTACCTCGTTCACTTATCACATGGCTCTCATAAGGATTTCATGCGACATAAACATTCACTGAATAAAGACTACTATCAACAAATCATATAAAATCAATATACGTATGAAACCTTAGAACTGAGCTGAATTTTGGTTTCCATGCCATTCACTGAGATAACATGCATCAATAATAAAATTGAATAAATAAAGTCTATCATGTTAAGAAAATCCGTTCAAATGGATTTCACAATATCTATTTGCAAATATCCAACTTTCCTCGCATATAGGGTTTCACCCTCTTTACTGAGATATCAAACAAACACTATTCACCTTAAATGAAATCCAAGATAGTATCTGACATATATGTACTATGAATTCAGATAAACAATCATTCAGAACTAAGAGAATCCATATAAACAAATTTCTCTATTTAATTATACAGCAAATTTCAGTCATAGACAAATTCCATATATTTTAGTTTACTCTTATAACCTCTGTGAATACTTAGGGAATTCTGATTAGGATGTATTGTATACATTTCTAATATGATTTTATCATCTGAAATTCATCCAAACAGAGGAATAATCTATTTCATATCTTGTAACAACTTAGATCAAACACACAATTCAGGGTTTGTAGTCGCATACTAAGAAATTAAAGATTATGGATGATTTAACCAATTTTCATGCAATATACTATTTAAAGGAAGTTCCCACTCACCCTAAGGTGTGAAAACACCTTAAAAACACAGTTCATCCCTGAAAATCTCAATCTCATATCAAATCCCTTGCAATTCATCTGATTCTTCTTCATTTCAACTCGGAAACCCTAAAAATGAGGGATTATGAAGAAAGAGTGAGAAAAGGGAAAGTTTTGACACCATTTCAGATCAAATCATAGGAGGGACAGAATCTTGACATGTGAGATAAGATTCACCATTAAAGTCTATGCAAAGAAGCTAAACTTACATGATTTCATCATTCCTCGGACCGTAAAACCCTAGGTCAGCATCTCCATCACTTTCTCCTTTCAAACCCTAACTCTCCCTCTCTCTCTCTAGGATTTCATTTCTCTAGATTGAATCATGAATTATGAGAGATCCTTGTGTTTTAGGTTGACCATATAGAGCAATTGAGCTGCTTGGGTCAATTGCACATTGACCCCTCACTATACTTTCTCTTATTTCAGTTGAATTTTCTATCATAAAAATATTATTGTAATTCATCTAATGATAAAGTCTAAATGCATCCCAAAATTATGAAAATTTTACATGTTGTTTATGATTGAGTTTCAGATCTCCAGTAAAAATTTTAGATCATTTGGAGTTACCAATAAATAAATAAAAATAAAACACTACACTACTAAAAAGCACTTTGTCAACATTTTTGTCGAAGTATAGTTTGGTAGAGAACCACAATCAAAGAACACTCAAATATTCTGAAATTTTTCTCCAGTATGCATGATTGAGTTATACATATCATAGACAAATTCAATTAAATACAAAATTTTTATAAAATATGAAAAATCATTTACCACACTGCTATCCTGATCAAATTCCATATTCATGCACTATCAAAACCCTAATTTTTTGTCGATTAGGGTTTACATTTCTCAAAGCCTAATTCTTCAAAATAAAATCACAGTTAGAGTTTCTTCTTAGGTTTGAAACATCACAATTGATCTACTATCATTAATCAAGTCTAAACGATATTCAATCTAATCAAGCATGTAATCATTCAGGTAAACCCTAGTTTACCAATTAAGCACAAATGTGGTCATTACAATTCTCACCTCCTTAAAAAGTTTCATCCCCGAAACATAAATATGCAAGTAAAGTACATTCAGGGTTTACTTTGAGCTTCTAAAATCTTACATGTCATTATATTCTTGTATTTCATACTTGAATGCACTTTTCAACATTAAGTCCTTTATTTCTTTTATAATCACAACATGTTAGAAATAGTTCCCAATGATATCCAACGAATTATCTATGCCACAATCAATCATAGGATAGAGAGAGAAACAACCATTTCAATATTTTCATACTCTTGAGGTGTTACCTCAACATTGATAATCTGATCCAACCATCTCAATTCATACGGCTCAATATGTACTATTGTTTTATATTACCTCTGAGTCACAAAAGAGAGTTCACCATGTTGTTTTGAATATTACTATTGTGCTACTCAAATAGCAAAATAGTCTTGAATTGGAAGACTAGATTCAACAATAATTGTACAATACTACTCATGGCATCCCCATAATATCATGGATGCACAAGGTGAAGCATTACCATCGCATTCCATATTATTCTCAAGTATGAACCCACACATAATTCAAGGTGTAACCATCGGGTTATAGCATACTAGGGTTTCAACAACAGTAACAAAGTACTCCTTGATTATATTAGTCATTCAAGGACTATTCATACCCAATTACCATCACTTAGTTATATTAAAGCTAGGCATAACAAGCTATACCTCATTAGGGTTACATATCAATACAATATGGTTATTATCCCTTCTATTCATATGAGTGAATAGGTAAGACTACCTTATTCTGGGTAACCCTCCATTTGTTCCATCATCATTCAACCCATATCACCATGCCATAATTGTATAATACTAAGATGGATTACTGGTATGAATGACTATAACTATCTGACACCTTTAATTATCATATTGCTTGCGCATGTACAACTAAAATCATATGTAAAACAAATTTACATCCCTTAATATACCTTCAAGAAATAATACTTCTAAAAACAAATTCACATATTACTAAAAGCCATTGTTTTCTCTTATCTCTCTCCTCATTCACTACTACTTACTTTTTGCTATTTATCCTTCTCATTTTAATCATGTAGATTAAACATTCCTAAAATTGAAACATACAAGGTACAAATAGATTATTCATCATTCTTTCTATCACTACAAGAATTTATCTCATATCACACTTCACTCATATTGTATTTCTCCTTTTGTTCAAAACACACTTGTTACATTTCAAATTTATATCTTACTCTTTACTCTGAATCATTTCCATATTGTTTATCTACCTTTCAGATTAGCTATCTTTAAACCCTGGATTACTATCAGTGCTAGTTTACTTCTCATAGTGAAAATCCCATGATCATGTTTTATAGAGATTCTAGTATTCAAGGTCAAATCACTAGTGACATCCCTTGAACTACTACAACTCTAAACATTCTAGGGTTTGTTCCTTATCAGTAGCATGATGTTATTGTGGTGTGATCTTGCTCCCTTAATTTGAAAGTCAAACTTTGGATCTCACAAGTTTTACTAAAGTCTTCCTTATCTTATCAATTGGATTTCCTTTCTCTTACTTGGCCATTCAGATAGATTACATTCTCAATTACCCTGCTAGGGTTTCATCATCAAATTGTGTGTCATTATTACATTCACTAGATGTCTCTACCACGGTGGTTATGCATCATATATGATTCATTTTCTTATCACTTCATTCCCACATTGCTCTCATTAAGGAAGATATGAAAGAGAAGATGATTTTGAGACTTAGAATTCTTATCTTCAAACATTCAATAATACATTTCTCATATATAGGTTTAATTAATTATCAACAAGGATACTTGAATAATTAGCACTTTCTTGAATCTCGCAACCTCTTTCTTTTATAATCTATATTACTCCATTATGTTTCAAACTCTTGTTTACTTTCCATAATCCCATTACCATATACTACTATTCCACATGTCATCTTTAACTTCTAGTTTTCTCTTATGATCATGTTTCTTCTTTTATGTGTATGATCATGTATACCATGTTGCATATATTTCTTTTTATCCTTCTACTAATGTGAAGTTGATATTCTAAATCAATAATCTCTCTACTAGTTTCACCTCATGTTTAATACATTACATATCCTTCATTTTAAATCAAACGGCTCATGCATGGGTCAAACTTAGTTTCTCTTTCAATCAAGTTTTTCCTTCCTAAATATAGTCTACCTTTGTATGACTTATTCATTTATTTAGCTACACATTTTTCTTCTTTTAGAAACTAGTTTGTTGTTCTATAGAGACTTAGAATCCAAAGGTAGTAAGTATTAATGTATTAAACTTATTAATAAAGGTATACATTCCATGCTCTCAATTATATCATAACCCTCATTCCTTAATCAAGCTCATTATTTTCAACATTTCTCTTTGTTTCAACTAAGTTTCTTATCCTAGTTTTATGATTTACATGCTCATCTAGTTCTCTTCACTTTAACTCTTCTAAAGACTCTTCACTTCTATGTACTTATTGTATACTTAGCTCTTTTCTTCTATTTTCCCTTTGCTTTGGAGTACATAAAAGCATTGTTCTCAATTATATGATCCATTCCTCATGATTGATTCTTACTATCTTGACCTTTACATACTTTTCTCATATCTTTTCCATATTTCATATTTAAAGTTCATATAATACTAATCATTAAACTTAACATGAACCTTATGTCGTGTTCCTTTATTCCCGATTAAGGGTTTTTCATATGAGGCCCCAAAGTTGGATTTCAGATATCAGTTCCAACTGATTCTTAGCTATTCTAATCTTTCCCATATGTTCCAACATCTTAGTGTATGAACATTCTCACTATGACGTCGGTCTTATATATCCAGAGTCTACTCTTATTATATTGTTAATAGGAGTCATTAGATCCCAGTAACGCATCCTGCCAGCCAGACCAGGCCGAACCTACAGTCCTGAAGCCAAGAGCTACTCAAGATTAACTAACTCCTATTAATCTCAAACATGTGGAAAGAATATCCACTTAGAGAAAACTCATTCAAACATAACTTCTGGTCTACTTGATACAAAGAATATAAACAAAAATTGAATCACTTCATGATACACAACAATAATAAAGAACCATATATATTCTACAAACTGATAGTCTGAATTCATACATATAAGAGCATTTCTATTTATCTACAATCAAAGAAGCAATATAAAGCAAGAGTTGTATCACACTCTATGTTTAATCTCTTACTCCTTCATTACTTATCGGTATCCTAACCCTAATATTTCTAGGGTTTCTCTCTATTCTATCCTTCCTCTGCATACCTGGACAAGGCATCCAGAGAAGAATAGATAGAGTAGCTTGATACTGGTCAATCTAAGTATTCAGATACCGGGACAGGGTATCCAAACACCCAGACTTCCTAGAATTAAAGACACATCACTACCTATCTGCCACACTTATGACTCTAACTTACTAACTTAATGGTCCCTGACAACTCAGCCTAAGCTCTGATACCAAGTTGTTACACCCCGATCTCACAATTACCACTAATCATGAGATTCAGGCATAAATTGAGGATTTAACATAATAAAAAGATCACCCTTAACTTTTTCTTCTTTTTCAAACTCTTTGTTTTCTCGTATTAAATCACATAAACAAACTTTACAAGGGAATCTAAACATTGATTTCTTTAATATGATCTCAACATAAATGATACACATCCATACATTCATTCTCAGGTACATACGACATGATAATTAGATACATTCTCTCTTATTAAGGAAACAAAGATACAAAACATTACTTATAACACTCTCACATCTATACTAGGACCTAGAGTGACAAGGACCGACTGAACTTAACTAATCTCATACTTAACTCATGTGGTAGATCTACTCTGATGCTTTGACCTTCTTCAAGTCCACATGGTTTCCCAAAAAAAATTGTGAGTAGAGGGGTGAGCCTACTCACTCAGTGAATGAGTACTTCAAAGAAACAATCTAAAGCACTGATCAGATATACTTTTGAGCAACTGATATCAATTATAGCAGCAGTAAGCTTTAAAGAGATTGATCATTTACAATCATAAATATGACAGGATACTCTAGATATCAACAAGAGTAAATCAATATATGAGCATGCTTGATTAATTTCAAAGAGAACTAATAATTCAGAAACACACAAAGAATAATTGTTGGGAAATTGTACTCAAATCTTTCTTAGCCTTTCTTACTTATAAGAAACTCTTTAAAACTTATATTATCATATTTTAGCTTATGCCCTGATCATATGCAGTGTTCTCTACATATGAAGACTCATAGCGAACTACAATCTCACCGTAAAAGACTTAGCTTAAAACCCGGGAAGCTAAGCCTAGAATTGAATCTGGGTCTGCTTGACTCGAACTGTCATGTGTGACTAAGGCGGCTAAATAGTTGGCCTTTAACTGGACCTCTCCTTATAGGATTACAGAGGCGGAGGGTCTAAGACGCTCTATGGACCTCATCTTTGTACACTCTGTGGGTACCTCTAGGTTACCACTGGGATCTCCAGTTCATGTTGGGTAACCTATCTTCTCTTAGGAGACTTCCTCAAGGGCTTCGTCTCCCCACATGCTCTGTGGGTGCGATCTGATCCTCGTATACTGGTCGCTGCCAGGGTGGATCGTTTCCTCCCTACAGTGCAGACATCCATAGGGAATCTACGGTGTTCAGGGCACCTATGTCTATTATTTTATTATTCTTAGAAAGCTCTTTCTACATTGTACCTTTATCTTACTTATACTTGACTCTAATATCTCTATGGTACCGTGTCGATTTATTTAAAATTTACAACACAACATGTATATCATCCTTAACTTGGCAGAGCAGTATATTCAAACACTATATTATATTGACAAATCAACATACTATACATGCAGGCAGACTGAAATACTTGAATAAACATAATGCATGTCCATTTGGCACTTATAAACTAGAATCATGCAATTAAACATCTTAATATACTGATAAGAACTAATTACTTGGCATACGAGTAATCGTCATTTGCACCCATAGATTATTTGTACTTTCTTGGAAAATGTGCACATCGACCCAAATTCTGGGTTGTGCATCTCATACTGAGAACATGGTAATAAAAATGCTTAATTCATTGAACACCCTATCCTTAGGGTTTCATTTACCTCATTCACTTATCGCATGGCTCTCATAAGAATTTCATGCGACATAAACATTCACTGAATAAAGACTACTATCAATAAATCATATAAAATCAATATATGTATGAAACCTTAGAACTAAGATGAATTTGGTTTTCCATGCCATTCACTGAGATAACATGCATCAATAATAAAATTGAATAAATAAAGTCTATCGTGTCAAGAAAATCCATTCAAATGGATTTCACGATATCTATTTGCAAATATCCAACTTTCCTCGCATCTAGGGTTTCACCCTCTTTACTGTGATATCAAACAAACACTATTCACCTTAAATGAAATCCAAGATAGTATCTAATATATATGTACTATGAATTCAAATAAACAATCATTCATAACCAAGGGAATCCAGATAAACAAATTTCTCTATTTAATTATACAGCAAATTTCAGTCATAGACAAATTCCCTATATTTCAGTTTACTCTTATAACCTCTATGAATACTTAGGGAATTCTCATTAGGATGTATTTTATACATTTCTAATATGATTTTATCATCTAAAATTCATCCAAACAGAGGAAGAATTCGTTTCATATCATTTTGCAACAATTTAGATCAAACACACAACTCAGGGTTTGTAGTCGCATACTAAGCAATTAAAGATTATGGATGATTTAACCAATTTTCGTGCAATATACTGTTTAAAGGAAGTTCCAACTCACCCTAAGGTGTGAAAACACCTTAAAAATGCAGTTCATCCCTAAAAATCTCGATCTCATATCAAATCCCTAGCAATTCACCCGATTCTTCTTCATTTCAAATCGGAAACCCTAAAAATGAGGGATTATGAAGAAAGAGTGAGAAATGGGAAAGTTTTGACACCATTTCAGATGAAATCAGAGGAGGGACGGAATATTGACATGTGAGAGAAGATTCACCATTAAAGTCTATGCAAAGAAGCTAATTTTACATGATTTCATCATTCCTCATACCGCAAAACCCTAGGTCAGCATCTCCATCACTTTCTCCTCTCAAACCCTAACTCTCCCTCTCTCTCTAGGATTTTGTTTCTCTAGATTGAATCACGAATTATGAGAGATCCTTGTGTGTTAGGTTGACCATATAGAGCAATTGAGCTGCTTGTGTCAATTGCACATTGACCCCTCACTATATTTTCTCTTATTTCAGCTGAATTTTCTGTCATAAAAATATTACTATAATTCATCTACTGATAAGATCTAAACGCATCCAAAAATTATGAAAATTTTACATGTTGTTTATAATTGAGTTTCAGATCACCAATTAAAATTTCACATCATTTGGAGCTACCAATAAATAACTAAAAATAAAACACTACACTATTTAAAAGCACTTTGTCAGCATTTTGGTCGAAGTATAGTTCGATCGAGAACCACATTCAAAGAACACTCAAATATTCTAAAATTTTTCTCCAATATGTATGATTGAGTTATCCATATCATATCCAAAATTCAATTAAATACAAAATTTGTATAAATATGAAAAATCATTTACCACATTACTATCCTGATCAAATTCCATATTCATGTACTATCAAAACCCTAATTTTTTTCCGATTAGGGTTTACATTTATCAAACCCTAATTATTCAAACTAAAATCATAGTTAGAGTTTCTTATTAGGTTTGAAACATCACAATTTCTCTATTATCATTAATCAAGTCTAAATGATGTTCAATCTAATCAAGCATGTAATCATTCAGGTAAACCCTAGTTTACCAATTAAGCACAAATGTGGTCATTACACCTAAGGTGAGAGCCATTTTCCATTGCACAACACCAGAGAGAGGAGAGGAGAGAACAGGAGTGAAGGCTTCATATGGGATGATATGAGCACCTCTAGTGGGTGATTCTGTAGTTGAAATACAGCAAGTCACACGTACCTCGAAGGGGATCATCTGGATCGGCTATTCTCCAAGGGTTACCTTATATTTTCTAATGTTTCCCATGTTTTTCTCTTTATCTACCATGTATTCATCAATGAAAACCATGTGGGGTTAAACCCCTTAATTCCTTAGGATCTGCGAGTAGCCCAGATATGCATTGTATTTGACTTTCATGCATGAATATCATCTTTATCCCTATTTTCTAGATATAAATCTATGAAATTGTCTTGCTCTATTTATGCTTGATCACCATAGATAGATTATCAAAACCTCAATAATTTTGGGAGAGAGGTTAAGGGTTGGAAAAGCATAGATTTACCCATTTACTGTGCCCTTTTGGAAAAGTGGAGTGTAAATGGGAGGAGAAGCCTAGAGATTAATCATAAAGCACCTAACTAATCGACCAATTACTATGGAAATGGGATTGGCATTAGAATAGGTAGTGAACTACACTGTGGGAGTGGGTAGTTCTTGATACATGCTCTTTATCCAGGGATAGGGGTAATCAATATTATTGTTTGGAGTTAATTGCATAGTTATCCACGGTGAAACCATTATCCTGAGGTATTCCTTTTAATCTGAGTAACTTAATCTTTAAGCTTATTTCATTTCTACATTTCAAATATTTTACCAGCCTAGCTGATCAGATCATAGTTAGTAATAGTATTCTGAATTATGTTTCCCTGTGTTTGACTCGGGCCTCAAAAAGCTTGTATTACTTCAATACATACATTTGTGTATTACACGCACGTTATATGTGTGTCACTGATCACCTTAGCCACATCCATCTCCTTGAAAGTGACAACAGCCCCATTGATGACTCCCTCCCTAAAGAATGGCTGATGAACATCTCCTTTAAAATTCCATGGTTCTCTGACTATGTGAACTACCTTATTGTAGGATTCTTACATCTAGAGTACATCAGCCACTCAAATGAGAAGTTCCTTCATGATGCGAAACATTACTACCAGGATGAACCACATCTTTTCTGCCTTGGTTCTCATGGCCTCTACCACTCATGTGTGATTGAAGAAGAAGGGCACTCGATCCTTAAGTAGTTCCACTTGGGTCCAAAGGGTGGCTACATGAGTGCGAAAAAAACTGCCTTGAAGTTTTCATAGTGTCTGTTATATTGGTCCACCATTTTTAAAGATACATATGAATACATTTTTTCTCATGATCAGTGCTAGTGATCAAGAAACATTTCTAAATGTGATGATATGCCTTTGACATCTTGATAAGAGGTCAAAATATTTGATGTTTGGGTTTTAGACTACATGGTTCCATTCCCCCTTCCTTTGATTATCTTCTATTCTTTTTGTGGTTGACTATGTTTCTAAGAGGATCGATAAAATCCCTGGCTTAAAGTGACTCAAAACTTGTGATGAATATGTTCAAATACATTATCTTCCCTAGATTTGGGGTATCACGTACCATCATCTTTGATGGAGGGACACATTTATTGGAGAAAAAGTTTGGACTCTTGTTGAAAAGATATGGCGTTCATCACCGAGCAAACACACCATACCACCCTCAAACTTCTGACCAAGTAGAAGTATCTAATTGATAGATCAAGACCATCTTGAAGAAAATAGTGGAAAGGATAAGGAAAGATTAGGAAGTGAAGCTCAATGATGCCTTGTGGGCATACCATACTACTTTAAAGACCCCATTGGGTACCACACCATTCTAGTTGATCTACAACAAGTCTTTCGCTCTCCCAATTAAAATGAAATACAAATTTAGATGGGATATCCAATTCCTTAACTTTGACCTTTCTCTTATCAGAGAGAAATGATTCCTTCAGTTGCATGTTTTGGAGGAGCTAAGCATGTCTGCTTATGAAAATGCATGCCTCTACAAGGAGGGATGAAGATGTGGAACGACATCCACCTCAAGTAGAAGGACACTCATGTGGAAGACCAAGTTCTTCTCTATAATTCTTTCTTGATATTATTTTTGATGAAGATGAGATGTTGATGGCATGGGACATACTTCATGAAGAAGATCTACCCACACTATGTGTTTGTATCATGGGACAAGATCAAGGGTGAATTTTTCACGAATGCCCACCACTAAAAAGATACATCACCACATAAGATCTCACAACCAAGGAATCATCTCCACTTCCTCTTGATTTTATGCCTAACTACATTCTAAAAAACAAGGCATCGAGCCAAAAAAAAAAATAAGGCACTTGTATATATCTAGATGGATTGTTATTTTGTTTATTTGGTTAGCTTCCATTTCAATCGCTCTAGTTCAATTTCATAACTTAGTTTGCATTCCTTTGATCCAATTTTCATTGAATTTTTTGATTTGAGGTTTTCTCCTCTAAATAGGATCCAGGTGACCCCGTTGTCATCCTACTAGACTAGCTGATCATGGTGGTCCAATTTTTCCTAGGCACTCTGTTGCATTCTAATTGCCTGACTAGATCCCTCGGTTGCCCAATCTTCTAATAGCAAGTGTTTTTATCCAAGCAGTGGATCAGTGTACCACTTCACTGAATTGGGAGACTAGGAAAAATAACAAAGTATTAATAGCCACTGGGCTCAAAATCGAGGATTTGGTCAGCCGACCAATCCAACTGATCACCCGACCATAATGTTGCCCATAGATCATCAATAATCACTGGAATTATGGACCCACATGCGATCAGGTGATCTCAACACCATATTGGGCGACCTAGAGGAGGCCAGAAAATGTTAGTAGCTACTAGATTCCTTCTACTCAACCACCCATGCATGGTGATTGGCATGTGGGTCGTGGTGACTATGAGGTGATACACACCCATCATGCATAATACAACATTGGACAAAAATACCCTTCCCTAGTATCTCACTATTGGGGAACCTTCTACAATGAGCCACCTCCACCTGAGGAGCCACCTCCTTTTTCTACAACCCAATATTTGTTAGATAGACCATCTTGGGCATCCTTCTAGGCCCTGCCTCCACGGCAACCACTAGCACTAGGTGACCACGACAGTTGGTGGCATTTTTTGTGAGTTCTCTTCCCCTCCATTATGCATTTAGAGTTTTATCAAGGAAGAGCAATTTCTAAGTTTAGAATGGAGGGTGGGTGGTGTGTCTTTACTCCACCCTCATCATCTTCTATCTATTTATCAATTGCTTTCTAGATTAGCATTGCATTTGTACTCTATTTTCTTTACAAAAACCATGTTAGTTGCATGTAGTCGGCCATTACCTAATCGGCCTAGATTCATTTCCATTTGCATGTTTACTTTGAAATATCAGCAATGTACCCCCAGCTTTGAATGAAACAAATCCTTTTCATGACATGAATCTCATGCTACAACAAATATACTCATTAGTGGTGTTTGACAAATGTCACTAAAAAAAATTAAATGCCACTAAAACTATTTAGTGGCATTTAAGTGGCAATTATTGACACTTAAAGAAATGCCTCTAGTACCAATGCCACTCGAGAGTTAGTGGCATAAGTGGTAAATGCCACTAAACCTTTGCTTTTAGTGGCTTTTCAAAAATGCCAAATAAATTCCACTATAACAACAATTGGCATTTATACAAATGCCACTATAGCATTGATTGGCTTTTATACAAATTCCACTATTGTTTATTAGGATGTTGTATGAAACATTGTTGTTGTGTATACTGGTGAGGGCTCTGATCTCCAAACCATGACATAAACACGATTAAAACTTAGCGGAAGCGAATCGGTGATCAGCGGAAGACAAAAATCACGGGAAATTAAAACTTTTTCGAGATAAGAACTTGTATCCATAAAAACTCCTTTCATAAAGAGAGGTAACTGTTTACATCTCAGGATAATTACTTCTTGAGTAATTATATACATCAAGATACAAAATCTCAAGATCACATAACACAAGACTCCAAGACCTGAGAGTACAGAGGACACATAGGACTGACTCTAACTACACCACATGGTAGGACAAATCTCCACCTGAGATTACTGATGCCCCTGGTGCTGCTGCTGCTGAGACTGGTCACCTGTAGGTTGGTTCCTTCGTCTCCGACGTCCACCTAAAAAGTTGAAGCCTACGGGGTGAGACAATTATACATAATTGTCCCAGCGAGAGTTATAACTCTTCGCCAGAAGCTTTATTATAACATCAAAGAATATCTTAAACAGTAAAGCCTTCAAAGCATTCTATAACAGTTGCAGGTATAACAAGATCTCTACAATTTAGGAGATATGGAGAATGTCAACATTATTGCAATGTAACATCAATCAACTAACTTGGAGTCATCTCTAACAAGTTATACTACATGGTTGATTATGTTTTACAAACAACATTATGCCCTGTGGAGATGAGGCTTACCACTCATACTCCAACTGATCGCTGAGAAGCCGCATCAGTATCATACATAGGTCATTAAGAGAGCCAGATTCTCATGACCTTCACCTTCCTCAGTCAGTAAGAGGATCACTTGTAGGACATCTCGTGTCTCTACTACTATAGCTCACCAGGGTAAACTGGTCCTTCGCTATTCTAGAGTCACAGTGGCGTTCTGTACTCTCTTCGTCATCAGGAGGTTTCATATTTACCTACCACTGATACGGATATCTGTGCTTTCTTCGTCATCAGGAGGTTTCATGTTTACCTACCACTGATACGGTATGGAACTATAGTGAAGGATGGATGGATTCCACATCTACATCACTTTCCTACACTAGGATGTAAGGTTCTACACATCCATGTACCCCACATACTCAAAAGTATGTGCTCCAGGAGTTCCCTGAGGAAAACATGTTTCACCATCACTTAATTTCTGACAATGATGGATCTATGATCAGGGCTCTACATTATACTTGATTAGTTAGGTACATTCAGTATTCTTTAACAGCATACATTGTTCTTCAAACAATCACAGTAGCATAGCAGCTATAAAAGAAGAATACTAAATGTAACAGGCCTAACTCATATCAATCATCATTTCTCATTATCCTCATCACAAGTCATCTCTAAGGCATGACCTTGATGGTATTCATGGCTCTCATAGCCCATTCTCAGCATAGGATGCCACTGGCAAGGCATCATATTACTTTACTTATTCATAAGGCTAACAACATGCCTTCAATGAATATAACATCAACATCCATACCTGGATATGATTACCTTCATATCAGAACCTACATGGTTAATACATCTGATAAAGGTAATACAACAATAAGGAATGTGCTTCCTACTCTTATCATAAGAGTTAAATCTTTAATTCAAATCAAATAGAGTTTATTGCTCAAAAGCATGCCATTACCCTTGAATTAGGGTTTACTATTCACATCAAGGTGAATTAAACTCATAACATCATCATGTATGAGTAACATCTTCATTGATACTCTTGGATTAGTTAAAGGTTCATCATTTATCATAATTAGGGTTTCTATGATCCCACACAGGTGGATCATACCCTAATTATGCTCATTTATGTGCATTGGAGATACTTTACTCGAGTTTCCACTTAAAAAGGGTACTTTCTCTTTCTAGAAGTACTTTCTCTCTCTAGAAGTACTTTCTCTCTCATCATAATGTTAGGTTATGTCAGCATCACTCTAAAACAGGTTAGATTGAGTCATCATAGGCTAACATAGCCAAAAGCATCACCATTATGTGATTAGAGTTACTTTCTCTCTCTAGGGTACTTTCTCTCTCTAGAGTACTTTCTCTCTCTAGAGTACTCTCTCTCTCTAGAGTACTTTCTCTCTCTAGAGTACTCTCTCTTTCATCATACTAATGGTTGATGGTAACATTAGATTAGATCAAGTTGGATAGAGTCATTATGACTAAAAACATCATTCTCATGTAATTAGAGTTTGAATTGAGCAAGGTATAACTCAATTGACCCTTCAGGGGTATTTTGGTAATTCACCCCATTGATCATCATCATGGTCAAAAACCTTAGTCAAATAACCCCTTACTATCCTAGATTATCATTAGGGTTTGATTTGGGCAACATTGAACCATTTACATCATCAAATGATTGAAAGAAGTCAACTTGGAATTACATTGTTTGATTTCACTCATTAATCATCAATTGAGTGGAGATCGGTTGAAAGTGTTGACCGTTTGCCCACTTTGACTTTCCAAGACCGCAAGCCTCCTTCTAACCTCAAGACCGCGAGCCCCCCTTAGGCTTCAAGACCGCGAAGCCTCTTCAAGGGTTCAAGACCGCGAAGCCTCCCATTGGTTCCAGTTAATGTTGAGACCGCGAAGACCAATTTGAGTTGAGACTGCGAGGGTCATGAAGACCGTTTGCCCTTCTTTGACCTCAGGACCGCGAGGCCCTTCGCGGTCTTGAGACCGCGAGCCTCCTCTCGGTCTTGAGACCGTGAGCTCCCTCACGGTCTTGAGACCGCGAGCCCTCTCACGGTCTTGAGACCGCGAGGCTCACATGGTCTCAGCCGCTTGGTCTATCAACAAAATCAACAAAGCAATCGATGATGTCATCCGATGTTGAAGCCCTCAAAAGGTCAAATCTATGTTGACCACTTATGGATTGAGTCTATTAAGATTATGCTTGATCACTTGGTCATTCAATTGACCCATAATGGTTGAAATCGATTCAATTAGGGTCTATCAATGTTCGCCCATCAACACTCAACAGTGTGCATCAACACAAGGTCGAACCCTTCAATTGAGCTCCAATTGGGCCCAAACTTGGCCCAAACGGTCTTGAGGTTATGTGGGTGGACCCCACATGGTCTTAAGACCGTTTGCCCAAGATTTCATCAAAGTCTAAGGTGATTTGATAGGGGTTGAACCATGATTGAACCACAAAACAGAATTTTGATTAAATTGATAACTTATTTGCAATTGGGTCCTCAATTGGTCAAATTACTCAACCCTAGACCTTCAAACGGTCTTGGTGATTGTCCTCTCGGTCTTGAGACCGTTAGCCCCCTCACGTTCTTGAGACCGCGAGCCCTCTCACGGTCTTGAGACCGTTTGCCCAAAAAGGCAATTTCAGACCGTTTGAAAATCAGCAATTAATTCATTTAA
The DNA here is from genome assembly GCA_963693085.1 of Alisma plantago-aquatica. Taxonomy (NCBI): domain Eukaryota; kingdom Viridiplantae; phylum Streptophyta; class Magnoliopsida; order Alismatales; family Alismataceae; genus Alisma; species Alisma plantago-aquatica. The sequence continues at coordinate 1,513,345,137 of OY856410.1, read as the reverse complement.
AGTTGTGACTTAAAAAGGTTATATCTCCCGATTCCTTTGGATTTAGTCTCCCAAATTTTGAGGGTAATTAACCTATGTAATTAGGAACAGATTTCTTATACGGTCCACGCTCGGTCAACGGGGCCAAACGGTCTTGCGACCGTTTGCCCTGTCGCGGTCTCGAGACCGTTTGCTCACCTCGCGGTCTTGAGTCCGAGAGAGCAAACTGTTAGGACCGTTTAAGGAAAAGAAAAGCGGTGGGTTTTTCTTGGAAATCACGCCTTCATCTTCTAGCTCAAGAACAGTACAGATATCCCACGGGTTTGCTTGCAAAATAGCAGGGAAAAGTAGGGAAATACGAAGAGCTATCATTAAAACGCATATAAAGATGCACATAGTAAAGCATAGGTTTAGAGTTATAAAACCCGCCTAAAGCTTGCTTCTTGAGCTCCAAGCTTTAATGGCGTCCTTGAGTTCCCATAGGTTGGCCAAGGTGAAAACTCCAAGGAAGGATGAAAAAGAGACGGCTAGAAAGGTAGGGTTTCAAGAGTTAGCCATGAAGATGACCTTGAATTCGAATTCTAACCATGGAATTAGGCAAGAAGAGGGGTTTAAACCTACCTTGCACCCCTTGGTCATCCTCCTTAGCTCCAAGGCAGTCCTTGGTCGTCTTTGGTGAAATGAAACAGTAAGGGAACGAAGGTGAGTTCCCTTGCAACTAAGGGAAGGAGAGCTTATATACATGGGGTAGGATTTTCAACGTTAGTTCATAAGTTTCCCTTAATTCCAACTAAGTCCTTCCTTTATTACTTGCTCGTCCCTTCCTCTTTATTCTAAGGACAAACCTTAACTTAAGTTATAGAAAAGAAGGTAAGGAAGAACAGTCTAATAATAAAGTTCATACTTAAAGGGATATTGCACATATACCCTGATTATTCAATCACAAGGCCTGTTTCTTAACTTGATAACTCAATTGAGGTGAATTCCTCATCATTTATTCTCTAAATGATGGTAAGAGTCTAAAAAGATACTTTAGATGACATTCTTTACAAATTGCATCCCATCATTTGGGTAAATTACATTTTACCCCAAATTAGGGTTTCAAGCCCTGGGATTGCTTCCACAGCTGCACCTTGGTGCTCTAGCTTGGGAAATCCCTCAAACTTTGCCAAAGAGATTCTCATGATGTCTCAACATCAGAGGAACATCTCATCATGTGCAAATTGCAAGCTAACCCTTTCAACTGGGTAAATTGCACATAGGTCCCTGTATATCAAAACAATGCTACAACTTTAAATAAAAAGGAGCAAACACTGAAATATACGTTTCTGGGAACTTAATTACATGCTCAGAGTTAATCACAAAGATTTAATTACATATTTAGGCAAAACACCTAGGGTTGACTCATAATCTAGGTCAGGGATGTTACAAATGGCACATAAAAGATGCCACTATAATGGCATAAGAATGGTATATGATGGTATTTTCATGGATTTTGACAATTTGATTTTCATATTATTATCAAGATTTCTGAATGAATGCAACTCACAATATGAACACACATTTTTAAGAATATAGATTTTGAAAATCAATATTTTTTATATATAATCAAATGAAAATTACATGGGGAGGACATTCTACCTTGCCCCTTGTATTAATTACAACACACACAAAACACTCTTTCATACAATATTTTTTAAAGTATAGTATTTTCTACATCCTTTACAATATAATGTAAAGGCATACATGTATTTTATCATATTTGTATGTTGTTGAGTGTTGGTTATATGGCAAGAACTTGAGCTTGGTGGAAATTATCTTAATAATCTTGCATCACCATTCTTCAAGAACTTGGGCTTCTTCTCAAGCTCGTCAACAGAAGGCATGTCAATCTCACTGAGGATCTCAACAAACTTCACAAAAATGTAGGAGGTGTCGAAGACATGAAAATTTATGTCAATGGCAGATCTAACTAAGCCATCTTTCATACTAGGGATCAAAATCTTTCATCATATCAATATAAGCACCCACCACTCATGAAAACATGAGCCCTACACCTAGGAAAAAGAACTTCTCGTCTTACTTTTTCAACAAATTCTTGTTCATTATTAATCCAAACATATATCACAATTCTTCATCAAAATGATTAGGAAACAAATGGAAACAATAAATAGTGTTGAAAGATTAACTAGTAGATGATCCCAACATTAGCAGGTACTATGATTTCTGACATGTACTTTAACATATGATTTAGCATGAAATGGAAATGAAATCCCTTATGTCAATCTCACTCTCAACAAATAATATGTTACTCTTTTTCATGTTTCATACATGCAAACAAGGAAAGTCGGGTCTAAAAGTGACATCTAAAACCATTAGAAAAAATGTATAAATAAACATGTTCAAATGATAAACTAATTACTAAGTTTACCTTGAAGTGGTATATTGGATGCATTACTTAAGTAGGTAGTCCTCAACAACCCTTCTGACATGTTTGATATTCTTGAGTGAACCTATTGCAAATATTTTATTTCCCTAACCATTCAAAACATGCAAGAAGTTAGTCAAATGATCAATACACTCTATACTATATCCTTCTACATTAGAATTGTAGTTATTTTTTATAAGATATTCTTTTGATATCTAGTTGTGTACTTCTAATTCAATATGTGAAAAAATTTTACAGGTGGGGTGAAGAGATTCTTTATAAACTTCGACTATAACATAGAAGTCAGTAAATATTTCAAGAAGCTACAAATAAAAAATGTGTTACCTCAAATTCTGCATAGATCAGAGAGTAATGTAACTACATGAAGGTAGTATATCAGCATCATTCCCAGATACAATTTGAGGAAAAGACATGAATGCATCATTGCCTACGCTATAATTAAACACAAATACATACTCAAATAAGAATTGATCACATTGATATGTTTTCTCCAAGAAACAATAGGTACTCGTACAAGATTGATATTTTAAATAGAAGAACAAAAGTTCTTTACTAGGATCATCCCCATTATCAAGAAAGTAGTGCCCACTATCATTCCCTTTATTTACACTCGAGTCATGTCGATGGCCTTCCTAAGATCCTCAAGCTTATCTAGGTATAGAGGCAAAAAATAAACTTGGTAGGAGACGTACACAAACAGTAGGAATGTAATGATATGGGTAGGAAATACATCAGATCCAAACAGAAACCAAGATATAATTATGAGTGAAAATTGCATCATACCTATAGGGTCAGTAATTACAATTTAAACTAAGTATACCTTGGTACATGAACAACTCCAAGACAGTACCAAGAATTGTAACACTCTTCACCTACTTGCAAAGCATTCTAGTGTTTCTTGCACAATTCAAGGTAAGAGACACCACCATGAGCACCTGCACTTAAACTATATGCACACATATATCTTAGAATAAGAATTTTAGAGAATGTGTCTGAGTTGTGATCAACAACCACACTAAAATGCTACTATCCTGGAAAAAAGAGATGTTCAAAAAAAATTTAACGGTTGTTTAAGAGAAGAGAGAAATTGCTTACCAAGATCATCAATATTGTCAAGGAAGTAGTTCCCACCATCATACCCCTTCTTTGTACTTAAACTATGTGTATACACCTGCACAAGTTCCTACTATAACTTCTCCCAAGTGGACTACTGATGCAGCCCTATTTTAGGGCTTCATCTTGTGTTATTTTGCTCTTCAATCACATTTATACCTGTTAGATTGCATGTCATTCCCCCTAATATGCTTATTTGTATAAAATGCACTTATGGACATTATTTGCATGTTTTTCAGGCATTTGGACCATGATTGATGGAAGAAAGAGAGAAGGAGTGATCCTAGGGTTCCTCTGTACTTGGAGAGGCCCAAAGTGAAGTCTGACGCTCCCTCGACCTACCCCTAGTGGCCAAAGATCATTTGAAGCAAAGATGTCCAAGAAAATCCGAAGATACAAGTCAAAGCGCTGCCCCAGGACTCAGCACGGTCGTGGTACAACAAAACGGTCGTGCTAGGTCACTTAGAAATTAACAAGCTCAACATCCAAGTGAAGCAGAGAACACCACGGCCGTGCAGAGCACCACGGCCATGCAATGGGCAGACACCACGGCCGTGCTCCATAAAACGACAGTGGCACAGCAGAGCAAAATGGCTGTGCCATACACCACGGCCGTGGCACACCACCACCACCACGGCCGTGTTGACCCACCACGGCCGTGGCCATTTTGACCACCAACCTGACATTGTGCAATTTAATTCCCACGACCGTGCCCCAGCCACCACGGTCGTGGCCTACCCTACCCACCACGGCCGTGGTACCCCACCACGGCCGTGCTACTCACAAAATCCAGCCACTTTTCACTGCTTTCCCCATTTTGCCCCTAACTTAACCTAGTGCTTCCCCCACACCTATATATACCTAGGTTGCGGCTGGGGCACGAGGTTAGCTACCTACCACCGCCTCCTAGCTCCCCAAATCGCCATCCACTCCATTCCACTCCATATCCACCTCAAATCCACCCCATTCCACCATTTTCACCACCAAAACACTAGTTTAGACTAGTTCCTACCCATAATCCCATTCATTCTTCACCCTTACACCTTGGAGGAGGGAGGAGGTCGACTTGTTGCTGCTGGAGAGAGGATTGATAGCCACTACTTCGAGCTCCATGGCCACCTCTATCTTCTTCTCCTCTCTTTTTGTATTTTCCATGTATATGAGTAGCTAGGCTCTTTGGGTGGGCTGTTTGGGGTCAAATATGTTACTTTGATACCATGTTGGGGGAAAATGACATGTAAACTTTGTAATTCCATTTGTTAATGATTATATTCTATTTCTATCTCATTCTCCATGGATTGCTTGTTGGTTTGTGTGTGAAATCACCTAGGAATTTGGGCAAATTGCTTATATGTGTGAATTTTGGGATTTGCCCCTAGGTCCAATTCTTGGATCCCTAGGTTGCCTCCCATCTTCCTACATCTTAATCAATCTCCCTAAACCTAAGTGAGAGATCTAAGTAGCTAGATTAGATAATTCTAGTGCAATTAGCATGGTGTCTTCTTAAGGCTAGAATGTGGGGGAATTGGGGTCCAAAACCCTAATCTCACCTCCCCATTACTACCCTCGGCCCCTAATTGCCTTAGGAATTCCTAATCTAGAAACCTAGACTTGATTAGACTCTAATTGAATTAAACCTAACCCCTAACCCAATTGAGCCTCGTAAGGGTAGTAGGGGGTGTTAGGGACTAGTTCCCCTATACACAACCTAGCATATCCATGGACAGTTAGTAGCTTAGGTTAATTCATTATACTCTAACTTGTTGTTTGGTTTGGATAATCTAAATGGAATCATAATGTTCATATGTCACCCCCAACTTAAGTGATAAGTTCATACCCCTAAACATCCCACACATCTCTTTACTGCTTAAAACCCTAGTTTTGTGCTCGCTTAGCTTAGTTAGTTCTTTTCTTGCTTAGTTAGCTTCTTGCCTTGCTCTTGCCTTGTTTATGCTAGTTTAGTTCTTTAATTTCTCTTTTAATCTTCTTGTTTTCTTTAGTGTAATTTGCTATTTCATACCCAGCTTAATCCTTTCTTTCCTGCTTAGTCTTAATCTAGTCTAGGGTTAACGTAGATTTCATTCCTGCCTTTAACTGCTTTCTTGTTCATCCATAGTTAACAATCAAATCAACCTTTAAACCCTTAACCCTAGTCTCCGCAGTAGGAACCTAGCTAAACTAACGTAGCTCTAGTGCCCCCTCTTTTCCCTGTGGATCGACCCTATACTTGCCACCTTCCTATACTACGACATGACCCCGTGCGCTTGCGGGTGTAGTTGTTTTAGTAGAAGTAGGTGTGTTAGTTAGGTTTATAAATTTCGAAAGTGAATCCACCGTGTGTTCCGACCTTATGGGGCGCATCTAGTCGGGTCAAACCGGGTAGTGTGTTAGCACCACTAGAGGAATCGCATCAAGCTTTCTGGCACCGTTGCCGGGGATTAGAGGCGCTCGGCCTAGCTAGTTAGTTTTGCTTTGACTTTTCCTACTGCCCTCATCATTGCTATTCTTTATTCATTTTTCTTTGCATTCTTTGTGTATATTGGTTTACTAACTTGCTTTCTTTTGTTTGGTTGTGCTTTGTGCATGTGACAAGCCATTCGGGAGGAAACAAGATGGGAGACCAAAATACACCTCACAAGCCGTTTCAAGACTACTTCATGCCTAGAAACTACAAATCGCCAATTGCTAGCAGGGTTGATCAAATGCCAGGGGAGCAATTCTCTATTCCTCCAGGTCTTCTTTGGCTCCTGCCCATCTTCTACGGCTCAGAGAGTGAGAACCCCTATAAGCACTTGGACACCTTTCTTGAAGTATGCTCCACCTTCAGGACGTCGACAGCTAGTGATGATACAATTCGGTTGACCTTGTTCTCCTTCTCCCTCAAAGATAGAGCTAAAGACTGGTATGACTCAAGAAAGGACATTATGAGTTTGGAAACAATGAAGAATGCTTTCTTAAGACAGTTCTACTCTATTGCAAGGTTGACACAAATGCGGCGTGCCGTGACAAGTTTTAGTCAAATGGGAGATGAGCAGTTTCATAATGCATGGGAGAGATTCAAGAAGTTGTTGAGAGAGTGTCCTCACCATGAGATCCCTTTGTGGCAGCTAGTTCAATCTTTCTACTCTGGTTTGTCTCTAAAGGACCAAGACACAGTGGACTCTTCTTGTGGAGGAGTTTTCATGGCTAGGCCACCTGAGGAGATATGGCCTTTGTTTGAGCAGTTGGCTGAAGGATCAAGAATTCGGGCTTCTAGCATGATGAATGAAAGAGGGTATGCCTTTGGTGTGACACCCCCTACTCATGATGACTCAAGCCCGCAAGTGATATAGATTCTTGGTGACATGGTGAACTTCATGAAGAACCAGGTGACAAATGCTCCCTGCCACCTGGTCAATTCTATTGAGTTCTATGGGGAAGAAAAGAAGACACCTCACTCCTATAGCTACCAGGAACCACAAAGTCCTACATACAGCTCAAGGTTTGAGGAAGAGGTTCTATCCAGATTGAAAGTGTTTGATGATGTTCAAAGGGATGTAGCAAGGTTAGAAGAGAGAATAGAGCAGCTATCTTCTATAATCGCTCTCCAAGAGGAAAAATTGTCTTCAAGACCCATCGTGAGCCACCATGAAGCAAGTGGACCAATGCCCTCTTCACAAGTTTTCTATAGTCCACCCCCCATGCAAGTGCATCCCATTCACTCCTTCCAAGGCTATCCCCAGCCTTACACTCCTCCACCACCTCCCTCACCTCAAATTTCACAAAATTTCACTTTCCAACCCCAATTCTCTCACCCCCCTCAATTCCCTTCTCCACCTCAATTTCAACCCCAAGTATCACCTCCACCTCCTCCACAGCCACAACATGCTCCCCCTCTCCACCATGAGCAAGGTAGTGTCGTGACAGTTCTAAGGAGTGGAAAAACTCTTGAGCAGCCCGCAAGTCAAGGAATGGTTGATAAAGCAAAGCAAAGGCAGCCAAGTGGTGATACTGTGATTGATATTGCTGAAGATGATGTTGTGATACCGCATGTTGAGTTTGGGATTCCATGTGATCCATCACATATCCCTTGTGCAGGTCCTACCATCCCTAGTGTTCCACCTCATGTTCATGTAAGTGCAACAAAAGCTAGTGATCCTCCAGTTGTAGGAGCACTAGATGAGCCACCAGAATTGAAAAGGAGGCAAAAGCACAATGTTAACATTCTTGAGGTATTTCGTCAGGTAAAGGTGAACATTCCACTTTTGGATGTTATCAAGCAAATCCCATCATATGCCAAGTTCCTCAAGAACCTATGCACTGTGAAAAGAAGGTCAACGGGGAGGATTCCAAAGAAGGTGAGACTGAATGAAAAAGTGAGCTCCATCATACAACACTCACTCCCCGTGAAGAGAAAGGACCCAGGAGCCCCACTCATACCTAGTTACATAGGGGGACATCGCATAGACAGGTCCTTGCTTGATTTTGGATCTAGTGTGAATTTGATGCCATATCATGTCTATGTTGAGCTGGGCTTAGGCAAGTTGAAGTCAGCACATTGCACTCTCCAGTTGGCAGATAGATCCATAAAAGTGCCTAGAGGTAGAGTGGATGACGTCTTGGTAATGATAGACAAGGAAAAAGGCGTGGTGTTCCTGGCGGATTTCATTGTACTTGATATGGAGCCGGAGGATAGGAAGATTCCCATCATCTTGGGGAGGCCGTTCTTATCTATAGCTGATGCCGACATTCATGTACGCAGTGGCACCATGACAGTCTCATTTATGGACATGAAGATCAACATCAACATGTACAGAACCCCAACCCAGCGAGTCTGAGATAGGGATATTGGACATGATCACTTCACAAGTCCAAATGGGCAATTGAGAGAAGGACATCAGGGTGAAGAAGTTAATGATAATTATTGTGATCAAAGGGATGAGGAAAACAGATTGAGTGCAAAAGAAGGATGCATGTTTTGCAAGAATGGACACATGAGAATGCCAAATGGATGAAATTTGAAGAATCACCAAGAAGCCTAGCTGAAGGCAAGAAACTCAGCGCTTGTGGGAGGCAACCCACCTAGGTTTGGGAATTTTTGACCCAATCTACATTTTTGATATTTTTGCTTTGTTTTTACATTTTTCCAAGAAAGCACACACACACTCGTTTTTGATAGTTTTTGTATAGTTTTGATATGTGCAGGTGAGAACAGAGTGAAATGAAGAAGAATAGATGAAATTTTGATAAAGAGTCAATAGAATATCAACTTGAGATCAATTTTGATGTTTAAACAAGATTCAAGTCTCCTACTGCTGTTACAGTGCCCAACACGGCCGTGGTACATCAACACGGTCGTGGTGGTGCAATCACATTCAACAAGGAAATGATCAGAAAATTCAGAAAAGCAACTAAGTTTTGAACCAGGGCAGAACGGCCGTGCAAGGCAGCACGGCCGTGGTACAAGAAGCCACCACGGCCGTGCCGCACGGCCATGCAGCAGGCCGATTCCAGCAGATTTAAGTCAATTTTTGCAAAACTTCTTTTCACTTGCTCATTTCTCCGAAGAACAGAACAGCCGTGCTCCGCGCCCTAGCGCCCGTGCAGCACTCCGCCCGCCTCCTCCAGCCTTCAAATCCTCACCAAATCACCCCCAAACCATTCCCAATCACTTCCCTACCATTTCCACTACTTAATCTCCTAATCCCACCCATTTCCAACCACAAACGCACCACTTTCTCACCATTCCGCCCCAACAGCCCCGTTCTTCGGAGAAATCCGAAATTTTCTAATTCCACTTCAATTTTCGAGTGAGAATGAAGAAGTTTGCAAGGAAGGCAGTAGAGAAGACTAGGGGTGTCACCCCCTACCAAAGGAAGACAAGGAACAGCCACCCCCAGTTGACGGAGGTGGAATTGGATGCCACTGTGGAGTCTATTGCTGAAGAAGCCTCTGTACAGCCACAGTGGGGGGCACCATCTTCGTCGCAGCCACCGCCGTCTGCCTCCCGACACTCCGTCTCATCTAAGAGACCTTCCGCCTCAGCGGCGAGGCCGTCAGTTTCGGCCGCACGACCGTCCGTCTCCTCCGCGGCACAGCCGCAACCCGAGCCACAACGACGACCACGTCGACGCCTCATTTTACATGATGAAGATGATACTTATATGCCTGAGGTTGAGCCGCAACCAAGCCCGCCACAACGCCCATTTTCACAGCCAGAGGTTACTACAGGCAGGGCAAAGGAGCCCAAGCACCCTGGATGCCTGACACACAGAGTGTTAGCTACTAGATACCCATGCCAAGCATCATTGGAGGCAATGGGGTTCTTTGTCTATTTTCAAGAATTGATGCAAAAATTGGGGCTTTATGAAATATTGACACTGCAGTAGGAGACCTACATTGAGCTGATGCAGCAGTTCTTCGCCACGCTAGAGAAAGCAACCAATGATGGCGAGAATGAAATTAAGGTAACGATTGGGGACAAGAGGTGGAAGATAACCTCAGAGATGTTAAATCAGATTTTTGCCCCAAGTGGAGAGATGGCTGCCCTCCTAGATGGAGGAAGGACAGAAAATGACTCTAGTTCTACGTATCAAGCCATGTGGAAGTGTTTCACCGGCCAAAGTACATTTGTAGCAAGGAAATCAAAGACAAGTGGTATTCATAGCCCATTTCTCCGCTATGTTCAGAAGGTGTTGGCAAACACCATCTTTGGCAGGTATGAAAATCAAGGCAGCTGCACCAACAAAGATCTTTTTGTGTTTGGTTGGATGGAAAAGGAGAGACATGTGAACTTGGGGGCGTTATTGATTGATCACATGAGGACAATCCCGTCCAAGAGCACAAATCCATTTGTAATGGGAGGGATTGTAACTTCTATTGCCACTGCCTTAGGACATGACATGACAGGATATACAAAGGCAGAGGGTAGCAAGTTGGTTGATTTGCACTACCTGGCCCGCTCATCCATGATTACAGTTATGGATCAGAAGATCATTTACCAAATCAACCCACCCTACCCAGGAGTCACATTGGAGTTTCCTTACCATACTCCTCCCCTCATGGCACAGTTTGGACCATCGCCAGATTTTCTGGAAAAGTTGAGGAGGTACGAGGAGGAGAACCCCAAAGGAGAGGAAATCCATGAGGTGAGGCTTGCAGGGAGTCCAGGAGAGCCTTCACAGGCGGCAGAGCAGAGGCGGACGGCAGAGGAGAGAGCGGCAAGACGGGTGAGGCACAGAGAAGAAAGAATGGGAGCGTCAGAGCCACAGCAGCCTTCAGTGAATGCATATGATATGAGTACCATCCATGCACATCTGGAGGGCATTCAGGCGACGCAGGACAGAATTCTATAGGCACAAGAGGGCTTTCAGAGGACACAGGATGCCATGTGGTTGGACCACCAGCATATGCATTACCAGGTCAACCACCTTTATCAGTTTCACAATGCCCAGGCCCAGAGGAACCCACAGTGGGGTGAGGACTGGTGGAGTTCTTTATCAGCTTTTCAGGACAGCTATCCGCCTCCACAGTCAGACTACTGGGGCGCCTACTACATGCAGGGAGGAGCACCTCCACCACCTCCACAGTGATCATCTACCCTATCACCCTAGACTTTAGTGTCATGCTGAGGACAGCATGATTCAAAAGTTTGGGGTGGTAGGGCGGTATGCCCTCATTCTTCTTTCACTCATTTTTGCATCTCATCTGCTATTTTACTTTTTGTTTGTTGTTTTTCATTTATTTTGCTTGTCGTGCTATCTAGTCTATAATTTTACTGCTTTGCACACCTGCATTCCATGTAGTTTACCTTATTGTCATTTTTTGCGTAATTTTCAAAAAAATTGCTCTTTTGCCATGCATTGCATATCATGTAGATTTTTGGTAATTTTGCATGTTTTAGTTAGGATTTGCTTGTTTACTGCTTTAAGTTCAATAATTTAGGCTTAGATGTGATTGAAGGCAACTTGGCACCATTTTGGCCAATTTTGCCCAAATTTGGAACTTCTTGTCTAAAAATTGTGTTTTGACCCAATCTCTACTGTTTTGAACTAAAATGTTGACCTTTGAAAAATGCAAGTGAATTATCATTGTTTGTTGCTAAGTGGTATCAATGTTCGACTTTTTACATGTGCATCACCTCTCTTAGGATTGTGATTGATTTGGTTGAATTGTGAAATTGAGCAAGCTTTGAACGCTTAGTGTTTGTGGAATTACTTGTTTGATATATCAATTTCATTTTGTTCATTCATGTGGTGTGATATCGTGGATGAAGTGTTGGATTAATTCTCATGCAGGATGTCTTATGTGGAAAATCATACCAGTGACCCCTCTTTGACCCGACTATTCTTCCACCATCTTCATACCCATCCGCCTCATAAAAAGATGCCCTAGTGCACATAATCAGCCTTGGCCACCTCCAAAAGTTTGGGGTGGCCATATCTTTATCTCCCCGCTTCACTCTATCCACCATATGCCCTATCTACACCAAGGGCAAGAAAAAGAAAAGAAAAAAGAAAAGCAAAATAAAATAAAATGATGCTCCTGTTTAAGAGCATTCAAATAAAGTAAGGGTAGTAGGGGGTGTTAGGGACTAGTTCCCCTATACACAACCTAGCATATCCATGGCCAGTTAGTAGCTTAGGTTAATTCATTAGACTCTAACTTGTTGTTTGGTTTGGATAATATAAATGGAATCATAATGTTCATATGTCACCCCCAACTTAAGTGATAAGTTCATACCCCTAAACAGCCCACACATCTCTTTACTGCTTAAAACCCTAGTTTTGTGCTCGCTTAGCTTAGTTAGTTCTTTTCTTGCTTAGTTAGCTTCTTGCCTTACTCTTGCCTTGTTTATGCTAGTTTAGTTCTTTAATTGCTCTTTTGCTCTACTTGCTTTCTTTAGTGTAATTTGCCTTTTCATACCCAGCTTAATCCGTTCTTTCCTGCTTAGTCTTAATCTAGTCTAGGGTTAACGTAGATTTCATTCCTGCCTTTAACTGCTTTCTTGTTCATCCTTAGTTAACAATCAAATCAACCTTTAAACCCTTAACCCTAGTCTCCGCAGTAGGAACCTAGCTAAACTAACCTAGCTCTAGTGCCCCCTCTTTTCCCTGTGGATCGACCCTATACTTGCCACCTTCCTATACTACGACACGACCCCGTGCGCTTGTGGGTGTAGTTGTTTTAGTAGAAGTAGGTGTGTTAGTTAGGTTTATAAATTTCGAAAGTGAATCCACCGTGTGTTCCGACCTCGTGGGGCGCATCTAGTCGGGTCAAACCGGGTAGTGTGTTAGCACCACTAGCAGAATCGCATCAACTACCCATGGACTTCACAATTATTTTCTTCAAAAATAATATTTGGGATCATGGTACATACGAGCATATAGCAACATTGATCAACAAGGAAAGAAATCATGACAAAATATTATATATGAAACATTAACTTTTTCTTGTTAATCAATGTTATTAACTTGGTACAATATCTTGTCAGTAGATATGTGATCTTACTTGAATATGTCATAATTTCTTTAGTAGATATAATCTAAAGGTTACATTTTCAAGTAGATACAATCTAAAAATACAAACACATTAGAGGACAAAGAGATCCACAACTATATTTTAATATAACATAAACTACGTGCATTCATCTTACAATGAGTAGTCATTTAGCTAAATGTGAATGAAAACGCTATAATTGATCTACACCATAATTTCAAAAAAAAACTGGGCATGTGGGAATGGGGTTGTGAGTTATTTTTTTAACACATATACTAGTTGATATTGTAAAAGAAAAAATCAAGATCTAAGGAAAATTTAACTGCATCCCTTCCAGAAACACTAAAATAAACCATTTCCATCTGTACATGTTCCAGGTCTAATATTCATCTTGATAACCATTACAAGTGTGTAGGTGTAATAGTGTTGCCATGTATAACAAAAAAATTCTAACACCAAAGAATAATTATACATGACATGAGGATGAATAGATGATAACATATTAGAACATTCCATATAAATGATACAAAGAAAAAATATGTGCAAATGAATGCAATAAAGTTTCTTCTAATCAATTTATCATATTGATGAATGCATATTCATCTGGGCTCAATCACCTCGTTTGGCCCAGTTTTGCTTACATCTCGTGCTTATCGACCATATCTTCTAACATTTGATTTGTTTTGGTTTAATCGGATTTATCCCTATTTTTATTGAATTTTTGCACCTTTGTGCATGCCATTTTGGGCATGTGGGCCCTATCTTCTCAGCCCATCTTACCAGATTACAGCCTCTTTTCCTTTGCTAACTCCCGCTTCTCCTCCAACAGGTCGCAGTCTTCTCCCAGCTTACCCTAAAATGCGACCGCGGTTCCCAACAATCGTGACCGCAGCAACACTCCACACTCCTAACACCGCGATCTAACCTAGCAAACCAATGTCCGCGGACCACTTCCATCCTCTCTGATCACGATCGCACTCCTCACCTCCGTGATCTCTCCATCTACTCCCTACTCGATCGCGATCCACCACCTGCACCGTAGTCTTCCTCTCCACTGCCACCCAATGACCTAGCCCTCAACACCGCGATGTTCCTCCTCACCAGCAACTTCACCCTCATGATCGCGATCATTGCAGCTACCTCTCCACACTGCAACCAGTCCTCATCTTCACCATCCGACATCGCGACTCCACCCTAGAATCAATAGAACCCCTACTAGCATCATGACATGTCCTTGCCCCAACTTCTCTTCCACACCTGGGGTCTTCGTCTTCACTTTCATCTGGTCGTGATCTCTCATAACTGCGACCCGATCTACTAGCTTTCCCACGGTTCCCGACAACCACAATCACTCCCTCGTCTCACCAAAACTGTGACCAAGCCTTACAGAGCCACGATCGCGGTGTCTATGAACCGCGACCACGGCAAAACTAGGCTCTACTCCACTCATGATTGTGACCCTCCCTCTCTTGCTGCTAACCATGACCGCGGTTCCAACATCCACTACCTGTCTACGATTTCCCACCTAAACATCACGACCCGCGATTCCCTCTTCCACTATCCACGACCACGGTTTCTTCACCATCCAACACCATGACCACGCCGTCATGAGGAACTGTGACCCCCTCCAACTATGACCCAGCTATCAAAGGGCCGTGACCAAGGTCTAAAGGTAACAGATCCAGTGCCCAGCCCGGGCCTATAAATAGGAGCACACCCCTAGCCATTCAGGCATCCTCTCCCGATGTCATTAGGCTGAAGGTCTGCCCTGAGCCTAGGGAGATGATCCCCACAGCCAAGAGCCTACCCTTGTAGTGGTCTTGCGCCCTCGTTCATCCAGATCTAAGGTGGAAACCCAAATCTACAAGCCACTCCATCCAAATCTAGATCTAGATCTAGAATCGGATCTAGATCTGTTGCATCCACCTCGTGCCTACGCCGCCATCACGTCCACAAGTTGCTCCTCTTTCTACAAGCAAGGACCATGAGAAGAGAGAGAAGGTGGAGAGAGAAGATCTGCCCCATCTGCTGTGGTGTTCTTCCCTCCTCATCCAGATCTACCCTGACATTGTGTAGAAGACCGTCTCTCCACCGAGCTGTGGTCATCTTCTTCACCATGCTCATGGCAGAATCCTCTCTCTCTCTTGTTTTTCTTGTTTCTTGCACAATGAGCGAGTAGTTTCCTTTTATTGGGGTGTGGGACTAGCCCCGCTGCCCATGCTTACATGTTCATTTACTAAACATTCCATGGCATGTATATAACTTTTCATTTCATTGTTAATCATCGATGTGTGCTTGTGGATTGATCACCTGCTTGCATTTATCTTGTTCTTTTCCTATGTTGCAAGAACTTCAATATGTAGAATTTGAATGTTGATTAATGCGGTTGACTCCCAAACTAGAAATAGAATGGGATTCCTTGAGGTTGTAAGTGTATGATCTGTAAGGGGACGAGCCATCTAGACCATGGTGACACTTCTGTGTGCCTAACGCCTGTATAGGGGGCCCACAACTTTAGTTGGATTTTTGTATCTTTGGAACCGTAAGTGCATGATCCGGATGGTGACAAGATATCTGATGCCTAAGGTGATGCTTACGCGGACCTAACCATCCCTTAGGGAAGCTTCGCAGTAGTTCTATTTGGATGGTTATATCTAGCCAGGATGTTTGATGTTTGGATATGTTTGCATGTGCAGTGGCGGTGAAACTCGAGACCATCCCAGTGATTCCCATCATTAATCTTTAATCAACTTTTAATCTCGCTCTTTACTTTCCTTACATTTAGTTTAATTAAACTCAAATCAACCAACCTTATTCTAAATATTAGTCTTGATTTAACTAGATTTGACTAGTAAAAGATTCTTCAAAATGTTGTCCCTTGGGATTCGATCCTCAACTATATTGCAATAAGACCCGTCCACTTCCGGGTGGTATTATTGCACAAGGTTTTGGTTAAAAACCCAGGGATTTCAGCCCTGGGTGAGTTTGTTAGTGCGATAATAAACTACGTCAAATTCTGGTGTCGTTGTCAGGGACAACAAAATTATCTAGTCAAATCTAGTTCTCTTGAGACTAATCTAGGTTTTTCTTTTACTTTTGATACTATCGAGCATCTACTTGAATTTGATTCTACTCCATCCATCTTACTACCGAAACATCTTTCCATCCTAGGTACCCACAAAGTCTAGTGTATGCGTCGTTCGGACAGTCTCGGACTCTCCGCTAGCTTTGACCCTGAGATAGATAGAACCTTTCATCGTCAGAACAGAGAGAACCAAGCTAGGATGGCACAAGAGGAGAAAATAGCCCGAAGGGTAGCTCAAGCCCTTAATGCACAAAGAGATAGGCTTATGTAAGAAGCCTGAGCTATAGTTCAATAAGAAATCCAAGCAGCCCTAGCAGCAGCTCAACAAGATGAGTTACAAAAGGACCTTAGAGAATTCTCAATCCCTAAAGTTGTTGATGTTCATCACCCAGTGCAACACCCTCCCATCAACGCTCTGAATTTTGAGATAAGAGCACATTGGGTTACACTACTTCAGAATAGCCCTTTCTATGGTAAGCAAGGAGAAGATAGTCAAGAACATCTTCTAAGGTTTATAGATCTATGTGCTATGACAAAGCAAAATGGAGTCACAGATGATGCCATCAGACTCCGTCTCTTCAAATACTCTCTTGCCGATAGAGCCATGAGTTGGTATAACTCCTTGCAATGCGAACCCATCACTACCTGGGAACAACTTCAAAACATTTTCCTGGAGAAATTTTATCCTCCTTCTCTCGCTAATGAAATTAGGGGTCGAATAACACAATTCACTCGGGTCCCTGGTGAAACCCTTACAGAAGCATGGGAAAGATATAAAGAGCTCCTACGCAAGTGTCCACACCATGGAATTCCTAAGAATCAACTAATCAAAATCTTTTATAGAGGTGTGGATGATGATATCAAGAAGTTTTTAGACTCCTCGTCTGGAGGAAACTTTATGCGTCAAAGTTATGATAGCGCATGGAAAGTTGTCACCCTTGGAGCTAAAAATCAAGCCAACTGGGGTAGACCCGTAAGTAAAGGAGTGTTGAAGGTTGGTATGGCAGAAGCTACTCCTGAGTACAAGTCTATTGTCGAGTCTCTCAAGCTTCGAGTTGCCAAGCAAGACCAACTTGAATCATCTTTTGCCGCCTATGAAAGAAGACATTTGCCCCCTCGACAATAAGAAAAAGTTAAGTCAGCTTCACTGTTCTATGAAGCATGTAAAGGCATCGATCATTCTACTCTAGCCAGTAATATCCTCTATGATGTTGTTCTGAGCAATACTTGTGCCCAAGGAGATAATGGTCAAATGGAAAATCTGAATGCTATCAACACTATCCCTGGATAGGGGTATTATAACTCGAATCAGAGAAGGAACCATCTGAGTTTTCAATATGGAAATCCTTCAGGAGCAGAAAACTCATGACAACTTGGTTCAAATAATCAACAATGAGGCCCACCAAGATTCCAGTATAAACAACAACAAAATTTCTGAAATCAAGGGAATAATAGGGGTAACTTTCAGAACATGAACTACAACAATTATCAGAATAACTCTCAGTTCCAGAATCCCAACCAAGTCCCTTACTAGAACCAACAACAAGGGCAACAAGTTGGTCCCATCTCTCCTGATGACAAATTGACAGCTATTGATAAGATGTTGCAATCACAGTAGACTATGATAACTAACCAGCAAGCCCATCAGAAGGCTATTGAATCTCAACTAGCTCAACTTTCATCTAGCCTCAAGTCACCTACTAGAACTTTTGCTGGCCAACTAGAGAACAATCCTAAGCATCCTAAACAACTAAAGGTTGTTACCACCAGGTCCGGGAAAGACTACTTTGACCCCACTATCAAGATACCAATAGTAGCAACAAACGATGATGACTTTGTAAATGTCCAAGACTCTACAATACCTGAGTCTCAACCAAAGGAACCACCAACCACTGATAAGACAGACAAAGCAAGATTGGAGGAACCATTTGTTGCAGAGGTAGAAGACGCACATGAGCCAGATGTACCAGTGTACAAGCCTCATCCTCCTTTCCCTACTCATTTAAAGAAAACAAAGCTCGATACTCGATTCAACAAGTTCAAGGAAGCTATGAAGAAGCTTCATGTCGATATACCCTTTCTAGATGCGCTGGCTGAGATACCAGCCTGGACTAAATACTTGAAGTCACTTCTCACAAGGAAGTATATAACCGAAGAATATGAGACAGTCAAGTTAGCAAAAACCACTTCCAATATCATCCAGAGCAAGATGCCCAAGAAGTAGAAAGATCTGGGATCCTTTAGGATTTCATGCCATATCAGTGACTTTTCATGCAAGAAGGGATTGGCTGATGTTGGTGCTAGCATCTCTATCATGCCACTTACCCTTTGCAAAAGGCTAGGGTTTGCAGAACTGCTTCCAACTGGCATGACCATACAGCTTGCAGACAATTCTATGACTCTTCCCTTGGGAATCATTGAAGATGTCCCAGTAAAGGTAGGAAAAGACTCTTATGTCCCATGTGACTTTGTCATCATGGACATAAGAGAAGATGCTAGATACCCTCTTATCTTTGGCCATCCGTTCCTTGCCACTACAAGAGCTTTGATCGATGTTGAAGCAGGAACCTTGCTGCTCTGACTAGGTAAAGAAACCCTCGAGTTTAAAGTTTTTGAAAGCATGCGAATACCGAGCATGCACTACAAAAAAATGGTCTTTAACTATATAAAAAAATTGTAGCGAAAACCCCATATTTTGTAGCTAAAGGCTTTAACTACATATTTCTTTACACATACAAATTGTAGTATATGCTCGTATAGCTAAAGCCTTTAACTATATTTTTCAAATATGTAGTTAGATAATCCATTCACTACAAATGCATATGTATCCGAAAGCGTAGCTAGATATTGTCCTTATATATGTAAATATAAGTATAATTATAGCTAAATGCATGACTACAATTGCATATATAGTCAGTATGTAGCAAAAACATGAAGTTAATACATTTTATATGAAGTTAATGTGTAGGGAAAGGCGACAATTACTACACACACACAGATATATATATATATATAATTGTAGTAGTTAGGCCAAGTTATGCTCATTATGCCAACAATATTCTTACTTTCATTTATATTGAAATGTCAAATGTACACGGGGAGTACATATACCTTGCCCCTATTACACAATGTGCACTACTTTAACTCTCTAGGAACCCTTCTTATGGAAGATAGGAGAAGGGCTTCTAATAAACCATGTAGAAGAAGGCTCTTTATATCCTTTATTTTTAGTTGTTAATACACCAGATAAAGTGCATGTTAAATGTAGCCGCTCTTTGAGATGCTTGGGTCCGTGACACAGCCTTGGAGCAGTAGGTTCTGATGATGTGGGGTTGAAAGCAGAAGTCAAAGTGGCCATTGCTAAAGCCCTTTGAGTGGTTCCATTGCGACTTGAGTCCCTATTTTTGTTTGGAGTTTTCTTATTGTGACCCATCAAGACAAATAGCATCATGAGTTTCTTTGTAGACAAATTTCCAAGTTCAATTAGTTGCCTTGCTGTTATTTTCTTGCTTCTATATATTGTTTCCCAGTAAGAGAACCAGAAGACCGAAGTCCCAATACCTTTGCATGTTTTATAGCAGCACCAAGATTTAGAAATCCTTCAGTTTTTGTGACCCACTATTGGTGATCAGCAGTGCTTGAACTCCTTTGACATTGATGATCCTAATTGCAACAAAAAAAGGTCAAGAACCTAACAAAGTGGCAACAATATCAACTTGGATATCCATCCATTTAGACATTTGGGTAGAAAGTTACCTCATTGTGTGCATGTAGCAAAATAGGGCTGTCGGATATTGGAGAAACCCCAAGGATTGGTAATCCTAGCTCCCTAAAATAATGAGAACCTTTTGAGGCCAGGAGAAGGAATTTGTTTGGTGGTCCATGGTTCAATATCCATAACCTCAACATCAAAACAAGGATTGATTAAACTGCATTTTTTCAATCTGTTCAGTTCAACAACAATCTTCCCAGCACGGTGGTCATCCACATATTCGAATACCCTGAATTCCAAATAGATTGAATAGGGTGAAGGAGAGCTAAAAGAACAAGATTCAAAGAATGTATGTAAATAAATGAAATAAACCAAGCTTCTACACACAAGAAGGAACTTGTCGATGACTTTGGAAGGTCTGATCCAATAAGTTTTGAAGAACGAAGATGAAGCAAAACAAAAGAAATCTGAACATTACATCCCATAAGAAACCCTTGCTTCTTCTATCTCCAAGTAAGTCTTTGGCAACACTTGTGCCTAGAAAATGACATCCACAGGACTGGTTGCATGGAGAATGAAGCTCTTGGGCACATGGTATGTCTTGTTGGTCATCCCAGCAAGCCCCACACTAACCTGGAAATATTCAACCACATTGGAAAAAAATTTAGCCATGAATTGATGAATCTGCATTTCTACCAGACCAGCTCATTAGGCTAAATTTTAGCAGAAAATAGCATAAAGCCAATCTCAATGTGACCAACTCTACTAGAGTATTAACATAAATGAACATCGGATAGAACATAGAGACAACTAGAAGAGAACCGAGCAGAAAACATAAGCCCCAGATTACTTGCAAGACCCTGTGAAAGAAGAGAGACAAAAGTTCAGCACAAGAAGCAGCAAATTAGAACTGTGCATGTTAATTAGAGCATTAAACAAGCAAACCATAAGAGAAATCATGAAATATGAGAGGCAGTCAATCATTTTAACTCTATTAACAACATATAACAAGTACGAATCTGATCTTGAATAAGCACATAAGAGAAAGACCTAGTATTAAGAAGATATACCAATTACTGCTTAAGTAATGATAATGGACAAATCAACCAGCGTACCTGAAAGGTTGAGTAATGATCAACAAAGGGATCAATTTGTTTATAATTTAGAACCTCAAACCATGCAAGCTGTAAAGGTTGGTTGGGTCAGATAGACCTTATTCATGGCACATACCTAAAAAATTGAAACTTGGTGTTAAACTTTACCATATTAGATGGAAAATTAGTTGCCAGAACCTTTCTGTTGTGTTGGAGAATGAGATTATAATCAGGTTTGCTTTGTAATTGCTCTACTCATTGCAGTCCTGTTCCATCCCATTTTCTCCTACTACTATCGCTTGCTTCTTTTATCATCTAGGTGATTGCAGCTGCTCATTTGCTGCTCTTAGACATGATTGCTTCCAACTCTTGCTATTGAGGATAAATAAATAGAAATGCTTAGAAATGATAAACTCTTTAGAAATAAATAGAATTAGTAGTGACTATGATACCATTTTTACCTTAGTTGGGCTTGATGGCATCAGGTTGTGGCTGGATGCAGACCAGCAAGTTCTATTATTAATGGTGGTAGATGTGAAAGTAATTGGGTGCCTACCTGTGATGGTTGAGTAAAATTAAATCAAGATTTTTCATAAACCTTAAAATGAACAACAACAAAACACAGCCATGGGTTAAAAAAACGAGCTATACAGAAAGAATCAACTTTGTAGAATACAACACCATTAGAAGAGGATGCACAACTAGGAAAAAACAAATTAAGACACATGTTCACAACCTTGAGAATCCAACAACACAAACAATCTGGCCTCATTTTGAAGAATGCAAGAAACACAAACAATATAGTGTTTCATTATGCAGTAGAACTGGCTTCAATATCATAACAAGGGGACCTGTAGCAATATTATCCATCGTCACAAGGACTATATGCGATGACGACCTAACAGGAGTATGAACAACTTCATATGGGGCAACTAAATAAGACTTAACACCAACTAGGCAAGCACATATGACCTCAAGAACCAAGACATCAGAGACTGTTCAACATTGTATGCTATCGTATAATAGCACTTGCTATACACTTGATATTAGAAAGTAGAACACCATCAGCCAACTAATTCTTAGATGGAGATAGTGGAAAGGATACTCTAACTAGGGAACATCGTATTGCAAGATCACAAGTAAATATCCAAAGTTTTTTAGCACACAGACATTAGAATAAAAGGTAGAAGTGTTATACATATAGCCATAGTTTGGAAAGAAACTTGAAAGAATTTTTATTTTCAATGTCAGTCTTCATAATAAGACATACCTCTATGTTCAAACCTTGTGGAGTCTGTGAGAATTTCTGCAATGTGGATTGTGCAATTAATCATCACCTAAAACAATATGCAAAAATAATTTAAACCATATGTGAAACAATCAACCTATTTTTTATTTTGGCTTGTTACATTCTTGTAACTTTACTTAAGCCTTTATTTCTATTGAATTCATTTCTGGAAAAGAAGCCAGCCTATTTCTCTCATCTTGTCTGTGTACAGAATCAAGAGATACTTTATTCAACACCTCTTTAATTCTAGAGTCTGGTACAACCATAACGAAGCCAACCGAACTATCCTACTAAGCATGAGAAGGTTGGAATGATATAGCTCATGGACGTACATTTAATATTGTCATGGGAAACATCACTTTTTGCTAATATGCACTTTGCATTTGCTTTACATGTTTATAGAATCGTTTCAAGTATCCCACTGTAATATTTGCAGGAGCAGTAATGATGACCTCATTCAAGTAAAGAACAGTATAACTGTGAAAGATTCTGAGATCATGGAAGTAGAAGGTGAGAATGCACTTACATGTGCTTACCAGATTCAAAGAAAACCCATTCTTAGTCCTGTTCTCCAGAAATTTCCAGCAACCCTTGGAAGTTCAGAACTTTTGATAAGAAACCAAGAGAAAACTGACACATCTTCGCCACGCTTTGACAGTGACTTCAATTTGATCTAACATTTAAATGCATATAGAATGGTATATTACAAGGATACATGCATTTAAGATCTCACGAGACCTAACTAGGTGCCTTAGTTCAATTTGATCTAACATTTGGATGCATATAGAATGGTTTATTACAAGGATACATGCATTTAAGATCTCACGAGGCCTGACTAGGTGCCTTCACTTAGTTCTATACCATGGAAAGCTTATTACATTGTGTTCTTCGATGGTGTTTTTACACCTAGGAAAATTGGGGGCAATAAAAGCTTTGAAGTGCATGGGTTTTATTTCAAAACACTTCCCCGAACACAATCAGCCACCAATTTCTTCTTGGTATGCCAGAGACAGATAAATTAAACGAGAAAGTCGATGAGAGCGATCGTAATTCCCAAAACTGCTTTAATGATGGTTAAAGAGGGATTTAGGGTTATGGTCTACCATTATCCTCTCTTTTCTTACACCTTCATTCAATTTATACTGCACAAAATCTTTTTTCTACCTTTCCAAATCTAGGAATCCAGTAAATTTGTTGCCCATTATCCTGCACAGGTCAATGATCATGAGACTCTTAATCATTAGGTATAGTGGATAATTTTCGATTACTCCGGTACACATGTGATCAGGACCCAATTCCCAAATACTTGAACTCGTAATCAAACTCTGGCAGCAGAACTGCCCCAAGGCTGGTATTTATAAGGACTCAGACTAAAACCCAAATGACTCCAGTAATTGCACAGAATTGACAAACTAATTAAATAAATCGTAATTAAACTCCTAAAACTTAGATATATGCACATAAGTCCAATAGTATAAAACTTACAATCTCTAATTCAGGCTAAAAATAGAATTATCTGTTCAAACCTAATAAGGCACTCTTTGGGTGGGGTGGGGGATGGGGGTCTTCAGGCCTAAACAAGGACTGAATGATGGACAGTTTGTTCTACATCAATATGACCATACACAATCTAGACAAGTAGATTGGCAGACGCTAAGAGAAAAACCTGCCATATTCCTCCCCAATTTTCAACATCTTCAAGTTTCCCACTTTGAGATTAGCTGCAAATAAAAGATACCCTGTTGTATTCATACAACTATTGCCAGACTCAAGACAGGTTTTTCCTGAGGAACTGCTACTTCCAAGAGGGTTTGGAATAAACTTTATTACATGCGGAAAAAAATGCTATATCATCCATTTGATGCTTTGAATATATATGGTCAGAATATTATCCGCCCGAATAAAACCAAACTGACACTGGCAGAAGTTGTCATAAATTTGGCTGCCAGTCAAAGCTAACTTACCGCTTTTAAACTGCTAACTTTTTCTTCCCTTGATGAGGAATCATGAAATCCTTTACGTTCTCAAGATTCAATAACACCAATCAAATTATTAGGTAAGAATAATCAGTCAATACAAGGTTGTTTAAAGCATATAAGAAGGCTTCCTCATGTGGTCGATCACCAAATTAGGGTGAACTTTCATTTTGTCTATCATCGATTCTTCAATTCTTTTTCCTAGGAAGGCCATGTGTCAATGCCCTCTATGTCTATTGTATAAGAGAAAAAAAGTTTGGACCATTAGTAATCAACAAATATATGTAATTGTCTAAGCTTAAGCACTTTTTTTTTGTTTACACAAGCATATGATCCAAGGGACTGTTACGTCCCTACTCATCAATTAGACACTTCAAACGAGACATAAAATTATGATTCATGTTCTCATAAGTCAGTAACTACAAAAGCACCAATGAAGTTGCATATATTTGACTATCTGGTTCCCAATAAACCATACCTAGTAATTTTTATCTACATCACCTATGTAATGCCTCCCAACATAGTGATGATTTGGAGATACAGTGCAGATAAAATGAACTAAAATCTAGATATTATGGTTCATAACATGAGCTAAACTAACAAAACACATAATGAACTAATTTGAGAACATTTTTATCTTTAGAATACACTTCTGATCCAAATTTAGTAAATGCTACTCCAAACCATATGCAGTACATGAGAAGTGTACCACTTGTAGTACATGACAAGCAGCCAACTCCATTTGAAGAAAGAAACAGAAGGCTCTAAAGGCAAATAACATAATTAGATGCTAAGAAAATTGTGCTCAAAGGATTATCAAAATTAATAGCTCAATCCAAGAAGAAACTAGATTACCTAGGACTTCAAGACTAAAAGGAATAGAACTAAAATGTCCATTATATACAAATTCATCAGAACAAAAAGAAACTTAGTTTTGGGGTTGATGTGGCATTTGTGGAAAGTTCCCCTGTTCTGTATGATTCTCTACACCAGATTCAGTAACAATTGGTTTTAGTTCGTGTAAAAAAATGATTCATATCCTAGTTAAAAAAGCATATTGAACCATTTTACTTGTTGTTCATGGAGAATTTGAATTGCCCTATTCAGTTTGATTCTCTTAATTTCAATGACCTAAGTTAGTAAAGAATGGTTTCAGTGACTGTGAAAATAGAATGATGTCATAATTTTCAATAAATCCTATAGCCACGATTTCACTTACTCTCCCTTCTAAAGCACTAGACATGACTAATTTATTCACTTAAGACTCCAAATCATCATGCCTAATTCACACTTCTCAGTTTCCTAGATGGTGGACATATAACCTCACAATAGGTAGCGTACAATCTTAACTTATTAAACAATTAAAAATGTATCACCTTTACCAAGGAGCATATGCAATTTTTTATAGAAAATCCTCTTTTGAGCACACATGAAGACTTCCACCCTCTTCGTACCAGCCGCACAACTGTAATCAGAAAAAGTCTCTTGAGAAATAGTTGACTAGAAACTAAGACCTATGCCTCCATCACCGGTCAAGGTCCATCTGCATATTGATCAAATAAATATATATGGGTTATCAAACTAGTTTAGCATCAATCTTGAGTGGAAGGCAGTAGCTGCAACAACTATTTCTAGAAGAAAAATTACAGAGACATATTCAGTTACAGTTATTAAATAACATATCTTGCTCACCTGCATGCACCCTCACCACCAAAGGAAGTCCAATCTTTATGAACATGATATATAACTACAACATTCACCAGCCGCACCCAAAGCAAAAATTGTGGCCATGGTACATTTTTGAACAATATGGGACAAACATATCAACAGAAAATGAGATATAGAAGAATAGAAAGAGGACAGGAGAGTGGGGGAACTAGAAAAAAGTCAGAATAAATGACAAATACTTCAATTGCATCATCCTCAACCATCATGTTAGATGACTTGAGATTTAAATTTTTTTTTTGAAGACACAACATTCATTACATTAAATCCATACGGCATCTACATGTAAAGGGAGATACACCAACCGAACACAAAAAAGTAAAGAGCAGATACAATAACCAGAAACCCATATCGGAACGTGATAAGGACAATGATGTATTGATCTCTCTTCTATATTGGTCAGCTTTTTATGAGAGATTCCTTCAACCTGAGATTATATCTGATATAAAGTATATGCTCCAAACCAGTGACTGAAGAAGTGCTCACCTTCGAACTTGCTGCCATATAACAAAGAAGCAAAAAAAAAGACCTAACATGAAAGGAGGACACAAACCACACGAAAACATAGAACCTATAACTCACTAAAGCAACAACACCTACCTAACAACACAACGTCCCACAAAAAAGGATGAGAAACACAACTACCAACGACGAGCACTAAGGTTGCACCAATTAGGAGACCCAGGAAGGAGGCCAACACCCAAGGATGCAGATACAGAGGAAGGACGGCTCATGCGAGTACAAAGGTGGGGAGTAGAGGGTGCCGGAAACTCCACCACCACTCCCGACCACCACTACGAACAGGGGGCGGAAGACCCACACGAAGCCCAAAACCCAGCTTCCTCCTCCTCTTCTTGGAGCACCAAGGGGCGCCCGAGCCCACCGTCCACCCAAGAAGGAACCCAAGGCACGACACGACCAACCAACGACCACAGAAAACTCCTACATGCAGAGACTAGAAAATGACCTGCCGCCAGGAAGCAGACCTGAAGGAGAACCCTCCAGCCTTCCGCCTCACTATCCCCTACGATCGGCTTCCACGATTAGAATTGTGGTTGAAGAAAGCACCTATTTGCTGGTGTCGAGACGATCTGCAGGCCAGAGCCCTAACGCCTAAACACCAGCGGGAGGCAAAGGAGGACAGGTTGCAGGACAAAGAGGAGCCGAGCTCCACCGAGCGCCACCACCAGCAGACGCGGGTTGAAGGAGAGGCCCGGGGGGAGAGGGCGGCACACGCCGGCGGCCCAGCCCCTCCCCCAAGCCGAAACGGGAGCGTCGCTGAAACCTAAATCGCCACAGCGGTGAAGGGAGTGTCGCGCAGCACAAAAGACGCTGACATAGTAGAAGGAGGAAATGCATAGTACTTGAGATTTAAATAATCAAGATTGACATTGAACATAATATGAAAGGTAACATAAACTACCTGACTCACATGTGAAGCTCTACATAGACCACTCCAGCTCCCAACAATCTATGACAACCTTCATGGCATGCACACAATGTGTTGTGGAAGCTACTCATTGAAGAAGGTGGTCCTTGAACAAATAGAGGATCAACACGTAGTGGCTATGAGGCATCAGAAAAAGAAGACACCAAATTGCAAGTTTATTAGCAACAAAAGACTTGAAGAACAAAATATTCGTTGTGTGTTTAAAATCATGTTAAAAAAGAAAGGCATTAAAAACTGTAATCTAATCAAATTCACTATGAATAATTATGGCTCGTGAATTGGGTTGATTGAATTTTATTAAAATCAATGTTTAAGTTGGCCTCTGTTTACCATTTTGGATAAAACAATTCCATAGCTGGTAGAGTAGCAAACTTAAGAGGGAAACACCAGTTTTGCTTAAATGTATATAGCTCTTTCCTGGTTCAGTGAAATGGTCCTTTATTAATTCCTAGTGTTGTACAATAAATATCAAGCAAATTAATGTGAGCATACTCATTTCCACACATTAATAGTTAGTCATTAATAGGAAGTAGCTCATTTCCTAAATTAAGATGAGCATACTCGGAGTAAACCACATACTAGTTCTAAATTGCATTCCAAATAAGCCTAAAGGATCATCATTTTATTTGCATTAAGTTTACAACATCACGATATACAACATGGTTGCTCAAATGTCTTACAGCTCACATGTCTTATTCCCAAATGTCGTAGTAAATTTCTTGGACATGCATGGAATAGATTGGAGCATCTATGTTCTAGATGCTATAATGCACACACAAAGACAAACAAAATAAAAAACCCAGTGGATTACATAAATAAATGCAGCAAAACATTGAAGCATCTATGTTTCAGATTCTATAATGTAAGAAAAAGTCATGTCTACTATCCGTAAAAGCAGAACAACATAGTGCATAGACTAATTGCTATAGTCTGATACAAACCGAGACATGATGTTTGGACCTGAAAAATATTTTTGTAGATAAACAAATCCCAGACATGAGAGTCAAACCTTACCTTAACTAAGCCTAAGACTGCTGGATTATCCACTGGGATTACTGAAGTAGACAATGTTGGAACTCAAAGCTTTAAAAATAGTAATCACATGTACATCTCAACATCTAACAATATTCCATACAGCTCTACGGAACAAGACAAAGTTAAATCTCATATTCAGTAATGCAGCAAAAGTAATGAGCAAATTTTGTTTTTAGAGTTTAATTTGCAATTCATATACTTAGAGATACGTTAAGAGAAGGGAGGAAGGTTTACTTATTATAAAACCAAAATGATTGCTCGTTGATTATTAAAGATAGACAATGAAAAGAACTGTAAGGAAAAACCAGTTCTTGTTTCAACTCCCCTGGAAACTAGCTCATGTTCAGCCAATATGTTGAATATTTCATTAGAACCAAGTGGCCAAGCTGTTGAAATGAGTGCAATTAATGATAATTCAAAAACGATGTGCCATAATTCGTTTGTCTTAGTCAATGAGAGAAACCCTACAATGGAAGCTCATTATAATGATGATGAGTATCCAAATCCTGCTAGTGGGAATGGCACTTTTGATGAGCCGAAATATGTGTCTGAAATTAAGAGAGATAGTGAGTTCTTAGGCGAGCTAACTTCTTATCTTATATATAACATCCGGGAGAATATTGTAAGGACAACAATAGCTTATATAGATATGAAGGGCTTGTGATATAAGATTCTAAGAAATCTGTAGAAGGATCTAAGTTTTTGATCCAAAAGGGCACAATTAGTGTTCCAATTGGACTGACTTTGAACGAGACGACAAACAAGTTTGAATGAACAACAAATCTTTCTGAGTATTGTACTGACTTTGGGTTGGGGAGGGATTGTAGGGGTCTAAATTGCTTGAGATCAATAATCAGTTATATACACCATAAAGGAACAAGAAACATTTGAGTTGTAAGCCATACCTATCTTGTGATTTCAAGTCATTATGGCAACAAGCTATTAATCCCCATGTCATCTAGAGCATGTCGACAATTCTAAATCTAGTCTGAATGACACCCACAATCCAGTGATCCAGCTGCACGCATTGGTTGTGAGCCAGCAAAAGCTGTCTCATCAAACAAGGTTAGAAAGAGTAGTGCAAGCTTAACAGTTGAGGAATCAATATATTTAGCCAATGATGAAGAACCTGACGCCTTCCAGCCTAATGACTCTTCAAAAATAAGTAATACTGAATTAAAGCACAAGAGGGACCTTTTTTGGTGTCTCAAGCTCCCTTATCTCTCTTTCCATGCTTCATACACAGGATCCATTACCTTATATATACTAGAAACATGAAAACACAATTAGGTAGAACTTGATTTTATTGTCACGTCACTTACCTGATAAAGCACTCCAGAATAATTTTCCAAGTTCCATTGCATTGTACATAGCATGCATATTCAAGGGGTAGTCATTGATACCTCCTACTTGTTCCCTCGACAATCTATGAGAACATTGGTCTTTGGCAACAGATTCATCATGGGCATTGCAGCAACATGGTTCGATCCATATAAAGATGACACATCCTACATATGAAAGCAAAGGCATATACACTATTTTATCACAAGAAGAAAAACGCCCAGGCATGGCATGGAGTCCAAACTGTCCATCATTTTCCATTTCACTATTGTTTATCAGGACAAAGACATGGGCATCCCCACCTCTGCTTCCACTTGGGTTCCTAAAAGCATGGCAGGGACCTGAACTATAAATTGATCCAAGCGTGATGTACTGGTAAAGAAATACAAACATGCTCTGAAATTGTTGACAAAACAAAAGTTTCACTGGTAAAGAAATACAACCAAGCCTAATGTACTATCTTAAAACAGTCTGAC
The DNA here is from genome assembly GCA_963693085.1 of Alisma plantago-aquatica. NCBI lineage: Eukaryota > Viridiplantae > Streptophyta > Magnoliopsida > Alismatales > Alismataceae > Alisma > Alisma plantago-aquatica. The sequence goes on along the minus strand of OY856410.1, from coordinate 1,513,314,937 downwards.
TTGGACCCAAATTCATTCTAGGTAAAAATATTCAATGAATGAGCTATTAGTGGAATTATATTCAATGACAGTATTTATCAGCTTGACCATGACCATGAGACGTGATTCAAGCAGAATATCATGTACTGCTGTAACACCACCATGACCTACACTAGAGAATATCATGTACTAGTTGTAAATAATAGAAAGAACCAATAGAAACATCACATGCATCGTTGCATACTAGAGAACATCACATACATAAGTGTGAAATGCAGCCTTGCCATAAAAGAGGTCTAAATGTTAACCAATACTATAGAATATTCATATCACGGTCTTATGTAGCAAGAGAAATGGAAAACAATGTTGTAATGGTAGTTCAGATGACAATCCTTTCTATATCGAATGAATTGACAAGCTTTACATCAAACAAAAACTTTATTCTAAACCTATAGAAAAGAGGAAAAATAGCATCTACATAATTCTGAAGGAATTTTTATTGTTAGCCTCACTTGCCTCACTCCAAGCATTTTACCTATAATAACAAAAATAATTATCTAAAACCATTATATAGACATGTTACACTTATAGCACATTGAAAGAAAAAAATTACCTAACAATGAGTAGCTTCTTTGGCCAAGCTATTATTGACCCGATTGCATCTTCAATGATTTGATAATTGTCAAATGGTCTAACTAGTTTCTCTTCAGGTTTAATTTCCACACCAATGCAAACAGCAGCAAATGCAGACCCTAACTTTCCTCCTCCTATTACAAGGTCAGGATTCATGCCTATCACTTGTCCTTGAGCTACAATTGACGTTCCATCATTGAAACTTAACAACCTCACGGCCTATAAGTTGTACGGATTACAATGTAAAATTTTAGATATCAAGAATCAAAGTTATTAGGAGTTTTTTTTGTTTAATAACCTATCTTTCTGTAATGGTGGTTCCGCTACATGACTTTTTTGGCATGGGTGTTCCTTCATTCCTAGTTGTTTCCATATTCTACAATACAAAACACTTATGAAATTAATAAAATCATAACTTATAATTATTACTAAAAATTTGAATAATTACTTGATTTGCTTGAAATGGAACACTCCCGCTTGAATTTCCCAAAATTATTGCTTCGAGATGTTCTTGCCTTTTTTTCAGATCTGACAATTCTATTTTTTGTGACTCGCATATGTGTTGTAGGTCTTTGACTGTACCTTCAAAACCCTCAACATATGCCTAACTAAACTCATTAGTCTCATGGTTCACACAAGCCTTCTTTGCACCCAATATTTGATCAGCAATTTCATCTTCATCAAGATTTGCATCATTGTTTTCAACTGTTGATTGTAACTTGTCCTACAACAGTAACCATAATGATGATAAAAAATTGAGTAAATAAAGTCAAATATGTCATGAATAATTTTATACTTACAATTAGTTCAGTTGATTTTGCATCTACAGGAGTACCGTCCTTCTTCTTATGGGTAGCAACAAACAACTGCAATCGACTAACGGGACCCCCTTTATTCTTTTGTTGCAACTGTTATTAACACACAAATAAAGTATAAGTAGAGTGTGAATGTGTTATGATATTATTATCATTATGTGGAAAATCACTCACATTCGCTCTCACACAAGCATAGGGCATCGACCCTGATGTATGTCGTGCGGTAACAAACTTTCTACTCATACTATTCTTTGCACTCTGTAACTGCAGTTCATGAACATTAACCTTATCACCAATGAAAACTAATAGAAGACATCATATATAACTAATTATCTTACCTTTCTGTCACTAGAGTCCCAGAAATTCACAAGAAAAGCCCACTGTAATGGGTCAACACAGGAAGGACAATCATTAAGTTTGTCTGTTTTGTCTTTGTGGTGCATATGATTTTTTCTTTTGATTTCAGATTTGAAGTTTCTCCAACAATCCCTAACTGTGCGTAGAATCGATTTCTTTCCCTTTGAGTCAATAGTAAATTTCTTCTGTTAAATGAAAAATAGAATGAATATAACAAATATACACTTCAATAACACTTTTCTAAAATATATTACCAAGACATAATTCCATATTTCAGTTTTCTTTCCAGCTGGTACTTGTCGCCAATCCAAGTAATCCAAGGGTGCCCGTTGTGAATTTCTAGCAATTGTTCCCAAAAAAGAAGACAAGTCATTTTGATGAGGTCCAATTGGTTCTCCATTTTCATCCAATGTGATTGGTAATTTTGCATCCCCTGTCTTACTCTATAATCGAAGACACTTAGAATAGCCTCGTTTTTTATTATACACAACACCACCTAAAAATTTAAAACAATATGAGGCAATTATTTTTAAAATATACATATAAATGCTAAAATATTATGTAATAGCTAATTGGTGTAAATTGTTGATTAGAAACTTATGTACCTTCATCATGATTAGCAGTAGTTTCTTGATCAACCAATTCGAAGTCCTCATCATTTACATGATTGGTTTTGACCTCATGATCTATATTGTCATTATCAACAGAATGACCAACTCTCATGTCATTATTTGCCAAAGAATCCCTATGACCAGCTCCAACCTCATGATTGATATTGGTTGTATCAACTGAATGACCAATCCCGGTACCATTGCTTGCCAAAGAATTAGCCTTATGAACAGAATGACCAAATCCGATGCTATTATTTGTCAAAGAATTTATATGATCAGCTCCAACCTCATGATTTATATCGACATTATCAACATAATGACCAGTTCTCGTACAGTTGTTTAACAGAGACATCCTTCCACTGATTGGAACATCATGATTTATCATTGACACATACGAATGCTTCTCTTTTCTGATGTGTACTTCAGCATTTTTGCTGCTGAAAATAGATGATGCACCAACCTTTTTATTAGTTTTATTACTCAAATCAGCTTTAGAACTTCCAAGATCATCATTAACTGAACCAAGATAGCCTCCCTTCATTCTCAAATCAGCATTAACTGAACCAAGATATCCTCCTTTCATTCCCAAATCAGCATTAACAAAACCAAGATAACCTCCATTCATTCCCAAATCAGCATTAACCGAACCAAGATAGCCTCCATTCATTTGCAATCATTTAGACATTCCTACAAAGATAAATATTAAGACAGAATCTTACAACTATAAGTACAAAATGATAATAGATAAATTATATGTCACTGTACCCGCCAATTTTCGTTTAATTACTCCATTGTTTGCATCATCAGTTTCTCATGCAGACAACAATTGTGAACGTCTTTTCAACATCCTGAAAATATAATGCATAAAAATATTAATAAAACAAAACTATAACCATAAAAATATAGTTTAATAATAATGGTTGTAGGGGCTACCTGATATAAACATTATAAAATAGTTGCTGATTCAATTTTTAAGAACAAAAAAAAGTTTGCAAATTTTAAGAGAAATAGTATGCATATTAAAGGAAGAACAATGGTATTGATAATTAATAATAAATGAATAAAACTAAATTCTTATAACGCTACATCAAGATACAAAATATTAAAAACTACATATGATAGATCACAATGATCTCAATCAAGTTGCTCATCAATTTTTCCATCGTAAAAAGTTACACCCTCCATATCTTCTCTAACCAAATCAGATCCATCAGAAACATCGCTAAAAATAGATTCCCAATCATCTGCATGAGAATCTTCGGGTACGCATGTCCCATCCATGAAATTTTCAGTAAGCTTCTCATCCATGTCATAAGTATCACGTGGTGTCGTCTGCACGACAAAGCTCCACCCACGGTGATTGATGTCAGCCAGATAAAAGACTTGTTCTACTTGAGAGGCCAATATAAATGGATTTTCAATTAAGTCAATGAGTTTTAATTTGACCATTGTAAATTCATTTTCATCTTTTTTGACGCCATTGTTTGCATTGACCCAATCACCTTTGAACAGTACAACTTTTAGTTGCTCATAGTAACTAATCTCAAAAATCTCTCGGAGTACCCCATAGTAGGTAACTTGACCCAATTTAGGATTTTTGTCCTTGGAACTGGAAAAACTTTCTGTCTGGGCATTCACCATTATCCCACTATTCTTGGTTTTTTTACCATGTTCCCCCTCCTTGGTTCAAAATCTATATCCATTTGTTACATATCCATTGTATTTGTTTGCCATATTTTGTGGTCCCCGAGCTAGAGTTAGTAGATTTGATGGCAAATTTTCTGACTTGGCCTTCTCTTCAATCTGTATACATTATGAATTGAGTTATTAATACAATGCTCTAACAATATTAAATGAAATTAATGTTATAGACTTACATGCTTCTTAAACCAATCACTAAAAGTGTTCATATGAATATTACTGATTTCCCAATGTCTTGCACGCGGATTCAATTTCTTCACGTGGCGAATGTGTTCCCTGCTAACAAGTACATAAGTCGTGTGTACAAACATCTAACGGTGAGCATGCATATTTCTTAATAATTTAATGAACTCACTCCATGAACGGTTCAACTGCAACACAATTAGATAAAATATACTGATGTGTAGTTTTCAGCATCACATCTTCAAGATAAACAGGAATACTCTTTCCTATTCGATGCCCTTTGTGTGAAAATATAGACCAATCATCATCAATAACAATATCGTCATCTTCAACATCATTTCTAGCCAATTTTGTGAACCTTGTCTCTACCCCGGAGAGATACCTTGAACAAAATGTTACACATTCATCTGCCAGGTAACATTCTGCTATGGAAGCTTCTGGAGCAACTTTATTCCTCACATATTCTTTCAAAGTTTTCAAGTATCTATAATGATAAATAGAATTTGTTTAAAATCAAAAAATATATTTGATAAAATTTTAGTGAAACAAATAGTAAAAACATACTACCTTTCCACTGGATATATCCAACGATAAAATGGTGATCCAGCTATCTTAGCTTCTCGTGGAAGATGAATGACCACGTGCTCCATTATGTCAAAAAATGAGGGTGGGAAAATCTTATCCATGTTGCACAGAGTCACCACAATTCTAGATTCTAACTTCTCAATAGCATACGTATTTATCTCTTTTGAGCATATGTCTTTGAAAAATCTAGACAACTCAGTTATCACAGTTATGACGTTCTTGCTTGGCAACGCTACCCGTAAAGCCAATGGCAGAAATTGTTGCATTAATATATGGTAGTCGTGACTCTTTAATCCCAACAATTTTCTTTCTTTGATGCGTGCATTTCATGAGATATTGGAGGAATAACCATCTGGAACCCGTACAGACTTCAAAAACTTACAGAATAATTCTTTTTCCTCTTTTTTCAAGGTAAAACAAGAAAGTGGAATAATATTCTTACTTCCGTTCTTGATAATGTGCAATCTAGATCTTATTCCCATCTCTAAAAGGTCATAACGAGATTTTTCATTATCCTTTGACTTGTCCATCCCAAGTAACGTGTGAATCAAACTCTCACATACATTCTTTTCAATATGCATTACGTCAAGATTATGACGAATAAGGTTGTACTTCTAGTATGGCAACTCAAAGAAAATGCTTTGTTTTTTCCAATTGTAAGGCATATTGTCTACATCTCTGGTTTGAACTAAAACTTGATTTCCAGACAACATATTTGGAGCAGGTCTTAATTCTTCTTTTCCATCAAATGAGGACATATCCCTACGAAATTTATGATCCATCGGAATGAACCTCCTGTGGCCCATGAAACATTGTTTCCTACTATGTGGTAGTCTAATAGACCACATGTCCTTATTGCAAACAGGGCATGCATCGTATCCACTAGTTTGCCAACCAGATAAATAACCATAGGCAGGGAAGTCATTTATCGTCCATAGTAAGGCGGCACACAATTTGAATACAGCTTTACGATCAGCATCGTAGGTATCAATACCAACTTCCCACAGTTCTTTCAACTCTTCAATCAGAGGTTGTAAGTAGATATCTATCTTCATTCCTGGTTGAGTTGGACCAGGAATAATCATAGAAAGGATAAAATTAGGTGTCTTCATGCATAACCATGGTGGCAAATTGTACGGAATCAATATGACTGGCCGAATACTATATGAGTTACTCATCATGCCAAATGGATTAAATCTGTCAGATGCTAAACCAAGATGCACATTACAAGAATCAGATGCAAAATCAGCATGCATGTTATCAAATGTCTTCCATGCAGGTGAATATGCTGGATGTCTTAAAACTCCGTCCTTGGTGCAACTTTCATCGTGCCACTGCATTAGTGGTGTGACTCTAGAGGACATAAACAATCTCTTCAACCTAGGAGTCAAGGGAAAGTAGCACATAACTTTACAAGGAACTCTTTTCTTTTTAATTCCCATACTTTGTGTATCGTCTACATCAGTTTCAGTCTCTATATATCTAGAAACATGACAATGCGGGCATGAAGTATTATTTGCAAACTCCTTGCGATACAAAATGCAATCATTTATACAGGCATCAATTTTCTCATAGTCAAGACCAAGGTCCCTAATTATTTTCCTTACTTCATAGTATGAGCCAGGCAACGTGTCACCCTCAGGAAGCAAATCCTTCAAAAGTTCAAGCAGCTCAGTAAATGAGTTATTGCTCTAATGATTGCTACATTTTATATGGAACAACCTCACGATAGTATACAGCTTGAAAATATTTCTTATTTCCAGGATACAACTCTTGTGCAGCAATCTCTAACAATTTGTAGAATTGCTCAGCTTCTTCATCGTCAACAAATACAAATGAATCATCATCATCGTTGTCCATAGTTTCTCGACAGTTTTGGACTCCATATGCATCGTGCAACATGTCTCTCATATCATCAAACGGCATGTTGTCTTGCATAGAAGAATCTTCCTTGGCATCAGAAGAAGTCTCACCATGAAAAATCCAGTCAGTGTAGCTGTTGAAAAAACCATTCCATAACAGGTGCTCGGTTGTTACTTGACGTTGTGTCTTTGTGTATTTAGACACTTTTTACAAGGGCATAAGATAGTCTCATTCCTACTATATTTTTTGAAAGCGTCCTCTATGAATTTGACTACCCCAGTTAAGTACTTTGTATTGGTCCTGTCTTCCTCAACTATTCACCTTTTGTCGGTCATACTTCCCTAGATAAGCGTAAGTAAACACATCAATAAAATAAATTTATAAATACGTAGAAATTGTTAATCAAATAGAAAGATTTTAAAAATAATAATAATAAAGAAGGTAAAAAAGTATACATAAATTTAACACAATGAAAAATTAAATATATAAATAAGTAGAAAATCAATAAAGTATAATACCGATCATATTATACATTATATACTACATAATACTTTGACAAGCCATGTATATATCTATATATCTATGACGTATTGGCAATAAATATCAAAATAGTTTTGTCTTGTACAGAATACAATTGAGTTAGCATGTAAGAACGTAAGCCATGCATGTATAACATATACATATAGGTTGTTATACAAGCACATGAAAAACATGAGCTCAATGATTATGTAGAGACTCATCTCTTTTAGGGGAGTGGTAGTCTATTATGTGAAGAGTCATCTCATGAATGGAATGAGCAGTTATATGTAGGTCAGTTTTATGCATTTTCCATTTTCCTGCCAAACATCTTTGAAGTTATTACTTGAGATATAGGTGTACCTTGAGAAAATTGGAATCATATTGAGGATTTAGCCTCGATGGTAACTTGGCATGACCAGTTAATATAGGTGTACATGGACCTAATTCCAGCTCAAAAATATGCCAAGATCAACATAAGACACAATCTTTATAGATTAGCTGATTAGGTCCTCTCAAGTTTGTCAAGGCGGCTAGGCGGTCAGCATTTCCCAAGGGGCGCCTAGCCCGCCTAGGCTGTTCTGGGCGTTTTTTATATTTTGTATCTTTTTCAGTATGTTAATTTGATTCTTATTATACATATATACTACATATAATACCATATAGGAAACATAAAAAGAGGGCAGAATGAGGTTATGACAGAAGTAGCAGGAGATGGGAATAGGAAGAAAAGGTGGAAGTAATATCAACAAGCATGCAACAACAATTGGAGCAGGAGACTTAGAAAAGAAAGCAGGGAAAAAGGGTAGCAGAATGAGGCTATGACAGAAGTAGCAGGAGATGGGAATAGGAAGGAAAAAGGGAAGTAATAGCAATAAGCCTGCAATAACAATTGGAGCAGGAGATGTAGAAAAGGATAAAAGAAAACAGGGAAAAAAGGGCGGGATGAGGTTGTAACTCAATAGAGAGGAAATGGAGGATGGGAAACAAAACAAAATAAATATAAACAACAACAGCAACATCACGAGGAATATGTGATGTAAAAGAGGAAAGTAGAAAGTACAACATCATCAACATTACGAAGCATAGGTGATGTAAAAGAGGATTTGAAGAAAACATAATTTTAAAAAAAAACACAGCAGTAGTAGGATTTCGGAGTAGGAGGGGATATACGAGGAATAACTCAAAAAAAAAAACGCAGCAGCAGTAGGATTAAGGACTAAAATGCAGGAGAAAGGATAAAAAAAGAAAAGAAGAAGCAAGAACAACAAACATATGAGGAAGTGATTTTATGACTTACCAATTTGACCCAAATCAAACATGTTTTCCCTAATTTTCCAAAATTTGGCCTGATTTTGCCTAAATCGGACCTATTTCAGCCATAAATTGACTCAAGCTAATCTAATTCGACCAAATCCAGACTTGATTCATGCTAATTTATCCTTTAAATGACTTAATTTAGGCTTAAAAGGCCTTAGACATCCATATAATGCACATACTAGGTTGGGCGCCTAGTTTGAGCAGCCTTGCCTAGCGCCTAGGACGCCTAGGCATGCCTAGGCACCGCCTAGGCCGGCGCCTAGACAACACTGGGTCCTCTATTGGTATTACATATGTTAATCATTCCAAAGAGGGGTTATTCATATTATAAATTATCAATTAATTATCCTTCAACATGAGGTTTTGATTTAGTTTAATTGAACCTTTATAACTAGACGGTCATATTTGGCATTTATTCTAGTTAGATGCTAGCATTTTAAGAAGAACACAGGGGGAATACCATCAGTATAATGAGTGTCTTAACATTACACAGTGACTCAAACAAACCTCCCAAGAAAAGATTCATCGCAGAAGTACTGCGACACTTTCTTAAAGCAAGACCATGACACAGTGACTCAAAATAATTGTTGTTGCTCGAGTAAAAAGAATAGATCAACGATGAAGACAAGTCTAAAACATTAAGTAAATACAAAAACATAAAGCATGCATATCAATGAGGTCTATTATGAGGCCATTCTATTGGTGATTGAACGGTCTCTCAGTATGATTTTTTTACTATGACAGTGTATTCTACTCGTTCTGATTTCTGAAACCATGCACTATCCCTCATCCCCCAGCCCCCACCCCTCCCCCCACATACAAACACTTCCTGTCAGGACATTGACTAAGATCTAATTTGGAAGCTATGCTGAGAATATCAACAAATTATTAAATGCTACTGATAGGCATTGAATCACAATTATTGCTTTAAAGATGTACACTTAGTTTTACTACTTTGTCCCTCTATTCTTATGTGCTTGTTTAAGAAGAAGATTTCTTTATGAAAATAGTTCGAGTAGTTCTCTTGATGCATAGATCCATTTCATGGAGTATGAAGGAGGAAAGATAGGAAAATAATAATGGATACAACAATGTTTTATTGTTATGATGTAGTACACGCTATGTCTTATATGTATATGATTGTAGATGCCCCCCTGCTAGGCAATATTAGAATAATATTAGATCAAATTGTTAGTTTAAAAAAACACAACCTTTGCATGAATATATCAAATTACAGAAACCTATTATGTCCATTAAATTTTTACAAAAGCCTCACCGAAGACCTCACTATTACCATCCTCCCTCCTTCCTTGATTCTTCTCTACCAGACACCCCTTCCCTCTCATTTTGTCCTTCATTCTTGCATGTTGTTGCATGGCTACAACAACTAACGAATTTGTTGATTTGCTGCTAGGAAGCAACAAGGGTTGGATGAAGTGGTGGGGAAATAAGGAAGAGGTTGGAAGGTTGGAGGTGATATTAATAAGCATTGTGATGAGGTTTGCTACCCCAACACCATTTTATATTATTGTTTCTACAAATTGCTGACTGACAACAACATCATTGCATGGAGCATTCTGCTACTTCTCCTTCCTACTTTCCATCTTACATTTTTGTGTGCATCCTTCCATTCCCTAAACTCGACTTCTTAGTATTAGAAGTGGTCCACCAGAACCTCATTGCGTGGAGAGTAAGATACAATCAGTGGCGTAGTCCGAAATTCTTATTAGGGTGGGCACCATACAAAATATAATGAATAGTTCACGCAAAAAAATTATTGTAACAAAACACAATGCTTTTAGTTTTTCAATATCTCTAATGACTCTGGTTAATCTATACTTAATTCATATGAATTTTTTCTCTTATAAAATCGATGAACAAACAAGTGGACACGACATTACTGATCTGGGAACACTATTAAATATTTTGAACATCCACTATAATGGCAATCATGAACAGACACAATCCTAGATGTCGAGGAAGGTTTGTTATAAACAAAAGAGAGCAAAATTATTTGCGTGATTATTCAATAAGATATAAGTAAAACCTTGATTGCAGTACTGTTTACTTAAACTTGGTATCGTCAAGAGATTTTTCCTCAGATAAATAGAAAGAAAACACACAAGTATTACCCTTTACCAGATTGCCATAGTTGTAGTCTGTCATCTTCATTCAGTTGTTATCATATTATTATATTTATAACTGATAATGGTAACTGTTTGACTCCCACTATAAGTGATATATTACAGGTTGCCCAATCGGCCCAGAAGGAATGAAAACAACCAAGAAAATCTCAACAACCTCCAGCCATGGTGTTAATTATTTATTTGAATATGGGTTCACTTTTTAGGAGAGAGATACAATGCCGGTTGGGAAGAGGAATGTGGTATTGTTATTATGATTACCAATGCAGTGAGGAAACTTAACCCCTCATTTCTGTTACAGAAACAAGTTTAGCGGAAGCAATATGGCACATTCTGATTTATCAAGTGGGACACAATTGAAAGACTAACTTGGACATCTGGGCGCTCTGTTGTTGGGTGGCGAGTTGCAGAGACCGTGCCCTCGGGCTGCTAGGCGATGACGCTGGAGAGATGTCGTGCCCCTCAGGCTGCTGGGTGGTGGCAGTGAAGAGAAGTACTGATCGGGAAATCGGGAGGAAACGACCGTCCGCCCTAGTGGTAGATGATCGTTGATGCCGGGGTACCCTCGGACAGAAGCTTTCCTTGGACGGCTGGGGGAGCACAGTGGGAGAGCGCAGTCGATCGGGGTTTCCTTGGCATGCGGATGACCGGTTACGGAGCTAGGTAGTGATCGTGTGGATGACCGGTTAGGGTAGATACAGAGGGATGGCGCGAGACAAAAGAATGACTATCGTGCGCGGGTTGGATGAAAGGGGAGGGAATGTTGGTTCCACTCAATATATGAAAAGTTAGATTGTTAATTTTTAGAATATATACATAAAGATACGTATATGTATTTCTAATTAGAAAGTAGGAGGGCAACAAGTTGCACCATCACCCCTAAAAAATAAAATAGTTATTTACATCAGGCGTCAAGAGAAAGGTTATATGAGTTCAAATGAGATTTGTAGTCATTACCATTAACTATATTTGTATTACTTATATTTTTATAATTTATAAAGAAAAGTAGTTATTGATTGCAAATGGAACACATGTAGTTAGATAAATGGAATTCATAAATCATTTGACAATCCAACATACTAATATATTCTATACAAGTTTAATGAAAAATTATAGATTGTATAATGACTATCACGAATTCATATTTCCTTATGCAATACTTTGAATAATATACTAATCGAGTTACATAAAATTTTAAAAATATTAAAATTACACAATATAGTCTTAACAAACTACTTGATATAACTCATCTCTTATGCTATGCATTATGCACTGGATATAAAACGAGAGAAATTCTAGTGTGCATGAAGAAAATGAAATGCCCAGGAACTGCCCTTGGAATATTATTCTTAATGATATTAAGTGTCTATATAACTCTTAAGCCTGGCCTAGGACTTGCTAGGTTTCAGTTTAGTAGATTTCTAACTTTGCTCGAGGGTTGATCTCTTCTAATGATCTAATCTGAAAATCTCTGTGATGAGTTTGTATGGGAACCATATAGATTTTAGTGTGGCTACACGAGTTCAATTTCTACCCCACCAAACGGGCTCTTAGTGAAGAAGAACAACTAGAAGTGAAGAAGGAACCCCAGAAAGCGAAGCCAGACAATACATACACACATACTCATCTCAAAATGCAACCAAGATATGTGAAGCTCGTCTCTTTTCCATAGGCATCTGGGTTTTCGTGAAAGAAGGGCATATGTGATATTGAAATCAGAGACCCTAACCTGGATGTCTGGGCGCTTTGATGTTGGGCAGAGACGATGGACCGGAGATGACGGAAGAACCGTGTCCTCGGGCTGCTGGGCGGCGATGGACGTCGGGGCGCTCTGATGTTGGGCGGAGATGATAGAGGGACCGGAGAGGATGGAGGCACCGGAGACAATGGAGGATCGAGCGGCTGCTTGGCGGCAATGTTGTCCTCGGACTGCTGGGCGGCGAGTTGCGTGCGGGCGAGCACTTAGGGCGGAACCAGGATCGGCTGGAGGCTCTTTACGTGGGTTCTCTATGGGAGAGCGGACGCGCGAGTGATCTGTGCTGAACTAGGGTGATCGCCTGGATCACTTTACGCGGGTGATCAGTGTGAGAATTCATGGGTATTTTAGAGCCTTGTGCGATTTTCAAATCACCTACTGGGAATATTGCACGCAAAAGAGGATCATATGAAGTTTGATTTTATTTTAAAAAGTTCTGGTTTAGTTATATTTAGTTAATACATTTGTTTGATTTTATTTTAAAAAGTTCTGGTTTAGTTATATTTAGTTAATACATTTAAGACATGGAGAGGATAAGTGTAGATAAGTCTTATGATTTGAGTTAACTATACTTATTTTATTTATACTTTTCAAATTTGTAGCTAACTAGGGATTTAACTACATAGAAATTATATGTAATTAGAAAAATCGTAGTTAAAGACCATATTTTTTGTAGTGATGTAGGAAGAAGTCTATTTGATTGATTGCATAGATCAAATGTCACTCCTCACACAAGAGGAGTATGAACAAGATGATCCTTTAGGAGTGACTTTTACAAACCCATTTGCTGACAACTCCATTGACGAACAAGTTAAAGATTGTGTTCTTCACCTCAACACTGTCGAAGAAGATTCGGAAGCCAAATTTGAGGAACTCAAGGTTGTGAACACAACTGAAGAGCCATGAGAGAACCCAGAAGCCCCTGAAATGAAGCCCCTACTCGAGGGACTAAAGTATGTGTTTTTGGATAATCTCAAGGTTTTTCCAGTTATTATAAGTTTTGATCTAATGGACGAACAAGAAGATAAACTCCTGAAAGAATTAAAAGAAAGAAGGAAAGCTATCGACTACAAGATGAGTGATCTCACCGGGATCAGTCAAGCACTTTGCATGCATAAGATCCCTATGGTGGAAGACCACAAGCTGACTATTGAACATCAACGAAAGCTTAATCCAAATATGAAGGAAGTAGTCCATCGTGAAGTCATGAAATTGCTCACTACCGACATCATCTACCCTATTTCTGACTCGCCATGGGTGAGTCATGTACATGTTGTCCCAAAGAAAGGTGGCACTACTGCGATACGGAATGAAGATAATGAACTCATCCCCACTTGAACAGTTACTGGGTGGAGGATGTGTATCGACTATAGGAAGTTAAACAAGGCCACCCGCAAAGACCATTTCCATATGCCTTTTCTAGATCAAGTTTTAGAGCGATTGGCTCACCATGAATATTTTTGCTATATCGATGGTTAATTTCGATTCTATCAAATTCCTATACATCCAGATGACCAAGAGAAAACTACTTTTTACTTGCCCCTTTAGAACCTATGTGTTCAGAAGGATGCCATTTGGGCTTTGCAATGTGCCTGCAACCTTCCAACGCTGCATGGCAGCCATATTTGCTGGTCTAACCGAAACTAGTATGGAAGTTTTCATGGATGATTTATCTGTATATGGGGATTCATAAGACTCATACCTAAAGCACCTCTCCCTGGTCCTCAAATGATGTGAAGAAGCACATCTAGTGTTGAATTGGGAGAAATGTCACTTTATGGTAAAAGAAGGCATTATCCTTGGCCATAGAGTCAACAATCGAGGAATTGAAGTAGATAAAGCAAAGATAGAAGTGATTTCCAAACTCGCCATCCCGACTAATGTAAGAGAGGTATGTGCATTTTTGGGCCATGCAGGCTTTTATCAAAGGTTCATAAAGGATTTCTCCAAGATAACCAAGCCCATGACAAACTTGTTGCTAAAGGATGTTGATTTCCATTTTGATGAAGAATGCATCAAAAGCTTCGACAACCTGAAGCATGCTCTTACAACAACACCTATCATCCGAGCTCCAGATTGGGGGTACCCATTTGAAATAATGTGTGATGCCAGTGATTACGCTGTGGGTGCCATTTTAGGCCAATGTATAGAGAAGAAACATCATGTCATTTACTATGCATCGAAGACCCTTGACGAAGCTTAGAGGAATTATGCAACTACTGAGAAGGAACTCCTAGCAGTCGTGTATGCCTTTGACAAGTTCAGATCCTACCTCATTGGTTTAAAGGTTGTTGTCTATACATATCATGTTGATATTCACTACCTCCTGAAAAAGAAAGATGTAAAACCTAGGATGATAAGATGGATTATCCTCCTGCAAGAATTTGATCTAGAGATAAGAGAAAAGAAAGGTATAGATAATGTTGTAGCAGACCACTTGAGTTGTATCCACACCTTGGACACTGAAACTACCCCTATTAATGATTCTCTTCCAGATGACCATCTCATGAAAGTCTTAGAAGCTACTCCTTGGTACTCGAACTATGTGAACTACCTTGCAGCTGGTGTCATCCACCCCGAATGTACTGGCAATGCATTGAAGAAATTCATGTGTGATGTGAGACAATATTACTGGGATGATCCATACCTCTTTAAGATCTATGTTGATGGTCTCTACAGACATTGTATAGCTGAGGAAGAAGCTCGTCTTGTTTTAGAACAATGCCACTCAGGCCCAGTTGGAGGCCATATGAGTTCTAAGAAAACTGATCTAAAGGTTTTGCAATGTGGTTTCTTTTGTCCAACCATATCCAGAGATGATTACAACTTTGTTTTATCATGTGACAAGTGTCAAAGAATGGGAAACATTATGAAAAGAGATGAGATGCCACTTAAGCTATGGCAAGAAGTCGAGATTTTTGATGTTTGGAGAGTGGACTACATGGGTCCATTCCCATCCTCATATGGATTTTCCTACATCCTAGTCGTGGTTGATTATGCCTCCAAATGGGTAGAGGCAATACCAATGGTTACTAGCGATTCAAAACCCATCATCAAAATGTTCAAAGATATTATTTTTCCCCATTTTGGAATCCCACGAATTGAGATATCCGACGGAGGTTCTCATTTTTTGGAAAGAATCTTTGAAGCACTGTTAAGGAAATATGGTGTTACGCACAAGGTAGCCTCCCCCTACCACCCACAAACAAGTGGGCAGGTAGAGGTTTCAAACTGTCAACTCAAAGCTATCTTGGAAAAGACAGTAGGACACAACTGAAAGGATTGGTCAGTAAAAATCAACGATGCTTTATGGGCCTACCAAACCGCATTCAAAACTCCTCTTGGAACAACACCCTTCAAACTCATATATGGAAAATCATGTCACCTGCCCATGGAACTGGAACATAAAGCATGGTGGGTAATAAAACAACTAAATTTTGACATTAAGAAAGCTGGCGAAGATAGGATTCTGCAACTTCAAGAGTTAGAAGAACTTTGGATGACAGCTTATGAGAATGCACAAATCTACAAGGAACGCATGAAACTTTGGCATGATGGTCATCTAAAGAGGAAGGACATTCAAGTGGGAGACCAAGTTCTGCTGTTCAACTCAAGACTGGTGTTATTCCCAGGGAAACTCTATTCTCGATGGTCTGGACCATACATTGTCAAGAGCATCTTCCCACATGGTGCTTTTGTTTTATGGAGTGAAAAGTCAAGTGATTTTGTGGCAAATGGCCAACGCTTGAAGAGATATTTCACCACAGTTGATACTAGTATTGATGAATCAATGAATCTTTCCAAACCAACATATCTACCATAAAATTGAAGGAATCATGTCGAGCCATCGACGTAAAACAAAGGTGCTTGTCGAGAGGCAATCCGATCAATAATTTTGTTTTTACTTTTAATTTTGAATTAGAACTTTTCCTTAATTTTGTTTTTACTTTTTAGGAAATTTTGCACCTGGTAGACAATGCATCGCAAGATGCAGTCTTAAGTTCTGATAGTTTCCATTTTTGAGATTTCAGATGGAGGATGCATCGCCAAAAGGAATGCAACCACATCTGGTGGACCAACCAGCACGATTTTTCCCCTCCATCTCAGATTTAGAGTTTGATCGGGACGAGCAAATTTCTAAGTTCGGGGTGGAGGGTGGGTGGTACGTACTTTACTTTCCACCATCTCCTATCTATTTCAGACTTAAGATTTCATCTTTGTAATTTTGAGCAAATTTTGCAAAAATTTTCACAATTTTCAAATTTTCAAAGTAGTTTGTATAGAAACTTGATGAGGTTTTGACATTTTTGTTTCAATCAAAGCCTTTATCTAGCCGGCTATCCTATTTTTCCATGCAGTTTTGAATCATTATACCCTCCTTATTCGAAGCAAAGCCTCGAGGGGGACAATTTCTAAAACTAGCCAATGGTTAGAAACCACCGTATGAAGCTTATGAATCCTAACATCATGATCAGTTAATATGGCAAGTATCTCTCAAACTGAGAGGGATCAAACATATTGTGCTTCCTGACTAACTAGTGGAACAATAGCATGGAATCTCCACCTGATCCTCATCAAGTCATTATTTGAGCAGAGTAAGATAAGGAGAACAACTCAGTGTGCTGAATCGTAAATCAAGTTGCATTCTGATATGAACTCTCTTCTACACTTCTTCTATCATCTCCTTACCCCTCCATCCATTACAAAGAAACAAAAATAGCCAATTTAGTGACAAACCCTAAGTTTGGGGTGGCACACCCTCTCTCTCTCTATTCGCTTCTTCCATACCCCTCGCTATGTAATAGGGGTGTTTCACCAAGAAAAGATGCCAATGTGCACACAAAAATGCAATCTCGAGTCGAATAGAGGAGAGATTCGCACACAAAAAATAATAAGAGTTGCAGTCAATGAAACTGCAACCAAATTAAAAAAAATCTTGAGTCGAATAGAGGAGAGATTTATTTCTTCCTTCCATACCACCCTTCACTCCCTTTTCTACCCAAAGCCACAATGAATGTCTCCCTTATCCTGGAAAAACACCAGTGTCAGATCAAGTGCACACTTATTATTCTGTGGGTGTCTCTAGACTCTTACAAAACTCTTAGACATGCTTGATGTTGGAAAAGTGGAGAGGAAGTGATGTTGGGAAATGAACTCAGAAATGAAGATATGGTAAGATGTGTTCAGTGGTCTCAGGAAGTTGAGATGCTTAGTCATAGAGAGTAGAGAAGAAATAATCGTGATGTGAAGATGAGGCAATCACACGAGATGAAAGTATTCATTTTGTGATTGTTTTAGATTTTATATTACTCGAGGATGAGCAATGTTTAATTTCGAGGTATTTTGATGAATGTATATCCATCCGGGCTCAATCACCTAATTTGGCCCATTTTTTCTTACATTCTTGCGCTTATCGACCATATCTTCTAATATTTGATTTGGTTTGGTTTAATTAGATTTATCCCTATTTTTATTGAATTTTTGCACCTTTGTGCATGTCATTTTGGGCATGTGGGCCCTATATTCTCGGCCCATCTCACCAGATCACGACCTCTTTTCCTTTTCTAACTCCCGCTTCTCCTCCAACAGGTCACGGTCTTCTCCCAACTTACCCTAAACCACAATCGTGGTTCCCAACAATCATGACCGCGGCAACACTCCACACTCCCAACGTCGTGATCTAACCCAACAAACCAACGCCCGCATACCACTTCCACCCTCTCTGATCACGATCGCACTCCTCACCTCTATGATCTCTCCCTCTACTCCTTGCTCGATCACGATCCACCACCTGTACTGCGGTCTTCCTCTCCACTGCCACCCAACGACCTCACCCTCAACACCGCGGTGTTCCTCCTCACCAACAACTTCACCCTCACGATCGTGATCATTGCAGCTACCTCTCCACACCGCGACCAGACCTCATCTTCACCATCCGACATCACGACTCCACCCTAGCATCAACATAACCCCTACTAGCATTGTGACATGTCCTTGTCGTGACTTCTCTTTTGCACCTGGGGTCTTCGTCTTCACTTTCACCTGGTCACGATCTCTCATAACCGTGACCCGATCTACTAGCTTGCTCGCAGTTCCCAACAATTGTGATCACTCCCTCATCTCGCCAAAACCGCAACCAAGCCTTGCAGAGCCGCGATCGCGGTGTCTATGAATCACGACTGTGGCAAAACCAGGCTCTGCTCCACTCACAAACGTGGCCCTCCCTCTCTTGCTGCTAACTGCGACTGCGGTTCCAACATCTGCCACTTGTCCACAGTTTCCCTCCTAAACACCGTGACCCACGGTTCCCTCTTCCACTATCCACGACCGCAGTTTCTTCACCATCCAACACCGTGACCACGCCATCATGAGGAACCGTGACCCCCTCCAACCATGACCCGGCTATCAAAGGGTCGTGACCAAGGTCTAAAGGTAACAGATCCAGTGCCCAGCTCGGGCCTATAAATAGGACCACACCCCCAGCCATTCAGGCATCCTCTCCAGACGTCGTTAGGCTGTAGGTCTGCCCTGAGCCTAGGGAGATGATCCCAACAGCCCAGAGCCTACCCTCGTGGTGGTCTTACGCTCCCGTTCATCCAGATCTGAGGTGGAAACCCATATCTGCAAGCCACTCCAGCCAGATCAAGGTCTAGATCTAGATCTAGATTTGGATCTAGATCTATTGCATCCACGTTGTGCCTACGCCGCCATCACATCCATGAGTTGCTCCTCCTACTGTGAACAAAGACTGCGAGAAGAGAGAGAAGGTGGAGAGAGAAGATCTGCCCCGTCTATTGTGGTGTTCTTCCCTCCTCATCCATATCTACCCCAACGTTGTGTAGAAGATTGTCTCTCCACTAAGTTGTGATCATCTTCTTCACCATGCTCATGGCGGAATCCTCTCTCTCTCTCTCTCTTGTTTTTCTTGTTTCTCACACCATGAGCGAGTAGTTTCATTTCTCTAGGGTGTGGGGACTAGCCCCGTTGCCCATGCTTACATGTTCATTTACTAAACATTCCATGTCATGTATATAAATTTTCATTTCGTTGTTAATCGTCGATGTGTGCTTATGGATTGATCACTTACTTGCATTTATCTTGTTCTTTTCCTATGTTGTGAGAACTTCAATATGTAGGATTTGAATGTCGATTAACGCAGCTGACTCCCAAACTAGAAATAGAATGGGATTCCTTGAGGTCGTAAGTGTATGATCCGTGAGGGGACGAGCCATCTAGCCCACTGTGACACTTCTGTGTACCTAACGCCTGTATAGGGGGGCCACAACTTCAGTTGGATTTCTATATCTTCATAACCGTAAGTGCATGATCTGGATGGTGACGAGACATATGATGCCTAAGGTGATGCTTACGCGGACCTAAACATCCCTCAGGGAAGGTTCACAGTAGTTCTATTTGGATGGTTATATCTAGCCAGGATGTTTGATGTTTGGATGTGTTTGCATGTGCAGTGGCGGCGAAACCCGGGACCATCCCAATGATTCCCATCATTAATCTTTAATCAACTTTTAATCCTGCTCTTTACTTTTGTTGCATTTAGTTTAATTAAACTCAAATCAACCAACCTTGTTCTAAATATTAGTCTTGATTCAACTAGATTCGACTAGTAAAAGATTCTTAAAAATGTTGTCCCTTAGGATTCGATCCTCAACTATATTGCGATAAGACCTGTCCGCTTGCAGGTGGTATTATTGCACAAGGTTTTGGTTAAAAACCCAGGGATTTCAGCCCTAGGTGAGTTTGTTAGTGCGATAATAAACCACGTCATATATAGAATGAAAATCATCTATAAATAAATTATCATTTGAGGTGATTTACTCATAAAAAGATCCAGGTGCAAAGAACAAAGATCATATCTATGTGCTTCATATGTGGTTAAAGATTGTGCCCTATGATACGTATGTGGGACATGTTATTGATGACCTCCCAACCACAATCCCAATCCTCTCGGTTAACATGAAAAAACAACACCCTTGGAGGATTGGGATGCCTCTTAGCATGTTTGTAAAGTTCATCTTTTTTCATGAAAGCACATAGTTCATAATGTTAATGGGATGATAACAACATAATGTTTGTTGTTTCATTACATGGACATAATTTTGACTTGCAACTGAGTCAAAGGAAGAACAAGGCATACACAATCAAGACAAAAGTATGTTTATAAGAAGCCATCAACACCAAATAATACATAATATATTGAGAGAAAGATTCTTAGCACTAGATTGAATTATATGGTTGCCTAGAAGAATCTCTAGTTATAAAAGGCTGGCATGGACCTTACCATGGTACACCAATAAGTATGTAGACATTCGTTGATGTAAATTGTAAATCTCGAGTAGAAGTAAGAAATCATTAACCTAATTTATACAACTCTTGTGCATATGCAATATTTCTTATAAAATAGTAGATGGGAAATTCGATTATATTCTCTAGGTTAGCCCCTTAGAGGATGCCATGAAAGTCATTAACAAAAATATTAGTTGCAATGGGATAATCCTACACTGATAACAAAATCATGGAATACTAGCTACCTCAAACCCCTCATTGAGTAGTTAGCAAAATTCTTTTTGGATGAAGTTCTTCTGTTCTTCCAATTAAATATGGTGGATGTGAGATGGATGATTATGTAGAGGCTACGTGAAAAAATTTGGGTCACTGAAACTAATTCTGTATTGGTGGTGTAAAAAATGAGTATAAGTGAATGTAGAGGAGTTTGTGAGCAAACCAAAACTACAATTGAATATGGTTGCCTTCATCACGCCGAACAGGAGAGCATGCAATAATCTATTTTTGTTTCAGTTGAGCTTGCCTGTCATAAAATGTAATGGGACACGGTAAACACAATACAAATGGTATATCTTGACTTTTATCCTGATTGACACCTCTTCCAACAAATTAATACGACTTATAAAATAAATGTACATAGTCCTCATTGACCGAATCTCCTTCAACAAATTATGTCACGTAACAAGCACAAAACAAACAAAATACCATATATTATTCTAATGAGAGAATTGTAAACTTTGACAATATAAACAAGTTGCATTTACATACCTAATGTTTGATGACAAAAATATCTGATTTCTTTTCTTTGACGGCAACTCATTTAGAGGTTGCAGATTTCAAGGAGATCTAGTAGATTGAGACTCGTATAATCGTCCAAAATGTATAAGATTGTTAGTCATCACATTTTCACCTACAAGCACATTTACAATTACATACTTCATGGCACCCGCAATGACACGTAAATCATATTCATGCCAACCAAGAAAAGCAATGCTTAAATAAAAATAATATCCAAATTGAAGATATTAACATAAATTTTAAAGATATCAAAAAGTACATGTTAAAAGATACACAAAGAAATGAATAGCAACATTTGAAGATATTAACATAACTTTTAAAGATATAAGAATTTAAAGTACATGTTAAAAGATACACAAAGAAATGAGTAGCTACATTTATTAGATAAGCTTTTGAAAAATATATTCGTAGTTCATCTTCAAATTATGGCTTTTGTAGTCAGATGTTCTATGGTGAGTTGTATGTGGTCATAGCATCAAAGACAAACCTCCATTTTCTCTTAAACACTTTATTATATGATGTATATTTTTATTATGGAGGGAACCACACTCGTAAACCTTCAGGTGTATAAGACCTAACCCATTCAAGCATCAGTTAAAGCACACAGATGACCGGCCTCCACAACTATATTATTTTTAAAATCTAATTTTTCATATGAGTTGGAAACAAGACCTTTCTTTGAGTTAATCCATGTCCGACCACTTGAGCATGATGTATAATTTATAGTGATGAAGTAACTAAGTATATAAAATAACAATGGAGTTGTTTAAAATTTGATTTGCTGGTATAAACAATGGTGTTAGATTAAGTAACCTAAAATTCACACCAGCAACGATGATTGAATTACCTCAATCTCTTACAGCCTTCTAGAGTTCACTGTACAGCTGCTTTCATTCTTGCCTGACTCGATTCTGACGTCACAGTATTAACGTTGGAAAATGGATCAAGATTTTATGGTCAAGAGCTTTTATTAGGGGCAACAAAAGCAAAACTCAGGGCATTCACTTAGAGTCACACCTCCTAGCATAAAAGATGTTTGGGAAGAAAACAAATACAAGTCATGAATCACATGGGGATAGGGGAAATATATTAAAATAAAAGTGTTGCTAATCTCACTGTATTCATTTCCCAACTCTTCATTTTAGCATACTCACCATGGTCGAATGTAAAATATGCTTCTACTTGATATTCCTTTTGCTCGTCCTTCTATTGGATGTCTCTTTAACTTTAAGAAAATGATTCCTGGGATGATTAGCAAAGGAAGGGGTGGCTAAGATAACCACAATGGAATCGATAATACCAAGCATCCTAGAAGATAACGTCCACCATACCATGCTTGCTACTGAATTTCTTGTGGACTTCAAAAAGCAAAGATCTGCTTCTAAGGCTTGCGTCAAGATTGACATCACCAAGGCCTTCGATTCAGTCGATTGGAGAGCTCTCTGGGGTATTATGGAGGCGTTAGGGTTCTCCATCAAGTAGATTGGTTGGTTGAGAAAGTGCATTGAAACTACATCCTTCTCTGTTTTAGTGAATGGCTCCCCTACAGGGCTATTTCGTGCCTCTAACGGCTTGAGACAGGGTGACCCCTTGTCACCTCTCCTCTTCACCATCATGATGGAGGGACTCTCTAATGCTATCAAGACTGCTGAGCAACAGGGCAAAATCAAAAGCTTCAAAGTCAAGGGCTGTAAAGCTTTCACACATCTTGTTTTTGTCGATGATGTGTTATTGTTCTCTATGGGTCATGCCAATAGATTGAAAGAGTATAAGAAAGTTGTGACTTCCTTTGGTCGCGCTACTGGTCTATACATCAACACTATCAAATCTCATATTTTCAATTCCAAATCTTGTGACTCCCGTAGGGGTAGACTGAAAATTGCTATGGGAGTGAGAAGAGGTAGATTGCCCACTAGATACATGGGCATCCCCATTGCGGGGGGCAGAGGTACTGTGAAGGATTTTAGCATGTTGATCGACAAGGTGAAATATAAGGTGGACAAATGGTCGGGCATTAATATCTCTATGGTTGGTCGCTTGGTGCTCATCAGAACGGTCATTCAGAGTATGCTTAGATTTTGGTGTGATTTGTGTGACATACCTTGTGCCTGCCTTAGCAGAATCAGATCCATGTCTGTCGCTTTCCTTTGGGGTGGGAGTGGTCATGGGGTGGTCTGGGACTATATCACTAAACCGTACAAGAAAGGTGGTTTGCAAATCACTGATGGTCACACGATTCTTGAGAAAAGCACTATTAAGAGGATTGAGAAATTCTGTAACATGTCTGACAATGTCTGGACTCATTGGATGAGGATTAGATATGGACCCATCATCTCGCTGGTGAGGTGCTCAAGTCCGTCCAGGATCTGGAGAAGCATGTGCAACATCTTTGAAAACAACTATGGTACCCCTCCTGTTGATACTCCGGGTCATGCTAGCACCTTGATGTCATTACCCAACATCAAAAATAGGGTCGATCCCGATGTGCCTTGGTTCCATATAGTGTGGGGGAAATTTCACTATCCCAAGTGGAGCACGCTTCTGTATAAATCCCTTCTCAACAAGTTGCCAACCATGGATCGTTTGAATGGTTGGGGCATCCCTGTGAACTTGACGTGCTCGCTTTGCCTGGCTGGTACAGAAACAACCGATCACCTATTCTTTGAGTGTATCTACTCCAAGACTATATGGCGCATTGCTTGTCTTCGCAACAAATGGGGCCAACAGGTGCCTGACAACCTTACTGATATCATCAACTGGTTCACCAGCATGTGTGACAAGAGGAACGATGAGGCCAGTGCTTGTGGACTAATCCTCTCTTATGTGTGCTTCCACCTATGGAGTGAAAGAAATAGAAGAGGCCACAATAGTGGCGGGGTCGATGAAAATAGCCTGTTAAAGAAGATTAGTTCTGACTTATGCTGGGTGGTTGCCTCCAAACCCGAGCTGACCGCTAAAATTAACACTGATACCAAACTGTTTTGGGGATTTTGTAGATAACCCCTATTATCTTTTCGGCCTCTGCTGTTTGTATATGTTGGCCTAAGGGCCTTGTACTTGTATAGCTTGCTATACCACTTTTGGCAATACTATTTACCTATTTACAAAAAAAACAAGTGGAAGGTAGAGATAGGTGCGATGGGACTGAATACGTAGGCGATATGGTCTGGGTGGTGGAGGCAGAACAATGGCAGAGGGTGGAGCTGGGATGCTAGGGTAGAATGTGGGGAAGGCGGCAGACGGGTTCTAGGAGTCGGGATGAGAAATTTCTAGGAAGAAAAAAAGCAGATGCGATAAGCTGGGTCACCTACAGTGTTTTCCTGAGTTTATCAATTATAATTGGTGGGAAAATTAGATTGGTACAGAGGCATTTATAATTGCCATTTTTAGAATTTATAAATGCCTGTGTACTGACTCTCTCATTGAACTTTCACATGCGAGTATCTAGTGGCGTTTGAATAAAGAAGGTCAATATAAGTAATTGTATAATGGTTCTTTTTAACAAATGCCATTGTATTAAACACCACTAATAGGTATTTTTATCGTAGTCAAATACCAATGTTATCATCTATCATGTGCCCAATGACCATGAATAGTATTACTCTATGAAAATGATGGCAAGCCATATGGAATTCATAGGATTCAAATTTCAATGTGTCTCTAAAATTGATCAACATAAGTTTTATGTGGATTTATCACTATTCTACAATTCATATAATACGATTGAACTAGTTGTTAATTTTTGTTCCAATGCTCTATATTCCCAAATATTAGATGCATAAGTTCATCCTCGTCTATGCTTCTTCCATCATCCTTTTACCACATCATATTCCAAAATAAAAACAAAATACAAAAAATGTGCCAAACTCCAAGTTTAGGGTGGCATCTGTTCTCTCACTTCTCTGCTTCTTCTATACCTCTCATATGTAGTAGGGTGTACCACAATAAAAGGATGCTAATGTTCACACAAAAAACAAAATATATGCTATCAATGTGATTAGAAAAAATAAAGCAATCTCGAGTCAAATAGAGAAGAGATCCACAATTATTCCTTTTTAGCCCTCCATTCACTCCAATTTTCTCCCATGGCAATAATCACTCCAGAAATACCTCTAATACACTTGAACCCTGAGATTATGCAAACCTCATAGGAATATGAAGAACCTTCAAAGGCACTAGTGAATCGTGATTTGATGCAGACGTTTGATTTGGAAACTATTTGTGAATGTGAAGTCAATGCATGTAATTCAAAATTGCAACTTCGTGATTCTAAGAGATCAGGGTTGTTTGAACATGTTTGATTGTATGTAAAAAAGTGATACCATGAAAGAGGGACGACATGCTAGTAGTTTTATTTGGTAGGCTGCTATGATTATTTGTTCCAACATTCAAGTTCAGAGTAGGTTGATAAATGCATCTTTATCACCTTTCCATTGTAGTTTCTACTTTACTTCTATTCATTTCATCTACAAATTACAACATTTTTTATTAACATCTTGATTGTTATTATTATCCCTAATAATAGGGAATTTGATCATTTTCCTTGATCTTATGATATTAAAGCATTTATCAACTCTAGATAATCCAAGAAGCTTTTCACCAGGTGCATGTTCAAGATTTGGAGCAAATTCATATCAGAAATTATGCTTATCAACACATTTAGGCTAGTAGATCAGGAGATCTCCTCTACTGATTGACCAATCACCCTACCCTCTTTATGACTTCTCCAGATGTATTTTGGATCGAGAAACCTCTCAGACTAATCAACTAATCAAAAGGTTGCCAAAACATAAGATACTATTGATTTATTGACACTAAGTGATCGGGCAGTTCACCATCAGGATTGACTAATCCACCTATTACATAGTGTCCTGAGAAATTGCAAGATAGGTCGATCAGTCGTGGTGCCTTCCAAGTCATAGACTTCTAGAAAATTTGGGATTCCAGCAGATTGGGTGATCCCCTTCTAGGATAGACCAACCAAGATGTTCTCTAGAAGCATCATCAGAAAGATGATAAGTTGAATAGTCAATCTGGTCAGCCAGCCAAAAGGTCAACAATCATGCTTTCATGTAAGTGATCTGCTGACCAGACCACCTAGTCATCCGGTCATCACAGTAGGCAATGTAAAATTACACAACCACTGGCCCAAAAGTGTTAAGTAACTAAAGTAGTGGTCGGACATAATCGTTCTATTTTCAATTCTCACTTAAGCAAGGGCAAGTTCCAGAGCAAGAAGCTAGAGGAGACAACAAAGAATTAGATCATCCTAGTGGAGTTCCTTATATTTGTTGAGGCTGAAGTGGACTGTAATATTTAGAAACCACTAACTGCTTCTCTCTTATCCATCAATGACATAACTTCTCCTCTTTCTTCTTATATCTATGTTCTTATCTCAAACACGAGTGAGTAGATATACTTACTGGGGTATGGGGACTAGCACCATTGCTCATACCTTATCTTCTTGTTATTAAACTTGATTTTCTTCATATGATTGATCCATTCATTTGTTTCTGCTATTTGAATTCATATCTCTTCTAGCATGATTGATATAATACTAGGCATAGAGATTACAGAACTTAGGATTAGATTAATTGAATGGATGGTAGGACTCCAGATGTGATTACAGAAGGGCTCCTATAGGATGACTAGGTCGTGAATTATGGGTAATGAAACCTTAATCCCACATGGAATTTAGTCCTTGCAAATTATATTCCAAAAGGAGACCAATTCACTTGGCCCTAGTTTGATGGATGAGGAGTTTTTTTAAGTTGTAACGATCAGATAGGTGTGTAGGTGTTGATGGTGAAACCCACACATCCCAGCATTCTTCATCATTAAATTAAACCCCTACTTTAATCAATTTTTTCCATGTAATCTTTAATTCATCCTTAGTTATAATCATTCTTAAACAAGTAGATTTAAATATTGTTCTTAACAGTTGGTTTGAATTAATTTCTTAAAAAGGTTGTTCTTTGGGATTTGATCCTTTACTATTCTACAATTGATTTGTCTGCTTGCGGGCGAGTTAGTTGTGATTGTATTAAGGCTCTAAAACCTAGGATAATCCTTCTATGGAATTTGTGTCTACAAATAATTTGCATCAGTATCTCTTGGATCTTCTTGAAATGTGTGTCCAACCAAGTATGTACCAATCTTCTCTAAAAAATGAAATCATCTTGTATATTGGTACGTTGTATTCATAGTGTTCTCTATTGTGATTTGTTGTGGTCTCTTCTCCTTAGTTAGTATCATAGTCTAATATATTGCCATGTGCCTCTATCCCTAGGATGACCTCAATGCCATCCTCTGCAATAATCATTGATTATGCTATCACCTACACTATTCTCTTTGCATGTTTTAAACTTGGTCTTGTAGTAATGTTGCTTTGGGTTGTTCTTTAGATGCCCTACAAATGTCTAGGTTGGGGATGATGGTGTGATACTATATGAGCAAGCCCGAGTCGTCATGCTTTTGTTGTAGGTTTTCTAGTTGGCAGTCATATGCAAAATTATGGTATTGGTCACCTGCTATTTTTTTTTTCTTGAGGGTTTCCATATGTTGTGAAAATGGATTGCATGGACCTTGAGTTTTTTATGTACTTTTCTCTAATCCATATTTTGGAGTTGTTGTATTTTATTGAAGTTACCACGATACTAGCCCTACTGGTAATTGTTCCACTGAATATATTTTTTTAGAAACCAGGTGTAACTCAATCTTGGACTTGATCATAGTCTGGTATTTCCTAAGAATTTTATGCTCATATTGTATTTCCCTATCTGATACTAGTAAACATAGATCACACCACATTATTTTGCCTCGTATTACTACACTTATTTTCCCATATTCTATAATTTCCTACAATTTAGGTTGCAATTGCATATTTATCATATTAGTTTCTCTGTTGTCATTTTGATTAAATTCATGTGTTTTGACACCTACTCGATGAGATTTGGTTTGTCTAGAATGAATAGTATGCTCATCATTGTCTTTGGGAATCAAGAAGCTAAAAGTCAATCTCCATTTCGAGAGACACAACATGCACTACCTAGAAAGCGTCATGTGCACATCCAAGGATCAACCTCATTTTTTCCAACAAAGGACACACCATGACACATCTAATGTATGTCTTGCCCACTCACATTCACAGATATCCATTGTGATGCCAGCAAACACGACGTGATCCTCCGAAGCACATCTTGCCTCACCTCAGGGGAAAGTACCCAAGATGACAATGCCAAGGCACAACATGTCTGAGCAATCACATGTCACATCGTCTCATCATTATCTGCTTCAAATGACCCTTGACACAACATGTCAATCCTTTGGCATGTAATGTTGAACTATTACTAGCCCAACCCTTGGCAACTGTTGAGAGACACGACATCTCGTCGCACACTTTTGCTAATATATAAAGATTATGAGAATGATTTGGAAGTGGCATCTCTATTTTTTTACTCTTAAACTTTGGAAAAGTGAGGGAGGCAACCCAAAGGGTGATTACAACCTGAATAGGTAGAAACAAAGAATAAGAAGAAGTAAGAGGGCATATTTCCTCCTCCTCAAGCTAAAGAAGATTCTCATTCAGCTCCATTGTTGAATATTTCTCCTCTACTTGTATTGTACCTTGTTGACTTTCCCTTTCTTCTCTATTTATCTTCATTACTCCATGGAACTCATAGAAAATGTGATTTGAAACCTTGTTCGTGGATCACTTTCAGATATGGAGTAGATTTCCATGTGTTTGATGCCTTTTTGGCACTTATTAATCATGTGATCAACAAATCTTTATAAATACTACGAATTCACTTCTTTGTTTCTCTAATTACTCTTGATAGCTTTTGGGATCTCAGCTAAGGTCCATGAACTCCTCAAAATTGACATACCCAAAAAGTGATTCATATATCATGGACGGTAATCAGATCTTTAATCATCTATTACATGCAAATGAGTAGGGGGACATTGCATTAATATCTCCTTGTGATTACGTTAAGGTTGGTAGTTGTTTTATTTATAGGAATTTAGGAAAATTCTTACTATACACATGATCGTTTATTTGAAGACATCAATATTTTTACCTAGTCGGTTAATAGGAGGAAGTCATCAACCAGACCTTTGTGGGATAGGACAAAGAAGATAATTCAACCTATTTTATGAAGTTTCACCATATGATTAGTGGGTTTCATTGCACTAAAAACATTTTCTGATTGATAATCTTGAGAGAAATTTTACAATTAGCATTAGTTAATTTAGAATAAAATCAAATCATCAATTTTCTTCTTGAACCACTTAGTTAATTGAACATGTTAATTTGTCTGATATGTGTTAGCTTCCTTTAAAGACGTCCTTAAGCTATACTACTACTGACATGTCATATTGACAACCTTTAGTGTGCTATTTAGGTTTTAAATATTGATTGCATGCACATTGCTTGTGACACAGTAATGGAATCTAGGGTGATTATGTGGCCTAGTTGGGTTATATTAAATATGACTTGGTATAGAGTTTCTTTCATTGACTTCCTACACACTATTATCATATTACAGTTGTTGCATATGTGATATTATATCTTGTATAAAAAAATTGACTACAACCCATGATATATGACGCCCCAAGTCACATATTTGGCATAGAGAGAATCCAAGATTCTAGCAAACTTTTACTTATTCTTCTTAAAAGAATTTGACATATCTATCAAGTCATATTTAGATAGAAAGCAATGATTTAGGTCATTTAATCTTCATTTGATCTTTCCATGAGATAAATATGGCATTCACATCACTTCCACTAGAACTTTCACTTGTATCGGTGGAGTTCCTCGTGCCTTTGTGACATTTATCTTTCTTTTCCTTCTTCTCATGCTTTTGTTTTCTTCTATTACTTTTGATAGCGACGATGGGTCTTTTTTACTTGAGGACAGTCATCCTTGTAGTGACCCATGTGCCACACTCATAGAAATGGTAAGTTGAATACGTCTTCCTTTGATGGGTTTGCCTTTGGAGTACATGACATCTTCTTTAGTTTAGGAAGAACTATCACTTGAGGAAGAATCTTGAAATTTTAAATAAATCAAATTATTCTTCTTCTTTCGATTGTACTCTTCATAGTCCTATTCTTATCTTCACCTTGTATATTTAAA
The DNA here is from genome assembly GCA_963693085.1 of Alisma plantago-aquatica. Lineage (NCBI taxonomy): Eukaryota > Viridiplantae > Streptophyta > Magnoliopsida > Alismatales > Alismataceae > Alisma > Alisma plantago-aquatica. The sequence continues at coordinate 1,513,284,233 of OY856410.1, read as the reverse complement.
GGTTTTGTTCAAAGTCTTACAAAAGGAGTGTTTTAAGGTTAAAGGACTCTTTCAATCCCGTGAGTGAGGGATCAAAGGATTTTTTAGCATTGATGTTTGGATTAGACATGCCTCCTAAGAGCTCTAAGACCATTGACGATTTCATAGAAGTGGGAGTATGTTTATTAATAGGACTCTATCTTGTACATCTTAAAGAGATCTAGTTGATGTAGAAGCATGTTGTTCTTTGACTCATTCACTTAATTTACCCATTCATGAATGATGGAAAAGCTTCCTCTAAAAATCATAGACATCTCCATAAGTAGATATATGGTTGAATTTATAGGGAGAGAGGGTGATGAAGATGATACTTATGAATTGAGCATTCAAATTTGCAATATCCCATTCCTCTAGATCTCCTTTGGGCTGCTTGTATGTAAGGTCCATCGCTTCCCACATCTGACGGCTTAATAACTTGTATGCTAATTTCATTCTTCTCTTCCAATTTTGGTAGTGTGCTTCCATCAAAGACTAGAGGGTGGATGGTGTAGTTTCCCTCTATGTTGAGATGACATGTAGATCATTTCCCATCTTATCCTACTCATAGGAGTATGATTGAAGAAGCCATTTTGCTGATACCCCTTGTTAGAATTGTAGAGTCCGTTTAAAAACATAAACTAAGCTTGTTATACCTTCAAGTTATATCTCAATTTAAATGCAATGAGTAAAAAAATAAGCGATATATTGTTTGAAACAATCACAAAGTGAAGACAACTATTTAGAGAGGTTGTATCTCAAGGACATATCTCCATGCGACACCCTTTTCCACACAAAGTGAGATTACTCAAAACTTGATGATGATCAACCACTAATCAACAGATTACCAAAAATCACAAGAAATTAAAATCGATTTGCAATAACGCCATGAGCTGAGATTTATCACACATAAGTCGACATTCACATCTCATAATATATAATCAAAGTGCTACATCATTTATTTCCAATCAACATGTTACATAAGATAACAGTTTCACATGTATATACATACCACCAAAGGCACACAAGCCAAAAACCACGTATCGATCATCATGTCTACAAAACACATCGAGAATACCCCCAAGGAGCTGAATGTATGAGGATGACAAATAGGACTCTATTACTAGACACTATCCATATACCATGATCCACCAGGTATAGTTCCTTTTCATATTATATCCTTAGCTATCTGATCTTTAGTTTGGTATGCACGTCCATCTAAAATATATTTAACCAATAGGGTGAGACAAAAGTCTCAACGAGAGATATAACTCTACACCAACTCTATTATTATCACATATAGCAAAGTAGATAAATCATACAGAGTAGGTTGAGCAGAATTAACTAAATGACATATACCTCATGAATAAAGTAAATAGAATAGTAATATGAACTTGCCACCGAGTAGTAAAACAATCAAAAAAATTAAGAAAGAATACGAAGAACATGTATAAATATTATAAACTAAACAGTATAAAAGTAAGGCAATGCCCCATCCAATGTTTCTGTATTTGATCTTATACAAGTATACTACATGGTTGATTATGTATTTTATTATGCCCTGAGGATTTGAGTCATGCCACCCAAATCCAACCGACCACGGCTAAGTCAGAATTGGTGCCATACAAGGTCTAGTGGAAGAGTCGGAATCCACAACCTCACCCCCTCAGTCAATACGAGTGAACCTGTAGTGACTTCACTAGTCAAACTGCTACCAACGACATACAGTCCAGCTGTACAATTCTAGCCTGCCTTGGTCAGGTCACAACGCTAGCAAAACTGAGCTACGGCCCGCAGCCGCACTCTCACCAAGGTATGGCCCACAGCCAATCATGTATCACATATCACTGAGAGGCCAACTCACATATGGATGTCTCATGTATCCTAGACGTATGGGGAAATTCGTCCTCACCCCTGCATATGCAAAAATATGCACTCCGAGTTAAACTCGTTTCACCATTCAACAAGTGCTAACACTGAATGGATCTATGGAACAGGGCAAAGCTACATGATTAGATTCCACTTGATTAATTAGACCAATTAAAGTGTCTTTTAGCATCAATCAAGTTATAATGTACAAACTACTAAAAAATTCTTCAAAAGAAAGGGAATAGTATCACAACAAAGATATAATCGTTTAAACTATAAACTAATCCCAATCATCTCATAACACTGTATAATTGTCATTCACAAGGCTATCACTATTAGCACATTATCATGGGTCATCAATCCCTCATTTCAGTACCGGAGGGTATCACCTCAACTAGGCACTAAGCCTCTACCAGGTCATAAGACCCATCACATCACACTTGTGATTCGTTGTTATCTCATCATACTTCATTGGGCATATAAGTATTAATTATACCAATCATCACTTGTGCCACATCACATATACATATCATATCAATCATTAGTTATTACATTCATCTCACTAGCAAGGTTAATATTATATAAATAGAGAGAGAATACATTTCAACACATCAAACACCGTTAAATAAAGCAAGCAATGCGTCATAAGTTTCCTAATTTAGAATTAGGTTTCATGCTTAATCCCCATAGGGTTCTCAAGCATCATTCTATATTAAATCTCTGATTTTCACTACAACTAAGTACGCTCATTCACATATTTATACTTTCCATGTTCCCTCGTCAAGGCTTATAGCTAATGCTTGATATTATTTAACCATATTCATAGTATCCACTAGTTATAACACCAAATTAACCCACAAGATTAAAGTCATGTAATTTAAGAGAGATAGTATAATGTCATGCTTTCTATTCATACACATTCAACAATATGCCCAACCCTTAGAATCAGGGTCAGTGCTCTTCACATATAGCCGATTAGGGTTTTACCTCATGGTTACATCACTCACCCTAATTACACAAATTTCCACTTTCTTGAAACTGATTTAGGTTTGAACAACATTAGTTAGATATGAGTATATCATCGTGTCATCGGGACTAGGTATCACAATTTCATAAATGTATACGTGTATTATCTCATTAAATTATGTGTGTGTTACGACAATGCATTATGTAAACACATTGGCTATGCACCAAGATAATGTTTCATCATTATGTGACCCATATATTATTATCCTTCTCAAGTTATCAACCACATTATCATACTAAGGAGTGTCAAACCTTAGATTGCATAATTAGAGGGTTTTACTTCAAATTATACACAAGGCACTTATTAGATCATCAAACTTATTTATATGATTTCTACACAAAATCTAACACCCCTTGAATCCAACAAGGCTCATCACCACTATCATGTACTAGCATAGTTGTCTCATTAACCTCTCTCATAAGTTATGCTCATATTAGAAAAGAATATAGAAGACACTTATCATGGATTATAATATTTCACTAAGGTGAACACATAAGTCTTACCATCTTATGATTAGGAATATCATATGGTTACTTTACCACTAAACCCTACTTCTATAACCTCCCACCTTATTGGAGAGTTTTAGAGCTAAGAAACATAATTAAGGATTGACCATTCATAGTCACGACATATTAGTAGACCATCACATTATGTATTAGCCATATCCATACAAAAGAGTATAGGTGTAATGACCCATCATTACACGTGTATCAACTAATCAATTACATGACATCTCGGTCCATCACCTAACCCTAGATGTCAGTTTCACCTTCAACTTAAGGTATCCGTTTCACACTCATTGTGTGATATCAGTTCCATCACCTTCTCAAGATGTCAGGTTGGCATTAGCATAGGATATCAGTTTATCATCAAGCCTAGGTATCAATTTCATCCCTTCCAAGGTGTGTCGGCTTGACATCCACATTGCATCACAGTTTTAAACCCAATAGGTATATCGGTTTACCTCATCAATGTGTGTCTCAGTTTATAACAACTTGGGTTAGCCTTTGATATATCAGTTTATCACCTACAAGTGAGATCTCAGTTTCATCTTCTCCATGGGTGTTGGTTTAACCTTACTTGAAAGTGTGTCAGATTAACATCAACATGTCTCTCAGTTTAGCATTTCAAGTGTGTCGGCCTCTCACTCAACAAGATAGTATCTCGGCTTAGCCTCACCCTGATGTATCAACCACTTACTCCAAAAGTGTGTCAGATTCTCATATATAGGAGGGTACCTTGGTTTAGTACCTACATGGTGTGTCGGCTTAATCTTATCAAAGTATGTCAACTACCCATAAACATAGTGTGAAGGATTAACATTCCAAAGCTGTGTCGGGCTAGGCATCAACAAGGTATATTGGGCCAAGTGCTAGCCTAGTGTGTCAGTTTGGCATAGATGAGGCATGTCAACTTGGTGCTAACTCTTTATGTCAGGTTAGTTCACAATATAGGGTAACAGTTTAAGCACCACAAGGAATGTTAGATACTCACAACCTAGTGTGTGTGTCGGCTTGTCATCTTCAACCTTAGGATATCAGCCACTAGTTCAACTATTATCATGGCAGGAAAGTACAAGATATGGACACCAAACTAAACAAGGTTCCTTCATCAAATCAGTTCTCAAGACCATCATTAACTACTAGCATATGTGAGATAAATTATTTAGAGATGATAATCAATATAAGCACATGAAAGTGTGAAAATAATAAAGAAGGCTAAGAGTTATATAACCCGCCTCAAGAAGGTCTCCATCAAAGGTCCATGATCCATGATCAAAAGTCCAAATCACACGTTTCTCAAGCTTGAAGATGATCCATCAAGAGTCCCAAACTTGACCTCGACATTATCTCCAAGAAAGAAGAAGAAGATGCCAAGGTTATGATAGCTCAAGAAGGAAGGAAAGGAGAGAGAGAGATGCTTCATCCAACATGATCTATGACCTTAGATATGAGAGTTCTTCCTCAAGAACACCTTCATCCAAGGTATGTTTCATGGCTGATAGAAGGGAAAGAAGATGGAGAAGAGAGCTCAAAGAAATCATCATCAATAAACATAACTCACCAAGATGGAAGTTAAACAAAGAATTACCATGAGCAAGGAACTCGACCTCCCAAGCTCCATGGGGACTTCCTCTAGCTCCTTAAGCTTCCAAACTCATCCACCAAGAAGAGGAAAACAAAAATGGATGAAAGGGTTTACTTGTGTGAAGGGGGAGGGGGTTATATACTTGAGGGAAGAAAGATAGATCAAAAGAGAGGTGCCATCACCTTGAGAGTCTAGGTGACACTTGTCCACGTACAAAGGCCATGTGCAACCACTTAGCTTAACATGAAAGATTATGGTGATATACTCTAGGTAGAGTATCATACTCTTGGCTTCCTACCAAGGGCACCACTTCTCCCAACCGGTATGCTACGTTACACTAAATTGATACACTACATTCCAAGGTCAAAACACATATTGTCTATAGATCATTATTACTATGAGGATGCCATCTCTTGCCTGAGATCCAAACTAGGTGCCCACCTATTTATCTATCTTCCAGATGATGTCAAACAAGAAAATAAACACTCTAGTGGTGGTAAATTGCATGTTAACCCTATAATTTGGGAAAATTGCAATTTACACCAAAACTAGCCACAAAGCACACACATCATCCACATGGGCTCAACTTGATACTTGAGCTCTTCACAAGGTGCCCCATGGAATCATCCTCTCTTTCATGATGCTAAAGCGCTATGGGCACGTTCAACATGTGACATGTTGCAAGATAACCCCTCATCTTGGGTAAATTACACTCTGGTCCAAAACAAGCAAACATTTCTCAAACATTATCTAAATAGAGCCAAACTTGAAACATAAGCAAAACACCTCAAAGGATTAGATTAAAGTTCTAAGAAAATTACTTAGGCCAAACAAACAAGGTTAATACGAAACCCAGATCAGGGTCCTTACAAGTCATAAACCCCTAACAAGGATTTCTCCCCCAAAATCCCAGGCGAAAGGAGACGGATATTACTCATGCATCACACCTTCAAACTTTCACATAGATCCTTGATGTAGGGTGATGTCATAAGACTTAACCAAGATATTGTTCTTCCATCCAAGGTCAACACATGATCTATTGCACAAGACACATACTCAACTTATCCTTTCCATTATTGGTTGCATAGTCAACCCTATGCCAGGTGATACTTTCTTAACCATGTCAACACTTTCTTATGTATCACCTTCTCAACTTACATATTACATGATAAGATTCTCAAACATGGAAGTTTACCATACCCTTTTTAAACCTCAACATGGCTCTTCCAAAGAAATATTAGAGATACATTTTGTCATCCATTTGGGACTACAAGACCTACCATACTTCATTGTTTTACTCTAATCTACAAAGCTAACTTATGACTTGTACCAACTGGCTTGCTATTATGTACACTCCCGGTTGTACTTTCTACTATCCTAAGATGATGTCATTTATCCAGGAAAAACTATCTCAGAGGTAAATCTAGATGTTATATGTCACCTCAACTAATCTAGATAGGGATTGAAAATCCTACTCATCAATTGACAACCCTCTTGGAACCCTTCTTACTTGTAAACTTGATAGGTGTACTCTAAGAGATTGTACACAACCAGATGAACTTTACCCAAGCAGATCTTGCAATTGTCTCTTCAGCCTTTGCATCCTTGTCAACGTCATCTTATGTGGTGCATAAACCCCTAACAAGCAATATCCATACTATAGGTTGGGTACCTGTAACCAGATTGATCCCAAGGTCAACCTTTCTAGGTAGTCAAACACTTAATCATCTTATCAGGCGACATATTCTCGGGTCCACACACAACTGGCACTTCTTGGATACTAGGATTATGCACCTTGCTATCCATCATACGTGCCAAAAACACATCACATCCATTCTCTGTTGATTTTGCCAAACCCAAACATATCAGAAGAATCTTTCATAAAACGTCATCATTCTCATATGTCACCATCTTGGAACTAAAGTCCAAGACCAACTAATACTTATTAGAGTATCCATCTTAAGATCACATCAAGTGACATAAGACTCACTTGACTGCCACATCCTTGTAAGGAAAGAACACAAGGGAACATACTCCTCTTATCACCACGACATCACCCAGGGATTGCTTATTAAGAATAAGGGATTACCAACTTCCTTGGTTATTACACGAGTTTTTAACTGTTCATGTGTCATTTTGACTTATTTTCACCTTAGTTTCCTTGCCATCAGCATAGGAACTGTAAAGATGATTACATAATATTAATCTTTCTTTGATTATTTCTCTTCATGTTCATGAACATTTCCTTGTATTACCACATTTTTCATCTTTACATCATGAAAAGGATCATTATTCTCTACATATTCTTTATTGAGCATGGATCATCTTCCTTGTTCCCTTTCACATATCATGAGTATTACACTTTGTACTTTCTTATACTTATAGGTTGGTCTGAGATTAACTCAGGTTTCATCTTATTTATTCATTATTCATTCTCATTTGTCTTCTCACTTCATTCTTGTTTTAGGATATCTCTCCATCTCATGTGGATTTTACACCTTGACTTACTTTATTAGCACATATTCATCTGTCTTTTTCTTCAAACATTTCTTAAAATTACAGCTTCAAGAACGTCTCTTATCATATTCACACTTAGATTTAGGTTTTATGGAGTTGTATCTTTCTCTTTTAATAACCAAACGTTCAAGTTTTAGTAATTTATGGTGCATATCTTATATCTTTTTATATTATGATTGAGGTATTAGCATCATGATTCCTAATTTGTTATGCTCTTTAGACTGTTCCAAAATGACTACTTGATCATGTTAATCAAATAGAAATTAGTCTAAGAGTTCCATACTTACCTTTTCTTCAATATTTGACTACCCGACCAGGGCACTCAAATACCAAGATTAGGCAGTATACACCATATTTTATATCATGTTCTTATCTTAGACACCATCCTAATCCTAGTCCTAGTGTCCATGTAGACTTAGCAAACATATAGCTATGATACCAACCAAATGTGACACCCTTTGCCACACAAATCAAGATTACTCAAAACTCAATCACGATAAACCACTAATCAACGGATTACCGAAAATCACAGGAAATTGAAATTGATTTGCAATAATGCCATGAGTTGAGATTTATCACACATAGGTCAACATTTGCATCTCATAATATATAATCAAAGTGCTACATCATTGATTTCCAATCAACCTATTACATAAGATAATAGTTCCACATGTATGTACATACCAACAAAGGCACACTAGCCAAAAACCATGTATCGATCATCATGTCTACAAAACACATCGAGAATACCCCCATGGACCTAAGTGTACATGGACGACACATAGGACTTTATTACTAGACAATATGCATATACCATGATCCATCAAGTGTAGTTGCTTGATGGAGCTTCCACTCACGTGGAATTGTGTGCACCACTAAAAATCCTAAAGATGGTAAGTCTTTAAGTTTAGCCTTGCTTATACTAGATCGAGAACTCCACCCACGTATGATAAGATATGTGGAAGTCTTATCGTAGTATAGTTAAGGGTCGAATCTACGGGACAACGGTCTTATTGGGAACAACAAGATGGAAAACGTTAGAATCTCGCTTAATCTCTTAGTAGTTGGTATCTAGATCGAAAGGTTTGATTTGGTTGTTTTTAAACTAAGAGCAAGTAAAGTAAGGCAATTAAGTAAATTTAAGGATGTTAAACAATGATAAGGAGCCACTAGGATGTGATCGGCTTTCACCGCCACTACACATGGATCAAAACATGCAACATAAAACATAACCTGCAATAAGAGCCTAAACAGTTGTATCTTTGTAGATTTAGTTTCCTTTCGGAGAACTAACTATGAGAAGTGTGAGAATGTTGCAATGTCAGCCACCCCCGGACGAATGGTCACCTACTTTACATCATTCCCTTTGCAAAGTGTGTTTCTTGACTTATCAAGGTTGTACTTTCATACGTCAACTGATTCCATTTCATAGTATGAAAGTACAACGATGGGAGTGAGTTTACTCCACTTATTGAAAAGCACTCCTAGATACTGAAACAGATGCATGGTGGATACATGCATCAAGAACCAACATTCAATCGAGATTCAAATCTAATAGTACAAACATAGACAATTCATACTAAAAGATAAAAGATAACACAAGTTGGTGATCAAGCAACAAGCATTCATTTAAACGATTGATGTTGAACTGAAAAGAAAGCATCTCTATATTGCAAACTATGGATTACATTACATGAAATGAAAACATGGGTAGCGGGGCTACTCCCCACACCCTAGTGAAAGAGACTACTCGCTCATAGCTAGGACAAAGAAGGAGGCGAGAAGAGATAGAGAGAGAACGTCATCCCCACAAAGGAGAGAGGAAAGTCAACCCCTTGGAAAAAGAGAGAGTGACGATCTTCAAACTTCGCAGGTTGCTCGATGATGAGGTCTCCTCTTCCCACCTTCTTTGGCAAAGAGAGAGAAAGCAACTTCAGGATGGAGCGTGGATCTCAGACCGGCAGCCTTTGGGCGGATGATGGAGGTTGGAATAGCTCTGGAGTAGTAGAGGCAGCCTCTGGGCGTCTGAAACTCGATGATCTTGGGAGGACCCCTTGGGTCTTATTTATAGACCTTAAGTGAAGTCCAAACGGTTTGGTCAGTTATGGGTCCAAATGGTCTTGAAGACCATTTGGACTCTGAGACCGTTTGGACCCTGGGACCGTTTGGAATCTGAGACCGTTTGGACCCTGGGACCGTTTGAACTCTGAGACTGTTTGGACCCTGAGACCATTTGTACCCTGAGACTGTTTGGACCCTGAGACCGTTTGGCTTCATGCGGTCTTGGGACCGTGTGACTCCATGCGGTCTTGGGACCGGTTGGCTTCATGCGGTCTTGGGACCGTGTGACTCAATGTGGTCTTGGGACCGATTGGCATCATGCGGTCTTGGGACCGGTTGGCATCATGCGGTCTTGGGACCGGTTGGCTTCATGCGGTCTTGGGACCGTGTGAGACCATGCGGTCTTGGGACCGGTTGGCTTCATGCGGTCTTGGGGCCGTGTGAGACCATGTAGTCTTGGGGCCATGTGAGACAATGCGGTCTTGGGACCGAGTGAGACCATGCGGTCTTGAGTCTTTTGTGATTTTTTTGTCTTTTTCTATAAGTAAAAAGGAGAAAAGTTAATCTAACAGTATATTTGCGATAAGAGAGGATAGTTAGGGATTTCTGTCTAATTTATCTGAGAAAGAGTGTGGGAAACTGAAGAAAATTACTAAGATAACATCACAAAATTGGAGGTTATCACCCCCCCTAACTTAGAGTCTAGCTTGTCCTCAAGTTAGATAGAGCTGAGGCATGTAATGGCGAGGCAATTTTATTTAGTTAAGATTTCCATACTCTTGCTTCAATTATAAACCCGAGCTCTCCTAAGGTCATATCGGTTTCTTATAGCTTGCCTCAACTCTTTCAGATATTGAGAGTTGCTTGGGTCTCATGTTTCTTCTGTATCTCATAGCCTGCATTGGGACCACTTTTTATTCTGTGCATGTCGTTGACTCTAATCAGCTTTATACCTCTCTGAAAAACCTACCGAAAGCTAGAGTGGGTATGAGGGTTGGCTAAAGCCTTGATGTGTAACTCCCCCTTCAAGTGAGGGAGGGGTTGTCTATGCTTTTAGGATGTCACTACTGGGTACGATACATCTGCCTTCGTGAGGGCAGCTGAATGTACCGACCGGGCGAGTCCTTTATAAGCCTTTCATATATTTAGATACCTTAGGGTTTCACTACCGGTCACGACACATCTGCCTTCGTGAGGGCAACTGAATGTACCGGCCGGGTGAGACCTTCATTGGTTCTTTATATAGATCCTTATTTATGGCACAACTCTCATTGTTTTATTCAACTCTCTGGCTTTTATTCGTAAACTCACAAGCTTAGGATTTGGGGTTTTTAGGGAAATTATTTTGGGCGGCCAAGCCTCTTTTATTCGAAGAGAGGAAAGCTGTTCTTAGAGCTTCTCGACATGCACTTATTTGGTTTCTTTTTAATGGTCCACTTGCGAGACTTCTTGATTTGGATGTCACCTGATGCCCCTCTCATCCTTGAGAGCTTGGCTTATTTCGGCCTTGCTATTGACCTGTGGAGAGTCAGATGTAGGAGTGAAACAAAAGCATGAAAATCAAAAGTGGAGAGACATTATTAAGTCGCCATTATATGTGTAAGTGCTATTCTTGTTATTACTTTTGAGGACTAACATGATTCTAAAGTTCGCTGAGGGTGACTTTGTTCTAAAAGGGATGTTCTTTTTTATGTGCAAAGTTTATTTTAACAGGGAAAGTGCTTTTAAAACAAAAATTAAATGCGCAAAGAAACTGTAAAAATTTATACATAATTGAAAGAAAATGTAGAGAGGGAAGGGTTTTGAAAATGATACCTCACCCTTGTCAGTGTACGCCCCCCTAACTTATCACTCACTCTGTCCGTAGAGTGTCAAAGTGATAGTTTGAGAAGTACAAGGACAAGGGCATCAGGTCTCTGTTAGTCCTTTATTAGCGCCATGTGTGCGGAGGAGATTAGCGGCGAACTTCCCTCATAATGCGTGATAGTCCACTTCTATCATGTCTTCTACTGGTCTTCCAAGTGCTATGATGGTGTATATCCAGTAGAGGACGTGGAAACCACAATTGTTTGACTCACGTATCTACTGAGGGCACTTGTGGCTGAAGGCGGGGCGATGAAAGTGTTCTTTGCTATATGCCCGTGTATGCGTGCTGAGAAGGACATGAAGTTGGTCAGCACACTCCTTCGCCACCTCCTTCGTAGGCGTTCTTGGTGTCGTAGTGTAATGTTGTTGATCTGGATTGTACTGGCTGTCAGAACTGTTGTATATGATTGTTGTTCCTTCATGAAGATTTGTTGCCAACAACATCCAGTGTTCTGAATGAAGGAAGGGAAGCATGATAAACTTCGGGGTCGTGTGTTGTAAGAAGGAGATGAGTGCCTCAGTTGTTCTGAAGTTCTTTAGCTTTAATAGATCATCCTTCATGTAGGGGGATGCCATATAGGTTGTAGGGTGATTCTGTCTGAGAAGAAGTTGATAGGCAGCCATTAAGTTTACGGAGAGAGACCCTTTTAGCTGTACAGTTTCTCATAGTGCGTCTGCCATGACCAGAATGTCACCGGACATGAAAATGAGGTCATCTTTCTTGGCGTAAAGCCTTGACATGATGAGACGAAGTTCATTGTCGGAGAGACGTTTGCAAGCACTGAGGTCAAAATTGGGGAATGTAGGTGAAATGGCAGACAGTGGGTCCATTTGTGAAGATGATCTGTTAATGGGCGCCCCGGTTAGCAACTCAGTAAGCCCTTCATCATCCGCCAGATCGAAAGAGTAAGGGTCCCATTTCTTCTTCTCGGGAGCCTTGGCGGGCTGTTGTTTCTCCAACTCCTTTATTGTTTGCCTGAATGGTTGTTTTGGAGGACATTGGATGGCCGAGAAAAGGTAGCGAGGAATGTCGGTAGGTGCCATAGTTGGGTCCTTGAAGAACCTCCTATCATAGATCAATTCCATGGCGTAGTGACCTCGCAGAGAATGAAAATCTTCTGTGGCTAGGTCGATAAAAGGGATTTGCTGATTAAGCGCTTGGATATGTCGTATTACGTAGAAAGCACAATCCCTAGAACCTTCTTGAGTTTGAGCTTTGGGGTTGATGATTTGGAATCAAGGTTGGTTCCAATTATTGGGGAGTGATGGGCAAGCAGCCCAGATCAACTTTAGGAGCCGGAATGGTATGCATCTGGCCTCCCCGGCCTCTGTTCCAACGAAGTTGATTATTCCTGCTCTAAGTTCAGTGGCGCAAAAGTTGTACACCTTAGCATCGCGGGCCACGGTGTCCACGATCATAAGCAGCCAGTGACCAAAGACTTGGAAGGGCACGATAATGTAACGTGCCTTCCTTGCAATTCCCCTCTACAACCGTTCGATTGATTTGCTTTGTAACTTTTTGTAAATAAGGCTCATTGCTAGAGCCGGTGATGCATTTAGAATGGGTTGTTGCCGCCGAGAGCTTCTGTAGGTTTCGATAGAATTGGCGAGGAGGACGCGGAAGACTGCCATCTTCAATGTTGATTGTGGTCGAAGAATGGAGCGGAAGTCCTCGTGGGTCAACTTTCGCTGAGTCTTTATGTTATGGTAGATAATTTCGCCCCCGTGTTTGGCATCATATACTATAGTGTTAAGGATGAAGATGTCTTGAGCGTCGAGAGTAGAGATGGTCGTCATATCAAGATCATGCATTTTGTGTGGTAGTGGTGGCGGCGGGGGTAGCTCTTGCGGAGGGAGGGGTGAAGTCTGCTCTAGACTGTCGATATATTGTTGTAGATCTTTGTCTTTGTCTGAGTCAGAAGCTAATTCCAGATCTTCATCTGTATCCAAGCTGACTCTTTCTAGATCTTCTTGCTCTGGGGGAAAGAGCACCGATTGGTCTGGTGCAGAGAGATGTTGAGCGGATGTTTCTTGTTGTTGACTTGTGCTGGTTCCGAGTAGACATTGGTGGAACTCAGCAAAGGTTGCTTCTTTGGCAGATTCCCCCAGAGATCCCATTGTGGAATAGTCAAGGAATTGATCCCCGTAAGACATATTAACATTGTCAATGTGAGTCAGGGATTTGGGATCTTTATCACCGTCATGGTGATCTTTTTTTTTATGCAGCTCCTCGGCTTGTGCCCTCCCCATCATTGCTTGGGTCGTCCGATTGGTCATCTAAGGAGGTGCTATTATTGGAGTTAGCCGAGGAGTCAGAGTCCTCATCATTGTTGTCTGCTTTTTTGTCTATTGGCTTCGGTTGTGGAGGCTTTTGCACTGCCGATGGGTTGCTTGTAGTTCATCAAACGCCACTTGCACATGCTCGTGGGATTCGAGTAGTGCGTCGTGTGTTTCCTTTAGATTTGAGTATCGTCCCTCGGCAGAGAGGAGGTGTGTTGTAAGATCTGTTACTTGAGTGCGTAGTTGGTGAAGCTCGGTGTTTGCTGACTCCTCTTGGCGGGTGTGGAGCTGTGTGAGGGTGTTGGTGATGTCATCCAAGCGCATGCTGAAAGCAGTTTGTTGCTGCTTAAGCTCGCGCAGGGTCTCGGGCAGAGGTTGAGTCTGTGTAGAGATCCTATCAACTTGCTTAGCCAGTGCTTCATGCTGGCTTTTTACTCCAAGGATCAGTACAGGCAGTTGTTTGTAGTGGTCATTGATATGATCAACTTGCTTGGCCACTACGTCCTGTCGTTGCTGACTACTTCAGAGAATGCCTGGCAAGGCATTGTTTTGCTCGTTGATCTTGGCGACCTGTTGAGAAATACCCTACACACATGAAAAAATAGATTGCATTATGTTAGAGGGGTCGGTGAGGAGGTTTCGGATGGCATCGAATTGACGTCTGAATTCCTCACCAACGTTTGAAAAGGGACCCCAGATGCGGAAGGGTGGTATGGCTGGGGTCGGGTGGAAGGGTGGTAGTGCCTTGCGAAGGAGACACTGGTGATGGTCCCGTGAACTGCGTGGTGACCGTAGATGGAGTCACCAACGGTGTCGGGGTGGTGGCGGAAGAAGGGAATGGTAGATGGCTGGGTGAGATATGAGGGAGCAAAAAAGTTGAGGAAAAGAGGGTGGATACGGGGGCGGAGAAAGGGAAGCCGGGGGTTGGAGCGGAAAGGGTGGTGCTCAGTGAGAAGTATGGGGAAGCGGAAGATGTGGGTGGAGGGATTGTTGTGGGGGAAGGTGGGGTGGTGGTAGATGGTGGGAGGGTGGTGGATGGGAGTGTGGTTGGGGTGGTGGTGGTGGTGAGTTCATTATGTAGGCTCATGATGAATGAGTCTATGGAAGATGTAGTGAGTGGTTCCTCTGGAGGGGGGCATTCTGTCTCCATTTGTAGCTTTGATGTTGGTGTCCCCGACAGCTGTTGTGGTTGTAAATGTACATTAGATGGTCGTTTTACTGGTATTTTTGTTACCCTAGTTGTCAGGGCGGTTATGCTAAGTTCTGTATGGCCCGTTTTGGTTGCTTTTTCTTGGACTTTGATGGAATCTAGGAATTTGGTTATCTCTTCGTCAGTGAAGAGAAGTTTGTCCTTGTCGTAGTCCGCTAGCTCCGGAATCGGTAGAAGAATCCTTGAAGATCTGACTGTTGGGCAGAAAATGTAATATAAATGTGCATTCTTTTCCTTGATAATATATGATTTTTTTAAGGTTTGTTCGTTGGTGAGGATGTCATCGTTGATCTTCGTGCATTGAGGGAGTAATATGTCCATCTTGAGGTATTTGATGATGGAAGTTATGTGCCTGCCCATGCAGGTTTCTTTGCCTATGGCGTAGGTTGAGAATTTTGTATCATATGCCGTCCGATGTTGACTGACTTTCCTTGAAAGATGGACCATAGGAGAAAGAGGTCGACAGTAATAACGTTTCCTCCCTCTGTTCTGGGGAACAACACACTGGTGATGATTTTGTGAAGCGTACGCACGAACCCTAATTGAATATTGGAGGCTTTGCATGTCTTTGCCTCATAAGTGGGGATTCCTGTTAGCGTCTTCTAGAAGTTGTGTCTATTGAATAGGGAGTTCTCCGTGCCAACAGCTTTGGCTAGTTTGAGTTGCTCTGGGTTGTCGATGAAAATTTCGTTCAGAAGATTTTCTGTTATAACGATGTTGTTGCCAAAAAGTTTGGTGACAGCCTGCGGTCACCTCCGTCCCTTGCTCTGTGCGTAATGTCCACCGCTTCTTTAGTGATATGGGTAAAGAATTCTATGGTGGGTTCGACATATGACATTTCGGGGACAAAACAAAGTCTGGATAAATTGGCGTTGTCGAGCATGGTGAGGATTCTGTCGTATATCCCCATCTTGAGCAGTACGCTTGAGCAAACGTACTATGTTGGTTTTAATACTTTGTCGATGGATGGGATGGTGTGAATGTAAAGGTTTTCTAGTGGTGGTTCAGTGGTGGTGAATACGGAGAAGACGGGGGTGATAGCGAGGGTGGTAGTGGTTGATGGGATATAGCTTGCTAGGGTTTGTTCCCTAGCAGTGGCAGGGCGGACTTGTTTTCTTGCCCGCTTCTTTGAGGGTTGTTTGGTCACAGTTTCCTAAACCTTTCATTTCCCCTTAGGTCTTTCAGGTGGGGATTCTTCCTCGGGGTTTGGCTCATATTCGGAGCCTTCATCACTGGAAGAGATTTCTTCCACTTCTTCTTCGGGCTCCTTAGTTAAGCATTTGTTAATGCGGTCAATCTCGCACATGACCGCCATGATGTTGACCTTTGGTGGGATCTTCCTGGTTGCTTTATACGTATCCACCACTTTCTGGAGTTTGGCACGGTCCTCCAGTAGTTGCTCCTCAGTCCAGAAAGGAGCGTCGACGGTTCCTGTGGGTTGCTTTGCTGATGAAGCAAATTCTACAAATGGAAATTCATGTATTAGAATAACAAGTTTAAAATTGGTTTTTATGTTTTAGCAAAATGCATGCGGTTTTGGAGAGCCAAACGGTTTCAGGACCATTTGGCTCCAAACGGTTTCAGGACCATTTGGCTCCAAACGGTTTCAGGACTGTTTGGCTCAAAACGGTTTCAGGACCGTTTGGCTCCAAACGGTTCTAAGACCGTTTGGAAGCTGAAACGCTGGGGGCACAGCGGATGGAGGAGAGGCGGAACCGGAGGCGGCAATAAGGATGACGGTGGTGATAGAAAAGGGAGCCACGGTGGTGCCGTAGACGTCGGTGATGGCAAAGACGGCGGCGGTGCACAGACGGAAGCGCCGATTGAAGTTGTGTGCTGAACTACCTTGCAGAAATCGGTCGGAGATGACGATGGTGATGCGAGGAGAGGCGACGACTGAGGTGCGATCACCGGGAAGACACACGGAGTCGGGAAGGAGGGTGGCTGAGAGAATCTGGGTCGTAGGAGCAGAGATGGAACAGGAAATGGCGCTCGTGCGAGGGTTTAAGAAAGTTCCGGAGTTAAAAGAAAGAAGAAGGAGGGGGGTTATATTTATAGGATTTGGGGATTGACCTTACAAAATCTCTAGGTCAAATGGTTTAGCGACCGTTTGGACTCCAAATGGTTTCGATACCATTTGGCTTCAAACAGTTTAGTGACCGTTTGGCTTCAAACGGTTTCAGGACCATTTGGCTCCAAACGGTTTCAGGACCATTTGGCTCCAAACGGTTTCAGGACCGTTTGGGAGGGTTAAGGTTATTTTGATTTTTATATTTTTATATTTGTTTTGGTTATATAAATATTTATATTTTCAGAAGATAATCCTAAGGTAACTTGAAAGAACAGAATATAAAAGAAGATGCTCAGATCTTGGGTTGCCTCCCAAGTAGCGCCTGGGTTTTATGTCACTGGCTCGACGAAGTTTTGATGTTGTTATGATGATGTTGTGGCGTCTCTGATCGCAATAGTCTATCTCAGCATTTTATCTACTGGAGTGTAGTATTTTTTTAATCGATGGCCATTTACTGTCCTTTCTCCTCCATTGTCATCAACAATTATGACAGCTCCAGTCGAGTATATATGTTTGATGGTGAAAGGCCCAGACCACTTTGTGCAGAGTTTTCCGGGGAACAATTTGAGCTTGGAGTTGAAAAGGAGGACTTTGTCACCCATGGTGATGTCCTTCCTTTATAGATGATCGTCGTGCCACATCTTGGTTTGTTCTTTATAAATCCTGGCACTTTGATAAGCGGTCATTCGGAGCTCCTCTAGCTCTTGTAGTTGGAGTTGTCTATTTTCTCCGGCACTTTTGAAATCAAAATTCAGTTGTTTAATGGCCCACCAAGCCTTATGTTCCAGTTCCACTGGAAGATGACATGACTTCCCGTATACCAGACGAAACGGGGTTGTCCCGATTGGTGTTTTATAGGTTGTTCGGTAAGCCCAAAGGGCATCGGGAAGCTTGGTGGACCAGTCAGTGCGGTGTCTATTGACTGTTTTTTCTAAGATTGCCTTCAGTTGTCTATTTGATACTTCAACCTGACCACTGGTCTGTGGATGGTAAGGCGTGGCAACTTTATGGTTAACTCCGTATTTCTTTAAGAGGGCTTCAAAACTTTGTTCCAGAAAATGGGTCCCTCCGTCGGATATGACGGTTCGGGGGACTCCAAATCTGGGAAAAATGATATCTTTAAACATCTTAATGACTGGTTTGGAATCACTGGACACTGTGGGTATAGCTTCGACCCATTTCGAGACATAGTCTACTGCAACCAGAATGTAGGAGAAACCATATGAAGAAGGAAATGGGCCCATGTAGTCTATCCCCCAGACGTCAAAAGGTTCAATCTCTTGCCACATGGTGAGGGGCATTTCATTTCATTTAGATATGCCGCCAGAAAGTTGACATTTGTTGCATGATTTTACAAAATCATGGGAATCTTTTGCTATTGTTGGCCAAAAGAAACCCGATTGTAGAACTTTCATAGCGATTTTCTTCACACTCATGTGTCCCCCAGTGGGGCCAGAATGACAATGCTCTAAGACAAGGGTAATTTCTTCTTCAGGTAAGCAGCGATGGAAAAGTCCGTCTGTGCATAGGTGAAAAAGGTAAGGTTCATCCCAATAGTATTGTTTTACATCGTGGAGGAATTTCCTTTTGTTGTGATGAGAGGTGGAAGGGTGAATGTTTCCTGTAGCTAGATAATTAACAATGTCGGCATACCAAGGGAATCCATTGGTAACTTTCATTAGTTGGTCATCTGGAAGGGAATCTCGGATAGGTACTTTATCTTCATCCTTGTCTTCAATACGGCTGAGATGATCGGCGACGACGTTTTCCACCCCGCTTTTGTCTTTGATTTCCAAATCAAATTCTTGAAGCATCAACACCCAGTGGATAAGTCTAGGTTTTGCATCTTGCTTCTGAATTAGATATCGTAAGGCGGAGTGGTCAGTGTAGACGATGACCTTGGCTCCAATCAGGTAGGAGCGGAATTTCTCGAACGCATAGATGACAGTTAAGAACTCCTTTTCTGTAGTAGTGTAGTTCTTCTATGCTTCATCGAGCGTTTTAGATGTGTAGTAAATTACATAAGGTTTCTTGTCGATTCTCTGTCCTAATACGGCCCCTATGGCATAATCGCTGGCGTCACACATGATTTCAAAAGGTTGTGACCAATCCGGGGCTCTTAGTATGGGTGCAGAGATTAAAGCATTTTTTAGAGTTGAGAAACTTTGCAAGCATTCGTGATTAAAATTGAACTCGGTGTCTTTGGTCAGAAGTTGGGTCATGGGTTTTGCTATTTTTGAGAAATCTTTGATAAATCTTCTGTAAAACCCAGCATGACCCAAGAATGCTCGTACTCCTTTTACGTCTTTTGGTGGCGACAATTTTGAGATAACATCGATTTTTGCCTTGTCTACCTCAATCCCTCTGTTGCTCACTCTATGTCCGAGGATGACACCTTCAGTTACCATAAAATGGCATTTTTCCCAATTGAGGATGAGGTTCGTTTCCTCACATCGTTGTAAGACTTGTCCAAGGTTGAGTAGACAGGTATCGAAGGAATCTCTGTAAACTGAAAAATCATCCATGAATACCTCCATTATAGATTCTGTTAGTCCTGCAAAAATAGCAGACATACACCTTTGGAATGTAGCAAGTGTGTTGCACATCCCGAATGACATTCTTCTGAAAGCATAGGTCCCAAAGGGGTAGGTAAATGTAGTTTTTTCTTGGTCTTCCGAGTGTATAGGGATTTGGTAGAACCCAGAATAACCATCTAGATAGCAAAAGTATTTTTGATGGGCTAAGCGTTCTAGGACTTCGTCGAGAAAGGGCAGAGGGTAGTGATCTTTTCGCGTTGATTTGTTTAGTTTCCTATAGTCGATACACATCATCCACCCCATCACAGTCCTTGTAGGTACTAACTCATTCTTGTCATTTAGCACGATAGTGGTTCCTCCCTTTTTGGGGACCACTTGGACGGGGCTGACCCATTGGGAGTCTAAAATTGGGTAAATTATGCCGGCTTTCAGCAGTTTAAGGACTTCAAGGCGAACCACTTCTTTAAGATTGGGATTTAGCTTCCTATGGTGTTCTCTTGATGGCTTGAATTCTTCGACTATGGGCAATCTATGCATGCATAAGGCTGGGTTAATACCTGTCAGGTCAGTTATTTTGTACCCAATGGCTTTCTTGTGTTTCTTTAGCTCAACAAGAAGCCTTTCTTCCTGGTTTTCCGTCAGGGTGGAACTGATGATAACTGGACATAATTTTTCTTCATCCAAGAAGACATGTTTAAGTCCTGTTGGTAGAGTCTTCATCTCAGGAGCCTTGGGTGTTTCTGTTCATTCTAAAATAGTGACAGATTTGAGCTCCTCAAAGGTGGCTGTCGGTGCTTCTTCAGCTTTCTCTAAGTGTTGCAAACATTATTGGACCAATTCATTTGCAGAAAATTCGACTTCTGGGTTGGTTAGAACATTCTCTAACTCATCAGATGGCTCAGATATTTCTAATTGGGACATTTGATGTATTGCATCTAAGAGAAAGACCTCGTCTTAAATGCTGGGACCTTTCATGTTGTTGAGAACTCGGAATTGAATTGCTTCTTTCCCAATCTTAGAATGATCGTGCCAGCTTCAACATCTATAAGCGCCCTGGCTGTGGCAAGGAAAGGTCTGCCAAATATTATTGGGTATCTCAGATCCTCCTTGATATCCATAATGACAAAATCACACGGGACATAGGCATCTTTGCCTATCCTGACTGGAATATCTTCGATAATTCCTAGAGGTGTAGTGATGGTGGAATCAGCTAACTGAATTGTCATCGTTGTGGGCAGCAAGTCAGTGAAACCTAATCGTTTACACATGGAATAGGGCATAATTGATATGCTAGCCCCTTTTTGGTCGAGGCATTTCCAATACAACACTGAATACCGAAGGAACCAGGGTCCTTCTTTTTCTTTGGCATCTTGTTAAGAATGATATCGGAGGTGGTTTGAGCTAGTTTGACGATTTCTTGTTCTTCAGTAATGTATTTCCTTGATAACATAGTTTTTAGGTATTTAGCCCAAGTCAGTACTTCAGAGAGAGCATCAAGGAGTGGGATGTCGATATAGAGTTTCTTCATCGCCTCCTTGAATCTTTGGAACCTAGTGTCCATTTTTGTCTCTCGCAATCTTCCCAGATATGGTATCCTAGGCTTATACTGCGGAATTCCTGGCTCTGTGGAAGCTTGTTCTTTTTCTTTACTTTTCGCGTTCTCTGCGGACTTCTCAGTTCCTAGGTTCGGGCTTGCATTAGGAATAAAGACAGGTGTATCATCATCATCATGAGCGATTCTCATAGTTTCGTGGAGGACACGACCAGATCTTGTAGTGACGACATTCAATTGCTCTGGTCTATTTTGGTTGTGTCTAGGGTTTGACTCAGGTTGTCCTACAAAAGTGCCTGCTGGTGGCTTCAGTTGCGCAGTAATTTGTGCTAGTTGAGCCTCCACCGCCTTCTGCTGAGCTTGCTGATTAGCGAGCATGGTTTGTTGGGACTGTAGCATCTGCCTTATCAAAGTCATCTCGTCTGTTGGCTGGGAGGGGGCATTTTTCTGAGTGAGTTGTTGTTGTCCTTGATGTGGTTGTTGTGGAGGCAGTGCTAACTGAGGTTGTTACAACTGAGGGTGCAGTTGCGGATGTAGAGGAGGATGGGTATATTGACAGTAGGCGGAGGGGTTTCTAGGCTAGTTGGATCTTGGGAAGTTATTTCTGGGGTTCCCTTGATTTTGATTAAAGTCGCTTTGGAATCCAGGTGGCAACCTATTGGAGGGTCCACCTTGTGTCTGGTGTTGTGGGTTGGCAGTCCCTGCAGGGTTCCTGTATTGAAAACATGGGTGGTTTCTTGGTTGGTTTGGATTATAGTCAACTTGTCCAGGTATGGAATGAATGGAATTAACTTGTTCGGGCATCTTCTCTTCAGGTTATTCGACGATTGGTTCGTACTGCTGTTGTGGTGGGTGCATATCCATTATCACATTGTAAAGAAAACCGCATGACAGAGTTGGGTGATCGGATGCGTGACAGGCTTCACATGTCCCTATGGCAGCTTTAACCTATTGGACTTGAGGGTTTTTCTTCTTATCATATTCTCCAAGTGAAGTTTCAAGAGCCTGATGTTTATGAGCTATGGTCTTTAAGGCTTCAACAATAGCCTTCATCTCCATTGATTCCTCAGCTTTATAAACTTTGAGGACTCCCTTGCCGGATGATCGTCCCCAATTGGATTGATTCACAGCTCCAAGTGTGATGATTTTCCAAGCATCCTCATAGTTCTTTCTCATAAAATTTCCTCTAGATGAGGAATCTAGAAATTGCTTGATGTCATCACTCACTCCCCTATAGAATGTTTCTATTAATTGATTTTGGGAGATGCCGTGATGGGGACACTTTCTTAGAAGCTCCTTGAACCTTTCCCATGTTTCTGTGAGTGATTCTCCAGGAAGTTGGGCGAAGTGGTTAATCTGTCCCCTAATTTCGTAAGTTAATGAAGGGGGGAAAAACTTCTCCAGGAACTTTTCTTCCAAGGGAGCCCATGTGGTGATTATTGGCTCCCTATCAAGCGAGTTATACCAGCTCAAAGCTCTTCCTGATAGAGTGAAGTGGAAAAGATGTAGCATTATTGCGTCAAAAGCAACTCCGGCCTGTGGGACAAGTCGGCAAAGTGCCTTGAACCTCTTCAAGTGATCCATACAATCATCTCCAGAACCACCAGAGAATGAGATGCCTTGCATGATTTGAATCCATTGTGTCCGGATCTCGAAGTTGGGTATGTTGATGATCGGAGGCCGAACTGGATGATTGTCTTCATAGTTCTTGGGGACATCATAGTCCCTCAATTGCTTATTTCTTAGCTCTAACTGGGCAGCTTGGTTAGCTGCTTCGTTTTCAGCTCGGATGCAGGCTTGTTCTTCCGCTCAAATCTCCGCTTGAATCTGAGCACGGGTGTCAGCAATGAGTTGTGCTCTTTGAGCGGCTATGGCGGCATTGACCCTTTCCATTACTAGTGCAGCTTGGCATTGATCTTCAGCCATTTGCCTGGCTCTTTGGTGGTTAAGTCTGATGCGGTGGTGGAAGCTTCTCTCTACCTCAGAGTCGTACTCTGGATCAGGGGAGAATTCGAGGTTATGCAATGATTACATACACGTCTTCTACCTGAGTAGAGAAAGGAACACACCTTTTAGATAATTCTAGAGATATGATGAACTTGAGAAGATATAGACTAATGATTGAAAGAAAGTGTAAAACCCTAACCAACTAGCAAAATACTAAATGAAATTAAAACGTTCCGTTGTCCCTCGGCAACAGCGCCAATTTTTGATGGAGCTTCCACTCACATGGAATTGTGTGCACCACTAAAAATCCTAAATATGGTAAGTCTTTAAGTTTATCCTTGCTTATACTAGATCGAGAACTCCACCCACGTATGCTAAGATACGTGGAAGTCTTATCGTAGTATAGTTAAGGGTCGAATCCACGGGACAACGGTCTTGTTGGGAACAACAAGATGGAAAACGTTAGAATCTTGCTTAATCTCTTAGTAGTTGGTATCTAGATCGAAAGGTTTGATTTGGTTGTTTTTAAACTAAGAGCAAGTAAAGTAAGGCAAGTAAGTAAATTTAAGGATGTTAAACAATGATAAGGAGCCACTAGGATGTGATCATCTTTCACCGCCACTACACATGGATCAAAACATGCAACATAAAACATAACCTGCAATAAGAGCCTAAACAGTTGGTATCTTTGTAGATTTAGTTTCCTTTCAGAGAACTAACTACGAGAAGTGTGGGAATGTTGAAATGTCAGCCACCCCCGGAGGAATGGTCACCTACTTTACATCATTCCCTTCGCAAAGTGTGTTTCTCGACTTATCAAGGTTGTACTTTCATACATCAACTGATTCCATTTCATAGTATGAAAGTACAACGATGGAAGTGAGTTTACTACACTTCTTGAAAAGCACTCCTAGATACTGAAACAAATGCATGGTGGATACATGCATCAAGAACCAACATTCAATCGAGATTCGAATCTAATAGTACAAACATAGACAATTCATACTAAAAGATAAAAGATAACACAAGTCGGTGATCAAGCAACAAGCATTCATTTAAACGATTGATGTTGAACTGAAAAGAAAGCATCTCTATATTGCAAACTATGGATTACATGAAATGAAATGAAAACATGGGTAGCGGGGCTACTCCCCGCACCCTAGTGAAAGAGACTACTCGCTCATAGCTAGGACAAAGAAGGAGGCGAGAAGAGAGAGAGAGAGAACGTCATCCCCATAAAGGAGAGAGGAAAGTCAACCCCTTAGAAAGAGAGAGAGTGACGATCTTCAAACTTCACAGGTTGCTCGATGATGAGGTCTCCTCTTCCCACCTTCTTTGGCGAAGAGAGAGAAAGCAGCTTCAGGATGGAGCGTGGATCTCAGACCGACATCCTTTGGGCGGATGATGGAGGTTGGAATAGCTCTGGAGTAGTAGAAGCAGCCTTGCGTCTGAAACTCGGTGATCTTGGGAAGACCCCTTGGGTCTTATTTATAGACCTTAAGTGAAGTCCAAACAGTTTGGTCAGTTATGGGTCCAAACGGTCTTGAAGACCGTTTGGACTCCGAGACCATTTGGACCCTGGGACCGTTTGGACTCTAAGACCGTTTGGACCCTGAGACCGTTTGGCTTCATGCGGTATTGGGACCGTGTGACTCCATGCGGTCTTGGGACTGGTTGGCTTCATGCGGTCTTGGGACCGTGTGACTCCATGCGGTCTTGGGACCGGTTGGCATCATGCGGTCTTGGGACCGATTGGCTTCATGCGGTCTTGGGACCGGTTGGCTTCATGCGGTCTTGGGACCGTGTGAGACCATGCAGTCTTGAGAGCGGTTGGCTTCATGCGGTCTTGGGGTCGTGTGAGACCATGCGGTCTTGGGACCGTGTGAGACCATGCGGTATTGGGACTGGGTGAGACCATGCAGTCTTGAGTCTTTTGTGATTTTTTTTTGTCTTTTTCTGTAAGTAAAAAGGAGAAAAGTTAATCTAACAGTATATTTGCGATAAGAGAGGATAGTTAGGGATTTCTGTTTAATTTATCTGAGAAAGAGTGTGGGAAAATGAAGAAAATTACTAAGATAAGATCACAAAATTGGAGGTTATCATTGCTCTTCATACTATCCTCATTTATCTGATCTTTAGTTTGACATGCACATCCACCTAAAAGATATTTAGCCAATGGGGTGAGACAAAAGTCCCAACGAGAGATGTAACTCTCCACCAACTCTATTATTATCACAGACACCAAAGTAGATAAATCATACTGAGAAGGTTGAGCAAAATTAACTAAATTACATATACCTCATGAATAAAGTAAATAGAGCAGTAATATGCACTTGCCACCGAGTAGTAGAACAATCAAAATTTTTAAGAAGGAATACGAAGAACATGTATAACTGTTATAAACTAAATAGTATAAAAGTAAGGCAAGGCCTCATCCAATGTTCCCATATTTGATCCTATACAAGTATACTACATGGTTGATTACATATTTTATTATGCCTTCAGGATTTAAGTCATACCACCCAAATCCAACCGACCACGACTAAGTTCAAATTAGTGCCATACAAGGTCTAGTGGAAGAGCTAGAATCCACAATCTCACCCCGTTGGTTAGTACGAGTAAACCTACAGTGACATCACCAGTCAAACTGCTACCAACGATATATAGTCCAATTGTACAAGTCTAGCCCGTCTTGGTACAGACACTAGCAAAACTGAGCTACGGCCTACAAACGCACTCTCTCCAGGGTATGGCCCGCAACCAATCTTGTATCACATATCACTGAGAGACTGGCTCACATATGGTTGTCTCATGTATCCTAGACATAAGGGGATATTCGTCCTCACCCCCACATATTAAAAAATATGTGATATGAGTTAAACTCATTTCACCATTCATCAAGTGCTGACACTGAATGGATCTATTGCATAGGGTAAAGCTACATGATTAGATTCCACTCGATTAATTAGACCAATTAAAGTGTTTTTAGCATCAATCAAGTTATAACGTACAAAATATAGACAAATTCTTCAAAAGGAAGGTCATAGTATCACAATAGAGATATAATCGTTTAAAATATAAACTGATCCCAAACATCACATAACAATGTATAACTGTCATTTACAAGGCTATGACTATCAACACATTATCATGGGACATCAATCCCTCATTTCAATACTGGAGGGTATCATCTCAACTAGGCACTAAGCCTCTTCTAGGTCATAAAGACCCTTCACATCACACTTGTGATTCATTGTTATCTCAGCATACTTCATTGGGCATATAAGTATTACTTATACCAATCATCACTTGTGCCACATCACATATACATATCATAGCAATCATTAGATATTACATTCATCTTACTAGTAAGGTTAATACTATATAAATAGAGAGAGAATACGTTTCAACACATTAAACACACTTAAATAAAGCAAGCAATGCATCATAAGTTCCCTAATTTAGGATTAGGTTTCATGCTTAATCCCCATAGGGTTGTCAAGCACCATTCTGTCTCAAATCTCTGATTTTCACTACCTCCCATAAGTTGGAGTGTATGATACTAAGAATTTAGACAATATAACCAAGTATGCTCATTCACATATTTATACTTTCCATGTTCCCTTGTCAAGGCTTATAGCCAATGCTTGATATTATTTAACCATATTCATAGTATCCACTAGTTATAACACCCAATTAACCCACAAGGTTAAAGTCATGTAATTTAAGAGAGAGTACAATATCATGCTTTCTATTCATAGACATTCAACAATATGCCCAACCCTTAGAATCAGGGTCAGTGCTCTTCACATATAGATGATTAGTGATTTACCTCATGGTTACATCACTCACCCTAATTACACAAATTTCCACTTTCTTGAAACTGATTTTGATTTGAACAACATTAGTTAGATATGAGTAGATCATTGTGTCATCAGGACTAGGTATCACAATTTCATAAATGTATGTGTATTATCTCATTAAATTATGTGTGTGTTATGACAACGTATTATGTAAACACGTCGATTATGCACCAACATAATGTTTCATCATTATGTGACCCATATATTATTACCCTTCTCAAGTTATCAACCACATTATCATACTAAGGAGTGGTAAACCTTAGATTACATAACTAAAGGGTTTTACTTCAAATAATACACAAGACACTTATTATATCATCAAACTTGTTCATATGATTTCTACACAAAAGCTAACACCCCTTGATTTCAACAAGGCTCATCACCACTATCATGTACTCACATAGTTGTCTCAATAACCTCTCTCACAAATTATGTTCATATTTTAAAGGAATATAGAAGACACTTGTCATGGATTACAATCTTTCACTAAGGTTAGCACATAAGTCTTACCATCTTATGATTAGTAATATCATATGGTTACTTTACCACTAAATCCTACTTCTATAACCTCCCACCTTATTAGAGAGTTTTAGAGCTAAGAAACATAATTAAGGATTGACCATTCATAGTCACAACATCTTAGTAGATCATCACATTATGTATTAACCATATCCATACAAAAGAGTATAGGTGTAACGGCCCATCATGACACATGTATCAACTAATCAATTACATGACATCTCGGTCCATCCCCTAACTCTAGATGTCAGTTTCACCTTCAACTTAAGGTATCGGTTTCACACTCATCATGTGATACCAGTTCCACCACCTTCTCAAGACGTCGGGTTGGCATTAGCATAGGATATCAGTTTATCATCAACCCTAGGTATCAATTTCATCCCTTCCAAGGTGTGTTGGCTTAACATCCACATTGCATCACAGTTTTAACACCCACTAGGTATATCAGTTTACCTCATCAATGTGTGTCTCAGTTTGTAACAACTTGGGTCAGCCTTTGATATATCGATTTATCACCTACAAGTGAGATCTCAATTTCATCTTATCCATGGGTGCCAATTTAACCTTACTTGAAAGTGTGTCGAATTAACATCAACGTGTCTCTCAGTTTAGCATTTCAAGTGTGTCAGCCTCTCACTCAACAAGATAGTATCTCAGCTTAGCCTCACCCTGATGTATCAACCACTTACTCCATAAGTGTGTCAGCCTCTCATATGTAGGAGGTTACCTTGATTTAGTACCTACATGGTGTGTTGGTTTGACCCTATCAAAGTGTGTTGACTACCCATAAACATAGTGTGAAGGATTAACATTCCCAAGATGTGTCAGGCTAGCCATTAACAAGGTATATTGGGCCAAGTGCTAGCCTAGTGTTTTAGTTTGGCATAGCTAGGGCATGTCAACTTGGTGCTGACTCATGATGTCGGGTTGGTTCACAAAATAGGGTAACGGTTTAAGCAACACAAGGCATGTCGACTACTCACAACTTAGTGTGCATGTGTGTCAATTTGTCATCTTCAAGCTTAGGATATCGGCCACTAGTTCAACTATTATCATGTCAGGAAAGTACAAGATATGAAAAAAAAAAACTAAATGAGGTTCCTTCATCAAATCCGTTATCAAGACCACCATTAACTACTAGCGTATACGATATAAATGATTTAGATATGAGAATCAATATAAGCACATGAAAGATTGAAAATAATAAAGAAGACTAAGAGTTATATAACCCACCTTAAGAAATTCTCCATTAAAGGTTCAAGCTCCATGATAAAAACTTCAAAGAACACATTTCTCAAGCTTGAAGATGATCCATCAAGAGTCCCAAACTTGACCTCAACATTATCTCCAAGAAAGAAGAAGAAGATGCTAAGGTTATGATAGCTCAATAAGGAAGGAAAGAAGGAGAGATATATATGCTTCATCCGACATGATCTATGACCTTAGATATGAGAGTTCTTCCTTAAGAACACCTTCATCCAAGGTATGATTCATGGCTGAGAGAAGGGAAAGAATATGGGGAAGAGAGCTCAAAGAAATCGTCATTAAGAAACATAACTCACTGAGATGGAAGTTCAACAAAGAATCACCATGAGCTAGGAACTCGACCTCCCAAGATCCATGGGGACTTTCTCTAGATCCTTAAGTTTCCAATCTCGTCCGCCAAGAAGAGGAGAACAAGAATGGACGAATGGGTTTACCTATGTGAAGGGGCAGGGGGTTATATACTTGAGGGAAGAAAGAGAGATTAAAAGAGAGGTGCCATCACCTTAAGAGTCTAGGTGACACTTGTCCACGTACAAAGGCCACATGCAACCACTTGGATTAACATGCAATATTATGGTGATATACTCTAGGTAGAGTATCAAAATCTTGGCCTCCTACCAAGGGCACCACTTCTCCCAATCGATATGCTACGTTACACTAAATTGATACACTACATTCCAAGGTCAAAACACATATTGTCTATATATCACTATTACTATGAGGATGTCATCTCTTGCCCGAGATCCAAACTAGGCACCCACCTCTTTCTATATCTTCTAGATGATGTCAAACAAGATAAGAAATTCTCTAGAGATGGTAAATTTCATGTTAACCCTTTACTTTGGGTAAATTGCAATTTACACCAAAACTAGCACACAAAGCACACGCATCATCCACGCAGGCTCAACTTGATACTTGAGCTCTCCATAAGGTGCCCCATAGAATCATGCTCTCTTTCATGATGCTAAAAAACTATGGCACGTTCAACATGTGACATATTGCAAGATGACCCATCATCTTGGGTAAATTGCACTCTGGTCCAAAACAAGTAATCATTGCTAAAAGATTATCTAAACGGAATCAAACTTGAAACATAAGTGTATCACATGATAACAAAACACCTAAAAGGATTAGATTAAAGTTCTAAGAAACTTACTTAGGCAAAACAGATAGGGTTAGTCCAAAACCTAGGTCAGGGTCCTTACACTCCACTACCTCAAAAGGTCAACCTTTAGGATTTGCAAACCTTGAGTTACTCATTGTTCTATTACAAGAGTTACACCAAGAGACCTTTCTTTTCATATCAAGAGTAACCAACTTCCCTTTCTTAGGAAATGGGAGCCAACAACCCTACAATGTAATTAGATATCCTTAGCAAGCTCTTCTTCCCTAAGGCCTTCCTATACCAAGGAAGAAGCCTCAACAACTTAAGTACACCGTCCCTTAATGCTGGTTGTCTCCCCCCCCCCACAACTCATCTTTGCCAATAGGTCATTTCTTACCAAGGAGTGACTTGTGAAGGGTCGCTTGATGTTCAAACTCTCTTGTCCATGAGAGAGAAGTGATCTTCAAGCGTGAAAGAGATTGGAAGGTAGAGGATGATAACCTTGCAAGATATACATGGTAGGGTTAGCTGTCTTACAAATCATATCCACTCTAATTAACGTAACCAAGTGATTAAGGTCAAGGGAGTGGGTACAAGCTCCATGAAGCACAATCTATCAACTATAGTATAGAAGCATCAACACTCAGGAAGATCCCATTTAGATCATATTTATAGTTGAAGATATAAAACATACATATTTCCACTCTTTGGCCTCTTTAATGACTATTTTTGTCACTTGCAAAAAGCTGCAACAAATGCACCATTTGTCACATACCTTCAGAATGGACTCTGGTGGTAGACACTTGTGGTAGACCCAGTTAGGCCAGTCAACTGAGTTTCTCCCTTGAAAGTTCTACCTACAACACTTCTTGGTCTTCTCTCTTTGCATGTCACTTGAGTTTCCTTGGGGGAAAAACAGACTATGGAGGGCATGTTTTGTGCAAAACCAAACACCCCAAGATGCATACTAATTCGTGTAGTTTTTACAATAACCATTATGGTTTAGTTGGAAGTCATGTGATTATTAAAAGTAATTTACAACAAAGATCTATACTTTAATATATAATGTACTGAGATCTAATGTCCTAACTCTAGAAACCCTAAACCCATGACTCATGCAGTAGGCCTAATTCTTTAGGATCAATCATACAAGGTTAGGTTATATCCACATACAATTTTTTATACCCTAATGAACATATTATGAGTAACTCAATTCTAACACCATCTCTAGTTACCTATGAACCTAACCATGATTTGGAGCAAGAAACAACAAAGTGATGTTTAGTTGGGATTAGTTAAACGTAACCTAATACTTTGGAAAGGTTGGTTATGCAACTAATAAGTAGTGATGAATTAGTCCTAACCCTAAGTGGAAGTCAACTAATTTTAACATATATAAATGCTCAGTGCCATACATGATACATTAATGACATCATGCGTTAGAACACACTAACATGGATTAATATACATTTAAGTGGACCTAATAACCTAAGTTGACTTCATATGTAAGTTGATTTCATTAAACATGTAGTACATGTCACATTGTTCATTAATGTGTACATATACACGTGATATGTGTTTTATTTATAAGGACATTTTGGTAGTATTTCCTCAAAGTTCTCCAAGTAGAAATGACATAGTTGACAAAATGTACACATACATATGTATCCACATAACACTTGGAAAATGAGCAACCAAGACTTTCCTTGAAATGAAACATTTATACCACATTGACTCCCTAGTGAGATTAAATGTTTAAGAACACTCTCAAAACATGGACTATATGAGTTTTAAATCCAATGGGTTGAGTTTTTATTGAACATGTATAGTGATTGTTTTAAATAATGTACATAACTACATTGGCCGACGTTTATTCCAAAATTTGTGATATACTATGATAAGGATCCACCTCTTAGAAAGGTAGGCTTCTATACCTCTTCGTAACTCTTTCTAGATAGTGAATTTTCCATCTTGCATTCTTAAATTTGGAAAGACTATATGAGTTCAGTACCTATATTATAACATAAATTTGGTTACCACTCAGGGTTTGTAACAAACTGTCCCCTATCAATATTTTCTCCCACCATCATTCATACACATCACATATCCAAGTACACACATTATGCAACAGGAAGATACATACAATAGTCATTGGAATTAACATTCATGATAAGAATATATAGATTTACAAACCAAGAAAGCAAATGAATCATGAAGAAGAGCTCGCGACTCAATCGATAGGCGAGTGTAGAAGTGAGCTCAGGGAGTCCTTTCCACTCGGGGGGAAGCCTCAACTCAGTTCTTAGGAGTTGCCTTACAAGATACTAGGCTATCCGTGGATATCCTTAGTGAATTTAGCTTCCTCATGGAAGGATGCAATGTGGTTTCTTTAGTACTCATATCTCTATGTCTCTCGTTGTTTTCTCTCACGTTACAATGGTGCAATGTACTCAATTATAGCGATGATGATGAAAATGACACAATGCATAGTGGCAAACATTTTTCCCCCAACAATAACACATAATACACCACGAACAATTGTAGTAGGGGTTTTGCTTGTTGTTGTGCGCATGGATTTTAATGGAAATGTGGGAAGGGATTCAATTTATGACAATTAAAGAGGAGCTCTGGGCGAAGCAAATGAACATTATAGTGAACTATACTTTTTAAATATCATTCTATATCTATAATTACTCTATTTAAATACAAATGATAAATTTTTACATCGAAGTAGATGACAAGCGAGTAACAAGCTGCACCGCTGGTCCTTTCTGGATGGCGAAACTGATCATCTAAAACACTACATCCATACACTTGGGAGCCATAACATTACTGTTCATAACTTTTTAGACCCTCTTCAGAAACTCCACAACTTCTACTGTTAAGAATAACAAAAAATTGAACTATACTCAAAATTTAAAAAATGTATATGTCTATTTATTGGGAACAAGCTAAATAGGAGTTAATCAATATTTGAGTTTTATAGTATGTGTTGGTTTGTACTTAAAATCAATGCAAGAAGTTGTTGCATCAATTTCTCTATAAACAATGACAATATTTGTACAACATACATTTTTTTTTTAAATTGAATTGTTAAGACAATACAAACTTTAGACCTCCCCGTTTACCATGCTTTGATCACCAATGCGCCACCTCCTTGCGAGCGACTTACATACTTCTTACTTCCATTGAATCTCTCGAGTCACTTTACTTGGACTATAAGTCATCTTGTTTCGTTGTTTTTCGTGGCAAAAAGTACTAATGCGCTATTTACGGAATCAACTGCATATTTATACCGAATTAACTTGAAAGTGCAGATTCACCCTATTCACGCTATAAGGTTTCTTCTCCAACCCCGGGCGCTCCTCGACCTCCTCCCGCTTCTCAACCTCCGCAAGCGTCAGCTGTGCCCTCCTTTCTCAGATCTCGCTCCTGTCGCCAGTTGAGATCCCGTGGCCATGGCGCAGCCATTCAAAAAGGACGATGATCAGGACGAGGAGGGTGAGTGTTCCGTTATACTTCTCTCGAGGTCCAAATTCCGTTGGAGCAATCTCCAGCCTCCGGATCTCAGTCGTGGATTCATCCTTTTCGGAATCCCATTGGCTTTTTGCAAGCAGATTTCTCACCGTTTTACGCGCCTCCCAGTTGATTATTTAGAATTCCCCCGATGCTTCGTCGCCACTTCAGATCTGACGCATCGTCTGGGTTTAGATTGTTCCAGCTAATGATTCTTTATCGACGACGGTGCAGGCATTGCTCCTGCCTGCAGCAGTCGCCGCGTCTTCAGATCTAATGGAATTGCTAATACGTTTGACGGTTACTGTGGTGGCAACGCGGCGCTGTAACTTTTGTTTTCCTATTTGCAGAGTATTCTCCGTTCCTGGGGATAGAAAAGGGTGCTGTTCTCCAAGAGGCTAGGGTATTCAATGACCCCCAGCTCGATCCCAGGAGATGCGCTCAGGTTTAATGGTCCACAATTTACACTGCATTCGAGGAGTTTAACACCGTCGTGATGATAAGATATAACTACTCTCTCTGATGTGTTGGTCACTGTTCCTACTTTGCCAACGTGCAGGTTATAATTAAGTTGCTGCATCTCCTGAACCAAGGAGAGTCATTCACTAAGGTCAGGTTTTCTGTCGGAAGTGCTGGTCTTGTGAAAGGGTGTCTCCGTTTTTCTCCAGTAGGATCTTTGTGGTTGCTATTTAATAATACTTGTATCCTCCTTTGTTTCTCAGACGGAGGCCACTGAGGTCTTCTTTGCTGTCACCAAGCTCTTCCAATCAAAGGATACTGGGTTGAGGAGATTAGTGTATTTGATGATCAAGGAGCTTTCTCCTTCAAATGACGAGGTTAGACACCATGTCTTGCTATATCTTCCTTAGATCATCAATAACGATTACATTTCATGTAACTGGCTTATCATCATCATCATCATCATATCATCATCATCATCTAAAGCCTCAATCCCAATTTTGCTTGGTTTGGCTTCATGGATCCTTCTTTTCCCAACAGCTCTGATTTTGGTAATATTTTCACTACCATGCACTGATTCTAGATCTGTAATTCTTAGCTATCCGCGCATTAGTTTGGGTCCATCTATTTCCCTTTGAACTCTTATCTTACTTAATCACACTAATCCGAACCGGCGACGTGCTAGTCTTTGTTGCAAAATGTATAGAAATTAAAACTTATGCTGATCACTCTTGTTTGTTTGCAAGGTCATTATTGTTACAAGTTCGTTGATGAAGGATATGACTAGCAAAACGGACATGTACAGGGCAAATGCAATCAGAGTCCTGTGTAGAATCACAGATGGAACTTTATTGGCTCAGATAGAAAGATACTTAAAGCAAGCAATTGTTGATAAGAATCCCGTTGTTGCAAGTGCTGCCCTTGTTAGCGGCATACACTTATTGCAGGTAAATGGGTTTTTAGGAATGTTACATTTTTTAGGATTATAGTATTGTCTGGTTGTTCATGTCTCTTTTCTCATTTTTTCAGACGAATCCTGAAATTGTTAAGAGGTGGAGCAATGAGGTGCAGGAGGCTGTTCAGTCTAGGGCTGCTCTTGTACAGTTTCATGCTTTAGGTCTTCTTCACCAGGTAGGGATTGTTGCATAAACTGTTTGCTGTTGATGTTTTACATATTAGTTTTGTGTTTTATGAATCATGAGACGTCCTTAGACACAAATACTATCTCAAGATATACTGATCCGACAAAGTTTGTCTTCTTTTTGATTCATATTGACTAATTAGATACAGAACTTTGTTTGTAAATTTTCTCGACTTTTCAAA
Organism: Alisma plantago-aquatica; assembly: GCA_963693085.1. Taxonomy (NCBI): domain Eukaryota; kingdom Viridiplantae; phylum Streptophyta; class Magnoliopsida; order Alismatales; family Alismataceae; genus Alisma; species Alisma plantago-aquatica. The sequence continues at coordinate 1,513,249,142 of OY856410.1, read as the reverse complement.
AATGTTATAAGCCAGTGTGATTTCAGATTATCTTCAGAAAGAATACCAAAAGGACCACTTTGCACACAAATCAATATTAATGAAAGAATAGGCAGAATGAACTGTTGTACTGACGGGATGGTCATATATCCAAAATACATTCTAAATGGGTACACGGCATTTACAATTAACTTAAGAATCTTTCACCATGCAATACCCTGAAATGAACTCAAATCTAGAATAATGCCTTTTCCTTCTAAAATCTTGTTCCTGTCACTTAATTTGCATCCAAGCTTGGTTTGGTTACATAACTGGCCTGTCGAGCCGATTGGAAAGGAAACATGATTTCAACTACTCATATCTAAAACAACTGCTGGAGAATTTCCGCAGGCATTAGTTATTAATACATAGGGTCCCAAATGCATTTAAATAGAAGAGGCTTATTTTGGAAATCATTATTAGCTAGGACTATTCATCTTCTGTACCACAAATACCTGTTTGCTCTTATAATGGTAGTGGAGGCCTAAAGAAGGGAAAGATCTATGTTCCAGTGCTCCAGACTCATCTCAATGAAGTACTATAGGCTTAACAAATACTCAACAACACCCTTGAACCCTCAGGGACAACCTTCTCGCCCTGCTAAAAACAAATTGTACGAGAAACTGAATTCAAAAACAGTTTTACCATAGGATGGCCAGATAATAGCAAACAGACAATTGATTTGATGCTGGGAGAAAGAGATGGGTTGTTTGGATAACACAAGGAAATTTCCTCATCTATGCAATTTAGTTTATCAATTGGAGTAACCACTAACTACTGGTGAGAAAATTACAGGGACATGAAGAATAGAAATGGACGGATTATCTGATAATCAAGTAATTATGATCAACTGAGCTCACAAGTCATGATAATCCTATTTAAGCTAGTACAAACAGTAACGAATTTCTTCCTATAGAGACTAAAATGTGTAAACTCATTTAAGTCAAAGAGGACAAATTCAAGTGAAGAATGTAAAAAAATGGAACAATCGGCCAATTTCTGCATGTTATTGTAAAAAAAAGGAACAATTGGCCAATTTCTACATGTTAATGGCGAGAGGACAGAGGTTTTATAGCCCTGTTGTAAGAGATATGGCAGCTCCCCATTCTTGAGAAAAAAGTAGAGGCTTTACTGAAGAGACTCGCAAAGAATGAAGAATCTGGCAAAATTCAACTCAGGGCACTTTGTTGTTGCAAAATTTGTCCCGTCCAAAAGAATCAAATTCTCTGTTCAAAAGCTGTACCATAAAATCATGTCTATGGATCAGCAAAGCTGGAAACTCTTATCTTTTGGGCGTTAGCTAAAGCCTAGGAAATTGCCATTTTAGCAAACAAGGAGGTATACAATATTTCCCAATCACCTCGTATATATGGTCTAAATGGAAAGAAAGAAGCCTTAAATATTTTCTGATAATCACTCTACCCAAACATGGATGGGATTGAGACTTAGATGATGATGGTGATCACTCTACCCAGAAACTTCCTGTTAACACAATGTATAATAAGATACTTCGCCCCATGAGCAGAATAGGAAGGAAAATACTGCAATGTTGGATAAGGGGTAAGGGAATGCATGGCTTAGCTTGATACACAGTAATATTTCAGCATGCTTATGGAAGATGCCTCCAATCTGTTGGCACAAAGCACTCTATCATTCCATTGGCTTAATGTAGACACACTATGGTTTGTTGGATCAGGATATGGGGAGGCAAGAAGTCCATATGAATGAGGGAATGTCTTTCATAGCATGATTATGTAAAAGTATACTCAAATGGTTTTGAAGCATGCTTGCTCAAGACAAACTCCAACCGGTTGGACATGTACAGATAGTTTGATCTTTTTTTTTTGAAAAAATATATATTTTCTGAGAGGATTGCGAGTATGCAAAGAGGTTTACAGCTGTCCTCCTTTAGCGACCCAGCATGACCTGAGCTTTGTTCCTGCGGCCTGCGGTACCACCCCCAGTAGGCTTTACCAGTTGGGATCCTGTGACAAGGGTTTCTTTTTGTGGATCTTGTTCTAGTATATTGAACATTTGCTCAAAGTTCGGGCATACAACCCGAAAGGCAAAACTATGAAATTTTAATGATGTGAGAATGTGATAGAGATTCGCACTGGGTACACCTAGGTTGCAATCACAATGTATCAAACTGAATCCGGGTTATTTTTAGTCCAGCACGTGCACATAACACTCATTTGGATGTCATAGAAGTGCTTGTGCTCTCACATACTTGTTCAAAGGTGTGACACGACTTCTAGGATTGTTCTCTCATGGGCCAAAATTCTTATAAATGGTAGAGAGGGGCTTGAATATCACAAGGGATGTAAGAGGAAAATGGGAGTTTTTTGAAGTTTCTTTTTGTTATCTTTTAATGATATAAGGATCTTCCTTCTCAAAAGGAAAGATGACAAATTCCCTTGTTTAAGTCTTTGATGGTACCCGACGTGCCTAAATTCACCCGTAAAAACGGGCTTACAAAAAGAAACCCAATTACAACACTATATTGAAATTTGAACCACAAACACACATACTTAGTAACTATGTATATAGTGGTATGTTGGGGTTGAACCACATAGAGGTGTGAGACTCTAGTTACTAGAATATCCTTTTTTTTGAAAACCTAGTTACTAGAATATCCTAATTTCTAATTTTAAGGAGATGAAAAGGGGTATAATAAACTTTTGAGTTTTGGATTGGGTTAACTAGTTAAGAACTAGAATCTAAGCTAAACTTAAACGCTCCTTAGGTTTAGCAAAACCTGACTAACCAAATAATATATAGAAACTACATATTAGCAACTAGTTAATTAACTGAAGAACTTGTCATTCTTAATTCTTGGGTTCAGGAATTTCTTTATAACTAAGTGACACAATAATCGAAATTCTTGATCAATAAAGGAACAATATTACCTTTTTTATATAAGACAATCACTAATGTCAACGAGGCAATTCAACAAATACTAAGTACACAAAAAAATGTATAAACTATGTGTTGGATTGGGTTAGCTAATAAAAAAATATAAACTAAGCTGAACTTAAACGGTCATGAGAATTAACTAAAACCTAATTGTTAAAACGATTTATAAAACTACAAATTAGCAACTAGTGAACTAAACAAGGCAACAATGATTTCAACGAAGCAGTTTAACAAACATAAAGTTGGTGAAAACATGGATTGTATTTAAATGTTCATAGAAGTGGGCATTTGGGGACTGCTATTGGCCTAACCAAGCTTTTAGGGATGAATATGCCACATGAGGGCGTCAAACACCAACAAAATCAGCCAGAAACACAAAAGTCTTAAGTGGTTTTCACATTTGATTTGATGGCAACGGGTGACATAGATGGTATAAGGATGTATTGCATCCTTATCACCACTTATCCAAGCTTACAATGCTCAATTGTCAAGGGAAAGTGTAAAAATACCTAGATACATGTGGGGGCTTGTATGTCCAAATGGTTTCACAATCTCCTCACTTGATGGAAATGGTTGACATGGATAGTTTAGGGGATATATGCTTCTCACGAGAGGGAAATCACATCCCGTATCACTTCCTCTATCCAACCTTACGACCCTCTTTGTCAAGAGGGAAGGAAAAAACGTCTAGCAATTAAGATCTCTCATCTAAGACTAGTGGAGAAGGTAGATAGGGGGTGAGTGGGGGAGGAGAACCAAGCCTCTAAACGGCTAGTTGTCTCTCATAACATGCCCCATATCTGCCATCCTGTTGTTTTTGATGGCCAAAAGAAACATCCAAACAAGATGGAAGATGGGTTGAATATAGATCTATCAAGAAAATGACATATAAACATGTAAGATGATATTTATCCCTAGATGTAAGAATAAATCAACCCATCACCCAAAGAACCTGCAATGTGGGGTTAGTTATACATGTTCACATCCAAACACCAAGAGAGGAGGGAGAGAGAGAAAGCCACCTGAGGATGGAGCTTGGTGTAGACTTCATCTACATTGGCCATTCTTTGTTGTAGACCATTCCTTGACCGTCTTGAATGGAATGGAATGGTAATGGGATTAGTAGAGATGGAGTGGGAAAGATCTTCCAAGTGGTGTGAGAGAGTGGCCAAGGACGGGGTGGAAAATTGGTAAAAAGAGTAACAAGACTTGCATTGGCTACCACCACCAACTGGGGCTTATATAAGTAGTGGTTGGTAGAGCATTTAACCTAATGTAAGTGGGGGGTGTTAGAGAGTCTGTTTTATTATGCTATTAGTAGCTTTATATGTGCCTAAGTATTTTGGCCCATTAGGGTTGGTTTTATGTCTGTACGCTTCCTTGTCCTATATATAGGAGCAGGGTTTCTCTTATCTAATACAACGAATTAGCCGTCTTCTATTGTTTTAGATGGTATTAGAGCAGCCACTGGTCCTACACCGCCCTACGTGAGAAAGAGAGAAGAGGAGCGCCCCCTTGCGGGCGGCCGCCGCCCTTGGCGGTGCTTGGCTACCCGTAGGGAATTCCTTCCTAGTTCCTTGCCTTTTTCCTTGTTCTTCTACTCTCTTACTACTGGCCGCCACCCCTTTTGATCATCTGCTGCTCCACGCTGCCCACTGCAGCCCCTTTCCACCGCCGTCGACTCTTGCTGCCTGACCGTGCCCGCCTTGCTGCTGCTGCTGCCCAGCTGCTTGCTGCGCCCCGCTGACTCTCCTACTACTCTACCCGTCGCCGCCCCGACCCCTGTTGCAGCTCCACTTCCTGCTGCCAAGCCACGCTGCCATCCACTACTGCCCGACGGCCTCCACTGCCCTTGGCCGCCGTAGATGTTGCTGCCTTCTGCTGCTTGCCTTGCAAAGGCTATCCTGACCACTGCTCATTGCTGCCTTGCCGCAGCCGGTGGTCGTGCTGCTACTGCCTGCTGCTAAGTCGTCATGTCGCTACAACACTCACCATTGCCGCCATCTTCATGCTGCAATTGTTGCCTACCGTCGCCAATCACCTGCCTTTGTTGCTGCCGCGCCTAAGCTCGCCTTCACACCGCCTTCACACTGCCGGATCTCGTTGCCTGCCCCGCCGCATGCTGCTGCCCTTCCGTCTGCGCTCCAGTGCTGCCTGCTACTCCTAGACGAGCCGCCACTGGCTTGTTGCTGCTGTCCAGCGCCCCTTACCGCCTCTAATCGTGCCATCAAACAACCCATTTTTTTATGCCCCTCAATATTTTCTACTGCCCCCCCATGTACACTCTACATATTTGTGCTAATTGGATCCAATATTTAGCCTTATCGGATTTTTGCGAGGCTCCACCCCTGCACTCCCGGATTTGTTGCCCTACGGGCTAAACAAATCCCCTTTTCGGGTCGGAGACAAATTCATTTATTTTCCTATCCGGATCTGCCTAATCGGGTCATTTTGCACCATTACTCACATTATCTACTACCTCCACATATTTTTGCCTACACTAAACCTTGCCTCTGCCATTTTTTTTGACTCTCTACGCCAACCACTCTTTGACTCCTTCGTGCTTGGCGTGAGGGGGAGAATAGAGGATGAAGTGTGGAGGGAAGAGATGAGATGGAGGAGAGATGAAGAGAAAAAAGAAGAATTGTATTCTACTTCTTCATGCCACATTTACTGCTGATATATGGATTTTTCTGCTACTATGTGATGCTTTCTGCTGATATTATTGCTTATTCGTCATCTGCCTCGATTGTTGTTATAAAGTTACATACTGGGACGTCATTCTTGCTACTTGTGCTATGATTAGCACATTTTTCTTGCTGCTATGTGCTTTTGCACTTTCTGCTGTCCATGCTTTATTTGCACGTTGACTTTCTTCTGTGGACCAACACTCTCTGGACTTTGACGTCTGTTGCTACTGTGATGGATATTCTATGAAGAGGGAAGATGATGAAGACCTTTGTTGCTGACTTTACATAGAGCTTAGTCTACTGGAGGTATTTATTGCTTGCTACTCTGCCTACTAGTCTTGTATCTGCCTACGTCGTTGACTTTTGCTGTTGTGTGCCAACACTCTCTGGTATGTCTGTGTTTTGACACGTGGACTCTCTACTTGACCGTGCCTTATTTGCACGTCGACTTTCTACTTCTGTGTTGCCAGCACTCTCTGGCTCGTCCGTGCTCTGTTTGCACGTTGACCTCTACTACTGTGATCCAACACTTTCTGGACTATCCTGCGACGTTAGCTATTGAGATGAAGACCATGACACTCTACTACTACTTCTGCTCCAGATGATCGAGAAGCTTCTATGACCTGCTTGCTTGGAGTATCTACATGAGGGGGAGTTTCTGAGTGTTTGAGTGCTTTAATGTAATATTAAGGGGGAGAAAAATTCTGTATGGGCTTGGTTTATCTCTTTTGTTTTGTTTCTTTGTTTTCTAGTTTGACTCTCTGTTTGTAAGCTGATTTGGGATTCTCCCAACTTCAAGCTTGAGGGGGAGTGTTAGAGAGTTTGTTTTATTATGCTATTAGTAGTTTTATATGGGCCCAAGTGTTTTGGCCCATTAGGGTTGGTCTTATGTCTGTACGCTTCCCTGTCCTCCTATATATAGGAGTAGGGTTTCTCTTATCTAATACAACGAATTAGCCGTCTTCTATTATTTTATAGGGGGCATGTTTGTAATTTGGGTAGGTTTGAGTTAGACTTAGGGACACCACGACTGTGGGGTTGAATCTTGATTATAGTACAAGTGATTGAAAGATGGTTGTTGTGGTATATCAAGCTCGTGGGTCTTGTGTCACTCAAGTCATGGTTTTGGTGGAGAATGGTTAGGGTTTTGGTGGAGAATGGCTAGGGCTTACTGTAGATGGTAGAATGACACCAAGACCGTGGTGCAAAAACATGAATGTGGTCCTTTAGGTGCACAATGGTTGTGGTGGACAGCCGCATTCTTGAGAATTTGCTATCAAATCCTTGACTTGAGGGCCACTATTGTTTTTTGTGAGCAACAACTGTGGTGGCTAGTCTTCATAATGTTGTGAGAAACACCACGTTTGTGGGAGATGGTTGCTGCATCTTTGATATCTTCTTGACTTTTGCTGATTTTTAAGGGCACTGCTGTTTTTAGTGGGCAACGAATGGTGGTCATGATTCAATTTCTGTTCATCCATGATATGGTGAGGGTAGATTCCCTAAGGGCATGTCTGGTATGTGGTGGTGAATGGAGGAGAGGGGAAAAGGCTTGGGCTGTTTGGTTGCACAAAGTGATGGGGAAAGGAGGGGAATGGATGGGAAAGGCCTAAGTGTATATTCAACAACTTCTCTCCCATTCTCTCTCCACCGAATTGGAGGCGAGACAAGGGGAAGGGGAAAGACTTGACTATATTAGGTTGGAGGGAAATATGAAATGTGGGAGGGAAAATATAAATAATATGATGGAGAAAATTAGTCTAGCCAACAATAGAGCAGATGTAGTATGTCACGTATTCTATGTCACTTGGAGGGACATGGAATGTTGGAGGATTCTTTGAAAAAATTCGAAGGAAAAATACAACAAAAAATAAAAATAAAATGGAATCAAAATAATTTTTCGTGTACAAGAAAACTTTGTTTTAGATTTTTGTTAGGAAACTTGAAAAGTTTGATATTATTATACAGACATAAAAAGTATAAGAAAGACCGATAATTGGAGGAAATGTGGTGTATTGTGGCGGGAAGTACTTATGGAGGGATTTTTTTTTTGCGAATACAAAAATATGAAGGGGACTATTATAACCACAATGAATATAAAAAAAGAATGATAGTCTCATTTTTATATCACCAACGTTCGATGACACCTGACATTTATTTTATTTGCAGTGTTTCATGTTCTTCTTCCCTTTCCCTCCCATGCTACCAAACAGACTAGCATAAGTGTCCCCTCCCCTCCCCTCCCCTCCTTCCCCTCCCCTTCATCCACCATGTACCAAACATAGCGTAAGCGCCAACTCTCATGATTTGGCTTTGATTCATCACATAAGCTACAATGACTCTTTGAGGTTGTAAATAAGATGGGGTATATGGAGATGATCCAAAATATACAATATACCTCTCTTTATATAGGTTGGAGAGATGTGATAAAAGATATCCCAACAATATGGAACTAAAGAAAAAAATTACACAACAATAAATAATAGATAACACAAGAGTAAATATGTTAAGATATTATCACCCCCACTCTAGTTGGAGCATAGATATCTCTCATGCCCTTCAAGCTCTGCAAATCTCATCTTTGGAAGTGCTTTAGTGAACAAATCAACAATCTGGTCTTTTGAGCGTGTATAAGGAGTAGAGATGTCTTTTTTTAATCATAATTTCCCTGATAAAGTGGTAGTCTACTTCAATATGCTTGGTTCCTCATGGAAAACTTGATTGCTAGAAATGAGTATAGCAACTCTATTGTCAGATCACATCTATATGGTGTAACATGCAATCAAAATTCTTTAGTAAGGGGATCTGATCCCAAGAAGCTCATAGGCTGTATGAGCCATCGCTCTGTACTCTACCTCCGCACTGGATCTGGAAACAAAATTATGCTTTTTATTAGCGCCAAAATACAAGGTTTCCACCAACATTAGAGCAATAGCTAGAAGTGGATTTTGCAGCCAGTAAGATTGCCTGCATAATCAACATTAGATTACCCAATAATGTCAATGTGATCCTGCTTGGAGTATGGTAGACCTATACTACGATTGGCTTTCAAGTATCGTAAAATATGACAGGCAACATTTGACATTGTCTAGGTAGATATGGAAATTTTAGACCACACTTGTATAAAATGATAACTAAGATTGCTAGAACAGTTGATTAAATAAATAATACAATAATTTGACTTGTTTGAAAAACCCGTCACCTTAGTTTCATTTTTTGCAAACAACATTGTTAATATGATTTCTCAAACAACAACCAGGCAACAAACCTGAATGCTATTGAGTTAGATGAATAACATATTTGTCTAATATTCATATTCTCAACTCAAATGATATAGTTTTGAGTTTTGACGTTATATATATTTAATAAATACTTTAAATTCAACTCAATTACATGTTTAGAGGTTTTAATCCGTATTTCTAGCAAATGCCATTTTGACAAAAAGTACAATATAATGCACATTAATGATATCAAACATATCATGTTCAATATTCTTTCTATCAGCCATTCCTTTCCTCTACATGTATTTTTAAAATTATTGTTATTGTCTTCGTTCCTTGATCGTGTCGCAAGAGTCAATAGTGAAACTTCCATGGATGCCATCTCTCTAGCATACAAAATATATTATTGTATATGAAGTTACCTGTTGTTAAATAAAATAATAAGGTGTAATGCATAGTGTCAAAATTATCAAAATATATTCCTACTACGTAATAGGGGACTACTTGAGAAAATCGACTAAATTGATTATTGAACTAATGGGGCCACTGTTCATGATGCACTGTTCAATTGGTGGCATCAATGTGAATTCTTGATATCATAACTCTGTTTTACTTACTATATATAGAAAACTGGGAAGAACATGTTAAGAAAACAAATAATAATGATACCAAAGTTTTATCATTTATCATCATGCATCTTAAACCCATTAACACATATATGCCAACGATAGCTGTTGAGGTACCTGCTTGGGTGCCGCCTATTCAACTTGGAACCCAAGGTGGGGGTTGCCTAGTTGGACATTTAATTATTTGGCCCAAATAGACGATCACCTGGGCATGTGCTAGCCTTATTGGGCACTCACTTTTTTGTTGGACCGGCCCAAGTAAGGGCCCAAATAACTATGGCCAACTAAACCAATAATAAAATATGATTTATGACATGCCCAACTAAGAGCAACAACATATCATTTTGGCATTTACATTTATCACATATGGTTGGCAACTGGGGTATGCAACTGTAAACTACAACCATTTGGGTTTTTATCTGTAGAAGTGGAAATATGGAATGAATAGAACTCTTTTTCTATTTTTTATATATTTCTTATTATCTATATTTGGAATGTAAATCTACATCTCTTAATATTTGTACTCTCTACTTATTTTGTTTCTTAATTTGGTAACTTAGAGAATTTCAAGGATATTGGAATTACAAAGTATGTATTACAGTATGAACCTTTAATTCTTGAATTCTTGTTGACTCTAACCTAATCTTAGCTCATCTAATTACAACGATTTCAACTTATTTTGGGGGTTTGGATTAGTTATATACAATTTTGGTCATAATATTCATGTATGCTTATACATAATAGTTATAACCTAGGTGCCTGCCCCGCTCATCCAAATTGCCCACCACCTGACTGCCTAGAAAACTATGATGCCAGCCTAAGTTCACTGTTTTGTGTTTTAGAGCAAGCAAATCTATTTTGGAAATATAGAATATGACATCAATTTTGCTTAAAGTTTCCAGACCCGACCCAAAGGTCGACCTGACAAAGCTCTTGAATCTCAGTCTGTTGGGTCACCCTAGTTTCAGCTTGAAGGGCTGGATTGGGTTTCAAAACCCTAGTTTTGTTACTATATTATCAGTTAGAAGCTAGAATTGAATTTGTAATATGGATCTTTGGATATAATTTTTGAAGATTTGTTACTATAACACAAAATCGAACTTGAATAATTGGCTTAAATGAATGGGAAGACGAGAAAGAGACAATGACTTAGATGTAACCTAGTTGGACGCTACAACATCAGAGAGACCCATAAGTATGTCAAATCCATCGAGTGCTGATTAAGTTCAAGTACACTGGCACCACCGACAACAGACCATAACAGTTCAGTAGCATAGTGTGGACTATGGACTCCTTTTTGATCCTGAGGTGAAAGGGATACATGATGGGGAGGACCGAAACTAAGAGTGTGGTCAATATTCCCTCTTCATCATCATTTTTCAAACACGGTTGTCATTAATCCCCTTTAGATCACTAGTGCACAACAAAATAAATTGGGAATGAATCTCCTAGGAGTAGAGAAGGAAATTTGAACGTCTTATGTAGGGGAGAGATATTTGTCACCCTCTCTAGTATCACGGTCGATACCAATCTGGTTGATGTCATAGCTATCAAGTGGAGATGGTGGATCATGACAGACTGATAGTGGGGGGGAGGGTATGTGATTGCTTGGTGTCAATGGTTAATGTTAGAGTTTAGCCCATGAGCAGGTTGCATATAATGCCTCCCCATGCAACATGGACCATCTCTCCTTTATTTGTCCAAGTATGCTAGTATAACAAACAAACTGATTGCTTTTCGTAGGCCATTTTGAGTCTCAGCCAATGTTTTAAAAAACGTTAAGCGGTAACCGTGCGGACAACACCTTGTAACTGGTTAAGCGGTAAGTGGCCGATTAAGCGGCCGATTTTTTAAAAAACGGGTTTTAATTTCCTATATAATTTTATACAAAATTACATATATATGTATATAAATACTAATACTCTTTGAAACTTTTATATATATCTAAAGATTCTAAACACTCTACCCAACAGTAAAAACACCCAATTAGTTTATAAGATAGCTATAAGACAATAATTATAGCCATAATATAATAAATAATAGATTTGACATAGATAAAATACCCCACATACATGATTCAGAAATATTTTTGCATCACATGTTTACATAGTTAAGCAGTAAACAATAGACTCATTATTGGATACCTTTCTAACTTATTGTTATATGTGCATATCATCAATTAGTCATACATTACAGCAGTACAATTAACTAAAGTATGCATTCTAAAACTAGATAATAGTTACATATATTTTACTTGTATAAATTACACTTTACAAAAGTACCCTATTATCCCAACTTGCATACAGTAAACAATAGACTCATTATTGGATACCTTTCTAACTTATTGTTATATGTGCATATCATCAATTAGTCATACATTACAGCAGTACAATTAACTAAAGTATGCATTTTAAAATTAGATAATAGTTACATTACATATATTTTACTTGTATAAATTACACTTTACAACAGTACCCTATTATCCCAACTTGCATACAAGTATGCATTCTATTAGACTAGGCTTATCATAGGATATTTAAGTTTAATATATTATAGTCAGTAATACTTGGGGCCATATAGTTTATATAAAGTTACAGGTGTACAGCAAATTTACAAAAAGCGGGAAAAAAACGGCCAAAAAGCGGGAAAAAAACGGGCAATAAAACGGAAAAAGGGTAAAAAACGGGAAAAAACGGCCGATTAATTACAAAAAAGTTAACCGGCGATTTTAGCAAAAATCAAACGGGCTGGGTGTTTGGCCGATTAATCGGCCGCTCAGCCCGTTTTTCATTTCACTGGTCTCAGCGGTGAACCATGTTGATTGACTAGGTCTTTGTCCATCCAGTTCGATCAACAACCCACTCCGATTCTGATAATGTGGCTATATTAACTCCACTTGGATGATTTTGGCTTTTTAAGAATTCTTCAATATGTTTAAGTACAACTTCATGTGCAATAGTGTAGCTTTTATGTTAGCTCATCCCATAAGTAATCAAATCCTTACCTGAACTAAAATTAACTTTGAGTGTATGCTGAGTAATCTTACAAAGCATGGTAAATCTCTTCTTAAAATCCAAACCATTGCTTTGTTGAATGCCATTCATATATCCTTATACATCCATACTTGATAAGATATAGGGTAATCTGACTGGCACCTGGATGCCTTGGCAAGTTTTTGATATATTTTGGCTTTAGGAGTTTTCCCTGTTTGTTTTGTGTGTGTGAATATGGTGGGTGCATTGGTTCCTATAATATGTAGAAGAGGCCTTATTGTAGGTACTGTGATCTTTTACTCGCCATTTGCTATAAAAAGGTTGCTAAGGACAACTCAGTTCCTAAAGTAGAAGACAGGTGTGAGTTGTAGACCAAGGCAAACCTCAAAATGGATACGAAGCATCAGCCCTGATAATAAGCATATCAGGCACCTGTTGTTGATAATATTTTTTTATTTTGAACACCGTGACCTCAAAAAAGGACATGAATGCCCATAATAAGATCCAAGACCTCAAAATGGACACTAAGCATCAGCCCTAATCATAGTGTTCAAGATGGACGCCCAAGATGAATGCCCATAAAAATGGACATTAAGCATCAGCCCTGATAATAAGCGTATCAGGCACCTGATGTTGATAATATTTTTTTATTTTGAACACCGTGACCTCAAAAAAGGACGTGAATGCCCATAAAAAGATCCAAGACCTCAAAATGGACACTAAGCATCAGCCCTAATCATAGTGTTCAAGATGGACGCCCTGGCTGGGTGCCTACTCCGCATAGGGCACCGACCATTTTCTTCTTCTTCTACATATTATATATGTGTGTGTGTGTGTGTGTGTGTGTGTGTTGTAACTATTAACACAAAAGGTATTTTTATGTATATTTTCTGATCTACACCCTAAATAGTAATGTATGAGTGAGCTACTAGCTTAAAAATGCATAAAAAACACTTACACACATCAAATAGATGTTAAATTAGCATTAATCAAAATTAAAAAATCAGTGAAAAATCTGTCTGGACGCCCTAGTCACCCCTAGGCAGCCACCCATGCCGTCCTAGGCGCTCGCCAAGGCGCCCACTTTTCATTATAGGTAGGCGAGGGACTAGGCAGACCCCGTGGTACCTAGCCGCGTAGACAGGCTCCTCAATAACTATGGCCCTAATTGTAAGTGTATCAGGCCTGAGGTTGATAACAATTTTAATTTAAACAGTGACCTTAAAAAAGGACATGAAAGAAATTAAGGTGCACTAAGTTTGACAAAATTCATGATGCCTTGGGGCCTACATGACCACCTTGATTTTTCCAAATAAATTAGGATTGAGCTGATTTGGATACTTTGACCGAGTATCTGGGGATTGTAAAATTACATTCGGGCCGTATAAATTGGAAGTCCATGCTACAAGGGAAAATCTTCAAAAGTGGTTGACTGTGTGTGAGGATTTATCCGTAGTAGTTCAAAATGTATGCTTTAAAGTTTTTCTTCTTCTTTCAATTGTAAATGCAGTTGCCATTGATTCAAGGATATTCTAGTTTTACACATCAAATCTGTTTTGTGTCTTTATTCTTGTTTTCCGGAGCCTGTATGACTACATCCAGTAATATATCTTTACTTTGTCTTCATAATTCTACATGCTCCGCTTTGAACAAGCATGCCAAGTAAATAAAATTCTTTGTAAAAAGTAACATCAATTATGGATTTTGTTCCCATGCAGATACGCCAAAATGATCGCCTGGCTGTTAATAAGCTTGTATCTAGCTGGACGAAAGGCTCAGTTCGCTCACCCCTAGCTCAGTGCCTGCTTATTCGGTATATTAGTCAGGTAAATCTCTAATCATTATAAATGCTATAGTGCATTTGTATGCATATGTGACTAGTCATGCTATCATTTTAGCATATATCTGAATCTTGTTAATTCATGATTAGGTCATACGTGAGTCAAGTGCCAATAATCAAACTGGAGAAAGGCAATTTTATGATTATTTGGAGGCTTGTTTACGACATAAAGCAGAAATGGTAATATTTGAAGCTGCAAGAGCAATAACTGAGTTGAGTGGCGTGACCAGCCGAGAATTAAATCCTGCTATTACAGTCCTGCAGTTGTTTTTGAGTTCCTCAAAACCAGTGTTGCGATTTGCTGCTGTTCGCACTTTAAATAAGGTAAGCTTCTTTTCCTTACAGCTTGTTATGGGAAGCTACACTCACTCTTTGGAACCTCAGTAGTTAGTATAAGGTTCTGAACATGTAGAATCACACTTGCATCTGAAAGATTTTAACTATTATGGAATCATTAGAGAAAATCATAATATAATCTTTTTGATCAGCATTGGGTATTGTGCTATGGATTTCATTATCGTTTTACACCACTAGTTTTTGATGGTAAAATTCAACACAATATTCCTTCTATTATTGACACCTTTATCACCCTTGGACCACTTATCTTTGGAATGTATTAAAGAAACTGAACACAGATTTCTATTTCCAGGCTCTCCGTGGGGGGTTCTTCAAAAACGCCTGGGTGAATCTTTTCCTCACAAAAGGGGAACCCCTCCCGAGAAAAAGGCCTTGAGTCTACCCTAGGTTGTCTAGGCTGCCCCTTTTTCCTAAGGGAGTGTAGGCATTCCTAACCATTTTTTAAACTTATATTTTTACATAAAATATATTTATAAACCCCTGTGTGCACTTTTTGAATCAATATGATGCCTATATATAAATATGAATTTAATATAAGAATGCTAGAGTAAGAAAACTGCAAATGCAAGCAAGAAATTAATATTGTATGAATGTCAGTATATTTATATAAGATGTTTATAATAAGTAAATAGAAATAGGAGGATGAAGAAGAAAAAAAGAAGAGACCAAGGAGACAAGTGGGTGGGTTTGTCGTGTGGATGGTTGGAGGAAGAATGGAAACACAGTTAAGAGGAGGTAATATGGGAGGAGAAAGGATGATATAGCAGTAGCATCAACTTGGAAGAGTCGGAAGAAAAACACACACAAGACAGTAAGTCAGTCAAACAACAACGTTACAAGGTAGATAGGAAGAGGAGGAAGTGTGAGAGGAACAAGAAAATAGAGAAGCAATAGCATGGGAGAACTGGAAAAGGAACATCAATAACAAACATGGGAGGACTGTAGGAGGAGATAAGGAGAAGAAAAAAAAAAGTGAAAATTGAGTATCTGACAAGTTGCTCCTGAAAGGAGAGAACCTTCGGAAGAGTTGTGAGGAGCAAGAAGAAGAAAAAGAAAAAGAAAGCAGCATGGTGTGAATGGAGGATGAGAAACAAGAAGAAATACAAGCGTACCTTCCTCACGGCTGCTGCTGCATGTAACGCTTCCCCTTCAGCCGTTCAACCTTCTTCAGTGTTGTTGCTCAGCCTGCATAGAGGAATGGCATAATAGGATGCTAGAGTAGGAGGGGGAGGAGGAGTGGGGATAAGAGGAGGGAATACTTGACGTGTGGAGCAACAATGAATTCCTCAACCTTAAAACACATTAGCCATTATGAGGGTGGGGCCAAACTAGGGTAAATATATATCATTGGAGTAAAAGATAACCATGAAGAAAAAAAGTTATTGGGTCAGCAACCACCAGGTCCAGGCCCAAAAAGGCTCATTACTGCCCAGACGTACTCCCAAGCCGACCACAATGCCAAATTGGGCTGGGCGCCTAGGTTGGTAGACCCAAGGGGATGCTTAGATTGTCTAGGAGCCACATAGGTAGGCGCTCGTATGATAGTCCACCATTGAGTTTGCCGGAGGCTGATAAAAAGGGGAAAGGTGGAGGAATTGGGATCAAACATTTTTTCTCTTCTAGAGCTAGATGTTAGATTTTTTCTTGAAAAATCAGAAGCAGATGTATCACTTAATCTGAAAGCATGCTGGCATACATTTCGGAAATATAATTGCCTGAAATTAAATAGGTTGCTTATATGTATCTTGGTTATAAATTTATCATGGTGAGGCCTTTGCTAAGTTGCTAGCTCAAATCCAACTCATCTCAGCTCCTATTGTCATGGGTGAACTCAAGACATAGTGACATACTATAACTCGGGCAACTGTATCTAGTTAAATGTTAGAGATCAATGTCTTAGAAAACGGTGTGCATTATGAGTCATCAAGGAGACTTCCTCTCCCCGACACCTCATTTGACCTGTGGAGGCCCGACATAGGAGGAGTATGGTAAACCAAGTGTGCAACGCATTAGTTCCGGCGCAAATCATGTCAGACATAAATCTCAATTTATTCGTCTCCGTAAGGATTCAAACCTAAGACCTCTACCTGCGTTCACGGTCCGATCACCAGTGAGCCACACCCTTGCGGGCAACGGTGTGCATTATGAATTCATAGAGGGTACCCCAATTATCACGTGCAATACATACACATGCTTGCGCCTATTCAAAGAAAAGTTATTGAGTCAAGCACAATTAAAAGAAGCAGAGGCAACCTTGAATTAACTTGGGAAGAGCTTATAAAGAGAGATTTTGAATCTTTACATCTTGATCAGAGTATGACCCATAATAGGATAATTGGAAAAGAAGGATCCATGTAGCCGACCCCAACATGGTTGGGATTGAGGCTTAGTTGATGATTTTGGTGATGATGATGAATTCTGATTATCATAAACTAATTATTTACATACAAAATTTCAATCTACTTACAGAAATTACCATGAAAGAAAATAAAGAGAAGAAACTAGAGAACTAGGACGGATTGATTTATTGGCTACACAGATTTTCTGTAAACTGCTAAGGATACTTCCTATATTCATTGGTTAACCTTGAATCTGACATCACCATACCCTTGTTTCCTTTTCGCCTGAACAGGAGACAAGATGAATGAAATCTCCGGGGTTAATAAAAAAAAACCTTGAATCTGAGTGTCTTTGTAATCTTTATTGCATCTTCAGCTGTTTTTTTTTTCCTTTTACATAGAGATGAAATCATCTTCTATTATCTAAGCGTGAATCCTAGTGAAATCCTAAATGAACGATGAGAATTAACATTTTGGGGACTAAGTTGAGATTCTTTTCGTAGGAATTCCTTGTCCTTGTGCTTAAATTTCTGGTCCCCTCTCACCATATCCTACTTAAAGACTTAGAATTAGCATGCATTTTAAACCAACTTTGGAATTCTTGATAATTGCATTACATGCACTGCAAGGAAAAAATCACATGATAACATGACAGCTATTTACACTAATATGAGATATACCCTAAACACAACAGTGTCAGTCCTCTGGCCCCTTGGTTGAGTAGCTGAAGGCAAAACGTCATTGTCCACTTTGAATTAGTTCAGGATGTTGAATCATCACCAATACGAGAAGTGATGCATGCCCCCTTCCTTCTTTGACTCTGATAAGGGAGATGTCCTCAGGTTTGACAATGATTCTTGGTCGGTCACAGGAGCTTGTACTACCCTCGTTGGGAAGTGGGTAGGTTGGACGCCCGGAATTGCAGTGTCATACAAAAGTCAATCCTAGGACTCCTTTTCTGGTGCTAGATTGCAAGGATATGCCCCTTCCACTCTCGCTTATTCTTTAGTGGAGCCAATGGTTAATAGCTGTTGGATCCCCTGTTAGCCAACAACATAGAGGAGAGGGACCTTGTCATGTTAAGGAAGCCAACAACATGGATGAAAGGGATGCTTGGTAGTTGGTAGTCTCTGATTCTTGAGTTGAGGTTATGGTCCAGGAGGAAAGTTCTATGGATTGGTGAAGGAGCTTGATGGAGATGAAGGTGTATTGGGTTTGGGGGAGCTGAGATTATGGTCCAGGATGGGTTGGTGAAGCAGTTTGATGGAGGTGAAGTGGGTCTGGTTTGGGGGAGTATCTTTGGAAATGGTATCGTGGAAGGAGAAAAGGTTGAGGGGAGAGGCCTTAAGCTTTCTCTGCTTGCTGGTGACATGCAATTCCTTTTTATTCCTCCTCGGAAGGGAGGAGGTGGAGCAGAGGTCTAGAGATGAGAAGGAAAGTTGACAGTCATAGAGGAGGAGGTAAAGGAACTTGTTTAAGTTCTGCTGAGGTCTTTTACTCACGGGGTGAGGAAGTAACAAACTCTTGTTCAGTTGAGGTGCCCCAAGACTTGGGCCCCTTTCAAAGTTCCTTGTGGTTGGCATATTTCTTCTAAATGGAACTAGACACAAGTGAATCCCTTCTCCGACACATCGAGTGTCACCATTATAAAGAGGGGGAGGCCGTATGAGATTCAGATAGCCATTTTGGGTCTTGGGATTGGTATTTAGTAAAGGAAACCCTTAGGGAATTCGTACTTCGGTAGCGGATGGGGGTAATCAGTGTTTTAAAAATCGCCCTTAAGCGCCACAAGATGCTGGACGATTAAAATGTACTATAAGCGGCGCTTAAGTAAATTTGAGAAAAGCGGCCGCTTTTTGCCCTCTTAACCCGCTTTTTCCCGCTTTTTTCCCTCTTTTTCCCCGCTTTTTTCCCGCTTTTTGCCCGCTTTTTTTTCAGAAAAACTGCTGTAAGTATATAACATTAAGTACATTATATGCCATGCTTAGTATTGACTATAATATATTAAATTAGCATACATTAAATGTTCTATGATATACTTAGTTCTAATTTAGAATGCATACTTTGTATGTAAGCTGTAATGATATTTTACTTTTGTGATGTATCCAAGTGAATTATAGGTAACTATTATCTAATTTAGAATGCATACTTTGATTAAATGTACTGCTGTAATGTATGACTATTTGATGATGTGCATATGTAACAATATGTTTGTTAGCTAGCTATGATAGGTCTATTATTTACTGTTTAGCTATGTAAACATGATACAGAATTGTTGTTTCATCTTGTATATACGCTTATTATTTTATGTGTAGGCTGCTTTATCTATGACAAGTATATTGTTTACTATATTATATAGATACAATCGTTGTTGTATAGTTGTATTCTAAACTATTTGGGTGTTTTATATTGTCTTGTACAACGTTTAGATATGTATAAAAATTTCAAAAATATAGTATTTATATACATATGTATGTAATTTTGCATAAAAGTTTATAGGAATTAGAAATCCGCTTTTCTAAAAAGCGCCCGCTTAATCGCCCGCCTGGCGATTAATCGGCTACAAGGTCCCGTCCGCACGCTTCCCGCTTCGCACTTTTTAAAACCTTGGGGGTAATGGTAACTATGGGCTTGCTTTTTTGTTTCTATGGGATTGGTTGGGTGAGGTTTCTCTTTTGCAATTGACCTCTGAGGGATTGTTATGTTTTATTTGTCTTAAACCATGTACCCTTGTGGGTTAATTAACAGCAAATTAAACAGCTAAGTCATCTCTGTGTGCACTTGTCCTTCTATCTGCCTACCACACTTAAATGTATTTTGTTACTTGAATGTATAACTATGTTATATAAACACTTAAAATCTATACAGGTGGCGATGACACATCCATTGGCGGTCACCAGTTGCAACATTGATATGGAAAGCTTAATCTCCGATCAGAACCGGAGCATCGCAACTCTTGCTATCACGACGCTCCTGAAAACTGGCAATGAATCAAGTGTTGACCGGCTAATGAAGCAGATAACTAATTTCATGTCAGATATTGCTGATGAATTCAAGATTGTTGTTGTTGATGCTATTCGTTCATTATGCCTTAAATTCCCTCTCAAACATCGCTCACTGTAAGAAAGAACTTAATTATGCTTTATCTGCTGCTTAATTCTAGAAATCAAGTTATAAATTTGACAATGTCCAATTCATTGCCAGGATGAATTTCTTAAGTAACATCCTCAGGGAGGAAGGTGGATTTGAGTACAAGAAAGCAATTGTAGATTCAATTGTGATCCTTATCAGAGATATTCCAGAAGCTAAAGAAAGTGGCCTTTTTCATTTATGTGAATTTATTGAGGACTGTGAATTTACTTACCTATCAACTCAGGTAATTGTTTGAACTGATTTTGTAGTATTTGTAACTAAATGACGTTCTGCTGGCTGCTTTCTTGGCTTTACTTTTGTATAAAAAATTTAGCTATTCGTAGAGAGATCTGGCTATGCTCTATTTTTGTAATCTAGATCTGCTATGAATAATGGATGAACATGTTCATTGCGACTAGGTTATGCTGCGACATCTTTCCAATGACTTAATTGCAGTTGGCTGACATTCTAACTGGCAATAATTCTGATGCAAATTTCCTTTGACGGCTGGTTGGAACCCAAAGCTTTTGATCCGAGTCTTCCGTTAGTGCTTCGTTTTGTGGCTTCGCTCTTTATTTTGCACAGTAGCCTGTCAGGGTTTCTGTCCTTGGGCTTGCAGAAAATTCGTTTCTTGAGAGTGACTTGATGCACTACAGCTGTGATTTTGGCTGAGGGGCATGGAACTTCAGTTAAACTGCAGCCTTGATTTTTTTTCAATCATTGGGGGTTTTAGATTTTTCATTTTAACTTTGTGGAGTTTAGTTGCACGATGCAGCAGTCATACCAGCTAGATTTCTGCAGAATGAACTTTCTTATTTATTTCAGATGTGAAAAAACTGAATATATATATATATATATATATATATAGGAAAATGATCCAGTGAGAAACATATCTTGGTGAGAGCATGAGAGGCATTTGAATAACTTTGCACAATGATCAAATTTTCATAATCTAACCGTATCGATTGGAAATATACCCTATTAGTCACGTTTTCACAAAATCTCATCATCATAGGACTTGTATTGCACGCACAACAAGCAAATACTTTTCAACGCTCAATATTGAGTTTTAGGATGACCGTTGGATGTAAAATGTGTATATTGTATATATGGAGATGTAAACAATATCCGATTGTGATGATTTTTTGTGTGAAGGTGAATGTAATGATTTTCTTCCCATCCATAAGGCTGGATATTGAAAATGAGCTACAACTTTATAGTTATTCAAATGTCTCTCATGCTCTCACCGTAGAATGTTTCTCACTAGATCGCTACCCTATATATATATATAAATATAGATATATATAAATATATATACATATAGATATATATAAATAAATAAATAAATAAATAAAAATAAATATATATATCTATATGTATATATATATATATATATATATACATACATATATATATATATAGTAGTGATCTGGTACGAGACAAATAGTGTGTGAGGATGCGAGACTGGATTCTCCGCCTCTTGTTTCCAGAACAACTGTGTTCTCTCGGCAATTCCTCTGCACGTGAAAATTTTGAAAAGACAACTTATAACTATGCTTCTTGGTCTTCCCGTCATCCCACTTCACATACCCATTTATAAATAGTAAAATATTTTCATCACCCACTCCTTTCACTCTTACATTTCCACTAATAAATTATCCTATACCTTTCACCTCCTGTCCATTGCGCCTCGTCTTTTGTTGACCTCCATTTTTTGTCCTTTTGTTAAGCTGATGTGTACTTTAATTTGGATGACACAATGCTCACATAGTAAAGATCAAGTCTAAGTACAAACATGGTTGCCGTATGTGCAAATCAGATTTTCGTCTCTGCAAGTGAGATTTCAAAATTGATTGTCTCTCTAACATGCATTATGTATCTGCATGTAATATGGAAAGAAGAGGAGGCATTTGTCCTATTTACCGTTTCAATCCTTAAAATCAGGTCATATACGTATATACTCTATGATTGCACTAGTATTATCATAAAAGATAGGAGAAGCATCAAAATGAATGTTAATTTCTTGGAGCATTTGCTTCATGCATAGGACTTGGGCACAACAACTACCAACTGCAATGTATTCAACCTTTGTAGTTGAAAGAGCCACAGTGCTTTGTTTCTTAGAGAACCAAGAAACTAGACATGATCTTAGGAAGAAGAAAGTGTCACTTGTGCACTTTCTATCAATCAAAAAATCTGCGTAATCAACATCACTATAAGCAGTAAGAGTAAAGTCCCTTGACGTCGGATACCATAGCCCAAAATTTGGGTTTTGACTAGATACCTCAAAATCCTCTTAACCGCTACAACTCCCGGCTGCAGTGTATTCAACCTTGGTAGTTGATAGAGACACGATGCTCTGTATTTCCGTTGCATTTTTCCTAAGTATTTCTCAATTTTGCTTTCGGGCTATTAGTATATACACTTTACTGCTGTTTTTACTTAGTGTATTTTGGTTATTTGTCTTTTAGTCACTTGTTTCTTTATCCCGTATTGCTTATCTCTAAACGCTGTACTACTCTCTTGTCTTATAAAAGTGAGAGCATTGTATTGGCTTTATTCACTCAATAAGAAGCAATACTTTTCTATTCTAGATGGTATCAAAGCGTCTCGATCCTCCCTAAACCCTAGCCGCCTCTCATTCCCCCCAACCCTAGCCGCCCCTCTCCCTCCTCTCTCTCCCCAGCCCCCTTGCACTTCCGCCACACCTGCCCCCCTGTCGCCGCCCACAACCACCCTGCTGCCGCCCACAACCATCACCACCACCACTCGTGCCACCACCCACCCCTCCGCCAACCCTCCACCACCTTTAAACACCCTAACCCACTCCATTACCATGGCTTAATCCATCAAGTACACCCAATCCTCTACCCATCTTCTTCCCCGAAACCTCCAGACAACTTCGGTAACTTTCTAGTTTCTGGCACGTTGACGTCGTAAAAGGCGTCTTTCGCTCTGTTTGCCGACGCCTCATGGTGGAGTGATTGTTCCTCCATGTTGGCGTAGGTTTCTATCTTCTCCTGCTGCCCCTACGAGGGTTTCTGAGATCCATGCTTGGATCATTTATATGCTACTTCTAGTCCATGTGTTGGACTTCTGCTGCTGACTAGTGACTACTACCTCTGCTACTATCTGCGCCCTTGATTCTGACTATCTTATCATCTCGGATGGCGACTCCTGACCTTCCTCGCAATCTGTGCGTCACTACCGTCAAGTTGGATGGCCCAACTATCATCTCTGGGCAACCTCCTTTGAATTGTATGTCAAGACTCAAGGGCGTTTCTCTCATCTGTCGACCAAGGGTCCGACCATCCCTGCTGTTGATGCTGATGACAAGACCAAACAGGCCTACGATCTCTGATCCAAGGAAGATTATGGTGTTATGACCTGGATGGTCAATAGTGTGGAACCTAAAATCAGCCAGTCTCTCCTTCGCCTCAAGACTGCCAAGGATATGTGGGATTAGCTCTCCCACGTATACTCTCACCAGCAGAATCCGAAGAAGGTTTTTGAAATCTTCAAGCTACTAGCCAAACAGGAGTACTCTGCTACTGACTCCGTAGAGGATTACTACAACAACTGCTGTGCTCTCTGGGATGAGTTTGAGGTCTACCATCCTCTGTCTACAGATATCACGGGAATCCAACGTCAAAGGAATGAGCTTCAACTTGTCCAGTTCCTCGCTGGTCTGCCTTCATCTTTTGCAGGAGTCGTTGATCAGATCCTCTCTAGTGATCCCCTTCCTACCCTGAGAGACGTTCTGAAGCGTGTTCAACGCCTTCCTTCCGTTTCGCAAAACCTACCCGACTCTTCTGACGGAACAACCCTTGCTATTCAGACTGGTGACTCCTCTCGTGGATGCGGCCGTGGTCGGGGACGTGGCCGCGGGCGTTCTTCTGGACCAGGACGTGGCTCCTCTTCTCCTGCTGAGACTACTGAACAACACTTTTGTACCTATTGTAAGCGTACCAATCACAATGAAGATCGTTGCTAGATAAAGCATGAGAAGCCAGCCTGGGCGAATCAAGTCACCACAGATCAGCCTGACACTACACTACTTCTGCACCTTCGTCTGTCGATTGGATTCGATCGGAGTTTGAGAAACTACTACAAGCACGACTTGCTTCCTCTACCGAGGCCTCCACTGATGGTAGCACTACTCTTCTGACTCAGTCCGGTAAAAACACTTGAGTGATCGATTCAGGTGCGACATCCCATATTTCTGGCAATCCTACATTATTTTCTCATTTACATAACACTACTGTTATACCTCCTGTTACTCTGGCTGACGACTCTCAAACACCGGTTATTGGTTTTGGTGATATATGCACTCCTGGATGTCTGCCTCTGCGCTCTGCTTTATATGTTCCTAAGTTCCCTATAAATTTGTTATTTGTCAATAGAACTGTGAAGAGCCTTCACTGCTCTATTATTTTTGACCCAGATGGTGTTGTTTTTCAAGATCTGCGCACGAGGACGAAGATTGGTTCGGGCCATGAGGGACCAGATGCTTTATATTACTTGGATGTTCCAAAGACTGCGACGTATCTCACATCTTCTGTGACTGGCATCCAGTGGCACTATCGGTTGGGACACCCGTCGGCAGCCAAATTCAAACATTTACTACCTCATATTTCAGATTCTATTTTTCATTGTGAAACTTGTCAATTGGGCAAGCAAACTAGAGCAACTTTTTCAAAGAAATTATGTATTGGCTCAAAACAGCCGTTTGATATTATACATGCTGATGTTTGGGGACCTTGTTCTGTCTCGAGTATATCTGGAGTCCATTACTTTCTGAGCTTTATTGATGATTTCTCTAGGACCACCTGGATTTTCTTGCTAAAGGATAGATTTAATATTCTTAAGACTATTACTGCTTATTTTGTTGAAATACGTACCCAGTTTAGCAAACCTATAAATTTTTTTCACACTGACAATGCTCTTGAATTCATGCAATCCTCGGTCAGCAGTTTTTGTCGCAAACTGGGTACTATTCACCAAACCTCCTGTGCCTACACCCCGCAACAAAATGGAGTCGCCGAACGCAAGAATCGCCACCTTCTTGACATTGCTCGTACTTTACTTTTTCACTATAATGTTCTCCAGTGTTTTTGGCCTGAAGCTATTTCCACTGCGTGCTATCTCATTAACCGCATGCCATCTTCAGTTCTTGGGAATCAAATCCCTTATCAAATCTTGTACCCTGATGTGCCCTTATTTTCTGTTCCTCGTATTTTTGGGAGCACTTGCTTTGTTAAAAACCTACGTCCTGGTTTAACCAAACTTGATCCCCGCGCCATCAAGTGTGTCTTCTTAGGGTACTCTAGGACTCAAAAAGGGTACTGCTGTTATGATCCAATTTCAAAAAAATGGATGGTCTCGGCTGATGTTGTTTTCTTCGAGCACATGCCATTCTATTCTTCTGCTGGGTCTGCCCTTACGTCAGATTTATTAATGGAGACACCATTACCAATGATTGATGATTCTGATTCCCTTGATACTGTTCCTGCTGCTGCTACTCCTCAGCTGAAAGTTTATCAAAGAAGACTGAAGACGACAACTCCCTCTATGGCCCCTCCAGAATCTTCTTCCTCAATGCCAGATCAGTCATCACCTCAGGTATTCTCTGACTTAGATATTCCTATCAGTTTAAGGAAAGGAACTAGAACATGTACCAAACATCCGATTAGGAATTTCTGTACTACTGCTCACCTGGGGACTAACTTTGCCAATTTTACTGCTGCTTTTTCTACTGTTTCTATTCCTAAAAATACTTCTCAGGCTCTTAAACATCCAGCTTGGCGTCAGGCCATGGAAGCTGAGATGCAGGCTCTTACTGATCGTAACACTTGGGAGTTGGTTGATCCTCCCACTGATTGTTCTCCGGTTGGATGTCGCTGGGTGTTTACTATTAAATATCAACCAGATGGCACGATTGAGCGTCTCAAGGCTAGGCTTGTTGCCAAGGGCTACACACAGACTTACGACGTCGACTATTTTAAGACTTTTTCACCTGTGGCCCGGTTGAATTCAGTTCGCATACTTATTTCTGTTGCAATTAATTCTGATTGACCCTTATTTTAGCTTGATGTGAAAAATGCATTTCTATATGGAGATCTGCATGAGGAAGTCTATATGGAACAACCTCCCAGATTTGTACTTTAGGGGGAGTCCTCCAAAGTTTGTCGTTTGCGGAAAGCAATTTATGGCTTAAAACAAAGTCCCCGTGCTTGGTTTGATAAACTGAGTACCATTCTTCTGAAATTTCATTTTAGACGTTCCCAATCTGATCATTCGGTCTTTGTTAAACAGACTACTTCTGGCATTGTTATTCTGATTGTATATGTTGATGACATCATTCTATCAGGGAGTGATCTTGCTGGCATTCATGCGACTAAACGTTATCTGGAGAAACATTTTGTCACCAAAGATTTAGGCACCTTGCGCTACTTTCTTGGGATTGAAGTTTCTCGGTCAGCCTCAGGATTGTGCCTATCTTAGTGTAAATATGTTCTGGATCTTCTATCTGAAACATGTCTTCTTGGTGCAAAGCCTGCTAGTACTCCTCTGGATCCAAACACCAACTGGGATGATGAGAATTCTCCTGCTTATCCTGATCACCATCAGTATCGACGCATGGTTGGCAAGCTCATCTATCTTACTGTCACTCGTGCTGATATCACAGCTGCAGTTGGACTTGTTAGCAGATATCTTGACAAACCCCGACAATGTCACTGGGATGCAGTCTGTCACATTCTCAAATATTTGAAGAGCTCCCCTGGGAAAGGTCTGCTGTATAAAAAACATGGTCACTGTAACCTTGTTAGGTATTCTGATTCTGACTATGCAGGGAGCAAGATCGATCGACGCTCCACCTCCGGCTACTGTACTTTTGTAGGTGGAAATTTGGTTACCTGGCGCAGTAAGAAAGAAACAGTTGTTGCTCGCTCGAGTGCTGAAGCAGAATATCGCGCCATGGCGCATACTACATGTGAACTGTTCTGGATATGGAGCATGCTGAAAGACGTTGGTATTTCTGATTCTACTCCTATCCCTATGTACAGTGACAACAAGGATGCTACCTTTATTGCCAGTAATCCTACCTTCCATGAACGAACAAAGCATATTGAGGTTGACTGTCACTTTGTTCGAGAAGCTGTCTTATCTGGCCAGATATCTACGCCCTACATACATACCTCAGATCAAGTGGCTGGCATCTTAACCAAAATACTTCCGAAGTCTAGATTCACTGCTATGATTGACAAGCTGGGCATGATTGACATCTATGCTCCAACTTGAGGGGGAGTATTAGTATATACACTATACTGCTGTTTTTACTTAGTGTATTTTGGTTATTTGTCTTTTAGTCACTTGTTTCTTTATCCCATATTGCTTATCTCTAAACGCTGTACTACTCTCTTGTCTTATAAAAGAGAGAGCATTGTATTGGTTTTATTCACTCAATAAGAAGCAATACTTTTCTATTCTAGACGGGCTATATTATGGATGAACCTACGATATGGCTTACATGTTCATAAGATCATTATATTGATTTGAACGTTGCAATTTTTTTATGAAATACCACCTACATATATTTATTTTATATAGAAGGGTCACTTTGCAATTTGAAAAAAATATTAATATTACCTCAAACATCTCCGACACTCTTTCATTTTAATATAGACACAACCAACGTGAAGCACTACTTCCTTATTAGAATACTAGGGCAATTAACATTATTAAAATAAAATTAAAATTTGCATATAATCTTTCTCATGCCCATTTCTATATAGTAAATATATATGGTAAGTCTTGTATAATTATTGGGACGCTAAAATTCTCTCCTTTTTGTCTTTTAAATTTTAGAGCAACAACTACCAAAGTATTTTAATTGAATATATAATATGAAAATTGTAGGTAACTCACAAAGTTAGACTTCGTTATATTTTTCTTACACAAATTTTAAAACTGGATTTTATTTCACTCACAGATACTATGGCCCAACTAGACCAATCAACCTACTCACTTATTTTTATTAATTTTCGGGTCAATCCCTTGACCCAAATAATTGATCCAAGACTTGCCATCTATGTTTACTATATAGAAATGGACGTGAGAAAGATGAAATGTAAATTTTAAATTTATTTTAGTAATTTTAATTGCCCTAGTATTATAATAAGGAAGTAGTGCTTCACATGGGTTATGCCCTACAAGGCACCACCCAGTCTCATAACAGCCCCATGATTCCATGAAGGCGTAAGGGGTGATATATAACTAGTGTCTTTTAACAAAGGGATCCATGTTCAAATCTCAGTTCCCGCCTTGATTTACCACTCTCCCGGGCGTTCGGCCTCCGCCACAAGCGTGAGAGAGGGGGAGAGAATGTCTCTCTTAATCCCATCTTATGTGTATCGGAGTTGAGTTTTCGATTTCTCAATGTATCACTCATTTTAAAGAATAAAATTAGAAGTATCATAATGAGGGAGTAACGTGTGTACAATTTGTTAGATGGAGGGGTCAACTATTGCATGAAATGGTCAATTATATTTACTCATTTTTACGTTACACATTTGTTACTAATAATAACATTTTCGTATGTCTTAGTGTTTTTTTTCATATTTTTTTTATACATGAGATATTGATTATGATGTTTTATTCTAATACTAACATTAATAATAAATCCTGATGAGCCTAATTTCATGCACACTTAGTTTGAATATCAGAAGAGAAAATCCAACATGACCAATGTATCCTCCTAGATAACCCGACCAAGCATGGGCGAGAAGCTCCCAGACTCTAACCCATATTTTATTTACAAACTTTGTCCTGGCCAAAAATACCTATACCAAGTGTTATAAATACATAAACTTGTTAAGCATAAACATATATATATATATATATATATATATATATATATATATATATATATATATATATATATATATATATAAGCACATGCATTATAACAATGTTGTTACATCCTCCTCCGTTGTGTTGTCTATTTTGGGCATCTTTGACTAGCAAAATCAATCTCTTCTTCGTCCTTGTCTTTTCCCTCTCTTCTCAGTCATTTTCGCACACAACAACCTTCTCTTAACCTCCTCCTTTCTTTTCTAACCTAGTTGTTTCAGTTGCTCCTTGGTGATGAACTTCTATCCAATGAACCCCCACTAGAAATATCACCCCCTATGCCTTCATGGGGGCTGTTATGAGACTGGGTGGTGCCTTGTCGGGGTCCCTGGTTGCGCACACCGTTGACCTCATAGAGATCCAACGAGCTCATGCCCCTAACAGTCGTCGTGTCCCACGCGGGCTGTAGGCCTTGGGAATGTAGTCAAGTGCCATCAAATCCAGATCGAGCGGACGCGAGGGCTACATATTTTCCTTGATCTCGCATCCACTCGGTCACATGGACTAGTCAAGGGCAGTGACATGCCAGTGGTGTGAAGCCATATTGGCCCATGCGGCCCATGGTGGCGTGGTAATGACAGGCGGCAACATGTGTCCCACATCCGCATAGTCACACGGTCGTCGCAGTGAGCCCAACGAGCGAGCCAACATGAAACATGCGGATGAGGGTAATTTAAAACAGGGAGCAACAAATTTTTTCTCCAATAATTGTAGAAACATAGTGTAGTGTGGTGATGAGCCTAGTAAGAGTTGGCTCATTGCTTCAATAAAATACACAATTAATTTATAATTTGAAAAACTAAATAAAAATATTAGATGAAATGCATCCCACATTCATTCATTTAAGGTACACATATATAGTATGACAATTTTAGTTCAGTAAAATACTAACAATGAAGCATGTGATTATGCAACATTTGTATTTTTTAAACTAAAATTGCCCATATTTTTTTGAACTAAAATTTCCCATATTTGCAAATATAATGTGAAATACCAACTACATATTTTTTTATTTGTATAGAAGGGTCACTTTATAATTTGAAAAAATATTGATATTACTTCAAATTTCTTCTGGACTCTTTGACTTTAAACTAGACATAACCCATGTGAAGCACTACTTCCTTATTAGAATATTAGGGCAATTAAAATTATTAAAATAAATTTAAAATTTACATATCATCTTTCTCACGCCCATTTCTATATAGTAAACATAGGTGGTAAGTCTTGGATCAATTATTTGGGTCAAGGGATTGACCCAAAAATTAATAAAAATAAGTGAGTAGGTTGATTGGTCTAGTTGGGTCATAGTATGTGTGAGTGAAACAAAATCCAGTTTTAAAATCGGTGTAAGAAAAATATAACGAAGTCTAACTTTGTGAGTTACCTACAATATTCATATTATATATTCAATTAAAATACTTTGGTAGTTGTTGCTCTAAAATTTAAAAGACAAAAAGGACAGACTTTTAGCGTTGTTTTTGTGTAGAATGACAAAGAACACAAGTCAATTTTTATATTTGATGTCGAGTATGATGAATTAGTCATTGGTTGGTTTCCGTGTGAAAATGAAGGAAAAAATAGATGCGACCATACTTGACAGGTCTACCGTTGACCCTTACCCTTCATAAAAAATGTATACGGAGTTGTTCTGTAGATTCAAACCCAAGAACGTGATTTTAAAAGATACAATTTATCTAATTCTTAAAAAAAAGTACATTTTAACAAACCTAAAATGTGATTGGAAACACATAAAAATAATATAGGTTGTAAAAGTATTTTATACAATGATTTGTAAACAAATTTCGCATAAATTTTATAAAATATAGGGATGCTTATAAGAAGTAACCAAAAAACAATATAATAATATAAAAACATGTAAAATTATCAAAAATAAATATAATGATGGATGTATGAGTAATTTATTATGCTCTTAGGTAGGCTAGACTTCCAGTATTTTACATTTTATTTGGACATATAATGGAATTTCGGTTCAATTCAAATCCAAGTCTGACTTTTACATTATATACTATATACACAGTTATGGAGGGAGTGAAACACAATTTATGAGTATTTAATAATTATGGACATGTTTTATTATATAACTACACTTAGAAGAGTTGAGGGGCTTATCTACATAGGCAGAGTTTTAGATCTCGCTATACGGATTCAGCCCATGTCTCGACCCAAATACTGATACAAGACTTACCATATAGAAATGGGCATTAGAAAGATTATATGCAAATTTTAATTTTATTTTAATAATGTTAATTGCCCTAGTATTCTAATAAGTAGTGCTTCACATTGGTTGTCTAGTTTAAACTTTAAAATAAAAGATTGTCTGAGAAGTTTGAGGTAATATTAATATTTTTTTCAAATTGCAAAGCGACCCTTCTATACAAAATAAAAAAATATGTAGGTGGTATTTCATAAAAAATTTGCAATGTTCAAATCAATATAATGATCTTATGAACATGTAAGCCATATCGTAGGTTCATCCTTAATATAGCCCGAAAGCGAAATTGAGAAATACTTAGGAAAAATGCAACTGGAAATATTTTAAAGTATATACATATATGACCTGATTTTAAGGATTGAAACGGTAAATAGGACAAATGCCTCCTCTTCTTTCCATATTACGTGCAGATACATAATGCATGCTAGAGAGGCAATCAATTTTGAAATCTCACTTGCAGAGACAAAAATCCGATCTGCACATACGGCAACCATGTTTGTACTTAGACTTGATCTTTACTATGTGAGCATTGTGTCATCCAAATTAACGTACACATCAGCTTAACAAAAGGCAAAAAAATGGAGGTCAACAAAAGACGAGGCGCAATGGACAGGAGGAGAAAGGTATAGGATAATTTATTAGTGGAAATGTAAGAGTGAAAGGAGTGGGGTGATGAAAATATTTTACTATTATAAATGGGTATGTGAAGTGGGATGATGGGAAGGCCAAGAAGCACAGTTATGAGTTGTCTTTTCAAACTTTTCACGTGTAGAGGAAAATCTGAGATAATACAGCTGTTCTGGAAACAAGAGGCGGAGAATCCAGTCTCGCATGCTCGCACACTGTTTGTCTTGTACCAGATCACTACTCTCTCTCTCTCTCTCTCTCTATATATATATATATATATATATATATATATATATATATATATATATATAGAGAGTCAGGCTAGAATACACTCGAGTGTACGGATCACACGAATACACTCAAGTGTATTTGCATATCAAGACTATTTTTTGCAAAATGTAAACCGTTGATCTTCACCGTCATACTATAACTAGGCTACATACAAATTTTGAGCCCATTTGGATGAGTGTAAGTCACTCATACAAGGGAAACAAAACCGACACACGAAACTAATTTGAAATGCATAATTTTTGCGGTCTTTATAACATGACCTAAAAATGTCCAAATGTGCTCAAATTTTGCGTATGAGCTATTCACAAGATGTTTAAGAAGATCAACGGATTAGATTTTTGAAAAAAATATTGCATCATGAAAAACTACTTGAGTGTATTCTGCTCCGAATACACTCGAGTGTATTCTAGCCTGACTCTCTCTCTCTCTCTCTCTCTATATATATATATATATATATATATATATATATATATATATCACGTTGTACCATAATAAAAGGCTTCTTTAAATTTTAATTTTTCATCTAATATATGGTTATGGTTTGTTTCTAGTAATAGAAAGCAGTACAATGACCATGTAGGGACTCTGCATGTCAAGACCACAATATACTTTGATATCTCCAATCTGGTGTGTATAATAGTTCCCCACTCCTTTCACAGTTGTACTGGCTTGGGCGGTGGGGGCTTCGTGAGTTCTGATTGCGTGGTGGTGCCGCTGTTTACCCTGGTGCGGCGTTTAAGCTTCACGTGAAGCAGGGCACCACCGGGTGTTGGCACAGAAGGACAAAGGCTTGTTGCCGGTTCGGTCCTTTGACCATTTCAAAGGGATTTCCCGGTTTGGAGCCAAACCGAACCGGCATAGGCACCGGTTCCCGGTTCAACTGGGTGAACTGGCCGGTTCAGTTCGGTTCTGATAAATTATGGGCAATGTCCTTTGCCTTCTGAAATTAACTGAATGATTGGTATTCAAGTTTGAAGCTGTCAGGGTTGATTTCGTTTCTGCGAGCTTTCTGCTGAAATTGTCATTTGGAAAATTTTATAATGAAAATTTTGCCGCTCTACATTGAAAAGATGCATCTTCTAACTTATATCAACTATCAAAACCACTGTGCTTCAATTTTGATTTAGAAATAACGATTTTGATTCTTTTATGTAGATTCTCCACTTTTTGGGGAATGAGGGACCCAAAACATCTGATCCCGGTAGATACATACGCTACATATATAATCGTGTTATCCTTGAAAATGCCACAGTCCGTGCTAGTGCTGTCAGTGCTCTGGCAAAATTTGGTGCACTGGTTGATTCTTTGAAGGTACATTGGTATATTTTAGTCTTCTCATTTGTTAATTAATGATATTAAGCTATTCTGCAAACATACTGTTGCCATACTATTTTTGTTTCAGCCTCGCATCTTCGTCCTTCTCAGGCGTTGCTTGTTTGACAGTGATGATGAGGTATGTAGTACATTCGTGTTTGCATATGTATTTTCAGTTAGTATATATTGTAATGGTCAATATTTGCGATTATCTTATGCAGAAGCCTTCTGATTTCGTTTATGTAGTCTTTACTATGTCTCGTTTAGTCTATAACATAAATTTTTATATAGTTCCAGAGAACTTCCTTTAATGATTTTTGCTCCATTTCAGGTTCGTGACCGTGCTACACTTTATCTGAATACACTTGGAGGCGAAGAAATCACTAATGATGATAGTGATGTGAAAGATTTTCTTTTCGGTTCGCTGGATGTTCCTCTAGTCAACTTTGAAACAAGCTTACGGAACTATGTAAGCAATAAAAACCTCTGCCCGCCCCATATCCCCTCATTCATGACCTGATGATTGATGAATGATTGATTGCAGGTACCATCTGATGAGCCATTTGATATTTATTCAGTACCAAAGGAGATGAAATCTCAGCCTCTTGCTGAGAAAAAGGCCCCTGGTAAAAAGCAAACTGGTTTAGGGACCACACCTGCTCCGACATCAGCTGTTGATGCATACGAAAGGCTTCTCTCATCTATTCCTGAATTTAGTAGTTTTGGCAAGCTCTTTAAGGTCAGAAATTGTGCATGTTGTATGTTTGTTGTCTTCAATAGTTGTGAGAGTACTACTAATGATCTTTATTTTTCCAGTCTTCTGCACCCGTAGAGCTGACGGAAGCTGAAACCGAGTATGCAGTAAATGTCGTCAAACACATATATGACAACCATGTTGTTTTCCAATACAACTGCATCAACACTATCCCTGAACAGCTCCTTGAAAATGTATAAATTTGAAGATTTTTCCGATTTGATACTGTTCTCTTGTAACTGCATCCACTTTTGTTTACATTGTTGAATATTTTCTAGGTGGTTGTCATTGTTGATGCTTCCGATGCTGAAGAATTCTCTGAAGTCGCTTCGAAGCCGTTGAGGACTTTACCATATGATTCTCCAGGACAAACATTTGTGGCTTTTGAAAGGCCAGCAGGTGTTCCTGTTCCTGGAAAGTTCTCGAACATGTTGAGGTTCATTGTCAAAGAGGTAGATGTCTTACCCATGAACGAACAATGATGACTAACGCCCTTTCAATTATACTTTTAGCTTCAGCACATTGCAACTGCAACTTTGACTGGCATTCAGTGGACAAAAGAACATTCGCCAATTCTGAGATAGTGAGATTCGATCCTACAGGCTAGCTTCAGCAACAGGGCTTTTTACAAATATTAAAATTGAGTTCTACAGAAACCAAATCCTTTAATAATTCCTCCCATGCACGTTATCCTTGTTTTGAGCAAGCATGCAATGGAAGATGATAATGATTTCTTCATGATGTTGTAACCTAGGATTCTAAACTCTTTTCCTTATTTCTTTGGTTTGGGGTGCACGAAATTTCAGGCTTGTGTTTGCATTGCATGTTCTTTAGAGATGCGGCACGATTTTCTTGGGATGTTAGCATTATTGGTCTTGATTTGATAACATTTCTTGAAATTCTATTCACTTTGAATCTTATTACTAATAGGTCGACCCATCTACTGGAGAAGCAGAGGATGATGGTGTGGAAGATGAGTATCAATTGGAAGATTTAGAGGTTACTGCAGCAGATTATATGCAGAAGTGGGGGGCCTCCAATTTCAACAATGCATGGGAGAACATGGGCGCAGACCATGAAAGGGTGGATGAGTATGGTCTTGGTGCAAGGGAGAGCTTGGCTGAGGCAGTGAGTGCTGTGATCAGCATCCTAGGCATGCAACCCTGCGAGGTTAGATTCTCAATCATACTGAAATGCTTTTGTGTCCACACTTCCTCCCCCCTCTTGCTGGTATTTCGAGTAAAAATAGCGCCAACGAAAATAGACATCTATTAAACAACTACGGAAACAAATTCAAGATGATACTGCTGACGTAAGTGTGACACCCGTTGAAGTAAAATAACGTATATGGCACTTGAGGTT
Source organism: Alisma plantago-aquatica (assembly GCA_963693085.1). NCBI lineage: Eukaryota > Viridiplantae > Streptophyta > Magnoliopsida > Alismatales > Alismataceae > Alisma > Alisma plantago-aquatica. The sequence continues at coordinate 1,513,213,516 of OY856410.1, read as the reverse complement.
GTCATGGTGACGCCGCCCGAACAACACATCACTTTGCTGCTTCTTCTACCTACATTTTCTTTACTTTGGATTCAAATGTTCAACAATGCAACCAAAGTTTAAATTAAAAAGGGCTTAAATTCTAATACAAATACAGAAGTCTATGTCTAAATTCTAACATGAAATTACACACCTATCAATAAACTGTACATAACCTTTACATGTAAGGTTTAAGCCTCTTGACCGTTTGCCTTGCTCAAAAGAAAACCCTCCAAGGCTTCGGAGGTTATGTGTTGCCGAAAAAAGTTGAGGTGTGAGTCATGCATCTCTGGATGTTGAGAAATATGTTCCATAAAGTCTTATTTGTGTTCCATTTTTGTTGCGAGTTCATATCTGAACAATAATTGAGATGGTCGCAGTTAAGGCTATTGTGTAAAAAGGCTCACAAGTCCCAATTTGTGTTTGTTGCAGAGAACTGATGTCGTTGCAAACAACTCAAGGTCTCACACTTGCAACCTCTCAGGGATATTCATAGGTGGCGTGAGAGTGCTGGTCAAACTGCAATTTGGCATGGACGGCCCGAGACAAGTGGCAATGAAGTTGACCGTCAGGTCAGAGGATCAAGCTGTCAGCGATGCAATTCACGAAATCGTTGCCAGTGGTTAGAGGCAGAAGGCGCAAACGCCAAGCTTTTTCCGTGCACAAATGCCTATTCCAAGTATCATAGATTGTCTGGCTATTAGAAATTAGGATATAGTTCGTGGGGATGGAATACTGTTGCCGAGAAACCCTTGTTACTGTTTGTATTGTAGTAATCGAAATTGAGCTAATCGGTTTCTTGCATATAACTTGGGAATGGACTGAATCGTGTTTAATATAACTGTCACATGGGCCCTTATATGATTTTTGATATATTGACTTCAGGGAAACTATACATTCTATTTTGACTGAACTGACGCCTGTTTTCTTGAGATGATCACATGCTCGGTAGCATCAGGGCATTGGGCACATGGATCCGGATGATGAAAATTGGAATGGGCTACTCTTGAGAGATTGGGATAGGGGAATTAAGGTGTGCCCTGTCGAGTGTTTAGAGACTATACTTTATATTTAGTTCATGTGTTTGAATGTTAAGTGTAAACTGACATTTAAACTGGATTCTAGATTATGCCGCTATTACAATAATAAGCTGAAATGTAGTTGCCATTTTGCTAGTCCAGCTCCAACTAGAACGAGCAGCTCTTACTACGCGGATTGAAAATTTGCTGCTTGCTACGGTGCATGGAAATCCGCACGGTTTTTCTGTAGCTTGAATATTTCTTTTTTGTTGCAAAAATATCAGATTAAAATTTCTCATCAAGGGACAAAAGACGAGTCAAAAGTATTGTTTGGAAACAAACCGTGATATTGAGATATAGACTCGTTAGAGTTTGGATAAAAGGCTGTTTGAAAGTCCAGTTAGGTTGTGATCAGGATATGATGTCACATCACTGCTGTAATAGAGAAGCGAAACTAGAATAGATCTTAAGTTCCGACCATCATGGGTCTCAGATGGTCCGTATATCCAAACTCATACTAGACTATGCCACTACTAATCTTATTTTCAGTCTGAGTTTTGGCACAAGCTTCATTTCCGAGTAATTATAAACATAAGAAAAGACTTGATTTTAACCCATGCCAAACATGGATTAAATGACTTGAGTTCGATTCCAAAGAGGGTGAAAGGTTTCGCCAGTTTTCCTATCTCATCCTTGACATTTGCTTCATGGTGGTTGGGCTTGCTGCCTTGTGTAGCCTCGGTGTTAGGATAAATCTGGCAACAGGCTTTGGGTTGGGATCACGCAAAAGTTCGACGGAGCTGGCAAATGAGCAGCTTGGAGCAAAGAGTCCTTTGCAGTAGTAGTTTGTTTAACAGTTGCGTACTGTCACAATGGAGAGGATGCAAGTAAATGAGCAACGATCTGCATTGTGGATGTCCACAGAGCGAGTGAGCAATGAGTTAGGTGCGCCAAGCAAGACATCCTTACTGTGAGGAAGTTACACATGATTTGTGTTGGACTTTAGAAAGTTGTTGGCATGATTTTTGTTTTGATGATTGAAAGGAAGATCTAGGGTGTGTGCTGATGTGGGACAAGCATGTAATCTCATTCGTTTTGAGCCAGCTGAAGAAACACCAAGAGAACTACCGAACTCATGCCTGGAGTCAGCAACAGTAATTCTATCACAAAGATACCGAGGCATTACTTGTATGGAAGAAATATAAAATTTTCATAGACCACAAGAATATCCAATGTCTTTTCTTAAAGTAGTAGATGAACATGAGGCAACAACGATGACTAGAGCTGATAAAAGATTATGGCTGCACTATAGAGACCACCCATGAACGGTAAATGTAGTGGAAGATGCTTCCAGCAGGTGATAACATTAACTTTTGCAAATTTATTATGCCTATTTGTTTATGAATTTCATCTTCATAATCCACATAATGACCATAAAATCTTACATTCTACACCTATTTGTCATAATTTTATTCTAATCAAAGCACCTTTTGAAACATGCAGGAATTTCAATTCAAAATCATAAAGCATGATTAACAAGTCTATCGACCTCGAGGTCGATTAATATGCATACATAAAGTATCGAGAAAAATAGGAGAATAACTCAATCTACCTCTAAAGGTTGACCAAAGAAGTTTCAAACAAAGAACTCGAAGGACACCCATCGATCTACCTCTCCAATTGACCTCTAGGTCGATTGATTCATCAATTCTTAGAGTCAGTCTAAGTCATCGACCTTCAGATTGATCATCATCTGTTGAGCTCAACCAAGTAAAGAAAAACATTGAGATCTTTAACTCGATACCAGGATGGTCGATCAAAGATCCATTGAGCTATCGCGCCAAGGCCTCCTAGTCGACCTCAAGGTCGATCATTCTAAGATACATCAATATTTTGATCTTAATTATTAGAAGCATGGAGTTGATGTCACTTGGACCAATCACATGATGAACACGAGGCTGATTGAACCTATAAATAGGACCCAAGGCATCAAGACATCCTTTGTCTTATACGAACAAGACAAAACACTATTGCAAAGAACAAGGACCAACAACAGGAGCGATCAACCATGCGAGAGAGACCAAGCTCATGATTTTGTCTCCATCCATTTCCTTCATCCAATATAACCTATTTCATCTTGACCAAGTTCGATCAGTGGATGAAGTGGAAGAAATCAACCTCTAAGGTTGACTGGGATATCAATCGACCTCTCAGTCAAATTGAGTCGAAAGGTGGGTAGATCAACCTCTCAACTTGATCTACCCGTGCATCGACCTCTTCCCTTCTCTCTTGCTATTTCATTATTTTCTCTTAAGAACCATAATTCATTCAGGTTGTAATTTGTTTTTTCTTGCCCCATAAGTGGCTAAAATCATTAACTTGGGTTGGGAGTAGCCATTAGTCCCTCTCAACCATGCAATATTTCCTTTTTCTATTTAATATATATATATATATATATATATATATATATATATATATATATATATATTCTTGAAGTTTTGTTTCCATACTCCTATTTAAATGCATCACTTGTTTGATTAGCTATCTTCTTATGATGTATGATCTGAGTTAATTTGAGACAACAAGTATAAGAGATCTAGAGTTTGGATTAGTGATGATCCACTAGTGTGAGGAATCATTATAGCAAAAAGTCATGCAATTATGCATGATGTGTTGGTTATCATCTCAAGAGAGATGTGACTTTAGATAGAAATCTAACCTGATCTTGAGAGAAGGAAGGTGTTAGATATCTTTTATGACCGCTTGCAAAATGTTCAGAGAATATATAAAATAGGAGAGGAAGGCTTTGCATGGTTGAGCATGGTTTGATTGATGAAACCCAATCCAAGTCCCCCTTTTATCGTAATCACAATTACCTTCCTTTCATTTGATGTTATTTACTCAGGTTTAAAGATGCCACCCGAACCCACTAACTGAGTTAAGGACTGTCATAGTGGGATTACAACTAACCATTCATTTTATCACAAAATGTAATCTGTCTCAACTTTTTCCTATTAATCACACAAAAACTTGTAGAAGTATGGATTCATTTGAACTAACAACATCAGGTAACAACAAGCTCTGACTAATATCTTGTTTGAATGTAATATTACAGGATACCACAAAGTTTTACTTTTACATAGAAAAAATAGTTTTACATTTAATATACATCATGCACATTTCATTACAAACTGCTCTCTTATGTCACTATTTAAAGGAAGGATAAGATGTCATCTAACTAAGCTAACTATTCTTCTCGAGACCTCTGCCGATCGAATCCTGGTAAAGGTTAGTTTCTAATTCCTTCTATAAGGTTGGAGCTTTGCTTGATTTTTTTTCTAATAGGTTGATGAGATACCGGCTCAGTGAGTAAAACATCAACAAGTAGCCAAGATTAAGCAATTTAGTGAGATTCACAGTATAGGAATTTAAGCAGTTAAGCAAGACAATCAAAATCTACTCCATTCATTTTTAAAGTAGTAAGTAAAAGTAATCAACTTATTAGAGTAAATCACTAACTATCTAATGGGCTCTTTTAGTCTCATTATTATATGTAAGTGGACCCACAACATGTGTACTACAAGATGTGAAAGTATCACAACAAGCTATGATCTCACTGTCCAAGACTTAGAAGCATGCCCGGGTTATTAAGTCTTTAATCTCAATATCATGTCTGCATCTGGCATCGTCACATATGTCTCTTGGCGGCTAATGGGATCAGCTGAATATCTCGACTCCTCTCAACCTGGGTACTCAAGAGGGGAGTCAAAGTACTCAATGAACCTACCGAATATGTACACTGATCGACACAACTCTGCATCAATGGACCTACCGAAGATGTCCACTAACCAAAAAACTCAGGTACTACTGACATCCCCAGTTGGTGTTGGATACCACTCATTTAGGGAGTCCTCCCTCACTGGCGTAAACCCCCTCACCCCACTAGTGCTCTCCACCTTACCTTGATTTGGAAAAAAAATACTTTAGTTGGGAAGCACTCCCTAGAGCGCATACCTCATGTGAGGATTCTATAATGTCCACAAACATCTAACGTCTAATGATATTTAATTGATCTAACATGATTCATCGTTGTTACTAATCATTACCCTATTTTTATCATTTATGCATTTCATAACATTCATAGAAATAATTTGACTTAATTGCAACTTTCATAGTTTGATTCTTTTAACTATGGATTAGGGAAACTTGACTTCCCCCATGCCTCTAAATCCTCCTTATATAGCATTAGTACGACAATTGAGAATACAACATCATGACATGAAGTATACTGGATGATATATCTTGTCTACTGAAATATATTGAGCATATATAATAATTTCATAACTACGAACTTCTAAATAAGAACTGATACAAAAACAACATTATTTCAAGTTTATTGCTATAAATTAGATTAAAATGTGATTTTCCACTCACAAATTCATCCCTGACTATAAGTATTTAGATTTATATCCATAGAGCTCAAATCCCAACTCACACAGGTCTGATCTAAGCATCAAATCACGCTATCGCGCCTAAAAACTGATTGTCTAGAGGTTACCAACCTCGAAAAAACTTGGCTGGAGGTAGAAGATGAAAAAGTTGATGGTCGAAACCATCTGTTCAAGGACAAACCTTGTTCTTCAAGCCAAGAAGACAAGAAAAGGAAATAGATCTAATGTTGAAAACTACTTACCAACTAAAAACCACAGAAGATCCTTTGGTTTCTATTGACTTGAACCTTCTTCCACGTCGTTCTCCTTTAGCTCGCCTCTGTGACCGCCTTATGTGTTTTCGCTCAACGTCTTCTGATGGATAGAAGCACATCTATGCTTCTCGTGCCATCCGTTCTTGTTGCTTATTTATAGAGATCAAAGGATCTTGCAATCGGTGCATCCGAGTGGAACACATAGAAACCATTAGAAGGCTAAACCTTCAGTAGCCATGCCTTTGATCAAAAAGCCATTGGTTCAGCTCTTCCTTCAGTTAGCGTTCATCAACCAAACCATCCGTTGATGTATGCCTGCCAAACCATTGACAAAAATCATCCTTTGATTCCTGCCTTCCATTGACTTTCATTAGTCAATCCCATCAGAAGGCACTTGCCAGACCGGTCATCAACTTATAGTGCCTAGAAAAACCTTCAGAAGACATTCCTCCACAAAACCATCGATAAATAACTACCATGCTAGACCATCAAAATGAACTTCCATATCAAGCCATCGAAAGATACATTTCAACCAAAACCATCAGTTTGCAAACATCGTGAAACCATCAATTCAAAACCATAATTTTTTAACTTGTGAATCCTTCGATTCATAACCATTTAGTTCATTCATCGGTTGTCAAACCTGACCAACCCTCGGTCTACACCCATAAGTTGTCAACTAATGGTAAGTCTGTAGGAGAACTAAAAAGGTTGTTTCTCGCTCATTTCAACTATGATTTGATCCATTATTGTTTCTATGGTTTCATATATGAATTCTCTTTAGTTTAATCCAAAACACAATTTAAATTATTAAAAATAACTTAATCACACGATAATTAAATATTATCAAGCATTATTATCATTAGGGTTATCTCTATCTCTTTGATTACCAATTAAGCATGGTACAAGTTGTGACAATCTCCTCCTCTAATAAAATTTTGACCTTGAAGTTTATAGAAGAGGAAATGATATTGTTACACATCGTGGTTTCTAACACCCATGTAGTTTCTTCTACACCATGGTTCCTCCAAAGGACTTTCACTAAGGGCATCTCCCTCATTTCAACCTTCAAAATTCTGTGATCTAGAATTTGGATATGTCCTTCAACATAGGAGATATCCTCTCTCAACTATACATGATCTCGATCTATGATCTTCTATGTACCTAAATGACACTTCTTCAACATAGATACATGAAATACATCATGTAGATTGGCTAGCTCAGGAGGCGAATCAATCTTGTATGCTACAAATCCAATCCTCTAAATGATTGAATAGAGACCAATGTATCTAATAGTTAGTTTGCCTCACTTTCCAAACCTAAGACGACCTTTCCATGGCAAGACCTTCAAGTAAACCTCATCTCCAAACTTAAACTAAATCAATCTTTGCCTTTTCTCCCCATAGCTTTTCTATTTGTCCAGTGTAACCTTCATCTGTTGTCTGATCATAGATATCTTTTCTGTTGTTTCTTCCACCAACTCGGACCTAGAATTTGTCACTCTCCAACTTCATACCAATAGATAGGTGATATACACTTTCTCCCATACAAAGATTCATAAGGGGCTATGCCTAAAATGGAATGATAACTATTGTTATAAGAAAAATCCATAAGGCTAATGTGATTACCCATATGCCACTAAACTGAAAAATACATGCTCTCATCATGTCCTCTAAGGTTTGAATGGTCCATTCTGACTACCCATCTGGTTGAGGGTGAAATATTATGATAAAATTTAACTTTGTTCCTAAAAAATAATGCAGCGAATTCCAAAATCTAGATGTGACATTTGTGATCTCTATCAGATATTATAGAAACTAGTACTCCATGTAATATGACTATCTTATCTATATAGATTTCAGATAACTTTGGCGTATCACATGCCATATTAATTGGTAGAAATAGGTAAGACTTAGTTAATATATACACTATTACCCATACAGAGTCAAGTCCACATGGTGCCCTAGGTAATCCATCCACAAAATCTAAAGTAATATGCTCCCACTTCCATTCAGGAATAGGAAGTGATTGTAGAGTACCTACTGACTTCTGATGTTCATCCCTAACTTACTGACACACACCACTTTTATCTACATACTCAGCTACATGTCTCTTCATACCTGACCACCAATACAATTCTTTGAGATTTTTTGTACATCTTTGTGTTGCCCATATGCATTTCATACATAGATGGGTGTGTTTCCTCAAGAATATGCTTCTTTAAATTAATGTCATTTGGAACACACAATCTTTCATGTCGATACAACATCTCATAACCAGAATATCTGAATTCCATTTTCTTCCCTTCAGTCATATCATGCATGATCAGTTGTAGTTCAATGTCACTCTATTGAGGCTCCTTGATCTGATCAAAGAATGTAGGTCTAACATGCATTTGTGAAATGAGTCCACCTTATTCAAACACATTCAAATCTAGATTCATCTCTGGCTTCTTGACCAATACATCTCTTTTATACAAGCCATAGAAAATATTTTTGTGGACGACATTGACTTCCTACTCAGAGCAGATGCCACAACATTAGCCTTCTCAGGGTGGTAATCAATGGTAACATCATAACCTTCTATAAGCTCTAACCACCCGCACTGTCTTAGTTTGAGATCTTTTTGTGTGAAATGTACTTTAGGCTCTTATGCTCAATAGAGACCTAACATGACTCACCATAGAGATAATGACACCATGTTTTTAAGGCATGTAATACAACTACCAACTCGAGATCATGTGTGGGATAGTTCCCCTCATACTTCATAAGCTGTCTAGAAGCAAAGGGCACAACCTTCCTTTCCTAGATAAGAATACATCCCAAACCTCTCTTGGATGCATCACAAAAAACCACATAACCTTTATCTTCCTCTCGTAAAATCAAAACTGGTGTTGTGGTTAACTTCTTATTTAAAGTTTGAAAACTCTTCTCACATGACTTAGACCAAATAAAAGGCACATCCTTCCTTGTTAAACATGTGAGAGGTGCCCCTAAAGCACTAAAATTCTTTCTAAACCTTCTATAATATTTGACTAACCTAGAAAACTTCTGATCTTAGTAGGGGTTGTAGGTTGCTCCCACTGGAGAACAAATTCCACTTTCTTAGGGTAAACATTGACTCCTTCTCCTGATATGGCATATCCAAGAAAGGATACTTCGGCCAACCAGAACTCACATTTGCTAAACTTAGCATAAAGTTGATGCTATCTCAAAAACTACCTGGCTATCCTCAAAATTGATGATGTTGTTCTGCATCTCTAGAATATATACAAATATCATTTATAAATACTACTATAAACTGCTCTAGGCAAGGTTTGCATATCTTGTTCATCATATCCATAAAGGATGCTGGGGCATTTGTCAATCCAAAATACATGACTACAAACTCATAATACCCATACCTTATTCTGAATGCTAACTTAGGTGTATAAGACACCTTTATCCTTAATTAATGATAACTTGGCGCGAGATATATCTTGAAAAATATTGTTGCTTCACGTAGCTGATCAAAAAGGTCATCAATCCTAGGTAGATGATATTTGTTCTTGATGGTTATCTTATTCAAGTGTCGATAGTCTATGCATAACCGCATAGTTCCATCCTTCTTCTTCACAAATAGTACTAGATCTCCCCAAGGTGATGTACTAGGTTGATAAATCCCTTACCTAGTAATTCTTGTAACTAGGTTTTAATCCCTTGAACTCTACAGATGCCATTCTATTAGGCTGACAATGCAATTATGTGACTACCTAGTATAATATGTATTTCAAATTTGATATCTCTTTTAGGTGGTAAACCTAGTAACTCATTAGGAAAGACATTTAGAAACTCACATACTATTGGAACATCCTCTATATTGATTGTTCTTTTCTCTGCCCTAGCATCTACCACATGTTCTAGAAAGGTCTCACACCCGCCCCTTTCTCACCATCTTATCAGCTACAACAACTGATATTATACATGTGGGTAAGACTTTCCTACCTCCAGTGAAGACACATGAAAGGCCACCTTACTTAAAGTTAGCTTCTTTATTCCTATAATATAACTGAACATGATACGTCTCAAGGTAGTCCATACCAAAAATAATTTGAAAAGAATTAATATTTAAGGGTATCAAATTAACTTCTATAGTATACCCACTAAAACTCAACAACATACATGGCATACTTATGTCAAAACTGATGATTCACCTAAAGGAACTCTTAACAACAACTCATAAGATAAATCCCGATTTAAAAGATTAAATACACTAACTAATGACCTCTATATAAAAGAATGATTCACACGAGGGTCTATAACAATTGTGACTAAAATGTTATTAAAGAGAAGCATATCACTGGTTACAACTTTGGGAGAGACTACAATTTCAGACAGGGTCATTGAGAAGAAGCGCCCCGTAGCTCTCCCTCTATGTCATCTGGTACAAGCTGCATACAAAATTTGCCAACCTTATAAAGTATGCCTCATATTCATCACCTGTCATACTTCCTTTCCTGATATCTCCAACTATTTGATATTATCACTTAGGAAGGTAGGAGGAAAATACTTAAGGTGAAACTCATCCACAAAGTCCCTCTATGTCATCACTATATTTTTCCTCTTATCTTCCACTCCAAGCCACCACAACTCAACATCTCCTTTAAGTAGATAGACAACATGATTGATCTGCTTATCCTCTATTAACTCCATAAGGTGGAAAACCTTTTCTAGTTGTCAGATCCACACATATGCCACAACCGGATCTGCCGGTCTAGAAAATTCAATGCCACAAAGATTCTTCACCATTTCATAGGATCTCATCAGATCCTTGGTAGAAGATGAAGCCGTGCTATCCATCTTATATTTATCCTTTGTCTCTAGAAAGATATGATACATCTTGGGTGCCTCATCTCATCATATCCACCATGAGCCATTATCTGAGGGCCAGGGCCATAATGGCTCTCAACTTGTTCCTCACCATGTCCACTGTCCTCTTCCTACCATCTACATAACCATAATAGAATACACATGTTAGAAAATTGTAGGTGAAAGAGGAAATCATCCTAAACCCATTGGTCTCTTACTACCCTGGTCATAAACCTAAACTAAATTTCGGTTCAACCTATGCTCTGGTACTATAAAGTTGACACAATCTGGAGCCACTAACTGGGGTTAAGGACAATTAAGGTGGGGTTACAACAATCATTCATATTATCACATGATGTAATATGTCTCAACTTTTTCCTTTTATTAATAACAAAAAAACTCATGAAAGTAAGGATTTATCCAAACTAACAACATCATATAACAACAAGCTCTGATTAATATATTGTTTGAACGTCATTAAAGGATATCATAGAGTTCAACTTTTACATAGAAGAAAGAGTTTTACATTTAATACACATCATGTACATTTCATTACAAAATGCTCTCTTATCTCACTCACTCATTCTTTCCCATGATCTAGAGGAAGGATAAGAGACCATCTAACAAAGCTAACTATTATTTTTGAGACCTCTATTGATCTATTACTAGTAAAGGGTAGCTTCTGACTCCTCTTTTAAGGCTAGAGCTTTGCCTGAATTTTTTTTCTAGTAGGTCAATGATCTACCGACTTAGTTAGTAGAAAAACAACAAGTAGCCAAGATTAAGCATTTTAGTGATATTCATAGTTTCATAATTTAAGCAATTAAACAAGACAATTAAAATAGACTCCATTCAATTTCAAAGCAGTAAGTATAAGTAATCAACTTATCAGGGTAAATCACTAACTATCTAATGGGTTATTTTAGTCTGATTATTATATGCCACTAGATCCACATGATGTGTACCACAACATGTAAAAGTGTCTCTACAAGATAGAATCTTACTGTACAAGACTTAGAAGAATGCCCACATTCCTAAGTCTTTAATCTCCATACCACGTCTACAGTTGGCATCGCCACATATGGCTCCAGGTGGCTAATGGGAGCGACCAAATATCTCAACTCCTCCTCTCAACCTGGGTACTTAGGCGGGGAGTCAAATCACTTAGGCTTGTTGTGCACCAGTGAACCTACTAAAGATGTCTACTGATCGACATAACTCTTCATTAGTGGACCTACTAAAGATGCCCACTAACAAAAAATTCAGGTACCACCAACATCCCCAGTTGATGTTGGACACCACTCATTTAAGGAGTCACCCCTCACTAGACTATACCACCACACCCCGCTAGTGCACTATGACTTACCTGGATCTGTACAAAATACCTCCCATCAAGAAGCACATTTCGTCCACACAACACATGCTTCCTTTGAGGATTCTACAATTTCCAGGGCATCTAACGTCTAATGATATTTAATTTCTCTAACATGATTCATTATCGTTACTAATCATTACCCTATTTTTGTCATTTATGCATTTTGCAACAATCACATAAAGCATCTAACTAAATTGTAACTTTCATATTTTGATTCTTTAACTCTAGATTAGGGAAAACCGGACTTCCCCGATGCTTCTAAATCCACTTTCTCAGATTGCAATCAATACAACAACTGAACACACACCTTCATGACACGAAGTACACTGAATGATAAATTTTTCCTACTGAAATATATTGACCATATATAATAATTTCATAAAAACAAACTTCTGGATAAAAAATAGTACAAAAATAACAATATTTCAAGTTTATTACTGTAAATCAGGGTTAAAAGGTGATTTTCCACTCACAGATTCATTCCAGATTATAAATCTTCATATTTGTATCAACTAAGCTCAGATCTAGAAGTTACCAACCTTGAGAAACTCAACCGACGGTAGAAGATGAAGAAGTCGATGGTCCAAACCATCAGTTGAAGGATCAACAATGTTCTTCAATCCAAGAAAATGGGAAAGGGAAAGAGATCTACCATTGAAAACTACTTACCAAATCAAAATTTCCCAAGATCCTTCAATTTTGTCGACCCGAGCCTTCTTCCATGTTGTTCTCCATTAGATCACCTCTGTGATCACCTTCTGTATTACCACTCAATGTTTCATGATGGATAGAAGCACATCTATGCTTCTCGTTCCACTGGTCCTCGTAACCTATTTAGAAATGTCTAAGGATCTCACTATTGGTGCATTTGAGCAGCACACATCAGAACCATCAAAAGGCTAAACCTTTAGTAGACAAGACTGACAAGACATCAGTTCATCTCTTCCTTTGGTTGGAGTTCATTAGCCAAACCATTGGTTGATGTATGCCCACCGAACCATTGATAGACATCATACTTCAATTGCTACCTTTGATTTACTTTCATCAGTCAAACCCATTGGAAGAGACTTTCCAGACTGGTCATTGACTGATAGCGCCTAGAAAAACCTTGAAAAGATGTTCCCCTACAAAACCATTGGTAGATAACTACCCTGATAGACCGTCAGAAGGTTCTTCCATACTGAGCCATCGGAAGATACCTTTCAATCAAAACCATCAATTTATGAACTTTGTGAAACTATCAATTCAAAACCATCATTTGTTGATTTGTGAATCCTTTGATTCCTAACCATCAAGTTCATCCATCATTTGTCAAACCTAACCATCCCTCGATCTACACCCATCGGTTTTCAACCAATGGTAAGTCTACAGAAGAATTGAAAAGGATATATCTCGCTCATTTCAACTCTAATGTGATCCATTCTCATTTCTATATTTTCATATATGAATTTTCTTTAGTTTAATACCAAAACATAATTTAAATTATTACAACTAATTTAATTCACAAGATAATTTAATATAAACAATCATCATTATCACTAGGGTTATATTTAATCTCAAATTACCAACTAAGCATGGTACATGTTGTAACAATTATTACTTTGAGTAGATGAATTTGATCCTTAACTGGAACAACCAAATTCCAACCTTTTATTAGATTTTTCTAATCTAAGGCTTTTGGTTCTTATGTCTCTGTCTCTCCTTATCCATATGTTTAACCCTATATTACTACAACAGACTCCGTGTTGAGTTACAATTGTCTCTTAAAGTCGGGTATAATTTAAAGTTTGGTACCTTTTGACTAGGAAAATGTATTTACAATTTTGACTCACTCTTAAGGGCGATCAACTTTTGGCACCATTACCGAAGATATCCACACTTGGAAACCACTAAGAACTTGAAGTCGAATTAGACTTAGTCAATGCTATTAAGTTTAGAAATAAACATAATTTCACATAGTTTTTATTCCAATTTGATTATATCTTGAAAGTACATTTGTATTTCTGGTGACTAACCTTGACTCGTACAATTATTTCAGGTACTTAGTGTGATTTAAAATCTTTCTTTTCACCAACATGAAAAGAGATAACTGTTCAAGGTGGAGTAGGTCAAAATGGGGAAGGTCTGTCTCTTTGCTAAATAGAAACTACACGTGCCAACAAGAATAGGAAACCTGTAGTACTTCCCAAAACACAATTGGAAAATTTTAAGTTGAGATAGGCCTTCCTCAACATTGTTCAATAGTGAACCTTCAGAGGAAACTCAATTGATGAGAATCCTATCACCACACCAATGATTTCAAAAATGTGTGACACCCTCAAAATCAATAGGGTTCCACAAGAGGTTATTTATTGAAAAGCCTTTAATTTCTAACTGAAAGATAAGGCCCTCACATGGTACTAGTCCTTGAAACACAAAAATCTTAATGGATGGGTACTCATGGCTGTAGGTTTTATCAACAAGTTCTTTCCAATTGAAAAGACCTTCTGATGTATAAAAAATTACTAGTTTTAGACAAAAGACCGATCAAAACTTGTACAAGGTTTGGGAAAGATACCAAGAATATCAAATAGAGTGCCACCATCAAAACTTTGATGCCAAGTATCTGGTCACCACTTTCTAGAACATGCATACTCCAAGTAAGATAACGTCTATCAACATGGTAGCTAAAAGTGAATTTATGGGGCATGACACTAAGTGCTCTAAGGAGATCATCAGTAACATGACAACATTACAAGCATGTATGGACTATGAAAGGGAAGTAGCTGGTGATGTATCATCTATTCGTGCTACTTATGATTAAAAAAATGTTGATACTCTGAATGCCAAACTTGATGAGAGGGACACAAAAATTTAAAATTTTACAAACACCAAAGTAAGGCATCACACAGAGACCATTATGAACTACATTACATGCATAGATAGCGGGCATGTAATTGATAACTACATATACACTCACGAAGCAAAAGATTATCAAGTCAGATTCACAAAAAAATGTTTCATATGTGAATTAGAAAAGACCATATCACCCTAGTTTTTTGTTATGGTAACACATCAGAAACTAAACATTCTCATCAGATGAACCAACCACCTCTAGCCATGGGAAAAAGGTCAAGCTCTAGGGAGCAAAAATCCACTAGGTTTCTAGAAGGAAAACAACCCTCCACAATATAGGATGTCGAACTAGCATGGAAACTTCAGTGACCCACTAAGAGGGAGTTTTATCATGAAACAAAAAATGTCCATAAATCAACTAAATTCTCTGACTAAACTTATTGGGCAATGCATAATCATCTTATATTAAGCATGCAAACACAAACAAGGGTTGTCAAATGCAAATTCGTGATTTACAATAGCACAATAGAATGATTGACCAATAGTTGCCTTCCATAGCATCCTCCATCAAAAATGTACTTGGTCAATTCCCTTTTTGTATGAACAAAATTTGAGGCTTGAGACTGCAAAGATGGTAACATTGAGATATGGTACTACTTTAGGTACACCACCTCCTCTTCCAACACAACCTATAGTCAAGGATGATGATGAACCAACAATTACTATAGAGGAAGGTGTTCTAAGAAAGAAGAAAGCATAAGGAATAGGAAGGTAGATTCTTTGAGTAAACCTACTGAGCACTATGTCGAAATATCTTTACCTCATCAATTTATCTAGGCTCAGCTTGAGAACAAGTATAAAATTTTTCTAGATACAATTAAAAAGATACATATAGACATTCCCCTCATCAACACTATTATGAGATACCAACCTATGCTAATTTTCTGAAAGATCCTATTACTAAGAAATGGAAGAAAGGTGAAATAGAAACTGCTTAGTTGGCCGTGATGGCTATATCTTTTGTTCACTCCACTATGCCAAATAGAAACATGATGCTTTAGGAAGCAAAATCATTTTAAGAAATAGTAGAAATTTTGATGAGAGGTTGGCATAATTTTTTCTATTAAGTTATCAGTTCTATCTTCTTGCTTGTTCAAACTTACATGATGATTTTTATGTTTCCAACTTGAGAACAAGCTAAATGCTAAGTTTGGGGGAGTTAGTAAAATAAACTTTCACAAATATTTTATGCCTCTTTTTTTAGAAATTTCATCTTCATAATGCAAATAAGGATCATAAAATCCCACGTTCTGCATCTATTTGTCAAAGCTCTATTCTAATTAGAGTACATTTGAAAAATGCAGGAACTTCAACTCAAAATCATAAAGCACAATTAACAAGTCTATCAACCTAAGGTCAATTAATATGCATACATAAAAGTATCAAGCAAAAGAGAGAAATACTTCGATCGACCTCTAAAGGTAGATCAAAGAATATTAAAGCAATGAGCTCGATAGACAATCCATCAAGCTACCTCATTAATTGACCTCATAGTCAATTGATCCATAAATTCTTAGAGTTAGTCAAAGACATCAAACTTCAGATCAATCATCATCCTCTAAAATCAAACAATTAAAGCAAAGCATTAAACTCTCCATCTCGATAACAAGATGTTTGATCAAAGATCCATCACTATGTTGTGCCAAAGCCTCCTTGTCTACCTTCAGGTTAATGATTTTAAGATAAATATGCATGGGGTAGTTGACCCATCGATCTGTGAATCTCAATAGTTTGAAGATTGGGGTTGATACCATGTAGACCAATCACAGTTTGATAGGAGGCCATCTAAACCCAATAAATAGGACCCCAAGGCATCAATTTCAATGCATCTTTTGTACTCCACAAAAAGGACAAAATAATGTTGTAGAGGATAAGGACCAATGCCAAGAGTTTTGACCTTGGGAGTGCATTAGACCTCCTGATTTAGTCTCTAGCCAATTTCTTCATCCAGTGTGATCGATTTCATCTTGACCAATTTCAACTAGAAAAAGAAGTCCAAGCAATTGACCTCCAAGATGACCAACCTCTCCATAAGATGCAACCAAAAGGTCAGTAGATTGACCTCTTAGCTTGATCTACTTGTATATGGACCTCTTCTCTTTTGTCTTTCTATTCCATTATTTTCTCTTGATAACCATGATTTGTTAAAGTTTTAATTTGTTTCTTTCTTGCACCATGAGTGTATAAATTCATTAACTTGGGTTGGGAGTAGCCTTCAATCCCTCTCAACCATGAAATCTTTCCTTCTCTATTTGATACATATATTCTCACAGTTTTGTTTCCATACTCTTGTTTAAACGTGTTGCTTGTTTGATTAGCTGCCTTCTTGCAATGTCTGAATATAATTCATTCAAGAAATTAAGTTAAAAAAGACGTAGATTTTAGATTAGTGATGATCCATGGGAGTGTGGATTAATGATAGAAAAATCCATGCGATAATGCTTGATATGTTGGTTATCATCTAGAGAGAGAGATCTTCCTTAAGATTGAAATATACCCTGATCTCAAGAGAAGGAAGGTGTTACATATCTTTTATGACTGCTTGCAAAATGTGTAGTGGATATATAAAATAGGATAGGAAGGTATTGAGGATAGTTTGACTGGTCAAACCCAATCCAAGCCCCCTTGTTATAATAATCATAATTTTCTTTATTTCATTTGAGATTATTTACTTAGAGTTATTAATTTGGTTATATAGTTTGTTCATTAAATTGAAAACCCAAATTACAACCTTTTATTTGATTTAGCTAAGCAAAGGCTTCTGGTTCCTTCATCACTATCTCTCCTTATCCTTGTGCTTGACCCCATATTACCAAAATAGGCTCCATATTGAGTTGTGGATGTCTATTGAAGTTGGGTAGAAATTTAAAGTCCGACACCTTAGAACAAGAAAATATGTTTACACTTTTGACCCACATTTAAGGGCGATCAACAAGAGGGTGTCTTCATCATCTATAGTGGAAACTACACAATTGTATTGAATGGTCTGTGCAAGGAGGGAGATGTTGATAATCCTACAAGATTTGAATATGTAGATGGAGGCCTCCTTGCTAGGGAGACTACTAGCCCAGCTAGAGATCAAGCCTACATTGACACATCAAAGCAAAGATGCATAGCATAATGATACTATGATTCAAAATATTATGATAGAGCTTGACAAGGGTAAGCACGGAGGATTTCATGAGTCAGACTAAGGGGCTCTTTGTTATCTTTTTAGGGTGGTAGTACCTGATGTGAATGGGATGAGAAAGACCACACTAGAAGAAGCACATAATTCCATGTACATGATGCATCTAGGTAGCTATAATATGTACCATAATATTAAGTATTTATATATTAGTGGCTTGTATAAAAAATGATGTGGTACAATATGTATTTACATGCCCAATTTGTCAATAGGTTAAGGAGGAACATCAGAAACTATCACCACTACCAATTCCAGAATGGAAGTAAGACCACATGACTATGGATATTGTGTTCAGTTTTCCAAACATTTGGGGGCATGATTCCATATGGTTAGTGGTAGTTAGGTTGACTTAGGTGGCATAGTTTCTCCTTTCAAGACTACTTTTTCAGCTAATAATTTGGCACAAATATACATAGATGAGTTGTGTGGTTGCATGGGGTGCCAATGATGATAATGTTTGATAGGTGGTGCGTCCCCGCTAGTGGTGTTTTTACACCCCACGAGGTCGGAGCGCATGGGATGTGGGATTGTGCTTTTGAAATTTATAAACCTAAACTAGCTACCTACGTCTACTAAAACACTACACCCGCAAGCGTACGGGGTCGTGTCGTAGTATAGGAAGGTGGCAAGTAAAGGGTCGATCCACAGGGAAAAGAGGGGGCGCTAGAGCTAGGTTAGTTTAGCTAGGTTCCTACTGCGGAGACTAGGGTTAAGGGTTTAAAGGTTGTTTTAATTGTTAAACTACTATGAGCAAGCGAGGAATTAAAGGCAAGAATGAAATCTATGTTAACCCTAGACTAGATTAAGGCTAAACAGGAAAGAATGGATTAAGCTGGGTATGAAAAGGCAAATTACACTAAAGAAAGCAAGAAGAGCAATTAAAGAACTAGACTAACATGAACAAGGTAAGAACAAAGCAAGAAGCTAACTAAGCAAGGAAAGAGCTAATTAAGCTAAGCAAGCACAAAACTATGGTTTTAAGCAGTAAAGAGATGTGTGGGCTGTTTAGGGGTATGCACTTATCACTTAAGTTGGGGGGTGACAGATGAACATTATGATTCCATTTCAATTATCTAAACCAAACAACAAGTTAGAGTCTAATGAATTAACCTAAGCTACTAACTGGCCATGGATATGCTAGGTTGTGTATAGGGGAACTAGTCCCTAACACCCCCTACTACCCTTACGAGGCTCAATTGGGTTAGGGATTAGGTTCAATTAAATTAGAGTCTAATCAAGTCTAGGTTTCTAGATTAGGCATTCCTAGGGCAATTAGGGGCCGATGGTAGTAATGGGGAGGTGAGATTAGGGTTTTGGACCCCAATTCCCCCACATTCTAGCCTTGAGAAGGCTCCATACTAATTGCACTAGAATTATCTAATCTAGCTACTTAGATCTCTCACTTAGGTTTAGGGAGATTGATTAAGATGTAGGAAGATGGGAGGCAACCTAGCGATCCAAGAATTGGACCTAGGGGCAAATCCCAAAATTCACACATATAAGCAATTTGCCTAAATTCCTAGGTGATTTCACACACAAACCAACAAGCAATCCATGGAGAATGAGATAGAAATAGAATATAATCATTAACAAATGAAATTACAAATTTACATGTCATTCCCCCCCCCCCCAACATGATATCAAAGTAACATATTTTCCCCCAAACAGCCCACCCAAGGGGCCTAGCTACTCATAACAAAGCAAAATACAAAAAGAGAGGAGAAAGAGGTAGAAGAAGCCATGGAGCTCGGTGTAGATGAAGCGATCTTCCTCTCCAACAGCTGCAGGACGTCCTCCGCCCTCCTCTAAGGATGAGATGATGCATAATGATGAAAGGAAGTGGATGGAAGGCTTAGATATGGGGGGTTATGTGGTGAAAATGATGAAATGGAGTGGATTTGAGGTGGATATGGAGTGGATTGGAGTGGGTGGCGATTTGGGGAGCTAGGAAGAGGTAGAAGGTAGCTAACCTCGTGCTCCAGCCACCACCTAGGTATATATAGGTGTGGGGAGGAAGCACTAGGTCAAGTAGGGGCAAAATGGGCAAAACAGTGAAAACTGGGTGAGTTTTGTGAGTAGCACGGCCGTGGTGGGTAGGGTAGGCCACGGCCGTGGTGTATGGGTACGGTCGTGGTAATTAAAATGGCTAAATGTCAGGTTGGTGGTCAAATTTGGGCTAAAAAGGCCACGACCGTGGTGGTCACCACGACCGTGGTGGGTTGAGGGTAGCACGACCGTGGTGGGAGTTGGTAGCACGGCCGTGCTGCGTAGCACGGCCGTGGTGGGATCTGGTAGCACGGTCGTGCTGCGTGGCATAGCCGTGGTGTGTGGTCGCAGCACGACCATGCTGCATAGCACGGCTGTGGTAGAGTATGCTCTGCAGCTGCTTCAAAACTGAGATTTTTCATGCGATTTCTTCATTTGCAGCACGACCGTTCTGTGTTACCACGGCCGTGCTGGGGGCTTTTCTTGCACTTTGAGCTTCAAACTTTGTTATCCATGGACTTCTTTGCTAAAGCTTGACTCTTGGCCACTAGGGGTAGGTTGGGGGAGCTCTGGGGCCTTTTTTGGGCCCCTCCATCTCTCTCGTCCATCCAAGTGTGGTCCAAGTACCTGAAAAATATGCAAATAATGTCCATAAGTGCATTTTACACAAATATGCATATTAGGGGAAATAACATGTAATCTAATAGGTATAGATGTGATTGAAGAGAAAAAAGACACAAGATTAAGCCCTAAAATAGGGCTGAATCACCACCCCAAACTTGAAACATACTTGTCCTCAAGTATGCTCTAACTCAATCTCTCTACAGAATTTTCACAAGCAAGAAATGACAAACGCAATGCAAAGGATGATTATCGCTGAATGGGATCAAAGATGACTAAGTGCATGCATTTCACCTCTCTCCTCTCTTGCTTTCACAAACCAATCATGAAAAGAGCACAAATCATATGAACTTCAAATATCGCACATAGAATACACAAGTTATCAATACTTCTTCCATAAAGTTCCGGGTAAACCGTTTCATGATGGTGTTAATCAAGAATGACTAGGAGTGTTGTTTCACATTCATGCATTCAATCTTATATTTCAAATCATACCAAATGACCCACATGGCTGCGAAAAAGGGCAAAGTGAGCTAAGTTTGATGTTTCCTAGCTCAATGGGCATGAAAGTGGAAGAAAGGGTTGCGGTAAGATTTTTGGATTGTTTTTACACACTCATCTTTTCTTTATTTGAATGCTCTTAAATAGGAGCATCCTTTTATTTTGTTTTTGCTTTTCTTTTTTCTTTTCTTTTCTTTCTTGCCCTTGGTGTAGATAGGGAAAATGGTGGATAGAGTGAAGCGGGGAGATGAAGATATGGCCACCCCAAACTTTTGGAAGTGGCCAAGGCTGATTATGTGCACTAGGGCATCTTTTTATGAGGCGGAGGGGTATGAAGATGATGGAAGAAGAATCAGGTCAAAGAGGGGTCATTGGTATGATTTTCCACATAAGACATCCTACATGAGAATTAATCCAACACTTCATCCAAGATATCACACCACATGAATGAACAAAATGAAATTGATATATCAAACAAGTAATTCCACAAACACTAAGCGTTCAAAGCTTGCTCAATTTCACAATTCAACCAATTCAATCACAATCCTAAGAGAGGTGATGCACATGTAAAAAGTCAAGAATTGATACCATTTAGCAACAAACAATGTTAACTCACTTGCATTTATCAAAGATCATCATTTTTACTCAAAATAGTAGAGATTGGGTCAAAACATACTTTTAGGCAAGAAATCTCAAATTTGGGAAAAATTGGCCAAAACAGTGCCAAGTTGCCTTCAATCACATCTAAACTCTATATTATTGAACTTAAAGCAGTAAACAAGCAAATACTAGCTATAACATGCAAGAATTACTAAAAATCTACATGATATGCAATGCATGGAAAAAAGAGCAAAATTTTTGAAAATTACACAAAAAATGACAACAAAGTAAATGACATGGCATGCAGGTATGCAAAGCAGTAAAGATGACTAAGGTAGATAGCAAAAACAAGAAAACAAAAGTGGATGAGGTAGGTGAATGCAAAGTGAAACTAGGGCATACTTGCCCTACCACCCCAAACTTTTAAATCATGTTGTCCTCAACATGATCCTAGAGTTTAGGATGATAGGGTAGACGATCATGGATCTCTCAAGGCTCTGGCGGTGTTCCTCCATGTAGTGGAGGATATGCGTAGTAGCTGCCCCACTAATATGCCTTGAGTGGCTGAAATTGGTCTGCTGCACGGCCGTGCTGCATAGCACGGCCGTGGTGGCTTCAGGTTGCACGGCCGTTCTGCCTGGCACGGCCGTGCTATAGTCCTTTGGTAGCTTTTCTCAATTTTGCTTCTGAATTCAGGGACTTGGTGTGTTTTTGACCGGCCTAAATCGTGCGTCCTAAAAATGGAGGCGGATTTGAGGTAGTCAAGCTTTTACATTTATAAACCTGAATCCTTCTAGGCCCTCGCAACTTTGTTTACGGGGTCGAAGTAGATACACGGGGTCAAACACAGGGACAAGGGGGGTAGTGTTGAGAACCCAGAATCGACACGCTACACACCGGAAGGTATAAAGAGATGATAAATTCCCGAAGAGGGAAGCATAAAGATGGCACGAACAAAACAAGAAGACTATCTCCAAGTGGAGTTACTAGAAAGATTTAAGGTTTTAAGCATTTAACAGTTTTTAGTGGTTTTCATGCAACAGAAACAGAAGAATATACTTGGAGCTAAGGCGAGGTACGAGGGATAGAGCTGCGGTAAAACAAGCGGCGGTAGAACCAATCCTGTACCCCTCCTTTCGAAGCGGGCACCTCTAACAAGGCATCGGTTCCACTCTCGGGGTCACCAGACTCAAATTAGAGTGGAAGGGTTACTAAAGCAACTCTGTTCCGGGCACTCTCGTACTCCAGAATCGGACCAAACACTAGAGCCACAACACAACTCTCGAAGTTGTTGCGACGGGAAAACACGATTCGATAGCTAAGCGAAACGCGATCCAAAACATGCAAGCTAGAGTTCAGATACCAAACATAGTAGTCATACAACATATTGCACCAAGCATAGAGCAGCAAGTAAGTAAGCATTTCTATTTCTATAAGCATTAAAGGTCTTAATTACAATGCATGAGTAAAGAATTAAATAACAAAATTAAAGGTATGTGTCGCCTTCTTGATGTAGAAGGATGACAAGCTACAGTAACCATCCTGCCTGATATCGGACAAAGGGCCTAGCCCGATACAGCCGTGTCGGGTGGCACGCTCTCTCAAGCGGCATACCGCGACGGGCGACTGTATCGCTCAAGGACCTGGCCGATACACTCAAGTCGGGTGGCACACCCTCTTGGGCGACACGCCTGACGGTCGGAGCGTATCGGGTTCGTTATCATGTCGGGCATGGAGCTGCGTATCCTACTGCCAGGCACTGGTGTCGGGCACTCGTGTTGTGTATCTACATCGACCGATATCGGCTCCCAGTGTCGCCCGGTACAGTCTTAGGTGAACCAATCCCCTCCCTCTCGGGATGAGGAAGAGCTCACCTAGTGTCGCCCGGTACGAACACTGGAGCACGATACGCCTACTCTCACAGCCTCCTCCGAAGATCACTCGACTATCCGAAACCTGAAGTGACCAAGCTTGTCCGAATTGTCTAAGCTATCTTTTTGGCTCCCTGTAGCTGCTATTTATAGGCAGCTGGTCGGGAGCAGATATGGTGCTCGAAGCGCCACGTGCCCTCCTTTCTGCCGTTCATTTGGTGGTCGGTTGACGCAGGTATCGCCCGGTACAAGGAGGTCGGCTGTCGGGCGTCTTGGCGAGGAGCGCCTGCCGGTGGGTGGCCGATATCGCGCGACACATGGAGTAGTTGCGGCGTGCTTGGCTCCCCGTCGGGTAAAGAGGCGTGTCGTCCATCAGTACCTTCTCGCGCGACATCCTTGCGTCGCGCGTTGTCGTATCGCGCAACCTTGCCGGTTAGCGTGTGTATCGGGTGTCAGGGGGCCAAGACAGTCTTGGACTTATTTGCGGGCCAGAACGGCCTTATTGGTACTAATTGGGCCAAACAGGGAGGAAACTCTGCAAAAGGTGGAAGTATTGGATTGAGAGCATTGCTTGGCCAATTATTGCAAAAATGCATATAAAAGTGAGGAAAACAGCAGAAAAGGGCAGTTTTGATAACAGAATAAAGGCCAAAAACATCACAAAAATGGGTGTTATCCACTCCCCCAAACTTAACGTTTTGATTGTCCTTAATCAATATTTAAACTTTATTTTGTGACGCTTCTTCTTGCTTGGGAAAACTTTTCTTGTTCAAAAAGTGAAACAAAGATCGTAATGCCTTAAAGATAATGTTGTTTCAATACGAACAAAAGACTTAGTTTTTCCTGCCTTATTGTTTAAGTAAGATTTTTCTCTACAGCTTCGGCGAGACTTTGTTGTACGATTCCGAAGTTAGCTTACACACCAAACAACTTTATTTTTGGGGCAGAAAGTTGTGTATAGGGTAGGCTAAGGATTTTTGGGTTTTCTTCTTGTTTCCCATCGGTCCATCAAGGTAAGGGTCTGTTAACAGGCAAGTGGTCCTTGCAGTCCAAGCCAGTTGGCTTTAGAGCAGTGATTTCACATCCTACGTACCACTGGCCCAGATCTACCATGCCTAAAGATGGGTACTTTTGGAAAACAAGTGTGTGTATATATTTTTTTTCTTTTTCTTTTATTGGGCACAACTCTCATGCTTTTATTCACTCTCATAAGGTTTCTCTCCCTTTTTAGGATTTTTGTTGGGTAAGAGAAACAAAGAGATTCTTGCTGTTTGGGCAACTTTTTCCTTCTCCATACTCGTCTCTTAGCTGTCTGCGAGATTATTATATTTTTGAAAATTTTTGACATGGCAAAACATATTCTTTTGTTCATTTGAAGCAGCATTATCAAAAATATATAACAGGACTTGCGTCGCCTTTAGCACAAAAAAAAATAAACTTGGCAAGCAGTTGCATCAGGGTTTTTACAAATATTACAGAAACTTTGTACATATACATAGGGACAAAAATTTTAAAATTTTATATGAACATGTATATGTATGCATGATAAACAAAAGAATCAAAGGATTGAGTTAAAAATTTTGTACCTCCCTCACTGGTACCATGGTACCCCCCCAAACTTACTCCACACTCTGTCCCAAAGTTGTGAAGTAGATTAGGCAAGGTAATGCTAATCCAGTGAGGGTTAGCCGATGAGCGCGCCTTCATCAGATAGAAGCTCCCACACATATTCTCCTCTTTTGCTGTGGTAATCGTTGTGATGGAGCTGGTCAGGTGTCTCTTTATTCGCTATCCACTCCAGGACGTGGATGCCGCAGTCGTTGGATAATGGGATCTGTTGTGGGCTGCGGTGGCAGAACTAAAGCTCGTGCCATATGTTTGCTTGTGTGTCCAGGAATGGTTGTATCATCTTTGTCACCCCGTCGTAGTATTTCCGAGTTAAGCGTTCGACGGATGACAGCGGTTCTGATGTACAATGCACTGGATGGTTCTTGTTGCCGTTCGAGATGTTGTAAAAGATTCCTGCTCGTTGCCGGGTGTACACCGTCAGGAGCGTCCAATGGTTATAATGAAGAATCGACAAAAAGATTTGGCTAGGGACTCTGCTTTCCAACTCTTCCAGAAAAAGCTTCTGTGCTCCTGTTTCGTCAGCTAGGCAAACGTCGTTAAACAACATAGGATGTGATATATATGCGTGGTCGAACTTTGGTTGTAATAATTGGACGCAAGCGGTTAATACAGATATCGCCAAACATCCTCCTTCCTTAGCCACGTCCCTTAGCTCATCAATAGGGACTACGACATTGCCCGCCCTGTAAATGACATTCCTCGGGGTAGTATCTGCTAACTTCAGAAGAATTACATCTACCTGCTCCTGCGTGAGCGTAGCGCACGAGAAACGGTCGAAGTTTTTGATCATTCCTTCTGTGGCTTTAGGCGAAGCAGTTTCTTCCATCCCGTGCACTTTCTTAAGGACCGTCAGCTCTTTGCCTGCCCCATGTTTGACGGTCGCCACTTCTTCTTCTTTTTCTGAGGGGCTACTAGACTGAGAAGAGTCTTCATCTAGGTCACTGTCCATCAGCTACTCCGGTACCCCTGCATCCCGGAAATAGCGCTTGTCCTTGATCAGTAACATGGCATAGGTGCCCCTGCGTTGATAGAAACAATGGCCCCTAAGGGCCCTCAAGTTGCCAAATGTACTGAGCACCTCAATGGCGCTTAAGATGACTAAGGCACTGTTTCTGCTTCCCTCTTCAGCCTGGACGGGGAAGTCGTGAATAGAAAAGAAGTTCCAAATGCCGCCGTGGCCTTTGGCTCCTTGCTTGATAACTCTTTGAAGACGCACCGGTAGAAGCCTCAGGTTTTTGTCTTCCGGGCGGCTGAAGGCGATTCCGGAGTGTGGCACCTCATTGCGGCTGCAGTTCAAGAGCCGGACTTTGTGGTTCCTTAGGTCTGCTACGCAGAGGAACCATATGTTGCGGTGCTTGTACGGCGCCAACACGAGGTTAAGGTTATGCTCGTCAATGTGCTGCAGCATGTTGGACACCGTAGGGGAGTTTAGTTCTCTGCACATCAACCTTCTCGCCAAGGTCGGGGTGGCACAGTATATTTTCTTCCGACCCGTCCTACTATCGATATTTTCTATTATAGCATTCTCGAGGACCCTTAATAGCCTTTTTCCAAAGACGGCCGGCGAGCAAAACATGTTGCGGAGAGTTCCCTGTCGTACAGAGAAGTAGCCGTTGCTCCAGACGACGTCTTCTTCATCTTCCTGCGATCTTAGGACCCTGTCTAGCAGTTTCTGGTCTCTGATCGACAGGTAGCCGATGGCCCTTCTGTCAAAGTCGGCCATCTCAAAAGAAGATATCTCTGATGGCTCACGGAACCTGTCTGCCATCGAGCGTCTACCTCGGGGGAAGTGTCTCTCATTGGCTGCGTATACGTCCCCCTTTTCTCCCTCCGACTCGTCAGAAGAGTCCGTCCCGATGCTGACACCTCCGTTATCATCTTCAATATCATCTAGGGGGATTGAGGAATTTCCTTCCTCGGGGCCTACGGGGCTCGCCTGTCTTGCTGGAGCTCCGTCAGTGGACTTCGGTTGCGTCCCCTCCTCGGGCGTTGAGGATCGCCCGCAGGAGGAGGAGGGTGACGCTGATGTCGAGGGAGACGCTGACAAAGATGATGGAGAGCCCCGACTCGGGGGTGACGGTGACCGTCTCGACTGCCTTCAGCACAGATAGTCGTCCCCTCTATCCATCCTTTCCTTGATCTTATCGAGGCATTGGAGAACTTACTGCATTATTGAATTTACAGCCTCTAGTCCTCCCAGCAGCTCTCGCTCTTGGCTGCTCATCCTGTCTTGAAGAGACGCATATTTGCGGGTTAGGGAAACACAAATGTCAGAGTTGGTATCTGTTACCTCCCGCAACCTGTCAAGCTCGTGCCCGAGCATCATTCCGAGCGACGGAGGGGTTCCCGTGGGCCTCCCTCCCATCCTCGTGGCCTCTTGCCCGCGAGATGGCCCACTAGACAAGGTAGAGCGTATCTCAATTGTTCGCGTGGCGGATTTTGCTGGGCGAGGTGTTGGTCCTCTTGCGGCCGCCTCTGCCTCGCCGTCATATCTTGGTGGAGATGGCCGTGGTATGGGCGGATTCTGCTCCACCTCTACATCCTCGACGATCCTTCCAGCAGCCTTGACAGAGGACACCAGTGTCGGTGTTGGTGTCAGCCGCGCACCTTCGAGCTCCATTCCCAGGATCTCGGCGAACACCTCATTACTGGTGACCAGCTCGGGTGCTTCTTCTGCCTCTACAGGCCCTTCAGGGATGTCGGGGGCAGCGGTTGCCTCTCCCGTGGCAGCTCCCGAAGTTGATGTCTCAGTGACCTCTACGATCACCGGTTCTCTCTCAGCTGCCACCGGCCTCGCAGGGGCGGTAGTTGATATGGGTGGAGTGGTGACAATTCTATCAGCAGCAGTTGTCGGTAGCTCTGGAGTTGTCCTTTCTTGGACTCTTGTGGTGGCGGCTTGGCCTGTGTTCGCCGCCACGACTTCAATTTCTGTGATGGTGAAGACTAGTTTGTCTGCGTCGTAGTCAGCGCATCGAGGGAGTGGGAGGAGTATATTCGTCCTTGCAAACTTATAGAAAAAGTCTCTCCCCTCCTTCCTGATGATACTGGCCCTGATCAGGTACTTGGTGTCGATTACCTCATCGCCCTACATCCTCGAAAGGCTGTGTGGATCTTTTGAGTACTTGAGTCCTTCTGCAATAAGGTTGACTATTCCGCCCATGCAGTAGTCCTTTGTAGCTTCCTTCATCGGATGTAGTCTGTTCATAAAAAATCGCCCGAGGTTGATCACTCGGCCCTCCATTATGTGCCACATGACATGGAGCTCCTCCGTGTATATGTTGCTGGATTCGTACTTGCTGAATAGGAGGCATGTCACCAGTTTGTGCACTATCCTCTAGAAGCATGAGTGCATAGCAGCCACCTTCTTTCCCGGCTTGAACGAAGATTCGCCGGTTAACTTGTTCCAGAGCTTCACGGGGTCGAACCCGTCTCCCTCGGTGATTCTCTCACCGCTGTCCATCAGATTCCTCTCCTCCTCGTTTGAAGAGAAGATCTGGTTCAGAAACTTTTCGGAGATTGTGTACTCCGAGTTGTAGAGTCGGGCTTGGAGTCTGTCTGGCCCTCTGAATTCTTTTCTCTCTGCCGGTGAGTTTCTCACCCGTTGAGGGAAGACATGAACTCCATTGTCAGTCTAGTGTACGAGGAAGACCTGCTGAAGCAGATTTTATTTAATCTTGCCGCGGCGAGGACGGCCTTTAGCCTCCTCTTGATTCCCAGATCAGCGAATGAGGCTTTGTGGCAGAACCTGCTGGGGCGGTAGATTTTGGGCACCAGCTCAGCATACCGGCGAGCATGCTCATCGTTTCTTGGCTCGAAACTCTCTACCAAGGCTTCCAGGATTGCTGCTGCTGCTGGGGGAGTTGGAGTTGCCGCTTCTCCAACCCTGGCCCTCTTTTCTGTTGTGGAGGCCTCGACGGGTCTTGGATTCGGGCGCTTCCGCCCGGCGTTGGAGGGTTCAGCCGCAGTCTCGGGGTAGATCCTCCTACCCTGGGAGTCAACGGGGACATCAGTCATCTTGGTGCGGGCCATCTCTGTAGGACAACAAAAGAAATACTTTGATCAAATATGTTGATTTTTGAAAGAAGTATATAATAAAGAATAAATGTGTGGCCCGGTGTTTTTCTATACAAAGATTTCCTGGCCTCCCCCTCCCAGTATCGGGCGACACACAAGATTCTGAGGTAAAGTAATGTGGCCGATACTAGTGACGGGTATCGCCCGATACACATAAGGCGATAGGGTGACAAACGCTCGGCCGTGTTGGGCGATAAAAGGTGCCCAATACGGCTCGTAAAAAAAAAGAAACAGCGTGTCGCCCGGCACAAAACCTTCGGGATGATACATAAATGGATGACACGACTATCGCCTGACATGGCATATCGGGCAATAGATACTAAAAGATACGTTGTGCGATATGCCTGTCGGGCGATACAAAACCGTTCAGTTAACAAGGTCGATAATCTACACATGTTAACAGAGAACGTGTCGGGTAGCATAAACTGCCGCGTGATAGGTCTACCGGGCGATATCTATCGGGCGATAGGTCTGTCAGGCTGTACCTTACAGAGCTCGGGACTTCCGCACGTTACGAAGGCAAAAGGGGGGGTGTCGCACAATACAGGAGCAAAAAGCACAAAAGTCCTTTGCACGATACGGGAGTACGAACACAGTAATTCAGGTAGCCCGACACGGTAAAACTTGTTCTCATATATATAGCAAACTCAAGCTCGGCGGTGAAAACACGGCAAGCAGTCCTGGGCATGCATCGGCCGATAGGGCATTTCCTTCCCGAGATGGGCAGTCCATCCGTCGGCCGAAGGGTGATCAGTCCTTTGGCACGATTGTCACATGCTCATTCCGTCCAGGAGCGTCTTTTGTCATGGCTTTAGCGATGCCCGAAACACTTTTTTTTTTTGCACGATGCTGTGCATATCCTACCGGTGGGGTTTCTTTCCGTTTGGGTTTGCCAACAACTGTCACCAGTCAAGAAGTTCAACCCAAAAACTCGACCGACAACACTATGCACAAAACATACAGATGGTTCTTTGGATGAGAATTTCCCTCTCAACTAGACTTTCTCAATCAATATCCTTACTCTATGACACTCCTTGGTAATTTTATGATATGCATATTTCCATGCTTTAAATTTCCTATCTTGCATACAACTCTATCTCTCTAATTGATCTAAATTGGTACGTCCATATCTTGCAGTTACTAATCTTGAGTAGTTATGCATGTTTTGATGATGATCTCTTTCAATGTCTTGGTTGTGTTCTAAATTACTTCTGTTGTTCTCTAACTTGCTACGTATATTAGTTGTATATCTTTGTTTGTTACAACCTTGAGATTCTTAGTGGTAATCATCTTTTGGTAATGATACATACTTGATTGGATATTTATGTACATCTACTCATATATTGTTTGTTTTAATTGTGCATCTTTTGCTATGATCTAGATCCTACAAGTAGTCCTAACTTGATATCATCGACTAGCAATCCATATACATGTAGTTCTAGCCTTGTTCATATTTTGGTTTATAACACATCAATTGGTATCCAATAAAATGCTATGCTTGTATCTTGTTTCATATATACTTAAGCTTGTTCCTTGATTTGCATATTTACTATCTTGAGTTGCTTGCTTGCATATCATTGCCTTGATATATGCTAGAATTAAATCTAGGGTTGTTCTGAATGCATATCTTGAATTGCTTTACTCATATTTCTCGGAAAAGTCCTTAGGTTTTTCTCTTCTACACTCCCTTTTATAACAAGTTGTATTTTAGCTATTCAACCCCCTCACTTTTTAAAATGACAAAGGGGGAGAAGTCATGTATTATGTAAAGAGGAGAACACATATATTCTAACACATATATGAGTAGAATACATAGTTTCTATAAATGTTGTAAAAGCTAACAATGCAGGAGAAATAGAATCAATTAAGGGGGAGTACATGAAATCCATTAACATTAATTCAGGGGGAGCATATGAACTCAATTCTATTGAAAATCCTAGGTTTCTCCATAGGTATGATTTTACTTAAATGCTTTAATACATTTATGTAATGGTTTGTCATCTTCAAAAAGGGGGAGAATGTTGACTCAAAGTCTAATTAAATAAACCCTTGTTTTGATGATGACTAACCATTCCACTCATTTGTGTCTAATGCTTCTACTTGAGTGATTTTATATTGGATAGACACACTCCAAATTCCTAAAATTGCACATCTTAACTTGGATAAATCAAGTCATACATGCATAAAGTTCAAGATTGAAAAATAGATAGTTTCCTCCACAAATCTTTGATGTAAATCACTTATAATGATTGTATGACATGTAACTAAGCTTAGAAATAAACCAAGAGCACTTAATTTGAATGAATGAACACTTTTATAGCATTTATCCAATTCCATTACAAGTTGCCCGGTCGTCTGAGTTTGTCCTGGATGCAACTTGACTGATAAGCTGTGTGGAGCTTGATAAATCCCAGTGTCGACTGAGTTTGTCCTGGTGACAACTCGACTGAAACCCTACACTTACAAAACAATCTCAGCCGTCGATCAAGTTTCACCAAAGATAAACTCGATCGACAACTCAAAATTGTTTTATCACATAGTGCCATCAGTCAAATTACTTTTATGAAAACTTGAACAAAAACACTATATGAAAAAGTGAAAAAAATTCTTTCCAACCGTTGGAGTTTTGTATAACTTGAAAATATATCCGTTACAACACCCCAAATGGATAAAATTCATTCCTAAGTGTCTCTACTAGCTAGTAGGCAACCTCAACTATAAATATGACCCCTTGGGCTTCATCCCATGGTTATCCAAGCACCATTAAGATCCCTATACTATAGTTGAGTGCCTCAAAGAGCCTCCATCCACTCTCAAGCTTAATCACTTGCTACATCAATTAGAGTGAGTGGGAGATTTATAAGAGAGCTAGTCCTACATGTATATGTTGTGAGGTTCTCACTTACTCCACTCTTGATCTCTCTTTCTACCATGAAAATGAAGATTCTCTCTCTTGGCTAAGAGAGGTGAAGAAGAAGAAGGGAAGGAGTCCCTTGGTGAAGGTGAAGTCAAAGATAGAAAATCCAAGTCAAGAGTGGGTAAATACTCAAAGGTGGAAGACTTGTTGCAAGAGTGGGTAAGTCCTTGGAGAAGGACGAAGACTGATTGTAAGAGTAGGTAAGTCCTTGGTGAGGTATACGACTCTCAATCATTGATGAGTAAGTCATTTGTAAGGTTATTTACTCCCTTGTCCTCAAAGGGAAGGCTAGATATCCTTGTCCTTGAAAAGGAAGGTCAATATTGTAACTCTTATAGTGGAATATAAGGAGTAGACATGGTTGAAAATCTTATGGGTTGACCTCTCCAGGTAGTGGATGTACATCTACTAGTTTGGAGGTTAAAACCTCTATACATAGCTTGCATTATCTTGTGCTTTTTCAATCTCTCTCTCCCTTTCTATGTATGTTTTAGTTGCACTCAAATTTCATATAAGTAATTTTATCTTGTGATATAAATTGAACGTCTAATGAATCTTGTTTAAGTGTTTTAGCTCAATTCACCCCACTCTAGAGCCCATCATTGATCTAAGACATATATGGGAACATTTAGGGTCACTATATATTATCATGTTTAAATGGTGTTTGGCACTCTAAAAAGGCCGATGGTCTGATGGAAATGCATGATAAATGATTTGACATGGAGGATTTTTACCTTGTGTTTGGCACCGTGACCTGTGTACCTAGGGTCGGTCTAAGATTGGTGGATCCACATTTTAAGCACATCTCACCGACAGACAACCCAGAACGATTCCTACCTTTTACCGACCTCATTTTGACCCAAGGTTACAAGGAAAGATCTAGGGAATCTAGATGTCCTTTAATCTTGTATAGATTACTAGGATGACTTACTAGCATCTATATAGCTGATTGCGTGGTATGCATCAACCTTCCCATGACATTTAAAATATACCACAATTGAGTAGCATAATTGTTTATGTTTCTTTGGCACTAAATATGGTTGTGCTCTTGGTTTGGTAAGTCCTATTATAAATGGTATGCATATGCTCACTAACACTCCTATAGTTCACCCAAGACTATAAATTATGGGTAAGTGTATACTCGCTGGTACACAAATAATTCGCACACTTAATTATACAACCATTTCTGTTGTATATTTCATTTGGTAACCAATAGACATTTAAGAAATTATACCGTTGGGACTTGGGGTATCACCCCTATGGTTTATCCAAACTTTTAGGTGATAGGCCCAACTATCCCAACATTGGCAGAATAGACCAACAAGGAGGGAACCATCCCTAAGTCTTGAGGTGGTGGTGTTTGTTTGAATATATCTAAGAGGTATGTGACATTTGTGTGACATTCTCTAGAGATAATAAATCATATAGGGATAAAGTATTAGCTATCCTTGTAGACTCAGGTTCAAGCAAAGGAATGTAGTATCCTTTTCTGCCTTGAGTTTTTTATATGTCTGCACAACCTCTAGAGTCGAAGTTATGAATGTTGTAGTATTTTACACACATGTTCTATAGTAATGACACATATGTAAAGCTTATGATGGATACTTTTATTGCAATATTGTGAGCATGACTCTCGGACTTATGATGTTCATGAACTTGTATATGGTGAAAATTGGAATATGTCCTAGAAACTCTTGTGTGTCCAGATGTATAATATAATGATATTTGTGGCGTTTTAGTGATTTTTTTTACTTTGAGCTATCTATGTAGCTTATATGTTAATTATGCTTTCAAGATTTAATATGTATTTGTATTTGAGTAATCTTTCTCGTATAGTGTCAGAGCATCACAAATATGGCAGTTCAGGAGACACAATTTCCTCTCCCCTTACTAGCTTAGGTAAAACTATATATGACTCTTCCTTCTTCATTGTATCGTGCCATGTTACCTTTTCCTTTTCAATGATCTTCACACTATGCAAAATTACCGCTTTGTATTACTAGTTGTTCTTGTTCTGGAAGACCTGTATAATTTTTTAGAACTACTATTTTGTTGTATTTTACAGATCTTCTATATCATCTGCCAGCTAAGATCTGCGTCTCAAGAGTACATATGCAAGACCCTTGTTTTGGTTCTCCCCATAAGACTAGTAAAAATAGGACTCTTTTTGCATATATTTCCCAAACATTTCTTCTAGATTGTTCATGCATTTATTGAGGTGATTGCTAGCAATGTGACACTTTAGAAGTAGGCTATCATGGATGAGATGGATCCTACTAGAAATTGTTTGGATCCTTCCATGAGAAGATGGGGTAGTTAAATAATGGATACTTATTTCTTATATTGGGTTGTGACATATACATGCGTTCTTCATCTAAAACATGTGTGTTATTTGAGTCCAAGGTCCTCAACTATATGGTCAATGCATTCATCTGTGACTTCACTTTACATATTTACTTAGCATCCATTACATTCCTTCCAGGATCATGTTGTTCACATGTATCACCCCATGACGGGGTCATAGCCATATTCTTCATAAACTCATTGCATTTTGATGCTTAATTGTTCTAAAAGAAGCCCACTCTAGTTGAATCAATTATAGTCCTTTCTGACGTAGATCAAAATACACAGTCTTTCCTCGATCAAAGTCACAAATTTTACGATGAGGATACTTCCTCAGCATATCTTTATAGTGATCCTAGCTTCCGAATTAGACTCATCAGAACCCATAATGAAGTTGTGAATATTCTAATGAGCTCTATAATCTTATAAGAAGGAAAGTGTCACTTGAAGAATTTTCCACCATTTGATCCATATCTCTATTGAATTTGTCTACCAATTGACCAACCATGTCTTTACCCTATCCATTAAGGAAAATATAAGGAGATTCAAGTAGATTGTCATGCCCCCATCCTATCTATCTTGATTGTATCACCACATTTAATAAAATTGCTAATATACATCATGAAATATTCATGTAGTGTCCATGAATGGCTTGAGATTTCACCAGTTCTACAAGATTTAGTTCAATCTTGTAGCTGCTCACATCCACTACATGTTTTCTAATGGGAATTCACCAGAACTATAGTTGATGAGGCCTTTATCCTCTCCCATATAGTCTTTTTTTGTGTTCTAGCCCTGAATGAACAACTTTTGGACCTTCGTTTTCATCCCCCGTATCAATATATTCTTCCTATTTTGGTGGTGGTGGAGGTGGGATGAGTGTTGCAGATGCACTAAGAATCTTCACTCGTTTCAAAGTAGATTATGTATCAGAATAGAATGGTGTATGCTCATTGTCGAATTTAGAGACAGTGTGTACCATACAAAAGTACATGAAATGAAATAGATCAAAAGGTGTAAGAATGATAGAATACTCAAGATGACACATAAATAAAATTTGCATTAATTATAAAATAAAAAATAAAAGTGGCTATGAGTGGCCAGTCCTAGAAATTATAGTTTTAGTGATTGCCTGATCTCCAACAAAGAATGACACACATAAATTATGCATGTGATACAGTAGTGTACCGTCTAAGCAATATGGTAACTGAAGAGGTTCCAAGTTGTTGAACTCATGAAACTAGGCCACTAGAGACTACTACTAACTATTCCCAAATCAGCTAGAGTGAATAAAATTTTGATTCCTTTGAATTATAAACTAAAAATTAAACTAAATAAATCATATTAAAGGTTGATTTAAAACAAGATGGATGCAGTCTTGTGGTTTATCGATTCAACCACATTTCTATCTATTATTGACCTTATCCAATTATTGACAAATAATTAGTGCATATTGAATATGGATATGTAACTAGAACTCCTTCCAAAGCCTACTATCGCATTTAAATTAGTCAAAACTAACTTCAGAACATTTTTTATTCTAACTTTAAGTGATTAAGATCGATCCCTAGATTCTTTCCTCACAATTATAAGCCTACTTTTACAAAACTTATTACTTATGTTTATGCAAATTCTTCTGACAATAAGTTCTCCTTATGAAGCTAGAAATTGTCACAAATATTACCTATAATGATCAAACATAAAATAATAGCAATAAATCTGAATTTCATAAAGCTTAGCACCAAAAACTATATGAATAAATAAATAACGTCTAGTATAGAATCACAATGGGATACTCTCGACACCTAAAAATAAAGAAATTAATCCGGAATGTTTGACATAATATCACAAACAAATTTTTTATATGACATGGACCATCCCACAAGACGGACGCCGATATCACAACAATTTTCATAGAAGAAGAGAAATGCATAAAAATGATAAACCTAAAGAAACCAATAACAAACCTCTCTGGTAAGTTGGAGCTTGATCCACCACCGTCTCCACAATCAGAACATGTTTCTAATACGAGCGGAGAATGCTTCACCTTCTTTTTATCTTGTTCTATGCTCCTCATCCTTTGCGCCGGCTAACGATTGATGATGTGACAACTATCATGTTTCTTGGTCTTGAGTGGCCTAGAAACTGAGAGATAAAATGCAAAATGTTAGAATTAATTGATTAAATCATAACTGTCCATGTATCTACAATGTTGGTGCCACTGATTTGTTGAACCACATATGTTGTCTTTTGCGTATGCCGGGTTCCTGCAACCGACCATCTTTTGGTGCAACAAATATGATCCAGAGAAGAGTTGTACCAGTTAACCAATTGCATGATAAAATGTATATGCCACCAACATATAAGTCACTTACACCGACAATGTGATAGTTCTTGAAATTAAAGACAACAATGCATCATGTCACGTAATAATTTGATAAAATATACCAAAATTCATGTAAACTAGCAAAGATTGATGAACAAGTAATTACATGCTAATTTGGTGAAATCTAAACAAATAAACATGAATTTTAATCAAAGAAGTCATAAAACCGCCCTACCTAGTACGTAAAATAGCTATAATTATATGTTCATCACATGACACTATGTAAATTTAGTTTTGTTGGCATATGTATGTCTATGCTAACTTGATTGAATGATTCTATGTAAATTTAGGTGTATTTCCATATCTATATCTATTGCATAGAATTATGTAATTTGACTAAACAAATATATACAAAAGAATACAAACACAAATTGTTGAGCACATCTTAGTGTAGTGACTTCTGGTTAGTAAGAGATTCTTAAAAGGATCTTAGCACCAGACAATGGAGCTTAATTTTCAAAAAGATCTAAAAGTTTTGCGTCGCAATGTCATGACCCCTAGGTCTATGGATGTATTATTTCAGATGATTGATTTTGTCATCTAAAATGCACTGGCGGCGAAACTTGATTCATGCCTGCCTTCTATTTCATTGTAACTATGTTGAACATATATCACCACTTTTTCTCTTTTGTGTAAGAGATCTTTTTATGTATTAGGTTGAGACTCATGACAAGATTCTAGCATTACATCATTAAAGACACACAACTAATTATTTATGTTACGTGGGTGCAACAAGGAAATTGTGTTGAAATCTGAAGTCAATCATTATACTAGACGGGATGCGTAGAAATTGATGTAAAAAAGCTATATCAAATCATTGTCTTTATTTCTTGACAGTCACTCACCCATGGTTCAAATTCAAGACATATATTCATATTAATCCGCTAAGAATAATATTAGGTAACAAGACATGGTTCAAACTAAAAAATATCACTTGCTTAAGAACAATATGATATAGTTGAACTCTAGAGCACTTGACGCTTTGGACATTATGGGAGACTTTCAACTTTGTATGGCTTAAATGGGTCACACCAAATGTGGAAGTGGGACTTTCGGTCCTACATTTCCCACTTCCAATATATTTTCCATCCTAGCATATGGAAAGGGAAGTGACGAATTATTCACAAGCGTTAAGAGGATAGTATGGAGATCATGCACGCATGAGCGCGACAGCGCCACTTCAAGCCGGCCTGGCCTTAGGTCTCGGCCCCTCGGATCTCAAAACTCACTCCTTTGGGTTTTGGGTCAAGGAAGTTATGTTTGGTTTTTGGCAATACTTTTACAAAACTAGATCTTAATCGTTATACATTCCTAAACGAGTTTACTTTACAAACCTAACGGTTCTCTCTTTTCAATTTTGAAACGTGCAAGTGTTAACGTGTAATAAGTATATGAGTCATTTAGGTTGTGTTTGGTGAATCATGGAAAAAGAAATGATGGTGAAATAAAAAATATTGTTTGTTTGTCATGGTGATAGGAATATGATAAAATTTGATATGTTTTGTCTCGTGCAAAAGCATGGTGAACTATGGCGAAAAAAAATTCTTTCAAGATTCTACTACTTATTCAGACAAATGTGCAAAATAACATTCTAATAAATATGATTTTTACTTGTGCAAAGTATATGCTTTATAAAGGAAAAAAATTCTTTCAAGATTCTACTACTTATTCAGACAAATGTGCAAAATAACATTCTAATAAATATGATTTTTACTTGTGCAAAGTATATGCTTTATAAAGAAATTTTCCTTCCCGTCTCAATAACTAGGTAACAAATAACATTTTTAAAAATTTTCTCCATTTTTATCCCTATCACCACACACATGATACCAAACAACATATTTTAACAATTTTTCTATCACCATTACTATCTCCTTCCCACCACTGTCCTTACACCATCACCATTAACTTTTTCACCACATACCAAATACAACCTTAATCTGAGTGGAAGTCCATGTAACTAGTTATAAAAAACACTAGTTATATGTGCTACAGTTTGATCATAATGATAACATAACACACTCATCTCCTTGCATCTATTGGATGTCTAACATTTACTATGTTGCTTTGCTTGCTTCTCAGTGTCTGGAATTCATGAGAACTTTGGCTGGGAAAGTTAGTGTTTTCGTTACGCAGAGCTGCACATGCCAACTTATGTTATTCTTTCCCAAATTCGCTTTGTGATTAAATATCCATTTTACCCACGTTTTCTGTCAACAAAAATCGTTTCATGGCCATATTGGAAGGTACGCATTACACGTCTTGCTTTAAAGAAGGCAGATTGCTGGTTTCATAAATTTATTTGTTAGTGAAGCATAGGCCTCTCTAATAGAAGGCAGATTGCTGGTTTCATAAATTTATTTGTTAGTGAAGCATATGCCTCTCTGATAGTGAGTTACTTATCCATGTCTACACTTGTAGTAGCTAGTATTAAAGATACTAATATACAGTAGCCTTTTCAACAAGTGCTAGATACTGCGATTTCAGGCACAAGTTACTCAAGTTACAAAAACCATTGATGCATTAGAAAGATGTTCTCTGCAAGAACGACCACCTTTTGTTATTACATCAATATTCTCTAAGTCGTCATTATGCGCGAGTGACAGAACCTACTTTTCGCTTTCTGTTGCTGTATCTCAAGATGGGCACGTACGAGACCAAAGCATTTATAACAGAGGGATGTCACTTGGCATTTGGCATTGGGAGTAAATAAATAGGACAAGTATCCAATAAGCAGGCAAAGTAGGGGAGGGCCAAGTGGCCGGTAACATGGGAGCAAGCAGTGAATGAGCGGGAGCTCTAAATTGCTAACTAACCACCAGCCTTCTTCTTTGCTATTGTTTCAAGCAAGAAACAAATGTCAGAAAGCATATGACAGAAGAAGCATCGCGGCAGCTTCCCTTTCATATACTACTAGATTGTCTCTGCTCCTCAGCGAAATGAGAAACAGGACACTCTTATTCCCTGCTCGCGGTTCCTGGATTCACCTTTTCTCGGAGCCAAATGATGGCCAACATGAGGCCCTTTAAGTGGCTTACATTGCTCCCTGTGGTGCTCGTATTGTGGATTCTAGCTGTAAGAACGTCTGCTATCTCTGAACAACCTCTAAGGCCTCATGAAGATCGCCAGAGAAGCACCATCACGGGCATGACAAAGCAGCGTGTTGCCTGGGAGGAGCAGAGACCCTCAATGGACACTCTCGTGAAGTACCTGTTTGAGATTGGTGAATCCTCTTACAAGCATCAGTGGCCTGTGAGTAATTGCATTCTGATAATATTTTGCCATGAGCCTATTCTAAGCACTGTCCCTCCATTGACATCTCTATATTTTCCTTTCATGGTAGTTGTGCATAACCGTCACTATGACTCTGAACAGGAGATGAAATTTGGATGGAGATTACTGCTAGGGACGTTTGTGGGCTTCTTAGGAGCTGCTTTGGGCAGCGTTGGAGGAGTTGGTGGCGGTGGAATCTTTGTCCCTATGCTCACCTTGATCATCGGCTTTGACCCAAAGTCTTCTACGGCCATTTCAAAATGTAAGTTATTTTGTCTTTCAGACTAGTGAGAATTAATGGTCTAATTGCCGGCCTTGTGACTCTGGTGTGCCTGTGTCACTGTGTACACTATAACATTTTCTTCCTACATAATAGTGTTAATCACAGATTGATAAAACCTTTTAAATGCTTTCCATCAAACACTTTACGAACAAAAATAGCAGTTTATTGATAGTCGCTCCTTCAACAACCGTAACATTTTCTTTAAGCATCAAAACTACTACCTTCAAGTGTCGATATGGAAATCTATTACTGAAAAGATCCTGTTTTGTTGTTCCTGTTGCAGGTATGATAACAGGCGCGGCCGGAGCTACTGTGTACTACAACTTGAGGATGAGACATCCAACAATGGACTTGCCAGTTATCGATTATGATCTAGCTCTACTCTTTCAGCCCATGCTAATGCTGGGCATAAGCATAGGAGTAGCATTCAATGTCATGTTTGCAGATTGGATGGTTACAATTCTATTAATTCTCCTTTTCTTGGGTATGATTTACAGATCAATTGCAATAAGATCTTTTTCCTTATAGAAACTTGAAGTACATTCTAATCATCTAAACTAAATGACCCTGTGCATATTTCTTCAAATGAACAGCACACTTTCTACTTCCAGATTCCACTAGCCTGAGTTTTACTTTAAAACTCTTAATACAAGCTAGATTAAACATGGTGAACGTTGGTCATCTTTGCTTTAGTATATTGTGTTCCTACTTCCATGTCTATTATTTAATATAAGGAAGATAGCAAACACATTTGATTGCCTCATTAAGATAAAGCTCAGGTAATACTGCTGCACCCAAGAACTCAGAAGAATTTTTTTTAGCTTACAGTGAAAACCTCAAGTAACACGCAAATCAGGAATATATGATGTATATGATAGGGCTATATGTTCCTCTACCCTTTACAAAGTTCATTTACACATGATTCTTCCTTAAGCATAGGAATTAGGGAAAAGTGGAAGCAATGACAATCCACAAAGGAGTTCTTTGGCTATGTACAGCTACAAGTACAACTCTTACATAACCATAAGAAGAAATTCAGTTCACTTCAATTTTTCTTAGATGCTATGTACACCATTAACTTGTAAAGTTCATAGAGATGTGGAATGTTGATTTCGTGGATGTAAATCTAGTCGTCCAACTTTTCTGATGACATTTAAAATTTTATATTCCCAGTCACTTCCACGAAGGCATTCATCAAAGGCATGGAGACATGGAAAAAGGAGACGGCTGTTAAGGCAAAGATTCATTGCTCAGAGTACCAAACTTTGTCTCTACTAATAATGTGAATTTGCACTAAAACGTGTTTTGCTTTTTCAGGAAGCAGCTCATCGGTTAGAGTTGCTACCAAGTCAGACAGGTACATATGTTTTACTAAACAAAGTATATAGTTTGGAAAGAAACATTTGTCCTGATAAACCAATAACCAAAATGGAACCAAACTGGCAACATAGGTCTGGTTTCCCAGTTTTGCGACCACGGCTTGACGTGTAGGACCT
This sequence comes from Alisma plantago-aquatica, assembly GCA_963693085.1. Lineage (NCBI taxonomy): Eukaryota > Viridiplantae > Streptophyta > Magnoliopsida > Alismatales > Alismataceae > Alisma > Alisma plantago-aquatica. Next base: position 1,513,171,490 of record OY856410.1, on the reverse strand, counting down.
TTTTCCCTCTGAGCGGGTTGGTTCCAATTCTGACCTCTTACAAACTGAAGTACCGATGATATTGGGGCTACTTTTGCTGGGTGTAGTGTTACGCTGCGTTTTTGTAATTCTATACCAATCAAGCAAGTTCTCAATGTAGTTGGCAGTACCAAATATATGCGTCTCAGTACCAAATATATGCGTCTTGTGTGTGTGTGTGTGTGTGTGTGTGTGTGTGTGTGTGTGTGTGTGTGTGTGTGAGCGTAGTGATATATTTTCTAGTCTTATACCCAACCTAACAAGTTCTCTAAACTTGTAAACGAAATGAATACGGAGTGGATACCGCTACATCTAATATCCGAATCCGAAAAAAATATACGATCCAACATCCGACGAATATCATATAATAATTATCTGAATATGATTAGAATGAATAACATCTGAGTTAGTATAAACATCCAATCGAAAAAAAAATCATACATCTAAGATTAAAAATATGAAATATTGATATTACATTGAATATATAAAATAAAGTGTGCATACTTTTTATATTTTTAAATGAAGATGATAAGCATTTATTGATGTATGTATATATTTGTCGAATTCAAAATTTTCAGAGAGATACAACTGTATCCGACATCTAATCCAAAATATAGGATTCAAGATTTGATATTCAAAAAAGGATGAATCCGATGAATATTGGATTTTTTTCTTCTTCAAGATTTCAAACTCAAATCTAGATTGAATATGCGGATTTCCAATACCCATTTACAAGTCCAAAAGTTCTCAATGTAGTTGGTAATACCAAATATCTGTGCCTCATATAAAGGTCCAGTCTATTCTATGGTACAAGGTTATCTCGTGTATTGCACGAGAATATAAGATTATAAAGATAGTAAATGTTGTGTTGCATCACCTTATCCAGTTAAAAAAAGAGAGTGAAATAAAATTAGAGTCCAAAAGAAACTACATTATGATTAAACAAGTTGGCAGAAAAATACATCTACTATACTTGATTCAACTAATGTCTTATCAAACATAATGTTAAGGATGAAAAAGGAAATCACTAAAAAGAGAAACAGGGAATAAATGTGACAATAATTACTTTTTGATGATGGACGACATTACCATACATGTCCTTCCCACTGTTAGAGTTGGGGAGAGGTGGTTGCACCTCTCCCCTTTTCCCCCTTCATCCACCATCTAATTTAGATAGCCGTCACCTAGTTGGGTGATGGGTTTAACTTTATATAGATGTATAAAGTGTCTAGTTTTACATAGTCTGTAAGCCATTGCTGCACCGTAACAATTCCTCATAGCTATAATCATAGAGAAAGATATGATAAAATTGTATGAGGAAGAGAAGCCTTAAAAGAGATAGATCTAGTAGATATTTTGTGGCCAAAGTAATAGGTATAATGTTTTTCCTCCGTATACTATCATTTAATTAGGAGAGAGATATATTTGCATCCAAGGAAGCTTTGAATTGTAATCCAAAGTTTTCAACAAACATAATGAATTCAAAAAGCGTATTCCAAGATGCTATATTGAATATATGATGTAGACAAGAGTGTATCTCCTTATGTATAGGAATGAAATTCAAGTAAGGTTTACCTATTTCATGTGTAGGAAAGAAGTTCCTCTTTTTTGTGTTGTCTGCATGAGCGTGTTCAGCAGGGGAATATGACTCATGGGAGGCAAGGTTCTATATTTATTGCTTAGTTTTGTATCTTGAGTGATGTTGTTGTTTTGGCTCAATTTGACTAGAAGTTTGGCTTTCAGAAGAGCCACCATATCTCTGACTTTTATGTTGTTGTTTGATGATGGTAGGAAGGGGGCAGGGATGTGACCTAGTTTATTGTAAGAGCCCAGTACACTTGGTAGTTGATATGGTCTATTTGAAATGTTGGTAAGGTGTTTAGATTGTATAGAGGTGAGTGGGAGTGACATGGTTTCTTATCATCAATTATTTGTTATGGTTGTGGTTGATTTTGTTGGATTTGTAGACATGTTCAAAGTGTGCATGATTTGTAGAGGGTTTATCCTTGAGAACATGGACATGTCCTTTGTTAGGAAGGATAGATATGCTAGCTTTAGGGATGGAAGTCTTATTCTTTTATTTTGGGAAGGACCATGTAATAGGGAGATCAACGCAGATGAGAGAAGATGGAATGAAGTTCATGAGGATCTTCTCACTGGATTTTGATAGTATATATGATCCACCCAACACAGGTATTAAGGGTTTTCATGTCTGATAGAGAAGATGAAGAATGCCTTGAAGTAGTAGGTACAACAGAGGGATTTTGGGCTAATAAATTGGGAGGAGGCACCTACAACCATAGACATGCTGCGAAAGTTGTCCACATCCCATAGGTAAGGTGGTAGTCTAGATATAGAGACCCAACATGTGCCTCCATTAGCGGAATGCGAAGCTCCTTTATCAAGGGTCCGTTGAGTAATTTGATCTTGAAAAAATCTCTCACCACATGGGATGGTGATGGTAAGACCATAAAGGTATTGAGTTTGGTCCCTACATGCAAGGTGTATAACAATTGAGAATATTAAAGAGTTTTAGGCTCTTGGATATTACATGCTGGTATGAGGATACCAAAGGTCCTGGCAATGTCAAGGATTCTAACATGTTGTCTAGGTTTTTTGGATTCATAGGAGAAGGATACGACCTGCCGTGACCTTCATAGAGCTCATAGAATTATCAAGGAGGTCGAATACCATCTCTTAATAGGAGGAGGAGGAGTGGTTATCCTTATGAGCAGGTGTAGAGTCTCAATGGAAGTGGGTGTTGAGGTTGATGATGTTTTGATGGGAAGGTGGAGGATAAATCAAGGTATATTGGATTTTTAGTTGATTCATTAGATCTGAATGGGGATGGGGTATAATCCAAGATCCTCTCATGATGGAGAGTTTAGGCTTCCTCATGATGAATACGAGAGTATAGATGTGGTTCTTATTCATGGATATGGAATGGTGAGAGATTGCATGGTGATGTGGTCAGTCACAGGCAAGGGCAAGCAACAAGAAGGAGTTGTGTGTCTTGAGAAGTTTTAGGATAAGTATTCTATGATGTTTAGGGGGTATGGAATGCACTTTCTTATGGGAAAGGGTAAAACACTCTAGTATGAGAAGCATAAGTGCCTTTTGAATGGACAACATAAGTATCTTTTGAATGGGTTAGAAAGGTGCGAGTAGGCAAAGTTGTCTTGTAAAAATATTGTGACTATTAGATCGTCTGTAGTTTCATGTTGATCGTGAGGAAGAGAATTGTTTGGAGAAGTGACTATGTTTTCCACAAACATAGAAAAATTTAGGTCTTTGCCAATTATACTTCTTATGTATAACAAGGTTACATCTAGAAACATAATTTTTTAATGTTTGATTTTCTTTCTCCAACATAAACTAATCCATGACGTTTGTAAAAATGGTCTTGCATAATGTATTTGATACAAAATGAATAAACAACTGAAGGTAATTTATTAGAATCTGGGATGACATAGAGGTATTTGTTTCTATCTGTAACATAGTTGTGGTTATTTTCTTTAGATCTCCTTTTCTGATCTTAACCTTGTAAAGACTATGGAGTTGGCTGGTAAAGGTGATTTAGATTCTCTCTTGCGTCTACATTGTATTGGAGAATAATATGATCCGACCTATGGTTATTATCAAGGTTTACCAAGACAATGAATCTGACATGAGATGACCTTGTGTTGTTGTATCTTTAGATAATCAAAGACTCACGCAGTAGTTGATCTAATATGTCTTCTTTAATTATTGATTCTTATTTTACAATTTCTTTGGTCATTTTGCACGAGGCAAATTCTTATCAGGAATGTGGAGTAATTCAGGGGAGGAGATGCAAGATATCATTGCTGCATATCTAGTTAGAGATAGGTAAACTAAATATATAGGGAAGGGAGTGAGTGGAGGGTGAGGCCGGAGCTAGTGGTGTGTTGTGTCCCTTACCCGCCCCAACACTTGGTATTGGTCCATGAGAGCCTTACCTTCAGCTTCAATGGTGAGTGGATATGTCTCTAGGACCCTTCCCCAAGGATCTACCTATAAACTTTTGTTCATAAACTCTTATGTCTGCCCTCCCAAACTCTATGTTTACACCCTTCCCATCATTTAGGGAACAACAATGGTGGAAACTATTGGAAATGAAAGCTACCAGTGGACAAGTCTGTCTTAATCTCAATATATCTCTCTTTCTCTCTCTTCCCACATGTACTACATGTTTGCGTATGTATTGTATCCCTAGTATCCCATATGTGCAAACGATTAGGTCTCTATTTCCTTTCGCGTGCAACAATTATAGTTTATGATGTTTCCAAACCTAATACATTTGTGTTTTATGTTGTTTTCTTTTCTCTGTGTTGGGCTCTTTTCGATTTTATTCAACATAGTTTGAAAAAGATGAGTGGCTAAGGCTTATTACTCCTAGATACTCTAACTCACATGGCTAGTGGCCATATACTTGGAACTCTAAGAGAGGTAAATATGGTTATATTGAGATGCCTCATAAGTGATTACAAGGATTGTACAAATAGGAATATAGACATGTTATAACTCCTATACTCAACAATATGGAAGTAAACACATAACCATCTAATACTTCCCCTCAAGCCAAAGTATCTGTGCAACACATGTCCAATTTTGGCAAGAAAAACTGAAAAGGGAAAAAGATATACTAAACTCATACAAAATATGATTCATTTAGTCTTCTTACCATGATGCTGATTCATTGTCTATCATCTCTTCCACTATTGACTATTGTGATGATGCAAGTTAGGGCCGATATCAAGATAATGACGTTGTGATTGGAGTTGCTACATCTGAGCAAAAATAGTGGGACCTTCTTGGTGGTAGATGATGTGAAAACTGAGGAAGAAGAGGATAGGGAAGTCTCTAGACCTTCTTATTGGAGGAGTATGTGAATGTCAAGGAGGAAGATGATGGAGAAGTCCCTGTCTTGGGCAGACAACAAAGTGACACACCTAGAACATGGATGTCGAGTGATTGGATGATATATCTCTTGGAAAACTATGTCACAACATGAACCTAAAAATAAAAGTGGATGCTGAACATGATCATGATCTCACCGTGGAAGGGTTGTACTAGTGTCACATCTATTACTGATGGAGATGGTCGGGGGATGTATAGAGAGAGATATAGATACAATCAGATGACTGATGGAAGTATTTGAGGGGGAGTTGGCTGAGGAGATGGTGTTGGTGATGAGTGGATGAGATGCATACATCAATGATGAGAAATCATAGATGTGGGAGACTTGGAAAATATTTGACGGAGAGACAATAGGTAGGGGTGGTTGTGTCTATAGGTGAGTGGAGTGGTGGCGGTAGGCAGGAAACTAGGTGAAAACATGAGAGTAATGTTCAATGTTATCACTGTTCATGCTACAGGTATAGGATGAAATCGGTGTTGATGGGAAACAAACTGGCTTGGAACAGAAGTAAAAAAGAATGAAGATGGAGAGTGAAAAGAAAAGAAAAGAAACAGGTGATGTTTGGAAACAAGACATAATATATAATAGAAGAAGGGGATCAAAAAGGAAATTGAAAGAGTGGGCATGGGATCAAGAAAAAAGAAATTTAAGTGAGGGGCAATTGGGAAAAATAAAATGGAAATGTGAAGAATTAAAAAAAAACAATGAGTGGGGAGATTACAAAGTGAAATAGTTAGAAAAAAGGAAAATAAGAAACTAGTCATTGACCAAATAAAGAAAAAAAATAAAATGACCACTTCTATTGAAAAAGTAAGAGAGGGGAATAAATATATTGATTTGGAAAGAAAAAGGACAAAAAGGAAGAGGGAGAAAGTTAAATCTGCTTCACTATTAGGCCATGGTAATTAGAAAGATTCTTGGTGGGAGGCCAAACTAAGATGGAACGACAATTGGAAGAATAAGGTAGGCGACTAGCTTGGAGAAGAAGATATGCAGTTGGTCTAGAGAAGAAGGAAGGCAAATAGTTTGGAGAGGGAGGTAAATGGATTCCTTGGAGAAGGAGGGTCGTTGTATTATATAGGAAGGTGGGAAATTGGATAGGATAGTGGATGAAAAGAGGGACAATGGTTGAATCATACAAAAGGTAAAAGGAAGTCAAAGGGAAAGAGAATTAGCAACAAAAGGCATAAAGACAACATATCAAGAGAGAAGGGCTCCCCGCCCCCTATCTAGTCTTTTCTTTTCTTTCTCTTATAGAATCTTCACTCTAATACCATATAAGAGTGGTAAATATGATTATATGGGAATGCCTTACAAGTGATTCAAGGCTTGTATAAAAAGTAGTTAAGATAGGATAACACTCATGTAGTCATTGATATGGGACTAAACACATAAACCTCTAATTGGAATTTTAGGCAACAACTATCTCCTTATGTCAACTGTTCACTATCTTTGTTGTTTCCCAAGATATTTTATGTAATACATTAACCATAACCGTACACCAAGGCTACAATTAATTGATGTATTGTTGGTGGAACTTCTCTTACTTCACATATGTTTGGTTATCTTATGAGGGTTTTGGAGAACCGTTAAGGATACAATATGTGTCCCCTCATATAAATGACAAATAAAGGATAATATTTAACACTCCCCCTCAAGCTGGAGCATAGATATCAATCATGCCCAACTTGTCCATAAGAGAGAAAACGAGTATCTTGGCCATTAGATTTATAAATATGTTAGCAATATGATCTTCTAAGTGAGTGAAAGGAGTGCAAATATGACCAGTCAGGATAACTTCTCTGATAAAGTGACAATCAACTTCAATGTGCTTGGTCCTCTCATGATAAACATAATTATTGACAATAAAAATAGCTGCTTTATCATCACAATGCATGAGAATAGGATCAGAGGAGCTCACACCAAGGTCTTTTAGGAGAGACTATACCCACAGAAGTTCACAAGCTGTGTGAGCAATGGCACGGTACTCGGCCTCAATGCTAGATCTAGCAACAACATTTTGTGGTGCTATACCCCCATGCTGGTGCATTTTCGGTGGCGCGCGAAGGGTTGTGGCATCGGTTTGGAAACCGACGCCTAACAGTTGGCCTTTTAGCAGCGCCCACATAGGTGTCGCATTAAAACCGACGCTAAAGGCCTTAAATAACCGACACTAAAGGCCGGTTATGTACTAGTGGAAGTAGATTTTCTATCAATCTTACTTCCAACATAGTCAGAATCAGAATAGCCTTCAAGAGAGCAATGGCCATGTTTCATATAGAAAATGCCTTTACCAGGAGATTTCTTCAAATACCTCTAAATATGACACAGTGCTTCGCAGTGACACTGTCTAGGCTTGTCAAGATACATGCTAACAAGGCCAACTGTAGTAGAAATATAAGCTCTAGTAACAGTCAAATAGATTAACTTTCCAATAAAGAGATGATGATGATGAATCTCCCTTGTATCCTGACAGTAAGCTTCCCTTTAGGAACAACAACAACAGAAAGAGAAACAATAAAGTTACTAACATGAACACTAAAATGAGCAATAGAAACATAACAAACAATACTATGAGATGTGCATGAACGAGTGACTTTCTGAAGTTCAATAGGCAGATGCAGATCAGAAATTACCTCATCTGGCGTAGGACCTTCTAGAGGAGAAGATTGGTTGACTGTGGGGGGGTCTTCAGGAGGAGTAGAATGTGGTTGCTGATTCATGTGTTGGTAAATAATAAGAGGTGGGGACATAATCTCAGCAGGCTATATAGTAGAAGTAGAATCATTGATAATAGGTAGATGTGTTGAAATAATATCTAAATAGAGATTTTTCCCTTTAGTAGAATAAAATAGAGTATTTTCAAAGAATACCACATACTGCTTGTGAACCACTTCCTAGAAGTAGGACTATAACACCGATGTCCTTTTGGAGTACACAAATATCCAAGAAAAATGCATTTTTCTACTCTAGGAGACAACTTATCATGATTTGGTTCAAGTAGACAAACAAAAAAGGTTGACCCAAAAATCCGCGGAGGAATAGAAAAAATGGGAAGTTTGGGTTGTAGGATGTGAATTGAAATTTGGTTCGTAATAACAGATGAGGGCATGCGATTAATAAAAAAACAAGCAGTGAGAATAGCTTCAGGCCAAAACTATTTCAGAATGTTGGAATGCATTATAATAGTTCTAGTAACTTCAAGTAAATGCCTATTTTTCCATTCAACAACTCCGTTCTGTTGAGGTGTGTAGGCACAACATGTTTGATGAATGGTGCCAACAAATCGACAAAAAAGTTCAACATCCTTTTGAATAAACTCCAAGGAATTATCAGTGTGCATAATTTTAATAGGCATTGAGAATTGAGTTTTAATTTCAACAAAAAAGAATTTAATTGTAGATAAGACTTGTGATCTATCTTTCATCAGAAAAAACCAAGTAGCACGGAAAAAACCATCAATGAACATAATAAAATATTTGTTTCCTGACAGACTTGTAACATTACATGGAACCCATACATCAAAATGAACTAAATCAAAAATAGCTTTACTACCAATCTGAGTCCTTCTAGGAAAGACAATTATAGACTGTTTGCCTAACTAGCATGACTCACACTAGAAACTATGTGTTCCTACACCAGAAATAACATGCTTTATTTTATCAACAGATGGGCGCCCAAGTCTCTAGTGCCACTGTAATGCAGAAACAAAAGAAGATAAAGATGAAGCTATAAATGTAGTGACAATCTTTTTCAAATCATCCAGTTAGTAGAGTCCATTAGGTCCTTCATGCCCCCACCAATCTTCATCCTCGTACGAAGGTCCTAAAAAATACAAGTACCTAGTACAAAGGTCGAACTGCAGTTCAAGTTACACACAATTTTGCTGACAGATAACAGATTCAAAGGAAACCTTAGCACATATAGAGCAGATCTTAGAAGAAAGTGAGTATAAATATCACAAATTCTAGACACGGTAGATTGGATCCATCAGTAAGGTAACAACAAATTTAGAGCAGAGTTTAGATAATTTATAGAAAAGAGATCTATTGGCCCAGATATATGGGAAGAAGCCCCACAATCAATCACCCATTTTGTATTACCACTAGTAGAAGATGGGGCAGTCAGAAAAATATAATCACAACCATTGAATGTAGCAGCATGTGCTCCAAACTCAACAACAATAGAGGAGGAAGCGTCAATTTTCTCTAGTAGTAGTCGTTCCACTTCCGAGCGAATGAACTCAGCAGTGGAGGAGCTTGAAGTATCATCAGTAGTAGGAGTCTGAGAAGCACCCTTAGATACAACATTGGTCCATGTAGGAGTGTCATATTTCTTCTGACTCCTATCCTTAGTGTGATTGGAATGACCACAAAAGTCACAGTACTACTGAGTAGCATACTCTTAGAAGTATTAGAATATGAACCATGACTAAGGGAACCATGTCCTCTACCAGAATCGGGGGGATGGTTGTCTTGAAACTGACCGCAACCCCATCCACGACCTCAGCCAACCATGGCAATAAGAGTAGTAGTGTCACCAGTGTCAGAAGTCAAGGCAGATGAAGAAGTCGACAAGCATTGAAGATGTTGAAACACACTCTCCAACATTGATAGTGGATCATGGACAAGAATTTGATCAACTACTCCAATGTACGACTCAGGAAGTCCACATAAGAACTAAACAACGTGAAGTTCCTACCATTGTCCTTGTATGGTGGCTAAGTCAGTAGACAGAGGATGGAGATTCTCAAGTTAAGCCTAGATTCCTTTGAAAGTAGAAAAATAATCAACAATATATGGCCCAGAGAAATGTAGACAGTTAGTTATTTGTTCAAGTCAAACACCTTCTTTGAATTCTTGCTGTGAGAATAGGTACTGTCCAATTGATCCTACATCTCCTTGGCAGTCGAGAGACAAAGAAGAGTAACACTGATGCGAGTTTCACTACTGTTGAGGATCCAAGTCATCACAGTAGAGTCATCTTTGACCCAATCATCGTAGGCCTTTATATCCTTACACTCGGAAGTACTGGGTGGAGCAGGAGGCACATCACGAGTCAAATGGGAATGCTTGCCATGGGATTTTGCATAAATATCCATGGAGCAGACTCAGTTTTGATAATTTTCCCAATCCAATTTCACGATAGTCACTTGTCGATGAAAATCATCATAGGAGGAAGCCATGACAGATTTTGAGCAGTAGTCACTTGTCGACAAAAATCAACATGGGAGGAAGCCATGACAGAATCTGAGCCCAATATAGCAGATAGAAGTAGTACCATAGAACTGCCTAGATCCTCCTTCTAGGTGGCATCAGATACAGACAAGACTGGATGGACCAGTTATATGAAGGCTACACTTAGGCGCAATAGAGAACCCAACGACTCAAGGGCCGATGCGGGCATGTAGAGAAGCTAGAGGAGTGAAGGCTACCCGGAGGCGACGGGTGACATTGAGTAGCCTGATGGCCCAGTGGCTAGCTGCTACAGTGGTGACGGGGCACTACGCCTGCGACAGTAGCAGGAGTAGGTGGCGGCGCTGGCTAGTTGTGGCAGTAGCCAGAGCTGCGACCCAGCATGGAGGAGAGGGAGGGAGGGTGGCAGTGGCTCAGAGAGGAGAGGAGAGGAGAGGAGTGGAGAGAGGGGAGGACAGAGACACCAAGAGGAGAAGGATAAGGGAGGGGCAAGCGATGCCGACAACATAGGGACATGTTATGTAACCTGCTCTGGTACCATCTTCTGAGGGTTTTGGAGAATCATTGAGGACACAATGTGTAGCCCCTCATATATTTATATAAAATGTTAAGAGAACAATTACATGTAGGTCTACATAGAGTAAAGGACAAATAAAGACTAATATTTAACAGGTTACACTCAACAAAATATGTCGATAATGATTTTTATTAATTTATTATACATACAATACCCAAAAGATAAACCTTGAGTGAGTAAAAAGTCCTAAGACAAATAATAAAAGAATATCTTATGTAAACTTCTTTGGGGTGACTTGAAAAAAATGATGTTACCAAGCATTTTAGTGTGTTTCTTAAGCTTTCCTTGGAGCTTGTTTCATTGGAATACACTTGAAATTTACTTTTTTATTTGACAAGTACTTAAAACAACCTACATTTTGTTTGATACATTGATAAAACCTTGGTGTTGCTTGTAGTATTCATACAATAATCAATCGTACATGAAGCAACGTCAAATTGTCTCATACTGAGGTGTAGTTTATATGATATATTTTTAAATATAGAATGTAATGGAACTCGATTAAAGAAAGCCTTGTGTACAAAGTGTATTAAAAGACAATGATGAACCATTGCAAGTAGTGTACCAGTATGAACATGAATACAATAATAGTTTAAGATGATCAATCATAGGTTTAAGGGTTGTTCTTCATATATGGGGGTTGGACCTACTAGAAATACTACACATATATAATATAGTGTTAATTGTTTTTGGCATTTTGGGAACTTTAAGGACACATGTTGCAAGGAAATATGTTCAAATCTAGCATTTGAAGCTCTTTATGATTCAACTAAAGACTAGATGATTGCCATAAGACTTACTTACTAATATTTCCCTTGGGTAGATCTCATTGGGAAGATGGTAGCAAAAAAGATTTACAATAAAAAATCCTTTTTAGACGTATAACTTATCATGGGAAACCGAGTTTGCTACTGGAATGCATGAAGATAAGTATGTGTTTAATTGAATTTGATAGGAACAGTGATAAAACAATTTACATTTTTGTAAAGGAAGGTTTGAAATGGATTGAGAATATCTAACTCAATGTGGGACAATGAACTAGTGGAAGAGGAAATGTACATAATAGTCCCTGGATGCTGGTACTTGCATTTATCCCCATACACTATTGCACTTTGGATATCATGTGTTGTTTTCTTGAACACTTAAGAATCTCTTGGGACTCTTTCTTATTTACGTGATGAATATGAATTTCTTGTCTAACTCTCCTTATTGAATTCTTGATCTATGACATCACCCCATAGGTTTGTCATTGGCATATAAGTGCATAACCAATGTTGTGGTATTAGGGGAGCTTTAATAGGAAGTCTCTCATGATAGAGATGCTTTAAAAGATAACATCTCTAGAATTATTATAGAGGGATGAACTCCTCTATACCATTTTGTGTCTTCATTTGTACTATTATCCTAAGGGAACATAGTGTGAGCCTTAGGGAGGTGTATCACCCCCATTGCAATTGAAATATCAAATCCAAAATTAGGGCATTCTGGTCCTATATTAGTCATTATCTTCATCATTTTTAGGCACATATACATGGACAAGAAACATATATCACATTTTATCATGAAGTTTGGCCTCCATTAATAGATTTGTTGCAGAAGTCCAATGATGTACACTAGAGCTACTTGTTTAGGATGTGCTAGGTCATCACAAACTCAAGTATTATGTGGACCTCAATTTTAGTAACCTTATGGCTCATCCGTCCCTAATATTTTAGGATTACCACCACAAATATGTATCGTCTCTTATTGGTGAACCACCTTAGGAGGTTGGCATACAAGGAGAGAGTTGCGTGCAAGTTACCACTTTATGCAAGGAGTGTAATGGGTGATAGATATACAAGATACCTATAGAACTTGATTGGATATGAGGAATATGAGCCATTGGATATGGATGTGGAGTATACAATAGGAATATGTAGAGATTCATTCTAGAGAAATATACAAATGGAGGTTTCTCAGATGCCTTGAATTGTAGTTTAGGTGTTATGTATTTTTTTTAGATTTTCTAGATGACGGATTGGAACAAATTTATGTGTTCTTGGCCATCATTTATAATATTTAGAGATTTAGTGGAAGTATGATAAGTAAGATGAGTCCCCTTGAGACTTCCCACAAGTCTCGATATATAGAAATCTTGAGACCTTTTATGAATCATCTACCATAAGTCTTAGGTTGATTTGTCCATGTGTATATAACTAATAAAACATAGGATACTCATATATTTATCGTCATACATGCATTAATGATAACATATCTCTATATTACATGAGTAAATGAAATGGAGTTAAAAGTCATTAAGCTTATTTAATATTTAAGTAGTCAGCCAAATCATATCGCATGTATTATTGTTAGGTAGTACTTAATAATACTAGTTTGAACCAATTTTTATTATTATAATTATTTTATCAATTTAATACATCAAAAAATGTGTACATAGTTACAACAATATTTGTTTTAACATACTTAAAACTCTAAAACAACGTTGACTTTTTTTTATTCATGTAGAGATAGGTTCTTGTTTCATTTTTTGAATTTATTGTGTAATTTATTAATTATACAGAACAACTCTCTTATTATTTTCTTCAAATTTGTTTTCATATTTGTCCATTCATCAAACTATCTTATATATTATGACTACTCTATCATCTAGATCATCATAATTCTTCATTTTATAAAATGTTATGTCAAAAATATTTGCGATGTACTCCATCTTTTCCTAATGTTTGATACTCCTAGAAAAATATATGATAGAAATATCATAAACCATGATTTCAGGTCATTCATAGAAGATATAGCGGCTATGAAGCCATCACCTAGATAATGTTCCCATTTCGTGCCCATTGGTAAGAACATCCGTGCATGTGCCCACATTATTGCGAGAGGAGAAACCTCAATAAGATCATACATTTTCCCTAGGAAACCCTTCTATGATGTAAAAGTGTCACAAGATTTGTCCCGATGCCCCCTTTCTTCTAGTAATGCCATTCACTAGGACATGGGAATCAAATTTCCACATCCTTTCTATTATGTCTCTATCATCATAGTATGTTGTCTCCTTAATTTATTGCTCTATACCCTTTTTCACTCATTGTATAACCATATGACATCCGAAATGGTTGTATTTTATCCGCAAATATCACACTAATACTTCCTAGATTGGAAGTAGTATACAATAGTTGTCTGCTCGAGATCTCCTGATTATAAGGCTATCATAAAACATCAAACAAGGAAAAACTCCCTTTACATACATTGATTTCTTATTTTTCCATACATACTTGAATAATTTAAAAACTCCAAAAATGTGTAACATTTTATATTAGTAAATTTCTTGTTTAATTTATAGAGTAGCCTTCCAATCTCATAGTTCCTCTCATAAGTAGCTGAAAGTCCTCATAATCAAATTGAAAGATATCTTGTAGTTCCATAAAAAAGACATATAAAATATAAAAACACAATTAAATTCCAAAAAATAAGAAAGAGTCCTATTTTCATATCTACCAAAATTATCTTCAATAGTTCATCTAGATGATAGATATACTTCAAACAACACTCTTTCTATTTCTATTTTTCCTTATTAGATCAAGATAATTCCAAAATAAAAGCATTAACCTATATATTGTTTATAACAAGATCCCAAGTAATGTCTCCCAAATTGACACACTAACTTTAACATATTGAATGAACATAATATTACATGTATCTACATGTTTTATTATATTTTAATCCAAATAATAACTAACTATACTTTAGGCCCAATTATACAATTTTCTAATTCTTTTTGTTTTTGTTATCATAATTGGTGAATTTCCTTTCATCACATCTGTAATCATATATCATTTTATTGGACATTATTTTGCATATTGAAATTCTTTAAGTTTTATGTTTAGCTCTATTATTCCAACAAAGGAAAAATACTACATGTATGTGAAAAAGAGCAATTCAGAATAGGAGGGATCTAACATATATATGGTTCCATCTTGAAGTTTAATATCTCCACTACCTAGTAGGCGTTGACTACTAGGATTTCTAAACTTGATAATAACATATATTAACCTTTAGTAAAACTTACATCAAGACCCTTTCAACTTAAGGATAACCAACCACTTTTATAGGCAGAAGTCCCAAACCTAACTATCACAAGGGATACATAACACAACGCCTACTTTTTTAAATATAGAACAAGTAGTATACGAAAAGAAATTATAAGAAATATATTTGATAGGTTCACACAATTACAACGAGGAATCAACAACCACACAATGCACAAGTAATAGGTTGAACACATAAAATTATTCTCTCACTAGAAGTATTCTCTTTACATAGGTGAACAAATGTAATCTTAACAAATCTAAAGACTCGTGCTCATAGTTTATGTTTCTATTTACAGTTTACCAATGCTTAGAACAAGTTGACTATCTTCTACATTGTTGTTGTGTTTCTAATGGGTAAACACCCCAATCATAAGTATTATGGTGGATAACTATGCACTAATAGGATTGGAAACTACTATTTATCCACTTGTATGTTCCAAGTTTAAATCCATCTAGCCTTATAACATATAGTCACAATACACTGATATCAATGGATTTCCTATTGTAAAATGCTCTTGACTCACTATACTACCTAATACAATTTAGTTGAATGGGAGAACTTTTACTAATGGAAGCCACCAATCAAATTTATTAGTCAAGGACAAATACATGGTTTCATTGGACTTCATGGTGAATTTATTTTGATGAGAGGTATTTTCCAAGATAGTAATTGGAGTTAGTTGAATTTATCTAGGACAAATCCAACTAAAATTAATCACTATTTTGGAAATGGGTCTGGTTAGGTAATTTTTTTACTAGGGAAATTTAATAGATGTGTATAACACATCATTATTGATTTGATCAAATTGACTTTTCAAAGAAGGACCCAAGCAAATA
The DNA here is from genome assembly GCA_963693085.1 of Alisma plantago-aquatica. NCBI lineage: Eukaryota > Viridiplantae > Streptophyta > Magnoliopsida > Alismatales > Alismataceae > Alisma > Alisma plantago-aquatica. Next base: position 1,513,155,833 of record OY856410.1, on the reverse strand, counting down.
ACTACTGAAATATATAAATAGTGAGATACATAGTTAATTCATAAGTTTTCTTAGTAACATTATTCTAATAAGTATTGAGTGCATAAAGGCATACAAAATAATTTTGGTTCCTCAAGTATGCTAATGGATAAATATGATATTGTAATCAAATTTAATTGGTGAGGTATGTCTTATAGTATATACAACTTTAGTTTTGAAATATATATATCTCTAATGTGTCATTTTTACTTACAATGTCTTAGAATTATATAATAGAAAAAGTGAATGTAATGGAATTCATCATCAAGATTGGCATTCAGATCAACACTCATCATGGCTCCTTTCTTCTATTTTAATCTTCTTCCTATTTTTGAATAACATTGTCGTGACTCTGAGACCTATGACTTGCTTATTCTATGTTTTTGTGATTCCCTAATTGTGAGTCAAGGTGTCTACCACTTTGATGGTCCCTTGTTATTTGATATGAAATTCTATTATTTCAAAATGTGTTTATAATGCCAATACATTACTCCTATTCTAGATTCAATGTCAAATGGGAGTCTAAATGCTTCATCCAGAAACTATCCTCATTGCACAATGACGATGACCTCTAATCCACTTCTTGAAAATTCATTTGAGTTGGTTAGGAGAGAGAAATTATCCATGCATATATGTGAAGTAGTATTTATCTATAATTTGGTTAAGGTGGTTTCTGGAGCCTAAAATAATCCCATTCCAAGTATAATAGTCCAATATCATTCTGCTCCCTTGATTCTATGTTCACAATCATTTGCATAGGAAGAGGTACCATTGAAATAAACAAGTCTTTTTTATCTTTTTGTAAAATGGTATTGGTCCTACACCATGTACATGGGTTATTGGAAGTCACCCATGGTCTTATACAAAAGGATAGAGTTGTGCATATTATAATATATTTAATTTCTCTCTAGTTATATTTTCAATACTACAACAGAGCTTAGAATACAATTATGAGGAGATTGACAAATCATAGAGGTATAACTACCATTTCTCTTAGAGGATTTGCATTCCCTCTAGAAGTGTTTCCACTATTGTTGCCTTGCCCATGCTTGTATATCATATTCATCATGCTACCGTGAGGAAATCATCTCTGATCATCATCTTTGGAGATTGTCTTTTGTCAGTTAGGGAGGAGTTGTCATCTTCTTTCCTACTTCATACATTTTAAGGATTATATCCTTCCCCATGAAGGTCTATAAGGCCCTTGATCCCCTTAGTCACTACCTATAGAGCCATCCTACTCAGTTAGCATAGACTATAGGAAACATTGATATTCTTGTCATCAATCAAGAATGCCATGTGGCCAAATACTTATATCTGCTCTAGTTGTAGTAGACATGGTGTGTTGTCCTTTAGAAACAATGTGTCTTCACTGGGTTCCCCATAGCTAGAGATTCCTATCCTCTTTATGGCAGTGACATGGCGTGTCTTCCGTCCGAAACAATGTTTCATGCCCATGGCGTTGAAATTCGTGGAGGTTGAAAATGCCATTTTCACCTTTTGAACATGGAGAGTCAAACATCAGTGAGTTTTAGGAATTCATGCATGACAAAACCCCTCCTTCATTCATGTGACCGTAGTTAAAACTTCATGTGAGACATCAATGAGTTCTAGACTCTCAATCATGATTCTTCCATTCTACTATATGTCGGGCCCCTGATGAGAACTTCTTAGTCTCTTTTCACATGGCATACATATTATATAACATGAGTAGGACTTCTCCTCCAGTCATGTGCTTTCTTCTACATTGACCTGATAATGTAAAAAAGCATAAATAAATTGTTGAGAATCCTCAGTACTCTCTCCTAGTTGTTCCTAAACATGTCATCACTTCTCAGAAAGTCAATGACCAAGTGTTGCAAAGTCAGGGTATACTTCGTAGGTTAAGGAAAGGATGAACATCTTACTAATGATCCACCTAAAGATCAATTCTCTTCATAGGATCATCATGATTCCAATCATACATATACTTAATGAAATTCCATGGATCCCTAGGGATTTGATTGGTTTCCTATGATTGGATAATTTTGAAAATCCTTTTCATATGTCGAATTGTAGGTCTTCAAAATTGAGTTCATGTAATTGGTTTAATATTTTAATTTTCCAAAAAAATACTTCCATGTGATGGCTTTGTTGTATTTTTGGTTGTAACATATGAATATCTAAACTAACAAGAACAATATTACTTTGAAAAATAATTTAACATTTTGATAACCAAATCATTTGTATAATAAAAGAAATTCGAAATCCTAAATCAGAAGTAAACCATGTTCCACTAATGTTGAACCAATAGTAAAATCACCAAAATACACATATAATTGAGATAAAAAATCATCTAAGATATGGAAAGAACATTATTCCAAAGTATGGCTTTGTATTTGAGCTAACTTGTATGACTACTGCACAAACATTAGAAGGATAGCTACATAATAAGATGTAGTGGTCAACAAAGAAAAGGTAAGCATTACATACTAGATGATACAAGAATATCAATATATACTAGATGACTAAGAAAAGCATCATAAGATATTTGTAGTTTAACTAATAGTAAAACCAACTAGTTTTGTCTATTTTGAGTTGAAGCGTGAAGAGTGCAAGAATTGCACAACTTCTACTTAGAAGCAGTAAAAGCCAAATTCCTTCCATGGCAAATTTTCAAATGAAAGTAAATTAGTAGTGCCTAGAGTAGTATTTCCTACACTAGTGGATGCCTGAAATAGAAGACACATGTGTGGAGAAATCAAAACTCCTTCAGTTTCATGCCATTAATGCAGAGAAATGAATGGTGCCATGAATAAGTAAAATATGCCTTTGATTTCATAGAGAAAGGAATAGTAGGAATGGTATCATGTTGGATCAATGTTCCGATGTGCATTTCAGAAACATGTATTCCACTCATGCGCATAACCTCCAATTGGGAAAGCTAAAAGAGGGAATTCATTTTCACTCTCTTTTTTCTTGGAACTCAGGTTGTAAACCCTATATATATAGAAGTACAAAAAGTCTAGGGAAGTAGTTTTCTAGGGTTATGAAAAACCAATTATTTAAAACATATCTTGGAAGTATATTTTCTTATTTTTCTAATGCACTTAAAAAGAACCAATTGGAGCCTAGGTTGCAAACATCACCTTCCACATCACTAGTGGTGAGGAAATTAGGAATAATCTACATATTATCTACTCAAACAACATCACAATGATATAATATATAATGGGGGAGACTTACAACCTCATCAAGAAAATAAGACCCTATTTTAATGATCTACACGTCTCATAGAGGACTTTAAGACTATCATCTCATTTTATATAGATTCAATAAAGCTTCAAAAACTACATGATCAGATGCATATCATCCAAATTTTTGTTGGGATCCATAAGGAAAATGGAGTCATAATTCAAGTTATTCTCTCCACTCTTGGAAATCATATCAATGTGTTTCTTACACTTTCTTAGTATAAATATCCTATTAATCCTTTAAGTAACCACTTTAATATTATTAGATAGAATATTGCCAATATATAAACCACATGAGGGCAGTGTTGTGGTGGAAGAGGGGTGGTTTAGTCTAGTGGAGGAAGGGCTCAAATCGAATACACTCATTGCGGTAAGAAGGGGAACTACAAGGAAAGCTTTATGATCGTCACAAAACTCTTACTACAAATATTGTCTCTTTCAAGGAGTATTCTAAGGGTCAATTCACCATATAAAAATGAGTGTTAAATAATATAATCAACTCTTTCATATGTGAGCATCTCAACAAGTACCTTCCTACATCACTTCAAATTCTAAAAAGTAATGAACACCTTATTTTTGACAAGATAGTGGCTAAAGGTAGGTGGAAACCTATAACAAACTCCAATAATGTACCAATATCTCTCATATAAGTTTTCTAGATGACATTATTGTTTTTTCTAACTCATCTACACAATTTTAAGAAATCATCCAATGCTCTCTATGTTTGAACAAACCTCCAGACATTTTTTCTTTTTGGAAATGACCCATTATTCTTCTCCAAGGGTGTTTCCACTCATCTATAGAGACAAATATGTGAATCTAGTAATCTTACTAACGTGTGGGACCTAAATAAACAACTAAGGGTTACAATAATATAAGATAATAATGAAATCTACTTATGTAGATATCAAATAGAAGGTCAAGAGACGTGTTAAGGCTAAGAAGTTGATATTTCCTCAAAAAGGTGTGCATGCAATCAATAAAAATAAACTAAACAACATGTTCAAGACCCGAAATTGGATGGGTCAATAGTAGTTTTGCTTAAGCTCTTCTCTACATAAAGACAACACATAAAAATCAATCATTTAGTTCACCATGTGAATCAAGAACAAAATGATTTGTTTGACTTAATTCTAATTTTACTTAAGATGATTACAAATATTTTCTCAAGAAATTACTTCAAGAAATATTATTTGGTGCAAAGTCACCTATTAACCATGTGATGAAAGTTCAAAAAATAGTTTCAATTTCACTCTTTATTCTAATGTCATGCAACATTATGATTGATGACGTATGCCTACTAGCCTCCTAGGTAGCTAAATTATTGTATTCCAACTAACAATCTAGCATGTGAAAATTTATTCTCCTAATTTCCTTTACAGAAAACACTCTTCAACCTTCTTTACTTGTGCAAGGAGAATTAAGTATAGAAACTTCTACTCACTTCAATGTGATAGACAGTTTAATCTCTAATTAGCCTCTACTAAATATGTCTACCTCCTGAGTATGATGAATTCAAGGATTTTGGGAACCTTGAACATAGATTCTCATATCGATCGTAAGAAATTAGAGAATCAATAAAGGAAATTTGAATTAAATGTAAAATTTGTACATCACATGACTAATAGGGGTTGAAAAGGAATCAAACATAAGCAGATATACTACATATCTATAGGTGATTCAAAAACAATCTTATAAACTATGTTTTTAACAAGTTTCATGGAGAACTATAGAGAAACAAAGAAGAAGAGGGAGAGAAATGTGACACAACAAAAGTAGAGTAGAAATCCTCTACTAAGGAGATGCACAAGAGGCTTCTCTAGCACGAGGAGGAAATCCTACCCTTTTCCCTTCTTATTACTTTCAGACTCTTCTAGAGTCGAATCTCCCTTTGGGTTGCCTCTTTCTCTTTTCTTGAGGTTGGTTTTAAAAAAATGATAGATATCTCCCTATAACCACTCTCTTGATCTTTATAATTATTTTCAATTTTGACTAGACATGGTGGTCTGGAAGGAGATACGGATAACACCCAAATTCAGGCATCAATGCTAAGCATTTATTTATGGTTTGTGTTATTATAGATTTAAAAATAACCCTAGATCCTTATCTTTTAGTAATTTATATCTTTTCATAGATAAAGTTGCTCAACTAGCCAATTTTAGGACTTGTAGGCACCAAACCTGAAAAGACATCTATTCTCTAAGATTTCTCCCCAACGCATGGTTTTTGCAGCAACTAGACTTCCATCCGTTGTGATCGTGACTAAGAAGGATGCCACGATTGCGGCTAAGAAGACAACGCCATGAATGCGGCCAAGACATTGTATTGACCGACACTCGGCATGATCGGATCGAGGCCAAGGCCACGACCGTGGTACATCAGTGCGACCGTGGCACACGACCGCGACCGCGGCACAACCACCTCGATCGCAGGGTCTATCTCGACTGAGGCATCTATCTCGATCCGCCTCAACCACATCATCTGTGTCAACTGCGACCCTCGGCATGACCGTGGCCAGCCTGACATGGTCGAGCCAAGACTAGGGCCATGATCAGAATAGGTGCTACAACCACTCATTACGTACACTCTGCCTTCACCTATAAATACCCACCCCTCGCGACCTAGAGAGGGGTTGCAAATTTTTAGAGGTTCCACATTTTGGTTCTAACCTATTTTGGTTCCCAGAACCCCGTGGGAGAGTTCTAAGGTCTGAAAGGGCTGAAGTGGTCATCCTACGTCTGTTCCTTCAGTTTTCTTCCATCTACCACCATCTTATACCACCATTCACCCATATCCTACCATTCCCAGCCATTTTCCACCTCCATACACCCAATGAGCTGCTGTTTGGGGCAGGATCAAAGAGAAAGGAGGCCAAGTAGTCCAGAAGACCAAGGAGGATGACCCAAAGATGAGATCTGACCCATACAGAGGCTAAGGAGTGAGATCCACCTCTCCTCTATGGGCTAAATCTCTTCTTCTTCTCCTTTATTTCTATACAAACGATGTTCTTACATCTTTATTTGATACCAACTATGCTTGTCCATGGATAGTTGAGCTCCTTCTTGGCTATGTAGCCCATTTTGGGCATGTTTATGTACTTTTACCTTAATCAAGAAGTTTTATTTCAGATCTAGTATGTTTTATGTTCTACCTTCTCTTTCTGGTTATGATTGCTAGTTTAGTTGATCTCTTTTTTGCTTGAACTTCCATTTCTTCCTATAAATAGAGATTCATTGTAGAAATAGAAAAGATAAGGTAGTTTGGATCAAAATCTGAAAGGAGGATGGTTCAAGGTGTTCTATACAGAACTATAGACCTGGGTACAGCCGGAGCCAGCCCGACACGGTCAGGCCCACTACCTAGTTCTACACAGATCACACATGTTCCTAGCATCTCAGAATATTCTAGATGTCTGCCCAAATCCTCAGTTTCCTTGGACCAGGCTCTGCTAGGGTTTAATGGTGGCGGGCGATTAGCGTGCGATCCAAGGAAGATCCGACCGTCCGACGGCGGCGGCCGTCGGATATCCCTCTGGGTGGGCACTCCGCCTTCCGGAGTCTACTTCTCTCTTTCCCTCCGGGAGGGCACTCCGCCTTCCAGAGTCTACCTCTTATCTTCCTTCTCTGGGGATCATCGTTCGGTGAAGGGTTCTCTTTGGCTTACGAGGAGATAGAAGGTGAGTACATCTGTGGTCTTTTTGGTGGAGAGAGATGCTTCAGTCTCCCCTTCTCAGAAGGGTTACGAGGCAGAGCGTGCATGAGCATCGCGCTCAACAGTACGTACTTGAACGTAGAGATAGGTTTGCATCTTCTATGGTGCAACCAGAGACGATACTCCCGGACTTGAGGAATATCCTGGGATCGCCGCCTCCTCACGTGACACGATCGGAAACCTATCAGTCTGAAGATCAGCCTATATCTCGACAAGGAGAAGACGATCGTTGGGATGAGTTGAACGAGATGGTAGGGCAGGGTTCTGGAGAGTCATAGGTAGTGCCTCGACGGGAAGAAGCAGACTTTGTAGATGATAATAATGATGCTCAGAAGCAGGGAGAGATCAATATGGATAATGAATATCCATCGGGGCTTCAGAACAGTAGAGAGGAAGCACATTCAGATGTACACATGGTGGACCATAGCAGAAACGACGAGGGGGCAGGAGCTGAAATGGCTCCGAGGAACGTGGAACAACAGGAGACACCCCAACAACAGAAGCAGGCTGAGAAGCAATCGAGAAAGAATGATAGTTTACCGAGGAAGGCACAGTTGTACGGTGTTCCGCATGACACTTGTTTTAGATGTCTTGGGAGAGGACATTGGCAATCGCAATGTCAGAGAAGCAAGGTGTGTTATCAATGCCGCCGTCCTGGCCATGTTGCTGCGAGATGTCAGCAGAGAAGGATTCAACATCGAGCACCGGACTTACAGTCCAACAGGACGTTTCCTCCTTTACCGGCTCCACCGATCGGTGTGCCTGCGAGGGGAGCTCCTCAACACACACCGAAGAGGATATCTGTGGATTTAGGGTTGGATGATGATAAGAGATCTAGCATAGATACAGCTTTGAAGCGAGCTATAGAGATTTCTTGGCCGAATAGTCTTTCATGGACAGAGATTCACCCGTTTCTCCGTAGATGGTGGCCATCAGCTGCAGACTTATATAGGAGCGCTAACAAGAGGGCGGTAGCATTCTTTTCTTATGGCTGACAAAGGGTTACCTTTGTTTCGAGGGTTGAAGATTAATACAAGTCATATGAGTCTGGGAGAGAGACACTGTAAGAAGGAATCCTTCTGGTTTTGGGTGATGGATATGCCGTTGATTTGCAGAGATGATGAATCCGTGGAAGCTTTGATTAAACCTTTTGGCAAGGTTGTTCGTACCTCTGATTGGCAGAGGGACAAGGATGACATATCTGGTATTCTAATACAAGTGGAGGCTTTTAGTGAAGACGTTCTGCAATTCATAAACCTTACTTATGGGAACAGAAGAAATGCTGTGCAATTAGGAATGGTGGCGAGGGGACATGTGGGTGAAAGAAGGTTTACCCTCACAGAGCTAGGGATGGATCTTGAGATTCCTCAAGAGGTGTTGTATGGAGCTGAGAAGCAACAGGAGATCATCAACCCGGTGGATGAGGGAGCAGAGAAGATGAGGGAATCCAACACAACGGAATGCATTGTGGAGAATGGTCCTCGGGCGATGGAAGATGATGATAGGGAAGTAGGTGAAATACGTGACCTTTCACCTAGCAGACAGTGTCATAGAACTGATAGTTCTCAGAGAAGACACATAGTTGATGAAGAAGGAAATAGAAGAATTCTTCATAACAGAAGGTTGGATGACTATATAGATTTTGATTTCAAGAAAACGTGCAGGGTTAGAAGGAATGAACAAACAAGAGGGCGGCCGATCTTCAGATATCAGGATAGATATAGATCTAACTTGAGAACAAGAAGGGGAGGAGAATCCCTGGATAGAAGATTTTCTGATGATGACAGACATGGTTTTGATGAGTATAGTGAGGAATATGGGTGGTGGAATAGTCGCTAGGCGACGTTGGGGTGACGGATGATTGGGTCTCATAATTTAATGGATAGTACAGCTATATTTTGGAATATAAGAGGGGCTGCAAACAACCCAACTAGAAGGGTTTTGAGCAGGTTGTGTAGTAAACTTAGACCTGCAATTGTATGTCTTTTTGAACCTTTCCTTCATGCGGAGGTAGCGGAGGAGTTGCTTGATATTGTTCGACTGGACTGGGTAGTGGACAATGATGAAGAGGAGGGGAAGATTTCGTGTTATGTTGATATGAACTTGAAGCCTATGGTGATTAAGAAGACCGATCAGCATATTACTTTCAGAGGAGAGAAAGGTGATGGTTCCTTGTTCTATGTCACTGCAGTGTATGCAAGTTGTGATGCTGTAAAACAAAGAAGCTTATGGGATGATATTAGAGCCTTGGCGATGGATTTTGAAGATGACTGTTGGATGATTGCGGGGGATTTCAATATAGTGAGAGACCCTAGAGAAAAGAGAGGTGGCAATGTCCCGGGATATCAAGACATGTTTGATTTCAATACTTTGATTGCTGACAATTTTCTGAGTGAAGTTCATTTTGAAGGGAGTCGATATACCTGGGTGAATAAACAAATACTCACACCCACTGTGTGGGAGAGATTGGATCGGGTGCTGATTAATGGAAGATGGGAGGTGGAGAGACCTTCTACTCGATCTATTCATCTTACAAGATCGAGAGTTTCAGACCATTGTCCCATTGTTACTGTTCCTGGACAGCAGATTTATGCAAAGAGGATGAGCCACTTTACTTTTATGTCTTCGTGGCTTAGAGAGAACGGATGTCTAAATCTTATTGAACAAGCTTGGGGTGAAGAGGTGGATGGACACCCGTCTTTTATTTTCTGTCATAAGTTGAAGATGGTCAGAAAAGTCCTTCGTGATTGGAGTAAGAACACTATTGGTGATGTTAAACAGAGAATCAAAGATCTTGAGGACATTGTTTATACGACTCAGATGGCTTTTGATGAGAATCCGGTCCCTATCAATGAGTTGAATTTAAAGATCGCTGAAGAGGAACTTAATCACCTGCTTGACATGGAGGAAAACTTATGGAGAGAGAGGGCAAGGATCAACTGGCTTGAAGATGGTGAAAGAAATACCAAGTTCTATCATGCTGTGGTTAAGTGCAGGAGAAGACGTAGGTCCATTAGATCTGGGGTTCTACCGGATGGTTCAATGGAATCGAACCCCATTGCCATAGCGGAGGAAGCTGCTCGACACTATGAAGATTTGTTCAGAGATGGTGGAGATACTGATGATAGCGAGCTTATGCAGTTCTTACAATTTATCCCTGAAGTCATATCTTCATACGATAGTTGCTCCCTTACGATGATTCCCTCGGAGGAAGAGATCAGGAACACGATTAAAGAGATGGACAGTAACACGGTGCCCGGGCCTGATGGTTTTACGTTACCGTTTTTCACAGAAGCTTGGAATGTGATAAAGAATGATTTCTTGGAGTTAGCCAAAGTTTTTTTTCAAGGGCAGGAGTGCCATAGAGGTATTTTCTGCAGTAGGATCCTTCTTATACCTAAGAATGATGATCCGAAGAACCTCGGGTCTGATTTCAGACCGATATCCATTGAAAATGTATCGCTGAGAATCCTTGCGTGAGTTCTTAGCAACAGGTTGGCTCCGCTGATGACGAAGATGATATCCCCCTTGCAAGGAGCTTTTATGAAGGGTACATACATCACGCACCATATACGCCTTGTGAAGGAGATCTTGCATGACATTAATCAAGGGTAGGTTTCCCCTAATACGATTGTGAAGTTCGATATGTCGAGAGCTTATGATAGAGTTGAATGGAGAGTGTTAGAAAAGTGCCTTTTTGCCTTCGGTTTCCTTCAAGACGCCATTCATATCTGTATGAGTTTCTTTAGAAATACGTGGACTACGGTCACGGTGGGTGATGAAACTGCAGGCTTCTTCAAGATTGAGAAAGGTTTGAAACAAGGTAATGCGATTTCTCCGTTTATGTTCATTATTTTTGAAGAGCTGCTGAGCAGAAGAGTGAGTGAGATGACGACTAGACAGCAGATTAACAGCTTTCATACTAGACGAAATGCCACTGCTCCGACTCTCCTTCTTTATGTTGATGACGTTGTTCTGTTCTTCAATGCGTCATCTAGCTCGGTTCTAGCTGTGAAAGAGGTGTTTACGTCGTATGAGATAGCAACTGGGCAGATGATCAACAGAAGGAAATCGATTTGTATGGTAGGGGGATCGGATACACAGGGTGCTGATGATATCTCGAGAACCTTAGACATTGATGGTTCAGTGAAATATTTTGTGTACCTTGGGGTCCCTATATAGAAAGGTAGAGCGAGACTTGATGATTTTGACTTTCTAGTGAAGAAGGTTAATACGAAGATAGCTAACTGGAAGGCAAATTTATTATCCTTTGCGGGCAGAAGACTCCTTATTAATCAGGTTCTGGCGTCTATAACTGTTTATACTGCTGCGGCTATTGGGATGCCTGCTGGGATTATGGACAGATTGGAAAGAAAATTTTCTAGTTTCTTATGGGCGGATAGAAAGAATAATGATCGTAGAGCATGGATTAGTTGGAGTAAGGTGGCGATACCCAAGGAGGAAGGTGGCCTGGGTTTTGTACCTTTGAGAAGGATGAATGAGGCGTTCCTTGCCAAAGCATGCTGGGAAGTGATCAGTAGTAGTTCTCTTTGGGCAACATACTGCAGAGAGAAGTATTCAAACACTCATACAGGCAGATCCGAGTTGTATCCTCAGAACCTTAAGATTAGCAGTACGCCTTCACCTTTCTGGAACAAGTTGTGGGATGTCTTTCCGAAGGTCATGCCATACGTTAGATGGTCTGTTGGTAGAGGAGAGATCAGTTTCTGGGATGTGAAGTGGTGTGAAGAAAGACTTGCTAGCCACGCCATTTATGCAAGTGATCATAGACAACCGTTTATGGTTTATGATTTCTGGGAGGAGGAACAGGGATGGGACTGGAATTCGTTGAGACACATTGTAAATGATAGTGGTATGAAGCTCATCAAAGATGCGGGGATTTGGATTGATAATATAGATGACATCATTGTGTGGGGACCGGATAGAAGAGGACTCTTTTCTCTGAGTTCAGCTAAAAAGGTTCTGCAACCCACGAGAACAGAAGAGTGGAAAGAGCTGGGGATGATATGGAAGATAGATTTCCCTAGAGCGTGTGCTCTGGTATGGAAGATAGCGAGAAAGGCTATTTCTACTGATGATAATATCAAGATGCAATGTTGTATTCCTTTAGTTTCTCGGTGTGTTTGTTGTGAGAGCCATCAAGAAGAAGATTCAAAGCATCTTTTCTTTGACAGCCAGATTGCATCTGACCTTTGGTCGAAGTTCACAGAGATAACAGGCTTGAATCTGCCGGTGGACATAGAGTCTCTTGTCAAGATGTGTATCCTAGGTTTGAACAAGAGATTGGATTTGTGTTTGGCAGGTTACATTGCGATCCAGATTCCTCTATGCATTTGGAGAATTCGCTGTGCAGCTCGCTTTGATGATAAAAAATGAGAGATCACCGTTGAATGGAAACACATGATCAATGCTATTAACAACAAGATGAAGAAGAAGCTTTTCCCTTACATCATTGGCAGTGATTTATATGATAAGATGGAAGAAGAAGGCTTTGTACAGCCAGGGGTAGGAATGAAGGAGATCAGGCTGCTCAGATGGTCGAGACCTGATCTTTTTAACTTAAAGATGAACCTGACTATTGGGAGAAACATCTGTGAGGATGGGAGTAGAAGGAGATGGACTGCAGGTCTGGTGAGAAATCATAATGCAGAGATTTGCATGATTTTCTTCTCTTGGTTGAACGCATGTGATTACAGTATGGCGTATATCCAAGCGGTTTTGGTTGGTCTGAAGATTGCGAGAGATAGATCGATCAGCATCTCAAGTATTGAGCTAGATGACCTCGATACTTACAACATCCTTTGGAAGAATAGCAAGGAACCGTGGAAGATGCAAGCTCAAGTTAGAGCGGTGAGAGCTGAGATGCATAGAGCGGGGATCTCTGGGTCAGTGGTTCAAAAGATGATCAACTCGATTCTGATGGCTGTGGGACGTTGGGGAAGCATGTCTTTAGAGGTGATTGTCACCACTGATGTTAGTAGAATGCCCAGAAAGATTCGAGGTATGGCAATTCTTGAGAATAAAGGGATGCCTTATATCCAGGTGAAGAATAGGAGGATCGATGTTTGATGTTTAATAGATGATCTTGTTGATGTTGTTGTTGTTTAGATGTTGTTTTTTGTACGGGATAGGGGTTTTTTCAGTTGATGGTCTTTTGGGGGGGAAAACCTACGATCTTATAAGTAGGAGATGTAGTTTTGTTGATGATTTCGCCCACAAGAGAGGGGTGGGATGAATAGAGAACCCTCTGGCTTAACAAAAAAAAAATCTCAGAATATTCTAGATCTGAGAGGAACATTCTAGGGTGTTGATTTGTCATCCTCGAGAGGGATTTCGTTTCACTGATGGGTTTTAGTCACACTATGTGAAAGCGAGTGGGATGACCCCACAGGAACAGATACCACAGTATGTACTATGTTTGCATGTAGGTTGTTTGTTGAGGTGTTCGAGGGTTATCCACACCTGAGAACGGGTACATAGACTACCCAACTTATGGTTACATAGCCAATAACTCCTTCTCTCTAATTAGTAGAATCCTACAGACTCTGTTTTGTTTTACTTCGTGACAATCTGCTAGGCTAGTCTCTATACTTTTATCGACTATCAGATTGGCTTAACTGACTTAAGAGTGAGATCTTAAGCGTCCTAAACATTACCACGTCCCTATATTTGACCCCGTATATCTACTTTGAGCCCATAATAAAGTTGTGGGGGTCCTTGAAGGTTTCAAGTTATAAATTTAAAGTTTGATTCCTTCTGAGCCTGCCTCCTTTCAGACGCGCGATTCAGGCCACATCAACTTTTGGCGCCATTGCCAGGGATGTGGTTTTCCACATTTACACGCCCAAATATTTTGTTCTTTCATCCATAAGCCTGTACACATATTCATAGTTCCTCTTTTGTTTTGCACATACTTGTTCATATATATTGAATAGTTTTTGTTTTCTTATACTCTTTAGCCATGGACCTTGCTTCTGCAAGACAAGTCATCTTGTCCACCTATCCTCCCGAGGTTTTCCACAGTTCTGACTACTAGAAAATAATTAAAGGTCATGCCCTATACCTAGTTGAGCTATACTCGCCCCCACCACCGTCATACTTAGAAGATTCAGCAACATAGATTGCCGATCAACCCTCAACTTCCATGCTATCATGGGATCAAGAACTAATTAGGGCAGTGGAGCTAGCCACAGAAAGCGTCAATGCACTCACCTCCTCCTTAGCTCCTCATCTCCAAGAAAAAGTCGATCCACTCTAGCAGCTACTAGAAAAGCAAGATCATCATCTCCAAGTAGCCACTGAGATTGCAGACAACAGTAGAAGTATACTTCAAATTGTTGAACAAGGATTTGTCTGAGTGAATCAGTTCGATACAACGGATTTCCAACAGAGGTGCATGGTAGAATTGACAGGTCTTGAAAGTATTGTTGTTCAAGTCCAACAGGTTCATGATAAGGATGTTGAACAAGACTGGAGGCTTCAAAAGCTTATCGATTTGGTTACCATGCGATTGGAAGAGCCACCACATGTCATTGAAGATTACAGTCATCAAGACCATTCCATTGGGCCTAAAGAGGAATATGCCTCACCGTCTTGTTCAGACCATCAATTGGATTCACCAGGATTTTTTTGTGAAGACCAACCCACCCGGGGAAGCCCTTCATTCTATCCAAATGATTCAGCTGATCAACTGTTGTGTGCATTTCACATAAATTTCTTACACATTTCCACACACAAATTCAGTTCATTTTGTTTCCATTTAACCTCTATTCATATTCTTCTTGCCACTATTTGTTATTTTTCTTATAACATGATGTGTATTGTAGATATGCTTAAAAAGGGTCAATTTAGAGATAGCCCAACTCAACTCCGACATCATTGAAGTCTCTCCACGCTTTGCAGACAACTCATAATCTTATTTCTACTGAAACAACATCTCACACGATGTGTTTGAATTAAGACAGGACATGCGTGGTCCCTGTTAGCCACACGTCAAGCCGAAAGGGAAAAAGACACGTCGTATCTCCTTTTGGAACACACCGTGTGCGATCCCAGAAAGTGCCGAGAAAAGGAAAACACGGCGTGTTCACCACAGACACAGTGTGTATCTGGGATGTCAAAGTCGACTGGATCAACTATCAGAGAACGGAACATGATGTGTCCGAAGGAAGACACGTCGTGTCTCTGTCAGTTTCAGCAGATCTAAAAAATGTCTCTCATTTTTAAAGGGAGAACCAACTAAGGGAGCAGTTATCACTGGTCATATTTCAAATGCCTTTCATCCAAGAGGAGGTCTAGAGAAAAGGATGGCAATTTTGGGTGGAAGAAGGTGGTTTCTTTCCAAAGAACCTCCATTCTTCTTCTTTTCTTCTCCATTTTCTTCTCTGAAGGTGCAGTAGAACTTCTTCTCTCCACCAAGCTTCTCGGGAGGGAAGTTTGTCCGATTTGGAGCAGCTTTAGGAGTGAAATGTTGTCCCCAAGCTGAAATTCTACTCCTCTTAGGTTACACCTTAAGTTCTCTTAGCTTTTCTTTCTCTGAACCATGTTAAACTCTGAAAATTATGTATCATTTCTACTGTATATCATCATGGATGAGTAGTCTCTTTTTCTCGGGCATGGGAGAATAACTCCCATGTCATAACATGTATGGAATATGGTAATTTTGTACTAAATGCTAAATGCTTGCTTTTCTACCCTTGAGTATCTGTTTCTTACTTGTTGCATGTATGGCTGGCCACTATGTATGCATGTTTTATGTTTTCTTGCTTGATCTGAGAAGATAAGTAGGAGAGTAAGGAGGTACTCTCTAGGAAACTCCTCCTTTACCATGAGAGTGGAAATTATGGAGTTGAGGAGTAGGTTTGTGATCCCAAATGAAATACATACACGAGAGTGTTGTATTGCGTTAGGATCGTTGTATTCATGCCGAGAGGTGAAGTACAACATACAACTCTCCTTTAGCAAGTGTTTAGTATGTTTAAATTTCGTGTTTCTACTTCATGTTATGATGTTCTGGTGAAATTCTAAGTCCAAGATTGTTTTAAATTGGAAATCAAACCCTTTTAAGTAATCCTTTTACTATTTAGTCTAATTATGAAATTTTGGTTTAATTAACCAAATCTTTCTTTGAAAAAGTCTAGATTGTTGAAACTTAGCACTCTTGCATTTAATTGATTGCTAAAGCTCCTTGTGTTCGATCTCGACTACAACTACTCCCATATACTTGCGGGAATTGTCTAATTGAGTAAAAGATCATTTATATGATTGAAACTCATTCGTGTAATAATCAAACAAGTTTTTGACACCATTGTCAGGGGGCTACGATTAATCTAATTAGAGTAAAAAGTGCTAACTAGTATTTGAGACTAGATCACCACTTCCATTTTTGAATTTTCATATACCTTTTAGTTGTGTTCTCAATATCTCTTGCTTCTTTTTAGGTTGTATGTGTCGCTCGCAAAGGGTTCTTTAACCATCTGTGTTTCTAGATCCTGAAATTGTGCGCACTCTTTCAAGATTAAAAAGAGCAAGAAGAAAAGAGCAACCAATGTTATAGGGTGTTCCATCATCACCATCACCATCTTCTTCATCCTTTGAAGAAGCCACACAAGAAGATCCAACCATGGAGGATGACTGCATTTTGAAAGACTTCACCATGCTAGTTGCAACAAACATTTTTGGAGCCATTGATCTACCTGCAATGGAAGCAAAAAACTTCTCTATTGCTCCTTCAATGATGCAAATGATCCATCAAAACTGTTTTGGGGGTACCATTAATGAAGATCCAAATCTTCATGCAGCTGAATTCTTGGAGTACATGAACACTTTCAAAATCAATGCTATACCGCTGATGGAATAAGACTACTAATGGTCCCTTTCACCTTGAGAGATAGAGCTAAGGCGTGGCTTTTATCTCTCCCTAAAAAGTCCATCAAAAGTTGGGATCAACTTTTAAATGCTTTCCTTGCAAAGTATTTTCTGCCCAGTAAAATAGCCCAACTAAAGAACCAGCTCACAAACTTTTCTCAATCAAATGGAGAGACTTTGTATGACACATGGGAGCGGTTCAAGGACCTGCAATGCCTTTTCCCTCACCATGGATTGACAAATTGGTTGCTACTTCAAACATTTTATAATGTACTGTTCTACAACACCCATATGACATTGGATGCTGCAGCTAATGGAGCTTTAATGAATAAGTCTTATAGGGAGGCTTATGATATCATTGAAGATATAACACTCAACTACTTCCAATGAGGGTCAGATAGAAAAGGACAATCATCTTCTACACATGGTTCTTCAATAGAAAAACAAGGAGGAAAGCACTGTGTTGATGTAGTTGATTAGATTGCAGCCAAGCTTGATGTCCTTACACAAAAGTTTGAGAAGATGACTACCATGCAGATCCAAGCAGTTGAGGTAATTTGTGAAGCTTGCAGATTTTCCGGACATACTTCTTCTACTTGTTTTGCTCCTAATATGAATCAAGACAACCAAGAGCAAGTGAATGCTGTTGGGATACATGGGAATAAGCAATACAATCCCTATTCCAACACCTACAATCTGGGATGGAGAGATCATCCTAATTTCTCTTACCGGAACACAAGAAATGCCCAAAACTTTCAACAAGGACATCAACAACCACAACAACAACAACATTTCAACCGGAAAATAAATGGGAATCCACCAGGATTCAATAATAATAGGGGTTACCAACAACAACAACAATCTCAAAGTTCTTCCTTGCAGACTATGATGGAGAAATTTATTTCTACTCAAGCACAACAAAATGAAGAGTTCAGGGGCAATGACAAATTGTTGAAGGATGTAATTACCCAACTCTCCACAAAAGTGGATGGCATTTCCACTCATACAAGGATGTTGGAGAACCAAATTTCCCAGTAGGCCTTGGCGCATCAAAAGAACACTCAATCTAGTTCTCTTCCAAGCCAACTAGAGGTGAATCCAAGACAGCAGGCGAATGCTATCACCTTGAGGAGTGGAGTTAAAATCCAAAGACCTTCTCCACCCAAGGAGAAGACTGTTGAGGTCACTGATGAAGATAAGTTTGACATCCCTATTGGTGACAAAGGAAAAGGTACAACTGAGGTACCACCTTCTTACAAAGTAAATGCACCATTCCCACAAAGACTTGCAAATAACAAGGAAGACTCAAAGTTTAGGAAATTCATGGATATCCTAAACAAACTCTATGTCAACCTTCCACTAGCTGAAGTTATGGCTGAGATACCGTCGTACACCAAGTTTCTAAAAGACATCCTCACCAAGAGGAGGAAGGTGGACCAGGTTGAAACTATGATGCTTTATGAAAGAATAAGTTTAATTATTCAAAATAGACTTCCTGAGAATCTAGCTAGATGACTTGGGGGCTTTCACTCTACCTTGCAAGATTAGCAACACCACATTTTAGAAAGGTCTTGTAGACCTTGGAGCTAGCATTAGTCTCGTTATGTCTACCTTGTGGCAGGAGCTAAATCTTGGAGATTTGAAACCTACAAAGATGGCCATTGGACTAGCCGATCATTCCATCAAATATCCCAAAGGTATTGTGGAGAATGTGTTAGTGCAAATTGGTAAATTCTACATTCCTTATGATTTTGTTGTGTTAGACATGGTAAAATCTTCTTCCAATCCTATTCTCTTTGGGAGGCCCTTCTTGAGAACTCTCGGATGCCTTGTTGATGTTTGAGAAGGCAACCTTACACTCCGGGTTGGTGAAGAAGCCATGGAGTTTTCTGCGTATGGTGTAATGAAGGCACCTTAATGGGTAGAAGAGCTCTTTTTATAGACTCAATTGATTCTATTGTGGAGGAAAATCATGATGTTGCTAATTTGATATTAAATTACTGTGATGATGATGAAGTTACAAACAACGAATCTGAAAATTCAGGAGTACTTTCTATTGCTCAATCAGATGCTATTAATGAAGACACTTCACTTTTTGATGATGAAGCCAAAGAAAATTCAGCTGGGAGAAAGGTAGAGCTCAAAGCCCTTCCACTAGGGATGAGGTATGCATTTCTTGACTCTGAGTCTACTTCTCCTGTCATAATCAAGGATGAGTTAACTAATGAACAAGAAAACAAATTGCTTGCTGAATTGCGTTTGTATAAAGATGTCATTGGTTACTCTATTGATGATTTAAAGGGCATCCATCCTTCCATTTGCATGCATAGAATAAACATGGAGGATGATGCTAAACCTACTGTTGAACCACCTAGACGTTTAAATCAAAACATGCTTGAAGGGTTAAAAAGGAAAATTTTAAGTTGGTAGACACCAATATCATTTATCCTATAAGTGACAGCCCTTGGGTTAGTGCCGTTCATGTGGTACCTAAGAAGGGGGCTGTAACTATCATTAAGGGAGATAATGACGAGTTAATACAAACATATGTAGTCACAAGTTGGCGCATGTGCATTGACTACCGACGCTTGAATAAAGCAACTCATAAAGATCATTTTCCTTTGCCATTTATTGATTTGATGCTTGAACGACTTGCAAAATATTCTTACTTTTGCTACTTGGATGGGTATTTCAAGTTTTTCCAAATTGCTATCTACCCTCCCGACCAAGAGAAAACCACTTTTACATGCACCTATGGAACCTATGCTTACCGTCGCATGCCTTTCGGTTTTCGTAATGCCCCAGTAACGTTTCAGCGCTGCATGATGGCTATTTTCTCTGATTTTATTGAAAACATAATGGAAATATTCATGGATGTTTTAGCATTTATGGAGATTCCTTTGATCAATGTTTATGCAATTTGTCACTAGTCTTAGCATGTTGCAAAAAGGTTAACCTAGTACTAAATATGGAGAAGTTCCATTTCATGGTACAATATGGTGTAGTACTAGGCCATATTGTATATAATAAGGGTATTGAAGGTGACAAGGCTAAGGTGGAAGCTATTGAGAAGATGTCTACTCCTTCTTCAGTCAAGGACATTCGTAGTTTCCTTGGACATGTAGGGTTCTATAGGAGCTTCATTAAATATTTCTCCAAGATTGCAAAACCATTATGTTATTTGCTTGCAAAAGATGCTGAATTCATATTTAATGATGACTTCCACACAACTTTCAACAAGCTCAAAGAAGCCCTTGCTTCAACCCCTATTATCCAACCACTGGACTGGAGTGCCCCTTTCGAATTAATGTGTGATGCGAGTGACTATGCAGTAGTGGAAGTTCTTAGACAACGAAAAGATAAGAAGCTTCATGCCATATACTATGAAAGCAAAACCTTAGATGAGGAACACATCAATTATACAACCATCAAGAAGGAGATGCTTGCTATAATGTACGCCTTTGACAAATTCAGATAGTATTTGGTAGGATCCAAAGTAATTGTGTATATAGATCATGCTGCCATTAAGTATTTGCTTAACAAGAAAGATGCCAAACTTCATCTCAACCACTAGATATTGCTTCTTTAAGGGTTTGATCTTGAGATGCGGGATAAGAAGGGGACAGAGAACAATGTTGTTGATCATCTATCTAGGCTGACTACAAATGCTAGAGATTTATTGCCTATTGAGGACCAATTTCCGATTGAGAAACTCTATGCCTTGTCAACCACACAAGCACCATGGTTTGCAGACATTGCTAATTTTCTTGCCACAGGACAACTGCCCCCAGACTTGACATATCAACATAAGAAGAAGTTTTTCCATGATGTAAAGTTCTACTATTGAGACGATCCCTTGTTGTTCAAACATGGGAGTGATAGCCTCACCCGGATGTGTGTTGCTGAAGAGGAAATTGCCATAATCATTTCTGAATGTCATGCTTCTCCTTACGAAGGTCACTTTGGAGGAGAGAAGACTGCAATAAATATTCTCTAAGCCGGTTTCTATTGGCCAACCTTATTCAAAGATTTCAACCATTTCGTCAAGGCATGTGATAAATGCCAAAGGGCTGGAGGAATATCAAGGTGCGATGATGTGCCTCTTAACTCCATCATGGAGATTGAGGTATTCGATGTGTGGGGAGTTGATTACATGGGATCTTTCCCATCTTCTTATGTATACCAATATATCTTAGTTGCTTGTGATTACATTTCTAAATGGGTTGAGGCCATCCCAACACAAGCACCAGATACAAAATCTATAATCAAGCTATTCCAAAAAAATATTTTCCCCTAGTTTGGGATTCCTAGAGCTATGATTTTTGATGGAGGCACACATTTTGTTGAGAAATAGTTCAACAATCTTCTATCCAAGTATGGAGTCACCCTTAAAGTCTCTACGCCCTACCATCCTCAAACTTTCGGGCAAGTAGAAGTCTCCAACCGACAACTGCATTCTAGAAAAGATTATGTCTAGCTCAAGGAAAGATTGGGCTTGGAAGATAGATGATGCATTATGGGCATATTGAACAACTTACAAAACTATCATAGGCACAACTCCATTCAAGCTAGTATATGATAAATCTTGTCATCTTCCACTAGAGCTAGAACACCGTGCTTTATGGGCTATCAAATTCCTAAACTTTGACATGAAGAAGGCTAGTGAGAAATGTCTATTGCAACTGCAAGAGCTAGAGGAACTCTGACTAGATGCATATGAGGATGCAAAGCTCTACAAGGAAAGAACAAAGGCTTCACGTGATAAGAGAATCCACATGAAAGATTTCAAGGAAGGAGAGAACGTGCTGCTATTCAACTCCAAGCTCAATTTATTTCCTAGAAAATTAAGATCCAAGTGGTCTGGTCCATTTCTTGTAATGAAGATATTCCCATATGGAGCTGTTGAACTACAAGGCAAAGATGGTGTTTTTAAAGTCAATGGACAATGTTGCAAGCTATATACATTTGGAGACAAAATTGGAAATGGAGCCTCTTGCTCCCTTCAAGATGCTTGATGTAAAGAATGAAGAGTCTCACTCTGGACTCTAAATGGAGGACCTCTTGGGAGTTGAACCCAAATTAGGATAGATTTCCTTTCTGTTATTTGAGTGAAGAACACTTTTTAGTTTTGTAAATAAGCTTGTCATGGATGAATGTAATAACTTAGACAATATCTATCACTATTATTGTGCTGATGAGGAGATATTTTCTGTAGAAACTACAGAAGACACGATGTGTCACTGCTCCCAGAAACACAACAGCCGAGCCATATCTCCAGGTACACGATGTGTCAGAAGAAGAGACACCGTGTCACTGTCCAGCAGATTCAAGCGATCTGGAAAAGACCATGCCGTGTCCTCATTCCAACACATTGTGTACTTCAGCAACAACGAGACGCATAAGTTATCTGGAAAATAACACAACATGTCTTTATTTGAACACATCGTGTGGTTATCACTGAAAGGGACACAATTTGAATGTCTAGATTAAGACATGCCGTGTCTTACAAAAGACACGCCGTGTCTTTTGACGAGAATACGGGTTTTTAACCCTAACTGAGCTGCCCCTCTTACTCACACCTCTCTTTCAAGCCGTGTGAGAACTCCCAAGCAGCTGTGTTCCCTAGTGCCCTTGCCCCCTTGCTCATGCAGCCACTGTGTGCCTTAGCACACCTTGCAACGCCGTCATGTTCTTCTCCAAACTCAGCACAGAAGATGCCTTGCTCAGACCACTACCACACGAGGTGCATCTCTGAGATGCATCACCGTTCTCCACAATTCAAGACCCACCAAGTCATCTCTTGAAAGATGTAGCCACATTTTCTTCATCTACACTAAGCCACACCGTGTAGCTCAACCCATCTTCATCTTCTCTAAAAGCTGTCGTCCCCAATTTCAGCCTGCGGAATTTCTCCAGGTACACAATGTGTCTAGCAAAGCACACACCATGTGCTTCACTGATTCAGTCAGAGTTTCTACAACTGCACATGTCATGTCCCTTTCTGAACACGTCTTGTCTTAGCCTGTCAGCAACAATGGCACTTGTTAAGCAAACCTCCAATTGCAAGCATGGTGCTAGCTCCTCCTCCGCACCGACATACATCTCCACGACCCAATTCCGGGTAACTCTTGAGGAAGACCCGACGTACCAGTTTCTCATAGCAAGGAGGGTGCTTCCGATGCAATTTGCTTGTGAGCATGCTCTCACAACCCTCAACTTCAAGGATGAGGTCTTCATGCACCTGTAAGATTTGGGGCTAAGCTACATATGTTGCACGGTATCAAACACTTACCCCTATTTAGTTTATGAGTTTTTGACGACACTCACTACAAATCAAGACCCACAAAAGAAGTTGGAATCTTATGGTGTTACCTGTTTCTAGATTTTGGGTCGTAGTTTTAAGCTTACCTTCAGGCGTTTCTATGAGATTTTGGATTGCCACTACGATGAGGCAATTAGTTATCAGCCTGCTTTTCATAGTGACGAATTCTGGTTTGAGAAATTAGATGAGGAACACCATGAAGCTAAGCTAGCTAGGGAGTCTGCTATTCATAACACTATTTTTTGGTACATGCACCGCCTTCTTAGTACCAATGTGTTTGCTAAGAAGGAAACTCAAGGGGGTGTTGGAAAATAGGATCTTTTCTTTTTGTGGGGAATGATGTATGACTATCAAATCAATGCTACTTACTATATCCTCACATGTTTTCTAGACATTAAGAAAGTGAAGAAGAGGGACACTGGTGACATAATGTGTGGTGATTTGATCACTTTGATAGCACTGAAGTTAGATGTTGATCTGACAGGTCTTGAATCTACACTAGGTAGAAACCTGGTAGACATTCAGTACCTTCATTCTACAGGGTTGATCTCAATGGTTGCCAACAGTGATACCAAAATTTGGCAATTCTTTGATGATGATCAATACATTGAAATTCTAGATCTTGAGCATATCACATTGGAGAACAAAGATAACTGGAAAATCATCCTGAACACTAAAGAAGAAGTTGATGCAGCTAGAACTAATGATGACACTGAGGCACCCCCTACTACTCCACCACTTCCCTCCACTAGCACACAGACAGAGTACTCCTGGGCCATGCCTGATGCCAGGCATCTATATGGCTATGTGCAGCAGCGGTTTGACCACATAGACAACCGCATGGACCTGATGGGTCAACAATTTTCTTCTATGAATGATATGGTTCACCAAATGGATAGTTGGCACCTTTCTTAAGGCCACTACTCCATGCCACAGTAGCACCGGCCTACTCCACTACCGTATCCCAAGTTTGTCCCTCACCCCATGCAGGTTGATATTCCATATGATGATGATCTCATCAATCATCAGCCAGTTCTTTCCCTCTGATCACATGGGCCCTGACCCATCCCACTGATACCCCACCCCATGACAGATACCCAGTTGTTTCCTTCATAAGTTTGATTGATGCAATGAGGACACTATAAATTTCAAGCTTAGGGGGATGCAACCGGCCGGTAATGTAGTTTACTTTTATTGTTTTTCATGTTTTTCATGTTGTCATGTCTTTTCTATTTTAATGATTGTTCTTTGTTTTTCTTTCATGGCAAAAATCATGTATGATGTGAGGCTATCTTGATGTAATGAACTGATTTTTCTGCCAAGTTTGAACCATCTTGTCCTTTTTCACCTTAATCTATCATTGAAAGAATCCTAAAGAACATGCATAGATTGGTTGAAATTCTTTGGCCTCCAACACGTGTTTTTTTCTAGTTTATACTTGTAGCTTGAACACTCAACTTTTTCATCATTGATTGCCTAAAACATGTAATGGTTTCTTTTTGGTGAGTAAATTAACATCACAATATCATGGGAATACGGGATACCTTTACCAATCTCTTAGTGCATTTTTCAACCTTTCTTTTCAGTGATTTTTCCCCCCAAAACAAATGGATGAAATCTAGCTAATGTTGTTATTTAATTGACTCTCCCATGTTGTGGAAAATAATTAAAATATCTTTTATCTCATTTCACCCTCATATCCCATAAAAGATGGCTAAACTTCCCACATATCATGCTAGCCTAGTGTAAGTCCGATCTGGCCACGATGGTTAGGTGGTATGTCTTAGAAAGAGGGTAAAATACCCCAATCGACACTCCATGTGAGCATAAGCCTACATTAGCAACTGAGTGCCAGAAACCATAATCCATTTTCCATATCATTTCTAAAGGAAAGTACAACTAATTATGTTAATGATTAGTTAAAACTTCAACATTTGTGTCCTTCATAGCTGAGAAATAGTATTGTGCATCCACTAATTGTTTGGCTTGGTTATCCAAATTCTATTTAATGTTGTTGAGTTGATTGATTCATTAAATTGAAACCACCCTTGCTGAACTTAAGAATCTTTTTCATTGATATTTAAGTTGAGTTGATAGACATGAGTATAAACCATTGATCATTATTGGCTGAGCATTGCATATCTTTATTTCAACTTTTCTATACATGAGCTTGAAAATTCTTTCATGTGCATTTCTATGTTCTTTTGCTTGAGGGCAAGCAACGGTTCAAGCTTAGGGGGATTTGTTGTGTGCATTTCAAATAAAATTCTTACACGTTTCCACATACAAATTCAGTTCATTTTGTTTCCATTTAGCCTCTATTCATATTCTTCTTGTCACTTTTTGCTATTTTGCTTATCACATGATGTGTATTGCATATATGCTTAAAAGGGTCAAATTAGAGATAGCCCAACTCAACTCTGACATCATTGGCATCTCTGCACACTTTGTAGACAACTCAGAATCTTATTTCTACTAAAACAACATCGCACACAGCGTGTCTGAATTAAGACACAGCGTGCACGATCCCAGTTAGCCATGCATCCAACTGAAAGGGAAAAAGACACGTTGTATCTCCTTTTGGAACACGATGTGTGCGATCCCAGAAAGTACCAAGAAGAGGAAAACACGACGTGTTCACCACAGACATGGCATGTATCTGGGATGTCAAAGTCAATCGGATCAACTATTAGAGATTGGAACATGATGTTTCCGAAGGAAGACACGTCATGTCTTTGTCAGTTTTAGAAAATGTGAAAAACGACGTCTCTCATTTTTAAAGGGAGACCCAACTAAGGGAGAAGTTATCACTGGTCATATTTCGAATGCCTTTCATCTAAGAGGAGGTCTAGAGCAAAGGAGGGTGATTTTGGGTGGAAGAAGGTGGTTTCTTGCCAAAGAACCTTCATTCTTCTTCTTTTCTTCTTCATTTTCTTCTCCAAAGGTGCAACATAACTTCTTCTCTCCACCAAGCTTCTTAAGAGGGAAATTTGTCTGGTTTGGAGCAACTTTAGGAGTGGAATTTCATCCCTAAGCCAAAATTCTACTCTTCTTGGGTTACACCTTTAGTTCTCTTAGCTTTTCCTTCTCTAAACCATGTTAAACTCTAAAAATTCTGTATCATTTCTGCTGTACATCATCATGGATGAGTAGTCTCTTTTTCTTGGGGATGGGAGAGTAACTCCCATGTCATAACATGTATGGAACATGGAAATTTCGTACTAAATGCTAAATGATTGTTTTTCTACCCTTTGAGTATCGGTTTCTTACTTCTTGCATGTATGGTTGGCCACTATGTATGCATGTTTTATGCTTTCTTTCTTGATCTGAGAAGATAAGTAGGAAAGTAAGGAGGTACTCTCTAGGAAACTCCTCCTTTGCTACGAGAGTGGAAATTGTGGAGTTGAGGAGTAGGTTTGTGATCCCAAATGAAATACATGCACGAGAGTGTTGTATTGAGTTAGGATCGTTGTATTCACACTGAGAGGTGAAGTATAACATACAACTCTCCTTTAGTAAGTGTTTAGTATGTTTAAATTTCGTGTTTCGACTTCATGTTATGATGTGATGGTGAAATTATAAGTCCAAGACTATTTTAAATCTGAAATCAAACCCTTTTAAGTAATCCTTTTACTATTTAGTCTTATTTTGAAATTTTAGTTTAATTAACCAAATCTTTCTTTAAAAAAGGTCTAGATTGTTGAAACTTAGCACTCTTGCATTTAATTGATTGCTAAAGATCCTTGTGTTTGATCGCAACTACAACTACTTTTGTATACTTGGGGGAATTCTCTAGTTGAGTAAAAGATCATTTATATGATTGAAACTCATTAGTGTAATATCCGATCATCAACCAATGGAAAATACAAGCCACACACATGAATGGTTATATGATGATGATGATGATGATGACTCCTATCCTCACCAGGGTAGTCAAACAACCTCACAATAGGCAGGTTAGTTTGAGGAACCTCAATCAGACATTGATCCAGACCAAGGTGATATCTCTCATATTGAGACTTGTCACTTTGCTTTGAGAAGTATGCCAATCATGGTTTGGAACAATTTGTTCGATGAGGATGATGATGATAGTTGCTCAAATTGGAGCAGTGAGTATACTAACGAAGACAAGATAGAGAAACATGAGATGACATGAGCTACCATTCCCTTACAAGGCTTGGTAGACATCGACAGAATAAGACGGACAATCCACTACAACATGGCCGTTGAGCATTAAGATACCCCAAACCCCATAGAAGGTGACAAGCTTGGGGTTGTAGAACTACAAATAGATTTAGCTGGGGATACTTCTTGTACAGAAGATGATTGGATGACTCAAACTATATATAAAAAATTTATCTAAGAATCCGACATCAAGTTCAGAGGTGGAGAGAGAAGAGAGGAGTCCTCTGGAAAACTTTCAACCTCTCCCCTCCATCTCATCCTGTGTCGACATCCTAAGGCCTTTCTATTTAGATTCATGCATTGAGGGGTACCTTGAGGATGCTCTACTGAAGAACTCATTTCAGTGCAGTTCAAGTAAATCCCAACATAGAGATGACTTCACTGAGTCGCCAGATTTTATTCCTCTTCTTCAGACTTAGAAGGGCCCATATCTCCACCTATTCTACTCTTATTATGTTGCGGAGCGTGTCAACGAGACACAGGTGACACTAGTCCCAAAACTTAGGATTTAGGATCCCAATGTTGGTATTGTGGGGCAGCCACTCCCTTTCTCTTACTCCTTTCTTTTCTCATTTTGTTAAAATAAATTCCTTTTTTACTTAGATAGTTTCTTTCCTCTAACTACTTTTACATATCCTTGCATACATGCATCATGATAGGACTTTCATAAATTTCTTTCCCATACATCCATGCATTCCTTCCCCACCATCTCAAGTTTAGGTCTTGCTCGAGGACGAGCAAAGTTTTAAGCTTGGTGTGGTAGGGCTATTCACCCTTCTATCTCTTCATTTTTCGTGCATGCATGTTTACTTCTTACATCTAGGCATAAATTTAAATTTAGCCTTATTGTTTTGTAGGATTTTGTTCTATAATTTGTAGCTTTGAAATTAAGGCTATGTGATGTGAATCTTATACTTAAATGCTTATCTTTGTGCTTAAATGCATGATTTTCATCTTAAAACTGCTTAATCTTTTGCTTGACTAGCTCGTTGACTCTTTCCTTCAGTTTGGTAATAAATCTTAGGTTATGCAACTTTTTCATAGCTTAAAACATTATTCCCTTGATCAATGTTGTGAATGACAAATCCAAGATATAGGACCATTGGAAAGAGCTATAGTTTGATCGAAAATCTAAGATGCATTTTTCATGAACTTGCCTCTACTCTAAGGATCCTTGAATCATAATTACTATCTATTCATATAGGTTTTGAGCTATAATCAAGTTGAAGTGTTTTCCTTGATGGCCTGCACTACCTCTCACCTTAGATTGAGTCAGAAACATGATAATTAAAATTGTGCAAAAGAGGCTTGGCCACCCTCAAAATCCCAAAAATATAAAATAGTTCTCACCCAAGCCTATAAAATAGAATATAGAGAATAAAAGCCTGAGTATGAATAAATGAGTGTTGTTTTCTCTTTTAGGAGAGTTGAGGATGGTTCCCAATCACTGTATGACTGTGCTCATGAATGCGGGTGTGTCATGCCTAGTAGTGCCACCCTAAGGCTCATTAGAGAGCCACTTGGAACCCCTAGAAGTCCTATGAGATCATCCCAGTAGCAGGGTTGGTTCAAGCAAAGTACGAGGAGTTCGTCTTACTACTCTGGACCAACTGGCTCAAACTATTTCTCACTACATGGACCAACCTGACGTAGATCGGGATCCAAAGAAGTCATTAGAGTATTTTTGCTTTTGTTTCTTCTTAGGACCTGAATAAGTGGGAGGCACATTGTTCCCGTTTGACCTACATGAATACATGATGATGGCTCATTGCTAATCACCTGCGTGATCACCTATGTGACAATGTTTTTATGTTTTATAATTACGATTCAAACCCTCATGAGTATTGTCAGGTTGTAGTGAATTCGCTTAATCTTGCCTGGTTACTCTTTGATCTTACTTTAGTAGGATTGTGCTCGATTGGTGGGGTTTTTCTCTGAAACGACATAGGTCAAGAGAATTTATGTTTTAAACTATTTTTCTTAACTTTAGCATTTATCACCATACTTAATTTGGATGTATCTTTTTGTTCTTTGAGCACAGTCTTTCTTGAGGACAAGCAAAGGGTTAAGCTTGGGGTGGTTGATAACACCCAAATTTAGGCATCTATTCTAAGCATTTATTTATGATTTTTTGTCATTATAGCCTTAATATGCCCAAAATAACCTAGATCCTTATCTTTTAGTAATTTATATATTTTCATAGATAAAGTTGCTCAACTAGCCAATTTTGGGACTTGTAGGACCAAACCTGAAAAGACATCTATTCTTGAAGATTTCTCCCCAACACATGGTTTTTGTAGTAGCTAGACTTCCATCCATCACGACCGTGACCAATAAAGATGCCACGACTATGACCAAGAAGACAAGGCCATGACCGCATCCAAGATGCTGTGTCGATTGACATTTGGCATGATCGGGCCCAACTCGGCACAGTCGAGCTGAGGCCAAGGCCGCGACCGCGATACACCAGAGTGACCGTGGGGTCTGGATTGATCGTGAGATCTACCTTGACCGCGGTGTCTACGTCAACTGTGACCCTCGACATGACCGTGCCCAACCTGGCACAGTCGGGCCGAGACTAGGGCCATGAATAGGACAAGTGCTGTGATCATTCGTTACATACACTCCACCTTCATCTATAAATGCCCACCCCTCGTGACCTAGAGAGGGGTTCCAAATTTTTATAGGTTCCACATTTTGATTCCAACCTATTTTGGTTCCTAGAGCTCTGTGGGAGAGTTCTAAGGTCTGAAAGGGCTGAAGTGCTCATCCTACGTATGTTCCTCCAGTTTGATTCCATCTACCAAAATCTTCCACCACCATTCACCCATATCCTACCATTCCCTACCATCTTCCACCTCCATACACCCACCAAGCTGCTGTTTGGGGTGGGATCAAAGAGAAAGGAGGCCAAGGAGTCCAGAAGACCAAGGAGGATGACCCAAAGACGAGATCCGGCCCATACAGAGGCTAAGGAGCGAGAACCACCTCTCCTCAATGGGCCAAATCTCTTCTTCTTCTTCTTCTTCTTCTTCTTTCTTCTATTGTTCTCCTTTATTTTTGTACAAATAATGTTCTTCCATCTTTGTTCAGTGCCAACTATGATTGTCCATGGTTAGTTGAGCTCCTTCTTGGCTATGTAGCCCATTTTGGGCATGTTTATGTACTTTTACTTTAAGTAAGTAGTTTTATTTCAGATCTAATATGTTTTATGTTCTACCTTCTATTTTTGGTTATGATTGCTAGTTTGGTTGATCTCTTTCTTGCTTGAACTTCTATTTCTACCTATATCGAGAGATTCATTATAGAAATAGAAAAGAGAAGGTAGTTTGGATCAGAATCTGAAAGGAGGATGGTTTAAGGTGATCTGTGCAGAACTGTAGACCTGGGCACGACCAGAGCCAGCCCGGCACAGTCAGGCCCACTACCTGGTTCTACACAGATCACACTTGTTCCTAGTATCTCAGAATATTCTAGACCTGAGAGGGTATATAGAATATTCTAGGGTGTTGATTTGTCATCCTCGAGAGGGGTTTCATATCACTAATGGGTTTTAGTCACACTGTGTGAAAGCAAGTGGGATGACCCCACAGGAACATATACCACAATACGTACTATGTTTGGATGTAGGTTGTTTGCTGAGGTGTTTGAGGGTTGTCTACACCTAAGAATGGGTGCATAGACTGCCCAACTTATAGTTACATAGCCAGAAACTCCTTCTCTCTGATTAGTAGAATCCTACTGACTCTATTTTGTTTTCTTTACTTTGTTTTGTTTTACTTCTTGACAATCTGCTAGGCTAGTCTCCATACTTTTATCGACTATCGAATTGGCTTAACTGACTTAAGATAGTAATCTTAAGCATCCTAAATGTTCCCACATCCCTGTGTTTGACCCCGTATATCTACTTCGACCCCATAATAAAGTTGCAGGGGTCCTTGAAGGTTTCAAGTTATAAATTTAAAGTTTGATTCCTTATGAGTCTGCCTCCTTTTAGATGTGCGATTCGGGACACATCAGATACAACACATCTCTTGAAAGTTTTCAATACTCAGGCGCCACTTTCTACCATGACATGTCAAAGTATCACAAATTTGGTGGATATTTAGAGTGATTGTTCATGAGATTATATGTCAGGTCATTGATCGGAAACATTCTACTTCCACATGGTTACTTGCCCAATTTCTCCTAATATGAAACACAATGTGTTCGAGGGGAGCATGTTGTATTTCTCGAGGTTCAAGTTGATTAGTACCATTGCAAGAAGGCTCGACATGCTCAAGATGAGGAACATGATTTATATGTTGGGAAAATGTAATTGGGCGCCCCAGACATGGACCCAATGAGTACTAAGTAGTGGACATCATGTCTTTCTATATGAGTTGGACTTCTTGAGTACCAAATGTCAATGGAGAAGGTAACATTAGTTCCAGATAAAACATGTCTTTTATTTCTACATTAAAATAGCTTTGATTAGTCAAAATTATAGCAAAGAGGCTAAGTATTCTAGTTTTGCAATTACAATCCTAAAATGTAGCCAAAAAATTGAAATCGGATCAATACGAACAATAAAAGGCCATAAAATATGGTATAAACTACATCATCAAATCACCCCAAGCATAAACCATTTCTTGTCCTCATCAAAAGAGTTTAAAATGAAGATTCATGAAAATTGCATGCATTCTTGAATATGAAACTGAACTAGTATCACATGTTGTTTTGACCAATGGATTATTGACATAAATGACAAAGCCTATTATTAAATTTGTAGTTCTATTGAAGTGAGACAAACAAACAAGTTTTCCCCATATCCTTAGGAATATCTCACTCAGTGAGATTTACCCCCAAATAGTAAACTCAATGATACACCCCACCTAGGCACTCCTTATCTAAGTACAATCGTATCTCCATGTTTCCATGTGAAATAATTCTCACATTTCATATATGGGTCACATTGGCCCCCTTTTTCTTGGTCAATATCAAGGCAGCCAAACACAAGACTAGATTGATATTCTAAACTAGGTTGACATACCAAGTGGGATGATATTGCCTTCTTTATGAGTTTTAAAGACTTAAAATTTTAGTTAAAATTTTGACAAAGAACCCGACCATCATGACCATATCAATATTTCAAACTAGGTTGACATTGTAAGTGGAAAATTTATATCCTCTTTATCAATTAATGAAAATAGGTTGTGCATGGTACTAAAGATGAGTTTTTCTAGACAATCATCTGGGTCTTGTAATGAGGTGGTTGAGATTGGTTGATTCAAGATAGTATAAGGTTGGGATGGTTCTTTTTCCATAGAAAAGATCCACATTTTATTCATGTTAATCATTTGCAATAGTCATCTTAATCATTCTTGTCTTTGAATCAATTGCAATAGTAGAGAAATTTTTGATTGACAAGTTCAATTAAATAATTTACAAGTACACAATATGAAGAAATAATAAAGTTACAATGATCAATTATTGACTTAATCAAATATATAAAACAACAACGAAATCAATAAATTTTGTTCAATTCAGTTATATGCAGATGATATGAAGACTAAAATCATCTAAAAGTAAGGCCAAACACTTCTACATTTCATACCTAGGAAGGAGATAAGAGCACATACAATCCCTATGTAATGGATTCTAAATCAGGTGAGATCACTTGGAGCTAGGTGAGAGAAGCAATCACCCATAAAATAGAAAAGTTGAAAATTGAAACCCTAGTAATGTACCTTTAAAAGTAGATAATAATAGTCATGTAAATCCAACATGCATTTAATAGGGAGGCAAGACAAGTTTTTCAAGATAGATGATCTATATATGTAACATCATAATGGATCAATAAGTTCAAAATGATGCAAATTGAATAAATTAAGACAAGATAAAAGCAAAAGATTCAAGTTTCATCTATAGCAAGCATATTATCAATTCTAAAGGTTTGGACCCAATTGGGTCAAACTGATATGAAAATGTGATATTAAAGGCAATACACATTATGATTCAAAAGGGAGCGAAAAATACCTCAAAATATGTATCAACTATCAAGGGTCAAACCATAGATCCAATCAGGGTGTTCTGCACCAATTATTGAATTACATCTACAAATAGTGAATTAATTTATATATTTTAAACCTAAATATTGAGTCTTTATTACCATACAATTAGATTATAAAATGCTAACCATTTGGTAGGTATTATTTTTCTAATTTTAAATAATATTTAAATTTTGTTTACTTTAAAAATTATATTTGTAGTTGTGTAAGATAATACATTTATTGATTCTTAAAAATGAAAACATAAGAAAAGGACTATATTTCTCCCACATCATGCATCAAATATTGATGCGTGATAAGGAAACAAAAGTAAATGAATCGTCTCCAAACTCATATAATATCATAAATCTAGGGTGGTGAATGCAAATTTCCCAAGTCAAGAGAAACAATTAAAAACGCAAAATAAGGGCCAAATCCTAAAAGGCAATCATTTGATCATCCTCCTATCATTACATAGGCAAGATATAATGATGGTGTTTCCCATGATCTAGAACCATGGGTAGATGTAATATAATATCATCTTCCCAACAAGGTAGAAACCAAAACCATTCCACAAACTCAAAGAACTATTCACATTCAAGAATAGTAGCAACAAAACTAAAATGATGCACTAGAAAACATGTATAAGGACAATTGAAAATCAAAGAATTACCACATAGAAAGGAATTTTTACCTTATTCCATAATTTTCAGGACTGCAACACGCCTAGAAGCGGTGTTTCCAAGTAGGGGTGAGGTATGAAGCTCCTCGATGGCAGTGCTCTGAAGGCTTGTAACACCCTAGGTTGGGGAGAAAAAGCATAATAATCATAGGGGAAATAGACAGTAGGGAGAGGCTAGGAAAATGAGGATGGTTCCACAACACTAAATCATAATCTCACATGAGTTGGTAATGGCCAACTGAATAATGATTAGGATAAAAACTATGTTAAGTTAGGGGGTTTTCACTACTAAATACAGTATATATATAGGATGTGGCAAAGTTCTTGGATAAGTCATGCACCATATAAGGCTCAAAGGTAGATTCCAAACTCGATTAGGATATTAGGATATTGGAGATTTTCACTTACGGATAGGAAAGGTAATTTTTTTGGATAATTAGGTTCACATTTTAAAAGTGAAAACCATAAAAGAAATATTAGAAGAACACATGTGAAGTGAGGGATATTTATTTAAGCACATACATGGCCACCGTAGGGGGTCTCACACTTAAGGGAAAATAAAGGGCATATGATCCATCATGTATAAGGGCGAAGGTTAATAAATAAATAAAATTTATGTCACAATAGGGTTAAAGGGAAAATGATTATATAAATTAAAATAAAGCAAAGTTTAATTTATAGTGGCACTATTATTAGACATCATATAATCTATCAAATTGGGTTATCAAACTATTGGTTATATGCCCTGGGATCCATAATATGATGATTGTAAAAGGAATATTTGGTACTTGATTTTATTATTAATAAAAGGCAATTTTACTTATCATGTTTATATTAGTATTGAGATAATGAATGAACCTAATAATGTCCTAAGGATGTTTGGAATCAATGATATATGGTTTGGATTGAGGACCTGAACATGAGATCGTATTTAACAAGAGTACTCATTCTTGTTATATTCCTAGTGAATTATTATTGTTGATATGACGGGACAACAATAATACACAAAAATAGCATGTGTAGTGAGTGATGACCATGTTTCTTTAGTCATGATATTAGATATAAACTCAAATGCATGGATACTTGTTAGAGAACAAGTTGTGCTGGACATGACCACCTTGAGATTGACATATGAAAGTCATCTGATGACATGTCAGAATCATATCTCAATGTGATAGTGGTAACTGTGATCCTTAGACCTAAAGTCACTACAGTAAAACATGTTGTTCCATGTACATTGACACTAGCCCAACTTGCTCTGAAATATGAGTTTTAAAAAGGTGGTAACTTGGGTTGACTGTGACATGTGGGGAATGTTGTGAGTGATGTAGATAGAATTTGTCCCTCCTTTATAGTGACTAGCCACCTGATAAGCGAGACTATGAAATAAATGGCCATGCTCCTATGAGTCAATATACAATATTGAACTCACAACATTTCAAGTACTCTAAGGAAAAAATATTGAGGGAGGATGCCATTTCATTCCTCAAATTCATTCTAGATATCTATGACAAAGGGATTATACAATCATAGTAACGTTATCCACTTTGGCTGTAGATGTTCTCCAACTCATTCCTATTTCTTGGGCGGAAAATATGTGTAGATAGAAACCACTCTTTGCTTGTGTTGTTTTGAGAATCACTACTGAAATAATTAGGAACCTAGTCGCACACTTAATGTTGCCTAAGGGAATTGAAATTTGCAACCAAATAAATGATTATAATGATTTTCAATCATATACCTGATGATTTCCTATCTGATCGAGTGACCCGAATGTTTGATTGGTTGATCAGATTGGTTGGATCAATGGATCAATAGATTATCATTTGGTTTACTGAGTTTTCCATTAGACTGACTTGATCGGTCAACCAGACAACCTAATTGGTTGGTCGGAATGCAACATGGAAAGTATCAAATTGGAAAGCAATTCAGATCTAGATTTGAACTGACTTGATCAAATCTATCAACTAACCAAATCGGTTGATCAAATTTCTTTTTGGACCCTGATCGGTCGATCAAGTTATGTGATTGGTCAATAAAAATTCCTTTGTTGGTTTTATAGTAATGGACTATTTTTGTAATCATGATTAGGAAAAGGATTGGAATTAGGGGTTTCGAAGCCATTAACTCTGCTATATAAAGGGGGCACAACCCAAAGGGTTAAATACAACATTATGATATCTTTGAGACAACTTGTGAGACAATTTGGTCATTAAACTTATCTCTTAGAGAGAGGAAGAAACCCTAAGGATTTCTGCCAAATATAGGAGAATAAAGGAAATTTTGAGTTGGCTAGCACGTCAAAAATTCACAGTCCTCTTTGACTTGGTGGACAAGGTGGTGAACCACATACTCTCTCATATACATAGATGAAGTAGAGTCTGCGGCATACGTGAGAAGGCTTGAAGATATTGTTCCAAAAGGCAACAACAAGATGCTGCAGAGAAGACAACTGTGTAGTAGATTGTTGGCTCCGATATCTTAGTCATCCATATAGATTTCTTGGTGGTTGATCGGGATCTAGATCTAAATGATCAAGTTATTCACCAATAAAACACGAGTCTTGTTGTTGCACATCTAGTGTATGTCAAGGTATAAACTTTATATCCTCTTATGTGTTATGTTCACCAATGTTTTATATCTATGAAGGACCCAACAACTAGGGTCCCTTCCCAAAAACCCTAAACAAGCATTATCTAAACAATGTAAAATTAGGCACCATGAATCATTAATATGTGTAGATAATGATTTTTCCAATTAGATATTTGTTTAAGGATTATGTTATATGATTTCTGATGCAACTAGGGTTTATCATAGTTACACTTTTTTGTTATTATATTACACCATTATAATAAACATTTAATATTTAGAATCCTAGTATTATTACCATCATGTTCTATATAATTATGTTGTATGATATAGAATATATAACTTAGATAACCCATTAAGTCCAATACTTCAATATTTACTTACATAAATCACATTAATTATCCCCATTGACATCAAACATATGATACTCCTGCATACATATTAGGCACATTCTAACCTACACTAATCATATGTATATTTATTCACATCGAGTTACACATTGTTTATATTTAACTTGTTATGTGCTTATTAATTAACAATGTGGTAAATGTTACATGTTTATCATCTCGACTTACATATTAAGTCTTATTTAAGTTACTAGGTCCACTTTAAGTGTATAAAATATTTTATCTGATTCTAATACCTAATCAGTAATATATGATATGTGGTACCAAGCTTGTATGGGTTAGGGTTAGCTTATTTCCAACTTGGGGTTTAGGTCAACATTATTACCATTCATTCAATCCACATAATTAGCTTGAATGAAGTCTGGGTCTAGGTTCCCTATATCCAACTTATTATCACATGATCAGGGTCATACATTACTACTATTCATTCAGTCCACATTATTGGTTAAGTTTATTGAACTAAAACATGACTAGGGTCATACATAACCATATTTAGGGTTTACATGTGAGTTGTTCATTAATGTGCATTACATGTTAATAGGGTACAAGAAGGTGTATTGCACTATATATCTAATCTTGTTTGGACATTTCAAAAGGTCTAAGCATGCTAATATCTGACTCATGGAATTTAGGTTTTTAGAGTCAATATAGGTAACTTTTGGTATGTTATAGGACTCCACCCTGTAAAGAGGATGTAGTACTTGAAATAAAAGTATCCATACACTACCAAGATACTATACTCCACCCCTTAATAAGGTTTTCCCTAATCAGTCAAACATATTTAAAGGTAGAGAGATCAGTCCAACTAAACCACATGTAACATCTACTTCATCACTTGGTATTCATTAGGATACCAAGAAACATGGAGCAAAGAGAACATTACTTTGTCTTAGGTTAACTAAACCATAAGGGTTGCCTTATTCATTATCTTCATAAACATTTTCACCATCAATGACATTAAGGTTTCTCAAAAAACTCTCATATGATCATTCTTCATGTTGTCAAGGACATTGAGGCATGATATGATCAACCATCCAAAAGGATAATATATGATCGGGACATTATGTCTAGGGTGACCACTCCCAATGGAAAGCATCTTAGAACACTTACCATCACTCTAGTATTGACTAGAGAACTTTATCTTATTGTTTTTTTAGCTTTTTAATTGGTTAAGCTTATGTAGCAAGGGCCTTATCTGCTGAAAGTATGAAGTTTATTGGTAATTTAGGTACCAAATTTCATCCAATACTGTAGCACAAACCATCCAGAAAGAAGTCTGTCTTGTCATTATTTGGTCAAAACATTCACACAAATATCAAGAGAACTTATGTACAAACTCCACTATAGTCATTGCATTTTGAAGTAGGTTGTAAACTCAGATTCCTTATTTCTTAAAATTGTTGACGAAATTTACTTCTCTCTAAACAGAACTAGGAATTGTTCCCAAGTCAAGGAAGCCCAATGCATAGTCTGGTCATACTATTTCACTAGTTACAATCTGCTCCACTAAGGATGTACGTAGAAAAATGAATATTTTGATGCTTGTGGAAATCCATTCCCTCAAAAGTTCAATCAGTGGTGATAATCATGTCGACTGCTTTATCCACGACATGATCTTCATTCTTTCCATGAAAGTATGTAGGATGCATCTTCAAGAGCATTGATTTGAAAATAATCCTTAGGCTTATTAAGGTCCTTAAGAAAATTAATGTTCCCTATTAGGCTTGAGGAAATAAGTATGTGGAGTATAATCAACTCCTCTTCAGAGTTGACACTTAAACTCAGAGTTGTGAAAGTTGGTGTTGGGGTAGATTGAACCACTATGGGTTCACTTTCAGCTATTAGGGGAGCTTCAGGTACTAAACACATTATGGGAGGATCCATTCTTGGCATCCCTTGCCACAAGTGTTGAGGTGTATCAAACCTTCATAGGTTTCCAAAAGTAGAGTTAGCTCCAAGCACATTGATGTGAATGTATAAGGCAAGTGTATAAGGTCTAAGCAACCTATGGGGGAGGTAAGAAACCTATGGGGCAGGTAAAGAACCTAAGGGATAAGATGAACTAGTCAAACTAAAAGAATGTATTACCTTTGATACCATACTTGTAAGGAGTGGAGCCACTCTCTTTTTCAAAGGAATAATAGCAAACATCCCATGCCAAACACCATGAAATTTTTTACAAGGGATGAAATCAACATTATTTATTATATCAAGTATGTTCTCAATAGTCCTAGATGGGACACCCCATTGGTTAGATCATTGGTATGTTACCAAGAGGTCTTAGTTTCAATCCCTGGCGATGACATGAATAGAATTACCTTTTTTACAAAAAAAATGTCTATTCTCAATTAAAATATAGCAAGGAAAAATTTAGGTAACCTAACTATTACAATTCCATAACAAGCATAGCTCTTAATATAGAAGGTGGATACAAAGGAAACTAAAAGCAACTAAAATAGTTGCTAACATTCCATAGAAAGAATCCTGACCACTTCAATCTATATCTAACAACTCCTCTTAGGAAAGTTGTGGGTCATGCTCAACTTTTTCAGTCCTCTTCACTTAAGGAGTTTGGAACACCCCATATCAGTAGAAATATGGTCTGCGCCTTAAATAGGGACTAGAAAATATACAAATGAAGGACATGAAATTTTAGTATAAATGGTTCCCAATGAATATCAAGGTTCATATATCTGAGTTAGGGTCAAGATAAAATCATTTAGTAGGATTAATATTATATGAAGAAATAATTGAAAGCTATAATGATCAATTCTTGCTTTATATCAAATAAATAAAATAATAATGAAATTAATAAATTATGTTCAATTCAATTGCATGCAAATTAATCAACATAATAGAAACATCTGAAAGTAGGTCTGGAACACTTTGACATTCCAAGGTGAGTGCACTAACAATCCTCTTCATAATGTATTTTAAATTAGGGGAGAGCACTTGGGTCTAGGTGAAAGCACCAATCACCCATATAAGGGGAAGGTAGTACACTAGGACCACCACATAATGTACCACTACGACTAGATTATAAAATCAATCAAATCCAACATGCATATCATAGGGAAACCATACAAGTTTAGTCATAACATATTTTCAATTTAGGGTTATATCTTAAAGATGTATAATCTGATCAACTTCTCAAGAATGATACAAACTAAAAAGATATAATTTGCATCACTTAAATTCCAATGTACCTCTGGAATTTACCACTATAATTACAACAAAATATAATTGGGAATCAAAGAATTACAAGATAGCAAGGAAGTTTGACCTTATGTGAACCTTCATGGAACCCTACCACACCTAGATGCGGTGTTCCTGAGTCATGACAAGGTCTGAAGTTCCTAGATGTCACTTCTATGATGACCTGTGACACCCCATGTTGGGGAGGAAAAGATCGATAATCTAGGGAAACACAAAGTAATGAGAGGTTTCTCACAAAAATATGGTTTTACAACACTGAATCTTAATCTCGCAATGTGAGTTGGCAATTCCCAAATGAATGTTAGCCAGAGAGAAACTAGGTTGAGTTAGGGAATTTCACCAATGAAGAAGCCAAATTGATAAGAGGGGCCATATATAATCACTCACCACATGAAGGGTCCAAGCTTAATTCCTAACCTGATCAAGAGATTAGAATATTGGGGTATTTCTTAGGTAAATATGAAAAAGGAACAAATTTAGGATCACTAGGTTCATAATTTTAAAAATAAAACCCGAAAAAAAATTAGGAAGAATGGATGAGAAGTGGAGGAGTTGTCACTCATGCATAGAAATGACTACCATAGGGAGTTCATGTGGTCTCAAAATTGAGGTAAAAGAAAGGTGATGCACCGTTCAATGAATAATGGAAGGATGTATGGCCTGTCTAGTATATGGGTTAAGGATGAAAATAAAAGGAAAAGTTGTGTGACAAGCAGATTAAAGGAAAACTATGACTAAAATCAAATAAGCATAATTCATTTCACATTAGATTAACTATAATCATCTTCCTAGTATATACAAGTAATCTACAACTCTTATGGCAATCAAATTGGAGCTTGCTAAGGCGTAAGACCATATGACGTGGCCTATTATCAAAGATACTCTTAAAAAGTTCAGTGTCCATCAAATATTAAATAGCATGCTATAAATTACTTTTCTTGTAGAATCACCAATATCAATAAGAATGGAGAAGCTCTACTTGAGTTCTAAACCTAGGCCTTTGACAAGGAGACCCCTTCCTCCGTTACTTGTTTTTCTTGTGCATGGAAAGGCTAACCCAACTTATTGAGAAAAATGTGGGAGAAAATACTGGGAACTGATCAAAGTTTCTCGGTAGGTTTCGACTACCTCACAAGTCTATTTTGTTGATGATATCATCATATTTGCAAAAGAATATATGGACCAGATCTCGATCATCAACGATTGCTTCATCACTTTTTAAAAGGCTTCTGGGAAATTTATCTCTATTGACAAAAAAAGAATCTTCTTTTCATCTTGTTAACCATCAAACTAGACGTGATATTTGCAACTCTAGTGCATTATTGAAATTGACGACCTACAAATCTACCTAGGAGTTCCTATACTCCACAGTCAGGTTAGAGCAAAACTATGCTTCCATAGTGGAGAAGATGGAAAATAAGGTTAATGGCTGGGCTGTGAGGACCCTCTTTCTTGTAGCAGAATTTGTCTTACTAAAATATTTCTAACCACTATCCCATCACTATGCAAATATCTTTGATTCCAACCAGTGTTTGCAAGAATTTCAAAAATATCATCAAGATATTTATTTTAGGTGGATAACACAAAGATAAACCAATATCTCTTGTTGGTTGGAACAAATTTACCACCAGTATGGATAAAAGAAGACTGGGTATTAAGTCCATGGTACCTATAATAACGCCATAATCTAGAAGAATTCTTGGGATTTCATAATAGACAATCAGTCTTTGTGGAAATAAGGCCTCCAACATAAATATAAAAGGTTCTTAGAGCAACTGGGACCTCAACCCACTAATTTTATAGGGACATACAAGCAAGTTGTCAAGTTATCAAAGATAACACCTTCAAATTAATCAAGAATGATGATGACACTTGCTTGGCAGGTAAAATGGGTGCCTCATAAGGGGAAACTCATTAAAGCATGCATGAAACCCATTGAGAAAAACATCATTGACATGAAAGTTTCAAGTGTAATGAACCTAAATGGCACTTGGAACACTGAGTTCTTGAAGCAGTATCGATTGCAAGATTACATTGATTGGATCCATAACCTTCTTTCTCCACTCCCTGACAATAGTAAAGACAAGTGGATCTAGAAACATGAAGAAAAAGGAACATATAAAGTGGGGTTTGTGTATAAAATCCTCCACAAGGAGAAACATGACCCTCATGAAGGTCCCTGGAATACTATTTGGCACCTCTAAGTACCCAACAAGGTATGAGTGTTCATGTCAATTGTTGGTAATGAAGCCATTATGGCTAATGTCAAGAGGAGGCAATAAACTTATTTTTATGATAGCTGTTGTCCTAGATGCCATGAGGAGGAGGAATCTACTCTCCATACCCTGAGGGATTGCACTCATGTGAAGATAGTATGGAGGCAATCCAAACTCTTTGAGAGCCCTAGTCAACATGGGATGACGCTCATGGAATGGCTGACTTGGAACACGTGGACAGACAAATATCACAATGCTAAGTTCTCCATATATTGGCGGACCATTTGGAATGCTAGAAATAAGGAAGTCCTTGAAAACCTAACTGTAACCCCAGAGGGACATGTTGTTAAATTGCTTACCTCGTATAAGGATATAAAGCGAGCTTGGTCAAAGGGTGTAATTAAATGGAACGTTGACAAAAAACTTGTTCTTCATTGACGAACTTATAAGTCGACTGGGTTAACATGATGATTGATGTAGATGTTAAATCAAAGCATATTGTCACTATGTCTTCAGTATCAACTTGAATGGGGAATGGATTGGAGGAAAAACCTAAAAAGTGAAGGTTACCTTTGTAGCAAAGGCTGAGATCAGGGTGATATCGTTTTCAGTTGATCTTATGAAGGAGATGGGGCTGCCTAAAGTTGTGATCAAGCCTGACAGTTTCAGTGTTGTAGAGGCAATTGAGGATGATGATGATAAGTATCCTAGACTCCATTCATAGCAGAACAAGATCAGGGAAGATTGTGTGAATGTCATTGAAGCCACCCTCAAGAAAATCAGCCACGAGACAAATGGTCTTGCTCATGCATTTGCAAAGCATCACCTTAAATCTACCCAGAAGAACCTTTGCTATAAAGATTCTCCTATCAATCCTATGGGTCTTCCCCTATCCTTTGCCTTACTTAATGGTAGAAGTTCTACCGAGTTTAATTTTACATCAAATAATGTAGCAGACTTTGCTTTTATCCCTACAAGAGGAGGGTGGGTTGAATAGAGGACCTCCTAGATGTCCCCCCAAAAAGACTACTAGGACGTGTAGATCATAATTTTCTAGTTAGATATATGTTTCCATATTATATTATCTGAGTGTCAATGCAAAGAGGGTTTCTATTTATTATCTTAATATATATTATTATATATCACCATAATCATTAATATTTAATATTTAAAACCTTATTAACATAAAACTATTTGCATGGTATTAATAATAAATTATCTTGCACAATATAGGATATATTTCTTAGTTAATCTATTAAGTCATTACTTCAACATTCTCTTACATAAAGCACATGAATTATTCCCACTTACATAAAACATATGATTATTACTCATGTGTCTGTATTAAGAACATTCTAACCCACACTAACAACTTATGCATATTTATTCACAACCAATTACTCGCCATTCCGTGTCATTGGTTTATACGGATGGGCGGATCAACAGAGCAAATCAAAGACATGGGCCTTGATGAGGAGCCTAAAGGCAGAGGCCGAGGATCTAGTTCTCTTCTTTGGCGATTTCAATGAGATAGTATATAATACTGAAAAGAAAGGTGGCCCACCCAAAGAAGAAAAGTTTATACAGAATTTCCAAAACGTCATCGACGACTGCGAACTGGTGGACCTCAGTTTTGAAGGAAACGTGTACACTTGGAGAAGAGGGTTGTCTGAACGAACCCTTGTGCAAGAAAGGCTTGATAGATATCTGACAGAACCCAGTTGGTGAGATCTCTTTAGCTACTATAAGGTTATCTGCCTACCCATTTATGAGTTAGATCATGCCCCTATCATCTTGATGGCTGAAAATAGAAGGAAAAAAGGAAGAACAAGAGGAAGGTACTTTGCTTTTGAGCCCATGTGGACAGGTGTGGAGGATTTTGCAAACCTTATTGGGAAAGCATGGACAGGGGGTGGAGATTTGAAGACAAAGATTAACACTTGCAAAGACCAACTTAACATGTGGGCTACAAAGAAATTTGGGAACCGGAGAGAAAAGATTCATGAGCTTGAAGGTGAGTTGAAAAAAATTCAGGCTCAACCTCCAGACCAAGTAAACCTACAAAGGGCAGAGGAGATATCTAAAGACCTCCAATACTGGCTACAGAAGGATGAGGAGTATTGGGAAGCAAGGGAACGGGTCAAAGAACTCAAGGAAGGGGATTGTAATACTGCCTATTTTCATCAAAAGGCGTCTAACAGGAAAAGAAGAAATTGGATTGAGGG
Source organism: Alisma plantago-aquatica (assembly GCA_963693085.1). Lineage (NCBI taxonomy): Eukaryota > Viridiplantae > Streptophyta > Magnoliopsida > Alismatales > Alismataceae > Alisma > Alisma plantago-aquatica. The sequence goes on along the minus strand of OY856410.1, from coordinate 1,513,111,112 downwards.
CCTGGAGGACGAACAAGGAAATTTTAGAACAAATGAAGAAGATATTTCAACTATCATCAACAATTTATTTTCCCAACTTTTCCACACGAGTAATCCCACGGGTTTTGAACAAGCAGCAAAAGGCATTAGGCGGATGGTCAACGAGGAACAGAAAGAAGATTTAGAAAGAGATATCACATATGAGGAAATATGGGCAACCCTCAGTCAGATGCACCCTAATAAGGCGCCGGGTCCGGATAGAATGAAGGCGATGTTCTACCAAAAATATTGGAACATTGTGGGCCAAGATGTGGCTAACTACATTAAGGGGTGGTGGAAAGGGGAAAGGAGCTTGGAAGAGGTAAATGATACTCTGGTAGTGTTGATCCCAAAAACAGACAAGCCCAAAAAGGTAGGGGAGTTTTGCCCGATCAACCTTTGCAATGTGTTGTACAAGCTCGCATATAAAGTAATGACAAATAGATTAAAGCCGCTCATGAACAACATCATAACGGAGAATCAAAGTGCTTTTATTCTGGGGCGCATGATCACTGATAACACTCTCATTGCTTATGAACTTTTCCATACAATGAAGTGGGATAAAGGAAAAAAGAAAGGAATCCTTGCTATGAAGTTGGACATGTCCAAAGCTTATGATAGGGTAGAATGGAGTTTTCTAAACTATGTGATGGAGAGAATGGGATTTGGAGTGGTATGGAGGGGGAAGATTCAAGACTGTGTCACATCTGTCCAACATATGTTTGCCATCAATGGGGACCGGACCAGGAGAACAAAACCTTCGCGGGGACTTCGCCAGGATGACCCTCTCTCTCCCTACCTTTTTATAATATGTGCGGAAGCTTTCTCTACCATGTTAAGTATAGCTACACGTGACAACCTTATACACGGTATCACTCCGTGTAGAGGGGCACCACACATATCTCACCTTTTCTTTGCAGACGGAAACATCCTATTTGTAAGAGCAACCTCGTCGGAGTGCTTGAAGATAGCTGAAATTATTAGCCAATATGAACAGGCTTCCGGACAACAAGTTAATTTATCCAAGACGGAGGTAGTTTTCAGCAAGGGGATGTCGGCCACAAAACAGAATGATTTAAAGGGACTGCTGTAAGTAAAGAAGGTAGAACGACACGCCAAGTACCTAGGCCTTCCAACGGCGATAGGTAGATCAAAGAAACAGATTTTCAGCTTCATAAAGGAAAGGATTTGGAAAAAACTCCAAGGATGGTCCAAAAAATTGCTATCCAAACCCGACAAGGAGGTCCTTATCAAGGCAGTGGCTCAGGCTATGCCGACATATGTGATGAGCATCTTCCAAATCCCAGCGGGCATGCTTGATGAAATTCAAAGCATCATATCAAGGTTTTGGTGGGGTGCAAAAGGAAATGAAAGGAAACTAGCTTGGACAAGTTGGGAAAATATGTACAAACCTAAAAGGTTGGGAGGACTCAGTTTTAGGAATTTCCACATCTTTAACCAAGCCCTTCTAGCTAAACAATTATGGAGGTTAGGAGTGAATCCACACTCCCTTGTGCATAAGGTGCTGAAGGCTAGATATTTTCCTAGAACATCCATTTGGGAAGCAAGAAGAGGCTATAATCCCAGCTATACATGGAGGAGTTTATGGGGAGCAAAAGCATTGCTGAAGGAAGGGATGGAGTGGAGGATAGGAAGTGGGAAAGACGTCGACATCTGGGAGGATACATGGCTACCGAGAGAGGAGGACACTCTTGCACGTTTCAAGAAATCAGATGACACACCTTATTTGAAGGTACATGATCTCATGACACCGGATGGCTTAACATGGGACATTGCAAAGCTGGAGGACTATTTCCCATCACCTTACATAGAGAGAATAAGAACTATCCCGCTCAGTCTTCGTGAACTAGACGATGTATGGTCGTGGTGGCCGGCAAAGAAAGGAATATTCACAGTGTGATCAACATATTGGCTTGGCATGTTAGGGAAAGAGGAAGCTAGGAAGCAAGTAATGCAATAAGGTGACAGGTTATGGAAGCATATCTGGAAAGGTGGGTGGACCCACAAAGCTGCACACTTCATTTGGCAAGTGTGCACATGGGGTCTAGCAACAAAGGGAAGGTTGTTCGACCGGCATTGCATTGATGATGGTACGTGTCAGCTATGCATGTAGGAAAAGGAGTGTATTCCACACATGCTTTTCCATTGCCCCAATGCTATAGAGTTTTGGGAACACTTGGAGTGAGGGACCCAAGAGTGGGTGGAAGACTATAAGGACGAAGACATCATCAGCACCATGGGGGAGGCTTTGAGTAGGACCGACAAAGAGGCAATTGTTGTAGCCATGTGGGCTGTTTGGAGGGGGTGCAACATGCGAATCTTCCAAGATGACAAAGTGCACAGCAGGCACCTCTTTCATTCGGCGCTGACATGGGTCAAGCAGGGTGGAAGAGAGAAGCACCCAAAGAGTCATAACAAAGATCGACGCAATAGAGAAGTGATACCAAGGTGGGTCAAGGCAGCACAGGGACGACTGAAGATCAATGTGGATGCTACATGTGGGGAGGACGGAGCAACGGCTATTGGGATGGTGATGCAGGATAGTGAAGGGGCTCTAATCGGGATAGCGGGAGAGAAAATATGCAGTGGCACAGGGATAACAACGGCAGAAGCAACAACCATGAGGACAACACTCCAGTGGGTGAGTAGACACGGTGCCGGGCAGGTGGAGATGGAGACGGACTCCCTTGAAGTTGTACAAGCATGCAATGACTCTTCTACACGCAGAGACTATGTGGGAATCCTAGCTGACGACATTAGGAATCTGAAGTACCATTTCTCTTTTTGCAATTTTTCTTACGTTAGGCGCTCATGTAACAAACTTGCCCATGAAGTTGCCACCATGGAACGAAGGGGACAAGTAGATATATTTTCCTTTTTCTAGTCATTTCCTTCATACTTTGTGAACTTAGCTTTGGCTGATGCATCCTAGTTTTATAGACGACGGGGGGTCCCAATCATAGGGCCCTCCATCCTTTATCAAAAAAAATTACTTGCCATTCATATTTAAGGCATTACCTTCTTATTAATTAAAAATTGTGATGGGTATTACATGTTTATCAACTCGACATACATACTAAGTCATTTTTAGGTTATTAGGTCCACATTAAGTGCTTTAAGATATTTTATCTAATTCTAATACCTAAGTCACTAATGTATGGTATGTGGAACCAAGAATGTAGAGGTTAGGGCTAGTTGATTCCTAGCTTATGGTAAAGGTCAACATGATTATCATAGTCTAATCCACATCATCAACATGTAAAATTCTAGCCTTACTTTCCTTGTACCCAAGTTATCATCACATTAGAGGTTATTGATCTATTTCACAGTCATGGTCATATACAAACATAGTTATGGTTTATAAGTGAGCTATTCTAAAGGTACATTACATGTTCACTAGGGTACGAGTAGGTTTAGGGTATGTCAAGGACCTTGTTTGCCATTTCTAAAAGTTGAATCGTACTAATATCCATTTCATGGAATCAGGGTTTCTAGAGTCAAGATATATATATATATATATATATATATATATATATATATATATATCAATATGTTACATGTACCTTTACTTGAATTGATGATGGTTTTTTGGGTAAGTTGGGAGGTGATATTATTCATCCCTCCCTCCCCATGTAAGCTAATTCAAGGTTCAACTTACAATAACTAATTAAGCATTGAAACCAAAACATAGTAGCACTACTACCATTACAAAGGCATTTAACTAAGAACTCATCGAGTCCATTTGGGGGAAGCTCATGAATGTTGAAGACTCTAGGATTTTACAGTGGTATTTTGCTAATCTCTCAGCTACTCCATTGGATTCTTGACATAAATAGGATATTCGTCACTTTTTCTTCTTTGAACCCTGAATTCTCTGGATCAATTTAGCATACGTGGGGTTTCCATTCATAGGCTCATGAATAATCTTGACTACCACCATGGAATCAGACTTGGAAATTTTTTTTACAGTCATTTCACTCAACCACCTCCTAGCAAGTTTAATTCCCTTTAGTTCAACTTCTAACACATCCACAATATGTAAGTTTTCAGTTATGCCCCCTATCCACTTATTATGCTCATCCCTGATAACTATTGCACAACTAGAATTTTGATGACATGTCTCCGCATCTGAATTAAACTTAATTTCCCTGGCTCTTGGCCTCCTTCACTTTTTCTTCCAGGAGTTCATGTGTTTGTGTAGTTTTTCCAAAATTGATGATGTTAGACTCACTCAGTACATTCATAATCTTTTTTGGTAGAGAACCAAGGATCTAGTCATTCGTAGGTTCTCTACCCATGACCTATTTGGATGTAAATATGGTGTTGTATTTTGGACCGATGATAAAATATCTTATTCAACAACCAAGTAGTTTTAACATGTAGAATAGCAGACAAGTATCTATCATGGAAGCATTTGACCAATGGACTCTTCTCGTCAATACCAAGGGTGCATAGATTCATAACACAACCAACATGAATGATATAATTAATCATTATGAGACCAAGTCTATATTCTCTCTTCACTCTACAAACTTGATCCTAAAGGGAATAAATAGATTCTGCTTCTTTAGTGTATCCACATAATAAGTTCTTACATGATTTTCAAATCATGAATGATTTCCATTAGAACAGGTAAAGTGGTTGTCCAAAATAGATAATAAGTCTCCAATAAGGATGTTGATATCTCTATTTTTTCCATAATTTTGAATATTTTAATATTCCAAAATTTCAATATTCTTGTACATCTATCTACAAATGAAGAACATTGATTCTTTCCAAGTCTTCCCATAAAATGGGTAGAATGAGGTACCTCTTTATATGTTTTATAGGACAAACCATTAGGATGAAGTATCATTTGGTAGAGTTAACATATATTCTTAGAAATATTTGTCCTTTACATAAATAAATACTTCACACACACACACATAGGAGTTAACATATATTCTTAGAAATATTTGTCCTTTACATAAATAAATACTTCACACACACACACAGATATATATATATATATATATATATATATATATATATATATATATATATATATATATCTAATGGATAGTCCATATTTCCACTTTCTTATACATATTTCAACATGTAGCCATCCTCTACATACCAATAATATATAAGTAGAGAGCAATATGGTCTCCTTGCCTAATCAATAATAAGTATAGCCACAAGAATTAGAATGTTCATAGTTTAAATGAATTTGAAAAGATGAAGCTTTAAATATCTGACAATTGCAATTGGTCCAACAAATAGGGTATATATGTTTCTTAATCATAAGAATGTACTTCATTTTGATAGAGTCATACACTTTGTGAGGCCCTTTGAGGTAGTTCTTACTGGAACTCCATTGTGATTAAAATCATACATCATATCATTTGAAAGGAAAAAGGATAAGAGATAGGCATTCATTTGAAAATATCCATATGATTTTCACTTGTAACAAAGGGGAGGATAATCTATATAATGATTCTTAAGTTCTTTATGTTCATTTAACATACAGAGTTGCATGCTGAAATTGACCATCAATTTTTAACTACTTTAGCCTTGTGAATTATAGGAATCAAGGAAATGGACTTTATTTTACATGGCATATACATCTTTTAAAATGAACCTAGAGATGTCATCCTTGATTTTATGTCAAAAAGAGTTATAAAATTGGCAATAAATTCCATCTGGTCCCAGAACATTATTTTCATTTGAATTTTTGATGACTCTATTGATTTTACTATATGTGATAGCTCGTATCATATATAATGCCCTCTTTAATCCTACATAAGAATGAATTTGTCAATAAAAACATTTATAATTTGTTGTCTTCCTAGATCTATTAATGTAATAGGCGTGTGGTTTTTTTTGAAGATAGAAGGTTTAGACCCTTCCAACAATCTATTGTTTCATCTTTGAATGGTTCTTCAAGTCCTGATAAGTAACAAGGTACAAAGGTGATTTTGTAAATCAATAGTATATGTTATTGCATCTATGTTATGTGACTGCATCATGGTGAGAAATAGATGGTGACCTACCTATATTACTACTACCTTTGTGTATAATAGGCAATAGATCACAACTGCCAACCCTAAAATAGAAGATCCTTTATAAGGAAGTAAATTTATTAAGGACATATTTTTTTTTCATATGATATATACACATGTAAATCTATAATTTATTTTTGAATGAGTGTGGAAAGCTGGATGGAACTTCTACTTTTGATTATTTTTTTCTAATTACAGCAAACAATATGATTTCTTCATGTTCTCATTAATGAAAAATTCTAAAAATGTATCATTTCTATGTGTTGGACATTCATGTCACAATAATAATAATAAGAAAAATAAGGAATTTTAGGATTATTTAAAATTTTTATTGCTTGAACATATACTTTATTTTTGGACTATGCTAAAGTTATGTTTAACATTAATCAACATTTTCATCTAAGTTTTTGGGCCCTGTTTGTCAATGAAATAGGAAAAAGAGTAAGTTCAGCAAAAATAGGTTAGATTGGAATATTGAAATATTATCTCTTTGATAGAGAGTGAATACCATGATTAGAAGAAAAATTAACATTTTATGCTTGTAGGAAACCAAATATATAGGGGAACAATGTAAAGAAATTAGAGACATTGGGTACAAAATTTGGTATACATGTATTCATAGACACAGGAATGGTGTTGGAATTATTGTTGATAATATTTTGAAGGATGATGTTGTCAAGATCACACGAATGGGAAATAGTATAATATCTATCAAGGTTATTCTTAAGGGAAAGATTTTTAATATTGTTAGCGCTTATGCACTGAAAGTTGGCCTTCATAAGGAGGATAAAAAGGATTCTTGATATAACATGGATGAACTGATGCAAGGAATATGGATATAGGAGAAGATCATTATTGGGAATGACTTAAGAGGCCATGTGGGGAGTATCCATGTTGGATATGAGAGAGTTCATGGAGGTTTTGGATATGGTAGTAGAAATTGTGAAGGAGAGATGATTTTAAATTTTACAGTTGCTTATGATATAATCTTGGCAAATGCACATTTCAAGAAAAGAGATCCTCATATTAGTACTTTCAAGAGTGGGTGCAATTGTAGTCAAATTGATTACTTCTTTACAAGATGGATGGATCATAAAGTAAGCAAGGATTGTAAAGTGATCCCTAGGGAAGAACTCACCATCAACATAGATTGATGGTTTTAGATGTGAACTAAAGATAAAAAAAGGTAAGCATAATAGAATCCAAGATAGAAGGATCAAGTGGTGGAATCTTAAAGGATAAAATTGATATTTTATGACAAACTTATCAAGGTGAGAACTTGGAACTTGAATACTAATGTTAACTCTATGTGGCAAAGTATGAGTTCCTTCTTAAAAAAAATTGCCAAAGAGATTTTGGACGAGTCAAAAGGGTGTGGGTCTCCACAAAAAGAAACTTGGTGGTGGAATGATGAAGTAGAAAACACTATTAAACTCAAAATAGAGATCTATAAGAGATTGCCCAAACCTAAAGATGATGTAACTTTTTAGGGATACAAAAAAGCAAAGAAGGATGTTAAGATGGCAGTTCAAGAGGCAAGATCTGGACACTTCCATGAAATATGTAAAAAGTTGGACACTAGAGAAGGGGAAAAATACATCTACAAATTGGCTCGTATAAGAGAAATTAAAGGAAGAGACTTGAGTCAAGTAAAGTGCATCAATAATGAAGATGGTCGAGTGTTAGCGAAGGATAATGATATAAAGAACTAATGGAGAAACTACTTTCATAAGCTTTTTAATGGAGATACTTGTAAAAAGGGTAGAGACTCAGGTGGAATGAATGTAGGAGAAATCAGTTACACATGATTAGTTACACTATTAGAGGATAGAAATGCTTTCAAAAGGATGAAAATGAAAAAGTCATGCAGCTTAGACAGTATCCTCGTTGATTTATAAAAGAGTATGGGAGATGACGGGGCTATGTGGTTAACAAATTCTTTAACAAGACTATGAAGGCAAAGATGATACTAGATGGATGGACAAATAGTACTATACTCTCGGTCTACAAGAACAAAGGTGATGTCCAGAGATCCACAAACTATAGAGGTATAAAGTAGATGAGTCACACAATAAAGCTTTGGGAGATGAGTAATGAGAAAAGGCTAAGATCAATAACACAAATATCAGACAGTCAATTTGGTTTTATGTCGGGAAGAAAAAATCAGATGATATTTTTTGATAAGGAGGCTTATGGAGAAGTACACATAAAATAAAAGAGATCATCATATGGTGTTTATTAATTTGGAAAAGGCCTATGATCGAGTACCTAGGGAAGTGTTATGGAGGGTCTTACATAAAAAGGATGTGCCTATCCAATATAGTGATCTGATTAAAGACACATATGAGGACTCAATTGCAAGTGATAGGATTCTTGGAGGAAAGACAAAAACTTATCCTATCATCATTGGGGGTACATAAAGGATTGTCACTCAACCCATCTCTATTTATTCTTGTTATGGATGAGTTGACAAAGCATGTTCAAGATAATATCCCTTGGTGTATGTTATTTGATGATGATATTGTGTTGATCGATGAAAGAAAAGAAATATAGAATGATAAATTTGAATTTTGGATTATTCAATTGGAATCTAATGGATTCATGACCAATAGAAGCAAAAATGAACATATTCATTGCAATTTTAGCCAATTTGGAATTGTGAATGGTGGGGTCAAGTTGGATGGGATGGATGTACCAATATATAATAAATTTTGTAACTTGGGTTCTATTACTGAAAAGGAGGGTGGTTTAAGATGATGTTTGTCATAGGATCACATCAGGAGGGTTGAAGTGGAGGAGTGCAATGAGAGTATTATGCGACCAGATAATCCCTTTCAGATTAAAAAGCTAGTTTTGCAGAATAGCTATACTTTCAGTCATTCTATACAGAAGTGAACGTTAGCCAGTGAAGAAATAAAGTCTCAACAAGATGAATATGGAAGAAATGCATATGCTGAGACATATGTGTACGGAGACTAGAAAAAATAATTTGAGGAATGACTATATTAGGAACAAAGTAGAGGTGGTGAGCATCAAGAACTAGTTGTGTGAAGGCCGTCTAAGATGCTATGGATATGTGCAGTGCAGATCAACAAATGTACCTATTCCAAGAAATGAGTCATGTACAATTAAAAGACGCTAAGAAAGACCTAAATTAACTTGGTAAGAGCTTATAACGATATATTTTGAATCTTTACATATTTTGATCAGAGTATGGCCCATAAGATAGCTATTTGGAAAGGAAGCATCCAAGTAGCCGACCCCAACATGGTTGGGATTGAAGATTAGATGATGATGATGTTGATCTAAGTTTATGGATCCAAAACTAATATTATAATGCCATCTACCTCTCCCACCTCATCTTGCTTCTTATATGTGGATACAATTAAATGTTAGCACAATGAAGTCTCATGTACTCGTGATGTTTAATGACTTAAACCTCTATGTAGGAGGCATGGGGTGGGGGTTTTAAAACCAAAGGAAAACAAATAACCACTCAAGACACTCAAAATACAAGAAAATATCTCCTAATTGGTGACTAGCTAGCCAATAGAATTTAGTTGATGACAAATTATATTGAACATTTGCATATAACTAGTCATACATTATTATCCTTATAACCAATTTCAAGTAGAAAAAAACTCAATTTTTTGGGATTCTGATGGCTTCTGTAGAATGTGACGTATATTTTTTTTGTCATTTGGCATATTATATCGCTGAGATATTATTAGATTTAAATAAGTTGATGTAGTTTTTGACAAATTGGTTAGATATGAACCAAGAAAAGCATATTAGATAAAGATTTTTGTTGACTTCTTCATTATAGATATTGTCTATTGAATGCTGGTCACTTGCCTCTTTTGAAATGTACATGATATTGTTGACCCAAAATAAAGTGTCCATGCAATGTTACTTAAACTCAGTTAGGCTTCTCATGTGAACTTAATATGGAAAACTAACAAGATTCATATTCTAGTTACGAAGTTAGTTACATCGATGGATGGTGAAACCATATAGACTACAAATAGGAGATTCCACCTTGAACATAAAGTATATGTACTTTGAGAAATATATCCAAAATGATGGGGTATTATCATTGATAAGGAAATAGAATTTTGTTGCAATGAGAACATGGTGAACGAAATAATTTGATTCAACATAAATGTAGAGTAGAAATTAAAGTGATTATGTGACTGAAGTTTCTAAGATCTAGTAAAGTGGAAAAATGTTTTTTAAGGAAGAAGAGAAGTTAGTGAGAGGATCATATTGGAACTTTCCCACTTATACTCCAATGCCATTGAACATAGATTTTTGAGGAACACTTTTTGTGTTATATCCCCACTCATTTAGAAGAACGAGATGACGCACACATAGATACACACACAATGTAAATACCTAGAAAAAAAAATCATAAAAGATCCTCTCTACTTAATAAATGGTTTTCTTTTCCTTCATTTTTTCATTTCTACCTTTGGTTTAGGCTAGTTTATGCACATCGTTAGTCAATGTTAGACTAATCAATGATGAACATTCTTGGGCCATTATCAATTTTTTCTCAAATCTATGTGATGATTTCAGTTGCATAAATCTTGCCCTTAGTTAATTTTTTTTTGAGGTACAATTAAGGAAGAAGTTGCAACATCAAATATTGCCAAACTTGCCATTTTTAAAGAGTTTGACTTAATTGATCATTATACACCGGATAAAAGATGTTAAAGCACTTGTTAGTTGGCTCAACTGAAAAGTTTGATTGGTTTGTTAGTTTCAGGTTGCGGATTAAGTCCCAACTAGAGAACTTAAAGAGTATAACAAATAAAGTTCTTTTTGAAGTTCTATGATGAAGTTCGACCTCTCTTAAAAATGAAAACAAAATGGGACCCAAAGAATAGTAAAACCAAACACACATATGCATGCACACACACATAAATGTACGTTTACACACCCAAACACACATATAGAGGTGAGTCTGTGTGTGTTAGGATAAAATAGATTTGAGTGTATCTGAGACGGAATGCACTCAAGTCATTTAACATCATGCAACAATTATTTTTTAATTTTAAACTATTGATCATATTAAATATATTATGAATAGTCTAACATATATAATTTTAAAAATTGTTTGGACACTCACAAGTCATGCATGCAAATCCAATAAAGATGATGCATTTGTAATATAGTTACATATGTGATTTTTTTTGTTCATAGATGAGTAAATTATAAGCATCTAAACAAGCTTAACTTTTACACATAGCTAATGTTTGTTATAACTATGAATATCAATGGTTTGTATTATCCAAATAATTATCTTGATATGTAAGCAACACTTAAGTATATGTTACAATATGTATATTGACGTGTATTACATGAATATCTAAAAATTTATGTAAACATGTATATATAGCATAAATCTAAGTAGTTATTGGGTTCATGAAACCCTAGACCATGTGCATTAGACTTATCTATGAAGAGATCTATCATTTACCAATTCTTATTAATTGTTTATGCCTTTTGGTTACCTCAACTCATACCATATAGAGTTTCGATATATTGTTCTTTTATTTTCGTTTGAATATGCATTGAGTCACTTCTCGTTGAAACATAGTGAAGCTAGATCTTTCCTTGTTAGAACTCCCCAAGCTAATATGGCTTTGTTTAATATGATAACAAATAACAAATATAAAATAACATGAAGATATGACATTTCAAATGATGGTTCACTTAGAAACTAGAGAAGGACTAAAACCCTCAATTGAGCGAGGAGAAAGACGAGGAAGACAAAGGAGTCGAGAGATAGTGAGAAAGAGAGGTGGAAGCTACGGGAGATCTCTTTCCTTTTTGAGTCAAATTTCAAATTGAATGTTAGCGCATTGTCCTTCATCTGATAGTATGGTTTAAATACATAATGGGTCGTGGGCCTTAGATTGGACTACACAAAGTCCAAATTAATTACAAGACTTGAGATGCAAGTAATGAAAGAGCATAAACTAAATATGACATGTATTGTACTTGTTTGTAGAGATGTTTTAACCAATACCCCTCCACATACTAGGCATGGGGAAATTCAGGCCTAGTTTGTTGCAAAGAAAGCAAAAGCTACTCTTCCTTAGAGCTTTCATGAACACATCCATTGGTTGCTAATGAGTAGGTATATGTGTTGTGATCATGTGTCCAAACACAACATTTTCTCAGAGGAAATGATAGTCTATTTCAATGTGTTTGTATCTAGCACGAAAAACATGATTAATGGTTAAATGAATGGCACTGAGGTTATCACAGAAGAGTCAAGCTGGTTGGGGGCAACTGAATACATATAGCTCTGAGCAGAAAAGAAATCCCTGTGATCTCAATTGTTGACCTAAAGCTCAATATTTCACTTCACAGCTTGATTTAGCAATTGTGGTTTGCTTCTTTACACTCCATGAAACACATGTGCCACCCAAGAAGATATGGAACCCAATAGTTGAATGTCATGTATTAGGGAAACCAACCTAATCAGAATCACTAAAGGCTATGTTATGGAGTGAAGTTAATGGTGCAACTTGTAATCTCATAGATACTGTACCTTTTAGATACCTCAGAATTTTTTGGCCAGAAGAAGATGATTTTTAACCGGTGATGCTGTGCTGAAATGATGTGTTCATAGCATAAGCTGTATCAGGAGATGTAATTGTTATGTATTGTAAGATTTCCAAAAGATTTCAATAAAATGAGTGTTCTGATGTAATGGAGAGTCAGATAACTTTGTAAAGTTCAGATCAATCGATGTATTACGTGGTATGCAATCAATCATGTCAACCTATTTTAGAACTTCAAGAATGTATTTGCTTTAAGTTAGAAGAAGCTCAAACTGATAAGAGTGGACTTGTATACCAAGGAAGAAATTCAATTTTTTAGATCATGCAGATTGAAGGGTCGATCTAAGATGATTATAAAATCTTGTGAGAAAGATAGAATCATTGCATGTGATTATAATGCCATCGACATACAAAATTAAGTACAAAATATAATGTCCACTAATCAACACAAAAAGTAAAGGATCAATACTACAATATGCAAAGCAATAGCTGAACATAAAGTCACTTAGCTTATCAAACCACGCACGAGGTGCCTTGTTAAGACCATAAAAAACTTTGTGTAAATGACATATGCCATTTTTGACTTATTGCAATAGTTAAGACCACTCAAATAGTAGCAACTTTATCAACATGACTGTATGTTTCAATATAGTCTATACCTTCAGTCTGACTATAGCCTTTTGCTAATAGTCTAGACTTCATATGATCAACTAATCCATCAAACTTTAGGTTAGTCTTGTAGACCCATTTTGAGCCTATAATATTTGTGTGAGAGGACTTGAAACTAGGATCTATGTTTTGTTAGAAATAAGGCATGTGGATCCTGAGTTGTATTATCCAACCAATGTGAGTCTTTTCAAGCAGTTCGAATGGATTTTGGTAGTACAAGAATATATCGAGTGGTTGAGCCATACTTAGGATTCAACTTTGATATACCTAACTTCCCTCGGGTTATCATAGGATGAATATTCAGAGAGCTATCAACATTTCAGTTTATTGAACACATTAGAATCATGTGTGTAAGAAATAGGTGACTTGTTTTTCACTATGATATCCCTGCATTCATTTGTGAAATAAGAAAGGAAATTCGGCAGTGTTTCATTTTAATGTATAGCAATAGAATGCATGGATAAATAAATGCTTCCATTCATGGGGTGAGGCACTTCATAAACTTCAAATTCATGTGAATCTATAATTGACGTACTGACATGATGTTGTTCATTCATAGCTTGTTCATTAGTAGTAAACATAATAATACATACATCATCTCTAGATACCTTATCATGTAATTTCTCAGAATTTAGCTCAGACTGTATAACACTTACATGTGATTCCATAGATTGTGGCATAAGACCAATTTGATCAGTAGTGACATCAATATCATTAGATAAAGGTATACTTGGTAACATCACACTTTTCACATCATTAACCAAAGAAACAATATTTTTGCTATTCAATTTTTTTGTGTTAGTAGATACTTCATCAGGATGATTAGTCATATAATGCTTAACAACAGAATCCTCACAGAGATCATTAAAAAGAGATTTAAAGAACACATTAAGATCCCCAAGAGCTACATTTTTTTTGAGAAGGTAAAGTATTACTATATCACCAAAAAGGGCGTATAGATGGTAAAATCCATCGCATACTATACAAGTGGGTTACACTACAAAATCCCACCGGTCCAGGATCACCTTACTGACCCCTCTACCAATCTTAGGTCTAGCTTTGAACGCCAACCTAAAATAAGCAACAAAAGAATAAAAAAACTCAAGGACATCTGTGTCCCCTCTCCCATGGAGTCTGTTGTTACGCTTCTTCCAGATCATAAAACATAACCCCGTTATGCACAGCCCAACAAAGAGTCTCAACCTACTATTATGTCTAGTGTTGTCCAAAATACCCACATACCCTTGAACTAAGGTAGTCGGGGCAACCCCCCATCTTTAACCAACACCTACACCATAGATGACGAGTATAGGTGCAATCAAAGAACAAGTGTGCATGGGATTCATCCTTGGTCCTGCATAACAGAAACTTCGCATCGACGTTAATCCCCCATCTGATCAAGCGATCCTTCGCCGACAATCTTCCCAAAATGTTTCTGAAAGTACTGCAACTCCACTTTGGTACGTGCCCTTGATTCCACAGTAGGGAGAACCAAGGGACCTTAGGCCTCTGCACTGGAGGAAGAGCCCAAGGCTTGGCCTGCGGCTCCTTCAGCGCCCAGCCGAGGGAATGGGGCGTGTACTCAGCAGCCACCTCCGGCCACACCCTGCACATCGCCCTCCAGGCTCTGGATACATTCTTGTTGTTAAGAGTTGAACGCGAGAATATGACGATTTCGCAGCCAAAGAACAAGAAACGAGAAGCAATCACACAACCAAAACACAGGATTTACGTGGTTCGGTCGAGATGACCTACGTCCACGGGAGGGGGCGAAATTTCCACTATTTCAGAGAAAAGATTACAAAGGAGAGATACTCTCAAAGAAGAGAGAACTCTCTTCAGTACAACACTGTACGTTGGCACTTCTCAGTACAAGAAAATCTCATGCCCCTAAGGTCCTATTTATAGGCTCCATGCCATAAGGCTTCAACTAGGAATAAACAATCCTAATAGGAGTCTAGTACACAATAGGAATCCAAGTTGCATGAAGATAGAGCCATCTACAACTCCAAATAGGAATACTAATCTAAATCCAAGTAGGAACATGGGTTGGACTCAAAACCAAGACAAGACCCAAAATAGGACTGCCACACCATGTAGGATTAGGATTAGGAGTCTTCAAGTCACATAACAATCTCCACCTTGACTTGAAGTCTCTGTCTCTCTAAAAAAGAATAATAGTAGATCTCTCTCCCCCTCCAGCCCCTAAGGGCGTCACTGCGTGTTGTGTAGACTAACCAAGTCCAGACAATGTCTGAACTTGGAAACTGGCAACGGTTTTGTCATCATGTCTGCAGGATTTTCTTTACTTACAATCTTCTTCACCACAATCTTCCCCTGCGCTATCACCTCTCTGATGAAGTGATACTTGACGTCGATGTGCTTTGTCCTTTCATGAAACATCAGATCCTTTGTAAGGTGAATTGCACTCTGACTGTCACAGTAGATGGTCGTTGTCTTGTCAAGAATATAAAACTCAGCACACAGTCCTCTCAGCCAAGTGGCTTCTTTGATGGCTTCTGTCAATGCCATGTACTCAGCTTCAGTAGTAGACAATGCAACAGTGGGTTGTAATGTAGCTTTCCAACTCAGAACACAACCACCAATAGTAAACAGATAACCCGTAAGAGAATGCCTTTTGTCACGGTCATTTGCAAAGTCAGAATCAACATAACCAACAAGCGTCTCTGTGCTCTTACCAAATCCAAGGCATGTAGAAGATGTAC
Organism: Alisma plantago-aquatica; assembly: GCA_963693085.1. Classification (NCBI taxonomy): domain Eukaryota; kingdom Viridiplantae; phylum Streptophyta; class Magnoliopsida; order Alismatales; family Alismataceae; genus Alisma; species Alisma plantago-aquatica. The sequence continues at coordinate 1,513,095,062 of OY856410.1, read as the reverse complement.
CCTTAAGGTACCTAAGAATGTGCTTGACTGCTTGCTAATGTAGCTTTCCTGGATTGGACATGTATCTGCTCACCATGCTAACTGCTTGTGCAATGTCTGGACGCGTGCAAATCATAGCATACATGATGCTACCAACTGCACTGGAATAGGGAACACGAGACATGTAGTTTTCATCCTCTTCAGATTGCGGCGATTCAGCAAATGAGAGCTTCTTGAACTGATCATCTAAAGGAATAGATACTGGAGATGCATCAGACATAGAGAACCGCTGTAGAACTTTCTTCACATACTTCTCCTGACTGAGAAGTAACCTTCCAGCTTTGCAGTTTCTAATAATTTCCATCCCCAAAATTTTCTTTGCTGCTCCCAAATCTTTCATCTCAAATTCGCCACTAAGTAACTGCTTCAGACTGTGGATTTCAGAACTATCTCTGGCTGCAATCAACATGTCATCAACATAGAGCAAGAGGTAGATAAGAGAATCATCAGGAAGTTTCTTCAAGTAAACACAAACGTCGTAGCTGCTCCTGAAATATCCATGCTTGACCATGAAATAATCAAATCTACGATACTACTGGCATGGAGATTGCTTCAAACCGTAAAGAGACTTCTTCAGTAAGCACACATGATCCTTCTTTTCAATAGAAATATAACCTTCAGGTTGCTGCATGTAGATCTGTTCCTCTAAGTCACCATGGAGGAATGCGGTCTTCACATCAAGTTGCTCAAGCTCTAAATCATATCTAGCAACTAATGCCAATAGAAATCTGATGGAAGTGTGTTTGACAACAGGAGAAAACACATCATTATAATCTATACCTTCCACCTGACTGTAGCCTTTTGCAACTAGCCGCGCTTTGTACCTTTCAGTAGAATCTCCAGGACCAGCTTCCTTCCTTTTGAATACCCATTTGCATCCAACAATCTTCTTTCCAGCAGGAAGATCAACAAGTACCCATGTCTTATTCTTTTGAAGAGACTCCATCTCTTCATTCATAGCAGTAGTTAGTCGGTTCCCCAGAATCATTTGTTTCTTCAGCTATAGCAAGGGCATATGCAACAACATAATCTGAATGCCTTGCAGGTGGTCTGATCTGTCTTCTTGGTCTCCCAGTAGCAATGCTATATGTCTGTTCTGCATGAGTGTCATCTTCAACATCATCTGGATTTTCCTGTGTAACAACAGGAGGTGTCGGGCTGTGTGCACTAACTTCAAGCTCCACCTGTTCCGTGGAACTCTGAGAACCTGTAGCTTGTGAATGGACGCCATCTTGTTTTGCAGAAAACATGGCAGACTCATCAAAAGTAACATTTCTTTCAATCAAGAATTTTGATGAGTTTGGCTCAGTGCACCAGAATCTGTATCCCTTCACACCATCAGCATAACCCAGAAAAATACACTTCTTCGCTCTAGGCTCGAGATTTCCTTCATTTGAATAGACATATGCAGGACAACAAAAAATACGCAGATTTGAATATTTTGCAGGATGACCAGACCATACCTCTTCAGGAGTTTTGAAACCAAGTGGAGTAGATGGTGAACGGTTGACAAGATAGGCTGCAGTAGAAATGGCTTCAGCCCAAAAATCTTTGCTAAGTCCTGCACTGATCAGCATGCAACGTGCACGCTCTAGAAGAGTTCTGTTCATGCGTTCTGCAACACCGTTCTGCTGGGGTGTATGTCTAACTGTGCGATGTCTTGTAATACCCTCAGACTGGCAGAACTCATTGAATTCAGAAGAACAAAACTCTATGCCATTATCTGTCCTCAGTGTCTTGATGCTCCTTCCTATTTGTTTTTCAATAAGCATCTTCCACTTCTTAAACTGATCAAAAGCCTCAGATTTATGCTTCAGAAAATACACCCAGACTTTCCTTGAGAAATCATCTATGAAAGTAAGCATGTATCTAGCACCTCCCTTGGAAGGTACTTGAGAAGGACCCCAGATGTCTGAATGAATGTAATCAACAGTACCTTTTGTAGTATGATTTGCAGTAGAAAAACTGACCTTTTTCTGCTTTCCCATAACACAGTGCTCACAGAAATCTAACTTTTCAGTACTGATATCACCTAGAAGTCCTCTCCTGCATAATAATTCCAGGCCTTTCTGGCTCATGTGTCCCAGTCGCATATGTCACAATTTAGTGGCATCCAATTTTGGAATGGGTGAGGAAGAAACAGTAGCAGCTTCGTCAGTCACAGTTTCACCAATTAATTTATAAAGGTTTCCAGGAATACGTACTCCCTTTATCAGAACATCATCTCCTTTGGTAATAGACAGGATTCGATCTATAGCCTTGTATGGAAAAGCGTTGGCTTCAAGTAAGCCAATAGAGATGAGATTTTTCTTCAGACCTTGAACATGACGAACATTGGAGACAGTTCGGATAACACCATCGAACATCTTTATGCGGATTGACCCAATGCCAATTGTCTTGCAGGTAGAATCGTTCGCCATGTTTACAACACCTCCATCAAAGTGCTCATAAGAAGAAAACCAATCTCTGTGTGGGCACATGTGGTGTGAACAACCTGAGTCCAGAATCCAAGAAGTTTGAAAATTGACGGATGAGGAAGATAAAGCCATAAGAACATATTCTGGATCTTCACGTACTACATTAGCATCTGCAAGTTGTTCTTGTTTTTCGTTCTCCCTCTTCTTCTTGTTCTGTAACTTGTAGCATTCATTGACAATGTGTCCAGACTTCTTGCAGTATTTACAGACCTTCTTTGATTTAGACTTAGATCTGTGTGTTTCCTTCTTGTTGTTTCCCTTTTCTTTTGTACGACCCCTCACCATAAGAGCCTCTGACTGACTCCCGCTAGAAGAAGCAATTAGGTCTTTATCAACCATGGTCTTTGACAGCAATGAAGATATAACATCCTCCACCGTGATTGAAGATTTTCCGTACAGAATAGTTTCCCGAAATTGCTTGTATGAAGGGGGTAAAGAGCACAGAAGAATAAGGGCTTTATCTTCATCTTCGAGTTTAATATCTATATTTTCCAGATCCATAATAATAGATGTAAACTCGTCAATGTGATCACGGACAGATGTACCTTCCACCATGCGTAGTAAGTAGAGACACTGCTTGTGATATAATTTCATTTAGAGAGACTTCGTCATGTAGAGATCTTCGAGTTTCTTCCAAATACCGGCAGCAGTAGTTTCTTTGGCAACTTCGGCCAAAACCTTGTAGTCCAAGGATAACTGGATGGCGGTGAGAGCCTTCTGGTCCATCACTTTCTTTTCTTGCGGCGTCATAGTGGCTGGCATCTTCTCGATCCCTTCCAGAGCCTCGGAGACTCCCTGTTGAACGAGCAAACCACGCATCGTGATCTGCCATAGTCCGAAATTGATTTTGCGATCAAACTTCTTGATCTTGTACAGACTCGTCATCGTTCAGATCTTGAACACGCGGCTCTGATACCACTTTGTTAAGAGTTGAACGCGATAATATGGCGATTTCGCAGCGGAAGAACAAGAAACGAGAAGCAATCACACAACCAAAATACAGGATTTACGTGGTTCGGTCGAGATGACCTACATCCACGGGAGGGGGCGAAATTTCCACTATTTCAGAGAAAAGATTACAAAGGAGAGATACTCTCAAAGAAGAGAGAACTCTCTTCAGTACAACACTGTACGTTGGCACTTCTCAGTACAAGAAAATCTCATGCCCCTGAGGTCTTATTTATAGGCTCCATGCCATAAGGCTTCAACTAGGAATAAACAATCCTAATAGGAGTCTAGTACACAATAGGAATCCAAGTTGCATGAAGATAGAGCCATCTACAACTCCAAATAGGAATACTAATCTAAATCCAAGTAGGAACATGGGTTGGACTCAAAACCAAGACAAGACCCAAAATAGGACTGCCACACCATGTAGGATTAGGATTAGGATTAGGATTAGGAGTCTTCAAGTCACATAACACTTGTGACCACAGAGATCCAAGACGTGCCCATACCGTGCAGCCATCCACTTGCTCGACAGGGATTCAGTCCCTCAAAAAATTATCGATCCTTTTGATCGTTGCAGCTCGAGCAAAGGAACCAGGATCAGCAACATTCAGTCCACCCTCCTCAAACCTCCTAGCAGCCGTCATCCAGACAATAACAAGTCCACGCCCCCCCCCCCCCCCCCCCCCCCCCCCCCCCCCCCCCCCCGCAAGGAAAGCTTCCAGAACACACCTCATTTTCTCCAGGACAAAATCCGGTAGCTGAGCCTGCATACACCAAAATCTTATCATGCCCTCTAGGACAGATCTCACAAGTATCAACCTACCAGACATCGATAAGTTGATACCTGTCCACCTGGATATTTTATCTCATAGCGCGTCCACACAAACCTGAAAGTCCCTACCTCTCGCCTTCCCCCCACACAGAGGAATACCCAGGTATCTAGTGGGTAGAAGACCTTCTTGCAAACCCACGACTTCTCTCAAGCGTCCTCTCCTGCTATCACAAGATCGAGACAGAAAAATTCTGGACTTGATAGTGCTTAGGTACAACCCCGTGCAGTCCCCAAACACCTTCATCAAGCTACAGAAATTCCTGAGCATTCTCCTCTTGCCGGCGAGGAAGAAAAGGACATCGTCAGCGAATATCATGTGAGTTAACACTCGACAACCACCCTGTCTGAAGGTAGAGATCATCTTGCCCTCCTGAGCTTTATCCACCATACACTTCAGAATTTCCATCACCAAGGTAAAGAGAAAAGGGGACAGCGGGTCTCCTTGCCTTAACCCATTGGAGGCTCTGAACAGACCAAAGGGACATCCATTCACAAGAACAGAGAACTAGGTAGTGGTAAAACACTCCTTGATGATCTTAATCCATCTGTCGCAAAAGCCCATAGCATACATACATCTCCATAATGACTCCCATCTAACATTATCATACTATCCCAAGAGCTACACGTTATATTTACTATCCTTTTAAGTGATCCATATCATGGCTTTAAGGAACCCATACCAGTAAATGTAGCTCTTGGGATATCATTTACTATGATTATAAAATCAGAACCATGATAGGATATAATATTCTTTAGCATACATGCATTTTGTGCTACATGATTTGTCACACTAGAGTCCACATGTCACTCATGATCATCAAACTGATCTATTTCAGCAATTTGGTTAACAACAATGTCCGTTACTTGTTCATTTACATTGTCAACAGTAATAGACTTTGGAATCTCAGTCTGGTAGCTATTATCAAATCTGTACAAGCACCTCATTGCTTCATATCCTATCTTTCTTCATATCTGACAAAACAAAGGAAACCTTCCTTGATTAAATTTTCCTGAGGGGAAAGTACTCTAACTAAAACATCTTCCCTGTGAGGTGAAAGACTGGTCTGGTTTGGCTCCTAGAACCCATGGACTCTGACTAAACTGTTATTGACAATATGGAGGACGATGCAAACCTCTTCTTGTGTTTCTTCCTCCATAGTTCATCCTCTGACCAACGAAAGCAAGATTGTGTGTGGTCAAAGATTCGGTAGAAGTTTTCTACATGTCATGATCTTTTAGGAGTGAGTCAACTTCGTCATAGGAGGGTAAAGGAGGTCTCATCATTGAGATAGTGAAGATCTGGAAATCATTTTCCAAACCACTGAGTAGAAAATAGACTTTGTCATTGTCAAGAAGAGTTTTACCTATAGCATGGAGTTGATAACACACTTGTTTGAACTCCCTCAGATATTCTATGATAGATCTACTACCTTTCTACATACGATTAAGCCTCATCATTAATTTGAAAATGTGTGACTGTGTTGATTCATAGAAACTCCTAGCAAGAGCTTTCTGGATTTGTGCTAAGGTTGTAAGACCGACGACATTCCCTAAAACTTCTTATGTCAGCGATCCCATGATCCAGCCTTTAACAAATCTGTCCGTCCTCATCCAGAGACCATAGCTGGGGTTCAGCATCATGGCCCCTATGTCGTCGATCAAGATCTTCTTAGGCTGCTTCTCGGTCATGTCAATGAATGACTTGAGGGAATTGCTTTGAATCAGTGCTCTGACTTGAACCTACCAATATAGATAATTGGAAATGATGAGGTGAAGTGACAAAGTTTGAAACATGACACGTGGGATAGGGATACTTCACGACTTGTGTAGCTCCGGAGTTGACTTCGACTGAGGTAGAAGAAGAGGAAGCAACAATGGATGCCATTGCAGTAGAGAGGGATCCTATTGCTTTGATACCAAATAAGAAACTACAGTAGGTCTAAAACTCTAGATTTGGGCGAGGAGAGAGACGAGGAAGACAAAGGATTCAAGAGAGCAAGATATATGAGAGAAAGAGTGGCGGAAATTGTGGGAGAGCACTTTCTTTTCTGAGAGGAATTTCAAACTGAATGTTTGCACATAGACCTTTGTGTGACAATGTAGTTTAAATATATAATGGGTTGTGGGCCTTATATTGGATTGCACATAGTCCAAATGAATTACAAAACTTGAGATGCAAGTAATAAAAGAGCATAAAATAAACGTGACATGTATTACAGCTGTTATTTGTTAATGTATGAACTAAAGAAAAACTCATTATTTAATAAAATGATTATTACGTGATTGTTATTTGTTAATGTATGAACTAAAGAAAAGCTCTATATATTTATAAAGTAGCATGATACCAATTGAAATCTAAATAAGAGCCTCTACTAAAACAAAACTTCTTCACTATTATGATCTAATCGATTCTGGATATGGGTAATTGTACTGGTTCTTGTGCTTCATAAGGGTTCCAATTTCATTGTGAACCATGTCAAGCTACATCCAAGCCTAATCCAAGTTATCTTCCAACTAATTCAACCAACTTCAACTGCATGACAACTTAACTCTCTAGACTCATCTCTTCTCAAGACAATAGTTAATGTCTCACCTACAAACCATTGGTGTACCCAATGTATATTGTAATCTTTGAAATATGTGGGTCGTTCAAAGCTAGTTTCTATATAATGAAAACTCCACCCCGCTTTATTGGTGTGTGAGATATTTTCTTAATATGGTATCAGATCTATACTAAGCCTTCATCAACTACCTTTCACAATCTCTTCTACCCTAAACCACCCTTCACCTCACCATCATCGCTCCCCTTCTCTCTAGTTCTGACTCCTTCAGTTGTCACAAGCAGATACCATTCACTTCTTGTCTTCACAAGGCAAACGAACACGATGGCCACACCAAAAGCGTCTTCCTCCACAACAATCTATCCATACCCTGTCAGTCTCAACATCACCAACTCCATGTCTATCAAATTGAACCTTAGAAACTTTCTCGTTTGGAAATCCCAGGTCAAAATCCTTGCTGAATCGTGCGGTCTGGAAGGCTTCCTAAACGGAAGCGAAGCACCTCCAACTCTTCTTATTCCTGATGCCTCTGGCCTACCCGATGCTAATCCTAGACACAAAGAATGGACTTGCACCGACAAACTTCTTAAGGGATGGATCTCGAGCTCCCTGGTCAAAGAAGTTATGGGAGACATAATCGGCTATACAACCTCGCACAAGGTCTGGTCCACTCTCACCAAAATGTTCTCTGAATCCTGGGAATCTCACGAGTTTGAGCTTAAAGATCAACTGTAGACCTTCACCAAGGGCTCGGATACTCTCACCAACTACATCAGGAGGTTCAAACTCGGTGTGATCAACTCAATGTCATCGAATATGGGGTAAGCGATCAAGAGAAGGCCTTCACCCTTCTAAATGTCCTGGATGGTAATGACTACAAGAGGTTTGTGGCTTCAATGCTGAAACCACCTATTCCTCATATACTGACCTGATCCCACTACTTCAAGACTTCAAAAGAAGGAAATCTAGAAGAACGACTTCATCACCCTCCATGGTCTTCTACTTCAGCAAAGCCATTACTGACAACCAGTCACCTACAACTGGCAATACTTTTATAACCAAACCAATTTGCAGGTCGAGGAAGGTCCCCAGTCAGAGGAAGAGGATGACACCAGGCTAACAACTACGTTCAAGGTGTACTTGGCAGCAGTCCAGGGAACAATATCACTCAGTTCAATTCACATGTATGAGGATTCACAACATCAATGCATGTCAACAACAACCAATGTAACAAATCCCTTCCACTATGTCAGATTTTTTGAAAACATGGCACACTACTCTGAAATGTTGGCACATGTACGATAACAACTTTCAAAACTCATCTATGCCTCAAGCTCTTACAGAAAATACCAGTGCTGCTCTTGCTTCTATTCACCTCAATGAAGTTGATCCCTCCGACTGGCATATAGATTCAGGAGCTACTGACCACATTGCCCAGTTCTTAGGTACTTTACAAAATCTTTGTATCTACAAAGGCACAAACTCCATAATGATTGGCAATGGGGATTTCTTACCAATAACCCACACTGGTGACACCTTTGTGAACAATCTCACTTAAGTACCACTTCGGCTTGTTGTTCCTGAAATTAAGAGAAACCTTTTATCTGTTTCTAAACTGACGTCTATGCTCCCATGCTATGTAATATTCACTGAAAAAACCATTCTCATCAAGGATATCAAGATCCATCGAGTTCTAGTGAAAGGGAACTGCAGTGATGGCATGTACTACCTACCTAGTCCAATGTCAAAGGTGTTCTTCTCCAGTCGTTTTGTCAAGGCCACAGGAGAAGTCTGGCACAGGAGGCTAGGACATCCATACAAGACTATTCTTTGCCATCTTTTATAATACAAGTTAATTTATAGCACATCCCATTTTGATAGCATTTGTAACAGCTGTGAACTGAGCAAAAGCAAAAAATTGCCCGTTCAACACAGCCATACTAAGGCTAAACATCCCTTTGAATTACTACATTGTGATGTCTGGGGGAAGGATCATGTTCCTTCTCATCATAACCACCTTTATTATGTTATGCTTACTGATGATTATTCTCACTTTAGTTGGAATTATCTGATATAACAAAAGAATGAATTCAGTTCGATCTTTATTTTTTCTTCTTCTGCAAAATGGTCTCAAATCAGTTCAACACTACTATTAAGAAACTTTAAAGTGACGGGGGTGGCGAGTTCATCAATCACACCTTACAGCAATACTTCAACGATTCGGGAATTCTACATCAAGTATTTTGTTCTCACGGCCCATCTCAAAATGGGGTAGCTGAGCATAAACATCGCCATGTCATTGAACTGGGATTAGCTTCGAAGCCCACATTCGTAAACATTACTGAATTTAAGCCTTTTCCACAGCAGTGTACCTGATCAATCGACTTCCCACTCCTTTATTACAGATAAGGACACCATTTGAGGCCTTGTTTCACAAACAACCCTCTTTCTCTCATCTTCAAACATTCATAAGTCTATGCTATCCTTGCCTCAGAGACTACACAACTAACAAGCTGGATCCACGATCCGTACCATGCGTATTCATGGGTTATAGCTCTCAACACAAAGGATACAAATCCCTCCATGTCTCATTCAAACGCCTGTACATCTCCAAGCATGCCATCTTCAATAAGAATGTTTTCCCTTCTCCCAAACAAAAAACCGGACACCTTGCGAAGAATATCCTTTATCATTTTCAACCTTTATTGATTCGTTTGAAAATCCTACGCACCCGAGCAACATACCCAATTTCTCAAGAAACTTGTCAAACCCACCTACCTCCTTTACCAATACCCCCACACTGCTTTTGGTGTGCGAGACATGTGCTTAATCTTCTTGGTCCTATTGCTTCTTAAGAAACAGAACCAAACCAGCTACCCATTGCGATCCCTAGTTTGAAAGCTCCCACGCGAAAAAAAAAGATTATTGCTAGAGTAGAAACTGTGAGTTTCGAACAACAACAGATAACAAAATGTTATAGACATAGATTTCAAAGTTGTAGCAACGTCTGTCATCTCAAGGGATTTTCCGTGATAATTATGCAATGTGCTCACTCTCATGCTAATGGACTGCTTTTTTATTCAAATGTCAGCAAGTCCCATTCTGGAATATAAACCACTTCCCGGCGAAGCAAAAACAAATAGAGGTTCCAGTTCTGCAGTTGAGAAAAAGGTCTAGCTCTGACACAACCATATTTTGTTCCAGTTTATCCATACATTCTCATAGCACGTAACCATTCTCTAATGAGATTCAGGTCTCGATTACTGAAAACATTTTTTGGAAAGAGCTTTTCCTGTTGTTGTTCGTTTGGGTGGCATTTCTTGCCTTGCAGATACTTAAGGTAATCATTATGATGACAGAAACATGTTAGACGAGCATATGAAGTGAATATTTTATTTACTTAGTACATTGCATATAAAGCTTACCTCAGTCTTTCATGTAGACTTTCTCAAGCCCCTGCTCTACTGCATATTGGTTACTGAACGCACTACAGGTAGCTTTTGTAGTATTTGGCGACCTTAAATATTATACATATATATATATATATTTCCTTGGTTCTATAAAACGCAAATTGGCACCCCATTCTAGATAAAGTTGATGTGCGCATATGATAAATTTAGTACCATATCTATGCCATTCCAAATTGCAAATAAGAAACTATTGTCTTCATTATTAAAAGGTCCCTGTAGCAGCCTCTGTTACGATCTATGAAGCCATCAGCCTATACAAGGGCAAGAGAGAAATCACATCCAGAGAAAAGCAAGACATAAGCTGGAAATGGCACCATCTGATTCTCTATAGCTTCTGCGGCATTTTGGCTGGAGTTATAGGTGGCCTTCTTGGTCTTGGAGGAGGATTTATACTAGGCCCACTATTCCTTGAATTGGGTGTTCCTCCCCAGGTATGTTCTTACGCTTCAACAAAAAACATCGCATTGGACTCTCTGGCCCACCAAAATGGTCTGAGGTTCTGCCAATTTTCAGCTCTCACAAGAGGAAAATAGTAACACATAGATCCTTGCTATTGATCTGTCATTTTTCACATGGCATATAGTGATTACGGGGTAGTGATGTTTGTGAAAAAACATTATTAGCAAAATTGTAGTATTGCTTATTGTGGATTTTGAAATATGATTAAGCACTAATCAATATTACAAAAACAGGAAAATTTAGAAAATCTTGATGATATCAAGTACTCTTACAACTTCCAAGCAGTATTCTTAGCAATATTTTGCTTCTTTAGGGAGAAGACCCAGAAACTACCTCTCTGTGGTATATACGTAAAGACACGAGAGAACTCCTCACATTACCCTGCCTTGGCAGACGTACTCCGATCATCATATTATTCTGCCTTGGCCCGAAATATATAAGAGTAGCAATCAGATTGAACATGCTCCTTACTCGTGAGCCTATTTAATCCAGTGTGATGCCAGCCATAAAAAAATCTCACATTTTTATAGAACGGTGAAACCCTATCCTACTTGTAATCCACAGCTCCATTGCAGCACTTCGTTCTCTACTATGTTCGCCAACATGGATGAATGCAATACATGGTCGTTCGACAACAACAAAAAATTAGCGATCCACAGTATGACACTTGGCGGTTGCCAGGTGGTCAGCATTACTAGCATATTTCTCTGGTCTACAAGAGGATTGGACAGTTCCGTGAAAGCTAGGCTTTAATTCTAATGCATCAGCAACAACCAATTTCCAACTATAACGTTATGGATGCTAAGATTGACAAACCATGGTGTTCGTAGATTCTGTGGGTGCTGTGCGCTCTCTCTACATATGCTGCATGTATACCTCATATATTCACTTTAGAGATTATACATGCCATCCTTGTCTTCAAGTCAGTTATACTGATGACGGATGGATACTTTTCTAATATTTGATAGCAACACTTGCTCATCCATGTACTGCAGAAAAAAAAGGTTAACATGAAATCTTTTGTAGGTTGCAAGTGCAACATCAACATTCTCAATGACATTCTCCTCTTCCATGTCTGCTGTACAGTACTATATGCTGGACCGTTTTCCATCTACTTACAGTAAGTTGAAACAATAGGTTACCATTGATTATTTATAGAGTGCAAGCTCTAAGAGGTTCAAAATTCTTTGTGATAGCTATATATTTTGCTGCTGTGGCAACAGTTGCTGCATTCATTGGTCAGCACATTGTAAGGAGGTGCATCATACTCTTGGGAAGGGCATCACTGATTATTTTTATACTGGCAACAACCATATTCGTTAGTGCCATATCTCTAGGTAAAGTGTTCTCTTTACAGATACTATGTCCAGTTTAGTTCATATCCTATTTCTCACTGATCGTTATCTGTTGCAGGGGGTGTGGGTATAAAAAACATGATTGAAAAGCTGGACAATGGGGAGTATATGGGATTTGAGAATCTTTGCTACAGCAAATAATATATAGGGATTGTCGTGTAACGGATACATGTATTCTTAACCTTGTTAAATTCCAAATCCTAGACTTCGCTTGATGGTGTACGTATTGGAATAACGATGAGTTTAAAGTGTAAGGGCATGAACTTTGTAATAGTGATGGAAGGGCTTCTCGGCTTACCCTACATTATGAATGTAGGTTATCAGTGTAAGCTGGCCGCATGCTAAATAAAATTTCATTAACGGCAGGACGAAGCCAAAAAACGGCATATAAAGCGCACAAAGCGATTCCGAAGAATCAACATGGAATGAAATCATCATATCTCAAATAATGATATTCATTCATCACCAGCCACGCTTCCACATATATATTAGCGGATGTAATTCGGACTATGTTCGGGAAGGTGTCTTACCTACACGAATTAGTTCGTATTAAATTAAATATCGCCAAAAAAGTGGACGAGATAAATAATAAGAAAGTAATAGGATAGAGACACTTTTTCATGGCGTATTTAGTGCAAGCGATCTCTGATTCATTGTTCTTAATAATATTAAGTTTGAGATGAGATCCAATAGAAGATGAGCTGCCAATGAGCGTAAGAAGGGGCCGTTTGGTTGCACGATCTTCATAAATGCTAGTAGTTATATGCAAATAAAGCATTGGCTAAAAGAACTATGATGCATTTCGCATGGTATTTGTGCAAATACATAAGTAAAACTTTAAATCAGGCCATACATTGTGACACTAGTAACACCTCCACATCTACTGTCCTAGACTTGTAACCCAAGCAATACCAAGGCAATGCAACGGTAAGTTAGTGAGAGAAAGCTCTGGCTTCTCTGTAGCAGTTTCCATCTGGTTCTCGTCGTCCCCCGAGCTGCTCCCTTCCCCCCAGGTGATCTCCGGAAACCTCTCCTCTCAAGCTAAGGTAACCTCTTGCTTTGGTTTGTTCGGCCTGAAACATCTTCGTGGATCATCTCTCTTTCACCTCTCAATTTACACCGATTCTCTTTTGATATCCTTCTAGGGTTTCCGGGGTTTCCTAGTTTTTGTTTCCTAATCGCTCTGTTTTTCATCTTCTTCGGACATATGCAACATCGTTTATTTCAATGATGATCTTCTACCGAGTTTTTTCTATCGTGGCTTCCCCTAGTCCTTCTCTAGTTTTTTAAAGTTTTAAGACGCATTGTTTCTCAGTCTCTGCTGACATACCCCTTTAAATGCGGTGTTTTTCTTCAGTTCTTTTCTGACCCTTCTTTCCCTGTGAACTGTTGGATCCCATCTATTATCTGCAACATTCTCTGTAGTGATTCTCCTTCTGGTCTTGGGGTACTTCTTCCAACATCTCATTGATTACACCTCTTCATTCCCCTTGTCGGCTACTCCTCCCTCCCCAGACTCTGACGGTTTCCTGGCCCGATACAACTTAGGCGTCCACAGCTAGACTCCTTTCTAGATTCACCTAACATATCCTTTCTCATTATGAGAACCGGCGGTATCTTTATCCTTGCCTCTTTCTTAAAACCTAACTGCATGCAAAAATCCGGCAAAGTTAAGACTTTACGTTGTGCCCTTAAGAGTCACAAACTCCACAAATCGGATAGTCCCCCAAAAGCCCCTTCTTCCCCTACCACTATGAACTCGCGCTTCCCTTTCCTTGAGCTTCATCTGACTGATCCAAAGTTCTCGTCTTCCATCCCGCTCCCTAGAGCTTGGATGTACCACAGATTCGATATCTCCCCTGGCATCTGTATGATAAACATCGGTCACCGATCTTTTCAGGTAACGATATCACGGTCTCCTCCTGAGGACTCCATCTGGGGAAAAAAAACCCCTTTCTCCTTATCTCCGACGGCTGGCCGGAGATGCGATCTGAACTCAAACTTCAGCCGGAATGGTCTTTGTTCCTTCAACCTTATGCAGATCGTACCCTCCGCGCTTGGGTCAGAGACTTCAACCATCAATCCCCACCTGCTCTCGCTTTTCTTTACAAGAAATATGACCAGGTCAGCTCGTCGTCTTCAGATTCAGCTGATCATCTTTTTGTCAGAGAAGAATACCAACCTTATATGGGTGCTAAGTCTACGCCCATCTCCATCTCTTCCGGGTCTGAAGATAATGAAGAAGAGGTTTCATCTACCTTGCTGCAACCAAACAGCTCCATAGCAGAAAGGTACAAACTCTTTCCCTCTCCTTCTCCTTTGCTTAAATATAAGGTCCCCAATCACAAACTCACTTCTCTCTATAAAACCATTGTGCAAAAACCTCCCCAGAATAGAGAAATCATTCCAAAGGACCTTGACCTACTCAATCTTTCCTTTTCGGTTCTGGGGAAAGCAAAATCCTCCCCACTCATCATTGAAAATTTGGAGAAAAACCCCTCTGACTATCTCTGGAGAAAGGTTCCCCCAAAAAAGTCCTTTAGAGCTCTTTTCTGCCGCTTCTGCCTCAGAAACAACCACTCCTCTTCCAGATGTTTCTCTCGCCTTGCATGCTTCAGGTGTGGACGCATAGGACACATAAAAAGGCACTGCATGGAGCGACCTTCTCCAAGCAGTCTCGGACAACAGCTAAATCCACATCGCTCTCACATGCACTCCCGCTTTAGACATCTCTCTCATTTCCAAAATTGTTCAGTGGTCCCAACAAGACATCCTTCTGCCAACAAACCCCTTTCTATGTCTGCTCATAATCATTGCCTTTCAAGCAACCCGTTTGCATGCCTTGAAAACCTCCCGCCAGATCATGCAACATCCACAAACCCTAGTATCGAAAACCCAAGGTTACCTTCTTTTTCAAAACCCTACCTTTCTTCTTCAAAACCCTCGTCAAGAAACCACTCCAAGCTCCCCTTTACAAAACCTTCACCCCTGCCTAAGATCCCACCTGCCAAAACGCACAAAGAAAATCAACCTTCCCCCGCCCAAACTATGAAGACTCCTGATCACCTGGAATACGCCATCACCATGGATCTTCCTGCAAATTCGATGCGTCTTCTCAAAGTCTTCTCCCTTAGAAGCATCCGTGTTTCTATAGAAAACAACCTGGACAATAATCTCATAAATGTTCTTGACATCACTAGAGCTCTAGCTCTCCTTCTTCCCGGCCATACCATCCTCAAACCTAAAATCCTCTCGCCCACCCAGCTTATCTACGCTGTCCCTGAAGGAACTCAGATAACCCATATCTTCAATCAAGTTCTTACCATTCCTTGTGGATCCAGCTTCATTATGGCTCGCCTAACCAAATGGTCAGCAGACTTTGGTTCTTTTCCAGCCCCTGCGGGTGGCTCCGATTGGGTTGCCATATCAAACCTTCCTCCTCATTTGTGGGAACTAGAAATCTTCAGAGGAATAGCTCATTCAATTGGGGCTACCCTTCAATACATCAGTCCGGAAACTCTTCATCCCACTCAATACATTAAAGCCTATTGTCTCTTCTCTGTTAAAGCTTCTATCTCCCTCCCTCCTTGCATTAACATTAGAATCGGTGAATCGATCTACCATCTTAAACTAGCAGCTGAACAACCCACCTTACATAGTTCTTCTTTTTCTGACCTCTCTTCACATCCGCCATCATGGTTCAGTCCTAACAAGAGCTATAACCACTCCTCACTCACCAGACCCCCCCAGACTAGAAACCAAGTTTGGGCTAGGAAACCCTCAACCCTCCCTGTTAACGCATACTCAGCCCAAAACAAAAAGAGAAATCGATCTCCAATTCTTCCCCTCCCTACAACAAACATCCCATCTCTCAAAAAATCCTATCCTTCATCTTTATCCTCAAAGGAAAACTAGCATTCTCCAGATAAAACATATCAAACTTCTGCTTTTCAAGACTCTTCTCAACACTTAAAGGATAACTCCCTGCAGAGTGAGGAACCGAAGAGCCCTCTTCAGAAAACAAACACAAGCTACATCCAAAAGATCCTGCAGCCCGACCTCTCTTTCAACAATGGATCAAGTATCTCAAACAGGGCTAAGAAAGGTAATTCTCCTTCCCCCTCTATCTGTTTTGATTCTGCGGCATCATCTCTTTCTATATCTACATCCTTACAAAATAAAGTTCAAAATAAGCCTGATACTATAGATGAAATAGCCTCTTGGTCTAGTTTAAAAAGTTTTTCTTCATTTGCAAATAAGATTGGTTTCGGCTTTGAAAAGGAAAATGATGCTCAGTATATCCTAAATGACCTTGAATCTTATATGGGCTTGTCTAACAGACGTGTTTAGTCTTGCCTTTCTTTCTATTGGCCTTCCTCTATTTTTCTTTTTAAATGAAAATCTCTACTTGGAACATCTGTGGAGCTTCTAACTTACAAAGAAGAAAAAAAATCCGATCACATATTTATAAAAATAAAATAGACCTTATTTCTATTCAAGAAACAAAGACCTTCCTCACCCCTTTTGCTCTCAAAACGATTGGAGGAAATAGAATCACTAACTGGATTCAACTTCCTCCCAAGGGCTTCAAAGGTGGCATTCTTGTGGGTTACAACAACCAGGCCCTTCTGCTACAAAATTCCTCAATCCTTAACTTTTCGATTACTATTGATTTCAAAAATCTTTCTGATGACTTCTTTTGGTCTTTCTCTGGCATTTACGGAGAACCAGGACATGACAAATCCCTCTTTCTTGAGGAATTAAACTGCCTCTTCATAAAATATCACACTTTACCCTGGATCTTGGGTGGGGACTTTAATCTAGTCACTCAAATATCTGATAGACATAACTCAAATCCTTCCCCTTCCCCCTTATCAGCAGCAGACAAAAAATTTAAACAGATGTTATCTGACTACTCTCTTATCGACCACGCTCCCTCAAACGCCTCTTTTACTTGGTCTAGAAACCAAACCTTTGCCCGACTAGATCACTTCATATGTTCAAACCCTTGGGAGGACAAACATCCTCTCTCTTCTATATACATTGCTCACAGAACCATCTCCGACCACTTTCCCCTTATCATGGACACAATTTCTACCTCTTGGGGATCCCGCCCTTTTAGATTTGAAAATAACTGGCTTCAAAATGATAGTTTCAACTCTTCCTGTCTTGCTACATGGGATCTTGCTTGCTCTCAATCAACAAACCTGGGACTTCATATTTTGAAAAATACAAAAAAAATAAAAAAAACATATAAAAAACTGGTTGACCAATAATCCCTCGACCCTGTTGGATGATAAAAAAACCTAGAGGACCATCTTTTGCTTTTAGAAAAAGATCCTTCAGCTGATCCAGCTCAAATCCTATCCTTCAAAGCTGATCTAGAAAACATAAACAACAATATTGAAACAAAATGGAGACAAAGAGCCAAAATCATTTGGGCCAAAGAAGGAGATAAAAATACAAAATTTTTCCATAAAATTTGTAATCAAAAATTCAGAAACAACTACATATCACATCTTAAGATTAACGGAAGTCTCACTTCCCACAAAGAAACCATCATTAGGAACATAAAAAACCATTTCCAAAATATATTCAACTCAAATCACAATCCGGATGGTCTTGATCACTTTCATTGGCACTCCATTTGCCTAAACAAAATCCAAAATCCCCTCGACCTAATCAAACCTTTCAGTCTGGAGGAATTACAATCTGCTATTTCCGATCTAGGAAAAGATAAATCCCCTGGACCCGATGGACTCAATGTGGAATTTTACTTGGCAAATTGGAATCATTATAAGCACGATTTTCTTGCTCTTCTCTCAGCCTTTCATTCCAGTCCAAACCCCCAAAACATCATAAAATACATAAATAAAACATTCATCTCATTGATTAAAAAAAATAGCAAACCTGATTTAATCACGCATTTCAGACCAATCAGTCTTATAAATACCTCTTATAAAATTATTGCTAAAACCTTAGCGAATAGAATCAAACCTCTTATGAATGACATCATCCCTCTTAACCAATCAGCCTTCCTAAAAAACCGTAGCATCCAAGATGCCTTCTTAATGGTCAACGAAACTATCCATCTCTGCCATAAAAATAAAACTCCTCTGCTGGCTATTAAATTGGATTTTGAGAAAGCCTTCGAATTTGTTAACTGGCATTGCTTACTTAAGACTCTAAAAGGTTTTGCCTTCCCTGATAAATGGATCTCCTGGATCTACACTTGCATCTCCACAAACCACTTCTCTACCATCATAAACGGTGTCCCTTTTGGCTATTTCCATTATACTAATGGACTTAGACAAGGTGACCCCCTCTCTCCCTATCTTTTCATCATCCTTACTTCCCTCCTTTCCAGGATGATCCATTTGGGCGTTCAAAACAACATCATTTCTTCTCCTGAGGAATGCAAGGAAAATATTATCCAATTTGCGGATGATACCATCATCTTTTCCTCTCCTGATTTATCCTCGGTTCAAAACATCTTCAGGATTATAGGCTTATTTTCCTACATATCTGGCCTCAAAGTTAACATCCAAAAATCTTCCATCTTTGGTGTTAACCTCCATCATTCCACCCTCGAGACTCTGCAAGATTTTCTTAAATGCAAATCAGAAGACTTCCCGATCAAGTACCTGTGCCTTCCCATCATTCCATACAACATCACAAATGCTATTTGGAATCCAATCGTAACAAAAATAAACTCAAAACTTTCTAGCTGGGAAAACAACTTTCTTAACCTCTCGGGCAGACTAACCCTTCTTAATAGTGCCATCACTCCTATAACAACACATTTCCTAAGCTGCATTCCCTTGCCCTCAAAGACCAGACATATCTTGGACAAAATTCGGAGAAAATTCCTTTGGAATAATGCCCACAAAAATGATAAATCGGGGAAACACTGTCACCTGGTCAATTGGAAAACAATCTCTTCTCCCATTGACCAAGGCGGATGGGGAATTATAAATATTGAAACACACTCCCTTTGTCTGATTACCAAAATCATAGATAGCCTCACCCAAAATAAAGAAAAAATCTGGACAAACCTCATCATGCATAAATATTATCGCTCAACACCTCCTTGGCACCAAATTAAAAGGCAATCTGCTTCCCCCCTTTGGAAATACATAAATAAAAACATCAATACTATTCAACAGTTGTTAATTACCCCTCCACACTCTCATAAAAATATCTCTTTCTGGTCAGACCATTGGTATAATAACAATTCAATTATAAACCTCAAAACATCATGGACTATTCCAAAAAAACTCATTCATATAAAAATTGACAAAGCCCTCTCCCTTATCACCAGCAAAAGATCAAACTCCTTAAAAAGATGTATCCTCTCTGTTTTAAGTCAACAAGAACTCAGTAATATCTCAATCTCTTTAGAAGAAAACACATCCAATAACATCTATTGGAAATGGGGCAAAGAATATTCGGTGAAATGTGCTTACAATTTTCTTTCTTTCAGAGGTATCACCCCATCTTCATCTAAACTTTGGAAACAAAAATGGCCACATAAATATAAAACATTCTTATGACTTCTCCTCCACAATAAGCTTCTTACAGGAGAAATCATAAAAAAAAGGGCTTCCAAGGACCGTTTAGATGTGTCCTCTGTGAGCAAAACGAGGATTCGACAAGTCACATCTTCTTCAAATGCCCTTTCTCTCAAATTATCATCTCACACTTCTTGAGAAATAGTCTTCCTGATCTCCAGGAATCTATTTTTCCAATTCATATTCCTCCATCTCGGCTTTACAGGCAGCACAAAAGTAATGATCTATTCTCAGCCATCTGTTGGAATCTTTGGAAGGAAAGGAACAATAGGATGTTCAATAATAAGAAAAAAATGGCTAAGTCTATTCTAAATGATATCGATGCAGATCTTCACATCCTTATCAAACTGCAGGAAAAATAGCAAGTGTTTCCCAAGAGCATTCTGGTGAAGGTGACTCTGAAGCAGCAGAATTGGAAGTAGCTTTCCTTTGTGATCTAAAAGCCATGGTGGACGATGAGACGGGTGTTAGTCTGGTGCAGCAAACATAGTGACGTTCCATCCCCTGCAAGCTCAGCACTATTAGTCTCATTTCCTAGTTAGCAAAAACTTTTTAAGAGGTTTGTCTTAAGGGGTGCCTCCCCCGTGCTACTTTCAGCTCATTTTCTTTCCTCTACAAACTCTATGCTGTTACTTCACATTAGCAGGTCTTCGCTTGCTATATGTGCTTTTTCAATATATCATTACCTTGCCTCAAAAAAAAAAAACTGTCCTAGACTTGTTTCAACGGTGGTTAATATTGACACGTTTGTGCAGTAAATTTGAACCTTCTAAATCCGTTGTCTCAGACTTATGTTTTAGCTACGCCCCAAAAAATTATTGCCACGCATTCATCCAACAATACACTCCTAAAAAATTTAATGGGTTTGTCTGCGGTAGAGATTAATATTGACACATATGAGACAAAAATTTTGGGACAACATATCTAAACCCGAAACACCTTGGAATCCGTTATCTCGGATTTGTTTCAACAGCGTCCCAAAAAATCTTTACCATACATTCATTCAAAAAACCCACTTCTAAAAAATTTAATAAAGAGTATGTACATAGGAGATTAATATTGACACGTCTGAGACAACGGGACAACAAGTTCCGGACAGCAAATCTGAATATAAAACACCTCCACATCCATTGTCACTGACTTGTTGTTTCAGCTCCGTCCCAAAAATCATTGTCATACGTACATCAAAACATCCACTCCTAAAAGAGTTAATGAGTGTACAAGATAGATTAATTGTGACTCATCTAGGACAACAAGTTTGGATCAGCAAAAATGAATACGAAACGCCTCCAGTCCACTATCCAAGATTTATTGTTTCAAATGTGTCCCAAAATATCCTTGTCACATATTCATCCAAATCTAAAAAGATTAATGGGGAATGTGTAAGGCATAGATCAATATTGACATGTCTGCGACAACAAGTTTGGGACGGTATATCTAAACTCAGAACTCTTTGAAATCCATTGTCTTAGCCTGCGTTTGGCACAAGATTGGGATTCTAGAATCTGGACTGGGTTAGTCGGGGTTAGTCTGGATTCTGGGGTTGGCGTAGTCAGGATGCAGTCTGATTTTGTTTGGCAACGCAGTCTGATTCTAGTCAGCTGGTCTGATTTGAGTCTGAATTCAGTCTGATTTTGTTTGGCTACCAGTCTGATTCTGTTTGGCAAACTTGTCAGGATATGCTTATTCTGTCTTGTTCTTGTAGAACTATTTGAACAAGTACACAGAACGTGTATTTGTGATGCTACTTGAACATAAGTTCAAAATAAATAAATAAAAATATTTATTTGTATTTTATGGGTGTTTCTTGTTATATTTAGAAAAGTGAAAATAAGAGATGAGTATGCTCATTTTTACGTGTGCATTCAAAATTAATTAAACGTTACTGTTATCTTGAATGGAATTTTCATGTGGTATATTTGTAATGTTGTTAATAGGTTTGTTACACAACAATAAAATGTTTTTCAGTAGTCTCTCGGTAGTTGTCATTAGGTAATATGTTTTTCGTTTGTTGTAAAAAAAATTACAGGGTATGTTGGATAATTCGAGGAATATGTTGCAATATATGAATGTAAATACTTATTTATGTGATAGATGGCTGAGAAACAAGATAGCGACGTAGTCCTAAATGAAAAAAAAGGATTGTACAGTTCTTATATATTCATATCTATGTTTTGCTTGGTCAATAAATTTCTGGAAGGTAAGAATGTCTACTCCACACATAGAAACGATTGTAATATGATGAAGTTATTCATGTTACAATAGTGAATAAATTGATAAAAATTGGAGTTACACAGATTGCATTCAGTATACCATTCACAGACTGCAGTCCCTTGTAAGGGCCACAATTGCAAATATACAATTGACCAGGCCCTGCTTATTCAGGAAAATCGATATCAGCTAACTGCTCAAAAAATGAACAAGCTGGCATAGGAAGACAAAGGACAACCAAACACTCCTCGTGAAGAATGAGATGAAAAGCAGAAGTAAAGAAATTGCACTCAGTATTCCATTTACAAGTATGGACACATAAATTGAAAATCTACAAAGGCATTCGTCTCTCATTATTCTGGAAAATGGGTAATAGCACTCAATACACGATTTCCATTACCAAACCTGATGTTGTTGCTCACAAACAATACATAGTTTCTACTGTCAGAGTTAATGCAACTCAAATCACAATAGTGTAAGCACCATTAAAACACACAAGTTAGAAATGATAATAATGAATTTCATTATAACTTTTCAGAATTTACAACATGTTCAATTAAGGCAAGAAAATACAAAAAGAATATGTACATGTATATATATTGAATTGTTTACATCCACAATGCACCATGGCAGAATACAAGGAACATGCACAAGAGGTTCCAATTTACATTGTATGTGCATAAACAATCTAGGTTGTACATTTGAATAGCTCTGGCAGGTAACAACCTTATTTTCCATCATCTTCTAGTTGTAGCTTCACTGGAGAGAAAATTAAACCATTTGTTTGACCTGTAGATGTAGCCAGTGATTCACTGATGAGTTGGCTATTCCAATTTCAAAAGTATGGCATTACAACCATCAATCAAATATTTGCCTACAATAAACTAAATGTTCATTTATTTAACACACAAATACACATGAAAGTAGTACATTCAACTAAAAAAATCATGTCCATACCATCTATGGTAAATCCGTCCTTCATTTGCTTGATATGAGTGGCGCTTTGTTGCTTTAAATTGTTGTTAAAGGAACAACGTAATCCTATATTGGAAAACAAAGGAAATTTTCACCGCCAAATTTGTTGTTAATGCTTGTAAACTTTCTTTTCAATGTGTGTACACCTTTAATTTAAGAGGTTTCAGATTTGAAATATATTATATTGCATGATAAGCTTCATGTTTGTTTTCAAAATCGGCTCATTTAACCAATTGCACAACATCAGCCCATTTGCCCAATTGCAAAGACCAAAAGAAGTGGTGTTATAAAATTGACGAATCAAAGTAACATTAGAAAGTAGCATGTACATGTAAATATAAATCCGCCAAATATGTATTAGCAAACCTCTAGAAATACAAAGAATTCAAACTCATCATATTGGACAAGAAATATTGTTCATATAACAAGAAAGTTGTTTATGCTAACATAAAAATGGAGTGTATGCTAACAAACAATCTACTAGGCATCTAAAAAACATAAATGAATGGGTAGTTTATTCATATGCATATTGTAATGATCTTTTAGCTGCAAAATTATATTGTAATATATCAAATTAAGACATATATTCAGACATGAATATTAAAAGTAACAACGATACAATCAAAATAAGCCTGCCAATTCTACTAGTCGAAATAGACTGTAATTTTAGCAGATTTAACATTGCATCCAATAAGAACTACACGTGTGAAATATATGTGGCATCATTATATAGTTAACAGTATAAAAGTGCTCATGATTGTTCGGTTTTGTAGAGAAAAGTATAGCAAAGTTTCGTAGCCTAGACGGTTTTGCTGCTTGATATAAAGAATGCCAAGTCAAAGAAAAAAATTAAAGGGTCTAGGAACTGATAAAAGTAGGTATAGCTTTTAATTTCAGAATTAAACATAGAAATATTAGAAGTATAAATGTGTGCCTTACTAACTTGATTCAAATATAATAAAAGGCAGATGGATGATATCTCAAAAAGTAGCAGCTTTATCCTTACAAGATATATTGGATTCCTATGAAGTATGACACCAGGAAACGGAGGCAGAACCAACCAAGAGTCGGCAACGCCTTCTCTAGAACGCGCCTCTATTGCAGCTGCAGCTGCAGAGAGAGAGAGAGATAGAAGATGAAGGGGCAGAATCAGAACGAAACGCATACCGTGCCTTCCTCTTGCACACTTACCTTTAACCAACAATCCCTTCGCCTACCATGACTGTAACCCCACATCCACTACCACTCTCACGGCCATCGGCGCCAGAAGCAGCACCACTACCTCTTCCTCCACTGCGGAGAAGAAGAAGGGGAAGATGGTCGCCGCAACCGCAATGTACCTCAGTGACCTTGACCCGTTGTGCTGCGACAAGGAGTAGCTTTTCTGGGTAGAGGATGATGGAAAGAAGAACCAGTTTCCTGTGACCGGGGATGAAGATGACCAGTCTGAAGACGACGACCTGGCATTGCTCCTGCATTTGGAGGAAGAGGAGCATGTCGGCCTGCAGTGGGAGGAAGGAAGCCGGATCGCGGTCGGGTTTCCTCTACTCCGGCTACCTGGACTCCGACCCAGTCGCGTCCGCTGCTAGGGCTGAGTTGCCTGTCGCTGTGCAGGGGGGGCTCGAGCTCGGAGGCCTTTTCCCTGCCTCCTCTGCTTGCTGTGACTGCTTCTCCTTTGTGGCGGCTAGGTTTAGAAGGAGAGGGACAGGGGAGTCCGGGAGGAGAGAGGGGAAGAGGGGAGCAGGAATGAGAGAGGCGAAGGGGAGAGTATGGTTTGAAAAAGTGAGTCGGGGTCACGGGAGGAAAGATTGTAAATCCGGATCGAGAAATGAAATCCCGCCTTCCGCGGGACTGACTTAGTCCGGATTACATGATTCCGTTATCCCAAAACGGGACGAGATCGGGATTTGCAACCAAACACAAATCAATCCTAATCCATTGATTGTTTGGTAGGGTTGGCATTAAAAGACAAGCCAAAATCTGGATCCAGTCCCGTGCCAAACATGGGCTTAGACTTGTTGTTTCGGTCAGCTGTATCTCAAAAAATCTTTGCCATACATTAATCCAAAACTCGTCCTTAAAAAGTTAATAAGAAGTATGTATGACAAAGATTAATATTAACTGAGTTTTTTACAGTCATGGAGCGGTTCCGCTCTCCCTAGCCCTAGAGTGTCTAGGTCATCCTCTTTGGCGGCGGCTGGCTGGGGGGAGGGGGTTTCTAACCGCTGCAAAGCGGCACCCCTGTTACAACCCGTTCCTAGCTTTGCTGGTAATCCTAGAGTTTTAAGATAATCTTAATGCTTGACATACTTTTGTTAGTAATATTCTATGTTGTGCTTTGCCTTAACTTTGATAACCTTAAATACTTATTTGGGCAACTCATAATCATGACTTAAGCATACTATAAAGATCCGAGTTGGAGTTAATATAACATTAACCCATACATGTGTGCAAGAAGAGAGTTAATGACATTGGAGGAAATAATTAATAAATAATTTTTTTTATTTGAGAATATTATCAAAATAATATTGTAAGATTATAGAGAATTCAATTATGAATTCAATAAAAAAAGAATAAACCAAATTGAAGTTAAAATGAGAGAGTTATGCCCTTTTTAGTAAAAATATACAGAGCACTGCGACCGACACTGCGTCGACACCGCGACCGTGGTCTACACCGCGACCCACGACGCTGCGTCAACACCGTGGCCGCAGTCTACACCGTGACCCATAATGCTGCGTCGATACAGTGACCCGTGACACTGCGTCAACACCGCGTCCCGCGACGCTACGTCGACACCGCGACCGACACCGCCCAAGATAGCAAATCGTAAAACGATCTTATCTCAAGCTATACTTATCTGTTTTCAAGGAAACAAAGTGTGTTAGAACCGCGATTCAATCCTCTATCATTCCAGACATCTTACCCAATGAAAGGGTGCCTAGAAGGTAATTTCTGGGGTAATTTTTGGGGAAGAATGTGAAGAATGGCGGAAATCTAAAAGGGTTGTTATAGATTCGACTTGGTAAGTAGTTTTATCCGTCGATTCTTCCTCCTCATTTTTCCTTCTTCAGAATCCCTAATCCAACGAATTTGAGGTTTGGCTCAACCCCTGACCTTCATCTTCTACCTACAGCAGACCTCGTTTAAGGTTGAAAGGAAGAAGAAACCGTTAATTTTTACTGGAGTTTTGATATGGATTCGAGAGCTTCAGAGATGTGCTGTGTTTTTAAAGGTGTTTTCACACCTTAGGGTGAGTGGGTACTTCCTGTAAATAGTAGATTGCACGAAAATGAGTTAAATCATTAAAAGTCTTCAATTGCTTGGTATGCGAGTACAAACACTAAGTTGCCTTTTTGATATAGCCTTTGCAAGTTATATGAAACAGATTATTTATCTGTTGTGATGAATTTCAGATTATGAAATCTTATTAGAAATGGGTACAATATATCTAAATGATAATTCTTAAAGTATTTGCAGATATTATAAGAGTAAACTGAAATCTAAGATTTTCGGCTATGACTAAAATTGTTGTATAATTGAATAAAGAAGTTTTCCTAGTTGAATCTCCTTGGTTATGAATGATTATTTTATTTGTATGCGTATTACATATATGTCAGATAACATCTTGAATTTCATTCGATGATATCAATGTTTGCTCGATATATCAGTAAGGAGGGTGAAACCCTAAATGAATGGAAAGTTGGAGGTTTGCAATTAGACATCTTGATTCAATGTTATTCTTGATGTGTGATGTATACAATCTTTATGTGAGTTATGTGATAAGTGAATGAGGTAAATGAAACCCTAATGATAGGGTGTTCAATAAAATGAGTATTGTGGTATCAATGTTTCTCAGTTTGAGATGTGGTGATGCTTAATAGTTCAGCTGTGGTAAATATTATCAGACGGTTTATGAAATGAATGGTTTACTAAGATGAACAAAGATATGTTGATGTGATGATTGAATTGTGAATTTAAAGAGTGAATTAGACATGTAGATGCCCTGAACACTGTAGAATCCTCACAGGATGAGGCCTGTGCTGTGAGGAGGAAATGGTTTCCCGACTGGAGGTAGTCCAGATCGAGGTAAGTCGGAGCGCACCAATTGGGTGTGGGGGTCTTGACCAGTAGGAAAGACTCCTTATAATTATGTTGTACCCAACACCAACCGGGGATGCCGGTGATCAGTGGTCAGTATGTCCACTGATGCACAATTAGCCTGAGAGCTTTGACTCACCGCCTAAGTACCCAGGATGAGAGGTGGAGTCTGAGATATCCATCCACTCCTATTAGCCACCGAGAGGCAGACGTGCCGAGGCCCTCTACAGACGGGGTCTTACTCAAGAGATAGGCTTAGGAACCCGAGCATGCTTCTAAGCCTTGTACAGTGAGATCGTAGCTTGCTGCGATTCTTTTACATGTTGTGGTACACCTCATGTGGGTTCAGGACATAATAAGATGAATGAGAGGTTAAAAAAGTGTGTGTAGTTATTCAATTATTCTTCATATGTTTCTGAATTATTAGTTGTCTTTATGATCAATCAAGCATTTCATATATTAATTCACTCTTGTAGATGTCTAGAGTATTGTGCCATATTTATGTTTGTGAATGATTAGTCTCTTTAAAGCTTACTGCTGTTATAATTGATACCAGTTGCTCGACAATATATCTACAATTATATAAGTGCTTTAGACTGTTTCTTTGAAGTACTCATTCACTGAGTGAGTAGGCTCACCCCTCTACTCACAATTTTCAGGGAAACCATGTAGACTTGAAGAAGGTCAAAGCATCAGAGTAGATCTACCACATGAGTTAAGTATGAGATTAGTTAAGTTCAATCGGTCCCTGTCACTCTAGGTCCTTGTATAGATGTGAGAGAGTTGTAAATGATGTTTTGTATCTTTGTTTCCTTGATAAGAGAGAATGTATCTGATTGTCATGCCATATGTACATGGAAGTGTGAGAAACATAATCAATGTATGGATGTGTATCATTAATGTTGAGATCATATTAGAGTAATACAAGTTTAATTCTCTTGTAAAGTTTGTTTATGTGATTGGATGTGAGAAAACAAAGAGTTTGAAATAAAAGGAAAATAAATAAATCAGGAGTGAAATTTGTATTAAGTATAATCCTCAAACTCATGCCCACATCTCATGATTAGTGGTAATCGTGGGATGCGGGTGTGACAATCTTTTGGTATCAGAGCTTAGGCTGAGTCGTCAGGGACCATTAGGATAGAAAGTTAGAGTTATAATTGTGGCAGTTAGGATTTGATGTGTTAATAGCTCTGGGAAGTCTGGGTATTTGGATACCCTGGCCCAGAATCTGAATACTTAGATTGACCAGTATCAAGCTACTCTGTCTATTCTTCTTTGGATGCCCTGTCCAGGTACGCAGAGGAAGAATGGGATAGAGAGAAACCCTAGAAATATTAGGTTTAGGAGACCGGAAAGTAATGAAGGAGTAAGAGATTAAAGATAGAATGTGATACAACTCTTGCTTTATATTTCTTCTTTGATTGGAGATCAATAGAAATGCTCTTATATGTATGAATTCAGATTATCACAGTTTGTAGAATATATATGGTTCTTTTATATTATTGTGTATCATGAAGTTGATTCAGTTATTCTTTATATATGTAGACTAGAAGTTATGTTTAAATAAGTTTGTCTTAAGTGGATATTCTTTCCACATGTTTGAGATTAATAGGAGTTGGTTAATCTTGAGTAGCTCTTGGCTTCAGGACTGTAGGTTCGGCCTGGTCCGGCTGGTAGGGTGCGTTACTGGGATCTAATAACTCCTGTTGAAAATATAATAAGAGTAGACTCTGGATAAATTAGACCCACATCATAGTGAGAATGTACATACACTTAGATGTTGAAACATATGAGAAAGATTAGAATAGCTAAGAATCAGTTGGAACTGATATCTGAGATCCAACTTTGCGGCCTCATATGAGAAACCCTTAATTGGGAATAAAGGAACACGATATAAGGTTCAGATTAAGTTTAATGATTAGTATTATATGAACTCTAAATATGAAATATGGAAAAAATATGAGAAAAATATGTAAGGGCCAAGATACTAAGAATCAATCATGAGGAATGGATCATATAATTGAATAAAATGCTTTGATGTATTCCAAAGCAAAGGGAAAATAGAAGAAAAGAGTTACGTATATAATAATTACATAGAATTGAAGAGTCTTCAGAAGAGTTAAAGTAAAGAAAATTAGATGAACATGTAAATCATAAGACCAGGACAAGAAACTTAGTTGAATCAAAGAGAAATGTTAGAAATGATGATCTTGATTTAGGAATGAGGGTTATGATATAATGGAGAGCATAGAATGTATACCTTTATTATGAAGTTTAATACATTCATCCTTACTACCTATGGACTCTATGTCTCTATAGAACAACAAACTATTTTCTAAAAGAAGAACAAAAATGTAGCTTAACAAATGAATAAGTCATTCAAAGGTAGACTATATTTAGGAAGGAAAAACTTGATTGAAAGAGAAACTAAGTTTGACCCATGCATGAGTTGTTTGATTTAAAATGAAGGATAGGTAATGCATTAACTAGTAGAGAGATTATTGATTTAGAATTTCAACTTCAAATTAGTAGAAGGATAAAAAGAAATATGTGTAACATGGTATACATGATCATACACATGAATAAGAAACATGATCATAAGAGAAAAATTAGAAGTTAAAGGTGATAGGTGGAAGAGTAATATATGGTAAGAGGATTATGGAAAGTAAGGAAGGGTTTGAAACATGATGGAGTAATATAGATTATAAAAAGAAAGAGGTTAGGAGATTCAAGCAAGTGCTAATTAGTCAAGTATCCTTGTTGATAACCAATTAAACCTACATATGAGAAATGTATTAAGGGAATGTTTGAAGATAAGAATTCTAAGTCTCAGAATAATCTTCTCTTTCATATCTTCCTTAATGAGAGAAATGTGGGAATGAAGTGATAAGAAAATGAATCATATATGATGCATAACTGCCATGGTAGAGACATCTAGTGAATGTAATAATGACACACAATATAATGATGAATTACTAGCAGGGTAAATTGAGAATGTAATCTATCTGAATGGCCAAGAAAGAGAAAGGATATTCAATTGATAATATAAGGAAGACTTTAGTAAAACTTGTGAGATCCAAAGTTTGAATTTCAAATTAAGGGATCAAAGTCACATCACAATAACGTCATGCTACTGATAAGGACCAAACCCTAGAATGTTTAGAGTTGTAGTAGTTCAAGGGATGTCACTAGTGATTTGACCTTGAATACTAGCATCTCTATAAAATAAGATCATGAGATTAGCACTATGAGAAGTAAACCAGCACAGATAGTAATCCATGGTTTAAAGGTAGCTAATATGAAAGGTTGATAAATAATATGGAAATGATTCAGAGCAAAGGGTAAGAAATAAATTTGAAATGTAACAAGTGTGTTTTGAACAAGAGGAGAAATATAACCTGAGTAAAGTGTGATATGAAATAAATTCTTGTAGTGATATCAATAATGATGAATAATCTATTCTTACCTTGTATGTTTCAATGATAGGGGTGTTTATTCTAGATGATCAGAGTGAGAAGGATAAGTAAGAAGTTGTAATGCCTAAGAAGAGAAATCAGAGAAAACAAATGGATTTCAATAATATGTGAATTTATTTTTAGAAGTATAATTTGTTGAAGGTATAATAACGGATGTAAATTTGTTTTACGTGTAATTTTAGTTATACATCTACAAGCAATATGTTATTTAAAGGTGTCTGATATTTGTAGTCATTCATACCAATAATCCATCTTAGTATTGTACAATTGTGGTATGGTGATATGGGTTGAATGATGATGGAACAAATGGAGGGTTACCCTGAATAAGGTAGTCTTACATATTCACTCATATGAATAGAAGGGATGATAACCATATTGTATTGATATGTAACCCTAATGAGGTATAGCTTGTTATATCTAGCTTTAATATAACTAAGTGATGGTAATTAGGTATGAATAGTCCTTGAATGACTAATACAATCATCGAGTACTCTGTTACTATTTTTGAAACCTTAGTATGCTATAACCCAATGGTTGCACCTTGATTTATGTGTGTGTTCATACTTGAGAATAATATGGAATGTGATGGTGATGCTTCACTTTATGCATCCATGATCCAATGGGGATGTTGTGAGTAAGGGTTTGGGTATAAGTGTTGATTAATAACATTAATATAATTTATCTTGTTGAACCTAACTCTAATACAAATAGATAAACATGAGTATTCATGTTTAACATTCTTATATGATGGCATAATGGTGAAATAACCTCCATAATATGAACATAACCTTAATGTGTTAATTGGTGGTTATCATAGCCACAAGGTTGATACTTTTTTTATATTAAACATGTGCCTTATGAATATGATGAGGGTTAATCATATCTAGGTTATTTCCATGTTGATGTAATAAGGGAATGTTCTTAATGTTAATATAACCCTACTATGATTGTCTATGAATATCTCTTAGTTCATTATATGTAAGTGATGTTGCTGAAGACTTCTTATAAGGCATGCAAAGATAACGATGATCTTGCAAGGAATAGTATGATGGTCTGAATGACCTTTGGCATGGTTGAGCCCTAGATGAGGTGTAATCCTCTTGTGTTGATAAGGGTTGATACCTTGTGATATTGTGAAAATGATTTATATCTTGTGATAGTATGATGACTAGTGTGGTCTCATGAATGGCAAGTGAATAATACCATGTGATGATGAGATGAGAAATTATGTTTCACATGTTTTATATCTTTTAAAAGTTGTGATTTGAATAGGAACAAATGACTCAATGTTGAAAATAAAATTCTAGACCGTAGTATTTGAAAGTTTAAAAGGAGAGAGATACCCCTAGAAAAGGTTTTTTTGGAGGAATCATGTATAGAAGAAGTTACTTGGAAAGTAGAATCAGAGATGTTTAAAAGGTATCTTTTCCTCTTTTAGAAATTTTGAGATGAAATTTTTGTTAGAGGGGGAGAATTGTTACAACATGTTCCTAGCTTTGCTGGTAATCCTAGAGTTTTAATATAATCTTAATTCTTGTCATCCTTTTATTAGTAATATTCTATGTTGTGCTTTGTCTTAACTTTGGTAATCTTAAATACTTATTTGGGCAACTCATAATCATAACTTAAGCATACTATAAAGATCCGAGTTAGAGTTAATATAACATTAACCCATACATGTGTGCAAGAAGAGAGTTAATGACATTGGAGGAAATAATTAATAAATGATTTTTTTATTTGAGAATATTATAAAAATAATATTTTAATATTGTAGACAATTCAAATATGAATCCAACAAAAAAAAAATGAACCAAATCAAAGTTAAAATGAGAGAGTTATGCCCTTTTTAGTAAAAATATACAGAGCACCACGACTGACACTTCGTCAACACTGCGACCGCAGTCTACACTGCGACCCACGACGCTGCGTTGACACCATGACCCCAGTCTACACCACGACCTGTGACACTGCATCGACACCATGACCTATGACGCTGTGTCAACACCGCGACCCGCAACGCTGTGCCGACACCGTGACCGCCGCCGCCCAGGACAACAAATCGTAAAACAATCTTATCTCGAGCTATACTAATCCATTTTCAACAAAACAAAGTGTGTTGGAACCACGATTCAATCCTATATCATCCCAAACATCTTACTGAATGAAAGGATGACCTAGAAGGTGATTTCTGGGGTGATTTTTGGGAAAGAATGTGTAGAACAATATAAATTCAAAACAGTTGTTATAGATTCGACTTGGTAAGTAGTTTTATCAGTCGATTCTTCATCCTCATTTCCCCTTCTTTTGAATCCATGATCCAATGAATTTTAGGTTTAGATTAACCTCTGACCTTCATCTTCTACCTACAACAGACCTCATTTAGGATTGAAAGGAAGAAGAAACCACTAATTTTTGCTGGAGTTTTGATATGGATTCAAAAGCTTCAGAGATGTGCTATGTTTTTTTAAGGTGTTTCACACCTTAGGGTGATTGGGTACTTCCTTTAAATAGTAGATTGCACAAAAATGAGTTAAATCATCAAAAATCTTCACTTGCTTGGTATGCGAGTACAAAAACTAAGTTGCCTTTTTGATCTAGCCTTTGCAAGTTATATGAAATAGATTATTAATCTATTGTGATGAATTTCAGATGATGAAATCTTATTAGAAATGGGTACAATCCATCTAAATGATAATTTTTAAAGTATTTGCAGAGATTATAAGAGTAAACTAAAATCGAAGATTTTCGACTATGACTAAAATTGTTGTATAATTGAATAAAGAAGTTTGCCTAGTTGAATCTCCTTGGTTACAAATGATTATTTTATTTGTATGTGTATTACATATATGTCAGATGACATCTTGGATTCCATTCGATGATATCAATGTTTGCTCGATATATCAGTAAGGAGGGTGAAACCCTAAATGAATGGAAAGTTGGAGGTTTGTAATTAAACATCTTGATTCAATGCTATTCTTGATGTGTGATGTATACAATCCTTATGTGAGTTATGTGATAAGTGAATGAGGAAAATGAAACCCTAATGATAGGGTGTTCAGTGAAATGAGTATTGTGATATTAATGTTTCTTAGTTTGAGATGTGGTGATGCTTAATAGTTTAGTTTTGGTAAATATTATCAGATGGTTTATGAAATGAATGGTTTATAAAGATGAACAAAGATATGTTGATGTGATGATTGAATTGTGAATTTAAAAAGTGAATTAGACATGTAGATGCCCTGAACACTATAGAATCCTCACATGATGAGGCCTGTGCTATGAGGAGGAAACAATTTCCCAACTGGAGGTAGTCCAGATCGAGGTAAGCCGGAGCGCACCAGTAGGGTGCAGGGGTCTTGACCAGTAGGGTAGACTCCTTACAATTGTGTGGTACCCAATGTAACATCCCTAACCTGGGTTATGCTTTAACCCTAGGTATTTTGATTAAGAAAGATGATTATAATTTTAATCTTATCTTGTGAAAAGTAATTAGGCCTCATGAGGAACTTATGTTTCAATTTTTGTCCTGTTTGAACAATGTTGAAGCAATGTTTGCTTATTTTGGACTAAAGTGCAAATTACCCAAGTTAAGGGGCTAACTTGCAAATGTTATATAATAATATGTTCCTCTGATGTTGAGACATCATAATAGTGAATATGATGTAGTAGTATGGTTTCTACAGGCTTGGACACCAAGATAGAGCTTGTTGGACAATGTTTGTGTATTAAAACCTAGTTTTGGTGTAAAGTGCAATTTACCCAAAACCTAAGGTTCAATATGCAAATTACCACTTCAATAAGGTCTCTAATGTTTCTTGTCATCATTTAGAGAAAATAAAATGAGAGGGGCGCCTCATTTGAATTAAGTTGGAGGAGAGAGAATCTTGATATTAAAATAATCAAGATTTAAGCCTAATTGGAACCCTAATTCAATTTAATGCAAAAATAAATAAAATAATTGAAGGGGCCTTCAACCAAAATTAAAATGGTTGGATTCATATGTGTGTGGACGAGCTTAATCCTTGCAAAGGCACAAGAATATCCTAAGGAGGTGAAATTCCACTCACCATTATTATAAGAACAAGAAATTCCATTAAAAATGGATATTAATATTATAAGGGTTAAAGTGCTTAATTTCTTTTCCCTTTATTATTGGATAATGAAGAGGTTTTTCAAGAACATGAAGATGGATTCGTGGCCAAGAAATGGAGGGGGATTTGGTGGGAATTATTTTGGGAATTAAAGGAAATAATCCCATTTTCTCTCTCCTTGGGATTTCCTTATACATATCCCTTTTTCCACTCACTTAAGGACTTCTTTTCGGATTTCCTTTCTTCCTTTTCCTTTTCCGACCCCAAGAGAAGCTCAGGAACAGGAGGAGGACGACCCCAACCTATTGGTAAGGTCCTTGACCTTCGTTCTCCTTGATTCCATGGTGGAAATCAAAAAATAAATCATTGATTTCTTTTTATTTCGATCTCCTCATCAACCCTAGCCAATCTTTTCAACCAAAATCTTGAGGACGAGCTTAGGAGGAGTTGCAAAAGTTTCATACACCATTGTTGCCATGAGCTTGGAGCTTTTGAGCTCAACTGGAGGTGGGTTTTATAACTTGAAACCCTAACTTTGTTATTGCATTCAATTCCCCATCAAATAATGATCATTTCTCTATTTACAATTATTGATTTGGTTGATTGATGCAATCTCCATGGAAATCACAGTAGGTTTCGTGGGTCTAGAGCTTGATGATGATGACATCATCATAAGCACACATCTCCTCAAATATCTAGACCAAACGGTTTCAATCAAATTTCCAAACAGTTTGTGTTTGGGAGCAAACTGTTTCAAACCATTTGGAATGAAATGGTTTCACTAAACCGCATAGAAGCAAATGGTTTAAGACCGTTTGGTGATGTTGACCAGGGTTGACCATTTGGGGACTTGTTAATAATTATCTATGTTAATGACACACCAATTATTATTTATTAACTCCAATTGGTTCATGATTTGAAGGTCCATCAATCACCTAAACCCTAATCGGGTTGAGTGCTGATTTCATAAGTAATTGAGTTTGAAACTTGGGTTGATTGACCCAAACAGTTTCAAAACCGTTTGGGAATCACCCAAACGGTCTCAAGACCGTTTGGATGTCAACCAAGACTGTTTTGAGGTCTAGGGTTGAGTATGGTTAGGTATTTGAAGATTCAAACATATGGTATAAACCCTAATCGGCTAAGTGCTGATTTTGCAATTGAATGAGTTGATGCTTTGGGTTGATTGACCCAAACGGTTTCAAAACCGTTTGGGGATCACCCAAACGGTCTCAAGACCTTTTGGGGGTCACCCAAGACCGTTTGGAGGCCTAGGGTTAAGTTTGGTCAAGTTTTTGAAGGTCCAAAGATACCAAATTGAAATACAATTAAGTGCTGATTTGGTGACCAATCCTAGGATCCAAACCCTAATTGAATGACATGATTAATGATGATATGATGGGCAAACGGTCTCAATACCGTTTGGAGGTCATCCAAACGATCCCAAGACCGTTTGGGGGTCACCCAAGACCGTTTGGAGGTCTAGGGTTGACTATGGTTAGGTGTTTGAAGATCTAAAGGTACTAAGTTGAAGTGCAATCAAATGCTGATTTGGTGATCAATCCAATGATCCAAACTTTGATTGATTGACTTGGATTTTGATGTTGACATGGGAAAACGGTCTCAAGACCGTTTGGAGGTCATCCAAACGACCTCAAGACCTTTTTGGGTCAGGTCATTCCCAATTTGGATGAAGGCTCAATGGTTTCAAAGTAATCAATCTCACATTGATTAATGTTGAAGGATCAACAATTCCAAACCCTAATCCAATTGATTCAAACCCTAATTGATGATCAATTGATGATAAATTGAGGGTCAAATCAGTTGAAGGTTGACCTATTTAACTTAATTGAAGTATGGTGATAGGTCCAATTGATGATTTCTTACATGAATTCAATGGTTGAAGGATTCAACATTGGAAACCCTAATTTAATTGGAGTGGTTGAGACCCTTTTTGGTCCTTGCGGTTTTGAGGGGGTTTGGACCAAACGGTCTCAAGACCGTTTGAGTCCAAACGGTCTCAAGATCGTTTGGGACCAAACGATCCCAAACCGTTTAGGTTCATGCGGTTTCCAAATTGGTTGAGTGCATGCGGTTTCAAGGTCGGTTGTGTCCATGCGGTTTCAAAAGTAAAAATTGACCAAACGGTCTTCACCTCCTTCTTGGGAAAATGGTCTTGGAGGCCTACTTTACCAAACGGTCTCAAGGGTAGACCAAGACCGCATGGAGGTCCAAACGGTCTTATACCGTTTGGAGGTTATGTATGTAAGACCGTTTGAAGTCTATGTTAGTCAAGATCGTTTGAAGCCTTAAAGGTCAAAATCATTTGGTGGATGTTTGACCTAAACCCCTTGGGTACTTAAAGTGGTTAAGGGACAAGTGATTAGTTAATTAATACATGATGTAATCAAAGTGATCATGGTACTTGTACCTTAATGGGATAGTGTGATTGAAACCCATGAAGTAGTTAAACTCTGATGCATGATGATGATGACTTAACCCATGAAGTCAATTCTCTTCTTGATTGAGTTGACTTAACCTAATCAAGGCTGAAGCTAATATCATCCAATAGGGGATGAGAGAGAAAAGGCTTCTTATATGAATGATAATCAAGTAATAGACTTTCTATATAAATGAATGTTTAATTAGGGTATGATCCTTCATAGTGAGATCATGAAACCCTAATTATGAAGGTTAATGAATCATAACCTTAACTGAGGATATCAATGGAAGTAATCTTACTACATGATGATGACATGATCTTAATTCATAGTGATGGTATGATAAACCCTAATTCATGGTACTTGGATGATCACTCCTACTTGGGGTGAATAATAAACCCTAATCTAGGGTGATGTGATATGAATAGTAAATCCTAATCTAGGATGATGTGATGTGAATAGTAAACCCTAATTGTGGGTTATGGAATAAGAAACCCTAATGAAGGGTGATGACATGAGAAACCCTAATTGGGGGTGATGACATGAGAAACCCCAATTTGGATGAACAGTAAGTCTAATTATGGTTTATTGAATATGAAACCCTAGTTTTAAGTGATGTTATGTGGAACCCTGATATTATGATATGGCGTAAGACTCAATTCAGGGTGATATCATGTGATGATATATGAAACCCTAGAGATGGTTTAATAGCCAGTACACCAAAGGGAGGCGTGGCTAAAATAATTAAATAAGATGAATATGTTATAGACATGAAGGATAGGGTTGATGAACCATGTGAATGATAATGTGGTGATTTTAATGAATAAGGATCTAAGAGACAAGATGATGCCTAGATACTTGTACAACCATCTCTATACATGAGTAATAGCCTATACACCTTACAATGATGAGGACATGAAACTTTTAGGAATGATGTATGGTATACTAAATAATGATGTGGATAACATCCTAAGAGTTGAAATACCTAAAATAGTTGATAATGGTTTATCTTATATCAACAATGTCTATCAGTGGGATAAGTCCATATCATTAAAGACAATTGGACAATTCTAATGTGTGTCCCATGCACCATATGATGAAAGTAACAAGTTAGTGGATAAAGTATTAAGAGGGAAATACCTTAATACAAAGTTAGTTGATTACCTTAAGAATATGGAAATGAAAAGAAAGTGATACATTCAGATATGATAGATATCACATTCTGCATTTCATTGTAGACTTATCTTGATGAACCTCTAATCCAATACTCTTGGTTAAGAAACACATGAAATGTGTGATATGCAATCATTACAATAAAGATGTGATGAACTCAATGTACTTTGATAAATGTTGACCAATATACCTTGAGAATGGGGTAAGCTAATCAATGAGTATGATGTAATCATACCACGACAAGGATGAGAAATGAACTCATGCCTTGAATTGATTATCATTAATGATATATGATGAGAATAATGATCATAAGCATATACTTATGATATCTTTGAATACTCCTAGAGATGTGGATCAATACATTAGGGTTGAATCAATAATATGAGCATGAAACCCTAAGTAATGAAAGATGGGAAACCCTAACCCTAATTTTGGGTAAAGGGAATGAAAAACCCTAATTGATAGATAACCCTAATCCTGATAAAGGATGGTGGTGTTACTAATGTTTCATATGATGTGACAAATGACTTACATGACTGTTATCATGTCTATTAATCATGTAGACATCATGAGATGATGAACATAGCTAGATATGAGCTATGACTTTCATATAATAAACATGTTGTATGGCCTTATGTGCCTAATGTTTTTGTTGCTTAGTAAAATTAACAAAATGTGCATGAACCTTATGAGTTCCATGAGTAAGTTGTTTCCTAGTGAAAGGTGGAAAAACATTTAATAGTCTTTGAGAGCCATGTGAGATACTTGTGTAACAAGTATTATGCATACCTTAGTCTGAGGACCCAGAGGTAATAGTTACCTAACAAATGGTAACAGAGATAGTGATGAATTGAGGGTATGAATACCCAAAGTTGATAAGTATGATAATGCTGCTGAGGGAAAGTGAAATTTCAAAGAAATGAAATGAGGGACTGAGATCCCAATGTCTTATAAAGACTGACAAGTGATTGATGAAAATAGTACTTGTTTCTTAATGGAATTTGTCTGAATAAGTTATGTTTGAGAACTTGACTGATGCTAAAAGAATATGATAATGTACTTAAGTAATCAAGTGAAATCATATCATGTAGAGCCCTGACCATAGATCCATCATCGTCAGCAATAGGTGATGGTGAAACGGGTGCTCCGCGGCAAAACCCGGAACGCATATTTTGAATATGTGGGGGCAATGGGCGACTGTATCCTGACGTCCTAATGAGGGAATTGATGAAAGGTAAACAAAAACCTCTCAATCCTTCATTAGTTGTACCGGGATGGATGTATCATGAATCCCCCGATGATTGGGACAGATTCAGTACACATCTCCCAATAATGTTAATGCCGGATCGATGGAGATAAACATGAGATCTCACGATCGCGAAGAGAGTACAACACGCCACTGTAACTCTAATAGCAAAGTTGCCAGTATACCCTGGAAAGCTATATAGCAGAGACACAAGATGTCCTGCATGTAATCTCGCACTGACCGAGATATGGGAGGTCTTGGTAGCCGACTCTACCTTTGACCTTGTATGGTACCGATTTCAACTTCGCAATGGTCGGTTGGAGTATGAGCGGTATACCTCATCTCCTCAGGGCATAAGTGTGATTGTAAAATGTAATCAACCGTCTAGCATGTTTCCTTAAGGATTGAATATGAAAATTTATTGGATGATGTTATACTTCTTTTATACAACAGTAGTTGATAAATGTTATTCATATCTCTTTACATTCAATGCAAGTAGATATGTGAAATATGAATCTACCATGAGTAGATACAATGCTCTCCTTAGGAAAGGAAATTACTTTACTCAGTTCATTCAATGATTAATACTGTTGTTATTATATAAGAATTCCTGCTCAATTTTAATTGTAATAAACTGCTATAACAATATTTTGGCAAAGAGTTATATCTCCCGCTGGGACAATTTACAACTATCTCACCCCCGTGGGATCCAATGTTTTTAGGTAATTGCAGGAGAAGAAGCAGGAACCCAATAGCAAGAGAAAAGCAACAGCAATATCAGGGACAACATTGATGACTCAGGTGGAGGCACTGACTGCCAAGTTTTGTCTAGATAGTAGTCCTATGTGTGGTCTCTGTACTCTCAGGTCCTCGGAGTTTATAGTTAGTGTTTTAATGAATCAATCCGAGATTTTGGCTTGATGCCTCGAAGTTATATGCTGTCTATATATTATATCTTGAGACAACTAATGTTGTGAATCCTCGAGAAGAGAGGGTACAAGTTATGTACTTTTGAATCAGAATGTAAATGTTAAACTTTGGTTCTTGAAGAAAAATATTCCCTATGTGTGGATCCCTTTGCATAAAGTTTTAATTTTTAGTGATTTTCAGTAATCCGCTGCAAATGATTCGCTTCTGCTTAGTTAATCTTGTTTTCGCGAGTCTCTCTCTACACCCAACACCAACCAGAGATGCCGGTGGTACATGTGTTACTTGTTGAGTGATCAGTTGTCAGTAGGTCCACTGATGCACAATTATCCTGAGGGATTTGCCTCACCTCCTGAGTACCTAGGTTGAGAGGTTGAGTCTGAGATATCCGTCTACTCCTATTAGCTACCGAGAGGCAGACGTACCGAGGCCCGCTGTAGACGGGGTCTTACTCAAGAGATAGGCTTAGGAAACTGAGCATGATTCTAAACCTTGTACAGTGAGTGATGGAGCCTCCACTCGTGTGGAGTTGCGTGCACCACTAAAAATCCTAGAGATAGTATGTCTCTAAATTTAACCTTGCGTGTGCTATAATAAGATCTCCACCCACGTACGCTAAGGTACGTGGAAGTCTTATCGTGGTACAGTTGAGGGTCGAATCCATGAGACAACGGTCTTGTTAGGGATGTAACAAGATGGAAAGAATTATAATTCTATTTATCTACTTAAGAGTTGATATCTAGATCAAAGAGTTGATTGAAAGATTAACCTAAAAATGCAAGGTAATGTAAATGGCAGGAAAGTAAAATTAAGGTTGAAGACAATATTTTGGAAACTACTAGGATGTGATCGAGTTTCACCACCGCTACACATGGATCAAAACATACATCATAAAAAAGATGGCTTGCAAAGAAAGGAGTCTAAATAGTTAGTATGTTTGTAGACTTAGCTTCCTTTCAGATAACTAACTACGAGAAGCGCAGAAGTGTTGCAATGTCAGTGATCCCTAAATGAATAGTCACTTACTTTGCATCACTCCCCTCACAAACTGTGTTCCTCAACATATCAAGGTTGTTCTTCCATACATCAACTGATTCCATTTCATAGTACAAAAATACAACAATGGAGGTGAGTTTACTCCACTCCTTAAGAAATGCTCCTAGATACTGAATAGATGTATGGTGACTACATACATCAGGAACCAACATGCAGTCGATATTCGAATCTAAAAGTTCAAATGTAGACAATTCACACTAGTAGATAATGGATAACACAAGTTGGTGATCAAGCAACTAACATTCATTAAATGATTGATGTTGAACTGAAAAGATATAATTTCTCTATTGCAAACTCATGAATTACAATGCATGGAATGAAAACATGGGTAGCGAGGCTACTCCCCGCACCCTAGTGTATGGAACTATTCGCTCATGGAAAGGAAAAAGAAGGAGGCGATAAGAGAGAAGGAAAACATAATCTCCACATAGGAGGGAGGAAGGTCGACCCCTTGGAGTAGAGAGCGACTATCTT
This sequence comes from Alisma plantago-aquatica, assembly GCA_963693085.1. Lineage (NCBI taxonomy): Eukaryota > Viridiplantae > Streptophyta > Magnoliopsida > Alismatales > Alismataceae > Alisma > Alisma plantago-aquatica. Next base: position 1,513,053,173 of record OY856410.1, on the reverse strand, counting down.
CACACCATATGGTTTCCTCGGTGATGGATCCTGAATTCCCACCTTCTATGTCGATGAGAGAGAAAGTAGCTTGAGGATGGAGTGTGGATCCCAGACTGGAAGCCTTGGGGCGATGGATGAAGGTTGAAATAGCACTGGAACAATTGGGGCAGCCTTTTGGCATCTCCTGATCTCCCCCAAATGGGGACCCCTTTGGTCCTATTTATAGGCTTCCAAGGAGTCTTGAACGGTCTTGGGACCGTTCTGGATCTTGAACGGTTTGGAGACCGTTTGGATCTTGAATGGTTTGGGAAATGTTTGGATCCTGAATGGTCACTACTATAGAAATGGATTATAACGTCACTTTTAAAGGTGTCGGTTGCATAAATACACCGACACCTAAGCAATAAAGCGTCGGTTTATAAAATAAACCCACAATAATCTGTGAAGGGCGACCAGACACGAGTATCACTTTTATTCGGTGTCGGTTCCTTAATAAAAAACCGACGCCTAAAATTAACCACAAAATCCAAAATTTCCAGCGAAAAAAATTACCTCCAAAATTTAACATATGGCGTTGGTCATTAACTAATAAACCGACGAATAAAGGTTATTCGCAAAATAGAAATTGGGCACATTTTGATCTTCGGTTTTACAACAATGATCGACGCTTATGGGTTTTCCCGCGCTATTCACAGAAATTTTTTCACACCCTTTCAGCGTCGGCTTTTAAAAAAAAACCGACGACTATGGTCATTAATCGAGAACAAAATTTTTAATCGGCATATGTATATAGACGTCGGTTTTTTTCTAGTTAAAACCGACGACTATCATTGAGAACAGGTGTCGGTTTTTGTGTAGAACTGACACCTTTAGTTTTATGTGTCAGTTTTATTTAATAACTGACACCAAATGTTAACTTAATAGCACCCGCGCGCGCGAGCCCGACTCTTCCCCTTTCTCTGTTTCATTGCAATCGAAGCCAATTTTAGGGTCTGGCGATTCCGGTGAGCAAGCATACTCCCTCCTTGCACGCCGCCACCCACCGCCACCATTCTCCTTGCTCGCCGCCGCCGCCACCATTCTCCTTGCTCTCCGCCGCCGCCGCCATTCTCCTTGCTCGCCACCACCGCCGTTCTCTTTGCTCGCTGCCGCCGCCACTATTCCCTCTATGCTCACCGCCACCCTTCTCCCTCCTCCTTGCTCGCTCATTGGCTACCTGCCTGTTTCCTGCTCACCGGCTGCCCTCTCGACTACCTGCCGATTCCCTGCTCGCCTGGCTGTTGACCGCCACCTGCCTGCTCACCCCCTGCCTGCTTGCATGCCCTCCATCTCGCCCTCTTTCCCTTCTTACGCCCGGCTGGGCTCAAACAGAGGTAAACATCCCCCAAAAACCCTATTTTATTACACTGTTTGATCTTAAATCACATAGACTTAATCAACATTGCTACTTGTATGATCTTAGTGATTAAAATCACTTTTTCCTGGTACCTCAGTAACTAATGTTCCCTTGAGATGAGTGTTAATTGAGCTAGCTTGCTTACTTTCCTTTTAATGTATCTTTTATGTGCTATGACCCACTAGTCACCTTTAGAGTATTAAAATGATGCAACTTGTACACTTGTTAAGTTTGAATCTATAAATCCCATGAAATGATATCACCCCACAAAATCAGTAGTCACTATTATGTCTTGTATACTCTAGAATCAAGATCTAATACTTTTATGCTATTTTAACACCATGAGACCTTTTTTGCTCATTCTAGTGGATTATTATGACCTATGATGACCTAACATGAAACCATGCTCTTAATGATATGATTTTGTTGGCCTAGAAACCCGTCCAAGATTTACTCATTAGGAGTAAATCTTGGATAGTCCCCGGTTTGGGACTATTCTTGAACACCTAATCTCACTTAGGATGTAAGTGTATAATGTGTATTGGATTTTCGAGAAAATTTCGGTAGCATTTCCCCATTTGTTCTCTAAGTACATATGTACTTAGAGAACAACGGGGAAATGCTATCAAAATTTTCTTAAAAACCCAATACACATTATACACTTACTAGTGAGATTAGGTGTTCAAGAATGGGATAGGTGGTACACATTTATTATATATAAGAATGACAACACGTGTATTTATTGGCCTAGAAACCCGTCCAAGATTTACTCATTAGGAGTAAATCTTGGATAGTCCCTGGTTTGGGACTGTTCTTGAACACCTAATCTCACTTAGGATGTAAGTGTATAATGTGTATTGGGTTTTCGAGAAAATTTTGGTAGCATTTACTCGTTTGTTCTCTAAGTACATATGTACTTGGAGAACAGCGGGGAAATGCTGCCGAAATTTTCTTGAAAACCCAATACACATTATACACATACTAATGAGATTAGGTGTTCAAGAATGGGATAGGTGGTACACATTTATTATATATAAGAATGACATCACATGTATAAAACCCTAAAGTTTTAACCATAAACGCTAATCTGTTTACCCTAGACCCTAATCTTGTTGTAATATATACTTATTTTCTCTTTGATCATAGAATGGATAGATCATGGATGTCAATTCGCAATCGCTGCACCCCAGAGTTTATTTCTGGTCTTGATCAATTTATTAGATTTGCCGAGAAACATAGGAAACAACATGGAGATAGGTTCTACTGTCCATGTAGGCATTGCGGTAACAACTTGAAAGTCAGTACTGGTGACGAAATCAGAAGTCATGTCATGTGCAACGGGATTGTACAAGGCTATACAGAATGGCACTGGCATGGAGAGATTTAAAACCCGAAACCAGTGGATGTAGATAGAAGTGCTTGTGTGGAAGAAGAAATTGCCTTCGATGACATAGATGTGAACGAATGAGTTCCAGTAGACATCGTTAATGCGATGCTGGATAGTTGTGGGGTAGAGCACACCAAAACTGATCCACCTTCCATGTTTAGAAACATTGTGCATGATGCTAAGATATCGTTATACATAGGTTGTAAGTTTACGAAGCTTAGCGCTGTGTTGAGATTGTATAAATTGAAATCTAACAATCGATGGAGCGATAAAAGCTTCACGTCATTGTTGTCTTTGTTGGAAGAAATTCTTCCTGAAGGAAACGAGCTACCGATCTCAACATACCAGTTAAAGAAATTGTTGTGCCCAATGGGAATGGAGGCCAAGAAGATACATGCATGCAAGAATGATTGTGTATTATTTCAAAAGGACTATGTGGATTTGAAAGATTGTCCGAAATGTGGTGCGTCAAGGTATAAATTGACGACTTCGGGGGAGTCCAAAATTGGTTCTCCCGCCAAGGTGATGTGGTATCTACCTATAATACCACGGTTTCAACGCTTGTTTGCCAATCCTATAGATGCGAAGAATTTGAGGTGGCATGCAGATGTTAAGAAAAATAATGATGGGATCCTACGACATGCGTCTGATTCCCCACAGTGGAAGAAGATTGATTTATTGTACCTTGAATTCGATGAAGAGGACAAGAATCTAAGACTTGGGCTTTGTACAGATGGGATGAATTCGTACGAGACATTGAGCAGCCAACATAGCACTTGGCCATTTATGCTTGTTATATACAATCTTCCTCCCTAGTTGTGTATGAAAAATAAGTATTTTATGCTGTCGTCTTTGATATCGGGCCCTAAACAACCTGGAAATGATATCGACGTTTATCTTGAACCTATGATTGATGACTTGAAGAAGCTATGGGGTGAAGGTGTGATGACCTATGATGCTTCACGAAGAGAGACATTTTGTTTGCACGCTATGTTGTTTTGCACTGTGAATGACTTTCCAGCATATGGGAATTTGTCTGGATATAGTGTCAAACGATCTAAAGCGTGTCCTATATGTGAAGATAACACTGATTCAATACGACTAAAACACGGCGGCAAGACTGTATATCTTGCTCATCGAAGGTTTCTTCCAAAATTTCATTCGTATCGTAGGTTGCGCAAAGCATTCAATGGACGGAATGAGGAACGTAGTGCACCTAAACCTAATCAGGGGAGGATGTTTATGAAAGAGTGAAAGACATCACCAATGAATTTGGTAAGAGATCACAATGTATGATGGCCACAAGGAGTGACAAGTCTTTATTCAAGAAGAAGTCGATATTTTGGGATCTTCCTTATTGGAGTTCTTTGACAGTCAGACATTGTATCGATGTCATGCACGTTGAGAAAAATGTATGTGATAGCGTCATCGGTACTCTGTTGAATATACCAGGTAAGACTAAAGATGGGATAAAATCCAGAATGGACCTACATGAAATGGGAATAAGGACATAATTAACAGAAGTAGTTAGTAGAGATCGGAGAACATACTTACCTCCCGCTTGTTACACGTTGTCTAGAAAGGAGAAGAAAGCATTTTGTGAATGCTTGGTAAATGTTAATGTGCCACAGGGTTACTCATCCAACATCCGTACATTGGTATCAATGAAATATCTGAAGTTGATAGGTCTTAAATCTCATGATTGTCACACTCTAATGCAACAAATATTGCCTGTGGCAATTAGATCTATATTGCCGAAGCATGTAAGGTTTGCAATCACCAGACTTTATTTCTTTTTCAATAATCTGTGCAGCAAAGTTATTGACCCTGATACTCTCGATAATTTGCAAAGAGAAGTGGTTGTTACCCTATGTCATCTTGAGATGTATTTTCCTCTGTCGTTCTTTGATATAATGGTACATCTTGTTGTCCACTTGACTAGGGAAGTGAAAATGTTGGGACCAATTTTCTTGCATTAGATGTATCCCTTTGAACGATACATGAGCATTTTTAAAGGTGATGTTCGAAACCGTTATCGGCCTGAAGGGAGTATTATTGAGGGTTATGTGGTGAGAGAGGTTATGGATTTTTGCAATGACTTTCTGAGTGGTAATGACGCTCCCGTGAATGACAAGAATATTGAGGAGCATTTTGGCAAAGGAGTTTTGGGATCATGGGTGAAAGTAATCAACCGTGAGCAGTTGGAGTAAGGGCACTTGTATATTTTACACAACATGGATGAAGTGAGTGTTTATATCGAGGAACATACCAATTTCATCAAGAGACAATATCCTCGAGCCAATACAATTTTGCTTGCTAGAGAGCATAACAAGACATTTATTAAGTGGTTTGAAGATAAAGTCTTACATCAACTATCTCAAACACCAGATAATCTTACTGAAACCATCAAATGCCTCACCTTTAAACCAAAATTGAATGTTATGTCTTATGAAGGGTTTGACATAAATGGTTTCTCATATTACACAAAGCGTCAAGATGATAAGAGTGTCGTACAAAACAGAGGGGTCACCCTTCATGCGTCTTCATTGTTTTTTGCAAGTGCAAAGGATAAAAGTCCACGTGAAGCTAAAATGTCATATTACAGTGTCATTGAAGACATATGGGAGTTTGACTATGTAGATTTCATAATTCCGCTCTTTAAATGTAATTGGGTTGACAACAACAAAGGAGTTATAGTGGATGAATTGGGTTTCACGTTAGTGAACTTTGAAAAGATTGGCGAGAAGGGTGAACCATTCATGTTGGCATCACAGGCGAAACAAGTATTTTATATCGATGATCCTACAAATGATAAATGTTCGGTTGTTCTTCATGGTAAAAGACAGTTCATTGAAGAACCTATAGATGAAGAAGAGTACTATGATAAGTATGATGACTCTAGTCCATTCTCAGTTGGGTTGCCAACACCACCAAACATTGAAGCTGGGGATTACAATGACTTGTATGTTCGTGGGGATCATAATGAAGGATTGTTAATTGATAAAAGATCACAATATTAGAGGCATATATGTTTATATTTTTATTATGTTTTATTTTTTTGAATGTGAACTTTACAATGTGAATGTGGACTTTACAATGTGAATTACTTTACAATGTGAATGTGAACTTTACAATGTGAATTACTTTACAATGTGAATGTGTACTTTACAATGTGAACTTTACAATTAGTGTAACTTTACAATGTGAAATTTATAATTTGAATGTGAAATTTCATATGGTTGAGCATTCCCATGATGACCGTGCTGATGATCACTGTGAGGGTGAGGACGTGCTTGCACCACCTGACAATGTAAGTTTTAAGAATATATCCCTGAGATTTCTATCTATATGTTCATTTATAATTATACTATGTAAGTGTGTTTTTTTAATCAAATTTTAGGTTGGTGATGTACCCCTTGAAGAAATTACAGTACTTGATGAGCAGCAAAAGAAAATTGAGAAAGTGAGGGGCATCACAATGATGAACAAGTTAATACATCAAAGGGGCAATGGACCCAAATTGGCTGTGGATTTCGATCAGGCAGGAAATACATATGGAGTGAACTGCAACTCATTTGTTTCATATCTTGGGGTTCTTACTCACAGCCATTGTAGTCCTATCCTAGAATCATGGCATAAAGTTCCTAAGGGGAAGAAAGACCACATATGGAAGGAACTATGCGTGAGTTATTATTATTTGTAATTCTATTTGTGTAGATTACTAATTTTTAGGATACTAGTTAATAGCAATTCTATTTAATTTGCAGAGCATATTTAATCTGGATGAAAACTGCATCATAAATGTGTGATGCAATGTTGTGGGAGGGTCCTAAGGAACTATAGGACCAATCTCACCTGAAATTACATACGCGATGTTGAGAATAGGTTCTTGATTGATTCCAATTCTAGACATTGATCAATATTTCACTAACTCTACACTAATAATTTTTGTTTGTATTCTCTTTGAAAAATAAATATAGGAAGAAGGAAGCCACACAACAATGGAACTACTTGGACCCCAAAGAATGGGAGGAGTTTGTTACCCAAAGAAAAAAAGATGAATTCAAGGTATTAAGCACCACTCCCAATTTAATTGATATACGTTTTTATGTATTGACCTATTCAAGATTAACCTTTAGTGTTACTAATCAAATAAATGTTGCTAACTAACTAGGCTATCAGCGATGCTCAACGAGCAAGGCATGCACTGAATGTGCACGACCACACAATGGCTCCAAGAGGATATGCAGGCATTCACCAAAGACTACAGGCTGAGTCTACTCAGCCTAGTGCTACTCAGGAGACTGGAGAGTCCTCTACTGCTGCTCCCGCACCTCTGCCTCATCATGTTATGTGGATAGCTGGGAGGAAAAACAAGAAGGGAGAGATACCGAAGCCCGCAACCGCTGAGGCGGCTGCAAAAATGGTAAAAATCAACTCTTAGAGAAATCTATGGATATTGATTATTATTATGTTTACTTATGAATTTTTGTTGATGGTGATTAGTGGGAGCTACACGAGCAGAGGAAGGAAGGCAAGTTCATCCCTCAGGGCACAAGGGATGAACTGACAGTTGCTCTGGGTAACCAGAGCAATCCTGGACGTGTAAGGGGTGCATGCGCTAGTGTGGGAATCAAAGCGTTCTTTGGGCCATCCCAGCGCAAACCTGTCCCAAAAGTGGGACTTTCACAAGATGAGGTAACTTATTCTTATTTTAGAACGTTATTGCGAAAGGGAATTCAATAATCAGAAACTAGCATTTCTTTTATCCATGTATAGGTAAATTCTTTAATTGATAGGAGAGTCGAGGAAGTACTTGATAAAAGACTCCATGAAGCAATTAACAAGTGGCAGGCATCTCAGACTGCCACTCAGACAGTACCTGTGGCGAACCTCTCTTCTGCTACTGCTCGTACTGCAGAGGTTGGGAGTAATCCTATAGACCCACAACCTAGCACGTCCTCTGTAAGTATTTTTATGGCATATATAATAGCTAGTCTGTTCAAGATGATATGTTTGTGTATATATGCATATAACATTCTTTACATAAATTTGTAGGGGTTGAAGCCATGCCGACTAAAAAGTGAAGGATATATCGTTGCAGAGGCATCAGCTTACCCACCCCTTAAAGGGTGCATGTTTCATGGGAGTCCAGTACCAGATGGCATGGTACGTGTGAGCCCGATACATATACTCCCTGGCTGGATGAATCTTGCACTGCCTCATGCACACCCAGATGCTAAAACACTTAGTGAGGCAGTAGGCGGAGTGATAATGTGGCCCGAAACGGATGTCCTCTATACTGATATTGTATGATAAATTTTCATTAGTTTAATTTGTTAGTGTGTATATATATATGAGTCAATTGATATGAAATTATATATATAGGTCAAAAAGATGATACCCGCTACATCTCAGCCTCCACCTCCTCGACTACCAAGTTGGCTTCCAGGGGACCTACACGCCTCGATAGGTGCTAATTGTAGGAGTGTGGCAGTATGGATCGGCGAACATAATCCAAATTGCCCTATAAATGTTACTATTCCAGAGAATGTTGTAGGTAAATCATACGATAACAATCTATTTATACAAGTTTAACATACGCATTAATGCTACGTAATAGAAGTTCTGGATATGTATTAATGCATGTCAAACATTCAGAAACAACATATTTATATAAGATATTTTGGAGTTGTTTAGTTATGAATGGCTGAACACATCTATGATAGAGCTATGAATATGGTGAGATTAATGCATATGACAATCTAGTTAATACATCCATATACCTTGTTTTATATACGACAATCTGGTTTCTTATATATTAATGCATACGTAATACATGTTTTGCAGCCACTCACACAAGACATGTACAGATTTTGGGTTTTCCCATGTGGGATTTTTGGTTCCATCTTTGATTAGTCTTGTAGATACATACTCGTATTCAGTTACTTCATACTATTGTGATTCTTTTGAATATTTTGGTAAAAATAATAAGACGGTGACAATATCTCCATTCAATGTCGAGTAAGTTTACTTTGCTTGTAATTTGGACTTAAGCAAATTACATTTTTATTGTGGATATTGAGATATTAATTTTCTACTTTCTTACCTGTAGTGCTAAGCATTGGGAGTTATTAGTTATTGTCCCCAAGATATTCACCGTCTATTATCTAGATCCTGCGGGGAGTGAGTTGGATGTATTATATGGACATGCAATCAAAAGGCCATTATTCTCGTGAGAAATATTTTATGTTTTTATATCTGTTAACATCTGTTACTGCATTACTATTTAATTATGCAATTTAATGTGTTACATTAACATATATAGGGCTTTACAAGAGTACAAAAAAGCTGGAGGAAAGGTCCCCAGGAAAAAAATCTGACACTCATTTGGGAGAATGTGAAAGTAATTTCCTGACTCCAATGTATATATTATTTATGTGAACTGTGCTTATTTGTATTTTTGAATATTTTGTACGTTTCAATTTATAGTGTGCTACACAAGACAACGGCTGGGCATGTGCCTACTATGTGATGTGATTTATGGACCTAATCATCAAACATGCCGTATTGGAAATCGATAACATACAACAAGTATTATACATAGTCTCGTTAGATAATATGAAATATATGAATCTTATTATATATTATTATAATTATGTATATACATCATTCTCTTTGTAGGTCTTTAAAACTGAGGACTTCAACACAGGTGCAAAGCATTTCGATGTACATGCTCCCTATACGAGAGATGAATTAGATGCTGTAAGAGAAGATTGGGCAAAAGCCCTGCAAAGAGTGGGAATTTTTCAATATGATTTTGCTGACAATGATGAATAAAGAATAACTTTGTTCTCATAATAAATTTTGTGTGAATGTGAATGAATTTTTATGAATTGTCATATGTGTGTGAAAATCATCAATACATGAATGTTTCTACATGTGTCTGAATGTGAAAAGAGATGAAATAAATGGAACTGCAGGTTGCTACTGGTTTCTACATGCGTGTGATGAAAAAATATTATGAATTAAATGTTCTTATACATGAGTGTGAATCACATATATATAATATTGTCCATCATGTTAATTTTGCAGGTTTGTGGCCTGTTGTTGGCTGATATCAATGGATGTCGTAAAACTTGCAGTTCATAACTGAACTGCAGGTTTCTCATCCTGCGACCAGCCACAATAGGTCTGCAGACTAATAGAAAAAAAAATAAAAACATAGGTGTCGGTTATTTGAACAAAACCGACACGTATGTTATACGGTGGCGGTTTTTTCACCTAAAACTGACGTCTATGTGACCAGGTACCACAGCCGTGCTGGGAAGCACGGCCGTGGTGGCAGACAGGGGATATGGCGTCAGTTATTATCACAAAATTGATGTCGGTTCAGATGATGTGGTGTCAGTTTGTTTTTGAAAAATGATGCCTATAATCCCTTTGCTGGCGTATTTTTGGTGGCGGGAAGAGTTTTGGCGGCAGTTGTTTAGTAAACAACTAACGCCTATAGTCCCTTTGCTGGCGCGTTTTTGGTGACGGGAAGCATTTGGGCGTCGGTTTTTACTAAACAACCGACGCATATAGTCCCTTTGCTGGCGCGTTTTCGGTGGAGAAAAATGTTTTGGCGTCGGTTGGGATCCGACGCCGAAGGTGTCCCCCTTTACCGGCGCCGACTTGGGTGTCGCTTTGAAACCGACACTAAAGAGCTTAAATAACCGACACTAAAAGGCTTTTATGTAGTAGTGGGTTTGGAGACAATTTGGATCCTGAATGGTTTGGAGACCGTTTGGATCCTCGCTTGATCTTGGGGCTGATGAGACTCGTTCGGTCTGGAGACCGTTTGAGGTTTTCTCGGTCTTTGAGATCATTTGAAGCTTGGTCGGTCTTGGGATCATTTGAAGCTTGGTCGGTCTTGGGACCGTTTGACTTTTATTCAGTCTTGGGACCGATTGGTCTTCATATAGTCTTGGGACTATTTGGATTTCATTCGGTCTTGGGACCGGTTGGTCTTCATACGGTCTTGGGACCGGTTGTGTCCTTAACAGTTTGGAGACCGTTTGAACTCTTCATGATTTTGAAATCGTTTGGGGTTCTTCACGGTCTTGGGATCGGTTGATTTCTTTTGCAATTTTTTTGTGTTTTTCTATAAGAAGAAAAGGGAGAAATGTTAATCTATTGGTATATTAACAATAACGTGGAAAGTTAAGTATTCTATCTAATTTATCTAAAAAAGAGTAGGGAAAACTAAGAAAAATAGTAAGATAACATCACAAAATGGGAGGTTATCACCCCCCCTAACTTAGAGTCTAGCTTCTCCTCAAGTTGGATAAATCTATGGCACGTAGTGGCGAGGAGATTTTATTTAGTGAAGATTTCCATACTCTTGCTTCAATTCTAAACCAGAGAAATCCCAGAGTCTTATCAGGGCTTCTACTTGCACTAACTCTTTCAGGTATCGGGAGTTGTGTGGATCTCTGATTTCTTCCATGTCGCGTGACTCGCATTGGGACCACCTTTTCCTTAATCGCATTCTGTGCATGTCTTTGACTCTAAGCAGTTTTATACTTCTTTATATGTCCTACCGGAAGCTAAGATGGGTACGAGGGTTGGCTGAAGGCTTACTATGTAACTCCCCCTTCGAAGGGGGGAGGGTTTATCTAAACTTTGAGGACCTTACTATCGGGCACGACACATCTTCCTTTGTGAGGGAAGCTGAATGTACCGTTCGGGTGAGACCTTTATCAACTTTCATATATTTGGAGACCTTAGGATCTCACTACTGGGCACGACACATCTGCCTTTGTGAGGGTAGCTGAATGTACCGTACGGGTAAGACCTTTATTGACTCTTCATATAGGTCCTTATGCATGGCACAACTATCATGTTTTTATTCAACACTCTGGCTTTTATTCATATACTCATCGATTTAAGAATTGGGTATTTTAGGGATTTTATTTGGGCTACCAAGCCTCTTTTTGAAAAGAAGAAAACTATTCCTTGGAGTTTCCTAGCATGCACTTGTTTCAATTTTTGTACTTGGTGGTCCACCTGCGAGGTTCTTTGACTTGGATTTCTCCTGGTTCCCTCTCATCCTTGAGAGCGTTTGGCTTGTTTTGGCCACGATGTTAACCTGTGGAGAGTCTGATGTAGAATTGAAGCAAAAGTATGAGAATCGAGTATGAAAGTGATTTATTAATTAGCCATTACATGCCTAAATGCTACTTATGTAATTGCTTCTGAGGACTACTCTGTCTCTAATTTATCTAGGGGTGTCCCTTTTCCAAAACGAATGTTTCCTTATGTACAACAATTATTCTATCAAAGAAATTATCAGAAGAACTAATTGTTAGAAAAAGAAAAAATTGTATGAAAGAATAAAAGTAAATGAAAGAGTGGAGAGTAGAAGGTTTGAATATAATACCTCACCCTTGCCCATTGTACCCCCCTAACTTATCACTCACTCTATCCACAGAGTGTCAAGGTGATAGGTTGAGAAGTACATGGACAAGGCTGTCAAGGTTCTGTTAATCCTTTGTTGGTTCCATAGGAACGGAGAAGATTGCTACAAACATTCCACGTAAAGCGTGATAATCCACATCCTTCATGTCCTCCACATGTTTACCAAGAACAGTGAGGGTATACATCCAGTAAAGGACGTAGAAACCACAGTCTTTTGATTCTCTGATTTGCTGGGGACATCGGTGGCAGAAGGCTGGGTGATGGAAATGTTCTTTGTTATACGCCTTTGTGTGCTTGTCGATAAGATCATTTAGTCATTCAACACAATCCTTCGCCACTTCTTCTGTGGGCGCCTTTGCTATAATAACATACTCTCTCTAGATTGGATCAAACTGGCTATCAGAACTATTGTAGATCACTGTAGTGCCATTGCATAGGTTTGTTGCCAGCAACATCCAATGCTCAGAGTGAAGAAAAGGAAACATAATGAACTTTGGAGTCATATGTTGAAGATATGAGATAAGGGCTTCGGTGGTGCCGAAGTTCTTTGACTTGAGTAAATCATCCTTCATGTATATGGACACCATGTAAACCATAGGTAGGTCCCGTGCTAGAAGAAAATGGTAGGCAGTTTTACGCTCACAAATAATGAACCTTTTATTTTTACAATTTCACGAAGTGAATCTGCCATTACGAGAATGTTCCCATCGAGGAAAACAAGCTCATCGTTCTCTACATAAAGCCGAGACATGATGAGCCTGAGTTCATTGTCGGAAAGACTCTTGCATGCAGCAAGGTCAAAGTTTGGGAACGTTGGTTGTATAGAAGATAGTGGCACCATATCTTTGGATGATCTGTTGATGGTGGCCCCTATTAACAAATCGATGTCCCCCTTGTCATCCACCATATCGAAAGTATAAGGGTCTCATTGACATTTTTCTGGGACCTTGGCAGTTTGGTGTTGTTGTTTCTCCAACTCATTTAGTATTTTTCTGAAAGGTTGCTTTTGTGGACATTGGATAGTAGAGAAAAGGTAGAGAGGCACGTCATCTTGCACGATAGTGGGGTCCTTGAAGAACCGTCTATCGCAGATAAGTTCCATGGCATAACTTCCCTGTAGAGAATGCATGTCTTCTGTAGGTAGCTCGGTAAATGAGATCTGTCTGTTGAGTGCTTCTATGAATATTATTGTATAGAAAGTGCAATCCCCTGAACTTTCCAGCATTTGGACTGATGGGTTGATGATTTGGAACCAAGGTTGTTCCAACCATGTTGAAGAGATGGGCAGACATCCCATATTATTTTGAGAAGCCGGAAAGGAATGCATCTTGCTTCTCCAGCTTCTGAACCAACAAAGTTTATCTTTCCGGCCTTGAGCTCACTGGCGCAAAAATTGTACACCTTGGCATCATGGGCCTTGGTGTCGACAATCATTAGTAGCCAATGGTCAGAGACTTTAAAAGGCACTGTGATGTAGCGTTCCTTCTTCATGATACCCGTTTGCAGCCGCTCGATGGACTTTACCTGCAAGTCCTTATTTAATAGGCTTAAAGCAAGAGCGGGTGAAGCGTTGAAAACTGGCTGTAGTTTCTTCGGGCTCCATAATTCTTCTATAGTATTAGCAAGGAGGACACGGAAGATAGACATCTTCACCTCTGATTGTGGTCGTAGGAGAATATGGAAATCTTCGCGTGTCAACTTGCGTTTTGTCTTTGTATTATTATAGATGATGTCCCCCCCCTGCGTCCTTGGCATCATCTACAATAGTATTCAGGATGAAGATGTCTTAAACATCTAAAGTAGAGATGGCCGCCCTATCCAAGTCGTGCATCTTGTGAGGGAGAGGTGGCAACGGGGGAAGGTCATGTGGTGGAGGAATTGAAGTCTGCTCGGTGTCATCCACAAATTGTGGCAAATCTTCATCTTTGTTAGAATTAGAGTCGAGTCTATCTTCAGTGTCAAGACTCACTCTATCCTCGGAATCCTCGTGCTCTGGGGGGAGGGGTGCAACTTGTTCTAGGATAGAATGTTGAAGAGTGATGGCTTCTGTGATAGGGCTAATGCTAGTTTCCATGATACATTGTTGAAACTCAGCAAAAACTACATCTTTTGCAGTGTCCCCCAGGGATCCCATGGTTGAGAAATTAAAAAAATTGATCCCCATATGACATTCTGACATTGTCATTATTATCGGGGGAGTGGTGGTCATTGGTTTTACCCTCCTTGTGGTCTCCACCATCTCCCCTCTTTGTATTATCGGCTCCTCAGCTGGTCCCCTCCCCAACATTGCTTGGGTCGTCAGCTTGGTCATCTGAGGAGGAGCTGTCAACATTTGAGTCCGCTGAGGAGTCATCATCATCATCATCATCATCATCTTCATCGTTCTCGTCATCTGCCGCCTTGTCTTTGTTCTTTTTGATCAATGCTTTCTTGCATTGCTGATGGATAGCTTGAAGTTCTTTAAGTGCCATCTGCATGTGCCCGTGGGTTTCAAGCAGTGCATCATGGCTATCCTTGACATCTGTGTATCTGGCTTTAGCGGAGAGGATTCATGCTGTTAGATCAGTCACTTGGGCTTGTAGCTGGTCTAAGGCATTGTTTGCATGCTCCTCCTGGCGGCAGATGAGTTTTGTGAGGGTGCTATCGATGCCATCCAAGCATGTGCTCAATGCAGTCTGTTGTTGCTAAAGCTCGCGAAGGGTCTCAGGCAAGGGTTGAGTTTTATTAGAGACCCTGTCGACTTGCTGGGCCAATGCTTCTTGCTGGCCTTTCATCCCAAGTATCAAATCTGGAAAGTTTTGTACGCGGTCGTCGACGCGGTCGACTTGCTAGGCCGTTGTTTCCTGCCGTTGTTGAATGATTGTGAGGATGCCTGGTACGGAGTGAGTCTGCTCATCGAGCTTGGATACCTGTATAGAAAGTCCCTGCACACAAGAAAAAATTGATTGTAAGATGTTAGACGGGTCGGTGAGGAGGTTTCAAATAGCATCAAATTGTCATCCGAATTCATCACTGACTTGTGAAAAAGGGACCCCAGAGATGTGTGGGTGAGATGGATGGGGTCATAGCGGAATGGTGGTAGTTCCTTGCGAAAGAGACACTATTGATGGGCTCATGAATTGCATGGTGACTGTAGAGGGAGTCACCAGTGGTATCAGGGTGGTGGCGGATGAGAAGGGTGGCGATATCTCGGGTGAGAAAGGTGGAACCGAGAATGTCAGGGGGGAAGTGGTGGAAGTGAAGGTGAGATCGGGTGTTGTGGTGAAGGATGGGATGCTTGAGGAGAAAATGAGTGAGGCGGAAGAGGTGGGTGAAGTTGTGGTTGTGGAGAAAGGGATTGTAGTGGATATGATTGTGGAAAAAGGTGGACGAGTGGTAGACAGTAGAATGGTGGAAGGTGGGAGCATGGTGGGGGTGGTTGTAGAGGTGAACTCAACATCCAGATCCAAGATGAAGGGTTCTGGTATTGGATTCCCTATGTTTTCTACACTGTGGGGGTGTTCTACCTCTGGGTTATCTTTGATGTGGGTGTCCCCGACTACTGTTGTTTCTGTGCACGTAGTTTGGATGACCGTGTAACTGGAATTTTCTTTGGCCTTGTCGTTGGGGCAGTGATGCTATGCTCTGTCTGCCTTGCTTTTACTTATTTCCCCTTTTCTTTTACCGAGGCAAGAAGGCTAGCAAGCTTCTCTTTAGTGAAGAGTAGCTTGTCTTTATCGTAATCATCTAGCTCGGGGAGCAGTAGCAACGTCCCTGATGCTTTGACAATTGGGCAGAAGACATAATGGAGTTTGACATCTTTCTCCTTTATGATATATGTATTCTTTAGAGTCTACTCGTTTGTTAGGATGTCGCCATTTATCACAATACACCTTGAAAGTGGTCTGTGCATCTTAAGATACTTCAGAATTGATGTTACATGACCACTTACATAGATTTCCTTCCCGAGGACATAAGATGTGTGTTTGTGTATCAAATGTCGTCCAATGTTGACTGGCAGTCCTTTTAGGATGGACCATAGAATAAAGAGGTCAGAAATGATAACATTCCCATTCACTGTCCTAGGGAATAGAGCACCTATTATGATTTTGTGTAGAGTGCGCACCAGGCCGAAATGTATTTTGGAAGCTTTGCAAGTCTTTTGTTCATAGCTTGGAATCCCCATCAAAGACATCTAGAAGGCATGCCTATTGAACTGGGGATGGTCCATGCCTACCTCCTTAGCTTTCTTTAGCTGATCTTAGTTGTCGATGAAGATTTCATTTAGCAGATTCTCATCCAAGATGACTTTCTTTCCAAAGAGAGAGGTTACTAGCCTGCGGTCACCTCCATCTTTTAGTTTATCTTTTATGTCCACGTGTTCTTTGGTTAGGTAGGTGAAGAACTCCAGTGTGGGCTCAACATAGGAATTATCTGTGATGAAGCAGAGTTTCAAAAGGTTCACCTCATCGAGCATGGCAAGAACTCTGTCATAAATTCCCATCCATTTTAGTATGTTTGAGCAGATATACTTTGTTGGGCGCAACACTTTGTCACCATCCTGGAGGTTTTGGATATACAGATCAGATGATGCTGGTTCTATGTGGTGGTAGTAGGAGTGGCATGTTCTGCCAGGATTTGTTCTCTTGCAATTGAGGGCCGAACTTGCTTCCATGCCCGCCTTTTGATGGGTCTTTCTTCAGTGGCCTCTTGGGCCTTCCTTTTACCCGTTGTCTTTGTAGGTGTGGATTACTCCTCAGAATTTGGTGCGTAGTCTGAACCTTCATCGATGGAGGAAGGATCTTCAATTTCTTCATTTGGATCTTCTGCTAAACATTTGTTGACTTGCTCAAGGTCATGGATGACCTTGGGCAAGCCAACATGAGTTTTTCCCATTTTGTTGCAAAAGTCAAGGATGCGCTAGAGCTTATTCCAAAACTCTATCAACTACTCCCTGGTCCAGATGTGGGAGTCAACATCATCTTTCACAGGTGATGCCATCCTGAAAATTTGAACAAGAAATTATTTATGTTAGAAAAGAAAAAAAGAAAAAAAGGATTTTGAAAGGATTGTAGAACTGTGTAAGCTTCATGTTTAAGAATCAAACTGAGAAGATTAAAACCGTAAAAAAATGATGCAGTAGTCAAGATCATTTGTTGTCCAAACGGTTTTAAGATCGTTTTTTGTACAAATGGTTTCAAAACCGCTAGGGAGACAAAGCGGTGATGGCGATGAGCGAAGCGAAGGCGATGATGTTGAGGAAAAAGTGATGATGGCGAAGCAACAACAACAATCGAAGGCATTGTTTGTGGTGGAGAGTGGCGACGTCGGCGGTGGTAGCAGCGACAATGGTGCTGATGGTGGTGATGGTTGCGAGCATCCTCTACCTTGCTACGATGAGCGCGTATGAGAGAAGGAGAGGATGAGGTGACAGTGTGCGAGTAGAAACGGCGGAAGAGAGGACGGTGCGATGACAGTAGTGTCGGAGGCATTGGTGTGGACGAAGACGGTGGTCGCGCGAGAGTAGAGAAGTCGGGAGGAATGTAACAAGGTTTGCACGAGAGAAGTTGCAGGAGTTGAAGGAATGAAAAAGGAAGGGTTCGAGGAGTATTTATAGAAAAAGGAGAGGCGACTGTACAAATTCTCCTTAGGTCAAACGATCTCAGGACCGTTTCGGTCTGAATGGTTTCGAGACCGTTGAGATCAAACTGTTTCAAGACCGTGAGGACCAAACGGTTTCAAGACCATTTGGGTCCAAACGGTTTTGAGACCGTAAGGACTAAACAGTTTCAAGACCGTGAGGACCAAGCAGTTTCAAGACCATTTGGGCCCAAATGGTTTTAAGACCGTTTGGGTCCAAACGGTCAGGAAAAAACTATTTTGGTCAATGATTTTTATATTTTTATATTTGTTTTGGTTGCTTATATAAATTTTTGTACTTTCTGAAAAAAGAGAGCTAGAAAAATATCAAAAGATAAGAAAAATAAAAAAGAAAGGTGATACTCAGTTCTTGGGTTGCCTCTCCCAAGTAGCGCTTTGGTTTTATGTCACTGGCTCGATAAAATTCTGACTTGATCAGTTTAATGCTGTGGGGTCCTGAATGTTGATAGTTTGTCTTGGAGTTTTGTTGGTTGGAGTATAGTATTTTTTTAGTCTATGTCCATTAACATTCCTTTCTCCTCCATTGTAATCAAAGATGATGACAAATCTAGTTGGATATATATGCTTGATAGTGAAGGGCCCGAACCATTTTGTGCGGAGTATCCCGGGAAACATTTTGAGTTTGGGGTTGAAAAGAAGGACCTGGTCTCCGACAATGATATCTTTCCTTTTAAGGTGGCCATCATGCCACATTTTAGTTTGCTCTTTGTAGATCCTAGCATTCTGGTAGACATTCATTCTTAGTTCCTCCAGCTCTTGTAATTGGAGTTGTTTGTATTCACCGACACTTTTGAAATTGAAATTCAATTATTTGATAGCCCACCATGCTTTGTGTTCTAATTCAACTGGGAGATGGAATGACTTCCCATACACCAAATGAAATGGCGTTGTTCCTATTGGTGTTTTGTAAGCAGTACGATATGCCCAGAGAGCATCAGGAAGTTTGGTGGACCAATCCGTGCGGTTTTTGTTGACAATTTTCTCTAAGATAGCTTTCAATTGTCTGTTTGAGACTTCAACTTAGCCGCTAGTCTGTAGATGATAAGGTGTAGCAACCTTATGTTTTACTCTGTATCTTTGTAGAAGAGCTTCAAAGCTTCTTTCCAAGAAATGTGACCCTCCATCAGATATAACCGTTCTAGGGACTCCAAATATAGGAAAGATGATATCCTTGAATAGTTTAATAACCGGCTTAGAGTCACAAGATATAGTGGGTATAATTTCTACCCATTTGGATACATAATCCACATCAACCAAAATATAGGATAATCCATATGATGGGGGAAATGGACCCATAATGTCCACTTCCCATACGTCAAAAAGTTTGATCTCCTGCCACAGAGTTAGTGGCATTTCATTTCATTTCGATATCCCTCCAAACAGTTGACATTTATTGCAAGATTGCACAAATTCATGGGCATCCTTTTCTATTGTTGGCCAGAAGAATCCTGACTGTAAGACTTTAAGAGTGGTCTTCTTCGAACTCATGTTCCCCCCAGTGGGGCCAAAATGATAGTGTTCTAAGACTGGGATAATTTCTTCTTCAGGGAGACAACGACAAAATAATCCATCTACACATAAGCAGAAAAGATATGGTTCATCCCAAAAGTATCGCTTGACATCATGAAGAAATTTCTTTTTGTCGTGGTAGGAAGCAGTAGGTGGATAATTCCTATATCCAGATAGTTTACTATATCAGCGTACCAAGGAAATACGGTGGCAACTTTCATGAGTTGATCGTCAGGTAGAGAGTCTCGGATAGGTATATTGTCATCGTCCTAATGCTCAATGCGACTTAAGTGGTTGATGCCAACGTTTTCTACCCCACTTTTATATTTAATTTCCAAATCGAATTCTTGAAGCATCAACACCCAGCGAATAAGTCTGGGTTTTGCATCTTGTTTCTGAATTAGTTATTTTATTGCAGAGTGATCTGTGTATACTATGACTTTTGATCTGATCAGATAAGAACAGAATTTTTCAAAAGCATAGATGATTGCTAAGAACTCTTTTTCTGTAGTTGTGTAGTTCTTTTGGGCTTCGTCAAGCATTTTTGATGCATAGTATATCACATAGGGTTTCTTATCTATTCTCTGCCCTAGTATTGCCCCTATAGTGTAGTCCCTGGCGTCACACATTATCTCGAAGGGTTGTAACCAGTCAGGGGCTCTTAGTATAGGTGCCTAGATCAGGGCATTCTTTAGAGTCATGAAGCTGCGTAGACATTCTTGATCAAATTGAAATCTGTATCTTTAGTCAATAAGTGAGACATGGGTTTTGCTATTTTTGAAAAGTCTTTGATGAATCTTCGATAAAATCCGGCATGGCCCAAAAAAGCTCATACTCCCCTGATGTCTTTTGGTGGTGTCAGTTTTGAAATGACATATATCTTTGCTTTGTCCACTTCAATCCCTCTTTCACTCACTCGATGCTTGAGGACAAATCCTTCTGTCACCATGAAATGACATTTTTCCTAATTAAGGATCAAATTTGTTTCCTCACATCTTTGTAGCACTCTACTGAGGTTAAGCAGATAGTTTTCAAAAGAGTCCCCATAAACTGAAAAGTCATCCATGAAAACTTCCATGATGGACTCATTTAATCCTGCGAATATGGCAGACATACACCTATGAAATGTTGCAGGTGCATTACATAGTCCAAAAGGCATCCTTCTAAAGGCATAAGTTCTAAAAGGGAAAGTAAAAGTCATCTTTTCTTGATCTTCAGGATGTATTTGAATTTGATAAAACCCTAAATAACTGTCAAGATAGCAAAAGAATTTTTGGTGGTATAGACGTTCAAGGACCTCATCAAGGAAAGGTACAAGGAAGTGATCTTGTTGCCTTGTTCAGTTTCCTATAATCTATACACATCCTCCATCCAGTGATAGTCCTTGTGGGTACCAGTTCATTTTTATCATTCAAAACGACAGTGGTTCCCTCCTTTTTAGGGACCACTTGGACTGGACTAACCCATTGAGAATCGGAAATTGGATAAATGATACCAGCTTTTAGGAGTTTAAGAACCTCAAGGCAAACCACCTCCTTGAGATTTGGGTTTAGTTTCCTCTGGTGTTCCCGTGAAGGTTTAAAATCTTCCACCATGGGTAATCTATGCATGCAAAAAGTTGGATTTATTCCCGTTAGGTCAGTCATCTTGTATCCAATGACTTTCTTATGCTTTCTTAACTCAATAAGTAGTCTTTCTTCTTGGTCATCTATTAAAGTGGAACTAATAATGACCGGACATAATTTTCCTTCGTCAAGGAAGACATGTTTGAGCCCAACTGGTAGAGATTTCATTTCAGGTGTCTTGGGTACTTCTACGGTTTCCAAAATGGTGACATATTTCAACTCCTCAAAGGTAGCTTCAGGGGTTTCTTTGGCTTGTTCAAGGTATTGCAGACATTGTTGAACTAGTTCGTTGGTTGAGAATTCAGCTTCTAGATTTGTTAAGATGTTTTCCAAATCATCAGATGGTTTGGAAGGTTCTTGCTTTAACTGAGACATTTTATCAATTGCTTCGAGAAGAAAAACTTCTTCGTGGATGCTAGGACCTTTTAAGCTGTCAAAGACTCTAAATTGAACAACTTCCTTTCCCAGTCTTAAGGTAATGGTGCCAACTTCAACATTGATTAGTGCTCTAGATGTAGCAAGGAAGGGTCCGCCGAATATTATTGGATACCTCAAATCTTCTTTTATGTCCATAATAACAAAGTCACAGGGAATATACGAGTCTTTCCCTACTCTTACTGGGATATCTTCAATAATTCCCAAAGGTGTAGTGATGGTAGAATCAGCCAATTGAATTGTCATTACTGTGGGTAGCAAATCAGTAAAACCCAATCTTTTACACATGGAAAATGGCATAATGGATATGCTGGCCCCCAAATCGGCTAATCCTTCCTTGCAAGAGGTATTTCCGATAGAACATTGGATGCCAAAGGAGCCAGGGTCCTTCTGCTTCTTCAACATCTTATTAAGAATGATGTCAGAAGTAGTTTTAGATAATTTGACAGTCTCATGTTCTTCAGTCATATATTTCTTTGATAGTAAATTCTTCAGGTATTTAGACCAAGCTGGGATTTCAAAAAGAGCATAGAGGAAAGGAATATTGACATATAACTTCTTCATAGCTTCCTTGAATTTCTAGAATCTAGTATCCAGTTTAGTTTCTCTCAATCTACCTGGGTATGGTATCCTAGGCTTATACGGTGGGACTTCTAGTTCCTTGGTAACTTGCTCTTTTTCCTTTTCCTTCCCAACCTCTACAGATTTTTTAGTTTCTTGATTTGTGCTTGCAATTGGGTTGACTTCAGTTATATCTTCGTCTTCTCGAATAACATTGGTGACTTCAGCAAGGACATAGCCAGACCTTGTGGTGACTGCATTCAGTTGTTCTGGTTTGCGTTGATAGTGTCTCAGGTTTATTTCTGGCTGACCAGCAAAAGTACCTATCGGGGTTTCAGCCGGGATGCGATATGTGCCAATTGAGTTTCCACAACCTTTTGTTGGGCTTGCTGATTGGCAAGCATGGTCTACTAAGATTGCAACATTTTCCTAATCATGGATAACTCATCTGTTGGCAGAGGCGGAGCATTCTTTTTTTGATATTGTGTAACTTGCTACTGCCCTTGTGGTTGTTGTTGTTGAGGTGCTGGTAATTGAGGTTGTTGTGGTTTTTGTAGTTGAGTTTGTTGCAATTTCAGATGCAATGGAGGGTAGTATGTAGAAGAATTTCTTAGGTAGACAAGTCTTTGAGGCCCACCCCTATAGTTTCCTTGGTTTCGATTATAATTGCTTTGAAATCTAGGTGGTAGTCTATTAGAAGACCCGCCTTACGTATGGTGTTGCGGGTTGGCAATTCCCACATGATTCCCATACTGAAAACCTAGATGGTTTCTCGGTTGATCCAGATTATAATATACTTGGCCTGGTATGGAGTGGATAGAATTCACTTGCTCTGGTAGCTGATCCTTGGGATGTTCAATAATTGGTTCATATTGTAGTTGCGGTGGTTGTAGATCCATCATTACATTATATAAGGGACCACATGATAATGTGGGGTGATCAGATGCATGACAAGCTTTGCAAGTTTCAGTAGCTGCTTTGACTTGTTGAACCTGGGAGTTCTTCTTTCTATCATATTCCCCAAATGATGTTTCAAGAACTTGTTTCTTATGAGCTATGGTTTTAAGAGCTTTGGTGATGGCTTTCAACTCTACAAATTCCTCAGCTTTACACACCTTTAGAACTCCTCTGGTAGATGGCCTTCCCCAATTAGATTGGTTCTCAGCTCTGAGTGTGACAATCTTCCAAGCATCTTCACAATTCTTTCACATGAAATTCCCCCCAGATAAGGAATCCAAAAACTTCTTAATGTCATCACTTACTCCTCTATAGAATGTTTCTATGAGCTGATGTTGTGAGATTCTATGATGTGAACATTTCCTCAGTAATTCCTTAAATCTTTCCCAAGATTCTACTAGTGATTCTCTAGGAAGTTGGGAGAACTGGTTGATCTGTCCTCTAATCTGGTAGGTCAATGAGGGAGGAAAGAATTTTTCCAAAAACGTTTCTTCTACGGGAGCCTAGGTGGTGATTGGATCTCCATCTAATGAGTTATACCAACTCAATGCCCTTC
This sequence comes from Alisma plantago-aquatica, assembly GCA_963693085.1. Lineage (NCBI taxonomy): Eukaryota > Viridiplantae > Streptophyta > Magnoliopsida > Alismatales > Alismataceae > Alisma > Alisma plantago-aquatica. The sequence goes on along the minus strand of OY856410.1, from coordinate 1,513,029,663 downwards.
CAGATAGAGTGAATTTGAAAAGTCGAAGCATGATTGCATCATTAGTAGCTCCGACCTGTGGTACCAATCGACAGAGTGTCTTGAATCGCTTCAGATGATCCATGCAATCTTCTCCAGTATTCCCAGAGAATGAGATGCCTTGCATGATTTGGATCCATTGTGTTCAGATCTCAAAGTTAGGAGCGTTGATGAGAGGTGACTGGACTGGGTGATTATCTTCAGAGTTCTTAGGAACGGCGTAATCTCGAAGTTGCTTGTTCCTTATCAAAATTTGAGCAGCTACTGTGGCTGCTTCATTTTTGGCTTGGATATGGGCTTGCTCTTCAGCACGAACTTCAGCTTGAATTTGAGCACGTGTATCAGTGATGAGTTGTGCTGTCTGAGCTGCTATGGCTGTGTTGACTCTTTCCAACACCAAAGTGGCCTGGCGTTGTTCTTCAGCCATCTGTCTGGCTCGTTGGCAGTTGAGTCTGATGCGTCAGTGGAAGCTTCATTCTACCTCAGAGTCGTACTCTGGTTCAGGGGATAATCTGATGTTATGCGAAGGTTGCATACACATTTTCTACCTGAGTAGAAGAAAAATCACACTTTAGACGATGTGGAAAAAAATGATGAGATCAAAAAGATATATGAAGTAATTATCAAAGTAAAGTGTAAAATCCTAATCAACTAGCAAGTTGACAAATGGAATTAAAACGTTCTGTTGTCCCCGGAAACGACACCAATTTTTGATGGAGCCTCCACTCACGTGGAGTTGCATGCACCACTAAAAATCCTAGAGATAGTAAGTCTCTAAGTTTAACCTTTTGTGTGCTATAATAATATCTCCACCCACGTATATTAAGGTACACGGAAGTCTTATCCTAGTACAGTTGAGGGTCAAATCCACGAGACAACAGTCTTGTTAGGGATTTAACAAGATGGAAAATGTTATAATTCTATTTATCTACTTAAGAGTTGATATCTAGATCAAAGAGTTGATTGAAAGATTAACCTAAAAATGCAAGGTAATGTAAATGGTAGGAAAGTAAAATTAAGGTTGAAGACAATATTTTGGAAACTACTTGGATGTGATCGAGTTTTACCACCACTACAGATGGATCAAAACATACATCATCAAAACATGGCTTGCAAAGAAAAGAGTCTAAACAATTAGTATCTTTATATACTTAGCTTCTTTTCAGATAACTAACTACGAGAAGTGCGGAAGTGTTGCAATGCCAGCCATCCTTAAATGAATGTTCACTTACTTTGCATCACTCCCCTTGCAAAGTGTGTTCCTCGACCTGTCAAGGTTGTACTTCCATACGTCAACTGATTCTATTTCATAATACGAAAATACAACAATAGAGGTGAGTTTACTCCACTCCTTGAGAAACGCTCCTAGATACCGAACAAATGTATGGTGACTACAGACATCAAGAACTAACCTGCAGTCAATATTTGAATCTAAAAGTACAAACATAGACAATTTGCACTAGTAGATAATGGATAACACAAGTTGGTGATCAAGCAACTAGCATTCATTAAACGATTGATGTTGAACTGAAAAGATAGAATTTCTCTATTGCAAACTCATGAATTACAATGCATGGAATGAAAACATGGGTAGCGGGGCTACTCCCCACACTCTAGTGTATGGAACTACTCACTCATGGAAAGGACAAAGAAGGAGGCAGGAAGAGAGAAGGAAAAAATCATCTCCACGTAGGAGGGAGGAAGGTCGACCCCTTGGAGTAGAGATTGACTATCTTCACACCACGTGGTTTCCTTGGTGATGGATCCTCGACTTCCCACCTTCTATGTCGATGAGAGAGAAAGCAACTTGAGGATGGAGTGTGGATCCCAGATTGGCAGCCTTGGGGCGATGGATGAAGGTTGAAATAGCTTTGGAACAGTTGGGGCATCCTTTTGATGTCTCTAGATCTCCCCCAAATGGGGACCCCCTTTGGTCCTATTTATAGGCTTCCAAAGAGTCTTGAATGGTCGTGGGACCGTTCTGGATCTTGAATAGTTTGGAGATCCTTTGGATCTTGAACGGTTTGGAGACCATTTGGATCCTGAACGGTTTGGAGACCGTTTGGATCCTGAACGGTTTGGAGACCGTTTGAATCCTTGCTTGATCTTGCAGCTGATGAGACTCGTTTGGTCTGGAGACCATTTGAGGTTTGCTCAGTCTTGAGATCATTTGAAGCTTGGTCGGTCTTGGGACCATTTGAAGCTTGGTCGGTCTTGGGATCGGTTGGTCTTCATACGGTCTTGGGACCATTTGGATTTCATTCGGTCTTTGGACCGGTTGGTCTTCATACGGTCTTGGGACCGGTTGTGTCCTTAATGGTTTGGAGACCGTTTGAACTCTTCACGGTTTGAAACCCATTTGGGGTTCTTCACAGTCTTGGGATCGGTTGAGTTCTTTTATAATTTTTTTGTGTTTTTCTGTAAGAAGAAAAGGGAGAAATGTTAGTTTATTGGTATATTAACAATAAAGTGGAAAATTAAGTATTCTATCTAATTTATCTAAGAAAGAGTATGGAAAACTAAGAAAAATTAGTAAGATAACATCACAAAATGGGAGGTTATCAGTGAGATCGTAACTTGCTGCGATTCTTTCACATTTTGTGGTACACCTCATGTGGGTTTACGACATAATAAGATAAATGACATGTTAAACAAGTGTGTGCAGTTATTCAATTATTCTTCGTATGTTTCTAAATTATTAGTTATCTTTATGATCAATCAAGCATTTCATATTGATTTACTCTTGTAGATGTCTAGAGTATTGTGTCATATTTATGTTTGTGAATTATTAATCTCTTTAAAGCTTACTGCTGTTATAATTAATATCAGTTTCTCGGCAATATATCTGCAATTATATAAGTACTTTAGACTGTTTCTTCAAAGTACTCATTCACTGAGCGAGTAGGCTCACCCCTCTACTCACAATTTTTAGGAAAACCATGTGGACTTGAAGAATGTCAAAGTATCAGAGTAGATCTACCACATGAGTTAAGTATGATATTAGTTAAGTTCAATCGGTGCATGTCACTCTAGGTCCTTGTATAGATGTGAGAGAGTTGTAAATGATGTTTTGTATCTTTGTTTCCTTGATAAGAGAGAATGTATCTGATTGTCATGTCATATGGACATGGAAATGTGAGAAACAGAATGAATATATGGATGTGTATAATTACTGTTGAGATCATATTAGAGTAATAAAAGTTTAATTCTCTTATAAAGTTTGTTTATGTGATTAGATGTGAGAAAACAAAGAGTTTGAAATAAAAGAAAAAATAAATAAATCAGGAGTGAACTTTGTATTAAGTATAATCCTCAAACTCATGTCCACATCTCATGATTAGTGGTAATCGTGGGATGCGGGTGTGACAACCCCACTCCCCCTCGACCTCTTATCGATCGACGTTGACGGGATTTCTTTTCGGAGAGGTTTGGTCAGTTCTCTCCTCTAGTTGCAGGTGTCGACAGTGGAGGCATTTTGTTCTAGACTTTCGAGTTTGGATCTTGGGCGTCTCAAAGGCTTCTCGAAACTTACGACACATTCTAGTTGCTAAGCTTGCTTGGTGGCCGATTTGTGGTGCCTTTGGAGGCAGTGATCTTCTTCTATCCTTTTGTTGAATCCTACTACGACGAGTTTCCTACCCCCTTTCTCCTTTACTTGTTCTTTGAGATTAGTTTTGTTTGTCTTGTTTTGTCTTTCTCGCCGTTAATCGACATTTCTTTCTGTCCTCATAGTAGGTTACTTTTACTCAGTTAATTTTGTTGTGTAGTTGTATGTCAACAAGTGTAGAGGCGACTTCCTTTCAAAACACCGGTTTGGTGCAGTTACTCTACAAAAAATACATGCTCAAGTTGAAGGTATCCTTTACGAAAAGCTGCATTAGCCAGCGAAATAGAAGAGAGATCTATGCATCATTGTTCTTATCAGATTCTGATATGAGTTTTTGTGGTAGGATGTATCTGCTCTTGACCATTGTGTGGTTTGTAAGTTTGTCTTCCTCTTTATGTAGATGTCGTACGGCTACTCCGTAATAAAATTAGTCTGTTTATAAAAAAAACAAAGATTAATATTGATGCGTTTGGGACAACAAGTTCTGGCATGTTAAGTACCAATGGCTTAGCTACACTTGGGCCAGGTTGGGCAAGTGCCCTATCTAACTTTTGTGATTCCTCCCTAATTAATATGAATTTGACTTCAATTTTTGGATACCACTAAGCTGTTTGGCCTTTTTCTTCTAAATTGTTGATATTTATAAGTAAATCAAAAGCTAATTTAGTGACAAACATTATGTTATATTTTTGGTTCGGTATTTTTCTTAATATATTGGCCAATATTCAAAACCGCGTCATATTCAGTGGGATTGAACACTACCACTACATGTATATTTGCAGCGGTTCTGGATGCTGCTAAACTGTTCTGCACAACACAATTTTACGACTCCAAGCTGTGATATAATTAAAATCAAATGCTGCAAATGTATAGAACTACTTGTATTGCTAAAGTCACGAGCCAAACGGCCCCTAGTGTCCTACTTTGTAAAATTGTTAAAGAATTTACCTTAATGGTGCACCCCATCCCCTACAGATTTTTGGCTCCACCACTGTCTGGACACTGGGATTGGTCTGCTCAAACCCCAACTGACCCTATATAAGTACTTGAATTAAAAAGATGGGACCGAACAACCTCCAAGTAAAAGGAAATCAGGTTCTAAGCCCCCCTATCTTCCGCATATCTTGTTCTTCCAACATGTCATGAAATCACCGAAGCTATAGTCGATGCAGGTAGGCAACAATTTCTATAATGACATATGCAAAGGCTCCGACCGCGACCTACGAGGTATAAGATTTTTGAACAACCGGTTTAGATGGGACCGTTTAAACTATTGGTAGTTACATTTAGATAACAAACTTAGATTAGTGGCCGTGAAATATTACATGTTATATTGCTACATAATATAACAGAGTGGCACACTTTAGATGTTATATATGAAACATATAAGCATAATAGTTGCAATAGTATGAGTAGGGAAGAGACTCTTAATTTGATGTGATGCCTGCTTCTAAGATTAAGCCAGTCCTTATATTATGGGAAGGTTTGTGAATATTTATTCAAAAAATTAGAAGAGGAAATGCTGGACAACACACGCAAGCAAGCACGTACGTCATGTCGGGCCGACACATGCATTGGGACTTGAAGAATAATCTTCATTGTCTATTTAAACTACAAAATTAGAAATGACTGCTCGAGTTAGAAACATATATTCAACATGTAGGAGTGACTCTCAAGTAGCATATTTGAGCGATTGAATAGAACTTGAATACTTGTATTCAAGTAGTACAAACTGCTCCAGCATACCTGTATTTGATGATGATGAAATTGGATTAAAAAATTTGTTGCATTCCAATTGTATTCGATCAATTGAACTATCTTAGAGCAGATATTGAATTGTCAAATATGAATAGCATGTGGTCAGTTCCAATTATGTTCATTGTACAATTAATTTGTTTGACACTACCATTTTAGAAACATGTGGTTGTTTGTGAGAGAGAGGTGCTTTGATCTAGATTGATTAAATAGGCCTCCGCAGTGAATACTATTGGACACTTGTGATATCAATCATTAACCCTATAACTATTGTGGTGGTGGCTAAAGTATGGGCAAACCGTCTTCTCCTTCCTTCTCTTGATGCTGCCACCAACTGTTACTTTTGTTGCTCAATGGTCTATTCCAAGCGAATGAGGCATGGTAGCAGTTTGATCAAGATAAGGTGTATGTCCCAAAAATGTGAATGTTCTATCGTGGGAGGAGGGGGGAGCACAAGCACATGCTTGCACTATTGGTAGGGCGCTATTATCTCTATGCAAGATTTTTGTGGACAACTCATTTTGAGATAAGTTTCTAATCTATGTTTATTCTTTGGATCCATCTACTTATTGGTTTATCATTTCCCATTTGTATCTTTCCTTGTGTTTCCTAACCCAATTGTCATGATTGCATAATTTCTTAGCATTACATGATATATAGTCATAATATCCATCAATCTTTGTAGCATCCCCCAAGTACAATCCATAAAAACAACAACGAAAGCGTGGACCATAAAGATTACACTCAGAGAACATCACAAACAACATATGTCATTCACCGCAATAATAAAAATAACTTTACACGAGATATAGATACATTGATTCTCCTACATATTCTTTTCACAAATCTTACCACAAGGAAATGTGATACATGATCTGACTAATGAGCTGGATACACCTCCTTGGATCTTATATATGGAACCCCACTAGGTATTGAACTTGTACATATGTCCACCTCCTAAGAGATATGCACCATATTGTATACCACCTATGTGCATCCACACATAGCCATGCATTCGAAAAACAATTTTTAAGTGGTTGAGTCTGGTAAATATATGAACTTAATCTAAATAAATCTTAAAGATGATATGAACTTGCATAAATATTAGTTATGTCTTAAGAATGCATTCATAACTTGATTAATAGTTCTTATTATAACTCCTACTCAATGAACCTTATCTGATCTGATCTCACAACACACACAAGGTGTGAATGCTTCTGCACACACTTAAAGTGAACATGATTGGGCTTGAACCCAATAAACATAAACATCACTGAACACACTGAAAGTGAACATGCTTATGGACAAATTAAAAGTGAACAAACCTGGATTTGAAGTTATAAAGTGAAGGCAACTCATGAGGCACCGATCTTCCATAAACATGTTCATGAGTAGGGCTTAATCATTAGTTCTTATTCTGATCTGCTGATCTTATCCTACATAGGGTTTTCACCCATAATTACATAATGATCTTAAACATGAGATGTATATTCTTTTAACTAATTTGATCTTAGCATGAATCTTAATGCAGTGAATCTTAATAAGATGTGCATATATAACTATCTCTTAAAACATTAAGGTGCTCATATGCTAACACATATAGTAGGACTTTAAATATGATTAAGCAAGAAAAATTGAATGATGCAATGTAACAAAACCCAAGCCATGGACCACCTACCTCCTTTGCAAAAATCTAATATAGATTCTTGAATCTTTTAGTCTAAACCCAAAACATAAAAGGATCATGAAACTTTCATGAACATCACTAAAACTCATATCTTTCTATGTTCGATTAGGGTTTCTGGCTCTAATTGGGATTTCATCACAAAAACTATAGATCTATACAATATTGCATTATACACAATTGATCATAGGTACCTCACAATTACCAAACACCATCAGGGGTCTGATGAAACATTATGTGAATTATCCTCCATTACATGTCAATAATATTAAGCAATCGCCACTAGGTAATATGTATTGCTTATGTAGTAATGTTCAATCTATTATAAGCACCAAACTGAGATCTAACATTTTTATACGATGCTAGACTCCAAAAGCTTCACAACGATACCTTATACAATCAAAGTGGACTTACATATCATGAAATATGGTTTAAGAAACAAATTACATTTGTAATGTGATCAAGACCCTCCATGCTCCATCCAAGGGCTAGGTACCATCCACCCTTAATCCATATTCAATGCCAACACTGAAAATGTCAAGAAAGGTATCCGTTTAGGGTATAATCCTAATGACCTGCGCACCCTCCCTTTCGGTGTCCTACAAGTTGTGCACACTAGGGGTTGCGCCTTCCTGCTCACACAAAGAAGAAATAGAGACCAGTAGTGGGACCTAGGGCCAACAATCTGTGCTTGTAACCTATCCCTTGATACCGTGAAGATGATCTACAACCAGTAAAAGGGTTTTTACAAACTCTGAAGGAAACTTGTATGCCACCGTCCTCTCACTAAGTTGTGATTTTCTGGTTCACGGAAGGTCGACATAGCTCAAATAGGGTCTGCCTACTCCATTGGCTTTCATCTGACCCACCTTAGAAAGGAGGGTCGTCTCCTCTTCTTTCCTTCCACTTCTGGCAATCCAGGTCCAGTATTGCTCTGAAAAAAAACACAGACGAGGTCCTGTTCACCACTCTCTCAGGTTTATTCAGGTGCATGATCTGTTATGTGAGGAGATCCATAGATATGTAGCATTTGTGTCCTCCTTTCTGCATGTCCATCTTATCCAAATCACCCTCATGCACCAACGCATTGATCTCAGGCTTGCCGAGATCATCCATGTCACCTGACTGAACTCCTCTTACCGCTCCTCCACTGAGTACTTTGCTAATGGACACAGTTCGTGGTGGAGATGCCACCCCCTTGGGTGTAGGTCAATCAGAGTCCGGTGGATTGGCTCCTCTTGCCATGACCATTGTCCACTCAGCTTCTACAGAGTATGGGAGACGAGGAACCCATCTATGGATCTTCCACTTCTATTGCAGCATGCGAGGCACCTTAACCAGTTTCTCTTATGCTTGATGGTCTCCATGGAGCAATCATGTATGTATAAGACATGACAAACAATGAAAGAAAACTGTGATGGTGTGTTGTGTATGTTCTTTCCAAGGTCTTCACCATGTTGTATATATATATATATATATATATATATATATATATATACATATATGCAAGGTATAGTAGAGTCTAAGACAAATAGGTTATACACACTACAAATAGGTTTCATATAGGATAGAGACGATTTTCCAACTCTGATTATGTTTCATGACCTACACAACAAAGGAGTCCGACCATGTCATGTTCATGTATGTAATCAAATTAAGCTTTGACATAAGATTAACTCAAGCAAGCTTTAGAAACACCTCCATGTATTTCCAATTATATCATATTAGCTTTGAGCACCATTTATGATCTCTAAGGAAAGGTTTTCATGATATAGACTTGTGCTTATGAAATTCATATAAATAGTCAACTACATTCCTCCCCTATGATTTAGTCATTTGATATTCATCAAACCATCCCTAACACACTCTTACGATTAGTTCTAGATCATCATCCTTGGTAGGTCCTTTCATAATGACCATCACTTTTCACAACTTTGAGACTCAAGATCCTGAGTAATACTGCCTCATCTAGGGTTTTAGTGAAAAAAGATCTACTTATCCAAGTGGATTCCATTGGTTGGTAAAACCCTAGAAATTTGAATGTTGCAATTCTACCCACCTTATAGAAATTTCATCCTCAAAATTCATCTCAATTGATCCTTGATATACCCACCTTAGGGTTGTGATAGAACTTCTTATATACTCTTCACTTCTTAACTTTAACTACATCACCCATATCATTCCCATAGGATACAAAACTTATCTATGGTGATATATTGTAAAGTCTTGTGGTTGATCTCAATTCATAAATCTTGAGGCAAAAGTAATCATCATATCAAAGAGTCAAGTTTATATGTATCCAATATTCTTTACCCTTACGACTAATAACTAGCATCATACTACCTCATCCATACATCAAAGTATTCTCATACCATTAGAAAAAGCATCATATTTCTCATAATACTCATATTGTTCTCGATACCTCATACAACTGAATAAATGTTTCTACTAAAACCATTACTTACCATTGAACTTTTGGATATTATGAGTCAAGATATTAAATATCATCCAAAACATTACTTTTTTCTTCTTCCTTTTTTTGTATTTTCAATGGTAGACATCATCCTATGATTGTAAATAGAATCCTCACTAGATCTAGGAATTCATATACACTATCCATTATTACCTATTTATCTTGTTATCATATATTGCACTGACTTAGTTCAAGGAAATGACGTTTCAAAGAGGTTCATATATATGAATCTCAATTATTTTCTTAGGTTGTAAAAACCATTAACCATATTGTAAAAACTCAATCTTTTGGACCAATTATTTTCTTTTCAACATGATTTAGATCAGAGTACATATGTATAATTCTAGTGTACATTCATGCTTTACATCAAGTTGCGGAAGCTTATACATTAGAACTACAAAACAAATAGGCATAATACCTATCTACTCTTCAACGGAGGACTACCCATGCACATCTCTTCAATCTCTTCCATCTACCACCTGTCCATGAATTCCCAGAGGGAATGAAACCACACATGGACTTGAAAAAGGGAAAAAGCTGGTACTAAATCCAATTATTAAGCTACTAAAAAAATATAGGTTCAAAATATTAATTAGGTATAAAATCAATTCCATGAGGGGACTATTTGGTGGACTTAGTTTAGCAATATATAATCAATATTCCAATGTATATACTTCAAGATGTTAATTCCGCAAGACTGCCAATTATGCAAAACTTTCCAAGTTCAGAATGTCAAGAATATCTGCAACAATCAAAGTAATCAACTATAAATATTCAGATTGAGTGCTATCATATCATTTCCTTCATGGGCTAAAGTTCCATGTGTTTTCTCATCTACGAAAGAATGACACATAAGCCTAATTACTATTTTAACCAGTCAACTGGGGGACAATTAATCCATTACAACTTGTACACAAGGAGGAGGGACGTGCCCTACCTTAAGTGAGCCAAAGCTCTAAGGGGACAAAGCCCGAAGGGAGCAAAGTATAGGGAGTCAAAACTCCAATAGATCAAATCAAGTGCTATCTTAATATTTAACAAAATCCAACAATTTTTGGATTTAAGAGGTGGTGACCCTCAAAAGAAGGATATGCTTATAAAACAGATCAAGGTTCACCACCAAACAAGATGTATAGAACTCAAGAGGAAAAATAACTCAATTATAAAATAGAGAATCTAGTACCTCTATTTAACCAAGACTCCATAAATTTTACAATCACCAAGAATGTCTCCAAGAGAAAGAAATCTACAAAGTATGGTACAATTTGATTATCATTTGGCTTGGAATCAATTAATAATTTATTAATTAGGATTTACTTTCCCACGTAGGGTTATTTCTATTTTATAGCTCTTTAATTATGTTTCCGTATAATATTTCTAATTAGATTAACCATTAATTTTACTTGCTCATTTATATTACGATATAGATAACCACCACATTATGTTTACTCATCATTCCATCATATTCTTTTTCTAGGTTTATATGTTATTAGGTGAGCACATGATTAATTGAATTTTGATCATATACATATTGTAGTTATAACATGTGTATGCCCATTTTAAGGTAAGGTTATGCAAAATCATACTTGATCACATATATTTCAATATTTGACTATGGACTATAAGTTTTTTGGATTATATGTGTCTGTCACCCTCACGGTTACTTATTCAATTGACAATATTCATATAAATACATACATACATACATACATACATACATACATACATACATACATACATACATACATACATACATACATACATACATACACACACATACATACAGACATACATACATACATACATACATACATACATACCTACATACATACATACATACATACATACATACATACATACATACATACATACATACATACATACATACATACATACATACATACATACAAAACCACGGTGCGTCTCCTAGGGTGCATCCAGATGATTGGAGGATGATCGAAGGAACCCTGGGGCAATGGCGCCCATGACACTAGCCACCCGACGGATGGCGTCCACCCTCATGCAATTCCACCACAACCAATTCGCAATCCACCGAACAACACTGCCCAGGCTTCCGAAGCATCGGGCGACAGAGAGGAGTCATCCGTGACTAAACCTAGTGGACGGGCGAGGGATATTGTAGACGACGGGCCGTTAGCACTGAACGCATCCAGGAGAGGAGACCCGTGGAAGGAAGTAGCATGGAGTCAAGTGTTGAAGCAACCAACGACTGCCAAGAAAGACACCATGGAATTCCCACAGCCGAGGGAGGAGGAGGGAGAGATCCATGTCGACCTGGACATTGAGGAGTTTGACCGTCTCCATAACATATGGGAGTACACGATCATGCTCTACACCCTGGGAAAATGGCCGTTCTACCCCCATCTCCTTGCTTGGATCAAGTGAACATGGAAGCTGAGGGGATCGTTCAAGTTGTTGTCACGTGACAATGGGATCTTCTTGGTCCGGTTCTCGACGGTGGCGGATAAGGAAGCAGTTTTGGCGATGGGGCCTCGGTGGTTCGACCATCACTTGGTGGTGGCAAAGCACTACTCCTACAACGATGAACTGAAGAAGGACGTCTTCAACACCATCCCCACCTGTACGATGATCAAGTCATTTGGTCGCTCGTGGATGAGATGGGCAACATGGACGATCACTGCTGGTGCGGGACGTGTGTTGCACATTGATGATGGCTCACTGGAAGGAGAGGAGGTGAGGGTGCTCATCGAGTTGAAGGTCAACAGCCCCAAACCCATGACGGTCTGGCTCAACGTCAAGGGACGAGATCCTATTCCCGTGTCAGTAACGTATGATCACATACCGACTAGCTGCGAGCACTGTCGTGCATTTGTCCACAATATGACTGAATGTGGCCAGACCGAGAAGAATAAGGAAGCACAAAAGGGCAAGGTTGTGTGGAAGGCAAAGGAGGTTGACACAGCTGCGGCTGCGTTAGGAATGTCAAAGGCTGATAATCGTCAGGAAGAGAAAGAGAACATAGAAAGCGATGGGCAGCAGACGACGAGAAAAATTAAGGAAATATCACCGAGAAGTAGCAGTGACAATGGAGGACAACAGTCCGAGTCCCCTCGTCAAGGCGACTGAGAGGAGGGGGAATTTGTGTCCAGTGCTCAGAGAAAAGGAGTAAAGAAGACGAGCATTCCTAGAACCTAAGGGGTGAGGGCCATCCTTGACACAACTAATAGCTTTGAGGCATTGTCTGAATCAAATGCTGAGGAGGAGAATGCAAATAAACAACACGAACAGACAGGGAAAGGCAAGAATGTAGGGAAGGGGCCTTCTAAGCGTACCAGGTCAAATAAAAACCTCTGATATGTCCATGCTTCTTTGGAATATAAAAGGAGGGTGTGATAGGAATAAGAAGAAAGAAATCAAAGAATGGATTGCTGGAAGTGGTCATTCGATGGTTGCTTTGGTAGAAATGAAGATAAAGGTACAGAATAAAAATAGTATCAAGTATCTTTTTCCTCAAGGTTGGGAGCATGTATCCAACATTGACTGTGCTCAGGTTGCCAGAGTATGTGTGGCTTGGAAGCCAAATGTTTGGAAGGTTTCTATGGTGCAGATGTCAGACCAGTAGGTGACAGTGGACTGTGTTAACAGTGGAGGACTACATATATGGTTGACAACTGTTTACGATCATAATGACAGAAAAGCGAGACTAAATTTATGGGATGATATGGTCTTTTTGTCAAAGCAGGTTCAACTTCCATGGATGGTTATGGGTGATTTTAATACAGTACGTTTACAGGCTGAGAAAAAAGGTAGGAGATTAGCTATTAGTGCTGAAGTGGATGCCTTCAACTGGGCCATTGACAAAGCATGTTTGTTTGAACTACCAATGGTAGGGGGGGACATATTCACCTGGAATAATGAAAGAGGGCCAAAGGATAGAATAGTAAGCAAACTTGACAGGGCACTCGTGAATGATGAATGGATGAAAATTATTCCAAATGTTCAAGTGAAAGCAGAAGGTTATGATATTAGTGATCATGCTCCTATCTCAGTCCAGATTGCGGAGAAGAAGCAGAAAAGGAGACCTTTCAGATTCCTAAATTATTGGGTAGATTGGAAAGGTTTTGAAGATGTTGTAAAGTAGAGATGGAACATTCATTTTACTGGCAATCCCATGTATGTGTTTTCTATGAAGTTGAAAAACACTAAGATGGCTCTCAAGAAATGGGTGAAAGAAGAGGTTAATATTCCAAATCTGCTGAAGGATACTAAAAGGGAGTGTTAGGATATTAGAGAAAAGCTGTTGGCTGACCCACTAAATCAAAATCTGATTGAGAAGGAAAGGGAGGTAAAAATGATGCTTGAGGATCTGAAAGAGGCAGAGGAGAAATTCTTTTGGCAAAGAAGCAAAGAAAAATGGATGGAGGACAGAGACAGGAACACCAAACTCTACCATGCTGCAGTTAGAAGAAGAGAGGCTGGTAATATTATTTCCGAACTTATAAATACTGAAGGGATGGTAATTAACAAACAGGAGGACCTTGGGGAACAAGCTATTAGCTTCTACTCGTCTCTGTATAATAATAACTTCACTGATGATATTGATGATAATGAAATGGTTGATTGGAAATTCAGACTCACTAGCACCCACAACAATATTCTCACGAGGAAAACTAATGAACAGGAGGTTAAAGATGTAGTTTGGAGCATTGGAAGCAACAAGTCACCTGGGTCAGACGGTTTTAATGCCTTCTTCTATAAGAGGAATTAGGACATCATCAAAGATGATTCACTTGCTTATGTAGACTGGTTTTTGGAAGGTGGAAACATGGTGAGATAGGTCAATCACTCCTTTCTGGTTCTTATTCCGAAAAAGAAAGTCACTTCTTCTCTTGCTGATTTCCATCCTATTGCATGCTGCTCGGTACAATATAAAATCATTGCCAAAATCATAGCTGCTCGGTTGAAGATGGTCCTCCCCTACCTTATTTCTGTAAATTAGGGCGCCTTTGTCACAGGTAGAAGCATTAGCGATTGTGCTCTATTGGCTGGAGAATTTCTTCTAGATTACAATATTATAAGAGGTAGTAGGAAAGCCTGCCTAAACCTTGATATTTCTAAAGCTTATGATAGCGTGAGATGGGAGAAATTATGGTGGATCATGCAACAAATGGGATTTAATGAACAATGGATTGGCTGGATGAAACAATGTGTTGGGACCACTAGTTACTCTGTCTTGGTTAATGGCACGTCTGCTGGTCTCTTTAGAGGTGGCAACGGACTACGACAAGGTGATCCCCTATCCCCTCTTCTGTTTGTGATTGTCATGGAGTATTTCTCTAGAAAAATGCAGCAAGCTGAAGAAAGGAAGGAAATTAATCCTTACACAGTCCATGGCACAAAGGTAATGACACATTTGATTTTTGCAGATGACGTTCTGGTTTTTGTAGAAGCCAAGCAACAACATTTGAAAAATCTTAAAGACCTTCTGGGGAGATTTGGAGAGCAAACGGGGTTGTGCGTTAATGCAAATAAAACACACATCTTCTTATCTAAAAACTACCACTAAATGGCGGACAAACTCATACAGGTGATGGGCGTGGAGAGAGGTGAATTCCCAACAAAATACTTGGGATTTCCTCTTACAGGCGGCAATCTTCAGGACAAAGATTTTATGGACTGCATTGATAAGGTGGAGGAGATGATCAGTAGATGGCCTACTCAAAAAACCTCTATGGCCGGGCGCATAACTTTGATTCAAGATGCTATTGAGGGTCTTCTCATCTTCTGGGTACAACAAGGCGAAATTCCTAATTCTGTCCTAGATAGAATTGAGATAAAGATGGCTAACATTTTGTGGGGGAGTGAATATCATCCTATGAAGTACTCCAGGCTGGCTTTTCCTAGAGATGAAGGAGGACTAAATTTGAAGACCCCTAGAGACATCGCTAGATGGGGATCCATGAAGAGGATTATTGCTTTTCAAGAAGGCACATCTACTTGGGGAAAGTGGATGAGAGACTGATATCCTAGAGGGATGGAATTCATTCCAAAAACAAGAGAAGGCTACTCACGGTCAATCAATGTTATGAGAGAAATATGGCCACAAATCAAACATTTATTTGTTATTGATGATACTGGAGGATGGCAGCTCAAAGACAAGAAGATAAACATATGGGAGGTGTCCCAGACAAGAGGCGAAAAGGACCCAACAGGTGAACATATATGGATGGATAGGCACGTACCGAAATGGAGCATATGTATTTATAAATTTCTGCATAATATCCTTGCCACTCTTGATAGAATTAAGAGCTGGAATTATGATATCTCTACTGTTTGCTTGCTTTGTGGGGAAAAGGAAGAAAGCCACAACCACCTTGTAGGAGAATGCAAGTTCACAAAGGAGATTTGGGAGTATTTATGTAGAGATTTCATATTGCAGATCCAACTCATTGTTGAACCGAGAAGGATGCTTGCTAGATGTGGAGCCGACGTGAAGAAAAATCTACTATTTGCTGGCCTATGCTATCATATTTGGGAAGAAAGAAATACCAGGAAACACCATGGAAAGTCCATGGATGCTATATGTATTGCTATAAAAATTTGTAAAAGCATTAGACATAGACTACATATTGATTAGATGCATGAGTTGTAATGCTGATTTGGGTGTATGGCGTCAGGCCTACATGTATTCTTGACCCCCTAATAATTTTTAGGGGAATCATCAGAATATACTTACCTGATTCCGATACATACATACATACAACAACATAACAGCCGTACATCATACATACATACATACATACAACAACATAACAGCCCTGCGTCATCTCCTAGGACAACGCTCTTTGCGTCTCCTAGGGCAGCAGTCTATGTGATTGCACCTGTGACCAAGTGGGCTTCCCGAGGGCATGGCGCCCATGTCTCCAACCATCCCGGCCAACAACATACACCTCCACCCCCACTGCAACCTCCACCGCCAGTAACCCTACCCCCAACCCACCCCCACACAACAATCGACCTATTGGGATGGGAAACACTGCACCAAACCCTAGGGGTCGTCCAAGGGCTGAGGAAGAGGAGAACCGAGCAGAGCCAAGAAGAGACAAGGCAGGACTTGGATCGAAGGGTATTGCCTGCAACCAGGTCCTAAAGCAACCACTGATCGAGAATGGGAAGATGATCGAGTTCCTAAAGTCGAGACTGAAGGAAGGAGAAATACACATGGACTTAGAGGAGGAAGAGTTTGAAAGGATGAAAAAATCTGGGAATTCACCATCATGGTCTACACGTTGGGGAAGAGGCTATTCTACCCACATCTATAGGCATGGGTGAGACAGACATGGAAAACAAAAGGTCTGTTCGAGCTACTGTCAAGAGATAATGGCATCTTCCTTATTCATTTCTCTAACACTACAGACAAAGAAGCTGCCCTGGCTATGGGCCCAAGGTGGTTTGATCAACAACTGCTGGTGGCAAATAACTACTCTCATGGCGATGAGCTACAGAAGGAGGCCTTTGCAACCATCCCAACATGGATCACCTTGAGTTCCTTTGGATGATCCTAGACTAGGAAAGTGGCTGACACCATAGCGGCTGGAGTAGGAAGAGTCCTACATATTGACAATAGGTCTCTTGAAAGTGATAAGTCAAGGATACTGGTGGAGATGGAGGCTGGAGGGCTCACACTAGCTACTGTCTAGCTCAATGTGAAAGGGAAGGATCCAATACCTGTGTCAATTACTTATGATCATGACCCTATCAACTATTTAAAATGCATGGCCTTTGGGCATATCACAAAGCAGTGCGAGCCGAGGACCATGATGGAAATGACTGAAAAGGAGGAAGCACCAAAAGGAGTATGGAAAGAGAAGACTATGGATAAAGAAATGAACAAGGAGAAAGGGAAGACCCAAGGCATCAATGCGCAAAGCACACCAGTGAGTGTTAGAGTGCCTGAAGAGGGGGAATCATCAACGAAGACACTAGTGGTGAGTCATAATAGCTAGATGATAGATATGTCGACCAAGTCTACTGATGGGGCACCTGACGAGGGAGAGTTTGTCTTGACTACGAAGAAGGGTCACAAAAAACCTAGTATACCCACTACACAAAGGGTTGGTGCCATCCTGGAAACAACCAACACTTTTGAGGCTTTGAGCGAGTTAGACAAGAAGGAAGAGGAACTCACCAAACAACCAGATACAATATATACAAGGAGGAACAACAAGAAGGAGCCGTCAAGATGTACTAGATCCCAAAAAACCCATTCATATGTCCCTGTTACTTTGGAATATTAAAGGGGGGTGCGTCAGGAGAAAGAAGAAGGATATCAGGGAGTGATAGCTGCTAGTGGCACTCTTTGATTGCTTTGGTGGAAATGAAAATAAAGGTCAGGAATAAAAATAGCATTAGATAACTATTTCTGTATGGATGGGAACATGAATCAAATGTAGAATGTGGTGATGTGGCCAGAGTTTGTATGGCATGAAAACTGAATGCTTGACATGTGTCAGTGATATAGATGTCAGATCAACATGTTACAGTGGACTTCATGAATAATGGAGGACTACACATGAGGGTGACAACTGTGCATGCTCATAATGATGCAAAAGCTAGACTGGATCTATGGGATGAACTGATTGATATATTTGGATAGGTATCTATATCGTAGCTGGTGATTGGGGATTTTAATAGTGTCCGTATGCAAGCAGAGAAAAAAGGCAGAAGACCAATGTTGAATGCAGAGATTGACGCTTTCAACCACACCATAGATAAAGTTGGGTTGTTCGAACTACCAATGACTGGAGGTGATATCTTCACATGGAATAATGAGAGAAGTCCATAAGACATAATTGCAAGTAAGCTTGATAGAGCACTGGTGAATGATGAATGGCTGCATATCTTTCCTTATGTGTAGGTGAAGGTAGGTGGATCTGAATTAAGCGATCATGCTCCCATCTCAATTCAGATACAGAAAAGAAACAAAAAAGGAGACTATTCCATTTCCTAAATAATTGGGCTGATTGGAAGGGATTCAATGATGTTATAAAAAAGCATGGAGTATAAAAGTGTCTGGTAACCCCATGTATGTCTTTGCAAAAAAGCCAGAGAACATCAGAATTTATATTAAGAAATGGGCCAAGACTGAAGTGAATATCCCAAACCTGATTGTAGAAACAAAAAGAGAAAGTAGAAAAGTTAGAGAAAAGCTATTATCTGACCCACTCAATATGGTAATGATAAGAAAGATAGAGAGTTGACGATGATGTTGAAAAACCACTAGAGGGGGGTGAATAGGGTTTTAAAGACAATTCAATAATTATTTTTCTCAAACAACCACAAATGAAAAAGCAAGAAGGAGACAAGGGATTTAGAGTGGTTCCTACCTTAGCAAATACTAAGGTAGTCAGTCCACTACCCGGTTGCTTACCCAACCGGGATTTTGAAAGTATTTATTTTATTACCTCTTCAAGGATTTTACATACAATACAATACTTTCTTACACCCCTTTGGACAACCTTCACTTTGAAGTAGATGCACCAACTTGAGGCAGCTTTCTTGAAGTAACTCCAAGCTCCCCCTTAAAGTAGCCTTCCTCTTAGAAGTAGCCTCCCATTGCACCAGCCTTCTTGAAGTAGTCCAAAGTCTCCTTCTTCACCAAGAAGATCACAACCCTCTCCAATCCGCAGCCTCCAACCCTAGGAGTAGCAAGGAGAGTACAAGAAATAAGAGTGAACAAGAAAGGAAAAGGAAATTACACTTAACCTTTGAAGCACAAGGCTTGATTTGCCTATATCAAGCGTGTAGATCTCCTAACCAATGTATATGGAAGTGTGATTGCTGTGGATAGGAGATTACTAGCCTATAGGACACGAAATTAGAGCAAGAAGAAGAGTAGCCAATTGCAAGTATTGCTCAATTGCTCAAAACAGGTTGCTAATGCAAGTGTATGCTCAAAGATTTCTCAAGTGTAGAATAAGTGAGTTTAGGTGTCCTAAGGCATGTCCTATTTATAGAAATGACCTACAAGTTCTTAAGGACGTTCTAGACACTTTCTAGGGGGTTCTAAGTTCTTAACTAGCCGTTAGGTACACTTTTAGTTGCTTTAGCAACAACTAGTTAATTAATTCTGCAAGTGCTGTCAGAACCCATCTCGGTCGAGAAATTGTCGACCGAGACACCTACTCGGTCGAGGGTTTGTCAACCAACAGGCTCTCTGGAGCAAGTGTTTGCAACATTCATCTCCAACTACAAACTACCTTGTCTTCTGTGTCTAACGGCTACTTGGGTATTTTCTCGGTCGAGGAGTTTGTCGACCGAGAGTGTCTCGGTCGAGGATTTTGTCGACCGAGATTGACCCTGTTTCAATGTTTCAATTAAAGTACTAAGTGTATGTATGAGTGTACATATGTGACACTGTTGAAGGGGATGACCTATCTAAGTGTGGTGATTAGCTAGGAAAGATCTAACGCTTGATTTACATGATGTCTAAGTACTTGTACATTATATGTTTGTACAAGTTTTATAATTGATTACATTCATGAAATAACAATAATTCAAGCATATAGATTTCCCAATTCTTTGTCATCCACCTTATTCCTGCAACACTCAAGTAGCACGTTAGATCAACAAGAATGAAATGTTTGTCATAATAAAAACAAAGAGATTTATCATAATGTCCAATTTAGCCAACAATCTCCCCCTTTTTGAAGATGACAAACATTTCCTAAATATAAATCAACTAGTCTTTAAGATACGTTTAGTTTCATACCTGAAATTTACTTTGTGATTTTCTTCTCTTGTTTATAAAATGTGTGCTTATTATTCCCCATGAATTATAGAACATGAAATCCAATTCTTTAGGGAATATATCAACTTTCAATGTAAAGCCAAGAGTTTATGAAACTCATTGATTGAGTTTTGCACAATTACTATGTTTTAAGATTTATTTTTATTTCTTCCCCTTTGTCATTTCAAAAAAATATCCATTAAAACAGAAAAACTCCCCCTTAATTTGATGTCCCATTAAATCCTATGAAAAAGATGTCCATTTAAAAACCAAATATGATGCAGATAAGAACATTTTTTAAGAAACACAAATATCAAAGAAAACGTCTTCTAAGGGAGTGATAAGCAGTTGCTTCCTTATTTTGTTAAATTGGTCTAGTGGAAGCGGTTTTGTAAAAATATCAGCCAATTGATCTTCCATGTCAACATGATGAAGGGAAACATGATTCTTAGAGATATGATCCCGTAAAAAGTGATGACGGATTTCAATATGTTTAGCTCGACTGTGTAAAATAGGATTGTGTGCTAAGTTTATAGCGCTAGTGTTGTCACAAAAGATAGGTGTAGATGAAAGAGAAAAACCATAATCGTTTAACACTTGTTGCATATAAAGAACTTGAGCACAACAAGATCCAACTGCCATATATTCAGCTTCAGTTGTAGAGAGGGCAACCGTGTTTTGTTTCTTGCTAAACCAAGATACTAAAGCTCTTCCTAACAAGAAACAACCACCACTAGTGCTCTTGCGGTCAAGTCGACAACCAGCATAATCAACATCAGTATAAGCTTTAAAATCTAAGGATTGTCCTTTTGGATACCATAAACCAAAACATGTGGTGTCGGCTAAGTATCGAAAAATCCGTTTAATTGCTTGAAAATGAGAGTGCATGGGTTGTGATTGAAATCGAGAACAAAGACCAACGGAAAACATGATGTCCGGTCTAGAAGCGGTTAAGTAAAGCAAACTACCAATCATGGCTCTATATAAGGAATCATCAATAGGTTCCCCATTTTCATCCTTATCAATTTTAATAGAGGTAGCCATAGGAGTAGTTGCATGTTTGGACTGATCCATCCCAAAACGTTTTAAGATTTCTTTAGTATACTTTTCTTGGCTTATAAAGATCCCGGCAGGCATTTGTTTAATTTGGAAACCAAGAAAGAAAGTTAGTTCACCCATGAGGCTCATTTCAAATTATTTTTGCATAATGTCACTAAATTGTGTGCATAATGATTCATTTGAAGCTCCAAAAATAATGTCATCAACATATATTTGAACAACTAGAAAATCAGATGTATATGTTTTGAAAAATAAAGTAGAATCTGAATTTCCAATAGAGAAACCATTATCAAAAAGATATGTCTTGAGCCTTTCATACCAGTTCCTAGGTGCTTGTTTTAAACCATAAAGTGCTTTCTTAAGTTTATAAACATAGTCTCCTTTTTCCGGTATTTCAAAACCAGGTGGTTGGGAAACATACACTTCTTCTTGAATGATTCCATTTAGAAATGCACTTTTTACATCCAATTATGATTTCAAAGATGGTACTAAATCCAATTATTAAGCTATTAAAAATATAGGTTCAAAATATGATTCAAGTATAAAATCAATTCTAGGAGGGGACTATGTGGTGAACTTAGTTTAGCAAAATAGAATCAATATTCCAGTGTATACATTTCAAGATGGTAATTCCATAAGACTATCATTTATGCAAATCTGTCCAAGTTTAAAATTTGAAGAGAATCAACTTTAAATATTAGGATTGAGCACTATCATATCATTTTCTTCAAGGGCTGAAGTGCCATGTGTTCAGTAATCTATGAAAGAACGACACAAAAGCCTAATTACTATTTTAACCAGTTGATTTGGGAATAAATAATCCATTACAACTTGTGCACAAGGCAGAGGGATGTATCCAACCTCAAGTGAGCCAAAGCTCTAAGGAGCTAAAGTCCAAAGCCCAAAGGGACCAAAGTCCAGGGAGTCAAAACTCCAATAGATCAAATCAAGTGTTGTCTTAATATGTAACAAAATTTGACAATTTTCATTTAAAAGGTGGTGAACTTAAAAGGCAAGATAGGCTTATAAAATAGTTTAGGGTTCACCATCAAAAAATATGTATACAACTCAAGAGGGAAAAATAACTAAATAAGAAAAATAGAGAATCTAGTACCTTGATTTGCACAATCACCAAGAATGGCTCCAAGAGCAAGAAATCTAAAATGTATGGTACAATTTGGTTATCATTTGTCTTGGAATAAATTCATCCTTTATTAATTAGGGTTTACTTTTCCACCTAGGTTTATTACTAAAATGACCATCATCAAACTGACAACCAAATCGTTACTAATTATGCGGAATAATCATAAACAACGGATAAGAAAAAATCACAAAAATTTAAAACCATTTTGTAAGGAGATCCTTGATCAGAAAACTCTTACTGAAAGATCCAAAACTCATACATATATCATGATTTACATTGTACAACATTGTTTCCTTTCATATCGAGGATAAGCATATAACATTTACTCTAGCAAAACACATATTGGAGCAACATAAAACCTTGAGGCTTACAAGACAAAATCTCAGATTGTTCCAAAAACCATTACGAACCGACTCCAAGGACCTAAGAGTATAGAGATGACACATAGGACTTCTATCTACAAGACACGATAGATAGTACACTCAACCTGAGTTGTCACTGCTGCCTCAGTTGTTGCTTCTCCTATGTAGAAATGTCTCCACCGCCTCGTGCACATCCACCTAAAATTGTGGATCCCACGGGGTGAGACAATTGTCCTAGCGAGAGATATAACTCTCTGCCGACCATATTATTATTGTAGATAAACATTATAAAAACTAAGCAGGGATTCCATTTATATTAATAGGCATGAATAATCATTGTATGAACAGAATAAGATAATCTCCTTTCTTAAGGAGAACATTGCATCTACCTATGGTAGAGTTATAAATCATCTATCTGCTTTGAAAGGAATGTAAATGAACATAAATAACATCTATCAACTCAAATGTATAATTGAATTGCACATCAAACATGTTTTCTATAATCAATCCTTAAGCAAATATGCTACGCGGTTGAACATTTTTTACAATCACACTTATGCCCTGAGGAGATGAAG
Source organism: Alisma plantago-aquatica (assembly GCA_963693085.1). Lineage (NCBI taxonomy): Eukaryota > Viridiplantae > Streptophyta > Magnoliopsida > Alismatales > Alismataceae > Alisma > Alisma plantago-aquatica. The sequence goes on along the minus strand of OY856410.1, from coordinate 1,513,006,215 downwards.
CATACCCCGTTCATCTCCAACTAACCACAAACTTCTCACAAGTCGGTACCATACAAGGTCAATGGAAGAGCCGGTTGCCATGACCTCCATAGTCTCGGTCAGTACAAGACCACTTAGGCTTAGCAGGACATCTTGTGTCAGCTGCAATATAGTTGTTCCAGGGTACAAAGGCATCCTCCCTTAGAGCTACAACGTCAAGTGTGCTCTCTTATGGGAACATCTACAACAACCGTCACCAGTTACCGGGTCATGGTCACATATGCACCATACTCTGAGCCACATGTCAGTTCACCGTGCTCTATTGAGACATTCTTATGAAATTACTGAGTCATGGTCACTTAGGCACCATGCCCCCACATATTCAAAAATATGCATTCTGGGTTATGCCGCGGGGAACTCATTTCACCATTCAGCAAATTCTAACACTGATGGATCTATGGTCAGGGCAATGTTTTATGGTTTCTAGTGATATATTACATGCATTACAACATTCGTTTAGCATCAAACAAGTTATCATTATTAACCACAACAAATGCTACAAAGAAAGTGTAATACATCTATCATGTATTTTTCAAGTCTTTCAAACACATTTAGATACTTGGTACTTGGGATCTCAATCCCTTATCACATTACTGGGAAACCTCATCCCTTCACATCATTATCATCATGATTACTGAATCTGGGTATTCAAACCCCTAGATCATCACATAGCATTGTTACCTCTGTAACTGGTAACTATTACCTCTTAGTCCTCAGACTAAGGTATTCATTTTGATTAACTATTGTGTCACCTCTCACTAGGAAACAATATTCACATAGGTTATTGAACATCTTGTCACCTCACACTAGGCAACAATACTCACACATGTTATTGCACATCTTGTCACCTCTCACTAGGCAACAACTATTCACATGGCTCACAAGGCCATTAAGTATCTTGTCACCTCTCACCAGGCAACAACTATTCACATGGCTCACAAGGCCATTAAGAATCTTACTTATCATATAAGTATTTGACATGCCTCATAAGGCCTAGGCAATAAGAGAAATACAACCTTCCCATTATTAGGGTTAAGGTTTCCTTTTATAGCCAGATAGGGTTTCAAGTTCATATTATCAGTCTAAACCCTAATTCATTACTCCACACATCTAGGAGAATATATTCATATCATAAGTATGCAATCATACTTATCTATTCTCATTATTTATCATTAAATGATTATCAACACAAAGTGTGAGTTTCTTTCTCATCCTTACTAGGATATTGTTTACATCATACTTTTGGTTCAATCCTCATCTTTGAGGAATCGTAGTTCATCATTAACAATTCCCATCATCTTTTAATTAACACACATTCACCATGTGTCACTCAATCAATCACATATGATTGAAGTGCCTCTACCATATTGGGTATCAAGATATGTGTATGTTAACATGTATTGCTTTAAGATACATTCTTATTTTACATAGTGTATCCATATCAGGCAGGTGGTATAACCACATCACCATATCATGTTTTAGGATGTATCCCCTAATCATCCTATTGTGTACCCATATCAAATTGACTATCACTTAGTTCTTATCATCTTAAGACAACTTCATATCGGGTATGAGCTAGGTGCTTGACCCCATATCAAGTATAAGCTATGCACTTGGTGCCATATCGTGCCCAAGATGTGCCCCATATTGGGCATGTATATCGGGCATATGTATTGGGCACCATATCAGGCATATGTATTGGGCATCAAATCGGGCATATGTATTGGTCATCACATCAGGTTGAGGTGTTCCAACCATAGCAGGTTACATCTCATATTTTAATCCATATCTTATTTTGTGCATAAATGTATACTCAATCCATCATATCGTGCATCAGATGTATGCTTCAAGATATCGTGTACAAGTGTATATTACATGATCATATCGTGCAAGGAATACTTGTTAACTTACTCATATTGGGTTACCCAACTAGGGTTTCATATCATCTTACAAGTATACATTAAACCTTGTATCGTGCATGGAGTAAATACTTGACTTCCTATCATGCAAGAGGTTTATGGATAACACCGTATCATGTTCCAATATATGAACTCCACCTTCATATCGTGCAAGGAAATGAAATCTTCAATTCATATCGTGCAAGTGATATTTGCACATACCCATATCAGGTTAGAGCTACTAGTGTGTATGATTGAACCCGATATCACTTTATAAAGTGATATCATCTTCTTCAAGCTCTAAAACTTCATTCTAACTGTTATTGTTCATGGAAAAATGTCTAAACAACTACTAGAATTCATAATTTCATCAACTATTTTAGAAGATTTTCAGAATTAAAAGTTGTTCATTAAGTATAGCAATTTAGGTGATGAATAATAACATGATAGAGTTCAAGTTATATAACCCGCCTTGTGAACAACTTCAAAGCTCCAAGCTCCAAAGATTTGCATCCTAAGGTTGAATAAGAACTTCTCCAAGGTCCAGGTCTCGTTCACAACTCCTCCATGGACAAGCAATCACCATAGTTCAGAACTTGGTGAAGAAGGAAAGAAAAGAATATCCATAACCTGATATCCTACTTCAACCAAGGTTGAAGGTGACCAAAGCCTTACCTAAAGCTTGGTGCTCAAGCTCTCCTAGATCCTTGAGCTGCTTTGCACGATACCTAAGGGTCTTTGCATGATATCTCCAAGATGAATGGTTATAAGTATCATAAACTTTCATAAGTTGGTGAAAGGTGAAGTATATATACTTGATTTCATGAGATAAAGCATATATGAGGTGTCTTCCCCTCATGCTACTAGATGACACGTGGTCATGCATGGTTGACATGTGGCCATGCATGTACACATGTATATCATTTCATGCAGGAGTCTTGGGGATAACCTAGAGACAATATCTCGACCCTTACTTATCTTGTTGGGAAAGATATCTCATCTTTATCTCATTAAATAAGCAACCCAATACACTTTTTGTAAGGAACTTTGCAACTCATCATGGGCCACCTCCTTGAGGTGATCTACCCATCATGGCCTTTGAAAAGGATCAACAAACTGATAGGAGGCTCCTACATTGGCTCCTTGGCCGATAGGGCTCCTTATATCAAGTCTACAACTCGATACAACACATACAATGCTCTTTCCTTCAACTCATTCTTGGTCCTTCATTACCAAGAGTATCACCACTCAAAGGTGATTCAAACATAGTGTCTCCTTCTTTGTCTTTCCTCTAAAATATACATAGAGGGAGTATGGACACTCTAGAGATCGTAATTTGCATTCCAACCTCACATATTGGGTAAATTACAAATTGTACCAAAATTGGTGCACAAAGTACTAGCATTATTCAAACAAGTGATGACTTGGGATTTAGGCTTTCCACAAGTCTTAACCTAGCATAACTCTCTTTCTTATGATACCAAAATACTTAGAACACATTCCACATGTGTTATTTGCAATGTAACCCCTCATCTTCGGTAAATTGCACTTTTCTCTTAGACTTTCATATAACGCACACATAGTTTGTAATTAAGCTCAAACTTGAAAACAAACTTCACCAAAAGCCTTAATTTCTTTTCAAAAGATTAGAATCAGTTTTGTAAGTATCTCACTTAAACAAAACTTCTAGGGTTAAGCCATAACCTAGGTCAGGGTTGTTACAATTATAAACCCCTAACAAGGATTTCATCCTTGAAATCCCATATGAAAGAAGACACTTGTCGTTCATGCATCATATCATCAAGTCTCCACATAACATCTAGATGTTATGGAGATACCAAAGAACTTTGGCCAAAACAAAGCCTTTTCATAAAAGATCATCATCAGATCTATCATACATGATACATACTCAATAGTTCTATCCATCACTGACTGCGAAGTCAACTCTATTTCAAGTAACACTTTCTAGGTTAGAAAAGTATTATGAAAAATTCAGGTGTCAAACCTTATTGACTCACATCTTTATATGTGATAAGATTCTAGGGAGTCTACCATACTCCCCACTCAGTTTAGCATTTTTCTTTCAAGGAGAGATCAGAATTACATTTTGTCACCCACTTGGGATTACAGGTCTTATTATACATCTTTAGTGCCACTCCAATCTTTTATCTCTACACTAAACTTCCTTATGAATTTGTATCAAACATCTTCCTAATTATTCATTCTATTATCATAAGGAAAAGTCACTTACTAAATAAGAACTTATCTCAGGGATATATCTAGATATTATGAATAGTCTGCTTCTATAGATCTAGATAGGGATACATTAAGGAATTATCTTTAGCTTGATAAGCTTGTTCTCAAAATGATTCTGCAATTGTTCCTTCAATTAATACATCCTTATCAAGGTTATGTTTATGCATAGCATAAACCCCTAACATATGATTTTCCTACTAGAGTTATCTCAAGGTTGGCCCTTCTAGGTAACCAAACATTATTCATCTTATCAGGAGTCATATTCTCACTCTCCCATACCTTTTGGCACATCTTGAATATCAGAATTTCTTATCTTGTGTCCTTCACATGTGTCAAAAACACATCATATCTTTATCATATCCATTTTTCGATTATTAATACCAGAGTCAAACATACAAAAGGATCTTTCTTTTATCTTAGGACATAATATGTTACACATATCTTTATCTTGGAACCAAAGTCCAAGACAAACTGATACTTTTCTAAGTATCCATGAACATATCACCTCTAACTCATGCACATCAAGTGTCCTCAGACTCACTTAATTGCCATGTTTCTGAAAGGAAAGAACACAATGAAACATATTCCTTTCATCACCCCATCATTACCCAGGGTTGTTCATCAAAGAGGAGACATCATCATCTCCTAAAATTATTACATGAACTTTCACCATTCATGAGTAATTTATACTTGTCTCATCTTAAGTTCCTAGCCATCTGCATAGGAATTATATGGACAATTACATATCATCATCCCTTTCTTTGTTATTGCCTATCATGTTCATGAATATTTCATGGTTTTATCACATTTACCATTTTCACATTATGGGAAAAGTTCTTTATTATTCACATAGACTTCATCAAATAGGGATCATTTCTCTTGTTCTCATTCTCATTTCATGAGGATTATACTCTTTACTTCCTCATACACATAGATTGATCTAAGATCATCTCAGATTCCACTTTATTTCCCCTAGGATGTGATACAAATGTCCATACCATATTTCCAGTTTCATTATACTCACTAGATTGTCTCAGAATGACTACTTGATCAGAGTAATCAGAAAGATAACAATCTAAGAGTTCCATACTTACCTTGTCTTCAAAAGTTGAATACCTGGCCAGGGTATACAATTACTAAGATTAGGTAATATGCACTTTTTTTACTATCATATTCCTTACTTTTCATATCATCAAAACATAGGACTTAGCATCCCTAGATTTTCTCCAGGCATTGCATATATACCTTATCCTCTTTCACACAAATAAGAGCAATTATAAAACATTTAAAAGAATACTGAGCAGAATGTAAGTCCTCATCTTCCTTGTGTCCTAATAGGACTAGTCAAAGGAAGCTCAATAGCAACTATTTTTCTTTTATATAATAGATAGAATCATGAAATGACATATCAGAATGATACTATTTCATCTGACCTGCTTCAACTCGTGGATTGTTCACTGCCTCAAGCTGATTCTTTTCATAGAATCTTCTTGTTGTCTGATTCCAACGTCGTGCTCTATTGCCTGATGCCGATGGACCTGCTCGAGACGTCTGTCGACATCCTCGTATGCCACTACTAGACCATTGCCTTTGAGAGTCTTGCTGACTCTGCCTCGGCGGTTGGGTCATTTCCTCCTCTCTTTTTGGACTAGAGGATATAATATGCCCAATCTGTTTACACTCATAACACATCTTTTAAGCATTCCCTGGCCTTTTCGACCTTATAACCGATGTAGAGGCCAAACCAAGAGTTCTAACTGGTGAAACATCATGTCCTTCACCCTTTCTGGGTAGACACTACCCTGGTGCACTAGGCATTGGTTGCACTGGTGGTACCAAAAACTTTCCCTTTTTGGAACTACTAGGCCTCTGTCCCAGAGTCTGGATAGGTCTTTTCTTAATTCCTATTTCATTATACTCTTCTGTACAGTCTTTTATGATATGTCTAGGCTGCCTACACCTGTAGCAAACCCTAATTTTAGGTTGTAACCTATTTCTTTCATCATTTTTCATTGCCCCAACATATTGATGTTGATCAGGAATCCTGCTAGTGCCCAAAAGTTCATCATTGGGGGCAGGTAATCTGGGTTGTGTTGCTATTACCCAGTCTAGTATATGCATCACTGCTGTCCTAACCTGCCCAACAATGGTATCAAAAGAAGGATTCCTTATCATAGCTGGATCATTTTGGGGATTTTCAGGTAGTCGTTCTTCTCTTACCTGCTCCCTTGTACCCTCTCCTGGTGCAACCACATTGCTTTCAACAATGTACTCCTTGTGTTCTCCAGACATCTTTAAGCTTTACTCTATCGTTTGCATAAGCAAAAGTCACTATAAGATATACTGGAGGACACTAAAATAGACTCAACACCTTAGTCCTATGTCTCTATAGACTCAGCAAACCTTAAGCTCTGATACCAAACTTGAAATGACCATCATCAAACTGATAACCAAATCATTACTAATTATGCAGAATAATCATAAACAACAGAGAAGATAAAATCCCAAAAATTTAAAACCATTTGCAAGGAGATCCTTGATCAGAAAAATCTTACTGAAAGATCTAAAACTCATACATATATCATGGTTTACGTTATACAACATTTTTTCCTTTCATCTCGAGGATAATCATATAACATTTGCTCAATTAAAACACATACTGGAGAAACATAAAACCTCGAGTCTTACAAGCCAAAATCTCAGATTGTTCCAAAAACCATTACGAACCGACTCTAAGGACCTGAGGGTATAGAGATGACACATATGACTTCTATCTACAAGACACAACAGATAGTACACTCAACCTGGGTTGTCACTACTACCACAACTGTTGCTTCTCCTATGCAGAAAGGTCTCCACCGCCTCGTGCACATCCACCTAAAATTGTGGATCCCACAGCGTGAGACAATTGTCCCAGCGAGAGATATAACTCTCCTCTGACCATATTATTATTGCAGATAAACATTATAAAAACTAAGAAGGGGTTCCTTTTATATTAAAAGACATGATTAATCATTGTATGAACAAAATAAGATAATCTCCTTTCTCAAGGAGAACATTGCATCTACCTATGGTAGAGTTATAAATCGTCTATATGCTTTGCAAGTAATGTAAAGGAACATAAATAACATCTATTAGCTAAGATGTATAATTGAATTGTGCATCAAACAATGTTTTCCCTAATCGATCCTTAAGCAAATATGCAACACGACTAAACATATTTTACAATCACACTTATGCACTGAGGAGATGAAGCATACCCCATTCATCTCCAACCAACCACAAATTTCTCACAAGTCGGTACCATACAAGGTCAATGGAAGAGCCGGTTGCCATGACCTCCCTTGTCTTGGTCAGTACGATACCACTTAGGCTTAACAAGACATCTCGTATCATCTGTAATATAGCTGTGCCAGGGTATAAAGGCATCCTCTCTTAGAGCTACAACGTCAACTGTGCTCTCTTAGGGGAACATCTACAACAACTGTCCCCACTTATGAAATTACTGAGTCATGGTCACTTAGGCATCATACTCTGAGTCACTGTCACATAGGCACCATACTTTGAGCCACGGGTCAGTTCACCATGCTCTATTGAGACATTCTTATGAAATTACTGAGTCATGGTCACTTAGGCACCCTGCCCCCACATATTAAAAAATATGCATTCTGGGTTATGCCACGGGGAACCCATTTCACCATTCAGTAAATTCTAACGCTGATGGATCTATGGTCAGGGAAATGTTTTATAGTTTCTAGTGATATATTATGTGCATTACAACATTCTTTTAGCATCAAATAAGTTATCATTATTAACCACAACAAATTCTACAAAGAAAGTGTAATACATCTATCATGCACTTTTCAAGTCTTTAAAACACATTTAGATACTTGGTACTTGGGATCTCAATCCCTTATCACATTACTGGGAAACCTCATCCCTTCACATCATTGTCATCATGATTATCAGATCTGGGTATCCAAACCCGTAGATCATCACATAGCATTGTTACCTCTGTAACAGGTAACTATTACCTCCTAGTCCTCAGACCAAGGTATTCATTTTGATTAACTATCTTGTCACCTCTCACTAGGCAACAATATTCACATAGGTTATTGAACATCTTGTCACCTCTCACTAGGCAACAATACTCACACATGTTATTGCACATCTTGTCACCTCTCACTAGGAAATAACTATTCACATGGCTCACAAGGCCATTAAGTATCTTGTCACCACTAACTAGGCAACAACTATTCACATGTTTCACAAGGCCATTAAGCATCTTACTTATCATATAAGTATTTGACATGCCTCACAAGACATAGGCAATAAGATAAGTACAACCTTACCATTATTAGGGTTAAGGTTTCCTTTTATATCCGAATAGGGTTTCAAGTTCATATTATCAGTCCAAACCCTAATTCATTGCTCCACACATCTAGGAGCTTTTATTCATATCATAAGTATGCAATCATACTTATCTATTCTCATTATTTATCATTAAATGATTATCAACACAAAGTGTGAGTTTCTTTCTCATCCTTACTAGGATATTGTTTACATCATACTTTTGGTTCAATCCTCCTCTTTGAGGAATCATAGTTCATCATTAACAATTCCCATCATCTTTTAATTAACACACATTCACCATGTGTCACTCAATCAATCACATATGATTGAAGTGCCTCAACCATATTGGGTATCAAGATATGTGTATGTTAACATGTATTGCTTTAAGTTACATTCTTATTTCACATAGTGTATCCATATCGGGCAGGTGGTATAACCACATCACCATATAATGTTTTAGGATGTAACACATAATCATCCTATTGTGTACCCATATAAAATTGACTATCACTTAGTTCTTATCATCTCAAGACAACTTCATATCGGGTATGAGCTAGGTGCTTGACCCCATATCGAGTATAAGATATGTGCTTGGTGCCATATCATGCACAATATGTACCCCATATCGGGAATGTATATCGGACATATGTATTGGGCATCGTATCGGGCATGTGTATTGGGCATCATATCAGGTTGAGGTGTTCCAACCATATCGGGTCACATCTTATATTTTAATCCATATATTATTTTATGCATAAATGTATACTCAATCCATCATATCGTACATAAGATGTATGCTTTAAGATATCATGTACAAGTGTATATTACATGATCATATCGTGCAAGGAATACTTGCTAAGTTACTCATATTGGGTTACCCAACTAGGGTTTCATATCATCTTACAAGTATACATTAAACCTTGTATCGTGCATGGAGTAAATACTTGACTTCCTATCATGCAAGAGGTTTATGGATAACACCATATCATGTTCCAAGATATGAACTCCACCTTCGTATAATGCAAGGAAATTAAATCTTCAATTCATATCGTGCAAGTGATATTTGCACATACCCATATCGGGTTAGAGCTACTAGTGTGTATGCTTGAACCCGATATCACTTCATAAAGTGATATCATCTTCTTCAAGTGCTAAAACTTCATTCTAACTATTATAGTTCATGGAAACAGGTCTAAACAACTACTAGAACTCATAACTTCATCAATTATTTCAGAAGATTTTTGGAATTAAATGTAATTCATTAAGTATATCAATTTAGGTGATGAATAATATCATGATAGAGTTCAAGTTATATAACCCACCTTGTGAACAGCTTCAAAGCTCCAAGATCCAAAGCTTCACATCCTAAGATTGAAGAAGAACTTCTCCAAGGTCTAGGTCTCGTTCACAACTCCTCCATGGACAAGAAATCACCATAGTTAAGAACTTGGTGAAGAAGGAAAGAAATGAATATCCATAACCCAATATCCTACTTAAACCAAGGTTGAAGGTGACCAAAGCCTTACCTAAAGCTTGGTGCTCGAGCTCTCCTAGCTCCTTGAGCTGCTTTGCACAATACCTAAGGGTCTTTGCATGATAGCTTTAAGGGGAATGATTATGAGGATCATAAACTTTCATAAGTTGGTGAAAGGTGAAGTATATATACTTGATTTCATGAGATAAAGCATATATGAGGTGTCTTCCCCTCATGCTACTAGATGACACATGGAAATGCATGGTTGACATGTGGCAATGTATGCACACACGTACATCTTTTCATGCAAGAGTCTTAGGGGTAACCTAGAGACAATATCTCGACCCTTACTTATCTTGTTGTGCAAGTTATCTCATCTTTATCTCATTAAATAAGCAAACTGATACACTTTTTGTAAGGAACTTTGCAACTCATCATGGGCCACCACCTTGAGGTTCTCTTCCCGTCATGTCCTTTTCCAAGGCTCAACAAACTGATAGGAGGCTCCTAATTTGGCTCCTTGGCCAATAGGGCTCCTTATATCAACTCTACAACTCAATACAACACATATAAGGCTCTTGCCTTCAACTCATTCTTGGTCCTTCATTACCAAGAGTATCACCACTCAAAGGTGATTCAAACATAGTGTCTCCTACTTTCTATTTACTCTAAAATATACATAGAGGGAGTAGGGACACTCTAGAGATGGTAATTTGCATTCCAACCTCACATATTGGGTAAATTACAAATTGTACCAAAATTGGTGCACAAAGTACTAGCATTGTTCAAACAAGTTATGACTTGGGATTTAGGCTTTCCACAAGCCTTCACTTAGCATCACTCTCTTTATTATGTTACCAAAACACTTTGAACACATTCCAAATGTGTTATTTGCAATGTAACCCCTCATCTTGGGTAAATTGCACTTTTCACTCAAACTTTCATATAATGCACACATAGTTTGTAATTAAGCTCAAACTTGAAAAAAAAAACTTCACCAAAAGCCTTAATTTCTTTTCAAAAGATTAGAACCAGTTTGTAAGTTTCTTAATTAAACAAAAATTCTAGGATTAAGACATAACCCAGGTCAGGGTTGTTACAATTACTATTTTATAACTCTTTAATTACATCCCCATATAGTATTTCTAATTGTAATAACCATTAATTTGACTTGTTCATTTGTCTTATGATATAGATAACCACCACATTATGTTTACTCATCATTTCATCATATTCTCTTTCTAGGTTTATATGTTATTAGGTGAACACATGATTCATTGAATTTCCATCATATCCATATTGTAGTTGTACATGTGTATGCCCATTTTAAGGTAAGGTCTTACAAAATCATCCTTCATCACATATATTTCATTATTTGACTAGGGATTATAATTTTAGTGGATTATGTGTGTATGTCACCCTCATGGTTACTTATTCAATTGACAACATTCATATATCTATCTATATATCTATCTATCTATCTATCTATCTATCTATATATATATATATATATATATATATATATATATATATATATATATATCTGTGTGTGTGTATTATACTTTGATTTAGGGTTCCACATTCTCTTTATATTATATTTCCTAATCATAACTTCCATCATGATCTTTTATACAATTCATATCCGGTTTTGATCACTTTAGAAAACAATCCATGTGAATCTAAGTGAGGTATTCTAAATTCTTCTCTAAACTATGAAGGAATCTGTGATATTATTTGTATTTTATGTTCCCTGTCTAACATAGCATATCATGACTATTAGAGCCATTTAATCCTTTAGTGAAATTACCATCATGCCCCATGACTGTGAATCCTAATACGGTCCATTAGTTGTTATACCATCTCATTCGGATTCCCTATATCCATTTTTGCATTAATCGAGTCACAATCTTACTACTCATATCTAATACATAGGAACTACATTCTTTACTAAAGTTCATGTCACATGTATGTATATGCATTAATACGTATATAGTATATTCATGATGTAGGAGAGTTTAATCAACTCCTAATATGCTTTAGGGATATTTTAAGTATGTAACAAATCATATGATCATTCATAAGAATTTACTAATGTATATGATAGGGTAGACTAAATTATAGGTCATAAGCTCGGTCATGATATATATTCCTATTACCGATCATATGTATACATGTTTATAGTTAGATAATAATGCATACATGAGTATTAATGTATTATAGTTATTAGCGGGTATCTATATTTTATTTTTGATCTCACATAGTGTAGTTTACTAACAGTCAAGCCAATCCTAAATGTGTTTGTATCCCCATGTGTATATTACAAATGTAAAGGGTCTACTGGTTAGTGTAGTTAATGATTAAGCATGTCTTGGTATGTTCATAATTAGCTAGTTTAAGTTACTAATATTGTCCATGTATGAAAAATTCCACCATGAAAGTCCTACCTAGTGATGCACATAGAGTTATACACTAATAAAATGGCCTAGTCTAGTTACTAATTTCTACATATAATTTCTTAAGTATAAATTATCCATGTCATTATTCGTACAATCATTTTTGTATATATGAAATCTAATTAGTATCTATTTTTCTATCAATTACATTATTTTTTAACTAATCTGCTTCAATAGATCTTATAGCATATAGAAATATTGACTTTCCATTAAACAATGACCAAATACTCTGATATGTAGGGTATAAATGCATTTATATTTTAGATTATACAGTTGGTTGATGTGGTAAGTAATATACATGTTATCTTAAGTATTACATGACTCCTCATCAACTTTCAACCCTTAACCTATTAAGTAGGTTTCTTTGTAAACTTAGTAATAGAGAAGGTATAGTTGATTACCTATGAATGTACTAGTATTGATGTATCAATCCTCTATGCTTGAATTGTTGACCTTGGATTTGTAGTCATCTTCATATTCAGTTAGCCACCATGCTTCTTGGATCTGTATATGATGAAGGAGTCTAGTGATGCGGTGGTGATATTTTCTTCAGGGAGGGGAGGTTCTGCCTCTGGATTTGGTTTTGATGTTTGCATTCCCGACAACTGTTGTGTCTGCAAACACCCTTTGGATGGTCATTTTACTGGTATTTTTGTTATTATGGCTGCCGGGGTGGTGATGTTGTGATCTGTCTAGCCCGCTTTGGATTTCTTTTCTTGTATTTTGACCGAAGTTAGGATTCTTGCAAGCTCCTCTTTGGTGAAGAGAAGCTTTTCCTTGTCATAATCAGCAAGCTTCGGGAGCGGCAGCAGGGTCCTTGAGGATTTTACAGTAGGGCAGAAGATGTAGTGTAGTTTAGCATCCTTCTCTTTTATGATGTAATAGTTCTTTAAGCTCTGTTCATTGGTAAGGATGTCGGCCTTGATTACTGTGCACCTAGGTAGTATTCTATTCATCTTAAGATATTTCAGAATAGAGGTGATGTGACCACCCATGGATATTTCTTTCCCCAGGGCGTAGGCTAAAAGATTTTGTATCATATGACGTCCAATGTTGACTGGCTTCCCTTTTAGAATGGACCAGAGGACAAAAAGATTGGAAATGCTAACATTTCTGCCCTCTGTCCTGGGGAAGAGTGCACCTGTAAGGATTTTATGCAATGTGTGCACCAGGCCAGAGTGAATATTATAGGCCTTGCAAGTTTTTGCCTCGTAGGTCAGGATCCCTGTCAGGGATTTCCAGACGATGTGCTTGTTGAACTCAGATCTTTCTACACCTACAACTTTGGCTTTCTTTAGCTGCTCCTGGTTGTCAATGAAAATTTCATTTAACATGTTTTCAGTTATGACAACCTTGTTTCCAAAGAGTTTGGTGACCAGCCTGTGGTCACCTCTGTCCGTCGATCTATCCATTATGTCGACAACTTCTTTGTTGATGTACGTGAAGAATTCAGTTGTGGGTTCAACATAAGAAATCTCTGTGACAAAGCAAAGCTTTGAGAGGATGGCGTTGTCGAGCAGAGTGAGGATTCTGTCATATATCCCCATCTTCTTTAGTACGCTGGAGCAAACGTACTTGGTTGGTTTCACAGTCTTTTCAAGCGACGAGAGGTTGTGGATGTATAGATTTGCTAGTACTGGTGTTGTGGTGGTGACAGTGGGGATATCAACAATAATGGTGGCAGCATGTGGTGTTACCGATCCTGCTAAAATTTTTTCTCTTGCAGTGGTGGGGTGGACTTGCTTCCTTGCCCGTTTCTTTGTTGGTTGCTCTTTGGCAGCTTCCTGGGCCTTCCTCTTCCCCTTGGACTTTGTGGTTGGGGACTTGTCCTCAGAATTTGGCTCGTATTCCGAGCCTTCATCATTGGAAGAAGTTTCTTCCATATCTTGGACATGATCCTCGGTTAAGCACATGTTTATGCGGTCCATTTCATTCATGACCATGAGCATGTTGACTTTCGGTGGGATCTTTCTAGTCTTGTCATAGATGTCTACGACCTTCTGGAGCTTGGCGCGGTCCTCCATCAGTTTCTCCCTTGTCCAAAAGGGAGCGTCAGCGGTTCTGGTGGCTTCTTTTGAAGGGGAGGCCATTCTATAATTGAAAGAGTATATATGTTAAAAGAGAAGAAAAATGTGTAAAGAATTTTAGCATTGAAAAATGAAATCGCTTTTAGGGTGAAAACATAAGTTCGAAAACTATTTGGGTCCGAACGGTTTTTACTCCAAATGGTTTCAAGACTGTTTGGCTCCAAACGGTTCCACGACCGTTTGGCTCCAAACGGTTTCAGGATCGTTTGGCTCCAAGCGGTTTCATGACCATTTGGCTCCAAACGGGTTCGAGACCATTTGGCTCCAAACAGTTTCAAGATCATTTGGATTCAAACGGTTTTGAGACCGTTTGGCTCCAAACGGTTGAAACCGCGAGGAAGGTGAAACGTCGAGGTCGTTGGTTGAAAAATGAGTGGGAGCGGCAGATGACAGCGGAGGCGTGCACGTCGGCGGCGAAGATGGCACCGATGAAGGAAGAACTCATCGCTAATGTTCGGATTGGCAACGTTGGTTGGCTCTACCTTGCTGTTGCAGACGAAGAAGGTGATAGCACTGAGGGTGAAGGTGACGACGAAGATGAAGTGACAAACTGCGATAACGATGGAGATGAAGTCATGGAGGGGCAAAGAGATATAGTGGCGTCGGCAGCGACATCGGCGATGGTCATAGAGCGAACAGGAGTTAGGAGCAGAGGAACTGAATGGAACATTGTTCGCATGAGGGTTTAGAGAAACCGAGAATCAAGGAAAAGAAAATGATGGGGGGTTTATATTTATAGAAAACGTTAGGTGTCATTACAAATTCCCAAGGGCAAACAGTTTCGGGACCGTTTGGGGGTCCAAACGGTTTCGGGACCATATGGGTTCCAAACGGTTTCGAGACCATATGGGTTCCAAATGGTTTCAAGACTGAAAGGACCAAATGGTTTCGAGATCGAAAGGACCAAACGGTTTTGAGACCGTTTGAGTCCAAACGGTTTCGAAACCGTTAGGTTAAGATTTAATTGGATTTTATATTTTTATGTTTATTTTTTTTTATATTTTCAGATTAAAGATGATAAGCCTAAATCAAACAAAGAGATTAGAGAAAAAAAAACAAAACTAGGCAAAATAAATGGTGGTACTCAGATCTTGGGTTGCCTCCCAAGTAGCGCCTGGGTTTTACGTCGCTGGCCCGACAGAAATCCAGTTTGGTTATATTGATGCTGAGGGATCGTGGATCTCGATAGTTTGTTGTGGTATTTTGTCTGGTGGTGTATAATATCTCTTCAATCTATGGCCATTAACTGTCCGTTCTCCCCCATTATTATCAAATATGATGACTGCTCTGGTGGGGTAGATGTTTTTAATTGTGAAGGGTCTAGACCATTTCGTGCAGAGCTTTCCAGGAAACATCTTAAGCCTGGAATTGAAGAGGAGGTCCTTGTCTCCGACAGCAATGTCTTTTCTTTTGAGGTGTCCGTCGTGCCACATCTTTGTTTGTTCTTTATAGATTCTGGCACTTTGGTAAGTTGTCATTCTAAGCTCTTCAAGTTCTTGTAGTTGAAGTTGTCTATATTCACCAACACTTTTGAGATCAAAGTTCAGCTGTTTGATGGCCCACCAAGCTTTATGTTCAAGTTCAATCAGTAGATGACACAACTTTCCATACACCAGACGGAACGGGGTTGTTCCTATCGGTGTTTTGTATGCCATGCGGTATGCCCAAAGGGCATCGAGGAGCTTGGTAGACCAATCAGTACAATGTCTATTGACTATTTTTTCTAAGATAGCTTTCAATTGTCTATTTGAAACTTCAACTTGGCCACTTGTTTGTGGATGGTAAGGTGTGGCGACCTTATGGTTGAACCCATATTTTCGTAGGAGGGCTTCGAAGCTTATTTCCAGAAAATGGGTTCCTCCGTCTGATATGATAGTGTGGGGGCTCCGAATCTGGGGAATATGATATCTTTGAACATCTTGATGACCGGCTTGGAATCGCAGGATATGGTGGGTATAGCTTCTACCCATTTCGAAACATAATCCACAACGACCAATATGTAAGAGAATCCATAAGATGAGGGAAAGGGACCCATGTAGTCTATTCCCCAAACATCAAAAAGTTCAATTTCTTGCCATAAAGTGAGAGGCATTTCATTTCATTTAGTTATACCGCCAGAAAGCTTACATTTATTGCAGGATCTTACAAAATTGTAGGAATCTCTTGCTATTGTTGGCTAAAAGAAACCCGATTGTATAACTTTTAGAGTGTTCTTCTTCGAACTCATGTGCCCCCCAGTGGGGCTAGAATGACAGTGCTCTAAGACAGGGGTAATTTCCTCTTCTGGTAGGCATCGACGGTAAAGTCCATTTGTACATAGATGAAAAAGGTAGGGTTCATCCCAGAAGTATTGCTTAACATCATGGAGAAATGTCTTTTTATCGTGGTAAGAGGCGAAAGGGTGGATGATTCCTGTAGCCAGATAGTTCACTATGTCAGCGTACCAGGGAAATCTGGTGGTAATTTTCATAAGCTGGTCGTCAAGGAGGGAGTCTCAGATAGGTACATTGTCGTTGTCTTAATATTCGATGCGACTTAGGTTGTCAGTGACGACATTTTCCACTGCACTCTTGTCTTTTATTTCAAGATCAAATTCTTGCAGCATTAATACCCAGCGGATGTGTCTGGGTTTTACATCCTATTTCTGAATAAGATATTTGATGGCAGAGTGGTCTGTATATACTACGACCTTTGATCCAATTAGATAAGAATGAAATTTTTCAAAAGCATAGATGACGTCTAAGAATTCCTTTTCAGTAGTAGTATAATTCTTTTGCGCCTCATCTAACATCTTGGATGCGTAGTATATTACATATGGCTTTTTGTCTATTCTCTGCCCCAGCACAGCCCCTATGGCATAGTCTCTAGCGTCACACATTATTTCAAAAGGTTGTGACCAGTCAGACACTCTTAGAATGGGTGATGAGATTAGAGCATTCTTCAAAGTTGTATAGCTATGCAGGCATTCCTGGTCAAAGTTGAAATCAACATCCTTGGTCAATAGGTATGTCATAGGTTTTGCTATTTTCGAGAAGTCTTTGATAAATCTTTGGTATAACCCGGCATGACCCAAGAAGGCTCGTACTCCCCTTATGTCTTTGGGCAGTGACAACTTTGAGATGAAATCAATTATTGCCTTGTCTACTTCCATTCCTCTTTTGCTTACTCGATGTCCAAGGACAACACCTTCAGTCACCATAGTGACATTTTTCCCAGTTTAGGATAAGGTTTGTTTCCTCGCATCTCTGTAGGACTTTACTTAGGTTGAGCAGAGAATTATCAAAAGAATCTCCATATACTGAAAAATCATCCATAAACACCTCCATAATGGTTTCGGTTAATCCCCTGAAGATAGCAGTCATGCACCTTTGGAAGGTTGCAGATGCATTGCATAGCCCGAAGGGCATCCTTCTGAAGGTGTATGTTCTAAACAGACAAGTAAATGTCATTTTTTCTTGGTCTTTGGGGTGAATTGGGATTTGGTAAAACCCAGAATATCTGTCGAGGTAGCAAAATATTTTTTGGTGGGCTATCCGCTCAAGGACCTCGTCAAGGAAGGGTAAGGGAAAATGGTCCTTCCTTGTTGATTTGTTCAATTTTCTATAATCAATGCACATTCTCCAACCAGTAATGGTCCTTGTAGGTACTAGTTCATTCTTATCATTTAGGACAACAGTGGTTCCCCCCTTTTTAGGGACCACTTGGACAGGACTAACCCACTGAGAGTCAGAAATTGGATAGATAATACCCGCTTTCAAGAGTTTAAGAACTTCGAGGCGAACTACCTCATTCAGATTTGGGTTCAATTTTCTCTGGTGATCCCTCGAGGGTTTGAACTCTTCTATCATAGGTAGTTTATGCATGCATAGAGCTGGGTTTATGCCTGTTAGGTCAGTCATTTTGTACCCAATTGCTTTCTTGTGCTTCCTTAGTTCAGTGAGAAGCCTTTCTTCCTGGTCATCAATCAGAGAGGAGCTAATGATAACTGGACATAATTTTTCTTCATCTAGGAAGACATGTTTGAGCCCAGCTGGTAGAGTTTTCATTTCCAGGACTTTGGGTACTTCTGTTGTCTCTTATATGGAGACATATTTCAGTTCTTCAAAAGTGGCTTCTGGGGCTTTTTCAGTCTGCTCCAAGTGTTGCAGGCATTGCTAAACTAACACGTTGGTTAAAAATTCAGCTTCCGGATTTATTAGAGCATCCTCTAGGGCATCTGTTGGTTCTAGATTTTCTTGCTTGAGTTGAGACATTATATCAATAGCTTCAAGTAGAAGAACCTCTTCATGGATACTAGGGCTCTTCAGGATGTTGAAAACCCTTAATTGAACAGTTTCTTTACCCAGCCTCAAGGTAATTGTGCCAGCCTCGACATCAATTAATGCTCTAGTTGTGGCGAGGAAGGGTATACCAAAAATTATCGGGTACCTTAGGTCTTCTTTTATATCCATAATGACAAAATCACAAGGGACATAAGAGTCCCTCCCCACTCTTACTGGAATATCTTCAATGATTCCCAAGGGTGCAGTAAGGGTGGAATCGGCGAGCACGATGGTCATTTCTATAGGCAACAAGTCTATAAACCCCAATCTTTTGCACATGGAAAATGATATAATTGATATGCTGGCTCCCAAGTCGGCCAATCCCTTTTGACAAGAAGTGTTCCCAATAGAGCATTGTATGCCAAAGGAGCCAGGGTCCTTCTATTGTTTTGGCATTTTATTCAAAATAATATCAGAAGTGGTTTGGGCTAGCTTGACAGTTTCATGCTCCTCTGTCATATATTTCTTTGATAGCAAGGTCTTTAGGTATTTGGACCAGGCTGGGATTTAGGATAAGGTGTCGAGAAAGGGAATATCAACATAAAGTTTCTTCAATGCCTCTTTGAATTTCTGGAATCTAGAGTCTAGTCTGGTTTCCTTTAGCCTGCTAGGATAGGGTATCCTTGGCTTATATTGTGGAACCTCTAGTTCTTTGGGACCTTGTTCCTTTTCTTTCCTTTATTCAGCCTCTTGACCTAATTCTTCTGTTGGGATGATTTCAGTTACATCCCTGTCTTCTTGATTAACCGAGGTGGCTTCAGTAAGAGAACAACCAGACCTTGTTGTAACAACATTTAATTGTTCTAGTCTATGTTGATCGTGTCTTGGATTTTCTTCTGGCTGGCCAGTGAAAGTGCCCACTGGAGGTTTTACCTGAGCTGCTATTTGTGCTAACTGAGTTTCCATAGTTTTTTGCTGGGCTTGCTGGTTAGCCAGCATGGTTTGCTGTGATTGCAGCATTTGTCTTATCAAGGACAGTTCATCTGTCTGTTGTGGTAGGGCATTCTTCTGTTGGAACTGAGTGAATTGCTGCTGCCCTTGAGGTGGTTGTTGTTTAGGTGCTGGAAACTGAGGTTGTTGCGGCTGTTGTAGCTGAGTTTGTTGTAATTGCGAGTGTAGAGGAGGATGAGTATATTGGCAGTATGCAGAGGGATTTCTTGGGTAGTTGGATCTCTGGAAATTGTTTCTGAAATTCCCATGATTTTGGTTGTAGTTGCTTTGAAATCCAGGTGGTAGTCTGTTGGAGGATCCACCTTGTGTTTGATGTTGTGGGTTAGCAGTCCCCACAGGATTTCCATATTGAAAACCAGGATGATTTCTTGGTTGATTTGGATTATAGTAAGCTTGTCCTGGTATGGAATGAATGGAATTTACTTGTTCTGGCATCTGATCCTTAGGGTGTTCAATGATCGTCTCATACTGTGGTTGAGGTGGTTGCAAATCCATCATTACATTGTATAGGATACCACATGACAATGTGGGATGATATAATGCATGACAGACCTCGCAAGTTCTTGTGGATGCTTTAGCTTGTTGGGGGTTCTTTTTTCTATCATACTCCCCAAATGATGCTTCGAGGGCTTATTGTTTGTTGGTTATGGTCTTCAAAGCTTTGGATATGGCTTTCATTTCCATAGATTCTTCAGCTTTATAAACCTTTAGAACTCCTCCTGTGGTTGCCCTCCCCCAATTGGATTGATTTTCCGCTCTGCGAGTGACAATTCTCCAGGCATCTTTGTAGTTTTGTCTCATAAAGTTTCCTCCAGATGTGGAATCTAAGAACTTTTTAATTTCATCACTTACTCCCCTGTAAAAAGTTTCTATGAGTTGATTTTTTGAGATTCCATGGTGAGGGCATTTCCTCAAGAGTTCCTTGAACCTTTCCCATGAGTCAGCCAGTGACTCTCCTGGTAGTTGAAGGAATTGGTTGATTTGTCCTCTGATTTGGTAGGTTAGTGAAGGGGGGAAGAATTTCTCCAAGAACTTCTCTTCTAAGGGAGACCAGATGGTGATTGGCTCCCCGTCCAAAGAATTGTACCAGCTTAGTGCTCTTCCAAACAAGGTGAAATTGAAGAGTCTAAGCATGACTGCGTGCATGGTGGTTCCATCTTGTGGTACCAACCTGCAAAGAGGTTTGAACCTCTTCAAATGGTCCATGCAGTCATCTCTAACACTTCCAGAGAATGAGATGTCCTGCATTATTTGGATCCATTATGTCCTAATCTCAAAATTAGGTGTGTCGATGAGTGGTAGTTGGACTGGATGGTTATCTTCATAGTTCTTGGGAATAGTGTAGTCCCTTAGTTGCTTTCTCCTTATCAACAGTTGCGCAACAACCTTGGCTGCTTCATTCTCAGCACAGATGCGGGCTTGCTCTTCAGCCCGTACTTCAGCCTAAACTTGGGCGCGTGTGTCGGCGATGAGTTGCAGTCGCTGGGCTGCTATGGCAGCATTGACCCTTTCCATCACTAGTGCAGCTTGGCGTTGATATTTGTCTATTTGTCTGGCTCTTTGATGATTAAGTCTAATGCGGTGGTGGAAACTTCTCTCTACCTCATAGTCATACTCTGGATCAGGGGAGAATCGGAGATTATGTGATGGTTGCATACACGTCTTCTACCTAAGTAGAGGAAGAAACACACTTTTCAGATGATGTGGGAGATATGATGAAATCAAGAGAATATGGAGTAATATTAAAGAAAAAGTGTAAAAACCTAACCAACTAGCAAGATGATAAATGAAATTAAAACCTTCCGTTGTCCTCGAAATTTTTTGATGGAGCTTCCACTTGCGTGGAGTTGCGTGCACCACTAAAAATCCTGAAGATAGTAAGTCTTTTAGGTTTAGCCTTGCTTATACTAGATTAAAAACTCCACCCACGTATTCTAGGATACGTGGAAGTCTTATCGTAGTATAGTTAAGGGTCGAATCCACAGGACAATGGTCTTGTTAAGATCAACAAGATGGAAAATGTTAGAATTTCATTTAACTCCTTAAAAGTCAGTATTTAGATCAAAGAGTTGGTTTGGTTGTTTAAACTAAGTGCGAGTAAAGTAAAAGTAGGAAAGTAAGTTTAAGGTTGTAAACAATGTTGAGAAACCACTAGGATGTGATCGACTTTCGCCAACACTACACATGGATCAAAACATACATCACAATAACTTGGCTTGCAAAGAAAAGAGTCTAAATAGTTAGTATATTTGTAGTCTTAGCCTCCTTTCGAACAACTAACTATGAGAAATGTGGAAGTGTTGCAATGCCAGCCATCCCCAAACAAATGGTCACTTACTTTGCATCACTCCCCTCGCAAAGTGTGTTCCTCGACCCGTCAATGTTGTACTTTCATACGCAACTGATTCCATTTGATAGTATGAAAGTACAACAATGGAGGTGAGTTTACTCCACTTATTGAGAACACTTCTAGATACCAAACCAAATGTATAGTGACTACATACAATCTGGAACAAACAAGCAGTCAATATTCAAATCTAGAAGTACAAACATAGACAATTTGCACAAACAAATAATAGATAACACAAGTTGGTGATCAAGCAACTAGCATTCATTAAACGATTGATGTTGAACTAGAAAGATAGTGTTTTTCTATTGCAAACTTAAGAATTACAATGCATGAAATGAAAACACGGGTAGCGGGGCTACTCCCCGCACCCTAGTGTATAAGACTACTCGCTCATGGTAAGAACAAAGAAGGGGGCGAGAAGAGAGAGAGAGAGTGTGTCATCTCCACGAAGGAGGGAGGAAGGTCGACCCCTTGGAGAGAGAGAGCAACGATCTTCACACTTCATAGCTTGCTTGATGATGAATCTTTCTCTTCCCACCTTCTTTGTCGATGAGAGAGAAAGTAGCTTGGAGATGGAGTATGAATCTCAGACCGACAACCTCAGGGCAGTGGGTGAAGGATGGAATGGCTCTGGAACAATAGAGGAAGCCTTTTGACGTCTAAAATTTCATAATCTGTGAGGATCCCTTTGGGTTCTATTTATAGGATTTTGAGTGAGCCTTAAACGGTTTGGGGTAGGTGGGTCCAAATGGTCTTGGAGACCGTTTGGACTCTCTCAGTCTGGAGACCGTTTGAGTCCTCTCGGTCTGAAATCATTTGCTTTCATTCGATCTTGGGGTCGAGTAGATTCATACGGTCTCGGGACCGGTTGATCTCCATTCGGTCTTGGGACCGTTTGGCTTCATACAGTCTCGAGACCGTATAGGGTCTTGGGACTGGTTGATCTTCATTTGGTCTTGTGATTGTTTGACCCTTATTCGGTCTTGGGGCCATTTGGTCTCCATTCGGTCTTGGGACCGTTTGGTCTCCATTCGGTCTTGGGACCATCTGTCTTCCATTCGGTCTTGGGACCGTTTGGGAGTTTTTTTTGTGTGTTTTTCTATAAGAAGTGAACAGGAAAAGTTAATCTAATGGTATATTTACAAAAAGGTAGAAAGTTAAAGATTCTATCTAATTTTAACTAAGAAAGAGTATGGAAAACTGAGGAGAATTAGTAAGATAACATTGCAAAATGGGAGGTTATCATACCGACCCATAAGTCAATACTACCAACAACATTATAGGGATGTAATTAGAATTTATCAAGGAAACTAGGTACTATCGACTTAAATATCGGTAGTACCGACAACTGTCCAGGCGACTACAAATATCAGTAGTACCGACATGACGAGATCAGACAGATCTAAAAATTAATTCTAATCTAACATTTGGCAATTAATTACGACCTAGGTCACTTATATAACTTAGAGGGATTTTTCCCAACCCTATCAATCTTATTCTATTTTGTTGGACGACATCCCAGAGCAAGGAGAGGAGAAAGCAGAGAAGAAGGCCACGTTCTAGGAGATTTGGGCACCTCCTGAGGATGGATTTGCAGTCGGAAGGTAGAAAATCATCACATTCTCCAGAGGGGATCAACCAAACCATCTCTTCTTCACAAGTTCTTTTAGTTTTCTAAATGTTTCACACATTTTTCTTCTCCTCTTTCATGTATTTGAAAATGGAAACCATGCAGGGCTAAACCCTTGTTCCTAAGGCTCGGGAGTAACCTGGTTATGCATTGTTATTAAATTTTATTCATTAATATACCAATTTATCTTAATTTTTGGACTTATTTCTATGAGATTGTCATGAACTATCCATGCTTGATCACCATAGGTAATTATCTAGACCTTTAATTGCTTTTAAAAAGGAAATTAATGGTTGGAAAATGCATATAAATACATGTTTTATATCGTCCTTTGAAAAAGGTGCCTTACTAATGCAAAGAGATTACCCATAGTTTTCGATAAAGCACCTAACTAATAAAAAAAATGATATGAGAGTGGGATTGATATTAAATTAGGTAGTGAATTACGTCGTGAGAGTGGGTAATTCTTGCTACATGCTCTTAGTCCAGGGTTAGGAGAGATATTTATTAGTGTCATAGTGTTAATTGCAATGTTAACTGAGGTGAAACCGTAATACTAAGGAATTCACTCCAATTGAGATCAACAACCAGTGATTTAGATTCATTTTCAGCTTTTGATAGTTGAACCATTCAATCACGTTTTCACCGGCCTAGCTTATTGCATTATAGTTAGTAATAGTTTTTGAATTTACTTCCCTGAGTTCGACATCCGACCTCATTGGCCTATATTACTCTAATAGCATGCACTTGCATTTTAGGGTGTATATTAAATCCCTATCAATTTTTTGGTTCCGTTGCCGAGGAAATGGAAAACCCAACACTACGAGTACAGTGATTGGCCACTCTAGGCCACACCCTTTATTTTTTTTTGTTCTTTCTAAGATGAATTTCAAATATCATTTATCTAATCATTAGTAATCGTGTTCTCACATCATTTTTAAGTTTCAAATATTAGTGCATCTTTCACACCCAAACCATGGAGAGTCTGCTCCATCCATTACAGATCAGGAGGAATTTTTTAACAGAGTGTGAGAGTTTGCAGTTTCAGTTGAGGAGATCATACCAACTCCACCAAATCTAGAAGAATAACCAAAAAAAGTAGATATGGGTGATGCAGAAGCTGAAGAGCAGACCATATGGGAGAATATAAAGGCATCTTCTACAACAACTCTGTTGGGCCCAATCAAAAGGCAGGCTATCAATGTGGGCAACTACGAGATAGATCCTGGCTTGGTGGTGCTAGTTAAATCACAAGCATTCTAAGACCACAACACTAAGGATCCAATGACGCATATCAACAACTTTGTTGAGAGTTGTGGCATGGTGAAGATTGATAGAGTGCCAGTGACCATCATATATCTGAAATTGTTCCCATCCTCACTAGTGGATAATGCAAAGGCATGGTTTCAAAATCTCAAACTAGAATCAATAGAAACATGTGACTAGATGATTGATTCCATCAAAGTCTCAACAATAAACATGCCTCATATCATATAAGATAAGGCCACAACAAAGATCAAGAACAATAGAAATAACACAAGGGAGGCATGTATCCTACACCCACATCCCGGTAGTGTAGAACATTTCTAACTTTGTATACCACTCTCATGGATATACTTAGTTAAGGACTACAAACCTTTGTTCCCCAACACATACCAGCCAATCCCGTTGTCAAGGTAGTGTAGCTAAGGTACATATCCTTACTCCTATGCACATCTTCCCAGATTATACAAAGAGCACAAATCATACATACAAAGTGGCCAACAAAGCATGTAAGAGGAATTAAACATTGATGAACCTTAGGACAGTGAAACAACTAGCATTATATATATGAAATTTGTGTTTAACAATATTATGACATAGGAGTTACTCCCCCATGCCCAAGAATAAGAGATCTACTCATCCATGGTTGTAGAAAGTAGATACAAATAGTAGAAAGTAGTGCTAGACATCATAATAGAAGGAAATAAATTTGGATGTGTGTGGAAGAAGGAAGATATACTTGGAACTTCGGTCAAGGATTCGCAAATCCATCCTTGCTACTGGAAATTCTCCAAAAAGCTTCACTTCCGAGTGGAGAGAAGAGAACGACGGAGATTCTTACTGCAATTGTTCAAAAACAAGGAATAAGAAGAAGTTTCCCTCCTGAGAAACCAACTTTTCTCCCATGGAACACCTTCAACTCCTCCTTGCTCAACCTTGCTTGAGTCCCACTCTAAAAGGTCCCATATATTCTGTGATAACTGTCCCAAGACGGCTTGGGGTCATTTATATAAGCATGAGGTAGTTAAATTTGCATTTGAGTGAAATCTACAGGTCACATGACACATCTTTTATAAGACATGGCATGTATTATGCAATAACAAAAGTCTGGATCAAGTTCTGGGAGTTTACACGACGTGTCTTTAATAAGATATGACATGTCTTTAATACGACACAACATGTTTTTAATAAAACACGGCATGTTGCTACAAATCTGGAGTTATGCATTCAATTTCTAGACTGAGACACGGGGTGTCTTAAATAAAACACGTCATGTCTTTTTAAGACACGGGGTGTCTTAATTAAGACACATGGTGTCTTTATCAGTTTCAGCAACATTGATTTTCTGAATGTCTAGATGATTGGTGAATGTCTTTATGGATGTTATAAGGGCGTTTTCTCCCCATTTTGATGCCAATTTGTTGTACCTACAAAACCAACCATAGAGCAAGTAAAGACAACAATAAAGATGGAAAATCTAGCATGATTAAGAGTGATTATTGAGTGAAAATGATTTAGAAATGCAACCAAAAGTGGTCCAAAATATGAAATAAAATGTGTACATCAAATTCCCCTATGCTTAAACCATTGCTTGTCCTCAAGAAAAAAAGTGCATATAAACACAAATGAAGGAATTGTTAAGATCATGCATAGATCAAATGAAATAAAAAGATGTGTATAAGACCAAACCAAGCATGATCAACATGTTTATATTCATAGCCATCAATTCAACTTAAACACCCAAGAAAGAGATTTTTAGTTCAGTAGGGGTGGTCAAAATTAGATGAATCAATCAATTAAACAACACTAAGTAGAATTTGGATGACCAAGCCAAACAATTAGTGGATGTACAACTCAAACTCTCAACTATTAAGGATAAAAATGATGAAATCTTAGTTAATATAAACAATCTTAGTTGAACTCTTTTTATTTTCTTAAATATTACTTTGGCAATGGATTGCAAGTTTCGACACTCGGCTGCTAATGTAGGCTTATGCACATGTGGAGTGTCGGTTGGGGTGTTTTACCCTCTTTTTTGAGATATACCACCTAACCATTGTTGTCAGGTCGGGCTTACACTAGGCTAGCATGATATGTGGGCAATTTGCCATCTTTTAAGGGGTATGAGGGTGAAATAAGCCAAAAGAAATTTTAAATTTTTTCCACAACATAAGAGAGTCAACTAAATTGCAACATTAGCTAGATTTCATTCATTTGTTTTGAAAAATTTTCACTAAAAGAGTGGTTGAAAATGCACTAAGAGCTTGGCAAGGGAATCCCATATTCTAACTGATGTTGTAAAATTGATTTACTCATAAAAATTGAAACCATTACATGTTTTAAGCAATCAAGGATGTGAAAGATGAATGTTCAGGCTAGAAGCATGAACCAGAGTTAAGCACATGTTTATTGATACAATGTTTCATTTGATTAATGTATGCCTTTTACAATTTCTCCAAATGATATTTCTCAATAAAAGAGGATAATAAATTAAGAATAGGAGGGATTCAATCCACTTATATAAGATAAGCCTAATATCATACTGGATTTACCACAAGAAGAATAGAAACTAAAATAAGAGCTAAGAAAAAGATGATAAATGGGAAATGAAACTACAATACCAGTCGATTCCCCCCCTCCCTAAGCTTGAAATATGCATTGTCCTCACTATAGAAATCAAAAAAAGAGAATAGAAACTAGGTACCTCATCATGGCGGAATTGTCAAGGTGGTGGGCATGTGCTTTGATTTGAGGATGGGAATTGTTGCGCCATAGATTTGCACCTCTTTGTCAGTCTAGCTTTTATTTGGGATAAAGATGTACGCTTATGAGTTACAGTAACAATAGTATGTTTGACAACAATGTTGTTTGTCCCTTCATTCTCTTCTTCAAAATAACTAGAATTAGATTCAAAGAGAATTTTATCATCACCAAGAAATGTGCCAAGGCATCGTGGAAAATGATATTTATCTTGCTTGAAGAATCATCCTGTGGAGTATGTGCAGATTTCTTCTTTTGAGATGCATTATCATTGCTCACATTGGAGTCAACACCTTCATATGATATTGTCTTTGATAGTGAAATAGATTCTCCTATAGCCACTCCACTCGTCAAGGTAAATGACGTGAACGTCTCCCTTAGATTCACCTCTAGTTGGTTAGGCAAAGAACCAGAAGGTGATTGTTTATTGGCAAGAGCTAGTTGAGCAATTTGATTCTCTAACATCCTAGTGTGAGTGGAAATCCCATCCACCTTAAAATAAAGTTGAAAAATGGCATCCTTTAACAGCTCCCTTTGTTGGTGAAGCTCATCATTTTGCTTAATTTGAGTTGAGAAAAATGTCTCAAGCATAGACTTCAAACTCAGGTTGGGTTGTAAATGTTGTTGTTGATGGATGAAATTGGAGCTAAAATTGTTGTCGAGCTCTGGTATCTCTTCAAATTGTAATGGTGTGGCAAAACATGAAGAAGGAGTGTGTCCTGATACTCCATATGCATCACAAATTACTTCAGCAACTTGCTTTCCAAAAATAGAGCTTAAAGAAGAAAGCTGGCTGCTCTAGTCAGGACTCCATTGGCAATTATAAAATGCCATGTCTTCAATAATGGCATAAGCGTCCCTTTATGATTTGTCCATTAAAGCAGCATTTGCAGCAACATCAATAGATATCCTTGCATTGTAGAATAAGCCATTATAGAAAGTTTGCAATAGAAGCAAATTGCTCAAACCATGGTGTGGACAAAGACATAGAAGGTCTTTGAACCTTTCCCATGTGTCATACAAGGTCTCTTAATGCCTTTGAGAAAAAT
The DNA here is from genome assembly GCA_963693085.1 of Alisma plantago-aquatica. Classification (NCBI taxonomy): domain Eukaryota; kingdom Viridiplantae; phylum Streptophyta; class Magnoliopsida; order Alismatales; family Alismataceae; genus Alisma; species Alisma plantago-aquatica. The sequence continues at coordinate 1,512,977,330 of OY856410.1, read as the reverse complement.
TGATGAGCTTACTTATCAATTGTGCGGTCTTTCTTGGTGGAAAGTATTTGGCTAAGAAAACTTTAAGGAGTTCATCCCAGCTATTGATGGAGTTTCTTGGCGAAGAATAGAGCCACACTTTGGATCTGTCTCTCAAAGAGAATGGGAAAAGAAGAAGACAAACTACACCAGTAGGAACACCATCTATCGAGAAAGTTCTTAGCAACTACAGAAATTCAGCAACGTGGAGGTTTGAATCCTCCATTGGCGTCCCTCCAAATTAATTCTACTGTATCATATGTATAATTTTGGGGCTGATAGAAAATTCATTTGCCTCGATTGGTGGGATATTGATAGCCCCATTGATTTTTGTAGCATCTATAACAATGAAGTCTTTAAGGGAACGATCATCTTCCATGATTACTCTTTCTTGTTGAGATGTATGCTTGGGTGAAGATGGTGGTAAAGATGTTGGTGATGGTATTTGTGAGTCCTCTGGATCTATTTGAGTTTCACTCGTCCTTTCTTTATGAAGGCCACAAACATTGTCCTCAAGTTTGGGGTCTTGTCATGTAGAAGGTTCAAGACCCCTTTTGGATCGACTTATATAGTCCTACAAGTAAAGATGGCAAGTAAAGTACAAGAAAGAAAATGGAAGATAAAAAAACAAGATGATGATGATGATCATGATGGAAAGAATGATGGTGGATATGACAGGTGGTGGGGTGATCTAGTCTCATTTACAATTCAACACTTCTTACTCTAACAAAAATATCGATGCTCCCCGACAACGACACAAAAAACATGTTAGCGTGTGTGCGCAAGTTTTAATATTTATAAACTCAAACACTACCCTGCAAGTATACGGGTGCATGTAGTATTATCGAGGTCATCCAAGGAGCAAGGTATTTCTAGGCACAAGAGTATTGAACTTCAACCATCTAGATCTTTTTAACAAGAGGGGTTTTGTTATGTTAACTAATCAATTAAAAGGAAATGAACTAAAACACAAAACACTTGTATTAAGGATCAATTTGGATTAGGGATTATTGATGATAGGGTTTCACATCCACATCATAACATGAAGAACAACAAAGATCAAGAACACTAGAAATAACACAATGGAGGCATATATCCTACAACCACCTACCGGTAGTGTAGAATAGTCCTAACTTTGTATACCACTCATGTGGATATACTTAGTTAAGGACTACAAACCTTTGTTCCCCAACACATCTCAACCACTCCCATGGTCAAGGTAGTGCAGCTAAGGTACATCTCCTTACTCCTATGCACATCTTCCCAGATCATACAAAGCGCAGAAATCATACATACAAAGTGGCTAGCAAAGCATGTAAGAGGAATTAAACACTTATGAACCTTAGAATAGTGAAACAACTAGCAATATATGTATGAAATTCGTGTTAAACAATGTTATGACATGGGAGTTACTCCCCATGCCCAAGAACAAGAGATCTACTCGTCCATGGCTGTAGAAAGTAGATACAAATAGTAGAAAGTAGTGCTAGACATCATAATAGAAGGAAATAAACCTGGATGTTTGTGGAAGAAGGAAGATAGACTTTGATCTCTAGTCAAGGAGTCAAAAATTTGTCCTTGCTACTGGAAATTCTCCAAAACGTTTCACTTTTGAGTAGAGAGAAGAGAACTTCATAGATCCTTGCTGCAATTGTTGGAGAAGAAGGAAGAAGGAGAAGTTTCCCTCCTGAGAAACCAACTTTTCTCCCATGGAACACCTCCAACTGCTCCTTTCTCTCCCTTTCTTGAGTCCCACTCCAAAAGGTCCCATATATTCCATGATAACTATCCCAAGATGGCTTGGGGTCGTATATATAAGCATGAGGTAGTTAAATTCTCGTTTGAGTGAAATCTGTAGGTCACACGACGTGTCTTTTATAAGATACAATGTGTCTTATGCAATAACTAAAGTCTAGATCGAGTTCTAGGAGGTTACACGATGTGTCTTTAATAAGACACAACATGTTTTTAATAAAACATGGTGTGTTTCTGCAAATCTAGAGTTATGCATTCAATTTCTAGACTGAGACATGGGGTGTCTTAAATAAGACATGTCGTGTCTTTTTAAGACATGGGGTGTCTTTATCAGTTTCAACAACATTGATTTTCTGAATGTCTAGATGATTGGGGAATGTCTTTATGGATGTTTAATGGAATTTTCTCCCCATTTTGATACCAAATTTTTGTACTAACAACCCAAATCATAGAGCAAGTAAAGACAACAATAAAGATGGAAAGTCTAGCATGACTAAGAGTGATTATTGGGTGAAAATGATTTGGAAGCGCAACCAAAAGTGGTCCAAAATATGATATAAAATGTGCACATCAATGGGTAGGCAAAGATATTATACTATGGACTACATAAAGGGGAGAAGATTGGTATGGATAGTGTAGGAGCAAGTTTCTTCTTAAACAACAAGCCATCCATGTGTCATGAGATTCTGAAGAACATGGCCAAGAATCAGTCATGGGGAGATGAAAAAGAAGTCTCAACATCAGTTAAAAGCATTGAGGAGTCTAAAATCATTATGTGTCTGAATAAGAAGTTTGAATACCTCACAAGGATGCTTGAGCAAAAATCTGGCACCTCATATGGAGGTGAGGAGGAGGATTTCATGTACTTGGGATAGTAGTATCAACAGGACATGGGCCCCAATAAGATAGATAAAATTGAAGACATGCTAGGCAAGCTAGTAAGTCAGAATGAGAACTTAGGGGACCATACAAAATAGGTGTAGCAAAATCATGAGGCATTGATCTGTAGCATCCAAAATAAATTTTCTCATCTAGCATTAGAGGTGGCCTCCTTGAAGAATCCCATTCAACAAGAATTTCTTGAAAATGCAGAGCAAGCTCATCAACATTACTAGGTGAAATTTATCTCTATTATCAAGGAAGTAGAGCACTCCATTGAGGAGTCACCCAAGAAGCACACTCCAGAGCAAAATTGGATGTATGTGCCAAAAGTTCCATTCCCTCACAGCCTGTATGGAAGACCATGAGGATGAAACACACCAGACAAGGAACTTCAAAGTTCCACCACTAATATGTCACTACCTCATGTTCTAGAATAGGTTCCTATGAAACAAGAACATGTGGAGGTTCTACTTCAGAGTGGAACAATAATGGTATACAAGGAGGCACCCACAAGTCAAAAGGAGCAACCACATGCCATTCCATTCACAAAATATGTGCCAAATTATATCCTAGAAGGTGACGTTGAAGCAAGCTTAGGGAGGAGATCCCTAATGTGCCATATAATCCACCACACAAGCATATAGAGAAGCCACATGTTCCATTCCCAGATATTATAAAGCCAAAAAAAAAGAGGAGAGGAAATTTAAGAAGTTCCTAGATATCTTTAGAAATCTCCAAATCAACATTCCACTCGTGGAGGTGATAAAGAAAATTCCTGCATAAGGAAGATTTTTGAAGGATATCATCAACAAGAAAATAGAAATTAAAGATACAAATGTTTTGTGTGTTGATGAAGTGGTGAGTTCCATAATCCAAGGAACTTTGTCAAGGAAAATAAAAGATCTAGGATGTTTCTACATCCCTTGTTCTATAGGCAATCAACATTTTCAACAAGCATAGTGTGACTCTGGGTGAGCATAAATCTCCTACCTCTTGCTACTTTTTGAAAGTTGGGATTGAAAAAGATGAAGAAAACATCAATGACAATTGAATTGGCAGATGGATCAATTGTGAGGTCGTATGGGATATGCAAGGATGTTCTAGTCAAAGTTGACAAATTCATCTTTCTCGTTGACTTTTTTGTTATGGATATGCCCGAGATTAGAGGACCGAAGACATTGTTAGGAAGGTAGTTCCAAGTTGCAGTCGATGTGATCACTACCATTAGTAGAGGTTACTTGACACTTGGGATAGACGATGACAGAGTGGAGTTTAGACTTCAGATGAATTTTCACAACCATCCCGTGATAGCCCAAGATGAATAAAAATGCATCTTGTTGAGCCTAGGACATTAAAAAAGGGAAAACAAACCATATTTTTGTTCTTTACATTCAAATTTGTAGCTTCATATATTTTGTTGCATCTCATTAGTTTTTATATAAAAAGGTGCCTTGATTATGTTTATGTGGTATGCAGGCTAATGATAAGTTGGTATTACTGACCGATGAGTCGGTAGTACTGGTGACATCATAGGTTGAGTGAATAAAAATTCAAAGGAACTCGATACTACTGACCATAGGTTTGGTAGCACTGACATTTTGCTAAAAAGGGCTAAGCTAGCTGATATGGACTCGGTACTACCAACAAGAAGTTGGTAATACTAACAGAAACACAAGCTCCATGTTTGAAATATTGAGATCATGCTTGGAAGTATCAAGAAAATTCAAATACTTGGTACTACTGACATCAAGTCGGTAGTACTGACACCGGAAGACATAGATGCCGCAACAACCCTATTCATTCCAGGGGACATTCTACCCCTTTGATCCTACCATGCCACAACCACCACCACCACCCTTCTTATTGGTTCCACTATTCCACCTCTTAAATTAGAATTATGACTATGTTGACATAGTCAAGTTCAAGCTTAGAGGGGTGCTGGAACAACTCTATCCCTTAGTTTTTATTTTTTAGTCTATATTTGCTTTTTAGCTTTTATTTTACTAAGTTGTAGGATCCAAAATTTATCTAGTGTAAAAGTGGAGCTTAATTCATGATTCCTGCCAATGTCATGTGCTCTCGCATGTTTGTAATGGAAATTAAAATGCTTTTTTGTGTGTCTTAGTTGCAAATTTCTTGAGTTTCACCACCTAGAAGAAGTGTATGGGCTAGTCATATTAAGGACATTTGATATGAATGGACATCTTAATTGTTCATGTAATGTGGATGAAGATGATGTTTCAGCCTAAATTGATCAAACAATTAAAGATATCTTAAATTGAAGTTAAAGAAACAAATCCTAAGGTTACCCTATTCACAGGTCATTACAGAGGGACATATCATTATTCATGAAAGGAATTGTATTTTAATTATGTGATTCCATCCATTATCCGTTCATTTTGACTCACCACCTTAATATGATCAAGTAATCGGAATTATTTACTATTATTTACATTGCATGGCATAACAAATAACATGATAGTTAGTTTCTCTTTGATTGTATTAGTTACAAAATGAAAAAAAAATGTTATTATGCATAAACATTTTTGTGCATATCATTCTAGTTGAATAACAATTACATATAGATTGCATGCATTTATTATCATTCATTTCTATATCAAGGGGATATATTTGTTTCTATTGAAATAAGACGGTAGGGGTACACATCCATACCCTCAGAAGAAAAAATAAGAAAAAAATGAAATGAATGAAGTATGTTAGTGAAGCCCAAGCATAACTTTCCACCATGCTAAAATATTCGACCAATATTTTTTTTCAATGTTATGAAATAAAGAGGGAGAAAGGATGCCATGAACTCTTCTAAAAGAGATGAAAACATGCACATGATGTATTCTCTTCTTTACTTTATTCTCATCCATTTGATGAGATTTTCATTACATGCATCATTCCACTCAAAATTTTAGGCATTAAGATTCATGCATTTGTCATCATCTTCACCATATAGGTTCATTATGTTTTATTTTTGCATAAATAATTCAAAACTTGTGATTCTTCATAAGCCACCTATTTCATTCCGCCCATTACTCATATCGGTAGGCGACTTAAATGATTATTCTCCTCAGTCATTCTTATAAGGAGAACTTCTTCCAAGTAGTTGGTAGATAGGAAAGAGAAATGTAGATAGGGAATCACATGATGCACCAAGCGGATTCCTAATTGAATATGATATTGACTGCTATCTTGACAATGTTCATTGATCTGAGGGTGGATAGCTTTTATGGATATTTTTAGTCACTTTAGAGTAGTTGATTGTTCAGTGGTCAATAAAGGCAAGTTTGGGACCGCCAGGTGGGGATGATTGAGAAATGAAATTCATACTTTATGTCCTTCTACAGACTTATGTATGATAGATCCAATGGTGTGTTGCTCGAGAATGAGAAACATGTACGCTTAGGGGAGTTTGATGCACTAGATAATTATCATTTTCATAGGCTATATATCAGTGAGTTTTGTGCCCTTATTAGTCATTTTCATATAAATTTGTGCAGTATTTACTATCATTAGCTTGTGATACTTAATTGCATCAAATAAATGAAATTTTAATATTCCCGAATGATTAAATAAATTTTGAGAGATTATATTCTATTTTAGGAAAAATTTACGAGAATCTACACAACTCAGTACTACCAACTTTGGAGTCAGTGATACCAACACTTGCTCAGTTTGGACCAGAGAAAAATCAAGAAGACTCGATAGTACCGACCCATAAGTGGATACCACCAACAACATCATAGGGATGGACATAGAATTTATTAAGGAAACTCGATACTATCGACTTCAATCTCGGTAGTACTGACAGCTACCCAGGCGACCGCAACTATCGAAGGCGTCAGTAGTACCGACATGGTGGGATCAGATAGATCTAAAAATTAAGTCTAATCCAACGGTTTGCAATTAATTACACCCTAAGTCACTTATATGACTTAGGTATTTCAATCAACCCTATCAATCTCATTCTATTCTGTTGGACCACAACTGAGAGAAAGAAGGGGAGAAAGTAGAGAACAAGGCTACATTCCGGGAGATTCAGGCACCTACAGAGGACGAATTTGCAGCTGGAAGGTAGCAAATCTTCACATTCTCCAGAGGGGATCAACCATACCATCTCTTCTCAAGGTTTCTTGTAGTTTACTAAATGTTTCCCATGTTTGTCTTCAACTTTATCATGTATTTGATAATGGAAATCATGCGGGGATAAACCCTTGTTACTTAGGACCTGGGAGTAGCCCGGTTATGCATTGTAATTGAATTTTATGCATTAATATATCGGTTTCTCTTAATTTCTAGACTTATTTCTATGAGATTTCCATGAACTATCCATTCTTGATCACCATAGGTAGTTAATTGGACCTTTAATTTCTTTGAAAAAGGAAATTAAAGTTGGAAAATTCATAGAAATACACATTTTATATCACCCTTTGACAAAGGTGGCTTACGAATGTGTAGAGATTACCTAGAGTTTTCGATAAAGCACATAACTAATAACACAATTGATGTGAGAGTGGGATTGGTATTAGATTAAGTAGTGAATTACGCCATGAGAGTGGGTAAATTTCTATAGGCTCTTAGTCAAGGGTTAGGAGAGACATCTATTAATGTCATATTGTTAATTGCAATGTTAACTTTGGTGAAACCGTAATCCTAAGGAATTCACCCAATTGAGATAAAAAACTAGTAACTTAGATTCATTTTCTACTTTAGATAATTAAACCATTCAATCAAGTTTTCATCAGCCTAGTTGATCACGTTATAGTTAGTAATAATTTCTAGATTTACATTTCCTTGAGTTCAACATTCGTGCCTCATTGGCCTATATTACTCTGATAGCATGCACTTGTGTTTTAGGGTGTATAGTAAATCCCTATAATGGTGTGGTATGGGAAGCATGATGGTTGGACATGGCTTCCATGTTCCTATGTGTGCATTGGGAGGGAGAAAGGATGAGGCTCTCTGCCTGTGACATATGGGTTTACCATTGGCTGTATGACGATCTAAGTATGGAGAAAAGCAATCCCCACTAACAAAAAGTGGAGGGTGCAAATACACGGTCCCAACATCAAGCCCTCTCATTAATTGAGGGAAGTTTAGCGGATCACTAACTTATTTAAGTTAGTTAATGTCAGTAATCATTTTTGTTACTTAGGGAATATTGTAAAAAAAATACCTCTCAAATTTTAACTCCAACGTAAGTGACATGTTATCTTTTGGTTCAAAATTTTCTTGTTCTTCTCATAGAAAAGAATTAATTCCATATGGTGATGATTAAGGGTTTTAATAATTGATGTACATATTTAATGGTGTAATAATACACTCAAATTTATGAAGTTCTAATCTCTCCCCGACACAAACCCTAACACATCGACGATCTATGGTGATAGGGTTACGTTAGTGGTAGCCACCCCCATACACAAATCTTCTTGTCTCTCTCTTGCAAGCTCAAACATTTGTTGGTTGTGGGATTTAGATCATACATGTGTGCATGTTCTTGTTCAACAGAAGAGGAACTTTCATAGTAGTGTCTGAAATTGAAGACTAGAGAAGAGGAAGAAGAGGTATCTGAAATTGTAGGTGTGGAGGATGATAGAATAGAGGAGCATATAGAATTGGTGATGGTGTCTAGAATCTTATCAGACATGTCATATAACTTCAAAGACATTAATCAAAGAATGGGCGCTAATTGGAAAAGTTCTATTCAAATGCATTGATGTAGTAACCTTCATCATTCAGTCCATCCATTAGAAGGATTAACAAAAGGTTATCAAAGGTGGCCCGTGGAATTTTGATAACAAGATCCTACCAGTGAAGGAAGTCTAAGAAAATGATCAACCTAGTCATATAGTTTTAATGGAATGTCTGATCAGGGTTTTTATCTATAATATTCCATTGGGGTTTTTTTCGGAGGTGGCAATTTTGAGTGTTGCAAAAAATATCGACAGGGTGTTAAATATGGATAGAGATGAATTGGGATGGGAAACCTTGACCAGAGTTCAAATTGTCTTATATGCTACAAATCTGCTGAAAAGAATACAAAAAATCAGAGGAAGGGATGGGGCCGTGATCAATCTAGACTTGAAGTATGACCGAATCCCAATTTTGTGCTATAAGTGTGGACTATTGGGACATGTGGACAAGGATTGTAAGTCCTTAGATGAGGAGGATGATACACGTAGGGAGTGGGGTTCTTAGATCCGTGCCTCACTAAGGAGACCAAGGATTCCTGTAGTAGATGAATTATTTGGAGATCGTCATCCGAAGATGAATAGGGTAGTCAACTTTCACACGATGAGTAGTATGTCTACCCAAAAGTCGGAGGAATCTGAAGCATCAGTAAGGTCAAAATCTCTAAGGTCTGGGGACCTGAGGGGGGTTACTAAGTTATATGTATGTGTTTGATCTATATTGTAGGTTCATGATTCTGTGGCTGACCCATGCCCTCTCCTAGGGGCAGTGCCAAGTTGTGATTGAGGTGGCGATGTGGCCCACAAACATGTTGATTTAGTGTTGTCCCACAAGTCTTCACATTCAAGGAGTTGTTGACTAGGAACTTGAGGAAGGCGGTTACCTCATGCGCATTGGACTGTCGATCAAGACCCAAAGTGGTCTGGATCATATCCACAGTTGGCTTTGATCTTCCCTAATTATTTTCTACCACATCATTCTCCTATACATGGCAGAGTTACTATGACAAGAGCTTGTCAGAGCACATAGAAAGGAAAGGGGAGAGGAGGTCTAGGATTGTTAGGTGGCCACCAAGGATCGATATGGAGAAGAAACCTTGGAGTTGACCTCAAATCTGACTGGCGACACCTACTGCGGGAGCCCAAGACACCCACCATGGAAGATGCCATGGACACATCTAAGAGAAGGAAGCATGGGGGAGGGGACTACAAATAAGTTTGTCATTGAGTAAGGGTAAACCCATTTACCCTTTACCCACACCCTATAGGGGAAACGTAAGTGTAATTGATTGTCTTACCCTTTACCCGCCTACTCAGTATCCTCTAACCCGCTTCCTTTGTGGGTAAGGGTAAGGGTAAGGGTAAGGGTAAGCCATTATCCAAAACCCTCTAACCCGCAATCTGCAACTTTTTATGTATAATACATTAAATACATAGTTATTGTGTTTTTCATGTCTATGGATTATCAATATTTTGTGGTCTTCAATTAATACAATTTTTGATATTCTTATCTACTTCTTACTTAAGTAATTTGATTGTATATATAACACCAATTTGGATGTGTAAGACACACATGTATGACATTATGAGATTTTATAGTTTATGTAGCATTTTATATTTTGTGTGTGTGGTATTTTTAATTATTTTGGGACTTATGATCAGGCATTCTAAAAAACATGACATTGTAAGAACGTAGGTATATAATAACAAGATCTAATCATTAAATGGTATCAATTATGATAGAAACAATGACATTCTATACACATAGTCATATAATAGCAGAAATCAATCATTCATGTACCATTAGATGCATATTTGTGGTGGTATTATATACTTAATTTGTACTTTTTAATATGTGCAATAATATTTTGGAGGGTATAAGATACATGTGTTTGCAATGACAACTTTTATGGCGTATTGTCATGTGTTATTATATTAGTATAGTCAGTCCTTTTTTGGAGGGAAAATTATTTTTCCATACATTGATGTTAGGATTAATAGTATATGTATACAAAACAACCATTCCCTAAGTAACAAATTTTTAGTACAACATGAGCTTTGTGTATAATGTTGTAGAAGAGTACTTAGAATCATTTTGAAATTTCACATACATGTGAGCCATTATTATTAACATTCACACAAATTTTTCGAAGATATATAAAATTCCCGGTCCACCCTTACCCTCCTCGTTTTCCCTATTGGTAATAGGATAAGGGTAAGGGGAGGGTAAGGATATTGGTGGAGTGGGATTTTACCCATACCCTTACTAGCCACACTTTGTGGGGAAGGGTAAGGGTAAGCCCTTACCTGCCCATACCCTTCCCATTGAAAGACATAGCTATGGAGAATGAAACCAAGGGAAAAGGAGAGAGAATGAAAGACTGGGACAAAATTGGAAGTTGGGGGGTTCAATTACTCAAAATAGTCGAGCATCAGAGCCTATTGGTTGTGCTAATGGAGCCTTGCTGTAGCAGCTACTACAATACAGACCAAACTAGGAAAATCACTCCTAGTTATTAGATTAGGGGATGGGTTCTATGGGACTTGATCCTATGATTGAGGTGGATTGCACCCAAAATGAGAGGGATAAGAAGCACACCCTATATTGGGACGCGCGTCCAATTGAGCCTATTAAGGTTAAATGTCCAAAATAAAATCACATATTAAATGGAGATAGTTAGATAAGCATACCTTGTGGTTTATAGATATGAATGAGGAAATTATTGTGTATGTGGATTCATAATTGAGATCTCTGCAACATTAACTACATTAGGTATAAAGTGGGTCACATTGATGAGGTTCAATATTGGTTTAAAGAAGGTGATGTATTAAAAGCATTTCTGTTAGTTCAACTATCAAATTAAAGTCACATATTCTAACGTTATTCATTGATGTGATCAAATTAGGGTATCATAACACCCAAACTATGAAATTGATATCGATCTGAGTAAGAATTCCACTTGATGAGAGAAATAGAGTACAATAGAGGAGAGATATAGTCAAGTTTTCACATTCTTCTCTCCTTAAAGAAATTTCATTTTTGAAATTTGTCTAAGATCATAGTCAGAGGTCAAGTTGACATTCATCATTGTCATATCACTAATCCTAGGTGCCAAGGCATCCTCCACTATGGGGCTCACACTTAGGTTCTCATCATCAAGGGCATACCCATATGAGTTATATACAAGTTACTTGGTGTTCCAACATATTATAACATCAACTTGACATTAGGGTTTGATAACCCACATCCCTACTACATTAGGTTTTTCTCATGTATTCACACAAGCTCAAGGTGTGTTGCTGAGATCTATGTTATCAATATCTCAAATGGACAAGTTCATCATCATGACTTTCAACTAAGTTTATCATCATCCTTATGTTTCCTTATATAAAAAGTACATACATGATCTAAATTTTCCCTAATTATCACCAATTATGTTCATCTTTTTCATTATGGCTATGAAACTAAGCATTGTATTCATGATTAGCTAAGCTAAGATCATAGGGCATCATCATATCAAGTTCAAAAATTCAAATATACATCCTTTATTAGAGGCATGAATTAATATAAGGCCTAGCTTATGAGAGCGGGTTAACATATCACAATATCAATTTTTTTAGACCGAGTGAATATATTTTCATATATTATGCATTATATTGAGGAACAACATTATTATCAACATTGGAGTTTCATGATTATTTTAATTGCATCTAGAAAGAACTCCAGGATCTCGATCCAATAAAACTAAGACCTATCTTTTTCCAACAAGACATGCGAACCACAACCATCTACCCATAAAAACATTCTACCAAACAATCAAGAACAAAGGAAAGCACTAAGTTCCTTCACATAGAATCACGAACATGAGTATGAGGCTCATCATCAAGGTCATATAACATACACATCATCTTAGGGTTTTGGGACATATGTGACAAACTATATTTATGTCCCATCTATTATACTCTTTCTCTCTCTTCAAGAGACCAATCTCACTCAATATACTTTGATCATAGTACTTGAGTGTGTTGATGACCCAATTTGATCACCTCAATGAAAAATTGATGATATGTGGCTCTAATTTGAGAAATTGAGCCAAGTGTCATGCTACATCATATCACATTCTTGCATCTAATATTGAACCTTATACCCTTTTATCTCTTTAATATCTATCATTGTGTAGACCTTACAATTATTTTTCGAGTGGTTCAAGAATTGTCTCAATCGGATCTTTGTAGCCCAAGTTATGAGATTTCAAAGGACTCCTTATTTTATTATGCTTTAATTTGATTCAATCCTTTTTGGTGTCTTGGATTGGCCCAGTTTGGGCCTAAGAGGAGTCGTGTGGCCTAACCACTTCCCCTCCTTTCTCCTAACCTGAGGTGCGTCCATTTTTACCCATTTGATCATGGGACCAGAGATGTAGTGGCCCTTAATTTGTCACCTTTATCCATATGGTGCACCAACGCCAATGGCACTGACACCACCTAACCACCCCAACGACCACCTTATACAAACTATTCTCGACATCTTGAATGAATTTGAGATCCTATTTCTCCTTTCCTCACTTTCCTCTTTCTATCCTCCTTGTTTTCACTTCATTTCACACCCCCAAACACCTATTCCTTTGTCCTTCTTCCTCCCTCTAGTTGTGGTTGTGCTTCCACCTTTGGGCATCGATGGAACAACTTCCTGATCCCCTTGGGTGAGCTTTGGGGGAAGCTTTAGCTCCACGATGTTGTGGTGGGATGGAGTGACATGTTGGTACGAGCTCACAAACACCTGAGCATCATGGTGGAGTGTTTTCTGGATAGGCCCGCTGCTCTGGGAGCTCTACTACTTCACACAGCTAGGACGTGAGGAAGACAACACATGAGCCCTCAGATCCCTGGCCAACCCTCGGTATCACCCCACACAGATGCAGTTTGAGGCGGGTTCAAACCAGTTGATGGTTGTTGACCCAACCCCCCATCAAGAAGGTGTGTGTGAGGGAAGCAGGAGCTGGCTGTCTGAACCTAGATGAAGGGTCGGGATGTGTTGTCAAATCAAATGCATGACATGGTAATAAGAAACCTTGAACCAATCTTGGCCAAAACGCTAACATGAAGCTAGTTAGGGTCATTGATGAGAAACTAATACATGTATGCAATTTTGTTCTTAATCAGGTGGTTTCTTAAGATCTAGATGGTCAAGGATAGGTTATAAAATCTCTAAAATCAGGTACAAGCTTTAATAATTATATGACTCTGGATTTATTTCTTAAAATGTGGTACATATGTATGCTTGTTTACTTGATAAAATATTGCCATATAGTATTATAGTATTGTACTCAATGTTTGTGACATATTGTTGTTTTATAACTTGCAAACATAATATAAAAACTCCATTATACAAACCTTGTGAACCTACCTATATTCTTCGGGTAAGGACACGAGGCACGGCATCCTACTTGAGTTGTCAATATAGGGCGGACCATGTCGATAAAAGGGTTAGCTCTTGACGATTGCCTTGAGGTCCCTTACATAGAAAAGAGTTAGCTAATCTTAAGCACCCATACAGACTCTTCCAATGGGAAATAATTCAAGGCTTTATGATATATGAGGTTGTTGGTATAATTGGAGTAAAATGATATAAAACATGGGCTCTGACTTTTCTAAATACTTAATTTTTTTATTCTTCTTTGTCTACTTCTGTAATTTTTCAAATCATGCAAGGCTTATGTATATGTATCTTTTAGCCCTATACTCAGCACCTCGTGTGTTGACCCACATTGTTTCACATATTTTATAGGTTTAGAGATTTCTAGAAGTTGATGGGCTTGGTAAGCTATGTCAGGTATACTTGTTGTAAGATCCCTAGTGTAAATGAGAAGACTAGAGTATATTTGACTCTTAGTTTGTAATTGGATTTTTTTAATAAAAGAATGTTGCTTGATAATACTTATCAAATGTTGAGATTATGATTCGTGTCTTTATCTTGATATACGTTCATGTATGATAATATTTATGCTTCCACATTTGTGATTTGATAATACCATGCTAGGGACGGACACCTAGGTCCTATTTCCATTGAATTTATTGTGACGCCCTTTGCCACACAAAGTGAGATTACTCAAAACAAAGCGTGGAATTATCACTAATAACAATATTACCACAAAACAGGGTAAATTAAAACCATTTGCAATGCAATTATCTCAAGCAAAAGTATTTCATAAACAAGCCCTCAACTCAAGATATTTGTCTTCCATATATACCAATAGATGATACATGTCATGTTCAAAGGCTGTCAAGACACAACTGTTACATATTACAACATGTTTATATGTACATGCCATTTCTATACAATCATGGCATAAAGACAAATCTATGTGTCGATATACAAACAAAAAAATCTCCCTAAAGACCTGAGAGTACAGGGATGATAGATAGGACTCTACTACAAAACTTTAGCAGCAAGTCCAACCTCTAATAGTTACTGTTCTCCTTGTTGATCAACACCTGCACCATGACCTTGACCTCCTCATCCACCTCAACCTCCTCGTCCACGAACACCTAAAAAGTTGTGGAATCCATGGTGTGAGACCAAACATCCCAACAAAAGAAATAACTCTTCAGAGACATCTATTATAAGCAGAGTAATATAATAAAGCAGTAAATAGAACATGTACTACTATTTGAGCAATTTAAGCAGTAGCAACTGAGCAGTAAAACATCTTATGCTTTTTAAAGGAATATGAAGAACATGTATAACTCTTATAAACTAAACAACATAAGAAATAATGTATGGGGTCATCTAATGTGATTCATATTGACCATAAGCAATTATACTACATGGTTGTATCATCACTTTTATTATTATTATGCCCTAATGATTTGAGGCATACCACTCAAATCCAATTGACCACTGCTAAGTAAAAATTAGTACCATACAAGATTAATTGAAGAGCCTAACTCCATGATCATCACCAACACTGCTCAGTCAGTTCGAGTCTGTAATGCAGTGACATAACAATCAAAATACTAAAACAAAAACATATAGTCATAGCTATAGTCTTGTAGAGATAGAAACTCATAGTCAAAGCTATGATCCTATAAAAAAAACTAGTCTAACTTTGTACATGGCACAACACTAGAGAACATGCTCATGCATGGCCGTTCTATAACAAAGCATTATACCACTATTTCAACAATTTAAGGATACATGGATTTACCTCCACTGATACCCTTCATATTCAATAATATGCGCTCTGAGTTTCCCATAGGATTTATTCGTTTCACCATCCAGCCAGATACTGACACTAAATACAGATCTATGGTACAAGGCAACTACATGATTAGAGTTTCACTTGATTAGATATTCCAATTTGGTATCTTTTAATGCATAAATCAAGTTACAACTTATAAACCCTAAACAAACTCTATAAGATTAAGCATTAGATAGAACTCTAGAAAATATAAAATATATAAGGTGAGAACTTGTCTCATCATCACATCACTATGGGATATCAATCCCTCAGTCACATCTCAAGAGGATTTCACCTCAAACCGTGGTTAAGGCACTTGCTAAGTCATTAGACTAATTCACATAACTCCTGCACTTTCAATATCACAGTACACCTTAACATTACTCATAATCACCACCCTATATAACATAGGGATCATCATAGCATACTCAAAGCAATTACATTCATCTCACCTACAAGTTAGTGTTGCACAAGTAGGAGAGAGAAAACACAATTATATTATAAATACTTTGAGTAGTATGAATGCATACATCATGTTATCACAACATTAGGGTTAGGGTTCATATATATCTGATTAGGGTTTCATCACAATCCTCAACCACTTAACCCTAATTCCATCACCTCCCACATTGTTAGAGAGCACTAGGGTTAAGCATTATTGCTGATGATTAAGCATTCTTTACTAAATTACCATGTGTAGACCATTACACTATGTGTTGATCATGTATAGGTGTATGGACCACTCACAACACATGGGTCTCGACCAACTTCAACACATAGGTGTCGACCTCTCATAACACACACATGTCATGACTGAGACAACATATGTGTCTCGACCCTTCACACAACAAGGGTGTCACGATCATGACACTTACTCATGGTCACGACTGAGACACATCAACATAGTCACAACCCTAGGTATTACGACCATGGCACCACCTATGCATGTTGTTGTGACATAAGGGGACACCACAACAGGGCGTCATGACTGTGACTCTATAAAGGAGTGTCACGACCGAGACACAACAACATCACGTTGTGACCAAAACCAACCCAAGTGTGTCGACCATCTATTCTTGGTGTGTTGCGACCGAAACCTACTTAACCTTGACCTATTAAAACCAAGACACAACCTGACTGGTGATTTGATCATAACAGATTATCATCTCATCCATAACATCAACCAATAGGTTAAGTGGTCATGCAACAATGTTGCATCACGACTAGTGTAGCGACCAAACACTAGGGTTAGGGTTGTCGTGGTTGAAACGATTACCTATCTATGGTATTGACAATGAGGGAGACAAAGGGTTGTCTTTACCTCATGCTAGTCATGTGCCCAACTTCTGAGTAGATCAAAACCATGTCCAAATAGTGATCAAACCAAGAATACCAAACTTCAATAGGGTGAATAACACCCTAGATCATGGTATTCATCAACCATAACACTTGTTCATGGAACATTATTAAAAGATCTATGTATATAAAGAGAAAACTAATATTCTTATGCATGTTATCATTGTCAAAACTTACTATTATCTATAGTAAACAAACCATATATCAAATATTAATATTCCATGGATGATGATCCAAAGTAACACATCAATATCTTAATCACCACAAAATCAAGTATATAGATTTAGGGTTTATAAGAAGAATAATCCATTCAAGAATACTACAAGATTTGAACCCTAAACCACATCATTCTTTACATCATAAGGAACACACTTTTTAACATCTGGAACAACAACAATAAGATCTTGTTTAAGATGCACACATAATAGATATGGAAAAGGTTATATAACTTTCCCGATGTGGAGAGAATCAAATTTCCAAGATCTCAAGCTCCAAGAACTCCCACCAAGCTTCAACACTTTGACCAAACGATTACCTCAAGAAGAGAAAGAAATGACATGGTAAAAGGAAAGCTTAATAAAAGAGAGAAAACAGTCCTAGACCAAACCAAAGAAGAAGAAAGAAGAGGTCTTCTTCTCACTTGGGTGCCATCATGTCAAAACATGGTCTATGGCCCTTGTGAAGAAGAAATCTCCAAGAAAAGCCACCATGTATGATCCATAGTCTACAACCAAGGAGGAATAAGAAGATGATGGGGATTCCAAAAGAGGGGAAATGTGATCAAGAGTTAAGATCACTTATCAAGAGAAGAAATCCCAAGAAATCACCTTCAATATGTTGATATATCACAAGATCTTCCTCAAACAAGGTAGATCAGCCAACATGGCTTCAACATTTGACCTCTCTTGATCTTGAAGCTTCATGGATGATCCAAAGGAAGAATAAAGAGATTTTTTGGTAGAAAAAGTTTCTCTCTTGTGAAAATAAGGGGTTATATACCCAAAGGAGTAGGGAAGTAGGAGTTATTGAGGTGTTAAAATGTGAGAATAGAAAGGGACGCATGTCCTCACAAGAAATGACCTTTCCTCCACTCACATGGATAAATCAAAAGGTTTATGTTTATCCAACAAAGGTGTAGCAACCTCCAAGGTTGGCTACCACCTTGTCTCGATCAAGGCACTCTCTTTTACTTGTCTAGGTCGAAACCCTAAGTCACTATTTGCACATGGTCGAAAGACTAGAGGACAAACTGTCTCAACCATCTTCACCTCTAGGTTGTCTCGACCGAGACAACACTACACCAAATATGTGTTGCGGTCGCTACCCTCACCAAAATTGGTGTAGGGTCACAACACACAACCCTAGCATAATTACCATATCAACTATGCAAATCCTAGAAACCATAGAATCACCATTAGATGTCACATCACTAACCATGAAGCAAACAAGGTTCTCCATTGCATCTTCTTATCTCTCATGATGCTAAAGAACAAGAAACATTCTCAACATGTGACAATCTGCAAGATAACCCTCACTTATGGGTAAACTGCAATCTAGTCCAAAATAAGAACATATTACAAGATGGCTCAAACATCAAACAAATTGGGCTAAAATTAAAATATCAGCCTGTCACATGATATTAAGACATCCCAAAAGATTAGATTAAGGATCAATCATCTCATTATATAAAGTAATCACAGTTAAGCATAAATCTAGGTCAGGGGTCATACAATTATCATGACTTCCACTTAACATTATTGTTGAACTTGTATTTCATCATTAAACTAGATTGCAACATGTTTATGTTACCCTAATGATTTTACCAATTATCATCAATTATCCCCAACTTGGTTCTTTACTTTTCATTGTGGGTCTAAAATTAAGCATTGTATTCATAATTATTCGAGTGAAGATATTAGGGTATCATCATATTAATTTTGTGCTTGCATATCTACATCTTTCATGTATGGTATAGTTTCATATGGGGTCTTCTTATGATAGTGGATTATTGTGCATATGAAAAAATTTAGACTTAAGTGAGATATTTCATGTATCAAGCATCATTTATGGAACAAGATTATCATCAACGTTGAGGTTTCATAATTATCTCACTTGTATCACAAATGAGATCCACAAGATCAAGTCACTCAAGCTAAGAACTATCTTTGTCCAACAAGGCATCCACAAGAAATTTGTTTGGGGTATTAGCATGTCTTGTTGGACAAAGAAAGGTCTTAGCTTGAGTGACTTGATCTTGTGAATATCATTTGAGATATAAGTGATATAATTACAAAACTACGACATTGATGATAATTTTGTTCCTTAAATGATGCTTGAGACATGAAATATCTCACTTAAGTCTAAGGTTTTACATATGCTTGATAAGCCACTCTCATAAGAAGACCCCATATGAAACTATATAATACATGAAAGATGTAGATCTTCAAGCACGAGCTTAATATGATGGTACCCTACTATCTTCACTCGAGTAAGCTTAATTTTAGACCCAAAATGAAAAGTAAAGAACCCAGTTGGGGATAATTGATAATAATTGGTAAAATCTTTGGGGTAATATAAACATGTTGCAATCTAGTGTAATGATGAAATACAAGTTCAATAATAATGTTAAGTGGAAGTCATGATAATTGTAAAACCCTTGACCTAGCTTATGATTAATTGTAATTACTTTGCAGAATGAGATGCTTAAACCTTAATATAATCAGTTGGGATGTCTTAATATCATGTGACAAGCTTATGTTTTCATTTTAGCCCAATCAGTTTGATGTTTGAGCTATATTGTAATATATGTGATTGTTTTGGACTAGATTGCAATTTACCCATAAGTGAGGGTTATCTTGCAAATTTTCACATGTTGAGAATGTTTCTTGTGCTTTAGGATCATGAGAGAGAAGATGATGCAACAGAGCACCTTCTTTGAATCATGGTTAGTGATGTGACATCCCATGGTGATTTTAGGGTTTCTAGGGTTTGCATAGTTGATATGGTGATTATTATAGGGTTGAGTGTTGTGACCCTACACCATTGTGGTGATGGTAGTGACCATAATACATACCTAGTGCAGTATTTTCTCGACCGAGACAACCTATAGGTGAGGGTGGTCGAGACCATTTGTCCTCTAGTGTTTTGACCATGTGCATATGGTGACTTAGGGTTTCGACCTAGACGAGTATAAGAGAGTGTCTCAACTAAGACAAGGTGGTAGATGACCTTGGAGGTTGATACACCTTTACTGGATAAACATAAATCTTTTGATTTATGCATGTGAGTGGAGGAAAGGTTATTTCTTGGGAGGACATGGGTCCCTTGCTATTCTCATATGTTGACACCTCAATAACTCCTACTTTCCTCCTCCTTTGGGTATATAAGTCCTTCTCTTCACAAGAGAGCAGCCTTTTCAGCCCCAGATCTCTTTCTTCTTCCTTTGGATCATCCGTTGAGCTTTAGGAGCAAGAGAGGTCAGATCTTGATGCCATGGTGGTCTATCTACCTTGTTTGAGGAAGATCTTGTGCTAGATCAACATCTTGGTGGTGATTTCTTTGAGATTTCTTCTCTTAGTAAGTGGTATCAACTCTTGATCACATTTCCCCTCTTTTGAAATCCCCATCATCATCTTCTCCCTCCTTGGTTGTATACTATGGATCATCCATGATGGCTTTTATTGGAGATCTCTTCTTCACAAGGGCCATAGATCATGTTTTGACATTATGGTATCTGAGTGAGAAGAAGACCTCTTCTTTCTTTTTTAGTTTAGCTTAGGATTGTTTTCTCTTTTTTCTTAATCTCTCCTTTTACCATGGCATTTATTTCTCTTCTTGAGGTGATCCTTTGGTCAAAGTGTTGAAGCTTGGTGGGAGTTCTTGGAGCTCCAAATCAGTCAGGTTATATAACCATTCCCATATCTATTACATCTGCATCTTAAACCTGATCTTATTGTTGTTGTTCCAGATCTTAAAAAGTGTGTTTCTTATGGTAGAAATAATGGTAATGTTTTGGGTTCAAATCTTGTAGTATTCTCGAAATGATTATTCTTCTTTAAACCTAAATCTATATAGCCGATTTTGTGGTGATTAATATATTGATGTTTTACTTTGGATCATCATCTATGGAATATTAACACTTATATATGGTTCATTTACTATAGATAATAATAAGTTTTGAAGATGATAACATGCATAAGAATCTTTTTTTCTCTCTCTCTATACATAGATCTTTTAATAATGTTCCATGAACAAGTGTTAGGGTTGATGAATACCATGATCTAGGGCGTTATTCACCCTGTTGACATTTGGCATTCTTGGTTTTATCATTGTTTCAACCTGGTTTGGATCTGCTCAAAAATTGGGCACATGACTAACATGAGGTTGAGACAACCCTTGGTCTCCCTCATGGTCGATATACCATAGATAGGTAATGGTTTTGACCGCGACAACCCTAACCCTAGGGTTTAGTCTCTACATTGGTCGTGACGCAGTGTTGCTGCATGACCACTTAACCTATTAGTTGATGTTCTGGGCAAGATGATAAGTTGTTATGATCAAATAACTAGTTAGGTTGTGTCTTGGTTTTAACAAGTCAAGGTGAAGTTGGTTTCAGTCACAACAAACCAAGAATAGATGTTCGACACACTTGGGTTGGTTTTGGTCGCGACACAACGTTGCTGTGTTTTGGTCGTGACACTCCTTGGTGGTCACGATCGCAACACCCTATTTTAGTATCCCCTTGTCTCGCGGTCATGACACCATGCATAGGTGGTGTCATGGTTGCAATACCTAGGGTTGTGACTCTGTTGATTTGTCTCGATCGTGACCATGAGGAAGTGTCACGATCATGACACTCTTGTTGTATGAAGGGTTGAGAGACATATGTTGTATCGGTTATGACATGTGTATGCTATGAGATGTCGAGACCTATGTGTTGAATGTGGTCGAGACCCATGTGTTGTGAGTGGTCGAGACACTTATACATATGTAAGTACATGTTCAATACATAGTGTAATGGTCAACACATGGTAATGTAGCTATGAATGCTTAATCATCAACAGTAATGCTTAACCCTTGTACTCTTCAATGATGTGGGAGGTCATGGAATTAGGGTTTAGTGGTTGAGGGTTGTGATGAAACCCTAATTAGATATATATGAGCCCTAACCCTAATATTGTGATAACATGACATATGCACTCATTCTATTCAAAGTATAATTATATAATTGTGTTTTCTCTCTCCTACTTGTGTAACACTAACTTGTAGGTGAGGTGAATGTCATAGCTATGAGTATGATATGATGATCCCTATGGAATACAAGGTGGTGATTATGAGTAATGTTGAGGCATACTATGATATTGAAAGTTTAGGAGTTATATGAATTAGGTTAATGACTTAGCAAGTGCCTTGGGTACAAGTTGAGGTGAATTCCCCTTGAGATGTGATTGAGGGATTGATATCCCATAGTTATGAGATGATGAGACAAGGTATCACCTTGTACATTTTATATCTTTTGGTGTTGTATCTTATCCTTGATCTTATAGAGTTAGTTTAGGGTTTATACATTGTATCTTGATTGATGCATTAAAGATACCGAATTGGTATATCTAAACAAGTGAAACCTTAATCATGTAGTTGCCCTGTACCATAGATCCATCTTCAATGTCAGTATCTAGTTGGACGGTGAAATAAGTAACTCCTATGGGAAACTCAGAGTGCATAATATTGAATGTAATGGGTATCAGTGGAGGTAACTCCCTATATCCTTAAATTGTTGAAATAGTGGTATAATGCTTTGTTATAGAACAACCATGTGTGAGCATGTTCTCTAGTGTTGTTCCATGTTCCAAGGAAGACTAGTTGTTTTACAAGATCTTAGATTTGACTATGAATTGCTATCTCTATAGGATTATATCTATGACTATAAGTTGTTGTTTTAGAAAGTTTGAATGTTATGTCACTACATTGCAGACTCGAACTGACCGAGTAGTGTTGGTGGTGATCATGGAGTTAGGCTCTTCCGTTGATCTTGTATGGTACTAATTTTGACTTAGCAATGTTCAGTTGGTTTTGAGTGGTACGCCTCAAATTCTCAGGGCATAATAATAGTAAAAGTGATAATACATCTATCTAGTATAATTGCTTAGTGTTAATACAAATCACATTGGATGACCCCATATCTTATTTCTTGTACTATTTAGTTTATGAAAATTATACTTATTCTTCATATTCCTTTTAAAATAATAAGATGATCTACTTCTCAGTTGTAACTATTGAAACTACTTAAATAGTAGTACCTGCTCTATTTAACTACTTTATTATATTACTATTCTTATAGTAGATGTGGGGGATGTGTTTTATATCTCGTTGGGATGTTTGGTCTGACCATGTGGTTTCCACAACATTTTCGATGGTTGTGGATGAGGAGCTCGAGGTCGTGGTGCATGTGCATAGCAGTAAGGAGAGTAGTAACTGTTAGAGGTTGGACTTGCTGCCAAAGGTTTGTAGTAGAGTCCTATGTGTCATCCCTGTACTCTCAGGTCTTTGGGGAGATTTTTTTGTTTATATATTGACATGTAGATTTTGTCTTTATGCTATGATTGTATATAAATGACATGTACATATAAGCAGGTTGTAATATGTAACAGTTGTGGCTTGACAGCCTTGGAACATGGCATGTATCATCTTTTGGTATATATGGAATACAAATGTCCTGAGTTGAGGGTTTGTTTATGTAATATATTTTCTTGAGAGAATTGCATTGCAAATTCTTTTAATTTACCCTATTTTGTGGTAATATTTTTATTAGTCATAATTCTGCGCTTTGTTTTGAGTAATCTCGCTTTATGTAGAAAAGGACGTGACCCATTGTGGTATCTATAGGTTCGCTGAGTCTATAGGGACATGGTACTAGGGTTTGAGTCTATTCTAGTGTCCTCTAATATATCTTATGGTCACTTCTGCTTATGTAGAAGAAGAAGAAGAAGAAGAAGAGAAAATGTGTCTAGAGAACATGAAAACCATGTTGTTGAAAGCGGTATTACTACACTAAGAGGTGGTGCAAGGAGGAAAGAGGGGGATGATGTAGTGCCAGAAGTGCCTCAAGTTAACCCAACCAATGTAGCCAACCCAACATTTCAGACTATGTTTGGACAAGTCATGGCTACAATGACACACATAGCGGATAGGATGTCTACAAGCCAACCTAGGGAAATTGTTCCCGATGTTGAAACTCATGGGTCTAGGAAGACTTTTGAAAGACTTTGACGTGTAGGAGCATTGGAGTATGTGGGAAAATCTAATTCAGATGATGTAGATATGTGGCTAACTGAGGTGGAAAAAGCCTTTAAGATCCTCAATATCCCTAAAGAGGATAAGGTTTAACATGTTGTATATCTATTGAAGAGTAGTGCTACCCACTGGTGGGAGGGTGTTGTGATTTCTTGGGAAGAATTTCAATGGGATTTTGTAAGTCTGTACTTTCTATAGACTTATTTGGATGAGAAGATTGCATAGTTTGAGAATATTCAGAAGGGATATATGTCAATCAGTGTTTGTGAAGCTAAGTTTATGGAGCTTCTAAGGTTTTGTCTGCATATGGCTACAATCGACAAGGAGAGGATCAGACTCTTCGAGAAGGGTATGAATACTGAGTTGACAAATCTAGTGTCATCCCTAGAGAACAGGGAGAGGTTCACCACTTTTGTGGAATCAGTTAGGAGAGTGGAGAGGTCTGTGATAGAGAAGCGTGAGACGGAGGCTAAGAAGAGGTTCGAACAGTACCAAGGACAATATTCTAGAGGATTTAAGAAGCCTAGGTCCTCAACACCTCAATCTCAGTAGAGGTCAGTGACTCAATCATAGTGGACACAGAGCAGAGTCAGAGGCCATAATTTTCCACATGTGGGAGCTCGTAGTGCAACATTAGCATATGTGATAGGGCCACCTAGGTCGTGGTACAAGGGCAAAACCTATTTGAAGTGTGAACAGGTGGGGCATACTAAGTGGTACTACCATGTGAAGGATGAAGAGGTCACTTAGCAGTCTAGGCAGAGTCAACAAGGTCACGTCAGAGTCAACAAGTGTCACATTAGTGACAACAACACAGTGGTAGAGGATGTGGTTAGGCGTCATAAGATGGTTGTTTAGGACATGTTGGTAAAGGAAGAGGGTGACAACAGACAACAATTCGATTCTATGTGATGAGCCAGCCAGAAGGAGTCGTTAACCCTCAGGTTGTGGTAGGTCAGATGGAATTATTTCATTATGATTTGTCAACTTCATATTTCATATATATTTTGAATGATCGGAGTGCAACACATTCTTTTATCACTAGAGAAGTGATTGCTAGTTGTTTCTTACTTGTTAGTCATAGACCCAATAGTATCCATCTAGAAACTCCTTTAGTTGGTTCCGTAGAGTTGTGGGAAGTGTGCTTGTTCTGTGTTCTTTCTTTTTTAGGACATAGCATTCAAGTGGATCTCCTACCACTTGGAATGCATGGATTCAATGTGATCCTTGGGATGGATACTTTGGAAAAGTATCTGGTGATCTTGGACTGTAGTGCCAAGGTGGCAACGTTTGTGGATGGCGATGTTTTGTGGGTCTTCCAAGGTGATAGGAAGATTCTTCTAACATGTCTAGTTTCATCTATGACAATAGATAGACTGATGAGACATGGTTGTGATGCGTTCCTACCACATGTGGTGGATACAAAGACAAAGGGTCCTAGTATTCAGGAAATGCCATTTGTAAATGAGTTTGAGGATGTATTTCCCAATGAGTTATCATGTGTACCTCCTCCTAAAGAGATTAATTTTGAGATCAACCTAGTTCTAGGTACTCAACCTGTATCACAAACATACTATAGGGTGATACCAACTGAGATGTAAGAATTGAAGAAATAGTTGCATGAACTGCTTGAGAAAGGTTTTATTAGGATGAGCATGTCTCATCTGAGTGCTCCCATTCTATTTCTTAAGAAGAAGGATGGATCGATGAGGTTATTTATTGACTACCAGAGGTTGAATAAGATGATGATTAAAAACAAATATTTGTTTCCACGTATAGATGATTTGTTTGATTAGTTATGAGGTGCCACCGTCTTTTCTAAGATAGACTTGAAGTAGGGTTATCATTAGTTGCGGGACGTACCAAAGTCAGCCTTTAGTACAAGTTATGGTCATTATGAGTTCGTGGTTATGCCGTTTGGGCTAACCAATGCACCAACATCGTTTATGGACCTAACAAATAGGTTGTTCATGCCCTATCTAGACCAATTTGTGGTAGTGTTTATAGATGATATCCTTATCTATTATAGAGATAGCCAGAAACACAAGAAATGCCTATGTCAGGATTTGTCCTTGATAAGGAAACATTTGTTGTATGTGAAGTTTAGTAAGTGTGAGTTTTTGTTAAAGGAAGTGGCTTTCCTATGGCATGTAATATATGCTAAAGGAGTCTATTTAGACCCAAAGAAAGAGGAGTCAGTGCTGGAATTGGATCAGCCAAAGACACTCACAGAGGTTTGTAGCTTTCTAGGTTTGGCAGGATATTATAAGATGTTTATTAAGACTTTAGTGCTATGGCATTACCTCTAACAAAGTTAACAAGGAAGGATGTGTCATTTGTTTGGGATGAAAGATGTCAACTATCATTTATGATCCTAAAGGAGAGGTTGACTAGTGCACCAATGTTATGCTGCCTGAATAAGGAAAGTGTTATATCATCTTTTGTGATGCATCTAAGAATGGTCTAGATTTTGTGCTTATACAAGATAAGAATGTGATTTTCTTTGATTCGTGACAACTTAGGAGACACAAGGATAACTACCCGATGTATGATCTAGAATTGGCTGATGTGGTCCATGCATTGAAGATATGGAGACACTACTTGTATGGGGAGAAGTGTCAGATCTTCACTAACTACAAGAACATGTAATACATATTTTCAAAGTTGAAGCTGAACACGCGATAATGATGCTAGATGGAGTTAGAAAGTCTATTTTCACAGTTACAAGTGAAGCTGACATTGAGTTAGCAGATCTGAGATGTGTAGCAGAATGATATTGTAGTACAACATATTTGGGCATAGTTGGGTTTTGAGATATGTGATGGCTTCCATGAATCTAATGATGCGATAGTATGCTATCATGGTAGGAAAGTTATACCATATGTAGATAATCTTAGAACATTAGTTCTAGAAGAGTCTCACTCTTCTATGTACTCAATGCATCCATGTAGCACAAAGATGTATCAGAATCTGAAAGATCTGTACTAGTGGTCAGGATTAAAGTGTGATGTAGCCGAGTTTGTGGCTAAGTGTGCAGTGTGTCTATAGGTTAAACTTGAGCATCAGAAGCCTATAGGGACTTTGCAACCATTGCCTATACCACAGTGGAAGTGGGATCATATCACCATGAACTTTGTTGTTGGACTTCCAAGGACAGCCAAAGGTCATGATTTTATTTGAGTAATAGTGGGTAGGTTGACTAAGTCAACACACCGTTTTCCAATAAAGAGGACATATATGGCTGAGAAACACGCATAGGTGTATGTTGACGAGATAGTATGTTTACATGGTATCCCAGCTACTGTTGTTTCAAACAGAGGTCCACAGTTCACTAGTCACTTTTGGGAGCGTTTGCATACAACGATGGGTAAGCAGTTGAGGTTCAATACTATGTTCCATTCACAGACAAATGGACATTCTGAGAGGACAATACAAACCTTGGAGGATCTATTAAGATCATGTGTGTTGTAATATTTAGGTAGTTGGGATATACACCTTAGTCTAAAAGAGTTTGCTTACAACAATAGCTATCAAAGGAGCATCAACATGGCATTGTATGAAGCATTGTATTGGAGACATTGTAAATCTCCTTTGTGTTGGTATGATATATGGGGGAATATCAGCTTCTAGGACCCGAGCTAGTACAACAAACAACAAAAAAGATCAAAGTCATTCAAAAATAGTTTAAGGGAGCATAGGACAGACAAAAGTCTTACACTGATAATCATTGTAGACCTTTGGAGTTCCAAGTGGGGGACATTATGTACCTAAAAATCTCTGCTTGGAAATGTGTTCTAAGGTTTGGGAAAAAGGGTAAGTCAACTCCCAAATATATGGGACCTTATGTTGTGATTGTAGATGTGGGGAAGGCGGTCTACTAGCTAGAGTTGCCACCTGAGTTGTACAAGTTACATCCTGTGTTTCATATCTGTATGTTGAGGAGGTGTCATCCTGATATAGAGTTGACTCTTCAACCTATTGAGGTGGAACTGGATAATGATATATCTTATGTGAAAGGTCCTATTCAGTTCCAGGATAGATGGATCAAGAAGTTGAATAAGAAGGACATTATGTTAGTTAAACTTTTG
Organism: Alisma plantago-aquatica; assembly: GCA_963693085.1. Classification (NCBI taxonomy): domain Eukaryota; kingdom Viridiplantae; phylum Streptophyta; class Magnoliopsida; order Alismatales; family Alismataceae; genus Alisma; species Alisma plantago-aquatica. Next base: position 1,512,948,998 of record OY856410.1, on the reverse strand, counting down.
TGGCATCATCATGGCATAGAGGAAGCCATGTGGAATCTTGAAGAAGAGATGAGGAAGAAGATGACATGCAATGAAAATCACCATACTTCGTCGAACAAAACCAAAACCAAAATGAGTTACCACTCACATTATCCAGTCTAGTACCATGAAACCTAGAGAACTAGTAAGAACATGGTGCGCACTTCTGTATCTACCTTATGCACATGCTGATAACATATGTCTAGGGTTGTAATAACGTCTCCCTTTTCTCACCCTCCTGAACCTACAACCCATACTACATGACAGAAGGAGGAGAAAAGGAAGGTTCTAGATATTACAGAAGTCTACACCTAGTTATAGAACGTATATGTTCTCACCTAGAGGCCAAGTCAAATTACTCCCCAAAGGAGAACTTATTAAGTTTATAGGATTGATATGTACGGTGAGCTTAGTTTGTGTTTCATGTGAAAAATGTTTGGTGTTGTTAAATTTCATGCTCTGATACCATCTGTCACAGAACCATTTGTTACCCAAATACTAACTCCAAATGACTATAAATATAAGACCCCTGGCCTAGCTTTATGCTTAATTGTAATTACTTTGCATACTGAGATGTTTACACCTTAATGTAATCTTTTGGGATGTGTTAATATCATGTAATAGACTTACATTTTCATTTTAGCCCTATTTGTTTGATGTTTGAGCTATCTTGTGATATATGTGCTTGTTTCAGACTAGATTTCAATTTACCCATAAGTGAGGGTTAACTTGCAAATTGTCTCATGTTGAGAATGTTTTTTGTGCATTAGAATCATGAGAGAGAAGATGATGCAATGGGGCACCTTGTTTGAATCATGGTTAGTGATGTGACATCTCATGGTGATTCTAGGGTTTCTAGGGTTTGCATAGTTGATATGGTGATTTTGCTAGGGTTGAGTGTTGTGACCCTACACCAGTTGTGGTGAGGGTAGAGACTACAACACATACCTTGTGTAGTGTTGTATCGACTGAGACAACATTGGGTGAGGATGGTTGAGATAGTTTTTTTGTCTAATGTTTCGACCATGTGCATATGGTGACTTAGGGTTTCAACCTAGACAAGTATAAGAGAGTGTCCCGACTGAGACAACGTGGTATCCAACCTTGGAGGTCTCTACACCTTTTTTGGATAAACACAAACCTTTTGATTTATGCATGTGAGTGGAGAAAATGTTATTTCTTGGTAGGACATGTATCCCTTGCTATTCTCATATGTTGACACCTTAATAACTCCTACTTCCCTCCTCCTTTGAGTATATAACCCCTTATCTTCACAAGAGTGCAACCTTTTTAGCCCCAAATCTCTTCCTTCTTCCTTTGGTTCATCCTTGGATCTTCATGAGCAAGAGAGGTCATATCTTGAAGCCCTGGTAGCCTATCTACCTTGTTTGAGGAAGATATTGTGCTAGATCTACATCTTGGTGGTGATTTCTTGGAGATTTCTTCTCTTAGTAAGTGATCTTAACTCTTTATCATGTTTCCCCTCTTCTGAAATCCCCATCATCTTCTTCTTCCTCCTTGGTTGTAGATTGTGGATCATCCATGGTGGCTTTTCTTGGAGATCTCTTTTTTCTTCTTCTGGTTCGGTCTAGGATTGTTTGTTCTCTTTTCTTAAGCTCTCCTTTGACCATGACATTTCTTTCTCTTCTTGAGGTGATCCTTTTTTCGAAGTGTTGAAGCTTGGTGGGAGTTCTTGGACTTGAGATCTTCAAAGTTTGATTCCCTCTAGATCAAGTGAGTTATATAACCTTTCCCGTATCTATTATGTGTCCATATTAAACCTGATCTTATTATTGTTGTTCCAGATCTTAAAAAGTGTGTTTCTTATGGTAGAAATAATGATAATGTTTAGAGTTCAAATGTATTAGTATTCTTGAAAGGATTATTCTTCTTATAAACACTAAATCTATATACCATATTTTTTGGTGATTAAGATGTTGATATGTTACTTTGGAGCATCATCTATGGAACATTAACATATGATATATTGTTCATTTACTATGGATAATAGTAAGTTTTGAAGATGATAACATGCATAAGAATCTTGGTTTTTACACTCTATACATAGCTCTTTTAATAATGTTCCATGAACAAGTGTTAGGGTTGATGAATACCATGATCTAGGGTGTTATTCATGATGTTGGTGTTTGGTATTCTTTGTTTGATCTCTATTTTGACCTAGTTTGGTTATGCTCAAAAGTTGGGCACATGAATAGCATGAGGTCGAGAGAACCCTTGGTCTACCTCATGGTCGATATACCATAGATAGGTAATGGTTTCTACCATGACAACCCTAATTGTAGGGTTTGGTCACTATGCGATGCAATGTTGCTGCATGACCACTTAACCTATTGGTTGATGTTATGGGAGAGATGATAAGTTGTGATGATCAAATCACCAACCAGGTTGCATCTTAGTTTTAACATGTCAAGGTGAAGTTGGTTTCGGTCACAACACACCGAGAATAGATGGTCGACACACTTGGGTTGGTTTTGGTCATGACACGACATTGATGTGTCCCAATCATGACACTCCTTGGTGGAGTCATGGTCGCGACGCCCCAGTGTGGTGTCCCCTTGTGTCGCGGTCATGAAGCCATGCATAGATGGTGTCATGGTCATAATACCTAGGGTTGTGACTATGTTGATGTGTTTCATTCATGACCATGAGGAAGTGTCACGATCGTGACACTCTTGTTGTCTGAAGGGTCGAGACACATATGTTGTCTCAGTCATGACATGTGTGTGTTATGAGAGGTCGAGACCTATGCGTTGGAGGTGGTCGAGACCCATGTGTTATGAGTGGTCGAGACTCCTATAAATATGTAAGTACAAGGTCAATACATTATGTAATGGTCTATACATGGTAATGTAGTTGTGAATGCTTAATCATCAACAATAATGCTTAACCCTTGTACTCTCCAACAATGTGGGAGGCGATGGAATTAGGGTTTAGTGGTTGAGGGTTGTGATGAAACACTAATCAGATATATATGAACCCTAACTCTAATCTTGTTATAACATGATGCATGTCCTCATACTACTCAAAGTATTTATTATATAATTGTGTTTTGTCTCCCCTACTTGTGTTACACTAACTTGCATGTGAGATGAATGTCATATCTATGAGTATGCTATGATGATCCCTATGCCATAAAGGGTGGTTATTATGAGTAATGTTGAGGCATATTGTGATATTGAAAGTGCATTAGTTATATGAATTATTCTAATGACTTAGAAAGTGCCTTGAGCACAGTTTGAAGTGAAATCCTCTTGAGATGTGATTGAGGGATTGATATCCCATAGTGATGTGATGATGAGACAATTTATCACCTTGTACATTTTATATATTCTGGATTTTTATCTTATCCATAATCTTATAGAGTTTGTTTAGGGTTTATATGTTGTAACCCGATTGATGCATTAAAAGACACCCAATTGGAATGTATAATCGAGTGAAACCCTAATGATGTAGTTGCCATGTACCATATATACATCTTCAGTTTCAGTATCTAGTTGGATGGTGAAATGAGTAACTCCTACGGGAAACGCGGAGCGCTTATTATTGAATATGTGGGGTATCAATTGAGTTAACTCCCTGTATCCTTAAATTGTTGAAATAGTAGTATAAATCTTTGTTATAGAATGGTGTGTGAGCCTGTTCTCTTGTGATTTGCCATGTACCAAGGCAGACTAGTTGTTTTGCATGACCTTAGCTTTGACTATGAGTTTCTATCTCTCCATGACACCCAATTGGAATGTATAATCGAGTGAAACCCTAATGATGTAGTTTCCATGTACCATATATCCATCTCCAGTTTCAGTATCTAGTTGGATGGTGAAATGAGTAACTCCTACGGGAAACATGGAGCGCTTATTATTGAATATGTGGGGTATAAATTGAGTTAACTCCCTGTATCCTTAAATTGTTGAAATAGTAGTATAAATCTTTGTTATAGAATGGTGCGTGAGCCTGTTCTCTTGTGATTTGCCATGTACCAAGGAAGACTAGTTGTTTTGCATGACCTTAGCTTTGACTATGAGTTTATATCTCTCCATGACTATAGATATGACTATAAGTTGTTGTTTTAGTAGTTTGACTGTTATGTCACTACATTGCAGACTCGAAGTGCGCGAGTGGTGCTGGTGATGATCACGGAGTCTGGATCTTCCAGTACTGAATTAGACTTAGCAATGGTCAGTTGGATTTGAGTGGTATGCCTCAAATCCTCATGGCATAATAATAATAATAATAATAATAATAATAATAATAATAATAATAATAATAATAATAATAATAATAATAATAAAATTGATAATACATATGTGTAGTTAAGTACTTAGGTTCAATATGAATCACATTGGATGACTCCATACCTTATTTCTTATACTATTTAGTTTATAATAGTTTATATGTTCTTCATAATCCTTTTAAAAGCATAAGATGTTGTACTACTTAGTTGTAACTGGTTAAACTGCTCAAATAGTAGTACCTACTCTATTTAATATATTCTATTACTATGCTTATAATAGATGTCAACAAAGAGTTCTATCTCTCACTGGGGAATTTGGTCTCACCCCATGGGTTCCACAACTTTATAGGTAGTCATGGATGAGGAGGTCAAGGTCATGGTGTAGGTGTTGACCAACAAGGAGAGCAGTAACTGTTAGAGTTTGGACTTACCACCAATGTTTTGTAGTAGATTCCTATGTATCATCCATGTACTCTTAGGTCCTTGAGGATATTTTGTGGTTTTTATATCAACGCATAGATTTTGGCTTTATGTCATGATTGTATAGAAATGACATGTATATATAAATAGGTTGTAATATGTAACAGTTGTGGCTTGACAGCCTTGAACATGACATGTATCATATTTTGGAATATATGGAATACATATGTCCTTATTTGAGGGATTGTTTATGAAATACTTCCGCTTGATTGCAAATGGTTTTAATTTACCCTATTTTGTGGTAATGTTTTTATTAGTGATAATTTTACACTTTGTTTTGAGTAATCTCTCTTTGTGTGGCGAAGGGTGTCAAAATAATGAAAATGTCCATTTGAGTAATTGATGACCTAGATCTTGTTAACACACCTTGAACTTGTACGAAAACATGAAAACCCTAATGCTATAGAGATATGGGATGTGAAACCCTAATGCTATAGGGATATGGGATGTGAAGCCCTAATGCTAAAAGATGTTGTACTATGATGATAAGCTAAGTAATGCTCAAATCTATGAATTTGGATGTGTACACAACTAAATGGAAATTTATGTGTGAACCTCATGACGGGTGATGCATTGACACTTAGACTTGGTTACCAAAACATGATTACTACAAACATAAACCTTCGACTATGATCTTGGATGAATTTTGAGGATGAAATTTCTTTTGAGAAGGGATGGATGTGATAACCAAGATTGTTGTCCCATCTATTATACTCTTTAACTCTTGTTAAGAGACCCATCTCACTCAATATATCTTTGATCATAGTACTTGAGTGTGTTGATGACCAACTTGCTCACCTAGATGGCTAATTTGATGATATGCAGCTCTAATTTGAGAAATTGGACCGTGTAATGCTATATCATATCACCTTCTTGCATATACTATTGAACCTAATCACTATACTCTTTTATATATCTAATATCTATTTTTATCTTTCATTTATCTTTTCAATGGTTCAAGAATCATCTCAATCGGAGCTTTGTTGCCCAAGTTGTGGGATTTCAAAGGTCTCCTTGTTTTATTATGTTTTAATTCGAATTCAATCCTTTTTGGTGTCTTGACCCGACCCAGTTTGGGTCCAAGAGGAGGCGTGCGACCTAGCCACTGCCCCTCCTTTCTCCTAACCCTAAGGTGTGTGCGTTTAAGCCATTGTATCATGGTACCATAGATCTACCGATCCTAGATTTGCCCCCTTTGTCCATACGATGCACCAGTGCCAATGGTACTAGCTCAGCCTAACCACCCCGATGACCACCTTATATGCCCTATTCTGGACATCTTGAATGAATATGAGAGTCCCTTTCTCCTTCCATCACTTTCCTCTTTCTTTCCCCCTTATTTTCACTTCATTTTGCACCCCAAAACACCTATTCCTTTGTCCTTCTTCCTCCCTCTAGCTGTGGCGGCACCACCACCTTTGTCCATCGACACAACAACTCCCTGATCCTCTTGGGCTATCTTTGGGGAAGATTCAGTTCCATGATGTCGTGGTGGGATGGAGCGGCATGTTGGCATGATCTCACAGACACTTGAGCGTCATGGTGGAGTGTTCTTCAACGACGCCCACTGCCATGGGAGCTCTGTGTCTTCGTACAAGTAGGGCACAAGGAAGACAACACATGATCCCTCTGATCCCTCCCCAACGCTTAGGATCGTTCCACACGCATGTAGTTTGGGGCAGGTTTGAACTAGCTGATGGTTGTTGACCCAGCCCTGTGTCATGTAGGTGCATGTGAGGGAAGCATGAGCTGGACTTCTAATCTAGGATGAAGGGTTGTGATGCACCGTCAAATCAAATGAATGACATGGTAACGCCTCCCTCTAGTTTTTATATATTTCTTGATACAAATATTCAAAAATGCATATCTCCCATCTCCTAAGGCCAAATTAGGTGAAATTATATATCAAATCGATCATCTCAACAAGACCTACAATTTGGTCATTTTCTTTGACCTTAAAACCCTTCCTATTTCTCTATCTTTCTAAAAGGACAAACTTTGCTATGTTGACCATATTGGATGCATATTGATGATAAAATTTTTACCTTTATTTCTCAATATACCACCTAATAATCTAATCAGTAAATTCACGCTACAATATGGTACATATATCCACCTTTGTACTCGCTTTGCTATTTTTGAGGCATATGGCCCTAAACGCATAAATGTATCCTTGTTATGTGAATTTTTGGTTACATGTTGATTCAAATGCTAAGTTTGACATATTTGATGAATCAATCTATATTAGGTCTTTAAAATAGTAACTTCATGATATTTTATGACTCAATTAGCTAAGGCCAACCCTATTTAGAATATAATGATGTGTGTGACCCTCTTGACCTACATGCCCATATATGGCTTGTTTGTGGTTCTTGTATGTTAATGCTTATGTGAATCCTTTTCCCTTGACCCCTCTTTGAAATCAGGGATTACTCTATCCATCATGTTGTCTTAGATATGGATGTCCCATATTATGCTCATGTTGAACCTTGATGGCTCATGTAAACTATATTGATGATTACAAGCATGATTGAAACATGATATACAATGTTGGTTGTTTGATGCCTAGACTCTAGAGGACATACACCTATATTTGAATGAGCTTCTCATGATACTAGTTTATTGAGATATACTCTTTTCATGATTGCATATCATGAATTGATGGATCATGACCTTGTAAGCCCTAATATGAGTCCTTAGACCTTTTAATGTACATAAGTGATACAAATCTTGTAATATTCATATAAGATGAATGGAACCTCAAAACAACTTGAAACTTGAAACATACCTTTTTGATGACCTCAAAAATAACAAAAGACCTTCTAATGTACTAATAAGAAACCTTGAACCTTACTTAGCCAAAACCCTAAATTGAAGTTAGTTAGGGTTAATGATGAGAAACTAATGCATGTATGTAATCTCATTCTTAATCAGGTGGTTGCTTGAGATCTAGATGACCAATGATATGTTATGAAATATCTAAAATTTGGTACGAGCTTTAATAATTATATGACTATGGCTTTCTTGCTGGAACTATGATGCATATGTTTGCTTATTTATTTTCTCAAATATTGCCATGTAGTATTCTAGTATTGTACTTGATGTTTGACTTGTATCGTTGTTTTATAAATTGCAAACATGATATATAAACTCCATCATACAAACCTTGTGCACCTTCATGTATTCTCGAGGTAAGGACATGATGCTAGGTGTCCTACTTGAGTTTTCAAGATACTTGTTTTGCTCAGTAAGCCCTTCCATTTTATTAAGTAAAGAATAGAATCTACAGTTCTATTCTATAGGGAAATAAAACCTATACATCCACTATGGAAAATACCATCCTATATATACAAGGAAAGCATGTCAGTAATATATCCACAACACCTATTAACATTCATATTCCTTTCACTAAAGATATTGTTGTTCCTTTCCAGCCAAATAACATGGATGACCGCCAGACAACATAGTTGATGCTTCTTCAGCACATTCAGAATACAATCCTCAGGTTTTTTGAGTATCATCATGATACTGAAACAATCTTTAGCTATCTTCCATAGTTTGCAAGCAAAAGGACACTCGAAGAACAGATCAATACTGGATTCAGACTCTGTTTTACATAGACGACATCTGGAAACATGCTGAATACCACATCTTTGCATATAATCAAGAGTTGAGAGTTTCCCTAGAAACATTTTCCAAGCAGTAATAATAAGATTTCTCAGATGATTGAACTTCCACAACCAATTGGCCCACCAAGGAACATGGTTAGAAGTTCTAACAATTTCCCAAGCATCTTTCAATTTGAGAGATGAGCTACCATTGATAGAAATATAATCTTTGGACTGAAGCTGGATACTAGAATCAGATAAAAAACATTTGAGATCATCAAAGCTCCTCTTATTAGGTAAAATCCATTTACCATTACTGATAATACAACTCAGTAGATCAAAACTTCCACAACCAATCTTCAAGATGTTCTTCTTATCAATACAGTCACTTAAGAACTTGTTACCAGGAACCCAAGGATCTTTCCAGATCCTACTACTACATCCATCACCAATAGTGAATTTAATCAGTGGAAGAAGTTTATTTCTTTGTTCCATAATATGTCTCCACATCCAAGAGCTATCAAACTGAGCTTGCATGACCAGTAGGTGTCCTTAGATAGGTACTTTTCATTGAGCCATTTTACCCAAAGAGTCTCTTTTTTTTAGGCCACATTTTAGGCATTTCTCAAAAGACCAGCCCTATTGGTATCTTCCATTTTTCTAATACCCAACCCCTTCTTTTTTAGGCCTACAAGCAGAGCTCCATTTAACAAAGTGTATTTTCTTTTCCATATTCGGACCACCCCATATAAAGGCCCTACAGATACTATTAATCACATTCATAATATCCGAGGGAAGAGGAAAAGTAGAGGACCAAAAGAGGTGAAGAGCACTCAAAGTAGAATTCACAAGCTCTACTCTTCCCCCAAACGACAAATTTTATATCTTCCAATGCTCCATTTTCCTTCTAAATTTATCAATGAGAGGTAAACAATAATAACTTTTTAACTTTCCACAGAATAGGGGTAGGCCAAGATATCACATGGGAAAGGAACCCTTATCAATATTCAGAATAGAATACATCTTATCAGTATCCACATTCATACTACAAAAGACATTGCTCTTCTCTAGATTCATAACCAGACCCGAAGCCTTACCAAAAAATCCATTAAATTTTTGATGTGTTCAGCATTTCCCTCACTCCCTTTAGAAAAAAAGCATAACATCATCCGCAAAAAGAATGTGAGATATCCTAGTGTTACCAGCTTTAAGCGAATCAATCATGTTCTTTCTAACAACATTTTTCATCATGGTGGTAAACCCTTCCATAGCAATAACAAATAAGGAAGGAGCGAGAGGATATCTTTGCCTTATTCCATTTGAAGGGTAAATCACCTGATAAGGGCAACCATTAACCAAAATATGAAAACTTGAGGTCTACATGATAGTTCTGATCCAATCAATCCAACATATAGGGAAATTCATTTTCTTCAATGCCCTGAAGAGAAAAGGTCATTTTATAGAATCATACGCCTTAGTAAGATCCACTTTAATACACATCTTATGACTCCCATTAGATTTATTGAAATCATTGATAATCTCATTAGACAAAAGAAGAGCATATGCAATATTATGTCCTTTGACAAAAGCCACTTGGTTCTGACTAATTAAAGATGGAAGAATAGTTTGGAGCCTGTTAGAGAAAATTTTAGAAATAATTTTGTACAGAAAGTTACAAAGGGAAATAGGATGCCAATCATTGATACAGAAGGCCTCTTTAACTATAGGAATGCGAGTGAAATAAGCTTTGTTAATTTCTTTTAGCATTCTGTTACTACTGAAAAAATTCTGAAAAACCATAGTAATCTCACACCCAATGATATCCCAGGTAGATTTGAAGAAATGGACATTGAAGCCATCAGGACCTGGTGCTCTATCCCCCTCAGCTTCTTTAATCACTCTTTCAACTTCCTCATTACTAACATAAGCTCTCAACATCTCAAAATCATTATCAGAGATAGTAGGAAACTCCCATTCATCATCCCAGATAATATCATTATTATCAGAGTATTTATTGAAAATATTGTTATAGTAACTGTGAATATGATCAGTAATATCTCCTACATCATAACTCTTCTTTCCCTCAATGGTCATACTCCTGATATGGCTCTTGGAAGCCCTGGTTTTGATACTGTTATAGAAAAAATTGGTATTTTTATCTCCCAATTTTAACCAATTCACCCTAGACACCTGCTTGCCATAACATTCTTCCCATTCAGTAGCTTTCAAAGCTAAATCTCTCTTACCATTAGGATACTCTCTCAAAGAGATATCTCCAGTATTCATATCCACAGCTTTAACAACTTCAGTGGATTCAAACTCTAGGACCTTAGCACAATTCGAGATATTACCAAAAATTTCCTTATTCCATTTCACCAATTTATTTTAACATTCTTCAGCTTCTTAGAAATTTTGAACATAGGGAAACCTTCTACATCTAGGTTCCAAGCCTCTTTAACTATATCTCAGAAATCAGGATGTTCAGTCCAAGCATTTATGAATTTGAAATAACCCCTTCTTTTCTTTAAATTTTTACCAAATCTCACATACTGTGAATCGTACTCTAAATATCACTCTAAATAGTACTCTAAATATCACCCCATTTATCTTTGAAGACATTATTGAAATCGACATTATGTAAAATTCTATCAATCTTAGAAAGAATGAGCTTCTCTGTTACACCCCGATCTCATAATTACCATTAATCATGAGATTAGGGCATAAATTGAGGATTTAACATAATACAAATATCACCCATAACTTTTTCTTCTTTTTCAAACTCTTTGTTTTCTTGCATTGAATCACATAAACAAACTTTACAAGAGAATTAAACCTTGATTACTCTAATATGATCTCAACATTAATGATACACATCCATACATTCATTCTATTTCTCACACTTCCATGTACATACGACATGACAATCATTTGCATTCTCTCCTATTAAGGAAACAAACATACAAAACATCATTTACAAGTCTCTCTCAGATCTATACAAGGACCTAGAGTGACAGGGACCGACTGAACTTGACTATACTCAGACTTAACTCTTGTGGCAGATCTACTCTGATGTAATGATATCTTCTTCAAGTCCATGTGATTTCCCTAAATATTTTGAGTAGAGGGGTGAGCCTACTTGCTCAGTGAATGAGTACTTCAAAGAAACAGTCTAAAGCACTGATATAATTACATATATACTTTAGAGCAATTGATATCAATTATAACAACATTAATTTTTAAAGAGTCTAATAATTGACAATCATAAATATGGCAGGATGCTCTAAATATCTATAAGAGTGAATCAATATATGAAATGCTTGATTGATCATAAATATAATTAATAATTCATAAATATACAAAGAATAATTGAATAACTGTACACACTTGTTTGACCTCTCATTCATTTTATTATGCCCTGATCATATGCAGTGCACTCTACATATGAAGACTTGTAGTGCACTACGATCACACCGTATAAGACTTAGCGGACACACTCGAGAAATGCTAAGTCTGACTACTCTCTTGGTATGCAATAGGGAAATGGCTCTTTGGCCTAAATTGGACTCCTCCTTTAACCTAAGCACATAGGCGGAGAGTCAAGCCACCTCTTGGATTTTTCTATACTCTTGTACCACCAGGACTTCTGGTTGATGTTGGACACTGCAAACTATAATTTAAGGAGACTTCCACTAGGCTTCATCCCTCGTGCCACCTGATAGCACGTTCTGACCCCCGTATACTGGACGCTACTAGGGTTAGGTCATTTCACCCCTAAGGCGCAGACCTCACATTGGGGTTCTACAGTGTCATGATCCTTCAATCTATAATTTCATTATTTCCTAGAAAAATCTTACTGTGTTGAACCTTTTTCTTACTTATACTCGACTCTGGTATTTCTATGGCATCTCGTCTATTTAATTACAGTTCAAATCACAACATGAATATCATTCTAGACCTGACAGAGCAGTATACTCAAAAAACATTGTAATTTATTGAGTAATCCATATACCATGCATGCAGGCAGATTGAAATTTCTTAAATAAACTAAAATCATATCAACTTGGCTCATATACACTGGAATTATACAATTGATCATCGTAACACACTAACAAGAGTTAATTACTCGATATATTATAAATCGTCAATAGCACTTGTAAATTATCTATAATTCCTCAAAAATCGAGCACATCAAACCAAATTCTAAGTTATGCATCACATAACTCAATTTAAAGTCAATTTACTTGACATAAGAAGATTTAATTGTAAAAATGTGCGCATCAACCCTAATCTTGAGTTATGCATCACATAACTTAATTAAGAGCTAATTTCTTATCATGGCAAGAATTATTAATAATAATTGAGAACATTGATATCACAATACTTGATTCATTGAACACCCTACCCTTAGGTATTTATTTACCTCATTCACTTATCACATGGATCGCATAAGGATTTCATGCGATATAAACATTCACTAAATAAAGACTACTATCAACAAATTATATAAAATCAATATATATATATACATATATATATATATATATATATATATATATATATATATATATATATATATATATATATATATATATATATATATATATATATATATATATATATGAAACCTTGGAACTAAATTAAATTTAGGTTTTCATGCCATTCACTAGGATATCATGCATCAATAATAACATTGAATAAATAAAGTCTATCATGTCAAGAAAATCCTTTCAAATGGATTTCACGATATCTATTCGCAAATATCCAACTTTCCTCACATCTTGGGTTTCACCCTCTTTACTGAGATATTAAACAAACACTATTCACTTTGAACGAAATCCAAGATAGTATCTGACATATACTATGAATTTAGATAAACAATCATTCATCACCAAGGGGATCTAGATAAGCAATTTTCTCTATTTACTTATACAACAAATTTCAGTCATAGACAAATTCCCTATATTTCAATTTACTCTTTTAACCTCTGCAAATACTTAGGGAATTCTCATTAGGATGTATTGTATACATTTATAATATGATTTTATCATCTGAACTTCATCCAAACAGAGGAAGAATCTATTTCATATCATTTTTCAACAACTTAGAACAAATAGACAATTTAGGGTTTGTAGTCGCATACAAGAAATTAAAGATTATGGATGAATTAACCAATTTTCGTGCAATATACTAATGAAAGGAAGTTCCCACTCACTGTAAGGTGTGAAAACACCTTAAAAACGTAGCTCATCCCTAAAAATCTAGATCTCATATCAAATCCCTAGCAATTCACCCCATTCTTCTTCCTTTCAACTCAGAAACCCTAAAAATGAGGGATTATGAAGAAAGAGTGAGAAAAGGGAAAGTTTTGATACCATTTTGATCAAATAAGAGTAGGGACGGAATTTTGACATGTGAGAGAATATTCACCATGAAACTATATCCAAAGAAGTTAAACTTACATGATTTCATCATTCCTTGGACCGCAAAACCCTAGGTCAGCATCTCCATCATTTTCTCCTCTCAAACCCTAACTCTCCCTATGTCTCTAGGATTGTGTTTATCTAGATTGAATCACGAATTATGAGAGCTCCTTGTTTGTTAGGTTGACCATATAGAGCAATTGAGCTTCTCTTGGGTCAATTGCACTTTGACCCCTTACTATACTTTTTCAAAATTTAGCAAATTTGTTTGTCATAAAAAGGTTTCTGTAAATTCGTGTATTTTAGAGATCAAAACTCCTCCAAAACTTTTGACAATTTATCAAGTTGTTTATAATTTAGTTTCAAAACTTGAGTTAAAATTTGAGATCATTCCAAGCTTTCATTAAATAAATAAAAATCTAATAGTGCAATGGTATCTAGAATTCTATAGAAATGTCAGTTACTATAATTTGTCTACTAATAAGGCCTATACACATCCAAAAATTATGAAACTTTTAAATGTTGTTTATGATTGATTTTCAGATCTTCATTTAAAATTTCATATCATTTTGATTTACCAATAAATAATTAAAAATCAAACAATATACTACTAAACAATATTCTGTCAACATGGTCGGTTGAAATATATCTCGACCGAGAATGACTTTTAAAGAACATCCAAAAATTCTGAAAATTTTCATTGAAATGAACGATTGAGTTATACATATTATATCCATATTTCATTTAAATCCAAATTACATGGAAAATATGATAAATTATTTACCATACTACTATCTTGATCAAATTCCATACTCATGTACCATGAAAACCCTAATTTCAGCCAACTAGGGTTTATATTTCTCAAACAATAGAACACTTAACATTCCTATTAGGTTTAAAACATCATAATTGAATTATCATCATTAATTAGATTTAAGAAATGATCAATCCAATTAAGCATATAATCATCCAGGTAAACCCTATTTTACCAATTAAGCTCGGATACGGTCATAACAATTCTTCCCCCCTTTAAAAGGTTTCGTACCTAAAACATAAACATGCAAGAAAAGTACTTTCAAGGTTTATTTTAAGCTTATAAAATATTACATGTCATTAAATTCTTGTATTTCATACTTGAATGCAGTTTTCAACATTAAGTCCTTTATTTCTTTTCTAATCACAACATGTTAAATCATGACTGCTAAATGATATAACAAATGAATTCTCTATGTCACAATCAATCATAGGATAGAGAGAGAAACAACCATTTCAATATTTTCATACTCTTGAGGTGTTACCCCAACATTGATAATCCGATCCAACTATCTAAATTCATACAACTCAATATGTACTATTGTTATGTATTACCTCTAAGTCACAAAAGAGAGTTCGCCATGTTGTTTTGAATTTTTACTATTGTGCTACTCAAATAGCAAAATAGTCTTGAGTTGAAAGACTAGATTCAACAACAATTGTACAATACTACTCACAACATCCCCATTGGATCATGTGAAGCATTACCATCACATTCCATACTATTCTCAAATATGAACCCACACATAATTCAAGGTGTAACCATCGGGTTATAGCATTCTAAGGTTTCAACAATAGTAACAAATTACTCCACGATTGTATTAGTCATTCAAGGACTATTCATACCCAATTACCATCACTTAATTATATTAAAGCTAGGTATAACAAGCTATACCTCATTAGGGTTACATATCAATACAATATGGTTACCATCCCTTCTATTCATATGAGTGAATAGGTAAGACTACCTTATTCAGGGTAACCCTCCATTTGTTTTATCATCATTTGAACCATATCACCATACAACAATTGTATAATGCTAATATGGATTATTGGTATGAATGATAACAACTATCAGACACCTGAAATTAACATATTGCTTGTACATGTACACTGAAATTATATGTAGAACCAATTTACATCCCTTAATATACCTTCAACAAATAATACTTCTAAAAACAAATTCACATATTACTAAAAGACATTTTTTTCTCTTATCTCTCTTCTCATTCATTACTACTTACTTTTTGCTACTTATCCTTCTCATTTTAATCATATAGATTAAACATCCCTAAAATTGAAACATACAAGGTATGCATAGATTATTCATTATTCTTGCTATCACTGTAAGAATTTATTTCATATCAAACTTCACTCATATTGTATTTCTCCTTTTGTTCAAAACACACTTTTTACATTTAAAATTTATATCTTACTCTTTTCTCCAAATCATTTTCATAGTGTTCATCAACCTTTCAGATTAGCTAGGATGACTATCAGTGTTAGTTTACTTCTCATAGTGCAAATCACATGATCTTGTTTTATATAGATGCTAGTATTCAAGGTCAAATCACTAGTGACAACCCTTGAACTACTACAACTCTAAACATTCTAGGGTTTGGTCCTTATCAGTAGCATGACGTTGTTGTGTGTAACTTTGCTCCCTTAATTTGAAAGTCAAACTTTGGATCTCACAAGTTTTACTAAAGTCTTCCTTATCTTATCAATTGAATTTCCTTTCTCTTATTTGGCCATTCAGATAGATTACATTCTCAATTTACCCTACTAGGGTTTCATCATCATATTGTATGTCATTATTACATTCACTAGATGCCTCTACCATGGTAGTTATGCATCAGATATGATTCATTTTCTTATCACTTCATTCCAACATTGGTTTTATTAAGGAAGATATGAAAGAGAAGATGATTTTGACACTTAGAATTATTATCTTCAAACATTCATTAATACATTTCTCATATGTAGGTTTAATTAATTATCAACAATGATACTTGACTAATTAGCACTTCCTTGAATCTCACAACCTCTTTCTTTTATAATCTATATTATTCCACCATGTTTCACATAATCCCCTTACCATATACTGCTATTCCACATATCATCTTTAACTTCTAGTTTTCTCTTATGATCATGATGCTTCTTTTAGGTGTATGATCATATATACCATGTTGCACATATTTCTTTTTATCCTTCTGTTAATTTAAAGTTGAAATTCTAAATCTATAATCTCTCTACTAGTTTCAACTCATGTTTAATCAAATGGCTCATGCATGGGTCAAACTTAGTATCTCTTTTAATCAAGTTTTTACCTCTTGAATATAGTCTACCTTTGTATGACTTATTCATCGGTTAAGCTGCACTTTTGTTCTTCTTTTAGAAATTAGTTTGTTGTTCTATAGAGACTTAGAATCCAAAGGTAGTAGGATGAATGTATTAACTTCACAATAAAGGTATACATTCCATGCTCTCAATTATGTCATAATCCTCATTCCTTAATCAAGCTCATTATTTCCAACATTTCTCTTTGTATCAACTAATTTTCTTATCCTAGTTTTATGATTTACATGCTCATCTAGTTCTCTTCAATTTAACTTTTCTGAATACTCTTCACTTCTATGTACTTAAAAAATACTTAACTCTTTTCTTCTATTTTCCCTTTGCTTTGGAGTACATAAAAACATTGTACTCGATTATATAATCCATTCCTCATGATTGATTCTTACTATCTTGGCCCTTACATACTTTTCTCATATCTTTTCCATATTTCATATTTAGAGTTCATATAATACTAATGATTAAACTTAATCAGAATTTTATGTTGTGTTCCTTTATTCCCAATTAATGGTTTCTCATATGAGGCCT
Organism: Alisma plantago-aquatica; assembly: GCA_963693085.1. Taxonomy (NCBI): domain Eukaryota; kingdom Viridiplantae; phylum Streptophyta; class Magnoliopsida; order Alismatales; family Alismataceae; genus Alisma; species Alisma plantago-aquatica. The sequence goes on along the minus strand of OY856410.1, from coordinate 1,512,931,524 downwards.
CAAAGTTAGATCTCAGATATCAATTCCAACTGATTCTTAGCTATTCTAATCTTTCCGATATGTTTCAACATCTTATTATATGTGCATTCTCACTATGATGTGGGTCTAATTTATCCAGAGTCTACTCTTATTATGTTTTCAATAGGAGTCATTAGATCCAAGTAATGCACCCTGCTAGCCAGACCAGGCCAAACCTTTAATCCTAAAGCCAAGAACTGCTCAAGATTAACTAACTCCTATTAATCTCAAACATGTGGAAAGAATATCCACTTAGGAAATCTCATTCAAAGATCATTTCGAGTCTACTTGATACAAATAATGTAATCAATAAATGCTACAACTTCATAGTGTACAAAAAATCTTAAAGACCCATATATATTTCAAAATACTGAATATCATGATTTCAACATATCAGAGCTTTTCTACTCATCTCCAATAAAACAACAATATAAAGTGAAAGTTCTATCTCATTTTATATTTATGCTCTTAATTCATGTTACTAATCTTGTTTCTAACCCTAATATTTCTAGGGTTCCTCTCTAGACCATCCTTCCACTATATACCTGGCCAGGGTATACATGAAAGAATAGACAGAGTAGCTTGATACTGGTTGATCCAAGTACTCAGATACTGGGCCAGGATATCCAAATACTCAAATCCCCAGAGCTAACATCATAACATCTCCTATTTTCCAAACTTATGACTCTAACTTACTAACTTAATGGTCCCTAACAACTCGGCCTAAACTCTAATACCAAAGATGTTACACCCCGATCTCACAATTATCATTAATCGTGAGATTAGGGCATAAATTGAGGATTTAACGTAATACAAAGATCACCCTTAACTTTTTCTTCTATTTCAAACTCTTTGTTTTCTCGCATTGAATCACATAAACAAACTTTACAAGAGAATTAAACCTTGATTACTCTAATATAAACTCAACATTACTGATACACATCCATACATTCATTCTATTTCTCGCACTTCCATGTACATACGACATGACAATCATTTGCATTCTCTCCTATTAAGGAAACAAACACACAAAACATCATTTACAAGTCTCTCTCAAATCTATACAAGGACCTAGAGTGACAGGGACTGAATGAACTTAACTATACTCAGACTTAACTCTTGTGGCAGATCTACTCTGATGCAATGATATCTTCTTCAAGTCCATGTGATTTTCCTAAAAAGTTTGAGTAAAGGGGTGAGCCTACTCGCTCAGTGAATGAGTACTTCAAAGAAACAGTCTAAAGCACTGATATAATTACATATATACTTTTGAGCAATTGATATCAATTATAACAACATTAATTTTTAAAGAGTCTAATAATTGACAATCATAAATATGGCAGGATGCTCTAAATATCTATAAGAGTGAATCAATATATGAAATGCTTGATTGATCATAAATATAATTAATAATTCATAAATATACAAAGAATAATTGAATAATTGTACACACTTGTTTGACCTCTCATTCATTTTATTATGCCCTGATCATATGAAGTGTACTCTACATATGAAGACTCGTAGTGCACTATGATCACACCGCACAAGACTTAGCGGACACACCCATGAAATGCTAAGTCTAACTACTCTCCTGGTCTATAATAGGGAAATGGCTCTCTGGTCTAAACTGGACTCCTCCTCTAACCTGAGCACATAGGCGGAGAGTCAAGCCACCTCTTGGATTTTTCTATACTCTAGTGCCACCAGGACTTCTGGTTGATGTTGGACACTACAAACTATAATTTAAGGAGACTTCCACTAGGCTTCATCCCCCGTGCCACCTGATTGCACGTTTTGACCCCCGTATACTGGATGCTGCCAGGGTTAGGTCGTTTCACCCCTAAGGCACATACCTCACATAGGGGTTCGACGGTGTCAGGGCCCTTAAATCTATAATTTCATTATTTCCTAGAAAACTCTTACTATGTTGAACCTTTGTCTTACTTGTACTCAACTCTGGTATTTCTATGGCATCTCGTCTATTTAATTGCAGTTCAAATCACAACATGAATTTCATCCTAGACCTGACAGAGCAGTATACTAAAAAAACATTGTAATTTACTGAGTAATCCATATACCATGCATGCAGGTAGATTGAAATTCCTTAAATAAACTAAACTCATATCAACTTGGCTCATATACGCTGGAATTATACAATTGATCATCGTAACACACTAACAAGAGTTAATTACTTGATATATTAGAAATCGTCAGTAGCACTTGTAAATTATCTATAATTCCTCGAAAATCGAGCACATCAACCCAAATTCTAAGTTATGCATCACATAACTCAATTAAAAGTCAATTTACTTGACACAACAAGATTTAATTGTAAAAACATGCACATCAACCCTAATCTTGAGTTATGCATCACATAACTTAATTAAGAGTTAATTTCTTATCATGGAAAGAATTATTAATAATAACTGAGAACATTGATATCATAATACTTGATTCATTAAACACCCTACCCTTAGGGTTTCATTTACCTCATCCACTTATCACATGGCTCTCATAAGGATTTCATGCGACATAAACATTCACTGAAAGTCTACTATCAACAAATCATATAAAATCAATATATGTATGAAGCCTTGGAACTGAGTTGAATTTGGGTTTCCATGTCATTTACTAGGATATCATGCATCAATAATAACATTGAATAAATAAAGTCTATCATGTCAAGAAAATCCCTTCAAATGGATTTCATGATATCTATTTGCAAATATCCAACTTTCCTCGCATCTAGGGTTTCACGCTCTTTACTGAGATATTAAACAAACACTATTCACTTTGAATGAAATCCAAGATAGTATCTGACATATATGTACTATGAATTTATATAAACAATCATTCATAACCAAGGGGATGTAGATAAGCAATTTTCTCTATTTACTTATACAACAAATTTCAGACATAGACAAATTCCCTATATTTCAGTTTACTTTTATAACCTCTGTGAATACTTAGGGAATTCTCATTAGGATGTATTGTATACATTTCTAATATGATTTTTTCATTTGAACTTCATCCAAATAGAGGAAGAATCCATTTCATATCATTTTGCAACAACTTAGAACAAATAGACAATTTAGGGTTTGTAGTCGCACACTAGCAATTGAAGATTATGGATGGATTAACCAACTTTCGTGCAATATACTATTTAAAGGAGGTTCCCACTCACCCTAAGGTGTGAAAACACCTTAAAAACGTAGCTCATCCCTGAAAATCTCGATCTCATATCAAATCCCTAGCAATTCACCCAATTCTTCTTCCTTTCAACTCGGAAACCCTAAAAATGAGGGATTATGAAGAAAGAGTGAGAAAAGGGGAAGTTTTGATACCATTTTGGATCAAATTAGAGGAGGGAAGGAATTTTGACATGTGAGAGAATATTCACCATGAAACTATATCCAAAGAAGTTAAACTTACATGATTTCATCATTCCTCAGACCGCAAAACCCTAGGTCAGCATCTCCATCATTTTCTCCTCTCAAACCCTAACTCTCCCTCTCTCTCTCTAGGATTTCATTTCTATGGATTGAATCACGAATTATGAGAGCTCCTTGTGTGTTAGGTTGAGCATATAGAGCAATTGAGCTGCTTGGGTCAATTGCACTTTGACCCCTTACTATACTTTCTCTTATTTCAGCAAATTGTTTTCTATCATAAAAAGGTTTATGTAAATTCGTGTATTTAAGAGATCTAAACTCCTCAAAAAATTATGAGAATTTATCATGTTGTGTATAATTGAGTTACAAAGCTTTAGTTAAAATTTTAGATCATTCCAAGCTTCCATTAAATAAATTAAAATTGAAAAGTTCATTTCTATCTAGAATTCTATAGAAATGTCAGTTACTCTAATTCATCTACTGATAAGGTCTAAACGCATCCAAAAATTATGAAAATTTTACATGCTATTTATGATTGAGTTTTAGATCTCCAATAAATATTTCAGATCATTTTGATTTATTAATAAATAATTAAAAATCAAACAATATACTATTGAATAACATTATGTCAGCATGGTCGGTTGAAATATATCTCGATCGAGAATGACTTTTAAAGAACATCCCTAAATTCTGAAATTTTTCAATAAAATGCAGGATTGAGTTATACATATTATATCCAAATTTCAATTAAATCCAAACTACATAGAACATATGATAAATTATTTACAGTACTACTATCTTGATCAAATTCCATACTCATGTACCATCAAAACTCTAATTTCAGCCAACTAGTGTTTATATTTATCAAACCCTAATTTCTCAAACAATAGAACACTTAATGTTCTTATTAGGTTTAAAACATCATAATTGAATTATCATCATTAATTAGATTTATGAAATGATCAATCCAATTAAGCATATAATCATCCAGGTAAACCCTAGTTTATCGATTAAGCTCGGATACAGTCATAACATTCTCACCCTTTTGCCTATTATCCCAGGCATAAAAGGAACCTTTAAGATCCATTTCCATCAGATCAGTGTAATCAAAATATTATTAAAATCATTCATGGCTTTGACATAATAGAACCCTTTTCCTTTTCTCTCATTAGTGAACCTGATAGCATTGAAATCACCAATCAAAATCCATGGTTCTGACATAATGTTGTAGATGCTCTTGATGTTATCCCAAAGGTCAATTCTTCTCCTTTCTTCATTTTGACCATACACAACAGTGAGATAGAAGATACAAACTCTATACTCAAAACAACAGTGAATAAATTGGTTTGTTTCTTTCATCTTCATAATCTTGACAATATTTTGATCCTGGAGAATCACAATCCAACCTAACGGATGTGCCATATGATTAGAAAACCGTTGTCTACCATTCTAGATCCTTCTAATAACCTTGTTTATTTTCTTATATCGAACTCTAGTTTCAATAAGAATATTAATGGGAAACTCATTCAGAGTAATAATCTCCCTTATCTTGTCCTGGTGTCCTGGTGCATTAAGGCCACAGACATTCTAGGAAAAAACTCCCAAATTATCACCCATTAAAGCAATCCTTGACTAGAGTCCTGCCGGCCTCAGTCATAGAAACCTCCTCATTATCATCTACTAGCATATCAAACATATTTACACAAACATCATTCACTATCTTCTTGGCAAACAAAACACTCTTAGTACCTTTCCTTTGTTGATTTTTGCTTTTACCTGACACAGTAAGAAACCCCTCCTTGTCCTTTAGTTGTTTTTTTAAGTTCAATTTACTTTCAAGGATTTCCCCCATTTACACTGGAATTGAGTAGCTGTTGGTAGAACTTTTACATATCTTCATAGTTTTAAGAGCCTGACTGAAATCACTTTTTGTGTCTTTCAAACTCTGGCTTATACTAACTCCTGATAACATAGAAGTATCTGTCACCAGTAAAGAAACTTTACTATTAGGAATAGGAATTTGCTTTTTCCCCTTATTCAAGGATTGGACTGAACTACAAAACACACTATTTAGATTTCCATTAACTTGTTTCTTCTGTACATTCACAGACCTCTGCGCTGCATTAATAATAGCATTACCAACTGGGAGAACCTGACTGACGCCGTCAGTATGTTCTAGATTCCCCTTTCTAGGTTCACTCATCAGAGAAGCCGAGCCTGCCATTATTGCAACATACTGCTTCTTGGGAATCCATTCCTTCTTTGTAATCAAATAAGAGCACGAACCAAATTCATGACCAAAACAGTTACATTTCGAACAAATTTCAGGAATCCATTCATAAGCAACCTCTATAACATCCCTATGACCTTCATCACTTCACAGGACATTTTCCTTCAGAAAAGAACAACCATTCGAAACTACAACTTGTATTCGAGTAAAGTCAAATTTTGCCATGGCTTTAGTAGAGAAATCTGAGCATAGAGGCCTTCTGATGAAGCTACCTAGAATCCCTAGCATGTCTCCATCCCATAACTCTAAAGGGAGATTAGGAAATCTAATCCATATAAGGATCTACGTCAGTTTCTACTTCTCTAGCGGCTCACCTACCTCCCATTTCTTTAACAGTAGGGGTTTCCCTCTGGCGAACCAAGGCCTTCCCTCTACAACCATTTTCAGATCTTCTTCCTCCTTAAACTTAACTATGAAGAAACTCTTATTTCTTGGAATAGACTCAAAGGATGATTTAGGTTTCCATACCACTTTGAAGTGGCACACCAAAGTTGACCAGTGAGGCTTTAATCCCACGATGTATCCTGCCACAGAATTGTTCCATTTCTTAGCAATGTTGACCAATTTTTCTCACTTGTACCTCAATTCGCCATTCACGACCTTTGGCTGGATGAACTGGAGTGTTGTGTTCTCCATCTGCTTCATATCTGTGAAGAACTCTGTCCAGGCACGCTCTGAACCAACAACTCTGACATTCTCCTTGACAGTTTTGGAATGAGGATTTGATGGTGGTTGAAACTGAGGCCGTCGCCATTGGCCATCTGAGAATCTTCCCTCTGTCGCCCCCCATTCTCCCTCTCTGCTCATTTGAATGCTCCCGCCATCTCCCTGCTAATGTGTGGATTTGAGTTTTCAAGATAGGATGGACCATGTCGATAATGGGGTTAGTTCTTGACGATGGCCTTCAGGTCCCTTACATAAAAAAAGGTTAACTAATCGTTAGCACTATGGTAACTCGTTACACTCTGAGTTTTCAAGATAGGGAGGACCATGTCGATAATGGGGTTAGTTCTTGACGATGGCCTTCAGGTCCCTTACATAAAAAAAGGTTAGCTAATCTTTAGCACTGTGGTAACTTGTTACACTAAATGAGATTACTCAAAACATGAAACACAATCAATCACCAATTAACCACATACCCAAATATATGGGTAAATTAAAACTAGTTTCAACATCAACACCTACTCAGAAACATTTGCATGAGATCCCAATATCTTTCTTGTATCCATACTATGACAAGAATTTGATACAAATTGTTCTATTACCTTATCCACAACATATAGACATAGGATACCAATATTTGTATATGCCACACAAACAAGCATTAACATGCTAAAAAAATTTCATTTTGTTTGAAACACCATATACAAACTTTACCTGCCTGGACCTGAGAGTACAAGGATGACTCTAGGACACACTAGACATCTAATCAAATTTCTCAAAGATTCATTACTTTAGCTCGTCTTTGCCACCACATGTTTGTTTCTGTCACTTCCAATTACCTAAAAAGATGTGGCAAACCAAAAGGGTGAGACCCATGTCCCAGCAAGAGATATAACCTCCAACAACATTTATTGATTCCAACATTTTTAGGTAATGAGATAGTTTAAGCAGTTTAATCATATATAATAAATAAGCTCAACAACACTGATGATTAACAAAATACATAAATGAGTAGATAATAACTATCTTCATTAGACATACTATTCTCATATCCCTATTAATAGTATAAGGTGTCTAGCAGCATGGGCATCTCTAACATCATGAATAAGTCTAGTATCATAAGCATAGCTAACAACATCAACATGTCTAACAAGTTGAACATATTAACATCATAAGTAGAGTTAACAATATAAGTACAACTATCTGCATAAGCATTATTAGCAGTATAGGCATCTATAATTACAAAGGCATAGCTAGAAATATAGGCATAGATAACAACATGTGATAACGAATGTCATAATCATAGCCAATAGTAATAATATCTCTATTAACTTAAACATAAATATTGTATGTACACATTTATAACATGAGCATATCCACAACATAAGAATATCCACTATCTTTTAATGCATTAAACATCATCTCTATGTACAGAAAACAACAAGGGTTATCATCCAATATGAAGTGTCGTGTATAACCCTAAATACACTTGCTAGACGACTATATTACATCTTTTATTATTCCCTGGGGAGTTTGAGTTGTACCACCCAAAATACAACTGACCCCTGCGAAGGGCTATTCAGTTCCGTACAAGATCTAGGAGTGTTGGTATCCTAAGATCTATTCCCCAAGGTCAGAACGAGTAAAAAGGCAGTGACATATCAGTCAAAGATGCCACTACAATGACATATAGTCAAGTTTCTAACCACTATTCCACCCTTGGTACAGGTCACGTCACTAGAAACCAGGGTATATAAAACCCTCTAATTCGAGGTACAACCGCAGTTGTCCTCAATAACATCAAATGTCTGAGGCATGACCATTGCCATCCTCCATAACCTGAATTGTGGATGACAAGGATATATCCTCAACTTGCCACCCCCACATATCTCAATACTATGTGCTCTGAGTTTCCCTTAGGAATACTCATTTCACCATCCAGCCGGTTCTGACACTGAAGATGGCTCTATGACACAGAGCACTACATGATTAGAGTTGCACTTGATTAGTTATGCCAATTGGGTGAGTTAAGGATGCCTCAAAAAAGTGGACATACAAACACTAATTCACTTCTAGCAAGCATATAAATATCACAACTTCAAAAGATATAAAAAGTGTGAAACATATTTTTCTCATCTCATCATCACATGGTACTATTCACTTACTATTCATGAAACAACACTAGTCATCATACTATCACAAGATATAAATCCTTTTCACAATATCACAGGGTATCAACACAAGAGGATTACACCTCATTCAAGGATCAAACATGCACAAAGGTCATCAAGACCATCATACTATTCCCTACAAGATCATCATTATCTTTGCATGCCTTATAATAAGGCTCAACAACATCACTTACATATAATACACTGGATCAACACAATATTACATTAATGAGCTAGGAGATATTCATAAACAATCATAGCAGGGTTATATTAACATTAAGAACATTCCTTTATTACATCAACATGCAAGGAATCTAGATATGATTAACCCTCATCATATTCATAATGCACATATTTAGCATAAGAAAGTATCAACAATGTGGCTATGATAACCACCAATTAATATATTAAGGTTATGATGATATTAAGGAGGTTATTTCAACATAATTCCATCATATTAGAATGTTAAACATGAATACTCATCTTTATGTATTTTCATTAGAGTTAGGTTCAACAAGATAAATTATATTAATGTTACTAATCAGCACTTATACCCAAACCCTAACTCATGACATCCCCATTGCATCATGGATGCATAAGGTGAAGCATCGCCATCACATTATACTATTCTCAAGTATGAATCCACACATAAATCAAGGTGTAACCACCAGGTTATAGTATACTAAGGTTTCAACAACAATAACTAAGTACTCTATGATTTTATTACTCATTCAAGGACTATTCATACCCAATTACCATCATTTAGTTATATTAAAGCTAGGTATAACAAGCAATACCTCATTAGGGTTACCCATTGATTCACTATGGTGATTATCAATCATAATCTTATGAGGGTAAGGGAAAGACTACATGTTTAAGGCATTGAACCATCAAATTCCCATCATTAGAATCATAACATTACACTATAGGCTTCACCCAAAACAATGGGAATATTGAGGCATCAACTTCTAACCATTAAATGTTGAAAAGGTAAAGCCATTGATTGTTTACAAAAGTAAACATCTTGGAAAAACCACCTATGATGTCATTGAGTTGTTCTATAAAAAAAGTCACCTCTAACCCTAGACATCCCTTGATTAACAACATAAAAAGTTCCATTGAGAGTAGAGTAAAACCCATAAGCGATTGTTTATTTAAAACAAGCCATCAATAAATAAGCTTCTTAAGTTGATCTCATAAAGGAGACCATATAAATCACTTTATTATGACCAACATATTACATTAGGTGTCATTCCAATTTATTGGATGAAGAATCATTAGATCTTAACCATTGGGTGAAGTTCATATATTAAAACTATAAATTGGATTATAGGTCCAACCATTGCATCAAATGACCCAATAAACCATTGGTTTAAGGATTAATTGATGCTACATCTACATGATTAACTCATCATAGGTTTTGGAGACCTTATCTACCATCACTAGTGACCATTAAATCACCACAGGTTGTTAGATCAACACTATATTCATTAATCACCATCAAGCTAATGTCACTATTGATTGATAGCATCATTAGGGTACTTAGTTGTTGATCATTAAGCTTATAATTAGGACAACACCTGACCTAAGGGGTGAACGTCAATTGACACCCTTGGTCACCACCATCAGTTGTCATGAAGACAACACCATAGGTTGTTGCAATGGTAAAACCATTGAGTCATGTGTTTATAGAAGAAATCAGCTTTAAACCCTAAAATTGACCATTGATTGGTAGGTGCTTGGCACCATAGGTTGTCAAACCAACCTGATGCAAGTCATATTATTCCTTAGGAAGAACTTACACATAAATAAAGGTTCATCTAGAACTGAAATCAGAATAGGGAGCATAATAAAAATCGAAATCCAAGTCAAGCATAGATTTTTAGTGCATGGATCATCATTTTCAAGCAAGAACATGAGCTAGCAATCTTATGGTAAGCAATAAACGTGGAGAAAGTTATAAAACTTGCCTATAATTAGAAGATAAACTCTCAAACAGAAGAAAACATGAGCAGGTGGGGTAGAAAATTGTAACATACCGAATTCTAAAATTTTGTCTTTTGACCCTCTTTCCCATCTTTTCCTTTCATTTCTATCCTTATTTGCCTTTCTATTTAATTAGTGGAATTTATAGTGGTTTAGTGAACATTTATTCACTAATTGTACCAATTTAAAGGTTTATGCATAAATACCTCAGTGAAAGCTTAATTACCATAATTAAGTTCTCTAAACCTTAATATAACTTTTTTATATGATTTGAAAACATAAAATGATCCTAAGTTTCAAATTTGGTTCAATTTGGATGTTGTTTGTGCAAGTTATGCAATTTTAGGTACATTCTGGACTTTTATGTAATTTACCCAATTGGGAGGTTTTATTTGAAAATTATCAACTGAATTTTAATCCTTAGATATTTCCTTACCATTAACGAGATTTTAAACCATTGGAGAACCTAGTTTCACCTTGGTTTGATGGTATTTCTTTCCAAGGGCATTATAGGGATTACCCTCTTTATAAAGATGCCTATCCTTAAAAGCTATCAACCAATGAGGTTATTTCTTTCTTGAAAAATGGTGGGGATGGCCTAGAATAATCTATGGGCTCTTAGAACCGACTTTTTATACACATGAAGCCTCTATGAGCTATCCTCTTGCATGGCCATCAATCCCTAGGCTAAAGACACATGGAAAGTCCCTTAAGACTCCTCATGCTTCACCTCTTTCTATATATAGCCATGTATACCCCTTCCCAACTCACAATTTGAAAACTCTTGCTCTCCTTTTCTTTCCTCTAGCTTAGATAATAGTTCCTTCTGTATTTGGCAATGAAGTTGCTGCCCCAAGGTAATAGAGGGAGCCTACCTTGGTGAAGAAGGCTCCTAGGACTTCCAAATTGCTCTATTAGGGTTTCTAAAGCTCCTCCTTGGTAATTTCGACCAAAAATAGTAAGTTTCTTCCCTTAATTCCCTATTTTCATACTGATAGTCTTCCTACACCTTCTTCTAGGTCGGAACCATGACCATACATTGTAAAACTCCACCTAAAACCCTAAAACATGTCATCTCCTTGCTCTTTTGCTATGGTTAGCACCTCTAAAGTGGAGAAGGTGATCTTTGCTCAAGAAAGGAGCTTGTCTTGGAGAAACCAGACCTTTCAATCTCGGAATCCTTTCTGTTTGAACCTTATTACCTTCCTAGAGGAAAGTTTGGTTAACACCCTTCTCATATATTGCTTAGTACATGCTTAAAACTCATGCTTTTATGTTGAAAATCGATGATTTCCATCTCTTTTTACCATGCTCTTCTAAGGTTTTGATTTCTTGCCATTTTATCTTCTCTAGAATCTCTAGTTTTTTTATCTAAGCAACTTCAAACCTGATCTTGGGTCGAATGGTGTTTTCCCTCCCTCTCTCTTTAATTATCTCGATCGGTTTGATGATGTGGCAATTTCCTATTGGTCAGTATTACAAAATTCATATCTTCTAAACCGCTTATCAAAATTTAACAAATAAATATGTTTTGGAATAGGAAAATTAATCTATATCTAATAAAAATATTTCAAGGTCTGATTTCATGGTTTTACAAAGGGTGATTTTTGTAAAACGAATTTAATGCATAAAATCCATAAAAATTACATCTTAATCATCATAACTCCAAAATTAACATAAATATATGTTTTCTTGATCAGGAAAACCTAATAAGTTCACTAGTGATATTTTCAAAAGCTAAATCCGAATTTTTCTAAAAATATCTAAAAATAGGGTTTCTATATAGTAATGTGCACTATGTACTCTAATACATTTTAATACATTGAAAATAGGCAAAGTGGAACTTGGACTCAATTAAAGTAGTGAAAGTTAGTAATTGATATCAGTAAGAGAGGTATGTGCTATGTATGTGCAATCCATCTTTATGTATGTGCATTCCTTACACCCTATGTTGGGATAATTGCAGCCAAACCCTATATGTTCCTAATGAGGCTTAAATGAACCCTAAATAATCTATTCTTGAATCCTAATGTTGTTCATGCCTCAAATTAGATTATAATTTCTTCTTGTTTGGGTCTTATACCCCACTGCCATGCTTATTGAATATTATGACTACTCTTGCCATGACTACTTTTCTAGCATGTAGATTTATGTTCTATTTAATTTAAAGTAGCGGTACTTATGTACAACCACCCACAGAGGGCATGTAAATAATCGCCATAGGAATGTCTTATTCTCCCCATAATATTGTAGGTGACTGGGAATATCTTATTCTCCCCTCACCGAAGGTTAGAGGTCCAGTAGGTGCCTCAACCCTACTTAGTTAGGTAGACATAATTATCTTACATGCAAATCCTTTTTATTATGTTTGTTAATGGCAAGCTTCTTTGATATATAGCCTCATACTCTTGTTATCTTCATCATATGATGAAACCTAGCCTGTTTTTATTTGATTTACTTATCTTGATATCCTAGACTAGTTTTTTGGCACATACTTTTCTTCCCTTTCCCTTTTGGCTGGGTGCCTTCCTAACCACCCAGGTGCTGAGCAAGGTGATGGACAAGACAAAGAAGATCTTAGCTTTTGGCTTGGACTCAGTTGATGGAGATGTTGCTTGGAGACAAGATTGTAGTAGTCTATACTTCCCTCTATCTAGATCATGATTGTGTGTCTTGATGTAAACCCTAATGGGAGAATTTAATGTATTTTTGTAAACCTTTTATGAAATTGAATATAGTCAGTTATTTTTTTATTCCGCTGCTTTCTAATGGTCTTTTGTATACCAATGTTTAATAAATTTGGAAAATTTATGCCCATTCCATCGTACCTCTGAGAGTGTTTGGAATGGATGTCAATTCTTCAAATTTTTAGTAAAGGGGTGATTTCACACTCTCCTTACAACATGGTATCAGAGCCCAAGGTAGCCAGAATCTGACTATTTCAGTTTTGTCTCCCTAATTAGAATCCCTGCCTTACATAGTTCCTTTAGGTAACATGGTTGCCCTATAGTTGATCTATAAATGATGAAAGGTTGATTTAGGACCCTATAGTTCCACATTAGTATCATGATGAATAAAACTCTAAAATACTCATAACTAAAATATGCATAACTTAATGTTGTTTAGGTTTTCCTTTAGGAAACTATTAGGGCATGAAGTTGAAGCAAAGGTGTCTAGAATGGATCAAGTTTTGGGGGCTGGCAATATTTTCCTCCACGCCTCTTGCTTGGTTTATGAGGACTCCCAGATCCATATGATACCAGCCTGGCCTAAGTTGAAATGGATTGTCTGAAATAGTTTGCTTTTAGCCAATAGTGACCTTAGGCATCTATGTTGTATATCTTTGGGAACCCAAAGTTTTAGGTGTATGATGACTTGTTTGAGGATGGATACCAAGATAGTCTCCTTATGTCCCTTGGGGTCACATGTTTGGATAGTTTATCCCTAAAACCTAGACTTTGAAGTTTGGGGTTAAGTGAGCTATCAGAGTGCATAGTGGAAGTGTGATGGATCTTGTACATGGTTTAGTTAGACTCATCCTTTAACCCTAGTGTAGTTTGTCTTGATAGGTCGAACTCTATAAGGGGTGGAGTATAGTTAGTTTGATTATGGTGGGTGGTTAGATTTCAAGGATGAAATCCTCTTTAGGGTGATGGAGCCCTATGACATCTTGAAATCAATCTACACTATCTTTAGAAACCCTAACCCTATACCTAGGAGGTTGTTGTGCTTGAAACCTTAGTGGGGTCCAAACAAGTTATAGTTATAGCCTAACGTGCTTGTTTATATATTAATGAACATATAATGATCATCTGAGGAATAATTTATATGTTCAAACCCTAATGAATACCTAATGCACATAATATGAGTAACTCACATATTAATCCTAATGGATATGCATGGTGTTTCCCATGTCATAAACCAATAAACCCTAATGAAATGACAAGTAAGATAATTATAACCTAATCTTAGACTTAATACATGCTAAGTAAAATTTAGTGATCACATTAACCTGAACCCTAAGTTGTAATCATCTAACCTTAACATATACATCCTTATTGCCTTTCATGATACATTAATGACATTAGGTTTCATAATTAGTTAACATACTTTGATACACATAAATGATATATATAATCATCTAATCACATATTAATCAAGTCATCAATATGAAATGCATAGTATGTTACCTTGTTATCTAATACACACACGATTAGTCACTTAATGTGAATCAATTTGTAATATGTCCCACCTTGATCACTAAATTACATATAATGACTTCAATATGGATAAGTAGTAATTGATTCACATAAAAGTGCATAATCAATCATAAAAACTGAATAAATATGAAAAAAATGATTAATGATGACATTAATGTGAATAAGAAAGTTAATGTGACAATGTAAATATAGATATAAGTGATTAATGTGACATTATTGGGATTACTTGTAACAAGTTGGATAAAATGTCTTAATTCATGCAAAACAATTTTTTATAATTCAATATGTTGATAATAGAGACTAAATCCAATTATTAAGGATAATAATCAAGTATATTGATAATTGAGTAAACTCTAATTGCGGTAAAACTCAAAATGAGGTAAATAAGAAATATATATCGTTTCAAGCATAATAATGAAATATAACTCTTTTGGAAACAAAGTAAATATGAAATGACACAATTAAAAGAATAATAATGATAATGTGATATCATAATAAATATAATCTTAATAAGCCAAAAATGTAAATAATGTTAAATCTCCTAAAAAGAATATCTAAATAAAGGAAACCTAGGTGATCCTTGAGAACCTATCCTATGTTGAAATGCTTGTGGAGTATATGTTGATGAATTGTTTGGTGGAAGTTAAGGTTGGAGAAATAACCTGATGTTTTGCGATGAGATGTTGCACACTCACCCTTCCTTTCTTGCTTGTGATTTCGAGGACGAAATCCTCTTTAAGGGGTGGAGTGTTGTAACATACCGAATTCTAAATTTTTTTTCTTTTGACCCTCTTTCCCATCTTTTCCTTTCATTTCTATCCTTATTGGCCTTTCTATTTAATCAGTTGAATTTATAGTGGTTTAGTGAACATTTATTCACTAATTGTACCAATATAAGGGTTTACACATAAATACCTCAGTGAAAGCTTAATTACCATAATTAAGTGCTCTAAACTTTAATATAATTTTTTTATATGATTTGAAAACATAAAGTGATCCTAAGTTTCAAATTTGGTTCGATTTGGATGTTGTTTGTGCAAGTTATGCAATTTTAGGTACATTCTGGACTTTTATGTAATTTACCCAATTGGGAGGTTTTCTTTGCAAATTATCAACTGAATTTTAATCCTTAGATATTCCCTTACCATTAAAGAGATTTTAAACCATTGGAGAACCTAGTTTCACCTTGGTTTGATGGTATTTCTTTCCAAGGGCATTATAGGGATTACCCTCTTTATAAAGATGCTTATCCTTAAAAGCTATCAACCAACGAGGTTATTTCTTTCTTGAAAAATGGTGGGGATGGCATAGAATAATCTATGGGGTCTTAGAACCGAATTTTGATATGCATGAAGCCTTTATGAGCTATCCTCTTTCATGGCCATCAATCCCTAGGCTAAAGACACAAGGAAAGTTCCTTAAGACTCCTCATGCTTCACCTCTTTCTATATATAGCCATGTATACCCCTTCCCAACTCACAATTCGAAAACTCTTGATCTCCTTTTCTTTCCTCTAGCTTAGATAATAGTTCCTTCTGTATTTGTCCACGAAGTTGCTGCCCCAAGGTAATAGAAGGGAGCCTACCTTGGTGAAGAAGGCTCCTAGGGCATCCAAATTGCTCTATTAGGGTTTCTAAAGCTCCTCCTTGGTAATTTTAACCAAAACTAGTAAGTTTCCTCCCTTAATTCCCTATTTACATACTAATAGTCTTCTTTACACCTTCTTCTAGGTCGGAACCATGACCATACATGATAAAACTCCACCTAAACCCCTAAAACATGTCATCTCCTTGTTCTTTTGCTAGGGTTTGCACCTCTAAAGTGGAGAAGGTGATCTTTGCTCAAGAAAGGAGCTTGGCTTGGAGCAACCAGACCTTCTAATCTCGGAATCATTTCCGTTTGAACCTTATTACCTTCCTAGAGGCAAGTTTGGTTAACACCCTTCTCATATATTGCTTATTACATGCTTAAAACTCATGCTTTTATGTTGAAAATTGATGGTTTCCATCTCTTTTTACCATACTCTTCTAAGGTTTTGATTTCTTGCCATTTTATCTTCTCTAGAATATCTAGTTTTGTTATCTAAGCAACTTCAAACCTGATCTTGGGTCGAATGGTGTTTTCCCTCCCTCTCTCTTTAATTATCTCGATCGGTTTGATGATGTGGCAATTTCCTATTGGTCAGTATTGCAAAATTCATATCTTCTAAACCGCTTATCCAAATTTGACAAATAAATATGTTTTGGAATTGGAAAATTAATCTCTATCTAATAAAAATATTTCAAGGTCTTATTTTGTTACAACCCTAATTTTGGGTTCATTTGGTGAGAAATGTAATTTCTCATATCAAATATATTTGAAAAAATAATGATATAATTTGTTTTGAATACATGGATTTTGTTTACAATAGGCTTGATGTTTGTGTTGTGGGATTTATTGGCTATTGGGCCCAAATAACTAGAAAATTCAATTAGTGAATGAATAATTGAATATTTGAGAAAAGAATAATGTGGAAACCTCTAGAAGGCAAATCCAAAGAGGGATTTCGTGCCTCTTGGGTTCCTTGGGTTCCAAGGAGTCCAAAGTTGCATAAAGAGTGCAACAAGAAAAGAAAAGATCAATTAAGTGTTTCTTTATTAAGAAAGGAATTGAAAATAATGATAAAATGTGGAAAATAAGTGAAAAGAGGTATAATTGAGTTATCCTTTGTGGAATTTCGTATCCCAAGGATTCCTAATGATAAAAAGGAATACCAATGAGGAAAATAAAAGAGAAATAAAGAGAAATCCTCAAAAGGAGATATTTTAATAAGAAATCAACATGATAATGAGGAATAATGCATTTATATGCATCTAGAAGGATGATGAGTATCCAATAAAAAGGATTTCGAAATAATAGAGTTTCTTGGGGTCCAAGGAGCCCCAATAAAGAGGAAAGAAAGAGAAAATACCAAATTTACAAAATAAAGTCAAATAAGAAGATAATATGATGCTTAATTAATTAATTTCATGGTATTGTTGAAGAAAGGGTATTTTCTACTAAAAGGAAATATAATTTCGTGGCTAACAGGTTAAAAGCCAAGAATATAGAGTGTAAGGGAGAGGATTTTTGTATTTCCAATTACCCATGAAATAAAGCATAACAAAAGGATAATGAGGAGAGAGAAGGATACTTCTCCTAGAAGGAATATGATTCCTTTTGGAAAAGGACTCATTGAGTCAAGTATAAGCCAATCTAGGGCTTCGTTTCTCACCCCTATATAAAGGGGTAGAGCCCTACTTCTAAGGGAAAGAGAATCCCACGTTTCTCTAACCTCTTCTCCTTCTTCTTCCATGCTAACCCTAACCAAGTGAGCACATGGTGGTTTTAGGGACTTTAGCGACTGCGGCGCGATCTTGGTGGAGACACGAAGCTGCTCTTAGGATCAAGGGTCGTCTTCCACCTTTCCCAGGCCGACACCGTCGCACAACAACCTGCAGCACGGCAGCCAGGCCGACCGCAGATGACAGGCTCAGCCAGCGTAGGCCAGCCATCCTGGCTGCATGAAAGGGGCACCATCAGGTGCATGGGAGCATGGCGGAGGGAGGCGGAGAATGAAGGACCATCGTCGGCACCCTGGAGACCAAGGATGGAGAAGGAAAGCTCCCCCGAGTCGCTGTAGGCGGCGACCTAGGGTTGCTCGTGAGGTAGGAGAAGCACGGGTGGTTTTTGACGAATATAACCTCCTCGAGATATAGCGTCAATCGACTTAAGGGAGGGCATAATAGACATTTTGAAATGTTTTCCATCGCGTGAGCTTTGCATGGAAACAACCATGTGGCACTCTCTCATTGGCCAAGTAAGTGAAACTTTGCTAAATTCATAATTAAATATTGGTAACTCCGATTAGGACAAGTAATATATGAATTTTGATCAGAAGAACGAGAGGAATACAATAAAAATGATATTATAGATTGATTCCGTTCCTAATTACAAAATACTATAAGTTAATGAAAAGTGCATTAAAGTTAAGTTAAAAACCCTATTTGTGATTAAAGGTTGAATCTAGTATGCTTAATGGGTTAATTTAAGTATTAATAACCTGTTGAATGGTAATGTTAGTTTCAAACCTGATCTAGATGTGAAATTGCATGATTTAGGGTTTTTACCCCATATGATAATGATTAAGTATGTAAAAACCCTAATTTAGGGGCAAAGAGGATACGATCATATTTAATTTGAAAAATGTGAAAATATGTTGTTATATGATGGTTCTAGTCTATTTCGAGCTTTAAAGTTCCTAATCATGGATAAAAACCCTAAAAGTAGTAATTAGGGTTTTCTCATGAATAAAAGGTAGTATTAATGTAAAATCGAGTTCATATGTGATTAGACCATAATGAACTTTGAATTGATGATAAATGAGCATAGAAAACCTTGTTGTGGATTAAAAGGATAAAAATGATAGCTTTAATGTAAAAGAAGCTTAATGAAATTAATTGATGATTAATGTGCCTGTAATATGAAAATAGGGTTATATGTTGTTAATATAACCTTAATATTGAAGAATAGATGAGATAATTAGGGTTTATGAGTAATATCATAAAATTAGGGTTTCGTATGGTAAAAGATTAAGGGAAACCCTAAATGCAAAACGAAACCCTAAAATGGATACAGAAACCCTAGAAAGTGAATCCAAGTCAATAAAGTAGATTCTTGATAAAGTGTGTAATAAATAGAGTACATATTCTTTTCAGGAATTATGTGATTATTGAATTGCTTGCTTGGATTGCGTTCTTGGTTGGATTTTCTTAATGCTTGTGAAATCATCAAATCGGGTATGTGGTTACGCTTATGAATAATCGCTTTAGTTTCACAGCGATTTCTGAATGATTTTATCGGTTGCTTGAAAATAACTATTGAATGCTTTTATTTCATGCAACTATAGAGTGACTGTGACTATGACTATCACTATGAATATACATGTACAACTGGCTAGATCTAGGTCCACCTCTATGACTTGTAAAGGCTAAAAAGGGGTAACCTAGAGTAAGGTCTAGGTTATCGTGGGTTAGAAATTGGGCTACCAAGTGTAGTGCCATGAGTTAAGGAGTGGGCTACTTACGAGTAGTGCCATGTGACTCAACCCTAGAAACTGGTTCACCTATAGGTGGGACCATGAGGGGTTTAATGGGGATCTACCATAAGGAAGGTAGTATCCAGGTCCACTACAGGGATAACACAGAGGATATGGTACTCATGGATTGCGGAGTTATATTTAAAATGTAATCTTGGTTGTTAAATGATTAATTGAATGATTACATTGTTATCATAGTTACACATTTATTGTTTCCCCCACATACCAACTTCGACTGACTGTCATTTTGTTTATCGGCATTTTAGGTACAAGCCAAAAGGACAAATAGTAAATCATCATATTGTAAAATACATGAAGTAAAATACAAGGAGGATTAGTTAGAATAGAATCCATAAGTGGATAAAAGTTTAGAGGTCCACGTTTTCAAAAGGTATGCAAAAGTTTATTTTCTTACAGTTTTCCCGTTTAGTCTGTTAAAATTTGATAATTATTCTTGGTTAATTGTTGAACCTTTGATCTAGAAGTTATGGGTGCGGCTTCGACCTCTCGGTCTCCCTTAATTGGGGGTTATCAAGAGGTGGGGTCGTAACATTTGGTATCAGAGCTTTGGTTCCTCAGTTAATCATTAATAATTATTAAATTTTACAAACTCCATAGAATCCAAGGGAGTTATTAGAGGATTATCCAAAAGACGGAGGTGTCTAGAAATGGATCACGACTGGGGGCTGGCAATATTTTCCTCTGCACCGCTAGTCAGAATACGAGGACTCCTGGATCTGTGTGACTTCTTGGCCAAAGTCTTAGGGTATGAATCGAAATAAAATACCTTTAGGACTTTCTCATCTTATTCATCCCTTCTCATCACAAATTATGTTAAGGACCTTAAGGATTAGGGTTTTCCCTCTTCTCCTCATCCTCTTAAGGTATGGGTAAGATTAATAAGGTCTAAGGAATCCTCCATAAAATTAATGAAAAGCATGTAAATAAGATGTCATGGACATAAGCTTAATAGAGTAAGCGTAAACTAAAGAATAGGTACATGCTTAGGTCGTATGACATAAGTTGTCATGCCCTCAGGAGAGACTTGAGAATAGACCTCCTTGTAAGGAGGATAAGTAAAGAGAGTTAGTCATGGAGGCAGAGATCTCCATTATAGGTAGAGACATGGCACATCCTCTGAGGAAGACCATTTTAGGCCACAACATACATGATCTTAGAGATAGGAAGAGGAAGATTGACATTGGGTATCAACGGCAACCATTTTGAAATTAAGATTCCCGAGTCTACAAAGATGACCAAGGAGAAGACACAATGCCACATGTTGTAGTAGGTCCAAGGAAAGGTGTTTTTATTTGTAGGGAAGCCATTCCTTGACATGGATCATGTGATGACACATGTACATAAAGGCACACTGGCAGTGGACATTTTAGAGAACACAAATCACTGACCAAGGCAGTTCAATATCCTGATGATGAGGAGGAATATTTCCCAACAAAAAATTGGCGAGGCAGCTTCTTCCACTCTTGTTCAAGCATATCCACAGTTGCCTTTGGAGGCGTGTCTCATGATTTTGATGGATGACTATACCAGATGTTGTTCTTTGGAGGAGTGTGTCTTATTTCTCAAGGAATTACCATGTTACTACACCACGCACTTTGAGGATCTAAGACCACCTTCTCCACCATTGATCCCATCTCTACAGAGCCCCCCAGATCTGGAGTTGAAGCCATTCCCAAAGCACTTGAAGTATGTTTTCTTGGAAGCAGAAGAGAAGCTTCCAGTCATCATCCCAGCTTCATTGATCATTTTGGAAGAGGAGCAGCTACTTGTGTTTTTGAAAAACCATCGGGCAACATTTGGATGGTGTATTGCAGACATAAAGGGGATCTCCCCTAGTTTCTTCCAGCACAAGATGAGACTAGAAGAAGGATACCAAACCTAGACTAATTATTAGATTTTTCTACTATAGGAGTTTGACATAGAAATAAAAGATAAGGCAAACATGGAGAATGTAGTACCAGATCATTTGTCTAGGACTGAATGAGTTGATGGAAAGGATGTAGGCATACCAATAGTCGAGGAATTTCCTGATGAGTAGCTCTTTTCCATGAAAAGCAAAGATACATGGTTTGCAAACATTATGAACTACTTGACTTGTGGCGAGCTTCCTGAAGACTAGGGATATCAAGAGAAAAAGATGTTCTTCCATTCTTTGAGGTATTATGTGTGGGACGACCCCATCTTGCTCAGTAGTGTAGGTATGGTATTTTAAGGAAGTGTGTGCCTGATTGCGAGTTTGAGAGTATCTTAACACACTATCATTCTCTACCTACTGGGGGTCACCATGATAGTTCTAGGATAGTGGACAAAGTTTTAGAATGTGGATTTTATTGGCCTACACTTTTTAAGGATGCATATAATTTTGTGCTTCATTGTGATGCTTGTCAACATGCAGGAAATATATCCAAGAGAAATGAAATGCCTTAAATGCTTTTCAAGAAATTGAAGTGTTTGACTTATGGGGAATATATTTTATGGGCCCATTCATGTCATCTAACTCAAATATATATATATATATATATATATATATATATATTGCTTGTGGTTGATTATGCATCTAAGTGGGTGGAAGCAATTCCAACCTGCACCAATAATGCCCAGGTCATATGCAAGTTTGTGAGAGACCATCTGTTTTGCAGATTTGGGGTGACAAAATTGATAATAATTGATGGTGGATCTCATTTCACCAATAAGAAGTTTGGTGCACTTTTCAAAAAATATGTAGTGAAACATATGGTAGGTCCTCCATATCACCCACAAACCCAAGGACAGGATGAGGCATCTAATAGGGAGATAAAGAAAATCTTAAAGAAGACAGTCTCAACCAATAGGACAAATTGGAGTATGCAACTGAATGATGGGCATATAGGATAGTCTATAAAACATCTATAGGAACCATTCCTTTTAGGTTGGCTTATGGGAGAGATTGTCACTTACCCATAGAGTTAGAGCATAAAGCCAAATGGGCCCTGAGGAAATTCAATTACAATTGGGATGATGCATGGAAAAGGATAATTTTAGAACTGAATGAATCAGATGAGCTAAGGTTTAATGCCTATGAAAGCTCTAGGATCTACAAAGAGAGAACAAAGAAGATCCATGATCGCCACATTTTACATAGAGTTTTCACTCCACGATAGAAGGTGCTTCTATTCAACTCTAGGATGAAATTGCACCTAGAGATTTTGAGAGGTCTACGTGGAGTGGCCCTTTTGTGGTAGTCAAGGCTTTTCCCCATGGGGTAGTTGAGATTAGTAATGGATCTGAGCCATTCCTTGTAAATGGGAAAAGACTGAAAAACTAATTCAGGGGAGAATTGCCAAGGAAAGAAGAGAAGTTGAAGATCGTTGAGCTTCAGTGATCATTTGTGTTTTGATCATCGAGCCTAGGACGTAAAACAAGGGCGCTTTTTGGGAGGCAACCCAACCATCCTTGACATTCGAGTTTGTAGTTTTAATAGCGTTGGTTTGCATTATATCAGTTTTATATAAAAAGGTGTCTTGATCATTTTTTTTATTTGTGGGCTAATCATAAGTCGATAGTACCAAAAACAATGTTGGTAGTACCGACACACTCACAAGGTCAACATAATCGATTTCACAAAATCTTGGTAGCATCGATGTCTTAGTCAATAGTACCAATGACATCCCAGGCATAGTTGAGTTAAGTATCACAAAATAAGTACTATCGACAATATGTTTGGTAGCACCAACTTTTTACAGAAAAGGGGTCGAGTTAACTGATAAGGACTCAGTACTACTGACATCCAACTTGGTAGTACTGACATCCAACAATGCACCAGGTTTGAAATACCAAGATAATGGTCGGAAGTAGAGAAAATTAAATGACTCGGTACTACCAACACCAAGTTGGTAGTACCGACATAGAAATACTAGAAACCACAGGAGAGCCAACAACGATCAAGATTTTTCACATCCAATGGTCGATAATATCGATCCTTCGCGCATATCTTGAAATTAGTACTACTAAAATCCATCAGTACTACCGACACATGGCAATCCACGTCTACTGACATCGACAAATGAGGAGTGTGAGTATCAATGGCTGGTACTAATTCACACAGATCATGGAGAAAAAGTTAGTACTATTGACTCCAAGTCGGTAATACTGATGCATCAGAAGCAGGCTGGGCAGAAACTATACAAGGAGGGGAGTGTGTATTGTTTCATTCACACCTTCACCATACCACTCTCAAACAAGATTCTTCTAGAACTTCTGGGCATTCAGAGTCTTCTCCGAGCTTCTTCTTCTCCATCCCCTTCTTATACCATCTCAATGGCATCGATAAGGAATGTCATGTTGCTACCCAAACCAATGAACATAGGTCATGTCAACAACAATGTAAAGAAGATCTATGACAAGCTGATGAAGAGAGAGATCACATCGACATAGTATGGAGATCGTGCATTCCTTGCCTCCGTGGGTTTCACTTACAATCTTCATCGAGTCTATGTGGATTAGGGGTGGTGGGTGATCACCCTTTCTTTCATGATTGGCTCGCCTTCCTAGAACTCATCTGTGAGTTTTTGGCATCACTGGAGATTTTTTGCATCCCCGAGCATGGGGATAAATGGAGGGATGTTACATCAAACTTTGTCTCTTCAACACTGAATATCTAATGATGTTGAGGCAATTTGATGCCATCTATGGCTGGCCACTGGGTGAAGTATGCTTCACCACTAGCCACTTCAACTACAAGAGTGAATGGCAACTTTTGGTGGAGGTGCTAGAGGGATACCACATCAGCTGGCATACCAACTCCATCACCAACTTTGAGCACCCATTTTTTTACATCCTGCATCGCTTCCTCACCAACACCATTTTCACCAAGTCAAGTCAGGGGCAGGGGAAGGTTCAACGAATGGATCTCTTCTTCCTCTGCAACTTGCTACAGTTAGGAGGGAAGGCGGTGGACTTTAGTTCCTTCTTCCTCCAACACATGATTTTGGTCAAGCGACTGGTGTAGAGGACTCCTCCTATCCATTTTGGAGGACTTATCACTCCAATAACTATGCATCTTAATCTTAATCTCTCTATCTCCAAATCTCTAAAGGATTCTCCCAAGTTGGACCTGAAATATTTCAAGAGAGAAAACCTCCCCAACCTGCATCATGGGTAGTTGCATGTGTGTTGTACAATGGATGACCGATACAAGGAGAGGGAGCTCTCTAATCCTATCTTCAACTTACAAGGAGTGTATCACATGAGGTGGCCTGTGGAGGACTCCACAGAGTACGATGAAGAAGAAGACGATGTCGAGAAAAAGAAACAACAGAAGATGAATGAAGAAGAAGAGGAGGGGGAGGCCACCATCCCAATCATGAGGAGGTAGGTCACCTACAAAAGACCTAGAGTGCATGGAGCCTCTAGTTCTTCTGCACCACCACCACCTACCCAAGATGACGATCCATATTCAATGGCAGGTATGTATGGAATGCTACAAGAAATTAAACAAGGGCAACAATAGCAGACAGCTACACTGGTGGGCATCCATGATGTCTAAGGATGACTCTATCAAAACCAGTAGGCAATCGTTGAAATTGAGAAACTTCTCTTGGCCAACCAAGAGAAAATGCACACACACCTACAGTGGATGGAGAACTATCAATAGCTATTCTTTGACAACTACTAGAGTCAAGGCTATTTTGGTGGTTATCCACAGCCTCCAGAAATGCCATGCGAGCGGACGACATTTTAGGGGACCTTCTATCGGCACCATCCTACCATGCCACAACCGCCACCACCACCCTTTTGATCTATGCCATTTTTCCACCTCTTAAGTTGAGTTCTAACTATGCAAACATAGTCAAGTTCAAGCTTAGGGGGTTGTATGAAAAACTCTATCCTTCTTTTAGTTTAGTTTTGCTTAATTTGTAGGATCCACATCTATCTAGTGTAATAGTGGAGCTTAATTCATGATTCATGTCATTGTCATGTGCTTTCGTGTGTTTGCAACGGAAAAAAATGTGTTCTTTTAATTGGGATTAGTTGCAATTTCTTGAGTAACACCACCTACAGGAAGTGTATGGGCTAGTTAGCTTAAGGAAAATTAATATGATTGACACTCTTAATTATTCATTTAATATAGATGAAGATGGGGTTTGAGCTTGAATTGATCAAATAATTAATATGATCTTAAATTGAAATTTAAGAAAGAAATCCTAAGTTTACCCTGTACACATGTCAGTAGTAGAGGGACATATCATAGTTCAAGAAAGGCATTGTCTCTTAATTATGAAATTCCATCCATTTTCCACTCATTTTGATTAACCACCTTAAGATAATCAACTAACCTGAATTATTTCCTTTTGATTGCATTGCATGCCATAATAAGTGACATTATAGTTAGTTTATCTTTAGATGCATTAACTACAAAACAAAAAGAAAAAAATTATGAATAAACAATTTTTGTGCATATCATCTAGTTGCATAAAAATTACAAGTAGATTGCATATATTTTTTATCATTCATTTTCACATCATGTGGTTATATTGATTTCTTTTGAAATAAGTGTGTAGGGATATACATCCATACCCACACAAAAAAAATAAAAGCAAAGAAAAAATGAATGAAATATGTTAGTGAAGCCCAAGCAAAACTTTCCATCATGCTAAAATAGTGTGCCAATGAAAAAAAATGTTATGAAATAAAGAGGGTGATAAACGTCGCTTTGCAATATCAATCACTAAGATGGTTAATCCTAGAGTTTAAACCTTTTTTACTTCCGGTTTTAAGGGTAGTATAGAAGGGTCGATCCCACAGGACAACTTTTTAGAGATTGTTCTTAGAACCCAAAGTTTGAAGAACTTATTATTTGTTTTTGGTATTTTTCTTTTAGATTGAAACAAAAAGTAAAAGTCAAGTTGGGGGTTTGATTGATTACACTAATGCAAGAAAGAAAATGCACTTAACAAGAATAAAAATTGCACAAGGAAAAATTAAGATGATTGTTAACACAAGCAAAACTATATGAATGAAAGACTAGGAATTAAAGGAAAGAAAAAGTATGTGGTGATTAAATCAAAGAGAGAGAATCGAGGCTCGTAGGGGTTTTCACTACCTTAGCCTAGGCGATAACAACTAATTCTCAAACGACGATTCGATGAAGGTTTGCGAATTTAAAAACTCATAAGAGATAAATTCCACATGAGCCCATTGGTCTTGGTGCTCATGCTTCCTAGTTTATCAACCTAAAAGATGAAAATCCACGGTCATATCAAAACATCTATGTAATCGATTTTATTGTTCTAAATCCGGATTTCCATGGTCATTTCCATCCGGATTAATGTGGGATCTGAAGATCAACTGTTAATTAAAATTGATTACCATCTAGTCGTTTAAGAAGAAGTCGTTAAAACCATGGCTAAGGGGTTATTCCCCTTGCCTCGATAGAAAACTACTCACTCATGGAGAGGGGGGGACGGAGGAAGAAAGTACTGAAGCCATAGTCTAGCCCAAAATCAGGAGCTTAATCCTTATGCTAGAGACAATAAAATGGCTTAGTTCTTTGTTCCTAGCTCCAGAATTAAAGAACGAAGAAGATTAATACTAAAGTGGAGTGAAGAGACAAGAGCCGAGTAAGAAAGAGCAGTGCTTGAATTAAAACTACTTTATTGCATAATAAAAAGATGATTATAAGAATTATTGCTTCAGAATCCCCATACAATAGAAATCCAAGATGCCTTGAGGAGGAGGAAGTGCCCCTCCTTTTATAGGAGAAGAAGGAGGCATATTTACAATTAGGTTAAGGGTTTTTGAGGCTGGCGGCTGGAATTTTGGGCTGTCTGCGCGCCGCCAACCATCTGGTTCAGCAACGAACCGATCAGTTGGAAGGTCCTGGAGTGTGGCAACCAATCGATCGGCTACCAACCCTAATTAGGGTGGCGGCGCAGTCCAAACCGCTTGGTGTCGTTTCTTCTCATCAATAGGTCATCATCCGAGTGTTTGGCTTACGAATCAGGCAATCTCGGTCAGTCGTCTGATGAGAGTAATGATCGACGCTTGAAGGCAAAACGAGCGTTTCACTTGGTCAGACGACCGGGTCGATAATGTGAGACGATCGGTTGACAACACCAGTCGATCGGCTCAGGTCCTGAAACAACAATAAAATGCACATGATTGTCAGATTTCTGATAAAATGAGAAAATATCAATTTGTGCATTTCAAGAGATGAATGGAGTATTTATATGTGACAAGCTTAATAATTCACAGAAAAGATGTGCTGAAATAGCACACATCAAAATACCGTGGACTTAAAGTTTTGCTTGTCCTCAAGCAATTGAAAAATCAAAATGATTCAAAAATTTTGGAATAACAAGTTCATCCTCCCTAGATTTAGCAATTCTTCTATCCTTTTCATGGGCAAGCGACCCATCTCCTAGAACCACAAATTGCAAGCACTATGTTTCTCAAGAAAACATTTTCCATAACTTAATTTTTTAAAACTTATACTTTGTAAAGACAGTCTTGATCTAACTTGCACTTCGACACTCATCATTTCTTTTCTATGGGTTGATTGTTGCACGGGAATAGAGAATTTGAGGTGTGACGGAAAAATCCCTCCTCTATTCGACTTGCGATATAATTTTTCATGGACTTGTGATTACATTGACCACAATTTTTTTGTGTACCTTTTTTTGGCATCTTTTGATGGTACTCCCCTTTGTGGGGTATGGAAGAAGGGCATGCCACCCCGGACTTAGGGTTTGGCTTGTGATTTATTTTTCCCGTGCAACAAAAAACTTTTTTTTTTGAAATGTCGTTGCATAAGATAGAAGAGACATGTAGCTACATTATATAAGAGAAAAAAAAAGTTAATCTAATGCTAAAATTAAGAAAATCTGCATTTGATTCTATTTGATACTCTAAGGCTTGCCACCGTTTCCAAAAATTACTATCATGATCATAGGGAACTTGATATTGCAAAGTTTTTTGAAATAAATTTGATAATGCAATTGATATTGCAAAGTTTTTTGCCTCACGTTGTGACTGCTGTGATGAACCGAAGGAGGAAGACTTACAACACTTGTTTTTCCACGGACAAACGACGCTGTTTTTCTGGGAGAAGTTCCGAGAAATTACAGAAAAGGAGCTTCCTCATGACGTCCAATCTCTCATTGACGTGTGTGTAGGAGGCCTGGTGGATGATATCTCTTCATGGATAGCAGGTTATATTGCTCTTAATATCCCTTTATGCATATGGAGAGTGAGGTGTTCGAATTGTTTTGATGGGAATAGTAGACTGGTGGGGCACGAGTGGGGCAACTTGATTAGTAGAGTCAATATGATGATTAAGAAGAAGGTGTTCTCGATTACAAATGATCCAAGCCTTTTCTCCAGGATGAACAACGCCAGAATTTTGGAGCCAAGGTTGAGGATGAAGAAAGTGCGCCTTATTAGATGGACTACCCCGGACCTGTTTAACCTGGAGCTCAACGTGACTATAGGCATAGATTTGGATGAGGATGGTAATAAGCGCAGATGGGTGGCAAGCATCATTCGCAATCACAAAGCAGACACTTGCTTGATATTCCGTGCTTGGCTCAAGAATGATGATTTCAAGCTGGCGTATATATAGGCGTGCATCATTGGGCTGAAGTTGGCAGGTGATCAATTGCTCCATATTTCATCTATTGAGGTGGATGATAGATCTGTTTATAACATCCTTTGGAAGGATGCTTCGGTGCCTTGGAGAGAGAGAACCTACGTTAAGGAGCTTAGAGATGAGCTGCAGATGGCTAGTATCAGTGGTGGCTGTGTGCATAAGATGGTAAATGTCATTCCAAGGGAGATTGGAAGGATGGGCCGTAGATCTTCTAGAATATTTTTTGCTACAGATTCTGGTAGATTCCCTAACAAGATTCGTGGGATGATCAAATTAGAGAAGAGAAAGACTCCCTACGTCATTGTCGAGCAAGTTTTGGTCGATGATTGATCCTTCTTTGTCTTTGTTTTGTGGTGTTTTTTCTTTTCCTTTTCTTGTGGGCTTTGGGGAAGATACCCGAGATATAAGAGCGGGATATGTAATTTTATGATGAGTTAGCCCACAAGAGGGGTGTGGGATGAATAAGAGCGACCCCTGGCTTGACAAAAAAAAACATTCGGCCGACTAGATAAAGGCCTTATGTTTGAAAGTAAACAACGCAAACAAATAAAATGTAGAAGGAAATGTTGAAAAGGGAAGATAAAGGGTGGATCACGTACCACCCACCCCCACCCCGGACTTAGAAAGTTTCTCAACCCGAGCAAACTCTAAGAGCGAGATGGAGGGAAAAGTCACTGCGGTGGAGGGTGCTGCTGGTGGGAGGAGTAGTAGTTTGCCCAATAAGAAGAATCAGGGCATGGATAACTTTGGTGTGCTCCGTACTCGTCATAAGCTGGTCGACTAGGGGCATAGTGACCACAATCCACATGCCAAGACTCCTACGAACGTTGCATCAGGTACATGTGATTGAGCTAGTGGCCCTATCTCTGCTGCTCTTACTGAATCTCATCCAGCTGAGTCTGGATCTCGTAGAAGCCGTAAGGACCGGAGTCGTCATCTGGTCGTCGCCTGGTGCGACGTCTGGAAAGTGGTGGTGGTGGTCCAGTGTCATCGTCGTGTGCCTCTAAAGAGAGGCTCCTCCTGTGAGGCTGTGGCTCGGGGAAGGTGTCTGGATCTGGATGCTCCAGGTAGAATCTCTGGATATGGCCTAGTAAATTAGTCAACTCGTAGACGTAGTTTGCTGTTGCAAACCGCGAATGTAACGGGAGCTGGAGGACCACCTGAGTGTCTTTGAACAAAAGGTAAAAAATGCCCTCGGTGCCCAAACGGATAAACCTACTATTATTCAAATAGTGAGTATTGATGAGGTGATTTTTGAGATCAAGCGGAGGAAAGGCGATGTGGGTGTAGCCCAAAAAGATGGTGAGTTGGGTAACATAGTGGCCAATGCGAAAAGAAGAGGAAGTGGCCCGGCTAGCTTGGGTACCAAAATGCTCAATGATAGCATTGCCCCAGTTAAAAGGTTCTTCATGTAAAAGACACCAAAGAGCATAAAGTTCTACCTGAGTAATTGCACCCTGAGTACCTTCCCGACTGAAAATGGTGCAAGCCAAAATATGGTGAAGGTAACAGACCACCGGGTTGTGAATGCAGGAGGCCTTGGGCCCACTAGGAAGACGGGGAAGAAGCCCGGTGATCTCTGCCCAAAACTTATCTCTGTCGTAATGGTCTGGGTAGGAGTCATGAGACCGCACCATACATTGGTCTAGCCAATAGTCATCCCTGCCGTCGAGGATGAAAGAAGTGATTTGCTTGGCGGATGATTCCAGATTTTCCCCAAAAATCCGGTATTTACAACTCGAGTTTCCGAAAGAATAGTGTAACCTACGGAAAGTGCTCAAAAACTCGAGGGTAAGATCACAGTAGACGGAGGTGACATGGTAGGGAAAAACAAGGATGTGGTTTCTACGGAGGATATCGTCGACGGCGTCGCGGATGCCCAAAGCATCAAGGGTTGTGCCGCATGCCCAACGAGGCAAGGAAACACCAATTGCGAACATATCCTCATAACGCTGGCGGTGTTCAGCGCTAGTGAACTGGTCGTAGCTACCCGAAATAGGTGTTATACGGGGTGAACGGGGGGTGGTCGAATCTGGATCATTGGCTGCCTTCTGAGTTCCCTCCATCTCGCGGAGAAGCTCATCCACCTCGTCGATGTCCCAAAGCATCTCCTCGACTAACTCGGGAGAAGACTCACCCGTAGGAGAGGGTGTGGGGTATAACCGGATGTTGCGCATAGGCCGTTTTGGGAAAACAAAAGTCTTTTAATTGTTTTTGCCTTTCGGCTTCCCTCCTATCGGCTTCTATGGTTTCTTGCTCGGCCCTAAAGGCTGCACGCAAAGGGGCTTCTCTTTTCGCTTGTTTGGCTTGGATGAGCTCTCTTTGAGCTGCGAGAGCTTGGTCGATCCTACGGGCGACTTCGTCTTCATTCATTCTCACTAGATTTTGACGATTTAGACGATGAAAGGTCCTTTCTATTTCCAGATCAAAAGGTTGAAAATCGTCGTTCGGGCGTCGCATGCACAATTAAAGCAGTTAATTTATGTGCAGAAAA
The DNA here is from genome assembly GCA_963693085.1 of Alisma plantago-aquatica. Lineage (NCBI taxonomy): Eukaryota > Viridiplantae > Streptophyta > Magnoliopsida > Alismatales > Alismataceae > Alisma > Alisma plantago-aquatica. The sequence goes on along the minus strand of OY856410.1, from coordinate 1,512,899,528 downwards.
AATGTACTGCCGGAATGGAAACTCGGTAGAAAGAGGAGTACACTTTCGAAATGTTACTCGGAAGGCATGAAAAAAAGGAAAAAAAGTTTTTCAAAATTGTTTTGGGGTTCAAAAAAACAATATGTTGTCCCCAGCAACGACGCCAAATTGATAAATGTGACTTTGCAATATCAATCACTAAGATGGTTAATCCTAGAGTTTAAACCTTTTTTACTTCCGGTTTTAAGGGTAGTATAGAAGGGTCGATCCCACAGGACAACATTTTAGAGATTGTTCTTAGAACCCAAAGTTTGAAGAACTTATTATTTGTTTTTGGTATTTTTCTTTTAGATTGAAACAAAAAGTAAAAGTCAAGTTGGGGGTTTGATTGATTACACTAATGCAAGAAAGAAAATGCACTTAACAAGAATAAAAATTGCACAAGGAAAAACTAAGATGATTGTTAACACAAGCAAAACTATATGAATGAAAGACTAGGAATTAAAGGAAAGCAAAAGTATGTGGTGATTAAATCAAAGAGAGAGAATCGAGGCTCGTAGGGGTTTTCACCACCTTAGACTAGGCGATAACAGCTAATTCTCAAACGACGATTCGATGAAGGTTTGAGAATTTAAAAACTCACAAGAGATAAATTCCACATGAGCCCATTGGTCTTAGTGCTCAGGCTTCCTAGTTTATCAACCTAAAAGATGAAAATTCACGGTCATATCAAAACGTCTATGTAATCGATTTTATTGTTCTAAATCTAGATTTCCATGGTCATTTCCATCCAGATTAACGTGATATCCAAAGATCAACCGTTAATTAAAATCGATTACCATCTAGTCATTTAAGAAGAAGTCGTTACAACCATGGCTAAGGGGTTATTCCCCTTGCCTCGATAGAAAACTACTCACTCATGGAGAGGGGGGAGACGGAGGAAGAAAGTACTGAAGTCATAGTCTAGCCCAAAATCAGGAGCTTAATCCTTATGCTAGAGACAATAAAATGACTTAGTTCTTTGTTCCTAGCTCCAGAATTAAAGAACGGAGAAGATTAAGACTAAAGCAGAGTGAAGAGGCAAGAGCCAAGTAAGAAAGAACAGTGCTTGAATTAAAATTACTTTATTGCATAATAAAAAGATGATTACAAGAATTATTGCTTCAAAATCCCCATACAATAGAAATCCAAGATGCCTTGAGGAGGAGGAAGTGCCCCTCCTTTTGTAGGAGAAGAAGGAGGCATTTTTACAATTAGGTTAAGGGTTTTTGAGGCTGGCGGCTGGGATTTTGGGCTGTCTGTGGGCCACCAACCAACCGGTTCAACAACGAACTGATCGGCTGGAAGGTTCTGGAGTGCGGCAGCCAATCGATCGGCTGCCAACCCTAATTAGGGTGGCAGCGCAGTCCAAACCGCTCGGTGTCATTTCTTCTCATCAATAGGTCATCAGCCGAGCGTTTGGCTTACGAATCGGGCGATCTCGGTCAGTCGTCTGATGAGAGTAATGATCGATGCTTGAAGGCAAATCGAGCATTTCACTTGGTCAGACAATCGGGTCGATAATGTGAGACGATCGGTTGACAACACCAGTCGATCGGCTCAGTGACTGAAACAGCAATAAAATGCACATGATTGTCAGATTTGTGATAAAAATGAGAAAATATCAATTTGTGCAATTTCAAGAGATGAATGGAGTATTTCTATGTGACAAGCTTAATAATTTGCAGAAAAGATGTGCTGAAATAGCACGCATCAGAGGGAGAAAGGATGTCCTAAACTCTTCACAAATAAATGAAAACATTCACATGATGCATTCTCTTATTTACTTCATTCTCATCCATTTGAAGAGGTTTTCAATACATACATCATTCCAATTAATAATAGTATGCATTAGGGTTCATGCATTTCTCAAAATCTTCACCATATAGGTTCATCATGTTTTATTTTTGCATAAATAATTTAGATGCTACTTGTGATTCTTCATAAGCCACCTATTTCATTACATCCATTGCTCTTATTGGTAGGCCACATATATGATTGATCTCCTCATTCATTCTTATAAGGAGAACTTCTTCCAAGTAGTTGGTAGTTAGGAAAGAGCAATGGAGATAGGATATCACATGATGCACCAAGCGAAAGACTGATTAACTATGATATTAATTTCTCTATTGATAATGTTCACTGGTCTAGGGATGGACATCTTTTATGGATATTAATGGTCACTTGAGAGTAGTTGATTGTTTAGTGGTCAGTAAAGACCAATTTGGGACCGTTAGGTGGGGATAGTTGAGAAAGGAAATTCATATTTTATGTCCTTTCACTGACTTGTCTCAAACAAATATGAGGGTGTGTTTCTCGAGGATGAGCAAGATTTAAGGTTAGGGGACATTAATGCATCAAATAATTGTGGTTCTCACAGGCTATTTATTATGGACTTTTGTGCACTTATTGTCCATTTGTATTATATTTGTTTTATTTATCATCATTATTCTGTGACACTTAATTTCAAAAAATCATTGTATTCTTAATGTTCCTATTAGATTTATTATTATTTGGGAGATTATGTTCATTTTTGTGAATTTCAAGTGAATCTACAAGAAACTACACAGCTCGGTACTACCAACATGTATGTTGGTGGTACTAAAACTTGCTAAAAAAGGAACATGTGAAAACTGAGACAACTCGGTCATACTGACCAAGGAAGTCAATACTACCGACAACCTCATAGTAAGGATTTAGAATTTCTCGATGAATCTTCGTACTACCACATCAACTCAGTAGAATAGGTGACAACAACTATCAAAGGCATCGGTAGTACCGACACAGTGGGATCAGGTAGATCTAAAAATCATGTTTAATATAACGGTTGGCAATTAGTGATGCCCTAAGCCAGTTCTATGACTTAGGGAGATTTTGGCCAGACCTAATTATCTCATTCTATTCCATTGTACGAAAGCCAAGAGCAAGGAGAGGAAAAAGTAGAGAAGAAAGCCACATTCCTAGAGATTCGAGCAGCTCTGAGGGACGGATTTGCAGCCAGAGGATAGCAAATTGTCACTTTCATTAGAGGGTGTCATTTAGAAGAGCTTCTCCAGGGGGGTGACTTTAGTTTCTATAATGTTCCCCACATTTTTCTTCTTCTCTCTTATGTACTTGATAATGGAAATCATGTGGGGCTAATACCCTTGTTCCTTAGGTCCCAAGAGTAGCCCAGTTATGCATTGTAATTGACTATCATGCATAATATATCCTTTTCTCTTAATTTCTAGATATATTTCCATGAGAATATCACAAACTATCTATGCTTGATCACCATAGGTAGTTGTTTAGTTCGTTATTTGCTTTGAGAGAGGGATTAAGGGTTGGAGAACACATAGATATACACATTTTATACCGTGCTTTGAGAGAAGGCTACGAGTGTGAAGAGAATAACCCAGAGATTTTGGTAAAGCACCTAACTAATAACTCAATTACTATGAGAGTGGGATTGGTATTAGATTAGGTAGTGAATTACACTGTGAGAGCAGGTATTCTTGCTACAAGTCTCTTTGTCTGGGGGTTAGGAGAGATAATTGTTAATGATATGATGTTAATACCAATGTTAACTGAGGCAAAACTATAATCCTAGGGAATTCACTCCACTTTAGATCAACACCAGTAATCTTAGATTTATTTTTTACATCTTAGATAATCAAACCTTCACTCAAATTTTCCATCATCTTAGTTGATTGCACTATAGTTAGTAGTAGTCTCTGAAGAGCATTTCCCTGAGTTTGAAATCTGGGCCTCTTTGGGCATATATTACATTGATACGTATACTTGCGGTTAACATGAGGTTTGTAGGTATCATATATATGTATGTATGAAATTGTTACCACACCCAAAAAGACAGTTAGTATCCATGTAACCTAAGGGAAAGAGATGCAACAACACTCTAGATGTGATTGTTTAGATAATGGTTGTAGTCTCTAAAGTTGTAATGATAGAGTAGTAATTAGCCTAAATGACCTAGGTTGTTGTTTTTGTTTTTGTTTTTGTTGTTGTTGTTGTTGTTGTTGATGATGATGATGATGATGATGATGATGATGATGATGATGATGATGATGATGATGATGATGATGATGATGATGATGATGATGATGATGATGATGATGATGATGATGATGATGATGATGATGATGATGATGATGATTGTGGTGGTTGTGGTGGTGGTGGTGGTGGTGGTGATGATGATGTTGATGATGATGATGATGATGTGTTGGCTAAATGGACATCTATAAATCCCTTTCTTTTGATTATGACAAACATTTCATTCTTATTGATCTAACGAGCTACTTGAGTGTGCAGGATTAAGGTGGATGACAAAGCAACTAGGGAAATCCATATGCTTACATGTTTATGTTTTCATGAAATGTAATCGCCTTGTAAAAACTTGTACAAATATATAATGTACAAGTACTTAGATTTCATGTAAATCAAGCGTTAGATTCTCCCTAGCTAAACACCACATTTAGATAGGTCATCCCCTTCAAATGAAGTCACATATGCACACTCATACACACATTTAGTGGTTTAATTAAAAGATTGAAACAGGATCAATCTCGGTCGACCAACTCCTCGACCGAGACACTCTCGGTCGACAATCTTCTCGACCGAGAAAGATCCAAAGTAGCCGTTAGACACAACTGACAAGGTAGTTGGCAGTTGGAGATAGACGTTGCAAATCACTTGATCCAGAGAGCCTGTCGGTCGACAAAACTTCAACCGAGTAGGTATCTCGGTCGACCATTCCTCGACCGAGATGAACTCTGACAGCAACTGCAGAGTAAATTAATTAGCCGTTGCTAAAGCAACAAACTTGTACCTAACGGCTAGTTAAGCACTTAGAAACCCCTAGAAGTTGTCTAGAACGTCCTTAAGCATCCTTAGACCATTCCTATAAACAGGACAAGCCATAGGACACTCAAACTCACTTGTTACACTTGAGAAATCCTTGAGCACACTTTCAGCAATCTGTTTGTGAGGAATTTGAGCATTGTGACAATTGGCCATTTCATTCCTTAGCTCAAAATTCGTGTCCTATAGGCTAGTATCTCCTACCCACTGCAATCACAAGTCCATACACTTGGTTAGGAGATCTATACGCTTGATCTAGGAAAATCAAGCCTTGGGCTACAAAGGATAAGTTGTAATTTCCTTTTTTCTTTCTTGTTCTGTATTACTGTTTGTACTCTCCTTACTACTCCTAGGTTGGAGGCTGCGGATTGGAGAGGGTGGAGATCTTCTTGGTGAAGAAGGTGACCTTGAGCTACTTCAGAAGGCTGGTGCAACAAGAGGTTACTTCTAGAGAGGAAGGCTACTTCAAGGGGGAGCTTGGAGTTACTTCAAGAAGGCTACCTCAAGTTGGTGCACCTACTTCAAGTGAAGGTTGTTCAAGGGGTGTAAAGGAAAGTATTGTATTTTGTATAAATCCTTGAGAAGGTAATAAAATAAATACTTTCAAAATCCCGGTTGGGTAAGCAACCGGGTAGTGGACTGACAACTTTAGTATTTGCTAAAGTTGGAACCACTCTAAACACCTGTCTCCTTCTTCTAATCTCAATTGTGGTTGTTTGAGTTAAATAATTGTTAAAATTGTTTTAAAAACTCTATTCACCCCCCTCTAGTGTTTTTCAATTGGTATTAGAGCAGGCTTCAAGGAACCCTAACAAGGTCTTGAAGAAATGGGTGACGGAGTGCTCAACAACCTTAACCTTGAAGGGACACTTGTTGCTAGGCCTCCAGCGTTCGATGGAACAAACTACCAATATTGGAAGAGAAGGATGCAGTTCTACTTCCAAGGCATCAATTGGGACTTATGGAGAATGGTGTCAACCCCATATGAGCTCCCTCAAACTCAATTTGCAGAATGGGATGCAAATATGGTAAAGCTGGCTCAAATGAATGCAAAAGCTGTAAGCATTTTATATTGTTCTATTTCGGTAGAAGAATTTAATAGAATATCTAATTGTGACACAGCCTATGATATTTGGCATAGACTATCCATAACCTATGAAGGTACAGTCCAAGTCAAAAATTCCAAAATTAGCATGTTTAAACAAAAGTTTGAACACTTTTGCATGGATCCTGATGAATCTATTAGTGAAATGTTTGCAAAATTCTCTACTATTGTTAATGATTTAAGTGCCCTAGGAAAACCTGTCCTTGAAGAAGATCAGGTATCAAAAATCCTTCGATCACTTCCTCCAAAATATAATCCAAAGGTGACAGCCATTGAAGAAGCAAACGACCTCACTCGACTGAAAATGGAGCAACTTATTGGCAACCTAGAAGCTCATGAAGCAACCCTAGAAGAGGAAGAAAGAAGAGCACGTGAACTTCAGCAAGGAAAAAAGAAGGATGTGGCTCTAAAAGCTTCAAAGGTCGTCACACAAGAAAGTGAGGAGTCAAGTGAAGAAGAAGGAGAAGAAGCCTTAATCGTCAACGGTAAGAAATATAAAAGATTTAAATCTAACAAAATTTCCAGTTCTTCTTTTACCCCTCCTAGGTGCTTTGAATGTGGGAAGAAAGGGCATTTCAAAAATGAATGTCCTAAAGCAAAGAAAGGAAAGAAAAGCTCACACAAGAAGAAGGGAGAAAAAGCCTATAAAGCTGCATGGGACGAGTCAAGTGACAGTGAAAGCGGAGAAGAAAAAGTGGAATGTATAATGGCAAGAGAAGATGATGAAGACTCTCAAGAGGTAAGCCTACTTGATCTTCCTAAAGAAGAGTTAGTTACTAGTCTACAAGAAATTCATGATAAGTATGTTGATGTCAAGAAGAAACTAAAGAAGGTTATCAAATCAAATGATGAGCTAATTGTTAAATTAGATAATCTTTCTTCTGAAAAGAACAACATTGATCTTGAGAATTTGTCTTTAAAAACATCTTTAGATGATTGCACTAGAAAGCTACTTACTTTAGAAACAAATGTTGATCTTCTTTCTAAAGAAAAGACTGAATTGTTAGCTAAACTAAAAGATTTTCAGACTCAACCTATTTTGTGTAACCATCTGGACTATGATAATGTTGTAAAAGAAAGAGATTCATTGTTATCTGATTTAGATCAAGCAAGAAAAGATCTACACAAGAAGATGAATGACATTGCTAAGCTGCAAAGAGAACTTTATGAGTTAAGAAGAAAAGATATACTTGATAACATTCTAAGCGTTGGTACTATTTTCAACGGAAGAAAAGGTTTGGGATATGCTCCAAAGAAAAATCAACCCAAAAGAACTCAAACTATGTTTGTACCCAAAAACACAATGGCTACAAAGAGAAATGAAGTTGATTCTATTACTTGCCATTTTTGTTTACGTCTTGGACACTATTCCTTTTCATACCCTTATAAGACTAAGGATTCCGACTTAGTTTGGGTCCCAAAACCCCAAACTTAGTAGAGTCAAATGGAATTTAGTTGAGATATGGCCAAACGCTCCATTTTGCTATTTATATTGTCTTATCTCAACTAAACAAAAGATTTCATGCATATTGTTAATTTTCTGCACTGTTGTACTGAAACAGAAACTTAGTCGGTCGAAGTATTGTCGACCAAACCCTTAATCGGTCGAAGTATTGTCGACCGACCGGATGTCTGTAACAAATCAAAATCTACAGCAATTATTTCGGTCGAAAATTGGTCAATCGAGCTAAATTTCTGTGTTTCTTTGTTTGTAATACAGTAATCTTCTCGATCGACAATTAGTCGACCGAGACAGATGTCGGTCGAACAATTGTCGACCGACTGGATTTCTGATTCAGAACTTTTATACAAGTCTGTATTTAAATGATTCTAACCATATCGGACCATCACATGGGTACCAAAATCTACATTTTAATGCAGGAATGGGTGGTTGACAGTGGATGCTCCAAACATATGACCGTGAACAAGGATGCATTTCAAACCTTTGAAGAAAAGAAAAGTGGAACGGTCACCTTTGGAGACAATGGTAAGGGCAAAATCGTTGGAATAGGTAATGTTGGTACAAACCTCGAAATAAAGAATGTTCTACTCGTTGATGGTTTGCACCATAATTTGATAAGTGTTAGTCAATTATGTGATAGTGGTTATGATGTGTTATTTAACAAAACCTGCTGCAAGTTATTGATAGAAAACACTACAAATGTTGTTTATGAAGGAAATAGAGTTGGAAATCTTTATATCCATAAACCTAACTCTATGAAATCAGTAGTGGGAAAATGCTTGCTTGCAAATGAAAATACCTTACAACTATTGCATAAAAAGCTAGGACATGCTAGTTCACATGTTATTAAAAAGTTAGTGAAATATGATCTTGTTCGTGGATTGCCTACTTTATCTTTTGATCAAGTTGAAAACTGTGAACCATGCACAATGGGAAAGCAAACCAAAACCTCTTTTAAACCAAAACATGTACTTAGCACCAGTAGATCCTTAGAATTAATTCATATGGATTTATTTGGACCCATGAGGACACAATCTATTGGTGGTAAAAGATATTGTTTTGTTATTGTTGATGATTATAGTAGATACACATGGGTACACTTTATTGCAACTAAAGATGATACTATTCATGTTTTTATACAATTTTGTTCCAAGATTGAAAATCTATTACAAAGCAAAATATGTACCATTAGAAGTGATCATGGTGGAGAATTTGAAAATCATACATTTGAGGAATTTGGTACATCTCAAGGGTACACTCATAATTTTTCTGCTCCACGCACTCCACAACAAAATGGTATAGTCGAAAGGAAAAATCGATCACTACAAGAAATGGCTAGAACTATGATGCTTGAACACAACACACCCAAAACCTTTTGGGCTGAAGCTGTAAACACTGCATGCTATGTGTTAAATAGAGTAATTGTTCACTCTCACTTGAAGAAAACTCCATATGAAATAATACATTCTAAGAAACCTAGAGTTGACTATTTTCATACCTTTGGCTCCACATGCTATATTTTAAATACCAAAGATGATAGAGATAAGTTTGACTCTAAATCACACAAAGCATTCTTTTTGGGATATTCCACTTCTAGCAAAGCTTTTAGAGTATATAACACTATCTCTAGAAAAGTTGAGGAATCTATTCATGTTTCTTTTCATGAAGAGTCCAAATCTGAAAATCTAGAAATCATAGATCTCACTAATCAATTCGAAAATTTAAACATACCAAATGATAGTGAGAAAGTTACTACAAATAATCACCAAGCTGAACCACAACCTACACCTAGGCTTATTAAGGATCATCCTCAAGAACTAATTATTGGAGATCCTAATGATAAAGTCAAAACTCGGTCTTCCTTCAAAGATGTTGCAAACATGGCTTTTGTTTCTATCATTGAACCTAAGAAGATATCTGAAGCTCTTAAAGATGATTATTGGATAATAGCCATGCAAGAAGAATTGAATCAATTCACTAAAAATGATGTATGGGATTTAGTTCCTAAACCACAAGATAAAACCATCATAGGAACTAAATGGGTTTTTAGGAATAAGCTAAATGAGGCAGGAGAAGTAATAAGGAATAAAGCTCGGTTAGTAGCACAAGGATATAATCAACAAGAAGGAATAGATTTTGATGAAACGTATGCACCGGTAGCTAGACTTGAAGCTATTAGAATGTTACTAGCTATTGCTGCACATAAAAACATCAAACTCTATCAAATGGATGTAAAAAGTGCATTTCTAAATGGCATCATTCAAGAAGAAGTATATGTTGCCAAACCACCTGGTTTTGAAATACCGGAAAAAGGTGACTATGTTTATAAACTTAAGAAAGCACTTTATGGTTTAAAACAAGCACCTAGGAATTGGTATGAAAGGCTCAAGACATATCTTTTTGATAATAGTTTTTCTATTGGAAATTCAGATTCTACTTTATTTTTCAAAACATATACATCTGATTTCCTAGTTGTGCAAATATATGTTGATGACATTATTTTTGGAGTTTCTAATGATTCATTGTGCACACAATTCAGTGACATTATGCAAAAAGAATTTGAAATGAGCCTCATGGGTGAACTAACTTTCTTTCTTGGTTTTCAAATTAAGAAAACACCTGTCGGAATATTCATAAGCCAAGAAAAATATACGAAAGAACTCTTAAAACATTTTGGGATGGATCAGTGCAAACATGCTACTACTCCTATGGCTACTTCTATTAAAATTGATAAGGATGAAAATGGGGAACCTATTGATGATTCCTTATATAGAGCCATGATTGGTAGTTTGCTTTACTTAACTGCTTCTAGACCGGACATTATGTTTTCCGTTGGTCTTTGTGCTTGATTTCAATCACAACCTATGCACTCTCATTTTCTAGCAGTTAAACGAATTCTTCGTTACCTAGCCGGCACTTCTTGTTTTGGTTTATGGTATCCAAAAGGACAATCCTTGGATTTTAAAGCTTATACTGATGCGGATTATGCTGGTTGTCGACTTGATCGCAAGAGTACTAGTGGTGGCTGTTTCTTGTTAGGGAGAGCTTTAGTATCTTGGTTTAGCAAGAAACAAAATATGGTTGCCCTATCTACAACTGAAGCTGAATATATGGCAGCCGGGTCTTGTTGTGCTCAAGTGCTTTATATGCAACAAGTGTTAAACGATTATGGTTTTACTCTTTCATCTACGCCTATTTTTTGTGACAACACGAGTGCTATAAACTTAGCACACAATCCTATTTTACACAGCCGAGCTAAACATATTGAAATCCGTCATCACTTTTTAAGGGATCCCATCTCCAAGAATCATGTTTCCCTTCATCATGTTGATACGGAAGATCAATTGGCTGATATTTTTACAAAACCGCTTCCACTAGATCAATTTAACAAAATTAGGAAGCAACTGCTTATCACTCCTTTGGAAGATGTTTTCTTTGATATCTGTGCTTCTTAACAAAAACTTTTAATGGACATCTTTTTCATTAGATTTGATGGGACATCTAATTAAGGGGGAGTTTTTATTCTTAACGGATATCTTTTTGAAATGACAAAGGGGGAGAAATAAATATAAAACTAAAACTTAGTAATTATGAAAAACTCAATCAATGAGTTTCATAAATAAACTCTTGGCTTTACATTGAAAGTTTCTATCTTCCCTAGTGAATTGGATTTCATGTTCCACAATTCATGGGGAATAATAAGCACACATTTTATAAACAAGAGGAAAAGCTACAAAAGGTAATCTAAAGGTATGAAACTCATATGTTTTATATTTCCTTTATTTATATTTTGGAAATGTTTGTCATCTTCAAAAAGGGGGAGATTGTTGGCTAAATGGACATCTATAAATCCCTTTGTTTTGATTATGACAAACATTTCATTCTTATTGATCTAACGAGCTACTTGAGTGTGCAGGATTAAGGTGGATGACAAAGCAACTAGGGAAATTCATATGCTTACATGTTTATGTTTTCATGAAATGTAATCGCCTTGTAAAAACTTGTACAAATATATAATGTACAAGTACTTAGATTTCATGTAAATCAAGCGTTAGATTCTCCCTAGCTAAACACCACATTTAGATAGGTCATCCCCTTCAAATAAAGTCACATATGCACACTCATACACACATTTAGTGGTTTAATTAAAAGATTGAAACAAGATCAATCTCGGTCGACCAACTCCTCGACCGAGACACTCTCGGTCGACAATCTTCTCGACCGAGAAAGATCCAAAGTAGCCGTTAGACACAACTGACAAGGTAGTTGGCAGTTGGAGATAGACATTGCAAATCACTTGATCCAGAGAGCCTGTCGGTCGACAAAACTTCGACCGAGTAGGTATCTCGGTCGACCATTCCTCGACCGAGATGAACTCTGACAGCAACTGCAGAGTAAATTAATTAGTCGTTGCTAAAGCAACAAACTTGTACCTAACGGCTAGTTAAGCACTTAGAAACCCCTAGAAGTTGTCTAGAACGTCCTTAAGCATCCTTAGACCATTCCTATAAATAGGACAAGCCATAGGACACTCAAACTCACTTGTTACACTTGAGAAATCCTTGAGCATACTTTGAGCGATCTGTTTGTGAGCAATTTGAGCATTGTGACAATTGGCCATTTCATTCCTTAGCTCAAAATTCGTGTCCTATAGGCTAGTATCTCCTACCCACTGCAATCACAAGTCCATACACTTGGTTAGGAGATCTATACGCTTGATCTAGGAAAATCAAGCCTTGGGCTACAAAGGATAAGTTGTAATTTCCTTTTTTCTTTCTTGTTCTCTATTACTGTTTGTACTCTCCTTGCTACTCCTAGGTTGGAGGCTGCGGATTGGAGAGGGTGGAGATCTTCTTGGTGAAGAAGGAGACCTTGAGCTACTTTAGAAGGCTGGTGCAACGGGAGGTTACTTCTAGAGAGGAAGGCTACTTCAAGGGGGAGCTTGGAGTTACTTCAAGAAGGCTACCTCAAGTTGGTGCACCTACTTCAAGTGAAGGTTGTTCAAGGGGTGTAAAGGAAAGTATTGTATTTTGTATAAATCCTTGAGAAGGTAATAAAATAAACACTTTCAAAATCCCGGTTGGGTAAGCAACCGGGTAGTGGACTGACAACTTTAGTATTTGCTAAAGTTGGAACCACTCTAAACACCTGTCTCCTTCTTCTAATCTCAATTGTGGTTGTTTGAGTTAAATAATTGTTAAAATTGTTTTAAAAACTCTATTCACCCGCCTCTAGTGTTTTTCATGATGATGATGATGATGATGATGATGATGATGATGATGATGATGATGATGATGATGATGATGATGATGATGATGATGATGATGATGATGATGATGATGATGATGATGATGATGATGATGATGATGATGATGATGATGATGATGATGATGATGATGATGATGATGATGATGATGATGATGATGATGATGATGATGATGATGATGATGATGATGGTGATGGTGATGGTGATGGTAATGATGGTGATGATGATGATGATGATGATGATGATGATGATGATGATGATGATGATGATGATGATGATGATGATGATGATGATGATGATGATGATGATGATGATGATGATGATGATGATGATGATGATGATGATGATGATGATGATGATGATGATGATGATGATGATGATGATGATGATGATGATGATGATGATGATGATGATGATGATGGTGATGGTGATGATGGTGATGGTGGTGATGATGATGATGATGATGATGATGATGATGATGATGATGATGATGATGATGATGATGATGATGATGATGATGATGATGATGATGATGATGATGATGATGATGATGGTGATGATGGTGACGATGATGATGATGATGATGATGATGATGACGACGAAGATGATGATTATTATTATTATGATAATGATGATGATGATGATGTTGATGATGATGATGAATATGATGGTGATATTGATGTTGGTGTCGAGGTTTATGTCAATGTTGATGACATGAACTTGCTTCAAGATGACCTAAGTTTGTTTTAGGAAGGGTCAAGTATGCTTTTATGACACGAGATGAGTTTGACCATGCAACCCTAGCTAGTATAGCACCATGTATGGTATGTTTGGATAGTTTTATGTGTTACACCTACCTAGTGGGTTGGCATGCTTCTTGATGATTAAACTTGTATATGTTGAGATATGGTTAATATGATATGGTTTGGTACCAACATGGGACGCAATATATTTACAAATAAGGGCCTCTGGTATGGAACATACGATAAGGGTGAACTCTTGAAATGAGTCAACCCAACATATCTAGGCTACATAACCTGTAGACTATATTGAAATGTTGACAATATGAATGATGAAATACATAATTATGAGTCCCTAGTTAGACTAATTATATGCATATGAGTTGAGTCACCTAGTGTGTGGCTCCTTTAAAAATGTTGAATCCTAGATTTTCAATAAAATATATAACCCTAGAGAAAGAGGCATTCTCATATTTTTTTCCCATCTAGGAGAGGGTGATGCGGTCACAAAACAATTTGTTACCCAAATCCTAACTCCAAATGACTATAGTCAATGGCGATAGGATCTAGGCATCTGTACCTAACGTGGTATTATCAAAGAACAAATGTAGAAGTATAAATCTTATCATACATGGACAGATAACAAGATAAAAGCACCAATCATAATCTCATCATTCAACAAGTAATATTAAGAAACATTCATTTATTACAAAATTTAAATTTCAATTTGAGAGTCAAATATACACAAGTTTGCTCATATACACTAGGGATCTTACAATAAGTACTCCTAACATATCTCACTAAGGCTCACAAAAAAAACATAGCTCACTAATACCAACAACTTCTATCCATCTCGGACCCTATAAAATATGTGACACAATGTGGATCGACACGCGAGGTGCTGAGTATAGGACTAAAAGATATATATACATAAGCTTTGCATAATTTGAAAAGAGTTACAGAAGTAGACGAACAAGAATAAACAAGTTAAGTATTTAGCAAAGTGATAGCCCGTGTTTTATATCATTTTACTCCAATTATACCAACACCATCATATATCACAAGGCCTTTGACCACTTCCCATCAGAAGAGTGTAAGGGTGCTTGAGAGACCCCTGACCTTGCTTAAAGTATTGAACATACTTGACTATCATAATTGAATTTTTATAACCTTAATCTAACTCTTGATATGCTTTTTAATCATAATACAAGCTTAAGTTTCAAGTTTGGTCCAATTTGGACATTGTTTGTGTAAGTTATGCAATTTTATGCATATTTTGGACTTTTTTGCAATTTACCCAATTGAGAAGTTTCATTTGCAATTTATCACTTGAATTATGTTCTTTGCATGTTATCTCATCATTCTTGATATTTTTGAGCCATGGGGCGCCTAGTTGAACCTTGGTTTGGAAGTGTTTTCCTCAAGGGTATTTTAGGGTTTACCCCTTTATGGATGAGCTACCTTTAGGAGCTATCAACTAATTATTCATTTGTTTTTCTTGGAAATTCAAGAAACGAGGGAAAAGAAGGTATCCATGGATGATGTGTCATCTTCTTCTGTGGCTTCTTGTATATACTTAATAGTTTAAGGCCATGGACACATGGGGAAGCTACTTTTACACCCCGTGCTTGCTTCCATCCTTATCCATGGACTATATTTACCTCTTCCTTGTCCAAGTATGAAACTTTTATTACTTTAGCTTTCCTCTAACCTGTAGCAATGACTCCACTGTATTTTTTTGTAGAACTAAGTGCTCTAAGATAGAAGACAACCTCTTTTTGGAGAATAAGGTCTTCTAGAGCTCCATCTAGCCCTACGTAAGGTTTCCAAGGTCATCTTCTAGGGATTTTGACCAAGGCAAGTTGTTTTTTTCCTTCCTTCTCTATTTATCTAGCTCGTCTCCTTCCTTATACCTTCCTCCAGGTCGAAACCTTATGGTCCCATGGTATAAATTGCTCTAAAGTTCTAAAACCCTACCTTTCTTGGTCCTTTTGCTTAGGGTTTGCTCATTTGATGAATAAAGGTGCTAGATGGACGAGTTCACAGCTTATGCTTGAATTTTTGTAAGGGAGTGAAATCAGCCCTTTACTAAAAATTTGAAGAATTGACATCCATTCCAAACACTCTCAGAGGTACGATGGAATTGGCATAAATTTTCCAAATTTATTAAACATCGGTATATAAAAGACCATTAGAAAGCAGCGGAATAAAAAAAATAACTGACTATATTCAATTTCATAAAAGGTTTACAAAAATACATTAAAGTCTCCCATTAGGGTTTACATCAAGACACACAATCATGATCTAGATAGAGGGAAGTCTAGACTACTACAATCGTTTCTCCAAGAAACATCTCCATCAACTGAGTCCAAGCCAAAAGCTAAGATCTTCTTTGTCTTGTCCATCACCTTGCTCAGCACCTGGGTGGTTGGGAAGGTACCCAGCCAAAAGGGAAAGGGAAGACAAGTATGTGTCACAAAACTAGTCTAGGATATCAATATAAGTAAATCAAATAAAAACAGGCTAGGGTTCATGATATGATGAAGATAACAAGAGTATGAGGCTATATATCAAAGAAGCTTGCCATTAACAAACATAATAAAAAGGATTTGCATGTAAGATAATTATGTCTACCTAACTAAGTAGGGTTGAGGCACCTACCATACCTCTAACCTTAGGTGAGGGGAGAATAAGACACTCCCAGTCACCTACAATATTATGGGGAGAATAAGACATTCCCAGGGCGATTATTTACATGCCCTTTGTGGGTGGTTGTTCATAAGTACGGCTACTTTAAATTAAATAGAACATAAATCCACATGCTAGAAAAGTAGCCATGGAAAGAGTAGTCATAATATTCAATAAGCATGGCAGTGGGGTATAAGACCCAAAAAAGAAGAAATTATAATCTAATTTGAGGCATGTACAACATTAGGATTCAAGAATAGAATATTTAGGGTTCATTTAAGCCTCATTAGGAACATACAGGGTTTGGTTGTAATTATCCCAATATAGGGTGTAAGGAATGATCATACATAAAGATGGATTGCACATACATAGCACATACCTCTCTTACTGATATCAATCACTAACTTTCACCACATTAATTGAGTCCAAGTTCCACTTTGCCTATTTTCAATGTATTAAAATGTATTAGAGTACATAGTGCACATTAATATATAGAAACCCTATTTTTAGAGCTTTTTAGAAAAATTCATATTTAGCTTTTGAAAATATCACCAGTGAACTTATTAGGTTTTCCTGATCAAGAAAACATATATTTATGTTAATTTTGGAGTTATGATGATTAAGATGTAATTTTTATGGATTTTATGCATTAAATTTGTTTTAAAAAAATTACCCTTTGTCAAACCATGAAATGTATTACGACCCCACCTCCCGATAACCCCCAATTAAGGGAGACTGAGAGGTCGAAGCCGCACCCATAACTTCTGGATCAAAGGTTCGACAATTAACCAAGAATAATTATCAAATTTTAACAGACTAAACGGGAAAACTGTAAGAAAATAAACTTTTGCATACCTTTTTGAAAACTTGGATCTCTAAACTTCGATCCACTTATGGATTCTATTCTAACTAATCCTCCTTGTATTTTACCTCATGTATTTCACAATATGACGATTTACTGTTTTTCCTTTTGTCTTATACCTAAAACGCTGACAAACAAAACGTCGTTCAGCCGAAGCTGGTATGTGGGGGAAATAATAAACGTGCAACTATGATAACAATGTAATCATTCAATTAATCATTTAACAACCAAGATTACGTTTTAAATATAACTTCATGATCCATGAGTACCCTATCCTCTGTGCTATCCCTGTAGTGGACCTGGATACTACCTTCCTTATGGTAGATCCCCATTAAACCCCTCATGGTCCCACCTATAGGTGAACCAATTTCTAGGGTTGAGTCACATGGCACTACTCGTAAGTAGCCCACTCCTTAACTCATGGAACGCTAATGGGTCTCATGGCACTACACTTAGTAGCCCAATTTCTAACCCACGATAACCTAGACCTTACTCTAGGTTACCCCTTTTTAGCCTTTAAAAGTCACAGAGGTGGACCCGGATCTAGCCAGTTATACATGTATATTCATAGTGATAGTCATAGTCACTCTATAGTTGCATGAAATAAAAGCAACCAACAGTTATTTTCAAGCAACTGATAAAATCATTCGGAAATCACTGTGAAACTAAAGTGATTATTCATAAGCGTAACCACATACTTGATTTGATGATTTCACAAGCATTAAGCAAATCCAACCAAGAACACAATCCAAGCAAGCAATTCAATAATCAAATAATTCCTGAAAAGAATATGTACTCTATTTATTACACACTTTATCAAGAATCTACTTTATTGACTTGGATTCACTTTCTAGGGTTTCTGTATCCATTTTAGGGTATCATTTTGCATTTAGGGTTTCCCTTCATCTTTTACCATATTAAACCCTAATTTTATGCCATTACTCATAAAATCTAATTATCTCATCTATTCTTCAATATTAAGGTTATCTTAACAACATATAACCCTATTTTCATATTACAGGCACATTAATCATCAATTAATTTCATTAAGCTTCTTTTACATTAAAGCTACCATTTTTATCCTTTTAATCCATGACAAGATTTTATATGCTCATTTATCATCAATTCAAAGTTCATTATGGTCTAATAACATATGAACTCGATTTTCCATTAATACTACCTTTTATTCATGAGAAAACCCTAATTACTACTTTTAGGGTTTTTATCCATGATTAGGAACTTTAAAGCTCGAAATAGATTAGAACCATCATATAACAACATATTTTCACAATTTTCAAATTAAATATGATCTTATCCTCTTTGCCCCTAAATTAGGGTTTTTACATACTTAATCATTATCATATGGGGTAAAAACCCTAAATCATGAAATTTCACATCTACATCAGGTTCGAATCTAACATTACCATTCAACAGGTTATTAATACTTAAATTAACCCATTAAGAATACTAGATCCAACCTTTAATCACAAATAGGGTTTTTAACTTAACTTTAATGCACTTTTCATTAACTTATAGTACTTTTGTAATTAGGAACGGAATTGATCTTTAATATCATTTTTATTGGATTCCTCTCATTCTTCTGATCAAAATTCATATATTACTTGTCCTAATCGGAATTACCAATATTTAATTATGAATTTAGCAAAGTTTCACTTACTTGGCCAATCAGAGAGTGCCACATGGTTGTTTCCATGCAAAGCTCACGCGATGGAAAACATTTCGAAAAGTCTGTTATACCCTCCGTTAAGTCAATTGATGTTGTATCTCGTGGATGGTATATTCGTCAAAACCCGCCCGTGCTTCTCCTACATCGCAAGCAACCCTAGGTCGCCGCCTGCAATGACTCGGGGGAGCTTTCCTTCTCCATCCTTGGTCTCCAGGGTGTCAGTGATGGTCCTCCAGCCTCCGCCTACGCTGCCAGGGCGGCTCGCCTATGCTGGCTGAGCCTATCATCTGTGGCCGGCCTGGCAGCCGTGCTGCATGTTGCTATGCGACGGTGGTGGCCTGGGAAAGGTGGAAGACCACCCTTGATCCTAGAAGCAGCTTCGTGCCTCCACCAAGATCGTGCCGCAGCCGCTAAAGTCCCTAAAACTACCATGTTCTCACTTGGTTAGGGTTAGCATGGAAGAAGAAGGAGAAGAGGTTAGAGAAACGTGGGATTCTCTTTCCCTTAGAACTAGGGCTCTACCCCTTATATAGGGGTGAGAAACGAAGCCCTAGATAGGCTTATACTCGACTCAATGAGTCCTTTTCCAAAAGGAATCATATTTCTTCTAGGAGAGGTATCCTTCTCTCTCCTCATTATCCTTTTGTTATGCTTTATTTCATGGGTAATTGGAAATATGAAAATCCTCTCCCTTACACTCTATATTCTTAGCTTTTAACCTGTTAGCCACGAAATTATATTTCCTTTTAGTAGAAAATACCCTTCCTTCAACAATACCATGAAATTCATTAATTAAGCATCATATTATCTTCTTATTTGACTTTATTTTGTAAATTTGGTATTTTCTCTTTCTTTCCTCTTTATTGGGGATCCTTGGACCCCAAGAAACTCTATTTTTTCGAAATCCTTTTTATTGGATACTCATCATCCTTCTAGATGCATCTAAATGCATTATTCCTCATTATCATGTTGATTTCTTATTAAAATATCTCCTTTTGAGGATTTCTCTTTATTTCTCTTTTATTTTCCTCATTGGTATTACTTTTTATCATTCGGAATCCTTGGGATACGAAATTCCACAAAGGATAACTCACTTATACATCTTTTCACTTGTTTTCCACATTTTATCATTATTTTCAATTCCTTTCATAATAAAGAAATACTTAATTGATCTTTTCTTTTCTTGTTGCACTCTTTATGCAACTTTGGACTCCTTGGAACCCAAGGAACCGAAGAGGCACGAAATCCCTCTTTGGATTTGCCTTCTAGAGGTTTCCACATTATTCTTTTCTCAAATATTCAATTATTCATTCACTAATTGAATTTTCTTGTTATTTGGGCCCAATAGCCAATAAAGCCCACAACACAAACATCAAGGCTAATGTAAACAAAATCCATGTATTCAAAAAAAATTATATCATTATTTGTTCAAATATCTTTGATATGAGAAATTATATTTCTCACCAAATGAACCCAAAATCAGGGTTGTAACATCCTTCCCCTCTTATAGGAATTTTGTCCTCAAAATTCTATCAAGCAAACAAACAATTCAGGATAAGACTTTTCCATATCCATCATTGGCCCTTATGTGGATTTACCCTATCCATGGTGCTTCCAAAGAATCTTTATCATTACATATTCTTTTCTCTGAGTTCCTTCACCTTGGCATCTATAATCCACACAGGTGACTTAGGACATTTCTGCCTCCCTTGGGGCTCACTAGGTTCATTGTTCAGCACATGGTCGGGGTACCTCACATAATGCTCTAAATTGGACACATTGAACTCATCACACATTACTTTTTCCTGATGGGTAAGGTCAAACTTAACCTTCTCCACCAAACCATGTCAAAAGAACCCATGCATCGGGGACTCTGCTCTCTTAGCTATAACTTAGAGGGGTCGGATTTTCATGTCACATATTCTCCCACAGTGAACTGCATGTCAGTCTACTTTACATCTGCTCACGACTCTTGTCGTCTCTAGGCTCCTTTCAGCCATTGCACGATCAAAGTGACTTCATCTACACACATTGTGGTCCTTTCACCAACATCACCTTACTGAAGTGGTGACCGACACAACCTCTCTTACATATATTCTTTAAATCCTGATACTGGCTATGGTGGTTATCTTCACATCTTTCATAGGACAAGAACTGTCTCTAGCTATCACCCTGAATGACCACATATGCTCTCATCAGACCCTTTAGTCTGGATCATACTAACCATTAGTTAGGGGTGATAAGATGTACTAACATCTAGTTCTTCATGTACCTACTTCCACCTTTTGGAAGGGAACCTTTAGGTCAAACTCAAGAACTTTTATACTCAACCTCATGGTGTAGTTGAACCATCTCTCTCATATGTAGTTCAACCCGATTTGTCCCTTGACAGAACTCTTTCTTTCTCATGTCATCTAGGTAAGGCAGTCTACCATAACCCATATTGCATCTTGACCTTCATTGGTCTAGGGGAGACTTATCACAACATCCATAGTGATGAACTCCCATTCCCTCTCGGAAACTCTTTATCCATTATATCCATGCACTGGGTTACTAGTGTTCATCCTTCACCCTCGGCTTGCATGGCCATATACCACATGCAACTTTATCTTAGGTATCTAAAGTAACATTGTCACTCATTATCTTTGTAGTACGGTGTATGGTGATCTTAAAATCATGATCTCCTATATGTCATTATTCTTCAAGATCAATACCTCAAAAACCCTAAACCATTCTATCAGGGTTTCATCACCTTCTTTTCCAAAGAAGCGCATCTGAGGTTCTACCACCATCCTTTCATTGCATCAAGGACTAGACTGGCTAACCAAACAACCATTAACTGATCTCATTACATTAGTGTTAGCCAAACATATCTTCTTTTCCAAACTTAGGGTTAGTCTAACAACTTCTTCTAGCCAAACTAGGAAGATATATCTCAACCAGAGCATCCATTACCACTTCACCTTCTTATGTATTAGGTTATTTTGATGACATACACCTTCCTATATGCCACATATTATCTCATCTTAGCCCTAAGTCCTTCTTCATCAAGAACATTCTGAGCTTATTCCTTTGGTTTTCGAACTCAACCTTGTATAACTCATAGCTCATGCTAAAACATCCTTATAAGGTGACTACCTCATTCCTCTTAGTGTTTGCAAACCATCCATGGATCATTCACTTTACACGGGTATGTGATAACCTCCTATTTTAGTAGTTTATCTTAGTCTTTTTCTTTAGTTTTCCATACTCTTTTTACATTTATACGGTACATAAACCTAATTTTACCCCTTTTTGTAAATACATCATCAAACTAACTTTTTCCTTTTACACTTGCAGAAAAAGCACAAAAAAATCATAAAAGAATAAACCAACCTCAAGGCCGAGTGAAGCCAAACGGTCCCAAGACCACATGGAGTTCAAACGGTCCCGAGACCGCATGAAGCCAAACGGTCCCAAGACCGCATGGAGTTCAAATGGTCCCGAGACCGCATGAAGCCAAACGGTCCCAAGACCGCATGGAGTTCAAACGGTCCCGAGACCGCATGAAGCCAAACGGTCCCAAGACCGCATGGAGTTCAAACGGTCCCGAGACCGCATGAAGCCAAACGGTCCCAAGACCGCATGGAGTTCAAACGGTCCCAAGACCGCATAAAGCCAAACGGTCCCGAGACCGCATGAAGCCAAACGGTCCCAAGACCGCATGGAGTTCAAACGGTCCCAAGACCGCATAAAGCCAAACGGTCCCAAGACCGCATGGAGTTCAAACGGTCCCAAGACCGCATGGAGTTCAAACGGTCCCAAGACCGTTTGACGCCAAACGATCTCAAGACCGTTTGACGCCAAACGGTCTCAAGACCGTTTGAACCCAAACGGTCTCCAGACCGTTTGACCTCACTCAAGGCCTATAAATAAGACCTCAAGGGCCATCCCTGAGGAGGGTCCAGATGTCCAGAGGCTGCCTCTCTAGTACCAGAACAACTCCATCCACCGCCCGAGGCTGCCGGTCTGAGACTCACGTTCCATTACAAAGCTACCTTCTCTCTCATCAACAAAGAAGGTGAGAGGAGAAGATCCATCGTCAAACAAGCCACGAAGGGTGGAGATCGTTGCTCTCTCCACCAAGGGTTCAACCTTCTCTCCTCAGTGGAGATAATGTTCTTTCTATCTCTTCTTGCCTCCTCCTTTGTTGCTCCCTCTATGAGGAGCGAGTAGTTCCATCCACTGGGGTGCGGGGACTAGCCCCGCTGCCCATGTCTTG
Source organism: Alisma plantago-aquatica (assembly GCA_963693085.1). Classification (NCBI taxonomy): domain Eukaryota; kingdom Viridiplantae; phylum Streptophyta; class Magnoliopsida; order Alismatales; family Alismataceae; genus Alisma; species Alisma plantago-aquatica. The sequence goes on along the minus strand of OY856410.1, from coordinate 1,512,876,582 downwards.
TACTTTGTACTAAAAACATGTTATCCTTTCGTTTTAATACTAAATCGTTCCATACATGCTTGAATGATGGCCACGTTCTTGTATGCATCTATTGTCTTTTGTTGTGGTTTGTCTACGACCGCTCTCGAGACTCGAATACCGATTTACTGTTGGTTTCTGGTGTGTGTATCCACCACGCATCCGTTTCGGTGTCTAGGAGTGTATCTCAAAGAGTGGAGTAAACTCACTATCATCCGTTGCACTTCCATCTGTATGGAAGTAACCTTGGTAAGTCGAGGAACACGCTTTGCGAGGGGAATGATTTAAATCATGTGACCATTTGATCGGGAATGGCTGGTGTTGCAACATTCCCGCACTTCTCGTAGCTAGGTTATCGGAATAGGAGACTAGGCCTACAAAGATACTATTCGATTTGATAATTATCGCTCGCTTGTTAGTTTTAGATGCACGTTTCATGAGGTTGAGTAAGATTCTCTCTTTGGAAGACTACATATCTTCATTGACATGTAGAAATGTACCGAATGAGAGCTACTTAACCCTTGAAGGATGTGATGCATTGCTCTTGTGTTATAAGGCATCGGTCTTGTGGAACATCGAAGGATGCAATGCATCGCTCTTGTCTTACGAGGCATCGGTCTTGTGGAACATCCTTGGATGCAATGCATCGCTCTTGTCTTATAAGGCATCGGTCTTGTGGAACATCCATGCATCTAGCCTATAAGTCTTGCTTGCTTAGTACATATACAATGCATGTGTAGCGGTGGTGAATACCTGCTTAACCCCAGTGATTCATCATCATTTGTTAAATCTTAGTTTTACTTGATTTATTTACTTTTCATGCTTTAGTCTAAAAACCAATCAAAATCCAACCTTTTGATATAAGTGCCAATTAGTAAAATAACTAAGTGAAGTGTTGTACGTTTTCCATCTTGTTGCTTGCAACAAGACCGTTGTCTTTTGGGTTCGATCCTAAATCTGTACTATGATAAGGCTTCCATACTCTTATGGGGTTGGAGTTGTTATCTAAGCACCAGTTCTAGGTAAACCTAGGGAAGACATCAATCCTCTCTAGGGTTTTTGGTGATAGAATTCTGGGACTCCCATTGGAAGACTGAAAATCTTTTGGTGTAAGTCCTAGCTCCATCAAAAAATGGCGCCGTTGCCGGGGACAACGGAACGTTAGTATTTCACTTAGTTTATTTTTCTAGTTGGTTAGGATTTTTACACTTTCTTTTTGAATCATAACTCATCATCTTCTTGAAGCTTTCATATTGTCTCTATTATCTAAAGGTGTTCTCTTTTCTTTACTCAGGTAGAACCCGTATATGCAATCACCGCATAATCGAGGATTCTCCCCTGATCCGGAGTTCGACTCCGAGGTAGAGAGAAGTTTCCACCGCAGAATCCATCTCAATCGCCAACGCGCTAGTCAAATGGCTGACGAACAACATCAAGCCGCTTTGGTGATGGAGAGAGTCAATGCTGCTATCGCCGCACAACGGGCACAACTCATTGCAGACACCCGTGCCCAAATACAAGCGGAGATACGAGCAGAAGAGCAAGCCCGCATAAGAGCAGAGTCCGAGGCTGCTCAGCTCGAATTACGAAACAAGCAACTGAGGGACTATGTTGTCCCGAGGAATTATGAAGACAACCACCCGTTCCAGCCTCCGATCATCAACATCCCAAACTTTGAGATTCGGACCCAGTGGATCCAGATTATGCAAGGAATTTCCTTCTCAGGAGGTTCAGGAGACGATTGCATGGACCATTTGAAACGGTTTAAGGCATTATTCCGCCTGGTCCCGCAAGCTGGTATTGCTTTCGACACAATAATGCTCCACCTGTTTCATTTCACCTTATCTGGAAGGGCCTTGAGTTGGTACAACTCATTGGACAGAGAACCCATCATAACCACTTGGGCCCCTCTAGAGGAAAAATTCTTGGAGAAGTTCTTTCCACCCTCGCTGACCTATGAAATCAGAGAACAGATCAACCATTTCTCCCAGCTGCCTGGAGAAACCCTCGCTGAGGCATGGGAAAGATTCAAGGAACTTCTACGCAAATGCCCTCATCATGGAATTTCACAGAATTAATTGATTGAAACTTTTTATCAGGGGGTAAGCGATGACATTAAACAGTTCCTAGATTCCTCGTCTGGAGGAAATTTCATGAGGAAAAACTATGAAGATGCCTGGAAAATCGTTACTTTAGGAGCTAAAAACCAGTCCAACTGGGGGCGGTCAGCCGGAAAAGGCGTCCTTCAAGTCTTTAAAGCTGAGGAATCTATGAAACTAAAGTCAATAGCCGAGGCTTTAACGACAATCGCTCATAAACAGCAAACCCTCGAAACAACTCTAGGGGAAATTGATAAGAAGAAAACCCCACTGGTTCATCAAGTCAAAGCCGTCACAGGATCCTGTGAAGCTTGTCATGCTTCAGATCATCCGACTCTTTCCTGCGGAATGCTCTATAATGTGATGATGGATCTGCATCCACCACCACAATCCTATGAGGCCATCACTAATCAGGCTGAAGATCAGATTCCAGAGCAAGTCAACTTCATCCATACTATTCACGGACAAGTTTATTATAATCCCAGTCAACCAAGGAACCATCCTGGGTTCCAGTATGGGAATCCCTCTGGAACTGCGAATCCGCAACATCAGACACAAGGGGGACTTGACAGTAGGCTTCCTCCTGGATTTCCAAACAATTTTAACCAAAATCAAGGGAACCCAAGGAACAATTTCCCTAGGGCTAACTACCCTAGAAATCAATCAGCCTACTATCAGTACACTCATCCCCCGCTTCACCCGCAATTGCATATTCAACAGTCTCAACAACAAAACCCTCAGAAAAACGTCACTGCACAACCGGAAGATGAGCTATCTTTGATAAAACAAATGCTTCAGTCTCAGCAAACCATGCTGGCCAACCAACAAGCTCAACAGAAGGCAGTTGAAGCACAGCTTGCCCAAATTTCTGCACAATTGAAACCCCCAACAGGCACTTTTGATGGGCAGCCTGATCCAAACTCTAAATACGGGCAAAATAAACACGAACAGCTAAATGCCGTCACCACAAGGTCGGGACGCATTCTTCCTGAACCCATCAAGATCACTCTAGATGATGATGATGTGCCCACTTTTATGACGAAAGAGATCTCGCAACAAGAGATTGGAAAATCCCCCGAAGGCACAGAGGACAAAAACAAAGAGCATGTACCTGCAGAATCCAAGGTCCCGCAATTCAAACCAAGGATTCCGTATCCGGGCAGACTGCAAGAAACAAAAATGGACGCCAGGTTTCAGAAATTCAAGGAAGCAATGAAGAAACTTTATATTGACATCCCACTCCTTGACGCTCTATCCGAAGTACCAGCATGGGCAAGATATCTCAAAACTTTGCTATCACGTAAGTATATCACCAAAGAGTAGGAAACCGTCAAGCTCGCTCAAACCACTTCTGACATCATCTTGAACAAACTACCCAAAAAGAAGAAGGACCCAGGTTCCTTCGGAATCCAATGTTGCATTGGAAATGCATCCACAAAGAAAGGATTGGCTGACCTCGGGGCTAGTATATCCATTATGCCCTACTCAATGTGCCAACGCCTTGGTTTCACTGACCTGCTGCCTACAGCAATGACTATTCAACTAGACGACTCCACCATAACCGCACCGTTGGGAATCATCGAAGATATCCCAGTAAGGATAGGGAAGGATGCCTACGTTCCATGTGATTTTGTCATCATGGATATTAAAGAAGACTTAAGGTATCCAATCATTTTCGGTAGGCCTTTCCTAGCTACATCCAGAGCGCTAATCGATGTCGAAGCCGGAACCATCATTCTTAGGCTCGGGAAAGAAGCAATTCAATTCCGCGTCCTTGATAGCATGAAAGGTCCCAGCATCCAAGAAGAAGTCTTTCTTTTAGACGCAATTCAACAAATGTCGCAATTAGAAATCTCCGAGCCAATTGACGAACTTGAGAATGCTCTTATCAATCCAGAAGTTGAATTCTCTGCAAATGAACTAGTCCAGCAATGCATCCAATACCTAGAAAAGATAGAAGAAGCACCAAAGGCTACTTTTGAAGAGCTTAAAGCCATCACTACCATTGAAGCAGCAGAACCATCAAAAACCCCTGAATTGAAGACTTTACCTACAGGGCTTAAATATGTTTTCCTGGATAAGGAAGAGCTATGCCCAATTATTATCAGCTCCACCCTTACCGAAGACCAAGAAGTCAAACTTCTGGACAAACTAAGGAGGCACAAAAAGATCATTGGTTATAAAAGAACTGACCTCACAGGCATAAACCCGGCTCTGTGTATGCATAAGCTTCCTATGGTTGAAGAATTTAAACCCACTCGTGAACATCAAAGAAAACTGAACCCAAATTTGAAAGAGGTAGTCCGTTTGGAAGTCCTCAAACTACTCAAAGCTGGCATGATCTATCCTATCTCTGACTCTCAGTGGGTCAGTCCAGTTCAAGTTGTCCCAAAGAAAGGGGGCACTACTGTAGTGATAAACGATAAAAATGAGCTCGTACCTACTAGGACTGTAACGGGGTGGCGAATGTGCATCGATTATAGGAAGTTGAATAAAGCTACAAGAAAAGACCACTACCCTCTACCCTTCCTTGACGAAGTCCTAGAGCGCTTGGCCCACCAAAAGTATTTCTATTATCTCGATGGTTACTCCGGGTTCTACCAAATACCCATACATCCAGAGGACCAAGAAAAAAACCACCTTCACTTGTCCCTTTGGGACATATGCTTTCAGAAGAATGCCGTTCGGGCTATGTAACGCTCCTGCTACTTTCCAACGCTGCATGTCTGCCATCTTCGCCGGATTAACCGAATCTGTTTTGGAAGTCTTTATGGATGATTTCTCTGTCTATGGATATTCTTTCGATAACTTTCTAAATAATCTTGAACGAGTCCTGCAACGTTGCAAGGAAACGAACCTTATCCTGAATTGGGAAAAATGTCATTTCATGGTAACAGAAGGTATCGTCCTCGGACATAGAGTAAGTGATAGGGGAATTGAGGTCGACAAAGCAAAGATTGATGTTATCTCAAAGTTGTCACCTCCGAAGGACATAAGGGGCGTTCGAGCTTTCCTAGGTCATGCAGGGTTCTACAGAAGGTTCATCAAAGATTTCTCGAAAATAGCTAAACCCATGACCCAACTCCTGACAAAAGATGCCGAGTTCGTTTTCGACCAAGAATGCATGCGAAGTTTCTCTACCCTTAAAGAAGCATTAATTTCCGCACCTATTCTAAGGGCTCCAGACTGGTCGCAACCATTCGAAATCATGTGCGACGCAAGTGATTATGCCATAGGAGCCGTTTTAGTACAACGGATCGATAAGAAACCCTATGTCATCTACTATGCATCAAAAACGCTTGACGAAGCACATAAAAACTACACGACCACGGAAAAAGAGTTTTTGGCTATCATCTACGCCTTCGAAAAATTCCGCTCTTACCTGATAGGCTCTAAAGTCATCGTCTACACTGACCATTCTGCTATCCGACATCTGATCCAGAAACAGGACGCCAAACCCAGGCTCATCCGCTGGGTATTAATGCTTCAAGAATTCGACCTAGAAATCAAAGATAAAAGTGGCGTAGAGAACGTTGTAGCCGATCACCTCAGCAGAATCGAGGTTGAAGAAAAAGATAAAATCCCTATCAGGGATTCTCTTCCTGATGATCAGCTTATGAAGGCCACTCATAGTTTTCCTTGGTTTGCTGATATCGTCAATTATCTAGCCACAGGGATCATCCACCCGTCTACTTCATATCAGGATAAAAGGAAATTCCTTCATGATATAAAACGTTATCATTGGGACGAACCCTACTTATTTTACCTCTGTGCCGACGAACTTTTTCGCCGGTGCCTTCCAGAAGAAGAAATAACCTCGGTTTTGGAACACTGCCACTGCGGACCCACGGGGGGGCACATGGGCGCCAAGAAAACTGCCATAAAAGTTCTACAATCTGGTTTCTTTTGGCCCACCATATCAAAAGACTCACATGATTTTGTCAAAGCCTGTGATAAATGCCAATTTTCGGGCAACATATCAAAAAGGGATGAAATGCCTCTTACCATGTGGCAGGAAATTGAACTGTTTGATGTATGGGGGGTAGACTACATGGGACCTTTCCCTTCATCATATGGCTTCTCTTACATTTTGGTCGCAGTGGATTACGTCTCAAAGTGGGTCGAAGCTATACCCACCGTATCCAATGACTCCAAACCTGTTGTCAAATTGTTCAAAGACACTATTTTTCCGAGATTTGGAGTTCCAAGAACGGTCATATCTGATGGCGGGACCCATTTCCTGGAACGAAGTTTCGAAGCGTTACTGAGAAAATACAGAGTCCATCACAAAGTTGCCACACCTTACCACCCACAAACTAGTGGCCAGGTAGAAGTATCCAATAGACATATAAAAGCGATTCTTGAAAAAATAGTGAATAAAAACCGCACTGATTGGTCCACCAAACTTCCTGACGCCCTCTGGGCATACCGTACTGCTTACAAAACACCAATTGGAACAACTCCGTTTCGTTTGGTGTACGGAAAATCATGTCATCTTCTAGTAGAACTGGAACATAAAGCCTGGTGGGCCATCAAGCAACTAAACTTCGACCTTAAAAGCGCAGGGGAGAACAGACAACTCCAGCTACAGGAGCTAGAAGAACTCCGAATGACAGCATATCACAGTGCCAGAATCTATAAAGAGCAAACAAAAATGTGGCACGATGGACATCTTAAGAGAAAAGATATCGCCGTTGGTGACAAAGTGCTCTTATTCAACTCCAAGCTCAGATTATTCCCCAGAAAGCTCCGAACAAAATGGTCCAGACCCTTCACCATAAAACATATCTACCCAACTGGAGCCGCCATTATCATCGACAACAACGGAGGAGAACGAACGGTTAACGGACACCGTTTAAAAAGATACTACACTCAGGAAGACAAAACACATCAACAAACCCTCGATATCAGAGATGCTACGCCCACAGCATAACAACCTTACAGTTTCGTCGAGCCAGTGACGTAAAACCAAGGCGCTTCTTGGGAGGCAACCCAAGACCTCAGTATCACCTTCTCTAATTTCTAGTCTTTTATTTTTCTTTTGAATTTGTTTTGCTTTCTTTAAGTTCTTTCATCATTAATCTAAAAATATAAAAAAATCTACATAATAAAAACTACAAAAACAATACATAAAACAAACAACATAAAAATTCATAAACCAAAATACAAAAAAATAATATACATACTCAAAAACAAACATAAAATTATACAAACCCTTTGTGCCCCTCCAAACGGTCTCCAAACCATTTGGAGCCAAACGGTCTTGAAACCGTTTGGACTCCAAACGGTCTTCAAACCGTTTGGAACCAAACGGTCCTCAAACCGCTTGGGACCAAACGGTCCTCAAACCGTTTGGGACCAAACGGTCCTGAAACCGTTTGGGACCAAACGGTCCTGAAACCGTTTGGGACCAAACGGTCCTGAAACCGTTTGGGACCAAACGGTCCTCAAACCGTTTGGGACCAAGCGGTCCTGAAACCGTTTGAGACCAAGCGGTCCTGAAACCGTTTGGGACCAAAACGGTCTTGAGACCGCTTGGGACCAAAACAGTCTTGAGACCGCTTGGGACCAAGCGGTCTTCAAACCGTTTGGAATACAAAAGGTCACCCACCTATCACTATAAATATCGACCCTACCCCTCCGTATTTCTCTCTTCGAACCTTCGTTTTCTCCAGAGTTTTCGTGCGAAGAGCTTCCCTTTTTGCTCCTGTTGCATCCGCGCAAAGTCACCCTTCCGTCCACCTTCCGCAAGGTAGTCCGGCGACTCCACGCTGCTCATTCCATCGCCAGTCACTGCTTACGTTGCCATCGCCGTCGTTATCGACCGAGTTCACCGACTCTTCTATCGCCTTCATCGCCGCGCCGTTCTGTCGTCACCATCATGGCGCCAGTTGCCGTTTCCTTTACCATCGCATGACGTCTCTCTCTTCACCATCGCCGTCGCTGTCAAAAGACTTCACCGACTCTTCCACCACTTTCATCGCCTTTTAGTGTTTGCAAACCATCCATGGATCATTCACTTTACCAGGGTATGTTATCTTCTCTGTCCCCATATCTCGTGGCAACGTTCCAACCCACATCATCTTTATCCTTGGTGTAAGGCATGCGTACTATCCTATCTCTCACTCCCATAACAAGAGGAAATAAGCATTTGGCTGCAGTCCAAATACAGAGTTCTTCCTGTTCCAAGAGTAGAGATGGTACATCCCACCTTGCCAGTACACCTTTAAATCTAAGTTGAAACGTGCCTCATATGTCACTTCATCACAATCATCTCGATATCAAAGTTACTTCCATGGATAATAGGTCTCGAACCTACTTAGGTCACTACACAATCCTTGTTCATCTCCTCTAGGTCTATAGGGTGTCGACACTTTTAGGGTCATCCCTCTTCCCTTATGCATTCCATAGAGTGCCCTACTCATCTGCCCTTTGGGTCCCATGAGTTCATGAAGGTGATCAATCTCCTAACCCATGGTCCTCAGACAATGATAGTTGTTACCTCTCGACCCTATGGTCATGTGCAACTAGGGAATTGGGCAACCTGCTTCCATCGGTCTTATCCCTACCTGACCCTAGGATAGACTTAGGATTCCATTATAGTACATGTCCAACTTAGAAACTTACCCAAGCCTTCATCATCTCTCTTTCTGCATTCAAGGGCGGGCTTTCATCCTTTCATAGGGGTCATGGTGACCTACCTACCTTGGTCAAGCCCCATACCGGTTACCTCCATGGTAACACATCCACATGCACATAGAGATGGCTATCTATGGGTTTAGAGGTTCGTTCTCATACCATGTACTTTTCACTTAGCTTCTCAAGATCCTATGAGACCTCTTTAGGTTACCTTAAACCAACAAAACTAGCATACACCCTTCAAAAGGGTCCCTCTCCCAGGATGGGAGGAAACTACAACTCTTGACAACAAGGTTACAAACATCCTTAGGGTTTACATCCATATGAGCGTGCTTAATCCTAGCAAGCTACTAAGGCACAAGCAGGCCATCTACTAAACCATGTTGGGTCATACTTGTTCTCATCCTCCATATTGGGTCAAGATCATACCTTCCCTTGTCATCAACTTAACCGTGAGGGGTTCATCAAACATACCCTTAACTTAAGGGGTTTTCTTTACCTCTAAACATGTGGAGTATCATTCTCTAAACTATAGAGACTCAAATCTCATCATGAGCATTAGATGCACTGCTTCCCCTCTTAGGCCTAGGAACCCTAGGTTCTCCTTTCGGTATCCAACTGCATGCTCAATCTCTTAACCACGAATCAAGCATGTCCAAGGTATGTCATGTACTCCCATGATCCTTTTATATGAGCAACACCTCATAGTTGAGTCTTCCTCAAGAATAACCAACTAGGTTTAAAGCCTCACAATTCGCTACTTAAACCTCCTCAGGGTCTAAGGCACTCTTTGTCTCCACTTAGTAGGTAAACACCTATACCATAGGCACATAGGTACCAGAAGCATTACTCTCTCTTTAGGGTTTGGTTCCTCTTAAAGGACACCAAGATATCATCCATCTCCAGGGATCAATAATGAGGCAACCACTATCATCCACTTAGGTTGCATCATCCTCAACTCCCACTATTCCTCATATCTCGGGGTCTAGGTTTACCACCTTTTTGCTTGGTGTCCTTCTCTCTCTCTAACCCTACAACCAACCTTACCATTAGAGGTCCACTCTTCATGAAGGATCAACCTCAAAAGCATGCCCCTACCTGGATGAAGCATATGTTCAACTTATGTTTGCTCAAGGTTATCCATAGCCCCTTAGGCTTATCGCATAAGCTATCAATCAAACTCTCCTGGTCAGGGTTTCAATCTATTATTCGCACTACTGATACATACTCTGGGTGACTACTATGCAATGCTCATGGGGTTTCCATAGATTCTTCACTAACCTCTTCATTGAAGGAGCCATCCTTCACTCCAACATGTATGACCCTTTCTAGGGTTAGGTCATCCAAGGTTCATAGCTCATATGGCATCCAAAGGCATACCCACACACTTGGTCCATCAAGACATCTAACTCTTCGTGTCATCTCTCTCTCTCTAACCTTCACTTAGGGTTAAGGTTAACATATGATATATGATTATGGTAGCTAATCTCACTCATGCATTGTGAAAGTAATCAAAGATGTACGTGTTAGTTTTGGCCAGTTATAACACATGGTTTAGTTGAATGTGATCAGTATCCATTGCTGGTATGTATGCCCTGAGAGACAATCATGGGATGATTGGTGGGATACATTAAGAATGATTTGATAAACATCAAAGGCAAGCTTCCAATTATTTCTAGTTCAGTCATATGAGATAATGATAGAACATATTGAATGTCTAGAGAATGACAATACTCAATGATGTATGCTTTCAAGTGGAGGACCTGAACGATGAGATCATACAGATGCTAAGAGTTTGTACATTCTTATTATGTCCTGATAACACCAAATTTTGTGATGTTTTTGGCCCTTATTTCATTATCAAATCTGCCCTTTTAAACTGATTTCCTCTCCTTTTTGTCATGTTTTTGCATAAACAGGCCACGCCACGCTTTTAACTCAATATTATCATCTTTTGCAAAGTTTTCCCCGATTTTTAACTCATTTATCAGCAAAAAGGCCCGTCCCGGTCCACGAACGTGTTCCACCTGCATCGGCTTTCTTGCCAACCAGTCAGCCGATACGCTCGCTGCCCGACACAGGGTAGCACGATACACCACCGCGCGATACAAGGGTGTCGCACAAGAAGGAGTGGATGAGCAATACGTCATTTACCCAACAGGGAACTGAAATCGCCACGACTTCCGAAGCGTGTCGCGTGATACAGGCCACCCACTGGCAGGCGCCACTCGTCACGTTGACCGACATGCTCACAGCCCGACATCCTTGTGACGGGCGACGAGCATATCAGGCATCCCTAAATCTGCAATAATAAGAGTTGATGAAGAACACGTGGCATCCAGAGCACCATAACTTCCCCCAACCATTGCCTATAAATAGCAGCTACAGGACTCTGATGGGATGGGTCAGAATCTCTCAAAAGCTAACTTAGGAAAGCGTCTGGAACAAGCGTGTCGTGCCTCAGAGTTGTACTGGGCGATACTAGGTGAGCACTTCCCCGACCCGAGAGGGAGGGAATGGTTCACTAAGGATCAGCCCCGGGCACCGCTGCAGACCGATATCGGCCAACAAAGATGCCCGATATGAGTACCCGATACCCTCAGCAAAACTCTGGCCCGACACGATACCAAGCCCGATATGCATCACCAGTCACGGCGTGTCGCCCGAGAGGGTGCCGCCCGACACAACCGTATCGGGCATGAGTGCCCCACACGATACGTCCGCCTGTCATGAGTGTGTCTCCCGAGAGGGTGTGCCGCCCAACACGGGTGTATCGGGCAAGGCTCCCACCTGGTATCGTGCTGGAGGGATATTAAGGAGCTGCTACTTCCTGTCGCCCTTCTAAATCAAGAAGGAAACAATTATCTTTACTTGTTTCAGTCATTTACTTCCTTTACTTATGCAATGTAATCAGACCCTTTTATGTTAATGGAATTAGAAGAGTTTTAATTATCTGCTGCTTTATGTTTGGCCCCTTTTTTTGGATGATTGTTTTGTTTAACATTCGAACTCTAGCTTGTACGCTTGGATCGCGTTTCGACTAGCTACTGAATCGTGTTTTTCCCATTGCAGCAGCCTCGAGAGAGGTGCTGTAGCTCTAGTGTTTGGTCCGATACGGGAGTATGAGAGTACCCATGATCGGAGTTGCTTTAGTGACATTTCCACTCTAACTTAAGGACCAACAACCTTGAGAGGGGTGTTGATGCTTGGTTAGAGGTACCCTCTTCTAGAGGAGGGGTACAAGATGTTTCTGCTGCCGCTTGTTTTACCGAAGCTTTCTCCTTCGTCCCTTACTAAATCAATAGTTTTATCCTCTCTGTTTCCGTTGTGCGAAAACCCTAAAAACTGATAAACCTTTAAAACCTTAATTTTCCTCATAGCTCCAGTTGGAGATAGTTTTCTTTTATCAGTCTTAGCCTATTGTTCCCTTGGGGAACTTTATCATCTCCTTGCCCTTACCTGAGTGTAACGTGTCGATTCTGTGTTCCCAACACTACCACCCTTGTCCCTGTGTTCGACCCCGTATATCTACTTCAACCCCGTAAAAAAAGTTGCGGGGTCCTAGAAGGTTTCGGGTTATAAATTTAAAAGTCTGACTACTTCAAATCCACTCCACTTTTCGGATGCGCGATTTAGGCCGGTCATGTCCATAGTCAGATGTCATTGTGGAAGGTAGATAGACAACAATGACAGAAGACTAGATTGTGGTGTTGGTTGATGACAGAATCTCATTAGTCATGATATGGAGATATCAAACCAAACACATAGGTACTTGTTAGAGAACAAGTGTACCAGACAAACCCACCGTGAGTTTGACACATGGAACCATGACATGGTAGTCACAGTCAGTTCTCACAGTGATGGTGGTGAGTGTGATTCTTTGACCTGAAATCACTACACTCAACACATGTCATTGGGTAAACTTTGACATCATCAAACGTAGTCCTGAAACATGGGTTGTTATAAAGGTGATGATTGGGTGGCTTTGACACATGGGGCTTTTTAGGGGTGAGTGATAGATATGGGATTTGTCCCTGAGAGAGTTTGATATCCATGGCCACTTGATGAGTAGGATTGAGATAGGTGTGCGCAAGCATGTGTAAATCAGTATGTGATATTGATGTCATACATATCTCCTCCAGTCTACTCTAAGATTAAGAAAGTGAATGAGCGTTGACAGGATGACTGTTCCATGCCTTAAGTTCATTCGAGATATCAGAGACAAAGGAATTATACATTAACTGTAACACCATTCACAGATTGTAGGATTGAAAGTTGTTCTCCAACTTTCCTTTTCACTTGGGTAGCAATGATGTGTGACTAGGCACCGCTCTCTTCTTGTGAAGTCTTAAGTGTTATGGACTTTCACTGCCAACGTGAAACGGGCCTGTAGGGTCACACACATAGGATTTAACCTGGAGAAGGAGTTTATCCACAAACGATGTTTAGATTGATTACTAAAGGAGTTTAGTAGTTCAATTAAGCACTCAATGGATTGATAGCTCAATATCATAGTGTTCAAAGTATTGGACTAAATGATTAGAGTATCAGATTGATTGAAACTGCAATTGACTGATTTTGCGCTATCTGCACTCCCAACCGATCGGCTCATATGATGAACCGATCGGCTCATATGATGAACCGATCGGCTCATATGATGAACCGATCGGCTCAGCTTGGTGAACCGATTGGCTCAGGTTGGTGATTCGATCAACTCAAGATAGGCTAAGCTGACCGCTTCAAGGGTTGAACCGATCGGCTCAACTGGTCCAACCGAGCGAGTTGGGAAAGTTAGGTTGGCAAGAAATTTCTCTTCATTTCACTTGTCCAATTTGATTCGAACAAGGATTGGTATTTGGATCAATTTGAAACAAAAGAGGAAAAGTCAATCGGGAGCTGACCAGGGCAGTGAACCGACCGGTTCAGAAGTGAACCGATCGGCTCAAGTGTCCCAACCGATCGGTTCAGGTGTGAACCGATCGGCTCAGAACCCCAACTGACTGGTTCATGCTTGAAACGATCGGTTTAGCTGGTGTAGTTGGTTGTTTTGTGGAAATTTCGGACCCTTCTACTCCTACTTTAATCCCACATTACCCAGGGTAGAGAACCCTGCCCCATGACCCTCCTATATATTTATGGGTATTGGGGGCTTCTCAAGTACAACTCAGAACACCAGTTGCTCTATAAAGTTGTTGTTCTCTCTGGTTGTGGTAACCAGGAGAGCTCGAGCAAGTGCTACCCGACAAGGGATGCACAATAAGTGAAAGACAACTACAGAAAGGCGAATGGTGGTAGGAGAGTGTGTCGGTGACTAGTACGTTGATAGGAGGGTATGACTCCTTCCTTTGCCTTGTGTGACAAGGTGATCGGAGTTTCAGGTGGTCCGTGTGGACTACTATAGAGGCAGGAGATTTCTGCTTCTCGGAGGACAGTTGTCAATCCCAACAGTCCCGGTGAGACCAGGAGCTGCACAGACACCGTCTAAGACCAGAGGTGAAGACCGTGCAAGCCGTGAGGTAACATCGTTGAGCAAGCCTCGGGACAAGGTATATCTCTACAAACCATCCTTGCTACTGTATAGACGTTGATGTGATTCCTTTATACTGGGTTCGGGGAGAAGAAATTTTTGTTTCCACTGCCTTCTCTACCTCCCATAAAACCGAACAGTGGTATCAGAGCCACATCAACTGCTCTATACTTTAGGATTATTGATGTGATCAATTTTGGTTTGTCACCTTTATTTATTGCTTATGATGCAAATAAAATTGGCTTTATGCATGTCCAATCCTAAATCCACAAATCCCAATATACATATATGATATGTAATATAAATGCACTTGATACATGTCACCCTTAAACGAGTTTTGTGGTGGATGTATAGCGTGGTTATGGCCAATAAACCCTATGTATGTGTGCTTGGTTGAATTTGGTTGCTTGCATCTCAGTCTGCACACCGATTCTCTATCTCTTATTCCTGATGTAACTCGAGATAACTTGAGATTTCTTTCCTACCTTTGCTCCCCCCGAATGTAACTCGGGGTTTACCAATTTAAATGTAAATAGGGTAGATCCTTTTATATTTCCTATTATGTCAAAGAATGGAGGACAATCTAATGACAATTGAGACGATCAGTTCAAGGCGTGAACCGATCAGTTGGCGATCCAGACGACCGGATCGAGGAGCGAGATGAGTGGGTGGCGACCTGAGGAGATGTACGATGACCAGTGAACCGATCGGCTGGAGGTGCTAGTCGATCAGCTGGTGGAACCCAAATGACCGGCCTGATGGCGAGCCAATCAATCATGGAGATGAGTTGATCAAACCAAGAACGGCAAAGCATAGAGTTCATCTTGTACATGTTGCATGTTATATGGACCTAGATGACCGTGATTCCTCTTGGCTCGAGGAATCACATTAGGATAGCCATAATCATCGCTTTTATCATTTCACATGTTTTCTGTGGGATATACCATGTATATGATACGTACTATATATTGTGGTGATTGGATATGTATATGTACCTATAAACCAAATCCCTCATCTAAATATTAAGTCTTGTACGCCTTCCATTAGCGACACACATGAAAAACTCGATCGACCAAGCATAGGTTACGCCAAAGCGTGGTGCGCCGTCCATCTTGTAGAAGTGTGAAGGGTAGACATGTAGGATCTGCCAAAGTAGGATGCATGTTTACTGTGTCAGCTTTTGGGTTAGACTTAACTGGTGATTCTTAGAGCGTCTAAGCCTAGAGGCACGGGATGAATGGCAAGGAGTTGCGCATGTCATCTATCCAAGAGTTGCATATGATGCAATTGGCATGATGGCCTACCTAAATAGTCAAGTTGTGGGCAATCCACCAAAGCTGACTCATGACTTGATAAAATATGGATCTTGACCCACTAGAAGATTGTATGTTGCAATCTTCTGAATTGATGGTGAGGGCTATCAATTTGAACAAAAATAGTGGGAGCGATAATTAATTAAAGTCCTAATTATATCGTCAACCTTTCAAATCAATCAAATAAGTCAAAATTGAGTGTTGGACTAAATTGCATATATTTCCTTTTGTACAATAAATGGCTAATCAACAATAATCACTTTATTTGTGATCGGTCCTTGAGACCAACAAACTAATGGGAATAATTTCCATGACTGATTACGACATTGAGAAGTGTTCTCAATCGAAGAGCGAAAGCTCTAAGTCCTAGTTATACCAGAACCATATGAACTCAATCCCACCACACCAATGGTTGAAAGTATGCTTATGGAAGCATACCGAGGATGCCATTGATGTGGAGTGCATAATGTTGTGGTCTCCGAACTATGAGTTGCAGAGACAACATGAGACATATGATGTCTCCAAGACACTGTCCTAGTATGTCATGACAGAAGGAGATCCAGTAAGGTATTCACACACTCAATGTGATTGGGTATGTGGAAAAACCTGACTAAGAAGGATCCCCTCTGAGCCAAGAGTTGGCTATTGGTATGATACTGTAAATGTTGCGAGAATCATACAGTTCATGATAAACTATGACATGAACAACTTTGACAAGCATTGACAAAGTTGTTGGACATGTTGAGGATAGTATAGGCAAAGATGAAGAAAGACAAAACCCTAATCTTTGATCGATGAGGGGTAAGTTTTAATGGAAAGGACAAGGGCAAAGCAAAGAAGTGTTCTAATGCTAGCCAGCAATCCAAGCCATCTTCATCCTCAAGGAATAAATGAAGAAGGACAAGCCTAAGTCTGTGATGTTGATCAACAGAAAGAAAGAAAAGTCCAAGGGCAAGGGAAAGGGCAAATCTAAGAAGGGTTCTAATGCTACCCAACAGCCCAAGTCGTCTTCAACTCTCAAGGCCAAGGGAGGCATGACCAAGAGAGGAAATTTCCTCCATTGTCAAAAGCCAAGGCATTGGAAAAGGAATTGTCCACTCTATTTGGAAGAACTAAAGAAGAAGGAGGCGACAGAAGTCTCCACCTGAAGGTGTCATGAAATAAACTTATAACATTTTTGAGGTATATGATACCAAGATATAAAGTGTAAAGCACCCAATAAATGGGGAAAGTGTTTCCACCATAGATAGGGGTACTTTAGTTTATTTTCATCCTTGAAGGCATATAATAGAGTTATAAACTACTATTTCATATTTTCCAATGGATAGAAACACCTTATTTTTGCATATTGTATGACAATAATGGCAATTAATAAAGTTGATGTTTCCTTATCGCGATGCCTTATTTATCTTGTGGTACTTGGTATGCATAAGATAAAATGATACCTAAAAGTTACTGATAACTCAAACAACGAATTAGCATTATCATGAGAAATTCATCTCTAGTTTCCATATGATGGATAAATCTAGAATCTTTTGGTTAGAGAACCAATAAGAGACATGAATCTCTTACACATGATTAATCAATCTTCACTAGTGGTAGTGGGAGAATGATTATCCTATTAGGCATAAGACATGTGATGTATGTGCATACCTATTAGAGTTAATGCTAGTACTTCAAACAGTGTTTAGAGAAATACCAATATGAATATCTTGAAGTGTTCAAGAATATCATAGATGAAGTACAAATTTGGTAAAGTGTTAATTCTTGATGAGATCAATGAATGAAATACTTGGACCAAATGTTTGAGATCCTTATGAGTGATTATGATTGTGTATCATAGTTCACTCATGATTAAGGCATGGTGATGTCTAAATCAACAAGGAGTCATACTCTAAGGAGTTAGAGGATGATTATCAAATAACTAATTTCTTCTTAAATAAAGAATACCCCACACTAATAAAGGACATTAAGAATCACAAGGAGTTGTGAGTTCTTATATCCTTGACAGAAACACCTCCATTATCTATGTGATGAGTTGGTCATGTGATGAATCAACTATCTAGATAATGAGGAACCAAATTTTGAGTTATGGTTTATAACCATTACATCCTAAATGACATCCATGTGAACCATAAGGTATGACCTTGATGGTAGCACCCATTGGGATGAAAACCATAAGTGAAAATAAGTCTTAAGCATTAAGACACATGGATAACATTTTGAGAAGGATGATTCTTGTTGATTGCAACTTAATGACTAAGAGATTTGGCATACAGATACTAAAATTGCATTCCTATGAGGAATAAAACAAGGATGTGTACGTGACACAACCTATAAGGTTTATGAATCCATTAATGCAAATGAAGTCTATAAGTTACAATAGACTAATCAATGTGATTGATTAAGTATAAGCAACTCAGAGCTGGATCTTTACTTTGATGATATAGTCAAAGGGTTTGACTGATATGTCAAAGATAAAGAAGCGATCTGTGATTTTGTGGGAGCATATTCACATTCCACATGTTGATGTGAAATAAGATGTTCTAAGAATGGAATTCTTTGTGGAAATTATCTTTAAGGAAGATAGAGATGTTTCCTATGTGATAGGAATAGAGATCTATAGAGATAGTTATTGAAAACCTCTTGACCTGAAAAGAGAAATCATACATTGGCAATCTATACTGAAGGGTTCAGTGTGCACAGATTCAGTGGGAGAAAACTTATCAATGTTACATGGAGTTAGTATCCCAAGGCCAAGTGTCCAATTCTTATGAAGAATGGAAACACTAAGAATAGATAAGGATCTATCATGTATGTAATCATCCCATTATCTTGCATGTATGGACATGGCAAGAATAAAAATCATTCATCTTGTATGTAGGACATGACAATATGATATGATCATTCTGATAACTCATATGTGGGACATGACGAGTGTATGTATATCTAGTTCCAGTAAGGGTTACTGGAATACCATAAGAACTTTATAAGTACTTGAGAAGTAATAGTTCTATAGAAATAAGGAAGGGTTCACTGTAAAGAGTTACATTGATGCAAACTTCTGAAAAGGACAGAAGATTAATTGCAAAATATATGGGATATATAAAAGTGAATGTTTGTTGATAAATGGAAACATTTCAATAAAGTCGTTTAAAAGGAAAATCCGAGTATCCGTGTGTTAGAGAACATTAGTGGATACTATATGGATCTGGAAGTTCATGAGATGAACTTATAAATATTCTAATCTTTGATGACAAGTAAGGAGTGCTTGGTCATGCGATGTGGCTAAAGGTTAGCAAAGGAATACTAGATCACATATTACGACAACTCCATCTCATACGTGTGACGTACAACGAAGAGATGAGAAAAATGTAGTT
This sequence comes from Alisma plantago-aquatica, assembly GCA_963693085.1. Classification (NCBI taxonomy): domain Eukaryota; kingdom Viridiplantae; phylum Streptophyta; class Magnoliopsida; order Alismatales; family Alismataceae; genus Alisma; species Alisma plantago-aquatica. Next base: position 1,512,857,606 of record OY856410.1, on the reverse strand, counting down.
AATACCAACTTTGACAAAGTGTTGCGATAACTCACTATGTTAGCACTAGAGTACAGTAACATGTGGGACATGTTTGAAGATCACTAAGAATATAATTCAAGGGTGATTGGCTCGTAGTGCAAGTGGGAGTCTGTTGGTATGTATGCCCTGAGAGCCAATCATGGGATGATTGGTGGGATACATTAAGAATGATTTGATAAACATCAAAGGCAAGCTTCCAATTATTTCTGGTTCAGTCATATGAGATAATGATAGAACAGGTTTAATGTCTAGAGAATGACAATACTCAATGATGTATGCTTTCAGGTTGAGGACCTGAACGATGAGATCATACAGATGCTAAGAGTTTGTACATTCTTATTATGTCCCTAGTCGGATGTCATTGTGGAAGGTAGATAGACAATAATGACACACAAGACTAGATTGTGGTGTTGGTTGATGACATAATCTCATTAGTCATGATATGGAGATATCAAACCAAACACATAGGTACTTGTTAGAGTTCAAGTGTACCAGACAGACCCACCATGAGTTTGACACATGGAACCATGACATGGTAGTCACAGTCAGTTCTCATAGTGATGGTGGTGAGTGTGATTCTTTGACCTGCAATCACTACACTCAACACATGTCGTTGGATACACTTTGACATCATCAAACACAGTCCTGAAACATGGGTTGTTATAAAGGTGATGATTGGGTGGCTTTGACACATGGGGCGTTTGAGGGGTGAGTGATAGATATGGGATTTGTCCCTCCTGAGGGAGTTTGATATCCATGGCCACTTGATGAGTAGGATTGAGATAGGCATGTGCACGCATGTGTGAATCAGTATGTGATATTGATGTCATGCATATCTCCTCCAGTCTACTCTGAGATCAAGAAAGTGAATGAATGTTGACATGATGACTGTTCTATGCCTTAAGTTCATTCGGGATATCAGAGACAAAGGAATTATACATTCACTGTAACACCATTCACAGATTGTAGGATTGAAAGTTGTTCTCCAACTTTCCTTTTCACTTGGGTAGCATTGATATGCGACTAGGCATCGCTCTCTACTTGTGAAGTCATAAGTGTTATGGAGTTTCACTGCCAATGTGAAATGGGCCTGTAGGGTCACACACATATGATTTAACCTGGAAAAGGAGTTTATCCACAAATGATGTTTAGATTTATTACTAAAGGAGTTTAGTAGTTCAATTAAGCACTCAATCAATTGATATCTCAATATCATAGTGTTCAAAGTGTTGGACCGATTGATTAGAGTATCAGATTGATTAAAACTACAATTGACTGATTTTGCGTAGTCTGCACTCCCAACCGATCATCTCATATGATGAACCGATCAGCTCAGCTTGGTGAACCGATCGACTCAGGTTGGTGAGTCAATTGGCTCAGGATAGGCTGAACTGACCAGTTCAAGGGTTGAACTGATCAACTCAACTGGTCCAACTGAGCAAGTTGGGAAAGTCAGGTTGGCAAGAAATTTCTCTTCCTTTCACTTGTCCAATTTGATTGGAACAAGGATTGGTATTTGGATCAATTCAAAATAAAAGAGGAAAAGTCAATCAGGAACTGACCAGGGCAGTGAACTGACCGGTTCAAAAGTGAACCAATCGGCTCAGGTGTCCCAACTGACCATTTCAGGTGTGAACCGACCGGCTCAGGTCCCCAACCGACCAGTTCATGCTTGAAACGATCGGTTCAACTGGCACAGTTGGTTGTTTTGTGGAAATTTTGGACCCTTCTACTCCTGCTTTAATCCCGCATTGCCTGGGGTAGAGAACCCTGTCCCATGACCCTCCTATATATATAGGGGTATTTGGGGCTTCTCAACTACAACTCAGAACATCAGTTGCTCCGTAAAGTTGTCATTCTCTCTGGTTGTGGTAACTAGGAGAGCCCGAGCAAGTGCTACCTGACAAGGGAGGCACAACAAGGGAAAGACAACTGCAGAAAGGAGACTGGTGGCAGGAGAGTGTGTCAGTGACTAGTATGCTGACAGGAGGGTACAACTCCTTCCGGTGCCTTGTGCGATAAGGTGATTGGAGTTTCATGTGGTCCGTGTAGACTACTAAATAGGTGGGAGATTTCTGTCGCTCAGAGGACAACTGTCAATCTTGACAGTCCCAGTGAGACTAGGAGCTGCACAGACACCGTCTAAGACCGGAGGTGAAGACCGCGCAAGCCGTGAGGTAACGTCAACGAGCAAGACTCAGGACAAGGTATATCTCTACAAACCATCCTTCCTAATGTATAGACATTGACATGATTCCTTTATACTGGGTTCAGGGAGAAGAAATTTTTGTTTCTGCTTCCTTCTCTACCTCCCATAAAACCCAACATCCATCACATACATGTCATCGCATGTATGATGTCTAGGTTAGAATCCATATATCTCACTCATCATCGCATTAGAGTTCATAGTTCCATGACATGGTCGAGATCAGATGTACCCATATTTAGGGTTAACATGTGAGTTACTCATATTATGTGCATTAGGGTACAAACAAGCATGTCAGTGTATAACTAATGATCTGAGCACACTATCATCATATTCCAAGAATTAGAGTTTCTAGAGTCAGGAGATCCAAATTTTGGCATGTTACTCTCTGAGTTGGTGCTATTTGTCTTACAAATTTTTATTTCATAACATTTATAAGCATATGTCCTCTACTTGTGTATGTTCTTGTACCCCTTGCATAATACATGCCTTCTCTACCATTTTATATCAAACAGTGGGGATTTGAAGAGATAATAACCTATTAGAAACGGGGCATACAAGAGCAAAGAAAAAGGGCTTTTCCCATCATTATACGCAAAATAAATTTTAATACATGCAATTCAACAACCCTAGATGTAGTCCTAGAAATAAACAAGGTTTTTCAAGTAAGTAGCTCAAACTAATAGATATACAAGTTAAGGATTTTAAGTATGTATGAAACATGATATAAGCATAAAACTCAGTTGGATACTACTAGAACCACATGTTTCAAGACTACTAGTAGATAATATCACAAATTAGGGATACTAGTAGAATCTAGGTCATAGAAAAAATACACAAGTCAAAGTATTCTATTACTAGTTGTTGAGAGATACATTCAAAGGAGTATTCAATTCAGGAAAATTTATGCATATTACAACTAACAATTTGATAAATGCATATTCATCCTAATTTTAGTTGAAATTTTAGGTTATTTTTGTACTAATTTCCATAACTTCACTTTAACTAGCTTGCATTCGTGTTTTCTTAATTTTATGATAATTTATAATGTTTTGTTGCAATTTATTGGTTTTTTGTGGTTGGATTGAACTTCATCAGATGCTAAGATTGTAGGAAATAGTGGTCCCGCTAATCTACTAGTGGGCCCAAGAAAATTTTGATAAAATCAACAAGATATTCAATGATCTAAACCCTCATCGGGCCACATTTCATTGGTAAAAACCTTTATCAGTTCAGACCATCATTGATATGACAATAGCACCCCCCACCCTCGTAGGTTAGGTTTGTTCCTAAATTCAATGATCATCAAACCCCCCCCCTCCCCACATCTGTCATCATTTGATGGGATACATGCCTAGCAAGGTATCATGGAAAGCCCTACATTTTAAGAAATTGCCCTTCTGAATTCCCATAACCTTCTATTATCAATCTTGCATGCACCTCCATAGTAAATTCTATCCAACGCCCTATGTCACCCTCTAATGGTTAGACATGATCCATCATTCTGATGCTTGACCTATGATGGTTGGGCAGACATCAATCTCTAATGGGAATCACGTTCCCATCAACCGATGACAACTCTACATGCCACACCTCTAATGGATGGAAAAACCCGACACTGATGGAACAAGTTCCTCTCCAAGTCAATGAGCAAGCAGATTCTACCAAATAACAAATGAGAAATATCCACCTCTAATGGTTTTCCTAAACACTTATGTTAAAATTGCACTCAGCCACCAGTGTTGAGCCTAAACCTCGATGTTGATGAAAGTCCTACACTTAACCAACGAGCGACCTACAATACTCACTGATTCTCTCTCTGACCCCATGTAAATAACCATTCTACACACCTAGCCCAACAAGAATATTGATGGGTTATGAAACCCTTTGTGTGCCTCCTAACACCGACCCTTCATATCCATAGGGCTAAGACTCAAATGCAAGATGGATGGAAAGAATTTCGAACCCTAGCCCTCACCTATATATAGAAGGAAATTGCCATCAAGAAGAGGAATCACATTTGATGACTCTAGGTTTCCATTTTTGTTCCACAATGACGTGGGATTTTATCGCACTAACAAACTCACTCGGGGTTGAAATCCCCGAGATTTTACCAAAACCAAAGTGCAATAATACCACCTGCAAGCAGATAGGTCTTATCGCAATATAGTTAAGGATCGAACCCAAAGGACAATGTTTTTAAGAATCCTTGTTAATCGAATCTATCTCGAGATAAGGCTAATATTTAAAACAATTGGTTGATTTGAGGTTACTTAAACTAATTGCAAGAAAGTAAAAGATGAATTAAAGTTGGGTTTAGATCAATGATTTGGAATTGCTGGGATGGTATCGGGTTTCACCACCGCTGCGCACGCTAACACATTCAATAGAAAACAATCCAAGCAAGATATATCAATCCAAATAGAGCTATTATGGAACCCCCCGTACGAGTGTTAGGTTTGCATAAGCATCACCTTAGGCATCAGATGTCTCGTCACCAACCGGATCACTTACTTACGGCTCTGAAGATATAGAAATCCAATGAAGGTTGTGAGCCCCCTATACAGGCGTTAGGCACACAGAAGCGTCACCAAAGGCTAGATGACTCATCCCCTCGTGGATCATGCACTTAGGGCCTCGAAGATATCAGATTCTATTTCTAGTTTGGGAGTCAACCACATTAATTGATAAGCAAGCAGGTGATAGATATACCAGCTAACATCGACGATAAACAAGATGATGCAAAATCCAACTAAGGTTGTGGTCCTCCCTGAGGGATGTTTAGACCACAGAAGCGTCACCGTAGGCTAGATGTCTCGTCCCCTCACAGATCATACACTTATGACCTCAAGGAATCCCATCAGAAGTTCTCGTCAAGGAGTCAAACTTGTAAACTACCATTCTATCCCACATATAGAAGACTTCGCAATATAGGAGAGAATAAGATGAAAGCAAGTAGATAATCAACTATGAACATACCAATTAACAATGAAATGGAAAGTTATATAAATTACCATGGAGATTTCAACAAAAGAACATGATTGCATGGGCAGCGGGGATAGTCCCCGCACCCCAGCGAAAAGGTACCACTCGCTCATGATGCGAGAAACAAGAAGAATGAGAAAGAGAGAGAAATCCACCATGAACTCGGTGCAGAAGGTAGTCGCAACTCGGTGAAGAAGATACGACCTTCTACGTCATATCGGAGCAGATATGGACGTGAACGGGAGATGACAAGACAAACCAGACAGTCCCCCTTGCTCCATCTTCTTTCTCTCCTCAGCCTCCTTGGTTGCAACACGGGCAGTAGGTGGAATGAAACTAGCGTTGACGACAATGGATTTGGATCAGACCTGTGTATAGGCAGCCAGTCGTCATCCCAGACCCGATGCCTCAAATGAGGACCCTAGTGGTTCTATTTATAGGCACTGGGTAGGTCTTCAAGTTTTTGGTGTATTTCCAGTCCAAACAGCTTGGATGATATTTTTGCTCAAACGATCTTTGTAAAATTTGACCAAACAGTCTTGAACAAGTTTTACATAAAACAAGTTATGAGTCGGAAAGAAACATATTAGAGGTTATATCACTCACCTTAAGGTGAGAACAACCAACTAGCAAGTTATTACAAAGAAGAGGGTAAAATCTGAAACTTGTATTCTAAAATCACCAAGGTATCTCTTATCTTTGAGAAAGGGCTATCTCTAGAGAAAAATAGAGAAGAAAAAGAGTCCTTCATCTATGTGTATGAATTTTTAGCAAGAAATGCCATGAATTCCATCCATGGTAGAAAAGATAAGAAAGAAGACAAAAAGAAAATGATGTTGGAGAAGAAGATCTTACTTGCTTAAAGAAAGAAAGTAAGCAAGATGAGACTCAAATTTGGTACACGAATATATAATATTGATCCAAGGTTTCCTTTAAAATTTGGTTGAAAAAGGATACTCGACTAAGGAGATATGGATTTTGAAAGTTATCTTGATTAAAGTGGAAAGAAAAATATGTCACGATTTATTTGGGACTAAAATCCCGAATTTCATTTAGTAGGCACATTCTCATGACTGTTGGATCAGCGATCCCCAGCTTGGGTTGAGTCCTGGTCTCGTGAGGACTGGGAACACAGAATTCCAGGTTGCGAGAGGTTTGATCAGGATTTGATCAAATTCCCTTTTTGGTTAAAGTTGCTGAGACTATGTTTTAGTAATAAAAGTATGGGTTTTCTATGAAGACTATGGAGCTATATAGAAAGGAGAAAGGAATGGGTTTAATTCAAGCCCTTGCCTTTAATCTTTGGCAATCACATATGGAAAGTTGATCTAATTTTCATGTCTAACCAAGATGTGCATGAAGGAAAACCCATGCCTTTCTCTTGGTGTCTCTCGCTCTGCCTTCTTTTCCCCTTACGTGAGGACTATTAGGGTTCCTTCTAAAGTTTATATATAAGGGCCACTAGATTTGCTTTGATCCCAAACATGTGTCTCCCTTCTCGGTTGTCCATGGATAACCCTTGCATATTCCCCGCCTTCTTGGCTTAGACCTTCAACTCAGCGATGAGAAGACAGAGACGTCCCTAGATGGCCTTTGTGATGCACCCCATCCACAGTTACCATGGTTCTATAGGGAGGATGAAAGACATGTTAGGGTTGTCGATGGTGAAAAGGAGGGATGCGGAGGAGCATGAAGCAACGATTTCCTGGGTTCCCCATCCGTCCGACGCTCACCGGACAAGAGGATACTCACCGACCCTAGCCATCACAGGCTGTGATGATCATAGGGGTCTTGGCTAGATGCTATCAACTACAAAATGAAACAGATGTATAGTGAGGTCATGGGGAGGCAAGGCAGGAGGAGGAGAACCCAGCCAACTCAAGGTTCTTAATCGTCGTGGGTCAGACTCTGCTGACGGCTGCGTAGACATTAGGGCGCTCGAAGGCAGGACCAGTGGAGGTCTGTAACCTCTGTCAACCTCGTCAAAGGAAGGGGGGAGGCGGATCCAGAGGGGATGTCCTGGGCGGCGTGAGGGAATCAAGCCAGTGGTAGGAACCACCAGCCTTTCTGCGGTGGGCATCGGTGCCTCGTGCTGTACGAACACGACCGGGCATCCAGCCTGAGTCGCGCCCCACGCGAGGAAGAAGAAGGACATAGTCAAAAGACTCTTATGCCCCCATCCTAGTATTCAAGACCCAAGGACAGGTAAGTCCTTTCGCCCTATCTTGATTTGTTCATCGACAAATTAATAACATGATATAAATGCGACATGGCAGCCTTTGATTTGCCCAATTATCCTTATCTTGCAAAATTCGTAGAAGATAATTGGTAGATCGGAATGGTACATATAATATATGTATTTTGCTCAGAAAAATGTGAGGAATCCATTAAAAATAGATTTAGAGATTAATTCCTCTTGCAATACGAAAAGTATTTGAAGTTATCAACTTTATTGCATTAATGATTAAGAAACCCTAATTTAAGATGATTAATGTATTGAGAAGGGTTATTTGGAAAGTTGATGTCAACCTGTTGATTAGAAAAAGGGCACATTAGATGAAAAAGGATAATCTTTATGCATAGTTTGATTAATATAGGGTGCCTTGTACAGAAATAAGCTTTAATGGGCCTTGAAACCCTAATGTTAGTAATTATGACTCTTAATGGCTTTAATTGTTCAAATTTAGGAATAAAGCTGAGATATGATGGTTCTAAGATATTTTGAGTATAAAAGTTCCTAGTTGCATATAAATACCCTTAATATGGTAATTAGGGTTTTCTAATGGATTAATGTGAAATTAGTGATAAATAGAGTTCATATATGAATCGAACTATAAGGAAATATGAGTTGTTAATTTGAAAGAAACTAAATATGATAATTGGGCTTATGATGTTGAAATTAGGGTTTGTGAACTAAGAGAGCATTAAATGTGATAAAAGTATTATGGAGGTTAAAACCCTAATAAAACCCTAAAGTGGGCCTAGAAAGCCGAAGGTGGAATACAAGTCTATCTTGAGAATGTTTTGGATAAACTATAACACTTTGATGTATTGCATTAATTTTAGGATATTGTTGATTTCTTGTTTGATTGTTCTTTATCATTATTTCTTGGACATCAAGTTGCTCTGGATCAGGTATGTGTTTAATTATGGTTAATCACATTAGTTTCCCGAAGGTTTTTTGGATGATTGATCGCATTGAATGCAACCTATCAGTTTGGATGTTCATACTTGCAAATCATAAGGTCACTATGATTATCACAATTATGATATAAGTGTGTATTCTCCCACCTACATGCCACCCTGATGGATGATGCAATGAGGTCAAGACCAAGAGGGAAGACCCATTGGCACCATGAGTGGTGACCCCAGACACCAAGCTCAGGATAGAGAAGGTGGCTTTTTGATATTGCATGACTAATGGGCACCATGAGAGGTGACCCCAGGCATCAAGCTCAGGATGGAGACGGTGGCCTTAAGTCAATGGAAAAAGAGAAGCCCTAATGGGGGTATTCCAGGGTTAGGGAAAAAGGGGTTGAGATTGACACATTGACGTGTATTTTACTACGCGCTAAAACGCAAGTATACACGTCGAGTAATATAGGCCTTGTGAGGCCCGAGTCGAACTCAGGGATATGTGAATTATTGGAGACTTCTACTAACTAATCGCAATCAGCTAGACCGATTAACAAAATAGGGTTTTGTGTTCAAATTAAAAAGAAAATAAAAATCAAACAAAGAAAACAATCGATTAAAGGTTAATTTAATCAATTCAAAGGGATATCTTTAGGATGGCGGTTTTACCGCGGGTCAACATTGTATTAGGTTTTATATAATTCCTCACACTTCTCTCTCTATCCGGGTAGTGGCCTGAAAACAGAATTACCCACTGTCGTGGTGTAATTCACTACTTAGATTTAGGTTGATTCCACCATCGTAGTAATCATTCCCCTAAACTAAGTGCATTAAAAATGGTCTCTCAGTTCCCACCATTAATTTTACAACTCCTTTGTCAAGGGTTTTATTAATTAATGTAGAATTCATCTCTTTTCAACCGTTAATCCTTCTGTCGAAGTGATTAAGGGCATTAAGTTATTATTATGGTGGTCAAGCATAACAATAGAAATGGAGAAAACGAATCTATACCACGGATTTGAGAGAAAAATATGAATTATTGATATAAAAATGTCATACAATGCATTCCCGGGCTACTCCCGGTCCTAAAGATTGAGGGTTTTAGCCTCTCATGTTCATCTCACACGAATACATGGTAGAAATTGGGGAATTCATAAGAAAAACGGGAAATAAATGGGAAAACCCCTGAACGGAGAAGAACCGGTGGATCCTTGGCGTAGAACACGAGCTTTCCCCGCCTATCGATGGTGGAAATCGTCTTCGGCAGCGTCCGAATCACCCGGGATGAGATTCTCGGCCTCCGTTCTCCTTTCTCTCCTCCTCGGCACTCGTGCAATCCAAAATGAGATGATCCCCTCGTCTGGGCGGCCGTCATTAGGTATAAGTCCCTAATTAGGTCGTCAAATAACAACAGCCGTCCGATCGAGATCAAAACAGATCCAACGCATATCTGCCGGCGTCGATACCATCGACGCGGGTCGATGGTATCGACCTGGCGGATTAGCGGCAGCTTTCCTTTCTTTTATTCTGAGCGCCTGTGGTGATGTCGATACCATCGACTTGGGTGTCGATGGTATCGACGCCTTTAGCGTCGGTTGTTGTCATTTGGCGACGCTGTAGCTCCCCTTGTGTCGATGGCATCGACTTGGGTCGATGGTATGGACACTGTATTGCTTTTTTCGGCTGACAACCTGTGGCTTGGTCGATGGTATCGACTTCCGTCGATGGTATCGACGGAAGCAGATACTTGTTTTTCCTGAAATTTCACAACAAGCCCAAGTAAATCCACACAATTTATAATAAGATGATAAATAATGCTCAAAATAGTAAAACAAAGGGGATTTGGTATAAAATGATGGCAAAGACCAAATAAAGTGAATTATGCAATAATATCCATGAAAATGAGTAATTAAAGCACAAAACACATATGAAATAGGTATCTAAATGCGACTCAAAATCATCGCATCAAACTCCCCTAAGCTTAAACATTGCTCGCCCTCGAGCAACTAATCCTTAGAATAGAATTGCAGATGTCAACTAACAATCAATACATCACCCCACATTCCACATGACTCCCAATGAACGTTCTCAAACCGTCCTTTCCTAATCACAGAACAGTAATTACCCTACAGGCGACAATAATCATCAATAAAAGAAATTATCCTTCAAACCGATGAACACTATCACATAAGGCAGTTAACATAATAAAATTTGCCGATTCAGCATTAGTGCATCTTGTGATCGCCTACACTACGTTGCTCGCCCTAACTACCATCTACATGGAAGTAGTTCTCCTTTTAAACATGAGTGAGGAGAAAATCACGGTGGCCTACCAATCTGAGCAATGGGTGGATGGAATGGGTGGTTCATGGAAGAATTTGGAAGTATTACACAGTTTCAAAATGCATACAACAAAATGCCCTAATTGATGCCAATGCACATTGAAAATGCCCTAATGCTTAAAATTGGGTGGAATGATGCATGCACTAACCTTCCACCTCAAAAAGAGATAGAAATCTAATTAAGCCACATCATGTACTCAGTTTCCTTGTTATGCAAGTGATATCATGTTCCTTTCTCCCTCTTATTCCATTTCCTTCTAAATTCTCTTTTTTTTTCAAATTTCAGATATTTTTTTTTCTTTTCCTCTTAGCCCACATATCGATAATTGCTTAGAGATACATGTGTTAGGCTATTTTTCTTCATGATTGGAAATCTTTGTACTATTTCGAGGGTATGGGACAATTTAGATCACTTTTCAAGACAAACTGAGGTACATGGTGTACTTATGCATGAAAATCATGAAAGTTATGAGTGCAACTACATGACATGCACCTAAAGGTAATGTGCATGAATCACTATACATTTTTTTTCATTTTATGCAAAAATATGAAAATAACAATGCAAATCCTATCTACATGCTATGCACGCAAGAAGGAATTAAAACTATGCTTTACTTCCAATTCTTTGGTGGATTATGGAAAATTATGAAGTGGAATGATCACAAGATTAAGTTACTGAACCTTAGAAAAATATCATGTGTCCCTCCTTACTGACATGTGTAGTAGTTAAAAGGGTTCTTTCTCGTATATCCAATTAAGGTCTCATTACCATTTGATTAGGTTAGGCTCAAACAACTGTTACTATCTACTTTTCATGAGTCAATGGGGGTGTGGGTGTGACATATTGCTTCAAAGTTGACATAATCAATCATTTTCATAGGACAAGTTTCCCAAAGACAACCAAGTTAAGCTATCCAAAAGACCCAGAAATTTTGAAATTCCCTTAAATTTCCCATGAAAAAGCGAGATGACAATTTTTTTAAGACATCCACGATTACACTAGATAGATGTGGATCCTAAACAAACACTAAAATTGCAAGAACAAATAACAAAGCAGAAACTAAAAACAACTAAAGAAAAGATAAAAGATAGAGCTGTTCCAGCCACCCCCCTAAGCTTGAATCCGACTATGGCCTCATAGTCAAAAACCAACTTAAGGGTGGAACAGTGATACCCTGATCAATCTTGCGGAGGCGGTGGTGGGTATTGCGGTGCCGTAGGATCCCAAGACGGGTACTCCCCCTGGAAGCTTGGATCATATTGGGTCCTCGGCGGAGGCTTTGGATAGCCTCCAAAGTAGTCTTGACTCCAGTAATGGTCAAAGAAGGGCTCCTGTTGCATCTCTATCCGCTGCAACCGGGTGTGCATTTGCTCTTGGTTGGCGAGGATGAGCCGCTCGTTCTCGAACATAGCTCGTTGGTTGTCAAGTACCCGGCTCGTAGTCTCATGAATGCCGGTATACATACCCATGTGTTGCTGCTGAGTCTGCTGGATGTCCTGCAGCATGGTGTACATCCCCTGCATGGAATAGGGATCCACGGATGGCTGCTCATACTGTGGTGATGGCGGCTGGGGCTGAGATGATGAAGATGCACCCGGATGCATCCTAGGACGCTTTCGTGGTGCCACACGTGCTCGAAGAGGTGTGTAAGCCTCCTCTTCCTCTGCAGCCTCGCATGCTTGCTCGTCACCACCGTCGTCTTCCTTGGAGGACTCGATGGCTATGATTGGCCACCGAAAGTGCTGCTTGCCCTCAATGTTGAAGACGTCGTCCGGTAGGGAGCTCTCCTGATAAGCTTGGTTGACGTGGCAATGAGCGTACGCCAACCCGTCCTGGAAAAGAATAAGGTTTGAACGGTGCAAGTGTTGCACGTTCACCTTGCTCCTCATAAAGATCGGAGTCATGGACTGAAGGTTCAGCCCCAAGTAAAGCGCCAACTTGGTGACAAGACCACCAAAATGGATTGGAGCCTTCCTTGTACTCCTTTTCACCGCCAGAACGCGCTGTAGCCAGAACGCCCCCCAGTTGCACTCTTAACGTTTCAGGAGTGCGTAGAGAAAGAACAGGTCACTCTCCTGAAACTTTCTCAAAGCAAGATCGCTTCGAGCAAAGAAAGTCAAGCTCAACATCCTATGCAGGACCCGGATGAACGGGTGCTCAAAATCCACTACCGCTGCATTATGGTAGCTCACAGACTTTCCTGCCGGCACTGTAACTAGCTCGGCGAAGATTTGGTCGTAGTCGGTGCGGGCGTCGGGGCGTCAGTGATCGTTGCGGCTGTGGTTCCAGTTGAAGATGTCGTTGAACTGCTTCAACGTGATGTTGTAATTGTTGTTGAAGAGTCGGAAGGACACCCTTCCCCGGATCCACGTCTGGTCTGATGGTACCACGTCATTTGGTACGACGTAGATATCAAGAGACGCCATGAACTCAGCCACCAGTTCCTTGTATGTGGGCCATTCGCCGAAAAACGGCTGCCCATCCGCGTGACAGTCGATCTCATAAAGGCGATTGGTGTGCCGCGCTTGCCCGGCCAATACATAGGCCAAGTTGGCCTCGAACCCCAGCTCCTGGATCATGCCCCAGTCCACATACCGGGTGGGCTCGAACTTTCGCTTCATAATATCCTCGTAGACCGTCCTCACATCCATGTTGGCATGAATTAGGCGTGGACAAGGGATGGAAGCGGGTGGGGGAGGAACAAACTCCTCGATCTCCATAGGGTGAGTGCTTGAGGACGACGCTCTGGCGGGGTGCACCATGGTTGCGAGAAAAGATGGGATTAGAAGAAAAGAGCTCGGTGAAGATGGAGAAGAAATTCTCCGCTCGATGAAGATCTCCGCTCGATGACGCTTCTCTGCAGTCTTGGAGGGCTCGGGGGAGTGCTTGGCGCAAAGGAGGATACTTGCTCTGAAGGTGTGACGTCAAGTGACGTTGCAAGTCCCCTTAAATAGGCTTGATCGGCGCCCCTGTTGACCCGTCGATACCATCGACGTGGGTCGATGGTATCGACCCATCTCGCGGGTATCCGCCTCCCTCGCGAGTATCGACGACTGACGTTTGCGGGATCGAGAAACCCAGATTGCTGATGTGTCGATACCATCGACGGAAGTCGATGGTATCGACGCAGCACCCGGATCGCTGACGTGGCTGTTGCGATCATCGTCGATGTCTGTGTGCGGATCGGTGACATGTCCGTCGATACCATCGACGGGTGTCGATGGTATCGACTTGCTTTTATTGCGACACCGCCGTTGTGTTGCATTCAACCTGTGATGATGTCGATACCATCGACGAGGCCGTCGATGGTATCGAGTTGACTGAGCAAAATCCGTCTGAATATCTCCAGAGATCTCGATGGTATCGACTGGGGTGTCGATACCATCGACACTTTTATTGCGACCTGTCTGTGACCATGTCGATACCATCGACGGGGGTGTCGATAGTATCGACGCAGTACGATTTCTGCTGGTGTCAACCTGAACCCATGTCGATACCATCGACGGGTGTGTCGATGGTATCGACCCTGCCTGTGCCTGCACATTCAACAAACAGATCAAGGTATCATTTTTAAACTAAAATTCAAACGAAATAAAAGAAATGTATGACTAAAATTAAACTATCCTAGTGTACCTATGGTTGGGTTGCCTCCCAACAAGCGCCCTTGTTTAGCGTCTTAGGCTGGACGTCTTCCCTTCATCTCATTCATGCACAAGTGAAATGAGTTTGACCTCATTCACTTTCCTCTTGTAGTTCTCACCAAAATACAGCTTCAAGCGTTGCCCGTTCACCAAGAACGTGGCATCTCCATCATGCACGAGAATCACTCCATGCGGTTTCACCTCCTCCACAATGAAGGGTCCACTCCACCGGGATTTCAGCTTCCCGGGATGCATTTTGAGACGGGAGTTAAACAATAGAATGTTGTCTCCCTTCTTGAACGTGCGCATCTCAATATGGCGATCGTGTATCAGCTTTGTGCGCTCTTTGTAGATGCGGGCATTCTCATATGCCGTCATGCGTAGCTCATCCAATTCATTCAATTCAAACATCCTTTTTCTCCCGGCCTCATCATAGCGCAAGTTCAACCTTCTTAGCGCCCAATGGGCCTTGTGCTCTAATTCCACCGGAAGATGGCAAGCCCAGCCGTACGCCAACCTAAAAGGCCTGGTGCCTATATGTGTTTTGTACGCCGTTCGATAAGCCCAAAGTGCGTCCGGTAGCAATACACTCCAATTCTTCCTTGTGGATGCTACGGTCCTTTCTAAAATCTTCTTGATTTCTCTATTTGATACCTCCACTTGTCCTTGCGTCTGTGGATGATATGGGGTGCCGATGTTGTGCTTGACCCCATATTTCTTTAAAAGTGTCGCGAATTTCTAATTTTGAAAATGTGTGCCTCCGTCACTAATGATCATTCGGGGAATCCCGAACCTGCAGAAAATGTTCTCTTTGACAAACCTGCACACTACGTTCGAATCATTAGTTCTTGTGGGGATTGCCTCCATTCACTTCGACACATAATCTACAACAAGTAAGATATAAAGATTTGAATTTGAGGACACAAAGGGTCCCATGAAGTCAATGCCCCATAAATCAAATACCTCAACTTCCTGAAATACATTCAGGGGCATTTCCTGTCTCCTTGAGATGTTACCTGCGCGCTGGCACGGGTCACATTGCCTAACAAAATCATAGGCATCCCAGAACAAAGTGGGCCAATAAAGGCCGCTCTCCAACACCTTAGCTGCTGTCTGTGAGCTAGCATGGTGTCCTCCTGTAGGCGACGCATGACAGTGGTGGAGAACACTCTCGTACTCCACCTCCGGCACGCACCTACGAAGAATACCATCCCTGCACTGCTTCAAGAGAATCGGGTCATCCCAAAAATAATATCTCAATGAATGAAAGAATTTCTTTTTCTCTTGATAGGACCAATCCTCCGGGATGATCCCGGAAGCCAAATAATTCACAATTTCCGCAAACCATGGTTCTTTAGAATCAATTTTTAAAAGTTGCTCATCGGGAAAGGTCTCGGTAATGGGTATGTGCAAACCTTGTTCATCAACCCTTTCTAACCTAGACAAGTGGTCAGCCACCACATTTTCAATTCCCGACTTATCCTTAATTTCAATATCGAATTCTTGTAGGAGCAAAATCCACCTAATTAGTCTAGGCTTTGCATCTTTCTTCTCCATCAAATACTTTATTGCAGCGTGATCAGTCCACACAACCACCTTAGAACCCACTAAGTACTGCCGAAATTTTTCAAAGGCGAACACGACGGCCAGTAACTCCTTTTCCGTAGTTGTGTAGTTCAATTGAGCATCATTAAGTGTTTTTGAGGCGTAGAAAATCACAACAGGCTTGTTATCTACCCTTTGCCCCAAAACAGCTCCCACAGCATAATCGGACGCATCACACATCAACTCGAATGGCTTTGTCCAATCCGGCGTTTGAACAACCGGAGCTGAAATCAACTTTTCCTTCAAAACCTCGAATGCGTGAAGACATTTCTCATTGAAATCAAAAACTGCGTCTTTTTCCAACAATTCCGATAATGGCTTTGCGATTTTCGAAAAATCCTTAATAAATCGCGGATAAAACCCGACGTGTCCCAAAAAGCTTCTCACCCCTTTTACAGAATTTGGTGGAGGTAACTTAGAAATCACCTCAATTTTTACGGGGTCTACCTCAAGACCCTTTCTAGACACCTTGTGTCCTAGCACAATTCCTTCCGTCACCATCATGTGACATTTCACCCAATTGAGGACCAAGTGTGTGTCCTCGCACCGCTGCAACACCTTATCTAAGTTATAAAGGCATTCATCAAAAGACGCTCCATACACCGAGAAGTCATCCATGAAAACTTCAAGACACCGCTCTACCATGTCAGAGAATATGGCGAGCATGCAGCGTTGAAAAGTCGTCGGCGCATTGCATAAACCGAACGGCATACGGCGGTAAGCAAACGTCCCGTAGGGACATGTAAACGTAGACTTCTCTTGATCCAAAGGATCAATAGAAATCTGGTTGTACCCCGAATAGCCATCTAGAAAACAAAAATGCGACCGACCAGCTAGACGTTCCAAAATCTGCTCGATAAATGGCAGTGGAAAATGATCTTTAAGAGTTGCGGTATTCAATCGGCGGTAGTCAATGCAAACACGCCACCCGGTTACCAATCGGGTGGTGACAGGTTCATTCAAAAAATTTGTAGTGACAGTGATTCCCCCCTTTTTAGGGACTACCTGTGTGGGACTCACCCACGTTGAATCGGATATGGCATAAATGATCCCTGCAGCAAGAAGCTTTATGACTTCCTTCTTGACAACCTCCATCATGCTTGGATTTAGACGTCTTTGAGGCTGTATGACTGGCTTGGCTCCCTCCTCGAGCCGAATCTTGTGTTGGCAAATTGTAGGGGAGATCCCCTTGATGTCCGCCACATACCACCCAAAAGCTCCACGGTGGTTCTTGAGCACTATCAGTAGTTGCTCCTCCTCATCCGCACTCAAGTATGCAGAAACAATCACTGGTAACTTGTCCTCCTCAGCTAGAAAGACGTACTTCAGATGCGGGGGCAATGGCTTCAACTCCAGATCAGGTGGGCAAATAAGAGATGATTGTAGCGGTGGGGGAAGTGTACCCAAATCTTCATAGTGCCTCGTGTAGAAACATGGAAGCATTTGAAGCATTTTGGCGCACTCCTTGAGTGAAGTACTCCGCATCCAATCATAAGTGACATTTAACAAACATGCCTCCAAAGGCAATTCCGTATATGCATCAAAGACGGAAGTAATAATCACATCATCCTCCCATGAAGATGGAATGTCCTCATTCTCATCATTTGGAAACCCAACAGCCTTGCATAAAGAGACAACTTTAGTTTGCTCCATAAGGTCCACTGCTAGGGTCCCATTATCTATCCTGCTCATAACATGAGCCATATCCAAAAATGGCTTCCCAAGACAAAGTGAGATATTTTGTTCCACATGCTTAACCATGTTGCAATGTGCTTTTGCTTTATTAGATGCATTCCCATTGGGCATGACCATCTCAAAGCGATCATCCGCAATGCCCAAGGTCAAGCGACCTCTCCCCATCTCCAAGATCATATCAGCTGTAGCTTGGAATGGGCGACCAAGTAGTAACTCATTGCCGTGCTCGTCCTGCATTTCCATAACGACAAAATCGGCCGGAAAAAAAAAGCGGTCTACCTTTACCAAAACATCCTCACAGATTCCATACGGTTTCACCACAGAATTATCGGCCAATTGGATGGTCATGTTACTTGGTCTCGACTCCTTCAATCCAAGTTTCTTGAACGTAGAAAGGGGCATCAGATTGATGCTTGCCCCAGAATCACAAAGTGCTTCACCAAATTTGAACTTCCCGATAAAGCAAGAAATATTGAAACAACCGGGATCCTATCTCTTTGGTGGCAAAGTGCCCATAATAAAAGCACTTACTTGCTCCTTCAATAGCATGACCTCAGTGTCGGGTATCTTTCTCTTCTTGGTGATTACATCTTTGAGAAACTTCCCATAAGACGGGATTTGTTCAATCGCCTCTAGCAAAGGAATATTCACTGATAACTTCCTAAAGCTGTCCAGAAATTTCTTAAACTGTGCATCCACCTTTCTTGCTTTTGCACTGTTGGGATAGGGGACCGGAACGGTATGTGCCCTTTGATGAGGTGGCACATAGGGAGTTAATTTCTGTGGTTCCTCCTCAGTGACTTGTTCTTCCTTACCATCTTCAGGTATGTCCTTAGTTTGCTCTATGACAGGTGCGGGCTGCTCTTTGACTGTTGCTTCTTCAACTGTGTCCTGCAGTGTGCTTGTGTCATCCGCCCTTGGATTTAACACTTTCTTACCGCTCCTCAACAATATGGCCTTGGCCTGTTGGTTTCCCCCGGGAACATTGGTGTTCCCCGGAAAGCCCGGATGTGCCGACTTCTTCAAGCTTGCAATCTCGGCTGCCATCTGCGTCATGGAAGTCTCTATAGTTCTCATTTGAGCCCCGTGGCTCTGCAAAGTCTGCCCAAACTGGTTCATAAATTCACCCTGCTGCTTTATTTGCTGCCCAAAAGTGTTCATCAACTCTTGATTTTTCTTTATGACTTGATTGAGCAACTCCGTGCTCTTGTCCTCCGTGACCGGTGCAGGTTTGGCGTCCGGATCCTGCAGAAAGTTATTTGGATCCTTCCATGAAAATTTCTTGTCCTTCCGCCATGAATAATCGTTATTCCTGTACCCCTACTGTTGCCTCATGTACTTGACCTGAGCCTCATCCTCGGACTCATTGTCTTCCTTCTGCAGCAACTTCTTTGTGAGAAGATCCATCTTCTCGTTCAGCTCTCTCATTGCCTTTGACTCACTGGCAACTCTTGCTTGCTCAACTGGGCCTCTTTCTCTTTCTCCCCAAGATTGCTTTCGTGCCATATTCTTCAGTATTTCCCAGCATCTTGTATCAGTGTTATTTAAGAAAAATCCGGAGCCAGCCGAGTCCAAATTGCTTCTATCATGCTCGGAGAGAGCAAAGTAGAAGATCTTCACTTGGGTTTCCTTGTCCAGTCCATGGTGTGGACATCTCCTCAACATGACTTGGAATCGCTCCCAAGTCTCAGAATAAGTTTCACCCGCCTGTTGGGTGAAATTGTGGATCTTCCGGATCATATCATTGGTCTTCTCGGGAGGGAAGAACCTCTCGAAGAAAACCTCCACCATGTGATCCCATGATTCAACAAACTCGTCGTCGAGGTTATGAAGCCACTCTCTTGCCACTCCAGCCAAGGAACTCGGGAATAACTTGAGGTAGAGCACATCCTGTGGAAATCGATCTATCTTCACCATATCGCAGTTCTCCACGAACTGGCTGATGTGGGCCACTGGATCTTCATTTTTTAATCCGTGAAATGCGTTTGATTTAACCAGGTTAATCAGTGCTGGATCGATCTTATAGGTTGGAATGTTTAGAACTTGTTTCTTTATAGGCCCCTTTGATGCCGAGGAAGAAGACGCCTTGATCTTCTCCCATATTGTCTGTGCTTTAGCCATTACTTCTTCTTGTTCTTGCTCAGATTCAGAATTTATATCACTGTGGTGTTCCACCTCGTAGTAGTCCTCGTCCTCTGGTCCCGCAGATGGAACCTCAGGTGTGCGATTCACGTAGTCTCGACTACGTGTGTGCACCATGCAAAGTACCTGAAAAATGGAAATAGGGGTTCAGTACAATGCTTTGAACGAGTCAACACAATTATAGAGAAATAAAGGAATTTTTGAAATTGTTTTACAATAAATAAAAAAATGTGGCCTAGAATGGCCGCTCTTAGCACTCAAAGTGCCAATAATTCGCCGTATCCCCGGCAACGGCGCCAAAAACTTGACGTGTATTTTACTACGCGCTAAAACGCAAGTATACGTGTCGAGTAATATAGGCCTTGTGAGGCCCGAGTCGAACTCAGGGATATGTGAATTATTGGAGACTTCTACTAACTAATCGCAATCAGCTAGACCGATTAACAAAATAGGGTTTTGTGTTCAAATTAAAAAGAAAATAAAAATCAAACAAAGAAAACAATCGATTAAAGGTTAATTTAATCAACTCAAAGGGATATCTTTAGGATGGCGGTTTCACCACGGGTCAACATTGTATTAGGTTTTATATAATTCCTCACACTTCTCTCTCTATCCGGGTAGTGGCCTGAAAACAGAATTACCCACTGTCGTGGTGTAATTCACTACTTAGATTTAGGTTGATTCCACCGTCGTAGTAATCATTCCCCTAAAATAAGTGCATTAAAAACGGTCTCTCAGTTCCCACCATTAATTTTACAACTCCTTTGTCAAGGGTTTTATTAATTAATGTAGAATTCGTCTCTTTTCAACCGTTAATCCTTCTGTCGAAGTGATTAAGGGCATTAAGTTATTATTATGGTGATCAATCATAACAATAGAAATGGAGAAAATGAATCTATACCACGGATTTGAGAGAAAAATATGAATTATTGATATAAAAATGTCATACAATGCATTCCCGGGCTACTCCCGGTCCTAAAGATTGAGGGTTTTAGCCTCTCATGTTCATCTCACACGAATACATGGTAGAAATTGGGGAATTCATAAGAAAAACGGGAAATAAATGGGAAAACCCCTGAACGGAGAAGAACCGGTGGATCCTTGGCGTAGAACACGAGCTTTCCCCGCCTGTCGGTGGTGGAAATCGTCTTCGGCAGCGTCCGAATCACCCGGGATGAGCTTCTCGGTCTCCGTTCTCCTTTCTCTCCTCCTTGGCACTCATGCAATCCAAAATGAGATGATCCCCTCGTCTGGGTGGCCGTCATTAGGTATAAGTCCCTAATTAGGTCGTCAAATAACAACAGCCGTCCGATCGAGATCAAAACAGATCCAACGCATATCTTCCGGCGTCGATACCATCGACGCGGGTCGATGGTATCGACCTGGCGGATTAGCGACAGCTTTCCTTTCTTTTATTCTGAGCGCCTATGGTGATGTCGATACCATCGACTTGGGTGTCGATGGTATCGATGCCTTTAGCGTCGGTTGTTGTCGTTTGGCGACGCTGTAGCTCCCCTTGTGTCGATGGCATCGACTTGGGTCGATGGTATCGACACTGTATTGCTTTTCTCGGCTGACAACCTGTGGCTTGGTCGATGGTATCGACTTCCGTCGATGGTATCGACGGAAGCAGATACTTGTTTTTCCTGAAATTTCACAACAAGCCCAAGTAAATCCACACAATTTATAATAAGATGATAAATAATGCTCAAAATAGTAAAACAAAGGGGATTTGATATAAAATGATGGCAAAGACCAAATAAAGTGAATTATGCAATAATATCCATGAAAATGAGTAATTAAAGCACAAAACACATATGAAATAGGTATCTAAATGCGACTCAAAATCATCGCATCACACATTGAAAACGTAAATTGAATTGTTAATTACCTTGATTGTGGTAAATAGGTTGTTAGCCTTATGTGTGATATTTTGGTTGTCCCCACATACCGGCATATTCATTTATGCTGACTGACATTTTGTTTGTCGGCGTTTTAGGTATAATGTTGAAAAGGACAAATAGTAAAGTGACATATAATAAAAATGAGAATTAAAGTGCAAGGAGGATTAGTTAGAATAGACTCCCGTTGTTGATAGAAGTAGATATCTAAGTTTTTAAAAAAGGTATGTAAAGTTTTATTTTATTCCAGCTTTCAACATAATCTTGGTATAATTTTATAATTATTATTGATTATTTGTCGAACCATTGATCCTGAAAATTGGGATAATGATTGTGACCTTTTGGTCTCCCTTAATTGGGGGTTACCAGGAGGCAGGGTCGTTACAGAGCCTCTATCTTATCTTTTCAATGTAAAGCTAATTCTTTCCTACCCTTATTCCCCTTGAATTTAACTCGAGCTTTCTTAATAATCATGTAAAAGTATGATAGTATATTTTCATATTATGACGAAGAAGAAGATCTTGAAGATAAGCAAACCAACTAAAGGACCATGGAGGACTAGGAGGATGAGTCAAACTGATTGACTGGTGGACCCGACCAATCCACTAGAGGAGCCAACAGGTGGTGGACACAAGTGCTCCAAGACCAGGTATATCCTCAAAATCATCCTTCCTATCTTATAGTAATTGACGTGATCTGTTGGTTATGGGGAATATGGTAGATAAATTTTTTGTTTCTGCTACTTGCTCTGTAGTCATATTTCTCTATAGTGGTATCAAATCCATCATCAATTTACTATTATGGGATAATCAATATGATTGGATTTTGGTTTTGTCATTCTATTATTGCATATGATACATATTATATCTTATCAAATCCAATACCATGATAATCCCAAACTAATATATATATACATATATATATGTAGAGAGAGAGTCAGGCTAGAATACACTCGAGTGTACAGATCGCACAAATACACTTAAGTGTGTTTTCATACCTAAACTATTTTTTTGCAAGATGCAAACCATTGATCTTCATTGTCATACTGTAATTAGGCTACATACAAATTTTGAGCCCCTTTGGATGAGTGTAAGTCATTCATCCAAGGGAAAAAAAATCTACACACAAAACTAATTTGAAATGCATAAATTTTGCGGTCTTTATAACGACCTATAAATGTCCAAATGTGCTCAAATTTTTTATATGAGTTATTCACAAGATGATTAAGAAGATCAATAGATTGGACTTTTGAAAAAAATATTGCATCATGAAAAACTACTTGAGTGTATTCTGCTCCAAATACACTCAAGTGTATTCTAGCTTGACTCTCTCTCTCTCTCTCTCGATATATATATATATATATATATATATATATATATATATATATATATATATATATATATATATATATATATATATATATATATATATATATATATATATATATATATATATATATATATATATATATATATATATATATATATGTGTGTGTGTGTGTGTGTGTGTGTGTGTGTGTGTGTGTGTGTGTGATCTACACGTGTCTTCCTAAAAGCGGTTTTGATAGTGGATGTGTAGCATGGTTATGGCCAATAACCCCTATTATCTGTGCATGGTTGTGTGGTTGGTTTATTCTCTTATCTCAGTCTGCGTACCGAGCATCTATATTATCTTTCCAATGTAAAGATAATTCTTTCCTACCCTTGCTCTCCTCGAATTTAACTCGAGCTTTCTTAATAATCATATAAAAGTATGATAGTTTATTTCATATTATGATGAAGAAGAAGACGTCCTGAAGACAAGCAGACCAACTGAAGGACCATGGAGGACTAGGAGGATGAGTCAAACTGATTGACTGGTGGACCCGACCGATCCACTAGAGGAGCCAACAGGTGGTGGACACAAGTGCTCCAAGACCAGGTATATCCTCATAACTATCCTTCCTATCTTATATTAATTGACGTGATCTGTTGGTTATGGAGAATATGGTAGATAATTTTTTTGTTTCTGCTACTTCCTCTATAGTCATATTTCCCTACAGTGGTATGAGAGCCAACATCAATTTACTATTATGGGATAATTGATATGATTGATTTTGGTTTTGTCATTCTATTATTACATATGATACAGATAATATCTTATCAAATCCAATACCATGATAATCCCAAACTAATATATATATATAATTATATATTTATATATATGTATATATATACATATATATACATATATATATATATAGAGAGAGAGAGTTAGGCTAGAACACACTCAAGTGTACAAATCTCACAGATACACTCAAGTGTGTTTGCATATGAAGACCATTTTTTGCAAGATGCAAACCATTGATCTTCATTGTCATATTGTAATTAGGCTACATACAAATTTTTAGCCCATTTGGATGAGTGTAAGTCACTCATCCAAGGGCAACAAAATCGACGCACGAAACTAATTTGAAATACATAATTTTTGCGGTCTTTATAACATGACCTATAAATGTCCAAATGTGCTCAAATTTTTTATATGAGTTATTCACAAGATGATTAAGAAGATCAAAGGATTAGACTTTTGAAAAAAAATATTACATCATGAAAAACTACCTGAGTGTGTTCTGCTCCGAATACCCTTGAGTGTATTCTAACCTGACTCTCTCTCTCTCTCTCTCTCTATATATATATATATATATATATATATATATATATATATATATATTCTGTGTGTGTGTAATTTACACGTGTCTCCCTAAAAGAGGTTTTGATAGTGGATGTATAGCATGGTTATGGCCAATAACCCCTATTATCTGTGCATGGTTGTGTGGTTGGTTTATCCTTTTATATCAGTCTCTGTACCGATCGACTATCTTATCTTTCCAATGTAAAGCTAATTCTTTCCTACACTTGCTCCCCTCAAATTTAACTCGAGTTTTCTTAATAATCATGTAAAAGTATGATAGTTTATTTTCATATTATGATAAAGAAGAAGACATCCTGAAGACAAGCAGACCAACTAAAGGACCATGGAGGACTAGGAGGACAATTCAAACTGATTGACTGGTGGACCCGAATGATCTACTAGAGGAGCCAATACATGGTGGACACAAGAATTGTACGACCGGTGAGATGACCAAACAACCAGCCAGGAGGCGAGATGATCGATTCAAGGGTTGAACCAGTCAACCCGGATTGGCAAGCACAGATCTTCATCAATAATAGGTTTCTACATATGATGTAGACCTAGGATGACATAATTCCTTGTAGCTCCAAGGAATTACATTAGGCTGGCCATAAGCATCACATCAGTTTATTGCATGTTGTTGTTGTGGGATATAACATGTATATGATACATACTATATATGTGGTGATTGGATCAAGTTTATGCATTTTTACAAACTCCCTTAATTAAAATATTAAGTCTTAGATGCCTTCCATTACCAACACACATAAAAAGCTTGACCGACTAAGCGTAGATTTACACAAAGCATGGTGTGCCATCTATCTCATGGAAGTGTGATGGTAGATATGTAGATTTGCACAAAGCATGGTGCATACATATCATGTTGGCTATTGGGTAAGGCTTAACTGGTGAGTTGGAGAGCCCAAGCCCAGAGGCATGCAATTTATCATGGCAAAGAGTTGTGCATATCATCTATCCAAGAGTTTCATATGATGCAATTGGCATGATGGCCTACCTAAATAGTCAGGTTGTGGGTGATCGAAAAAAGTTGACTCATGACTTGATGAAATATGGATCTTGACTGACTAGAATATGGTATGTTGCAATATTCCAAATTGATATTGAGGGATATCAATTTGAATAAAATAGTGGGAGTGACAATAATTAAAGACCTAATTAGTATTGTTAAATTTCTCAAATCAAATCAAACAAAAAGTGTTTTTAACAAATGCAAAATTTCTCTTGTAGAATCAAATGACGAACAAATTTGAATTGCAATTGGTCCTGAAGAAGGACAAGCTTGATGGGAGAAATTTCCATGACTGATTTTGGACTTTGAGAAGGGTTCTCAATGAAGAGTGCAAGCTATATGTCATTGACAAACCAATGCTAGAAATACCTGCTCCTGATGCACCTAGGGCACAAATGGATGCTTACTAGAATCATGCCAATGATGCCTTAGAGATAAAGTACCTTATGCTTAGCTTCATTAACTATAAGTTGCATGAGCAATGTGAAGACATGAGTATTATTGAGATGGTAACACATATTAATAAAATTACAATTGGTCTTAAAAAGCAAGAAAGGGACGATATCCTGAAGGTGATGTTTGAGTCTAAGATGACAGAGGGAACCTCAGTAGAAGAACATGTGCTCAATATGATTGGACATGTGTATCATTTAGAAGAACTAGGATTCACCTTGAGATAGGAGTTGGCCACTGATATGATTCTAAAGACTATACCAGAATCATATAGTCGCTTTATTCCATGTTACCATGTAAATAATACGGCTGGACATATGACAGACTTTCTTGCCATGTTGATTCATGCTGAAGCAAAATTGAAGAAGGACAAACCCGTGATGGTGATCAATAGAGATAATTCTAAGGATCAAAGCAAGACTGAGAAGAGTTCTAAGGTCAAGCCTAAACCCAAATCTTCAACACTCAAGATAAGGACAAAGAAAAGTACAAGAGGAACACATCCTTTGTACTTGAAGGCATTCATGTAGAATAAGATGGGGATGGTGATCTCCACTTCAGGTATATATGTAATTGAGATAAATCTATCTACTTCATCATGGGTACTAGATACTCGATGTGGATCTCACATATGTTCAAATATGCAAGATTTGAAAGGAAGTAGGACTTTGGGAAAAGGCGAGGTGGAACTGCGAGTTTCTTACGGCGCAAGAGTTGTGGCCAGTGTAGTTGGGACCTATAGTTTATCTCTACCCACAAGGCTTGTAATAGACTTAAAGAACTATTGTTATGTGTCTGATATAAATAAAAACATCATTTCTGTATCTTGTATGGATAATGATGCATTTTAATTCCATATTAAAAATGGTTGATGTTCTATTTCAAAAGATGGGATCTTTTATGCCAGTGCCCCAATCTCTTATGGTATTTATTTGCTAGATCTAAAGATAGATGTTTATAACGTAAATACCAAAATACTAAAACACAAAAAATCAAATAAGACATACCTTTGGCATTGTTGTCTAGGGCACATAAATGAGAATCACATATCTAGACTCCATAAAGATGGTTATCTGGACTCTGTTGATTTCGAATCAATAGAGACATGTGAATTTTGTTTGTTGGGCAAGATGTCTAAGAGCCCTTTCACTGGGAACAATGAGAGTGCTAGTGATCTATTAGGACTCATACATACTGATGTGTGTGGACCTTTTAGAACAAAATCTAGAGGTGGGTATCAATACTTCATTACCTTCACTAATGAATTTAGTAGGTATGGCTATGTTTATTTAATGAAACATAAGTCATAAGCTCTTGAAAATTTCAAGGAATTTGTGAATGAAGTACATAATCAAATTGGTAAAAGTATTAAAGCACTTTGTTAAAATTGAGGAGGTGAACAATTAAACCAAGAGTTTGAGAACCTTCTTAGACCCCATGGGATTGTATCCCAGAGGAATCTGCCTGGAACACCTTAGCATAATGGTGTATCAGAAAGAAGGAACCACACATTACTGGATATGGTACAATCAAAGATGAGTTTAGATGACCTTCCAACTACCTTTTAGGGTTATTCTCTACAAACCACCATGTATAATCTAAACTGAGTACCATCTAAATTGTTTCAAAAGACACCATATGTGATATGGGCTGGGAAGCGTCCCAAAATATCTTTTACAAGGAGTTGGGGGTGTGAAGCTTATGTCAAGGAAATGTGTCCTGAAAAGCTGGGCCGAAGATCTGATAAATGTTACTTCATTGGATATCCTAAGGAGACTATGGAATACTACTTGTATA
The DNA here is from genome assembly GCA_963693085.1 of Alisma plantago-aquatica. Taxonomy (NCBI): domain Eukaryota; kingdom Viridiplantae; phylum Streptophyta; class Magnoliopsida; order Alismatales; family Alismataceae; genus Alisma; species Alisma plantago-aquatica. Next base: position 1,512,829,982 of record OY856410.1, on the reverse strand, counting down.
ATCCATCTGATAACAAAGTGCTTGTTGCCAGAGATATTGCATTCCTAGAAAAGGAATTTATTTCCAAAGGAATCAATGGGAGGCAAGTAGAACTTGAAGAGGTTTGAGACCAACAAGAAAACATTGAATCATTATATGTGCAAGAGGAACCCAGAGAATCAAAAAGTTTTATGGAATCTCAAATTCCTCAAGTAACACATGAACCTCGTAGATCTAGTAGGATGTGCCTTGAGCCTGAAAGATTTGGATATCTTGTAACTTAGGAAGGCAGTGAATTGGTCATAGATGATGAGACAATATATTATAAAGACACTATTGAGGGACCAAAGTCTGAGAAATGGCTTGAGGCCATGAGATATGAGATGGAATCCATGTATATCAACAAGGTATGGACCTTGGAGGATCCACCTGAAGTGGGTCTTCAAGAAGAAGACCGACATGGATGGTAAAGTACAAACCTATAAGGGTAGATTGGTAGCAAAGGGTTTCATACAAGTTCAAGGTGTTGACTATGACGAAACCTTTTCTCCAGTGGCCATTGTTGAGTCCATTGGGATAATGCTTTCTATTGAAACTTATCATGACTATGAAATTTGGCAAATGGATGTTAAAACTGCATTCCTTAATGGGAATCTAGTCAAGGATGTGTACATGACACAACCTGAGGGTTTTATAGAACCAAACTTTGCAAATAAAGTATGTACGCTACAAAGGTCAATCTATGGATTGAAGAAAACATCTCAGAGCTGGAATCTTCATTTTGATGAAACAATCAAAGGGTTTGACTTTATTCAAAATGAAGATGAACCTTGTGTGTATAATAAGGTTAGTGGCAGCATAGTGAGATTCCTCATATTGTATGTAGATGACATACTATTGATGGAGAATGACATCCCTACTTTACAAAAGGTAAAGACATGGCTTGGAAATACATTCTCTATGAAAGACTTGGGAGAAGTATCCTACATCTTGGGGATAAAGATCTATAGAGATAGATCTAGAAGGCTTCTTGGACTAAGTCAGAGCACATACATTGACAAAGTGTTGAAGTCGTTCAACATGGAGAACTCAAAGAGAGGAAACCTGCTAGCGTTGCATGAAGTGACCATCTCTAAAAGTCAATGTCCTAGTTCTTATGAAGAAAGGGAACACATGAGTTTAATTCCATATGCCTCAACAATTGGATCAATCATGTATGAAATGTTGCGTACCGGTCCTGACATCTTGTGTGCCTTGAGCATGACAAGAAAATATCAGTTAGATCCAGGTGATGCTCACCAGACAGCGATGAAGAACATCCTCAAGTACTTGAGAAGGACTAAGGATCAGTTCTTGGTCTATCACAGAGAGGAAGAGTTGGTGTAGAGGGTTACACCAATGCAAGCTTCCAGACTGATCAAGATGATTACAAATCGCAATCAAGATTCATATTTTTCCTAAACAACAAAGATTAAGCTGGAAGAGTTATAATTAAGTAAGAGACATTTGCCGATTCTACAATAGAGATTGAGTATATTGCTACATCGAATGCAACAAAGGAGGCTGTATGGATCAAGATGTTCATTACAGAACTTGGGGTCGTAAATGTAATGACATAAATGTAAATGATTTGATTATTAATAAAATGAAAGATTCCAATTTATCATGTTAAATTCAATTATGAGGTAATGATGTAACATTACAAATGTCTAGAGAATAATATTACTCAATGACGTATGTCTTCAAGTACATGACTTGGAAGAATGAGAACATACATATGCTAAGAGTACATATGCATATTCTCATTATGTCCCTGATCAGTTGTTATTGTGGAAGGTTGATAGACAACAATAACACATAAGAACAGAGTGTGAGTTGGTTGATAACAAAATCTCATTAGTCATGATATGACAATATCAAACCAAGCACACAGATACATGTTAGAGAACAGTGTATCAATACACCCACCATGAAACTAACACATGGAAGCCATCATCATGGAAGTCATAGTCAACTCTCACAGTGATGGTGGTGGTTGTGGTTCTTATACCTGAAACATGTCGTTGGGTACACTTTGACATCATATAACTCGGTCCTGAAACATGGGTTGTTGTAAAGGTTATGATTGGCTGACTTTGACACATGGGGATAGAGTGTGAATGATTGAAATGGGATTTGTCCCTCCTATAGGAGTTCGATGTTCTAGGCCTCTTAATTAGTGAGTCTGCAAAATGCATGACCATGCACATGTGAGTCTATATATATATATATATATATATATATATATATATATATTGTTCTTACATATATCTCAAATAGTCTGTTCTTGGTTCAAGAAACAAGATTGAATAATAAAGAGGATGACTGCTCCAAGCCTCGAGTTTAGTATGAACATCAGTGACAAAGAAACTATACAAACACTGCAACGTCATACACATTGTTGGTTGAAGTTGTTCTCCAACTTTTCATTTACTTGGGTAGCATTGATGTGCGACTAGGCACCACTCATTGCTTGTTATGTCATAAGATATTATGGACATTCACTGCCAATGTAATATGGGACCTGTAGGATCACACACATAGGTCTCGACCTAGAAGAGGTGTTTGATCTTGAATAACAATTGAATTGATTACTAAAGTGTTTAGGTATTCAGTTCATGCAACAAGAAAGTTTGACTGAACTGCTAAACACCCATCTCATGCAATGATATGGCTGTCTAGAGTGCCAAATGGCCATCTCAAGTGTTGAGAGGGGCATTTGGAGTGTCTGACTGATTAGAGTTGAAATTGGCTATGGATTGAATCGAGCGGCCCGATTCGACTCACTAGATGACCGTCTGGGTGAGCGAGGTGACCATCTCGCATGGGTGAGATGGCCCAGTTCAGCTGAGGGAAGGGAAGGTTCTAGATATTTCCAAGTTTGTTTCAGTTGCAAGCTACTTGTTGTGTAAGAAATTAATAAGGAATATTAGTTGGAATCAAATTGCCAATTTCATGTGCGGCTGGGAAAATACTAGACGACCATCTAGACTGAGGCAGATGACCGTATGGAATGTGAGCTGACGTATGGCATGCCAGACAACTGATTCAGATACTATAGGATGCAAAAGTTCTGAATTGTTGTGAAAATTTTGAGATTTTTTGGTTCTTTCCACTCTGCATAGACTGGGAACCCTGACCCAAATCCTGCCTATAAATAGATGGGTACTAGGGGCTTCTCAGAACACAAAATGGACAATTGAGAATTAGTGCCCTTATAAAGGTTGTCCTCTCTGGTTTTGGTAACCAAGAGTGCCAAGCAATTCATACCTGATAAGGAAGGGATAACTACGGGAGAGAACAATTGAGTTCATTGATGTAGGAGAGAAAGTTGGTGACTAGTATGCCAACAAAAGGGACAACTCCTTCATGTGTATTCTAATAGAATGATAAGAGTTCTAGGTGATCTCTGTGGACTTTTGTACAGGCGGGAGGCTATGGTATGCCACTAGGAGGGCATCGTCAACTAGATGTCCATGATGAGAGGAGTTGTTGTAGAAGATGACGTTCGAGTCTGTTATCCATGGAGGAGCATGCAGACGAGTCCCAGTGCAACTAGGAGTTAGAGTTGCACAACTACAACGATGAAGATTGTTGCTGGACTTGCTCTAGGATTAGTTATATCGTCGAAACCATCCTTCCTATGTTATGGTAATTGACTTGATCCATTGGTTATGGGGAATATAGTAGATTAATTTTTTGTTTCCACTGCCTTCTTTGAGCCATATTTCCCTACAACTCTAAATCCAAAATAGAGGGGAAGAAAATCACTAAAAATGCCACCAACCACCATGATTAGCTAGTGGTGGTGGCTACCATGGACGGGGAGCATAGAAGGATGCCCAACATGGTATGTATGGCCAGTCTTGGGTCACGCGAAGATGATCGATCTCCTTAGGTGTTGATTGCTCTGTGTAGTAAGTTTCCCAATAATGAGATACCATGGAAGGGTAAGTCTTTTTGGTGTCATAGTCTGTATAGTGAGTGTGTGTTGACCCATAGTCACCATGACCCACATGCCACTCCTCATACACTCACTGTGTGAAGTACATGTGGTTCATGTAGTGGAAATATCATTGTTGCTCCCTCTCCACATAGGTCTAGGAGGCCTAGATATGGTCTAGTTGCGTCAGGAGTTCAGTCCCGAGCACACGTCACTTCATGTGACATGTAGAAGGGGAAGGGGGAAGGTCTTGTCATTTGCCTCCATGGATACATTGCATCTTCCATGCATCAGTTTTGGAACTTCACTCTTCATGGGAAAATTCGGTTGTGTGTATCCAAGTCAGCATGATCGTAGATGAGGTTCACTGCTACAAAATAAGCATGAGTAGGTAGCACAAATACAACTCAACTATGTTAGAATAGCTTGTGGAAGATTCCATTCTCCTTTACAATCTTTAGGTTTGTAGAATACATCGATCAGATGTGATGGTTTATGAGTCATCACTACGGTGAAGGGAATGTGGGTGTAGCCCAAGTAATTGATGACTCCTCCCTTGTAAATTTTGAAGCTTTGTTTTGGTGTTATTGATTGTGCATATGCTCAATGTGTGCACTACCACAAATGTAGGGTTCTTCATTTAGATAACACCATAGGCAGTAAAGATCCATTGTGGTGACAACACTGGATGCACCCGTACAGCAAAAAATGGTGCATGCAAGAATGTGGTGAAGGTACTAGACTATAGGTCTATGGATGAATGATTCCTTGATGTTGTGAGGGGATAAAGGGATCTCCTAGGTGATGTCATCCCATACCTATTCATACTTGTACTACTTTGATGGGTGATTCTGTATATCTTCAATGCATTTCACATGCCATTACATTTCAGGTGTTGGAGAAGATGGTAAGTGAGGTTGTCATTGTCAAAAGAATGCTCCTCCCCAAACATTACAAATGAGAAACTACACTCCCCATCTCTATTGAAGTAATTAACAAAGGAAATAAGAAACTCTAGTGTCTGCTCTAGGTAGACAGGTCACACAATGAAAAAGAAGGCAGAGATGTGATCTTGAAGGAGAATGTGCATCACAGAGTTGTAGATGCCTAAGTTCTAGTGTGTCTTGGGGAACACATAGCGAGTGACTTGTACCCTAGTGGACTCGATGACCTTGTGCCTCTTATGATGTTCATGGGTGATGAGACTTGTACTTGGCCAAATGTGGGGCCTTTTGAAGGTGTAAGGTAGTCTCACGGCCTCACAACTCACCCCTGGACTGTAGTGGCATCAAGGGATGACTGGCGGTGGAAATACTATGCAAAGCATTAATATCCTCTGTTAGCTACTCAACTGGAACTGCATATGGCTATATGTAATCCTCATAGAGGACTTTATCATGCCCCATCTCATCAGAGTGGGGGTAATTTGTTTGGCAAATTCCACTTCTAAATATATATGCCATCTTTAGAAGCACATAATAGGAGCAAAGGAGAGGGAAAGTTTTCATTTTCACTTTTCCATTTCCCTTAGGAGAGTAGAAGGGGTTCATCTTATGTAGTTTCCTATGGCCCGACACTCCAATGGGATGTTCAAAGTCACTTCCTCATTTCGTTGACATCTTGGTTGCTATAGGGGTCTTGATTGGCTGATCAACTATAGTGGTCCGCCCATCAGGAGGAACCCTTCGCTTGTTGCTGACTACTGGTCAAGTAATCAGTTGTGCTATTTGGCTGATTAGGAAAGATGTTGTGGGTTGTGTTGAACTTAGATTAGGTGACCAAGGCCACTGGTTGGGGAATCAACTATGAGATGTGCACCCTATAATACTTTGGTTTAACAATTAGGTGTAGGTGTCCGACCGATCTGAAGGGTCATAGGGAATTCAAAAAAGCCAATGTCAGGAGACCAAGAAGATGGTAGGGCTACTAGTTGGGACATCATTTAGCAGCATGGTCGGGAGACTAAGGGATGTGCTCGACCAATCTAGGATCAGAGAAATGCCTCAGTGGAGAAAAAGGTGGGACAATTTCATTGAGAGGCCAATCCTATGGCAACCCATCACGTTAACGAGATTACTCAAAATCAAAACAAAATTGATCACTAATTAACCATATTACTAAAAAAGTGCATAATTCAAACAAATTAAACTTCTCAAACACATCTAAGAACATTTACATATCAGTCCATCAACTTACATAAAAGTACATACCATTACATGTATCTTTGAAACTTTTCCATGGCCTTAGCCACAACATGTATATCAAAGATATAGTCAACATATTTACATCATGTACAACATCAACATAATCCAAAACTCCATTTGATGTACATTATCCACAAAAATTTCTCACTCAGGCCTAAGAATACAGGGACGAATCTAGGACAGACTAGACAACTATAGCCAACCTTCTTCCTCTATTGATCTCCAAGTTGTTCCTCCTCACTACCATAGGTCTGAAGATGCTGCTAACAATAATATAAAATGATGTGGTGACCGACAAGGTGAGACCCATTTCCCAGTGGGAGGTATAACTCTCAACAACATTTATTGCTTACAATAGGTAAATCAAATAAATAGATAAAGCAAGAATATTACAAAATTGAAAGATTAACATAATAGTCAAATGAGAAGATAGAGAAAACATGATTTGTACATTTATTTCTCTTACCACATTATACACCATCTAAATATTATAAGAGACAAAGCAAGGGTTATCATCCAATGTGAATCATTGAATAACACTAACATATATGCTACATGGCTGAATTACATATTTTATTTAGCCATGGGGAGTTTGAGGCATACCAGTCAATCTTCCAGTTGACTATTGCAAAGTCACAATTAGCTCCATACAAGATCTAGGAGAGCCATATTATGAAGATCTCTTACCCTCGATCAATACGATTCTATTGCAATTACATATCAGTCAAACGTCAATCAACCTAGTACGCCCTGGTTAGACAAGTAATGACAGTAGAAACTAGGATATTCAACCCTATCAATGAGGTACAACTACAGTCATCCTCAATTACATCACATACATATATATATATATATATTCATCTGAGACACGACCTCCACTGTTCTCCAAGAACTTGGAATCAGGATAATCAACATATGCTCATTAGTATGCGACTCTAAGTTCCCCTTATGGAATACTCATTTTACTATCTAGCATGTCTAGACACTAGAATAGTTCTATAGCACATGGCACTACATGATTAGGGTTTCACTTGATTAGTTAAGCCAATTGGGTGAAATCGGGCTGCATCAATCAAGTTACATACAAACAAATTATTGTACTTATAAGAATCATTGTTATATAACAATTCTAGAAGATATAAACGTATGAAACACATTCCTCATAACAAAATCATAGTATACAAGTCCATTGTCGTCCTTGAAAAAGACCAACTTCCATTAGGGTTCATAACACCCCACAACATCCATTCATGCCATACAACATTACTTCTTGTAAGAATGCCATCATCATTCAACACTTTTTGCAGAGGATTCAACATGTAACTAACACACTTGTTACCTTCAAACCCAACATAAGGGCTCATCAATCACATAAATTATGATATTTACAAGAGTAAGATTATATGGTTACATTTAGCATTATGAGTGTATTCAATCATCAATCCAACATTAGAAGAAGATAATTAGATTAATCTATCATCAATTACTATTGTAAGGAGGGTACAAAGATGGCATATACTTGGACAAACCATCAATTCATTACCACTCTTAGGTAACCGCTCGATTCTTTTATCACATATAGAAATATCATCGGTTCATTCTTAGACTTAATCAAACACATACATTCTTATACCTAGAATTCCCATCAGATTGTTGAAGTACTTAGTAAAAAACAAAACCATCAAACTATTAAAGCACGTAACCAAAGAATAACCATCATATCATTGATAGAATTAACCAAGAACAACACCATCAAATCATTAATGTTACTTAGCCAAAAACATAACCATCAATTCATTATTGGATTTATCTAAAAACAAAGCCATCAAATCTTTACGGTACTTAGCCAAAAACAAGACCAATAGATCTTTAGTAGGCAGCAAAATGATCGGATTATGTTCTTGGTAAATCATCATTTTATTTACTAAGTAAAACTGTCAATTTCTATACCTAGTGAAACCATCATTTCATTCACCAATAGAAATAATCAACCATACACTGAGTAAAGGTCATCAGTTTAGAAACCAACTAGTGTCATTTATTCTTACACTAAGAAACTTCATCATTTCTTACTCTTAATAAAGCCATTGTTTCAAGAATAAAGCAAAGCCATTGATTTATAGATTAAGTATTAACCATCAATTTCAAAACTAAGTAAAAAACACTTGATTTCTACACTAAGGGGAAACTGATTCTTTACACTAAGTGAAAACCAACATTTCCTAATTTCAAGACCAAGGCACTCCAATATAGAAGATGACACACTCACATGGTCTAAGGATAGTTTAACAACACACAACTATCATACATGTATCTAAAAGTGCACAAAATTGAGATCGTCTTTCTTCATAAAATCATGTTTATAGGGTAAGGTCTATATAGAGCAAGTTAAAAGGAAGCAAGAAATGGGTTGAAGGTTATATAACTCACTTGAAGGATGAAGATGGACATACAAACAACAAGGTGACTCAATAATATAAGATGAAACGCTAACTTGAACCCCCAAATCTCCAAAACAGATCCTCTCCTCAAGAACAATATAGATCTACAAAATTGAGAGAAGATAAGGGTTTCTTCAACCACATGCATGAGTTTCCATCAAGATATTCTAGGGTTACACCCATGGATGAAGAGATAAGAAGGAGAACAATAAGAAAAACTAGGTTAGACAAGAAGATCTTACTTGATTAGGTCAAGAAACCGGGTTAGAAGGCTCCAAACAACCTTAGAGATGCTTGGTCCAAACCTTAGAGAAACAAACATCCAAGATTCACCCAAAATTTGTCCCCAAGGAGTTTTTCTTTCACAAAAAAATCATCTAAAGTTTCTCTAGAAGCAAGAACAAGAAAATAGGTGCAAAGGCTTCATATGGGAGAGCGGTGAAGGGTATGTATATCCAAGAAGAGAGAGAGAGAAAGGGGGTCAAAAGGTTGAAAAACTAGCTTTTTTTTTGAAAGGGGGACGGGAAGTCCTATGATTGGGACTCCCCGATGCTACCATTAACTAAGTAAATCCAGATTTACAACCGACTGCGAAATCAAAGGAAAATGACTCGACAAAGAAAAACTAGCAGACTGACCCCGACGAGCCAGGTTGGCCACCTCATGGGCCACTCTATTACATCTACGATAAACATGACTCAAACTATAGAAAGCAAAATATTGCCTCAACTCCTTGATGTCTTCCGTAATGTCTCCGACATAATCCAGACGTTCCTTCTTGGATGTGCAAGCTTGAACGACCTCCATAGAATCCGTCTCCAGCTCAATGGCATCGTATCCTTTTGTGGTTGCCCAAAGCATCGCTGCTCTCACCGCTAGTAGCTCTGACATGGCGACACCCATCCCTGTGCTAACCTTCTCTCCCGCAACTTCTACAAGACTGCCCGCATCATTCCTAACAGCCCAACCAATCCCCACCCCTCCATCCTCCCCTATAGACGCATCTACGTTGAGTTTCAACTTCCCATGCATGGGTTTCCTCCATCCTCTCCGCTCCCCATCAGCACTCCCCGATTCTCCTCTCCTCTCCCCTCCCAGCTGCCCGCTTGCTCCCCTTCGGTTCTGGTTCCCGTCCGTGCTGACTTCACCCCGCCACGCCACGGCGCTCCTGCTCCCTCCCAATTCTGCTGCAGTGCTACCTCCCCCCATGCAGCTATTCCCCTCCCGCAACGTCGCCCCTCTACAGCTTGCTCGCACCTCTTCAGCTCGTCCCTCATTCGACCTGCTGTCCCTCATACCCCCTCCTTCCCTCTGTTCCCACCTGACGTCCCCCATTCCCCTGCGTTGCTCCCTATCTGCTGCCCTCCCTTCCGCTTGCCCGATCTCGTCCCTGCTGCAAGTGTCCTGCATGGTTGCCTCCGGTTCTGCCTCACCCCCCGGCCATACTCACCCGCTACCCCCGTAGCGCACCATCGTCCTAGAAATCCGTAGCTGGAAGCTGCTGCTTACGTCGCTGTTCTGGAAAAACTGGTGGCACCGGATCCTCCACGCCATCCACATGCCCACTACTATTTCCTCTGTTTCGGTTACCGGCCTCCCCTCCAAAGTTGCCTTCGTGGATGTTATAATATCTGCGTCTTTAGCGTCTCCCACCCATTTTTGTACCTCTCTCCTTGTATGTTCCCATACCTACACCGCACTAGGACAACGGAAGAGCATATGAGGAATTATTTCCTTCTCAGCCCCGCAAAGTATACATGTACCATCTTCCATACAATGTCTATCAAGGAGCCGCCCCTTCGTCGCAAGACTGCCCGTGCTTGTCCTCCACAAAAAATGAGCTGTTTTTGGTGTCCACCTGCCATGCCAGATATATTTCCATAATGAATCCCCATGTTGGTGTGCAAAGGTCATTGCTTCTTCTCTCCCCAATAGCCCCAACCAGTAGGCTGATCTAATAGTGAATCCACCATCCCTTGAAGGCCACCACATAATAGTATCCTCTTTGTTCCTTCTGCTCCTAGGAATAGCACAAATTCTTCTCGCATAGCTTTCTGGGAAACATTCATGGATTCTTCCTTCATCCCAACATGTGCCGTCTTCTGTCATGAGATCTCTAACACTACTATAATCAGGTCCATCCTCCCTTCTGAAACGTGCAAGAGTATATCCCTTCCCTGGCAGCCATCTATTTTCCCATATGTTTACCATCACCCCATCACCCACTCTCCACTGCATACCTTCCTTTAGAAGTGCCTTCGCACCCCATAGGCTCCTCCATGTGAAGCTAGGATTGTGTCCCCTTCTTGCCTCCCATATAGATGTTCTGGGAAAATACTGGGCTTTAAGCACTCTAGCCACAAGGATTTCTGGGTTTTTTTTCTATCCGCCATAGATTCCTAGCCAAGAGCGCTTGGTTGAAGGTAGAGAAGTCCCTAAAACCAAGGCCCCCCTGTCTCTTTGGCCTGCACATGTTTTCCCAGCTCACCCATGATATTTTCCTTTCTTTATCTTTTGCTCCCCACCAGAATCTAGTAACCATCCTTTGGATCTCTGCTATGGTTCCCTCTGGCAACTGAAACAAGCTCATCACATAGGTGGGTATTGCTTGTGCCACCGCTTTTATAAGCACTTCCTTTCCTACTTTTGATAGGAGCTTCTCCGACCAACCCTGCAACTTCCTCCAAATCCTATCTTTAATGTAACTAAACACCTGCTTTTTCGACCTTCCCACGGCTGTTGGGAGCCCCAAGTAACTGGCATGTCTGTCCACCACCCTCACTCCTAGGAGCTGCCTTAACTCTTCCTGTCTATCTGTTGTTATCCCTTTGCTGAAAACGACCTCCGTCTTTGAGAAATTTATCCTCTGTCCCGATGCCTGTTCATATTGGCTGATTATTTCAGCTATTTTCAGGCATTCATCGGTGGTAGCTCGAGCAAAGAGAATGCTATCATCTGTGAAAAAGAGATGTGAGATAGAGGGTGCCCCTCTGCTAGGCTTGATGCCATGCAGAAGGTTGTCGCTAGTCGCACTAGAAATCAAAGTGGAAAAAGCTTACGCACATAAAATGAAAAGATAGGGAGAAAGAGGGTCACCCTGTCGGAGCCCGCGTGAAGGCGTTGTGCTTTGGGTTCTGTCTCCATTGAAGGCGAACATATGGCTAACGGAAGATATGCATTCTTGGACCTTTGTCCTCCATTTCTGTCCGAACCCCATTCTCTCCAAAATAGCATCAAGAAAATCCCACTCCACTCGGTCATATGCTTTTGACATATCCAGCTTCAAAGCAAGGCTGCCTTTTTTCCTCCCCTTATCTCTCTTCATGTAATGGAACACTTCATAGGCGATGAGGGCGTTATCTGTGATCAATCTCCCTTGCACAAATGCACTTTGATTCTCCGATACAATGTTGTTCATCAGCGGTTTCAGCCTGTTCGCAATGACTTTGGATGCTATCTTGTAAATCACATTGCATAGACTAATAGGCCTAAACTCCCCTATAGTTTTGGGCGTATTAGTTTTTGGAATAAGCACCACTAATGTGTCATTCACCTCCTCTATACTCCTCTCTCCCCTCCACCACCCTTTGATATAGCTCGACACGTCCTTCCCGACCACACTCCAATAGTTTTGATAAAACATTGCTTTCATGCCATCTGGCCCCGGTGCCTTGTTTGGATGCATCGGTTGTAACGCTGCCCAAATTTCCTCATCCATTATATCCCTCTCCATCTCCTCCCGTTGGGTATCTGATATCATTCTCCGCAGCCCCCTAATAGCTACTTCAAAACCACTAGGATTGCTGGATTGGAAAAGTTGTGCAAAATATCTCAGGATGATTGCTTTGATGTCCTCCTCTTGTGATCTCGGGACCCCTTCCTCGTCCTCTAGACTCTCAATCCTATTCCTCCGCCTTCTTTTAGATGTTTTTTGATGGAAATATGCCGTGTTCCGGTCCCCTTCTTTCAGTTCCTTCACTCGTGCCCGGGCTGCCCAATACTCCTCATTTTTTTGTAGCCAATACTGGAGTTCTTTAGATTTTTCTTCTGCTTTGTTCATATTTCTTTGGTCCGGTGGCAGTGCTTGCAGCGCCTTTAGCTCATTTTCCAGTTCCTTAACCTTCCTTTTCCTCTCTCCGAACTTCTCAGCCGCCCATGCTCCTAGGCCCTCTTTACATCTCCTCAACTTTGTACTCAGCTCGCTCCCTTCATCCTCTTCCCAAGCCTCCTTTATGATGTCTCCACAGCTTTCCTCCCCCACCCACATTGGCTCGAACATGAAATGCCCTCTCCTTTTCCTTCTGAAGTCCCTCCTATCCGCCTTTAGAATGATGGGTGCATGATCCGATTCATATATAGGAAGATGAAAAACTTTGCAGTATGTGAATATATTCCTACATTCAAAATCCGGCAGAAATCTATCCAGCCTTTCTTGTACCAGAGTCCTTTCAGTCAGTCCCCTCTTCCACGTGAAAGTATTTCCTTCATACCCAACCTCCATCAACTCGCAGTCATCTATCACATCACAAAAATTCTGCATGATTTTTTCCTCCTTCGGCGGTCCTCCTTTCTTTTCCGAGTTTGACGTAATCTCATTGAAGTCCCCAAAGAAAATAACCGGTTCATCTATCTCTGCCTTCCTCTTTCTCATGAGCTCCCAAGTCCTATACTTGTTCGCTTGATCAGCCCATCCATAGATGCCCACTGCTCTCCAAACTACCTCGCTATTTGGTTCTTTGACCCTCACTGTTACATGCCTTTGTGAATAGTTGATCACCTCCACTTCCGCTTCCTTCCACCAAAAGCCCATCCCACCTGCTCGACCCTCACTGGAAATACACAAACCCTCCTTGTACCCACATCTTCTCTTCACATCTTCCAACTTCCTATCTGCAATCATAGTTTCCATCAAGAAAACTATATTTGGACGTTCTCTCCAAACCCAAGCCCGGAGAGCCTTGCACGTGTTAGGGTCGCCCATCCCCTGACAGTTCCAGCTTAGGATTTTCATTGTCCTTCGCGGGATTGGACTCCGCCAATCTCCGCTACTTGAGCCGTAGTGGCTCCATAGTTGTCCCTCTCCACTCCATTGAAACCCCTATATCGTTTTCCACCTACACTCTCCATAGGTAGATCATCTAGATCCATGTCGCATGCATCTCCCTCCCTCACCCTCTTCCCTATTGATTGCTCCCACACTACCTCCACGTATGGGATCCCCAGCCTCGCCCCCCTACTCATTTTGTAGACCCAAGGATGATGTTTCTTTTTTCCCTTTGTCTGTTTTGTCACGTGCCTCGTCCTCGAACATGCGTCTTTCCTCCTCTGTGCTCTTATGACCATTCTTCTGGGATCACCTATAGTGCCTCCGTTGCTTCCATTTTCTTTGGGCGATTGAAGTTCCATGCATCTCCTTTGTTCCTGTATATCCTCCTCCCTGTTCCTTGTTTGCATTGTTGTTTCCACGTCAGGTCTAGCCTCTGTTGGAACCCCCTCCTTCAGTTGATGCCTTTGTAGTTGTTGCACCTCTCCTTCCATCTCCTTGCTTTGTGCGCCATAGTCACCCTTTGCTAGTTGCCCGGACTCCCCCGATATTTCTTCTGGTGCTTCCTTGTCGAGGTGTATCCCTGCTTTCACCCTCGCGAGGTCCTCCTTCGAGTAGAGAACTGTTGTCGTGCCCTTCCGGTTCCCCGTAGCCCCTACAACATCGTCCTGGCCATGCACTACCCTTGCGTCAACCTTTTTGTTTTGTAGCCTCTCCTCCGTTCCCCTCTCAGACGAAAACGCCATGTCCGTCTCCTTATTCCGCTGCTCTCCCCACCGTCCACCTGAATTCCCGTTGTTCCCAGTCATCCGAACACCCCTGCGCTCCCCTTCAACCCCCCTCTCGCCGGCACTCCAGCAGTCCTCTTCTCGTCCCGACTCACCCCCTCCTTCCTCGTTTAGACTCTCCCCCTCCTTCCTCCGTCCCCCCCCCGGTGCTCCCCGTCCCCTCCCAACACTCCACCTTCACCCTTCCTTCCTCCCCCCATGCTACTCCCCTCATATTCTTCGTTCCTGTCCGAGCCTTTCTTTCCTGACGGTCCTTCCTTTCTGAAAGTCAGTTTCCGCCTCGCCCCACCGATCACCTCATCCCTGTTACCTTCGGTCCGCTGCTGTCTCCACGGAGATGCCCGGAGCCAACGCCCTCATCTCTGTTGGTTCTCACCGCCCTCTACGCTATTGCTGCAGTCCCGATCGACGTGTCCGATCATACCACAACAGAAGCAGAACATGCCAAGCCGCTCATATTTCACGTCCACCTCCACGATGCTCCCGCTTTTGACTCGGAGCTTTAGGGTTTTCCGCAGCGGTCGTGATACATCCAACATTATCCGGACTCAGATGGAAGAGTCCCACCCCGAATAGTCTCTATCCGTCACCACCACTCTGCCGACGCGACCGGCGATCTCCTTCACCATCGCCTCTCCGCGGTACCCCATTGGAACGCCGTAGAGCCTTATCCAGAAAGGCGTTTGATTAATCTTCATCTGTCCCGGTTGTTCCTCTTTATCCACCTCCTTGAAAAGCAAAAGGCGGCCATCAAAATTCCAAGGAGCCTCCTCCATAACCCGCTGCCTGTCTCGCCAGTGCGAGAACTGAATTACAAAATTGTCTCCTTCGAGCTTCTTGAACACCACCGTCTCCCTGAGACTCCACGCTTGTGTTAGTGTTCTCTCCATAGCCTTAAGGTTGTAGGTTCGGTCAGTAAGCAAGCGCCCCACCAACGCCAGGTCCGTTGGGTCTTCCTCCTCTTCACCGTTGCTTGCCAAGTTCCCGTCTATCGGTTCCTCCTCGTCATCCGTCAGGTGCAATCCTGCATAACGTTCCGCTAGATCCGACGCCATAGAGCCAGAACCCAAAGCACTCCTCCACGCTTGAACCTGCAAGGGAGAAACCCTAATCTAAGGGGGGAGGACGTCCACGGCTTGCGTGCCCTAATCGCCAGAGCGAGAAGGAGCAAGGGGACGGGCTGACTCTTCCGTTTAAAGTTTGTGAGTTAAATAATTAGCATAAATATAAACTAAAAAGTGAAGATGTCATAATAAAATTAACAAAATAATTATGACAGTGAGATATTTGAATTGTATTTTGACAATAATATCCCAATAAAACTATTTAACAAAAAAAAGTTGATTGACGCAAAATTTTTTGCCTTACAACAACATTGTTCTTTCATTACCAATACCAAACATCATCAAAATATATGTATTAAACTATACTAGATCCACTATAATCTATCGATACATGTTATTACTGCAGTGACGTAAATAACATATAATGTGTTGAAACTAAGGGAATGTAATGGTGGAGGTATGTGGAGGAGATACTTGTTTAACGCTGACGAATCCTCAGTGGACAATTGTGTGGTGGCTTGATAGTATATATGCTAAGGGATGAGCTGGCTGAGCACAGAGCGGAGATGTGCCACCTTGTTGGGCGGCACAAAGGAGTAGCTCATATCCATCATTTGGGAGGGTGACATTAGAAGGGGACCTAGCAAAGATGTTAACGAGACAACAACTCTAGGTGGCGCTTGAGTTAGGTAGGCAGTTTCACAGCCTCAAAAGCAGCCAAGTTGTGCTACTTTCTTTGTGGAGACACACGTCCCAGACATGGCTAAATCATTGGCAGTAGGTGCACCGGTGATGCCGTCCTCATACATGTATTGTTGAGGCGTGCTCCACCTGAGCTTCCGGAGGTTCGATATGTCCCTAACGAGAGAGTCGTGCATATTCTTCTTCGGAGGCTCTCGATATGTCCCTCAAAGGAGTAATTAAAGGACGTGGTGTGGCATGGGTATGAAGGCCATTCAGGTACTTTCCCAGGAGTATAGATTCACACTCCTCGGTGATCTTTGCCAGACATAGTAGGTGTGAAGAAGTTCAGGTCATTCACCAGGGCTTTATAGTAGACATCAAGAGGTCGATCACCTTGCTGCTTAGGTAACAATTTTGATTATGTAGTGTAGGAGGAGCGAAATCCATTCTTCAGCATAGAACTGCTTCATTTCCTACCACATTGTTTTAGCATTACGATGAAACATGTATCCAACCCACAACTTGGGGGTTCCATCCTACCCACAACCGACGGAGGATGCGACTGTTGTTGGTTGCCTAGATGGGTTTATCTTCATGTTTCACAGGTTGATTGTTGGTGTTGTAGCTGAGGTTGCTTTGCAACTTCAAGGTGTAGACTGCATTGATCCACATGACGTCGTGGCTGTCATTAAGTTTAATAACGACAAAGATGATTGGTAAATCGTTGTGAATAGTAGCAGGAGCTGGGGTAGCTTTATCTGCAGCCATAAAAGCATATACAATTCACTGAATGTAGCTAAACTAAGAGCAAGCTATCAGAATGTACGAACGATCAAATATATAAATAAACCATAAAAAAATGAAGAGCAATTCTATAGGGATGGAGACCCTAACAAAATACTGCACATGAATAAAATATAAATAATAAGACGTAAGGGTCGTACCTCTTACTGCAACAATTACAAGTGACCAGGTTTTCGTAGGCCCAAACTCATGTCCGGGATTTAATTTGAGTCATTGGAAGTATTTGGCCCATATATTCATTAAGCTGCAGGCCCAATTATCCACGCCACATTAAATGCTCATATTTATGCCAGCCCCAAAACCATTAAAACCCAATAGATAGTAAGGTTGATTACCTTGTTTGTATTAGCAGCGTTTCTGAGATCAGAATGTTATGGCAGCGTAACCTTCAAAAATTAAATGCCATTCACACAATAACATTCACAACATTGTCAAACACAGTTCTAGTACATCACATTATCCACGACATGTTGTAGCTTTGACTATAAAAACACCACTGTTGGAGAAAAATTGTAAAACCACTAGGATTATGACGAATCCTTACAATTAAATCAATCCAAAAAAGATTAACTACTCTTCATTGAAATAAAATACACATTGTTGTTCACCGTATAACCATCACACATCGTGAACTTTGTTATTTGATGTAAAATTCTTCACATAACAAATAGAAGACACACTTTTAATGTTTGCGGTATTGACACATACAACCATTGACAACAAAATACTATTCACTCTTACAGATTCAAGTGGTATGCTCGTCAAACATCTCATTCAGCTGGAATTAATATGCTATAAACCCCGAGTGGAGTTGATGGTTGTCATCAACAATGAAACAATATCCTCTAAACTCCAACATGACGTTTACAAGACCAGGAGCAAAGCTTTGTTGGCACCAAACTGTGAGCTCTACAACCAACATTTCATGGTATTACTTTGTTAGCATAGCATAAATACTCTTTTGAAGGTGCATTTATTTGTTATGAATGTAACAAAAATTGAAGATTGCAACTACCAAAATTATGACCAAATGATATAGTGACACTCATGTTTACATAAGAGCTTGTTGTAAAATTGTATAGATAACATAACTTAATAAGAATATTCATTATGTTTGAGATCATAGACTACTATGTTTAATCCTTAGTGACTATTCTCAGACTCTTATCTAGGTGACTATGCACTAAAGATCATGATAAAATTATTGTTTTATTGAATCTAATCCATTTATTATTTATTTTTCTCATTTGCCTTCCGCTTGGATTCACAAGTCATGGTTCTCCAATGTTTCAAAAATTCTCACATCTACTAAAGCAACACAAGAAAGGAATTTTTTTTAATCTGCATCTCTTATTTATAAAAAAAATTAAAGACACAAGGTAATGGTCAGACACACCGCGCCAGTTTCAATGTTTTTTGAAATTCAAAGAGAAGCCATGGTATAAAATATCTTAATTTTGATTGAAATAGTTGAAAATTACCCAGTTCTCTAGGTAGTCGAATGAATTCCAAACATGGTGGAAAACCAAGATCATGTTGGCCTTATTCTCATCGTTGCAGTTATGTCCCCACGATAAAATAATCACAGAATGAGCTTTCCATCTCCCATGAATTTCCAAGTCTTCTACTTGCTTCCTAGATCCAGAAAATCAACAAGAAGGCACTCAATTGATGGTGTTGTCTATAGAAGAGTTGAGAAGGGACAAGACCACAAAGGTTTGGAGCATATTTGGTGTGTAAATCATGACCATAAAGGACCAAACTGTGAAGTTAAACTAAGAGAATTCATTAAACTCTCACACCATGTTGATGATGATCATGAAGGAGCTAACTTCTAAAACTTAGCTTATAAGAGAATTCATTAACCTCTTACACCATGTTATCAAATAAGATACCCATGGAAGATGAGTAATTTAAGAACTCAAGTGTCATGAGTTATAATTGAAAAATATGGAAGCTCAAGAAAAGATAGGAAAGAAAGTAAAAAAGATATGGGATGTTGGCATTGAAACATGCTCTCTCCATGATTATATTAGATTAAGGTGGGGGTCTGGCTCCTAGCCTGGGAAGGAAGGCATAGAGCACATTGCACCCAATGTCATTGCTCAAGCTCCATTAGTGTTGGTCATAAATATATACATTTTATATTCTTACAAGTATTTGTCCAATGTATACATGTATGTAGTGGTATTATATGACCCTGTTCTAGTCTTCAATATTCAAACTCCCTTATGTAACAAAACATAGCTATACTTTCATGGATGGAATTCTATTGTCTTCATCGGGAGGGCACATAGTTTATTACCTCAGCTAAAAAAAATATCAATTGCATAGGAATTGAGAAAGGGAGGAGTTTGAAAGATAGTTCATAATTGCATAATAAATGACGCACAAAGTAAGACAGTCTATTTCGTACAAAATCTAGTGACATCTTCCTTGACCAAGTCACGCCCTAGAAATTGTCTCATTATACTTAGAGTGATATGATGTATGTATAAAATATAGTTAGTTTGTTGCCTTCTTTATTACATTATTCACCTTGGGTTATCCTCATGATGGCCTCCAACATTAGATCAATACAATGGGTCGCACATGGTGTAACATCCCTGACCTGGGTTATGCTTTAATCCTAGGTGTTTTGTTTAATAAAGATAATTATATGCTTTCTATTATCTTTTGAAAAGTAATTAAGGCTCAATAGGAACTTATGTTTCAAGTTTAGTCCCGATTGAATGATGTTTGAGCAATTTTCCTTTATTTTGGACCAAAGTGCAATTTACCCAAATTGAGGGGATATAATGCAAAATGTCACATGTTGAATGTACCCCATGTGTTTAAGCATCATAAGAGATAGAATGATGCTAAGTGATGCTTGTGGAAAGCCTAAATTCCATGTTTGAACTTGTTTGAACAATGTTGGAGCATTGTGCACCAATTTTGGTACAAGATGTAATTTACCCAAAATGTGGGGATGATATACAAATTACCACCTCTAGAGTGTTCCTACTTCCTCTATGTATCATTTAGAGGAGAGATAATGAATGATAAACCATGTTTGAATCACTTATGAGTGATGGTAATCTTGGTGATGAAATGACCAAGAAAAGGGTTGAATATGAAAGCTTAACTTGAGTTGTATCAAGTTGAAAAGCCTATATATGAGTGCCTATTAGCCAAGGAGCCTTGAGAAAAGCCTCATATCGTTTTGAGAGCTCTTGTAAAAGGAGATATCGTGCAAAGCACCTCAAGGAGGTGAGGTGTGTTGGCCAACAAGTTTCCTTAGAAAAAGTGTATCGACTTGACTTAAAATAGTGATTAAACCTAGATAACTTATCAAAATGGATAAGTAATGGACGAATTTGCATCTCTAGATGATTCTCAACCTTTTTGCATGTCAAGATTAATGTTGATGCATGCATGCACACGTGTCACCCATGCATGACACGTGGCACCTACTAGCTCAAAATAATGACACCTCATTTTTTTTCCTTCCTTCATAAACAACAAGTATATATACCCCTAGTTTCACCCCTTGGTGCAATTTTTCGACCCTTACCACCCTCCTACCCTAAGGTATCGTGCATAGAGCTCCAATATCGTGAAGGGATGTTGTGGTATCGTGCATGGGTCATGGGATATCTCCCATAGCAAAAGCATATCGGTCAAGTAGGTAATATCAGCCATATAGAGTGATATCGGCCATAGTGACGTGTTTTTGGCCCCAAGTGAGTGGCATATCGGCCACAAGTGGTGGAATATCGTGCAAGGGATGTGAGGTATCGTGCAAAGGTGCTGAAGCAAGAAGGAGCTCAAATATTAACCCTAAGGTGAGGCCATGATCATCTTCAACCTTGGATTGAAGCATGATTTTAGGGTTTTGATCTTCCTTTCTTTTCTTCTTCACCAATTTCTTATCCATGGTGATTCCTTGTATATGAAGGAGTTGTGAACGAGCCTTTGACTTTTGATAAGTTATCCTAAACCTTAGTAACGTGGATCTTTGGAGCTTGGAGCTTTGAAGTTGTTCTTAAGGCGGGTTATATAACTTGAACTCAACCATGTTATTATTCTTCACCTAAATTGCTATAATTATTGAAATACTTTTAATTCCGAAATTTCCTGAAGTAGTTGATGAAATTATGAGTTCTAGTAATTTCTTAGACCTATTTCCATGAATTATATTAGTTAGAACAAAGGTCTAGAGCTTGAATAATATGGAATCACTTTGTAAAGTGATATCAGGTTCAAGTATATGCTCAAATAACCCTAACCCAATATGGGTATGTCTTGCCCGATATGTCTTGCACAAGATGCTTGCACGATAGGAAGTCTAGAATAGACTCCATACAAGATACAAAGATAATCTTATACTTGTAAGATGACAAGAAACCCTAATTTGGGTAACCCGATATAAGTAAAGTGTAACAAGTGCTATTACACGACATGGTTGCATGACATGGTTGCACGATGGGGTTGCACGATACACAACCCTAGACGATATGGTAACCCTAACCCGTCATGGCTAACCCTAGATAGTGACTAGCCTGATAGGGTGATTGAATGTACTTCTAGCCCGACATGGTGATGGGTTGATACCTGATAAGTATCATGGGCGACGCATACATATACCTTTTGCCGTTATGAGGTCAAGAAGATACCTCATGCCCGATATGGAGACAAGTGCAAATCCTAACCCGATATGGTGAGTGTTCATACACCTCCAACCCAAGACACCTTGTAAAGGTGAGAGTAAGACACTCTTAGGAGTAATGAGTGTAACACCAAGTAATGGTATGCCTAATACCTTGATAGGTGAAACACCTAAAGTGGTTGATAATGGTTAATCCTATATCAACAATGTATCAACCTGAGATGAGTCCATATCAATTGATGATGGTTGGACAATTCAAATGTATGACTCATGATCAATACACTACAGAATAAATGTGATGGGCTAGTGCATAAAGTATTAGGATGGGAAATACCCTAATACAAGATAAGATGATGAACTTAAGTTAAAAGTGATGAGGGAAGTGATACATCAAGACATGATAGATATCACATCCAACATTTCAAGGTTGATGTACCTTGATGCACCTTAAATACAATATACTTGGATGAGTAACACATAAAGTGTGTTATGTCAATTGTTACATTGAGATGTAATAAGTTTAATGCACTTTGATAAGTGTGGGATAACATACCTTGAGAAAGGGTTAAGCCAAGTTAATATAGTATGATGTAATCATACCCTGATAAGGATGAGAGAGGAACTCATACCTTGTGTTGATGATTCATTTAAAGATAAATGATGAGAATAAATAAGTATGATTGAATACTTATGATATTAATGTTTGCTCCTAGATGTGTGGAGCAATGAATTAGGGATTGATCATTGATAATATGATCTTGAAAACCTAAATGGTTAATAATGGAAAACCCTAACCCTAATGATGGGAAGGTTGTATTTCTCTTATTGCATAAGACTTGTAAGGCATGTTAAATACTTGTATAACAAGTATAATGATTAATGGCCTTGTGAGCCATGTGAATAAGTTGTTGCCTAGTGAGAGGTAACAAGATGTGTAATGGCCTTGTGAGCTATGTGAATAGTTGTTGCCTAGTGAAAGGTGACAAGATGATTAATGGGCCTGGTGAGCCATGTTAATAGCTGTTGCCTAATGAGAGATGACAAGATGTTTATAAAAGTCTCATGAAAGGAATGGTAATGTGCAAAATAAACTAAGGGAAATGGAAACTAGTAACTTCATAATAATAATAAATGGTTATAATAATAATGAAATCTTAATCATACATGCTTTATGCTTATAGCCAAATAAGGGCTATAGTGTTTTGAAGATGTTTAAAGAAGATAAGAGGAACACTTGTAGTACGTAAAGAATGTGAATAGATATGATGGCTTGCCCCAGGGTATAATGCCTAGTAAAAGGATGTGACAACTAATAATGAATTTAAGGGATTGATATCCCATAACGAATGTGTAATCAGGTTTGGTTAAAGTCCAATACTTGGCAGAGGCTCAATGCCTGTAATCAGGATTGGTTAAAGTCCAATGCCTGGCGGTGTAATCAGGATTGGTAGAGTCCAATGCCTGGCGGTGTAATCAGGTTTGGTTAAAGTCCAATACTTGGCAGAGGCTCAATGCCTGTAATCAGGTTTGGTTAAAGTCCAATACCTGGCAGAGGCTCAATGCCTGTAATTAGGATTGGTCAAAGTCCAATGTCTGGCGGTGTAATCAAGATTGGTAGAGTCCAATGTCTGGCGGTGTAATCAGGTTTGGTTAAAGTCCAATACCTGGCAGAGGCTCAATGCTTGTAATCAGGTTTGGTTAAAGTCCAATACATGGTAGAGGCTCAATGCCTGTAATCAGGATTGGTTAAAGTCGAATTCCTGGCAGTGTAATCAGGATTGGTAGAGTCCAATGCCTGGCGGTGTAATCAGGTTTGGTTAAAGTCCAATACCTGGCAGAGGCTCAATGCCTGTAATCAGGTTTGGTTAAAGTCCAATACCTGGCAGAGGCTCAGTGCCTGTAATCAGGATTGGTTAAAGTCCAATGCCTGGCGGTGTAATTAGAGTTGGTTAAAGTCCAATGCTTGGCGGTGTAAGTATGTTTAGAAGAGTCCAATACCTGGAAGAGGCACAATGCCTGTAATGATACCACATGATGGGTAATACCCAATGCCTGTAATGATGACACAGGATTGGTAATAATCCAATTCCTGTATTAATTATGTATGAGTGCATGACAGATATAATTTCAATATATGTTTAAGCTGATTGGCTAAGGCCAATAGATAGAAACAAGAATAATTCATGGGTGGCATTTTAGGATAATATGTATCACAAGAAAATCTTGACATATTGATATGTTGATACAGTATGATAGATAAATGACATATATGTTCTCCCTATTCCTTATAAAGAGAATAGATGATTTACTGTTCTATTATGGATAGTTACAATACTTTAAAAAGATGAGAATGTTCTAAACTGCTTATCCTCTGCTCAGTTTAATACTATTTAACTGTGATAATAACATTGTTGGCGGAGAGTTATATCTCTCGCTGGGACAATTGTCTCACCCCGTGGGATCCACATTTTTTTAGGTGGACGTGTACGAGGGGGATTGAGACCGTACTGCAGAGAAAGAACAATAGCAGCAGGGACAGTAGTGACAGCTCATGTTGAGTGTATTGTCTGTCGTGTCTTGTAGATAGAAGTCCTATGTGTTGTCTTTGTACTCTCAGGTCCTTGGATTTAGTACGTGTTGGTTTTATGAATAATTTGAGATTTTGTCTTGTATGCCTCGAGGTTGATGTTGCTTTAAGTATATGTTGTGAGAAAGCAACTGTTATATGTTGTCCTTGAGAAGAAATGGTACAATGTATGTACAATATATGATCAATGTGCATATCAGGTTTTGGTTCTTCCTTAAAGAGTTTTCCTAGAAATGGATCTTTTTGCAAATAAAATGGTTTTAATTTTTAATGATTTTCATTAATCCACTGATTATGATTATTCTGCATAATTAGTAACGATTTGTTTGTCGGTTTGGCGACTGTCGTTACAGATGGATTCTAAAAAATTTTGGTCGCTTCTCATGTACTTCTCGACCTGTTGCAAAGTTGGTTGGAGCGTTGTCACTTACCACTTGCACAACATTTTCTTCTCCTACCTTCTCAATAGCAGTATCAACAAGATTACAGATATTGTACACCTCACTTGAAAAATCACCAACATTTAGAAAATATGTCCCTAGTCAACTTTTATTACAAATGTTCATAATACTTATATTGCACTTGTCCATCCAAGCATCTGTAACCAATGAGCAGCCATTTTTTCTCCATTCTTCCCTATGTTCTCTAAGTGAATCCTTTGTTGCTTCAACTTTGTGCCTGCATAAGATCTCCATCATTTCATAGTAAGAGGGCCCCTTCAAATTGACGCCATATTGTCCTATTGCTTCCATCATGACCTAGAAGATTTTATGGTGGGCGCTTTGTAAATTCTAAGTAACACCTAATACATGGCTTAGACTCACTGCGGATAACTCATTACTTATGATTCATGAGAAATGAGTGTTTGGTAGAGTTTTTCGAATGCTACTAAAAGAGAAAATAATATAAAATTGAGAACTGTGAGCAACAGTGTGTTTGACAACACAGTTGGAAGTGATTGATCTACTTCCTGTGATTGTCCATCCCTGCCTAAGCAATCATAGCCTCTTTGCCAAATAGAGCATACGATAGTTATATGTTCTTCTTGTTGTCCTTTTTCCTGATCGTGGGCCTTGTGCAACCTTCATATAGAGCTCAAGAGACATGGCTATATTGAGAGATGTGGAAGGAAGCACATAAAAAGATCACGAAGAAGGTAAAAAATATGGGGTATCTTGGCACAAAATGGTGCTCACTATATGATCAATTTATATTAAGTTGGGAGTGTCATTATTAGCCTAATAAGGAAGGCATAGCACTCAACACCTTTTCTCAAGCTCCATAATTATTGGTTATGGAATTTAGTCGCAACAAGCAGTGAATTATTTTGTTGAAATTGAAGGGCTTCGTATGCAAGTTCTATCCATACATGAAAATACACCAAGGTGCTAAGGCACCCAAGTTGGATTCCTTGGTGACAAGGCGTTCCTAGTCACACTTAGGACAACACATATATATTGAATATTAGATGTATTTTTCCATTATATACATATTTTTATATATTTACAAGTATTTCCCCATTTATAAATGTGTTCGGTGGTCATATATGTAGGTATATACATTTATGTATTAGTCAATACTCTTAAATAAAACCTAAAAAATGTGTTGTGCCCATTGTCCTTTGCCAAAGAAAGTTGTTTCCATACTAATAAAAGCACAAAGGCGCTAATGCACCCAAGTTGGGCGCCTTGATGACTAGGCATGCCTAGAGACACTTTGGTAGCTTATATATGCTTATTTTAAGATCTACATTCCATATATACATATTTTTTATACAACTATTTTCCTGTATATAAATATGTTTAGTGGACATATATGTAGGTATATACATTTATGGGTTAGTTGATATTCTTAAGTAAAATCTGAGATAATTATTTGTTATGCTCATCGTGTTTTCCCCTAGGAGTGGGACTTGAGCAAGTTCTATCCATAATTGAAAAGGCACCAAGGTTCTAAGGCACCCATGTTGGGCGCCTTGATGTCTAGGCATGCATATGGAAATTAAGGTATCATACATATATTTAATTTAAGATATACTTTCCCACTATATGCATAAGCTTTACATTATTGCAAGTACTGTCCCATATATAAATGTGTTTAGTGGTCATAAATTTAGGTATGTACATGGACATATAAGTTTGTGTCTTAAGTGAAGCCTAAGCTAAATGTGTGTTGTGCTCATTGTCCTCTACCCTGATAGTGGGCCTTGTGTATGTTCTATCAATACTGGAAATAGCACTAAGGAGGTAAGACACGTACCCAAGGCTTCCTTGATGACTAGGTATGTTACAGATATTCAACCTATGATATATATAATATATGTTAGATATAAGACACCCCCCACAAAAAAGGACATTTTCTATAACATCCTACAATATCACAAATAGAATTTTGAGTTTTTAATGGAGTTTTATGATAAAAGATTAAACAATGGAATTAATGGAAACATCCACATTTTACATAGTTTGACTAATGATAAATAGTACATCTTGTTCCTTTATGCATTAAATAACTCACCATTATGTTAAAATGAAAAGAATTGAGACATAAATCTTCTATATATCTCTCTCATATAATAATCCCTTCAAATATACATAAAAATATGATGAGTAAGCACCATAATGGATAATCACTCTCCATCCCAAACTTGAAGTTAAATGTTTCACTAAGGAATGGATGATTCACTAAATTTTATATTTTAATACTTATACAAAAATACAATGACTTATATAAATTTAATGATTTAAATATGATAAAAAACTTAATCTAATAATGTAGGAAGGTTCTAGATCCTCTAGATGGCACGTGGTTCAAATTTGGTATCTATTGGACTTTAGTTGATCACCTAATTGATTTAAGTAAGTTTATGTATAGTTATTAATAGATTTAAATAAAAAATCTCATCAATTACATATATAACCTATAGTCACTATTCTTTAGCTTTCATACATAGCCCTTTTCTCAGTTGTATCTAGGTCAGACTCTAGTCTGGAGTCATCTGTGTATTGGGAAGCTATTCGCATCACCCGCATCCCTGGGTCTTTCTGACTCCACATTTTGTGCACTCCTCATGACTCACAATATCTCTCTTTGCAGCACCCCATCATGAATTGTTTCACTCCTCAAAATCCTACCTTCTAGCTGAGCTCTCCCGTACCATATATGCTAGGGCTTCATGCCCTAGAGACCCCAACTGAAAAGGAATCTCTCAGTCCTGTTGTAACACAAATTCTAGTAACCATATAGCTACCCCACACCCCCTAACCTATAATACACCCTATTAGAAACACCCCAACACATTGACTAATGATTCCTAATAAACAAAATCATATGCTTGCCCTTTTACCATGGAAACCAAACTCCAACAAGATCCAATCATGGCCTGTTAGTTTTTTCTCAACCTCATGACCACTCTAATGCTTTATGAGGGCCCTAGAATCATCTTGGGGTCCCTACAAAGTTTAAGAATCATTTTCTTTCTTTCAATCTTTCTTGGTTTTAGGTATATCAGTTTCCCCCTTTTCATAATAAATCCTATTCCTACGAGCAATGCCCATCTACAGACCCACCACCTTAATTGGTTCCTATGTGTTTTTCACCGCGTTGTCATGTCGAGAGGTTCTGAGAACCCTGATTTGACCTATGTGTGTGACTTTTTTAGCTTTATACCTACGCTCCAGGGATCACCTATGGGGAAGTGGTGTTTCCACTCATTTGATCACCCTAGATCCTAAACCAAGGGTCTGTGTGACCGAAAAATCTTGACAAATTTGATGGATCTAGTCTCAAATGATGTTTTCTCATCCATGAAGAGTTTGGGTTATGATTTATGAGTTTCTTAGGTTCTAGAGCAACTGGAAAAGCTTCACACTTTTGGTGGATTGATCGGAGAAGATAGATAGAATGTTCTCTCATTTTCCCCTACTCTGATCCCTGATATGTCATGCTATGAATTGCTATAATTGGGTTTCTACACACCCTTTTCTCTCTGCATTGTAATTTCAGATAGGTGGGTCCTCATGCCCAATAACAATGTATGATGGCCCACATCAGTGCGGGCCCAGATCCTAATAAGCCCTAAACATTTTGGATAATGTGTTGATGTGGCTTTTTTCGAATTTTTGATAGGCTAAACATAAATAAATTCATAATAAACTTCTCGACTATCAAAAAATACCCACAATACTCGTTGGAAAGGATTTTCAATAAGCAATTTGATTTTTATGTTATAAAACCCTAACTCAATAACAACAAACCATTTTTTCCTAACGACCTACAATTAGGGTTTAGGATGTTATTTGAGGTGATAATTATTATAAACCATGTAATTTAAGGAGCATAAGATTGACTTGAGATCAGAGGGACTACATTAGGTTTTTCTTTGCTCCAGGTAAGTGGGTCATGCCACTATGTATATATACTTTTGACGAATTGTGTGTTATGTATGATTTATGATTATAGTTTAAATTCCAAGTTAATGAATGAAATTAAGATTATGATTATGCCTCTAAATATATTATTACATATTTTTTATTATATTTGTAAAGTCTTATGCTTATCAATGATGCTCATTAGTTTAATTCTATGATCATGTAATCAACAAACATTGAAGAAGGAATCATGTAAATCATGTAACGTTAATCTCAAGACTGAGATGGGGAAATCCCATGATAACTAAGGTAATGCACTTAAGTTATGAATTGTTCCTCTTGATGTTATTTTTCCTTAATGACATCAATGAACACTTTGGTGTAACTAAGATGAGCCTTGACCGACCTGATGAACTCTTTAGTACAATTATGGGTGAGGAAAATTTACATTGATGGCAAGATAAGAACGATGATGTTGTTGTTTAAGATAAGATAATTAAGTAACTTATTATATGCTTCTTGCAATTATGGACCTTTATGTTTGTTATATGCTTCCTAGAAATGATGGGATTTTCGAGCGTGATGAGCCCCCACGTGAAAAATGATGTATAGAATGTATATAGTAATGTTTCTTAATTCGTTTATGTAATGAAAGCTAAAGTGTATGTTAATTCTCAATGATAAGTCATGTCTAGTTTATTTTAGTTCAAGTATATATGCTTATTTTTAAGTTCTTATAAAATACATAGTGTTTCTTACTTACATTGTTGCTTTGTTTCATATAGACATGGGAGAATATGTCCCTAGATTAAGGAGCAAGAAGGAATTGAAGAGAGCCCTTTAGTGTAGCTAATATGAAAGGAAACTTTAGCTTGGTAGGGTTCCATCTACCATTTAGTAGATTCTTTAGTCTAGTTTATCATTTCATACTTTACATTTTTTTATCCTACACATATTAGGTTTGAGGTCAAGATGAGATAATTTATTTTTTCCCTTTCAAGAACTATGTATGAATCTATATTTCTAATTAATACAAGGTGTTTCATTTATCTTGTTCCTATGTATATCATGTTTTTGTGATGTTCCTCCAAGCTCAGTGACCCTTATTATGGACAACATGGGGTTTGCTTCCATTGATATATATGTGGTTGCAGGGGCATTACACTTTCCCATACATGAAAAAACTCTATTAGATCCTATGACATATGACTTAAAAATTAACATATTCTTTTACTTTTGAAAAGATAAAAATATATTACGCGAATAACGACCACTAAACACTCTCATATCTGGAATCAAGAGCTATTCTAGTTTTTTAAGTATTAAGACACACACTAATGAAGATTTAACACTATAATTCTTCATACCTTAATTATTCAAATATTATTATTTATCACATAGAAATAAAAATTACACATTATGAGCCAATAATTACACACCATTAAAACATATGACAATGTAGATTTTTTTTCAAAACTATACCATTCAATTAAAGTTAACCATACAAGTATTTTAATAACCATTTTCATTTATTACTCAAAGATATTCCAAGTCTTGACAGTGGTTGAAAACTTGTGTGAATATTGTTCATGAAATGTCAAAACTTGATGAAGGAATTAATCATGCCAATTTAATCCAAGGATATTTCTCGTGGCACAAAATTTAAAGAGGAATTAGAAGAGTAAAGGGTAAACAAATATAAAAGAAATGTAACAAATATGTATTCAACATATATTGTAGAGGGGCATGGAATAGTTTACATCGATATTTTGGCAATGTATTACAAAAAACAAACAATTCTAAATCTAGTTGCCAACTTTTTAGCATCAATAATAACAATGAAAGATCAAATGCAACAAGATAAACTTTATGTGTTTGGTTTCTTCATAAGTCCTCTACAACATCTGACAACTATGATAAACAACAAAGAAAAAAGTGTTGTGATATATGCCCAAGAAAATATCCATTTGTATAAAAATTAAAGAGCGTACTCAAGAAAGCATGAGATACCATTTACATATATTGGATACAAAAATAATATTTAGTTTTCAACAACATCTACCTATGTGTTCCATTGGAAGCAACTAAGTATTATATGCCCAAGAAAATCTACATGCGGATGAATTAAAGATGAATTTAAGAAAGCAAATAGATCCAACTTGTCAACTTATTGCACACCATCGATTCTTCTATGAAATGAGGCACCGAGCTCGTATTTGATTTTATTTTTATAAGAAAATAATATCAACCAAAGAAAAAAAGGATGACAAGGATACATTATCTCATTTAATATATAGTTTAAGCCATGTACATAGTTGTTAACCTACTAATAAATGTAAAAGCTTCAATATATTAGCTAAATTTTTTTTTTAATAAAATAAATATATAAGAAAAAGACAGTTGTTTTGTTTGGTCTCAATAAATATTCCCTTCAATTTTTACCTATGTTTATGTTTTGTGGTGACAAAAAATTAACATTGCCATCCTGTAAACCATCATGTTAGTCATAATAATATAGATGGTATCTAAATCTAGTTAAGGAATCATACACAATTGATATGACATAAACTTGTTGAGGTAGAAAGATATAACAATTCACCTAAATAACATAACTAGTTGCTTGAGCTTCATCGATGTGAATTAAAGTATGGAGATGCACTAAGTCCCTAGAATGAGACAATATTACCACATCCACACACGCCAAATAGATGTTTATTGTATCATGAGTTGGACATGGAGAAAGATATGATCCGACCAAGAAGAAAGATCTCGTTAGTGCACTTTAAATCAGTGATCTTTGTGAATTCTTGTATTGGGGCAACTACATATGGGTTCAAAGTTGGGCAAGTTTTTTTAGGGGTGAAAGTTCTTCAACTAGGTGAGCTTTTTTATTTGTTTTTTCTTGACAAAGTTACCACACACAAGTAAAAGCAAAGACTATGTTGAATTACAATATCTATCTATGCCAAACTGGAAGGTGATGTATCTAGCAATGATATTTTATAGAAGAAGTTGTTTGACAAAATGTAAACAAGGAAAAGACATATGGAAAAATAGGAGAGATACCAAAACCTTTAAAATATGCAAACCCAATTTTGTTTTTTTTACTATTCCACCAGTGTACCTATTGAACACCAATACAACCACCCTTACTCAGACGAGTTCTTTCCAATGGCATCAATCCACACGTGATCCATACCTTAACATACCTAAAATAATAAATACATCACATCATATTCCACACTATACTGGTAATCCTGTAAAACCCAATGAGAATATTAATTAGAGACTTAATATAAAGAATGACAAAATACATAGTCACTAAACACGAATATATGTTGGGGGATTGATATTCAAGTACCATGAAATTGTGGTTCCCTTCATGCCCCAAGCTTTACCATCCATTTAGGGTCCATACGCTTTACATCAGCATCCATAAAAGATACTTTGATTGGTTCTGATTCACAAATTCACCCATATATAATAGGATCCTAAGTAGCTATAGAAAAAAAGATTGAGGATGGTAAACTGGATGAATGGCGAGTAGCCAGTGGCATAATATAGGAACAAATAAGACAACAAAAAGGAGGAATTAGTACAAATAAGGACAAATGACACGGAGGTTAAGGGGTTCCTACAAAAAAGTAGGGAGGGAAGGAGAAGATCAATCCTGGGAGGAGGGAAGGCCACTGGGATAGAGGTTGATGAGGCTAGAGTTGCGGTGGAACAAGTTGTAGTTTTTGCTAGGTTGATGAGCCAATAATAAACACAATCCCACTTGAAGGAGTCATGTAGGTTGGGAAGAAACCCAACAGACTACGCACCGCACCACTGGAGTCATGAGATGATGATTCATCGAGAATAAAAGGATTTTTGCCTTTTCTCTCAACAAATCTTGAGCATCCACCTGAAAAGAGAAATTAGACTCTTAATGATAAGTGGTGTTTCTATTAAATATGGAATACACACTTGTCTAAGGATTGTGACCGTTGTACATTTCAGTTAGGAGTATGACCGTAATAGATCTGTAGCACCCAACCCTAACAAAAACTTAGATTTCTTCTAGTGCACTAAAGTATAATAAGAGTAAGATAATTGGAGAATACATAGGTGGGTCTAAGAAAATTATATTTAATCAATACAAAAAATCTTATTTCTCCATTGTCTACCATTCATTGTCATATAATATTGTTGGGTGTAAAGATATTGAAAATTTTCTACTTTTAATCTGAGTCAAATCTAATTGTTGTATAGTACACCGATCACACTCCATTTCATTCACCTCTCTACAATCATATACTCTTAATTCCATGTTCAAAGAACAAATGGGACCAATTCAACTTTTGAACATCATATAACACAAGCCTCCTACAAAGTTATTTTGGGTTCCCAAAATAATAGAGATACGACATCTTTGGTTTTAGAGAAAAATTCCCCAAAAAGGGAAGCTTTCTTCCAGTGGAGCTAAGTGTTTGTTTGCTATATATTTTTCATAGACTATGACAAGATAAGATTCGTCAGATACACGCATAAAAGAGGTAGAATAAAGGAACAATTTAGTTTATGGGAATATGGATGGATGATGAGGAGTATGAAAAGATCACTATCCTACTCTATACATGGTTTTTCAAATGAGGACTTCCATTATGTTAGCCTTTTACGACATGATCTAAAATAAAGGTGGATATTTTTGTGGGAGGGAGTGAAATAGTATATTAATTAATATGTTTTCCTACTGAAAGAGGCTAGATGAATCAATACTTAATACTTGTAAATAGGATTCACCCATATGGACATTAAGGAAATATCAGATCCTCTACTTCATCAATGAGACAATGGCTGTAACATGGAGGGCAATTTGACCCATGAGAAAGGAATGTATGGAAAGTATATTCACCTCTTATGTTAATTGTATTCCTTTAGAAATAATCATTTTATGGATTAGCTGCATTGCCAACACCTTCATGTTTGGGTTTACAAACCACATAGGTCGTGTTCCATCCTCAAATTGTTGTGTGAAGCAGCCCAATTTTAGGGCTCCATCCTATGCCTTTTTGTACATTTATCACATCTAAACAAAGTAGATTGCAAGTTAATACCCCCAATGTGTGTTTTATTGTCAAATGCACTTATGGACGTTCTTTGCATTATTTTCAGGTACTTGGATCATACTTTGGATGGAAGAGAGAGAAGGAAGGAGTCTGAGGGTCCCTCTACTCATGGAGGGGTCCAAAGAAGATCCCAAGAGCCCCCTCAACCTACCCCAATGGCCAAGTTTCGACTCCAAGCAAAGAAGTCCATTAATAATGAAGTTTGAAGTTGTTTCATTACTTGAAGACCCCAACACGGCCGTGCTAGATGAAGATGGAATGGGTGTGCTGCTCAGAACGACCTCATCACAACCCCTCTACCACGACCGTGCTACCCAGCATGGCCGTTCTACTTAGTCCCCAACACGGCCGTGCTGCCCAGCCTTCATTTTCACCCATCAACCTGTTGATTTAACACTTAACCAACACGGCCGTTCTCCTCCACCATGGTTGTGCTCACTTCTACCCACCACGGCTGTGCTGCCCAGCACGGCCGTGATACCACCTCAAAACCTAACTTTTTCACAGTGATTTTCCAATCTTACCCCTACTTACCCTAGTGCCTCCACCACCACCTATATATACATGGGTGGCAGCCACAACACTAGGAGAGCCTCTACGTAGCTGTTCTTAGCCTGTACTCTCCACCCTTGAGCTCTTTGAGCAATCCCCTTGCATTTTGGGCTCGTCATCCACAATTTCCACCCTCATTCCACCATGGAAACCTAGTTCCCTAGGTTTTCATCCAGAATCCCCTACCATTTCATGCACCCCTGCACCCTTGGAGGAGGGAGGATGTCTACAACAAGCTTGGAGGTGAAGAAGGAGGCTTCCACATCAAGCTTCATGGAGTCCCTACTTCTTCTACCCCTTTATTTTCTTGTTTTCTTGATCATGTCTTGCTAAGCCCCTTATGGTGGGCTGTTTTGGATTTAAATGTGAATTTGATACAATGTTGGGGGATAATTTCTTGTAATGAACTTAATTCATATCTATGATGATTACTTCTTGCTTCTATCTCTTTTCCTATTTTGCATGTGGTTTGTGCTTCTTGTATGAATTGCTTATTTTGAGGTTTTTTATGACACTTAGTTTCTAGGAGGAATTGGGAAGTATGTGGAAATCTTAGGAATGGCTCCTAGGTCCAATTAGTGGATCCCTAGCTAGCCCCCTTTGTTCCTACATACACATCCCTCCTCCTACAAATGAGTGTGAGATCTAAGTAGCTAGTGTAAGTGAGATTGATGTAATTGTCTAGGGCCTTCTAAAGGCTAGAGTGGCTAGTGGCATGAGGTTAAATGCCCTCATCTCTACTTCCATATCTACCCTCAACCCTCAATTACTCACTATCACTTACCCTAGAAACCTAGATTTGGTTAATATCATTAGAATTACACCTAACCCTAGTCTTCTACTAGTAGTATAAGGTATGTTCTAATGGCATTGACCTTATTGTTTGGTTTGGTAATCTATATATGATATGAGAACCATGCATGTTTAATGATCTCCCCCCCAACTAATATCAAAGTTACATTCCCCAAACATCCCACCCACCTTAATCACCTTGCTTAAAACCCTAATTTCTTAGTTTACTTGTTGATGCTAGTTTAGTCCAATTGCTTTAGTCTAACTTAGTCAATTGTGTAGTTTTTCTTTCTAGTGCTAATTTAGGTCTTTTCTCTGGATTAGTGATTAACTTAGGCTCTTAATTGCTCATTACTTATTTAGTCTAGAATACCTTGCTCTTGCTTTAGCCTAGCTAGTTTGTTAGCCTAGATTGCTAGCTTAGCTCGTTGATAGTTTAGTTTCTATTTTGTTTTTCTTACTTGTTCAATTAGCTTAATCAACAACCAAAACCTTTTAAAACCCTAATCTCCACAATAGGAACATAGCATACACTACCTAACTCTAGTGCCCCCTCTATCTCTATGGTTCGACCCCTTATCTTGCCAATCACTTATACTACAATAGTACCTCATACGCTTGCGGGAGACCTATTTTAGTCTTAGTGATCGACTCGGTTAGGGATAACATAAATATCGAAAGCAAAGATCCCATCCCATGCGTTCTGACCTCGTGGAGTGCATCTAGCCACCCTAGTTGGCTGGTCTGTACGCCTCTAGCGGAATCCACACCATTGTGTAGAGTAAAAATGTTATGACCCATATCAGGGTTAGTCAATAAATACCTCGAATTACGTGAAACACCTCAATTAGTGCTAAGTATTTTGTTAAATATCATGGTTAATAAAAATAAGCTAATATGTGAATCAATAGTTGAGATTGAATCATCTGAATTAATTAATGATAATTGCAATGTTAATCGTAAGTTATATAATACCCAAGAAGTAATTAGCATTTTGATTAGCTGAGACAAGATAATTAGAATGGTTTCTCGCTTCTAGGTTGTAGTGGATTCCGTGCTTGAAAGTCTGCAAGAAAAATCATTTTATTTGGACCCCCGAGGCCATAGTTATGGCAATTGTAAGAATTTGGGACTGAAATGTAATTTTTCCATTATTAATACCTATTCACTTGGGTCGGCAACCTGTTGTCTATCTTCTTCCTGTTAATACCATCCTGATATAACAGGGTGAGCGACGCACACCCATCAGCCATGGACCGATTAGGCAAAGAGGAATCGAGGCGATTTCGGGGCGATTTCTGCCCTTGGCTTCGTCCAGCTACAACCCTACCTTCGTTCTCCTTCCTCCACCACCCCCTTCCTTCTTCCTCGTCTAGCTGCGCCCTACTTGCAGGGCGACGCCCCCATGGAGTTGTGCGGCCGTAAGCTAGCAGTAGCAGCCGAAGGTTGAGCACTGACGGCCAGGAGTTAGCACGACGACGCCACCCTTCCTCCTTACCTCCTCATCCTTGCCCTAGCGGCACCCACCTACAATCCAACATGCTTGAGCGCTCCTGTAGTTGTGGCCAAAGCAGCGGTAGCAATGGCCAGCAACTAGGGCCAGGGACCAGAATCCTCTTGGGTGCGAGAGCTGCACCAAGCAGTGTTAATGAGTTCGGCCAAGAGGCCTAATCAAGAATCAACAGTCAATAGCCAAGTTCCATCACCTTTTGAGCTAGACCTCCTACTTGTATGTGTGTGCAGGTTACTGTTCGATTGCAGCAGATCGAGCATGTCTGAATCGGGGTTCGTTTTGCACACGAAAGAGCAAGGTAAGACCAGAACGGAGTTCGGTTTTGAGGATAGAACTAGAATCCGTAGTCTTAGCTTAAGACCTAGCTTGTAATTGAACCAATTCCAATTCTGTGCGTGATGAAACTATGCTACTGTTGTAACAGCGTTTTGATCAGCCGAATTAGGTGTGATTCGGTCAAGTTTCATTTATAGGAAATCGATCAGGGTTTTGATCGGCCGAGTTGCAGGTGGATCGGCCGAGTTTCCAGCTGATCGGCCGAGTTCCCAGATTGGTCGGCCGAGTTTCAGTACTGTGAGTAGTAGTTCATTCAGAAATCATTATTTAACTCAAATTAAATGCTTAATTGCTTCTGTATCAGTTGGTATAACTTATAAACAGTGTAATACATACAATAGAGTATGTTACATTCATTGGAACTTGAAATACGTAATATGCTTAATGACAATGATGAAATTTCCTGTATTATGGTTGCAATGTATTTGTTGATTTAAAAATGGATATTTAGTATGGAAACTGGATAAATGATATTGAATCATGTTTAAGGATGATAAATGTTATATATGTGTTTCAAGTAAGGTTCAGAATGTGCAGTAAGTATGGAATGTGATATTCTTGTTTTAAATGGTTATATGTTAATCAGTTAATAGACTTAGGTGCCCCAACACCGTAGAACCCCATTGCGCGGTCTGTACCTTTGGGGTGAAATGACTGATCTAGCCCTGAGTCTAGATGGTCGGCGACCAGTGTTCAACAATAATCCGTGCGTGTGTCACGGTGGCACTGGAGTAATATAGGGGTTATTCAACAATAATTCATGCGTGTGTCACGGTGGTAACCCAGACCCTCCGACTGTGCACTACAGGTTCCGGGAGGAGTCTAGAGCACTCAGAGTTAGTGAAGTGAGGCCCTTGAGAGCCTGAGAGTGCTGTGAGGCCCTTGAGTGCCTGAGGCCCTTGAGAGCCTGAGAGTCCTGTGCAGACCAGGACGGGAAGTCAGACTTAGCATTTCCCGGGTGTGTCGCTAAGTCTTGTACGGTGGGATCGTAGTTCGCCACAGATCTTCATATGCAGAGTGCGCTGCATATGTTTGGGGCATAATAATATAAATATGTAATCATATAGGATCACAGTAAATTAATATATCCGAACTTTTGTGCCAATTCATTATATCTGTTTATTGGTTTAAATTATCTGTTGTTGCATAGAAATGCGATTATATTCTGTAATCTGCTATGTCATTAGAACTGCCCTGCTTATATTGTATTTATGTTTATTTCAATTTTATAAACCTGATGAGTTGTTTAGTGATAGCTAAATGAAATGCTATTCACTGAGCGAGTAGGCTCATACCTCTACTCAAAACATTTTCAAGTCATCACCAGCAGTAGGAATCTGAAGGATCCTTTCATCCTAACGTTTAGTCTGTAGAAGCTATATATAGTTAGAAGTTAGAGGTCTCTTAGTCCTTTCCCCTCGATCTTTGGGACAAGGTGTGGGTGAGAGAGAATGTGTATAAAGATGTAAGTTAGCTGTTATGCTTTAGTTTATGTCAAACAATGTAATATGCTGTAGACTCTGTTTATATTGCTAGTCAGTTTAATAAAAATGCTTCCACAGTTTGTTTAGATTTAGTTTACAGCATAAATCAGGTTAACTTTTAATGTCTTTAATAATGTTTTAAAAAGCTTTGAGTGGTTTGGCTTGTGTGTAATCCTTCCGTCGTGCCCTAATCTCGTGATTTGTGGGTAATGCGAGATCGGGGTGTGACATCTTGGTATCAGAGCATAGGTTGAGTATATGAATACTCTAAGTCAAGGTCAGGGGACGATAAGAGACCAATAGGATTAAGGTTTAAGAGTTTTTCTTCTATCTGTAATTTTCTAACAGGAAGTGTTCTGTTATACTATTACAGATGGCAGGAAGAGGATGTGGTCACGAGAACCAAGTAAAGAGTTTAAGTTGAGTCGTTAAGAATCATTAAGGTCAAAAGATAAAATTATGAGTGAGATGAATAATAAATGATGAGATTTAGCTCTGGAAGGTCTGAGTGTTTAGATACCCTGGCCAAGTGTCTGAATACTTAGATTGACCAATATCAAGCTACTCTGTCTGTTCTTCTCTGGATGCCCTGGCCAGGTATGCAGAGGAAGGATAGGCTAGAGAGAAAACCCTAGAAATCTTAGGGTTAAGAGATCAGAAATTAATGTAGGAATAAGAGATTACATATAAGATGCGATTCAACTCTTGTCTATTATTGTTTATTTGATTTAAAGATCACTAGAAATGCTTTTATATGCATAAAATGAAATTTTCAGTTTGTAAAGTAAACATGATTCTTTTATATTGTTGTGTCATGAAGTGAAAAGTTTAATGTTTGCTTCTTTGTATTAAAGTAGACCCAAAATTACGTTTAAATAAGTTTGCCCTAAGTGGATATTCTTTCCACATGTTTAAAATTAATAGGGGTTGATTAATCTCGAGTAGCTCTTGGCTTCAGGACTACAGGTTCGGCCTGGTCCGGCTGGCGGGATGCGTTACTGGGATCTAATGACTCCTATTAACAGTAAAATAAGAATAGACTCTGGATGATTTAGACCCGTAACATAGTGAGAATATATATACACTAGGATGTTTTAACTATGATAAGAAGTCTAAACGTTCTTTTGTCTTGAGATTTAGGGTTTGAGAAGCATAGACCCTAATCGGCCCAAAATAGGGTTTTGATGATACATAAACACAAAATTTGATAAGTAAAATGTCTCAGTAAATGATTTTTGGTATTTTATGTGTAACCCTGATTTATATCAAATTTGGATATGATTTGATATATAAAATGTAAACAACATTGGAAAATATCAGAATTTTTGAAGAATGTTCTGACCTGTTTATCGGCCGAGTTTCAAACTCGACCGATCACATTTTCAGAATGATATAGCAGTGTGGTAATTGAATTTTATCTTTTTATTGGTATATCCAATTGATCTCAAATTTTAACTGTGCTTGAAAAACACAATTTGAGACACTCTACTAAATTGTCGTAATTGTTGGATGACTTTTGATCTCTACAGTGAGGGTGTCGGCCGAGTTTGCAACTCGACCGAACCTGCTTCAGACTGCAATATAACAGTGCACTGTTTGATTTTTAATTATTTATTGGTAATTAGAAATGATCTCAAATTTTTACTGGAGGTCTGAAACGTCATTAGGTATAACATATAAAATTTCCAGAATTTTTGGAACTTCTGTTAGCTATTTAATAAACGAATTACAGAAACTATTGTGAAAACTGAATTTTCAGCCAATATAATTAAAGTTGAGTGTTGGGTTAATATGCTATTGACCCAAGCAGCTCAAATTGATCTATATGATCGACCACACACACACACAATAATGCTATGTTACTGATAAGGACCAAACCCTAGAATGATTAGAGTTGTAGTAGTTCAAGGGATATCACTAGTGATTTAACCTTGAATACTAGTATCTATGTAAAATAAGACCTTGAGATTTGTTCTATGTAAAGTAATCTGGCAGTGATAGTGATTTAGGGTTTATAGGTAGCTAATCTGAACGGTACATGAACAACATGAAATGACTTCGAGAAAAGAGTAAAACATAAAATTGAAATGTAACAATAAGAAAGTAGCATAGAATGCGGAGTATTATCCGATATATGATCTAAAGATAGCTGATGTAGTTCATGTTTTTAAGACATGGCGTCACTATCTTTATGATGTGACAATAGATTATCACCCTGGTAAAGAGAATGTGGTGGCTGATGCTTTCAGTAGAAAGTCAAGTTCAACAACTAATGCATTCTCTATGGCAGGTTTCAATAGAGACCTGTTAGTAGAAATGTGGAAGTTGAACTTAGGCTTAGGGGTGACAACACAGAGTGATTTGATTGTACATATGTAAGTTAAGCCTACTTCTTATGATCAGATCAAGGAACTACAATAGGGTGATAGTGAGTTAAACCAGACCATGCATGACATGATAGGTGGAAAACAGACCAGAGTTTAAGCTTTTAAGATGAAAAGGTGTTGTATTAGCATGACATGTTGTGTGTACCTCGAGATAGTGAGTTGAAAGAAAAGATTCTTATGGAAGTGCATGTATTGATGTATGCTATGCTTTCAGGAAAACACTAAGATGTATATGAATGTCAAGGAATTGAAACGGATGGTCAGATATGCAGAAGGATGTAGCTGATTAGGTGGTGAAGTGCAATGTGTGTCAGCAGGTTAAGACTTAGCATCAGAAACCCACATGTACTTTGTAATCTTTTCCTATACTAGTATGGGAATGGGAACATATCGCAATGGATTTTGTGGTAAGGTTACCCATGACACCTAGAGGTTGTGATTTGATATGAAAGATTGTGGATAGACTAATTTAGTCTTCTCACTTTCTTCATATTAAGTCAACCTTTGATGTCTCGAAACTTGACTATGATATACATGGATGAAATAGTTAGGTTGCCTGGTAATCCAGTTTCAATCATATCATATTGAGATTCTAAGTTCACATCTAGGTTGTGGAAACAGTTGCATCGTGCTTCGGGCACAAAGTTAAGATTCAGTACAACCTTTTCATCCGCAGACGGATGGTCAGTCTGAGAGGACCATTCAGACTCTTAAGGACATGCTGAGAGCATGTGTTATGCATCTCAGTGGAAGTTGGGAAGAACATTTAAGTCTTATAGAGTTTGCTTAGTGTGAATGTTGAGTTTAGAAATATACAAATGATAATGGTACGGTTTGGGTATAAACCCAGAAATACAGATTTGGTAAATCATTAGGCGCATGATTTCAAGGAAGTACGTTAGCATTAAAATATACAAATAAACCTAGTTGCATGCTTCCTGTTATGTTAATGGGTATGACTTAACATTTTCATGAATTGGCACGTTTCTCTGAGATATTATTAGAAATTCTCAAGTACTATTAATTATTTGTGTTATGATTTGTAAGCAACTCTTAATTGAGTTATGTGATGCACAAACCAGGAATTTGGTTAATATGCACGTTCTTCGAGAAATTTCAGATAATTAAAAAATATTACAGATGGTTTCTTATAGGTGAAGTAAATTACTCTTATTGATGTAATAAGATGTTCAATTACATGAATTCAGTATGTATGTGCCAAAATTGATTT
This sequence comes from Alisma plantago-aquatica, assembly GCA_963693085.1. NCBI lineage: Eukaryota > Viridiplantae > Streptophyta > Magnoliopsida > Alismatales > Alismataceae > Alisma > Alisma plantago-aquatica. The sequence goes on along the minus strand of OY856410.1, from coordinate 1,512,787,978 downwards.
GAGTTTGGAATATTTATGAATTTTTAATCTGCCTGCATGCATGATATAAAGATTACTCAGTAATTACAATGATTTTGAATATACTGCTCTGTCAGTTCTAGAATGATATCGTATTGTGATTTGAACTGCAATCAAACAGATGAGATAACGGAAACCCTAAGAGTAGGGTGTTGCCATGTGACTAGTGAATGAGATAACCCTAAGAGTAGGGTGTTGGCATGTGATAAATGAATAAGGCAAATGAAACCCTAAGGATAGGCTGTATGATGAATCAAGTATTTTGATATCAATTTTCATTATGAGATGTGATGATGTTTAACAGTTCAATTGCATGATTTTATTTTAGTACCACATTGACATGCATTCTGTTTATTTAAGACTTTTAGTTTGTCTGCATGTATAGTACGATAATTTCTCAATAATTATCATGAATTGAGATACTGTTATAACAATTCTAGAAAGACCATGTATTGTGGTTTGATCTGGAATTAGATCAGATGTGTCCTAGGTTAAAAGATCAGTGCAGATGGTTGATCAGAGGATCAAGAAACTCAAAAATCATGAGATACCTTTAGAGAAGGTTTTGTGGAGAAACCACAACTTAGAGGAAGCCACATGGGAGTTTTGGGTTAGATATGTGTAACAAGTTTCTTTTTCTCTTTTAGGAATTTCGGGACAAAATTCTTATAAGGGAGGGAGATTGTTACGACCCATATCAGGGTTAGTCAATAAATACCTCGAATTACGTGAAACACCTCAATTAGTGCTAAGTATTTTGTTAAATATCATGGTTAATAAAAATAAGCTAATATGTGAATCAATAGTTGAGATTGAATCATCTGAATTAATTAATGATAATTGCAATGTTAATCGTAAGTTATATAATACCCAAGAAGCAATTAGCATTTTGATTAGCTGAGACAAGATAATTAGCATGGTTTCTCACTTCTAGGTTGTAGTGGATTCCGTGCTTGAAAGTCTGCAAGAAAAATCATTTTATTTGGACCCCCGAGGCCATAGTTATGGCAATTGTAAGAATTTGGGACTGAAATGTAATTTTTCCATTATTAATACCTATTCACTTGGGTCGGCAACCTGTTGTCTATCTTCTTCCTGTTAATACCATCCCGATATAACAGGGTGAGCGACGCACACCCAGCAGCCATGGACCGATTAGGCAAAGAGGAATCGAGGCAATTTTGGGGCGATTTCTGCCCTTGGCTTTGTCCAGCTACAACCCTACCTTCGTTCTCCTTCCTCCACCACCCCCTTCCTTCTTCCTCGTCTAGCTGCGCCCTACTTGCAGGGTGACGCCCCCAAGGAGTTGTGCGGCCGTAAGCTAGCAGTAGCAACCGAAGGTTGAGCACTGACGGCCAGGAGTTAGCACGACGACGCCACCCTTCCTCCTTACCTCCTCACCCTTGCCCTAGCGGCACCCACCTACAATCCAACATGCTTGAGCACTCCTGTAGCTGTGGCCAAAGCAGCGGTAGCAATGGCCAGCAACTAGGGCCAGAGACCAGGATCCTCTTGGGCACGAGAGCTGCACCAAGCAGCGTTAATGAGTTCGGCCAAGAGGCCTAATCAAGAATCAGCAGTCAATAGCCAAGTTCCAGCACCTTTTGAGCTAGACCTCCTACATGTACGTGTGTGCAGGTTACTATTCGATTGCAGTAGATCGAGCATGTCTGAATCGGGGTTCGTTTTGCGCACTAAAGAGCAAGGTAAGACCAGAACGGAGTTCAGTTTTGAGGATAGAACTAGAATCCATAGTCTTAGCTTAAGACCTAGCTTTTAATTGAACCAATTCCAATTCTGTGCGTGATGAAACTATGCTACTGTTGTAACAACGTTTTGATCAGCCGAATTAGGTGTGATTCGGCCGAGTTTCATTTATAGGAAATCGATCAGGGTTTTGATCGGCCGAGTTGCAGGTGGATCGGCTGAGTTTCCAGCTGATCGGCCGAGTTCCCAGATTGGTCGGCCGAGTTTCAGTACTGTGAGTAGTAGTTCATTCAGAAATCATTATTTAACTCAAATTAAATGCTTAATTGCTTCTGTATCAGTTGGTATAACTTCTAAACAGTGCAATACATACATAAGAGTATGTTAGATTCATTGGAACTTGAAATACGTAATATGCTTAATGAAAATGATGAAATTTCATGTATTATGGTTGCAATGTATTTGTTGATTTAAAAATGGATATTTAGTATGGAAACTGGATAAATGATACTGAATCATGTTTAAGGATGACAAATGTTATATATGTGTTTCAAGTAAGATTCAGAATGTGCAGTAAGTATGGAATGTGATATTCTTGTTTTAAATGGTTATATGTTAATCAGTTAATAGACTTAGGTGCCCCAACACCGTAGAACCCCATTGCGCGGTCTGTACCTTTGGGGTGAAACGACCGATCTAGCCCTGAGTCTAGATGGTCGGCGACCAGTGTTCAACAATAATCTGTGCGTGTGTCACGGTGGCACTAGAGTAATATAGGGGTTATTCAACAATAATACGTGTGTGTGTCACGGTGGTAACCCAGACCCTCCGACCGTGCACTACAGGTTGCGGGAGGAGTCTAGAGCACTCAGAGTTAGTGCAGTGAGGCCCTTTAGTGCCTAGGAACTGCAGTGAGGCCCTTGAGAGCCTGAGAGTGCTGTGAGGCCCTTGAGTGCCTGAGGCCCTTGAGAGCCTGAGAGTCATGTGTAGACCAGGACGGGAAGTCAGACTTAGCATTTCCCGGGTGTGTCGCTAAGTCTTGTACGGTGGGATCGTAGTTCGCTACAGATCTTCATATGCAGAGTGTGCTGCATATGTTTGGGGCATAATAATATAAATATGTAATCATATAGGATCACAGTAAATTAATATATCCGAACTTTTGTGCTAATTCATTATATCTGTTTATTGGTTTAAATTATATGTTGTTGCATAGAAATGCGATTATATTCTGTAATCTGCTATGTCATTAGAACTGCCCTGCTTGTACTGTATTTATGTTTATTTCAATTTTATAAACATGATGAGTTGTTTAGTGATAGCTAAATGAAATGCTATTCATTGAGCGAGTAGGCTCATACCTCTACTCAAAACATTTTTAGGTCATCACCAGCAGCAGGAATCTGAAGGATCCTTTCATCCTAACGTTTAGTCTGTAGAAGCTATATATAGTTAGAAGTTAGAGGTCTCTTAGTCCTTTCCCCTCGATCTTTGGGACAAGGTGTGGGTGAGAGAGAATGTGTATAAAGATGTAAGTTAGCTGTTATGCTTTAGTTTATGTCAAACAATGTAATATGCTGTAGACTCTGTTTATATTGCTAGTCAGTTTAATAAAAATGCTTCCGCAGTTTGACTAGATTTAGTTTACAGCATAAATCAGGTTAACTTTTAATGTCTTTAAAAATGTTTTAAAAAGCTTTGAGTGGTTTGGCTTGTGTGTAATCCCTCCGTCGCGCCCTAATCTCGTGATTTGTGGGTAATGCGAGATCGGGGTGTGACAAAAAACATTTTGGAGGATTATAAATAGAGCTATTGATCTTAGGATCTCCCTTGATGTGTTTATATATATACAGAAATGACATTTTTCATAGAAGGACCAATTGCCAAAGAGGATTATAATAAATGCTCTTCATTATTATTCTTAGGGTGCATCGAAGGAAAGAAATAATAGAACATATTATAATTTTCATATATACATTTATTTTATATTTTTGTTTACTTCTACCAGTCTAGGAGCCCATAAAGGAGGTATAAGAGGAGTATACATATCGGTTAAGACGTGCACCTAGACGTCGAAGCATCCCAAGGGGAATATGAATATGACATAGCTCACATGTTGCCTTGGATCCTTTTGTGGGTCTCTGGGGATACTAATGTTACTAATTCCATTTGGAGGATCCCAATATAAAAATGGATACTTTTAATCCATGTTAGGTATTTCAGTTCCATTGTTGTTAGAAATTATACCCTCAATAATAATTTTTAGACATCCCCGGACATTGAGTCAATTTCTACATTTAGGATTTGGTTTCAGTTTTAGGGCTTGTTGTCAATGCAAAGGATCATAATAATTGTATTATAGTACTTTTGCATATAATAGAAACCCCACATAGAAATATTTGGTATAAACTATTTGTATATAACCCTTGTAAAGTTGAAAATAATCTAAAATATAAAAATCTTGGCTGGCTATACATGCAAAGACTTTATTTATCTTATTAGGAAGTATAATTATAATATAAAATAATGTAGTACTATTACACACACTAGAGACCCTCTTACCTATTTTGTGGACCTAAAATACCCATATGCATAATTAAATAATAATTGATTAATTTTAAATAATGAACTAGTCTGTACTTTTTAAAATTAACCATAAGATATATACATATTTTACGCATATAATCAAATATAGCTCTATACTTATATGCATATAACCATAAAAAAAGAAGGATACTCATGGAAGATATATAAGTACACACGTAAGAATTTGACCTTGAATCAGAAAAGTTTAAGACACCCATCCTTGGCATTGTAGTTCATTCCTGAATGAATAAGTATGGAAAAGAGTGGGTGAGTTTTAGGTTAAAGAATCTTAGATAGAGCTGATAGTAAGAGAACACATCTATTCACCCTCATCCTTGTGGCCGAATCTCCCTACATTCTGACATATAAATATGTAGATTTTCTTTCTACTTTGAATGAACTGAACCTTTTCTCCTTGAACATATTGTGTATGTATACTTCACAAATAGTATATACTTTATCTATGAAAGATGCAAGAAAAAACTAATTCTATAAACAATAGTTATATATAAAACATCAAATATACATATGAGATGAGCCTAGTCTTTAAACATAAATTGCACCTGATAAAAATTGATCCAACCTCTCTTCTGGCATGTACTCATAGATCAGTGCTAACATTGTTTTCCGCTCAGTATGATAGCCCATCAAATGAACCAAGTTTCTATGATGGACCATCATCAATATCTGGACCTTTACAAACATACACATAATTATACTTAGTGAGAAAGTGATATGTTGCATAAAACATTTTAGTAAATAATTATGTATGAACTTCTTGTATGTAAAAATAAAACTCTATGAAATGTACCTATATAGACCTTGGTTTCTATAGGGGTCTTGATTGGCTGATCAACTAGAGTGCCCTTATAAAGGTTGTCCTCTCTGGTTTTGGTAACCAAGAGTGCCAAGCAATTCATACCCGATAAGGAAGGGATAACTACGGGAGAGAACAATTGAGTTCATTGCTGTAGGAGAGAAAGTTGGTGACTAGTATGCCATCAGAAGGGACAACTCCTTCATGTGTATTCTAATAGAATGATAAGAGTTCTAGGTGGTCTGTGTGGACTTTTGTACAGGCGGGAGGCTATTGTATGCCACTAGGAGGGCATCGTCAACTAGAAGTCCATGATGAGAGGAGCTGCTGTAGAAGATGACGTTCGAGTCTGTTATCCATGGAGGAGCATGCAGACGAGTCCCAGTGCAACTAGGAGTTAGAGTTGCACAACTACAACGATGAAGATTGTTGCTGGACTTGCTCTAGGATTAGTTATATTGTCGAAACCATCCTTCCTATCTTATGGTAATTGACTTGATCCATTGGTTATGGGGAATATAGTAGATTAATTTTTTGTTTCCACTGCCTTCTTTGAGCCATATTTCCCTACAACTCTAAATCCAAAATAGAGGGGAAGAAAATCACTAAAAATGCCACCAACCACCATGATTAGCTAGTGGTGGTGGCTACCATGGAGGGGGGAGCATAGAAGGATGCCCAACATGGTATGTATGGCTAGTCTTGGGTCACGCGAAGATGATGGATCTCCTTAGGTGTTGATTGCTTAGTGTAGTAAGTTTCCCAATAATGAGATACCATGGAAGGGTAAGTCTTTTTGGTGTCATAGTCTGTATAGTGAGTGTGTGTTGACCCATAGTCACCATGACCCACATGCCACTCCTCATACACTCACTGTGTGAAGTACATGTGGTTCAGGTAGTGGAAATATCATTGTTGCTCCCTCTCCACATAGGTCTAGGAGGCCTAGATATGGTCTAGTTGCGTCAGGAGTTCAGTCCCGAGCACACGTCACTTCATGTGACATGTAGAAGGGGAAGGAGGAAGGTCTTGTCATTTGCCTCCATGGATACATTGCATCTTCCATGCATCAGTTTTGGAACTTCACTCTTCATGGGAAAATTCAGTTGTGTGTATCCAAGTCAGCATGATCGTAGATGAGGTTCACTGCTACAAAATAAGCATGAGTAGGTAGCACAAATACAACTCAACTATGTTAGAATAGCTTGTGGAAGATTCAATTCTCCTTTACAATCTTTAGGTTTGTAGAAGACATCGATCAGATGTGATGGTTTATGAGTCATCACTACGGTGAAGGGAATGTGGGTGTAGCCCAAGTAATTGATGACTCCTCCCTTGTAAATTTTGAAGCTTTTTTTTGGTGTTATTGATTGTGCATATGCTCAATGTGTGCACTACCGCAAATGTAGGGTTCTTCATTTAGATAAAACCATAGGCAGTAAAGATCCATTGTGGTGACAACACTGGATGCACCCGTACAGCCAAAAATGGTGCATGCAAGAATGTGGTGAAGGTACTAGACTATAGGGCTATGGATGAATTATTCCTTGATGTTGTGAGGGGAGAAAGGGATCTCCTAGGTGATGTCATCCCATACCTATTCAGACTTGTACTACTTTGATGGGTGATTGTGTATATCTTCAATGCATTTCACATGCCATTACATTTCAGGTGTTGGAGAAGATGGTAAGTGAGGTTGTCATTGTCAAAAGAATGCTCCTTCCCAAACATTACGAATGAGAAACTACACTCCCCATATCTATTAAAGTAATTAACAAAGGAAATAAAAAACTCTAGTGTCTGCTCTAGGTAGACAGGTCACACAATGAAAAAGAAGGCAAAGATGTGATCTTGAAGGAGAATGTGCATCACAGAGTTGTGGATGCCTAAGTTCTAGTGTGTCTTGGGGAACACATAGCGAGTGACTTGTACCCTAGTGGACTCGATGACCTTGTGCCTCTTATGATGTTCATGGGTGATGAGACTTGTACTTGGCCAAATGTGGGGCCTTTTGAAGGTGTAAGGTAGTCTCACGGCCTCACAACTCACCCCTAGACTGTAGTGGCATCAAGGGATGACTGGCGGTGGAAATACTATGCAAAGCATTAATATCCTCTGTTAGCTACTCAACTGGAACTGCATATGGCTATATGTACTCCTCATAGAGGACTTTATCATGCCCCATCTCATCAGAGTGGGGGGAATTTGTTTGGAAAATTCCACTTCTAAATATATATGCCATCTTTAGAAGCACATAATAGGAGCAAGGGAGAGGGAAAGTTTTCATTTTCACTTTTCCATTTCCCTTAGGAGAGTAGAAGGGGTTCATCTTATGTAGTTTCCTATGGCCCGACACTCCAATGGGATGTTCAAAGTCACTTCCTCATTTCGTTGACATCTTGGTTGCTATAGGGGTCTTGATTGGCTGATCAACTACAGTGGTCCGCCCATCAGAAGGAACCCTTCGCTTGCTGCTGACTGCTGGTCAAGTAATCAGTTGTGCTATTTGGCTGATTAGGAAAGATGTTGTGGGTTGTGTTGAACTTAGATTAGGTGACCAAGGCCACTGGTTGGGGAATCAACTATGAGATGTACACCCTATAATACTTTGGTTTAACAATTAGGTGTAGGTGTCCGACCGATCTGAAGGGTCATAGGGAATTCAAAAAAGCCAATGTCAGGAGACCAGGAAGATGGTAGGGCTACTAGTTGGGACATCATTTAGCAACATGGTCGGGAGACTAAGGGATGTGCTCAACCAATCTAGGATCAGAGAAATGCCTCAGTGGAGAACAAGGTGGGACAATTTCATTGAGAGGCCAATCCTATGGCAACCCATCACATTAACGAGATTACTCAAAATCAAAACAAAATTGATCACTAATTAACCATATTACTAAAAAAGTGCATAATTCAAACAAATTAAACTTCTCAAACACATCTAAGAACATTTACATATCAGTCCATCAACTTACATAAAAGTACATACCATTACATGTATCTTTGAAACTTTTCCATGGCCTTATCCACAACATGTATATCAAAGATATAGTCAACATATTTACATCATGTACAACATCAACATAATCCAAAACTCCAGTTGATGTACATTATCCACAAAAATTTCTCACCCAGGCCTAAGAATACAGGGACGAATCTAGGACACACTAGACAACTATAGCCAACTTTCTTCCTCTATTGATCTCCAAGTTGTTCCTCCTCACTACCATAGGCCTGAAGATGCTGCTAACAATCATCTAAAATGATGTGGTGATCGACAAGGTGAGACCCATTTCCCAGTGGGAGGTATAACTCTCAACAACATTTATTGCTTACAATAGGTAAATCAAATAAATAGATAAAGCAAGAATATTACAAAATTGAAAGATTAACATAATAGTCAAATGAGCAGATAGAGAAAATATGATATGTACATTTATTTCTCTTACCACATTATACACCATCTAAATATTATAAGAGACAAAGCAAGGGTTATCATCCAATGTGAATCATTGAATAACACTAACAAATATGCTACATGGTTGAATTACATATTTTATTTAGCCATGGGGAGTTTGAGGCATACCAGTCAATCTTCCAGCTGACTATTGCAAAGTCGCAATTAGCTCCATACAAGATCTAGGAGAGCCAGATTATGAAGATCTCTTACCCTCGATCAATACGATTCTATTGCAATTACAAATCAGTCAAACGTCAATCAACCTAGTACGCCCTGGTTAGACAAGTCATGACAGTAGAAACTAGGATATTCAACCCTATCAATGAGGTACAACTACAATCATCCTCAATTACATCACATACATATATATATATATATATATATATATATATATATATATATATATATATATATATATATATATATATATACATCTGAGACACGGCCTCCACTGTTCTCCAAGAACTTGGGATCAGGATAATCAACATATGCTCATTAGTATGCGACTCTAAGTTCCCCTTATGGAATACTCATTTTACTATCTAGCATGTCTAGACACTAGAATAGTTCTATAGCACATGGCACTACATGATTAGGGTTTCACTTGATTAGTTAAGCCAATTGGGTGAAATCAGGCTGCATCAATCAAGTTACATACAAACAAATTATTGTACTTATAAGAATCATTGTTATATAACAATTCTAGAAGATATAAACGTATGAAACACATTCCTCATAACAAAATCATAGTATACAAGTCCATTGTTGTCCTTGAAAAAGACCAACTTCCATTATGGTTCATAACACCCCACAACATCCATTCATGCCATACAACATTACTTCTTGTAAGAATGCCATCATCATTCAACACTTTTTGCGGAGGATTCAACATGTAACTAACACACTTGTTACCTTCAAACCCAACATAAGGGCTCATCAATCACATAAATTATGATATTTACAAGAGTAAGATTATATGGTTACATTTAGCATTATGAGTGTATTCAATCATCAATCCAACATTAGAAGAAGATAATTAGATTAATCTATCATCAATTACTATTGTAAGGAGGGTACAAAGATGGCATATACTTGGACAAACCATCAATTCATTACCACTCTTAGGTAACCGCTCGATTCTTTTATCACATATAGAAATATCATCGGTTCATTCTTAGACTTAATCAAACACATACATTCTTATACCTAGAATTCCCATCGGATTGTTGAAGTACTTAGTAACAAACAAAACCATCAAACTATTAAAGCACTTAACCAAAGAATAACCATCATATCATTGATAGAATTTACCAAGAACAATACCATCAAATCATTAATTTTACTTATCCAAAAACATAACCATCAATTCATTATTGGATTTATCTAAAAACAAAGCCATCAAATCATTACGGTACTTAGCCAAAAACAAGACCAATAGATCTTTAGTAGGCAGCAAAATGATCGGATTATGTTCTTGGTAAATCATCATTTTATTTACTAAGTAAAACTGTCAATTTCTATACCCAGTGAAACCATCATTTCATTCACCAATAGAAATAATCAACCATACACTGAGTAAAGGTCATCAGTTTAGAAACCAACTAGTGTCATTTATTCTTACACTAAGAAACTTCATCATTTCTTACTCTTAATAAAGCCATTGTTTCAAGAATAAAGCAAAGCCATTGATTTATAGATTAAGTATTAACCATCAATTTCAAAACTAAGTAAGAAACACTTGATTTCTACACTAAGGGGAAACTGATTCTTTACACTAAGTGAAAACCAACATTTCCTAATTTCAAGACCAAGGCACTCCAATATAGAAGATGACACACTCACATGGTCTAAGGATAGTTTAACAGCACACAACTATCATACATGTATCTAAAAGTGCACAAAATTGAGATCGTCTTTCTTCATAAAATCATGTTTATAGGGTAAGGTCTATATATTGTGGTGCAGCATAGGCAGAGGCATGTCCAAGAGAAAAGGGGCCCTAGTTGCTAGGGCAGGGGAGGGTTTAGGACTTGGTCTCTATGATCAGTTGATATGGATAGCTCATATCGGGAGATCCAGATCTTCATATTACTGAAACTAATACATTGGTCGTGCGACCTCTTTAGAGTGGACTAGAGAATCATTGCAATTTGGTGCTTGTAGATACGTTGGGTTGGTTAGCTAATCACCATGAATGGGTGGACAAGTATAGGGATTCTAGATACTACTAAAATTTTGTGGCTTCCTCTTGGTCTTCTAATATTGAGTTGAGATTCCCCATTCTTGAGCGCATCCATGATTCCAAAACTTTTTGATGATTTTGGGGAATACGCTAATCACACAATCAACTGGCTTGGCTGGGAAACCAATTTAGTGATTCTGAGTCCAATAACTATTGACATTTCCAATCTTTCCTGGTTTCCTGACCTGATGATATGATCGAGTGATATGCACTATGGAGAGAAACAATTTCTATAGGTAGATCGATCGACCAGAGGAGTTGGGTAGGCGATCATCTTATAACAAGATGCCTGCAAAAATTGGACCGTTGTTGTTAGCCAATCAACTAGTCTGGTTGAATGATCACACATTCAGCTAGATTCTGTTAGCCTGCAAGATAGAAATGCAATTAGAACCATATAGTTGAACGCTAAGGTACGCTAGAAGTATGTAAATGAGATAATGAAATAGGAATAAAGCCAATCAGGAGTCATAAACAAGATAACTATTGGGTTGCCTCCCAAAAAGTTCCTTGTTTAACATTGTGGATCGACACTTGGTTCCTCATATTATTTTCAGTGTCGCACGAGGAAATGGAGATGATTCCTTTATTGTGAGATCTTTAGATGTGATGTATCTCGATAGTCAATGGCCATTCACAACAAAGTTACCTTTGATTTTGTCAAACAATACAAATGCTCCATGTGGGTAGATCTTATTCATGAGGTATGGCTCATGCCATCAGTATCCACTATGAAAAAAATGATTTAGCTATAATTACTCTAACTACATATATTATTTTTGTAGTTAAAAATTATTTTTCCTTAAAAAATATAAAAATATAAATAAAACAAATGTAGTTAATTGTAATAACTACAAAAATGGTTACACATTCTATTTGACTACAAAAAATACTCTTCAATCACTCATCTCCCTCTCCCCCATAATCAAAATGTTTAAAAAAAATCAAAATTTCCACGCACCACCCCCTTTCCGCGGTTTCACGTGCGGCGCCCCCTTTCACTTTGGTATTGCTACCCCCACCTATATTGCTACCCCCACCTATTGTGCGTTCTATCTAAAACCCCCAATTCTGTCGCCCTGTCTCTGTCTCACCTTCTTCTCCTCCCCATCATGCCAAATCTCCGTTGTTGACCAAGGAAGGATTAAGCAATTAGATGGAAGGGATGCTGGATACATTGTGCTCTCAGTGGTTGAACTAGTTCTATGGAGCACTGCAGCTCTAGGTGGAACACCATCTATTCCCTAGGCTCCCCCAATGGCCACCGAGGAAAAGGTTGCTCTGACGGTCAGTGAGATCTGCATGAAGCACTTATTGGGGCATCATTTTGGGAGATCAAGATCTTAACGCTCTGGACGCTCAAGACCGCCACATTGTAGGCGTGTAGCCTCGTCTTTGCTGGAAATATGATGCCTAAGATCCTCATTCGGTAGGACATCAACACAGACAGCTGGGAGGGTCGAGCTGGGACGTAATGATTCAATTGGTGGAGGACGGGGTCAAAGTTTTGGCACTTTGTCAATCAGGTCAGTTGGGTGTTTAATCCATTTTCCACGATCGCTTCTACAATTCCTTTGCTATGTACTTCCAGAGTGGATGGACATGGCATTTCCAGGTTGTTCCTTTTGCTTGTTTGTTTATGATGTAATGCTTGAAACGTCTAACAACCTGGTTTGATTAGGCAAAATCATGTAGATTGACCTACATGTCGTGGTTCATCAACTGAGGTATAGGTGATCATTTTGTGAATTTTGAAAAACATCTATAAAATAAGATTTATGCTATTGGTGGGTGGTTAGTGTGTACTACATCAGGGATCCTTTTGACTTTAAAATTTCAATCCTCGATCATTTTGATTGGTAACCAATGATGGGGTTTCCTGTCATTATCTTTTCCTAGCCTTTACATACATTTGGCGTTCTCTTCATATGCCTCAATCATCTCTGTTGATAAAGCATAATGTAAACATTTTTGGCTTCATTACTATTCAGCGACTCATTCCATTAATGGTTGAGATAGGTTGTATTGCCTCTCAATATATAGGATCTAGTATGCAGTATAATGACAATATATATAGTTATGTTTTTCATTTTGTGAATGAAAATATCATGGTTGATAATTGTCCTAATCTTATTCCTGGTTTAATCATTCGATGGTATGCCATTTTGAGAGGCATGTTCCTAAGGGAGTCGTGAAAATGATTCCTGTATCTAGCTGGACAAGCCTCTCTTTGATTAGCAAACTCCACCGCTGCTAGAATTGTCCTGTATCCTGGGTGCAAGCAAACAGGTTGCCCTCCACATTTCTGACCCATTTTCCACATTCATATTATATGAGGTGTTTAATAAACTTATGAGATGCTAAAGCATTTGGAAGTTTCTATCATATCTTGATAATTATGCATTCCTACCAACTTTCTTGAGCCCAGAGATGAGCAGAGTAAGGAAGAAGTATCTCCGGTGAGTTCTCAAAGTTGACTAGGAACTATTTTTGAAGTCTGCGATGTGTTTTGACCATTTACCTGCAGAATTTAACAGAATAGATTATGAGAAGAAATGGCAGTTGTTTCTGATCCAGGGGATTCTCCATCCAAAACTAATCATGTTGTTTGTTACAGGCTGCAGAGATGACTTGTGTGCACCTTTGTAACTGGCCTGGTAAGCTCTCAACACGCAACTGCTTAGGGAGCCATGTAAGTAGTTTTTGGATTTCCAAGTGATCTTATTGGTCAAGGAATTGCTATTTGATCCTGCCCATTATGCTTGTATTAGCTCATGGGTATGCCATTCTTTCTCCCTAGTGATGTGCTTATGGGATGTCATCTATAGTGTGGTGTTATATGGCTTTCTTTGAAGTTCCATTGACAACAGAATAATAAGGGACACAAACCATGCTCCTAGCATGCTCTATTCTGATTCATAAGCTCTTTATTGATCTGCAGTTTTTGTTACTAGGTTCCTTGTAATTAGTAGGGTAGGCTGTTGATGAGCAAGTGATGGTTGCATAAGAAATTGTGTTGATGAGGCAGTAGGGGTAATGTACTTGCATATTTTTCTCCTTTCTTGTTGCCACTTTGGATTTATCTAGTAGGACGAGCTCATACACAATTTTCTTTATCACATAACACATGTAAAAGTCGCTTGCTCTTGATCCTTCTTCACATTTGGTGTTCATATCCTTTTAAGTATTTGTGAAGTCATTTTAGAATAGAAATCTCTATATGCTACTACTACGGACTGAATCAACTTTATATGCTGCTACTAGGGATTGAATCAACACTATATGCTGTTCTTAGGGACTGAATCATCTCTATATGCTGCTACTAGGGACTGAAACATCTCTGTATGTCTTCACCATGGTTGTGGTTTCAAATTTTTACTTTTTCCAAATGCTGCTAGTAGGACTGCAGTTAGGAATGTTTAAACATGAGACCACACTGGAGTTGTATGCTTAGGGGCCACAAATATGCTGCATTGGTTCCCTAAAAAGTAGGGTATCTTCAGTGTGAAAATGACCTGTCTACTGGGCATGAATTCTGAGCAGCTTGACTGGTTGGGCCAATGCTCAAAGCATCTTGAACTTTAGGACTCAATATGGAAGATGAAAGTGCCATCAAAGCTCTGAAATTTTACTTGGATCTTATGCTCAATAATGGCTATGATTCTGCTGTCCGGTTGTTGCAAGAAGAGGATTAAAAGTTTGGAGGTAACATATGAGCCACTCATGTTGATGATCTGGTTGGTTTTAATACATCAAAAATATTGCAATATAATTGCTACTTGAGGATGAATCTCAGTCTTTTTTGCAGGTGCTAACTACCATCACTGCCAATGATCTTATTCATGGAAACATGGTCTTGTAGATTCATGTAGAACAACAAATCATCCTTCATATCATTTAAATTATAAGATCATCTACAACTCGAGCAGAAGGATCCAAGGTATATGCAAGAGTATAAACACTATGTACTGTCATTATGTTGCATAACTTTGTGATGACATTCTAACTACATGCTAATTACATGGCAATGCTTTTTTCTTGTTGGTTAGGTATAAAATGAAGCGGCAATGTACAAGGATTTGGAAACTCCAGATTAAAGGAACCAAGTGAAACAATTTATTCATTTGGGTCCTGGATTCTTATGTTCATTTCTGTGCAGAACGAAGTGATCGTGCCTCCCCTCCTATATAGATCAGCAACATTGGAAACCAATGTAAGGAATTGGAATTAGCACTCATGATTCAGCTATCTTCCAACAGAAGAATGGGGGAACCATTGATAGTCTTTAGAAAATCTTGAAAGGTCTGAACAAGACTTATATTGCATGTCTAAGTGTTAAAATGAAGCTCTTGTAGTAGTTTCTTCTATGAAAAGTCAAAAGATGAAGGTATATATTCATTGTGTTCTACTTTATTTTTTTATTCAAGTAACAACTACTATGTACGTAGTTGAATAGTTTTTTAACCTGCATCTGATATATTTCCCTAGTGTGTTGAATCTAGATGCCTCAAAGTAAGAAATATGTAGGCATCATGTTCCAAAGATCTCAAAATGAAATCACATCTTTAGGGGGGCTTAAGCTCACATTATAAGGGACACCTGATCCTCAAAATATGTCTGAAAAGTGTAGTACGACTGTCATCAATTATATTAAGCTGATATTTTTCCCACTTGTGCATCCTCTTCTAATGGTGTTCTATTATGCAAAGTTGATTCTTTCTGTATAGCTCATTTTTTCACACTCTTGGCTCTGATTTGTTGTTTTTCATTTTAAGGTTTATGAAGCATCTGGATTTAATTTTACTTAACCATCGCAGGTAAGCACCCAATTACTTTCACGTCTACCACCATTAATAACAGAACTTGCATGTCTGCATTCAGCCACAACCTGATGCCATCAAGCCCAACTGAGGTAACTATGGTATCATAGTGACTACTCATTCTATTTATTTCTGAAGAGTTTATGATTTCGACACTTCCACACACCAAAAATAGAGTAGAAATTTGTAGCAGCAAGCACCTATCACTTTTGTTCTATTGCCAACCAAAAAGCAGCTGTAAAATTCACTGCCATTGGTTCTCAAACTGTAGCAGTTTGGCATGTGGACACTCAAGTAATATATGTAAATTAATTTTAGATTATTGTGTGCACACATCATAGTTATCAGTCTTTCTAAATATGGATTTTGCATAAGTATGCACTAATAGGGAGATAGATGGTACACCAAATTAAAAGAAAATGTTTAATCATGGGGGTAATGAATTACCTAGAGGCAAGCTTAATGTAGGTTCATCATATGTAGCAACCTCTTATACATAGAAACAATTCGATTCATCTTTGCAGCAAACTTTTTCTTTTGGAAGTAGGCCCTTCAAAACTTTAAACCATGTTTGCAACGCAGGAACTAATATAACAAGCTCGATTCTAAAATGAATCCATTATGCTGTCCTACTTTGTTTGAATTAATACCCTTATTATGTATTGACTGCTGACTTAGTATTTAGTTAACAAGTTATATGCATGAATGTATATATTGGAAGATGACAATTCAGTGTTCTTTAACTTTTTGAAGACTATTAAAGTGAAATTCCCACGGTTGGTTATAGAGTATCTATTAATTTGTAGATGTTTTTTCTGCTGCTATTGCATTTGATCGTATTGGATTGTATTGTAGATCTAAGGGCATGTTTGGTTCGCCGGGTGGGAATACATATGTGAAAATTTACTATTCATTTGACAAACAAAATTTTCCCTAGACAATTTGGCATGAATTTCGCTACTGAATGCTTAATGGTTCTTGGATTCTAATTTGAAATATGGCTGCTATATTTTTTATTTGTATTCTTAAGTGGCTTATGGTTACTGAAGGGACTGATGTTAGTAAGTCACCAATGTGTTTCTTGACTTTTATGATCTAATTTTAAGATTGTGTTTTGGTTTTTTGCAGCTATAGGAATTTCTCTTTGGTGTGATATATTGTGAACAAGTTGGCAGATGATAGTGATGATGAGTATTTTGTAACTTCTAGTTCGGAAATGGACTCTATCAAAGATCCTAATAGTCTTGCTTACCTGAAAGCTTCATTTGATGCCATTTTTAGAGTTGAATAAAAGTCCGAACATGAGGGGAAATCAAGTACTTCTGTTCCTACTGAAGTACATATACAAAAAGGTCTCGGTCCACTGTGCATTTTCTGTTATATGCAAGGCTACCAGCTTTATCCCAACTTCATATGTTTGACAATGCACATGAGGGAGAGAGACTTGTGGTAGTTGTGTGTGTTTGTGTCTTGCTTGTTGACAATACAAGTGGCAGAATTAATACAAATGAAAAATCAAGATAGAAGAAGATGCACATGATCATGTGGCATATAGAGTCTGCAATGGATAGATGTAGTCAGAAGAAGATATTGTATACATGTATCTTTTTTCCATGCATATTGTAAAATAGGGGCCATGTTAATGTCCTCCCCATGTATACTCATTGTTCAAATATAAATAAAAGTATCATTGGTGACATTGTAAGCACAATTTAATCTTGATTAACATTCATTTGTTTTCTTATTGAAAACCACTCTATATTGGTAAGCGACTGACTGGTGACATAATGTCTCTCACTACATATGTATGTATAGTACATGATGTCTTTCACTACATACTAGATATAATTATATGTGTAGCAAGTGCTAATTTTTGCTATACATGAACTACAAATACAAATTGTAACCAATGTCATCTCTCCCTACATATCATAGGTACAAATTGAATTGTAGTCATACATTTGGCTACAATTGAAACTACATGTTTATGTGTAAGGACATTTTTACCTACAATTAGGGTTACATATGAATTTGTAGTGAGAGGAATAACTAACTACAACTTAAAAAATGTAGCCTAAACAATTAGCTACACGAGTATTAGCTATATATTATAAATGTAAGGATAAATGTAGCCAAAGCTTTTAGCTACAAATTTTGGGGTTTTCGCTACAATTTTTTTTGTAGTTAAAGACCATATTTTTCATAGTGATATCTTAGATTCTCGAAAAACAATCTCAAGTGGGAGTTGTGAAAAAGAACTTGGTCTCCCACTTGAATATCTTTATGCTTGAGGTGGCCATCATGCCACATCTTTGTCCGCTCCTTGTAGATATGTGCATTTTCACTCCTACAGTCGAAGGAAGCACTTCTCCTAAAAAACAAAGATATTGAAGTTTTACAAACTAGATATCCCATCCGACTATGTGCTCTAGTTCTACCAGGACATGCAAGACTTTTCATATATCAACCTGAATGGAGTGGTGCCCAAGCGAGTCTTCAAAGTGGTTTTGTATCCCCATACGATATCATTGAGCTTCAGTGCCCAATCCTCCCTTGTTATTCCAACTATTTTCTAGAGGACAACCTTGATTTGTCGATTAGACACTCTGACTTGGCCAAAATGTTGAGGATGGTATGATGTAGATACATAGTGATGAACGTCATATCTTTTTATCAAGATTATGAACCGTTTCTCTAAGAAATGCAACTATTCAACAGAGATGACCACATGGAGGACCCTGAACCAGGGGAAGATTATATCTTTGAACAATTTTAACTCAGCCTTTAGGTCACTTTTAACAATGGGGATTGACTCATCCCACTTGGAAACATAATCTACCTTGACAAAGATGTAAGCATATCCACAAGAAGGAGGAAATGGACCCATGTAGTCCACACTCCAAACTTCAAATATCTCTACCTCTTGCCAAGATATCAAGGGAAACTCATCACAATTTGAAATGTTTCCTGATCTTTGGCATTGACCATAGGAAGGAATCCACTCATAGGCATCTTGAACATGTTGGGCCAGTAGAACCTACATTGGAGAACTTTTAAGGAAGTATTCTTGGCACTCATGTGGCCATCTATTGGACCTAAGTGGCACTGCTTGAGGATTGTGTGCCCTTCTTGCTCAGTCACACAATGATGGTAGTGGCCATAAGCATTGATGAGAAATAGGTATGGTTCATTCCTAGTAGTGTTTTACATAATGAAGGAAGTTCTTTTTGGAATGATCGATGTACTGCATATGTAGGACATTGCCATCAAGGTAGTTCATAAAGTCTGTGAACCATAAAATGTCATAGGAGACTTTCATGAGCTGATCATTGGAAGGGAATCATAAAGTAGGTTTATATAATTTTTAGTAAGAATAAAATGGATAAGGTGATCATCCACCACGTTCTCACTTCTGTTCTTGCCCTGAATCTCAAGGTAAATTGTTACAGGAATAGGACCCAACAAATCAATCTAGGCTTGGCGTACTTCTTCCTCATCAAAATAGCATATGTCTACATGATCTATGTAGACGATCACCTTTGAGCCGACAAGATAGGAACTAAATTTCTTGAAGGCATGGTTGATACCTAGAAGTTCCTTCTCAATCATGGTATAGTTCCACTATGGTTCATCCAGAGTCTTGGAGGCATAGTGGATGATGTGGTGCTTCTTGTCAATGTGTTGACCCAAAAATGCCCCCACAAGGTTGTCACTACCTTTACACATGATCTCAAAAGGTTGAGACCAGTCTGGTGCTCAAATGATAGGGGTGGTGGTGAGGGCGACCTTCAAACTATTGAAGTTGTCCATGCAAGTGTCGTTACAGAGAACGTGACATCCTTCATTAGGAGATTGGCCATTGGCTAGAGATGTTTGAGAATTCCTAGATGAAGTGAAGATAGAAAATGTTGTGTCCCAAGAGGCACAAAGTTCCTTGATGATAGTAGGTAGTGAAAGATTTGCAATTACTCAATGTTTTCTTTTATCAACTTTATCCCTCTATTGATCACCTTCATGGCCAAGGACTATGCCCTGCTTCACCATGAAGTGTCATTCCTCCTAGTTTAGCACTAGATAAGCCTCTTCACATTTTGCTAGAATGAGGGATAGGTGATGCAAATAGGAATCAAAAGAATAATTGTAGATGGAAAAATCATCCATGGAGAGTTCCATAACAATTTCTTTCAAGCCTACAAAAATTGTGGCCATACAATGTTGGAAAGTAGAGGGAGTGATGAATAAACCTAAGGGCATTCTCCTCAAGGCTTAGGTGGAAAAAGATGATATGAGTGTGGTCTTATCTTAGTCATCGAGATGATTAGGTATCTGGTAGAAATCAGAGTAACCATCAATATAATAGAAAAACTCTTGATGTGCAAGGCTTTTGAGGACTTGATCAAGGAAGGGAATAGGTAAGTGGTCCTTCCTTGCAGCTTTGTTCAACTTTATGTAGTCAATACACATCCTATACCTCGTGACAATGTGGGTAGGTATGATTTCATTCCTTTCATTCTTCACCACAGTAGTGCCACCTTTCTTGGGAAAAACTTGCATGGGGCTGACCCAAGGAGTGTCCCGGGTGGGGCTAATAATTCATGTAGTGAGTAATTAATGACATCTAGATGGATTTCCTCCTTCATGTTTAGTATTTAAATTAAGTTGAGGGTCCCTAAAGGGTTCATAGTCTTCCAGCATGGGTATCTTGTGCATACACTGGCTTGGTTGACACGTATAAAATCTATCATTTTACACCCCAAATCTACCTTTCTTTTTCTCAACTCTGTTATCAACTTGTCTTCTTGTTCGAGTGTAACATCTGATTTTTATTAGTACTGTTCGTCTAGAAAATTATTATTTAGCACTTTAGGTAGGGATTTTGTCTTAGGAGCCTTTGGTGGTTTGGGTTTCTCTTCGACAATATATATCATTTTCAACTCTTGAAACTCTACCTTGGTCTCCTCTTCAAAGGTATCTAGATGGAACCTGCATTGCATGACTAGTTCATTATCAAAGATTGGTCTGTCAGGAATGGTGTGAGCAATTTGCAATGGATCTTAAAAGGATTCATTTTACTACCTAAGCTTAGATATCTTGTCAACGTAGTTGAGTAGGAATACTTCCCCATGGATACTAGGGGCCTTCATACTGTCAAACACCCTAAACTCTAGTGTTTCTCCTCCTAACCTCAAAAGAATGGTGCCCTCCTCTACATCAATCAAGGCTCAATCTGTACCAAGAAATAGGTTTCCAAAACTTAGATGATAGAGGAGATCCTCCTTTATGTTTATAATCACAAAGTCACAAGGCACATAGGTGTATTTCCCAACCTTCAAAGGAATGTCCTCAATGATACCCAATGGTTTTTTTCATAGAGGAGCCAAGAAGATGGATGGTCATGGAGATAGGAATAAGCTCGGTGAAAAAAATTCTTTAGAATAAAATGTATGGCATAATGGATATGTTTACACCTAAATCTACAAGCACTTTTATATAGGTATTGTCACCTAGATAGAAGCCAATCATAAAAGAATTGGGATCCTTAGGTTTCTTTGGTATCTTGTTTAGAATGGTGCCATTAGAGTTTTTATAGTTTCACTATATCATACTTGTTGGTTGTCGACTTCCTTGTAAATAAGGCTTTCAGATATATGGACTAGGGTGGAATCTCAAAAAGGGCATCCAAGAAGGGGATTTCCATGTGAAGCTTCTTCATAGCTTCCTTGAATCTTAGAAATATAGTATCCAATCTTGTTTTTCTGATATGTTCTTGATAAGGGAGCCTTGGCTTGTAATGAGGCACATAGGGTAGGTGCCTTGTCAGAATCAACACAAATAGGAGTTGCTACTTGGTCCTTGTCAATCATCATAGTCTCATCATCATCATCAAAGTCAATAGGGATGGTAGTTGGTTTCACTAGAAGAGGAAGCGCATAACCTTCCCTGGATGGGTGGAGATGACCTTTATCTACTTGTGGTGCTTTGAAACGTTCTAAGGTTGTCCATCAAAAGAACTTGTATGAGGATGTATAGATGTAGATAGTTCAGCCAATTAGGAATCAACAGATTTATATTAAGCATGTTGATTGGAGAGTAGGTTCTAGTAGCTGGAAATCATGGACTATTGAGTGTGGATAATCTTCTAAATGGATAAGACTTTGTCATCTATGTAAGAGGAAATAGGGTCTGGTATCTGTGGCACTTGGTTTGGATTAAAAAATTGTTGCCCTTTATTGTATTAACAATTCTAAAAATTAGCCCAGAAATTACCTTCATTCCTAATTTTTTTGGTTATTGTATTGGAACCCGAGAGGGCCATGCCTTTGATTGTCCCCTTGATAAGGCCCCTCATGTGATGCATTCTCTACACAAACTAGATTTCCATACTAGAAAATGGGATGATTTGTAGTCTGGTTCGTATTGTAGTGGGCTTGGTCGAGAATGTTGTGGATGTAGTTGAGATCCTCCATATTCAACCTGTATTTGTCTTCTATTGGATCATTGTTGACCATGACATTGTAGAGGAGTTTTCAACTAAGTGTAGAATGGTCATGTCATTGTCCTACTTTGCAAAATAAATATGCATATACTTTACATGATGTTGCAGTTGTTGTGCCTATTGTGGTTGCCCTCTTCTTTCATATGCATTAAAAGAGGTTTTGAGGTTGTCTTGCTTCAAGGAAATATTTTCGAGGGATTCAACAATTGACTTGAGCCCAGAAGTGTTTTTGATATTTGGTACCTTGAGAACACCTCCTTCTCTTTCGCTGGATTGGGAGTGAGCTTCAAAATTTCTCTTGACAACTTTTCAAGCCCTTTCAAAATTATAAAACATGAAGTTTTCTCCAGATGAGGAGTCATGAAATTGCTTTTTGTGGTCATCAACACCCAGGTAGAATGTCTCAATATGATGATCTTGAGAATTGTCATGATGAGAGAATGGAGGAGGATCTCCTTGGATCGCTCTCTGATGAATGCATATTCATATATCTTTTTGTATATTTTTTATAATCCTTTTTATTGGAAATTAGCTCTTTTCAGTAATTTCTAGGACCAAATTGTAATTCACTCATTTGCATTTCAGTTCTTGTTTAGATAATCTTGTGTGCTAACAAGCATCTTTCCTTACTTTCTTGTCTTAGAATAATCATTTCCTTTCTTTGCTTTAGTGTAATATTTTACTTTCTTTGCATTTCAATTTCTTACAGTAGTGTAATTAAACAACCCCCAACTAGAATTTACTTTATGTTCCTTATTCAAAAATACCAAAAAGAAATAATTTCAAAAATCAATCGGGATCAAAAGAGAACAATCTTAAAACCGTTGTCCTATGGGTTCGACCCTTCTATACCAGCCTTAACTGGAAAGTAAAAAAGGATTAAACTCTAGGATAATAATCTTAGTGAATTGGTGTACTCTTTGACGTGTATCAATTTTAGCACTATTGTTGGGGACATCAGATCATTTTCTCAAACGCCATTTTTTTTTGAATTTTTTATTTTTATTTTTGTGCTTTCCTAGTAACATTTTAGAAGTGCTATCTCTTTTTATGTTGAATTTCCATTCTAGTAGTACATTTGTTTCCTGCACTCGATTATTATATGTCAAATTATAAATGTGCACATGCTGCACGCCACACGCTGATTCTACACTGATAGTTTTTGACCTCTAGCCAGAGCAAACATTTCATTGGTTGAATAGACAAAACAGACTCAGGATGGATGAGGAAGAGGTTTCCTGTAGGATTGAGTAGGCACTTGCCGCTCAACGAGAGGCCATTATGGTTGAGCATGTGGCTCAAGAAGCCACTTTGCAAGCTACATACATAGTTGAACAAGAGGTTGTAGCATTCGCTCAAAGGGAGTCCAAATGACAAAAATAACTAAAAGAATTTTCTACTCCCAAATCTGAATATGCACAACATCCCGTTGTGCCGCTCGTAAAAACAACCCCCCAATTTGAGATCCACACACAATGGATCACCATGCTTCAAACTGACCATTTTCTGGGAACAAGGGTGAGAGTTGCCAAGATGACCTCCAACGCCTCACTGGCCTTTGCCCTTTGACCAAGATCCCAGACATTTCTGAAGAAGCCATTGGACTTAGGCTTTTCAAATACTCTCTTTTAGGGCAAGCCAACAGTTGGTTCAATACCATGGAGAGTGAGGACCTCGTCACCACTCGGGAAGCTCTTCAAACCAAGTTTCTTGATAGATCCCCCCCCTCACCTATGAGATTAGGGGACAGATCATTCTCTTTTTTATGGTCCCAGGAGAAACTTTAGGAGAAGCTTGGAAAAGATTTGGGGAATTCCTACGTCAATGCCTCCATAATGACTTCTCCCAATCTCAACTTATTGAGATATTTTACTATGGTGTTGATGATGACACCAAGAAATTCCTTAATTCCTCATCTAGAGGAAATTTTAGTTCCAAAGTCTAGAAGAAGCATGGGGAGTAGTGAAGCGTGCTATAGAAACACAAGCCAAATGAGGAACCAGTGGGGTCCTCAAAGTTTCTAAGGCTAAGGTAAACCCAAATATCCATACCATTGCCAAATCCGTTAAATTGATCTTCTTGAAATAGGATCACTTAGAGTCCTCATTCAATGCTTATGAGAGGCAGCCCCAGGAAGTTAGAGATGTATAATCTCTCTATGGAATTTTCCAGGGGTATGATCATGATACCGTCCAATGCCAATACCTCTACACACTACAAAAAATTGGGCTATTATTCAAGAACATTTATGAAGAACCAAGAACTGTGAATAATAAAGTCTATTTGTGAGGACGTTTCCCTCAAATACGAGATTGAATCCCTCAAGCATGTTTTTAATGTAAGTAGACCTTTTTGAGGGACGCTAATCCCTCAAAATTTCATTATTCACTCCCCCATTCCGTGAAAAATGGTTTCCCACCATACGGGTCATACTTTCCCTCCACAACTTTCCCAAAACCCCCGTGAACTAAGCACAACATAGCCTTCCTCGTGAACTAAGCACAACATAGCCAACTCCTCACCTCTATTCTCTTCTCTCTCTAGACTCCCCCACCGGCCCTATCCCGTCCTATCCCGCCCCCAATATCCACTCCATCCACGGTCCCCTCCTCGCCTCCCATCCTGCCAAGCTACTACGCAGCAGAAGAAGCGAAAGGGAGATCCAGAGCGCTTCCCAGCCGGCCAACGGAGGAGGAAGAAGGGGTTCTGGCCAAGGGGTGGGAGCTTGCACGCGCGGCGCCGCGCTGGAGCCTAAGATGAGGCCTAGTGGCGGGAGGATGCCCTCGTGGAAGGAGAGGGAGAACAACAAGAGGCGGGAGAGGCAGAGGAGGGCTATCACCGCCAAGATCTTCACCGGGTTGAGGGCGTACGGCAACTACAAGCTCCCCAAACACTGCGACAACAACGAGGTGCTCAAGGCGTTGTGCAACGAGGCAGGGTGGACAGTCGAGCAAGACGGAACAACATATCATAAGGTAATCTTACTATACCCGCTATTAGGATCCACACATACAGTACTAGAGTAGATTTTAGATTAGATTGTTAAGACTCCGCACTGGTAGTAATGGTACTCTCCTCATCCAGACGGAATGAGCTATTAGATTTTGATTAATTTTATTATTAATAATTATAATCACTGATGCTGATTACTGATTAGTAGTAGCATCATCATCATTATTATGCCTCTCGATCTGCTCGACTGGATCCTCGAGGCGAGAATAGTGAACAAGGCATGGGATCCGGATCTAATTTGCCTTTTCAATCACCCCCTATCTTCCTCCCCTTGCTCATACATGCGCCTCCTACAGCTAGTTCTTCAACTCTACTTCCACTGTACTAAGCTCAGCATTTCATCACTTGTTCACAGCCAAAACCTCCCGCATTTCCTTCCCTGACCAAAAAATCTTCTTCTTCTCAGCCCGATCTCCGCCCTCTGGCTCGCAGTTTGCATCCTCCCCTTATCCACAACAATAACATCACATGCTGCTCAACAATGTTCCCCCTATATCATTTTCTTCCAGTTTCCCACCATGTTGAGTGATTGTCCGTCACCCGGTTTTCTCTTTCACCACCGGATGGATCACATAATGCTGACTGTAACACAACGGTATGGGCCTTCAACTCTCTTCTGGGGTCGGACCCCGATTGATCCTGCTCCGCCGCCGCCGAGGATTGATCTGTCTTCTTTGCTTGGACGACCGTCGTCTTGGCTTGGACAAGTCGTACGACTGCTGCGATCGCAGCTGAATAAGGTAGGATCTATATTCAGGAAATGAACAGTAATTTCATCACAAAAGGGTCCACTACTGTATGTGCATGGTGTTTTCCTATATTTTCGGATTCACTTGGTTGAACCTCCTCATTGTGCACCATCATTGCTTCAAGGTTATCATAATCTAGAATTTTAGTTTGTTCTACATTATCTATCACTTCAGCATCTCTTATACTAGACTTTTGGGAAGTTCATTTCCATTTCATAGTCCATACTTTTGGTATTTGTACCTGACTCGCAGGAGGTCCTTCTTTTGTCCATCTCTGTCAGTAAAGATTCAACATCTTCATCTATGTTCTCTTGAACTTCTAGGGATTTAAATTTATTACAAGGACATGAGTGACTTCCAAGGGTCTCTGTAATCAGGTGACTGGTGGTTTCTGGGATGGCCTTCTAGAGTGGATATTTTTCCCATAGGAAACTTTCCATTTGTCATCATCCTCATTCCAAACAACATCTAGGTTTAGAAGGACATTCTATGAATGCATGTCCCATTATGCCACACTGAGAACAAATAGGAGGAATGGATTCATACTCAACCTTATAGATCATACCATTGACGATAACATCATGTTTCATTGGTTCATTAGTATCAAATTCAATGTCTAGACAAGTAAACTTACATTTTGTACAATTAGCAGTATGATCATTTACTTTTATTAATTTTCCCAGGGCCTAATCTATCTTCTCGAATATGACTGAGTTATAAAGATGTAAAGATAAATCAATAATCCTATTTCATGTAATCACCATTGGAGGAAAATTGTTAGTAGAAATGAAATCATCCATCCACCTTGTCACACTAAGAGGGAACATGAAAATTTCCCATGGTCCTCCAGTCAACGTAGATAAGGAATCTTCATGACATGTTAATGGAACCACATAATAATCCATACTCAATTGGTACACTCGCCATCTTGAAATTGACACCAAAGCATTTTGATCTTGCCACAAAGAGTAAGATAGCTTATGTGTAAAAGAGTAAGATAGCTCAGTCCTGTGTCTATATGTTGCATCTAAAACTGAAGTATTTCATTTCATTTTGCAGCAAAAGCGTTAGAATTGTTTCTACAAGATCTATGTGATCGCACCTATGACATTACTCTTAGAAGAGGAGCCAAGACACTGAATTCTATGCACCTGTAAGCAAGAAGTTGTTGCATTTGTCTATCATATTCAAATATATATTGTAGTCCGGTCGCCATGCCCCCTTCTCTATTTTGCTATATTATCTGTCACAATGGCATTCCCATGATATGAAGTTTGTGTTTAGAAAATTAACTATGTACCACATGTACCAAATATTTGATTTTGACCTGGATTTCTTGTCAAAATTGCAATTGGTATTTCCTCATTACTCATTTTCAGATGAAATTTCTTGCTTGGATTCATAGTGGTTAACCATTTCCACATAAATAAACTTTCATTAAGAATTAAATTCATACTCTACTAGTTATTTACTGTATAACAAAGATTTGAATGCACTGTTTGACACAGCGAATGGGTAGCGGTTCTTATTTGCGGGCAGCACCTCCACCACTTTACCAAACATGAAACTGTGCACCGCTCTTTCACATACAGTGCCCAGCAGTTTGCAGCAATCAATCAGCACAATTTTTTGCCATAAAAATTCTAGGCAGTGGATGGCAGTGGCATGATTTATTAAAATTGCCGACCGTTGATCATGTTCAACACATCTCCAAATGAAGCAGAAACCATATGTTTTAGTTTATCTTGTGAACTCTTTCCTACTAATTGCCGAGTTAGACGTGCACATTTCTACTTTTGTTTTATTGATTGGAAGCATGCTGTGCTGCAGGCGTAGATTTCCTTATTTATACTTGTTCAGAGTATTTGTCTCCTTCCTCTAAAAGCATTTTAGTATCTGTTATCAACCAGGACCACCATACATCAATACATATAATCTGCTGATGTTGCCAAACTGTTATTCATGTTTTATCTGCTAGGTCAAATCTCAGTTGCTTGATAATGTTACTGTTGAAATTCATTTTTCTGGAGTTTACCTAGGGCCTAATGTTATATGATTTTGACTGTCCTCAAGCTTTATATTCTAGTATATATGGATCAAATTGATTTTACTATGTTGGACTCTTGATGGCATATAGAACTGTTATTTATTCTTTGAGTAGTGTATAGAATTGGTTAGATATACTATATGCAGGCCTTATTTTCCATTATGTGTAAATATATTGTACAATGACTTGCATATATTGTTGTACAGTGTTCGCTTTTTTTGTTTTATTTTAAAAGCAATGCGTAAGTGTCTACCACCCTCAATGGCATGATTTTATGCTGTGTGATCATGCCTACATTCCTGTTTTTAGTATCAAGTTAATCTGGATTTCACCTCTGTACACTTCTTAGTTTAGGCACTCCTAAACATGAATTGCTCCAATAGGTGATTAAGTAGATCTACAACCTAGTCCGGAAATTAAACCAGACCAAATAGAGAATTCAACCATGTACAACTATCTCAGGATTCAGGGTATTATGTAAGATACCTGCTCCATTTCTAGTTTCATTTCTGCGCAATGTTGTAAGCAAACAATGGCTCAAATAATATCACATGGATATGTTTATCTAGTTTCACATGGTAAATAATTCAGAAGGTATGTGTGAAGCTACAAGATAATAAAAACAAGATCTTATAGGAAAATATGATTAGTAAATTATATAATTAAGATATCTATAAATGTCAGCATGGGAAGAAACCATTGTAGAGGTGTCTACCAGCTTCTGTACTCTATGGTGATGGATCTTCTCTATGAAAATTTGGCTCCTTAAAAGAAATTGCTAACCAAATCAAATAAATGAACCAAGCAAGCACCATAACCCATCCTGGTAAAGTATTTGCATACAGAAAACACTTACCCACAAAGAATTCGGCCAATTAAAAGGATTGCAATAGAATTCATATCAAACGCCAATGTATAGAAGACATTTCCAATCAGAAAACAACACTGCTAAAAATGAGAGGCTGGAAATAGGATTTATTCGACCATGCGCTGAAATAGATAGAAGAAAAGACCTGCGCAACAACCATTGATCCTATGATCACACCACAAACTGTTGCTGCTGCTCCAAGGCTCATTGCATAGTCATCTGCTGTCGGCACTATTATATATGTATTTACCATGTAAAGGAATGTGTTTGCCAAGTTTAAGAGAAGAGATGCCATGTGATATTGTTCATCCTCAACAACTTCCTCGGAAGCGGGCAACTCCTCTTGCATAATGAGTGCATGCTGGCCCAGAAATTGGAATAAGCTTGTTGTATGTGTCAGCTTATCAACTGCATTTTTTATTGATTCTATGATTGGATCCTGCAGACAACATGAGAAGGCTTGAAATCCTGCAAGAATTAAATATCATAACAACTCAATGAAAAACTGTTTTACCTTTATGATGATCGAGGGCTGATCAAATATTGATAAGTAGCTTCCTTGATGATCTTGAAGATCAGCTAGATTGCGAGACAGAGCTCCAACAACAACACCTATTCCCTGAAAACTTATTGTAAGTAGATATTCAACTACTTTATGTCATGCCAATGACCAATACCACACTACTTATTTGTTTTCTCAATTCAAAATTGAACTTACACATATCACCATGTACTTATTTAGTATCTATAGAAAAACAATACTAGTAGTATGTATTGACATTAACAGTTGAAAAAACTAATTGTGTGCTTGAAAACTTGCTGCAGTTGCGAGTATGGATGGTTAGACCATAGTTGTCAAGGCGGGCGCCTAGGCGTCCTAGGCTCTCCAGAGGTCCCTCAAATCTAAGCGCCTAGGGGTCATAGGTGAGTTGGGAAAACTAGGCGGGTTGGGCGGGTTAGGCGGGCGCCTAGGCGGTCAAGGCGGACAGCCTAGGCGATTTTGCTGCAATTGTTGCAAAAAAATCAGTCCTTTTGTACTAGTGTTTCTTTGATTTTTTTCTATTTCCTCTTGTGTCTCCTATTCTAGCTTATTTTCTTTTCTTTTTTTGCAATTTCTCCTTCATTTCTTGTTCCTGCTATTGCATCTAAATTTTTGTTACTTCTATGTCCCCTCTTATTGCTATTTCCTTGTTACTCATATCAGAAATTCAGATTCTTACTTGCATATCCTTCTCGCACATCTACTAGACTACTAGTACCACTTCTATTTGCAAGTTTTCTTCTACTTTTTCTTACTTAATCTTGCTCCTACATGACTACATCTCAAACAGCTGTTGTTGTTTGCATGTATTTGTTAAAGCTTCCTGATCTCTTCTTCGTCCCCCTAGGTGTCCCCCAACAACTCCTTTACAAATATTTTTTGTTTATCTAACTTCTTTCTCCTTCACGTCTCCTCTGTTGTTGTTGCACGTTTCTTTATCTAACTTCTTCCAGCAACTTACTTGCATTTTTCTTTTATATTTTCCTATTTTCTTTTATATCTTCCTGGCTGATGGTGTGGGCTGTTGGTAGTGGTTGATGGTGTGGGCTGGTGGTGGCGTGTAGTAGCATGCTGCTAGGAGATGATGATGTTATGATGGAAGATTGGGTGGTCTGTAGATTTGTAGGTGGTTTCTAGGAGATGGGAGGAAGTAGTAGGATGTTGCTGATGTGGAGGTGGTTTCTTGGGATGGTTGCTGGCTGACGTGGAAGCAGCAGCTTGCTGTTGTGTTGAAGATGGTTCAAGAGTATAATGTGTAGGTGTTAATAGGCATATAACCCACTTGAGTTTTTTTTAATTATGTACTATTTACTGAGTTCAACCATAATTTTAGTTTACAAGTGCATGTTGCTGCAATAGTACAATCAGTTAGTAGTAGTCACCAACCAATTGGAATAAATTCAAAGCTGATGTTGCCATGCTCTCAATCAAAGCAGTAGTCACCAACCAATTGCAGTAGTACCATCTGCGGCACTATGTGCTCCACTCATTCAGGTTAGATGCAATAAGGTAACCATGCTCTCAATCATCTGTTCTGCTGAATTTCAAAGTTTGTTTACATATGAATGATCAAGTTGTCAAGTATCAGTGTCTCATTGTAGATATTGTGTTATTTATTCTCTTGGATATGCGAAATCCATATGATCATCGATATTCTCTTGAATCTCAATGCTCAAGATAATATGTAAAAAACTTTTGGCTTGCCATGGTAAAGTGAGATTATTAAGAGAAATTGCAGCTGACTTCCTATTTGTTCTTATAATAAGCAGCCACCACCACTTCAGGTGAGACTACTGGTTGTTGCTAAAACTTATGAACTTTACATTTCTAATATAATTTGTATAACTAAATTTTCAGCCAACTCATTTCTCTATGTTTCTTTCCTTGCGTATGGAGTTTTCATTTCATTGAATTTTGAAGGTTTTCTAGTACAGACAAGAGTTGTTAGAATATGGTTTTTTTTTACATAGCATCATGAGGAAAATGAGCTTAGCTGGATGAGAAATACACCCTATTTCTTCAAAAAGTTAATTATGGCATATACCTAAGTTAAATAGAGGTAAAGATTGCCTGGATCTGTTGGTAAATGATATTATAAATCTTGGAAGTTAAATAGTGTTAGATTTGTGATGTTGATGTTTAGCTTGTTGGCTTTTTGGATGTAGCTCTTCTTTAGTGTTCTTTGTCTCTGCATGTGGTTTTATGAACTGTATAGTGAATTCTTAGAGTTGATGTATGAGCACCTTAGAAAATGCTTGAGCTACTAAACATATCTTCTTCCAAGAACATTGAGACTATGCAGTTGTGGTTGGACTCGAACAGAGCTATGCTAACCAAGAGACATTATTTTAAATATGTTTGTGTTATTCGTACCTTAAGGGAGTGCCTGATCATTTATGTGGATGAAATTTTTCAGGTAGCTCTATTTTTGTGGTGGTGTTTTGGGTTAGGTCAAGCAAAAGAATGCCTTCTCCATCAGGTATGCTGATGTGTTCATATTGTTTTTGTTACATGAGTTATATTTATGGACCTGTCATATGTGTTAGGTGGTCTACAATCCTAGTGAATAGTAGAAAATATGCATCCTTGTGCACTAGTTTGGCATGATTGTGGTCCATGTTGACCAGTAACCATTTCCTGCTCCACCAATTGCTAGTAGGGGAACTGTGTGCGGATGTACTATAGATTGGTGTAGGCCTCGCAGATGGGTTGGTCTTCAAACTTAGTATTGGTCATATTGTTAATGGGACAGTTGGGTTGGATATGTGTGTGTGTGTGTGTGCGTGTGTGTGTTTTATATGTCATTGTAAAGGGGTGTGAGTACAGAAGATATTCTTCACATTCCCTGCATCCTAAAAAATAAACAACAAATATTATATTCCTCATGAGATAGGACTTACATTCAAGACACCTACATTTCTGACAATCAAGCGGCAATTCATATAGCCAATAATCATGTTTAGCCCAAGTGTACAAACATCAAGGGGTAGATTGTCACTTTGTCAGAAACTTGGTCAAGGTAAAGAATATCGTCACACCTCATGTGAAGAGAGGAGAACAAGCTATCGGTCTTCATCAGAAATCTTCCGCCTTCACTATTTCATATGAGTAACAAGATGGGACTAAATGATGTATACTCCCCAGCTTGAGAGAGAGTGTTAGAGAGGTTGGTTTTGTTATTGGGTCTACATGCTCCTGATAGAATCCACTTCATTTTAGTTGTTACTGTGGTACATCGTACCCACATCTTCTCCCATATAAGGAGCCTACTTGCACTGTTGTACACATTTACAACTAATGATGATGAAATTGCTACCGATTGCCAAAATTATAGGTAACATGTCATGGCTTTTGCTTATCTGTGCTTGGGGAGTGTTACAATCTAGAAAAATGTGTTGCAAAGTATAATTGCAGTACTAAGGGCCATTTTCCAAAATTCAAAATGCCTTAGGCCTTGTAAGTAAAGACATTATCAGCAATTTTTTGCATATGAAAAATCATGTGACTGGACAGAGATACATATGAATTTATTAGAACACTTAGTAAATTTATCAGTAATATGCCCCAGGAGGAATCTAAACAACCCATTCTATTAAGCGATTGTCAATGTGATCTTTCTATATATACAACAGAGCTAGTCATATCCATGAGATATTGCACACATTTATAATGAAGGCATATTATGAACAGTTTAGAATATAGAGTACAAAAAATAATAAACTTTTTGGAAGTAAATACATCTATTAGTCTTCCCTATTGCTGCTAAGATTTTCTCCTGAAGTGACTTTATAGTGCTAATATGTTCTGCTTTAGACTTAAAAGCCTAATAATTATTTTCACTAGTGACTAATCATTTGAAACAACTACGAAAGGCAGGCTTGTACTGAACAACACATCCTGTTTTGCTCTCTTTAGCAAATTGAGTAGTTGAGTATGACAAATCTGATTCTTGGGATGTTGGTGTTCTGCGACTCATCTACATTATGTTGCCAATTTCCAAGAGGGAATTCACTCTCAGGATGGTTAAAAACTGCCAATGTTGCTGTTACTTGACAAGACCTATACAACATAGTTTCCTAGAGATAAACAAATAATTTGGGAAAAATATCGTTATATTAATAGTGTTAGTACAGGATTAATATCCTTTAAAGATATTAATAGTTTGTCCTTTTTGCATCATCACGGAAAATACCTAGTGAGCACAGCCCCCGAGCTGTAGCTCACTATGGCACTCCCGGTGGGCATACAGGATTGCCCCTTATACAGTTGTGCGGGTGTCTTGCTGTGTCTTGTTGTGAGACATTTGGAGATAAAATAGCAAATGCTACCTAGAAACTATCAAACAGAAACCCTTTTTGGTCAAACTAGTAGCTAAGGGATCACTTAAAAGAATGGAGGGGAAATTTCCACTGCCTGCAGGTCTACAGGATCCACTTTGTTGATGTTTGCCGTGAGAAGTTTCCCACTTCCATAGACTGTATGTATGTGGGTGTGTGCATGAGTCTTTCTGTTTGATGCTACCCTATCTGGCAATAGTTTACCGGTGATAGTGGCATAAAAATCTACCGGTGATAGTGGCATAAAAATCTTTCTAGAAACACTGAATAAACAACACGAACGAAGGGGTATACCTTCCTAACATGCTAAATCAAACAAAAATTATAGATGGAAAGAACTTGAAATTCAACTAACAGTTAATGAAAATATTATATTTATTACGGCAAGATGATGCTAGCAGGTGATTGAGATTGAGGTGGCAGCAGCGCACTAGTTATGAAGAGCATAGTGGTTGTTGTTCTCTAGGGCTAGAATTCCAGCAGAAATCCTCAGCTACCATGTTAATAATATAAAAGAATGTAAAAGTTATACTGACAAGAAGCTCCAGCTCCCGCATAGATAGGGTGGGTCACACACAAAAATCAAACAACACTGAATGGAAAATGCGTTATCGTAGCACATGGTACAATTAATGACAAAATAACTCAGAATTAACTAGCATTTGTCTCATGTTTCCATTCAAAGGAATATTTTGGCAGAATCTGTAGCTCTTATTCGGTCATGGGGAAAGCTTTAATATAAAAATACATCTAGAATCATACCATGCTCGCTGCACCAATGTTGTTAGAATGTTGTTGTACCACTATATTGTGTGGCGTTAATGCTTAGTTTATTTCTAGGCACTGCCATGTGCTGGATGTTAGGCTTTATTCTATCTGTATATAGTGAAGGTGATGTCAACCTCTGTTTTCAAGACTAAAAGGTTATGGGATCTGGAGGGAGTCATCCCTTTGGACTCCCATAGGAATATGACTTCCTCAAAAGAAAATTTAAGCAAGCATCGCAGCTAGATTAGTAAGTCTCCCATAAGGTAATCAGTATAGTTCCCTACAAATTAGGCTTCAGACCCATTATGTACATATATTTTGTCTGTACTATTTGTCTTTTTGGTATATTGAAATCTGCTCTTATCTCTTTCCAGGTGGCAACCGTATGAGGCATGTCATTGATGAAGAGCACCACACCATTTGAAGGAATATAGAGACATTACATATCTTAAGAATTTCAAGCATGATATGTTGATTGTCATCAATCTCAAATTTAGAATCATATGTATTCGTTATTTATATCAACGTTGAGCACACAATGTACGGATAATATTTTGCTTCATTAATAGAAATTGGTTTGAGGTGATTTAACATTTTTATGTGTCATTTTGGTGTTGAAAATTCTTATGATGTCATGTGACTCTTATAAAAATATTGCTTGAGGTTATATATACAAAGTTTTCATTTAAAATTAATTAACATTCAACAAATCATTCAATAAATCAATAACCAAATCATTTACAGTAATCCCTCAAAAATATATTAATGAAGGTCTTTATTCCCTCAAAAATGAGATCCAGATTGACCATCAAAATTGCATTGATGACGACCACATAGCCCCTAAAAAATAATATTAATGAAGGCATTATCCTTTCAAAAATATATTCTCCAGGACCATCAAGTCCCTCAAAAATGTATTTATGTGAACTAAATAGTCCCTCAAAAATGTATTTATGAAGGCTAAATAGTCCCTAAAAAATGTATTCATGAAGGCTAAATAGTCCCTCAAAAATGTATTTATGAAGGCTAAATAGTCCCTCAATATAACATTCTTGAGGGTCAGTTGGTCCGTGACAATTGTATTCGTGAGGGCCACTAGTATTTGTCACGTGAGTTCTCTTCATGGACCATTTGTGAGGGCCAGACCCACAACCGTCCCTATTTGTGAGGGCCTGTAGAGAGGGGTTTGTGACAGGACTCACTCGTGAATAATGACCCAATTTTTTGTAGTGACAATAATAATATGCATCCTGATGTTGGTCAACAAGTGGAGGACCTTAACTAAATCCATAGTATCCCAGACCAGTCTTACTACAATACAAACCAAGCTAGAAATCATCCCAGATTTCAATATTTAAATCCTTCAGGAGTAGAAAACTCTTCTCAACTTCCCCCTCCACAAAGACCCCAACAACCCAAGCCAACTACCTTCCACCACCAGACTTCCCATACAATAACAATCAAAGGAATTTTGGGAACCAAGGGAATTATAGGGGTAATTTCTAAAACTGTGGATCTTACCAAGGATAACAATATCAAAACCTTCATCAATCTCCACCTCAACCTCAATTACAATAGAATGTCCTCACTCCTTAAATCGATGATAGGGTGGCTGCCTTAGAGCAAATCATAATAGCACATCAGAAGTCAATTGATGCTCAGTTTTCCCGTCTCTTTGCTCAATAGAAACCCCCTACATGTACCTTTTCTAGACAACCTGAGAACAACCCAAAACATCTCAAACAACTTAAGGTTGTCTCCACCCATTCGGGTAAGACTCATACTACTTCCCCATAGAAACCCATAGAAGAACCTTTGGACTTTGAGGATGATGATACTGTGGTCATCGAGACTCCTCCTTCACCCACCCCATCATTCCCACTCCTACCATACCTGCTCCTGTGGTCCCACCTATGGAAATTTATGACCCAAAAATTCCTATTTACAAACTTCGTTCACCTTACTTGGACCGCCTAAAGAAAACAATGTTTGATCATCATTTTGTGAAATGTAGGAAAGCCATGAAAAAGTTACATGTGTATATTCCCTTTCTGGATGCCTTAGTTGATATGCCTGCCTGGTTCAAGTACATGAAATCCTTATTGACTAGGAAGTACCACACCCATGAGCATAAAATAGTAATGCTTGCTAGGACCACCTCTGATATCATCCAAAGCAAGATGCTTGAAAAGAAGAAAGATCGTGGTTCCTTTGGGATTGGGTGCTACCTAGGTGATAACGCTTATAGGAAAGGTCTTGCAGATTTGGGTGCGAGTATTTCTATCATGCCCTATAGCCTTTGCAGTAGGTTGGGATTTGTTGACATGCTACCTACTTCCATGACCATCCAATTGGTTGACTCATCCATGATAAAACCTATGGGTACCATTGATGATATACCTATAAGGGTTTGGAAGGACGCTTAGGTCCCATGTGACTTTGACATCATGGACATAAAGGTAGATTTACACTACCCCATCATCTTGGATCATCCCTTTTTGGCCACCGCTCATACCTTGATTGATGTTGAGGCTGGAACCATTTCTTACACCTAGGGAAACAAACCCTAAAGTATAGGGTATTTAAAAGCATGCGTGGACAAAGCCTTTGAGAAGAGGTCTATCTCCTTGATTGTATTGAGAAGATGCAGTAGTTGAGACAAGAATGGGAACTAGTTGAGGATCTCCTCTAGAATGCCCTTGTAACTCCTATGGATTGTGAATATGAAGATGAGCGATTGGAGCAATATAGACTTCATCTTGACACTTTCTAGGAGATCCATGATGAAGAGTTTGAGTATCCCAAAATGGTCTCTATTGTAGATGCAAAACATGAACCCCCCAAGGCACTTGAGATGAAAATCCTCCCCGAAGGTCTTCAGTATGTCTTCCTAAATGAGAAACAAATTTATCCTATTATGATTAACTCTCATCTTACCTATGAACAAGAAACTAAGATCATGACTGAGCTTAGGAAGAGGAAATCTACCTTAGGATACAAAATGGCTGATTTGACATGGATTGATCAAGCCATTTGCTTAGTACAAACCTTCTAGAGACCCTTAAAAGGAAACTAAATCCAAACATGAAAGAAGTTGTTTGTCTAGACGTTATAAAACTTTTGACTTCAAGAATCATCTACCCCATCTCTGACTCCCCATGGGTTAGTCCCGTTCAGGTCATCCCCAAGAAAGGGGGTACCACTCTTGTGAAAAATGACAATGAAGAGATTATACGCACCAGTAGTGTCACAAGGTGGTGGATCTGTGTTGACTACTAAAAACTTAATAAGGCCACTAGGAAATATCACTTCCACCTTCCCTTTCTAGATCAAGTACTAGAGCGCCTCTCCATCAACAATATTTCTATTATCTTGATGGCTATTTAGGTTTTTATCAGATCCCCATTCATCTGGATGACCAGGAGAAAATGACCTTTATTTTCTCGTTTGGCACATGCATTTAGGAGAATGCCATTCGGGTTGTGAAATGCCCCAACCACTTTTTGGCTGTGCATGCCCGTTATTTTTGTTGGATTGACTGAGACCATGATGGAGGTGTTTATGGATGATTTCTCTATCAATGCAGAAAATTTTGACTCTTGCCTCCATCATCTATATCTTGTTTTGGAGAAGTGTGATGAAGCACATTTGATCCTCATTTGGAAAAAATGTCACCTTATGGTGACTGAATGGATTATCTTAGGACATAGGGTGAGCAACTGTGGCATTGAAGTTGATAGAGCCAAGATTGAAGTTATCTCTAAACTTCCACCTCCTTCTTATGTTAAGGACATTCATGCCTTCCTTGAACATCTAGGGTTTTATCGGTGTTTCATCCATGACTTTTCTAAGATCACCAAACCCTTGACCAATCTCCTCAAAAAAGACACCCCTTTTGTGTTTGACAAAGCTTGCATGGCCAATTTTCTTTATTTGAAAGATGCTCTCACTTCCATCCCTATGACGAGGGACCCTAACTGGTCTTTGCCTTTTGAGTTAATGTGTGATGCAAGTGATTACATTGTGGGTGCTATTCTTGGACAAGTTTTTGATAAAAAGCACCATGTAATTTACTACACATCCAAAACCCTTACTGATGCCAAATGAAATTACACCACTATTGAAAAGGAAACACTAGCCATAGTATACGCCTTTGACAAATTCCACTCAATATTTAGTACAGTCCAAAGTCATTATTTATATGGACCATGCAACCATTACATACTTGATGACTAAAAAGGATGCCAAAACCCACCTTCTTTGTTGGGTCCTTTTACTTCAAGAGTTTGACTTAGAAATCCTAGATAAGAAGGGCTGCAAGAATGTTGTTGCCGACCATCTTAGCCACCTTGACTTTTTTGACGATAATGTCATCCCCATTAATGACTCTCTCCCTGATGATAAATTGTTATAAATGGAATCCCAATATCCTTAGTTTCCTCATTATGTAAACTTTCTAGCCATAGGTGTGTTGCACCCTAAATATAAGGGACATTCTAAGGCTAATTTTTTGCATGATGTGAAATAATACTATCGGGATGACCCATACCTTTTTAGATTGTACTTCGATTGCCTTTACCGTGGGTTCGTTAATGAGGAAGAAGCTCATGAAATTCTTGAGCAATGCCATTCTGGCCCCACTGGAGGGCACATGAGCTCTCAGAAAATTTCTAGGAAAGTGCTACAGTTTGGTTTTTTCTGGTCCACTCTTTTCAAAGATTCATACCTTTTTGTCCTTACTTGTGATGAATGTCAAAGAACCAGAATATATCTAAGAGAGACCAAATGCCCATGAATTCTTGGCAAGAGATTGAAATATTTGACGTGTGGGGAGTAGATTATATTGGCCTGTTTCCTTCTTCTTATGGGTACAAATATATCTTAGTGGTTGTTGATTACGTTTCCAAATGGGTTGAAGCCATCCCCACCAAAACATGTGTTTTCAAACCTGTGAAGAAAATCTTCAAAGACATTATTTCTCCTCGATTTGGGGTACCTCGTACTGTAGTTTCTGATGGAGGTTCCTATTTTCTAGAGAAAAGTTTTGGGTCCTTGTTGAAACAGTATGGAATCCATCACAAGGTTGCCACCCCTTACCACCCTCAGACTAGTGGTCAAGTTGAGATGTCAAATAGGCAAATAAATTCCATCCTAGAGATAACAATAAATCACACTAGGTCAAATTGGGCTTTGAAACTCAATGATGCCTTGTGGGCATACATAACTGCCTATAAAACCCCCATTGGCACCACTCCATTCAAATTGATTTATGGGAAATTGTTCCATCTTCCCATAGAATTAGAACATAAGGCCAATTGGGCCATCAAAACTCTTAATTTTGACTTATCTACTGCAGGTGAAAACTGCCTTTTATAGGTGTAAGAGTTAGATGAGCTCTGGATGATGGCCGATGAAAATGCTAGAATTTACAAAGACAAAATCACACTATGGCATGATGGCCATATTAGGCGAAAGGATATTAGGGAGGGTGACCAAGTTTTAATGTACAATTCTAGGTTGAGACTTTTTCCTAAAAAACTTAAATCTAGGTGGTATGGGCCCTACCTTATTAAGAATGCCTACCCTCATGGCACTTTTCGTCTATGGGATAAGGTGTTAGGGGATTTTAAGGTTAAGGGACATAGGCTTAAATGGTATATCACTATTTAGGACTTCCTATCCTCCAAGGCACATCAACTCTCTTTACTCAAAGACCTCAACCTGCATGAACTTCCACCTCCTCCTCCTGAGCCTAAAACAGATCCATGACCCAACATTGTTGAGCCTTTGACATAAAACTAGGCTCTTATTTAGCGGCAACCCAATCATTTTTTTTTGCAATTTTCTTTTATTTTTGTCTTAGCTAACACTTGCGTTTCAATTTTAGAAGTCTATTTCATTCCACAAAAAAAGGGGCACACCACCTGTCATTTCATTTTGAAGGAAAGGCTCCCCACTAAGATCGATGACTGTATAGTGAAGGCGAGACACCCATCTCGACCTTTAAGGCACTCACTCCTCAATCAATGACTATTCAAAAAATTGAAATTTGAATTTCCACCATTACAATGCCAACTGGCCATCTGGAACAACCGAGATGCTCTTCTCTTCAATCAAGAGGTGCATTCACGGTGCATTCAAAAACCTTCTCCATTTCAATTTTTGAAACTTTCACCTCTAGCCACAAAACTCCAGACGACCATCTGGTCTAACCAAAACGATTGTCTCACCTCTCCACTTGGCTTATAGAATATGCAACTTGGGGAGGGTCCGTCCACACATTAATGTCCTCCCCGATCTTAGCTTTTTTCTTAGTGTCTCTGCCCCTTCCAGCCATCTTGTCTCTATCTCCATCCATCCATCTTAGACCAACCGATTGCCTCATCGTCAAGATGTTTTTCCTCAACTTGCAATGGTGCCACCTTGGGTCACTTGTGCGAATGCCACCAGCCGTTCTGCCATTGCATCCTGCTGTCTCACATCTAGATAGTTGTTCCACTCTTCCTCCACACTCGTCCACTATTGCTCGTCCTACCTTGCTTCCTCAGCATCTCACCAGATTCGTATGTCGTGCAACTCTCAGCATGAAAAGACCATCTCGTTAGCCCCGACCATCACTCTAGACCCAACTGACCATTTTGTCGATGCTTATGGTCATCTCTGAGGTGGCAAAAGTCCTCTTCCTCAACTTCCCCACCCAACCCTCCATGATGCACTGGTGTAGTGGTGGGCCCATCAGCGTCCAACCGATCGTCTTACCTCCAAGAGCCCATCTCAATCAACAAGCTCCTGCTCTCTCCCACACACCAAATGACCGTCTCAACTGTTCGGATGCCTCTCTTAGTGCACAACAATGTTTCATCATGTTTTCTCACTTTCGCAAAAATAAGGGAAAGGCCCATACTTCTTCCTCCTCCCATGAGCTGCCTCAGCATTCCACTACAAGACATGGAATTCACATCCATGAGCCCACTGGAGATTCTTCCTTGGAGATCCAAGAGGAGATGGCCCACAACCTCAAGGAATTGGATGAGCAAGTTCGTCAGGCACAAGCATGTCACTTTTGACGTGACCATGATTCAGTCGAGCCGCACCCACCTTGCATAGACCCTATCCCGGGTAAGTATGCTCATAGTTCATCAACAATCACCATTTAGAAAGATTCGTGGAAACCTCCATGATTGGCATCGAACTTCTATGTCGGGCCTGCAGTGTCACTATGAACGCGCTTGGGATTAAAGAGGTGATTGGCAACATTCTCTAAAAAAATCACATCCTCTTCTTCCCCTATCGGGTCACTTCAGTGTATAGTTACCTCACTTTGGAGCTCATCACCACCTATCACAGTCTCCATGACTCATATGGAAATTCCAACTACAAGGCCCAAGTCGTCAGTGAAAATTTTGAGATCTCCACTCATCAACTCACATCTATCATTCTTGACAAGGGTGAGTTTGACTGGCTCACCCATTGTATGACTAGCCATCATGACATCTACTCTAGAAACTACAACATGGAAAAGTTTTGTGCCAACATCACCAGACTTCCACTCGTGCTTCCCAACCACATGAAGTCATCTAGCAT
This sequence comes from Alisma plantago-aquatica, assembly GCA_963693085.1. Taxonomy (NCBI): domain Eukaryota; kingdom Viridiplantae; phylum Streptophyta; class Magnoliopsida; order Alismatales; family Alismataceae; genus Alisma; species Alisma plantago-aquatica. Next base: position 1,512,745,926 of record OY856410.1, on the reverse strand, counting down.
TCATAATCCAGTGGTCTGATATCTCCATCGCATACTAGCTTGCACCTTCTTTGACAGGGAAGGTACTCAGAGCGTTGTGACTCTTTCTGGCCTCTACATCTAGTGGTCTCTTCTACACAGTGATCCATACAACCAGTGCAACATTATGATCAATCATCTAAACTATGAGGCCATGGAAACCACTTATTCCTCTTATTGCATTGGCCATATAGTCACCTATATTATACTTTTCCTGGGCTACACTCATATCTCATTCTTGCCACTGATGCTGAAGAATCACTTGATTGACCTTGCATATTTGAAGGGGTGCAAGTTCCTCCGTCCGAGTGCCAATGGAGTCTACTACTTGCTTTTAAAAGACTCCTAGGTTGTCCTCAAGCTTCCAAGACATGCTTGGTTTGGAACTGGGAACCTAGTTTTCAATCTGATGGATATGTTGTCGCTTATCACACGGTTCCTTCTGGAGCATCCCAATGCAGACGATGTCCCCAAGCCCATGAGCCATAGGAGGAGTGTCTCTTTGGAGGCACATCATGATGATACTAGACCACTTCCTCCTCCTTCTCTATGCTACACCAGGAGATACATGGACACTAAGGAAGGCTCCGAGGAGCCTTATGGCTTCTATAAGATTCGAGATCAGTTGGAGGAGATCCAATGTGAGCACTAGGCCAAGGTCACCAAATTCATCACATGTATCTGATGCAACACTCACATGAGTGTTCACATGTGCACCGAGGCCACTATGATGCCAACATACCTCAATATGAGGAGTATGGGTCCCATCAGGCCTACCCTGACCCCAACTCCCCTTATTGGGGAAACTACTACTACAACCCTCCATCATCTTCACACTTTCCATTGCCGTAGTGATTTTCTTCCCTCCATCTCCAATTTAGGTTTTGCTCGGGACAAGAAAGTCTATGTCCGAGGGTGGAGGTGGGTGGTATGCTTCTATTCCACCCCCTATATTTTCCCTTATTTGCTTTATTTTGCCTTTTTATTGTTTTGCATGTATTTTCTTTAGTTCATGACCCTTATCTAGTCGGCCATCCCTTTTTTTGTTTTTCTATAACAAGGCCATTATCTAGTTGGCCCATTGAGTAGACATCTATCAGTGTACCCCAAATTGAATTTAGTAGAACTTGTTGTAAAATATATTACAAATTGGCATGTCTGAAACCACTTTCTCACATAGTACCTCTAAATAACATCACTCCTTGGAATAGTTGGAAAGTCATAAGGAATTGATAAGAACCAAGCATACTTTTTCCCTATATTCAAACAAGTGGAATATCTTATCTTATATATATATATATATATATATATATATATATATATATATATATATATATATATATATATATATAAATATTGAAGTTATAAGCACAAGCACATATATTCCTTCCCTCTATTGTTCTTCTAGAAAAGAGAATCAAAGAATCACCACCATACAAAAATCAAGTTCGGGGTGGCATGCTTCCTAAAATAAAAATTCCATACCTCACAAAGGGGTGTACCATCAAAAGATTACAAAATTGCACATGAAAAAAAATTTGTGACCAATGTAGCCACAACTCCACAAATTCACATCCCGAGTCGAATAGAGGAGGGATCAATATTTTTCATTACTTCATTCTTTGTTTTCATACCCCCTCATCTTATTCTTTTGCAACAACTTACAAAAAATAATAATTGTGAGTGTCAAAGTGAAAGTAAGATGAAGCCTATTTTTCTACAAAATCTCATTTTAGAAGCAAGATGTGATAATTGTTTTGATAGGGAATATAGAACTTTGTGCTACATGGTTTTAGGAGATTGGGTCACTTGACCAAAAATTTGGAGGTAAGGATTATAGTGATGTTGTAAAGGTGAGGATGACATGTTGCAACTATAAAGTGGACTTTATTTGTAATTTGATTTGCTTGGGATGAGTAAAGATTCAAGTGTGGGGTATTTTGATGAATGCATATTCATATATCTTTTTGCATATTTTTCATAATCCTTTTCATTCGAAATTATCTCTCTTCAGAATTTCTAGGACCAAATTGTAATTCACTCACATATTGATTTATTTTGCAAATACTTATCTACTTTCTCATTTTTGTAGGGGTTTTCTTCAAAGCTGATTTTTTGATCTACTAAGCCTATGAGACGGCGGTCTCGCTTGGCCTATACAGTCGGCTCACCCCTAGAGATCCCCACATTCAGAGCCAAACGACCATTTTAGCCTCAGCTCAACCAACCACTTCAACACTCCAGACGAGCGTCTCACTTTAGCGAAATGGTTGTCTCATGGACCCAGATGAGAATCCAGGCATGCCCATACGACTAGGTCACTTGACCTAGGATCAAATCAACTCTCAAGAGTGGCGCCACTTGATTAGTGTTCCAACTCTTTGATCACGTGCACAACAGTGTGAGACAGACATCCCACATCATCCTGACGTCTGTCTTGAACATTGCTTCGAGCACAAGATTGCAACCAAATGGCGCCACCACCACCCTCTTTAGGGTTTCAAAATGAAATTTCTAGATCCATGCCATGTCATCGCCAGACGACCATCTTTCGTAGTGAGACGGTCATTTCATAATGCACAAGCAAGAGATTCCAGTAGATGGCACTCCTTTGTTTGTTTCACCCATTCCAGGGTTTCCACCTCTCCTTCCCCTATAAAAGGAGGGGGGACTCCACTAAGAAAAGGGTCCTTAGTTTTTGTACTAGCATTTTACTTTAAAGCTCTATTACTTTCATTCTTAGTGTAATCTTTACATTCAAGCAATACAATTAGTTCTGTGTTCTAGATCTGGATCTCACTCTTTCTCTCTTGTTCTTGTTCTTTCTTCTCCTTCTTTCTCTTGGAGCTCAGGATTAAGAAAGCAAGCCATTTGATTGTAACCACCTTGGTCTCCTCATAGATTCTGGACTTGTGGTCTATGACTTCCTATATTTTTCTGCTTGTTTCTCCCTTCCTTGCTATGACTAGTGAGTAGTTCCCTTATCGAGGCAAGGGGAGTAGCCCCTTAGCCATGTGTTAATCGGATTGGGTTTTACATGACTACTTTAGAAAGATGGGTTTTGATTTAGAAATTTCTAATTTAAACAAAGTAATTAATTATTTTCATCACAAGTTAATCTTAAGGATGCGACTGTAGAACCCAAGATTTAGAATGCCTAAACTGATTTTGTGAGGATTTGGATGTGACTGTAGAAAAATCCTCTTTAGGATGAAGGACTAGGAAGTGTGAATGCTAGGACCAATGGGTTCACGTGGAGTTCATCTCTTGCATTTTGTTTACAAATAAATCACATACCTACTTCTATCATATTGTTGTGTATCACTTGAACTTGTTTCTACAAGGACCGAGGTTGTGAAACCCATAATACTTGATGCTTTCCCTTCTGATTTCAATCGTTCTTTCATCACTTGTTTCCATCACTCTCTTTTCATTCTTGCATTTTAGTTTTGTTTAGATAATCTTGTGTGCCAACAATCTTCTTTCCTTACTTTCTAGTCTTTGAATAACCATTTACTTTCTCTTCTTTAGTATAATCTTTTACTTTCTTTGCATTTCAAATTCTTGTACTAGTGTAATCAAACAACCCCCAATCGGAATTTACTTTCTGTTCCTTATTCAAAAATACCAAAAAATACAATCTGGATCAAAAGAGAACAATCTAAAAAACATTGTCCAGTGGGATCACCCCTTTTATACTGGCCTTAATTGGAAAGTAAAAAGGGATTGAACTCTGGGATAATAATCGTAGTGAATTGGTGTGTTCTTCGACGTGTATCAATCCCACACTTCAGTAAAGGTCTCTCAAGGGGCCATGGTGAATTCTTTGAGCTGCCCTCAATTTGATAGGTGAAAGATGCATGTAGTACTTCTCTAGTAACTTGGAGTGGAGACCTTTCCAAGTGGTGATGCAGTCTCCTTCCATGATGTTGTATCGAGTTCTCTCTTGTTTGGCAAATGAATATTTGAAGAGCCAAAGTTTTATCGCATCTTTAGTCTTGATTGTTTCTTGTAAAATGTCTGGTATCTTGTGCAAGGCACAAAGGTCAAGTAAGTGTTGGAGGTGATATTTGCAATTATCACCCTTATTTCATGCAAAAGTTCTGCTCTACAATAGAGTGATCCACTTTTTACATATCTCAAACTGCAATGTGGTGATGGTGGGATGCATGATAGATGTTGTGCTTCATTTTTCTTAGAGAGTAAGAAGTCCTTCGGATGTGTTTGACGCTCTTCTTCAAGTGATGCCTACCCCTGTCTCTTGGATAAGACCTCTCTCTATCTGAGTGGCTAGGGCCTGGTTCACCCAACAATTGATTTCTTCCTCTTGTACACTATTCTAAAAAGATTGTCTTACTTGTCGATACATATTAGATTTATTTTATCATTATCTCATCATTACTTACAATCTTTACTCCTATATGCAATTATATCAATTCTCAACCCTAGGTTCCTTTTAAAGTTATTGATTTTTACTATAATTAAAGCATGAGCAACCTTAATTCTCCACAAATATCTATATCTATGTCAATTAGGATGTTTCCCATTATATTCATTGATATAGAAATGCTTTATATTATTTTTGATATTGTTAAGCTCATTTGATTTTAGCTGTCTAGAAGCATAAGCAACCACCTTGCCTTCTTCTATCAACACACAACTAGGACCAAACCTTGAAGCATCAATGAAGATAACAAACCCATCATTCCTTGAAGGAAGGGTCAGAACAAGACTAGAAGTGTGTCTTGTATTGAGCTTCTAGAAGCTAGACTCACAAGTTGTAGACCAGATGAAGCATTCAACTTTTCAGGATTGCTTGGTGACAGGAAAGGAAGTATTGCTAATTTTTAGAATGAAGCGTAGATTGTGACCTGCTAGACTGAGGAAACTACAAATCTCAAAAATGGTCTTTGGATCTTGCTATTCAAGAACAACTTAAACTTTGGCAGAGTCAAAATAAATCTTCCCTTTAGAGATGAAGTGTCCAAAGAACATGACTTTGTCAAACCAAAAGTCACATTTAGACGATTTCACATATAATTTATGTGTCTATAGAATGTCCAACACCTAATGAAGATGAGATCGATGTGACTGGTGGTCTTTTGATAAATTAAGTATGTCGTCGATGAAGACTACCACGAAGTCATCACAAAAAGGCGGTAAAACTCTATGCACTAGAGTCATGAATAAAGTAGGGGCATTTGTTAAGATGGACATCATAATGAAGAATTTATAATGGCCTTAGCAAGTCCTAAAAGTTGACTTTGGGATGTCTTCCTCCTTGACCTTAAGCTTATCTTAATCAGAATGAAGGGCATTCTTTAAGAAGATGTGGGCATGGTGAAGCTGATCTAAGTGGTCTTGTATTTTGGAAGGATGATACTTTGACTGTAGCTTGGTTAAGCATATAATAGTTGATGCACATCTTCATAGAACCATATTTATTTTTTACAAACACGATACCTGACCCAAAGGAGACAAGCTTGGGCAGAGGAAGCCCTTAACAGTAAGTTCCTGTAGAGTTTTCTTGAGCTCTCATAGCTTGACGGAATCCATCTGGTATGGCGCTTGAGAGATAGGTGAGGTACCAAGTGCAAGATTAATAGAGAACTCAATTTCATGAGTGGGAGGCGAACTAGGAAGTTCATTAGGAAAGACACTAGGGTACTCATGTACCACCTCAATTGCATCAAGAGAAGATATATAAAGATTAACTAGGGCCATAGTAGCAAGGTAAGATTTGCACCGTTTAGATATCAAGAATCAAGCTTTCTTGGAAGAGATGACCAAATTTCTAAATTGATCTTTCCTACCATGAATAGAAATGATAGGAGAACCGGGTTGAGAGATGATAATCTTCTTTAAAAAATCATTAATGACATGGTTTTTATACAATCGATCAATCCCAAGAATAAGGTTGAAATCCTCCATGTTAAGAAATATGATGCCAATTAAAAGTTCATGATGTCTATAATAGAGAGGGACATTTTATACCACATGATAAGAGGTGTACATACTTCCACTAGGTGTAAGGAGGCGGGATTACCCCCTTACTAAAGATTTGAATAATAAAACATCCATTCCAAACACACTCAAAGGTATGCTAGAATAGGTGCAAAAATTTTAAACTTCAATAAATGGTATTCAAAACAACCAAAGTATAACAGCGGAATAAAAATAATGACTATATTCAATTTTCACAAAAGATTACAAAAGTACATCATAATATCCCATAAGAGTTTACATGTATGATACAACATAAGGATCTAAGTAGAGGGAAATCTAAACCATAAAAACTTTGTCTCCAAGCTTTAACTCCTTAAGCTAGTCCAAAACTTCATGCCTTATCATCCAAGTCCTTCACCTAGGGTTGGAAGCATACCCCATAAAGAAGAGAAAATAGATGACATCAACAAAGGCTGGTATGTGCATAATAAATAGGAAATTGAGCAATATATGGAATAAATGACATCAAATATAAAAGGCTTCCCATAGAAAGGATAAGGACCACCCAAATGGGTATCAAGAGAAAAGGAATTGAAATCATATGATAAAAAAAGAATACTTACCATAACTAAAACATAAAGATTGTTCCACACAAGAACATGTAAAGAATTAGGGCACACACCCCATATCATCAACCTGCATGCATGTGAGATAAACATAGCCCTAGAACAATATAAAAACAAAGGAGGCCAAGTCTCTTAAACTTGAAACCTGATAGAGAAAGGAATACTTCCAATCTCCCAAATATATAAAACATGGGCCAAGAATCACACATCTTTCCCTAGGAATGAGGTTCCTTTCCGTCCCAAAAGAGTAGGAAATATCACATCTGCTCGGCAGGAAATAAAACATCTGCCATAAAAACCAATGCTATTACACTACTCTAGTGCTACTGAATCACATATCATGTTAAGTGTAGATGCAAGTAGAAAGTATAGTCAAAACATATAAACTAGTCACCACATAAGTGACCAACATATACATCCACCTTATAAGTGGGCAAAAGACATCACATGCCATCTTTTAGAGTTCCATCATGAACAAAGAATAAGTTAAGAGTTCAAAAGAATATCCATGATCACATGATCAATATCAAATAAGTTAGTTCACATGAACCATGATATTCGAAAGAAAAGACATTGTGTATAGGCTAATGTCCATAGGACAAAGAGAATGAATAAGCATAGGTGAATTTCTCAACATAGAAGAATAGGGGATACATCATACCTCAACTTCAGAGTCTAAACAGTCCAAGTCAATCCTAGATCCAATCCTAGGCCTCCAAAGAACCTCTAGGGAATGTGAACAAGTCCAATAAGTAAGGTTCCCAATCTTAGAGAGGCTGGTTTCTCCAACAAAGCTCCTATCTCGAGCAAGAAGCACCTTCTCCACTTTAGAGGTGAAAAACCCTAATAAAAGAACATGGAAATGAGGTGTTTATGGCTTCTAGGTAGGGTTTCACCATGGAAGGCCATGGATCTGACCTATAGGTAGGTGGAAGGAAGACTAACATCATGAAAATAGGGAAGGAAAGGAGGATAGTTACTAGTTTTGTTCAAAATCACCAAGGAGGAGCTTAATAAATCCTAAATAGAGAAATTTGGAACCCTAGGAGCCTTCTTCACCAAGGTAGGCACCTCCTTTTACCTTGGGATTGAACCTTAGTGTAAAAATAGAATAGGAATGATGATATAATCTAGAGGGAATAAAGGAGAGAAAGAGTTTTCGAATTGGGAGTTAGGAAGGGGTAGATATGGCTATATAAAGAAAGAGGTCAAGTATGAGGTGTCTATGAGACTTTCCATGTGTCATGTAGAAGGGTGTCCATGGACATGCACGCCTTTATGGATAAGGAAGAAGTCAATAATGATGTGTCAAGTTACTTTCCATGTGTCCAATGATAAGGGTACCTCTGGACATGTAAACCTTTATGGATAAGGAAGAAGTCAAGCATGAGGTGTCCATGGAGCTTTCCATGTGCCCTTAGCCTAGGGATTTCATGGACATGCAAGAGGACAGATCATAGAGGCTTCTTGAATATCAAATGTAGTTTTATGGAAACTTATAGGCCATCCCAGCCGACCTCCAATCAAAGAAATAACCCCATTGGTTGATAGCTTCTAAAGATAAGCTCATTTATAAAGAGAGTAATCCCTAAAATGCCCTTGGAAAGAAACACCTTCAAACCAAGGTGAAAATAGACACCCTATGGTTCAAAAACTCAAGAATGGTAAGGGAATATATAAGTATTATAATGAATATGATAATTTTCAAAGAAAACCTCCCAATTGGGTAAATTGTAGAAAAGTCCAGAATGTACCTAAAATTGCATAACTTGCACAAACAACAACCAAATCGGACCAAACTTCATCCACAAGTTATCTTTGATGTTTGGAATATGAATTTGCTGTTATTTTCATATTTTGAAGTTATATAATCACATTATTCATTACTTATGCCTTTATTCAGTGTTGGGAATGGACGGTTGCTCTCTCTCTTTAGGGTTAGCTCCGCCCTCTCTCTAGTCTTCTCCGGTGGCTACCGCTGGGGGGAGGGGGTGCTTCCTTGGTGCCTTCCTCCCCCTGGCCTAGATCGTCCTTGAGTCACCTCCTTCGTAGTAGTAGGACTCCAGTGCCATGGTTATCAACCTCGTGTCGGGGCTCATCATGACGGGTTGGGCTGGGCGTGATGCGGCTCGTTGAAGACTGGTGTTTGGAGCTGGCGGCATCGCCTTGGCTGACTCCACCCCGTTCAACAGAGACGGATGGAGAGGAGCTGGTTCTGTGGATCTGGTCTTCGAGTGCTACTCCTCCACCACAGATCTAGAAGGGGTTTCGTATCCCTTCTTGCCTCTGTACCTCTCCGTTTCCAGCCTCTGTGCCGGGTTCTGCTGATCAGAACTATGTGCCCTTGACTCGCTGGTTTGATTCATGCTCCGGGGTCCCTGCTGTGGCGGCGGAGTGTCCCCTTTAGCGACATGGGTGGTGTCCCACTCTTGGCCTGCAGGTGACTGTCCCTATGCGGCGATGCTTCTAGGCTACCTTGTCTCCAGTTCTTGGTGCGTTGGTTACTCTGATGTTCCTGATGACGGGCGGATGCTTCTCGACGCTAGTCGTCCTCGAGTCATCGATTGCTTCCTTGTGTGTGCTAACCGTCATCTAAGCTGGGATTCAAGCCCTGGTGCGGAGCTGCTGGTCATCCTCATAGATCTCAGGGGTGGCAGGTTCCCCTTCCACCAGTCGAGCTCTATGTACTCGATGAAATGCCTCTGGCTGGGTGAATAACAACATGGCCTTGCAGGGGGTTATCCCCAGAGATGTGGAAGATTGGTTGTTGCCTCTCCTTCCCTTTGCTTCCTGTTCCTGTTCTGATAGGCAATTGTTGTTCTGTGTCTGCTGTCCAAGGGCTAGATGCTGCTGCCTGATTCACCTTTTCACTATTTTTGTGGGTGTGAGTATTGCTGTGTGAAGGTTGGGTCAGGTTGCTTGCACCGTGGCATTCGTTGTAGCTGATATGGAGAAGCTCTTTGAGTGTCTTACATGTTTACAGGTTGTTACTGCCAATGCAACGTTTGTTGTGTATGCGGCTGTTTTTCGCTGTCAGTTGTTCCAAGCCTCTGCTTGAACATCAGAATGTCAGTTAGGAATCGTCTGGGTTGATCCAAGTCCACCTGGCATTCCTTCTGAGCTAGGAATCCATCCTTGTGGTAGATTGCGATCTGGGTGTGTCATTATATTTGGTGTCTACTGGTTGATGAAGAGGGCTAGGAACCTGCCTGTCCCTCACTTCTTATGAGATGGTTCAAATTCCAGTGCTGGGATGGGTGGTTGCTTTCTTGCCATGGACATCATCTAATGGACAACTTATGGAAGGGTGCATCTTGCTTTGCAGACTACAGCTTGGAAGCATTTCTTCTTGTGATAGAACGCAGATTCTCTCGGCTTCTTTTAGAGACTATCTTCTTCTGCTTGACTTGATCAGATCCCAGACGTCCAGTATGACACAATTTGAAGGTGGGGTTAATGCTAGTGTTGTGCTGGTTGTCTTCTGGGGGCTGTTTTGCATCTAGTAGTCTGAGTCCGTATCTTCTTAGAGCTTTGGTTTCTTGCTTTCTTTCTTACTTGAGGTCCTAGGAACCTTCTTAGTTTTAGATGTTTTTTTCCCGGATTGTAGTTGGCTACTGTGTAGCTTGTGTTTAGTTTGTTCTCTGGTTGTTTGGATGACTTCATCCAGGGCTGTAATGGGGGCGCAATTTCTTTTGTACCCAAAGTTTTGGTAATACAGTAACACGCTTTTTAGACCGACCAAAAAAAACTTATCCTAATATTTCAAGGTTGTCCAAATGAGATGAAATTTCACATGTAGGCTAATTTTGATATGTAGATTTCGAATTTGAAGTTTGTTTCCACTTTTGAGACTTCTTTTTATGAGATATGTCATATGGCCCATTAACAACCCATTATCTAAATTATTCATCCAATTAAGTTTCTTATCTTCATATTACCACCAAAATGAGTTATGTGGCATATTTTATGTATCTATTATAAACCTAAGATTAATGTTAGAACATTAGGTTACATTAAGGTGATCTATACATGCATTTTCTCATTGGGGTTATACTAAACATCTATTTAGGTCTAACCTTCAACCTTGTTTGGCTAAGTCCAAAATGTCAACTTCCAGGGTAGGGTCTGGGATCTAGTATGTTACACTAGGGGTTGCGACATCAAGGGTATATCTTGGGTCTTTCAATTTTTTAGATCTAGTAGTATTCAAAGACTTTGAGATATGAACGTATGAGTGGATTTAGAATCTAGTAGGGCCATGATAGGATGATTATGAAGAGTTAAGACACTCATATTATAAGCATATCTTCAAGTTATTTGATCATTTTTCAATTATTTTCATTATGAAACAATTAACAATTTGGAACTAAAGATACGTTCAGTCAAACAATTATCATTTCCATTAACTTCTTCAACATTAATGGAAACAACAATTGGTTTCCAATGTTTAGAATGCTTACCGTTGTTAGACCATGGAGGAGAAGGGTAGGGACAAGCTCTCCTAAAGTGTCCCTCTTCCTTATAGAAGTGGCCCACTTTCTTCTGGAACCTACAAGGGCCAGGGTTACGTGCCCCACAGTTGGTACACCTCACAACTACACCCTTTCCATTGTTCTCTCCACAGTTCTGACCTAGCCTGGGATGTTGGTTGTTATTATTTTTCCCCTTCCTTGACCTTTTTCTCTGGCTCCATTGGCCTTGAAACAAACCTACCTTGGCATGTTATGTTGTTTTTGTTGTAATGAGGTGGTCCTATGGGTCTATGTACAACTCGAACCACATAAGTAAACCCTAGGTAGGTTAGGCTAGGTGTTTTCTTGGTACCTCAACTCAGAGTTCTCTCCATGGACAAGATCTGATCATATGTCTCCTGAATGGTGGTGGGATGGGAAGCAGAGACAAAGGCATAAAGGGTGAGGTGTAACCCATTGAGAAAATGGCCCATCCTACTTTCTTCAGTGAAACAAGGGCATGACTTTAAAGGAGATACAAATTCCTCCTATAGTTAGCTACAAATAGGTTTCCTTGGGTGATGCAATAGAATTGTTCTTGTTTCTCCTTCCTCTTTAGACAAGCATGAATTGGTTGGCAAAGATCAGTTTAAATGCTTCCCAGTTGAGGGGGTAGCCTTGCTAGGAGCGGATGTAGTTGTCCCACCATAACTTGGTAACACCCCTAAGCTGAAAGGTGACATAGTTGCTCTTATCCCCTTAACAACATCTAAGGACCCTAAAGATGTTGTCTATGCCAAGAAGGCAAGTATTAACCTTATCCAGGACATCTCTCTTATACTCATAAAAGAAGGTTTCAGGGTTAAGCTTAAGTAAGTCAAAGATGGTGGGGACTCTTGGATTAAAGTTAAGGGGTTTGGGTCCCTTGGGTAGTACTGATTTGTTGTGAGTAAACATAGTATGTTTGGCATCCATTAGGAGATGCCTTTGATCTTCTCAATCCACTTATACCATGATCCTTCCCACATGGTTTTCCTCAATCTCCTCAGACTCCACTCTATCCCTCTTTTCCTTGCCTTTGTCACCCAATATGATGCTTGAGTGGGTGGCACATGTTTTAGGAGGTATTTACAAAATAGATTAGTATCATTATTAGGGAAAACTTTCATGAACATAGTTCAAAACTAAAAAATAAGCATAGAGTATCATTGCAACACCCCACTGTTTTGTGCACATGTATTTTTGTTTGAAAGGGGATGCCACATCATGGTACTCATTTCAAATAAATAAATAAATCTCTATATATTGTTTGAAAAAGATTCATACATTGTTCTTTGAGTATGAAAACTACAACTGACTTCTTTATCAAGTTTAAGATCAGACATCTAACATCTTAACATGGAATAACTAAATCATAAAAAGGAAATATTCCAAGTATTAGGATCTTCTAAGGTAGATGGCACCCTACTAGGTTGTACTTTAAGGTTTTCTAATCCTTGGATTTATATTCTTTGGTACTTTTATGGTCCAATACCTGGGGACGTCCCAACCATGAAAAGATAAAAAAATAAAACATCACTAAAAGGTACTGGCACTTTATAGAGTAATAAAAACAATTGTACTTGACATTAAAAGAAAACTTGACTTGAACATGAACTTAAGCATTCTTGAACATATTTGTGACATAAAAAATTGAATAAATAGAACACACATCTCTATATGATTTTCCCACTTAAGAGAACATGATTGCTAGGAAATCCCTTGATTCTAGGAAAGCCTGTAATTTACATGAAAGCCCGTGACTGGCTATAAAAGCCCAAAAAAAACCCTTGAGGTCCACAATTGCAAGAGAATATAAAACTTAAGTAAATTCTTATAACATGATTGTTAATATGAACATTAGCATAATGTATAACTTGAATCCTTAAGAAAATGGGATTTCTCCCTCTTCAAATTTATACTTTAAATTGACTTATCATTAAATGTAATCTTTAATCTTAGTGTTCATGATAAACATATGACATAAGATATAACAATCATCAAGAAATTGATATAATGAAGATGGTTTTAGAGCATTGACCTTGAAATCATAATTTCTACTTCATATATAACATGTAATCAACTATGAATAACTATTCATAACAACATGGCCCATTTACCTAGAACAAGACACGTAAGACAATCTTCCCTTGTCTAGATTAGTTTCTAAACACTTGTAAATAATCGTTGAACATCATAAATCAATACCTTATATTGATCCTAGATTGAATTAGGGTTTGAGTAAATTGGGGGTAAATTTTTGGATGCATTAAGAATTAGGGTTAACATTACTGATTAGATTCATTCAATTTGAAAAACTTATTCGAATATTACTACTTTAAGTTTAATTAATCAACATGTTACATGATATTAGGGTTTTAGGGTCCCATATTTAAGAATCAAAGAAGAAATACAAAACAAGGTTTTAAAGATGCAAATTCACATTTGTTATTAATAATCCTTTCCAACAATTAGTTTTCCATAATTTCCTAACAAACCGTCAGTTTGCTATGAATTTTTGAATAATCAACAAATCAGAAGTCACCAAAAATCCACATAGGAAATCCGTTTATCCATAGCGTTCGTAGGCCCTACCAGATGGCCCAATTGGTGCCATCCTTTTGGCAAGGACTCACACACACAATTAATGGATGAATCGTGTAGATAAAGTCTGAAATTTCCCTTGAGGGTGTGACCCAGTAAGAAAAAATACTGGGGGTAAAACTAAAAAAATGCCACCCTAGATTGTTCATCATATTTGTGATGAAGAATTGACAATAGGAGGAGAAAACCAAGATTCACGATCCTAATCTAGTATTCAAATTTCCTAACAAATCTGAGAAGCTAAAAGTAGAATCATCTTCCTCTTCATCGATAGAACATGACCCATACTATAGCTGGGCTGTGGGGTGATAGGAACAACCCTGAAGGTCGTTCACCATGACTGCAAGGTGGCAATCACAAGGAAGAAGAGAGACACTATGTCACACATGAGAGCAAGTCTAGTGCAAGCTTCGACGCACAAAAGTGGAACCTGAAGCAACATAAAATGTGTATGAAACCTATCAAGATACTTAGATTTGCAAGAGGTCTTAGAAAAGAGAAAAGAGGAAAACATGATATCTTTAGTGATGAGTGGAATCAAAGGTTAGAGAAGCTCTATGATAACATGTAAAACTAAAGTGGGGCATCAGCGATCCTTTGGGTGTCAAGTTAGTTTCCATAAGATGTTGGAGGGGTTGAAGCATGTGATGTGCATGGGGTGATGAAATACGAGATCAGAGGGCAATTCAATGTTTGGTTTGTGTTTCTATTTGGACCATGATTATTTTCATAGAGTCCTAAGTACATTTGCTATATAGGTTGAGGTTCAGAGAATATATGATTTTGAGTTAAGAGAGTATCATTGTTTGAGGATTATCGATGAATGAATCCCTTGAAATATGGGATGGTGTTTCTTGGAAGGAGGAGGGATGATGAGGGTTAGATGTATTGTTATCAAGAATCAATAGAGAAGGGCATCAAAGGGGAAGTAGGGAAAAGGGGGACTATGAGAGAACGAGAGTTGGCTGATGAGGATAAGTTCCCAACTCACAAAGCTCTGGTTTTAAGAGTCTGAATCAGACTCTGCCAAAGGGGTGTGACATCTAATTAATAGATAAACATAGGAAGATCAAAGTAGTCTTTATATCTAGGGGCTTAAACTAGAGGAATTCTATCTATAATCATTTGGGGAGGTCTTATGAGGTCAGATTGGCCACAAATTTTGACCATAGGTGCATTGTAGGATCTATATAATTCCTATGTAGGTACTTTTTGAATTTGATGACTAAAAGTTAAAAGTATTACCATAGTGAAATTTACATCAATTTTGTACATTAGATGCATTGTAATTGACCCTTAAACAAATGTGGCTTCCTCTTATAGGGTCAACAAGGTTTTTAGTTGATTTGAGTCTAATGGAAATTTTTTTCCTAATTAGGGATCATATTCTTATTAAGGTAATGAGGTCACATGGAGGAGAGATAAAGTGCATTATACTTCCATGTTAAAGGATATTGAATTGGTTATCATTATAAAAGAGTAAGCATTCTTTATTTTATTAGACTTTGCTTTAAACATTATATTTGAGTCTGAAATTCACATTAGGTTCCATTTGATACATGAAATTTGAAAAATTAGGATTTCCAATTAAGGATTCATTTATAAGTTGAATTTTTGAGAATGTTACAGTTCTACCCACCTTAATTATATTTCTTCCTCAATTTTTTTATTCTACCCACCTTAGGGTTCTACATATTCTGAGTGTGCTAACTCTCTATATTATCCTAAAGGCTAATTAAAACCCTCAAGGCGTGACATTCTCATGGGAAAAACACTATCAATGACCTCACAAATAAAAGCAACACTCGAGTTTACTACTAATGAATCTATCTCACATTGTCATTGATATAAGCAAGGACCTTTGTTACATGTTTTCTAAGGGTTCTGTTTCTACTCTGCATCTAATTTACTTATGTATGTCAAATTATCCACCCTTTGTATGCATGCTTGGTTTTATTATGTATCTAGTTAGGTTTAGGTGATCGTATGTTGCAAACATTTTAATTCCAACTCATGTTTTCTTTGAGGCATTTGGATATATGTTTTCTGGTGATATATCTAATGGTAGAATGTTTTATCACACTCATCTTAACACCAATCTAGTGCACATGTCACATACCACACATAATTGAAAGGGCATGATAAGAATGATAATGTATTTATATGCACATAATTTTTTTTCTACAAAGCCCATAAGCTTATATCACATACCACAAACATGTTGGAAAGAAAGATATGATGCAATATACAATTCTAGATTTAACATAAAAGTACAACCTATCTGACACATAAACCTAATCTTTATCTAATTTTTTTGACTAGACCTCTGTGTTGATTTCCAATATCTTTCACTTAATTCTTCTATACCTAGAACTAGAATATATGAATCTAAACTTTTCCTACTGACCATGTACTTATTTGCTTTGATATTATGAATGTAACACCCCATTTTTTTCATACATAAAATAATTAAGTAGAAGCAATTTTCTTTTGAATGAGGATGTCACATCACAATACTCATGGAAAATAAATGAATGAACTATCATACATTTTCTTAAAATGATTCATACATTATTCTTCGAATATGAAAGCTAAATTGACATCTTTACCAGGTCTAAGATGTAACATCTAAACATGGAATAACTAAAACATACAAGGAAATATTATAAATATCACGATCCTCTAAGGTAGATGCCACCCCAATAGGTTGTACTTCAAGGTCTTCTAATCCTTGCCTTTCTCTTCTTTAGTCCTTATTTGCTCTAATACATGGGGACATTGCATTCCCAACCATACAAAGGGGAAAAAGAACACATCATTAAATGGTACTAGCACTTTTTATCATAAGATAAATAATTACAATTCACATTTAAAGAAAACTTGACTTAACCATTAACTTAAGCATTCTTTAAATAAATTCTAGACATAAAGAATTGAATAAGTAGAATATGCAACTTCCTATGATTTGCCCACTTAAGAGAACATAAGTCCTAGGAAAGCTCTTGATGCTAGGAAATCCTATAATTGGCATGGAAGGCGATGATTTTCTATAAAATCCCACAATGATCCCTTCTGGTCCATGATTGCAAGAGCATATAAAACCTAATCCAATTCTTATTACATGATTCTTAGTATGAACATTAGCATAATATATAATTGGAATCCTTAATATGATGAGATTCATCCCTCTTGTAGGTATAACTTTAAACTCATTAATCATTACTCATAATATTTAATCTTAGTGATCATGGTAACCATAAGACATAAGATATAGAAATCATTAAGAAATTGATATAAAGAACACGAATTAGAGAATTGAACTTAAAATCATAATTTCTACTTTATATATAACATTCAATCAACCAAGAATAACTGTGCACAACAACATGACATGTTTACCTAGATAAAGAGACCTAAGTCAATCTTCTCTTGTCGTGAGTAAGCTCTAAACACTTGCAAATAATTCATTTAACACAATAAATCAATACCTTGTATCGATCCCAGATCGAATTAGGGTTTGGGTACATCGGGGTTAGATTTTTTGATGCATCAAGAATTGGGGTTTGAATTCGTGATTATATTCTTTCAATTTGGATAACTTGGTTTGAATATTACTAATTTAATCTATCTAATCAACATGTTACTTAATATTAGGATTTTAGGGTTCTGTATTAAAACATCAAAGTAGAAATCCAAAACACTGTTTGAAAGGTGCAAATTTGGATCCCTTACTAAAAATCCTTTCCAAAAAGTATTTTTCAATAAGTTCCTGACAAACACTTGATTCATTATGAATCTCTAATTGGTCAACCAATATAATCACCAACAATCCACATAAGAAATCAATTTATCTAGAGTGCTAGCTGGCACAATTAGGGCCATCCACTTGTCCAGGTCTCATGCACACAATCAATGGATGAATCGGGAGGCTATAGTCTGAAAATGCCCATGAGGGTAGGACCCAAAAAGCAAAAATCCTAGGGGAAAACCTGAAAAAATGCCACCCTAGATTGTTCATCATCTTCATTATGATAAATGACAACTCAATGACCAACCCAAGTTTAAGGACCCCAAGCCAGTTTTTTGATTTCTTAAAAAATGCAAGAAGCTAAAAGTAGGATCATATTCCTCTTTGTTGATAGAACTCACCAAAAACATAGTTGGGTTGTGGGGTGTTCATAACCACCCTGAAGGTTGTCCACCATGGTTGTGAGGTGGCAACCATAATGAAGATGAGAAACACTACATCATACACAAAAGCGCGCAAGGCGCTTCATTGCTCAATACCAGATCCAGAAGTAGAAAAAACGTGCATGGAACCGCTCAAGAGAGTTGGATTTGAAGGATTTCTTAGAAACAAGGATAAAAAGAGGAAAACTCGATACCTTCAGCAATGAGTGGAATCAAAGGTTGGATAAGCTTCGTGATATACTGTAAAACTAAAGTGGGGTGTTGATGATTCTTTGGGCATCAAGGTAGTTTCCACGGGACACCAGAGGGGTTGAGCCATGTGATGTTCATGAAGCGACAAAACAAGAGATACAAAGAGCAATTCAATGCTTAGTTAGTGCCTCTACATGGAATGATTCCTTTTAGAGAGTTGTGAGTACGTTTCTTATATAGATCAATGTTCAGGGAATGTTGGAGTTTGATTTTAGAAAGGAATAAGAGAGTCTCATCATACGGGGACAATTAGGCATATAATTCCTTCAAACTGAGGATGGTGTTTCTCATAAGTTGGAGGGGATGGTGATGGTTGGATCTATGATTATTGAGAATAAGTAGAGAAGGGGATCAAAGGGTGAGTAGGGAAAGGGGAATTGTGAAGTTCTAGGAGAATAAGAGTCGGGTGAATAGGATAAGTCCCAACTTGAGAAGCTTTGGGTCTGAGGAATCAACCCAGAATCTGCCAAAGGGGTGTGACATCTAATTAATCAATACAAACATGAAAATTAAAATGGTATGTATATCTAGGGGCTCAAACTATAGGAAATCAATCTATAATCATTTTGGGGATCATATGAGGTTGATAGGCCTCAAAGTTTGACCACAGGTGCATTGCCAGATCGATAGGATACCTATGTAGGTACTTTCCAAATTTGATGACTAAACGATAAAGTCTTACCATAATGTAATTTACATCACTTATGGACATTGGATTCATTATATTTGACCCCTAACAAATGTGACTTTCCATTTTTGGGTCAATACAAGTTTATCTTAGTTGACTTAAGTCTGATGGAGGAAACTATCCCTATTAGGGCTCATATTCCTATTAATGATGAGTTTACATAGAGGAGAGAGAAAGAGAATTGTACTTCCATGTTAAAGGATAATGAATTATCATCATAAAAGAGTATCCATTGTTTAATTTATTGGACTTCAACTTAAACATTATATTTGAGTTTAAAAGTCACATTACGTTCTATTTGATAATGAACTTCAAAATTTGAAATTTCGGGTTTCCAATTAAGGATTAAGTCATAAGTTTAAATTTTGAGGATGTTACAATCATTACTATTTTATTGTCATATTATTTTGAACTAATTTTGCAATTTAGTGGTTACCCATTCTTAATCTACCTAAAATGGAGAGATCATGGGAGTATAGTTGGGAGAGAGGGAAAAGATGAGATAACTACCTAATCACATTTTGTTAGGTGGATTAGGATAATCCTTAAAGAATAAATGAGATTGTAAAAGTCTCTCTATGCTTTGGATGAGGAAACCTAATCCAGTCCTAGATTCACATAGGGTAGGCAGGTTTGTGGAGGAACCTAAAAAACCATAACTAGGTTGATTGGAGGTAATTACTAGACAAAACCTCCATGCTTAGCACCATACCTACTGCCTTAGTTTCACCATTATGGATTTTGGTTCTCCTTAGATTCTTATGATGTGTTATGCCCTAAAATATATATATAGGCTCATGTGTTTATCTCTGATACCATTTTTCACGGATCTATTTATTACCCTCATCATACTCCCACATATTACATAGTCAATGGAAAAAGGTTTTGGGCATCCTTCTACAAAATAGCATGCGAACATAGGCATACATAAATTCGATCAAGATAGAATCCATCATCATAATTATAACCATCGCATCATTAAGAACAATATAAGGCAATGAAGGAAATAGAAGATAGACAAGTTAATAAACTAAACTATTAAGAGAGATAAAATAAAACCCTTAGGTTACTACAAAATATTTCATGATTATGATGGTGTAATTCAGTGCATCACATTCTTAAACAACATGTCATTTGGACGAATCTAATAATAAACAAAATCAAGACACAATGTCAATTAAATTGCATATGTATGATTTAAGATATCCTAGTCAGCAAATATTTAAGTTTTTATCATAATCTCGCTTGTCCCATAAAGTAATAAGCATTAATGATAGTGAAAAAAGATTAAATAAATTACAAACTATTTTTAAAAGTACAATTTAGGTGCATTGACCATTATACTACAATATTTAATCTTAAGACTTTTATTTTATGACATCCTCCCAATAAAAGAGTCCATGATGGCAATCATGGCACAAAGACAATTATTGGCCCTCTTTCAACTTGAGGGACCCAATTAATCATAGCCATTGCCTAACCCTATTTCCATACATGTTGTGATCTTTACATGACATTTCAAGAAGGAAGCATGTAGACTTGTGCCTAACCCCATCAATTGGGGCACATGGGTTAGTATAATGGTTTTTGTAAATTATTTTGATGATTTTGAACAACATAAAATAAACTAATGTTTAAAAAGGACTATCATAAGCACTTATTTCAAGAAAGTAATCATAGACAAGCTTATACTCTAAATATATCACAACCAAGCCATAGTAATTAATAGGTTCAAGGAGGACAAAAGTGTATGTGTAGGAGGTTGGGTGAACATATGCTCCTTGCACAAAATTCCCAAAGTAGATCCTCTAAGGATGACCTATGATGTTAGAGAAAAGTGAGGGGAAAATATTAGATCCGTAAGGGTTAGATTTCATAGTCATGGTACAAATCATGTGGATGTCCTGATAGACCTAGGTCCTACATCATTCAATCATGGTTCTATTCACATCAACATGTGTGCAAATTATTCAACATATTACTATTATAATGAAGGAACCTTACGTCTAGATAGAACATATATTTTAGAAGAGTTAGAAGGTGAGTTTATCTCAGATTTGAACAAAATAGAGCAAGACATTTTCATGATTTCATATTTTCATCATATGGTCACAAGCTAGGTCAACTAGATCATATTAATGCACAAAAGTGAGTAATTGAGATCTTATAAGGCAAGTATATCATATAGTATACAATATTGGTTCAAAAGGATACAAAGCAGACAATGAGTTGATGATTTCAAGGTTCTATCATTTCATGATGATAAATTAGGCCAAAATATAATATGTGATCAAATTGTATTATTTGAGTACATAAAAGAATAATATTTTAGGTCATGGCAAATCAAGATGACATTAAGGTACATATAAATGGTGTAAAATATTAAATCATGTTTACAAAGTAGGTTACCTATTTGGAGGGACATAGGGCCATAGGTCATTAATGGTAGTAGAGTAGTATGATTGGATATTAAACAATGTTCAAGAGTTCTCAAACTGAGTAAAAGGATACATTATAGAAATTATGTTTAGGAGTAGGTCCATGGGGTATTTTTAATGAAAATATGGAAATTTTAAGATCAAAATAATGTAATATATCATTAGATTCAAGCAACAAAGCTAGGACATATGGGGTTTTCATTAATAACCCTAACGTAGGGTTTTTGGGAGGATTTTCCCTTAGTTTTGTCAATAGTAGAGGCGAAGAGGGTCGGCCCATGAAGAGGAGGTTACACATGTGCAGTTGCCTGCCAGTCCATAACGGTCTGTAGAGTTTGTGGGCTTGAGGGGGCGATGGTGTGTGGTTAGTAGTCAGGTCATGAGCTATTGTGAGCACCGTCCAGTGGTTGAGGGAGGAGGATGATCCAGGTTGCATCCTCTTCCTTCTGTTTAGGGTTTGGAGAAGGACAATGGCAGCCAAAAGTGGTCATGGGTGGCAATCGGCTGCCCCTCCACCCTCACACGAGCCTCATTAGACATGAGGGAGGGTTTCTTGGCCAAAAGGGACACAGTGGTACGGGCATTAGTGCAACTGGAACTACCCACAAATATTTTTGTGTCCTTCCACTACAGTGACATGATAGAAGGACGAAGGAGGGGTGCTTGTCTTTGGATCAGGCCCACGATCTATGGAACACCTAGATCCAATGGCTCAGATTGAGCCAAACTAGAATGGGAGTAGAAGGGAAGGAAAAAGGTAAAAAGAAAGGAAGAGGGTAGGTGGTGCGAAGGATGCATGCAGTCTAGGTCCAAGGTAAAGAAATGTAGAAATGAAATAAATAAAATCTAGGAAACAAGGTATATTCAAGTGGTCATAAAAACCTCACTTGCGCTCTGATTTGAGTGAAACAAGGTGCGTTGGAATTGTGAGAGAGAGCTTTAAAACATGAAAATAGGAATCAGGCAAATATTTGTACAAGGATAGGATCAAAATAAATTGGAAAGATTAGGAATGAGTGATATGAATGAAAACCTAACTAGGGTCAAATTGAGTATCATCAATGTATTAATTTCCCTCAAGATCTATCAATTACGTATCAAATCATGTTAAATTATAAAATTTAAGGCAAGATAAGAACATATAGATAGGATGAGTTTAGAAGTTACCTACATGAAGAGAGAGAAGATCTAGTCCATCAAACATGCCTAGTTGATAGTAGAGTTTGAACATGTTTATGTAAAGTTGATCAGGTGGCTCATAGCGAGGAACCTCTTTTGCAAATTGAACTTTTGGAACCTGGGGAGTCATTCTGGGAGTTCCTTTCCTAATGGGTTTCTCTTTGTTGTTGTGGGGTGGTGTTGGTATGTATGCCTGGAGATCCAACCATATGATGATTGTAATGGCATATCTTGTAAATGATTTGATTAATAATAAAGGAAATTTTTCATTTAATAGTATTTTATCCAGTTATGAGATAATTATGTAACATGATAAATGTCTAGAGAATGATATTACTCAATGATGTATGCCTTCGGGTTGATAACTTGAGCAATGAGATCATACATATCTCAAGAGTATATCCATTCTTATTATGTCCCTAGTGGGATGTTATTGTGGAAGGATGATAGACAACAATAACACATATGACTGTAGTGTGTGTTGTTTGCTGGTAGAATCTCTTTTTTTTGTTCGGTCAAAAAAACATGTTACTATAATACCAAAAACATTGGGCATGAAGTACCCCATTACAACAAGAGCTAAAAAACCTTGATACCAACCGGCTGGTAATCAAGGGAAAAAGACCATAAAGACCTAAAAAGTGTACAGAAGGCTTTAACCCTAAACAACTTGACCTAATGCCACGAAGCCTTATGCAAAGGCAAGCACTCAATAGCATAAAGGATACCCACAAAGTATGAGCACAAAGACGATGCAGGCAGGCCACACCCCATCAGACCAAGATCTCTAGGGAATCATCACCTACACTACAATCCTAGGCTTCATAAGATATCCAGGACTTGGACGTAGTCCAAATCAGCAACGGGAAGCATGAGCACATCCTACTTACTTAACAGAATCAATCACTGGAGCAGTAAAGAACAGACGAATCCGAGGTTGTAGACCGCTAGACCTCTCTTCACTATCTTTTGACACACCCACAAATTGTGACGAGAGGGGACTGAGATCAAACATCATCATCTTCCCCTACTCCCTGGCTAGCCCCAGCTTGAGGTCCAATGAAGCATCATAGGATCAAACATACTCTGAATGCTGCTATTTGCACAACAACACCACAACAAACACCTGAAGGGTGTTTCCTTCTCGCAATGGTAGAGGGAACTAAGGGGGGAAGGAACAAGGACGTTCTACCCTCCATAGAACCAACCACACTCACGATCATCAACTGGACAAAGTCCAACTCTAGACAAGGAACCCGGCCAGTGCTGGATCGCTTGTTGGATCGCTAATGGAACCAGTCAAGGAGGACATGTCTACCACACACTGTCACCTTCTTGAAGTGGAGGACCATCTGCACCTGATCGTATACTTCAAACAAAAGGTTACCAAACAAACTTCAGTTCAAGGCCAGTGACAACATTGGAGAACCTCCCTTAGATTGTTGCAGCTGAGGATAGGATGACCATGAGGCCACTGGCAATTAGAACACCCACAAGTTGTGGTTCATGGAGAGACTACGATCACCCACTTTCATCCAAGGGTTGTTAACCGTTGGTAATCACATTAAAACTAGATTAAGCAGTTGTACGAGACCAAGAGAAACCCAACTGAGACTCGAAGCCCCTGTTTGCATGGAGGCATCACATCGAGTACTCTGAGGACATCCAACACACAACAACAACTTTGCTGTGTCGACGGTCATGGATTAGGGATCACCGCCTGGAGTTGGGGAAGATTTCTCAGCCCTAGCCGCCCTATGAAGAGCCCATCCACCATCCATACATAGCCATAGAAGTGGGAGGACATAACCGCCATGAACGCGTAGCTTCTTGGTAGCTAGTCGGGTGAACTAGGGCGAACCCTGGTCTTCCACTTTCCGTCGATGCCACTGAGGCTGAACCCTAAGACACCGCAAGAGCGACAGGCACAACCAGTAGTGTCAGCGTCGGGACACCAGTAGGTCGACCCAAGCCACAGGCAAAAGATGAGCCCAATGACGGGGGAGAAGTGGGCATGGAGGAGCCCAGCCAAGGGAGCGGGCCACCAAGGCAGGGGAGCCACTTTGGGAGCAGACCCCAGGAGGCACCACCGAAGGTTAGGAGGACCCAAGGAACAAGCAGAGCCTATGGAGGGGGGGGGCTTAGAGAACGAGTGGCAACCCAGCAGGCTGAGTAGCCACAAAGGCTCCAAGAGCAGGCTCGACGCCGCCTAAGACCCACTGCTAGCAGATGAAGGCGAGTAGCCGTCCACCAGTAGAGCCATCGGGGGAAGCAGAGAGGCCAGGAAGGTGGTGAAAAGGGTAGGGAGGGAAAGAGGGGAGAGGGATCGGGGTGGAGAAGGGCCAAGGGGAGGGTACACATGAAGGGAGAGACACCCTTCCCCCCAACGGGGGAAAAACCTAGAGAGAAGCAGGAGCTCTCACTATAGAGAGAGAGAGCACAGGAGGTATCACAGTTAGCAAAAAAATTGTTGGTAGAATCTCATTAAGTCATGATATGTGAATTCAAGCCAAACACATAGATACTTGTTTGAGAATAGTGTATCAGACATACCCACCTTGAGAGTGACGCATGGAAACCATTACATGGTAGTTAAAATCATCTCTCATAGTGATAATGGTGATTGTGGTTCTTATACCTAAAATCACTACACTCATCACATGTCCATTCAGTGTACTGTGACCTCATCCACCATAACCTTGAATAAGGGTTGCCATAAAGGTGATGGTCAAGTGCACTGTGGCACAAGGAGATGACTCTGAGTGATGTAGATGGGATTTGTCCCTCCTACAGGAGTATGATTTACTGACCACTTGATAAGCGAGACTGACAAATGCATGACCATTCTCATGTGAGTCAATATGTGATATTGAGCTTACATGCATCTCAGTTAGTCTGATCTAGTTCAAGCAACATGGATTAAATGTTTAAGAGGATGATGATTCCATGCCTCAAGTTCAATCTGGATACAGTATCAAAGGAACTATACAAACACTTTAACACCAATCCTAGATTGTAGGTTGAAGTTGTTCTCCAACTTTTTGAATTACTTAGGTATAAATGATCTGTTTCTAGATACCATTCATTGATTGTGATGTCAAAAATTAGTTATGGATATTCACTTTTAATTTAACTTGGAACCTATAGGGTCACACACATAGGATACACTTAGAATAGGAGTTTATTCTGTTGGGTTTTAGGGGAGGCAGAGAAGGCAGCGGAAACAAAACTTTTCTCCTCCCCAAACCCAGAACAAGGAAATGCGCCAACGTCTATACAATAGGAAAGGATGGTTTGTGGAATCATACCTTATCCCGAGGCTTTCTCGGTGACAATACCTCGCGGCTTGTGCAGTCTTCACCTCCAGTCTTAGACGGTGTCTGTGCAGCTCCTGGTCGCACCGGGACTGACGACTCCTGGTCTCACCGGGACTGTTGGGATTGACAGCTGTCCTCCGAGCGGCAGAAATCTCCCGCCTATGAAGTAGTCCACACGGACCACCTGGAACTCCAGTCTCCTTATCCCACAAGGAATAAAAAGGAGTCGCACCCTCCTGTCAGCGTACTAGTCACTGACACACTCTCCTACCACCAGTCGCTTTCTGCAGTTGTCTTTCCCTTGCTGTGCCTCTCTTATTGGGTAGCACTTGCTCGGGCTCTCTCGGTTACCAAAACCATAGAGAACGACAACTTTACAGAGCAACTGGTTGCAATGAGTTGTTCTTTCAGAAGCCCCCAATACCCCTATATATATAGGAGGGTCATGGGACATGGTTCTCTATCCCGGGAAATGTAGGACTAAAGCAGGAGTAGAAGGGTTCGAGATTTTCCACAAAAACAACCAACTGCGCAACCTGAACCGATCGTTTCATTTATGAAACGGTCGGTTGGGGACCTGAGCCGGTCGGTTGACACCTCAACCGATCGGTTGGGACCCATGAAATGGCCAATTCACTTCTGAATCGGTCGGTTCGTGGTCCTGATCAGTTCCCGATTGACTTTTCCTCTTTTGTTTCTAATTGGTACCAAATACCAATCCTTGTTCCAATCAAATTGGGCAAGTGAAACAAAAAGAAATTTCTCACCAATCCTACTTTCCCAACTTGCTCGGTTGCATCAGTTGAACCGATCATTTCAACACTTGAAGCAATCATTTCACCCTCTCCATGAGCCGATCGACTCACCAGCTGAGCCGATCGGTTCACCAAGCTGAGCCAATCAGTTCATCACATGAGCTACTCGGTTGGGAGTGCAGATTGTGCAGAAACAGTCAATTGTAGTTTCAATCAATCTGATACTCTAATCAATCAGTCCAACACCTTGAACATTATGATACTGAGCTATCAATTGATTGAGTGTTTAATTGAACTACTAAACTCCTTTAGTAATCAATCTAAACATTGTTTGTGGACAAAACTCCTCTTCCAGGTTAAATCCTATGTGTATAACCCTTTACGTCCTTTTCACGTTGGCAGTGAAAGTCCATAACACTTATGACTTCACAAGCAAAGAGCGGTGCCTAGTCACACATCAGTGCTACCCAAGTGAAATAGAAAGTTGGAGAACAACTTTCAATCCTACAATCCGTGAATGGTGTTATAGTGAATGTATAATTCCTTTATCACTAATATCCCGAATGAACTCGAGGCATGGAACAGTCATCCTATCAACGTTCATTCACTTTCTTGATCTCAGAGTAGATTGGAAGAGATATGTATGACATCAATATCACATACTGATTCACACATGCATGCACGCCTTTCTCAATCCTACTCATCAAGTGGACATGGATATCAAACTCCCTCAGGAGGGACAAATCCCATATCTATCACTCACCCCTCAAAAGCCCCATGTATCAAAGCCACCCAATCATCACCTTTATAACAACCCATGTTTCAGGAATGCGTTTGATGATGTCAAAGTGTGCCCAACGACATGTGTTGAGTGTAGTGATTTCAGGTCAAAGAATCACACTCACCACCATCACTGTGAGTACTGAATGTGACTACCATGTCATGGTTCCATGTGTCAAACTCACGGTGGGTCTGTCCGGTACACTTGTTCTCTAACAAGTACCTATGTGTTTGGTTTGATATCTCTATATCATGACTAATGAGATTCTGTCATCAACCAACACCACAATTTAGTCTTGTGTGTCATTGCTGTCTATCTACCTTCCACAATGACATCACAAGAATGTACAAACTCTTAGCATCCGTATGATCTCATCGTTCAGGTCCTCAACCTGAAAGCATATGTCATTGAGTACTATCATTCTCTAGACATTCAATCTATTCTATCACTATCTCAAATGACTGAACCAGAAAGAATTGGAAGCTTGCCTTTGATGTTTATCAAATCAATCTTAATGTATCCCACCAATCATCCCATGATTGGCTCTTAGGGCATACATACCAACAGACTCCCACTTGCACTGCGAGCCAATCACCCTTGAATCATATTCATAGTGATCTTCAAACATGTCCCACATGTTACTGTGCTCTTATGCCAACATAGTGAGTTATGGAAACACCTTGCCAAAGTCAGTATAAATTGCATGTCTCTCATCTCTTCGTTGTTCGTCATACATATGAGATGGAGTTGTCGTAATATGCGATCTAGTATTCCTTTGCTAACCTTTAGCCACATTGCATGATCAAGGATTCCATACTTGTCATCAATGAGCGGAATATCTATAAGTTCATCTCATGAACTTCTAGATCCATATAGTATCCACTGATGTTCTCTAACACAAAGATACTCGACATTTCCTTTTAAACATATTTATTGGAACATTTCCAATTATCAACAAACTTTCACTTTTATATATCCTATATATATTTTGCGATTAATTTTCTGTCATTTTGGAAGTTCGCATCAATGTAACTCTTTACATTGAACTCTTCCTTATCTCCATAGAATTAGTACTTCTCAAGTACTTATCAAGTTCTCATGGTATTCCAGTAACCCTTACTAGAAGTAGACAGACATCCACTCGTCATGTCTTACATACGAGTTATCAGGATGAGCACATCAAGGTCATACCTTACGGTTCACATGGAAGTCATTAGGATGTAATGGTCATAAACCATAACTCAAGATTCGGTTTCTCATATTCATCTAGATAGTTGACTCATCACATAAACAACTCATCACATAGATAATTGAGGTGTATCTGTTAAGGATATAAGAACTCACAACTCCTTGTGATTCTTAATGTCCTTTATTAGTGTGGGGTATTCTTTTATTAAGAAGAATTCAGTTATTTGATAATCATTCTCTAACTCCTAAGAGTATGATTCCTTCTTGATTTAGACATAACCATGCCTTAATCATGAGTTCACTATGATACATTATCATAATCACTCATAAGGATCTCAAACATTTGGTCCAAGTATTTCATTCATTGATCTCATCAAGAATTAACACTTTACCAAATTTGCACTTCATCTATGATAATCTTGAACACTTCAAGATATTCATATTGGTATTTCTATAAACACCATTTGAAGTATTAGAATTTGTTCCAATAGGTATGTAAATACATCACATGTATCATACCTAATAGGATAATCATTCTCCCACTACCATTAGTGAAGATTGATTAATCATGTTCAAGATATTCATGTCTCTTACTAGTTATCCAACCAAAAGAGTCTAGATTTATCCATCATATGGAAACTAGAAATGAATTTCTCATGATTGATGCTAATTTGATAGTTTGAGTTATCTATAACTTTTAGGTATCATTTTATCTTATGCATATTAAATACCACAAGATAAACAAGGCATTGCCACAAAGATTGAAACATCTCTTTATTGATTGCCATCATTGTCATACAATATGCAAAATAAAATGTTTCTATCTATTGGAAAATATGAAATTGCAGTTCATAACTCTATTTCGTGCCCTTTAGGCTGAAATAAACTGAAAGGTACTCCTATCTATGGCAGCACCACTTGCTCCAATTATGGGTACTCCTTTCTTGGTCCTTTCACAAAGGCCATCACTTCTTTGTGGATATCATATATGACATATCCATATCTTGGTATCATATACCTCAGATAAAGAAGCGGTTTATTTCATGATACCTTAGGTGGAGATCTCCATCCCCTCCTTCATCTTCTTTTGTTCTTCCAGATATAGAGGAAAATCCCTCATACACACTTTCCCCATGTTCCTTGAGGCTGAAGACGGCTTGGATTGTTGGCTAGCATCAGAACACTTCTTTGCTTTGCCCTTGTCCTTGCCCTTAAGAATTACCTTTTGTTTGATCACATCAAAGATTATGGTTTGTCTTTCTTCATCTTTGCCTCTACTATCCTCAACATGTCCAACAACTCTGTCAACGCTTGTCAAAGTTGTTCATGTTGTAGCTTATCATGAATTGTATGATTCTCACAACATTTGCAGTATCATACCAATAGCCAACTCTTGGCTCAGAGGAAATCCTTCTTAGTCAGGTTTGCCACATACCCAATCACATTGAGTGTGTGAATACCTTACTGGATCTCCTTCTGTCATGACATACTAAGACAGTGTCTTGGAGACATCATATGTCTCATGTTGTCTCTTCAACTCATAGTTCAGAGAACACAACATCAAGCATTCCTCATCAATGTCTTCCTCGGTATGCTTCCATAAGCATACTTTCAGCCATTGATATGGTGGGATTGAGTTCATCTGGTTCTCGTATAACTAGGACTTAGAGATTTCGCTCTTTGATTGAGAATGCTTCTCAACGCCCTAACCAATCGTGGAAAAATTCCCATTTAATTTCTTGTTCTCAAAGACTGATCACAAAGAAAAGTGATTGTTGTTTGTTGCCATTTGTACTACAAAAGGAAATATGCAATTTTAGTCCAAAAACTCATTTTGACTTATTTGATTGATTTGAAAGGTTGATGATATAATTAGGCCTTTAATTAATTATCGCTCCCACTATTTTACTTCAAATTGATAGCCCTCACCATCAATTCGGAAGATTGCAGTGTACAACCTTCTAGTGGGCAAGATCCTGAAATCCTCTAAGTCATGAACCAGCTAGGGCTGTCACCCACAACATAGATCTCTCAGGTAGGCAACTCTTGCCAATTGCATCATATGCAACTCTTGATAAGATGTCATATGCAACTCCTTGCCATGATCACCTCCATGCCTCAAGGTACTAGATCCCATCTAGATCACCTTGTTAAGTCTTACCCAAAGCACACACGATAAATATGCACCTTGCTAGGGCAGACCCACATATCCATCCTTCATGCTTCCATGAGATAGACGGTGCACCACGCTAGGGCGTTCCCACACTTGGTCGATCAAGATTTTCACATGTGCCACATTTGGAAGGCATCGAAAACTTAATATTTAATGAGGGATTTGATTTTATATACATATACATATCCAATCACCACAATACATAGTACATATCATATACATGTTATATCCCATAGAAAACATGCAAAATGATAAAAGCGATGATTATAGCCATCCTAATGTGATTCCTCGAGTGAAGAGGAATCACGATCATCTAGGTCTACATCACATGCAACCTGTATAAGATGAACTCTATGCTTTGCCTTTCTAGGTTTGATCAACTCATCACATGACTGATCGGCTCACCATCAGGCCGGTCGATTGGGTGCCACCAGTCGATCGGTTGGCTCCTCTAACTGATCGGTTCACTTAGTCGTCGTGCATCTCATCATGGCCGCCACCCGCTCGTCTCGCTCCTCGAATCGGTCATCAACCGATCGGTTCACTCCTTGAACCGATCGTCTCAAACGTCAACCAATCGGTTCACGCCTTGAACCGATCGTCTCAGCTGTCGTCAGGATGTCCTCCGTTCTTCGACATAACAGGAAATAAAAAAATCTATCCTATTTTACATTTTAAAAAGAGAAACCTCGAGTTACATTTGAGGGGAGCAAAGATAGGAAAGAAATCTCGAATTATTTCGAGTTACATTAGGAATAGGAGAAGGAAGATCGGTGCGCAGATTGAGATGCAAGAAACCACATACAACCATACACAAATAGGGTTTATTGGCCATAAGCACACTATACATCCACCACAAAACTCATTTAAGGGTGACGCGTATCGAGTGCATTCATAATACATATCATATATGTAAATTGGGATTTGTGGATTTAGGATTGGACATGCATAAAGCCAATTTTATTCGCATCGTATGCAATAAATAAAGGCGACAAACCAAAATCGATCATATCGATAATCCTAAAGTATAGAGCAGTTGACGTGGCTCTGATACCACTGTTGGGTTTTAGGGGAGGCACAGAAGGCAGCAGAAACAAAAAATTTTTCCTCCCCAAACCCAGAACAAGGAAACGCGTCAAGGTCTATACAATAGGAAAGGATGGTTTGTGGAATCATACCATATCCCAAGGCTTGCACGGCAACAATACCTTGCGGCTTGCACGATCTTCACCTCCGGTCTTGGAAGGTGTCTATGCAGCTCCTGGTCGCACCGAGACTGATGACTCCTGGTCTCACCGGGACTGTCGGGATTGACAACTGTCCTCCGAGCGGCAGAAATCTCCCGCCTCTGAAGTAGTCCACACAGACCACCTGGAACTCCAATCTCCTTGTCCCACAAGGAATTGGAAGGAGTCAAACCCTCCTATCAGCGTACTAGTCACTGACACACTCTCTTGCCACCAGTCACTTTCTGCAGTTGTCCTTCCCTTGTTGTGCCTCCCTTATTGGGTAGCACTTGCTCGGGCTCTCTCGGTTACCAAAACCAGAGAGAACGACAACTTTACAGAGCAACTAGTTGCACTGAGTTGTTCTTTGAGAAGCCCCCAATACCCCTATATATAGGAGGGTCATGGGACATGGTTCTCTATCCCGGGCAATGTGGGACTAAAGCAGGAGTAGAAGGGTTTGAGATTTTCCACAAAAACAACCAACTACGCAACCTGAACCGATCGTTTCATTTCTGAAATGGTCGGTTGGGGACCTAAGTCGGTCGGTTGACACCTCAACCGATTGGTTGGAACCCATGAAATGGTCGGTTCACTTCTGAATCGGTCGGTTCGTGGTCCTGATCAGTTCCCGATTGACTTTTCCTCTTTTGTTTCTAATTGGTACCAAATACCAATCCTTGTTCCAATCAAATTGGGCAAGTGAAACAAAAAGACATTTCTCACCAATCCTACTTTCCCAACTTGCTCGGTTGCATCAGTTGAATTGGTCGTTTCAACACTTGAAGCAATCGTTTCACCCTGTCCATGAGCCGATTGACTCACCAGCTGAGCCGATCGGTTCACCAAGCTGAGCCGATCGGTTCATCACATGAGCCGATCAGTTGGGAGTGCAGTTTGTGCAGAAATAGTCAATTGCAGTTTCAATCAATTCGATACTATAATCAATCAGTCCAACACCTTGAACATTATGATATTGAGCTATCAATTGATTGAGTGTTTAATTGAACTACTAAACTCCTTTAGTAATCAATCTAAACATTGTTTGTGGACAAAACTCCTCTTCTAGGTTAAATCCTATGTTTGTGACCCTACAGGTCCTTTTCACATTGGCAGTGAAAGTCCATAACACTTATGACTTCACAAGCAAAGAGAGGTGCCTGTTGGGTTTTAGGGGAGACAGAGAAGGCAGCGGAAACAAAAATTTTCTCCCCCAACCCATACCGAGGAAACACGTCAACGTCTATATAATAGGAAAAGATGGTTTGTGGAATCATACCTTGTCCCGAGGCTTGCTCGGCGACAATACCTCGCGCAATGCGCGGTCTTCAACTCCGGTCTTGGACGGTGTCTGTGCAGCTCCTGGTCACACTGGGACTGACGACTCCTCCTCCTACCGGACTGTCGGATGACAGTTGTCCTCCTGAGCGGCAGTGTCCTCCCGCCTCTATAGTAGTCCACACGGACTACCTGGAACTCCACTCTCCTTGTCCCACAAGGAAGTGGAAGGAGTCGCACCCTCCTGTTGACGTACTAGTCGCCAACACACTCTCCTGCTGCCAGTTGCAACTGCAGTTTTCCTTCCCTTACTGCACCTCCCTTTTGCGGGAAGCACTTGCTCGGGATCTCTCACGGTTACCAAAACCAGAGAGAATGACAACTTCGCAAAGCAACCGGCTTGCATTGAGTTGTCCTTTGAGAAGCCCCCAATACCCCTATATATATAGGCGGGTCATGGGATAGGGTTCTCTGTGCCCGGCAATACGAGACTAAAGCAGGAGTAGAAGGGTTCGAGATTTTTTCACAAAAAGCAACCGGTTCACAAATTGAAACGATCGGTTCACAACTGAACCGATCGGTTCGGCCATTGAGCCGATTGGTTGGACCTGAGCCGATCGTTTGGGGCACTCCAACCGATCGGTTGGTGCCCTGAACCGATCGGTTCATGGTCCTAATCCGGCTCAAAAAGACTTTCCCTGTTTCGTTCTCAATTGGTATCATATACCAATGTTATTCCCAATCGAATTGGGCAATTTGAAACCAAAGGAAAATTCTTTCCGACATGACTTTCCCAACTGGTCGGTTGCACCAGTTGAGCCGATCGGTTCAACCCTTGAACCGGTCGTTTCAACCTGGGCATGAGCCGATTGGCCTGGACACTCCAGCCGACCGCTTCAGCACCTCAGCCGACCGGTTCATCACATGATCCGACCGGTTGGGAGCACAGGTTGGGCAAAATCAGTCAATTGCGATTTCAATCAATCTGATACTCCAATCAATGCATCCAACACCTTGAACCATATGATATTGAGCTATCGACTGATTGAGTGTTTAATTGAACTACAAAACTCCTTTAGTAATCAATCTAAACATTACTTTGTGGACAAAACTCCTCTTCCAGGTTAAATCCTATGTGTGTGACCCTGCAGGTCCATTTCACGTTGGCAGTGAAAGTCCATAACACTTATGACTTCACAAGCAAAGAGCGGTGCCTAGTCACACATCATTGCTACCCAAGTGAAAGTAGAAAGTTGGAGAACAACTTTCATCCTACAATCCGTGAATGGTGTTACAGTGAATGTATAATTCCTGTGTCACTGATATCCCGAATGAACTCAAGGCATGGAACAGTCATCCTGTCAACGTTCATTCACTTTCTTGATCTCAGAGTAGATTGAAGGAGATATGTATGACATCAATATCACATATTGATTCACACATGCGTGCGCAGGCCTATCTCAATCCTACTCATCAAGTGGCCTTGGATATCAAACTCCCTCAGGAGGGACAAATCCCATATCCATCACTCACCCCTCAAAAGCCCCATGTGTCAAAGCCACCCAATCATCACCTTTATAACAACCCATGTTTCAGGACTGCGTTTGATGATGTCAAAGTGTGCCCAACGACATGTGTTGAGTGTAGTGATTTCAGGTCAAAGAATCACACTCACCACCATCACTGTGAGTACTGACTGTGACTACCATCTCATGGTTCCATGTGTCAAACTCATGGTGGGTCTGTCCGGTACCTTGTTCTCTAACAAGTACCTATGTGTTTGGTTTGATATCTCTATATCATGACTAATGAGATTCTGTCATCAACCAACACCACAATCTAGTCTTGTGTGTCATTGTTGTCTATCTACCTTCCACAATGACATCCGACCAGGGACATAACAAGAATGTACAAACTCTTAGCATCTGTATGATCTCATCGTTCAGGTCCTCAACCTGAAAGCATACGTCATTGAGTATTGTCATTCTTTAGACATTCAATCTGTTCTATCACTATCTCATATGACTGAACCAGAAAGAATTGGAAGCTTGCCTTTGATGTTTATCAAATCAATCTTATGTATCCCACCAATCATCCCATGATTGGCTCTCAGGGCATACATACCAACAGACTCCCACTTGCACTGCGAGCCAATCACCCTTGAATCATATTCATAGTGATCTTCAAACATGTCCCACATGTTACTGTGCTCTAGTGCGAACATAGTGAGTAATGGCAACACCTTGCCAAAGTCTGTATAAATTACATGTCTCTCATCTCTTCGCTGTACGTCACACATATGAGATGGAGTTGCCGTAATATGCGATCTAGTATTCCTTTGCTAACCTTTAGCCACATTGCATGATCAAGGATTCCAGACTTGTCATCAATGACCGGAATATCTATAAGTTCATCTCATGAACTTCTAGATCCATATAGTATCCACTGATGTTCTCTAACACACGGATACTCGGCATTTCCCTTTTAAATGGTTTTATTGGAACATTTCCAATAATCAACGAACTTTCACTTTTATACATCCTAGGTATATTTTGCAATCAATTTTCTATCCTTTCAGAAGTTCGCATCAATGTAACTCTTTACATCGAACTCTTCCTTATCTCCATAGAACTAGTACTTCCCAAGTACTTATCAAGTTCTTATGGTATTCCAGTAACCCTTACTGGAAGTAGACAGACATCCACTCGTCGTGTCCTACATACGAGTTATCAGGATGAGCACATCATATTGCCATGTCCTACATACAAGATGATGAATGCATTTTATTCTTGCCATGTCATACATGCAAGACAATGGGATGATTACATACATGATAGATCCATATCTAGTCTTAGTGTTCCCATTCTTCATAAGAATTGGACACTTGGCCTTGGGATACTAATATCCATATAACATGGACAAGTTTTCTCCCACTGAATCTGTGCATACTGAACCCTTCAGTACAGATTGCCAATGTATGCTCTCTCTTTTCCAGGTCAAGAGATTTGTCGAGAACTATCTCTATAGATCTCTATTCCTGTCATATAGGAAACATCTCTATCTTCCTTAAAGATAATTTCCACTTTTGGATTTCCATTCTAGAAAATCCCATTTCACATCAATATGTGGAATGTGAATACGCTCCCACTAAATCACAGATCCCGTCTTTATCTTTGACATATCAGTCAAACCCTTTGACTATATCATCAAAGTAAAGATCCAATTTTGAGTTGCTTATACTCAATCAATCACATTGATTAGTCCATTGTAACTTATAGACTTCATTTGCATTAGTGGATTCATAAACCTTATAGGTTGTGTCACGTACACATCCTTGTTTTATTCCTCATAGGAATGTGGTTTTAGTATCCATATGCCAAATGTCTCAGTCATTAAGTTGCTATCAACAAGCATCATCCTTCTCAAAATGTTATCCATGTGTCTTAACACTTAAGACTTATTTGCACTTATGGACATGATCCAATGAATGCTACCATCAAGGTCATACCTTATGGCTCACATGGAAGTCATTTAGGATGTAATGGTTTTATACCATAACTCAAAATATGATTCCTCATATTCATCTGGATAGTTGACTCATCATATGAACAACTCATCACATAGATAATTGAGGTGTATCTGTTAAAGATATAAGAACTCACAACCCTTGTGATTCTTAATTTCTTTTATTAGTGTGGGGTATTCATTTATTAAGAAGAATTCAGTTATTTGATAATCATTCTCTAACTCCTTAGAGTATGATTCCTTCTTGATTCAGACATCACCATGCCTTAATCATGAATTCACTATGATTTACTATCATAATTACTCATAAGGATCTCAAACATTTGGTTCAAGTATTTCATTCATTGATCTCATCAAGAATTAACACTTTACCAAATTTGTACTTCATCTATGATAATCTTGAACACTTCAAGATATTCATATTGGTATTTCTCCAAACACCATTTGAAGTATTAGCATTTATTCCAATAGGTATGTAAATACATCACATGTATTATACCTAATAGGATAATCATTCTCCCACTACCATTAGTGAAGATTGATTAATCATGTCCAAGATATTCATGTCTCTTACTGGTTCTCTAACCAAAAGAGTCTATATTTATCCGTCATATGGAAACTAGAAATGAATTTCTTATGATATATGCTAATTTAATTGTTTGAGTTATCAATAACTTTAGGTATCATTTTATCTTATACATACCATGTATTACAAGATAAACAAGGCATTGCCACAAAGATCATATCTTTAAGATTGAAACATCAACTTTATTAATTGCCATCATTGTCATACAATATGCAATAATAAAGTGTTTCTATCTATTGGCAATATATGAAATAGCAGTTCTCAACTCCATTTCATGCCCTTTAGGCTGAAATAAACTGAAAGATACCCCTATCTATGGCAGCAACACTTGCTCCAATGATGGGTACTTCTTTCTTGGTCCTTTCACAAAGGCCATCACTTCTTTGCGGATATTACATATCATATATGACATATCCATATCTTGGTATCATATACCTCATATAAAGAAGCGGTTCATTTCATGATACCTTAGGTGCAGATCTCCATCCCCTCCTTCATCTTCTTTTGTTCTTCCAGATATAGAGGGCAATCCCTCATACACCCTTTCCCCATGTGCCTTGAAGCTGAAGACGGCTTGGATTGCTGGCTAGCATCAGAACACTTCTTTGCTTTGCCCTTGTCCTTGCCCTTAAAACTTACCTTTTCTTTGATCACATCAAAGATTATGGTTTGTCTTTCTTCATCTTTGCCTCTACTATCCTCAACATGTCTAACAACTTTGTCAACGCTTGTCAAATTTGTTCATGTTGTAGCTTATCATGAATTGTATGATTCTCGCAACATTTGCAGTATCATACCAATAGCCAACCCTTGGCTCAGAGGGAATCCTTCTCAGTCAGGTTTTCCACATACCCAATCACATTGAGTGTGTGAATCCCTTACTAGATCTCCTTCTGTCATGACATACTAGGACAGTGTCTTAGAGACATCATATGTCTCATGTTATCTCTGCAACTCACAGTTCATAGAACACAACATCAAGCACTCCTCATCAATGTCATCCTCAGTATGCTTCCATAAGCATACTTTCAGCCAGTGATGTGGTGGGATCAAGTTCATCTGGTTCTGGTATAACTAGGACTTAGAGCTTTCTCTCTTTGATTGAGAACACTTCTCATCATCATCCTAACCAGTCGTGGAATTATTCCCATTTAATTTGTTGGTCTCAAAGACCGATCGCAAATAAAGTGATTTGTTGATTAACCATTTATATTAACAAAAGGGAAATATATGCAATTTTAGTCCAAAACTCTTTTTGACTTGTTTGATTGATTTGAAAAGTTGACGATAAAATTAGGCCTTTAATTAATTATCGCTCCCACTATTTTACTTCAAATTGATAGCCCTCACCATCAATTCGGAAGATTGCGGCGTACAACCTTCTAGTGGGCAAGATCCTGAAATCCTCTAAGTCATGGACCAGCTTGGGCTGTCACCTATAACATAGATCTCTCATGTAGGCAACTTTTGCCAATTGCATCATATGCAACTCTTGATAAGATGTCATCTACAACTCCTTGCAATGATCATCTCCATGCCTCAAGGTACTAGATCCCATCTAGATCACCTTGTTAAGTCCGACCCAAAGCAAACACGATGAATATGCACCCTACTAGGGCAGACCCACACATTCATCCTTCACGCTTCCACGAGGTAGACGGTGCACCACGCTAGGGCGTGCCCACACTTGGTCGAACAAGCTTTTCACGTGTGTCGCATTTGGAAGGCATCTAAAACTTAATATTTTAATGAGGGATTTGGTTTTATATACATATACATATCCAATCACCACAATACATAGTATGTATCATATACAAGCTATATCCCACAGAAAACATGCACAAAACGATAAAAGTGATGATTATGGCCATCCTAATGTGATTCCTCGAGCCAAGAGGAATCACGGTCATCTAGGTCTACATCACATGCAACATGTACAAGATGAACTCTGTGCCTTTCCATCCGAGTTGATCAACTCATCACATGAATGATCTGTACTCTCCAGCCGGTCGTCTGGGTGCCACCAGCCGATCGGTTGGCTCCTCTAACCGATCGGTTCACCTGGTCGTCGTGCATCTCGTCATGTCCGCCACCCGCTCGTCTCGCTCCTCGAACCGGTCATCAACCGATCGGTTCACTCCTTGAACCGACCGTCTGGAACGTCAACTGATCGGTTCACACCTTGAACCGATCGTTTCAGCTGTCGTCTTGATGTCCGCCGGTCTTCGACATAACAGGAAATAAAATCTATCCTAATAATTACATTTCTTTAAAGGGAAACCCCGAGTTACATTCGGGGGAAGCAAAGGTAGGAAAGAATCTCGAAATATTTCTAGTTACATCAGGAATAAGAGAGGGAAGATCGGTGCGCAGACTGAGATGCAAGCAACCACAAACAACAACACACAGATAGGGGTTTATAGGCCATAATCATGCTACACACATCCACCACAAAACTCGTTTAAGGGCGACGCGTATCAAGTGCATTAATAATACATATCATATATGTAATTAGGGATTTGTGGATTTAGGATTGGACATGCATAAAGCCGATATTATTCGCATCACATGCAATAAATAAAGGCGACAAACCAAAATCGATCATATCGATATTCCTAAAATATAGAGCAGTTGACGTGGCTCTGATACCACTGTTGGGTTTTTGGGGAGACAGAGAAGGCAGCGGAAACAAAAATTTTCTCCCCCAACCCATACCGAGGAAACGCGTCAACGTCTATATAATAGGAAAAGATGGTTTGTGGAATCATACCTTGTCCCGAGGCTTGCTCGGCGAAAATACCTCGCGCAATGCGCGGTCTTCAACTCCGGTCTTGGACGGTGTCTGTGCAGCTCCTGGTCACACCAGGACTGACGACTCGTCCTCCTATCGGACTGTCGGATGACAGTTGTCCTCCTGAGCGGCAGTGTCCTCCCGCCTCTGTAGTAGTCCACACGGACTACCTGGAACTCCACTCTCCTTGTCCCACAAGGAAGTGGAAGGAGTTGCACCCTCCTGTTGACGTACTAGTCGCCAACACACTCTCCTGCTGCCAGTTGCAACTGCAGTTGTCCTTCCCTTACTGCACCTCCCTTTTGCGGGAAGCACTTGCTCGGGATCTCTCACGGTTACCAAAACCAGAGAGAACGACAACTTCGCAAAGCAACCGACTTGCATTGAGTTGTCCTTTGAGAAGCCCCCAATACCCCTATATATATAGGCAGGTCATGGGACAGGGTTCTCTGTGCCCGGCAATACGGGACTAAAGCAGGAGTAGAAGGGTTCGAGATTTTTTCACAAAAAGCAACCGGTTCGCAACTTGAAACGATCGGTTCACAACTGAACCGATCGGTTCGGCCATTGAGTCGATCGGTTGGACTTGAGTCGATCGTTTGGGGCACTCCAACCGATCGGTTGGTGCCCTGAACCAATCGGTTCATGGTCCTAATCCGGCTCAAAAAGACTTTCCCTGTTTCGTTCTCAATTGGTATCGTATACCAATGTTATTCCCAATCGAATTGGGCAATTTGAAACCAAAGGAAAATTCTTGCCGACATGACTTTCCCAACTGGTCAGTTGCACCAGTTGAGCCGATCGGTTCAACCCTTGAACCGGTCGTTTCAACCTGGGCATGAGCCGATCGGCCTGGACACTCCAGCCGACCGGTTCAACACCTCAGCCGACCGGTTCATCACATGATCCGACTGGTTGGGAGCACAGGTTGGGCAAAATCAGTCAATTGCGATTTCAATCAATCCGATACTCCAATCAATGCGTCTAACACCTTGAACCATATGATATTGAGCTATCGACTGATTGAGTGTTTAATTGAACTACTAAACTCCTTTAGTAATCAATCTAAACATTGCTTTGTGGACAAAACTCCTCTTCCAGGTTAAATCCTATGTGTGTGACCCTGCAGGTCCATTTCACGTTGGCAGTGAAAGTCCATAACACTTATGACTTCACAAGCAAAGAGCGGTGCCTAGTCACACATCATTGCTACCCAAGTGAAAGTAGAAAGTTGGAGAACAACTTTCATCCTACAATCTGTGAATGGTGTTACAGTGAATGTATAATTCCTTTGTCACTGATATCCCGAATGAACTCAAGGCATGGAACAGTCATCCTGTCAACGTTCATTCACTTTCTTGATCTCAGAGTAGATTGAAGGAGATATGTATGACATCAATATCACATATTGATTCACACATGTGTGCGCACGCCTATCTAATTCCTACTCATCAAGTGGCCTTTGATATCAAACTCCCTCAGGAGGGACAAATCCCATATCTATCACTCACCCCTCAAAAGCCCCAGGTGTCAAAGCCACCCAATCATCACCTTTATAACAACCCATGTTTCAGGACTGTGTTTGATGATGTCAAAGTGTGCCCAACGACATGTGTTGAGTGTAGTAATTTCAGGTCAAAGAATCACACTCACCACCATCACTGTGAGTACTGACTGTGACTACCATCTCATGGTTCCATGTGTCAAACTCACGGTGGGTCTGTCCGGTACCTTGTTCTCTAACAAGTACCTATGTGTTTGGTTTGATATCTCTATATCATGACTAATGAGATTCTGTCATCAACCAACACCACAATCTAGTCTTGTGTGTCATTGTTGTCTATCTAACTTCCATAATGACATCCGACCAGGGACATAACAAGAATGTACAAACTCTTAGCATCCGTATGATCTCATCGTTCAGGTCCTCAACCTGAAAGCATACGTCATTGAGTACTGTCATTCTTTAGACATTCAATCTGTTCTATCACTATCTCATATGACTGAACCATAAAGAATTGGAAGCTTGCCTTTGATGTTTATCAAATCAATCTTATGTATCCCACCAATCATCCCATGATTGGCTCTCAGCGCATACATACCAACAGTGCCTAGTCACACATCAGTGCTACCCAAGTGAAATAGAAAGTTGGAGAACAACTTTCAATCCTACAATCCGTGAATGGTGTTACAGTGAATGTATAATTCCTTTATCACTGATATTCTGAATGAACTCGAGGCATGGAACAGTCATCCTGTCAACATTCATTCACTTTCTTGATCTCAGAGTAGATTGGAAGAGATATGTATGACATCAATATCACATATTGATTCACACATGCGTTTATGCCTTTCTCAATCCTACTCATCAAGTGGCCATGGATATCAAACTCCCTCAGGAGGGACAAATCCCATATCTATCACTCACCCCTCAAAATCCCCATGTGTCAAAGCCACCCAATCATCACCTTTTTAACAACCCATGTTTCAGGACTGCGTTTGATGATGTCAAAGTGTGCCCAACAACATGTGTTGAGTGTAGTGATTTCAGGTCAAAGAATCACACTCACCACCATCACTGTGAGTACTGACTGTGACTACCATGTCATGGTTCCATGTGTCAAACGCACGGTGGGTCTGTCTGGTACACTTGTTCTCTAACAAGTACCTATGTGTTTGGTTTGATATCTCTATATCATGACTAATGAGATTCTGTCATCAACCAACACCACAATCTAGTCTTGTGTGTCATTGCTGTCTATCTACCTTCCACAATGACATCCGACTAGGGACATAACAAGAAT
This sequence comes from Alisma plantago-aquatica, assembly GCA_963693085.1. Classification (NCBI taxonomy): domain Eukaryota; kingdom Viridiplantae; phylum Streptophyta; class Magnoliopsida; order Alismatales; family Alismataceae; genus Alisma; species Alisma plantago-aquatica. The sequence continues at coordinate 1,512,703,070 of OY856410.1, read as the reverse complement.
GTACAAACTCTTAGCATCCGTATGATCTCATAGTTCATGTCCTCAACCTGAAAGCATACGTCATTGAGTACTGTCATTCTCTAGACATTCAATTTTTTGTATCACTATCTCAAATGACTAAACCAGAAAGAATTGGAAGCTTGCCTTTGATGTTTATCAAATCAATCTTAATGTATCCCACCAATCATCCCATGATTGGCTCTCAGGGCATACATACCAACATATTCATGAATGCAATATAAACTTGATTACAAAGATGTTAGGTATTCAATTAAAATAATTATAGTTGAAAATTGACTGACTGGACTAGGAAATGACTGGTTCAAGTGTTGAAACAATCAATTCAAGTGTGAGGTCAATTGGAAACAACATTGGCTAAACAATGCCTGAAACGGGGCATGAAACAACCAGTTCACTAAGTGAACTGAATGGTTCAAGGGCTGACACAACCAGTTCAAGAGTTGAACCACCTGGTTTATTGATCATTTGATTAGATCAAGGATTAGTGTTAACGTCATGCTGTGCATTAATTGGATATTAATTTCCAATACATTTGTAATAGGGAAACATGTTGAAATGACTGGTTCAAGGGTTGAACTAATTGGCTCACATGCCAACTGATTGGTTTCACCCCTAAACTATTTGTTTTGCCATTCACGGGATGTGAAAATTCATGACATTTGATCTTCTTTGACTCCCACTTAGATTGGCAACCCTAACCTTAACCCTCCTATAAATAGAGGGGTACTAGGGGCTTCTCAGACACATAAATTAGCTCTGACAATTGTTGTCTTCTCTGGTTGTGGTAACTGAGAGAACCTGTAACGCCCGGGCCCACTGCCCAAGGCTCTAGTAGAGTTTCAGGAATGACGACTGGCCCCACAGACCACCACTAGCCTTAACTGCACGCTTTGTCCACACTCATGCACATGCCAGGATCAACTTCCCGACAGGTCACCCATCCTAGTACTACTCTAAGTTGAGCACGCTTAACTATGGAGTTATTTAGTGATGGGTTCCCACCTACTGGAGGGGAATTGGCTTTGATATCATTTGTAACGCCCGGGCCCACTGCCCAAGGCTCTAGTAGAGTTTCAGGAATGACGACTGGCCCCATAGACCACCATTAGCCTTAACTGCACGCTTTGTCCACACTCATGTGCATGCCAGGATCAACTTCCCGACAGGTCACCCATCCCAGTACTACTCCAAGTTGAGCACGCTTAACTATGGAGTTCTTTAGTGATGGGTTCCCGGAAAAGGAGGTGCGCCTTGGTGATATGGGTAGTCCAGTCATTCCTTTTAAGATCAACTTATCCGATGCCTCAAATCCTGGGATGTTACAGAACCCGAGCAAGTCCTACCTATTTAAGGGTGGGATCACAAGGGATAACAATTGTGGGAGAGCAAGTTGGTGCTAGTACACCAACTACAAGGGACAAATCCTTCTTGTCTGTTCTTCTAGAATGATAATAGTTCCCAATGGTTTGTGTGGAATACTATAGAGGTTTAGGAGGTTGTTTCTTGCCGCTTGGAGGATAAAGGAAACTGCTATCTATTGTGAATAACTAGGAGGCCGAATCTAACATTGTCCAGATGCAACTTGAAGAAAGGCGATGCCACACTGAGGGAATTATCACTGGACTTGCTCCAGGACCAGATATAACTTCATAACCATCTTTCCCATTACATACTTGTTGACGCAATCTACTGTTCAAAGGGGAATATGACCGTTCAATTTTTTGTTCTATTTCCATATTTCCTTACAGTTGTATCAGAGCCACGTAAATTTACCATGCTTGGGATTTAATCGACATGATTGGGTTTTGATTTTCATTTTTGATTTATTGCATATGATGCAAATACTTAATATGATTAATGTGCATATCTGATAAAATACCACACATGATCCCAAATAATTTATATATGATATGGTATATATGAAATTTACACGTGTCACCCTAAAAGCTAGTTTTGATGGTGGATGTGAAGGATGGTTATGGCCAATAACCTAAATGTATGTGCATGGTGTGTGGTTGTTTAATCTTATTTATACATCAGTTTGCAGACCAAGCCTCTATCTTATCTTCCATATTTAAAAGTACTATTCTCTCCTTCCTATGATCCCCTCAAATGTAACTCGAGGTTTCTTGTTACTTTGTGATATGTTAAATAATGTTAGGATATAATTCTTATTACAATAAAGAATACATTTAGCATCAAACAAACCACCCATTTTAGAAGACAAGTCGATCGGCTGGAGGACCGAGGAGGACAAATGACAAGAGGAGTTGAACCTATTGATTGGTGGTCCAACCGATTGACTGGAGGGGTCCATAAGATGTAGGACCGGAGAACAGACAACCATTCGACCAACCGACTGACCAGGAGGTGAGCCGATCTGTTCAAGGGTTGAACATATCAACTTAGATTGGTTCAAGCACATATCTTCATCAACATTAGGTTTCTATATGTGATGTAGACCTTAAGTGGCGGTAATTCCTTGTGGCTTGAAGGAATTACAATAGTATGACCGTAACCATCTCTTATGCTTTAATTGAATGTTTACATTTGTGGGATATAGCATGTACATGATGCATACTAAAGTATGGGGTGATTGGATGTGTATATGTATTTATAAATAAAACTCCCTCAATATAATATTAAGTCTTAGAGCTTTACATTAGCAATACACATGAAAAGCTTGATTGACTAAGTGTGGGCACGCCAAGCGTGGTACACTGTCCATCTCATGGAAGTGTGATGGTATTTATGTGGGCCTGCCAAGCAGGGTGCATTACTATCGTGTTGGATTTCGGGTTAGGCTTAATTAGATGATCTTAATGATATTAAGAACCTAGAAGCATGAAAATGACTATGGCAAAGAGTTGCACATATCATCTATGTAAGAATTGTGTAAGATGCAATTAGCAAAATGTTTCCTACCTTAATAATTGATTATGACGTTGTTGTTGGCCAGGTAATAAATCAATTGTTTTGTAAATTGGTTCACTAGAAGGTTGCACGCTACAATCATACAAATTGATATGTGAGGTATATCAATTTGAAAAAAATAGTGGGAGTGATAATTAATTAAAGGTCTAACTAAATATCGTCAAATTTTATTCAATTCAATTCATATCAAATCAAATCAAATCAAATGTATTTTGACAAAATGTAAAATTTCTCTTATAGAATCAAATGGCAAACAAATCGCCATTGTGACATGCCCTTAGGAAGGACAAACTCAGTGGGAAAATTTTCATGACTAGTTTTGGACTTTGAGAAGGATTCCAAATGATGAGAATAAGCTCTATGCCCTAGATATGAGTTGCATGAGCAATGTGAAGACGTGACAATTCTTGAGATGGTAACACATCTTAAGAATGTGAACCATAATCATACAAAGCAATAAAGGTGGAATGTCTCAAAGGTGCCCTTTGACTGTAATATGATAGAGGGATATCCAATAGAGAACCATGTGCTCAATATGATTTGGACATGTAGAACATATAGAAGAATTGGGATTCTCTTTAAGCCATGATTTGGCTATGGACATGATTCTACAATTTTTGCATGAATCATATAGGCATTTTTATCAAGTGTTACCACTTGAATAACACGGGAAGACCGATGTCAAGTTTTCTTGGCATGCTGATAAATGTTGAATCAAGAATAAAGAAGGACAAATCTATGATGGTGATAAGTAGAATGGAGTCCAAGGGTGAATGCAAAGCCAAGAAGAGTTCTCAGACTAAGCATAAATCTAGATCTCAACACTCAAGATAAGGAGAAAGAAAAGTACAAGAGGAATATGTCCTTTGTACTTGAAGGGATTTAGGAAGATGAAGATAGGGATAAAGATATCCACTTTAGGTATATATGTTATTGAGATAAATGTATCTACTTATTCATCATGGGTACTAGATACCAGAATTGGATCTCACATATGTTCAAATATGATGGATTTGAAAAATAAGTAAGCCTTTAAGAAAGGGCGAGGTTGAATTGTGAGTTGCAAATGGAGCAAGAGTTTCTGCCACTGTAGTTGGAACCTATAATTTATCTCTACCCACAAGGCTTATAGTAGATTTAATGAGCTATTATTATGTTCTGCCAGAAATATAAACATCATTTTTGTATCTTGTATGGATAGGGATGGATATGAATTTCATATTAAGAATGGTCGATGTTATATTTTGAAAGGTAGATCTTTTATGACAGTACCACAATGTATTATGGTCTTTATTTGCCGTAACTAAAAACAAATGTTTAAAACATAAATACCAAAATATTGAAACTCGATTACTCAAACAAGACATATCTTTAGTTTTTTCGTCTAGGGAACATAAATGAGAATCATATATCTAGAACCCATATAGATGGTTATCTAGACTCTTTTAATTTTGAATCAATAGAGACATGTGAGTCTTGTTTGTTGGGCAAGATGAATAAGACCCCTTTCACTGGAAACAATGAGAGGGCTAGTGATCTATTAGGACTCATACATACTGATGTATGTGGCCCTTTTAGAACAAATTTTAGAGGTGGTTATCAATACTTCATTACCTTTATTGATGACTTCAATAGGTATGGTTATGTTTACCTATTGAAACATAAATCAGAAACTCTTGAAATATTCAAGGATTTCATGAATGAAGTACAAAACCAACTTGACAAAAGTATTAAGGCACTTCAGTCTAATTGTGGTGGAGAATACTTAAGCCAAGAGTTTGATGACATTTAGAGAATCTGTGGTATTGTATAAAAATGGACTCCACATGGAACACCTCAGCATAATGGTGTATCCCGAAAGAAGGAATCACACATTGCTAGATATGGTGTGATCAATGATGAGTTTAGCTGAACTTCTGACTACCTTATGGGGTAATTTTCTATAGAAACCGCAATGTTTACACTAAACTGTGTACCATCTAAATCAGTTCAAAAGACACCATATGAGGTATGGTATGGGAAGCATCCCAATGTGTCTTTTATGAATATTTGGGGCTGTGAAGCTTATGTGAGAAAGTAGTTTTTTGAAAAGCTTGGACCCAAATCATATAAATGTTAATTTGTTGGATATCCTAAGGAAACCAAAGGATATTACTTTTATTCCCAATCTAACAACAAAGTGTTTGTTGCTAGAGATGATGTATTCCTAGAAAAGGAATTTATTTCCAAATGAATTAGTGGGAGGAAAGTAGAACTCAAAAAGTTCAAGACCAACAAGAAAACATTGAACCAATAGAGGTACAAGAGGAGAAAGAAGAGTCACAAACCATTGTGGAATCTCAAGTTACTCATATAACACAAGGACCTCATAGATCTAGTAGGACACTCCTTGAGCCTAAAAGATTTAATTATCATGTGACTTATGAAGGTGGTGATTTGTTCATAGATGGTGAGCCAACAACCTATCTAGAAGCTACTAAGGGACTAGAGTTTGAGAAATGGCTTGAGGCCATAAGATCCAAGATGGAATCCATGTACACCAACAAGGTAAGGACCTTGGTGGATCCACCTGAAGGGGTAAAACCATAGGGTGCAAGTGGGTCTTTAAGAAAAAGATTGACATGGATGGTAATGTACAAACCTATAAGGGAAGATTGGTTGGAAAGGGTTTCATACAAGTTAAAGGTGTTGACTATGATGAAACCTTTTCTCTAGTTGCCATGGTTGAGTCAATTAGCATCATGCTTGCCATTATACCTTATCATGACTAAGAGATTTGGTATATGGAGGTTAAAACTAATTTCCTTAATGGGAATCTTCTTGAGGATGTGTACATAACACAACCTGAGGGTTATATAAATTCAAAGGATGCATATAAAGTTTGTTAGCTAAAAAGGTCAATCTATGGATTGAAGCAAGCATCTCAGAGCTGGAATCCTCATTTTGATGAGATAGTAAAAGAGTTTGGCTTTAGTCAGAATGAATATGAACCTTGTGTTTACATGAAGGTTAGTGGGAGCATGATTGTATTCCTTATATTGTATGTGGATGACATAGTGTTGATGGGGAATGACATCCCTACTTTATAGATAATGAAGACATGTATGGGAAGTACATTCTCTATGAAAGACTTGGGCAAATCGTCGCATATCTTACGAATCAAGATATGTAAAGATAGATCTAGAAGGCTTCTTGGACTAAATTAGAGCAATACATTGACAAAGTGTTGAAGAGATTCAACATGGAGGACTCGAAGATAGGAAACCTACCCATGTCTCATGAAGTTACTATCTCTAGAGCTCAATGTCCCAATTCTTGTGAAGAAAGGAAACACATGAGTAGGATTCCATATGCATCTGCAATTGGATCTATCATGTACTCAATGTTATGTACTCATCCTGATGTCTCATATGCCTTGAGCATGATGAGGCGTTATTAGTCACACACTAGTGATGCTCACTGGATAGTCATGAAGAATATCCTAAAGGAGTTGAGAAGAACTAAAGATCAATTGTTTGTCTATGATGGAGAGGAAAAGTTGGTAGTAAAGGGTTACACCGATGCAAGCTTCCAAACTGAAAAAGATGACTACATATCACCATATGGATTTGTATTTTGCCTCAACAATGAAGCCATGAACTGGAAGAGTTCTAAGAAAGAGATAGTTGTTGATTATACAATAGAGGCTGAGTATATTATTGCATCCAATGCAGTAAAGGAGGTTGTTCAGATCAAGAAGTTCATTTTAGAACTTAGGGGTGGTTTGAAGCATCAGCAATGCAATTGAGCTATATTGTGACAAAAATGGAGCTATTGCATCATCTAGGGAACCTGATCACATCAACTTTCCAAGAACATACTAAGGAGGTTCCATCTCATATGGGAGATCATACAACAAGGAGATGTGAAAATTTGCAGAGTACCAACTGAAAGCAATGGTCATGTTAGATCACTTGGGATTAAGTTCATGGGGTGATCGTCTCTAAGTGCAAGTGGGAGTTTGTTGGTATATATGCCATAGAGCCAATCATATGATGATTATAATGGAATATCTTGTAAATGATTTGATTAATAATAAAGGCAATCTTCCAATATATTCTATTTTATTCAGTTATGAGATAATGATGTAACATAATAAATCTCTAGAGACTGACATTACTCAGTGGTGTATGTCTTTGGGTTGATGACATGAACAATGTGATCATACAGATGTGAAGTATATATACATTCTTGTTATATCTCTATTTAGATGTTATTTGTGGAAGGCTGATAGACATCAATAACGCATATGACTAGAGTGTGTGTTGGTTGATGATAGAATCTCATTAAGTCATGGTATGTGATATCAAATCAAACATATAGATACTTGTTAGAGAATAATGTATTGGATAGACCCACCTTAAGAGTGATGCATGGAAACCATGACATGGTAGTCAGAATCATCTCTCATAGTGATGGTGGTGATTGTGGTTCTTATACATGAAATCACTACACTCATGACATGTCATTCAGTGTACTTTGACCTCATCTATCATGACCTTGAATAAGGGTTTCCATAAAGGTTATGCTATGGTGAAATGTGACACATGGGGCTGACTATGAGTGATGAAGATGGAATTTGTCCCTCATATAGGAGTATGATATCCTGGCCACATGATGAGTGCATCTAAGAAATGCATGACCATTCTCATTTGAGTCAATATGTGATATTGAGCTTTGATATATCTCAGATAGTCTGCTCTAGTTCAAGGTACATGGATTGAACATTGAAGAGGATGATGTTTCCATGCATCAAGTTCAATTTGGATATCATTGACAAAGGAACTATATAAACAATGTAACACCAATTACAAATTGTAGGTTGAAGTTGTTCTCCAACATTTCGAATTATTTGGGTACCAATGATGTATTGCTAGATACCGCTCATTGCCTGTGATGTTATAAGTTAGTTATGGACATTCAATGCCAACGTACCTTGGAACCTATTGGGTCACTCACAAGGGCTACACTTAGAATAGAAGTTTATTCATGAATGCAGTTTAAACTTGATTACTAAGATGTTAGCTATTCAATTTAAACAACAATTGTTTAAAATTGACTGACTAGGATGTGAACAAACTAGTTCAAGTGTTGAAATGATCAATTCAAGTGTCAGGTCAATTGGAAAGAACATTGGCTTAATAATGCCTGAATGAGGGCATGCAATGACTAGTTCACTAAGTGAACCGATCAGTTCAAGGCCTGACATGATTGGTTCAAGAGTTGAACCACCCGGTTCATTGATCAATTTAATTCAATCAAGGATTAGTGTTGAGGTCATGTTGTGCATTAATCAAACATTAATTGCCAATACAATTGTGATTGGATAACATAGTTAAACAACGAGTTCAATGGTTTAATTGATAAGCTCCCATGCCAACTGATTGGTTCCCCACTGAACCGACCATTTCTCCATTCACAAGATGTGAAAATTCATGAAATTCCATCCCTTTTAACTCCCGCTCAGACTGGGAACCCTGACCCTAACCCACCTATAAATAGAGGCGTACTGGGGGGCTTCTCAGACACATCAATTAACTCTGAAAGTTGTTGTCTTCTTTGATTGTGGTAACTAAGAGAACCTGAGAAAGTCCTACCTGTTAAACGGAGGGATAGTAAGCATAATAATTGTGGGAGAGCAAGCTTGAGCTAGTACATCAATTAGAAAGGCCATATCCTTCTTGTCCATTCTTCTAGAATGATAGGAATTCCTGGTGGTCCGTGTGGACTACTATATAGGGAAGGAGTTAGTTGCCTGCCGCTTGGAGGACAAACTCAACTGCTATCCATGGTGAACAATCACGAGGCGGATGAAGATATTATCTAGGTGCAACTTGAAGATAGGCACACACCACAATGATGAAAGTGTCATTGGACTTGCTCCGGGACCAGGTATAAACTTGTAACCATCTTTCTCATTACATAGTTGTTGACATGATCTACTATACAAAGGGGAATATAATAGTTAAGTTTTTGTTTTTTTAGCCTACTTTCTCTCAATATTTCCCTACAGATGGCCCCCTCCTTGTGTTGCTTACTTGGAATGCATGTTCCATCCATCTTAGTCAGGCGTTTATACAAAGAGCATATATGGAATTTTATTGACCCTTTTATGACTTATAATTTATACAAGCATGTTTCAAATTAAAGGCATAGACCAAATAGGTAAGAATAATGTGATTCAACACCATCCCTAGTGACACAATTATAATACAAAAATTTAATTGCTCCCCAATTCTTATGGGAGTGTAAAAGGATACACCATGATATTAAATAGTCCATATGGATTGTTCCTGCAAATGAAATCATGCTTTTGGAGTATCTAGGGTGTATGAGGGTTAAATTATACATTCCCTAGATCATATGGTGATGAATGAATACTCCAACTAATCATGGGATGTACCCAATAACATGAGGAGATGTGTAGAGTACAATGCCTCTTTCTCTTTGTGCTATATTTTGGTACATGGTGATTGAAGAGAAGAGGAAGGAAAGGGAGGGGAGGGGAAGAAGGGGGGGTAGGGGACACTTATATTATACTACTTTATTAGCATGAGGAAGGGAATGCAAAGAGAATATAAAAATCAATGTAAATATTAAAAATTAAGTATTGGACTATATTTATGTATTTCATATTAAAAATATAGTATTGGACTATATTTATGTATTTCATACACATCACTACAATTTTCTCTCTGAAAAATTTCATATGAATGTATAAATTATTTTTTAAAAATTATTTAGTACCTTCTCGCAACAAGTTTATATACCTAGGGAATGTATAACAAGAAATAGAGTATCACTTAGTTGCAATGACCTTTTTATATTTAACTTGCATAAGAAACCCTTATGATAATTTTTACTATTTATATCTTTTGATGTCAATGAATGGATCTAAGAATGGGCCACATTGAATCCACCTTGACAAAGTAAACCCCTAAGCTAGACATGTGGTGCAAAGTCACCCCCATGCCATGTCTAGTAGCATGGAATACCATTGAAAGGAATACCCTTAGACAATGTTCTATCGAGAGATTCCCCCCCACCCGATAAAAGCATCTCCATTGAGACTTGAACCCTGGACTTCCCTTTCAGTAGGACACATCATTTACCATTTGAACTTACCTTGAATATTTTTCTTTGAACTCCAAGAATTATTATTCATCCTAATCTTGGTAGGCATGAAAAACTAGAGTATAAATATTGTTATTATGGTTCCCTATCTCTTGTCTATATATCACATAAGATAAATCAAGACACTCAGTCCAAATATAAGATGAGCCACTATTTTTGGAAGCCCATTGTATCTACAAGTTTGTTTATTTTCTAGATCTTGTGGATCAGGTGAATATTAGGATTGATTGTCGTGTATTGATTCCAATGGAGTTGAAGGTTTGATACTTAGAAAGTGTAGTGATGTCATTAAATAACCCCCACAGTTTACATGAAAATTTTATTCTCCTCATCATTTATACAACCACCATGCAATACAATGGCATGAAGCCTTTTCCTGATGTCAATGTCATGGTACTATATTATTCTCCTTTGGTGTGGAACTATATAAGGCACAATACATTTGAGGTCACCTTCACATCCATTGAACGGTAAGCTACTATTGCACAATAAATAGTAATGCATCACACTAACACCATCAGAAGAGTTCTAGCAAAGAAGAGAGAATGATGCAAGATATGGTCAATGTCATGGTACTATATTATTATCCTTTGGTGTGGCACTATATAAGGCACAATATCTTTGAGGTCACCTTCACATCCATTGAAAGGTATGCTACTATTGCACGATAAATAGTAGTGCATCACACTAACACCATCAGAAGAGTTCTAGCAAAGAAGGGAGAGTGATGCAAGATATGGAATGTTGTTTACATTTACCCATCACTCCACCATTCATGAATTCTTATGTTACCATAATGTCACCTCCCTAAATAGTCCAATACAACCATGATGACTCTTAATCACTTTCTTATGCATTTCTATTAAGGAAAAGAGATATTAGGCACCCATCTTCACTTACTTTCCTTTTTGAACACCTAATTGGTTATTTCTAATATGTAAGTTATGTTTTCTACTTAGAATGAAATGTCACCATTTTTTATATGTAATTTCTTATTGTTAATAGTGAGAACATTCTTCATATACACCCCCATATTGAGGGTTTCAGTCCCAAAATGAAGATGAAATTATAGTAGGGTGTAACCATGTCTATAATAGGTATATATCAAGGTTTAATTGGGTCCCAAATGTAATTGCATTTGATTGGGGTATGTGATACTTTCCCATATACACTATTATGCAAAATATATTAAATTTACAATCCAACTACCTTAATGTTTAAACCAATATAGGGAATAAACCATAACCTCATAATAATCATTGAATTTTACATCTTATCCTTGATGATCATATTTACCGCAAAATGCCTAAAAATGCTAAATATATGATGTAACTTGCCACTTATATTTACCTAAAAAAAGATGTAAGTTCCTTCTATTATAATAAAAGTAAATCCACTAAAACATATGGATATGAGGGAATTATATAGCAAAGGACAAGTGATGATCTGGATGTTGCTCCTCAACATGGATGCTTCAAAGATGATAAGTTCTCTATTGGAAATAAAGGGCACACTACTATGTGATTTGGAGTAAAAGAAACATCATAAACCCAAACATAAGTTGATGATGGTTCTTGGTCTCAACTTCATGTTATGGTAGTTGGCATTGATCTAGTCATTTGTCTTTTGTCATTTGTATGGAATATAGACTGATGATCGTTGCATCATTGATCATCAACAACATGCATTGACTAAATAATTTTAAATGGAGAATTTCCCTTCTAAAAATACTTCTCACTCTCTACAGATAACAATCGAAACCAAAGAATAGATGTTGACAAATAGTGATAATTCATCATGTTTTTCAGAGAACTAAAAGTAGAGGCACTTCATTCCAATACAATAACTTCTTTCTAGATAATTAACTAGAACAAATAGATCTTAAGAACATTTGGTTGTCTATGATAGAATCTTCCTAAACTTCTCAATACTCCAAAAGTGTATACCATTTTGCACAAGCCATGGCAATTCTCGATTATTTGTAAGTTACTTGACAAGACAACTAGATACTTATCTCTATATAGGAATAAGATACCAGTCTATAGGAATATCAATTGGGTTCACAAAAAATATAGATTTTCAAGGAAGGATCAAATGGTAAATGAAGTGTCCTATTGAAAAGGAAGTCCATGGTTCATGTTCCAATGGATATGCTTTAAGGAAAAAAACATCTTGATAGCTCATACATGTTCCTTGTAATGGTGCTCCATGCTACTGGACATGCCACGAGGGTGACTTTCCGCCACATATCTAGCTTAACTTTACTTTGTCAAGGTGGGTCCAATGTGGCCCATTCTTAGACCCATTCCTTATCATCAAAAGATAAAAATATTTAAAAAGTTCATTATTTTCTCATGTAAGTTAAATATAAAAGGTCATTACAACTAGATTATACTCTATTTTTTTATTATACAATTTCTAACTATATGAACTTGTAGTGAGAATGTACTGAACAATTATTAGAAAACATTTGACAGATTCATATGAAAATTTTTAGAGAAAAGTCACAGTGGTGTGCATTAAATACATAAATATAATCCAATATTATCTATAAATGACATTCTAGAATTTGGATATCTTAGATTTTAGATATATATATATATATATATATATATATATTTACATGCACACACACATACATACATGCATGCATACATACATACATACACATGCATCTTCAAAATTCTGCATGGAGCTCTTGTTACTCTTGACAAGGTGCATGAGTGGAATAGAAATATTTCTATTACTTGTCTTCTATGCAAGGAGAGGGAGGAAACCCATAATCATCTTTTTGGTGGCTGTGATTTCACAAAGAATCTATGGGAGAAAGTGTGTAAAGAGTTTCACCTAAGCATTTAGCTTAATGAAAATGCCAGAACAATGATCAAACGATGCGCTCATGGAGGAAAAAAGTTACTCTTATTTGCTGCCCTATGTTTCCATATTTGGAATGAAAGAAATGCACGCAAGCATGGTGGTCTAGGTAGTTGTGTGAGTACTATTGCTGCAAAAAATTGTAAAAATGTAAAAAGGAGACTACATAGTAGCTAGATGGGTGAGTTTCTCACGTTCATGATGTATAGCGAGCATAGGGCTATATGTAACTTTTGTCCCCCTACAACTGTAGGGGGGAGTCGGAATATATTTACCTGATTCCGATACATACATACATGCGCCAACAAGGAGTGGCTCAAGTGATCAAGCACGATGTATCCTCACGAAGGGACCCGGGTTTGAATCCCAGCTGCCGCCTTGGTTTATGTAACATCCCTAATTTTTAAGAGTAAAATAAAACATTTTATGTAGTTTTCTTTAAATAATATTTTGTTAAGAGCCTTAATGCAATTTGTCCAAATTAGTTTTATTTCTAGGATTTTAATACAAAGAGAAATAAGAAAGGGCTCCAAGTAAGTTTCTTTTATTTGTTAATGTGTTGTAAATAATTGTGTAATAATGGTAATATGTTTATCCTGGTTTCTTTTTATTAAATAAGTCAAAAAGGAATGAAAGAGAAAGAGAAGGAATAAAGAAATTTGAAATTTAAATCACTGGGACAACAAGTATGCCTTTATTTTATATATTTCAAAATAAAACCCATAATGTTCATTTTCTCTCTCCTCTTCTTGGAATTGACAAAAAGGAATAATAATGTGCCCCTTATTCATTTATTTCGGAAATATGAGAATATGAGTGCTCTCTTGGCATCTTTTGGCCACCTTCCCTTTTTATTTTTACATAAAGAGGGAAGTAAGATTTTCCCTTGTTTTCTCTCTCCTCCAAATAAAGTGCATAAAAGGGAAAGAAAGAGGTGTTGAATGACTTTTAAGGAGTTGATAATGTCTATCTCGTAATTTGGAATAAGGAATCGCAAGAAAAACTTTTATATCAATTATTTAATTAGTTTATGCTTTTAAATTAAGAAAGAGTGACAAAAATTGAAAATATAGATTTAACGTTCAAGGAACCAAAATCTAATTGAATAGGAACGTTATAGACCATTTAATTAGTCAATGGTCCAAATTTGGACTCGTTTGGACTTTGTTTGACCCTCCAACTAAAATGGGAAAGCTTTGTAATTAATTTGACTAGATTTACATTTAATATCTTCGATTTCCCTATGGTTTCGGGATTTAAATCCCTGTCACGCATTACCCTTATTTTCCTTATGCACGCATGAGTTCTGGCCACGCAATCCTGATTCGACGATAGCCGATTCATCCCCTACCTCTCGCCATTTGGGCAAGTCAGACGCCTACAACCCATTTTATTCAACGATTGATTTCTCCCTCTTCAGTAATCAGTTTTGTGAGATTATTGCGGCTTTGGCTTCGTCTCTCTCCTACGCATCCACCGATCCCTTGAACTCTCCCTCTCATGGAGTATATAGGAAATGCCCATTAGGGCCAACGCTGCTCTCCCCGCCGTTTTGCGCAGCCGCTACCCTAACCCTCTCCACTAATCTATCAAGCCCTCAAAAGCACCGCCTGCCCTGAGGTGTTCCTCCTCCATATCCAATTCAACTCGTGGCACTCTCAAACTCCCTGACCTACTCAAGTTACCTTCTCTGACAAACGCGAGGTCGCCTGACCTCCTCGGACCACCTCAGATCAATCGAGTGTTCGGTGAGCATCCTCGACCTCTGTACTTACTTTCTGTATCGTTGTTTTGGTTCTTCATGCCCTCGATTGCTATACCATGTAGACCCCCCTGCATGTCCTCACTGGCGCTTTGATTCCATGGCACCTCAGGGCCTCTCTGGCCAAGATGACACCGCTTGGGACCTCGAACGAATCTGACCGACCTTTCTCGATCATTGGTTGGTATTTTTCCGCCCTATGTATCCACGATTAGCTTTTCACCATCTTCCCCTATTTCTCGCTGGTTTCTGGTGTCCATCGCTACGCCAAGATGCGTTCGCCTTCTGTCTGCCTCCCTGTCTTCAATGGACTCCCGCAAGGTCTCTTTTGACTCTGTGATTCCATTTCGTCGCCAACCTATGTGGTTTCGTCAGTCATGTGTGGGTGATGTTGTCCCGACAGTGTCTAAGCCACCCCGACACCTCTGAGCATGGCAAAGCTTTCTCAATGGCTCGTTGGCCTCGACGTTGTACAAGCAGGTCGTGGGGGACCTCAGGTTCTCATGCTTGGCCTCTAGTGGCCAATTTGGTCAGAAGCGGGAGCTTCAAGATCTGCCCATCGGGGCCATGGCAGGGAAGAAGATGCTTGGTCATTGAATGACCAAAGTACCCTCGCGTGGTTGACCACACAATTTGTTCTGTGAGGGCATTTTGGGGATTTTAATCACACTTCCTCATTTGACCATCTGGGGCAAGATCCCCTTGCTGGTGTGGCCGCCTGTGATTGGCCCACATCAGCCGGACCCAGGACCCAGTGGATAAAAAAAGGGCCCATGTGGTTTTTCCTTAAATTTCAATTGGTTGATTTTCGTTAATTCGTAGTAAATCGCTCGATGCTCATAAAAATGAGAAAAAAATGTTTTGGAAATGGTTTTTCATTAGGAATCCAAATATGTGGTTTTTAGAATCTGATTTTAAATCGAAAAATCTTGGTTTTATGAGAAATGGATATTAGGGTTTAATTTGGTGAATAAAACATATAATACTATGAAACATGTTGTAAACATGGTGATTTGGGTTATTAGACCCCCAAGATCGTGATTAGGGTTGTACTCAACCTACGAAGAGAGAGGAGATACTCTCCAAGTGAAAAGGTAAGTGGTCCATGCAATTGAACATATAGTTAATTTGTTTTGAATTAGTATGCATGTATGAATTGCAATGAATGTCGTGTTTATGTTATTTACTATTTCTAATTGTTAAATTCAGTAAGAGTAAGAGGTATTGAGTTGTTTATGATGTATGGTATCACTTTCATGAAATCTAATGATGATGTTACCAATAAAGTCTAATGTAAAGATAAGAGCCTTAAGAGAAAGAGAATGATAAAATAAAGCTTATATAAGTTCCTTATAAGAGAACAGGCACTTCGGTGCATAAGAGAAGAGGCACCTCGATGCAATCTAAGAGGCACTTAGGTGCATAAGAGAAGAGGCACATTTGTGCAAACCCGAGGACACTTATATAGGTTAAGATAAAAGGAAATTAATCAAAAAGAAAATGCATGTCTTTTCAATGATTCAATGTAAATGCTTATTTTCAGTTTCAAGTTTTCTTATATTATAACATGTTCAATCCACTTACCATTTGTTTGATGCATGGCTGGGGGCGTGATGCCCATAGGTTGGAAGCTAACTAAGGAGGGAAGTCCATCTAAGGAGGAAACCCTAGCTCAAGGACCTGTAAGGAGGAGAGCTTTGGTGGGGTGCCAGCCATACCTAGTTTATAGACCTTTTTTTTTCCTTTTACCATGATTATGTACATGTAACCTTGGTTAAGGTTTGAGAATGAGAAATTGTAATCTTGATCCTATGATGGTTTATTTAAACTCTATTTTGTGCAATGAATGTCATGGTTGTGATAATCCCTCCCCGAAATGCCAAGTACCCCACATTATGGATAATGTTGGGGATTAGGCTGTGCTTCCGCTGGTTATGTATGTAACCCTAGGGAGGGGTGTTACAATAATGGTATCAGAGCCAAAATACGGTTGGCCACCAGGCTTTTCTCGTGATCTCATGTAGTTTGTGTCTTTTTCACAGTGATGGATCCTAAGAAGAAAGGTGAGAACGGAAAGGTAGCCATGGATGGAGATGAAGGTGAATCTGTTAGCATGGGAGAACAACGAGGATCTCCACATCATGAAACCCCCATGGTTCCCTTTGATGTCCTTGTTAGAGCCCTAGCCACTGCCATGGGAAGAGAAGAAGGACAAATGGACAACCCTAGGGTCAACCCTGAGCTTTCCCTAGTCGACTTTGGAATGACCTCCTCGGACCACCTCAGATCAATCGAGTGTGCGGTGAGCATCCTCGACCTCTGTACTTACTTTCTGTATCGTTGTTTTGGTTCTTCATGCCCTCGATTGCTATACCCTGTAGACCCCCCCGCATGTCCTCACCGGCACTTTGATGCCATGGCGCCTCAGGGCCTCTCCGGCCAAGATGACACTTCCTGGGACCTCGAACGAATCCGACCGACCTTTCTTGATCATTGGTTGGTATTTTTCCGCCCTATGTATCCACGATTAGATTTTCACCATCTTCCCCTGTTTCTCACTTGTTTGTGGTGTCCATCGCTACGCCAAGACGCGTTCACCTTCTGTCTGCCTCCCTGTCTTCAATGGACTCCCACAAGGTCTCTTTTGACTCTGTGATTCCATTTCGTCGCCGACCTATGTGGTTTCGTCATTCATGTGTGGGTGATGTTGTCCCGACAGTGTCTAAGCCACCCTGACACCTCTGAGCATGGCAAAGCTTTCTCAATGGCTCGTTGGCCTCGACGCTGTACAAGCAGGTCATGGGGGACCTCAGGTTCTCATGCTTGGCCTCCAGTGGCCAATTTGGTCGGAAGCAGGAGCTTCAAGATCAGCCCATCGGGGACATGGCAGGGCAGAAGATGCTTGGTCATCGAATGACCAAAGTACCCTCGCATGGTTGACCACACAATTTGTTTTGTGAGGGCATTTTGGGGATTTTAATCGCCCTTCCTCGTTTGACCGTCTAGGGCAAGATCCCCTTGCTGGTGTGGCCTCCTTTGATTGGCCCACATCAGCCGGGCCCAGGACCCAGTGGATAAAAAAAAGGGCCCATGTGGTTTTTCCTTAAATTTCAATTGGTTGATTTTCGTAAATTCGTAGTAAATTGCTCGATGCTCATAAAAATGAGAAAAAATATGTTTTGGAAATGGTTTTTCACGAGGAATCCAAATATGTGGTTTTTAGAATCTAATTTTAAATCGAAAAACCTTGGTTTTATGAGAAATGGATATTAGGGTTTAATTTGGTGAATAAAACATATAATAATATGAAACATGTTGTAAACAAGGTGATTTGGGTTATTAGACCCCCAAGATCGTGATTAGGGTTGTACTCAACCTAGGAAGAGAGAGGAGATACTCTCCAAGTGAAAAGGTAAGTGGTCCATGCAATTGAACATATAGTTAATTTGTTTTGAATTAGTATGCATGTATGAATTGCAATGAATCTCGTGTTTATGTTATTTACTATTTCTAATTGTTAAATTCAGTAAGAGTAAGATGTATTGAGTTGTTTATGATGTATGGTAAAACTTTCATGAAATCTAATGATAATGTTACCAATAAAGTCTAATGTAAAGATAAGAGCCTTAAGAGAAAGAGAATGATAAAATAAAGCTTATATAAGTTCCTCATAAGAGAAGAGGCACTTCGGTGCATAAGAGAAGAGGCACCTCGATGCAATCTAAAAGGCACTTCGGTGCATAAGAGAAGAGGCACATTTATGCAAACCCGAGGACACTTATATAGGTTAAGATAAAAGGAAATTAATCTAAAAGAAAATGCATGTCTTTTCAATGATTCAATGTAAATGCTTATTTTCAGTTTCAAGTTTTCTTATATTATAACATGTTCAATCCACTTACCATTTGTTTGATGCATGGCTGGGGGCATGATGCCCATAGGTTGGAAGCTAACTAAGGAGGGAAGTCCATCTAAGGAGGAAACCCTAGCTCAAGGACCTGTAAGGAGGAGAGCTTTGGTGGGGTGCCAGCCATACCTAGTTTATAGACCTTTTTTTCCCTTTTACCATGATTATGTCATGTAACCTTGGTTAAGGTTTGAGAATGAGAAATTGTAATCTTGATCATGTGATGGTTTATTTAAACTCTATTTTGTGCAATGAATGTCATGGTTGTGATAATCCCTCCCCGAAATGCCAAGTACCCCACATTATGGATAATGTTGGGGATTAGGCTGTGCTTCCGCTGGTTATGTATGTAACCCTAGGGAGGGGTGTTACAATAATGGTATCAGAGCCAAAATATGGTTGGCCACCAGGCTTTTCTCGTGATCTCATGTAGTTTGTGTCTTTTTCACAGTGATGGCTCCTAAGAAGAAAGGTGAGAACGGAAAGGTAGCCATGGATGGAGATGAAGGTGAATCTGTTAGCATGGGAGAACAACGAGGATCTCCACATCATGAAACCCCCATGGTTCCCTTTGATGTCCTTGTTAGAACCCTAGCCACTGCCATGGGAAGAGGAGAAGGACAAATGGACAACCCTAGGGTCAACCCCGAGCTTTCCCTAGTCGACTTTTTGAAGATCAAGCCTAACTCCTTTGTTGGGGAAGAAGAGGTGGATGTGGTGGGAAAAGTTGAGAGTTGGATGCAACACATGGAACATTGCTTTCGTGACTTAGACTGCCCCAACCACTCCAAGGTCCGTTTTGGGACGCATATGCTGAAGGGTGTTGCTAGGACTTGGTGGGAGAACCTACTAGGTTCTCGTGAAGCTGATGCTTCTCCATTCACATTGGAGGAATTTTCTGAAGCCTTCAAAAACCACTACATATCTGAGGCCATGATCGAGAAGAAGGAGGAAGAATTTCGGAATCTACGTCAACATGGTGACATGACGGTCACCCAATATGCGATGAAGTTTCGGATCCTGCAGAAGTACAACTACGACTATGATGAAAGTCACAAGACCAAGAAGTTCATTCGAGGTCTCAAGCCAGACCATAGCTTCGCCTTGTCGGGACATGGGAACCGTACACTCTAGAGTGCCCTAGATGCTGACTTAGAGTTAGAGGATCATCCATGAAGAACTTGGAAGAAGGAGAGTCACCACAACAACCACAACTCCAATCACCACAATGATAAGAAGAGGAAGGCACCGGCTGAAGTTATTCCAAACCAACAGGCAAACCGGGATGCAAAGACCCAATGTGCTAAATGTTCTAAATATCACCTGGGTGAATGCAGGTTTGGAACGGGTGTTTGCTATGCATGTGGTGAAATGGGCCACATAAGGCCTAACTACCCCAAGTTCCAGAAGAAAGAGCCTAATATCAACCAAGCACCTAAAGAGAAGAGACATGCTAGAGTTTTTGCTATGGTAGATGATAGTGAGGATGATAAGACCGAGTAGAGTCTAGTAGTATAGTTCCTTTTCTTTCAAAGATTTATCTTTCATGCAATGTATGGAACTATGATTTTACATGGTAATATATCAATGTTTTATGTTAAAAATATGAAAATTTCTAAGGTGGGTAGCCTAACAAAATTTCGAGGATGAAATTTTAATTAAGGTGGGTAGTAATGTAACATCCCTAATTTTTAAGAGTAAAATAAAACATTTTATGTAGTTTTATTTAAATAATATTTTGTTAAGAGCCTTAATGCAATTTGTCCAAATTAGTTTTATTTCTAGGATTTTAATACAAAGAGAAATAAGAAAGGGCTCCAACTAAGTTTCTTTTATTTGTTAATGTGTTGTAAATAATTGTGTAATAATGGTAATATGTTTATCCTGGTTTCTTTTTATTAAATAAGTCAAAAAGGAATGAAAGAGAAAGAGAAAGAGAAGGAATAAAGAAATTCGAAATTTAAATCATTGGGACAACAAGTATGCCTTTATTTTATATATTTCAAAATAAAACCCCTAATGTTCATTTTCTCTCTCCTCTTCTTGGAATTGACAAAAAGGAATAATAATGTGCCCCTTATTCATTTATTTCGGAAATATGAGAATATGAGTGCTCTCTTGGCATCTTTTGGCCACCTTCCCTTTTTATTTTTACATAAAGAGGGAAGTAAGATTTTCCCTTGTTTTCTCTCTCCTCCAAATAAAGTGCATAAAAGGGAAAGAAAGAGGTGTTGAATGACTTTTAAGGAGTTGATAATGTCTATCTCATAATTTGGAATAAGGAATCACAACAAAAACTTTTATATCAATTATTTAATTAGTTTATGCTTTTAAATTAAGAAAGAGTGACAAAAATTGAAAATATAGACTTAACGTTCAAGGAACCAAAATATAATTGATTAGGAACGTTCTATACCATTTAATTAGTCAATGGTCCAAATTTGGACTCGTTTGGACTTTGTTTGACCCTCCAACTAAAATGGGAAAGCTTTGTAATTAATTTGACTAGATTTACATTTAATATCTTCGATTTCCCTATGGTTTCAGGATTTAAATCCATGTCACGCGTTACCCTTATTTTCCTTATGCACGCATGAGTTCTGGCCTCGCGATCCTGATCCGACGGTAGCCGATTCATCCCCTACCTCTCGCCATTTGGGCAAGTCAGACGCCTACAACCCGTTTTATTCAACAATTGATTTCTCCCTCTTCAGTTATCAATTTTGTGAGATTATTGCGGCTCTGGCTTCATCTCTCTCCTGTGCATGCACCGATCCCTTGAACTCTCCCTCTCGTGGAGTATATAGGAAATGCCCATTAGGGCCAACGCTGCTCTCCCCGCTGTTTTGTGCAGCCGCTACCCTAACCCTATCCACTAATCTATCAAGCCCTCAAAAGCACCGCCTGCCCTGAGGTGTTCCTCCTCCATATCCAATTCGACTCGTGGCGCTCTCGAACTCCCTGACCTACTCGATTTACCTTCTCCAACAAATGTGAGTTCGCCTGACCTCCTCGGACCACCTCAGATCAATCGAGTCTGTGGTGAGCATCCTCGACCTCTGTACTTACTTTCTGTATCGTTGTTTTGGTTCTTCATGCCCTCGATTGCTATACCCTGTAGACCCCCCGCATGTCTTCGCCGACGCTTTGACGCCATGGTACCTCAGGGCCTCTCTGGCCAAGATGACACCGCCTGGGACCTTGCACGAATCTGACTGACCTTTCTCGATCATTGGTTGGTATTTTTCCGCCCTATGCATCCACGATTAGCATTTCACCATCTTCCCCTGTTTCTCACTAGTTTCTGGTGTCCATCGCTACGCCAATACGCGTCCGCCTTCTGTATGCCTCCTTGTCTTCAATGGACTCCCGCAAGGTCTCTTTTGACTCTGTGATTCTGTTTCGTCACTGACCTGTGTGGTTTCATCAGTCATGTGCGGGTGATGTTATCCCGACAGTGTCTAAGCCACCCCGACACCTCTGAGCATGGAAAAGCTTTCTCAATGGCTCGTTTACCTCGACGTTGTACAAGTAGGTCGTGGGGGACCTCATGTTCTCATGCTTGGCCTCCAGTGGCCAATTTGTTCGGAAGCAGGAGCTTCAAGATCTGCCCATCGGGGCCATGGCAGGGCAGAAGATGCTTGGTCATCGAATGACCAAAGTACCCTCGCGTGGTTGACCACACAATTTGTTCTGTGAGGGCATTTTGGGGATTTTAATCGCCCTTCATCGTTTGACCAAAGACTCTCTGGGGCAAGATCCCCTTGCTGGTGTGGCCGCCTGTGATTGGCCCACATCAGCCGGGCCAAGGACCCAATGGATTAATAAAAGGGCCCATGTGGTTTTTCCTTCAATTTCAATTGGTTGATTTTCGTAAATTTGTAGTAAATCGCTCGATGCTCAGAAAAATGAGAAAAAATATGTTTTGGAAATGGTTTTTCACAAGGAATCCGAGTATGTGGTTTTTAGAATCTAATTTTAAATCGAAAAACCTTGGTTTTATGAGAAATGGATATTAGGGTTTAATTTGGTGAATAAAACATATAATAATATGAAACATGTTGTAAACATGGTGATTTGGGTTATCAGACCCCCAAGATCGTGATTAGGGTTTTACTCAACCTAGGAAGAGAGAGGAGATACTCTCCAAGTGAAAAGGTAAGTGGTCCATGCAATTGAACATATAGTTAATTTGTTTTGAATTAGTATGCATGTATGAATTGCAATGAATGTCGTGTTTATGTTATTTACTGTTTCTAATTGTTAAATTCAGTAAGAGTAAGATGTATTGAGTTTTTTATGATATATGGTATCACTTTCATGAAATCTAATGATAATGTTACCAATAAAGTCTAATGTAAAGATAAGAGCCTTAAGAGAAAGAGAATGATCAAATAAAGCTTATATAAGTTCCTCATAAGAGAAGAGGCACTTCGGTGCATAAGAGAAGAGGCACCTCAGTGCAATCTAAGAGGAACTTCAGTGCATAAGAGAAGAGGCACATTTGTGCAAACCCGAGGACACTTATATAGGTTAAGATAAAAGGAAATTAATCTAAATAAAATGCATGTCTTTTCAATGATTCAATGTAAATGCTTATTTTCAGTTTCAAGTTTTCTTATATTATAACATGTTCAATCCACTTACCATTTGTTTGATGCATGGCTGGGGGCGTGATGCCCACAGGTTGGAAGCTAACTAAGGAGGGAAGTCCATCTAAGGAGGAAACCCTAGCTCAAGGACCTGTACGGAGGGGAGCTTTGGTGGGGTGCCAACCATACCTAGTTTATAGACCTTTTTTTTCTCCTTTTACCATGATTATGTACATGTAACCTTGGTTAAGGTTTGAGAATGAGAAATTGTAATCTTGATCCTGTGATGGTTTATTTAAACTCTATTTTGTGCAATGAATGTCATGGTTGTGATAATCCCTCCCCGAAATGCCAAGTACCCCACATTATGGATAATGTTGGGGATTAGGCTGTGCTTCCGCTGGTTATGTATGTAACCCTAGGGAGGGGTGTTATAGTTTACCACCCTCCTGGACATTCGGCCTCCATCACGGGCATGGGAGAGGGGGAGAGAATGTCTCTCTTTATCCCATACATACACACACATACATACATACATATATATATGTATATGTATATAGGTATATATATAGGTGTATATTTGTATATATATGCCGACAAGAAGTGGCTCTAGTAGTCAAGCATGATGTCTCCTAACAAAGGGAACCAAGTTCTAATCCCAACTGCCGTCTTGGTTTAGCACCCTCTCAGACATTCAACCTCCATCACAGGCATGAAATCAGGGGATAGAATACCACTCTTAATCTCATATATATATATTTATATATATATATATATATGCACACATATATATATATGCACATATATGTATATATAAAGATAATGTAGCAATCTAGTGAGAAACATGCTACAGTGAGAGCATGAGAGCCATTTTAATAACCATAAATTAGTATATTGTTTCCAATATCCAACCTTATGGATGGGAAGAACATTATTTTAATTACCTTCACACAAAAAATCACCACAATCCAATATATTTTACATGCCCATATGTACAATATACACATTTTACATCTAATGGTCAACCTAAAACTCAATATTGAGCATTGAGAAGTATTCGCTTATTGTGCATGCAATACACATCCTATGCTGGTGAAATTTTATAGGAGGGTAACTAATAAGTTATATTTTTAATACATATGGTTGGATTATGACAATTTAGTCACCGCTTAATGTTATTCAAATGCCTCTCATGATCTCACCAAGATATGTTTCTCACTGGATCGTTGTCATATATATATATATATATATATATATATATATATATATATATATATATATATATATATATATATAGATATATATATATATATATATCTATATATATATATATATATATATATATGATATTCACTCGCTGCCCACGCGGGTAGATAAGCTAAGTTACCCGACTCTTGATTTGACACTACATTGTGTTGATATGGATTAGCGGTGATACAAATAGTAATTATGTACATCGGATGTACGTTCATGGAGTGGCGGTGGTACTGTTTGTAATTATGCTATAATAATTACATGTGCATGAAGTATGGTTCCTGATTTGGTTTATGGATCAGATGTACATTTCTCACCGCACCGACAAGAAAAGTTATAAAATGAGAACACAAGGGGGGATTGTAGGATGGGATTGGGGTATTATTATAATATTTCTCACTGAATCATATATCCATTAAATGTGATCCCTATATAAAAAGTGATATGAACAAAAATGAATTTTCTAGTTGATCTCATACCAACCTTGAAGCATACGTGTACTCAACGTAACAAGTCTAAAGTCATTGTAGTGGTGTACTTTTGTAGAGATATTAAACACATGAGAAATAAAATCATACTTCCAAATTATATTACACAACGTCATCCTTGGTTACAAATTTCTCATTTCCATTACAAGTTCTCTATTCTCATTACAATATATCAGTTATCCTTACAAAGTATTTATATTCTACAAAATATATTTGCATACAAAAATTTTGATATCATAGTTCTGGTGACGGGTAGCAAGTTATGACGACATGTAAAGAAAGATGGCATTCTGTAATAAAAAAGAAAAGTTTGTAATAAGATAAAACAATTTGTAAAGGAAAGGAAACAAATGTAATTGAGGGTGACATTTTGTAGTACAATCTGGATGCATCAAATTCTACTATCCATGAGAATGAATTTCATTACATCAAAAGTTGTAATAATAAGGCACACTTAGTAATAAAAAGAGAGAATTCATAATGAGAATGAAATAGTTTTTACCAATCATGACATCAACAACTACATAGTTATAACTAATGTAAGATAATTTGTAATAAGAAAGAAAGTTTTGTAATCAGAACAAATAATTTGTAATGAAAAAGAAACAATTGTAACCAAGGATGACATTTTGTAATACAATCTAGATTTATCAAAGTTTACTTTCCAAGAGAATGAACCTCGATACATCAAAAGTTGTAATAATAAGGAACACATTATAATAAAAATAGAGAATTTGTAAGGAGAATGAAATTTGTAACCAATGATAATATTCTGTAATACAACCTGCATGTATGAAGTGTTATTATCTAAGAGAATGAACCAAAGTACATAAAAATTATAATAAGGAATGTTTTGTAATGAGAACTGAGAATCCACAATGAAAATGAGAAAGTTATAATTAAGGTTGACAACCGATATTGCAATCTGCAACTATCAATTTTTTTATCTAAGAGAATGAATTTTACTACAAAATAAATTGTAATAAGAAGGAACATTATGTAATACAAATAAAAGAATTGTAATGAGGATGAAAAAACTGTAACTTAAGATGCCATCTTGTAATACAACCTAACTGTATCACATACTGTATCCAGATTATGTATGCTAAGATCCGTTCTGGGTTGCTTGATTACAACCATTATATCTGACATGTAGGTTGAACTACGTACATGGCAACTACATAGAACATCTCTTAGTTATGAGTCAAAGGTGAATACGTTTTGTTAGAGTGAACATTATTTAAAGTATTTATCCTCTTTCACTTTTTTATTCATCTAATATGGATGTCTCAATGTCCACTATCTTTCCCACTAGCACATGCATTCATAATTAATTGTCGTCTAGCTATAATAGTGGCATCGCACTCATGCACTAGTAACGAATTTGGAATTAAAAAAATGATGCCACCATTGTTCCATGCATACGTACAAGAATTCTGTATAATTACAAATAGCTGCCACC
Source organism: Alisma plantago-aquatica (assembly GCA_963693085.1). Lineage (NCBI taxonomy): Eukaryota > Viridiplantae > Streptophyta > Magnoliopsida > Alismatales > Alismataceae > Alisma > Alisma plantago-aquatica. The sequence goes on along the minus strand of OY856410.1, from coordinate 1,512,676,603 downwards.
ATAACTCCATGCATATGTGAATGAATTTTACATAATTACAACAGATGCCACCGCCACCATGCAAACGTAATTGATTTTGATTTAATTACAGATCATGCCACCGCTACTCAATGGCACAGGTATTTAAAATGGCTACCCGAGCGGGCATTCAATACAATCTCATATATATATATATATATATATATATATATATATATATATTGTATACATATATATTGCACATATATATGTATATATGTACCTAACATGCATATACTCCAACTTAAAACCTATAACTTCTAGAATGTCATTGATAGATAATAAATATATGTTTTTATAGATTGATTAATGTTATGGTGGTTTGGTTCCACCACCCTTATTTATGAATGCCATTTTAAACACGATTAGAAAAAGAATTTATTCATAGGTTCACATTTGATTCATGGACTAATTTATGGAAGTAACAAAATCATGAAGTAGAAGCTCATGACCAACTCATAGTGTAGTACGACTTGGATTCAGAAAACACTTTCTATAGACTTTTCAATTTATTTTGTTGACTTTTCAGATTCTTTGACTGAAAGTTTATATTAAATTTCCATAATGCATCCCAAGACATTACTTCATTTCTTCCACCTTTTATCTTCCAACCTTTTTATTCTTACTTGTGTTTTATCTAGGATATGGATATTATGATCATGTACTCCTATATAAGGAGGCTTTAACATAGACATCACACACACAATATGAAATAAGGTAATTTTGTGTCAATAATAGGCCTCTCCATAAAATTATTTATGCTAGACCTTCTTCTTTGAATCCCAGAAAGTGGTTTTATGTAACTACATGAAAATTTTGACTACCATTATTCTCAAATTTTTTATGTAAGGGTCTATTACAAATATCACAACATCAAGATAAAAAAATCTGGATCTTGGTAAAGTCCACTTTAAAAGGAATATGAAAAAAATAGGTGACAAGTTTAATTGTATTTCATGTTGCTTCTTCTCAATGTTGAAAAGTTACTTGGCATGTTATACTTAATGTTTTGTTTAAATATTCATGTAAAATATCATTTTGGATATTCTGGTAGATCTAATAGATACATGGAGTATATAAATTTGTCTTATAGATAAAAATCACATGATATACATATATCCTTATACTTGTATCCAATTACTAAATATCAATAGGTTATTCTCTCTAACTTTTCTTAAGGATGGTGTGGTAAATATGATTATTTCCAGATTGCATAACTCATCTCCAAATCGATTTTTTTTCTGAGGTTGTACAACCCTACTTTTTTGTGAACAAGTTAAAAGGTTTTTATTTGTAGTAACTTGACCTCACTCATAAATAAACTCATATATGTTTATACTTAATGTATGATTCTCCATAATTTTTCATTAACAAACAATATGTCATTTTCCTTTCAAAATAGCACTATATTCACACCTAAATAATTTATTTGCGCCAAAAATTTTTCAGTAGCAAGAATGGAATGATTCAAGACATATGTTGTAGGTATACAACTATCCATATATACAATGTTTTGAAAAAGAATACAACAAACATAAATTTATTTTATAAGACATTTTTCCACATATACGAAGAAAAGTTTGCAAACATATGTCCAATATTTACAATGAAATGAAAAGATAAATAAAAAATTTCCTTCACGATAGGTTATATTATGCCCATTTCAATTAAATTTGAAATAACTATAACAAATAAACACCATGTATATGAGTAAATATTTGATTAGGGATTTAAGTACATGATTCATGGATACGAGGGTATCACTTTTGAATAGTTAAAATAAGACATGGTGTGAACCAAAATAATATTAGTACATATTCTTGAATAATATCTCCATGTAATTTAATTTGAATTTATATTAATGAAAATGACTACTGTAACACCTAACACAGAAAAATTGACATCAAATATTGAATTTTTAATTTTCCACATGTAATATTATTAAAAAACAATAAACTATATTTTAAATGTTTTGTTATTTATAGATATTGTCACTGGAAACAAACAAGATGTATCAAAAACCAAGATGATATTTTCAGCAAATATATTGGGAACAAATGGATTTTATGACATATTTTGTAGTATTTACCAATGACTTGTCCCACCTCAAAGGATTTATAATTAGAAATTCGTTTCCTCTATTTATTTCTTTTTATTATATGAACTGTGTATTTTAAATCTTATGGCACTTGTCTTGAAGACCCCTCTTGATCTTTTCCATGAAAATTCTAATAATAAAAAGGTCACTTTAGTACATAAAATATTATGCCAAAATTCCTCTTCATATGATAAAAGTTGCACTAATAATATGCTAAATGTCACCAATGATTTCAAGTTGCAACTACACATCTAATATTTCCACTTATAACCCCAAATGACATGTTCATCCATGATCCTATGTTAATACTTTTGCCCAATCTTCTTTGTAATTAAGAATAAACAAAGACCACTCTTGTAGTGGAACATTCTCCAATTTTCTTTTTACCAATTATGGTTAAGGGAGTATTTGAAGTTGGTGAGGTTTATTCCCTAATATAGTGATAATTCAAAGGCCATTAAAACTGTATCTTCCCCAATGTTTCCGGTACTCTTTACAACATTTTATTGCCTAGGCTAGTGGGATACAAGTATGTTCAAACACACACTTACACATTCATGTTGAACTATTATCTACATGCTTCCCTTCAATACATTTCCCCCCTTTTAAGATTAGAACCATTAATACCAACCATCAATATAGGGGATGGTATGCTGATCAATGTCATCACTAATACCAAAAATCTATTACATAGAAAATGAATATTGAAAATTTAATGTTTAGTAGAAAACATGACATAAAATTTATTAAGAGTTAGATCTAATAGATACATGGAGTATATGAATTTGTGTTATAGATAAAAATCACATGATATACATATATCCTTATACTTGTATCCAATTACTAAATATCAATAGGTTATTCTCTCTAACTTTTCTTGAGGATGGTGTGGTGAATATGATTATTTCTAGATTGCATAACTCATCTCCAAACCAATTTGTTTTGAGGTTGTACAACCCTGCTTTTTTGTGAACAAGTTAAAAGGTTTTTGTTTGTAGTAACTTGACCTCACTCATAAATAAACTCATATATGTTTATACTTCATGTATGATTCTCCATAATTTTTCATTAACAAATAATATGCCATTTTCCTTTCAAAATAGCAATATATTCACATCTAAATAATATATTTGCACCAAAACTTTGTCAGTAGCAAGAATGGAATGATTTCAGACATATGTTGTAGGTATACAATTATCCATATATACTATGTTTTGAAAAAGAACACAACAAACATAAATTTATTTTATGAGACATTTTTTCACATATATGAAGAAATGTTTGCAAAAAAAATGTTGCGTTTACGTCCACTAAAAGATAAATAAAAAGTTTCCTTCACGATAGGTTATATTATGCCCATTTCAATTAAATTTGAAATAACTATAACAAATAAACACAATGTACATGAGTAAATATTTGATTAGGGATTAACTACATGAGTCATGGATAGGAGGGTATTACTTTTGAATAGTTGAAATAAGACATGGTGTGAACCAAAATAATGTTAGTACATATTCTTGAATAATATGTCCATGTAATTTAATTTGAACTTATATTAATGAAAATGTTTAATGTAACACTTAACATAGAAGAATTGACATCAAATATTGATTTTTTATTTTTCCACATGTAATATTAGGAAAAGACAATAAACTATATTTTAAATGTTTTGTTATTTACATATATTGTCACTAAAAACAAACAAGATGTCTCAAAAACCAAGATGATATTTTCAGCAAATATATTGGGAAAAAATGGATTTTATGACATATTTTGTAGTATTTACCAATGACTTGTCCGACCTCAAAACATTTATAATTAGAAAGTCGTTTCTTCTATTGATTTCTTTTTATTATATGAACTTTGTATTTTAAATCTTTTGACACTTCTCTTGAAGACCCCTCTTGACCTTTTCCATGAAAATTCTAATAATAAAAAGGTCACTTTGGTACATAAAATATTATCCCTAAAGTCCTCTTCATATGATAAAAGTTGCACTAGAAATATGCTAAATGTCACCAATGATTTCAAGTTGCAACTACATATCTAATATTTCCACTTATAACCCCAAATGATATGTTCATGCATGATCCCATGTTAATACTTTTTCCCAATCTTCTTTGTAATTAAGAATAAACAAAGACCACTCTTATAGTAAAACATTCTCCATTTTTTTTTACCAAAAATGGTTGAGGGGGTATTTGAAGTTGGTGAGGTTTATATAATGAGTAAAAGGTATTATCGATGATTAATAAAGTAAATAATTTTGATATTCATGTACGTAAATTATTCACCTTGTAAAATATTCCAGACTCTAGTTTTTAATAAGAATAGTACAATATTAATTGTGTTATTTTTGTCCTAGTATCCTAACATGCACAAATTCTTTTCTTTCTTCTCTTCTTTTGTCCATCATATATCAACATCTTATGCAAATATTTGAAATTCATGATTTTCTTGGATTTCGGTGAATATAGGATCTTGTACTATTTTTTGGATGTTGGTAACGTATTAGAATGAGACCTTTAAACTCAACTCTAAAAATCAGCTAATACTAAATTTGTATGTGACGAGATGTTTCCTAGTTTCCTATATTGAAACCCTATTTGATTGGATGTAGGATGTTGAATACCTAAATTGGATATTTATATTCATGTTGATGATTTGTAGCACTGGGCAAGCTTTTGTATATTTAAGGAATGAGATATGTGATTGTTTGTACCCTAATTTCATTTCCTTTGAGTTTTACTTATATAAAGGAATGTAAAACAATAGTCATTGGCGTTGCCACATGAAGGCAAAGGTTGGCACATGCCCCACCTGTGTTTGTCAATTTTACACATCAAAGCAATGTTTTTTATTGAGTGTTGAGAAATTATATGAAATAACCATATAAAGTGCCCTACCCATTCACCTATAGTAATAAGGTGCCTACCCCTTGGCTAAGTTCTGCCTCGGCCACTAACAATAGTTCTGATATGGTGGGATGATAAGGATGGAGTGATGGCTAGCTAGATATAGATAGAGAGAAATAAGGGAAAACACAAAAATGAAAATAATAACATTCACATGTTGATTCAAAGACAATGGTGGGCATAATGGTGGACGATATGGATCGAGAGAAACAAGAGAATTCATAACAATTAATAGATAAAATTCATATATTGATTCAATGGGTCAAAAACACATATGACCTATTTTTTTAGTGTAGAATCTCAAGACAACACGTAGATGAGTCACGAGCACGAAATACCAACCCTTACTTTTGAAGGAGAAGACAATAGACACATGACTTTCACGACGGAGTGAATTTTAAAGACATCATTGACTTCTAGTTTACTTCTCCTCCCGTATCTTCATCATCCAAGGCATGTTGTCTGAAGGATACCTCCCACATTATCCTTCAACATTGTATCATCTATGATTTTCTATCGGAGCATCATATAGATGTACCCTTAATACCATCTATAATATGTTTGGGACATCTATAATGCTATATTAGTATGTTGATGTATGCTGATATCTTATTAATGCATTAGAATTCCTTTATCAAGGACGGAGTAGGGATGTACATCGGTCCAAACCCGGATCAGACGGGCTTGCGAGACCCAGATAAAAAAAACCATGGACTGAGGACTGGACTAAGTAAGAATCGGTCCGGTCCGAGATCGGATCGGAAAAATGAAGAACTGGACTGGATAACCAATATTCATATCCTCTTGATTGTAAAATATAAAGAGTTATATTATAATTTTTAAATAACTAATAACTCATTTGAGTTTGTTAACACAAACTAAGTTACACAATTACATTCTTACAACTTGAGAGAGTAAACTATCATAAGAATATTAAGAACATTACTAGTACAACTAGAGTCATTAATAATGCACAATCCTTCGTAAATATTAGATTCCATTAATATATATAAGACATTTTATATGTTATTTGGTCCAACAGGTCCAGACCAGTTTCTATCGATTTTGAACTTGACCCGACCGAAAGTCAAATCGGTCCAAGACCAGACCAAACCGAATAGCCGGTCCGGTCCAGTCCACCAGTCTGGACCGAGAAATGTACAACCCTAGGACGGAATGATGGCTGCACCAACAAAGTAGGAATGAATGCAGAAGGACCCTTCACATGCATAACTAGAGAAGCCTTTTCTATAAGAAGCCTCCTACAAAAATATGGTAGGAGCCCAATTGCAATTTGTTTTAGTATATAAAAATAATTTCTCTCATAATTTATTTTAGTATAAAAGAATTCATTTTAATATGGACACATTATGCCGTTAACCTGTATGGGAGTACGTAACCAAGGGCCCGTTTGGATGTGGCTGTATTGGATTGTACTTGTTAATCCAACTGTAAAAATATTAGGTTTGATTTACCGGATTGGAAATTGACGACGAATCTTGCACTTTTCTATATACAGTCAGTGTTGTATTTCATTCTCCATTTCAAATTAGTGGGACGCTGTCCTCCAGCTACCGGTCCCTGCTCTCGTTGTTTGATTATGCCAACTCGCTGCTCACTCTGCCGAAGAAAAGGGGTCGTCTCCGTTACTTTATTGAGATCCCATAGAAAACGGCAGCCGTTATTTTTTTTTCCTTATTATCCAAGTTCGATGTCAAGCTGTTATATATAAACCAAACATAAACTGTAGTTATCCAGTAGTTTTGATATCCCATGCAATTGTATTTCTGGATTATATAAGTACAGGATTCTCCTAAATCCCATAGAATCATGTTAACCAAACATGCCCAAAAAAACCCTGCATGCATCTATGGAAACGTCTGGCGGTCGGAGTGGTGTGGATGTGTAGGTGGGTGACAATTATTGCCAGATGGCAATTGAAGTTTGTAATGACCGGAAATTTATCCGAGGATTGTCGGTTAAGAAGCAGTTGTACGGGAACTAGAAAAATGAGGGTGAAAGTGAAATCGAGTTTTGAAAAAAAGGTACAAGATTCATCATTGTGATAGTCTGCACCCTATAGACACAAGGAAGGAAGGCAGCTAGAGAGAGAGAGAGAGTCTTTTCTCAGTCAAATATATATAGGTGTGAGATTTCATTCCTAAAGAGAGTAATGACACAATCAAGTAGCTAGGCCATTTAATTTCTGGAAACACAGCTTGAAAGTCGATGTTGACGCCCAGTTGATTTGGTGCTGGAACGACGCCTTCTCCCTAAGGTTGTTGCCAGCTGCTGCGCCACCTGTGTAGTTGTGGCTACTGGCTGAAGATGATGATGACCTTCCCCTTCGAAGGCTCCTGGAACTGCAGGTTAGACGTCAGAAGTCCCAACTGGGCGAACATAATGTCGGAGACTCACAGTCTTCAACATATGGCAGTCGTCCTCGGAGTAGTGACTAAACATCGCTTGCTTCACGATAGCGTATGGAAGCAGAGCGGAGGTCCCAAGAACTGATCCTCATGCCACTCTTTGTACGTTTTCATGGCGACAAGGGATGTCGTTGATGTAGCCGAAGCATAGGCGATGGAGGGCACGTTGAGTGCGCGGATCTTGGGATGATTCAGGTGTAGCCAAAGAAGAGTTGTAGAAGGTTTGTTTGTTTAATCTGCCAATTAGCTGGCATCATCCTGGTTCCAGAAAGCTGCGACGACCTTGAAGATGAAGTTCAGGCATGGATTTATGGGGGTTAGGAACGTGCGAGAGGGGTTCTCTGTCACCTTAAGGCCCAGTACGCGGAGTTTGTTTAAATCGGTTCCGGTGTTGGTGGTGGCTGAGGCGTCGGTGACGAAGGTGGGAATGGTGAAGACGGGTTTCTGCTGCAGTCGTCAAACCTGCCATGGCATGGGTGATGAAAGCTGGGATTTTGGTGGCTATCATCTCCGGATTAGCGCGAGCGCATTGCTAGTGAGCAGTTACAGAACATGCTTCTTGAGCGCAGCCGCCTCTGATCTGACCGCCCGATCAACACCCTTCCCGGAAGGTATCCCCAGCTTGCATCCACGCGCCAGTGACTGACGTTTGGACGTTTCCGGGGATAGTTGGTAGTCCGGCGACCGACTACAACAGAGCATACAACGGCCAAGTTGTGCCCGACAACGTCCAGTTACCCTTGGTGGATGCAAGCCTGAATATCTTCCGGAAGGGAGTTGATTCAGCGATCAGATTAGAGTTCTCCAACTGCTTACTAGCTATGCACTCACGCTAATCCCTACCCGGAGATGATAGCCACAAAAATCCCAGCTTCCGTCGACCCTCGTGCCATGGCATTCTTGACGACTGCAGCAGAAACCCGTACCATCCCACCTTCGTCTCCGACGCCTCAGCCACCAGCACCAACAGAACCGATTTAAACAAACGCCCCATCGGAATAGTACTAGGCCTCAAGGTAACGGAGAACCCTTCTCGCACGTTTCTATCCCTCAGAACTCCATGCATGGACTTCATCTTCAAGGTCGTCACAACTTTCTGGAAACAGGTCGACGCCCGCTAGTCGGCAGCTCAAACAACAAACCTTTTACACCGCAACGCTCTGGCTACACCTGAATCATCCCAAAATCCGCGCACTCAACCCCTCCATCGCCTATGCTTCGGCTATGGCATACCTTGTCGCCATGAAAATGTACAAGGAGCAGCACGCGTATCAGTTCTTGGGAACACCGCTCTGCTTCCACACGCGATCGTGAAGCAAGCAATGGTACGCCACTACTCCAAAGACGACGGCCATGATGGTGAAGGCGACGAGGTCTCGGACATCATGTTCACTCAGTTGGGACTTCTTGTTAGTAGTAAGCCCGACTTGTATGTAAGTCGTGGCCGGTTTGTGTTGTTGTGTTGGTGCGTGCTTGATATAGTTGCGTTTGGGTGGCCTCATCGTCACTACTGCAGTAGTTAACGAGTGATGGGGTCTTGACTACCTAACTGTTGAATCCCGCAATTCCTAATCGCTATGTTTGGATAGCAATAGAAATCGACACACGCGTGATATCAGAAAGGGAAAAGACACCCCTTTCCTGATGAGATTGAGTTGCGAGGAAGAGGACTGCGGGAACAGAGGGAGCGGCTAAGAAACCTGGAGAGGATGGTAAGGTAGCTACTGCATCTTCCTCATATCCTCTGGCGAAGACATGGCAGGAGCCCATAATCCAGAACGACGGAGAGACTACAAACAATGAAAAAAAATGAGGAAGGTGAAATGGTAGATCATATCGTAATGGCCGTTTAGTCTCCACTACTGCGGTTTCTGGAAAACCCGAACTTTGACGCACCCTCTCAGGAACCTTTCACCGGAGCAGTGCTTCTTCTTCCTGGAAGTGGCGCCACATCTGGATGAAGAGGATGACGGACCGAGGTGGGGAGGCGGAGAGACGTGCAGAGAGAAAGGAGTTTCGAGGTAGGGTTTTTGGGTAGAAAAGAGTTATCGGGGTAGGTTCGGTAGTTGAAATACAGGAATTAAATACAATACTGCCGCGAACTAGCTCACCCAAACGGCCCCTAGGAGTATAGAACCGGTCTTGCTATGTATGTGGATCGTGGAGTTATTTTAGAATCTGAGGTTGTTATCTCATCTATAGGGCCGTTTGGGTGGAGTAATTGGAAGCGGTCTTGTAATTGAATATGGTATTCTAACTACTGTATTTAATGTGTGGTCGTTTGGGTTGCGATACGTGATTTTGTGACTGTCGGCTTTAGAATACGGTATTTCCACCCATGTGTATTCCACGACCCTTTCAAAGCATGCCAATATTGGCATTATTTAGAACTGCTGCGGAAGGGTCCTCCCCCGAATCGCCTCGATATCTCCATCTCCCCCGATCCCTCTCTTCTCCCCGACGACTGTCCCTCCCGGGATCGCCTCCTCCCCTGTCTCCCTTCGCCGCCGCCACTGCTCCTCATTATTCCTGTTCCCAATCTGGCGACTAGGGCTTCAATATGGATTGAGAGAAACAAGAGAATTCATAACAATTAATAGATAAAATTCATATATTGATTCAATGGGTCAAAGACACATATGACCTATTTTTTTAGTGTAGAATCTCAAGACAACACGTAGATGAGTCACAAGCACGAAGTACCAACCCTTACTTTTGAAGGAGAAGACAATAGACACATGACTTTCACGACGGAGTGAATTTTAAAGACATCATTGACTTCTAGTTTACTTCTCCTCCCGTATCTTCATCATCCAAGGCATGTTGTCTGAAGGATACCCCCCACATTATCCTTCAACATTGTATCATCTATGATTTTGTATCGTAGCATCATATAGATGGTACCCTTAATACCATCTATAATATGTTTGGGACATCTATAATGTTATATTAGTATGTGGTTGTATGTTGATATCTTATTAATGCATTAGAATTCCTTTATCAAGGATGGAGTAGGGATGTACATCGGTCCAAACCCGGATCAGACGGGCTTGCGAGACCCGGATAACAAAAAAAATCATGGATTGAGGACTGGACTAAGTAAGAATCGGTCCGGTCCGAGATCGGATCAGAAAAATGAAGAACAAGACTGGATAACCAATATTCATATCCTCTTGATTATAAAATATAAAGAGTTATATTATAATTTTTAAATAATTAATAACTCATTTGAGTTTGTTAACACAAACTAAGTTACACAATTACATTCTTACAACTTGATAGAGTAAACTATCATAAGAATATTAAGAACATTACTAGTACAACTAGAGTCATTAATAATGCACAATACATCCCCACAATCCTTTGTAAATATTAGATTTCATTTATATATAAGACATTTTATATGTTATTTGGTCCAATAGGTCCAGACCAGTTTCTACCGATTTTGAACTTGACCGGACCGAAAGTCAAATCGGTCCAAGACCAGACCAAACCGAATAGCCGGTCCGGTCCAGTCCACCAGTCTGGACCGAGAAATGTACAACCCTAGGACGGAATGATGGCTGCACCAACAAAGTAGGAATGAATGCAGAAGGACCCTTCACATGCATAACTAGAGAAGCCTTTTCTATAAGAAGCCTCCTACAAAAATATGGTAGGAGACCAATTGCAATTTGTTTTAGTATATAAAAATAATTTCTCTCATAATTTATTTTAGTATAAAAGAATTCATTTTAATATGGGTACATTATGCCGTTAACCTGTATGGGAGTAACTAAGGGCACGTTTGGATGTGGCTGTATTGGATTGTACTTGTTAATCCAACTGTACGAATATTAGGTTTGATTTACCGGATTGGAAATTGACGACGAATCTTGCACTTTTCTATATACAATCAGTGTTGTATTTCATTCTCCATTTCAAATTAGTGGGACGATGTCCTCCAACTACCGGTCCCTGCTCTCGTTGTTTGATTATGCCAACTCGTTGCCCGCTCTGCCGAAGAAAAGGGGTCGTCTCTGTTACTTTTTTTAGATTGATCGTACTCGTCCCACAGAAAACGGCAGCCGTTATTTTTTTTTTCCTTATTATCCAAGTTCGGTGTCAAGCTGTTATATATAAACCAAACATAAACTGCAGTTATCCAGTAGTTTTGATATCCCATGGAATTGTATTTTTGGATTATATAAGTACAGGATTCTCCTAAATCCCATAGAATCATGTTAACTAAACATGCCCAAAAAGAACCCTGCATGCATCTATGGAAACGTCTAGCGGTCGGAGTGGTGTGGATGTGTAGGTGGGTGACAATTATTTCCAGATGCCAATTGAAGTTTTTAATGACCGGCAATTTATCCGAGGATTTTCGGTTAAGACGCAGTTGTACGTGAACTAGAAAAATGAGGGTGAAAGTGAAATCGAGTTTTGAAAAAAGGTACAAGATTCATCATCGTGATAGTCTGCACCCTTTAGACACAAGGAAGGAAGGCAGCTAGAGAGAGAAAGAGAGAGAGTCTATTTTCTCAGTCAAATATATATAGGTGTGAGATTTCATTCCTAAAGAGAGTAATGACACAATCAAGTAGCTAGGCCATTTAATTTCTGGAAACACAACTTGAAAGTCGATGTTGACGCCCAGTTGATTTGGTACTGGAACGACGCCTTCTCCCTAAGGTTGTTGCCAGCTGCTGCGCCACCTGTGTAGTTGTGGCTACTGGCTGAAGATGATGATGACCTTCCCCTTCGAAGGCTCCTGGAACTATAGGTTAGACGTCAGAAGTCCCAACTGGGAGAACATAATGCCAGAGACTTGCAGTCTTCAACATATGGCAATCGTCCTCGGAGTAGTGACTAAACATCGCTTGTTTCACGATCGCGTGTGGAAGCAGAGTGGAGGTCCCAAGAACTGATCCTCACGCCGCTCTTTGTACGTTTTCATGGCGAAAAGGGATGTCGTTGATGTAGTCGAAGCATAGGCAATGGAGGGCACATTGAGTGCGCGGATCTTGGGATGATTTAGGTGTAGCCAAAGAAGAGGTGTAGAAGGTTTGTTTGTTTAATCTGCCAATTAGCTTGCGTCGTCCTGGTTCCAGAAAGCTGTGACGACCTTGAAGATGAAGTTCAGGCAGGGATTTCTGGGGGTTAGGAACATACAAAGGGGTTCTCTGTCACCTTGAGGCCCTGTACGCGGAGTTTTTTTAAACCGGTTCTGGTGTTTGTGGTGGCTGAGGCGTCGGTGACGAAGGTGGGAATGGTGAAGACAGGTTTCTGCTGCAGTCGTCAAACCTGCCATGGCATGGGTGACGGAAGCTGGGATTTTGGTGGCTATCATCTCGGATTAGCGCGAGCGCATTGCTAGCGAGCAGTTACAGAACGTGCTTCTTGAGCGCATCCGCCTCTGATCTGACCGCCCGATCAACACCCTTCCCAGAAGGTATCCCCAACTTGCATCCACGCGCAAGTGACCGACGTTTGGACGTTTCTGGGGATAGTTGGTAGTCCGGCGACCGACTACAACAGAGCATACAACGGCCAAGATGTGCCCGACAACGTCCGGTTACCCTTGGTGGATGCAAGCCTGAATATCTTCCGGAAGGGAGTTGATTCAGCGATCATATTAGAGTTCTCCAACTGCTCACTAGCTATGCACTCATGCAAATCCCTACCCGGAGATGATAGCCACCAAAATCCCAGCTTCCGTCGACCCTCGTGCCATGACATTCTTGACGGCTGCAGCAGAAACCCGTACCATCCCACCTTCGTCTCCGACGCCTCAGCCACCACCACCAACAGAACCGATTTAAAAAAACTCCCCATCGGAATAGTACTGGGCCTCAAGGTAACGGAGAACCCTTCTCGCACGTTTCTATCGCTCAGAACTCCCTGCATGGACTTCATCTTCAAGGTCATCATAGCTTTCTGGAAATAGGTTGACGCCTGCTAGTCGGCAGCTCAAACAACAAACCTTTTACACCGCAGCGCTCTGGCTACACCTGAATCATCCCAAAATCCGCGCACTCAACCCCTCCATCACCTACGCTTCGGCTACGGCATACCTTGTGGCCATGAAAACGTACAAGTAGCAGCACGCGTATCAGTTCTTGGGAACACCGCTCTACTTCCACACGCGACCGTGAAGCAAGCGATGGTACGTCACTACTCCAAAGACGACGGCCATGATGGTGAAGATGGCGAGGTCTCGGACATCATGTTCACTCAGTTGGGACTTCTTGTTAGTAGTAAGCTCGACTTGTATGTAAGTCGTGGCCATTTTGTGTCGTTGTGTTGGTGCGTGCTTGGTATAGTTGGGTTTGTGTGGCCTCATCATCACTAATGCAGTAGTTAACGAGTGATGGGGTCTTGACTACCTAACTGTTGAATCCCGCAATTCCTAATCGCTATGTTTGGATAGCAATAGAAATCGACACACGCATGATATCAGAAAGGGAAAAGACACCCCTTTCCTGATGAGATTGAGTTGCAAGGAAGTGGACTGCGGGAACAGAGGGAGCGGCTAAGCAATCTGGAGAGGATGGTAAGGTAGCTACTGCATCTTCCTCATATCCTCTGGCGAAGACATGGCAGGAGCCCATAGTCTAGAACGACGGAGAGACTACAAACAATGAAAAAAATCGAGGAAGGTGAAATGGTAGATCATATCGTAATGGTCATTTAGTCTCCACTACTGCGGTTTCTGGAAAACCCGAACTTTGACGCACCCTCTCAAGAACCTTTCACCGGAGAAGTGCTTCTTCTTCTTCTTGGAAGCGGCGCCACATTTGGATGAAGAGGATGACGGACCGAGGTGGGGAGGCGGAGAGACGTGCGGAGAGAAAGGAGTTTCGAGGTAGGGTTTTTGGGTAGAAAAGAGTTATCGGGGTAGGTTCGGTAGTTGAAATACAGGAATTAAATACAATACTGCCGCGAACTAGCTCACCCAAACGGCCCCTACGAGTATAGAACCGGTCTTGTTGTGTATATGGATCGTGGATTTATTTAAGAATCTGAGGTTGTTATCTCATCTATAGGGCCGTTTGGGTGGAGTAATTGGAAGCGGTCTTGTAATTGAATATGGTATTCTAACTACTGTATTTAATGTGTGGTCGTTTGGGTTGTGATACGTGATTTTGTGACTGTCGACTTCAGAATATGGTATTTCCACCCATGTGCATTCCACGGCCCTTTCAAAGCACGCCAATATTGGCGTTATTTAGAACCGCTGCAGAAGGGTCCTCCCCCGAATCGCCTCGATATCTCCATCTCCCCCTATCCCTCTCTTCTCCCCGATGACTGTCCCTCCCGGGATCGCCTCCTCCCCTGTCTCCTTTTTCCGCCGCCACTGCTCCTCATTATTCCTGTTCCCAATTTGGCGACTAGGGCTTCGATATGGATCGAGAGAAATAAGAGAATTCATAACAATTAATAGATAAAATTCATATATTGATTCCATGGGTCAAAGAAACATATGACCTATTTTTTTAGTGTAGAATCTCAAGACAACACGTAGATGAGTCATGAGCACGAAGTACCAACCATTACTTTTGAAGGAGAAGACAATAGACACATGACTTTCACGACATATTGAATTTTAAAGACATCATTGACTTCTAGTTTACTTCTCCTCCCGTATCTTCATCATCCAAGGCATGTTGTCTGAAGGATACCTCCCACATTATCCTTCAACATTGTATCATCTATGATTTTCTATCGGAGCATCATATAGATGGTACCCTTAATACCATCTATAATATGTTTGGGACATCTATAATGCTATATTAGTATGTGGTTGTATGCTGATATCTTATTAATGCAATAGAATTCCTTTATCAAGGACGGAGTAGGGATGTACATCGGTCCAATCCCAGATCAGACGGGCTTGCGAGACCCGGATAACAAAAAAAAATCATGGACTGAGGACTGGACTAAGTAAGAATCGGTCCGGTCCGAGATCGGATCGGAAAAATGAAGAACCAAACTGGATAACCAATATTCATATCCTCTTGATTATAAAATATAAAGAGTTATATTATAATTTTTAAATAACTAATAACTCATTTGAGTTTGTTAACACAAACTAAGTTACACAATTACATTCTTACAACTTGAGAGAGTAAACTATCATAAGAATATTAAGAACATTACTAGTACAACTAGAGTCATTAATAATGCACAATACATCCGCACAATCCTTTGTAAATATTAGATTTCATTAATATATATAAGACATTTTATATGTTATTTGGTCCAACAGGTCCAGACCAGTTTCTACCGATTTTAAACCTGACCGGACCGAAAGTCAAATCGGTCCAAGACCAGACCAAACCGAATAGTCGGTCCGGTCCAGTCCACCAGTCTGGACCGAGAAATGTACAACCCTAGGACGGAATGATGGCTGCACCAACAAAGTAGGAATGAATGCAGAAGGACCCTTCACATGCATAACTAGAGAAGCCTTTTCTATAAGAAGCCTCCTACAAAAATATGGTAGGAGACCAATTGCAATTTGTTTTAGTATATAAAAATAATTTCTCTCATAATTTATTTTAGTATAAAAGAATTCATTTTAATATGGGTACATTATATCGTTAACCTGTATGGGAGTAACTAAGGGCACATTTGGATGTGGCTGTATTGGATTGTACTTGTTAATCCAACTGTAAGAATATTAGGTTTGATTTACCGGATTGGAAATTGACGACGAATCTTGCACTTTTCTATATACAGTCAGTGTTGTATTTCATTCTCCATTTCAAATTAGTGGGACGCTGTCCTCCAACTACCGGTCCCTGCTCTCGTTGTTTGATTCTGCCAACTCGCTGCTCGCTCTGCCGAAGAAAAGGGGTCTTCTCCGTTACTTTATTGAGATTGATCGTACTCGTCCCACAGAAAACGACAGTCGTTATTTTTTTTCCTTATTATCCAGGTTCGGTGTCAAGTTGTTATATATAAACCAAACATAAACTGCAGTTATCCAGTAGTTTTGATATCCCATGCAATTGTATTTTTGGATTATATAAGTACATGATTCTCCTAAATCCCATAGAATCATGTTAACCAAACATGCCCAAAAAGAACCCTGCATGCATCTATGGAAATGTCTGGCGGTCAGAGTGGTGTGGATGTGTAGGTGGGTGACAATTATTGCCAGATGGCAATTGAAGTTTTTAATGACCGGCAATTTATCCGAGGATTGTCGGTTAAGACGCAGTTGTACAGGAACTAGAAAAATGAGGGTGAAAGTGAAATCGAGTTTTGAAAAAAGGTACCAGATTCATCATCGTGATAGTCTGCACCCTTTAGACACAAGGAAGGAAGGCAGCTAGAGAGAGAGAGAGAGAGAGTCTATTTTCTCAGTCAAATATATATAGGTGTGAGATCTCATTCCTAAAGAGAGTAATGACACAATCAAGTAGCTAGGCCATTTAATTTCTGGAAACACAGCTTGAAAGTCGATGTTGACGCCCAGTTGATTTGGTGCTGGAACGACGCCTTCTCCCTAAGGTTGTTGCCAGCTGCTGCGCCACCTGTGTAGTTGTGGCTACTGGCTGAAGATGATGATGACCTTCCCCTTCGAAGGCTCCTGGAACTGTAGGTTAGACGTCAGAAGTCCCAACTGGGAGAACATAATGCCAGAGACTTGCAGTCTTCAACATATGGCAATCGTCCTCGGAGTAGTGACTAAACATCGCTTGCTTCACGATCGCGTGTGGAAGCAGAGTGGAGGTCCCAAGAACTGATCCTCACGCCGCTCTTTGTACGTTTTCATGGCGAAAAGGGATGTCGTTGATGTAGTCGAAGCATAGGAAATGGAGGGCACGTTGAGTGCGCGAATCTTGGGATGATTTAGGTGTAGCCAAAGAAGAGGTGTAGAAGGTTTGTTTGTTTAATCTGCCAATTAGCTTGCGTCGTCCTGGTTCCAGAAAGCTGCGACGACCTTGAAGATGAAGTTCAGGAAGGGATTTCTGGGGGTTAGGAACGTGCAGAGGGGTTCTCCGTCACCTGGAGGCCCAGTACGCGGAGTTTGTTTAAATCAGTTCCGGTGTTGGTGGTGGCTGAGGCGTCGGTGACGAAGGTGGGAATGGTGAAGATGGGTTTCTGCTGTAGTCGTCAAACCTGCCATGGCATGGGTGATGGAAGCTGGGATTTTGGTGGCTATCATCTCCGGATTAGCGCGAGCGCATTGCTAGCGAGCAGTTACAGAACATGCTTCTTGAGCGCAGCCGCCTCTGATCTGAGTGCCCGATCAACACCCTTCCTGGAAGGTATCCCCATCATGCATCCACGCGCCAGTGACCGACGTTTGGACGTTTCTGGGGATAGTTGGTAGTCCGGCGACCGACTACAACAGATCATACAACGGCCAAGATGTGCCCGACAACGTCCGGTTACCCTTGGTGGATGCAAGCCTGAATATCTTCCGGAAGGGAGTTGATTCAGTGATCAGATTAGAGTTCTCCAACTGCTCACTAGCTATGCACTCACGCTAATCCCTACCCGGAGATGATAGCCACCAAAATCCCAGCTTGCGTTGACCCTCATGCCATGGCATTCTTGACGACTGTAGCAGAAACCCGTACCATCCCACCTTCGTCTCCGACGCCTCAGCCACCACAACCAACAGAACCGATTTAAACAAACTCCCCATCGGAATAGTACTGGGCCTCAAGGTAACGGAGAACCCTTCTTGCACATTTCTATCCCTCAGAACTCCATGCATGGACTTCATCTTCAAGGTCGTCACAACTTTCTGGAAACAGGTCGACGCCTGCTAGTCGGCAGCTCAAACAACAAACCTTTTACACCGCAACACTCTGGCTACACCTGAATCATCCCAAAATCCACGCACTCAACCCCTCCATCGCCTATGCTTCGGCTACGGCATACCTTGTCGCCATGAAAATGTACAAGGAGCAGCATGCGTATCAGTTCTTGGGAACACCGCTCTGCTTCCACACGCGATCGTGAAGCAAGCAATGGTACGCCACTACTCCAAAGATGACGGCCATGATGGTGAAGGCGACGAGGTCTCGGACATCATGTTCACTCAGTTGGGACTTCTTGTTAGTAGTAAGCCCGACTTGTATGTAAGTCGTGATCAGTTTGTGTCGTTGTGTTGGTGCGTGCTTGATATAGTTGCGTTTGGGTGGCCTCGTCGTCACTACTGCAGTAGTTAACGAGTGATGGGGTCTTGACTACCTAACTGTTGAATCCCGCAATTCCTAATCGCTATGTTTGGATAGCAATAGAAATCGACACACGCGTGATATCAGAAAGGGAAAAGACACCCCTTTCCTGATGAGATTGAGTTGCGAGGAAGAGGACTGCGGGAACAGAGGGAGCAGCTAAGCAACCTGGAGAGGATGGTAAGGTAGCTACTGCATCTTCCTCATATCCTCTGGCGAAGACATGGCAAGAGCCCATAATCCAGAACGACGGAGAGACTACAAACAATGAAAAAAATTGAGGAAGGTGAAATGGTAGATCATATCGTAATGGTCGTTTAGTCTCCACTACTGCGGTTTCTGGAAAACCCGAACTTTGACGCACCCTCTCAGGAACCTTTCACCGGAGCAGTGCTTCTTCTTCCTGGAAGCGGCGCCACATCTGGATGAAGAGGATGACAGACCGAGGTGGGGAGGTGGAGAGACGTGCAGAGAGAAAGGAGTTTCGAGGTAGGGTTTTTGGGTAGAAAAGAGTTATCGGGGTAGGTTCGGTAGTTGAAATATAAGAATTAAATACAATACTGCCCCGAACTAGCTCACCCAAATGGCCCCAAGGAGTATAGAACCGGTCTTGCTGTGTATGTGGATCGTGGAGTTATTTTAGAATCTGAGGTTGTTATCTCATTTATAGGGCCGTTTCGGTGGAGTAATTGGAAGCGGTCTTGTAATTGAATCTGGTATTCTAACTACTGTATTTAATGTGTGGTCGTTTGGGTTGCGATACGTGATTTTGTGACTGTCGGCTTCAGAATACGGTATTTCCACCCATGTGTATTCCACGACCCTTTCAAAGCATGCCAATATTGGCGTTATTTAGAACCGCTGCGGAAGGGTCCTCCCCCGAATCGCCTCGATATCTCCATCTCCCCCGATCCCTCTCTTCTCCCCGATGACTGTCCCTCCCGGGATCGCCTCCTCCCCTGTCTCCCTTCGCCGCCGCCACTGCTCCTCATTATTCCTGTTCCCAATCTGGCGACTAGGGCTTCGATATGGATCGAGAGAAACAAGAGAATTCATAACAATTAATAGATAAAATTCATATATTGATTCAATGGGTCAAAGACACATATGACCTATTTTTTTAGTGTAGAATCTCAAGACAACACGTAGATGAGTCACGAGCACAAAGTACCAACCCTTACTTTTGAAGGAGAAGACAATAGACACATGACTTTCACGACGGAGTGAATTTTAAAGACATCATTGACTTCTAGTTTACTTCCCCTCCCGTATCTTCATCATCCAAGGCATGTTGTCTGAAGGATACCCCCCACATTATCCTTCAACATTGTATCATCTATGATTTTGTATCGGAGCATCATATAGATGGTACCCTTAATACCATCTATAATATGTTTGGGACATCTATAATGTTATATTAGTATGTGGTTGTATGCTGATATCTTATTAATGCATTAGAATTCCTTTATCAAGGACGGAGTAGGGATGTACATCGGTCCAAACCCGGATCAGACGGGCTTGCGAGACCCGGATAACAAAAAAAATCATGGACTGAGGACTAGACTAAGTAAGAATCAGTCCGGTCCGAGATCGGATCAGAAAAATGAAGAACCAGACAGGATAACCAATATTCATATCCTCTTGATTATAAAATATAAAGAGTTATAATATAATTTTTAAATAACTAATAACTCATTTGAGTTTGTTAACACAAACTAAGTTACACAATTACATTCTTACAACTTGAGAGAGTAAACTATCATAAGAATATTAAGAACATTACTAGTACAACTAGAGTCATTAATAATGCACAATACATCCCCACAATCCTTTGTAAATATTAGATTTCATTTATATATAAGACATTTTATATGTTATTTGGTCCAACAGGTCCAGACCAGTTTCTACCGATTTTGAACCTGATCGGACCGAAAGTCAAATCGGTCCAAGACCAGACCAAACCGAATAGCCGGTCCGCTCCAGTCCACCAGTCTGGACCGAGAAATGTACAACCCTAGGACGGAATGATGGATGCACCAACAAAGTAGGAATGAATACAGAAGGACCCCTCACATGCATAACTCGAGAAGCCTTTTCTATAAGAAGCCTCCTACAAAAATATGGTAGGAGACCAATTGCAATTTGTTTTAGTATATAAAAATAATTTCTCTCATAATTTATTTTAGTATAAAAGAATTCATTTTAATATGGGTACATTATGTCGTTAACCTGTATGGGAGTAACTAAGGGCACGTTTGGATGTGGATGTATTGGATTGTACTTGTTAATCCAACTGTACGAATATTAGGTTTGATTTGCCGGATTGGAAATTGACGACCAATCTTGCACTTTTCTATATACATTCAGTGTTGTATTTCATTCTCCATTTCAAATTAGTGGGACGATGTCCTCCAACTACCGGTCCCTGCTCTCGTTGTTTGATTATGCCAACTCGTTGCTCGCTCTGCCGAAGAAAAGGGGTCGTCTCTGTTACTTTTTTTAGATTGATCGTACTCATCCCACAGAAAACGGCAGCCGTTATTTTTTTTCCTTATTATCCAAGTTCGGTGTCAAGCTGTTATATATAAACCAAACATAAACTGCAGTTATCCTGTGGTTTTGATATCCCATGGAATTGTATTTCTGGATTATATAAGTACAGGATTCTCTTAAATCCCATAGAATCATGTTAACTAAACATGCCCAAAAAGAACCCTGCATGCATCTATGGAAACGTCTGGCGGTTGGAGTGGTGTGGATGTGTAGGTGGGTGACAATTATTTCCAGATGCCAATTGAAGTTTTTAATGACCGGAAATTTATCCGAGGATTGTCGGTTAAGACGCAGTTGTACGTGAACTAGAAAAATGAGGGTGAAAGTGAAATCGAGTTTTGAAAAAAGGTACAAGATTCATCATCGTGATAGTCTGCACCCTTTAGACACAAGGAAGGAAGGCAGCTAGAGAGAGAGTCTATTTTCTCAGTCAAATATATATAGGTGTGAGATTTCATTCCTAAAGAGAGTAATGATACAATCAAGTAGCTAGGCCATTTAATTTCTGGAAACACATCTTGAAAGTCGATGTTGACGCCCCAGTTGATTTGGTGCTGGAACAACGCCTTCTCCCTAAGGTTGTTGCCAGCTGCTGCGCCACCTATGTAGTTGTGGCTACTGGCTGAAGATGATGATGACCTTCCCCTTCGAAGGCTCCTGGAACTGCAGGTTAGACGTCAGAAGTCCCAACTGGGCAAACATAATGTCGGAGACTCACAGTCTTCAACATATGGTAGTCATCCTCGGAGTAGTGACTAAACATCGCTTGCTTCACGATCGCGTGTGGAAGCAGAGCGGAGGTCCCAAGAACTGATCCTCACGCCGCTCTTTGTACATTTTCATGGCAACAAGGGATGTCGTTGATGTAGTCGAAGCATAGGCGATGGAGGGCACATTGAGTGCGCGGATCTTGGGATGATTTAGGTGTAGCCAAAGAAGAGGTGTAGAAGGTTTGTTTGTTTAATATGCCAATTAGCTTGCGTCGTCCTGGTTCCAGAAAGCTCTGACGACCTTGAAGATGAAGTTCAGGCAGGGATTTCTGGGGGTTAGGAACGTACAGAGGGGTTCTCCGTCACCTTGAGGCCCTGTACGCGGAGTTTTTTTAAACCGGTTCTGGTGTTTGTGGTGGCTGAGGCGTCGATGACGAAGGTGGGAATGGTGAACACGGGTTTCTGCTGCAGTCGTCAAACCTGCCATGGCATGGGTGACAGAAGCTGGGATTTTGGTGGCTATCATCTCCGGATTAGCGCGAGCGCATTGCTAGCGAGCAGTTACAGAACGTGCTTCTTGAGCACAGCCGCCTCTGATCTGACCGCCCGATCAACACCCTTCCCAGAAGGTATCCCCAACTTGCATCCACACGCAAGTGACCGACATTTGGACGTTTCCGGGGATAGTTGGTAGTCCGGCGACCAACTACAATAGAGCATACAACGGCCAAGCTGTGCCCGACAACGTCCGGTTACCCTTGGTGGGTGCAAGCCTGAATATCTTCCGGAAGGGAGTTGATTCAGTGATCATATTAGAGTTCTCCAACTGCTCACTAGCTATGCACTCACGCAAATCCCTACCCGGAGATGATAGCCACCAAAATCCCAGCTTCCGTCGACCCTCGTGCCATGACATTCTTGACAGCTGCAGCAGAAACCCGTACCATCCCACCTTCGTCTCCGACGCCTCAGCCACCACCACCAACAGAACCGATTTAAAAAAACTCCCCATCGGAATAGTACTGGGCCTCAAGGTAACGGAGAACCCTTCTCGCACGTTTCTATCCCTCAGAACTCCCTGCATGGACTTCATCTTCAAGGTCATCGTAGCTTTCTGGAAATAGGTTGACGCCCGCTAGTCGGCAGCTCAAACAACAAACCTTTTACACCGCAGCGCTCTGGCTACACCTGAATCATCCCAAAATCCGCGCACTCAACCCCTCCATCACCTACGGTTCGGCTACGGCATACCTTGTCGCCATGAAAACGTACAAGTAGCAGCACTCGTATCAGTTCTTGGGAACACCGCTCTACTTCCACACGCGACCTTGAAGCAAGCGATGGTACGTCACTACTCCAAAGACGACGGCCATGATGGTGAAGATGGCGAGGTCTCGGACATCATGTTCACTCAGTTGGGACTTCTTGTTAGTAGTAAGCCCGACTTGTATGTAAGTCGTGGCCAGTTTGTGTCGTTGTGTTGGTGCGTGCTTGGTATAGTTGGGTTTGGGTGGCCTCATCATCACTAATGCAGTAGTTAACGAGTGATGGGGTCTTGACTACCTAACTGTTGAATCCCGCAATTCCTAATCGCTATGTTTGGATAGCAATAGAAATCGACACACGCGTGATATCAGAAATGGAAAAGACACCCCTTTCCTGATGAGATTGAGTTGCGAGGAAGTGGACTGCGGGAATAGAGGGAGCGGCTAAGCAATCTGGAGAGGATGGTAAGGTAGCTACTACATCTTCCTCATATCCTCTGGAGAAGACATGGCAGGAGCCCATAGTCTAGAACGACGGAGAGACTACAAACAATGAAAAAAATCGAGGAAGGTGAAATGGTAGATCATATCGTAATGGCCGTTTAGTCTCCACTACTGCGGTTTCTGGAAAACTCGAACTTTGACGCACCCTCTCAGGAACCTTTCACCGGAGCAGTGCTTCTTCTTCCTGGAAGCGGCTCCACATCTGGATGAAGAGGATGACGGACCGAGGTGGGGAGGTGGAGAGACGTGCGGAGAGAAAGGAGTTTCGAGGTAGAGTTTTTGGGTAGAAAAGAGTTATCGGGGTAGGTTCGGTAGTTGAAATACAGGAATTAAATACAATACTGCCGCGAACTAGCTCACCCAAACGGCCCCTATGAGTATAGAACCGGTCTTGTTGTGTATATGGATCGTGGATTTATTTTAGAATCTGAGGTTGTTATCTCATCTATAGGGCCGTTTGGGTGGAGTAATTGGAAGCGGTCTTGTAATTGAATATGGTATTCTAACTACTGTATTTAATGTGTGGTCGTTTGGGTTGTGATACGTGATTTTGTGACTGTCGACTTCAGAATACGGTATTTCCACCCATGTGTATTCCACGGCCCTTTCAAAGCACGCCAATATTGGCGTTATTTAGAACCGCTGCGGAAGGGTCCTCCCCCGAATCGCCTCGATATCTCCATCTCCCTCGATCCCTCTCTTCTCCCCGATGACTGTCCCTCCCGGGATCGCCTCCTCCCCTGTCTCCTTTCGCCGCCGCCACTACTCCTCATTATTCCTGTTCCCAATCTGGCTACTAGGGCTTCGATATGGATCGAGAGAAACAAGAGAATTCATAACAATTAATAGATAAAATTCATATATTGATTCCATGGGTCAAAGAAACATATGACCTATTTTTTTAGTGTAGAATCTCAAGACAACACGTAGATGAGTCACGAGCACGAAGTACCAACCCTTACTTTTGAAGGAGAAGACAATAGACACATGACTTTCACGACAGAGTGAATTTTAAAGACATCATTGACTTCTAGTTTACTTCTCCTCCCGTATCTTCATCATCCAAGGCATGTTGTCTGAAGGATACCTCCCACATTATCCTTCAACATTGTATCATCTATGATTTTCTATCGGAGCATCATATAGATGGTACCCTTAATACCATCTATAATATGTTTGGGACATCTATAATGCTATATTAGTATGTGGTTGTATGCTGATATCTTATTAATGCAATAGAATTCCTTTATCAAGGACGGAGTAGGGATGTACATCGGTCCAAACCCGGATCAGACGGGCTTGCGAGACCCGGATAACAAAAAAAAATCATGGATTGAGGACTGGACTAAGTAAGAATCGGTCCGGTCCGAGATCGGATCGGAAAAATGAAGAACCAAACTTGATAACCAATATTCATATCCTCTTTATTATAAAATATAAAGAGTTATATTATAATTTTTAAATAACTAATAACTCATTTGAGTTTGTTAACACAAACTAAGTTACACAATTACATTCTTACAACTTGAGAGAGTAAACTATCATAAGAATATTAAGAACATTACTAGTACAACTAGAGTCATTAATAATGCACAATACATCCCCACAATCCTTTGTAAATATTAGATTTTATTAATATATATAAGACATTTTATATGTTATTTGGTCCAACAGGTCCAGACCAGTTTCTACCGATTTTGAACCTGACCGGACCGAAAGTCAAATCGGTCCAAGACCAGACCAAACCGAATAGCCGGTCCGGTCCAGTCCACCAGTCTGGACTGAGAAATGTACAACCCTAGGACGGAATGATGGCTGCACCAACAAAGTAGGAATGAATGCAGAAGGACCCTTCACATGCATAACTAGAGAAGCCTTTTCTATAAGAAACCTCCTACAAAAATATGGTAGGAGACCAATTGCAATTTGTTTTAGTATATAAAAATAATTTCTCTCATAATTTATTTTAGTATAAAAGAATTCATTTTAATATGGGTACATTATGTCGTTAACCTGTATGGGAGTAACTAAGGGCACATTTGGATGTGGCTGTATTGGATTGTACTTGTTAATCCAACTGTAAGAATATTAGGTTTGATTTACCAGATTGGAAATTGACGACGAATCTTGCACTTTTCTATATACAGTCAGTGTTGTATTTCATTCTCCATTTCAAATTAGTGGGACGCTGTCCTCCAACTACCGGTCCCTACTCTCGTTGTTTGATTATGCCAACTCACTGCTCGCTCTGCCGAAGAAAAGGGGTCTTCTCCGTTACTTTATTGAGATTGATCGTACTCGTCCCACAGAAAACGACAGTCGTTATTTTTTTTCCTTATTATCCAGGTTCGGTGTCAAGTTGTTATATATAAACCAAACATAAACTGCAGTTACCAGTAGTTTTGATATCCCATGCAATTGTATTTTTGGATTATATAAGTACATGATTCTCCTAAATCCCATAGAATCCTGTTAACCAAACATGCCCAAAAAGAACCCTGCATGCATCTATGGAAATGTCTGGCGGTCAGAGTGGTGTGGATGTGTAGGTGGGTGACAATTATTGCCATATGGCAATTGTAGTTTTTAATGACCGGCAATTTATCCGAGGATTGTCGGTTAAGACGCAGTTGTACAGGAACTAGAAAAATGAGGGTGAAAGTGAAATCGAGTTTTGAAAAAAGGTACCAGATTCATCATCGTGATAGTCTGCACCCTTTAGACACAAGGAAGGAAGGCAGCTAGAGAGAGAGAGAGAGTCTATTTTCTCAGTCAAATATATATAGTTGTGAGATCTCATTCCTAAAGAGAGTAATGACACAATCAAGTAGCTAGGCCATTTAATTTCTGGAAACACAACTTGAAAGTCGATGTTGACGCCCAGTTGATTTGGTACTGGAACGACGCCTTCTCCCTAAGGTTGTTGCCAGCTGCTGCGCCACCTGTGTAGTTGTGGCTACTGGCTGAAGATGATGATGACCTTCCCCTTCGAAGGCTCCTGGAACTATAGGTTAGACGTCAGAAGTCCCAACTGGGAGAACATAATGCCAGAGACTTGCAGTCTTCAACATATGGCAATCGTCCTCGGAGTAGTGACTAAACATCGCTTGCTTCACGATCGCGTGTGGAAGCAGAGTGGAGGTCCCAAGAACTGATCCTCACGCCGCTCTTTGTACGTTTTCATGGCGAAAAGGGATGTCGTTGATGTAGTCGAAGCATAGGCAATGGAGGGCACGTTGAGTGCGCAAATCTTGGGATGATTTAGGTGTAGCCAAAGAAGAGGTGTAGAAGGTTTGTTTGTTTAATCTGCCAATTAGCTTGCGTCGTCCTGGTTCCAGAAAGCTGCGACGACCTTGAAGATGAAGTTCAGGAAGGGATTTCTGGGGGTTAGGAACGTGCAGAGGGGTTCTCCGTCACCTTGAGGCCCAGTACGCGGAGTTTGTTTAAATCAGTTCCGGTGTTGGTGGTGGCTGAGGCGTCGGTGAAGAAGGTGGGAATGGTGAAGACGGGTTTCTGCTGCAGTCGTCAAACCTGCCATGGCATGGGTGACGGAAGCTGGGATTTTGGTGGCTATCATCTCCGGATTAGCGCGAGCGCATTGCTAGCGAGCAGTTACAGAATGTGCTTCTTGAGCGCAGCCGCCTCTGATCTGACTGCCCGATCAACACCCTTCCCGGAAGGTATCCCCATCTTGCATCCACGCGTCAGTGACCGACGTTTGGACGTTTC
Source organism: Alisma plantago-aquatica (assembly GCA_963693085.1). Taxonomy (NCBI): domain Eukaryota; kingdom Viridiplantae; phylum Streptophyta; class Magnoliopsida; order Alismatales; family Alismataceae; genus Alisma; species Alisma plantago-aquatica. The sequence continues at coordinate 1,512,649,199 of OY856410.1, read as the reverse complement.
TGGGGATAGTTGGTAGTCCGACGACCGACTACAACAGAGCATACAACGGCCAAGCTGTGCCCGACAACGTCCGGTTACCCTTGGTGGATGCAAGCCTGAATATCTTCCGGAAGGGAGTTGATTCAGCGATCAGATTAGAGTTCTCCAACTGCTCACTAGATATGCACTCACGCTAATCCCTACCCGGAGATGATAGCCACCAAAATCCCAGCTTCCGTCGACCCTCGTGCCATGGCATTCTTGACGACTGTAGTAGAAACCCGTACCATCCCACCTTCGTCTCCGACGCCTCAGCCACCACCACCAACAGAACTGATTTAAACAAACTCCCCATCGGAATAGTACTGGGCCTCAAGGTAACGGAGAACCCTTCTTGCACGTTTCTATCCCTCAGAACTCCCTGCATATGGACTTCATCTTCAAGGTCGTCACAGCTTTCTGGAAACAGGTCGACGCTAGCTAGTCGGCAGCTCAAACAACAAACCTTTTACACTGCAGCACTCTGGCTACACCTGAATCATCCCAAAATCTGCGCACTCAACCCCTCCATCACCTATGCTTCGGCTACGGCATACCTTGTCGCCATGAAAATGTACAAGCAGCAACACGCGTATTAGTTCTTGGGAACACCGTTCTGCTTCCACATGCGATCGTGAAGCAAGCGATGGTATGTCACTACTCCGAAGATGACGAACATGATGGTGAAGACGGCGAGGTCTCGGACATCATGTTCACTCAGTTGGGACTTCTTGTTAGTAGTAAGCCCGACTTGTATGTAAGTCATGGCCAGTTTGTGTCGTTGTGTTGGTGCGTGCTTGATATAGTTGCGTTTGGGTGGCCTCATCGTCACTACTGTAGTAGTTTATGAGTGATGGGGTCCTGACTACCTAACTGTTGAATCCCACAATTCCTAATCGCTATGTTTGGATAGCAATATAAATCGACACACGCGTGATATCAGAAAGGGAAAAGACACCCCTTTCCTGATGAGATTGAGTTGCGAGGAAGAGGACTGCGGGAACAGAGGGAGCGGCTAAGCAACCTGGAGAGGATGGTAAGGTAGCTACTGCATCTTCCTCATATCCTCTGGCGAAGACATGGCAAGAGCCCATAATCCAGAACGACGGAGAGACTACAAACAATGAAAAAAATTGAGGAAGGTGAAATGGTAGATCATATCGTAATGGTCGTTTAGTCTCCACTACTGCGGTTTCTGGAAAACCCGAACTTTGACGCACCCTCTGAGGAACCTTTCACCGGAGCAGTGCTTCTTCTTCCTGGAAGCGGCGCCACATCTGGATGAAGAGGATGACAGACCGAGGTGGGGAGGCGGAGAGACGTGCAGAGAGAAAGGAGTTTCGAGGTAGGGTTTTTGGGTAGAAAAGAGTTATCGGGGTAGGTTCAGTAGTTGAAATATAAGAATTAAATACAATACTGCCCCGAACTAGCTCACCCAAACGGCCCCTAGGAGTATAGAACCGGTCTTGCTGTGTATGTGGATCGTGGAGTTATTTTAGAATCTGAGGTTGTTATCTCATCTATAGGGCCGTTTGGGTGGAGTAATTGGAAGCAGTCTTGTAATTGAATCTGGTATTCTAACTACTGTATTTAATGTGTGGTCGTTTGGGTTGCGATACGTGATTTTGTGACCGTCGGCTTTAGAATATGGTATTTCCACCCATGTGTATTCCACGACCCTTTCAAAGCACGCCAATATGGGCGTTATTTAGAACCGCTGTGGAAGGGTCCTCCCTCGAATCGCCTCGATATCTCCATCTCCCCCGATCCCTCTCTTCTCCCCGACGACTGTCCCTTCCAGGATCGCCTCCTCCCCTGTCTCCTTTCACCGCCGCCACTGCTCCTCATTATTCCTGTTCCCAATCTGGCGACTAGGGATTCGATATGGATCGAGAGAAACAAGATAATTCATAATAATTAATAGATAAAATTCATATATTGATTCAATGGGTCAAAGACACATATGACCTATTTTTTTAGTGTAGAATCTCAAGACAACACGTAGATGAGTCACGAGCACGAAGTACCAACCCTTACTTTTGAAGGAGAAGATAATAGATACATGACTTTCACGACGGAGTGAATTTTAAAGACATCATTGACTTCTAGTTTACTTCTCCTCCCGTATCTTCATCATCCAAGGCATGTTGTCTGAAGGATACCTCCCACGTTATCCTTCAACATTGTATCATCTATGATTTTGTATCGGAGCATCATATAGATGGTACCCTTAATACCATCTATAATATGTTTGGGACATCTATAATTCTATATTAGTATGTGGTTGTATGCTGATATCTTATTAATGCATTAGAATTCCTTTATCAAGGACGGAGTAGGGATGTACATCAATCCAAACCCAGATCAGACGGGCTTGCGAGACCCGGATAACAAAAAAAATCATGGACTGAGGACTGGACTAAGTAAGAATCGGTCCGGTCTGAGATCGGATCGAAAAAATGAAGAACCAGACTGGATAACCAATATTCATATCCTCGTAATTATAAAATAAAGAGTTATATTATAATTTTTAAATAACTAATAACTCATTTGAGTTTGTTAACACAAACTAAGTTACACAATTACATTCTTACAACTTGAGAGAGTAAACTATCATAAGAATATTAAGAACATTACTAGTACAACTAGAGTCATTAATAATGCACAATACATCCCTACAATCCTTCGTAAATATTAGATTTCATTAATATATATAAGACATTTTATATGTTATTTGGTCCAACAGGTCCAGACCAGTTTCTACCGATTTTGAACCTGACGGGACCGAAAGTCAAATCGGTCCAAGACCAGACCAAACCGAATAGCCGGTCCGGTCCAGTCCACCAGTCTAGACCGAGAAATGTACAACCCTAGGACGGAATGATGGCTGCACCAACAAAGTAGGAATGAATGCAGAAGGACCCTTCACATGCATAACTAGAGAAGCCTTTTCTATAAGAAGCCTCCTACAAAAATATGGTAGGAGACCAATTGCAATTTGTTTTAGTATATAAAAATAATTTCTCTCATAATTTATTTTAGTATAAAAGAATTCATTTTAATATGGGCACATTATGACGTTAACCTGTATGGGAGTAACTAAGGGCACGTTTGGATGTGGCTGTATTGGATTGTACTTGTTAATCCAACTGTAAGAATATTAGGTTTGATTTACCAGATTGGAAATTGACGACAAATCTTGCACTTTTCTATATACAGTCAGTGTTGTATTTCATTCTCCATTTCAAATTAGTGGGACACTGTCCTCCAGCTACCGGTCCCTGCTCTTGTTGTTTGATTATGCCAACTCGCTGCTCGCTCTGCCGAAGAAAAGGGGTCATCTCCGTTACTTTATTGAGATTGATCGTACTCGTCCCATAGAAAATGGCTGCCGTTATTTTTTTTCCTTATTATCCAAGTTCAGTGTCAAGCTGTTATATATAAACCAAACATAAACTGCAGTTATCTAGTAGTTTTGATATCTCATGGAATTGTATTTCTGGATTATATAAGTACACGATTCTCCTAAATCCCATAGAATCCTGTTAACCAAACATGCCCAAAATAACCATGCATGCATCTATGGAAAATGTCTGGCGGTCGGAGTGGTGTGGATGTGTAGGTGGGTGACAATTATTGCCAGATGGCAATTGAAGTTTTTAATGACCGACAATTTATCCGAGGATTGTCGGTTAAGACGCAGTTGTACGGGAACGAGAAAAATGAGGGTGAAAGTGAAATCGAGTTTTGAAAAAAGGTACAAGATTCATCATCGTGATAGTCTGCACCCTTTAGACACAAGGAAGGAAGGAAACTAGAGAGAGAGAGACAGAGAGACTATTTTCTCAGTCAAATATATATAGGTGTGAGATTTCATTGCTAAAGAGAGTAATGACACAATCAAGTTGCTAGGCCATTTAATTTCTGGAAACACAGCTTGAAAGTCGATGTTGACGCCCCAGTTGATTTGGTGCTGGAACGAAACCTTCTCCCTAAGGTTGTTGCCAGCTGCTATGCCACCTGTGTAGTTGTGGCTACTGGCTGAAGATGATGATGACCTTCCCCTTTGAAGGCTCTTGGAACTTTAGGTTAGACGTCAGAAGTCCCAACTGGGCAAACATAATGTCGGAGACTCGCAGTCTTCAACATATGGCAGTCGTCCTCAGAGTAGTGACTAAACATCGCTTGCTTCACGATCGCGTGTGGAAGCAGAGCGGAGGTCCTAAGAACTAATCCTCACGCCACTGTTTGTACGTTTTCATGACGACAAGGGATGTCGTTGAAGTAGCCGAAGCATAGGCGATGGAGGGCACGTTGAGTGTGCGGATCTTGGGATGATTCAGGTGTAGCCAAAGAAGAGGTGTAGAAGGTTTGTTTGTTTAATCTGCCAATTAGCTGGCGTCGTCCTGGTTCCAGAAAGCTGCGACGACCTTGAAGATGAAGTTCAGGCAGGGATTTCTGGGGGTTAGGAATGTGCGAGAGGGGTTCTCCGTCACCTTGAGGCCCAATACGCAGAGTTTGTTTAAATTGGTTCCGGTGTTGGTGGTGGCTGAGGCGTCGGTGACGAAGGTGGGAATGGTGAAGACGGGTTTCTGCTCCAGTCGTCAAACCTGCCATGGCATGGGTGACGGAAGCTGGGATTTTGGTGGCTATCATCTCCGGATAAGCGTGAGCGCATTGCTAGTGAGCAGTTACAGAACATGCTTCTTGAGCGCAGCCGCCTCTGATCTGACCGCCCGATCAACACCCTTCTCGGAAGGTATCCCCAGCTTGCATCCACGCGCCAGTGACCGACTTTTGGACGTTTCCAGGGATAGTTGGTATTCCGACGACCGACTACAACAGAGCATACAACGGCCAAGCTGTGCCCGACAACGTCCGATTACCCTTGGTGGATGCAAGCCTGAATATCTTCCGGAAGGGAGTTGATTCAGCGATCAGATTAGAGTTCTCCAACTTCTCACTAGCTATGCACTCACGCTAATCCCTACCCGTAGATGATAGCCACCATAATCCCAACTTCCGTTGACCCTCGTGCAATGGCATTCTTGACGACTGCAGCAGAAACCCGTACCATCCCACCTTCGTCTCTGACGCCTCAGCCACCACCACCAACAGAACCGATTTAAACAAACTCCCCATCGGAATAGTACTGGGCCTCAAGGTAACGGAGAACCCTTCTCGCACGTTTCTATCCCTCAGAACTCCCTGCATGGACTTCATCTTCAAGGTCGTCGCAGCTTTCTGGAAACAGGTCGACGCCCGCTAGTCGGCAGCTCAAACAACAAACCTTTTACACCGCAGCGCTCTCGCTACACCTGAAACATCCCAAAATCCGCGCACTCAACCCCTCCATCGCCTATGCTTCGGCTACGGCATACCTTGTCGCCATGAAAATGTACAAGTAGCAGCACGCGTATCAGTTCTTGGGAACACCGCTCTGCTTCCACACGCGATCATGAAGTACGTGATGGTACGTCACTACTCCGAAGACGACGGCCATGATGGTGAAGACGGCGAGGTCTCGGACATCATGTTCACTCAGTTGGGACTTCTTGTTAGTAGTAAGCCCGACTTGTATGTAAGTCATGGCCAGTTTGTGTCGTTGTGTTGGTGCGTGCTTGATATAGTTGCGTTTGGGTGGCCTCATCGTCACTATTGCAGTAGTTAACGAGTGATGGGGTCTTGACTACCTAACTGTTGAATCCCGCAATTCCTAATCGCTATGTTTGGATAGCAATAGAAATCGACACACGCGTGATATCAGAAAGGGAAAAGACACCCCTTTCCTGATGAGATTGAGTTGCGAGGAAGAGGACTATGGCAACAGAGGGAGCGGCTAAGAAACCTGGAGAGGATGGTAAGGTAGCTATTGCATCTTCCTCATATCCTCTGGCGAAGACATGGCAGGAGCCCATAATCCAGAATGACGCAGAGACTACAAACAATGAAAAAAATTGAGGAAGGTGAAATGGTAGATCATATCGTAATGGCCGTTTAGTCTCCACTACTGCGGTTTCTAGAAAACCTAAACTTTGACGCACCGTCTTAGGAACCTTTCACCGGAGCAATGCTTCTTCTTCCTGCAAGCGGCGCCACATCTGGATGAAGAGGATGACGGACTGAGGTGGGGAGGCGGAGAGACGTGCAGAGAGAAAGGAGTTTCGAGGTAGGATTTTTGGGTAGAAAAGAGTTATCGGGGTAGGTTCGGTAGTTGAAATACAAGAATTAAATACAATACTTCCGCGAACTAGCTCACCCAAATGGCCCCTAGGAGTATAGAACCGGTCTTGCTGTGTATGTGGATCGTGGAGTTATTTTAGAATCTGAGGTTGTTATCTCATCTATAGGGCCGTTTGGGTGGAGTAATTGGAAGCGGTCTTGTAATTGAATCTGGTATTCTAACTACTGTATTTAATGTGTGGTCGTTTGGGTTGCGATACGTGATTTTGTGACTGTCGACTTCAGAATACGGTATTTCCACCCATGTGTATTCCACGACCCTTTCAAAGCACGCCAATATTGGCGTTATATAGAACCGTTGCGGAAGGGTCCTCCCCCGAATCGCCTCGATATCTCCATCTCCCCCGATCCCTCTCTTCTCCCCGACGACTGTCCCTCCCGGGATCGCCTCCTCCCCTGTCTCCCTTCGCCGCCGCCTCCTCCCCTGTCTCCCTTCGCCGCCTCCACTGCTCCTCATTATTCCTATTCCCAATCTGGCGACTAGGGCTTCGATATGGATCAAGAGAAACAAGAGAATTCATAACAATTAATAGATAAAATTCATATATTGATTCAATGGGTCAAAGACACATATGACCTATTTTTTTAGTGTAGAATCTCAAGACAACACGTAGATGAGTCACGAGCACGAAGTACCAACCCTTACGAGCGGAGAGGACCGAGGGAGGAGAACAGAGGGTTCAAGAGAGAGGGGACCGGGAGAGGAGAAGAGGGGGTTCCTTCGGAGCGATCAGGGGAGTCGGGGCAAAAAAGTGGCTGTGTGGATTCTGAATCTCACCAATTTTGGCGACTTTTGGAGGTCCGTCAAATAAACAGGCAGAGAATACCACATTTAGACTATGACAATTGACAGAAACACATACAGCTATCCAAACAACGCAATTACTTCCAGTAGTTGAAATATAGGAATTAAATACAATACTGCCACGAACTACCTCACCCAAATGACCCCTAGGAGTATAGAACCGGTCTTGCTATGTATACGGATCGTGGAGTTATTTTAGAATCTGAGGTTGTTATCTCATCTATAAGAGTCCTAAAATTGTATGTCTTTTGAAAGGCAACAAAAATAAGAAATGGAGTCCATCCCATCTTCTGTCTCTCCGTCGGCTTTGCTTTGCTCGTCACCGCCTCGTCTTCTGTACTTAATACTAGCGAAGGATCCATTGCAAAAGGCAACAGGTGGTATCAGAGCCTCGGCGCTAGTATATGCCAAAGTATATGCCGAAGTCGATGGAGCCCGATTGTTGCTGCTGCAGAAGGCCGGCAACGTGACACTCCACTACCCGGTGCTCACGAGGAGCAATTATGCAACATGGTCGCTAAAGATGAGGGTCAATCTGCAGGCCCAGGGTGTGTGGGCAGTAGTTGAGAGAGACGGGGACGAAGAGCGTCAAGATAGAATGGCCCTCGCGGCCATCTTCCAAGCAGATCCGGAGGAGATGCTCCCCATGCTGGCTGAGAAGGATTCAGCCAAGGAGGCATGGGAGACGCTGAAGACAGTGCACATGGGCACGAAACGTGTCTGACAGGCAAAGGTGCAGACCTTGAAGACGGAGTTCGAGGCAATCCACATGAAAGACAATGAGTCAGTGGATGACTTTGTGATGCGACTGACAGGGATCGTCAACGACATACGTGCACTGGGCGACAAGTTGGAAGAAGTCCATGTCGTCAAGCGCTTCCTCCGGGCTGTCCCAACTAGATTTCTACAGATCGAGACTTTGATCGAGCAGCTAGTTGATTTCAAGACTCTCACCGTGGATGACCTTGTTGGCCGCCTCAAGGTCCACGAGGAGAGGTTGCGTGGGCACGGAGATAAGGATGAGCAGCAACACTTGTTGCTCACACAGGCAGAGTGGGAGGCATGAACCAAGAAGAATGGAGGAAATGAATCCAGCTTGGGTTCAAAGGGCCTAGGCAGCAACGGCAGTGATGGTCGTGGCCATGGTCGGGGTCACAGTCGTGGCCGCGGGCACGACAGGGGGGGCCGAGACAACACCTCACCACGTCGTGACGGTGAGAACTCTCGTAGAGACAAAAGCAAGGTGAAGTGCTTCACATGTGAGAACTATGACCACTATGCATCTGAATGTCGTAGCAAGAAGCGTGACGAGGAGACGAACCTCGCACGTGTGCATGATGACCATCCTGTACTCATGATGGCTATGTCGATGGAAGAAGCACCCAATGTGGTGGTGCTCAATGAAGACAAGGTTGTTCCAAACCTTCTCACGGATGGTGAAGATGGCAAAGACACAGATCTATGGTACCTTGATAATGGTGCAAGCAATCATATGATTGGAGATCGATCAAAGTTCAAGGAGCTTGATGAGAGTATTCACGGGCATGTGAAATTCGGTGATGATTTTATGGTTGAAATAGAGGGAAAGGGCTCTATTCTATTTCAGTGCAATATCGGTGATCAACGTCTACTGACCCAAGTATATTACATCCCTAGACTTAAAAGCAATATAATTAGTCTTGGTCAGATGACCGAAGATGGTAGCAAGGTTGAGCTTGCTGGCCCATTCTTAAGGGTATTTGACAGGAACGATATCCTATTGTTCAAAGTGAAGTGGTCATCTAATTTCTTATACAAGTTAATGCTTGAGACCGGTCAGCCGACGTGCTTGTTGACATCACTCAACGATCCATCTTGGTTGTGGCATGCTAGGCTCAGGCATGTGAACTTCTATGCGCTCAAGATGATGGGAGAGAAGAATATGGCACTCGGGCTTCCAAAGACCGAACATCCACACTAGCTATGTGAGGGTTGCCTTGTAGCAAAGCAAGCGAGATTGTCATTCCCTGCACAAGCAATCTTCCACGCCAAGCATCCACTGCAACTGGTCCATGCTGACATGTGTGGCCCGATCACAACCGCTTCACTCGCTGGTAACAAATATTTTCTTTTACTCATTGATGATTATACTCGTTGGATGTGGGTGTACATGATTAAGGCAAAAGGAGATGCACTAGACACATTTAAGAGATTCAAAAAGCTTGTTGAAAATGTATATCAACTCAAAGTGAAGATATGTTGTCTACCTTCGACATGTTGTCTACCTTCTAAACCGTCTTCCAACGAAAGTGATGGGCGATCACACTCCTTATGAAGCATGGACCGGTAAGAAGCCTAACCTAGACCATCTAAGGGTATTTGGTTGTATGGCACATGTAAAGATTGCAGGACCACACTAAAAGAAGCTCGATGACCGGAGTGCGCCAATGGTGTACCTTGGCGTCGAAGACGGAAGCAAAGTACATCGCTTGTTTGATCCTCGACGCGGCAAGCTTCATGTAAGTAGAGATGTTGTGTTTGAGGAAGGAAGGAAGGGAGATTGGACCAACATAGATGGCAAAGACACACCAGCTACATTGGAGTCCTTTGTGGTTGACGGAGAGACCACCCAATCGCTTCCGGGATTGCCGCCGAGGTCGTCACCACCGCCGGGATCGTTGTCGGGGTCATCACCACCGCTGGGATCACCGCCGGGGTCATCGATACCAACGGGATCATTGTCGGGTCGTCGCCGCCGTCAGGATCGCCGCCGGTGATGTCGCATGCTGCATCCAGCCTCACACAAAGGAGCGTAACACCAACTGGAAACAACGTGTCACATGGGACAACAGAACCGTCAAGCATAAGGGTGGCATCCTCGTCGACGCAAAACTCCATTCCTTCTTATCATGTACCGCAAGAGACTCCCAGCGGGTCTTTGACCGACGAAGGCCCAAAGAAGTTTCGTTCTCTCATTGACATTTACGCAGAAACGCATGAAGTAGATTCAAGTGCAGATGAGATGCTAGCTTTGATTGCCGAAGAGCCAACAAACTATCACGATACAACTGATAATATTGCATGGCGGGAAGCCATGCAGAAGGAGCTAGAGGCTATAGAAAAGAATAAAACTTGGGCTCTTACAGATCTTCCCCAAGGTCACAAACCTATTGGGTTGAAGTGAGTATATAAAGTAAAGCAAGATAGTGATGGAAATATCACCAAATATAAGGCATGACTGGTGGCAAAGGACTACGTACAGCAGAAAGGAGTTGATTTTGATGAGATATTTGCCCCGGTGGCTAGACTAGACACTGTGAGGATGATTCTTGCTATTGCCGCTCAGCGCCACTGGGAGGTGCATCATCTTGACGTCAAATTAGCCTTCCTAAATGGTGACCTCCATGAAGAAGTTTATGTCGCTCAGTCCGAAGGCTTCATCGTCAAGAACCAAGAGCACAAGGTGTACATGTTATTCAAGGCTCTCTATGGCCTACGTCAAGCACCAAGGGCATGGAATATGCATTTGGATAAGAGTCTAAGAGAACTCAAATTTGTAAGGTGTACTCAGGAGCAGGATGTGTACACGAGGAACAGTGGTTCAGATGTGCTCATAGTAGGAGTGTACGTTGACGATTTAATTGTCACTGGTACAAGCATGGATGGGATCATGGTGTTCAAGCAGCAAATGATGAAGGAGTTTGAGATGAGCGATCTCATCCTATTGACCTACTATCTTGGGATCGAGGTGGAGCAGAACCGAGGTTGTATCACGCTGAAGCAATCAGCCTATGCAAAGAAGCTTCTGAAAGTGTTTGGGATGGAAGAGTGCAACCTAACAAAGTATCCCATGGAGCCGAAGGTGCAACTTGGGAGAGATGATGAAGGGACACCGGTGGATCCAACAAAATACAGACGTGTAGTTGGATGCTTACGATATTTAACTCACCCGGCCTGATTTGGCTTATGCAGTCGGGCTGGTAAGTAGGTTTATGGAGAAACCAACTGCAGTGCATTACCAAGTTGTCAAACAAATACGTTGCTACGTGAAGGGATCAATCGGCTACAAACTTGTGTATCATAAAGTCTAAGGAAATGAGGAACTGGTCGGATTTACAGACAGTGATCTTGCTGGTGATATTGTTGATAGAAAAAGCACTAGCGGAATGGCCTTTTACCTCAGTGGTAACTTGATCACATGGGCATCACAAAAGCAGAAAACTGTGGCATTATCCTCATGCGAAGCTGAGTTTATGGCAGCAACTGCAGCTGCGTGCCAAGCATTGTGGCTAAGAAGCTTGTTTAGTGAGATGACCGGGAGTGAAGCAAAGATAGTCACCGTCTATGTGGACAATAAATCTGCAATCACATTAATCAAAAACCCGGTGTTCCATGGTAGAAGTAAGCACATCACACTCGCTTCCACTTCATCCGCGAGTGCGTCGAGCGGGGTCAGATCAAAGTAGAGTACATATGCACCGGAGAGCAACGTGCAGATGTCCTAACAAAGGCCCTTGCCAGAGTTAAGTTTGGAGAAATGCGGGAGCTGCTCGGCGTGAAGAACACTTCGCCAAGTCAGGCTTAGGGGGGAGTCTCTGTTAGTAGTAAGCCCAACTTGTATGTAAGTCGTGACCAGTTTGAGTTGTTGTGTTGGTGCGTGCTTGTGCATGTTATCTCATGTATAAGAGTCCTAGTATTGTAAGTCTTTTGAAAGACAACGAAAATAAGAAATTGAGTCCCATCCCATCTTTTGTCTCTCCGCCCGCTTTGCTTTGTTCGTCGGCGCCTCGCCTTCTGTACTCAATACTACTCAATACTAGCGTAGGATCCATTGCAAAAGCCAACACTTCTGACGTCTAACCTGCAATTCCAGGAGCCTTGGAATGGGAAAGGTCATCATCACCTTCAGCCAGATGCCACAACGGCACATGGTGGCAGCAGCTGGCAACAACCTTAGGGAGAAGGCGTCGTTCCAACACCAAATTAATTGGGGCGTCAACATCCACTTTAAAGCTGTGTTTGATCGGATTCACCAAGTAGCCGCGCGCCTGTCAGATAGATAGGGCCGGGAATCTTTTTCTATTCGGCGGACAAGATCTAGAATGTTACGGCAGAGAGAGGCGATTCGTCCCCAATCACTAGCTAGCTAGCAGCTGCCACTGAAATCGGAGGAAGATAAACCAGAGGCTCTACCACTTTAGCTTATTCTCTCCTTATCACAAACCACTCACACTCATACTATCTAGATAATAACATAATGACGACGCAGCACTACGACGACGACGATGATGATGATGCTAAGTTGATTAATACATATGCCGATGACAAACACCAATTAATTAGTTAATTAAATCGTCAGCTCCTTCTATATATTTTATTCTACTGCATGCAAGGCCAAAAAAAAACATGAAAACAACGGAAAGAATGCACAGTCCATTATATATCAGAAATTTAATTTGCCTAGCTACTTGATTGTGTCATTACTCTTTTTTAGGAAAGAATCTCACAACTATATATATTTGGCTGAGAAAATACTCTCTATCAAATATTGTCTGCAGCTTTGAAAATTCCTGAAATTAAGTACTTCCGGAATATAATTTTGGACAAGGACAAATATATCGGATATTAGATATCCCGCTTTAATTCCTATATCTCGATGTAGTTTGGATTTTGAAATGGCTGGTGCATGTTTATTTCAAATGACATTCCAATCTAACAGAATGAATGCAGTTTGAATTTCTGAAAACGGCTGTAATGTGCTTGTTTTAAGTATACATGAATCTGGAGTTTGAGTTTCTGTAATGGCATGGCTGTAGCATTCTGGTTCGACTGTATGAATGGAGTTTGACTTTCTGAAATGGCTGTGGCATACTTTTTTCAAGTATGAATGATGAACGATGTTTGCCAAGTACGGTTGCATAGCATTAAAATATAGACTCTGTTAAATATTATCTGAAGTTTTAAAACTCCTGAACGTACTTCTATGGTAGTAGGTAATATTCTGGACAAGGAGAAACCTGCTTGATCTTGAATACACTTCAACGATCAGATATTATATCTGTTTTTAATTCCTACATTTCAATGCCACCTTCGGGTTGGGACATGAATAAATGACTATTTAGAATCAGATTGAATTACTAAATGGCTGTTTAGAGCGATGCACCTTGACAAAATTCACAACTTGGAAAACTCCTTGACATTCACACCTTGGTTAAATAGAGGGGATTTTAGTATCATCAGAAATAACACAAAAACATTCAAGACACGTCCATAACGCTCATCGAATCAATGCAAACTAGCCATATTAGAAAAAAAAACATACTGGCCATCAAACTTGGGTTTGAAAAAGCTTTTGAAAATATGAACATGAATTTTAGCATCTATATGAAAGGCTATAGATTTTCAAATAGATGGATAAACTGGATCAATCTTGGATTAACACCTGCCACTTCTCAACCACCATTAACGTGGCGCCTTTTGAATATTTCAAGAGTTTAATTGGTCTCCGTCAAGGGGACCCACCATATCATTATCTTTTCATTCTAGTCACTTCAGTCCTCACTAGGAAGATCAAATTAGGGATACAAAATGGACTAATTTCACCCCATAGTGAGTGTAAGGAAAATATAGTTCAATATTTTGATTACACTATCACTTTCATAGACCGAAGTGACACAAATGTAACCAACACTATTTGTATCTTCGGGATATTCTCATACATCTTTGGTCTCTAAACAGATCTCCACATATTAGTAATTATCAGAACACATGTCAACATAAACGATATTAAACGTTACCAATCACTTCTCAATTGTAAGGTTGACAATTTTCCTCTCACCTGCATGAGCTTCCTAGTTTCACCATACTCCTTACCAAAAATCACCTGGAATCCGATCAACACTAGCTAGACTCAATAATCGCCTTTCCTCCTCGAAGACATATTATCTCAACCTTGTTGGTAGACTTACTCTCCTCAACAACTCACTTACTTCAGTTACCACCCATTTTCTTAGTTATATTTTCCTACCATCACACATACATGAATTCATCGACCATAGTAGAATAAATTTTCTCTGGAAACATATGGGGCATAAGATCCACATGGCCCAATGGGACAATATATTTGCTCAAAAAATAGATGGAGGCTAGGGAATTATGTACATCAAATCCATGCCTTATGTTTGATAAACAAGATTAATGTGACACTTTTCTCAGATAGAAAATGTATTTTGAAAGTACTAGTGCTAGATAACTACTATCGATATAAAAATGCATGTAAAAAAACATCAACATGCATCCCCTTTTAGAGATACATCAACCGTCACATTTACATCATCGAAAGTTGTATTAATACTCCACCAAACATTGCAAGTAACACAATTTTGCACATATCTCTGGTAATATGGGCAGATCATCCAACAACAAAGCATTCAGACATACCTCCCATACTCTTTATCACACATCACTATTGGTAAATCTTTACAACTAATAGGAAGGAACCACAACAACCTTCTTAAGAAAAAATTCATGGACTTATTCCCATCCGAAACACAATAAGGCATCCCTCAACATCTAGAAACTAACATCAACAAATGTATCACTTGGATATGGGGAACCTCATACTTACCCAAAAAATCTTACTCAACTAAAAGTTCTCATTTGTCTTATTTGGTATGAAAAATCCTCACTGATTAGAATATTCATAAGAGAGGATTTAAGGTCCATCCATCTATCTACTCTGCAACCAACTGGAAAAATCCACTCAACACCTTTTATTAAACCGTCTCGTAACCATTTATTTGATATACCACTACTTCCATATCAATACTATACTTTACCATAATCTATAGACATAGGACATATGTTTTCTATATCTAAGCCAAAACACCCATACACTTATCAATACAAAAACACTTATGTTATCATCGATATGGACCATTTAGATTTACAGAAATTATAGAAGGTTTAAAGAAAATAAGTATGACAACATTAGACTTATCAAAAATCCCATAATTCATATCATCTATTTTAATATGCAGATTTACAGGATTGATGTAGCCCTGTTTTAGGGCTCCATCTTGCACCTTTTTGTACTTTTATCACATCTAAACAAAGTAGATTGCAAGTTAATTTCCCCAATATGTTTATCATTGCCACATGTGCTTATGGACATTCTTTGTGTTATTTTCAGGTACTTGGACAATACTTTGTATGAACGAGAGAGAAGGAAGGAGTCCTAGGGTTCCTCCACTCATGGAGGGGTCCAAAGAAGGCCCCAAGAGATCCCTCAACCTACCCCAATGGCCAAGATTCGACCTCAAGCAAAGAAGTCCTTTGATAATGAAGTTTGAAGCTATTTTAGCACTTGAAGACCCCAACACGGCCGTGGTGCCAAGGAACGACCATTCTGGCAATTACATAAAAGTTACAGGTTGATTGACAAATCGTATGAAACTTTGACATTTGACTATGATCTTGGTTGAATTCCGAGGTTGAAATTTCTTTTGAGGATAAAAGGATGTGAGAACATACTTTCTCTCTCCTCTAGTATACACATTCTTTCTCATCAAGTGGCCTCTTACTTAATTGAACGTCAATTTTTAGTTTGAATGTTGTGGTACTCCAAATTGATCACACCAATGACTAATTTGACAATATGTGACTTTAATTTGAGAATTGAGGCAAGTATTTGATGAATGCCTATTCATCCCTTTTCAAATTGCATCTGTTAAGTCTTTGCCTATAATTTTATCCTACTTTTGCCAAATTTTTGGAAGTAATTGCAATTTACTTGCTTTTGACCCATTATTTAGAATTCTTATCATTTCTCTCATATTTTACTGATTCCAACCCCATTTACATTTCCTCAACTTCATAAGAGAATATATTGCTTCATTACTTGGAAATAAAATTAACAAGGACTTAAATTACAAATTTTCAAGTATCTCAGTACATCAGTTGAGCAATTAAATCTATGAGTTGATCGACTCACTCACTCAAACAAATACATTCTAGAACTCCAATTGGCCGTTTCATGGTGTCAATCCTTCAACTCAACGTTCTAATCATCGTCTGAACTGACCAATTCAGCAGATGAAATGAGTGAATAGTACAACAAATTGGTCGACTCAGAAGTCTGAATCGGGCGTTTTGAAGTTTTATGAGGCCGACTCAATTCCTTGAAGATGAGTCTTGGTCAAAAGAAAACCGTCACCCTTTTTTTAGGGTTTTGAATTGCTTCCCTGGGCCCACACACCCATGAATATGAGTCAGGTGACTCATGACATGAACAGATTGATTCGTGAAATGCAAAAAAATTTCATAGTGCCTCCAACCAGTTTTATTATAGGGCTTCCACCCCTCCTTCCCCTATAAAGGGAGGGGGGACTCCACAAGGAAAGGGATCCCGATTTTCGTATCTTGCTATTAGTTTTTAGCACTTGTTTACTTTCTTACTTTGCAATTCTTGAATCTTGTACTCTTCTTTGTTCAACAAAATGTCTAGTTCAATTCTTGTTCTTGGTCTTCTTATTTTGGACAAGAAATTAAGAAAGGCAACCATTTTATTATCACTAGACCATAGTCCTTTCTGGATTCTTCCCTCTTTACTAGTTTATGGATTCCTTTCTTCCTTCCTTTATTACTTCTTTAATTTTTATGGATAGTGAGTAGTTCTTCATATCGGGGCATGGGGAGTAGCTCCATAGCCATATATGATCAGATAGATATCTATATGATAAAACTTGAAAGATTGTGTTTGTTTAAATTATCACATGACTTAAATGACTTGATCTCTTATTTTTGTCAAATTTAGTCTTAGGTGATAAGATCTCAAACCCCAAGGCTTAGAAAAACCAAACGAATGCATACATCTCAGAAGGAGCTTTGTTGGGATGGTCGAGCAAGGATCAACAAATACTAGGATCAATTCATTTGTGGGAAGTTCAACTTTTGTAAATCAAATACTAGGATCAATTCATTTGTGGGAAGTTCAACTTTTGTAAATGTACTTGAGAATGTTTTCAAGTGCCTTCATCTAACTAGTTTTCTCTTCATATATTTCTTCATCTAGTTTGGCGTGGGATATGGTTGCAAAACACATTACCCTAATATACTTATCATCAAATCAAATCTCAAATTTCCAATCGCTCATTTTCCAACCGCCCTTTCTCTTTCTTGAAATTTAATTATGCTCATAGGTAATATTTCTTACTTGTTCTTAGTGTAACTCTCTCTTATCAAACTGCCCACCCCCATGTTTCTAATACTACAAAAACAAGAGTAATTTAGGGAACCAATGAATTTAGGGATTTAATTTTCAGAACTGTGGTGTTTACCAAGGGAATAAGTACAAAAACTTGAATCAAGCACCACAAATGCAACAAAATGCTCCCATACCCTCCCCCAATGATAGGATAGCAGTTCCAGAGTAGATCATCCTTTCACAACAGGACTAATGCTCAACTGGCTCAACTTCTAGCCAGCCAAAGACCTCCTACCGACACTTTGACCTAACATTTTGAAAATAACCTGAAACACCCTAAACAACTTAAGGTCATCTCCACACATTATAGGAATCAGTATGCTCCTTTCCCTCCTGTAGAGAAGCCACTAGTTGTACAGTTAAGATTTGAAGATGATGACATTGTATTTGTTTAAAAAGGACATTCAGAAGAATCCATTGACCACCATGCTGATAAAATCCCTATCCCTAAATCTCCAAATGAGGTAGCTAATGAAACTGAGATTTCAATTCACAAACCTCATCCACCATATCAGGCCCTTCTTATACAAACTAGAGAAGATGTTAGATTCATGAAATTTAGAGATGCCATGAAAAAAATTCATGTGAACATTTCCTTTTTATACGCTCTTGTCAACATGTCTGCCTGGTCTAAGTACATGAAAACTCTATTGACTAGGAAGTACACCATCCATGAGTATGAGACTATGAAACTTTCAAGAACCACATATGATATCATCCTTAACAAGATGTCTACAATATAAAGACCCCCACTCCTTTGGGAATGGGTGTTATCTAGGCAACAATGCTTGTAGAAAGGGTCTTGCAGACTTAGACACAAGTACTTCAATCATGCCTTATAGTCTATGCAAAAGACTAGGATTTTTTGACATGCTTCCTAATGTCATGACTATCCAGTTAGTAGACTCGTCCATGACAAAACAAATTGGCATTTTGAAGATATACATGCAAATGTTGGGAAGGACGCCTATGTTCCATGTGACTTTGTTATCATGGATATCAAGGGATACTTGCATTATTCCCTCATTTTTGGTTGTCCCTTTATAGACAGTGCCCAACCTTTAATTGATGTTGAGGTCAGAACCATCCTTTAAATTCTTGGTAGAAAACCTTATAGTTCTATTTTTTCAAAAGTATGAAGAGACTGAGCTTTCAAGAGGAAGTCTATTGCCTATATCGTGTTGAAAAGCTTTTCTAATTGAAACGAGAGTGGGAATTATTTGAGGACCCCCTTCATGCTTCCCTCGTGGCCCTACCTGAGTTTGACCTTGATGATGAGCAATTAGGTCAGTGTAGATCTCATCTAGAGAATTATGAGGAAGTTCCTCATGCTGAATTCAAGGACCTTAAGATGATCTCTCTTCTAGAAGAGAAGCCTGAACCCCCCAAATACCCAAATATGAAACCCTTCCTAGAAAGAATCAAATATGTCTTTCTTGATGAACAATAAATCTGTCATGTCATAATCAATTTTGACCTTAATTTTGAGAAAGAGGACAAGCTTGTGACTGGGCTAAGGAAAAGAATAGCTGCATTGGGTACAAAATTATTGAGCTAAGAGGGGTAATTAAACTGTTTGCATGAATAAAATCCCCATGGTAGATGAGTATAAGCCATCCCTGGACCCTCAACACAAACTAAATCCAAACATGAAGGAAGATGTCTGATTATAGATTATCAAACTTTTGACTACATGAATCATCTATGAGATCTTGGACTCCCCACAGGTGAGTCATGTCCAAGTGGTACCAAAGAAAAGGGGGACCAACTATTATGAAAAACAACAATGATAAGCTCATCCCCATTTGTACTATTACAGGATGGAGGGTGTGTATTGACTATAGAAAGTTGAATACGACCATTAGGAAAAATCATTTCTCTCTTTCCTTCCTAGATCAAGTACTAGAGTGTCTTGCCCATCAAGAGTATTTTTTTCTCTATAAGGTTATTTTGGTTTTTATCAGATCCCCATTCATCCAGAAGATTATGAAAAGACCACCTTCATTTTCCTTTTGGCACCTATGCATTTTGGAGAATGCCCTTCGTTCTATGTAATGCCCCCACCACCTTTCAGTGGTGCATATCTGCTATTTTTCTGGGTTAAATGAAACTCTTATGGAAGTTTTCATGGATGACTTCTCCATTTATGGAGATAGTTTTGATTCTTCCCTAATAAAACTATCCCTAGTCCTAGAAAAGTTTGAAGAGTCACACTTAGTTTTGAATTTGGAAAATGTCACTTCATGGTCACAGAAGGAATTGTCTTGGGACATAGTGTTAGCAATCAAGGAATAGAAGTGGATAGAATGAAGATTGAGGTCATTACCAAACTTACCCCTCTTATTTACATCAAGGACATATGTTCCTTTCTTGGGCATGTTGAGTTTTACCGACAAGTCATCTGACTTTCAAAAATCACCAAGCCTCCCACCAACCTTCTCTAGAAGGATGTTCCCTTTGCTTTTTACCTGGCCTACATGGCTAGTTTCCTTAGCTTGAAGGATGATCTCACCTCTACCCCCATCATCCATGCATTGGATTGATCTCTGCCCTTTGAAATCATGTGCAATGCCAATGATTATGCTATCAGTGCTATTGTTGGACAACGAGTTGACAAGAAACATCATGTCATATACTATGCATTCAAAACCTTAGATGATGCACAACATAATTACACCATAAATGAGATGGAAATGTTACCCATTATCTATGACTTTGACAAGTTACGATGGGTCCAAGGTGGTCTTATACACATACAATGCAACCATTCTCTACTTAATGATCAAAAGGATGCTAAACCTTGACTCATTTGATGGATCCTTTTACTATAGGAATTTGACTTAGAATTCTTGATAGAAAAGGATATGAAAATATTGTTGCTTACCATTTAGCCACCTTTGTTTGTGTCATGATGATGGAATTACAATTTATGATTCAATATCATATGATAAATTGGTTAAGGTTGAATCTCAATACCCATGGTTTGCTAAATATGTTAATTATCTCATGGAAAGTGTCCTACATCCTGATTGCAATGGACATGCTAAGGAAAAAAATTACATGATGTTAGGATATTTTATTGGGATGACCCTTATCTTTTTAGTTTGTGTGTAGATGATCTTTATCACAGATGTGTCACTGAGGAAGAGGCTCACGATATCCTCAAACAATGTCATTCTGACCCCACTCCAGGGCACATGAGCTTTAAAAAGACTACTAGAAATGTGCCCTAGTCTTGGTGCTTGTGGCCCATATTATCTAAAGATTATTATGAGTTTTCCTTAGCTTGTGATCAATTCCATAGGACTAGAAACACTTCTAAGAGAAATCAAATGCCAATTACTTCTTGGCAATATATTAAGATCATTGACATGTGGGGAGTGGATTATATGGGGCCCTTTCCTTCTTCTTGTGGGTTTTCATGTACCTGCTGGCCGAGGATTATGTTTTGAAATGGGTAGAATCCATCCCCACCAAAACCTATGAATCCAAATCCATCGTGAGCCTTTTCAAAGGTACCATCTTCCCTAGGTTCGGGGTGCCTCATACCATGATTTTTGATGGAGAATCACATTTCTTATAGAAAAACTTTAAGTCCTTTCTTAGAAAATATGGTGTCCACCACAAGGTTGCCTTGCCTTACCACCCTCAGACTAGTGGCCAAGTCAAGGTTTCAAATTACCAAATCAAATCCATTCTGGAGAAAACTATCAATCATACTAGGAAAGACTAGGTGCTGAAAATCAATGATGCCTTGTGGGCATATGGAACACCTTATAAAAAACCCTTACACACCAACTCCCTTCTAGTTGATCTATGGGAAATCCTACGATCTCCTGTTGAAATGGAACACGAGGCTAGCTGGGCTATCAAGTGACCATTCTGCAATAGGAAAGAACCATTTTCTCCAGATGCAAGACTTAGAGGAACTTAGGATGACAACCTACAAAAATGATAGGATTTACTAAGACAACCAAATTATGGCATGATGGCCATATTAGGTTAAAAGACATTCAGTAGGGTGATCATTTCCTAGTTTATAATTCCAAGTTGATGTTTTTCCCTAGAAAAATCAAATCTAGATGGTATGGCCCCCACCCTGTAAAGTGTGCCTATCCACATGGCACCTTTCTTCTTTGGGATAAATGGAAGGGTGAATTTTTCATAATAGGACATAGTCTTAAGAGGCACATCACTATTGAAGACTTCATGAAATCTGGAGCACATCACCTTCCTATTCCTAAAGATTTAGAATTAAGTGATCGTCCACCCCACCTAATCCTGAGCTAGAATCGATTCCATGAACACACATGTTGAGCCTTCGATGTAAAATTGGGAGCTCATTTGGAGGCAACCCAATATCTTTTTTTATTGAAACTTGTTTTATTTTATTTTCAGTTTCTTTATTGCAATTTATATCTAAGACTTACTCTATTTTAGGTTTCTAGTTCAATTCTAAAAAAAATGGGTCGATCGATTGATCACCTGGCCTGCCGATTTAGTTTGGCTTTTTATTTGAAATTCAAAATGCTTCAGTTACCCCTCAAGACATGTGAATCGGATAATCCATGTTGTGAGTCAATCCACTATGGCTTGCAAAGGGTGATTCAAATGGGCACTTGACTAGAGGGCCAAATCCCTTTAAATCCTCCCTCCCCGTGACAAGAAAATTGAGCAACTCAAATAATGACTTGACCGACTCACAATTCGCAAACCTGCTATAAAGATAAGCCAAACATGGGGGTCAAATCATCCATCATCAAACCCCCCGAGCTTCCCCCTCCTTATCCACACTCTACCGTTGATCTCTTCCTCCTAGGAACTCCTCTTCTCACCAGCATAGGACCAACACCGACAACCTCCTCTTCTCCCCAGTGAGATGACCATTTTGCACCACCAGCTGGGCGAAACACATGCATGCCACCTCCCTTCTAGCACTGGTAGCACCTGACTCACCCACAAATAGGCCTCCTCTTCCCCTACTTCTTCTTCCTCACTGGCAAACTGCACCTACTCCTCTCACCAAGTGAGTCAGTCGATTTTCACCAGGAGATAGGCAATTCAACCACCACATTTGCTTCTTTTCCACACCGACGAGTCAATCGGTTTGGGTGGGGCAATCCAAGGTCCACAATTGTAGATCATTGTTGCTTGAGTTAAGTGACTCAGGAAAAAACCAAGTGACTCGACTATCCAGAAGAACATTTCCACCATAGTGGATCAATCGACTCATGTATTAAGTCAGGTGATCCAAGGCTAAAACATCAAGACCATGTCTCAGGAAGGTTCACGTAGGGGCTTCTGCATTTGTCTATTCAAGAGAAATCCCCTACCAAGGAAATTGTCTCCCGCAACCCCCCTCATCACTCAAGCTCCAGAGTAGGAATCCACATATGGGAACCTACAAGTGAATCCTCACTTGATATCATTGAAGAGGCATTTGCTGACCTCGAGGAAGTAGATGAGCTCCTCTGTGAGGTAGAAGCTATCAAAGATTCCCACCATGATCCATACTCAAACATTCCACGCCCACCGCGTATTTCTCGCCGGCCAAGCAACTATGTTCAGGTCATTGACGATGACCGTGAGGGGTGTTTTGCCGTGATGTTCACCATTGGCACCACTCTTCCAAGATGGGCTTCCAGTGAAGCTCTCACCACCCTCAACATATAGGACTCGATCAACCAGATCCTTCACAAAAACCATTTCCTTGAGTTCCCCATCAGATCCTCTCCATTTTTAGCTACCTCACTTTTGAGTTCATGAATACATTTTGCCGTCTCCACTACACACAAGGGAACTCCAATTGTATGATCCAGATTTTTGGGGAGGACATAGAAGTATCCACCAGGAAGATCACGTCACTCATCCTCGATGGTGGTGATGGTTCTTGGCTATCATGTTATATGGTGCGCTCTCATTCCACGTATCAGAATAGGTATAGCCAGGAAAGTTTTGGGCCCACATTACTGGACTACCCCCCTCTCTGCCAAGGGGATGCAAAGCCTCCAGTATCCATAACTTGGTCATACAATACCTTCACCGGATCATGTCCTGCACTATCTATAGTAGGTCAGGCACTCAAGGCACCATCACCTAGATAGATCTATACACCTTATGGTGTCTTTTTCATGATGAGCCGATGAACTAGGGGGATGCCATCTTAGAGCACATCAGCACTAATGCAAGCCACAACACAACATCATCCTTCATAATTGGCCATATTGTTTTTAGATTCACTCATATTCCCTTCCATGTGATCGAGTTTAAGGGGACTCATCACCTTATTGACATTCCATACCTAAAGGTGGGCCAAGTTATTCGCTACAGTGCCTACCAAGTCATATTTTATCTTGTATTGAAGGACTCCAATTTCCACCTTGAGCTTCCCACCATGCCAATCTCACAACAACAAACCTTAATTATGACATGCCCGACCTACCAACGCGTATCCCAAGGTTCAATCTTGAGAACCCCATTCAAGAGGGTGTCATCCCACGACCCACCACCCATCGACAAATTACCTCCATGGAGGTAAATGATGATGAGTTTGGACCTCCTCCTCAATCTTGACGTCATAACCAAATTCACACTACATATGATACATGTGCTAACAAGCCTTATGGCTTCTATGATATTCAGGAGCACCTGGACCAGATTCAACATAAGCCCCATTGTCAGGGACATCATCTTAACCATATCTACCTTATGCAGTGTTCTTAGAAGTCCTATCATGTTGAATGCAGCCACTACACCCCTTCTGGACCATCCTACACATAGTATGGGGCCTACCAATCATATCCCAACCCCAACTTGTAATATTGGGGCTATTACTACTATGAGCCTCCTTCCTCTTCTGCTACTTCACCGCCTCGATCTCCACTACTGCAATGATTTTCTTCCCTTCATCTCGGGTTTGGAATTTTATCGGGATGAGCAAAATTCTAAGTCTAGGGTGGAGGTGGGTGGTATTTACCAATTCCACCCCCTATCTTCCTTTCCTAGCATATCTTTTTGTCATATTTGTCTTGCATGTAGTCTTCTTTCTCAAAAAGTTAGTTGCTTTTGTTCCTTAAAATTGGCCCTTATCTAGTCAGCTAGATGAATAGATTGTTTGAATCAATGTACCTCCTTAGAATGCAGTAAACCTTCTTTGTAAATCATTTTTACAAATTGCATTATTATAACTCACCATGTAACCTAGGACCCCAAACTAGAATCACTCCTTGGAAATGTTGGCAAGCCTTATTGCATTGATAAAAATAAAACATAAAATTTCTCTATTTTTAACCTATAGAGAAACTTGTTATATCTATAGTATAATGTGTTGACATGAAGAGTCGAACTAATATAATGACACTCCCTGAAAGAAAGAAAAAAGTATTAGCAAGGGACCAGACTTCTTCCACCATCTTCATTCCCATCACCTCAGAAAATATAAATCAAAACCACATTATGACAAACCTCAAGTCCAGGGTGGCATGATCACCCCCCTCTCAGCATTTCTTACATACCCCTCATAAATTTAAATGGGGCATTGTGATAATCTGACTTTTCTCTCTCCTAAGTTATACTTATTTTCTCTCATCAAATGGATTTTTATTCAATTTTATATCCTAGGTGTGGTGACAGTTTAACCAGGTCACAACAATGCTCAATTTCACTATATGTACATTAATTTGTAAGTTTGAACCATGCATCATTTTGTAATATGTTACCATATTGTAAATGCAATATAAACTTTTATGTATGATCTTTATACTCTCTAATGTATATCAAGATGTACATAATTCAATTCTAAATCCAAAGATGCAAGAATCACCCTAATCAGAAATTTGTAGCCCAAGTTATGGTACATTAAAGTTGCCTTTATTTTGATCACACTTTAATTGATTTCTTTGGTTTGCACCCCTTATTGGGACCAATATGATGTGTGCAACCCATTTGAGTGGGTGCCTCTCCTTCTCCTAACCCTAAAGAGACATCTTTTCTCGATCATTGGATCAGAATCTAATGAAACCAGACTTATCACCTTCCTTGGTCCGTACAAGGTCCCTGCTGCTATAGCAGTGCGACCAATTAGCTTCGTTCTTAGCACTTTGATCAAATTGCCTAGCTAGAACTTCCCATATAAATTGCCTCTTTAATTACCCTTCCTTTCTGCACCTTTCATGCCCTAAATCACCCTCAAACCGCTTCTTCTTCTCCTTCCTATTATCCAGCGCCGCCCCAAGGAAGGGACCAAGCCCCTTCATGTTCGTGCCTGATAGCCAAATATGAAGTGAGGGTCGACCCAACGAGGATCCTCTAAGCGTCGACAGCTATTTTTTTTGGATGGTATACCCTCTTTCCACACATCTTCCATCAATGATGAACTGCCCCACTACATCACCACTGCGGGTACAGCTTGCCTTGCACGGGCTCTCTAAGGAGAGGGATAAAGGGGCCACCCTCAATCTACCATCCTAAGGCTCAGAATCGGACACACAATCTCTCTCTATCACCCTCCCTCTCTCCCACATAGGTGGTCTAGACAAGAAGTTCTAACCATGGCCTACCATTGTGACGTAGACACATAGGTACATGCACATGCTTAGCTTGAGGCAGCATTGGCGATTGGTTGGTGGCGTCTCGTAGCTGTTCCATTGTGAAGAGAGTAGCAAGCGAGCAACTCACCATTGCAAGAACGTGAGGGTAGGATGCTGCCACTAATCTACATCCAAAGGTCTTCTTTGGTGCATAAATGATATATAATGCACTCCCCTTCTTCCCATATAATTTCTAATACAAGTTTTATAAAATCCATATCTTCCATCTCCTTAAGTCAAACTATATGAAATTATATATCAATTTCATCCTCTCAAAAAGATACACAACATGATCATATTTTCAAACCATGAATCTTCTTCTTTTATCCTTGTTTTGTATGAAATATAATCTTTAACTTTGTTGACCACATTTAATACATCTCTCTGATAATGGTTGAACCTTTGATGATTATTTACCCCCCAAATCAGGGAATGTGTATCTTTTGAGCATATTTGAGCTATATGAGGGTCATATTGCTCATAAATTGCTCTATTGCTCACATGTGACTAGTCAATGACTATAATGATGGACTTTGTCACATAATGCTAATCTTAGTTCTAGATGACATCTTCACTCACCCTAACTTGGAAACAACTTTATGTATCCCCATGAAAATAATAGAAGACACTATTTACCTATTTGTAGGTTTGTCTTTATGTAACCTAATACTTTGAATGTACCCCTTTTGTGGGAATGTTTGGTTATACCTTGAACCAATGATGGGTTTGACCTAACTTACACATCCAACTCTATTGGATGTCTAAAATCAATAACCTTTTGATGTTTTTTCTGACTTAAATGAGTAAGATCTACCCCATTTTATGCTATGATGGTACTTGTGACATTAAATACATCCATAATGACCTAATGTATCCTAAAGTGGCTTGATTGTCTTTTTTGTGCCCCAAATGTGATATGGATCTCAATATCTTCTCTTTCCTCTTCTAAATCAGAGATGGTCTATACTTTATGATCATCATGGTATGGATGTCCCATCTTATCCATATGTTTGGACCTTATGACCTAGGTCTTATGTGTTGGTTTTTGGAATGTATGTTGATATGATGAAACCAAGTTTGAAAAATGATACCAAAACCCTAGTGGACATCTACTGAACCTTCTTTATGCTTCTTATGTCTTATTCTTTCTGATCTAAACCATCTCATAAGCTTGGATCTCATGACCTACTGAACTATAGCCCTTGTTGCCACATTATGAATCTTTTGACCTACAATGTGCATAAGTGACCTTAATCTTGCAATGACCACATAAAGTGAACGGAACATCAAAATGACATAAAACTTGAAAAACACGTTCATGAGGACATTTAAATCAATAAAAGATAATCAAATGCACTATTAAGAAATGTCAAACCTAACTTGGCTAAAATCCCTAAAATTGATCTAATTAGGGATAATGATAAGAATCTAATGCATGTATGTAATGTTGTGCTTAATTAGGTGTGGCTTGTGGCTAGATGATCAAGGATTAGATTTGAATCTCTAAATCAGGTACATGATTTAATAATTATATGAGTATGAATTTCTTTATTGAAATGTGATACATATGTGTGCTTGTTTACTTGCTCAAATATTGCCATGTAGTATTCTATTATGTACTTTATGTGTGTCTTGTATCATTATTTTATAACTTGCAAACATACTATAGAAACTCCATTATACAAACCTTATGCACTTTCCTATATTATCAGGGTAATGACACGAGCTGGGCATCCTACTTGAGTTGTCAAGATAGTGTGGACCATGTCGATAAAAGGGTTAGCTAATCTTGAGCACCCTTACAGACTCTTCCGATGGGAAGAGTCAAAGGCCTTATGATACATGTTGTTGTTGTTGTTATAATTGGAGTAAAATGATATAAAGCATAGGCTCTTGCTTTAAAAAATACTTAACTTGTTTATCCTTGTTTTTCTACTTCTGCAACTCTTTCAAATTATTCAAAGCTTATGTATATGTATATTTTAGCCCTTTACTCAACACCTCATGTGTTGATCCATTTAGTTTCACATATTTAATAGGTTTAGAGATGGCTAGAAGTTAATGGTCTTGGTGAGATATGTCAGATGTGCTTGTTGCAAGATCCCTAGTGTACACGAGCAGACTTGTCAAATTGTACTACTTAATATGTAATTGAAATCTTATAGTAAGACAATGTTGCTTAATAATACTTGTTGAATGTTGAGATCGTGATTGATGCTTTTATCTTGTTGTCTATTCATGTATTCTAATATTTACTATTTTTCATTCACAATTTCTTAATACCATGCTAGGGATGAACACCTAGGTCCTATCACCATTTACTTTGTAGTAAGTTAGAGTTAGGATTTGGGTAATAAATGGTCCTATGATAGATGGTATCAAAGCATGAACAATAACTACACCAGACATTGTTCAAATGAAACACAAACTAAATAAACCTTACATCTAAAACCTAGAAGCTTAATGAGTTGTCCTTTGTGGAATAAGTTGACTTGGCATCTAGGTTAGAACCTAGATGTTCTAGAACTAGATGTAGACTCGTGTAATCCCCAGAATCCTTTCTTTTCTCCTCCTTCTATCTTGTAATATGGGTTGTAGGTTCAGGAAGGTGAGGAAAGGGAGATCCTACTATAACCTTAGATATATCATGGCATGTTCTTAGGGTAACCACATAGGGTGCACCATGTTCTTGCTAGTTCTCTAGGTATCATGATACTAGACATCCAAATGAGTGTGGTAACTCATTTTGGTCTAGTTTTTATGTGAATGGAGTATGGTGGTTTCCATCACCTATTTCAAAGTTGGAGAAAACCTAATTCAAGTATTATGATATGTACATTTGAAAATTTTACCATCCACAGAAAGGAAACGAGTATACATGTAACTTAAGAGAAAGAGATGTAACATCAAGTCTAGATGAGAGAGTTTAGATGATAGATGTAGCATCTAGAGTTGTCTAGAGCCATGATACATGTTAGGTTAGTAGATGATGATGATAATGATGATGATGATGATGATGATGATGATGATGATGATGATGATGATGATGATGATGATGATGATGATGATGATGATGATGATGATGATGACGACGACGACGACGACGACGACGGCAACGACGACGACGATGATGATGATGATGATGATGTTGATATAGATGTCAATGTTGATGATATGAGTTTGCTTCGTGTTAACCTACATTTGATGTTGGGAGGTTCAAGTATGCTCTAATGATATGACATAATTTTGATCATGCAACCCTAGCTAATCTAGCACCAAGTTTGATGTATATGACTTGGTTGATGTGCTAACCATATCTAGTGGGTTGACATTTTGCTTGTGCCTAATATATGATGAGATATGTTGTGTGAGATATGGTTCTGGACCAACATAGGCCTCAATCTTTTTACAGGGAAGGTTTTCTAGCATGGGACATATGATAAGGGTGAACCCTTGATATGGGTCGACCCGACATAGGAGAAGGTCAGAGTACCTCACTTCCAACATGTGTGAAGTGTTGAAAATGATGAACGATGAAATGCATGATGATGAGTCCCTAGATAGAGTACTCTAGGTATATGAGTTGAGTCTCCTAGTGTGTGGTTACCTTGAAAATGATTAACCCTAGGTTTCCAATGAATAGACCTAACCCTAGAGAAAGAGGAAATTGAATATATGATGCTTGACGTATAGGTGAGTAAGATGTCCCAAGGCCCTAAGATGATGTGCATGATGTGTGATATCCATGATGAGCCTCATACTTGGGTTTGTGATTTTATGTAAGGGAATCTAGTGGTTACACTTGCGTGGTATGATTAGCTAAAAGTTTGGTATGGGTGGATGTTGGTGGTTAGCACAATTTACCTTGACATAGATGGGTCTTAGCTCGAGTGGCTTGAGCTTGTGGAGCTCTTTCTAGATACAAGTGAGACAATTACAGAACCTCAATGTTGATGATAGTTTTATCCCGCATATGATGAATGATAAATGAAATAATCAATCTTATGTTAAACTTGAATATGTACAATATGTCATTATCATAAGCTAGGCCTAATTTGAAATCATATTATACATGAAAGATGTAGACTTGAAATCATGAACTTGATAAGATGATGCCATGTCATATTAGTTTGAATAATCATGTGATACAATGCTTAATTTTAGACTCAAAACAAAAGATAATGAACCTAATTATGATATCAATAGAACCTTGGGGATAAGTGATGTTAGTTGGTGAAATCTTGAGGGTAATTTAAACATGCATGAAATCTAGTGTAATGATGAAATACAAGTTCAACAATAATATCAAGTGTAAGTCATGACAATGAAGATGTCCATTTGAGAAATTGATAACCTACATCTCAATAACACACCTTGAACTTGTGTGAAATCATGAAAACCCTAATACTATAGGGATATGGGATGTGGAATCCTAGAGTTGAAAAGATATTGTACTATGATGATAAGCTAGGTAATTCTCAAATCTATGAATATGTATGAGTACACAACTGGATGAAAACATATGTGTGTACCCCATTATGGAATACATCTTGATACCTAGGTTTGGTTGCCTAAACACGATGAATACAAACTTTGACCTTCATCTATGACCTTGGCCGAATTTTAAGGATGAAATTTCTTTTAAGGAGGGAAGGATGTGATAACTTGAATTTTCTCTCTCCTATATTATACTTCTTTTCTCTCATCAAGTGGCCTCTTATTCAATTTTATATCCTGAGTGTGGTGACACTCCAACTAGTTCACAACAATGCTCAATTTCACTGTATGTACATTAATTTGTAATTTTGAACCATGTACCAATTTGTAATGTGTTACCATCTTATAAATGAAATTGAACCTTTTATATATGATCTTCATACTCTCCAATGTATATCAAAGCAAGAATCACCCTAATCGTTCATTATTAGTTTGACACCTCATCATGCTAAATGAGATTACTCAAAACACAAAACACGATCAACTACCATTAATCACATAGTAAAAAATATGGAATAATTAAAACCAATTTCAACAATGTAAATAAACTCCAGAATATTTACATAAAGGTCCATCATTCTATTCTCATATACGGTAATACATATTTCTAATCCTGTATTAAAAGATATTTCACATGTACATGCCATATATTTTCAAACATTGGCATACTACCAAAATCTCGTGTCGATACACGTATATCATCTAGAAAGCACATCCCATACACAGACCTGAGAGTACAAGGATGACACTAGGACTCTACTACTAACATTTACAACTGTCCAACCTTCTAAATCTATTGATCACTAGGTTGGTTCTCTTCCATAGCACAACTTCGACCTCGTTGCCCACGACCACCTAAAAAGATGTGGTGACCCACAGGTGAGACCCAGTACCAGTGAGAGATATATCTCTCTCCAACATATATTCATTACAATAGATTGATTGATAGTAAATGAATTGAGAAAATATAGTAATGAATAAGAAATTTAAGCAGATTGGTGGTCTTGGTTTCAAAAGGCTGGATGAACTAGCTGATTTCTACACTATGTGACACATTAAAAGGTTCACTCAAACACAGTGGATATTGAGCACATGGATGTCTAGTAGATATGGCAAATCTCTGGTTGCGACATCTAGTTGTGGCTCTACTTGTCATAAACGCATGGTTGCACTTTGGCCTTCTTTTTCCTTGTGAGCAGATAGGGATCTCTGGGACATTTACAGGCATCGTAGACCATCAGACAAGGTTTTTGAGAATCTATGGTCCTACAAGAACTATCCAAGGCGGAGTCTTACTTGCTTTAGAGCTCTTACCAATGTCCTTCCCACTTTGGAAAAAATCAACTCTTGGTCGGGCGCTCCTGTCCCTACTTGCTTATTGTGTGGTTTACACAATGACTCGGTCTCACATTTGTTTGATGGCTGCAAATTTTGGAGATATATTTGGGGTCGAGCACAACTTAAACTTAACATTAGATCTTCTTATTCTCTTTATGAATGCCTTGCTGATATCGGCAAGAGATCTAGACATGCTAAAATCATTGAACTTTGGGCTATCACTGGAGCTGTACACCTTGTTTGGGCTGAACGCAACAATAGGCTGCATAATGGTGGCATCTCAGACTTCATTGTCATCTTCAATCGCCTTGCTTTAAAAATCAAAAGAATGTATTTTACTTTTAAATCAAGTTTTGATTTGCCACCTTTAATTGCTAGGAATTGGGATCTATTGTAACCAATTCCTAGGAGCTTGTAGTCACATGTTAGGGTGTGACTTGTAACTTTGTCCCCCTTTTGGGGTTTTTGGAATATACTTACCCAATTTTCCAAAAAAAAAGCAGATTGAATAGGTAAAGCATACCAAGCAATTAAGCAAATTAACTTGACAAGAAGTATAATTACTCAAAGGTCATATGATAGCATCTTGTAAACACTGAGTAGTATAAAGACAAGTTAAAGACTAATCAAACAATGTGAGAAATATTTAACCATAGCCAATATACTACATGGCTTATATTACTTCTTTTATTACATTGCCTTGAGGGATTTGAGGAATACCACTCAAGTCTTGAATCTCTGATTCAAGTACGATATTTAATAATTATATGACTATGACTTTCTTACTTGAAATGTGATACATATATATGCTTGTTTACTTGCTCAAATATTGCCTTGTAGTATTCTAGTATGTACTCGATGTTTGTCTCGTATTGTTGTCTTATAGCTTGCAAACATAATATAGAAACTCCATTATGAAAAGCTTGTGCACCTGCCTATATTCTCAGGATAAGGACATGAGGCTGGGCGTCCTACTTGAGTTGTCAAGATGGGGGATACGATGTTGATAAAAGGGCTAGATAATCTTGAGCACCCTTATGACTCTTTCGATGGGAAGTAATCAAAGGCCTTTTGATATATGATATTGTTGGTATAATTGGAGTAAAATGATATAAAACATCGGGTCTCACTTTGTTAAATACTTAACGTATGTATCCTTTTCTTCAACTCTTTTCAAATTATGCAAAGCTTATGTTTATGTATAGTTTAGCCCTATACTCAACACCTCATGTGTCGACCCATCTCATTTCATGTATTTTATAAGTTAAGAGATGTCAGAAAGTTGATGGGCTTGATGAGCAACGTCACATGTGCTTTTTGTATGATCCCTAGTGTACATGAGAAGACTTGTGGAATAGTACTCCTTAACATGTAATTGAAATCTTGTAATAATACAATGTTTCTTGATAATACTTGTTGAATGTTGAGATTATGATTGGTTCTTATATATTTTCATCTATTCATGTATTCTAAGCTTTACGCTTCCCCATTCGCACTTGGTTAATACTATGCTAGGGACAGACACCTAGGTCCTATCACCATTGACTTTGTAGTCAGTTGGAGTGAGGATTTGGGTAATAAAAAGTTCCATGATAGGCATACCGACAAAATATAGCAAAATGCAGGCAAAAGAATACAATCAATGTAACTATAGTTCTTAAATAAAAAATCCCAAGCCAAATAGAGGAAGAATGTTCTTCTTCTAGAACTCATTCATCGTTGTTCTTGTTCCAAACTTACAATAAAATGTGGGAGTGTTAAAGTAAAAGGGAGATAAAGCCTACTTCATTACAAAGTCTTTATATAGAAACAAGCTACAAAACATGATTTAATAGGGAGTGTGGAATTTTGTGTTTCATGATTTTAGGAGATTGGGTTTCTTGTCCAAGAAAGGAGGTAAGGAACAAAGTAATGTTATGAGGGTAGGAAAGAAATATTTTTAGTACAAATTGGAATAATTTATGATTCATTGGTGCTTGAGGACATGCAACATTCAAGTCTAGTGTATTTTGATGAATGCCTATCCATCCCTTTTCAAATTGC
Source organism: Alisma plantago-aquatica (assembly GCA_963693085.1). NCBI lineage: Eukaryota > Viridiplantae > Streptophyta > Magnoliopsida > Alismatales > Alismataceae > Alisma > Alisma plantago-aquatica. Next base: position 1,512,615,424 of record OY856410.1, on the reverse strand, counting down.
ATCTTTTAAGTCTTTGCCTAAGATTTTATCTTACTTTTTCCAAAATTTTGGAAATAATTGCAATTTACTTGTTTTCACCAATTAATTAGAATTCATATCATTTTCACTCATATTTTTTAGATTCCACCCCAATTCACGTTTTCTCAACTTCAGAAGACAAGATCCTACTTCATTACTTGGAAATCAAAAAACCAAGGACTTCAACTACAAATTTCCAAGAATCTCAATACTTAAGTCAATTGATTCAATTGTGAGTCGATCTGCTCACTCACCCAAAGTGTTCCATTCCAGAACTCCAATCGGCCATTTCATGGGGTCGATTTAGTGACTGAACATTCTACTTGTCATCTAAACCAATCAATTCAAGAGATGAAACGAGCAATTATACCACAAACTGGTCAACTCAAGAAGTTTGAACCAGGTGTTTCAAAGTTTCAAGCGGCAAAATTAATTCCTTGAAGACCAAGTCTTGGTCAACAACATGCCACCACCCCTTTTTTAAGGTTTTGATATGCTTCCTTGGGCCGTTGGGTGAATCATGACATGAACTGATCGATTCATGGTATGCGGACAGACTTTTTATAGCATAGCCAACCAATGTTTGTGTAAGTTTCCCACTCTTCTTCCCCTATGAAAGGAGGGGAGCTCCATAAAGAAACAGATCTGAATTTTTGTTTCTTTCTCTTATTTTTTTATACTTGTTTAATTTCTTTCTTTGGAATTCTTTCATTTTGTACTCTTCTTTCTTCAATAAAATTTCTAGTTCAATTCTTGTTCTTGGACTTTTTATTTTGGACAAGGAATTAAGAAAGGCAACCATTTTATTGTCACTAGAACATAGTCCTTACTGGATTCTTTCCTCTTTACTAGTGTATGCCTCCCTTTCTTCTTACCTTTCTTCCTTCTTTAATTTCTCAAGACTGTGAGTAGTTCTTCATACCAGAGCATGGGGGATTAGCCCCATAGACATAGTTGATTAGATTGATTTTTATATGATAAAACTAGATGGATGGTGTTTGTTTAGGTTATCGCATGACTTAAATGACTTGATCTCTTGTTTTTGTCAAATGTTAGTCTTGGGTGATGAGATCTCAGACCCTAAGGCTCATAACAAACAAAAAAATGTATAAAGCTCAGGATGAGATCTCAAAAGTAGCTTTGTTGGGATGATCGAGCAAGAATCCACAAACACTAGGATTAATAGGTTTGCTAGGAGTTCGATTGTTGTAAATGCATTTGACAATGTTTTCATCTATTTTCATGTCATCGGTTTTCTCTTCAATGATTTTACCAATCTAGATTTACACAAACTATGGTTGTGAAACCCATAACTCCAATATTCTTATCATCAAATCAATCACACTTTTCAAATCACTCATTTTCCAATCACCCTTTCTCTTTCTTGCAATTTAATATTGCAATCTAATTCTCCTCATAGATAATATTTCTTACTTGTATTTAGTGTAAGTCTCTCTGTTCTCATTCCTGGTGTAACTTTTTATTACCTTATTCATAGTATAACTTTTCTTTAATTGTTATAGTATAATCAAATGTGCAACCAACAAACATTCAATTCATGTTCAAATAATTGTTCACAGTAATCCAGTTCAAAGTCAGTTTTAATCACATTATCATGAGGGATTGACCCTATCTATACTAATAAATTAACCTTAATTAGTGATTTTTCTGTTAACAAAGGTTAAACTATAGGAATCAACCCCCTAGTGAATTGTTGTGTTAATCAACACACATCAATATTAGTGCTTTAATACATCAACTTCTTTCAACTAAAATTGAACCTCATCAATGTGATCACCTTTCTCTCTCATGTATATAAAGTAGAAGGGATTCCAATTGTGAATCCAATGGCTCAAAATTCACTTCAATTGGACCATACAAGCCTAAGTTATGAACGTATGAAAATGAGTCAATTTAAATTGTTTTGCAATTGATTTGATCGATATTTAACACTTGCTTGGTCCAAATTAGCCCACATCCAAGCCATTTCCCAGTTGGGTATGTGGGAACACCACCTCACCATCCTTGGATGGATCATGAAGCATGATTGACCCATCCATCCAACACCTCTCCTTTGTCTTCTCTATTGATCCGTACTGTAACATTGTTGCAAAAATGCTTTATGACATCCAATAGGCACTTTCCTTGCCCCCTGGATGATAACAATTTGCAAAAAAGCCTTGAATCTACCTACTCATTCATTTCCCTCTTCTTTCTACTTTATTTTCATGCACACAACCTCCTCTTCACCTATTTTCATCTTCACCACTAACCCTAGCATCCTTGATCCAAGTCTTCCAACTCCAGACTAAAATCACAACACCTCCAGTAAAGGAGGCGGTTGCTATTGTGGACATGGGCAGAGCTTGGCGGGACCCTTGAGTGGTGTTGGGAAGCTAGCTTCACTCTATGTGTGTGTCACGAAACCATTCTTACCCCAAACCCAATCCTACTACCTAGACAGTAGTAAATGGATTGAAGCGCCCGTCCCTGAGTGGCCCGATAGGATCTCAGACACTGGCATATACAATCAAAAATTATAAATAAAAAATTGGAGACTTAAAGAACAAAATAACTCAAAATTTGAGATATTGTAGTTCTATCTTTGTCATTAGAGTATATCGAGTGCGGAAGCAATCTAGTCAATGTTCCATTTGTTTTTCCTAAAATCAAGAAAATTGAGACACAATCATGCAAATTGCACAGTACACTATCAAAATCAAGTAAAATAGTTTATAGCAAAAGAGTATACGTGGCAAGACTTATATTCAAGAAAAGTATAACAAGTGATTTTCCAAATCCAACATTTATTTGAAAAAATGTTTATTTCAAACAATTCAATTTTTATTACGAGTTCCCGTTATGCTGTAATTGAGAAGCATGCTTATATATTTTGGGTGAACCTATCACTCCAACGTGATGGGGGAGGTCACCAGGATCCTTCTCTCCATATGAGGCAGGAGGCCAATGTACAAGTCCCACCTATGAATGAGGAGGTCGCTTGCACTCAATATCAACATTATCAACATTATCAACATCATCATCAATATACATGTAGTCATCATCGACAGTATCATTTATGTTCTCATGTTTTTATCAAAATATAATATAGGGAACAACGGAAGACTAATCATAGGGAACAACAGCTCAACCAAGTTATGTAACCAAGTATACAGTCAAGAAATACATAAAAAGTATCTTCAATACAACCAAGGAGGACATGTAATAGTGTACCTTTCACTAAAGATTTAGATTAAGACCTCGAAAGTTAGAGTAGAGTCAAAGTCAAGCCCAGACACATTAATGGGTATTCATGCTTTAGTATTCTAGTCTATGATAGTTAGTCACAAGGACCAACATTAGGGTTCATTAAGCCTCGTTATTTTCCTTGGATGTGGTATCTCATTATGATTAAGATTTCATGTTTTCGAGATTATCATGATCCATACTTAGTTCTTAATAGGACCCTACCCAAAGTCAAGGTCACTAGTAAACTTCTAGATCAATGTTGATATAGAGATTTCTACGAATAGTATGTCATGGTCTTAGAATGATGAGATCACAAGGTTTGATCTTTATTAGGTTCAATAATCACAATATTAAAATTTGACAGTAATATTCGGATTTCATGAGCAAAAGTATCACATAGATATAAGAATATATCTAGATATTGTTTTGGCTTAGATCTAGGCCACAAGGAATCAAAAGTCATTAAACATTATGGGTACATAGATCTAGAATCATAATCTCAATGGTCAATCAATTAACCATTGTCAAAAATTATATCAAATAAGATTTAGAGTGTTCAAATTCACAATTCTAGGGTTAGAACCCATCATCAAGATTTATCATCATTTAGGGTACATAAATAATATTTAAGAGTGAACATGTCAACAAAGTTAGATCTAGATCCTTCATGAAAGTATTATATGTAAAAAGTTTAATATTATTATTTGGATAATAGATCTAAAACATATTCTACAAGATTTCATGATATCAAGTCAAGATTTAGATAAAGTTTAAAACTTATTTTTCAAGTCATCATCAATGATTATTACATATATATAATTTGGAAAAGGATCAGGAATCATGTGTTAAAAGTATTTCCATTATGTTCGTCTCATTCTTACGATCAAAAAAGACTATAAATTCATCTATTTTCGATATCAGATGTAGAATATATGAACATAATACGATTGTAGAGAGGGAAAGTGAGAGAATAGCAACCCAAGGAGAGAGTAGGGTCTTGAAAATGGAGCTTGCTACAGTAACCATGGCTGTAAGGTCTTCGGCCAAGATGGGAAAACTTGTTATAGGGGACGAAAGCAAAATCCGAAGATATGGATGTGTTTGTGGGGAAGAAACGGAACCAAAGAGGGTCTTATATAGGTGTGAGGGTCTATGGTTAGGGTGTAATAAGGAGTCGAAGCTCCATGGTGGCGTCCTTGAAAGAGGCTCGAAGCTTCATGAAACAAGACTGGTTTGGTGGGAAAAACATATGAAATAGGAGCGGAATTTGAAGACAAAGAGAATGAGACCAAATGTCATGCAAAACGAGCAAGAAATGAGGGAGATACAGACCCGAGAAGCGGGTGGAAACCCTAGTCACTGAGGTAGGGGAAGACCTCATGAGTGGGCCGGCCCAGTCAGGCTGAAAAACACATAAAAATGTGATTTTAAAAATATATTTTGAGAATTTTTATAGGGAGCTAGGAAGCTTCATTTGGGATGAAATTTGGATAGGAGACTTGTAATATGGTCCAAAATATTTACAAATATTTTGGGATCCAAAGGATGAAGATAGATACTAGAATGAGATTGTGAAAGACTGGGATTTTTGGCTTAATTCCGAGGACGAAATTTCTTTTAAGGTGTGTAGGATGTGATGGAGTGATATTTTGAAATATTAATATACCTTATGACATAATGATAGTCTTTGAAGTAAGTTGTGACCATATGAAGGTACTCTGATCAACCCAGTAAAATGTGAAAGTCATTGATGCTAATAATATGATTAATGCCCTTATAATGTGCCTTTTTTAATTAAGTTGTTGATTGATTAAATAGTGGAAACTTGGGACAAAGTTTGAATGGGTTGAAGTTGGGAAGATAATAAGGGCACGATTAACATTTCACTAGGTTTCGATACTGCTAGAGGGAGATACTTAGACCATGAAGTAATGTACATATGGATGCATGGAGAATAAGCTTTTTGATTAATTATCCAAGTCCAAATATTTGAGTGTCATACGGCCTAGTTAGTGGGCTTGCCCCACGGATAGCATACCCTGACGCGGTTACAGCCACAACTGGGTGAGATTAGACCGTCTTGGTGTTATCATCTCCCTTGCAGTTAGAAGCGTGGGTGACAGGAGGCAGCAATGTGGTTGTTGGGTTTGTGGTTGATCGTGGGATGGAAGGCGAGGCGAGGTAGTTGTATTCGGTGCGGCAGACCCCTCAAAGATATGACCGTTCCCAGTTCCCCTGCATCCTCACAACAACATCCAGATGAAGGAGTAAGAAGGGGCGGCAGCAGCCATGAGGGACGAGCTCCTCATCTTGTGAGGATGAACCACAATACCAACGAAAGGGAGAGGCCGATAGTGAGTATGGAAGACCTGACGAAGAGGAGTGCAAATGGGTCACTGGAGCCATCCCAACTGCACAGTAGGGTAGCAGCGTAGGGCATCGAGCATGTAGTGTGCAATCTCGGAGGAGTAGGCGATGAGTGCCTCACCGTAGGAGAGTTCCCCACACTGATGGCTGTGTTGCGTTAGAACCAAAGGGCCTGATGATAGTTGCTTCCTTTGTTGACTTTTCCTACCCTTGGCGGTGGCCACGCTGTCGAGATGAAGACACTACAATGGCTCTACGATCCGGAGAAGGAGAGTAGGCAATGGCGACGTCTCTACTCTGGCAACTGAGTCCAGTGGACTAACAAGCAGCACGAGGGCGGCCGTGACCATGTGAGGGCGGGAGAAAGGCAGTTAACGAAGGCAGAGGAGCACATCCATGAGGAGGCGACATGCGCAGGCGTTTAGAGCAGCAGGTCGGAGAGATGGGCGGCATCGGACGAGAGGTGGAGAGAACTAGACTCTCCTCTACACTGCTTCTCCACAGCCACAAGCCATGGGTATCGAGGATCTCTGAGGAGCATCACCGATGACCAGATTAGGAGGGGAGCTTTGCCGGAGAAGGACCGACGGTGGCGCCTGAGAGCACGAACTGGATCCACATCAGCCAGCCAGACCTGTCGGCTTCCAGGCAACTAGATCAAGAGGTCGACTCGAGGCTTAGCTAGGCGGTGTCTAGCCGGAGATGAGGTATGCGGCAGCGCTGCATCGTGTGGACGAGGAGATCACGAGAAGAGAAAACTGTCCACGAGAAGGGAGAAAGAGAGAGGGAGCGGACTGGTCCGACTCCCAATTAGTGTTGAACTGATTTCACTTCACAGAACCAGCGGCTCATTTGACACTACCAGCAAGGAAAGGGCAGCGCCTCCCCATATACGTGGCAGTGTCCCATTCGCCGAAAAGGTAATAATCTCAGATAATCGTCCGATCTTACATAATTTGTAGAAAATCGCACCGTTATCAGAAAAATACAAATAAGGTACCCAAATTCTTAGAAAAATGTGTAGAACCAAAAACCTTAATACCAGTCTTTTGATGCACGAGTAACAGTGATATCATGTAAGATATATAATGCTTGTTTAATGAGTAATAAATATCAAATGATGATATAAAATTATGGAAAAATGTCAGTAAGTCTATAATAATGTTTATAGTGCATATGATGTCATATATGGTCATGTTCATGCATGAAATCATGTATTTTGCTTCATATAGCTAATTAGGGCTATTAACACTAAAGATAATGCAATAAATACATACTTGCTCAATAAATGATAGAAATTACAGAGTAAGCTCACATCAGTATCTGGAACCTCAAATTTAAATATGATATCAGGTTGATACACATAATCCATGTTATATGATGATGTTTGCTCTTAATGTGATATAAACCCTAATATGATTAATACATGTAACATAGGGTTAACGTGTGCACATAATCATATGTAACCAAGCAATACGATTTTGTATCCTAATATGGAATATAAGATCAGTAACCTAATTATAAGAAGATAAGACAAGTAATGGAGGACATATCCAAATGAGTAAGCTAAACCATGATATGGATGTAATTAGGGTTAAGACGAGATATAAGAGGATGAGAACCTCATGATTGTATATGATCTTGTCTTAATCAGGGCTTGACCAAGAGGTTATAGTTGACATGAGGAATATGTGATGATTAGGTTTCTCTTGATCAAGGTACGCCATTACCTCTTACTTGGCTTATTATACAATATGCTTATATGTGTAGTAAAATACATGGCATATTATATTGGATGAAATTATTGTTCTTGTATGATATGTTGCATGATTTTCACACTTATTGCTATGAACACATGAAACATAATATATCTGTTCCATTATATCTAAGCACTTCAACTCTTTGGTAGTAAAGTGCTGGAAAACAAGTACTTCAATTCTTTGGTAGTAAAGTACTTGGAAGTGATCCAACTCTTTGGTAGTAGATCACATTGTGAAATGATCCAACTCTTTGGTAGTAGATCATAAAGGCCTTAATGCATTCAACTCTCAGGTAGTAAATGCATGGATGATATAATGGAAATTATGCTTAAAATATGTGTTCTCTTTTGTTAATGAACATCTTTGTGCAAGTATACACTTTTCTTATATTCTTCTGTTACTGCCAAGTATTAGTTTTATCTTATTGCCAAGATATGATGAGAGGTATATAAAAGACACGTAGGCGTACTCAGTACAATATTCTTGAATATTGTGCTGACGTGTACAACATGTAATCTTTTGTTTAGGTTGTGGTTATGCTCTTGAAGATCTAGGATAGTTGGGAGTTGTGTAGCGAGCTGATGTACAGGTGGACCTGTTGTCTTAAGATCATGTTGTTTAGATGTAGTACATGTATATGTTAAGTTTGATGTTCAATATGTAATATCAAATGTTGTAACAATTCATGTTGTAATTATATGTTGAATGGTGAATATGTGTGTATGGTTATATTATTGTTCATGTACATGTGCTACTGATTGTTTCCTTCTGACTCCTTTGATTTTCTTCTTCTTAGCCTGGTGTGGGGTGTTTAAATTGGGATTCTCGCTGAGGTGAGGGTTTTAATTTGGACGTCACACATCAGATTAAGTTTTAGAAAATCTGGGGACGTCACAGGTGGTATCAGAGCATGAACAATAGCAAAGCCTGACATTTGCTCATTATGCAACACAAAACCAAAGAACCCTGAACTTAAAATAAATCTTTAGGGTTAGATTAGTCGTCTTTTAGAGACTAGATCTGACGTAGCCTCTAGGTTAGCACCTAGATGTCTGAGAACTAGGTCTATACTGGTGCTTATTGAGTAGCAAGTCCTTAGATGTCATTCTTTCCTTGTAGTGCGGCGGTATGGGATGTTGCACTATTTGGAAATGACGTGCATCAAGGGAAGAGAAACCCTAGACATATTGCGTACATTGTCTAGAGTAGCTACACTAGTCTACCCCTTGTTCTCACCCTTTTCACTAGTTTTCATGACACTGTACTCTCTACTATGTGTGGGACACTCATTTTCAAGATTTGGTTTTTGATTCCAAATGGATCGAACCTCGAGAGTTTTCTCTGACGCTTGTTTTATCAGAGAAAAACTATATAATATTTTATTATGTATATGTATTACAAAAATGTGTCCCCACGCATGTATGAGTAGGAGGTGATCATGCAACCTAAGTGAAAGTGAATGACATCAGTCTAGAAGAGAGAGTAGTTCTAGATTAGATGTCTAGAGCCTTGTTGGTATATATGATAGATGGAATAGATGAAATAAGTTTTGATGATAAGATGTAGCTCTTATATAGATGATATAAGAAGGTTATGATGATATACGTTTGTTTCGAGGACTTAAGTTCAGATTTGAGGTTTTGATATAAGTTTTGATGATACAAGTAAATAGGCTTTTATAAGATAATATATGTTAAGTTAAGACAAAGTTGTGAGTCAGCATGAGCCTCAATCTCTTTTACGAAGGAGGACCTCTAGTGTTAGGACCAGTTTTGGGGTTAACTCTAGAGAGAGTGAGACCCATTGGGATAAGGTTAGAGAACCTAAACTCCAAGATATGAGAAATACGAGAAATATGTGATATGATATGTCCTAAACTAGAATACTCCTGAGTGATTGAGTTGAGTCGCTTTGTGCATGATTCTTATAGACCTGTTGAACCCTAGATGTCCTTGGAAGGGCCAAACCCTAAGAGACAAAGAGAGGATGGCTATATGTGCACATATGTGAGCATGAATATGAGTGCCTGCCATCTGGGTGAGGGAGAGAGCCCAAGACCCTGGAGGAGGTATCTATGCTAGTTTTTGTACAACCTCATGCTCGGGTTGGTGGTTCCCATATAGGAATCTAGTGGTGTGTATATAAGAGAAAGAGAGTTGAGAGATAGTTTTCATGGGTATAGAGCTGAGAAGAAAATGTCATAACATGTTTTGGTTTGTGCTTATGTGGCTAGAGCTCGTAAAGCAACTGCTAGTGCCAAAGAGGTAATCTGATAACCCTATATCAGAGAGGAAAGATAAAGAATATGCATATGAGATACTCATAAAGTTGAGTGAGCTGAGAGAGACTGAGCATGGCATTACCCTCGTGGTATGGGTTAGAGGAACCTCTTTTGGCCTAGGTAAAGTTATGGTATCTATTTGATTAGCCACTCACATAAGTTTGTTTAGCACAACCATGATATATTATATGTAATGATGTCATCCAATCCTGAGATATGATAGTGGAAATGACATGATATAAAACCTAGAGATGGTTTAATAAATATGAATGTATAACTGGTTAACCATATACATGAATATGGATGATAATGTGAATAGTCGTCTTATGTCATGATGAATCTCTAATAAAGTTTTCAACATAATATGAGAAAGCACAATGAGATGACACTAATGATGCATGTGCATGAATAATGATCATGTAATGTTGTTGGTTAATCTTGTGAGGAAATCACTAATAATACATGGTTCTAGGTAACCTTTGCAGATATGTTACACATAGAATGGTGCATGCATGTGGATGAAGGAAAGATAAGGTTTTCCTTGGAAGTATGAGTATGGTGTACTTTCAAGGATGAAAGTTCTTTTAAGATGTATATGATATGAAAGACTGGAATTTTTGGCTTAATTCCGAGGACAAAATTTCTTTTAAGGTGTGTAGGATGTGATGGAGTGATCTTTTGGAATATTAATATACCTTATTACATAATGATAGTCCTTGAAGTAAGTTGTGACCATATGAAGGTACTCTAATCAACCCAGTAAAATGTGAAAGTCATTGATGCTAATAATATGATTAATGCCCTTATAATGTGCCTTTTTGAATTAAGTTGTTGATTGATTAAATAGTGGAAACTTGGGACAAAGTTTGAATGGGTTGAAGTTGGGAAGATAATAGGGCACGATTAACGTTTCACTAGGTTTCGATACTGCTAGAGAGAGATACTTAGACCATGAAGTAATGTACATATGGATGCATGGAGAATAAGTTTTTTGATTAATTATCCAACTCCTAATATTTGAGTGTCATACGGCCTAGTTAGTGGGCTTGCCCCATGGATAGCATACCCTGACGCGATTACAGCCACAACTGGGTGAGATTAGACCGTCCTGGTGTTATCATCTCCCTTACAGTTAGAAGTGTGGGTGACAGGAGGCAACAACGTGGTTTTTGGGTTTGTGATTGATCGTGGGATGGAAGGAGAGACGGGGTAGTTGTATTCGGTGTGACAGACCCCTCAAAGAATTGACCGTTCCCAGTTCCCCTGCATCCTCACAACAACATCCAGATGAAGGAGTAAGAAGGGGCGGCAACAGCCATGAGGGACGAGCTCCTCATCTTGTGAGGATGAACCACAATACCAATGAAAGGGAGAGGCCGATAGTGAGTATGGAAGACCTGACGAAGAGGAGTGCAAATGGGTCACTGGAGCCATCCCAACTACACAGCAGGGCAGCAGCGCAGGGCAGTGAGCATGTAGTGTGGAATCTCGGAGGAGTAGGCGATAAGCGCCTCACCGTAGGAGAGTTCCCCACACTGATGGCGGTGTTGCGTTAGAACCAAAGGGCCTGGTGATAGCTACTTCCTTTGTTGACTTTTCCTACCCTTGGCGGTGGCCACGCTGCCGAGATGAAGAGACTACAATGGCTCTGCGATCCGGAGAAGGAGAGCAGGCAATGGCGGTGTCTCTACTCTGGAAACTGAGTCCAGTGGACTCACAAGCAGCACGAGGGCGACCGTGACCATGTGAGGGTGGGAGAAGGGTAGTTAACGAAGGCAGAGGAGCACGTCCAGGAGGAGGCAACATGCGCAGGCATCTAGAGCAGCAGGTCGGAGAGATGGGCGGCGTCAGGTGAGAGGTGGAGAGAACTAGACTCTCCTCTACACTGCTTCTCCACAGCCACAAGCCAGGGTTATGGAGGAGCTCTGAGGAATAGCGCTGACGACCAGACTAGGAGGGGAGTTTTGCCGGAGAAGGACCGACGGCGGCACCTGAGAGCACGAACCAGATCCACATTAGCCAGCCAGACCTGTCGGCTGCCAGGCAACCAGATCAAGAGGTCGACTCAAGGCTTAGCTAGGCGGTGTCTAGCCAGAGATGAGGTCTGCGGCAGCGCTGCATCGTGTGGACGAGGAGATCGCGAGAAGAGAAAACTGTCCGCGAGAAGGGAGAAAGAGAGAGGGAGCGGACTGGTCCAACTCCCAATTAGTGTTGACCCAGGTTCACTTCACAGAACCGGCGGCTCACTTGACACCACCAACAAGGAAAGGGCAGCGCCTCCCCAGATACGTGGCAGTGTCCCATTCGCCGAAAAGGTAATAATCTTAGATAAATGTCAGATCTTGCATAATTTGTAGAAAATCACACCGTTATCAGAAAAATACAAATAAGGTACCCAAATTCTCAGAAAAATGTGTAGAACCACATGAAACCTTAATACCAGTCTTTTGATGCACGAGTAAGAGTGATATCATGTAAGATATATAATACTTGTTTAATGAGTAATAAATATCAAATGATATTATAAAATTATGAAAAAATGTCAGTAAGTCTATAATAATGTTTATAGTGCATATGATGTCATATATGGTCATGTTCATGCATGAAATCATGTATTTTGCTCCATATAGCTGATTAGGGCTATTAACACTAAAGATAATGCAATAAATACATACATGCTCAATAAATGATAGAAATTACAGAGTAAGCTCACATCAGTATCTGGAACCTCAAATTTAAATATGATATCAGGTTGATACACATAATCCATGTTATACGATGATGTTTGCTCTTAATGTGATATAAACCCTAATATGATTAATACATGTAACATAGGGTTAACATGTGCACATAATCATATGTAACCAAGCAATAAGATTTTGTATCCTAATATGGAATATAAGATCAGTAACCTAATTATAAGAAGATAAGACAAGTAATGGCGCACATATCCAAATGAGTAAGCTAAACCCTGATATGGATGTAATTAGGGTTAAGACGAGATATAAGAGGATGAGAACCTGATGATTGTATATGATCTTGTCTTAATCAGGGCTTGACCAAGAGGTTATAGTTGACATGAGGAATATGTGATGATTAGGTTTCTCTTGATCAAGGTACGCCATTACCTCTTACTTGGCTTATTATACAATATGCTTGTGTTATATGTGTAGTAAAATACTTGGCATATGATATTGGATGAAATGATTGTTCTTGTATGATATGTTGCATGATTTTTGATACTTATTGCTATGAACACATAAAACATAATATATCTGTTCCATTATATCTAAGCACTTCAACTCTTTGGTAGTAAAGTGCTGGAAAACAAGTACTTCAACCCTTTGGTAGTAAAGTACTTGGAAGTGATCCAACTCTTTGGTAGTAGATCACATTGTGAAATGATCCAACTCTTTGGTAGTAGATCATAAAGGCCTTAATGCATTCAACTCTCAGGTAGTAAATGCATGGATGATATAATGGAAATTATGCTTAAAATATGTGTTCTCTTTTGTTAATGAACATCTTTGTGCAAGTATACACTTTTCTTATATTCTTCTGTTACTGCCAAGTATTAGTTTTATCTTATTGCTAAGATATGATGAGAGGTATATAAAAGACACGTAGGTGTACTCAGTACAATATTCTTGAATATTGTGCTGACGTGTACAACATGTAATCTTTTGTTTAGGTTGTGGTTATGCTCTTGAAGATCCAGGATAGTTGGGAGTTGTGTGGCGAGCTGATGTACAAGTGGACCCGTTGTCTTAAGATCCTGTTGTTTAGATGTCGTACATGTATATGTTAAGTTTGTTTTTCAATATGTAATATCAAATGTTGTAACAATTCATGTTGTAATTATATGTTGAATGGTGAACATGTGTGTATGGTTTTATTATTGTTCATGTACATGTGCTACTGATTGTTTCCTTCTGACTCCTTTGATTTTCTTCTTCTTAGCCTGGTGTGGGGTGTTTAAATTGGGATTCTCGCTGAGATGAGGGTTTCAATTTGGACGTCACACATCAGATTAAGTTTTAGAAAATCTGGGGACGTCACAGAGATAAAAGATTAGCAAGACTAGCACTTGCCAACTAGCTCAGCTACTCAATCATGCTGCTTGTGAAGAGTAGGTTGCGGGTTTGAATCTCAGCGAATCCCGTTGGGGCACTACAAGTAGAGATTAATGGCTCTCGGCATATGTTGTTGGATGTTCTCTCTCTCCTACTACCTTGGAAAGGGGTGAAATTCCCACTATCTAAAAAATATTAGCAAGACTATGATTAGTAGAAATTCATGTGTTCAATGTATACATTACTATCAAAATTCCTCAATTAAGTGTCATCAAAGTCCTCAAATCTCACTAATATCCAAAATTTCTCCCAAGTAAGTATTCGACACCTATTTGATGATAGAGTGGGGTTATTGAATACAAGAAATATAGAATGAGATTTTAGAGTCAAAAGATGAAAAAATCCACTTTATCACATCCTCCCCCCTTAAAGGGAACTTTTTCCCCAAAATTCAAAAATATCCTAAAAAATTGGGGCTATCAAATCCAAGTTTTATCCTCAAACACTGAAACATCCTCAAAATTGGAATTATCTAAATCCATATCATATCATCAAATTCTAGAACATCCTCAACTATATAATCAAAATCATGTCCTCACAGTTCAAGTAGTACAATCATCATAATTGTGATTCCATGTTCTATATCATAATCAACTTGGTACCAACATCATTTCATCATCGAGCAATTGAGAATCAAGGTCAATTCATATATTGTTCAAAGTCATGATATGAGCCATAAATATGGAAGGCATCCTATTCATCACAAATTTGGAGAGATCATAAATAGAGTTCTTGAATCAAGTCTACAAGGTGACTTTCAATCCCAATATCTCAGGGTCCTAGCTTCTACATTGGCATAGGTGGGTTTATACATCCATGATTTGAGATTTCATATTTCAACAATTTCGAGACAATGTCATACTTTCAATATCATGATTTTGAGCTCAAAATCAATGGGAGGTCCCACCCTAGTTCCTAATGAGAGCTAAACCCTAAGTCAAAATCGAGAGATTTAAAATAGCCATAATTTAAAAATTTTCAAGTTTTGGGATTATGAAAGTCACTATTTATATATCAAGGGTGGTCTCGAGATCCATATCATGTTTTAAGATTTTGTACATCAATATCAAGAGTTGAAGTTTAGACATCGAGATCATATGTACACATATTCTAAATCTAGGGTTTAGATTCCTATTTAGACCTTAGGGGAGATCACTCATCTATATTCAATTCTGAGCAACAATATTCAAGCAATATTCGAGCAACATATCAAGATTTCATTATCATGGTATGCAAGGTTGATGAATGATCTATACCTAGGTCTATCTAGGAAGTCAACCACAAGCTATAGTCAACATTATCATATTTCAAGATTGTCACTTTGAGTATCAATATCCTCCTGGATTTATCCTATTAATCTTAGGTCAACCAATCCAAATCGGGTGAAGGGGGATTTCCAAACTCTAAATAATCAACAAGGTGACATTTTAGATGTAGTCATAATATGGATGTGGCTTAGGTTAGGTGAGTCATTAGTCAAATACTACCCTAATCTAGCACATTACCTACATTAGTCATTATCCATTGATCTTATTCAAATAGGGAGGTCATCAATAATCAAATCATATTCTACAAGGTCATAAGATCAAATTCAAGATCATAATAGGGTAGCTAGTTCAAGATTTTTCAAGACCGGGGTCATAATTGCATTCTCTTTCTTTCATGATCAAGATATAATTTGAAAATAGGTGCATGATTTAGGTCCTTTCTCATCATATCAAAATCAAGATTGCAAAAAGGCATCAATAGTCAATGGGAAAGCTGATTTTTGCATCATAGTCTTACATCATTATTTTGTGAGTCTTAGGTCTAGTCACTTGATAGAATTGTCCTGATGCATATCAATTAGGATAAAAGTTTGCTTAACTATGTTTGAGGTTTAATCAATAATAGGGAATCATGGACATTAATAAAATAGAGACCTCATCAACAATGAGGTATAAGGTATAAGTCTTTCTTATTCCATCAAATCAAGATTTATCTCAAGCATAGAAAACATGTAGTCTAGTTTTGGTGAAATTGGGTTTACATGATATTAGGGGTCATCCATGAGTATTTTATTTCAAGATTCATTGATCAAAATTGAGTTTTCAAATTAAGGTCATCATGGTATCAACTTTCAAAATTTTCTATTGATATTCATTTTTCCCATGCATAAGCTACCCAAAATCGAGACCTCATGTGGTAAATGGTCATAAGAAAAAGACCACATGAGGAGATGAGAAGACTTCCTAATCTTCATCTAAATGGATGGCTTAGGGTAGTCCTTAATGAAGATATGAGATGATAGAAGACTCTCTAGGGTTTCAACGGAGAACCTTTAGGTCCAATTTTGGATCAATTAGGACCAGGTAGAGAGGGGAATCTCAGCCACTGTGAAAATGGATAGGAGAAATTATGCCAGAACCCCGAGCCTAAACACCTCCATTTTCACCATTATGGATTTTAGGGTCTCCGGGGTTCAAAAGACTCAAGAAATTATTTACTTAAAGTATATGGGAGTGTGTATGCTCTGATACCAACTGTCATAGAACCATTCTTACCCCAATCCCAATCCTACTATCAAGACAATAGTAAAAGGATTGAAGCACCCATCCCTGAGTGGCCCAATATGATCTCACACACTAACATATACAATAAGAAATAATAACTAAAAATAGGATATTTCAAGAACAAACTAACCCAAACTTTGAGATATTGTAGATCTATCTTTGTCATCAGAGTATATTGAGTGCCGAAGTGATCTAGTCAATGTTCCATTTATTTTTCCTAAAATCAAGAAAATTGAGACACAATCATGTAATTGCACGGTACGTTATTAAAATCAAGTAAAATTGTAACGTCCCTGGATTTTTACCTTCTCAAAACCACATGGAGATGAGAAGACAAAATCCGAAAATGTTAGACAATCATTTCAGAGAGCGATGCGGAAGCATAATATGCATACATGAACATACAACCATAACACATCTCAACATTCAACTTGTAAATTATTACAACATGATTTACAATTGTATGTTGAAGAGAATTTTTACACAAGTCTAAACATGTATGCTAACTAGGATCTACACAAAAGGTATAACCTGTACAACTTGCTCACATCCTGTTCTTTTATTCCATGCTAGCTCTGAACCTAAAACATATGTGAAACAGCGAATCAACATAAAGTTGGTACGTGGTTGAAAGGTAATATACTATGCTGGCATATTTAAAATACTTGAAAAAGAAGAAAGAAAAATGAAAGCATTATTTAAGGTAGAAAATCAGGTAAACCCAAGTTATTAACCATATTTCAATGGACATGTATTACTATGGTGGACTTAGCACAAACATATATTATTAGGCCCTATCCCCGCGTACCTTGTACCATTAGGGATCTCCCCGCATACCTTGTACCATTAGGGAGGTGCTAGTCAACATTAATACTTTCCCTCACTAATAGGGAGATTAATGAACCATCAGTAACTACATTCCATTTTCTTTCTTTAGTGTTCTTATTGTTTAAGGAAGAATTGACAATACATATAGATCTACATCCAACAATGTATTTCAAATACAAGCAAGCAAGTACATATATTTAACATCCAGCAAATCTAGTAATATAATTATATCTACGTACCTGAGTTCATATATTCCTCACATATCCATGATCATCTAGAACTTTGTCCATGACCTGATTAAATATAATTGAGCATCATTAATACAAGGTTCATCAATATTAATGGTATTTAGGTCCAATTTAGGGTTTAACCAAACCTAGGTTCCATCTAATCTTAAATATGTTTATGACATTTTCTACTGATCTATATGTCATAAGTAAGGTTTGGTATGAATTTCATATTTTTATGAGGCTTTTCCTATTTTCTAGCATTAATATAAGGCTAAAAGCATCTAATTATGCATTAATGAGAAAATACCTAATATTTAGCAATAATATTCGGATTATATTCCATAAATTGGTTTCTATAATCATTAGGATTCTATAAGAATTTTCTAAGAATTTATTTAGAACAAATATCATTTATTGTGTCTCAAACAACCTAAAATGAAGAATCATCTTGTAAATAGAAACTCAACAATAAAACTACTTCAAAGGTTTGATTTAGGGTCCTATAAGTAAGTAGACATTTTTATGAGTCTAGGGGTATTTTGTGGGTATTTTTAGGCCAAAGGAGCTATTTTCTATGCATTATGCAAGGTTTGGATATATTTCTAAGAATTTTAAATAGAATTACCTATTAGTGAGTGATAGCCAGATCCCTTGTTGGATCCAGCAAGGTCTTGACCCGGATACCCACTCGGCATGTGTCCTTCCTTCAGGAGTCCTGCATTCTCACGTCTTCTGCAGGTACCGCTGCCTGTGCCACCGCGGGATGGGACCTGCGATGAGCTCCAAAGCTTCAACCCTCACACCTATGTTCAGCATAGATCCCTCCTTGAGTTCGAGCACTGACAGTGAGGGTTTGCAACCTCCATATGACCTGGATGGTGGCCTCGAGTTTGTAGCTGATGTGGTCGGCGACCAAAGCTCGACCACTGAGAAGCAGGAAGGGGGGAAAAGGTTCCAGACGAACAAGATTCCTACATATGAATTCGGTTGAAGTTGGGTACCTCTACAAACTCCTACAGTGTCTCTGAAAATCATTGTGGAGCCTTCAACTATCCTCATGAGCTCCTGATACAGCTACTAGACATGGATCTGTGTCCTTTCCTCTATTCTCCATTGAAGTGCCTCCGCAAAAGAAGGAAGCAGCGAGAGCTCCTCATGCCTCAAAGTTCCAAGTACTACGACAAGGGATCTCTGGGATTCCTCGAAAAGCTCTACATATTCACTACCAACCTGATCGCATCCTCAAATCTGTCTAAGAAGGCCCCCCCTTCCACGTTTCCCAACAATGGTGGCTCCTTCTTCAACCTCTAGAATTTCCTCTATTTCACCCTGCTCCAGCTTCCTCTTCGACTCGCCTTTGTGAAGATTTGGTTCAGGGCTAGGGAAATCTCTGTAGGGCCAACCGACCCCCATCAATTGCTTCTTCATGCCATCACAATACCTCCCATCCCCCTAGAACCACCTCCTAACCATCTCTGTTGCCTATACTATCTGACAGCCTCAACCATCGCCAGCACCTGCAGGTTGTTGTGGAGAGGGAGAGAGATATGCCTCCCCTTGTTGCCTTCATACCCCTAGGAACCCCATCGGAGGGAGATATTGGGATTCTTGAATCGTGGTGGATTCAACAGATCAGGTTAACACCCCAAACTTCTCGCTACTGACTCCTTCCACAATAACTAGGGAAAGTGGCCACATGCTCCTGACCTTTTGGAGTTGGGTGATGACGAGGTCTTCATCAAGTTTCCTACTGACAGGCATGATCAGGCCAAGCTTCCTATTGATCAGCCTCACGTAACTAAAGTCGTGCTTCCCCATCTTAGGTGGGCTGCATGACACATAACATGTTCATCAACCTATAGTTCTCAATCTCCTTAATAAAAAATATTCAAGTATCCTAAAATTTGGATAAATTTGCATAGGAACCTTAATATCTCTTTGTAGAAACATCTAAACATCCTAAAATTTTAGATATTGGCTCATAGTATCCTAATATAGATTCTACCAAAATTTTGAGACACAAGACCCAATTTTTGTTTGTTGATACAATTTCTTAGATCAACCATATAAATACATTTATAAACCTTGACTTCATAAACGTCCAAATTGACTAACAAGGTACCCATCATAATATAACCCAAATAGAATCATCATCAATCATATCTCTAATCACAAGTTTAGGTAAATTGAATTCAAATATTGAATAAATCACTTCATTCTAAGATTGGTCATCTTATGAATAACAATGAACCTCAAGTGTTATCTTTGGTTATTGGACCCTAAAATCACAGTTATTACATTCACCCCACCTTATATGGAATTTCATCCTTGAAATTCAACTAGTTCACAATCATGGTGATATTAAAAAGTTCAACTTCATAACAATCACTACTTGTAGGTTCCAATGTTTTTATAGTCTTTAATGAACTCTAAGTTGTCATATTAGGTTTTTGAGCAAATAGGGGTGCACACTCTGCCTTATATTAGTCAAAGCATCATCAATCATCTAAATCATAGCAGGACATTATTTAAATATCAGATTTACATCCCCTACCTCCCTACAAGAAATAGGGTTTATCATACATATGAAGTTGAGAAGATTATACTCAAATTTTCAGATTTCATCTTCTCATCTATATAAGGTGATATCATGATTTCAATTCATTAGCTACTAAAATTTATCATGCTTGAAATCATTATTGTTTTTTATGCTCGACATCATACTAGGATCGCATCATTAGAGGGAACTAATATTCATCTTTGTATTCCAGGGTTTCACCCTATTATGTAAGATTTATTACCAAACTAGAAGCTTAGAGTCAAAAGATTTGAAGTTAAGAACTATATGTTGTTATCATGTAACCCATGATCCAAAGATATATTTATTTCTAGTTCATGATTTCAACTTATATCTTTCATGCATGACATAGAGGGAAGGAGGATATACTAAGCCAATTTTATCATGATTTCAACTTAGATATTTCATGTATGATATAGGAAGGGAATATAGAATAGGTCAAGCTTATCTAAGTGACCCTTCATACATAATCATCCAAATAGCTCAAGTGAGGTTTCTAGCATCATATATAGAGACAGAAAAGTGGAAGGAACAACATTTATGAGTATCTTATGCACGAAGCATTTTACTCTTAGAACCAGAGTTCATATATCACCTCACTTGCAGCTATTGATGAGATTGACAAACATATGTCACTCAAGCTAAGACCTAATTCAATCAAAAGGATTGACTTCCTCATTATGATTCACCTACCCATCATTTTTTTATAACCCAACTCTCACATATAGATTGGAATCATGCATAAGGACTCAACTCATCTACTCAGGAGTAACCTAGCTTAAGACACATCATTTCACATATTTTCATATATTATAGGGTAGGTCCTATGACCCTCCCCTTGTGGGTCTCACTCTCTCTGGAGTTCACCACATACCTTTTCCTAACACTGAGGTTCTCCTTTGTAAAAGAGCTTGAGGCTCATGCATATTCAACTTTATCTTAAGCTTAGATCATCTTAAGTAAGAAAAGGGAATATATTTTCATCATCAAGACTTAGCTTAGAATCTTCAAAATTAGATTCAGCTCGTATACAACTTAGATCCATATAAAACAACTTATGTCATTAGAGGTAGAACTTAGATAAGATCATCCATGCTTATACTAACTATCATTCTATCATCTACTCTATTTATCACATATCTTGATAAGGCTCTAGACATCTAATCTAGACTACTCTCTCTTCTAGACTGATGTCACTCCATTTCACTTAGGTTGCATGAACATTAACTACTCTCCAGTGTGAGGGACACATTTTTATATTTACATATATATAATAAAATATTATATAGTTTTTCTCTGAGAAAGAAGACGTCAGAGAAAACTATCGAGGCTCGAGCCGATTGGAAAACAAAATTGAGTGTCCCACACACAATAGATAGTCTAGTGTTATGCCACCTAGTGAAATGGTGAGAATGAGATGTAGACTAGTGTAGCTACCCAATACATATGAGCTCTATATGCAAAGGGTTTCAGACACTTATCTATACCTAGTTCTCAAACATCTAGGTTCTAACCTAGAGGCTAAGTAAAACCTAATCCTTGTTCAACAACTCACTAAGTTTCTAGTATTTAAAGTGAAAGGTGAAATTTAATTTTTATGTTTCATGATGAGCAATTGTCAGGTGTAGCTAATGTTCATGCTCTGATACCAACTGTAATGTCCCCGAATTTTTACCTTCTCAAAACCCCATGGAGATGAGAAGACAAAATCTGAAAATGTTAGACAATCATTTCAGAGAGCGATGTGGAAGCATAATATGCATACATGAACATACAACCATAACACATCTCAACATTCAACATGTACATTATTACAACATGATTTACAATTGTATGTTGAAGAGAATTTTTACACAAGTCTAAACATGTATGCTAACTAGGATCTACACAAAAGGTACAACCTGTACAACTTGCTCACATCCTATTCTTTTATTCCATGCTAGCTCTGAACCTAAAACATACGTGAAACAACGAATCAACATAAAGTTGGTATGTGGTTGAAAGGTACTATACTATGCTGGCATATTTAAAATACTTGAAAAAGAAGAAAGAAAAATGAAAGCAGTATTTAAGGTAGAAAATCAGGTAAACCCAAGTTATTAACCATATTTCAATGGACATGTATTACTATGGTGGACTTAGCACAAACATATATTATTGGGCCCTATCCCCGCGTACCTTGTACCATTAGGGATCTCCCCGCGTACCTTGTACCATTAGGGAGGTGCTAGTCAACATTAATATTTTCCCTCTCTAATAGGGAGATTAATGAACCATCAGTAACTACATTCCATTTTCTTTCTTTAGTGTTCTTATTGTTTAAGGCAGAATTGACAATACATATAGATCTACATCCAACAATGTATTTAAAATACAAGCAAGCAAGTACATATATTTAACATCCAGCAAATCTAGTCATATAATTATATCCATGTACCTGAGTTCAGATATTCCTCACATATCCATGAGCATCTAGAACTTTGTCCTTGACCTGATTAAATATAATTGAGAATCATTAATACAAGGTTCATCATTATTAATGGTATTTATGTCCAATTTAGGGTTTAACCAAACCCAGGTTCCATCTGATCTTAAATATGTTTATGACATTTTTCTACTGATCTATATGTCATAAGTAAGGTCTGATATGAATTTCATATTTTATGAGGCTTTTCCTATTTTCTAGCATTAATATAAGGCTAAAAGCATCTAATTATGCATTAATGAGAAAAGACCTAATATTTAGCAATAATATTCGGATTATATTCCATAAATTGGTTTCTATAATCATTAGGATTCTATAAGAATTTTCTAAGAATTTATTTAGAACAAATATCATTTATTGTGTCTCAAACAACCTTAAATGAAGCATCATCTTGTAAATAGAAACTCAACAATAATACTACTTCAAAGGTCTGATTTAGGGGTCCTATAAGGAAGTAGACATTTTTATGAGTCTAGGGGTATTTTGTGGGTATTTTTAGGCCAACGGAGCTATTTTCTATGCATTATGCAAGGTTTGGATATATTTCTAAGAATTTTAAATAGAATTACCTATTAGTGAGTGATAGCCGGATCCCTTGTTGGATCCACCAAGGTCTTGACCCGGATACCCACTCGGCCTATGTCCTTCCTTCAGGAGTCCTGCATTCTCACGTCTTCTGCAGGTACCGCTGCCTGTGCCGCCGCGGGATGGGACCTGCGATGAGCTCCAAAGCTTCAACCCTCGCACCTATGTTCAGCATAGATCCCTCCTTGAGTTCGAGCACTGACAGTGAGGGTTTGCAACCTCCATATGACCTGGATGGTGGCCTCGAGTTTGTAGCTGATGTGGTCGGTGACCAAAGCTCGACCACTAAGAAGCAGGAAGGGGGGAAAAGGTTCCAGACGATCAAGATGCCTACATATGCATTCGGTTGAAGTTGGGTACCTCTACAAACTCCTACAATGTCTCTGGAAATCATTGTGGAGCCTTCATCTATCCTCATGATCTCCTGATACAGCTACTAGACATGGATCTGTGTCCTTTCCTCTATTCGCCATTGAAGTGCCGCCGCACAAGAAGGAAGCAGCGAGAGCTCCTCATGCCTCATAGTTCCCAGTACTACGACAAGGGATCTCTGGGATTCCTCGGAAAGCTCTACCTATGCACTACCAACCTGATCGCATCCTCAAATCCATCTAAGAAGGCCCCCCCTTCCACATTGCCCAACCATGGCAGTTCCTTCTTCAACCTCCAGAATTTCCTCTGTTTCACCCTGCTTCACCTTCCTCTTCGACTCACCTTTGTGAAGATTGGGTTCAGGGCCAGGGAAATCTTTACATGGCCAACCGACCCCCATCAATTTCTTCTTCATGCCATCGCAGTACCTCCCATCCTCCTAGAACCACCTCTTGACCATCTCTGTTGCCTATACTATCCGGCAGCCTTAACCATCGCCAGCACCTGCGGGTTGTAGTGGAGAGGGAGAGAGATATGCCTCCCCTTGTTGCCTTCATACCCCTAGGAACCCCATCGGAGGGAGATATTGGGATTCTTGAATCGTGGTGGATTCAACAAATCAGGTTAACACCCCAAACGTCTCGCTACTCACTCCTTCCATTATACCTAGGGAAAGTGGCCACATGCTCCTGACCTTTCGGAGTTGGGTGATGATGAAGTCTTCATCAAGTTTCCTACTGGTAGGCATGATCAGGCCAAGCTTCCTATTGATCAGCCTCACATAACTAAAGTCATGCTTCCCCATCTTGGGTGGGTTGCGTGACACATAACATGTTCATCAACCTATAGTTCTCAATCTCCTTAATAAAAAAGATTCAAGTATCCTAAAATTTGGATAAATTTGCATAGGAACCTCAATATCTCTTTGTAGAAACATCTAAACATCCTGAAATTTTAGATATAGGCTCATAGTATCCTAATATAGATTCTACCAAAATTTTGAGACACAAGACCCAATTTTTAGTTGTTGAGATAATTTCTTAGATCAACCTTATAAATACATTTATAAACCTTGACTTCATAAACGTCCAAATTGACTAACAAGGTACCCATCATAATATAACCCAAATAGCATCATCATCAATCATATCTCTAATCACAAGTTTAGGTAAATTGAATTCAAATATTGAATAAATCACTTCATTCTAAGATTGGTCATCTTATGAATAACAATGAACCTCAAGTGTTGTCTTTGGTTATTGGACCCTAAAATCACGGTTATTACAAAAATAGTTTATAGCAAAAGAGTATACTTGGAAGGACTTATATTCAAGAAAAGTATAACAAGAAATTTTCCAAATCCAACATTTATTGGACAAAATTTTATGTCAAACAATTCAATTTTTATTATGAGTTCCCATTATGTTGTAATCAAGAAGCATGCTTATATATTTTGGGTGAATCTATCACCCCGATGTGATGGGGCAGGTCACCAGGCTCCTTCTCTCCATATGAGGTAGGAGGCCAATGTACAAGTCCCACCTCTAAATGAGGAGGTCTCTTGCACTGAATATCAATATTATCAAAATAATCAACATCATCATCAATATATAAGTATTCATAATGGGAAATATCATTCATGTTCTCATGTTTTTATCAAAATATAATATAGGGAAAAATGGAAGATTAATCATAGGGAACATTAGCTCAATCAAGTTATATAACCAAGTATATAGTCAAGAAATACATAAAACATATCTTCAATACAACCAAGGAGGAGATGTAATAGCGTACCTTTCATCGAAGATTTAGTGTAAGATCTCGAGAGTCAGAGTAGAGTCAAAGTCAAGCCCTGGCACATTAATCGGTACTCATGCATTAGTATTCCAGTCTATAATAGGGAGTCACAAGGACCAACATTGGGGTTCATTAAGCCTTGTTATTGTCCTTGGATGTGGTATCTTATTATGATCAAGATTTCATGTTTTTGAGATTATCATGATACATACTTAGTTCATAGTAGGACCTTACCCAAAGTCAAGGTCACTAGTCAACTTCTAAATAAATGTTGATATAAAGATTTCTATGAATAGTATTTCATGATCTTTGAATGATGAGATCACAAGGTTTGATCTTTATTTGGTTCAATAATAACAATATTAAAATTCAAAAGTAATATTTGGATTTCATGAGAAAAAGTATCTCATAGATATAAGAATATATATAGATATTGTTTTGGCTTAGATCTAGACCACAAGGAATCAAAAGTTATTGAACATTATGGGTCCATAGATCTAGAATCATAATCTCAATGGTTGATCAATTAATCATTGTCAAAAGTAGATCAAATAAGATTTTGAGTGTTCAAATTCACAATTCTAGGGTCAGAACCCATCATCAAGATTGATCATCATTTAGGGTACATAAAGCATATTTAAGAGTTAACATGTCAACAAAGTCAGATCTAGATTCTTCATGAAAGTATTAGATGCAAAAAGTTAATATTATTATTTGGATAATAGATCCAAAATAGATTCTATAAGATTTCATGATATCAAATCAAGATTTAGATAAAGTTTCAAACTAATTTTTCAAGTCACCATTAAAATGATTACATATATAATTTGGAAAAGGTTCAGGAATCATGTGTTAATAGTATTTCCATTGTGTTTGTCTCATTCTTACGATCAAAATTGGACAATACATTTGTCTATTTTCGATGTTAGATGTAGAAGATATGGACATAATACGATTGTAGAGAGAGAAAGTGAGAGAATACCAACCTGAGGAGAGAGAAGGGTCACGAAAATGGAGCTTGCTACAGTAAGTGCAGTTGCAAGGTCTTCTACCAAGATAGGGAAACTTTCTAGAGGACACGAAAGCAAAATCTGAAGATATGGATGTGTTCGTGGGGAATAAAGGGAACCAAAGAGGGTCTTATATAGGTGTGAGGGTCTATGATTATGGTGTAATAAGGAGCCAAATCTCCATGGTGGCGTCCTTGAAAGAGGCTCGAAGCTTCGTAAAACAGGGCTAATTTGGAGAGAAAAATATGAAATAGGAGCGGAATTCGAAGACAAAGAGAATGAGACCATTTTCATGCAAAACAAGCAAGAAATGAGGGAGATTTGGTCTTGGGAAGCAGGCAGAAACCCTAGTCTCCAAGGTAGGGGAAGATCTTGCAAGTGGGTCGCCCAATAAGGCTGAAAAACAAACCAAAATGTGATTTTAAGTATAAAATTTGAGAATTTTTATAGGGAGCTAAGAAGCTCCATTTGGGCTGAAATGTGGACAAGATACTTGTAATATGGTCTAAAATATTTACAAATATTTTGGGATCCAAAGGATGAAGTTGGATGCTAGAATGAGATAAAATATTAGCAAGACTAAGATTAGTAGAAATTTATGTGTTCAAAGTATACATTACTGTCAAAATTCCTCAATTAAGTGTCATCAAAGTCTTCAAATCTCACTATTATCCAAAATTTCTCCCAAATAAGTGTTTGACACCTATTTGATGATAGAGTGGGGTTATTGAATACAAGAAATATAGAACTAGATTTTAGAGTCAAAACATGAAAAAATCCACTATATCATAGTGCGAGTCTCCAATGGGGTGGTCACACCTATTGCTTCCATGGTCGAAGATGCTCTATGCAACTAAGATCAACGAGTGTGGGTGATCCAATCTTGGGTGAATAACCAAGATAAACAAAAGTGCTTGGGCCCACCCATGGTCTTTCATGTTGAGAGGACCATGCATGTGTTTGGACTAGGTTCCCTATGTCCAACATAGTCAATGAGTGGACGGGAGTCGATACATTAAAATTTAGTGACTAGATGAGGCCACATATACACTCATATAGAGTCACCATCACCATGTTTGGAGCAATCGAAGGTAATGGTGGAGCACCTTGATGCCAATGGGGTGCACATATGAGATGTGTGTTGGTTGTCGATCCCACATCTGAGGTCTCTAGCTACACATGACATAAAGGTAATGATCTCACATATTAATATCTATGAAGTTTGAATGTGAATCTTTCAAAAATGCATAGATCCTAACCCCTAACCCAAAAAAGGAAATATTATATAACAAATCCATCACATCAACAAGATCTACCCAATTAGAATATTTGCAACCCCAACATATTCTTTTAGTTTCCCTATTTTGCTAAAATATAAACTTTGACTGAGTTGACCATATTTGATACATGTTGATGATAAATATTGGATATTTATTGTTCAAACTACGTCCCACTTATCAAATGAGTAATTAAAAAGATTGTCTACACATGTTTTAATACCTAATACCTATAGGGAAATATGGCATCAAATAGGCAGTGGAAACAAAAAAAATTATCAGCTATTTTCCCCTGTAACAAATGATCATGTCAACAACTATGTAATGGGAAGGGATGGTTTATGAGGTCATACCTGGTCTTGGAGCTAGTCTAGAAACTATATTCATTGTAGTATGCACCTTTCTTAAACTCACACTCATACTACATCAGTAGCAGCTCCTAGTTGAACACCACATATAGCAACTTCATGTTGTCCACCTAGCAGAAAAGCTCCATATCTCTATTGTAGTCCACACCAAAAACCAAGAACTCCTATTGTTCTAGTAGAACTAACAAGAAGGAGTTGTCCCTCCCCATTGGTGTCCTAGCACCAACTTGCTATCCTACAATTGTTCCCTCTTGCCATCCCTCCCTTTATCGGGTAGGACTTGTTCGGGTTCTCTCATTTACCACAACCAGAGATGACAAACAATTGCCAGAGGCAATTGAGTTCTGTCTAAGAAGCCCCCATTACCCTCTATCTATAGGAGGGTTAGGGTGATGATTCCCAATTTGAGTTGGAGCAGAAGGGACCAAAATTTTATGAATTTTTGGAACCTATGAGTGGTGAAATGGTTGGTTCACAGGTGAACTGACCGGTTGGCATGTGAGCCGATCGGTTCAATCCTTTAACCATTTATTTCATCATGTTTCTCAAATGTCATTGTATTGACAATTATAATCTTATTTAATGCACAACATGATGTAAACACAAATCCTTGAATTAATCGAATTGATCTACCAATCACTCAGTTCACGACATAAAATGATCAGTTCATGTACCTGAGCCAATCGATTCACTTCCTAAGTTGGTCGATTCATAGTCCAAAATTGCCAAAGTTGTCTCAATTGACCTAACATACTGAAATGATTGGTTCAACACTTGAACTGGTCAACTCACTATCCAATCAACCAATATTTAACCAATGTTGTTTTAATTGAATATCTAACTCTTAAGTAATCATGTTTAAACCATATTCATGAATAAAATCCTATTCCAAGTGTATCCTATGTGTGTGTCCCTATAGGTTCCAAGTTACATTGGTAATGAATTTCCATAACTGATTTATGACATCACAAGTAATGAGAAGCATCTAGCAACACATCATTGCAACCCAAGTAATTTGGAAAGTTGGAGAACAACTTCAACCTAAACTTTGTGATTGGTGTTACCATGATTGTATAATTCCTTTGTTGTTTATATCTGAATTGTACTTGAGGCATGTAATCATCATCCTCACAATGTTCAATCCATGTTCCTTGATCTAGAGAAACTATTTGAGATATATGCGACTTCAATATCATATATTGATTCACATGTGCATGTGCATGCTTTTTCGTTGTTTGGATTATGAAATGGCCTGGATATCAAGCTCTAGTAGGAGGGACAAAACCCATCTACATCACTCACAATCATCCCCATGTGTCACAGTGCATTTAATCATCACCTTTATGGAAAACCTTAATCAAGATCACAGTAGATGATGCCAAAATACATTGAACTACATGTGATGAGTGTAGTGATTTTAGGTTTAAGAACCACAATCAACACCTTCACTATGAGAGATGATCTTGACTAATAATTATGGTTTCCATGTGTCACTCTCAAGGTGAGTCTGTTCGATTCTCCAACACATATCTATGTGTTTGGTTTGATATCACATATCATGAATGATGACACTTTGTCATCAACCAACACACACTCTAGTCTTATGTGTTAGTGT
Organism: Alisma plantago-aquatica; assembly: GCA_963693085.1. Taxonomy (NCBI): domain Eukaryota; kingdom Viridiplantae; phylum Streptophyta; class Magnoliopsida; order Alismatales; family Alismataceae; genus Alisma; species Alisma plantago-aquatica. The sequence continues at coordinate 1,512,585,919 of OY856410.1, read as the reverse complement.
TTTCTATCAGCCTTCCACAACAACATTTGACTAGGGACATAACAAGAATGTATATAATCTTAACATCCGTATGATCTCATTGTTCAACTCATCAACCTGAAGACATACCTCATTGAGTAATGTCATTCTTTAGACACTCATTATGTTTTGTCATTATTTCATAACTAATTGAAACATAAGAAATTGGAAGATTGCCTTTATTATTAATAAAATTGTTTACATGATATGCCATCACAATCATCATATGATTGGCTCTCTGGACATAAATATCAACAGACTCCCACTTGCACTTAGAGACAATCACCCATGAATCTTATTCTTAGTGATCTAAACATGTCCATCATGTTTCTACTGTGCAAGTGCTAATCCAGAAGGTTAGGAAAATTTTACCCTTATTCGGTATATTGCATGTTCCACATCTCCTCATTGTACGATATCTCAAATGACATGGAATTGTGGTAGTATGATATCTGATATTCTTTGCCTAACTAGTAGCTCCATTGTTGTCACACTATCTCTACTGTGTCATCAATGGTTGGAAAATCTACAAGTTCATCTATATGAACTTTTAGATCCATACAATGTCCATTATGATACTCAACTTCTATTGTAGAATTTAAATAATGGTGTATGTTGTTCATAACCTTTCCAACTTACAACTCTTCCTTCAAGATTAAACACATCTTTATATTGTGATAGAAGCTTGCATTGGTGTAACCCATTACACCCAACTCTTCCTTATTGCCATAATCTTGCAACTGATATTTAGTGCTTCTGAAGTACTAATGGATGTTCTTTATAGCATTCCAATGACCCTCATTGGAATATGACTAATATCATCTTGCCATGTTCAATATATACAAGGCTATGGGATGATTACATTATATATATCATACATGATAGATCCAATTGTTGGTGTGTATGTCATCTCACTCATGTTTTTCCATTCTTCATAGGAATTGAAATGCATGATTCTTGAGAGGATAATACCATGTAACATGGACATATTCTCTCTCATTAAATCCTTCATGTTGAACCCTTTCAGCATCTTGCTAATATTTGTACTCATATTTAGGTCATGACACTTGCTAAACTATTTGTATAGATCTCAATTCCTGTCACATAGGATGTTTCACCCAATGCTTCATGCTGAGGGCGTTTTCCATACCAAATCTTAATACTTACAGTATTGGGATGTTATTCCCCATCAATATGTGGAATATACACATATGCTCCCACTAAATCTTTTGTAATCACAAATTTCATCTTTTATCTTGATTCAAGTCAAACTCCTTGACTATATTGTCTCAAAAGATTCTAGCTCTGAGGTGCTTATTTAAATATCTAGATTGAACTTGGTACTTTTAGACTTAATTCGTATTAACGGAGTTATAAAAACTTTTGTATATGTCACATACACATCCTCTCAAATATTCCTGTTAAGGAATGCAGTTTTAAACTTCATATGCCAAATCTCATAGTCTATATAAGTTGCAACAACAAGTATGACAATTGGTGAAGGAATTCTACCATGTTTAATGTCTTAAACTAATTTGAAAAACTTTGCAACCAATATGTTTTTTAAGGTAATCCATGTCAGTCTTCCTCTTTAAAAATCCAACTGCACCTTATGGGTTTTACCCCTTTAGGTGGTACCACCAAGGGCATACCTTGTTAGTGTACATGAACTCCATGGCCTTATGCTTCTTCTCAGATTTTAGTCCCTTGATAGTTTCTAGTTGATTTGTTGGCTCATCATCTTATGACCAACTCATCACCATATTGAGTTATAAGATATTGTAATCTTTTAGCTCATGGTGTGTTCTACTAGAACTATGAGTATTGTGTTACATAAGGAACTTGAGATTTCACAACAATTTGTGATTCTCCTTGTCCCCATTGTACCTTCTTAGGTTCAAATGTTTTCTTTCTTATCTCAAACTTTTCAAGTTTTACTTTACTCCCATTGATTCCATTGGAACTCAATTATCCTAGTAACAAACACTTTTTTATTGGATTCAGATTGAAGGTAGTATTTAACAAATTAAAATTTATATGGTCTTGAGGAAAAATATTTTCAAGAACTTCTTTTCTTGCATAAGTTTAAATCCTTATAATAGACATATTGGGTCATTTCCCATATCATATCTTATATGTTGTCTTTCAAACCATTTCAGACGATACATGGTTTTAGTGTAAATCATTTATCTAAAAGGAAATTAGAATATTAGATTAAATGATAATCATATCATGACTTATCAAGATGTGATTCGTTAATTTTGATACATCATTATGTTTTAGATGGAGTTCATTCTGATACACAATCATGGTCTCTCTAGAAGGTCCTCAAAGTATTGATGTAAAGTATTTCAACATTGATCATATCAAAGTATCTTGATACTTTTATCAAATACATTTATGTACCTCACTCATGCTCTTCTTGAATATTCCAAGAGATTCATGTTTGTATTTCATTAAATGCCTTTATATGAATATTGCTTTCTTGCTTTAAAAGACATGTATTGTATGCTTGTTTGTTTACTTGCTCAAATATTTCCATGTAGTATTGCTATTTCTTACTCTATGTTTTCCTCGTGGTTTTATAACTTGAACACACATATATATAAGTTCATTATAATATTGTTGATAAAGGGTTAGCTCTTGGCTATGGCCTTGAGGTCCCTCTGTATAAAAGGGTTAGCTAATTTTGTAACCCTTATGGACCCTTCTGACGAGAAGATGGTCAAAGGCCTCAAGCATGCTTGATATTGTTGGTATAATGGACTGAAATGACATAAAATATGGTTTTGCATTTGTTAAACAGTTAACATGTTTATTCTTGTTCGTTTAGTCTTGAAATATTTTTAAATTATGCAAATCTTATACATATATGTATCTTTCTTCCCCATACTCAACACCTCATGTGTTGACCCATTTCTCGTATTTTGTTTTTAGGTTCAGAGATGGCTAGAAGGTTGATGGGTTTGGTGAGCTATGCTAGGTGTACTTGTTGTGAGATCTAGATTTAGTGTACATGAATGACTTGTACCTCAACTTTGGAAATGTGTAATTGAACTCATGAATATGATGTACCTTATATAATTTGAACTTATTGAATGTTGAGACTGTGTTGGTGCCTTTATCTTGTTATTTGTTCATGTGTGCTAAGCTTTACGCTTTCGCATGTTGCCTTTGGTATACGTTTGGTTCATGGGACTGGGATTCTGGTTTCGTGACATTTTCATAATCTAACTGTATGGATTGGAAATATACCCTATTGGTCACATTTCCACAAAATCTCATCATCATATGACTTCTATTGCACGCACAACAAGCAAATACTTTTCAATGCTCAATATTGAGTTTTAGGCTGACCGTTGGATGTAAAATGTGTATATTGTATAGATGGAGATGTAAACGATATCTGATTGTGATGATATTTTGTGTGAAGGTTGAATATTGAAAATAAGCTACAATTTAATTGTTATTCAATGCCTCTCATGCTCTCACCATAGAATGTTTGTCACTAGATTGCTACCTTATATATATATATATATATATGTGTGTGTGTGTGTGTGTGTGTGTGCAATTTACACGTGTCACCTTGAAATTGGTTTTGATTGTGGAAGTGTAGCATGGTATGACCAATAACCCAAAAATCTATGTATGGTTGGATGGTTTATTCATGTTATATCTCGGTTCACATACCGAGCCTCTACCTATTTCTTACCAAATGTAGAAGCATTATTATTTCCTTCCTATGATCCCTTCGAATGTAACTTGAGGTTTCTCATTACTATGTTATTAGTTTAATAACAATAGGATATATTTTTTTCTTGTTACAAAAAAGATGACGATCAACGTCAAAATGAACTGACTATTTCAAGGACGAGCCAACCATTTGGAGGACCGAGGAGGAAAGCCAACAGGAGACGAACCGATCGACTACCAGCCCAACTGATCGTTTGGAAGTGTCCAAATGTAGGTTGAACCAGAGGCCAGACAACCAGTCTGACAGAACAACTGACCGACCAAGATGCGAGCCGTCTGGTTCAAGGGTTGAATCGATAAACTCGGACTGGTTTAAGCATAGATCTACACCAACAATAGGTCCATGAATGTGATGTAGGCCTAGGTGGTAGTAATTCCTTGTGGCTCCAAGGAATTACAATAGGATGGCCATAAACATTTCTAATAACATATTAAGTACAAGATGCTTTCCATTAGAAACACACATGAAAATCTTGATTGATTATGCGTAGGCACGCCAAGCTTGGTGTGCTACCCATCTCATGAAAGTGTGATGATAGTTTTGTGGGCCTGACAAGCAGGGTACATTTCTATCATGTGGGTTTTTGGTTCAGGCTTAACCAGATGTCGTTGATGAGATTAATCACCTACAGGCATGCATATGACTATGACAAAGAGTTGTGCATACCATCTATCCAAGAACTGCATAAGATGAAATTGGCAAACACTACCTACCTTAAGAATTGATTATGGATCCTGGCGTTGGTCGGGCAATAACTCATTTTTTTATCTTGGCTCATTAGAAGTTTGTGCATTGTAATCTTCCAAATTGACAATTGAGGGTTACCAATTTGAACAAGATGATGAGAGTGATAGTTAATTTAAAGGACTAATTGAACATCATCAAATTTTATACAAATCAAATCAAATCAAAATTGGGTTTTTGACAAAATTGCAAATTTCTCTTGTAGAATCAAATGGCAACACACAACAATAATTTTTCTCTTCGATCAATCCTTGAGAAGGTCAAGTTAAATGGGAATAACTTCAATGACTGGTTCAAGACGCTAAGAATTGTTCTTACACAAGAATGCAAGCTCTATTTCCTAGAGACACCAGAGCCAGATGAACCTCTTCCCAATCACCTAAGGATGATATAGATGCTTACAAGAAGCACACTGAAGATGTTGTTGATGTCAAATGCCTAATGTTGTGCTCCATGAACTATGAGTTTCAAAGACAACATGGGAACATGGATGTTATTGAGATGGTCACACATCTAAGAACATGTTCCAAGATCAGGCAAGATGGGAGAGATATGATATTTCTAAGGCATTGTTCAAATGTAACATGGCAAAAGAAGATCAAGTAGGTCCCCACGTGCTCAAGCTCATCGGGTATGTGGAGAACCTTTCTAGATTGGGATTCCCCTTGGGTTAAGAGTTGGCCACTCATGTGATTTTGCGATCTCTGCCAAAGTCTTACAACCAGTTTGTCATGAACTACAACATGAATGACTTTGACAAGCCATTGATAGAGTTACTTGGCATTCTGAGATCAGCTGAGGCACAAATGAACAAAGACAAACCCATGTTTGTGATGATGATAAGAAAACTAAAATGGAAGTCTAAAGGAAAATGAAAAGATAAAAAGGTTTCTAAAGCTGGCCAGAAGCCCAAGTATTCATCACTCAAGGTAAAGGGAGGAGTGAACAAGGGAGGCAATTGTCACCACTGTCACTAGATTGAACACTGGAAGGGGAATTGACCTCTCTACTTGGAGGAACTAATTAAGAAGAAAGAAGGAATAGAGATCTTCACCATAGTTATGTATGTTATAAGATAAATCTAAATACTTCTTCATCTTGGGTATGTGATACCAGATGTAGATCTGACATATGTTTGAATATGCATGATCTGATAAGAAAGAAGCCTTTACAAAAGGGCAAGGCCATACCTGATTCAGAGATTCTTAACTCAACCATCACCATCTAGATCATAAGCCAACCTTATTAACAACACGATTATATGTATACATTAGATTCTCATCATTAACCCTAATTAGATTGATTTTAGGGTTTTGGCAAAGTTGGTTTCAAGGTGGTTATTAGTACATTAGATGATCTCATATTGATCTAGGGTCCATCATAAGTGTGTGGTTCAAGTCTTATATCCCTTTGAGGTTTCATGGGGACATGAAAAGATTTAGGACACTTACGCTCAAATTAGGCCACGAGACTCATAATAGAGTAACCAAGGTCAAAGATCATCAATTTAAAGGGTTCGAGCATAGGAGTTGATTCAGATCAGCAAGAAAAGAACATAAGAACACATTCAATGTAAGGTGATGTCCACTAGAGTCTAGGCATCAAACCACCAACATGGGGTACCAACATTCAATCATACATGAAATAAGGGCCACATAAGACAACCATTTAAAAAAAGATCTTGGGAATGAAGTTAGGGCCTAAGTTACTAATTTTCAAGGTTAGGGTGAGACTATATGTCATTTCAAAACAAGATTATCAATATAGGCCCAAGTCCATGACTAATGTGTCAAATAAGTCGCATATGGGAAATATGGGATAATTAAGAGCAATAGGGTGATTACGGATCCCATGAAGTTCAAAGGTGCATCAAATTTACTGATTTGATGAGCAAGGGGGTACAAGTGTACTAAATATTCAAGATTTATCATAAAGATGCATTATATTGGTCAACATAGTCAAAGATCCTACTTTTAGAAAAATAGGAGAACAAATGAAGGAATTAAAGTTTGAACCTAGTCCACATTGTAGATCTCATTGAGGTGATGAATTTGATATATAGGTTTGTTATATTTGGCCAAGGGAGTTGAGCGTTATCATTTTTATAAAATTTGTATTCAAACTACATGGTTTGACATAGGGTTTTACCTTTGATTCATTGACCGATCTGGGCCATTGGCCCGAGACCCGACTCACGCACCTTAGCCATTAATTATAGGACCATTGGACCTCTCTTGGATCATGCGGCTGAAGTATAGATGATCTGGGCCGTCATTTTCATTCACCCTCCATCCGAAGGCTTCTAGCGCTCCTGCCCGTCTATGCCCTCTTCATGCTTCACGCGATCCCTCTATTCTAGGATCGAAATAGAGCCAGAACAGGGGACCTCTGCCCCATGCCCCGAAAACACCTGTAGCTATCTTGAAACATGGCGGTGTCACTTGGATGGGTCACCATGGACGTCTAGCAGCTTCCCGGTCCTCGCCCCTGACCTGGAGAGGGTGAGACCCCCCTTTCCGCTATGGCTAGCTCTGGCGGCAAGAAGGGGCGATAGGGCAGCCGCAAGAGCATAGGAAAAAGTTGTATGCGAGTCGAATATGGGAAAAGACTGCGGAAAAAAGAAAAGAGTTGGAAGGGTCTTAAAAAAAAGGGCAAGTTAGGGTTTAGTCTCCTCAGTTTTCCTCTATTGCCTGTTTTGGGCAGAGATGGGGGAAACCTCCCCAACTGTACACTAGTTTCCTGAAGGGGAAAGGGGAAGAGAAAACGAATAGTTGGGCTATTGGATCTGGACCACCTATGATTTGACGGTGGCAAGAATCCATGTCCACTGAATTCAAGTTAGGCCAGCGGATGGGGCATGGTAAAATGGGCCCAATAAGCTCAAAATCCAAATAAAATTGATCAAAACATGTACAAATCGAGCTAATTTCAAAAGATCATATCTTGGGCTAGGAGCCTTCGATTGAGGTGATTTTTTTGCCATTGAATTTGTAATTGCGTTCACTACAATGTAGTGCATATTAGAAAGACTAAAGATCATGGTGTTGAGGTTAAAAATTATATGCAAGAAGGTGACATGATATAGCAAGATATTTAGTTTAAAAGTACACATTAAAGTCACACATTGCGAAATTGACCATTGTAATCGCCAAATTGGAACATCACAACTATCCAATTATGAAGCTAATATCAAATTGAGTAAGAGATACTTGATGAGAGGGGAAGAGTACAATAGAGGAGAGAGAAAATTGAGGTTGTCACTAAAAATTTGATCATTGTGCAAATTTATTCAAATGCCTCTCATGCTCTCACCAAGATATGTTTATCACTGGATCATTTTCCTATATATATATATATATATATATATATATATTTGTATGTATATAATTTTTTCCATCGTATGTGGTATTTAATTTGATATGCACATTAATTTTTTAAAATATTTGCATTGTATGCAATAAATAAAAGGTGAAAAACAAAATCCCATCATATTAATTAAATCCCAAAACATAGTAAATTGACATGGCCATGATACCACTGTTGGGAAATATGACATCAGATAGGCAACTAAAAAAATATCTATCGTATTCCCCTATAACAGACGATTGCGTCAATAACTATGTAATGGGAAGGGATGATTTACGAGGTCATACCTAGTCCTAGAGCAAGTCTGACAACTATTCCTTGTTGTAGTAGGTGTCTTTCTTCAAGTCTCACTCAGACGACATCAACAAAAACTCATAGTTGAACACTAGAGACAACAACTTGACATTATCCTCCTATCAAAAAAGCTTCACTCCTCTATGGTATCCCACACAGACAACTAGGAACTCTTTTCATTCTATTAGAACTGACAATAATGATTTGTCCCTCTCCATTAGTGTACTAGAACCAACATGCTCTACCACAATTGTTCTCCTTTTCTATCCCTCCCTTTATCTGGTAGGACTTGCTCAGGTTCTCTTAGTCACCACAACTAGAGAAGACAAATAATTGTTAGAGGCAATTTAGTTATGTCTGAGAACCCCCCCAATACCCCTTTGTTTATAGGAGGGTTAGGGTCAGGGTTACCAGTCGGAGTGGGTGCCGAAGGGACCAGAATAACATAATTTTTTGTAACCTGTGAGCCGCAAAATGGTTGATTCACGAGTGAACTGATCGGTTGGCATGTGAGATGATCGATTCAACCCTTGAATCGGTCATTTCATTGTGTTCGTCAATCACAATTGTATTGACAATTATAATCTGATTTAATGCACAACATGACATTATCACAAATCCTTGAATCAATCAAATTGATCCACAAACCACTTGGTTCACAACCTAAGATAGCCGGATCATATACCTAAGCCAATCAGTTGACTTCCTAAACTTGTCGATTCATGGTCCAAAATTGCCTAAGTTGGTACAATTTACTTGACACTCTGAAACACTTGGTTCAACACTTGAACCAGTTAGTTCACTATCCAGTCAGCCAATATTAAACCAATGTTGTTTAAATTGAATACCTAACTCTTTAGTAATCAAGTTTAAACCATATACATGAACGAAATCCTATTCCAAGTGTATCATATGTGTGTGACCCTATAGGTTCCAAGTTATGTTGGCAGTGAATGTCGATAACCAATTTATGACATCACAAGAAATGAGCGGTATCTAGCAACACATAATTACTACCCAAGTAATCTGAAAAGTTGGAAAATAACTTCAAACTACAATAAGTGTCTGGTTTTATTGTGATTGTATAATTCCTTTTTAGCTGATATCCAAATCAAACTTGAGGCATGGAATCATCATCTTCTCAATGTTCAATCCATGTTCCTTGATCTAGAGTAGACTGTTTGAGATATATGTGATCTCAATATAATATATTGATTCACATGTCCATGCACATGCTTTTCTCAGTCTCGCTTATCGAGTGGTTTGGATATCAAACTCTAGTAGGAAGGAAAAATCCCATCTACATACTCACAGTCATCCCCATGTGTCACAGTGCATCTAATCATCACCTTTATAACATCCCTTATTCAAGGTAATGATAGATGATGTCAAAGTACACTGAACGGCATGTGATGTGTGTAGTGATTTCATGTCTAAGATCCAAAATCACCACCTTCACTATGAGAGATGATTCTAACTACTAATTATGGTTTCCATGTGTCGTTCTCAAGGTAGGTCTATCTGATACACTATTCTCCAACAAGTATCTATGTGTTTGGTTTGATAACGCATATCATGACTGATGAGACTTTGTCATTAACCAACATACACTCTAGTCTTATGTGTTATTGTTGTCTATTTTCCTTCCACTATAACATCTGACTAGGGACATAAAAAGAATGTACATACTCTTAACATACATATGATCTCATTGTTCAGGTCATGAACCCGAAGACATATGTCATTGACTAATATCATTCTTTAGACACTGATTATGTTTCATCGTTATCCCATAACTGATTGAAATAGAATAAATTGGAAGATTTCCTTTATTACTAATGATTTGATACCCCCTTTTTGTTGAGTCGGGGGCCTATTTATAGGAGCCACACATCGACTTAAGTCCAGGTGTAGCAGTTGCTACACACGTCCCGACCACTACTAGTGTTGCGTTCGTGACTTGCTTAGCAGTCGTGACAAGTGTTTCAGTTGCATATGCACCTAGGTCAAAATTGGGGTTGCGGTCACCACCTAGTACCATTCGCGACACTGCTCTGGTTATGATGGCTTCTTCAACCTTCATATCTATCATGGTTGTGACTGATGTTGCGGTTGTGACGGCTATTTTGGTTGCGATGACTGGTATGACCTGGAAACATTGTTGTGGCCAAGACCTTAACATGGGACAAGACCATCATACACAGTTGTGTCTGGTCATGACACTGAGTATCTATGTGTCTCAGTCGATACACCCATGGACCTATTCCAGTCAGGATAGTTGTCTGCATGTAGCTATTGCGGCCGTTAAGAAGATGTATTGTTAGCGATCTGCATGGGGTGGGAAAGGATTTGAAGTCAAACCCATATATTGTTAAAAAGATATTCGAATAGAAAAAAAATCCATAGAAGGGATGTTCAAATAGGAATGAAAGAGGTGCCAAAAGTTCACAAAATGAGATGTTATCAACTCCCCGAAACTTAGAGTCTAACATGTCCTCAGGCTAATAGATAGAATCGAACCATTGAGTGATGAGCTATAGATATTTTATCTTTTTTATGAATGCACCATTACCAGATTATTTGATCCTTACAGAAAAAACCTTTTTGATAATCTTGGTTCCTTTTGTAGTAAAGGAGTCTCCTTTGATATGACCTTTCTACCCTTGGTTTCTGGATATACTTGTAAATGATTCCAACAAGGGGTAGCTTTCACACCCTACCTTTATTTTGTAGTGCCTAAGCTATCATGTTTGGGTAGGTCAAGATTTTAGTGTTTTCCTGCACCCCTCAGTCTCCCTCAACCATGGGCTGTTATAAAGACACTTTTTCCCAAGTGGGCCCTGATGTAGTGTCAGGTGGTTGTATGAGTTTTGCTTTGGAATGTAGGTGGGTATAACTTGGCTCCAAGTTTCCACTTCCGGGCATGACATATCTACATTCACGAGTGAAACTATACACCGGTCATGTGGAATCCTTTGACATATTTTTAGGCACAACTCTCATAATTATTTTCCTTTTTGACTTTTCATTATGCTCTTAGGCTTGTGAAAGGGGTTTGTAGTATTTATGGGTATCCAATCCTCTTTTCATCCCAAAGCAGGGATAATTAAAATTGGAAGGAGTAGTTGTTTCCTTCTTGTGGTAAGTGTAGACTTTCTAGCTAGTACTGTCAGGCTAGGAAGATTGGTCGGGGTGTGGCTGGTATAGTCCTTATTGTTTCTAGGGATTCTATAAATTCATGGGTGTTCTTCTTCCTTTACTCAATATTTTGCTGTAAGAATGGCATAAGATAGTAGTGTTGTGTCCTTTTCTTTTTATGTGAATTAGTAGCTTATTTTCATGACTCTAGCAATGCTTATTCTTAAAAGGTAGTAGGAGGACAAACAAGTCTAAGAAAAAGATAAAATTGAATCATATATGGTGATTTTAAAACTTCGAACTATAGCAAAAGTTTGTTCAAAATTGTTTCAAAATTTCCTATTGTGTAGAGGTAAAAGTAAGAGTAAAAATAAGAGTTTGTACAAACTGAAGTTCAACTTAAATGTCAAAATTGTACCTATCATGTCCGTTTATAACTCCTCCCCCAAACTTATCATTCACTCCATCCAACAATGTAAAAAAAATTGAAGGTGTAAGTATAAATGGGCTTATTTTATTTTTGTTGTTTTTCAGTTATTGCCCATTTTGACTACAGTAGCATGTCCACATATCATCCTCAGAGTACATGATAGTTATCATGCTGCATGCTTTTGACTTTTGTATTTTGCAAGGTCAATGTTGTCATCCATGCCAGGTAGTAGAATCCACAATTGTTGGATAAGGGCATATGTTGTGGACTTCTATGGTAGAATTATGCCTTTTTGAAGTCTTTCCCCTTTGTATGCATGCATCCCTTTCTTGGACTGCTGATCATGTCGATGATTGCTTCTACGCATGTAGCTGCTTTCTCTTTTATAGGTATTTTTGCAGTAGTCATGTTTATGTGTTTGTTTGCTGTGAAGGCTGATTCTGAGCTATTATATAGAATCACAGTCTACGCTATGATATTGACTACTAGAAGGGTCCAATGGTCATCATGTAGAATAGGCAAGAATACATAGTTTGGCAGAGAGCTCGTTAGATGCAGCTGCAAGCACTCTTTTTTGCCTGACTTCTTGTCTTTTAGAATGTCGTCAACAAGCAAGAAGTACGTCATGTGTACATTTGTCATGTTGTCCCCCATAGTGATTGGTACGTGATCATGGTGCTCACTAAAAGGTACCCTGATATTTTCAAACTTTTGTGGAGGTCTCCCTTTAGTACACATATGTCATCCCTCTCAAAGATGACTTCCCCTATGGTATCACCTTCTTTCAGGCAATTCATCAGCAGCTGTAGAGACTCCAATGATAGGCCTTCAAAAGTCCATCTATCAAAGTCCTAGAAAGTGGGTACTATCTCCCCTACTGACCCATCTGGCTTGATTTTAGGCATATCATCTTCATTAATTTCTCCCTCTTCAGGCTCATCACTATCATGCTCTTCCTCTAATGTGGGGGTGACTTCTTGCTTGTTTGCATCCTGAGGTTGTTGTTCTTTATTATGAGTGGCATCAATAGGCTGACTGTCTAATGCCCACCCTTGTTTCCAAGCAATTGCCTTGGCCGGCTCATTGGGATCAATCCATAGGGTCTTCAGCTATTATCGCCATGTCTTCTTTTCAGGCAAGGGGACTCCTGTGTGAAGCCTATGTGGTATCGCATCTGAGGGCATCACTGTATCGTTAAAGAAGCGATGATCATAGATCACTTCCATAGCATAGACACCACATAGGCCATGTGAATATTTGTTGCAGAGGTCTTCTAGCGATATTCCTTTGTTGATGGGTTCCATCATTCTTAACACAATAAAAGCACAATTCCCCACCCCTGCCTCTTCCTAAGGTACCTTCTTAGAGATAGAGAATTGTTTTCATATTCCTTGGTGGTGATCTCAAATTTCTTGGATTGCTTATTGCAGATACAATGGTAACTTCAGGATATCCCTGAATACCTTCCTTTTGTAGATCAGGGAAGTGTTGTCCAACTCAGCGGCAAAAAATGGTGAGGTGCTCATATTGATTGACAACTATTAAATAACAATGCTTGAAAGTTTTCATAAGTAGGGTTACAAACAGGATCCCTACCCTGTTCACAGCATGTTGCAGTTCTTTGACATCTTCAGAATTAAACCTTCCATCAAATAGCTGCCCTGCTAGATGAGTTGTGACATTGAACACTAGTTGTACTTTGTTAGGGTGAAGCAACTCTTCAAGTAGTGTCGTATAGAGCACTTTAAATAACTTCTTGTGAACACGTGTTATCTTCAAAAAGATTCCTCTAAAGTGTTCCCTAGTCAGAGACCTTCCTTTCTTATGATACAAAACATTCTTTCCTAGAAGGTTCTCATTCAACACATCTGCCAGGACATGGACATCCCTGCATTCTATTATAGGGAGTGAGGCCATGTCCACACCTACCATATTGCATGGGAGAGATGGAGCAGCACCCAACTCTTTTTGTTCAGTAGGTGGGCTTCGCTTTTTGGCTATGTGATACATCGTTCGAACAAAACATCATTAACTAAGCAGAAGCATTTTCTAACAGCAGATTACTAAAAATTACTAAAAATTAAAACCATTTACAAAGATATCCATCCTCCAGGAAACTCTTTCAACAAGAACCATAATATTACATTTACATACTTGTTCACAAGGTACATTCACTGTGCTATCTCTTCTCGAGGAATATATATACATCATTGCTTTGCTAAAAAGCACAAGTAATAAAATCCTCGAGGCATCATGCCAAAATCTTAGATCTATTATAAAAGCACTATCACCGACTCCTAGGACCTGAGAGTACAGAGACGACACATAGGACTCTATTTACACAAATATAAGACTTAGTAGCCAGTATCTCCACCTGAGGATTCACTGTTGTCCTTGTTGTTGCTACTGTTGTTCTTCTTCCCTTTTTATAAGGTTTCCGTCTCTACCTCGTCCACGTCCACCAAAAAATGTTGGATCCCATGGAGGGTGAGACAATTATAAAAATTTCCCCAGCGAGAGATATAACTCTTCGCCGAAACATTATTATTGCAGTTTAATGGAAAAGAACTGAGAAAAAGAGGCTTTTATGTTCAACAACAGATAAATCAATGTTTAACAGATTAGAGCAATAATCTTAGTCAAACAATTCAGTTATAACCTAATTAAGCATCATGTCATTTATTTCATAAGGAATTGAAAATCATGTCTAATATCTATCCATATAGGATATGATAAACAAAGTGACATCAACCAATGATTCCCATATATCAATCTTAAGTAGTTATGCTACACAACTGATTATAGTTTACAATCAAGCTTATGCCCTAAGGAGATGAGATATACCGCTCATACTCCAACCGACCCCGATTACGTAAAGCATCGGTACCGCATACGGTCAATGGGAGAGCCGGATTCCATGACCCTATCAGTCGCGATCAGTACGAGACTACTTTTAGCAGATACATCATGTATCAAACTACAACTAGCTTGCCAGAGTATATTGGCATCTTCGCTAAAGAGTTATTGCGCATAGCATATACTCTCTTCAGGGTTATGGCTCGTAGCCAATGCCTGGTATTATATTGAGGAGTCATGGCCCATAGCCGTACTCTTATCGGGGTATAGTCTAAAACCAATCCCATACATAGGACATAGACCGTAGCCATTCCTATGGGGCATAAGGCTATATTTTCCCAATTACCCCCACATATTCAAAAATATGCATTCTGAGTAAATCTCATTTCACCATTCAGCTAATTCTGACGCTGATGGATCTGTGGTCAGGGCAAATACATTCGATGGTATCATTTGATTAATTAAGTACATTATCATATTCTTTTAGCATCAACCAAGTTTTCAAACATAACTTATTATGACAGATGCCACAAGGAAACATGGGCTACTTCCATCAACTACTTCTCAGTCTTTATAAGATATTGGGATTTCAATTCCTTATGTCAATATTGGGAATCCTCATCCCTCCACAATATTAATACAATAATCATATGGATCTGGGTATTCAAACCCTTAGCTCATCACTGAGCACTGTTACCACTTTTTCAGGTAACTATCACCTTTAGGTCATCTGACCAAGGTAAACATGATAATTACTACACAAGCATCTCTCATAGCACTTAAGGCCCATTAACTCTTTTCAAATAAATAACACATCATAGTTCATACCTGAGTATGCTCATCATTTCATGATACCTACATGGTTAGAACATATGATAGAAGTTACATTAATTACATATCAACACCATGCAAAACAAATGTATCATCATTACACAATGGTATCACCCTTATTCCCACACTAGGGTTAGGGTTTCCCATTTCATGTCAATTGGGAATGCTTATCCATTTACATAGATTAGGGTTATGGTTTATCACCATATTGCCCAAGATTAGGGTTTCACATCACATTACCCTAAATTAGGATTTCACTTAGTATCTCCCTAAATTAGGGTTTACATACAATAGCCCACAATTAGGATTTACTATTCATCCCAATTAGGGTTTCATATTCAATTACCCATAATTAGGGTTTACTATTCATATAAATTAGGGTTTTACATTTAATAACCCTAACTTAGGATTACTCATGTCATCACCCTCAATTAGGGTTTCACTATTACCCTAAAATTAGGGTTTCACTCAGAATTGCCCTGAATTAGGGTTAGGGTTCATTAACCTTCTCGATTAGGGTTTCATGATCTCTTCACTAAGGATCATACCCTAATCACATACTTTACATGATTAACATCCATGTATAAATCCCTTTCTATTATCCTCTCAACTTGATTAGGTTACATCAACCCTTCAATCAAGTACATACAACTATGATTGGCATAGTGTACTAAGACATTGCTTTCATAACATTTTAGGGTTAATAATCTAAAGGTATTGATCATCTAGGTACTTTAGGGTTTCAACATGTGTTCCTATCATTGATAATCATCATGATCAACCATTGGATCAATGTATCAACCATCACTTTAAGTTTCAAATCAATTTGATCACCTTGGATCATCCAATCGGTTTTGACCTTTTTCACTCTAAATGGTTTTGAAACCTTTGGATTACAAACAGTCCTGAGACCGTTTGATCCCAAATGGTTTCAAGACTGTTAGGACTCAAATGGTCTCAAGACCGTTTGGGCCAAACCAGCCTCAAAACCGAATGGGTCACTTAGGGCATTCATCAATCAAATTGAATATGATTTGCACCACTGAATTGGCCATCGATTAGGCTATTGAGGGATTCATCAATCAACACCATTAGATCTCTATCCATCAACCAAAGTTCAACCATTAATCCTCCAAATGGTCCTGAGACCGTTTGATCCCAAATGGTTTCAAGACCGTTTGGACTCAAACGGTCTCAAGACCGTTTGGTCCAATTAGTCTTGATATCGAATGGATCAATTGAGTTTTCTTTCAACAAGTCGATTAGGGTTTCTAATTGGAGGATTGTCCATATATTGAATCAATCAAATGGATCCATTGGATCATCATCCAACATGTACTAGGGTCATGACCTCAAACGATCAACCCATCCAAACGGTCAATCCTTCCAAATGGTTTGGGATCCAAACCTCCAAACGGTTTGGTGAAACCGTTTGGACCAAGGTCATAAAACCGTTTGCAAAAGAAACTTGTTGGAATGTGTGCCTAAGATGATGTCATCATCATATACCTTCGTTCATTCAAAAGCTAGTGCCGTTTTCATAGTAATTACATCAATGGATCAAGTGAATTTCAAGTAGAACAAAATGATCAACAATTAATGGAGAATTGAATGCAATAACAACATTTAAGGGTTTAAGTTATATAACCCACCTCCAATTGAGCTTCAAGGCTTGGAGATTCACGCCAAAAATGGTGGATGAAGCTTTTGCAACTCTCCCAAGGCTCGTCTTCAAGCTTTGGATTGAAAATATTGGCTAGGATTGAAGATGGAATCGAGATAAGAAGAAATCATGCATTGGTTTTCGATTCCCACCATGGAATTAAGGTGAAAGGAAGTCAAGAAGCTTACCAACAGGTTGGGGGTCATCTTCCTGATGCTACTAGCTATGTTGGTCATTTTTTCAAGCAAAGAGAAGAAGTGGATTCGCAAAAGCCTTTGGTTTGAGTTGTAAAAGGTGTTTTTATAAGAAAATCAATGAGAGAGAAAATGCCTTATAAAAATCTTTTAATTCTGAAATTGGGGCCACCTCTACACCCTAAATTACTTACATGAAAAGATATCTTACTCACCTATGAATTACCTTCTATTATCCATGAATTAAGGAAAAAGAAATTAAGCACCTTAACCTTTATAATATTATTATCCATTAGTTAGTGGATATTTCTTTTTATTTTCTTAATGTGAGTGAGTTCTCCATTCACGTAGATATTTCCTTTGCCTTTGAAAGGCACAAGGACGTTCACACTTGAGAAAATCCAAACATATAATTTTTGGTTGAAGGCCCTTCAATTATTTTATTTATTTTTGCATTAAATTGAATTAAGGTTTCAATTATGCTTAAAATCTTGATTATTTTAATATCAAGATTCTCTCTCCTTCAAAGTGATACAAATGAGATGCCCATCTCATTTTATTTACTCCACATGATGCCAAGAAATATTAAGGACCTTATTGAAGTGATAATTTGCATATTGAACCCTGGGTTTTGGGTAATTTGCACATTATACCAAAACTGGGTTTTAATGCACAAACATTGCTTTATCAACTTTTTCTTGGTACTCAGGTTTTATCCAAGCCACACCTCTACATCATCTTCATTCTCATGATGCTTCAACACATGACGAACATATTATCATGTAACATTTGCAAATTAACCCCTCAACTTGGGTAAATTGCACTTTAGTCCATAAAAATCAAAACATTGTTTTCAACATTGTTCAAAAAGGACTAAAATTGAAATATAAGTTCCTCTTGAGCTTTAATTACTTTTCAAAAGATAATATCAAGAATATAATTATCTTTCTTAAACAAAACACCCAGGTTTTAAGCATAACCCAGGTCAGGGATGTTACAAGTTACCCACCCCTTACAAGGATTTCGTCCCCGAAATCATCAACGAAAACATTAAGAGAAAAGAGTAGGGTATTTCCTCCGCATCTCTTCCTCTAGTTCCCACATAGCTTCTTCAATGCCACGGTGATGCCAAAGAACTTTTACAAGACATATGCCTTTCTTTTTCAACTTTTTAGTTCTTCTGTCAAGAACCAACACAGGTCCTTCAACATAAGATATATCATCATTTAGTTCTACCTCCACAAGTTGCAAAACTAATTCTGTGTCAGGATGACACTTCCTTAGCATAGAGATATGGAATACTGGGTGCAATCTATGAAACTCAGGTGGTAACTCCAGCTTATAGGCTACCTTTCCCATTCTTTCAATGATTGGATAAGGTCCCATAAATCTAGGAGCTAACTTCCCCTTCTTTCTGAATCTCAGAATACCTTTCCAAGGTGAGACCTTGAGGTATACTCTGTCTCCCACTTGGAATTCTAAGGGTCTACGACACTTATCGGCGTAAGATTTCTATCTATCCTGGGCAGCTTTCAACTGTTGTTGTATTACTTTAATCTTCTCAGATGTTTGTTGTACTAGCTCAGGACCCGAAAGTTGATATTCTCCTATTTCATACCAACATAAAGGAGATCTACAACGTCTACCATATAATGCCTCATATGGTGCCATATCAATACTTTGCTGATACCTATTATTATAAGCAAATTTTATCAAGCTCAGGTGTAGATCCCAACTTCCTACAAACTGAAGGACACATGCCCTAAGCAAGTATTCCAAGGTTTGTATGGTCCTCTTAGATTGTCCATCTATCTGCGGGTGAAAGGTTGTACTAAACCGTAATTGTGTACCCAAAGCTTTATGGAGTCGCTCCCAAAAACGACTCGTAAACTGGGGACCTCTATAAGAAACAATTGTAGTCAAAACCCCGTGTAAACGCACTATCTCATCTATGTATATCTATGCAAGCTTCTCAATAGTGTAGATTGTTTGACAGGAAGGAAATGTGTTGTCTTTGTCAACCTATCAACTATCACCCATATGGAATCATGACTTTTGGTTGTTCTAGGCAAACCAACCACAAAGTCCATGGTTACGTGATCCCATTTCCACTGTGGTATAGGCAGAGGTTGCATTGTTCCTGTAGGCTTTTGATGTTCAACTTTAACCTGCTGACACACCAGACACCACATAACAAATTCAGCAACATCTTTCTTCAATCCAGGCCACCAATACATATCTTTTAAGTTATGATACATCTTTGTGCTCCCTGGATGCATATCATACATTGAAAAATGAGCTTCTTCAAGAACTAACTTTCTTAAGTTATCAGCATCAGGTACTACCATCCTACCATGGTAACAGACTACCTGATCATCTGAATCATGGAAGTCATCCCATTTCTCACTACCATACTTTGACCTTATCTGTTGGACTACAACATCAGCTTGCTGTGCTTCTTTAATATGTTGTCTCAGAGTAGGTTTTACTTGCATCTCAGCTAACAACCCAGCTAACAACGACACCTTAAGCTCTATATTGTCTTTCCTTAAGGAGATAAGCATATCTCTTTTAAAGCACACTAAGGAGTTTAACTGTGCTTTATCTAAGGCTGGTGTTGCTGATTTTCTACTCAGTGCATCAGCCACTACATTAGCCTTCCCTGGATGATAATCAATTGTACAATCGTAGTCCTTGATTAATTCCATCCAGTGGCATTGTCTCATATTCAGCTCATGTTGTGAGAAGATATATTTTAGATTCTTATGGTATGTGAAAATCTGGAATGTCTCTCCATAGAGATAATGTCTCCAGATCTTCAAAGCATGGACCACATCAGCTAGCTCTAGATCGTGTGTCGGATAATTATCCTCATGTTTCTTAAGCTGTCGAGAAGCAAAAGAAATCACTTGTTTATCCTGCATCAACACACATCCTAGACCGTTCTTGGATGCATCACAGAAGACTATGTACCCCTTCCCTTGCTCAGGTAACACTAACACAGGTGCACTAGTTAACCTTTCCTTCAGCAACTGGAAGGATTGTTGGCACTTGTCATTCCAGACAAAAGGAATATCTTTCCTGGTCAACTTGGTTAGGGGTAAAGCTATAGAACTGAAGTTCTTAATGAACCTCCTATAATAGCCTGCCAAACCTAGGAAACTGTGTATCTCTATTGGTGTCCTTGGTTGTTCCCATTGTAGGATATATTCTACCTTCTTAGGATTAGCACGAATACCTGAGGCAGATATTATGTGTCCAAGAAAAGAAATTTCTGGTAACCAGAACTCGCATTTGCTAAACTTAGCATACAACTTATGCTCCCTTAGCAAAGTCAAAGCCTGACAGAGGTGCTGCTCATGCTGTTGAGGATCTCTACTATATATCAAGATATCATCTATGAAGACTACTACGCACTGATGAAGAAAAGGTTGGAAGATTCTATTCATGAGTTCCATGAATGCAGCTGATGCATTAGTTAGTCCAAAAGACATAACTATGAACTCATAGTGACCATACCTTGTCCTAAAGGAAGATTTAGGTATGTCACTCTCCTTGATATGCAACTGGTGGTTTCCTGACCTCAAATCTATCTTAGAAAAGGTAGTTGCACCACACAACTGATCAAACAAGTCATCAATCCTTGGCAGAGGATACTTGTTCTTTATGGTTACTTTATTCAACTGCCTATAGTCGATGCATAATCGCATAGACCCATCCTTCTTCTTAACAAAGAGGACCGGAGCACCCCATGGTGAAGTACTCGATCGGATAAAACCTTTCTCAAGCTACTCCTGTAGTTGTTTCTTGAGCTCTGCCATCTCAGCAGGTGCCATTCTATACAGTGTTTGTGCTATTGGTTGTGTGCCTGGGATTAGATTAATCTCAAAGTCGATCTCTCGGGGTGGAGGAACACCTGGAAGTTCCTCAGGGAATACATCTTCAAATTCCCTAACAACCGGAACTTCAGAAAGTTTAGAACTCTCCATTATGGTATCTACCACATGAGCCAAGAATGCAAAACATCCTTGTCTCATCAACTTCTCAGCTACTATAGCTGACACTAAGCAAGTTGGAAGAATCTTTCTATCTCCCTGAAAGATCCATGTGTCACTGTCATCTGTGAACACAACTTTCTTGTAATCACAATCTAAGACAACCTTATACTTCTTTAAGGCGTCCATCCCAAGGATTATATCAAACCTGTGCATTTCAAGTGGTATAAGATCCACCTGAATGTGATGATCAGAAAAGGAAAGATTGTAGGGAGAACACACCTCCCGCAACACTATAGATCCCAACAAAGGTGTTTCTAACAACAAGCTATCTGCTCTATGACTGACAATCATATTGCAGTCATGTATCACTTCTCGAGTGATAAAGGAATGCGTAGCACCCGGACCAATTAAAAAAGATACGAAGCAGGATAAAGACATATCAGAATAAAATAGTTCCATATGACCTGACACAACTCGTGGATTAACCACTGCCTCGGGCTGATTCATTGCATAAAATCTCGCTATTGCCTTCTGTTGGCCCTATGCTCTATTATTGGATGTAGAAGATCCTGCCTGGGACGCCTGTCCACATCCTCGGGTACCACTAGAAAATGTCTTTCTCTGAGAGCCTTGCTGACTCTGTCTTGGGGGTTGATTCACAACTACACTCCCCATTGAGCAATCCCTTGCTAGACGTCCTACTAGTCCACATCAATGACAAATTCTATTCTCTTAATGTGGTCTAGAGGGTCCAGTTACTGATGTTGATGCTATGCTAGGGGTCTACTCAAAGGATAACTACGCCCTCTACCCCTACTTGACGTCCACTGCATCTGGGTATTGAACCTCTATGGTGCTGACGGTGCGGAAAACCTTGGTTTCTTGAAACCCTCAGACCTTTGTCCTTGAAACTGTGAGTACTCTTTCTTACTCTTAGTCTGACGTTTCTCAATCACAGGCCTCTCTATCCGTCTTACGGACTCCACAAAGGTGGTGAACCTCTCCCAGTTCTCCAAAGCAGACACCAGAGTAGTCAATTCAGCGTTCAACCCCTTCTCAAAATGTTGTATCCTCTCCTCATCAGAAGATGCCATATGAGGACGAAACCGCAAAAGATCCATGAATTTAGCCTCATACTCACTAATGTTCATTTGTCCCTGCCTAATATGCTCAAAATGAGTAATTTTCTCATCCAGAAAAGTCTTAGGAAAGTATCTACTGACGAATTCTCATCAAAACTCTTCCCATCCGATCTCAACACCTAGCCTCTTGCCCTCTTCTATGGACCACCAATGACCAACACTCCCCTTAAGGAGGTATACAACATGCCTCACCTTCTCATCCTCAGGGATATTAAGGATCCTAAAGGTTTTCTCCAACTCAGTCAGCCATAAGTCTGCATCAGCTGGATTAGTTGTACCAGCATAATCTATGGCTCCAACCTGGTGAAGTCGTTCAAATTTCTTGTCGGCTCTGTGTCCTTCATTGTGGGTTGGTACCCTAGGTGCAGGTAATGGTATCCTATCTGTCATATGAGTCATGGCTTCCATAAACTGTCCAAACATGGCTTGGATGGTTGGTTTCCCCATATCTGCTTGATTGAACTGGGGTTGTTCAGGCACTGGTTCCTCCCTATCCTGGTCCCTTGCACCTCCTCCTGGTGAACCAACACTGCTTTCAGCAGCATGTTCATCATGTGATCTAGACATCATTAAGTTCTTCTTCTCCTATATGAGAAGAAGACACTATCAGATAAATTGGAAGACACTAGAATAGACTCAACAACCTTAATCCTATGTCTCTGTAGACTCAACGAACCTAAAGCTCTGATACCACTAATTTGTGATACACCGTTCGAACAAAACATCATTAACCAAGCAGAAGCATTTGCTAACAACGGATTACTAAAAATTAAAACCATTTACAAAGAGATCCATCCTCCGGGAAACAATTTCAAAAAGAACCATAATATTACATTTACATACTTGTTCATAAGGTACATTAACTGTACTATCTCTTCTCGAGGAATATATATACATCATTTCTTTGCTAAAAAGCACAAGTAACAAAATCCTCGAGGCATCATGCCAAAATCTCAGATCTATTATAAAAGCACTATCACTGACTCCTAGGACCTGAGAGTACAGAGACGACACATAGGACTCTATTTACACATATACAAGACTTGACAGCCAGTATCTCCACCTGAGGATTCACTGCTATCCTTGTTGTTGTTGCTGCTGCTGTTCTTCCCTTTTTATAAGGTTTTTGTCTCTACCTCGTCTGCGTCCACCTAAAAATGTTGGATCCCACAGGGGGTGAGACAATTATAAAAATTGCCCCAGTGAGAAATATAACTCTCCACCGAAACATTATTATTGCAGTTTAATGGAAAAGAACTGAGCAAAAGAGGCTTTTATGTTGAACAACAGATAAATCAATGTTTAACATATTAGAGCAATAATCTTAGTCAAACAATTCAGTTATAACCTAATTAAGAAGCATGCCATTTATATCATAAGGAATTGAAAATCATGTCTAATATCTATCCATATAGGATATGATAAACAGAGTGACATCAACCAATGATTCCTGTATATCAATCTTAAGTAGTTATGCTACATGGCTGATTATAGTTTACAATCAAGCTTATGCCCTGGGGAGATGAGATATACCGCTCATACTCCAACCAACCCTGATTACGTAAAGCATCAGTACCACACAAGGTCAATGGGAGAGCCGGATTCCATGACCTCATCTGTTTCGGTTAGTATGAGACTACTTTTAGCAGAGACATCATGTGTCAAACTGCAATTAGCTTCCCAGGGTATATTGGCATCTTTTCTATAGAGTTATAGCCCGTAGCATATATTCTCTTCAGGGTTATGGCCCGTAGCCAATGCCTGGTATTATATTGAGGAGTCATGGCCCATAGCCATACTCTTATCGAGTTATAGTCTGAAACCAATCTCATACATAGGACATAGCCCGTAGCCATTCCTATGGGGCATAAGGATATATTTTCCCAATTACCCCCACATATTCAAAAATATGCATTTTGAGTAAATCTCGTTTCACCATTCAGCTAATTCTGACGCTGATGGGTCTGTGGTCAGGGAAACTACATTCTATGGTATCATTTGATTAATTAAGTACATTATCATATTCTTTTAGCATCAGCCAATTTTTCAAAAATAACTTATTATGACAGATGCCACAACAAACATGGGCTACTTCCATCAACTACTTCTCAGTCTTTATAAGATATTGGGATTTCAGTTGCTTATGTCAATACTGGGAATTCTCATACCTCCAAAATCTTAATACAATAATCATATGGATCTGGGTATTCAAACCCTTAGCTCATCACTGAGCACTGTTACCACTTTTTCAGGTAACTATCACCTTTAGTTCATCTGACCAAGGTAAACATGATAATTACTACACAAGCATCTCTCATAGCACTTAAGGCCCATTAACTCTCTTCAAATAAATAACACATCATAGTTCATACCTGAGTATGCTCATCATCTCACGATACCTGCATGGTTAGAACAGATGATAGCAGTTACATTAATTACATATCAGCACCATGCAAAACAAATGTATCATCATTATGCAATGGTATCACCCTTATTCCCACACTAGGGTTAGGGTTTCCCATTTCATGTCAATTGGGAATGCTTATCCCTTTACTTAGATTAGGGTTATGGTTTATCACCATATTGCCCAAGATTAGGGTTTCACATCACATTACCCTAAATTAGGATTTCACTTAGTATCTCCCTAAATTAGGGTTTACATACAATAGCCCACAATTAGGATTTACTATTCATCCCAATTAGGGTTTCATATTCAATTACCCATAATTAGGGTTTACTATTCATCTAAATTAGGGTTTTACATTTCATAACCCTAACTTAGGATTACTCATGTCATCACCCTCAATTAGGGTTTCACTATTACCCTAAAATTAGGGTTTCACTCAGAATTGCCCTGAATTAGGGTTAGGGTTTCATGATCTCTTCACTAAGGATCATACCCTAATTACATACTTTACATGATTAACACCCATGTTTAAATCCCTTTCTATTATCCTCTCAACTTGATTAGGTTACATCAACCCTTCAATCAAGTATATACAACTATGATTGACATAATGTACTAAGACATTGCTTTCATAACTTTTAGGGTTAATAATCTAATGGTACTAATCATCTAGGTACTTTAGGGTTTCAACCTTTGTTACTATGATTGATAATCATCATGATAAACCATTGGATCAATGGATCAACCATCACTTTAAGTTTCCAATCAATTTGATCACCTTGGATCATCCAATCGGCTTTGACCTTTTTCACTCTAAACGGTTTTGAAACCTTTGGATTCCAAATGGTCCTGAGACCGTTTGATCCCAAACGGTGTCAAGACCGTTTGGACTCAAACGGTATCAAGACCATTTGGGCCAAACCAACCTCAAAACCGAATGGGTCACTTAGGGCATTCATCAATCAAATTGAATATGATTTGCGCCATTGAATTGGCCATCGATTAGGCTATTGAGGGATTCATCAATCAACACCATTAGATCTCTATCCATCAACCAAAGTTCAACCATTAATCCTCCAAATGGTCCTGAAACCATTTGATCCCAAATAGTTTCAAGACCATTTGGACTCGAACGGTCTCGAGACCGTTTGGTCCAATTAGTCTTGAAATGGAATGGATCAATTGAGTTTTCTTTCAACAAGTCGATTAGGGTTTCTAATTGGAGGTTTGTCCATATATTGAATCAATCAAATGGATCCATTGGATCATCATCCAACATGTACTAGGGTCTTGACCTCAAACGGTCAACCCATCCAAATGGTCAACCCTTCCAAACAGTTTGGGATCCAAACCTCCAAACGGTTTGCAAACTGTTTGGTCTCCAAACGGTTTGGTGAAACCGTTTGGACCAAGGTCATAAAACCGTTTGCAATATAAACTTATTGGAATGTGTGCCTAATATGATTTCATCATCATATACCTTCTTTCATTCAAAACCTACTGCCATTTTCATAGTAATTACATCAATGGATCAAGTGAATTTCAAGTAGAACAAAATGATCAACAATTAATGGAGAATTGAATGCAATAACAACATTTAAGGGTTTAAGTTATATAACCCGCCTCCAATTGAGCTTCAAGGCTTGGAGCATCACCTCAACAATGCTATATGAAGCTTTTGCAGCTCTCCCAAGGCTCATCTTCAAGCTTTGGATTGAAAAGATTGGCTAGGATTGAAGATGGAATCGAGATAAGAAGAAATCATGCATTGATTTTCGATTCCCACCATGGAATTAAGGTGAAAGGAAGTCAAGAAGCTTACCAACAGGTTGGGGGTCATCTTCCTGATGCTACTAGCTATGTTGGTCATTTTTTCAAGCAAAGAGAAGAAGTGGATTCGCAAAAGCCTTTGGTTTGAGTTGTAAAAGGTGTTTTTATAAGAAAATCAATGAGAGAGAAAATGCCTTATAAAAATCTTTTAATTCTGAAATTGGGGCCACCTCTACACCCTAAATTACTTACATGAAAAGATATCTTACTCACCTATGAATTACCTTCTATTATCCATGAATTAAGGAAAAAGAAATTAAGCACCTTAACCTTTATAATATTATTATCCATTAGTTAGTGGATATTTCTTTTTATTTTCTTAATGTGAGTGAGTTCTCCATTCACGTAGATATTTCCTTTGCCTTTGAAAGGCACAAGGACGTTCACACTTGAGAAAATCCAACCATATAATTTTTGGTTGAAGGCCCTTCAATTATTTTATTTATTTTTGCATTAAATTGAATTAAGGTTTCAATTATGCTTAAAATCTTGATTATTTTAATATCAAGATTCTCTCTCCTTCAAAGTGATACAAATGAGATGCCCATCTCATTTTATTTACTCCACATGATGCCAAGAAATATTAAGGACCTTATTGAAGTGATAATTTGCATATTGAACCCTGGGTTTTGGGTAATTTGCACATTATACCAAAACTGGGTTTTAATGCACAAACATTGCTTTATCAACTTTTTCTTGGTACTCAGGTTTTACCCAAGCCACACCTCTACATCATCTTCATTCTCATGATGCTTCAACACATGAGGAACATATTATCATGTAACATTTGCAAATTAACCCCCTCAACTTGGGTAAATTGCACTTTAGTCCACAAAAATCAAAACATTGTTTTCAACATTGTTAAAAAAAGGACTACAATTGAAATATAAGTTCCTCTTGAGATTTAATTACTTTTCAAAAGATAATATCAAGAATATAATTATATTTCTTAAACAAAACACCTAGGGTTTAAGCATAACCCAGGTCAGGGATGTTACAGGCTAGCTCATTGATAAAGAATGAAGCAAAGCCACCTTCATCATATTCAAATGTTCCTTCTCCTACTTCTTGTATAAGAGGAGTTGGGGTAGCTAAGACATGAGAGGAGGGCTTGGGACCTTCATTAGTCCCTTTTGGGTGTGATTCTAAGTTATCTTCAACCTTGATCTTTCTAGCAGATGCTTTAAGGGCTTCACCGCCTTCCAACATAGCATCTTTAAGTGCTTCTAGGGTGGCAGCCATCTTGCCATCAAATATCTCGTCTTGGCGTTCACTACATTCCCCGAAGTCCAAGTAGATTTTGTATACACTACTACAGAAACGGCCTTTGGCGTCGGTCGTTTAACCCCATTTGGCGTCGGCTTCCGACCGACGCCTATGTGGGTGCCGCTAAAGGTCGAACACTTTGGCGTCGGTTTTTTAACCGACGCCTATTTATTCTATAGGCGTCGGTCGATTAGTATATAACCGATGCCAAAAGTGTTCGCGCCACAGAAAATGGTGTCATCTAGGGCACTTACTGCGTCGGTTATTTACTAAACAACCGACGCCTATATGGAATATAACGTCGGTCTTTTAGTAGATAACTGACGCATAAAGTGCCCTAGATGACGCCATTTTTCTGTGACGCGAACACTTTTGGCGTCGGTTATATACTAATCGACCGACGCCTATACTTTAAGACGACACGGCCGTGCTTCCCTGCACGGCCGTGTTTAGTACTATAGGCATCGGTTTTATATGAATAACCGACGCCTTTTCCACCACGGCCGTGCTATCCTGCACAGTCGGGTTGTTTGTACTATTAGGCGTCGGTTTTTATCCAATAACCGACGTTGTAGGTCTTTGCTGACGGTTTTCTATAAATAACTGACACCTATTTCTATTTTTTTTTCATATCAGTTTGCAGGCCTGCTGTGGCTGGTCAGCAGGATGAGAACCTGCAGTTCAGTTTTCTGAACTGCAGGTTTACGACATCCATTGATATCAGCCTACAAACAGGCCGCAAACCTGCAAAAGTCACAAGGAAAATTTCACACAAGTACATACATTCAGACATCAATTCAATTCTCACATTCACACATATAGAAACATTCAAATACATGTATTAACATTCAGAAATATTCATTTACAAAGTATCATTCATTATTGCTATCAACATCCCAATTATATCTTACAGTTGCCACTGCTTGTATGGCTTTTGCCCATTCTTCTCTTACTTCATTTAATGCTTCCATCGTATATGGAGCATGTATATTTTTTAAGCGTTTACCTATAGTGTGGTCAGTTTTAAACACCTGCAAAGAGAATGATGTATATATATAAGTAATAATATAAAAATAAGATAAGATTGATATATTTCATACTAACTAATGAGACTATATATAATACCTCATGTATGGTATCGATGTCCAATGCGGCATATTTGATAATCATCTGCATAAATCGCATCACATAGTATGCGCATGCCCAGCCATTGTCTTGTGTTGCACACTATAAATTGAAACATGCAAAATAATACAACTAAGCACAATTCACATCAATAATATATATATTCGAGTCGGGAACTTACTTGTACGTTCTGCCAATTTATTGGCTGGTTCTTTTTCCTTGGGACCGTTCCTCCAGCCTTTTTGAATGCATCTAAACCCCTACATGTTAATATAACACAATAAATTGCATAAGTAAATAGTAATGTAATAAAAGATGTTAACGGATATAAAAATGAAATATTTCTCACCAGAATAATGGCATTCTCATTACGTGTCCAATTTTAGTGTTCAATGTACTCCCTGCAGGATCTAGATAATAAACAGTGAATGTCCCGGGGACAATAACTAGTAACTCCCAATGTCTACCGCTAGAGGTAAGAAGTTAACAATTAATAACTCAAAATGCAAAATAAAAATGGAATTTTCTTAAGTCCAAATTATAAATAAAGTAAACTTACTTGACATTGAATGGAGCTATTATTATCGTCTTCTTTTGCTGACCAAAAATTGTAAAAGCATCTATACAGTATTGTTGAACATTATCAGGGTCTTTAGCTACCAAACTAATCAATGATGGAATCAAAAATCCCACATGATCATATGCAAATTGTTTGCAATGATCTTCGACTAAGTAGCTGCAAAACATATAGGCATATGCATTAATATATAAGAAACCAGATCACCGGATCTTACACAAGGTATATGGATGTATAAACAAGATCTCACCTTATCCATGTCTCTATCATTGATGTATTCAGCCAATCATACATAAACAGCTCAATAATATCTTGTATAAATAAAGAGCTATCGTATGATTGACCTGCATAATCTGCATCTAAAGAAACTATTATAGGGCAATGTATATTATGTGCCCGTAGCCAACATGCCATTCCCCTACAAGCAGGACCTAACAGGTATGTTAGGTCAGTTGGAACCCAAGTTGGTAATGCGGGAAGTGGAGGTGGAGGTCTAGGTGCTCCTGGTGTCTTCTTTTTAACCTGTATATATAATTTCAGATCAGTTGACATCATATATACACATTAACAGTCTAAATCAATGTAAATTTATCTTACAATTTCAGTCGTGTAGACGACATCTGCTTTGGGCCACAATATGACCCCGCCTTCTGCCTCACCAAGTGTATCAATATCTGGGTGGGCATATGGCAACGCAACTTCCCTCCAATCGGGTAATACATGTAGCGGGCTCACACGAATGTAGCCCTGCGGCATTGGAGTCCCATGAAACGTTGCCCCAGGAAGGGACTGGTAAGCCTGCGCCTCTGCAACAACATAGTCTTGCATTCTTAAGCGGCATGGCTTCAATGCCTACAAATTTACGTAAAGAATGTTATACATATATACATATAATCTTGAAAACATATCATCTTGAAAAGACTAGATACAATGTCATAAACAATACTTACAACAGACGTGCTAGGCGATGGGTCTCCAGGATTACTCACAGTCTGTGCATCAGGAGAAGAGTGGGTCACCATAGGCTGATTGGAAGCCTGAGATGCCTGCCACCGCAGCAATTCTTCCTTGACCTTCTCAGCAACTACATCGTTGACCTTCTTAGCAACTAAATCCTCAACTCTCTTATTCTCCTATACATGGATAAAAGAAACATTAGCTTCTTATTAATGAATTTCCTTTTGTAGTAACATTCTAAAAAAAGAATAGGTTACCTCTTCTTGAGAAAGTCCCGCTCTGGGTTTGCGCTGGGATGGCCCAAAGAATGCTTTGATTCCAACACCAGCGCCGGCACCTCTAACACGTCCAGGATGCTCTGGGTTACCCAGAGCAGCTGTCAATTCATCCCTTGTGCCCTGAGGGATGAACGTGCCTTGTTTCCTCTGCTCGTGCAGCTCCCGCTAATCACCATAAATAGAAATTGGTAAGTTAACACCACAAATAATCAATATTCAAATGATTTCTCTAAGAGTTGTATTTTACCATTTTTGCAGCCGCCTCAGCAGTTACAAGCTTCTTTATTTCACCCTTCTTGTTTTGCCTGCCAGCTATCCAGATATCATGGCGAGGCATGGGTGTGGCAGACTCCTGAGTAGGAGCAGACTCCTGAGTAGCAGCAGACTGCTGAGTAGCCGCAGACTCCGCCTATAGTCTTTGGCGAACGCTTGCATAGCCTTTTGGACCCATAGTGTGGTCATTCACATTCAGTGCACGCCTTGCTTTTTGTGCTTCACTGAGGGCCTAGTTAGTATGCACATTAATGATTTGGTTAGTAGCACTAAATGTTAATCTTGAATAGGTGAATACAATGTATATTAATTAAATTGGGAGTGACGCCTAATACCTTGAATTCTTCAGATTTTCTTGAAGCAACAAAATTGTCCCAATCTTCTTTGTCCAAGAAGTTCCATTGTTCAAGGGCTGACTTCTTCTTCTTATTACCCTC
This sequence comes from Alisma plantago-aquatica, assembly GCA_963693085.1. Classification (NCBI taxonomy): domain Eukaryota; kingdom Viridiplantae; phylum Streptophyta; class Magnoliopsida; order Alismatales; family Alismataceae; genus Alisma; species Alisma plantago-aquatica. Next base: position 1,512,554,341 of record OY856410.1, on the reverse strand, counting down.
TTTTATGTATTCTCTGTTCAGATTTGTCCTATAATTCCTAAGCATCTTTCCAGCGCGTTGCATCACACTTTTACGATGCAACTTCTCATCCAATGCAAACAGATTCTGTAAAATAGAAATGTTATTAACTAGTATCCAAAATAGAATTGCAAATAATAGAATTTGTAATCTACAAAATAGAATTGCAAATAATAATAACTCGCGCATAAATCTTCCCATATCAAGTCTTTTTTCGCTTGAGGAACTTTATGCCAATTATCATACTTAACACCACAATGGCTCTGAGTGGTACACCCAAGATAGTTTACAAAATTATTGCGGTTCACTCCAATTGCATTTCCTCCATTATCAAACTCCACCACCAATTTGGATCCACTACCACTTAGTGCTAATAACTTCTTCAACAGAGTGATGCCCCTTTTCTTGTTAAGTGTTTGGTGATGTGCATCAAGTTGCTCCAGTGCTTCAGTGGGTACAGGTACATCATCAACCTAAAATTTGACAAAAATAAACACACTAAATTAGCCCAATATAGAAATATAGGATATATGACATAACTAGAAGATAATGAATTTTATAGAAATACAGGATATGTTTTTAGAACTTACATTGGTATCCTCGCCATGCTCGTCATGGACAGCATGCTCATCATGGACTTCATGCTCATCATGGACATCATGCTCATCATGGTCAGCCATCTGAAAATGTCATTAAAAAGTCAAACATTTAGCATTTGTATTAACTAGAAAAAGGCAAACATTTAGCATTTGTATTAACTAGAAAAAGACAAACATTTAGCATTTGTATTAACTAGAAAAAGGCAAACATTTAGCATTTGTATAAACATACATGTCTCTAAAATTGTGATCTTTTATCAATTAACAATCCTTCATTGTGATCTCCGCGCACATATAAGTCATCATTAGCTTCAATATTTTGTGGAGTTGGCAACCCAACTGAGAATGGACTGGAGTCATCATACTTATCATAGTACTCTTCTTCATCTATAGGATCTTCAATGAATTGTCTTTTAACATGAAGAGCAACTGACCATTTATCATTCGCAGGATCATCGATATAGAATATTTTTTTCGCCTGTGATTCCAATATGAATGGTTCACCCTTCTCGCCACTTAGTAAAAGTCTTATTATGCTCTCTAGCAAGCCACATTGAACTTGCTCGAGGATGTTGTCTCTTTATGAAATTGGTATGTTCCTCGATATAAACACTCACTTCGTCCATATTGTGTAAAATATACAAGTGAGCTTGTTCCAACTGCTCACGGCTGATTACTTTCACCCGTGATCCCAAAATTCCTTTGCCCTCCTCAAAATTCTTGTCATTTTCAGGAGTGTCATTACCACTGAGAAAGTCATTGCAAAAATCCATAACCTCTCTCGCCACATAACCTTCAATAATACTCCCTTTAGGCCGATAACGGTTTCGAACATCACCTTTAAAAATGCTCATGTATTGTTCAAAGGGATACATCCAATGCAAGAAAACTAGTCCCAACATTTTCACTTCCCTAGTCAAGTGGACAACAAGATGTACCATGATATCAAAGAACGAAGGAGGGAAATACATCTCAAGCTGACATAGGGTAAAAACCACTTCTCTTTGCAAATTATCGAGAGTATCAGGGTCAACAACTTTACTGCATATACTGTTGAAAAAGAAACAAAGTATGGTAATTGCAAACCTTACATGCTTCGGCAATATGGATCAAATTGCCATGGGTAATATTTGTTGCATTAGAGTGTGACAATCATGAGATTTAAGACCTATCAACTTTAGATCTTTCATTGATACCAATCTACGGATGTTGGATGAGTATCCATGTGGCACCTTAACATTTACCAAGCATTCACAAAAAGTTTTTTTCTCCTTTCTAGACAACGTGTAACAAGCGGGAGGTAAGTATGTTCTTTTACTACCCATTTCACGTAATTCTGTTAATTCTGACCTTATTCCCATTTCACGTAGGTCCAGTCTAGATTTTATCCCATCTTTAGTCTTACCTGGTATATTTAACAGAGTACCAATGATGCTATCACAGACATTTTTCTCAACGTGCATTACATCGATACAATGCCTGACTGTCAAAGAACTCCAATAAGGAAGATCCCAAAATATTGACTTCTTCTTGAATGAAGAATTGTCACTCCGTGTGGCCATACTACATTGTGATTTCTTACCAAATTCATTGACAATGTCTTTTACTCTTTCATAAACAACATCCCCTGGTATAGGTTTAGGTGCACTCCGTTCATCATTCCATCCATTGAATGCTTTGCGCTTCCTATGATACGGATGGAATTTTGAAAGAAACCTTCGATGACCAAGATATACAGTCTTGCCGCCATGTTTAGTCTTATTGAATCAGTGTTTTCTTCACATATAGGATACGCTTTAGCTCCTTTGACACTATATCTAGACATATTCCCATATGCTGGAAAGTCATTAATAGTGCAAAACAACATAGCGTGCAAACGAAATGTCTCTCTTGTTGAAGCATCATAGGTCATCACACCTTCAGCCCAAAGTTTCTTTAAGTCATCAATCAAAGGTTTAAGATAAACATCGATATCATTTCCGGGTTGTTTAGGGCCCGATATCAACAATGACAACATAACATACTTATTCTTCATACACATCCAGGGAGGAAGATTGTATATAACAAGCATGACTGGCCAAGTGCTATGTTGGCTGCTCAATGTCCCGTACGGATTCATCCCATCTGTACAAAGCCCAAGTCTTAGATTCCTATCTTCTTCACCAAATTTGGGGTACAATAGATCAATCTTCTTCCACTGTGGGGAATCAGACGCATGTCGCAGGATCCCATCATTATTTTTCTTAACATCTGCATGCCACCTCAAATTCTTCACTTCTTTCGGATTTGCAAACAAGCATTGAAACCGTGATATTATAGGTAGATACCACAACACCTTGGTAGGAGAACCAGTTTTGGACTCCCCCGAAGTCGTCAATTTATACCGTGACGCACCACATTTTGGACAATCTTTCAAATCTACATAGTCCTTTTGAAATAATACACAATCATTCGGGCATGCGTGTATCTTCTTGGCCTCCATTCCCATTGGGCACAACATTTTCTTTACCTGGTATGTTGAGATTGGAAGCTCGTTTCCTTCAGGAAGCATTTCTTTCAACAAAGTCAACAATGAAGTGAAGCTTTTGTCGCTCCATCTATTGTTAGCTTTCAACTTATACAATATCAACACAGCGCTAAGCTTCGTAAACTTAGCACAGCCTGTGTATAACGGTATCTCAGCATCATGCACAATGTTTGTAAAGATAGGAGGTGGATCGGTGTGCTCTACCCTACAACTATCCAGCATCGCATCAACGATGTCTGCTGGAACTGGTTCGTTCACATTTACGTCATCGGAGGCAATTTCTTCTTCCACCCAAGCACTGCTATCGACATCTACTGGTTTCGATTTTGAAATCTCTCCATGCCAGTGCCATTCTGTATAGCCTTGTACAATCCCGTTGCACATGACATGACTTTTGATTTCCTCACCAGTGTTGACTTTCAAGTTGTTACCGCAATGCCTACATGGACAGTAGAACCTATCTGTAGGTTTTTTCCTATGTTCCTTGGCAAATCTAATAAACTGATCAAGACCAGATATAAACTCTGGGGTGCAACGATTATGAATGGACATCCATGATCTATCCATTCTATGATCAGAGAAAACAAGTATATATTAGGAAACAAGTATATATTAGGAAAAGATTAGGGTATACACTTACATATAATAAATGTGTACCACCTATCCCATCCTTGAACACCTAATCTCACTAGTAAGTGTATAATGTGTATTGGGTTTTCAAGAAAATTTCGGCATCATTTCCCCGTTGTTCTCTAAGTACATATGTACTTAGAGAACAAACGGGGAAATGCTGCCGAAATTTTCTCGAAAACCCAATACACATTATACACTTACATCCTAAGTGAGATTAGGTGTTCAAGAACAGTCCCAAACTGGGGACTATCCAAGATTTACTCCTAATGAGTCAATCTTGGACGGGTTTCTAGGCCAACAAACACATTTGATGTCATTCTTATATATAATAAATGTGTACCACCTATCCCATCCTTGAACACCTAATCTCACTAGTAAGTGTATAATGTGTATTTGGTTTTCAAGAAAATTTCGGAAGCATTTCCCCGCTGTTCTCTAAGTACATATGTACTTAGAGAACAAACGGGGAAATGCTATCGAAATTTTCTCGAAAACCCAATACACATTATATACTTACATCCTAAGTGAGATTAGGTGTTCAAGAACAGTCCCAAACCGGGGACTATCCAAGATTTACTCCTAATGAGTCAATCTTGGACGGGTTTCTAGGCCAACAAACACATTTGATGTCATTCTTATATATAATAAATGTGTACCACCTATCCCATCCTTGAACACCTAATCTCACTAGTAAGTGTATAATGTGTATTTGGTTTTCAAGAAAATTTCGGCAGCATTTCCCCGATGTTCTCTAAGTACATATGTACTTAGAGAACAAACGGGGAAATGCTACCGAAATTTTCTCGAAAACCCAATACACATTATACACTTACATCCTAAGTGAGATTAGGTGTTCAAGAACAGTCCCAAACCGGGGACTATCCAAGATTTACTCCTAATGAGTAAATCTTGGACGGGTTTCTAGGCCAACAAATACATGTGTTGTCATTCTTATATATAATAAATGTCTATAAAGTACAGGCAACATGGTTAATCCTAATCAACAGAGCATTATTAAATAATAAATCAAGAAATCAATAGTTTCAAACAAAAGGTCTAGGAATCTTTACTAGACATTATATGTATCCCTAATCATCATATTTAACATACTACATTATTATGAACATCCAGATCAGATTAAGATCATACTATGTTATAACCATTGGTTTAATAACCCTATTTCTGCATGTACATGTTTATCAACTTTAAAACCCTATAATTCATGAAATCATTCTAATTCAATTTAATATGTTGGGATCACATAATTATATAATGACATCAGAATATATAGAAGAATCATAATTAACATGATTAACAACATGCTCATCAAACTAGGGTTTTCTTGAATATCATCTAATATTTGTGTACTAGACATTATATTTATCCCTAATCATCATATTTAACATACCATTATTATGAACATCCAGATTAGATTAACTCTAATCAAATACATTACATGCATTTTTATCACAACAATTTGATCGATGCATAAAAAAGCAGAGCAGCTAGCAGCGGGAAGACCAACCTTGTCAGAGGGAAGAAGGCAGAGGCTCCGGTGGCTCTGGCTGGAGAAGTAGCTAGTAGCGACGACGGTGGAGGAGCAGCTAGCAGCTCCGGTGGCTCTGGCGGTGGTTGCGGCAGCGCGACGATGGTGGAAAAGCACCAGGCGGCGCCTAATCTCAGGCGTGGCGGCGGCGCCGGTTCTCAGGCGCTTGGAGCAGCAGAGGCGGGCAGCAGGGGCGGCGGAGGAGGAGTGGTGGCGGAGAAGGGGGCGCCGGAGAAGAAATAGCCGGAGAAATGGCGCTGGAGAAGAAATCGCCAGAGAGAAATCGTCGGTAGCAGAGAAGGTAATTGCTCGCAATGAAACAGAAGAAAGGGGAAGAGTCGAGCGATCGCGGGTTATAAGTTCCCAAACAGCGTCGGTTGTTTAAAACAACTGACGCCTAAACATCTTTAGTGTCGGTTGTTTTAAACAACCGACGTCCAATTGGACGATATTTTCATGAAATTGTTTGGCGGGAACCACCTTCAGCGTAGGTTATAAAAGGATAACCGACGCTGAAAGTGACACTTTTCACGCAAATTTTCATCACACATAGGCGTCGGTTTATACCTACATAACCAACGCTGAAAATGACACTATTTTTTTTATCAAAATTTGGATTTCGCGGCCGACTTTCCGCGTCGGTTTGTTATAAACAACCGATGCTGAATACAAAGTGGTACCCGTGTCTGGCTGGTCTTCGAATATAGACGTCGGTTTGCTTAAACAACTGACGCCTAACATATAAGGCGTCGGTTTTCCTTAATAACCGACGCCCAGAAAAGTGACACTGAATGCTATTTCTGTAGTAGTGATACATCCATCATAATGTCCATCTCCTGCATACATCATTGCAGTGTGGATTCATCATCGAAACTCTTCAACTTTTCATTACTCTCCTCTTTGAGGTGTTGCGGCCTAGCAATAGCAAATTGGATGGTCTCCTGTAGTTTGGCAGCAACAACAAGGATGATATCTTGAGGTTGTGCAACAATGATAGTGATGACCTCTTGTGTGCTTTCTGATATGGGTGTAGTGTTCAGATCAAACTCTAGTTCCAGAGTTTTCATCTTTTCCTTGTCAACACCCTTTTGCTTTTCAAGTTGGGATTGGGCCTCTTTTGTAGGGGGCATCTCCCGTTGGGCAGGCTTTGTGTTTGTTGTTTCATCTTTGGGTGCTAAAGATGTACCAGCTCCACTGATGTTGTCATCATCCAGATCAGGGTATGTAGGGCTTGAGGAAGGGTTAGATGGTGAGGTGCTGACAACACGCTTGGCCTTCCTTTTTGCTCATAATTCTTGTAGTTGTCGCCACTTGACTTCGATCTCATGGCATCCCTCCTCGAGTTTCTTCTACTCCTCTTGGATGGCTTTAGAGTCCCTATCATGGTGATGAAACATCTTGTCCATGTTTTTGTGTAGCCCCTCTCACTCTCTCTGGAGTGCTTCCATCTCTGTCACCATCGCTTGAATGGTATTTAACATCGTTGCTTGATTAAGCAGGATGTTGGTTAAGACTTATGGTAATGACGTGGTCTGCTCATCGATTCATTGCACATGTGTTGTTAGTTCATGCAGGCTAGAGTTTATAAGTGTATTAATGGAGGAGGAATTTTGTGTTTGTACCCAAAGGGCATCAAACTGGTGCCCGAGTTCTTGGCTGAAGGTTTGTTGGCGGCGCAGTTGCTCACTTCTGGTCGTTGTTGTAGCCCATTTTGGATCTGAAGACCATGGTGGTGGCGGAATGTTCGTACAGACATACCCATGGGAGTTTGATTGTTGTTGATGGTGGGTTGGTTGTGTATATTTTTTGTACACGTCCTCCTGTACTATGTCTACTTCTTGATCGACATTTATTGCAGGCAGTTCTGGTATCATAAGAGCTACATTGTCTGCTAGAGATGTTGATAGTTTGGTTGCCTGAGACCATGTCATGTTCCTCCCTCAGCCTCTGGAATAAGTTCCTATGTGACAGTTTGAGAACTCAGCTTGTCGACTATCTGAGTAGTAGATACTATTGGTATACTACCCATGACAGGAGCGTAGATTGCAACAGTTATGGTTCCTTCATCATTGTGATGTTGTTCAACATCCAAGAGTGGTTGTTATTTGCTCGATAGAATGTGTGATGTCTCAAGCTTGCATTCCTGATTGATAATTTCTTTCACTTCTCTGGCCTATGTTGTTCTATTTCCAGCACTTATTTAGGTTCTAATTCTACCCCATTTGGTGACTCAACATCTTCAGCCCTCCTGATAGTACTAGAGTACCTTTTGTTGATATCCTCTTCACTTGGGTACAACTTGTGGGTGACATAAGATGCCATCTCTAGATGTGGTAGAAGAAACTTTGAGTTGCTTGGCTTATAGAAGAACTTCTCATCCTTTTGCATCTGGATGCCAACATTTATGAGGGACTTGATGTCAATATTCATGTGTCCCTCAGTGGCCTCATACTTATGTAATTTCTCCTTCATCAGATAGTATGATGCAATATAGGCTATCTGCCCTCCCATGTAGAAGTCCTTGATCTTCTTAGCATGTGGCCCCATGACAATTGATAACTTGTCTATTAGTAGCCTACCGATGTTCACTAGTTTTGCATTCAACATTGACCATATCAGAAATAGGTCTCCCTTAGACACCCCCTAACTCTGACCTTGTGTAGACAGTGATGGATGTTATCTTCTGAACAACCCTGATAAAATAGGAAGTGATGAGTGAAGCCTTAGACTTTCTTAGGTTGTGTTTAGGCTCCCCGGTCAGCATCTTCCTAGCTTTGTGGTTGTTGTAGCCTACAACCTCTTTCTCATTGGGGGCCTGTGCGCAAGCCTGAGCTTCCTCTAGAGTCCTAGTGAAGATGGTTTTTAGGATGACTTCCGTGATGTAGTGGTTCTTACGTCCCATCCTGACTTCCAACTTGAACTCCCCTCCTGTGTCCTTGCATTCTGCACCACTGACAAGTATCTTCTCTAGTGACGACATGAATTCGGTTGTCAGGTTTGTCAATGATGAAGACTTTGTTGTGCATAGGATGTGTAGATTTGCTTTAGCACAGAACTTAGTAATCCTATTGTAGATTCCCAGCTTATTGAAGTCCTAGACATCTATATACTATGTAAGCTTGAAGGTCTTGGTCCTCACCATCATATCAAAGCAAGATCGATGTGTCTGGTCTCTAGGCATGAATGCTGCTAGATCTTTTGTAGGTGCCTCCTCATTTAGGTCACACACCTCCTGTGTAGGTGACTCGGCCTCCTGCCTTGGATTCTTTGATGTTTCCCCCACAATATTCTTATGTTTCCTAATTCTAGATTCCATTGGTATTGCTTCCTTTCACTTCCCTTTGTTTTCAGGAACATATTCAGATGTCTCTATCTTTACATCGCTCTCAGATTCCTCTATCTCTGGTGGAGTCTTGTGAGCCAGGATGTACTCGTACTTCTTCTTTTGCAGCTCCAACTGGAGCTTCTTCTGTGGTGACAGGTCAAGGTAGTCATTCGACACCTTGGTGACTGACTCCAAGGCCTCCTATGCTCCCTCTAGGGCTTTTGCCTTCTTGTACCTGGTGTTAGGGCTGGTGGTCGACATTTTGTAAATTTAATCAATATGAGTTTGTTAGATATTTAGATGTATAATTTGAGTGTATCGGTTAGATCATTATCTATCTCAGTTGAATAACAAGACATGCCAAAGTGTGTCAACCGCTACCGGTCTTATGTGTAGCAGTCAAAAAAGAATTTTATATCAATTGCAGAGTTAGGAATTATGAATAGGAAGGGAAAATTATCCTAACATCATATAGTTACGTATAATAATTGATTAAGCAAGCAAGTGATTAGCACAATGACCAACCATGATATAGTGTGTTTCGATCGTAACATATGTCTCAGCCAAAACATGCATAGAAGCGTAGTGACCAGTATCAGAACAAGCATTATGACCAAGACATTTTAATGTTAAGGGGTAAGCAGGTGTCACGACCGCTACACTCATAGTGGCCAAAATAGGTGTTACGACTGAAATAGATGTTGCGACTGCAACAATCTATCATGATGGACTTGCAAACATGGTGGTTCCAAACAAAAAAGATGGGGAAAGATCCATGATCAGAGAAGGATGAAATTTGAAGGGAAAGAAGAAAGGAAGGTGAGGTGTCTTGTCGACAAAGGGGAATCAAACATCATAAGGGGGAAGGTGAGTTTTGTGCATGAAAAAAAAGTGGGTTTTTAGAAGGTGAAGGGTCAGAGCGAGGTTGGTTTCAGCCTAGAAAGGAGGAACATGATTGTGATTGATGGTAGGGACAATGATTAGAACATATTCAAGAGCCAACGACGAGAGGAAGAAAAAGGTGGAAAAATCATGAGTCGTTAAATGCTTAAAAAGGAGGGTTTAGAAGGTTACCTTGTAGAGAAAACTGAATGATTGCAAGGGGCAAAAAAGAGTGGTGGTGAGTCGAGAACATCATCGGTGAGCACGAGGGTGGCACTAGTGATCAAATCACAAGCTAGGTCATCGTTTAGGTCCAATTGCATGAGGAGCCCCCGTCAATCTTTGTCATAGAAGAGCGAGAGAGAGAGTAAAAGTGCAAGAGGTTTATAGTACATGTGAGAGTGCCTTTTGTACCAGGAAACTGAAAACTACTAGAGGGGGGGTGAATATAGTTTTATAGATAATTTTAACAATTAATTACTCAAGCAACCACAAAGAAAATATTGGACAAGGAGACACAAGGGTTTAGAGTGGTTCCAACTATAGCAAATACTATAGCCGTCAGTCCACTACCCGGTTGCTTACCCAACCGGGATTTGAAAAGAAATTTATTTTATTACCTCTCAAGGAATTACATAAAATACAATCTCTTTTCCCTAAACCCTTCAAGCAGCCTTCACCTAGAAGTAATCGCCCAACTCGAAGCAGCCTTCCCTTGAAGTAGATGCACCAACTCCCGTTGCACCAGCCTTCTGAAGTAGCTTCCCGTGCGATAGCCTTCTTGAAGTAGCTTGAAGTCCCCTTCTCCTCCGAGAAGTCAACCCTCTCCAATCCGCAGCCTCCAACCCTAGGAGTAGCAAGGAGAGTACAAAGAATAAATAGGAACAAGAAAGAAATAGAGAAATTACAACTTATCCTTTAAGCCCGAGGCTTGATATGCCTAGATCAAGCATAAGATCTCCTAGCCAAGTATGTGAACTTGTAATTGCTGTGGGTAGGAGAATCTAGCCTATAGGACACGAGATTGAGCTAAGGAGAATATAGGCCAATGATCACAGTGCTCAAATTTGCTTGCAAAAGATTGCTCAAGTATGCTCAAGTGTATTCTCAAGTGTAACAAGTGAATTCTAGTGTCCTATGGCTTGTCCTATTTATAGGAATGGCCTAAGTATGCTTAAGGACGTTCTAGACACCTTCTAGGGGTTTCTAAGTGCTTAACTAGCCGTTAGGTACAAAGTTGTTGCTTTAACAACGGCTAATTAATTTATTCTGCAGTTGCTGTCAGAGACCATCTCGGTCGACAAATGGTCGACCGAGACACCTACTCGGTCGAAGTTTTATCGACCGACATGCTCTCTGGAACAAGTGATTTGCAACGTCTTTCTTCAACTACCAACTAACTTGTCTGTTGTGTCTAACGGCTACTTTGGATCTTTCTCGGCCAAGAAGATGGTCGACCGAGAGTGTCTCGGTCTAGGAGTTCGTCGACCGAGAATGATCCTGTTTCAAGGTTTTAATTTAAGCACTAATTTATGTGTGAGTGTGCAAAGGTGATTCTATTCAAATGGGATGACATGTCTAACTATGGTGTTTGGCTAGGGAAAATCTAACGCTTGATTTACATGCAAATCTAAGTACTTGTACATTATATATTTGTACAAGTTTTACAACATTGATTACATTGCATGAAAATAAAACTAAGTAAGCTCTTGGATTTTCCCTTGCGACTTTGTCATCCTGCACACTCAAGTAGCTCGTTAGATTAATAAGAATGAAATGTTTGTCATAATCAAAACAAAGGGATTTTTAGATGTCCATTTAGCCAACAATCTCCCCCTTTTTGAAGATGACAAACATTTCCAAAATAAATATAAAACATATGAATTTCATACCTTTAGATTGCCTTATGTATCTTTTCCTCTTGTTTATAAAATGTGTGCTTATTATTCCCAATGAATTATGGAACATGAAATCCAGTTCATTTGGGAATGTAGCAACTTTCAATGTAAAGCCAAGAGTATATTTATGAAACTCATTGATTGAGTTTTTCATAAATACTAAGTTATAGTTTTATATATCTCTCCCCCTTTGTCATTTCAAAAAGATAACCGTTTTAATAAAAACTCCCCCTTAATTAGATAACTGTTTTGATAAAAACTCCCCCTTAATTAGATATTCCGTCAAATCGAATGAAAAAGATGTCCATTGAAAAGCCAAAATGAAACAAGTAAACGAATTCGTTGTAAGAACCGCAGATATCAAAGAAAACATCTTCCAAAGGAGTAATAAGCAATTGCTTCCTAATGTTGTTGAATTGATCTAGTGGAAGCGGTTTTGTAAAAATATCAGCCAATTGATTTTCCGTATCAACATGATGAAGGGAAACATGATTCTTTGAGATGTGATCCCTTAAGAAGTGATGACGGATTTCAATGTGTTTTGCCCTGCTGTGTAAAATAGGATTGTGTGCTAAGTTTATGGCGCTCGTGTTGTCACAAAAAATAGGTGTAGATGAAAGATTAAAACCATAATCGCTTAATACCTGTTGCATATAAAGTACTTGAGCACAACAAGACCCGGCTGCCATATATTCAGCTTCAGTTGTAGATAGGGCAACCGTATTTTGTTTCTTGCTAAACCAAGATACTAAGGCTCTCCCTAATAAGAAACATCCACCACTAGTACTTTTGCGATCAAGTCGACAACCAGCATAATCCGCATCAGTATATGCTTTAAAATCCAGGGATTGTCCTTTTGGATACCATAAACCAAGGCAAGTAGTACCAGCTAGATATCTAAGAATTCTTTTAACCGCTAGAAAATGAGATTGCATAGGTTGAGATTGAAATCGAGCACAAAGACCAACGGAAAACATAATGTCCGGTCGAGAAGCAGTTAAGTATAGCAAACTACCAATCATGGCTCTATATAAGGAATCATCAATAGGTTCCCCATTTTCATCCTTATCAACTTTGATAGAAGTAGCCATAGGAGTAGTAGCATGTTTGCATTGACCCATCCCAAAACGTTTTAAAAGTTCTTTAGTATATTTTTCTTGGCTTATGAAAATTCCTGCAGGTGTTTGCTTAATTTGAAAACCAAGAAAGAATGTTAGTTCACCCATGAGACTCATTTCAAATTCTTTTTGCATAATGGCACTGAATTGTGTGCATAATGAATCATTAGAAGCTCCAAAAATAATGTCATCAACATAAATTTGCACAACTAGGAAATCAGATGCATATGTTTTGAAAAATAAAGTAGAATCTGAATTTCCAATAGAAAAACCATTATCAAAAAGATATGTCTTGAGCCGTTCATACCAATTCCTAGGTGCTTGTTTTAGACCATAAAGTGCCTTTTTAAGTTTATAAACATGGTCACCTTTTTCTGGTATTTCAAAGCCAGGTGGTTGAGCAACATAAACTTCTTCTTGTATGATGCCATTTAGAAATGCACTTTTGACATCCATTTGATATAGCTTAATGTTTTTATGGGCAGCAATAGCTAGTAACATCCTAATAGCTTCAAGTCTAGCTACGGGTGCATATATATAAAAGTTCTGATACAGAAAACCAGTCGGTCGACAATTGTTCGACCGATATTTGTCTCGGTCGACAATTTGTCGATCGAGCAGGTTACTGTATCACAAGCAAAAACACAGAAAATTTCTCGGTTGACCAATTTTTGACCGAAATAGGTGCTGTAAAATTTTTATTTGTTAAAGACATCCAGTCGGTCGACAATACTTCGACCGAACCAGAGCTCGGTCGACAATACTTCGACCGACAGAATTTCTGTTTCAGCAATGCAGAAAAATAATAACAATAAGCATAGCACCTTTTGTTGAGATAAGACAATATAGATAGCAAAATTAAGCATTTGGTCATATCTCAACTACATTCCATTCTTCTAAGTTTGGGGTTTTGGGATCCAAACTAAGTCGGACTCCTTAGTCTTGTAGGGGCATGAAAAACAATAATGTCCAAGACGTAAGCAGAAATGACAAGTAATAGAGTCAATTTCATTTCTCTTTCTAGTCATTGTGTTCTTGGGTACAAACATAGTTTGGGTCTTTTTGGGTTGGTTTTTCTTTGGAAAATATCCCAAACCTTTTCTTCCATTGAAAACATTACCAACTTTCAATATGTTATCAAGAATATCTTTTCTTCTTAACTTATAAAGTTCTCTTTGCAACGTAGCAATGTCATTCATCTTCTTATGTATATCTTTTCTTGCTTGGTCTAAATCAGAAAATAATGAATCCTTTTCTTTTACAATATTATCATAGTCCGAATGGTTGCACAAGATAGGTTGAGTTTGATAATCTTGTAGTTTAGCTAGCAAATCAGTCTTTTCTTTTGATAGAAGATCAACATTGGTTTCCAAATTGAGTAGCTTTCTAGTGCAATCATCTAAAGATGTTTTTAAAGATACATTTTTAAGATCAATGTTATTCTTTTCATAAGAAAGTTCATCTACTTTGGCAATGAGCTCATTATTTGATTTTATAGCCTTCTTTAGTTTCTTCTTGGCATCAACATACTTATCATGAGTTTCTTGTAAACTAGTAACTAACTCTTCTTTAGAAAGATCAACTAGGCTTACCTCTTGAGAGTCTTCATTTTCTTCTCTTGCCATTAGACATTCCACCTCTTCTCCGCTTTCACTGTCACTTGACTCATCCCAGGCAGCTTTATAGGCTTTTTCTCCTTTCTTCTTATGTGAGCTTTTCTTTCCCTTCTTTGCTTTGGGGCATTCATTTTTGAAATGCCCTTTCTTCCCACATTCAAAGCACCTGGGAGTTGAGGAACTAGAAATTTTGTTAGATTTAAACCTTTTGTACTTCTTACCGTTGACGATTAAGGCTTCTTCTTCTTCACTTGACTCTTCACTTTCTTGTGTGACAACTTTTGAGGCTTTGAGAGCCACATCCTTCTTCTTCCCACTTTGGTGTTCACGTTCTCTTCTTTCTTCCTCTTCTAGATCTGCTTCATGAGCTTCTAAATTACCAATGAGTTGTTCCATTTTGAGGCGAGTGAGGTCGTTTGCTTCTGCAATGGCTGTCACCTTTGGCTTGTATTTTGGAGGAAGTGATCGAAGAATTTTTGATACTTGATCTTCCTCAGGAACAGGTTTTCCTAAGGCACTCAAACCATTAACAATAGTAGAGAATTTTGAAAACATTTCACTAATAGTTTCATTTGGATCCATATGAAAATGTTCAAGCTTTGTTTTAAGCAGGCTAATTTTGGAATTTTCAACTTGGGCTGTACCCTCATAAGTGATAGACAATCTATGCCAAATATCATACGCTGTATCACAATTTGAAATTCTATTAAATTCTCCTACAGAAATAGAACAATATAAAATGCTTACGGCTTTTGCGTTCATTTGGGCCTGTTTTACCGTGTTTGCATCCCATTCCGCAAAGTCATTTTGAGGGAATTGATAAGGAGTAGATACCATTCTCCATAGATCCCAGTTGATGCCTTGGAAGTAAAACTGCATCCTTCTCTTCCAGTATTGGTAGTTTGTTCCATCGAACGTCGGTGGCCTAGCAACAAGAGTCCCTTCAATGTTGAGGTTGTTGAGCATTCCATCACCCATTTCTTCAAGACCTTGTTAGGGTTCCTTGAAGCCTTGCTCTGATACCAATTGAAAACTACTAGAGGGGGGTGAATAGAGTTTTATAGATAATTTTAACAATTAATTACTCAAGCAACCACAAAGAAAATATTGGACAAGGAGACACAAGGGTTTAGAGTGGTTCCAACTATAGCAAATACTATAGCCGTCAGTCCACTACCCGGTTGCTTACCCAACCGGGATTTGAAAAGAAATTTATTTTATTACCTCTCAAGGAATTACATAAAATACAATCTCTTCTCCCTAAACCCTTCAAGCAGCCTTCACCTAGAAGTAATCGCCCAACTCGAAGCAGCCTTCCCTTGAAGTAGATGCACCAACTCCCGTTGCACCAGCCTTCTGAAGTAGCTTCCCGTGCGATAGCCTTCTTGAAGTAGCTTGAAGTCCCCTTCTCCTCCGAGAAGTCAACCCTCTCCAATCTGCAGCCTCCAACCCTAGGAGTAGCAAGGAGAGTACAAAGAATAAATAGGAACAAGAAAGAAATAGAGAAATTACAACTTATCCTTTAAGCCCGAGGCTTGATATGCCTAGATCAAGCGTAAGATCTCCTAGCCAAGTATGTGAACTTGTAATTGCTGTGGGTAGGAGAATCTAGCCTATAGGACACGAGATTGAGCTAAGGAGAATATAGGCCAATGATCACAGTGCTCAAATTTGCTTGCAAAAGATTGCTCAAGTATGCTCAAGTGTATTCTCAAGTGTAACAAGTGAATTCTAGTGTCCTATGGCTTGTCCTATTTATAGGAATGGCCTAAGTATGCTTAAGGACGTTCTAGACACCTTCTAGGGGTTTCTAAGTGCTTAACTAGCCGTTAGGTACAAAGTTGTTGCTTTAACAACGGCTAATTAATTTATTCTGCAGTTGCTGTCAGAGACCATCTCGGTCGACAAATGGTCGACCGAGACACCTACTCGGTCGAAGTTTTATCGACCGACAGGCTCTCTGGAACAAGTGATTTGCAACGTCTTTCTTCAACTACCAACTAACTTGTCTGTTGTGTCTAACGGCTACTTTGGATCTTTCTCGGTCGAGAAGATGGTCGACCGAGAGTGTCTCGGTCGAGGAGTTCGTCGACCGAGAATGATCCTGTTTCAAGGTTTTAATTTAAGCACTAATTTATGTGTGAGTGTGCAAAGGTGATTCTATTCAAATGGGATGACATGTTTAACTATGGTGTTTGTCTAGGGAAAATCTAACGCTTGATTTACATGCAAATCTAAGTACTTGTACATTATATATTTGTACAAGTTTTACAACATTGATTACATTGCATGAAAATAAAACTAAGTAAGCTCTTGGATTTTCCCTTGCGACTTTGTCATCCTGCACACTCAAGTAGCTCGTTAGATTAATAAGAATGAAATGTTTGTCATAATCAAAACAAAGGGATTTTTAGATGTCCATTTAGCCAACAGAAACATGGCGGTCAATATGTTGCTAAGTGTTTTGGTCACTACAAGCGTAGTTGCCGAGACACTTTGCAACGTCAAAAAACATTTCAATTAAAACACATGTTCTAAGCAAAGAGTTAGGTGTTGCGATCGAGATGATCAAAAGGTGTAGTGGGCAAAATACTTATGAAAGTGTTCTGACCGATACGAGGTCCTTTAAGACTGAACATCTAAACTTTGAACCAAGCAACATTTTTGCACATTATCAAAGCAATTGAGGATAAAATAACAAAGATTGGAATTCTGAATTGACCATCTATTTTAGAGGAATCAAAGGCTACTTAGAGAGAGAAAGTTAAGAGTTAAATATGTACACAAGTTAGACTAGATGGAATTGAAGGAAAGTTTTCAATATGAAAGAAAGTAGTAAACTCTTGGGTTGCCTCCCAAGAAGCGCTAGTTTAAAGTCTTTAGCTTGACTTTCTTTCCTTACTTCTCATGGTTCTTCAGCTGGCACTGGTGGTGGCTCTTCTAAATCCATTTTTTTCCTTCAGACGAAATCTTTATCTTCATAGTATCTCTTGATTCTGTGCCCATTCACCTTAAATGTACCAGTCTTTTCAGTGGTGATCTCCATTACCCCATATGGGTATTTCTTGACAACAAAGAATGGACCAGACCATTTAAACTTGAGTTTCCCTGGAAAAAGCTTCATTCTTGAATTGAACACAAGAACCTTGTCTCCTTTGGAAACATCCTTTTGCTTGATGTGGGCATCATGCCACATATTGGTTCTTTCATATTGTGATACTTCTTTCTTTCATATTGCAAACTTTCCTTTAGATTAGCACTTCTTGGGAGGCAACCCAAGAGGTTACTTCTTTCTTTCATATTGCAAACTTTCCTTTAGTTCCATCTAGTCTAACTTGTGTACATATTTGACTCTTAACGTTCTCTCTCTAAGTATCCTTTAATTCCACTAAAATAGATGCTCAATTCAAAATTCCCATCTTTGTTATTTTATCCTCAATTTCTTTGATGATGTGTAAAAATGTTGCGTGGTTTGAAGCTTAGATGTTCTCTCTTGAAGGTCCTGGTATTGGTCAGAACATTATCATAAGCATTTCCCCCGATATACCTTTTCATCATCTTAGTCGCAACACATAACACTTTCCTCAAAACATGTTTCGACTGAGACTCTTTAACTGCGATTTCAACCAAAACAATGCTTGACGTTACAAACTGTCATGATCGCTACGCTAGTAGAGACCAAAACACTTAGCAACATCTCAACCATTGCAGACGTAGCAAGCAAAACACTTAGCAATGTCTTGACTGCTACACTGCCTGGTATAAAAGGCACTCTTACGTGTTTGGTAAACCACTCGCACTCTAGCTCTCTCTCACACCATGCTCTGATGAAGATTGATAAAGACTCCTCATGCATTCAGACCTTGACGACGACCTAGCTTGCGATTTGATCACCAACATCACCCGCATGCTCACCTATAACGTTCTCAACTCGCCTCTGCCCTTTTGTTCCCCTTGAAACTGTTCAGTTTTTGATGTGGTTCTTACTGCACTAACAAACTCACCCATGGCTGAAATCCCTAAGTTTTTACCAAAACCTTGTGCAATAGTACCACCCGCAAGTGAACAGGTTTTATCGTAGTATATAGTTAAGGATCGAATCCCAAGGGACAACATTTTTAAGAATCTTTGCTAGTCAGATATAGCTCAATCAAGACTAATATTTAGAATAGATATTGGTTTGGGTTTAATTAAACTAATTGCAAGAAAAGTAAAGAGTAGGATTAAAATTTGATTAAAGATTAATGATGGGAATCGTTGGGATGGACCCAGGTTTCACCGCCGCTACACATGCAAACATATCCAAACACGCACATCCAGGCTAGATATAACCATCCAAGTGGAGTTGTTGCAAACCATCCATACAGATGTTAGATTCACATAAGCATCACATTAGGCATCAAATGTATCATCGCCATCCAGATCACACACTTACAGCTCCGAAGATACATATATCCAACTGAAGTTGCGGCCCCCCCATACAGGCATTAGGCACACAGAAGCATCACAGTGGGCTAGATGTCTCGTCACCTCACAGATCACACACTTAAAACTTTAGGGAATCCCATCAGAAGTTCTCGTCAAGGAGTCAACCACGTTAATCGACATTCAAAACCTACACATTGAAGTTCTTGCAACATAGGAATGAAATAGATCATGCAAGCAGGTGATCAATCCACAAGCACACATCAAATGATTAATAATGAAATGAAGAGTTATATACAAGCCATCAGATGTTTAGTAAATGAACATGTAAGCAAGGGCAGTGGGGCTAGTCCCCACACCCTAGTAAAAGGAAACTACTCACTCATGGTGAGAGAAACAAAGAGAGCAAGAGAGAGGGAAGATTCCTCCATGTGCATGGTGAAGAAGATGATCGCAGCTCGGTGGAGAGGCAGTCTTCTATGCAACGTCGGGGCAGATCTGGATGAGGAGGGAAGGACACCAAGGCAGATGGGATAGGCCTCCTCTCTCCACCGTCCTTCTCTTCTCATCCTCCTTTCTAGAAGTAGGAGGAGCAACTTGTGGAGGCGTTGGCGGGCATGGATGATGGCTGAATGATTCTGATATGGGTTTCCACCTCATATTTGGGTGGACAGAGATGAAGGATGGATAGATTGGATGCACAAGACCACCACAGAGGAGGCTCTTGTCATAGATCGGACTCCCCAGGGGTCCAGAGCTTCTTGGGCACAGCCTGGCGGCAGTGGAGTCTCTGCCCCAACAAGACTGGTGTAGGGGGGTATTTATAGTAGTGGGCGACCTGTTGAGAACTGTTGGGACCTTGGGTCGAGGTCTTTGTAGGCTGGAGGGTGCAGGTGTTGTTGTAGACCTTGGGCAGGAGCTGCTTGGTCGCGGTTCGAGGAAGGAGGTTGCAACCAAGGCTAGGGTTGCAGGAGGCCACTGGTAGTGCAAATCATGGGTGAGAAGTAGGAGTTGGACGTAATGTGGAGTCTGTTGGGAACCCCGGGTCACGATTCACCTGCCTGCTGGTAGAAGGGAGATCACGGTTCAGTAGGATGACGGGAGTCGTAATCTATAGGTTGCAATTGGAGGAGGATCACGGTCTATGGAGGGTTGTGGAGGCTGACATCACCATGGTGCTAGATAGGTGAAGAGTACGATCACGACCAACAGGGTAATCGCTGTCAGGTGGATGTGAAGAGGTGGCGATGGTGGTTGTTGTTGATGGCGACATGGAAGTGAAGGTGTTGACTGTGCTTGACCAGAGGATGATCGCGGTCTTACGGAGGTGGTAAGTGCCAATGTGGGTCGTGATCTAGGTAGTCGCGGGTTGAAGCAGGCGCTGACCCCAGGTCGAGGTGTAGGGGGTTGATCATGGTTTGGTGGGAGACAATCACGATCTAATGAGGTTGAAGGTTAGCGTCGCGGTGTGCGAAGGGTGTGACCAGTCACGACCTGACAAAGGAGTCATGATGCAAAGGTGCTGGTGTAGGAGGGGTCACAGTGTAGTAGGGAGGAGTCACGGCTAGAGTAGGTGTGACCATGGTTTGTTGGAAATGCTTGATCACGGTATTAAGAAGAGATGATCGCAGTGTTTATTTGGGAATCGTAGGTCACGGTGTGAGTGGTGAAGCCGCGGTTTGGTGGAGAAGTGGAGATGTAGATCGCGGTCTCTGACTTGAGAACCAGTGTGACCAGGCTTGAATAAAGAGGGGCCCACAATTAGCAGATGGTCCCTACTCGATATGCATGGAAACAACATAAACCCTAGTCAATAAGCCATGGTAACCCATGAATTGAGTAAGGTCGTACATCATAAGATTTTGGAAATAAAAGTGAATATACTAGGCAAAATTGGGCCAAAGATGATGACTAAAATCATGATGAATATGCATTCATCAGTTTTCTCTGCAAGGTAACCTTCCAAACCCTCCTTTTAAACCTTCACCGACTCGTGATGCTTCCACCTTCTTCTTCCTCTTATCGTTGTCTCTCGGCTATGTTCCAATCATCATCCCAACCACCAATCATGATCTTGTTTCTCCTTTCTCGGCCAAAACCAATCTTGTTCCAACCCTTCTCCTTCTAGAAACCCTTTTTTTACTACAGAAGAAACCCACCTTCCCTCCCCTTTCTGTTCAATTTCCCTTGTTGGTAAGATGCCTCACCTTCATCAATTCTCTCCCTTCAACTATTGCCCTTCCCCGATCATAGATCTTTCCCCCTTCTTTTGTTGTTTGGAAACACCATGTTCGTAGGTACACCCATTTTGGCCGATACAATTGTAGTGGTCATGACACCTGCTTACCCCTTAACATGAAAATGTCTTAGTCATAATGCTTGTTTTGATATTGGTCTCTATGCCTCTATTCGTGTTTCAGATGCAACATCTATTTCAGTTGAAGCACAATTTCGACCACTACATGTTTTACGATGAAAACACACTATATCATTGTTGGTCATTATGCTAATCACCAAATTGCTTAATCAATGATTATACATAATTGTATGATGTCATGATAATTTTCCCTTCCTATTCATAATTCCTAACTTTGTAGATGATATAAAAATCTGTTTCGATCACTACACATGAGAGTAGTAGCGTTTCACACACTTTGGCATGTTTGGTGTTTCAACAGAGACAAATGGTTATCTGTCTCGACTGATACACTCATATTATACGTCTAAATATTTAAAAAAAACTCTTATTGATTAAATTTACTAGTTGTCAACCACCAGCCCAACACCATGACCAGGAAGGCGGAAGCCCTGGAGGGAGCACAGGAGGCCTTGAAGTCAGTCAACAAGGTGCTAAATAACTACCTCGAACTATCACCATGAAAGAAGCTCCAGTTGAAGTTGCCAAAGAAGAAGTATGAGTACATACTGGCCCACAAGACTCCACCAGAGATAGAGGAATCTGAGAGATATGCAAAGACAGAGACATCTGAATATGTCCCTGAAAAGAAAGGGAAGTGAAAGGCAATTGTGCCAATGGAAGCCAGAACCACAAAATAGAACAAGATTGTAGGGGAAACATCAAAGAATCCAATGTAAGAGGCTGAGTCACCTACACAGGAGGTGCATGACATGTATGAGTAGGCACCTATATAATATCTAGCAGTGTTCGTTCCTAGAGACCAGACACATCAATCTCACTTTGAGATGATGCTGAGGACCAAGACCTTCAAGCCTGTACGGTATATAGATGTCCATGACTTCAAGAAGTTGGGAATTTACGATAGGATTACCAAGTTCCTAGATAAGGTTAATTTGTATGTCCTATGCATAGCAGAGGCTCCATCACTGATAAACCTAGCAGTCGAATTCAGGTCATCACTAGAGAAGATACATGTTAGCAATGCCAAATGAAAAGATGTTGGGGGGAGTTCAAGTTGGAGGTCAGGATGGTAGGCAAGAACCACTACATCAATGAAGTCGTCCTAAACACCATCTTCATTAAGACTCTAGAGGAAGCTCTTACTTCCTCACATACCCTTAGTGAGAATGAGGTTGTAGGCTACAACAGCCACAAAGTCTGGAAGATGTTGAATGGGTAACCAGAACACAACCTAAGGAAGTCCAAGGCTTCACTCATCACTTTCTATTTTATCAGGGTTGTTAAGAAGATACCTTCTACCACTGTCTACACAAGGTAAAAGATAGGGGGTGTCCAAGGGAAACCTTTTCCTGATATGTTCAATGTTGAACGCATAACCAGTGAACATCGATAGGCTAATAATAGACAAGTTATCAGTTGTTGTGGGGCCATAAGCTAAGAAGATCAAGGACTTCTGCATGGGAGGGAAGATAGCCTGTATTGCATCCTACTATCTAAAGAAGGAGCAATTACCTAAGTATAAGGCCATTGAGGGACACTTGAAGTTTGACATAAAGTCCTCATAAATGTTGGCATCCTAACCCAGAAGGATGAGAAGTTCTTCTACTAGCCAAGCAACTCAAAGTTTCTTCTGTCACTTCTAGAGATGACATCTTCTGACGCCCACAAGGTGCTCCCAAGTGAAGAGGATATCAACAAAATGCACTCCACCACTATCAAGAGGGGTGCAGATGTTGAGTCACTAGTGGGGCCATAACCAAAACCCGAACAAGTACTGGAAATAGAAAAACATAGGCCATATAAAAGAAAGAAATTAAAAATTAGGAAACACAAGGTTGAGACGTCACACATTCTTTCTAGCAAAGAACAACCACTCTTGGATGTTGAACAACATTACAATGATGAAGGAACCACAATTGTTGCAATCTCCCCTCCTATCACATGTAGTATACTAATAATATCAACTACTCAGATAGCTGACAAGTTGAGTGCTCAATCTGTCACCCAAGAACTTATTCCAGAGGCTGATGGAGGAACATGTCATGGTCCTAAGACAACCAAACTATCAACCACACCAAAATGTATAACTGTTGTGCTGCTGAGTTGGACAACACTTCCCTGATCTACAAAAGGAAAGAATCTAGGGATATCCTGAAGGTAGCACTGCATTTGCAACATACAATCCAAGTAGCGAGAGATCGCCACCAAGAAATATGGAAACAATTCTCTATCTATAAGAAGGTACCTCAGGAAGATGCAGGAACGAGGGATTGTGCTTTTATTGTGTTAAGAATGATGGAATCCATCAAAAAAGGAATACCGCTAGAAGACCTCTGCAATGAAGATCTACATGGATTATGTGGTGTCTATGTTATGAAAGTGATCTATGATTGCTTCTTCTTCAATGACCCGATGATGCCCCCAGATGTGGTACAATGTAGGCTTTACACAGGAGTCCTCTTGCCTGAAAAGAAGACATGAAGAGAATAGCTAAAGATGATGTGGATTGATCCTAATGAACTAGCCAGGGCAGCATCCTGGAAAGAATGGTGGGCGTCAGATAGTTAACCTATCGACACCACTCAGAATAAATAACAACAACATCAGGCTATAGACAAGCAAAAAGATCATGCTAATGATGAACCTGAAGAGTGAGAAATTAATGAAGATGATATGCCCAAAACCAAGTTAGATGGGTAAATAGGGGAGATAGTACCTAATTTCTAGGACTTTGATAGATGGGCTCGTGAAGGCCTATCATTGGAATCTATGCAGCTATTGATGAATTGCCTGAAGGAATGTGATACCATAGGGGAAGTAATTTTCAAGAGGGATGACATCTATGTTTTAAAGGATGACCTCCCTGAAAGTTTGGAAATAGGAGGGTACCTTTCAGTGAGCACCATGTCCGCGTACCAATCACTACTGGGGGACAACATGAAAATTTTACACATGGCATACTTCTTGCTTATCGATGGCATTCTAAAAGACAAGAAGTTAGGTGAAAAAGAGTGCTTGCAGCTACATATAATGAGCTCTCTTCCAGACTATGTATTCTTGCCTATTATACATGATGACCACGTGAATCTTATTGTAGTCAATGTCATTATGAGACTATGATTCTATATAATAACTCAGATTCATTCTTCACACCAAACAAATGCACAAACATGACTACTGCACAGACGCCTATAGAAAAGAAAGCAACTACATGCACAGAAGCAATCATCGAGATGATCTGTAGTCAAGGAAAGGGATACATGCATACAAAGGGCAAAGACTTCAAAAAGACACAATTTTGCCACAAAAGCCCACATCACATGCCCTTATCCAATGATTGTGGATTCTGCAACTTGGCATGGATGACAACATTGGCCCTGCAAAATACAAAAGTCGAAAGTATGCAACATGAAAACTATCATGTACTCTAAGGATTCTATGCGGACATGGTACTGCAGTCAAAATCGGCAATCATTGAAAACCAACAAAAATAAAATAATCCCATTTATACATACACCTTAAATTGTTTTTGACACTCTAGGATAGAGTGAATGATAAGTTTGGGGGTTGATTTATAAGAGGGCGTGAGAGGTACAACTTTGACACTTAAGTTTAACTTATGTTTGTACAAACTCTTACTTTTACCTTTACATAGTAGGAAATTTTGAAACAATTTTGAAGATTTTGAACAATTTTGAACAAACGTTTGCTATAGTTCGTAGTTTTAACATCCCTCTATGTGATTCAATTTTTCCTTTTTCTTAGACTTGTTTGTCCTCCTGATACGTTTTAAGCAAAATCGTTGCTAGATTGGTGAAAATCAGCTACTAATTCACATAAAAAGAAAAGGACACAACACTACTATCTTATTCCATTCTTATAGAAAAATGTTGAGTAAAGGTGGAAGAACCCCCCATGAATCTATGAAACCCCTAGAAATAAGGAGGACTTTACCAGCCACACTCCCAACCAATCTTCCTAGCCTAACAGTACTAGCTAGATAGTCTACACTTCCCACAAGAAGGAAATTACTACCCCTTCCAATTTTAATTATCCCCGCTTTGGGATGAAAAGAGGCTTGTCTACCTAGAAATCCTACCAACCCCTTTCCCAAGCCTAAGAATAGAATGAAAAGCCAAAAACATTAAAAAATCATGAGAATTGTGCATAAAAGATGTTGAAGGATTCCCAACGGCCGGTGTATTGTTGCACTCATGAATGCAGATATGACGTGCCTGACAGTGGAATCTTGAAGCCAAGTTATACCCACTTTCATTCCAAAGAAAACCCCATACAACCACCTGACACTACATCAGGGCCCACTTTGGAAACATTGTCTTTACACAACCCATGGTTGACAGAGACTGAGGGGTGCAAGAAAACATTGAAAGCCTGACCTACCCAAACATGATAGCTAAGGCACAACCAATATAAAGGTAGGGTGTGAAAGATACCCCTTGCTGGAGCCATTTATAAGTATAGCCAGAAACCAAGGGCATGAAGGTATTGCATAGGAGAGTCCTTTACTACAAAAGGCAATGTCTAGGGTACAAAGCCACACAACTCTGAAAATAAAGGGAGGAAAGAGAAATTCAAGAAGTGAACCAAGCCTATCACAAAGGTTTTTGTTGTAAGGTTGGAATAATCTGGTAATAGTGCATTCATAAAAAGAGAAAACAGCTATAGTTCATCACTTAGTGGGTTGATTCTATATATTAGCCTAAGGACAGGCTAGACACTAAGTTTGGGGTAGTTGATAACATCTCATTTTGTGAACTTTTTGCACCTATTTTATTCCTATTTGAACACCCCTTTTATGGATTTATCTATCTATTCGAATATCTTTTGAAACATATATGGGTTTGACTTCATACCCTTTCCTTCCCCATGTAGATCACTACCAATACATCTCCATCACGACCACAAAAACTACATACGGAAAAGTGTCCTGACCGTGAGAGGTCCATGGGTGTATCATCGGGGACACACATGCACTTAGTGTCTTGGAACAAGTGTGCATGATGGTCTCATCCCTATTAAGGTCTTAGTCACAACAACGCTACCAGATTGCAACATTCATTACAACCAAAACCACCATCATGACCGCAACAGAAGTCACGACCATGACAGATATGAAGGTTGAAGAAGTCATCATGACCATAACACTGTCGTGACCGGCACTAGGTGGTGACTGCAACCCCAGTTTCAACTTAGGTTTGGATGCAACTAAAACAGTTGTCATGACCACTACACAAGTCATGACTGCAACACTAGTAATGGGTGGGGATGCATGTAGCGACTGCTACACCTAGACTTAAGTCAGTAGGTTGCACCTATAAATAGGCCCTCAACTCCACAATAAGGGGGTATCAGATCATCAAAAGAAATGATGTGCTACCAAACACTAGAGTCATTCTCACCCACTTCCATTGATCTTGGATCTCTAAAAATGAAAGTTGGAGGAGAGAGAAGATCTTCCATCATCTTCTTCAATAAAAAGAGTATCCATCTTCCATGCTCATACCAGATCTAGATCTGAAAAAGTACCATTGGTGTATCACCTCCTTCTTTCTTTAGATCTATTATCTTCCTCACATTGTACCTTCCCCCTCTTCATTATTATTGATGTATCTACACTTTTGTAATGTCATTATGATGCCCATTAAAATGTGTGGCTAAGCACCTTACTTGGGTTGGGAGGAACCATTAAGGCTTTCCCAACATGTATATACTTGCATCCCTTTGAATATATATATGCCCCTAGCAGGATTATCTCCAT
This sequence comes from Alisma plantago-aquatica, assembly GCA_963693085.1. Classification (NCBI taxonomy): domain Eukaryota; kingdom Viridiplantae; phylum Streptophyta; class Magnoliopsida; order Alismatales; family Alismataceae; genus Alisma; species Alisma plantago-aquatica. The sequence goes on along the minus strand of OY856410.1, from coordinate 1,512,527,595 downwards.
ACTCTTATTCTTAATGCTTCATTTGCATGATTATCTACCATCTCATGATGTATGATTGTTCATGCCTCAAAAGAGTAGTATTAATGCTATCTAAGTGTTATGGAGTTTCATGAATGAATGAAAATGTTGGAATGTTAAAGCTAATGGTCATAAGGTTTTATTTGAGATTGTTTGTTTGCCATATCAAGAGAGAGACAACCTTATACTCTATATCTATCCTAAGCTCAGGAGAGGAGGGAATAGACATATATTATGATTGCTTGTAAGCTTACTAAGGGAATAGACATATATTATGATTTCTTGTAATCTTACTAAGGGTATACAAAAGGGTGTGGGTATTGCATGTTGGTGAGATATTTTAGTAGGTGAAATTGAATCCTAGTTCCCATCAATATTTTTGTTACATCTTTCTTGTTTGATTTTATTCTCTTGTTTTGTTTTGTTTTGTTTTGTTTTTTATGCTTTTATTGCTTTATTTAGAGTAACATTATTCCTTAGGGAACATCATCTTAATCTACATTTTCATTTGAAGTATTTGAGTCTAAGGGTCTATGTTCCTAGAACTTACAAACCTTGTCCCTATGGTTCGACCTCATTCTACTACATTGAACCTCTTATAATAGTTGTGGGGGATTAAGTGTTGGGTTATTAACACTAGTACAAAAATGACATATAACATCACCTTTCATGGCATCAGTTACCCAAAAAAACCGATGCCAAAGGACAACATTGTTAGATAAATAAACCAACCGTCACCATATGTGAAGTCTTTTCGATTTAGAAAAGACACAGGTACTGCTTTAATTTAACATCGGTTTCTTTTCATAGAAACTGACATCTAAAATTACACGCAAAATACAATTTTTAGGGGGAAACGTTTTCCTCCAAAATTTTTAGTCTGACATTAGTTTTTGTAATAACCGACGACACATGTTTCACCCAAGTCCCCACATAAAAATTTATCCCCTCATTAGTCGTCATCTCTAACAAATAACCGACGACTAATCCCCCTTGATGAGACAATTGTTTTTTAGGAGATGGGTCTATAGCATCAATTTTAAAGAAGAAACCAACAACTATGTGTTTATGCACCTTGTGCCAGTGAAAATATCCCCCCCCCATTTTATCTATTGTCTTCGATTTTATTGGTTAACCGAAGAATATGGTCCTAACACTAGATGAATTTTTTTTGTTTGGATATGTATATGCATGTCGATTTTTCCATTGACAACCAACGACTATCTCACAATTGTATCGACGGTGTCGTCTTAAATAGATGATTATGGCGCTAATTTGGGGTCTATTTTTTGTCCAGTTTAGGAGTTAGTCGTTGGTCCCCCAAATAACCAACAGAGGGCAAATTTTTTTGTTTAGATTTTTACTTGGTCGTCAGTTTTGTTTTCTAGACTGACGACAATACCCCTAACCCGAGGGCAATTTTTTCAGGAGTTAGTCGTCATTTTTTCAAAAAAACTGATGACTATGGGTAAATTAATAACACCCACACCAAACAAACTTTCTTACCATTCTCTATTTCATTGTGATTTCCACCTAGGTCTCTGGAAATTCCATTGTGATTGCTCAAATCACCGTTGCCGCTAATGTTGCTCTTCCTCCACTCCCACGTGCTGCCACTTCCATTGCTCTTCCTCCACTTTCTGTCACTCCATACTGCTGCTCCACACTTTATCTGTTGGTCGTTGCCGCTCTCATTGTGCTCGTCTAAGGAGCTTCTCGCTGCCAGGAGCTTGGGCTTGAGGACGCAATAGGAGATGGTGTTGCTAGCCGTTGGATAAGCTAATGTTGGTCATTTTGGAAGCACAAATACACTTGTTTTATAGGGGCCATAAGCATTGGAAAGAGGGACGAAGATAGGAATTTAGGTATTTTTTCTCTTGAGTCCCTCTTCTGGACGGCAACCTAGCTGCATTTTGGTTCCTACCCTTCTTTCTACTCATTGCCATCATCACTCTCATCCTAATGTTTTTGAAATGGCAGGCAAGGACCAGTTTTGGGGAGGTGAGGTGTGTTGTTTGTGTGACATGCTTGAGGTGCGAGGAGGCCTTGGGTCCTACAAATGGGATTGTCACATTAAGGTGTGTAGTCTCATCCCTAAAGTAGTAACTCTAGCATCAATATTGTTGTGTACTTTTGACCAAACAATATGCTAAATTTACAATATGACTTAACCTAACAATACCTTTCTATACATAATGATTTAATTCACAAAATTACTTTTTCTCAACATCTAATCCACATAAAAAGTTTTTATATGTTTACTTTGAATTATATCTTGCATCAACTTGTGGACTAGAAGGATGAATGCCATCTCATGCTGAACAAATTACTTTTTCCATGTTATTTTACTAGATTTGTTAAGAAAGTGGTTATTTGAATATGTATATCTGAAATAACCATGATTTTTTGTAACATTATCTGACAATCGCTTTAGGTTATTTTTTTAACCTTGATTGTATTTGAGATCAAATGAAGGAGACTAAGATTAGGCATATTATTTTACTCAACAAGAAATGAAGATGCACTAGAAAACAACAATATGAATGAGAAACATCTTATTATTGTGAAAATAGGAAATATAGTTTTTACATGTGTGAATCACTTTTTTATGGTTAATTACTTATTTCTTTTGCATTGATTAGTGTTAATTAGGATAACTATATCTTAATTAGTGTAATTTGTAGTTTACCTTAGGTCATCTCTCCCTCCCTAGATCATGAATAATTTATGTGTAATGATTATCTTGATGATGAACATGCATGTACATTGGAGATGTTGAAATTGATGTTATAGAATATGGTACCTAAACTATGAACAATGAATTGAATTAAATGATGTTACATAAAATCTAGGATATGAATGTTAAAACTATGATCATATATATAGGAATGACAACATACATGTATTTTGTTGGCCTAGAAACCCATCTGATATTTACTCACTAGGAGTAAATCTTGGATAGTCACCGGTTTGGGACTGTTCTTGAACACTTAATCTCACTTGGGATGTAAGTGTATAATGTATATTCAGTTTTCAAGATGTTTCTTCAGCACTTCCCCATTTGTTCTCTAAGTACATATGTTGATGGACATTTGCCCATCTACATCAGTGTACTTGGAGAACTGTGGGAAATGCTGTTGAAATTTCTTTAAAATGGAATACACATTATACACTTACTAGTGAGATTAGGTGTTCAAGAATGGGATAGGTGGTACACACATTCATTACTAAACCCTAAACCCTAATCTTTTAACCCTAAACCCAAATATTTAAACCCTTATTCCTAAATCTAAAACAAAAAACCCTAATCTATCTGTAAATCCTTAAGTTAATATGTAAACCCTAAACCCTAATACACATTTTCTCTTTGATCATGGAATGGATAGATCATGGATGTTCATTCCAAATCACTGATCCCTAGAGTTTATTGTTGGTCTTGATCAGTTTATTAGATTTGTAGAGGAACATAAGAATCAACCTGGAGATAAGTTCTATTGTCCATGTAGGAATTGCAGTTACAACTTGAAAGTCAGCATTGTTTATGAAATCAAAAGTCATGTCTTGTGCAACGGGATTATATAAAGCTATACACAATGGCACTGACATGGAGAGATTTCAAACTTGAGATCAGTAGATGTCAATAGTAGTACTTGTGTTGAAGAAGAAATTACTGCCGATGACATAGATGTGAATGAATCGATTCTGATAGACATCACTGATGTGATGCTGGATAGTTGTGGGGTAGAGCACACCGATCCACCTTCCTTATTTAGAACATTGTCCATGATGCTGAGAGACTGTTATACATAGGTTGTACTAAGTTTACGAAGTTGAGTGCTATGTTGAGATTTTATAATCTGAAGGCTAACAATAGATGGAGCGACAAAATCTTCTCGTCATTGTTGTCTTTATTGAAAGAAATTCTTCCTGAAGTAAATGAGCTTCCAATCTCAACATATGAGTTAAAGAAAATATTATTCCCAATGGGAATGAAGGCTTAGAAAATGCATGCATGTCTGAATGATTGTGTATTATTTCAAGAGGATTATGTCGATTTCAAAGATTGTCCAAAATGTGGGGCGCCAAGGTATAAAATGATGACTTTGGGGAAGTCTAAAACTGGCTCTCCTGCCTCGGTGATGTGGTATATACCTATAATACCACAATTTCAACGCTTGTTCGCCAATCCATTAGATGTAGAGAATTTAAGGTGGCATACAAAGGTTAAGAAAAATAATGATGGATATTACGACATGTGTCTGATTCCCCACAGTGGAAGAAGATTGATTTATTGTACCCTGAATTCGGCGAAGAAATCAAGAATCTAAGACTTGGGCTTTGTACTGATGGGATGAATCCATACGACACAATGTGCAGCCAACATAGAACTTGGCATGTTATGCTTGTTATATACAATCTTCAACCCTAGTTGTATATGAAAAATAAGTACGCTATATTGTCATTATTAATATTGGGTCCTAAAAAACCTAGAAATGATATCGACGTTTATCTTGAACCTCTGATTATGACTTAAAGAAACTCTGGGGTTATGGTGGGATGACCTATGATGCTTCGTGTAGAGAGACATTTTGTTTGCATGCTATGTTGTTTTGCACTATTAATGACTTTCTGGGACATAGGAATTTGTTTGGAGATAGTGTAAATGGATCCAAAGAATGCCCTATATGTGAAGAGAATAATGATTTAATATGACTAAAACATGATGGAAAGACTGTATATCTTGATCATCAAAGGTTTCTTCTAAAATTCTATCCATATCAAAGGTTGCACAAAGCATTCAATGGATCGAATGTGGAATGGAGTGCCCCTAAAACTATACCAGGGGAGGTTGTTTATGAAAGAGTAAAAGACTTAGTCAATGAATTTCTAAAATGGGGTACAATTTCTAAAATGGGGTTCAGGAGCTCATTCTGAGTGGAAGCCCAAGGATTTTCAGGGGGTATATGGGTATGCTGGAATGAGGATGAATGTACAGTTAAGATCATCAACTACCATAGGCAGTTTGTCACATGTTGTATCAATAACATGACACTGGCTATGTTTGTATATGCGAATCCACATATTATCGTGCGTAAAGTCATATGGAAACACCTCGTGCACATGGGGAACAACTTTACTAAACCATGGATCGTATTAGGAGACTTTAATACGACCTACAATCTGGAAGAATGAATCGGAAGTGTGAACTATAATTACACTGAAGCTCGTATCTTTTAGGAAACTCTTATGGAGGCAGGACTTTTTGACTTGGGGTTCTCTGGGCCTAAATTCACTTTCAAGCGTGGAAGGCTACAACAAAGATTAGATCACGTGGTGGCTAACAATTCCTTCATTCAAACTCAGCAAGATTTCTATGTTACTCACTTAGCAGGGTTACAATCGGATCATAATCCACTGCTGGTCCGATGGGTTGGAAAGAGACCCACGACCAACAGGTTTGTTGCTTGCGCTGCGTGGGCAAGAGACACTGCCTTCTCTGAGATGATTGCAAATAAGTGGGATCGGCAGCGAGGCTTTAACGAAGCTCTCATCAATGTTAAAGACGCTATAACCAAGTGGGACAGAAACAAGAGGCAGGAAACCAGCAGACACAAGAAAACTCTTCTCTGTAACATAAGTAGCCTGGAGAAGGAGCTAGGAATTTACAGTAATATGAAGGCAAGCCTCGAAACTATACTCATCAAAGAGGAAGAGGAATGGAAGATGTGGAGTCACATAAACGGGATGAAAAATGGTGATCGGAACACCAAATTTTATAATGCTTATGTGAACCAACGGAGGAGACACAACACTATTCTGCAACTCAAGAATAGGGAGGGAAGGTGGGTCACAGAAGAGACGCAGCTGATGGAGATGGTGCACAACCATTTCCAAAACATCCTAACAGAACCACAAGCCCGACAACCGGAGATTGTCGATTCCATACCAGGGAGGTACCGAAAGCTCACGCATTGGAAAAGAAACCACTTAGTAGCTGAGCCGAAGGAGGAAGAGTGTCTGCAAATCATAAAGAGGATGAATCCATACAAGGCGGTGAACCCTGATGATATAAATGGTTTGTTTGCAAAAAGCCACTGGAATACTGTCAAGGACTCTGTCATGCTAACAGTTAAGAAGGCACTCAGTGGAGAAGCGCTACCGGAGGAGCTCTATGAATCTACTATCTTTCTGATTCCTAAACCAAACAAGCCCACTTCATGTGACCAATTACGCCCAATATCACTTAATAATTTTTGTCTAAAATTGGCTTCGAAGTTCATAGTGGAGAGAGTAAAGAAACATCACTCGGATTGGGTATCTGAAGTCCAAAGCGCATTCGTTCCAAGAAAGCGCATCACTGATAATATTTCCCTGACACAGGAGGTCATCCACATGATGAAGAAGAAGCAGGGACCTGCATACATGGCTATGAAAGTAGACCTATCCAAAGCTTATAATAAATTGTCCTGGGATTTTATACGCAATACTCTACAGAAGATTGATTTGCCCAATAACATTGCTGGTTATATCATGAACTCCATCACTACTGGTGAATGCTTAGTGCTATTTAATGGAACTAAAACTGAACCTTTTAAACCAAGTAGGGGACTATGACAAGGAGACCTGATGTCCCCATACATCTTCATGTTATGCATAGAGAGACTCAGCCAGATGATACATGAATTAGTCCAAAAAGGAAAATGGAAAACCATAAGGATGGGGAGAAGTGGGATTACTCTATCTCACTTATGTTTTGCATATTATTTAATCTTATTTGGTGAGGCTTCTAGTAAATAAATGTGTACAATCCAACAATGCTTCAAACGGTTTGAGCAAGCTATGGGGCAGGCCATTTTTATAGCTAAAACAGAGATCTTTTTCTCAGCCAGTGTCCATCGTACCACCAGAAGCTGCATCAAACACATATGCAGGTTTCAAGAGACTGATGATTTGGGGCGATAGCTAGGAGTGCCGATTATACACTCTCATGTAAACAAGAAGAATTACGCAGGCATATTGGACAGAATCGAGGCGAAGACAAATGGGTGGGCATCCAAAACATTGTCCCTTATTGGGAGATACTATCTTGCAACATCTACCATGGAAGCCATACCTACATATATCATGTAGACTACAGCTCTTCCGTTAAGCCTATGTGATCGAATGGATGGATGCATTCATATGTTTATTTGGGGCGGATGCCATAAGGCACACCCAATGGCACTCGTTGTGTGGAATAAGGTCACATGCAGTAAATCAAATGGCGGGCTTGGCCTTAAGACCATGCAGGAGTGGAGCACTTCTCTACTTGCCAAGAACGCCTAGGATATAGCCTGCAATAGGCCCTCCATATGGGGAAGATACATGAAGAAACACTTTGACAGCCACAAGGAGGGCAAGGGGACCAATCTATCTAGACTAGCAAGGTCGACTCTTCAATGCAAACAACTCATCATGGATAATTCCATGGTGATCCCCCGCAATGGCCAGTAGGTGAACTTTTGGAATGATTGCTGGGCGGGACCAAGAATCAAACTGGATGAGCATGCACGCATAGAGATTCCATCTGATCTATCTGACTTATAGGTTGCGAGCCTTGTAAAAGAGGATGGACAGTGGGATGCAGAGTTCCTAAATCACTGGTTGCCCACAGGGATGACGGAGAGAATTCTAAAGCTCGAGCCACCAGCGGGATCTGACGTGACAGACATCAGAATGTGGACAACAACGGAGACGGGAGCATACACTACCAAGTCGGCATATGACATATTAAGAAGGGGGAAGGACATCATTATCGACAGTGACTGGGACAAGCTCTGGAAGATAAAGGTTCCGGCCAAGGTGTGGATGTTCGGGTGGCTGGTCATGCACGAAGCACTCATGACAAATGCTAGAAGAATGCAATGCCATCTATCCACAAGTTCAGTCTGCGAGAGATGTAAGGAGACCTACGAGACCTCTACACACACCTTACGAGATTTCCCGTATTCAAGGGAGGTGTGGAAGGCACTGCTGAACAACAACCAGGTCGACGACTTCTTTTAACTAGAGGATTCTGCATGGTTTTGCTGCCAAATCAAGAAAGGTGGTCCAGTTGCGCAACACTTTCTAATTACCTGCTACAATCTATGGAAAGTAAGAAATAAAGCAATTCTCCACGACACTACTATCGTTGCTAACATCCTCCTCCAGTGGGTGAAGAGCGAGATCTAGTTAAATGAGAAGGCATGGGAGGATGACAAACTGAAGCAGATGACAACTATAAAAGCTAATCGAACATGGTCACGACCACCGGAGGGATATATCAAACTGAATACAGATGCTACCTGGACCAAGAACAAGGCTACTGTGGCGGTGATTGTTTGCGACCAGGATGGGAGATGGGTTAGTGGTTATGCAAGGGAAGGGGATGCAGCTTCTGCACTTAAAGCTGAAAAAATTACTGTGGACATGACGATTGAAGCTGGGAGAAGAAATAGACATCCTAGGATTGTGGTTGAGACAGATTGCAAGGCACTGGTGAACATGTTGCAGAGCAGCCTAGAAAGCAATCCCAGGCATGCGACCATTATTAGCAGGACACAAAAGCGTAGACTGGAACATTTGGAATGGGAGCTGCATTTTGAATCAAGAGAGTGCAATAAGGCAGCTGACGCCTTAGCAAAGCTGCACTAGAGAAATACCGTAGGGTATGTGGAATACAGTAGACCTCTAGAGGGTATCAGATCAGAGTTAGCTAAAGACAACTATAATGATAGTAGCACTACCGAGTTTATTTTTCAGCAAAATCTAATCCTTGTACTATCTACCCGTATTGGCTCGCAAGAGGAGGGCGAGATGAATAAAATAGCCTCCTGGCTTCTACCCAAAAAAAAAATTTGGTAAGAGATAACAATGTACCATTCCCACACAAAGTGACAAATCTTTATTCAAGAAGAAGTCAATATTCTAGGATCTTCCTTACTGGAGTTCTTTGGTAGTTAGGCACTGTATGGATGTCATGCATGATGAGAAAAATGTTTGTGATAGAATCATTGGTTCTCTATTGAATATACCAGGTAAGACTAAAGATGCATCAAATCTAGAATGGACCTACATGAGCTGGGAATAAGGAAAGAATTAAAAGAAGTAGTTAGTAGTGATCGGAGAACATATTTACCTCATATTTATTACACATTGTCTAGAAAGGAGAAAAGAGCTTTTTGCGAGTGCTTGTTTAATATTAAGGTACCATAGGGTTACTCTTCCAATATCCATAGATTGGTATCAATGAAAGATATGAAGCTAATAGGTCAAAAATATTATGATTGTCACATTCTAATGCAACAAATGTTGTGTGTGGCAATTCGATCTATATTTTCAAAGCATGCAAGGTTTGCAATCACCAGATTTTATTTCTTCTTCAATAGTATATGCTAAAAAGTTATTTATCCTGAGAATCTCTATAAGATGCAAAGAGAAGTGATTGTTACTGTAACAGATTGAATCTCAGGTTTATTTTTGTAATTTACCCAATTTTCAAGCTTTTCAATTCTTTTATGCCCTTTTGGACCTTTTTCATAAATTTTCCTATCTTTTGTATCCTTTTTTGCCTCAATGTGAAATTTGAGCAATATTTGATGATATGATCTATATTTACCCACATTAATGTCAATGAATGGGTTTTTGCACAATTATAACAACTAATGTGATAATTGGGGTATGATAATGCAAAATGGTCATTTATGAGAGATAATTAGTAGATTGTGATAATTTAAAGGTTTTATGGCTTTTTGGGAAGGGAAATAATAAGTAATATGTAATTGAGTTAATTATGAGATTAATTAACCTCTTTTCTTTCTCTCTCCTCCAAATGACAATAATGCATGAAAAGATAAAAAATATAGTGAGATATTACCCTAGAAATTAATATGTGTTGTCTATCTCTAATGTCACTCAAATATTTCATTAAAAGAGTCTCTTCATATTAACTCACTCATTTTATACACTAATATATGCATTAATGGATAATATATGAGTTATGAGCCATATTGTGTATGAAAACGCAGTCTAATTAATAGCATTACTCTATACATTAATGAAAGCCTATGGTTCAAATTTGGTGTCATTTGGACCATGTTTGACCACCCAAATCGAATTTATAAGTTTGGAGTAAAGTGTGATTGTGGTTTAATGTCGATTTCATTTATTTCATACGTAACTCCAAAGTTCAATTCATTTCTCATTGTCACACATCTAGATCCATCAAAGATGTTCATCCAAAATTTTGCGTCCATTCTAACTTTGATTCGATGGCCCCACCTTCATCTCCTTCCTCCAGCTGGTCACGGGTTAGAGGACAGTCCCGACCCCTAGACTCCCTAACTTCGCTCTCTCTCTCTCTCCGCTTAACCATTTCGATCGATTTTTCTTCTATCAGCTCTGTCTCTCCCAGACAAATTGAATGAACGTTATCTCACCTCTCCTCTCACCGTGCACATGAAACATCCAATCAGATCTCTCATTTCATCTCCGCTATGATATTACAAAGGGAGTTGTATCTCTTATCACGTCTATTTAAGCCCGGCTAAGGGACCCTCAGACCTCGAACTAGCCTCCTCCTCCTCTAATTAAGTCCCTAGCACCCTGATAGTCCCTGACCTCCTTGCTTTCTTCTTTGACAAGTTCCATGCCCACATTGACCCCTCCTCTACCTCGGGTTCAATTGGTACAGTGGTAAGCACCCTCGACCACCTTTTCTCATTCCTATAGCTTTTGTTCACCTCGTGAGAGCCTCAGTCGACGTGCCCTGCAACTGCACCGTTGTGCCTCACTGGTGCTAGTCAACCTAGCCATCCAGTGTTCCTCTGTATGTGGTGACACCTGATTTTGGCTTACCTCGACCACATGAATGTTTTTCAACCTAAGGTACCGTTTCCCGTTGCCTTTTTTGTGGTGGTTTTGCCCTAGATGTGCTTCCTATGTTCCTTGCCTGTGGAGGGGACTTCTTGAGCTCCTAATCTCCAGAGTAGGCAAGAAGTGGCACGTTGAGGCCGTCGAGCCTTGGTGATCTTAGACGTTGCCTTAACATCGCGGAACCGGACCACTTTCGCTGGGTTTCAGTCTTGCGGCAAAGAGACATGTTGCTTCTTCGCCATTGTTGCGAAGGGAAGAAGATTAGTCATGAAATGACCAAGGAATCCTTTCCTCCTTAATTGGTTGATTAATATTCCATGGGCATTCTAGTCCTTTTACCTTGTTTTGATTTTTCCATCCATGAGTTATTTGATAATGTCTGAATGACTTTGGTGACCTCACGATTTTAATCAACTTATTTATATCTCATGTGCTTTTTAGTGTTTTGGCCCCTTCTCTTAGTCCCAGTTGACCAGAGCCATGCGAGCACAGACCCATGACTTGGCCACACATGATTGGCCCAAGTTAGCGTGCCTCAGTGGTAAGGTTTTCGCGAGTTATGGTGTCTTCCTAAATTCTAATTGGTCAGTCTTTGATAATTCCTATTAAATCGATGCTTTATTGGAAAAATTCGAAGAAATAGTCATTAGAAAGGATTTTTCATGTAGAATCTGAATTTGTGGTTTTTGAGTCCTGATTCTGATTCATTTTTCAAAGTTTGTCTTGGATACCATTTTAATCATATTAAATGTTCTAAAATCTGTAACAAATTTATTTTAACTCCAAATGGAGAAATAAAACCTAATCAGTGAAGTCCAAGTAATCGTTTCGTCTATGTTTTGAGTCCTAAATCAAAGGTTTGCAAATAAGGTATAAAATTGGTGTTTCTTACTCTTTATGCTTTATAAATCCTAATACATGTGCTATAATTTGTAATTAGGAAAATGTGGATTTGGATACAATCTAATTGGTGGAAGTGTTGAATATGAATCTACAATAAGGTATGTGGACCCTATTTATGTATGTGAGCCCTATGTATGAGAAAATATATAAATGTGCAATTTGTACCCTATTCCTTCAGTTGGGCTTTTATCCAACCCTAAATTCCTAATGAGGCATGTGCTAGCCTTGGAATCTTTCTATTGCCTTTCTTTGGCTCTTTTATTTGATATGAATCTCTACTGCCATTGTAGGCTCATTTATTTGGATTACTTCTTGGGTTGTGAAACCCCATTTTCTATGATGCAATATTATTTACATTTTCACTACTGCCAAGTGAATTATTCAGCATGATGTATTATTGGCCAAATAACAATGTAGTGTATATGAGTAGAAACCACCCATAGAGGGCATGTATAATTTCTCCCTAGGGGAGTGTGACCACTCTCCCCTGAGGAATGTGACCACTCTCGTCGTATTATATATATTTATAGGTGTTTGGGAATGTGAATGCTCTCCCTCTCCTATTGGTTGAGGTCTGGTAGGTGCGTCACCCTGCATTTGTTTATTTTGTGTCATAATATCATTCACGCTATCCTGATTATTATTGTTGTTGAACTATGGCAGAATTCTTATTTCTTATTTGATTACTTGCCTCATACTTTTGACTCTCTTAGTATGGTGAATCCTTTATTATGCAGTGTTGCAGTTTATAATTGACCTTATTCTCTTGCTTGACACATACTTTTATCTTCTCTTACTAGGTGATCCCAACCACCCATGTATAGGATCAGAGTGCACATCAGGAGCATGGTGAACCAACCTAAGGCTAGGAGAAAGGAGTTCATCTATATAGCATGGACTTACCTAATAAGTTGTTTTGTTGGAGATATGTTGATGTAGTTTTATTCTTCCTCTACCTAGATCCTTTGTATAAAGATAGTATACCCTTATAGGAAAATTTTCAATGTACTCTTTATACAATTGAATATAGTCAAAGTTTAAAATTCTGCTGCTATTCATTGGTCCTTGTTTGCCATATTTAGTAGAGGGTGGTTTTCACTCTTTATAACATGGTATCAGAGCCAATGGTAGTCGGATCTTGACTATTTCAATTTGTCTCCTTAGTTAGAAACCCTTACCTCATATAATTTCCCTTTAGTTCATCTTAGAATTAACCTATGATAAAAGGTTGATCTAGAACCATAATAGTTTGATATTAGATACATCTTTAATCAACTTTTAGGCGATTAGCCTATTAGGTATCTACTAGGGCACGAAGTTGAAAGTGATGGTGTCTCGAAAGGGTTAGAACTTGGGGGTAGACAATATTTTCCTCCACGCCACTAACTTGGTTTACGGGGACTCCCGAGTTCATATGACACCGGCCTGGCCTGATCTGATACAGAATGCTCAAAATAGCATACCTTTAGGCAAATAACCTCAATGGTGAGTATCCTTAGAAAAAAAAATCACCTTGTGACCTATAAGTTCCTTATATGAGTATTAGATTTCCATGTTTAGGGTTAGTGTACCCTGTACTAGACTTGAGGCTTGGTAAATAGTAAAATAATTGAGTGTTGGATATTATACCTGGTTTAATTAGACTCACTCTTTTACCTCTGGCTTAGTTTGACTTAGTCAACCCTTTTCAGTGAAGTAGTAGTACCTTAATGGATTTTGCATTTGCTGATTTCGATGACAAATCCCTTTTTAGTGGGATGGAATCATATACATTGGAAAATCTAGCCACTTTGGAATTAGAAACCCTAACTCCATAGACATGGGATTAGTGAGCTTATATGTGTTTAGTGTTGGACAAAAAAAATATAATTATAATCTATCTTGTTTGGTGATATACCAATGAATATGTATAATAAGTCATCTAAGGAATAGTTCATATCCTTGAACTCTAATAAATACTAAATGCACATAATAGTAAGTTACTCATCACTAATTGAGAATACACATGATGTTGACCATGTCACCCTAATGGTATGATGAGTTAGGATATGAAACTAATGCATGCTAAAGATGCATAACATGTAGTGGTCATGTTGACCTAAAACCTAAGATGTAATCATCCAGCCTTAACAATATATACATATATATACCCTTAATGCCTTCATGATACATAAGTGACATTATGTATCATAAACCAATAATATACTTGATACACTTAAGGGGTATATAATAACCTAATCATAATTTAATCGAGTTATGTAAGGAATATCACCTTATTCTCTAAATGCACATATGATTAATCATCTTATCATAATTGGATATATGGATCAATTCATTAAATTATGCAATGTGTTACACCTTATTGACTTAAGTACATACAATGACTCAAATGTGAAATGGAGTAATTGGACTTATGTAAGCATGGTTATTAAGTCTACAATGATTCCAAATGCCTAATGTGATGTTATATTATGGGTAAATAGGAGAAAATGGTTAATGATGACATTAATGTGAGTATGAAAAGTGATGTAATAATGTGTAATATAGGTGTAACAAATTAATGTGACATTATTTATACTTAATAACTTGTTGGATAATATTATCTATTTCTTACAAAATAATCTGTGATAATTCTACATGATGGTAATATGAGGATATTAGAGAGTGAATTCAAGTTATTAAGGTTTGTGACCTAATCCATTAATAAACATTGAGATTACTAAGTAAACCCTAATTGTTCTTAAAACCCCTTAATGAGATAAATAAGGGTAATACATATGTTTTATGCATAATGTTGAGATGTAGTTCTTTGGACAACAATGTGAGTAAAATGTGACACAAGTAATAGAATAATAAGGATGATGTAGTTTCACAAGAAAGATAATGCTAATAAGCCAAAATGTTAATTGTTTTATATTTGATAAAAGGTAATATGTATGGTGGAAACCTTATTAAGACTTGACTTATGAGTAGAGATTGTGAAGTACACACCTAGTTGCTTAATGTTGGGATGTTACGTACTCACCCTTCCCTCTTGTTGTGATTTTGGGGATGAAATCCTCTTTAAGGGATGGAGTGTTGTAACAAATTGAATCTCATGGTTCTTTTTGCAATTTACCCAATTTTCAAGATTTTCATTTCTTTAATGCCCTTTTGGAATTTTTTCATAAATTTCCTATCTTTTGTGTCCTTTTTGGCCTCAATGTGGAATTTGAGCAATAATTGATGATGTAATCTATATTTACCCACATTCATGTCAATGAATGGGTTTTTGCACAATTATAACAACTAATGTGATAGTTGGGGTCTAATCATGAAAAATGGCCATTTATGAGAGATAATTAGTAGATTATGATAATTTAAAGGTTTTATGGCTTTTTGGGACAAGAAATAATAAGTAATATGCAATTGAGTTAATTATGAGAGTAATTAACCTCTTTTCTTTCTCTCTCCTCCAAAATGATAATAATGCATGAAAAGATAAAAATATGGTGAGATATTGCCCTAGAAATTAATATATGTTGTCTATCTCAAATATCATTCAAATATTAATTAAAAGAGTCTCTTCATATTAACTCACTCATTTTCTACATTAATATATGCATTATTGGATAATATATGAGTTATGAGCCATATTGTGTATAAAAACGAAATCTAATTACATAACATTACTCTATACATTAATGAAAGCCTATGGTTCAAATTTGGGGTCATTTGGACCATGTTTGACCACCCAAATTGAATTTATAAGTTTGGAGTAAAGTATGACTATGGTTTAATGTCGATTTCATTTATTTCACACGCAACGCCAAAGTTCACTTCATTTCTTGTTGTCATGCATCTGGATCCATCATAGACTCATCCAATAGTCTATGTCCATTCTAAATTTGATTTGACGACCCCGACTTCATCTTCTTCCTCCAATCGGTCGTGGGTCAGAGGACAATCCCGACCCCTAAACTCCCTGACTTTGCTCTCTCTCTCTCTCTCTCTCCCTCCTTAACCATTTTGATTGATTTTTCTTCCATCAGCTCCATCTATCCCAGAAGAATCAAATGAACATTACCTCACCTACCCTCTCACTGTACGCACAAAACGTCCAATCAAGTCTCTCATTGCGTCTCCGTCGTGATATTACAGAGGGAGTTGCAGCTCTTCTCGCACCTATTTAAGGCCAACTAAAGGACCCTCAACCCTCAAACTAGCATCCTCCTCCTTCAATTAAGTCCCTAGCACCCTGATAGTCCCTAAACTCCTCACTTTTTTCTACGATGAGTTCCATGCCTGCACTAACCCCTCCTCCACCTCAGGTTCAATTACTGGAGTGTTAAGCACCCTCGACCACCTTTATTCATTCCTATAGCTTCTGTTTGCCTCGTGAGAGCCTAAGTCGATGTGCCCTACAACTGTACCACCATGCCTCCCCGATGCTAGTCAACCCGGCTAGCCAGTGCACCTCCCCACATGGCAACACCTGATTTTGGCTCACCTCGACCGCGTGATTGTTTTCTGACCTTAGCTACCGTTTCACATTGCCTTTTTGTGGTGGTTTTTCCCAAGATGTGCTTCCTCTGTTCCTTTCATGCTTAGGGGACTTCTCGAGCTCTTGAGCTCTGACCTCCGGAGTTGGCAAGAAGTGGCATGTTGAGGCCGTCTAGCCTTGGCAATCTTAGACGTTTCCTTAACATCACAGAACCAGACCACTTTTGCTGGGTTTCAATCTTGCGGCAAAGAGACATGCTACTTATTCACCGAAGGGAAGAAGACTGGTCATGAAATGACCAAGGCATCCTTGCCCACTTAGTTGGTTGATTAATATGCCATGGGCATTCCAGTTGTTTCACACTATTTTGATTTTTCTAACCGCAAGTTATTTGATAATGTCTGAATGACTTTGGTGACCTCACGATTTTAATCAACGTATTTATATCTCATGGGATTTTTAGTCTTTTGGCCCCTTCACTGAGTCCCAATTGACCAGAGCCATGTGAGTGAAGACCCATGACTTAGCCACACATGAATGGCCCAAGTCAGCGTGCCCCCGTGGTAAGGTTTCTTGTGAGTTTTGGTGCCTATGTGGCATTTTCCTGAATTCCGATTGGTCAGTCTTTGATAATTCATATTAAATCGATGCTTTATCATAAAAATTCAAATAAATAGTCATTGGAAATATTTTTTCATGTAGAATCTGAATTTGTCATTTTTGAGTCCTAATTCTATTTCCTTTTTCCAAGTTTGTCTTGGATACCATTTTAATCATATTAAATATTCTAAAATATGTAACTAATTTATTTTAACTCCAAATGGAGAAATAAAACATTGTTTCCTAATCAGTGAAGTCCAAATAATCATTTGGTCTATGTTTTGAGTCATAAACCGAAGGTTTGCAAATAAGGTCTAAAATTGGTGTTTCTTACTCTTTATGCTTTATAAATCCTAATACATGTGTTATAATTTGTAATTAGGAAAATGTGGATTTGGATACTATCTAATTGGTGAAAGTGTTGAATATGAATCTACAATAAGGTATGTGGACCCTATTTATGTATGTAAACCCTATGTATGAGAAAATATATACATGTGCAATTTGTACCTTATTCCTTCAGTTGGGCTTTTATCCAACCCTAAATTCCTAATAAGGTATGTACTAGCCTTGGAATCTTGCTATTGCCTTTGTTTGGCTCTTTTATTTGATTTGAATCTCTATTGCCATTGTTGGCTCATTTATTTGGATTACTTCTTGGGTTGTGAAACCCCATTTTCTTTGATGCAATATATTTATATTTTCACTACTGCCAAGTGAATTATTCAACATGATGTATTATTGGCCAAATAACAATGTAGTGTACATGAGTACAAACCACCTATAGAGGGCATGTGTAATTTCACCCTAGGGGAATGTGACCACTCTCCCCCAAGGAATGTGACCAATCTCCTCGTATTATATATATTTTTAGGTGTTTGGGAGTGTGACCACTCTCCCTCACCTATTGGTTGAGGTTCGGTAGGTGCCTCACCCTACATTTGTTTATTTTGTGTCATAATATCATTCATGCTATGCTAATTATTATTGATGCTGAACTATGGTAGAATTCTTATTTCTTATTTGATTACTTGCCTCATGATTTTGACTCTCATAGTATAGTAAATCTTTTATTATGCAATGTTTTGGTTTATAATTGTCCTTATTCTCTTGCTTGACACATACTTTTATCTTCTCTTGCTGGGTGATCCCAACCACCCAGGTATAGGATCAGAGTGCGCATCAGGAGCATGGTCAACCAGACTAAGGCTAGGAGAAAGGAGTTCATCTATCTAGCATGGACTTACCTAATAAGTTGTCTTGTTGGAGACATGTAGTTTTAGTCTTCCTCTACCTAGATCCTTTGTATAAAGATTGTACACCCTTATAAGGAAATTTGTAATGTACTCTTTATACAATTGAATATAGTCAATGTTTAAAATTGTGTAGCTATTCATTGGTCCTTATTTACCATATTTAGTAGAGGGTGGTTTTCACTCTTTACAGTTACCCTACTTCAGCTTGAGATGTATTTTCGTCCTTCATTCTTTGATATCATGGTACATCTTGTTGTCCATTTGACTATGGAAGTGAAATTGTTGGATCCAATTTTCTTGCATTGAATGTATCCTATTGAACAATACATGAGCATTTTGAAGGTGATGTTAGAAACCTTTATTGACCTGAAGGGAGTATTATTGAGGGTTACGTGGCAAGGGAGGTTATGGATTTTTGCAATGACTTTCTGAGTGGTAATGGAGCTCCTATAAATGACAAGAATATTGAGGACTATTCTGGCAAAGGGACTTTAGGAGCACGAATGAAAGTAATCATTTGTGAGTAGTGGGAACAAGCTCACTTGTATATTTTACACAACACCAATGAAGTGAGTGTTTATATCACGAAACATACCAATTTATTCAAGAAACAATATCCTCGAGCCAATTCAATGTGGCTTTCTAGAGAGAATAACAAGACATTTATTAAGTGGTTTGAAGATAAAGTCTTACATTAACTATCTCAAACACCAAACAATATAGATGAAAATATCAAATGCCTCACCTTTAAACCAAAATTCAATGTTATTTATTATGAAGGGTTTGTCATAAATGGGTTCTCATATTACACAAAGCATCAAGATGATAAGAGAGTCATACAAAATAGTGGGGTCACCCTTCAAGCGTCTTCATTGTTTTTTTTAGTGCCAAGGATAAGAGTCTATGTGAAGCTAAAATGTCATATTATGGTGTCATTGAAGACATATGGGAGTTTGACTACATGTCATATTATGGTGTCATTGAAGACATATGGGAGTTTGACTACATAGATTTTAGAATTCTGCTCGTTAAGTGTAATTGGGTTGATAAAACTGAAGGAGTTACAGTGGATGAATTATGTTCCACATTAGGAAATTTTGAAAAGAGTGGAGAGAAGGATGAACCATTCATATTGGCATCATAGACGAAACAAGTATTTTATATCTATGATCCTGAAAATGAAAAATGGTCGGTTGTTCTTCATGGTAAAAGACAGTTCATTGAAGATCCTATAGATGAAGAAGAGTATTATAATAAGTATTATAACTTCAGTCCATTATTAGTTGGCTTGCCAACACCAAATATTGAAGCTAATGATGAGTTACATGTGTGTGGAGATCACATTGAAGGAATGTTAATTGATAAAAGATCTCAACATTAGAGGCATGTTGTTAATTTTGTAAATGTTTAGATCGATTTGAACTTTACAATGTTATATTAATTTCATTAAATGTTAAGCGAAAAATGTTTGATTATTTTATATGACACTTTTTTATATGGCTAACCATGAGTATGATGATCATCATGAGGGTGGGGAGCTACATCAATGTAAGTTTTACAATATATCTAGCTATATGTCCATTTATACATTATATCATATATGTGTTTTTTGTCAATTTTTAGGTTGAGGATGTACCCCTGAAAACCTTGTCCCACTTGATGAGCAGCATAAAAAAAATGAAAAAATCAGGAGCATCACTATGATGAACACGTTACTACAACAAAGGGGCAATGGACCAAAATTGGTTGTGGATTTTGATCATGCAGGAAATCTAGTTGGAAAGAACCACAACTCGTTTGTTTCATATATTGGGGTTCTTACTCGTGGCCATTGTAGTGTAAATGTAGAATCTTAGCATATAGTTCCTAAAAGCAAGAAAGACTTCATATGGAAAGAACTATGTGTGAGATATTATCATTTATAATTATATTTTTAAAGTTATTTACAATTCTATTTTTTAGAATACTCGATTAAATATATGAAATTTTACAAAGTATATTTGAACTGGATGAAAGCCTACATCTTAAAAAGGTGATGCAACGTTGTGGGAGGGTCCTAAGGAACTATAGGATAACTCTCAACTAACAATACATACGATAGGCTGATAAGAGGAAGATTCAGCCCTTGAGCAATGGAACTACCTGGACCCCACATAGTGGGAGGTGTTTGTTGCCAAGAGAAATACTGATCAATTCAAGGTATTAAGTGTCACTCCTAATGTAATTAGTATACATTCTTATGAATTCATTTTTTTATAGTTGAACTTGATTGTTACTAACCAATTCAATGTGCTTACTAACAAGGCTATCGGTGATGCTGAAAGAGCAAGGCATGCACTAAATGTGCATGACCACATGATGGGTCCAGGTGGCTATGTAGCCCTTCACCAAAAATATAGGTGTCTTCCATTCAGCAACCTACTGCTCCTACTAATGAGACTGTTGAGTCCTCTACTACTCCCACACTTCTGTATTACCATGATCTATGGATAGCTGGGAGGAAAAACAAAAAAGGAGATATAACCAACCCCACAACTATTAAGGTGGTTACAAAAATGGTAAAATTCAACTCTCATAGCAATTAGTATTGATGATTGTATTGTTTACTTACCAAATTCTATTGATGATGATTAGCAAGAGCTTCACGAGTAGAGGAAGCAAGGCTCATTCATCCCTCAGGGTACAAGGGATGAATTAATAGTGCTCTCGGTAACCCAGAGCATCCTAGACATGTTAGGGCTGTAGGGGTTGGTGTGGGCCTAAGAGCGTTCTTTGGGCCATCACAGTGCAAACATGTCCAAAAAGAGGGATTTTCAAAGCTACGTAACCTATTTTTTTAGAATGTTATTGCAAAGAGAATTTAGGAATCAAAAAGTGTTTCTTTTGGACATGTATAGGTACATGAGTTCATTGATAAAAGATTCCATGTAGCAATGAGCAAGTGACATGTGTCTTAGGCTACCACTCAAACAGTACCTATGTCGTGCCACTCTTCCCCTATGATATAGGTGGTTGGGAGTAATCCTGTAGAGGAGGTTGGGAGTAATCATGTAGACCCACCACCTAGCACGTCCTCGATAAGTATTTTTATGACATAGTAGCTAGTCTTTTCAACATATCATGTTTAGGTATATATGTAACATACTCTATGTAAATTTGTAGGGGTTGAGGCCATCTCGTCTAAAATTGAAAGAATATGATGTTGCAGAGGGAAAGGTTTACCCATGCCTTCTAGGGAACATCATTCATGGCACTCCAGTACCCGATGGTAAGGTTCGTGTGAGCCTAAGGCTTGTCTTCCCCGCTTGGAGGTAGCATACATTGCCATATGCCCACCCAGATGCTGACACACTTAGTGAAGCAGAAGGTGGAGTGGTCTTGTGGCCCGAAGCGGGAGTCATCTATACTGATCATGTATGGTAAATTTGCATTACGTTAATTTGTAAATTTATATACATGACAATTGATATGAAATTATATATGCATGAAAAAAGGGAAGAAATCCTCTACAACTGGTCCTCATCCACCTCCACTTCTTCTTCAAGTACCTAGTTGGCTTGCAAAGGACCTATTTGACTCGATAGGTCCTCAATGCAGGGGTATGGCAACATGGATAGGTGAACATTCTAAAACTTCACCTATTATTATTTATATGGAGGAGGGTATGGAAATATGGATAGGCGAACATTCTGAAACTTCACCTATTATTGTTTCTATGGAGGAGAATGTTATAGGCCAATCATACAATAATAATATATTTCTATAAGATATTTTGGAGTTGTTTGATTATGCTTGGCTGAATTCATCTATGATAGAACTATGGATATGGTGAGATCTTATTTATATATCTATATACCTCATTCTATATATGGTGATATTTTTTCTTATATATTAATGCATATGTAATATATGTTTTGCGTCCACTTACATAGGTTCTGCAAAGATTTTTCAATGACTCATGTGGGATTTCTAGTTCCATCCTTGACCAGTCTTGTAAATCAAGACCCTACATCAGTTACCTTATACTGCTCAATCACTTTTAAATATTTTGGCGAAGCAAAATAGAGCGTGATAATTAAAACCCCTCCCACAAGGGTTAAGGTATGATTTCTTAGGCCCAAACTCCACCTTTCCAGTTATTATAAATGTTGAATTGAATAATGGTTAAGAAGAAAAACTCTTAAATGAACTTAGGATCTATGAAGATGTGATAGGTTACTCCATTGATGACCTCAAAGGAATTAAACCATCTATTTGTATACATAGAATAGCTTTGGAAGAAAATGCCAAAACCATGCATAGACCCCCCAAGGAGACTGAACCAAAATATGATGGAAGTTGTAAAAAAAGGAAATTCTCAAACTTAAAGATGTCAGGATTATTTATCCAATAAGTGATAGTCCCTAGGTGAGTCCTATACATGTTGTGCCTAAGAAAGGAGGAACAACTATAATCAAAGGGGTAAATGATGAATCAATACAAACAAGAATTGTCACTAGGTGGCGAATGTGCATTGATTATAGAAAATTAAATAAAGCCACCAAGAAGGATCATTTCCCTTTACCTTTTATTGACTTGATGATATAAAGGCTTGCTCATCACTCCTACTTTTCCTATCTTGACGAGTATAGCAGGTTATTTTAGATGCCCATCTACCCACCCGATCAGGAAAAGACCACTTTCATGTGCACCCATGGAACTTATGCTTATAGGCGGATGCCCTTTGGGCTTTGTAATACCCCCACCACCTTTCAAAGGTGTATGATGGTTATTTTATCTGATTACATTGAAAAGATAATGGAAATATTCATGGATGACTTTAGTGTGTATGAAAATTCCTTTGGTGATTGTTTATTGAATCTAACTAAAGTTTTATAGGGATGCCAACAAGTCAACCTCATGCTTAATTGGGAAAAGTGCCATTTTATGGTGCAGATGGGGGTTGTTCTAGGCCATGTTATTTCAAGTAGAGGAAATGAAGTGGATAAAACTAAAGTGGAAGTTATTGAAAATATGTCAACTCCAACCAATGTGAAAGAAATTTGCAGCTTTTTGGGCCATACGAGTTTCTATAGAAGATTTATAAAGGACTTCTCAAATATTACAAAGCCTTTATGCTCCTTTCTAGCAAAAGATGTCGAGTTTGTGTTTGATGATAATTTCCAAATTTCTTTTTGAAAGTTGAAAGATGCCCTAGTTTCAACTCCCATCATCCAACCACCAGATTGGAGTGCTCCTTTTGAAGTCATGTGCAGTGCGGGCGCAGTCTTGAGACAAAGAAAAGACAACAAAATACATGCCATACACTAAGCAAGTAAGACCCTTGATGATGCACAAATCAACTATGCTACTACTGAGAAGGAGATTCTTGCCATAGTACATGCCTTTGATAAATTTAGACATCATGTAGTGGGTTCCAAGGTCATAGTATATACAGGTCATGCTGCAATAAGGTACCTTATGAGCAAGAAAGACGCCAAACCTCACCTCATCTATTAGATATTGATATTACATGAGTTTGACTTGGAAATCAAGGATAAGAAAGGGACCAAGAACAATGTAGTCGACCATCTCTCATGTCTTTCTACTAGTTTTAAAGACAAGGTTCCAATTGATGACAAATTGCCTATTGAGAAGCTCTATGTGGTAAATTCTATTTCTATGCCATGGTTGGCTGATTTTGCAAATTATCTTGCCACCAGATGTATTCCACCTGATTTCACATACCAGCAAAAGAAAAGGTTCCTTCATGATGTCAATTTCTATTATTGGGATGATTCTCTATTGTTTAAGCAATGTGCATATGGACTTATCAGGAGATGCATTCCCAATGAAGAGATTGCTAGTGTGATTTCATATTGTCATTCCTCTCTCTACGACAGACACTTTGGAGTGGACAAGACTGCAACCAAGATTCTTCAATCAGGTTTCTATTGGCCAAGTCTATTTCGTGACGTGCATGCATTTTTCAAGGCTTCTGATAATTGTCAGAGAGTTGGGGGAATTTCAAAAAGGGACGAAATTCCATTGAACTCAATCCTGGAAATAGAAGTCTTCGACATGTGGGGCATAGATTATATGGGCCTTTTCCATCTTGATGCAGCTACAAGTTCATCCTAGTAGCTTGTGATTATGTATCAAAATGGCCGGAGGCAATCCCTACTCAAGCATTAGATGCAAAGTCAGTGATAAAACTATTCAAGAAGATTATTTTTCCCAGGTTTAAAGTTCCAAGTGCAATAATATCTAATGGTGGCAGTCATTTCAATGAAAGAAACTTTAACAACATGCTTAGCAAGTATGGAGTGAAGCATAAGGTGTCCACACCTTCCCATCCTCAAACATCAGGCCAGGTGGAGATCTCAAATAGACCACTAAAAGCTATCCTAGAAAAGATTGTCTCCAGCTCAAGGAAAGATTGGTCACTGAAGCTAGACAATGCACTATGGGCGTACATGACATCTTTTAAAACTTCAATTAGGAAAAGTCCTTTCAAGCTTGTCTACAGAAAATCATGTCACTTACCCGTAGAATTGGAGCAAAAAGCATTGTGGGCGATCAAATTCCTTAACTGTGACCTAAAGAAAGCAAGAGTGAAAAGATTGCTACAACTCCAGGAGCTTGAAGAACTTAGAATGGACGCATATGAGAACACCAATATCTACAAAGAAAAGATGAAGAGATGGCACAAAAAAAGAATCAAGGTCAAAGATTTCAAAGAAGGAGACCAAGTTCCATTGGTCAACTCCAAACTCAAGTTCTTTCCAGGAAAATTGAGATCTAAGTGGTTTGGTCCATTCTTAGTCTTGAAAGTCTTTCCATATAGGAAGGGAGCCTCTTGTTCCTTCTAAGACGCTTGATCAACCAATTGAAGAGTCTTACTTCATACTTTAAATGGAGGAACTTGTGGGAGTTGACCCCACATTAGGATAGATTTCATTTATTAGTATCAGTCAAGAACATTTTTCAAGTCCCCAAATATACTCATCATGGATGAATGTAATAATGTAGACCCTCATAGATATGTATCACCATCTATGCTGGTACAAATCAAAGAAGACAAATTTCTACAAAAATCCAGAAAGACATGATGTGTCTTAATTGTTACACGTCATGTCCTCAACCACAGAAGAGCTGACAATGCAAATTATGAAAGACACAGGACGTGTACTATTTTCCACACAGAGTGTAAGATCACAGGCAACACTTGTTGGAATCAAACACGATGTGTTTTTCATCAAACACGGTGTATCTTACCAATCTCTCAAAAGCTAAGCTTTTCTAGAAAAATACACGGCATGTCCTTATTTGATACGACATGTAGATATCTAGTAAAGGGTGCACATATTCCAACCAGAATGTCACACGATGTATCTTCATTTGCACACGGCATGTCGTTATCATGTTGAAGACTGTGAATATATATCTGGAAAATCATACGACATGTTTTATATAGAAACACATTATGTCTTTTGTTTGTTCAAATGAAGCTATGTTTCTAGGAAATAACAAGTTGTGTCTTTATTTGCACACAGTGTGTCATTAGCACTGAAGGTGACTTCAACCTTGATTTATGGAATCTCACACGACGTGTTTTAACTTGTACACATCATTGGGGCTTGCAGTAAAAGCTCGTTCAAAAATAAGTAGGCAACCTCTATAAAAGAACATGTCGTGTCCTTAAAAAGACACACCATGTCCAACGACGAGAAAGGGTTTTTTTAACCCTAATTCCAAGCCACCACTCTCACCCTCACTCACAACTAGTCGTGTGTGATCTAGCGACTGTGTGTGCCGCCGCCACCTCTGGATCAAGCTTTGTCGTCGTCGTACTCCTCAACCAAGGTCCTGAAGTCACGCCATCGTGCAGCCGCCATCAGCAAGCAGCCACCGCAACCGCAACACTGACACTCCAAGAGTGAGCTCTACAATGTCTCTTCTTCTTCTACATTTCCAAGCTTCCTCTGTGTAGGGTAGTGCTGGTAAGAAGGTGATGTCAAGAAGGTGCCACTAAGAAGGAGCCACCAACGCCGCCATAAGCACTCCATCCTATCAAGCAAGGATTGTGAGCAATGCCTCCATTGTCATCATCCTCTTCTTCTTCTCCACCTACTACCAAAGACATGTCGGAAGCAAACCAAGATGTCTTCGTTTGAAGATGCCATCGTCTTCAACCTCCGACTGCTAAAACGCCCCAAGTACATGTCGTGTTTTTCCAAACACACATCGTATACTACCCCCTGTTCGCAATCCCCTTCTGCCCAGATACACAATGTGTCCTCCTTCAAACACGTCGTGTTCAAGCTCACTTTAGCAACATCTTTAGCAACAATGGCACCCTTGAAGCAAACTTCCAACCATAAGCACGATGCGGGCTCTTCCTCTACCCCCAACTACGTCTCCTCGACCCATTTCAGGGTGACGGTGGAAGAAGACCCCACCTATCAATTCCTTATCTCGTGTAGGGTCCTCCCTACCCGTTTTGCCTGTGAAGATACTATTAAAGCAATGGGGTTCAAGAATGAGATCAAGGACAACCTCAACGACATTAGCCTTGAGTACATCTACTTTTCAGTAACAAAAACTTAACCTCGCCTTGTCTACAAATTCCTTACTACTCTTAAGGTCAAGGAGGACCCGAAGCATAGGCTTGAGCCCTATGCCTTCATCAGTTTCCATCTATTGGGTCAAAGTTACAGAATCACCTTCTAAGATTTATGTGAGCTTCTAGAGTGCAAATACAAGGGTTCTCTTGCCTACCCTCCCACCTTTGAAAGTGATTTTTTCTGGAATGAACTCACAGATGAAGAGTGACACGATGCCACTAAGTCTAGAGCTTCCGCCATCCACAACCCCATTTTTCATTACCTCCATCGTCTTCTCAGCACATGTGTCTTTGCCAAGAAAGAAACACAAGGCGTATGTGGGAGACAAGATTTGTTCTTGTTATGGTGTATGGTCTATGAGTTCCAAATCAATGTATGTTACTTCATCCTCACCCGATTCTTAGACATCAAGAAAATCAAGATGAGAGAATTCGAGGACATCATGCGTGGAGGATTAATTACCCTCCTAGCCACCAAGCTTGAAGTGGACCCAACAAGCCTAGAAGCCACACAAGGTAGGAACCTGGTGAATATTCAGTACATGATCTCTGCAGGGTTGATCAGTAGGGTCCCCAACATTGATGCTAAGTTCAGACAATATTTTGACAACGATCAGTACATAGACCTGCCCGATTGGGAGAACATTACTTTGACCAACAAGGACAATTGGAAGGTTGATCTTAGTATCCAAGACAAAGAAGTTGATGCAACTGAAGATTAAGCTACTCCAGACATGCACAATGCCACCGCCCTCCACCATGACTCAAACAGAGTACACTTGGGCGATGCCTGATGTTAATCTTTATGGCTATGTTCAGCAGTGGTTTGACCATATGGACAGTCGCCTTGATCTGATGGGGTAATAGTATTCTATGATGCACGATATGGTCTAGCGCATGGATATGTGGCACATCTTTCAGGCCCACTATCCAATGCCTCAATTGTACCACCCTGCACTGCTACCTCTGCAGCCCACGCCCACTCCACACCCTATGTCGATCGACATTCCAGATGATAATGATATTGTCAAACAATTTTTCCCTAATTCTCATGGGGGAGTTGGTCCCTCCTGATGACGTCCATGATAGGTACTCGGTTGCATCTTCTTTGGGTTTGATTGATGTAGTGAGGACACTGCAAATTTCAAGCTTAGGGGGGTGCAACCGGCCGGTAATGTAGTTGTTTAGTTGTTTTTCACTTTCTAATTCTTTAGTTTTCATCTCTAGTTTTTGTTTCTATTTTTAGTTTTCACTTTTCTCTTGGAAAGTTTAGTATGATGTTAGGCTCATTTTGTGTAATGAACTAGCTTGCTTCTCAAGTTTGAACTATCTTGTCCTCCATCATCAAAATATTCAACTGAAGAAATTGTAAGATCATGCATGAATCAAATGAAAACTTTATGGTCACTAACACGTGTTTAAATGTCATATTTATATTTGTAGCCTGAAATTTCACCTTTTCATCCTGGATTTCCTAATATATGTAATTGGTAATAAAAAAAATTAATATGGCAACTTTGCAACACTACTTATAACACGGGATAATTTTTCCAAACTCTCAGTGATTTTACAACCACCCCTTTCAGTGAATTTTTTTCAAAACAAATGAATGGAATCCATGTGATGTTACAATTTGGTCAACTCTCTTCTATTTTGAGATAAATAAGTGAAGCCCTCCACCAATTCAACTCACATACTGGTTTAATTCACCTTAATTACCCCATAAAAGATGGCTAAAACCACCCACATGTCATACTAACCTAGTGTAAGACCAATGTGGCCACGACGGTTAGGTGATATGTCCTAAAAGAGGGTAAAATGCCCCAACCGGTGCTCCTTGTGTGCATAATCCTACATTAATAACCAAGTGTCGGAATCACCAATCCTATATCACATTTTTTTGGGAAAACAATAAGAGAGAGAGCTAAAGTTTGCTAACATTAACTAAGATTCCATCATTTGCACCAGTAATAGCTGAAGGTTTTGTTGCATATTCACTGATTGTT
Organism: Alisma plantago-aquatica; assembly: GCA_963693085.1. Taxonomy (NCBI): domain Eukaryota; kingdom Viridiplantae; phylum Streptophyta; class Magnoliopsida; order Alismatales; family Alismataceae; genus Alisma; species Alisma plantago-aquatica. The sequence continues at coordinate 1,512,498,828 of OY856410.1, read as the reverse complement.
TGGCTTAGTCATCCAAGTTCCTTCTAGTGTTGCCTAGTTGACTGCTTTCTTTAATGCATTACCATCCTTGTTGAACTTAGTTTTATTTCTTGTATGTTTAAGATGAAATCAAGGCTATGAGTACAAATCTGATAATTATGGTTGGCTTGAACCCTTTTATATCTTCCATTTCATTTGATATGTACATGAGCTTTACGTTTCCTTCATTTATGTTCTATGCTCTTTTTGCTTGAGGACAAGCAATAGTTCAAGATTAAGGGGATTTGATGTGTGCATTTTATATCTACTTTTTGCACACATCCGCACACAAATTCAGTTCTTTTTCCCTTCCATTTAGCCTCTAATCATACTTCACTTGCCATCTTTTAGCTATTTTACTTGTTACATGATGTTGATTGTAGAAACACATTCAAAATGCCAAATTGGAGATAGCCCAACTAAAATACGACCTCAATGGGACCTCCCCTTGATTTACAGCTGACTCGGAGTTCATTCTTAAAGAAACAACATTGAACATAGCGTGTCTTATTTAAGACATGATGTGTAATTCCCCAGAAAGTCTCGCTCAACAATGAACACGCCGTGTGTTATTCAGCACACGGGCGTGTAAGATTCCAACAGCCTCAATGTTGGAAGTGCAAAGAAGACAATACGTTGTGTCCTTGTTAAGACACAGTGTGTCCTTATGATCCAGAGGCCTACTTCGACTTGCTGCCAATGCACACAGGTGTGTACTTAATCGAACATGTTGTGTGACCTATGCCCAAATTTACTCCGGTGACAGCTACATGGCATGTCTCTAACAAAACACGTTGTGTATTTCTCACACAGTAGCAATTAGTCAACAAGTTACACGAAGAGACACGACATGTCCCCTCAAAGACACGTTGTTTCGTTATTAGTTTCTACAGAAATAAACAACAACTACCCCTCGTTTTGAAGGAGTAATGCAACCTTTTGGGTGGTTTTCACTCGTCAATTGCAAGTACTTTTCAACCAAGAGAAGTTCTAGAGCACAGGAAGGCGATTTTGGGGTGGAAGAAGAGGTTTTCTTGGGAAAGCCTCCATTCTACTTCATTTCTTCTCCAATGGTGCAACAGAGTTGTTCTTCTCACACAAGCTTCTCGAGAGGGAGGATTGTCTGAGTTGGAGCAGCAATGTAAGGCGGTGGGATCACCTCCTTACTAAATTTTTTTGGAGAAAACATACATTCCAAACACACTCAAAGGTATGTTGGAATAGGTGTAACATTTTCAAATTTCAATAAATGGTATTCAAAACAACCGAAGTATAGCAACGGAATAAAAATGTTGACTATATTCAATTCATAACAAGGTTATTATAAAAGTACATCATAATATCCAGTAAGGGTCTACATGTATGATACAACATAAGGATCTAAGTAGAGGGAAGTCTAACCATAACAACTTTGTCTCCAAGATTTAACTCCTTCAGCTAGTCCAAAACTTCATGCCTTATTATCCAAGTCTTTCACCTAGGGTTGGAAGCATACCCCAGCAAGAAGAGAAAATATATGACATCAGCAAAGGTTGGTCTGTGCATTTAGGAAATTGAGCAATATATGGAATAAAGGATATCAAATATAAAAGGCTTCCCATAGAAAGTATAAGGACCACCCAAATGGGTATCAAGAGAAAAGGAATTGAAATCAAATGATAACATGTAAAGAATTAGGGCACACACCCCATATCATCAACATGCATGCATGTGAGATAAATATAGCCCTAGAACAATATAAACACAAAGGCGGCCAAGTATCATAAACTTGAAACCCGATAGAGAAAGGAATACTTCCAATCTCCAAACTATATAAAACATGGGCCAAGAATCACACATCTTGTCTTAGGTATGAGGTTCCTTTCCATCCCAAAAGAGCAGAAAATATCACATCTTCTCAACAGGAAATAACACATCTGTCATAAAAACCAATGCAATTACACTACTCTAGTGCTACTGAATCACATAGCATGTTAAATGTAGAGGCAAGTAGAAAGTATAGTCAGAATATATAAACTAGTCACCACATAAGTGACCAACATATACATCCACCTCATAAGTGGGAAAAAGACATCACATGTCATCTTTTAGAGTTCCATCATGAACAAAGCATAAGATAAGAGTTCAAAAAAATATCCATGATCACATGATCAATATCAAATAAGGTAGTTCACCTGAACCATGATTTTCAAAAGAAAAGACATTGTGTATAGTCTAATGTCCATAGGACAAGGAGAATGAATAAGCATAGGTGAATTGCATAATATAGAAGAATAGGGGATACATCATACATTTGGAAAGAAGAATTAGAAATTGCTCAATATAGATATAATGTGGGATGCAATCATACGTCAACTTCAGAGTCCAAACAGTCCAAGTCAAGCCTAGGCCTCCAAAGAACCTCTAGGGAAGGTGAAAAAGTCCAATAAGTAAGGTTCCCAAGCTTAGAGAGGTAGGTTTCTCCAAAAAAGCTCCTATCTCGAGCAAGAAGCACCTTCTCCACTTTAGAGGTGAAAAACCCTAACAAAAGAACATGGAGATGTGGTGTTTAAGGGCTCTAAGTGGGGTTTCACCATGGAAGACTAGGGTTTTGACCTGAAGGAAGGTGGAAGGAAGACTAACAACATGAAAATAGGGAAGGAAAGGAGAAAACTTACTAGTTTTGGTCAAAATAACCAAGGAGGGGCTTAAGAAATCCTAAATAGAGAAATTTGGAACCCTAGGAGCCTTCTTCACCAAGGTAGGCACCTCCTTTTACCTTGGAACAGAACATTCATGTCAAAATAGAGTAGGAATGATGCTCTAAGCTAGATGGAATAAAGTAGAGTAAGAGTTTTCAAATTTGGACTTGGGAAGGGGTAGATATGGCTATATAAAGAAAGAGGTCAAGTATGAGGTGTCTATGAGACTTTCCATGTGTCATGTATAAGGGTGTCCATGGACATGCAAGCCTTTATGGATAAGCAAGAAGTCAAGTAAGAGGTGTCAAGTTTTCCATGTGTCCAATGCTAAGGGTGCCTATGGACATGCAAACCTTTATAGATAAGGAAGAAGTCAAGCATGAGGTGTCCATGGAGCTTTCCATGTGTCCTTAGCCTAGGGATTTCATGGCCATGCAAAAGGACAGCTCATAGAGGCTTGTTGAATATAAAATGTCAGTTTATGGACACTTATAGGCCATCCCAACCGACCTCCAATCAAATAAATAACCCCATTGGTCGATAACTTCTAAAGATATGCTCATTTATAAAGAAAGTAATCCCTAAAATGTCCTTGGAAAGAAACACCTTCAAACCAAGCTGCAACTAGGTGCCCCATGGTTTAAAAGCTCGAGAATGGTAAGGGAATATCTAAAGATTATAATGCATGTGAAAATTTGCAAAGAAACCCTCCCAATTGGGTAAATTGTGGAAAAGTCTAGAATGTACCTAAAATTGTATAACTTGCACAAACAGCATCCAAATTGGACCAAACTTCATCCACAGGTTATCTTTGATGTGTTGAATATGAATTTCCCATTATTTTCATATTTTGAAGTTATATATTCACATTATTCATTACTTATTCCTTTTACTCATTTTCTCTCTCCTAAACTTATCCTAATATTTCAAGGTTGTCCAAATTAGATGAAATTTGACATGTAGGCTGATTTTGATATGTAGATTTCAAAATTGAAGTTTGTTTCAACTTTTGAGACTTATTTTATGAGATATGTCATATGGCCCATTATCTAAATTATTCATCCAATTAAGTTTCTTATCTTCATATTACCACCAAAATGAGTTATGTGGCATATTTTATGTATCCATTATAAACCTAAGATTAATGTTAGAACATTAGGTTATATTAAGGTGATCTATACATTCATTAGCTCATCCCGATTATGCTAAACATCTATTTAGGTCTAACCTTCAACCTTGTTTGGCTAAGCCAAAAATGTCAACTTCCAGGGTATGGTCCGAGATCTAGTATGTTACAACACACCACCCCTTAAAGGGATTTCATCCTCGAAATCAAAACATCCACATATGAGAAAACAACTTATTCATCACCCCTTAAAGGATTCATCTTATTAAGTCAAAACTATTATTTAGGTACAAAAGGTTCAACCACACTTCCTTACATCCAACTACGTAAGCATCATGCAAAAAAATATATAACTTGTAAAGACTAACTATGAACTATGGGTTAACTTGCTCTTGTCCATCCTCAAATAAGTCTTTACACCTGGGAGACTAGTTCAACATATTAGGGTCTCTAAAGATAAATCATATATATGTCTAAGGCTACTATTGCCTTGCTATTTTGAACAATTCATATCAGCTCAGGCCAGGCCGGTATCATATGGATTTGGGAGTCCTCGTAAACCAAGGTAGTGGTGCGGAGGAAAATCTTGCCAGCCCCTAAACCTTGATCCTTTCTAGAAACCTTTGCTTTCAACTTCATGTCCTAGTAGCTTCCTAAAGGCCAAGATAAACAACCTCAAGTTACTATAGTTACCTACGCATCTTTTACTTGTAAGTATTTTAAGGATCTATTCATCATTATTCAAATGTGAAACTATATGATCCTAAATCAACCCTTCATCATCTATTGATCAATTCTAGGGCAAACATGCCACTTAAAGGTAAGGCAAGTATTCTAACTAGGGAGAAAAAATTGAAATAGTCAGACTCCGACTACCATGGGCTCTGATACCATGTTGTAAGGAGGCGGGATCACCCCCTTAATAAAAAAATTTGAAAAATAAAACATCCATTTCAAACACACTCAAAGGTATGCTGGGATAGATGTAACATTTTCAAATTTCAATAAATGGTATTCAAAACAACCAAAGTATAGCAGCGGAATACAAATGTTGACTATATTCAATTTATAATAAGGTTATTACAAAAGTACATCATAATATCCCGTAAGGGTCTACATGTATGATACAACATAAGGATCTGAGTAGAGGGAAGTCTAAACCATAACAACTTTGTCTCCAAGATTTAACTCCTTAAGCTAGTCCAAAACTTCATGTATTATCATCCATGTCCTTCACCTAGGGTTGGAAGCATACCCCAACAAGAAGAGAAAATAGATGACATCAGCAAAGGCTGATATGTGCATACTAAATACGAAATTGAGAAATATATGGAATAAAGGACATCAAATATAAAAGGCTTCCCATAGAAAGAATAAGGACCACCCAAATACATATCAAGAGAAAAAAATTGAAATCATATGATAGCAAAAGAATACTTGCCATTAATAAAACATAAAGATTGTGCCATACAAGCACATGTAAAGAATTAGGGCACACACCCCATATCATCAACATGCATGCATGTGAGATAAACATAGCCCTAGAATAATATAAACACAAAGGCAGCCAAGTCTCATAAACTTGAAACCCGATAGAGAAAGGAATATTGTCAATATCACAAATATATAAAATATGGGCCAAGAATCACACATCTTGCCCTGGGTATGATGTTGCTTTCCATCCCAAAAGAGAAAGAAATATCACATCTGCTTGGCAGAAAATAACACATATGCCATAAAAACTAATGCAATTACACTACTCGAGTGCTATTGAATCACATAGCATGTTAAATGTAGAGGCAAATAGAAAGTATAGTCAGAATATATAAACTAGTCACCACATAAGTGAACAACATATACATCCACCTCATAAGTGGGCAAAAGAAATCACATGTCATCTTTTAGAGTTCAATCATGACCAAAGCATAAGATAAGAGTTCAAAAGAATATCCATGATCACATGATCAATATCAAATAAGGTAGTTCACATGAACCATGATTTTCAAAAGAAAATACATTGTGTATAGGCTAATGTCCATAGGACAAGGAGAATGAATAAGCATAGGTGAATTGCTCAACATAAAAGAATAGGGGATACATCATACATTTGGAAAGAAGAATTAGAAATTGCTCAATATATAAATATTGTGGGATGCAATCATACCTCAACTTCAGAGTCAAGACAAGCCTATGCCTTCAAAGAACCTCTAGGGAAGGTGGAAAGGTCCAATAAGTAAGGTTCCCAAGCTTAGAGTGGTTGGTTTCTCCAACAAAGCTCCTATCTCGAGCAAGAAGCACCTTCTCCAGTTTAGATGTGAAAAGCCCTAACAAAAGAACATTGAGATGGGGTGTTTAAGGGCTCTAGGTGGGGTTTCACCATGGAAGACCAGGCATCCAACCTGGAGGAAGGTGGAAGGAAGACTAACAACATGAAAATAGGGAAGGAAAGGAGAAAACTTACTAGTTTTGGTTGAAATTACCAACAAGGGGCTTAAGAAATCCTAAATAGAGAAATTTGGAACCCTAGGAGCCGTCTTCACCATGGTAGGCACCTCCTTTTACCTTGGGATAGCAACTTCATGGCAAAATAGAGTAGGAATGATGCTCTAATCTAGAGGGAATAAAGAAGAGCAAGAGTTTTCGAATTTGGAGTTGGGAAGGGGTAGATATGGCTATATAAAGAAAGAGGTCAAGTATGAGGTGTCTATGAGACTTTCCATGTGTCATGTATAAGGGTGTCCATGGATATGCAAGACTTTATTGATAAGGAAGAAGTCAAGTATGAGGTGTCAAGTTACTTTCCATGTATCCAATGCTAAGGGTGCCTATGGACATGCAAACCTTTATGGATAAGGAAGAAGTCAAGCATGAGGTGTCCATGGACATGCAAACCTTTATTGATAAGGAAGAAGTCAAGTATGATGTGTCAAGTTACTTTTCATGTGTCCAATTCTAAGGGTGCCTATGGACATGCAAACCTTTATGGATAAGGAAGAAGTCAAGCATGAGGTGTCCATGGAGCTTTCCATGTGTCCTTAGCCTAGGGATTTCATGGTCATGCAAGAGGACAGCTCATAGAAGCTTCTAGAATATAAAATTTCTGTTTATGTACACTTATAGGCCATCCCAACCGGCCTCCAATCAAAGAAATAACCCCATTAGTCGATAGCTTCTAAAGATATGCTCATTTATAAAGAGAGTAATCCCTAAAATGCCCTTGGAAAGAAACACCTTCAAACCAAGGTGCAACTAGGTGCCACATGGTTTAAAAGCTTGATAATGGTAATGAAATATCTAAATATTATAATGCATGTGACAATTTGCAAAGAAAACCTCCCAATTGGGTAAATTACATAAAAGTCTAGAATGTACCTAAAATTGCATAACTTGTGCAAACAACATCCAAATTGGACCAAACTTCATCCACAAGTTATCTTTGATGTGTTGAATATGAATTTGCCATTATTTCCATATTTTGGAGTTATATAATCACATTATTCATTAATTATGCCTTTTACTCATTTTCTCTCTCCTAAACTTATCCTAATATTTCAAGGTTGTCCAAGTTAGATGAAATTTGACATCAAGGTTGATATGTAGATTTCGAATTTGAAGTTTGTTTCCACTTTTGTGACTTATTTTATGAGATATGTCATATGGACAATTATCTAAATTATTCATCCAATTAAGCTTCTTATCTTTATATTACCACCAAAATGAGTTATGTGGCATATTTTACATATCCATTATAAACCTAAGATTAATGTTAGAACATTAGGTTATGTTAAGGTGATCTATACATGCATTAGCTCATTGGGGTTATACTAAACATCTATTTAGGTCTAACCTTTAACCTTGTTTGGATAAGTCCAAACTGTCAACTTTTAGGGTATGGTCTGAGATCTAGTATGTTACAGCACACCACCCCTTAAAGGGATTTCATCCTCGAAATCAAAACATCCACATTTGAGAAAACAACTTATTCACCACCCCTTAAAGGATACATATTATTAAGTCAAAACTATTCTTTAGGTACAAAAGGTTCAACTACACTTCATTACATCCAACTACGTAAGCATCATGCAAAAAAAACATAACTTGTAAAGACTAACTATGAACTATGGGTTAACTTGCTCTTGTCCATCCTCAAACAAGTCTTTACACCTAGGAGACTAGTTCAACATATTAGGGTCTCTAAAGATAAATCATATAGATATCTAAGGCTACTATTGTCTAAAAGCATGCTATTTTGAACAATTCATATCAGCTCAGGCCAGGCCGATATCATATGGATTTGGGAGTCCTCATAAACCAAGCTAGTGGTGCGGAGGAAAATCTTGCCAACCCCCGAACCTTGATCCTTTCTAGACACCTTTGCTTTCAACTTCATGTCCTAGTAGCTACCTAAAGGCCAAGCTAAACAACCTCAAGTTACTATGGTTACTTATGCATCTTTTACTTGTAAGTATTTTAAGGATCTATTCATCATTATTTTAATGTGAAACTATATGATCCTAAATCAACCTTTCATCATCTGTTGATCCACTCTAGGGCAAACATGTCACTTAAAGGTAAGGCAAGTATTCTAACTAGGGAGTCAAAATTGAAATAGTTAGATTATGACTACCATGGACTCTGATACCATGTTGTAAGGAGGTGGGATCACCCCCTTACTAAACAATTTTGAAGAATAAAACATCCATTCCAAACACACTCAAAGGTATGCTGGAATATTTGTAACATTTTCAAATTTCAATAAATGGTATTCAAATCAACCAAAGTATAGTAGAAGAATAAAATTGTTGACTGTATTCAATTTATAACAAGGTTATTACAAAAGTACATCATAATATCCCGTAAGGGTCTACATGTATGATACAACATAAGGATCTGAGTAGAGGGAAGTCTAAACCGTAACAACTTTGTCTCCAAGATTTAATTCCTTAAGCTAGTCCAAAACTTCATGTCTTATCATCCAAGTCCTTCACCTAGGGTTGGAAGCATACCCCAGCAAGAAGAGAAAAATAGATGACATCAACAAAGGATGGTATGTGCATACTAAATAGGAAATTGAGAAATATATATGTAATAAAGGACATCAAATATAAAAGGCTTCCCATAGAAAGGATAAGGACCACCCAAATGGGTATCAAGAGAAAAGGAATTGAAATCATATGATAACAAAAGAATACTTGCCATTAATAAAACATAAAGATTGTGCCACGCAAGCACATGTAAAGAATTAGGACACACACCCCATATCATCAACCTACATGCATGTGAGATAAACATAGCCCTAGAACAATATAAACACAAAGGCGGCCAAGTCTCATAAAATTGAAACCTGATAGAGAAAGGAATACTGCCAATCTCCCAAATATATAAAATGTGGGCCAAGAATCACACATCTTGCCCTGGGTATGAGGTTCCTTTCCATCCCAAAAGATAAAGAAATATCACATCTGCTTGGCAGGAAATAACACATCTGCCATAAAAACTAATGCAATTACACTACTCTAGTGCTATTGAATCACATAGCATGTTAAATGTAGAGGCAAGTAGAAAGTATAGTCAGAATATATAAACTAGTCACCACATAAGTGAACAACATATACATCCACCTCATAAGTGGGAAAAAGACATCACATGTCATCTTTTAGAGTTCCATCATGAACAAAGCATAAGATAAGAGTTCAAAAGAATATCCATGATCACATGATCAATATCAAATAAGGTAGTTCACATGAACCATGATTTTCAAAAGAAAAGACATGGATGTATAGGCTAATGTCCATAGGACAAGGAGAATGAATAAGCATAGGTGAATTACTCAACATAGAAGAATAGGGGATACATCATACATTTGGAAATAAGAATTAGAAATTGCTCAATATAGAAATAATGTGGGATGCAATCATACCTCAACTTCAGAGTCTAAATAGTACAAGTCAAGCCAAGGCCTCCAAAGAACCTCTAGGTAAGGTGGACATGTCCAATAAGTATGGTTCTCAAGCTTAAAGAGGTTGGTTTCTCAAACAAAGCTTCTATCTTGAACAAGAAACACCTTCTCCACTTTAGAGGTGAAAAACGCTAACAAAAGAACAAGGAGATGGGGTGTTTAAGGGCTCTAGGTGGGGTTTCACCATGGAAGACCAGGGTTCTAACCTGGAGGAAGGTGGAAGGAAGACTAACAACATGAAAATAGGGAAGGAAAGGAGAAAACTTACTAGTTTTGGTCGAAATGACCAAGGAGGAGCTTAAGAAATCCTAAATATAGAAATTTGGAACCCTAGGAGACTTCTACACCAAGGTAGGCACCTCCTTTTACCTTGGGACAACACCTTCATGGAAAAACAGAGTAGGAATGATTATCTAATCTAGAGGTAATAAGGGAGAGTAAGATTTTTTGAATTTGGAGTTGGGAAGGGGTAGATATGGCTATATAAAGAAAAAGGTCAAGTATGAGGTGTCTATGAGACTTTCCATGTGTCATGTATAAGGGTGTCCATGGACATGCAAGCCTTTATGGATAAGGAATAAGTCAATCACGAGTTTTCAAGTTAATTTCCATGTGTCTAATGCTAAGGGTGTCTATGGACATGCAAACCTTTATGGATAAGGAAGAAGTCAAGCATGAGGTATCCATGGAGCTTTCCATGTGTCCTTAGCCTAGGGATTTCATGGCCATGCAAGAGGACAGCTCATAGAGGCTTCTTGAATATCAAATGTCAGTTTATGGACACTTATAGGCCATCCCAACTGACCTCCAATCAAATAAATAACCCCATTGGTCAATAGCTTCTAAAGATATGCTCACTTATAAAGAGAGTAATCCCTAAAATGCCCTTGGAAAGAAACACCTTCAAACCAAGGTGCAACTAGGTGCCCTATGGTTTAAAAGCTCGAGATCGGTGAGGTAATATCTAAATATTATAATGCATGTGAAAATTTGCAAAGAAAACCTCCCAATTGGGTAAATTGCATAAAAGTCTAGAATGTATCTAAAAATGCATAACTTGCACAAACAACATCCAAATTGGACCAAACTTCATCCACAAGTTATTTTTGATGTGTTGAATATGAATTTGTCATTATTTCCATATTTTGGAGTTATATAATCATATTATTCATTACTTATGCCTTTTACTCATTTTCCCTCTCCTAAACTTATCCTAATATTTCAAGGTTTTCTAAATTAGATGAAATTTGACATGTAGGCTAATTTTGATATGTAGATTTCAAATTTGAAGTTTGTTTCCACTTTTGAGACTTCTTTTATGAGACATGTTATATGGCCCATTAACGGACCATTATCTAAATTATTCATTCAATTAAGTTTCTTATCTTTATATTACCACCAAAATGAGTTATGTGGCATATTTTATGTATCCATTATAAACCTAAGATTAATGCTAGAACATTAGGTTATATTAAGGTGATTTGTACATGCATTGGCTCATTGGGGTTATACTAAACATCTATTTAGGTCTAACCTTCAACCTTGTTTGGCTAAGTCCTAAATGTCAACTTCCAGGGTATGGTCTGAGATCTAGTATGTTACAGCACACCACCCCTTAAAGGGATTTCATCCTCGAAATCAAAACATCCACATATGAGAAAACAACTTATTCACCACCCCTTAAAGGATACATCTTATTAAGTCAAAGCTATTCTTTAGGTACAAAAGGTTCAACTACACTTCCTTACATCCAACTACATAAGCATCATGCAAAAAAAACATAACTTGTAAAGACTAAATATGAACTATGGGTTTACTTGCTCTTGTCCATCCTCAAACAAGTCTTTACACCAGGGAAACTAGTTCAACATATTAGGGTCTCTAAAGATAAATCATATAGATGTCTAAGGCTACAATTATCTAAAAGCATGCTATTTTGAACAATTCATATCAGCTCAGGCCACGTCGGTATCATATGGATTCGAGAGTCCTCGTAAACCAAGCTAGTGGTGCGGAGGAAAATCTTGCCAACCCCTAAACCCTGATCCTTTCTAGTCACCTTTGCTTTCAATTTCATATCCTAGTAGCTACCTAAAGGCCAAGATAAGCAGCCTCAAGTTACTATGGTTACTTATGCATCTTTTACTTGTAAGTATTTTAAGGATCGATTCATCATTATTCTAATGTGAAACTGTATGATCCTAAATCAACCCTTCATCATCTATTAATCAACTCTAGGGCAAACATGTCACTTAAAGGTAAGGCAAGTATTCTAACTAGGGATACAAAATTGAAATAGTCAGATTCCGACTACCATGGGCTCTGATACCATGTTGTAAGGAGGTGGGATCACCCCCTTACTAAAAAAAATTGAAGAATAAAACATCCATTCCAAACACACTCAAAGGTATGCTGGAATAGGTGTAACATTTTCAAATTTCAATAAATGGTATTCAAAACAACCAAAGTATAGCAGCGGAATAAAAATGTTGACTATATTCAATTTATAATAGGTTATTACAAAAGTACATCATAATATCCTGTAAGGGTCATGTATGATACAACATAAGGATCTGAGTATAGGGAAGTCTAAACCATAATAACTTTTTCTCTAAGATTTAACTGCTTAAGGTAGTCTAAAACTTCATGCCTTATCATCCAAGTCCTTCACCTAGGGTTGGAAGCACACCCCAGCAAGAAGAGAAAATAGATGACATCAACAAAGGCTGGTATGTGCATACTAAATAGGAAATTGAGCAATATATGGAATAAAGGACATCAAATATAAAAGGCTTCCCATAGAAAGGATAAGGACCACCCAAATGGGTATTAAGAGAATAGGAATTGAAATCATATGATAACAAAAGAATACTTACCATTAATAAAACATAAAGATTGTGCCATACAAGCACATGTAGAGAATTAGGGTACACACCCCATATCATAAACATGCATGCATTAGAGATAAACATATCCCTAGAACAATATAAGCACAAAGGCGACCAAGTCTCATAAACTTGAAACCTGATAGAGAAAGGAATACTGCCATTCTAAAAAATATATAAAACATGGGCCAAGAATCACACATCTAGCCCTGAGTATGAGGTTTCTTTCCATCCCAAAAGAGTAGGAAATATCACATATGCTCGATAGGAAATAACACATCTTCCAAAAAAACCAATGCAATTACATTACTCTAGTGCTATTGAATCACATAGCATGTTAAATGTAGAGGCAAGTAGAAAGTATAGTCAGAATATATAAACTAGTCACCACATAAGTGACCAACATATACATCCACCTCATAAGTGGGAAAAATACATCACATGTCATATTTTAGAGTTCTATCATGAACAAAGCATAAGATAAGAGTTCAAAAGAATATCCATGATCACATGATCAATATAAAATAAGGTATTTCACATGAACCATAATTTTCAAAAGAAAAGACATTGTGTACAGGCTAATGTCCATAGGACAAGGAGAATGAATAAGCATAGGCAAATTGCTCAACATAGAAGAATAGGGGATACATCATACATTTGAAAAGAAGAATTAGAAATTGCTCAATATAGAAATAATGTGAGATGCAATCATACCTCAAGTTCAGAGTCTAAACAGTCCAAGTCAGGCCTAGGATTCCAAAGAACCTATAGGGAAGGTGGACATGTCCAATAAGTAAGGTTCCCAGGCTTAGAGATGTTGGTTTCTCCAACAAAGCTCCTATTTCGAGCAAGAAGCACCTTCTTCACTTTAGAGGTGAAAAACCCTAACAAAAGAACATGGAGACGGGGTGTTTAAGGGCTCTAGGTGAGGTTTCACCATGGAAGACCAGGGTTATGACCTAGAGGAAGGTGTAAGGAATACTAACAACATGAAAATAGGGAACAAAAGGAGAAAACTTGCTATTTTTGGTCAAAATAACCAAGGAGGAGCTTAAGAAATTCGAAATAGAGAAATTTGGAACTCTAGGAGCCTTCTTCACCAAGGTAGGCACATACTTTTACCTTGGGACAACACCTTGATGGCAAAATAGAGTAGGAATGATGATCTAAGCTAGAGGGAATAAAGGAGAGCAAGTGTTTTCAAATTTGGAGTTGGGAAGTGGTAGATATGCCTATATAAAGAAAGAGGTCAAGTATGATGTGTCTATGAGACTTTCCATGTGTCATGTATAAGGGTGTCCATGGACATGCAAACCTTTATGGATAAATAAGAATTCAAGCATGAGGTGTCAAGTTACTTTCCATGTGTCCAATGCTAAGGGTGCCTATGGACATGCAAACCTTTATGGATAACGAAGAAGTAAGCATGAGGTGTCCATGGAGCTTTCCATGTGTCCTTAGCCTAGGGATTTCATGGCCATGCAAGAGGACAACTCATAGAGGCTTCTTGAATATAAAATGTTGATTTATGGACACTTATAGGTCATCCCAACCGACCTCTAATCAAAGAAATAACCCCATTGGTTGATAGCTTCTAAAGATATGCTCATTTATAAATAGAGTAATCCCTAAAATGCCCTTGGAAAGAAACACCTTCAAACCAATGTGCAACTAGGTGCCCCATGGTTTAAAAGATCGAGAATGGTAAGGGAATATCTAAAGATTATAATGCATGTGACCATTTGCAAAGAAAACCTCCCAATTGGGTAAAAAAAATCTAGAATGTACCTAAAATTGCATAACTTGCACAAACAACATCCAAATTGGACCAAACTTCATCCACAAGTTATCTTTGATGTGATGAATATGAATTTCCCATTATTTCCATATTTTGGAGTTATAGAATCACATTATTCATAATTTATGCCTTTTACTCATTTTCTCTTTCCTAAACTTATCCTAATATTTCAAGGTTACCCAAATTAGATGAAATTTGACATGTAGGCTAATTTTGATATGTAGATTTTGAATTTGAATTTTTTTTCCACTTTTGAGACTTCTTTTATGAGATATGTCATATGGCCCATTAACGACCCATTATATAAATTATTCATCCAATTAAGTTTCTTATCTTCATATTACCACCAAAATGAGTTATGTGGCATATTTTATGTATCCCTTATAAACTTAAGATTAATGTTAGAACATTAGGTTATATTAAGGTGATCTATACATGCATTAGCTCATTGGGGTTATACTAAACATCTATTTAGGTCTAACCTTCAACCTTGTTTGGCTAAGTCCAAAATGTCAACTTCTAGGGTATGGTCTGAAATCTAGTATGTTACAGCACACCACCCCTTATAGGAATTTCGTCCTCGAAATCAAAACATCCACATATGAGAAAACAACTTATTCACCACCCCTTAAAGGATTCATCTTATTAAGTCAAAACTATTATTTAGGTACAAAAGGTTCAACTACACTTCCTTGCATCCAACTACGTAAGCATCATGCAAAAAAAAACATAACTTGTAAAGACTAACTATGAACTATGGGTTAACTTGCTCTTATCCATCCTCAAACATGTATTTACATCTGGGAGACTAGTTCAACATATTAGGGTCTCTAAAGATAAATCATATAGATGTCTGAGGCTATTATTACCTAAAAGCATGTTATTTTGAACAATTCATATCAGCTCAGGGTAGGCCAGTATCATATGGATTTGGGAGTCATCATAAACCAAGCTAGTGGTGCAGAGGAAAATCTTGCCAGCCCCCAAACCCTGATCCTTTCTAGACACCTTTGCTTTCAACTTCATGTCCTAGTAGCTTCCTAAAGGCCAGGCTAAACAACCTCAAGTTACTATGGTTACTTATGCATCTTTTACTTGTAAGTATTTTAAGGATCTATTCATCGTTAATCTAATGTAAAACTATATGATCCTAAATCAACCCTTCATCATCTATTGATCAACTCTAAGGCAAACATGTCACTTAAAGGTAAGGCAAGTATTCTAACTAGGGAGACAAAATTGAACAAAATTGAAATAGTCAGATTTCGACTACCATGGGCTCTTATACCATGTTGTAAGGAGGCGGGATCACCCCCTTAATAAAAAAAATTGAAAAATAAAACATCCATTTCAAACACACTCAAAGGTATGCTGGGATAGATGTAACATTTTCAAATTTCAACAAATGGTATTCAAAACAACCAAAGTATAGCAGTGGAATAAAAATGTTGACTAGATTTAGTTTATAATAGGGTTATTATAAAAGTACATCATAATATCCCGTAAGGGTCATGTATGATACAACGTAAGGATCTGATTAGAGGGAAGTCTAAGCCATAATAACTTTGTCTCCAAGATTTAACTCCTTAAGATAGTCCAAAACTTCATGCCTTATCATCCAAGTCCTTCACCTAGGGTTTGAAGCACGCCTGACGTGGGATTTTATCGCACTAACAAACTCACTCGGGGTTGAAATCCCTGAGCTTTTACCAAAACCAGAGTGCAATAATACCACCCGCAAGCGGACGAGTTTTATAACAGTATAGTTAAGGATCGAACCCAAAGGACAACATTTTTAAGAATCCTTGTCAGTCTAATCTAGTTCGAGTTAAGACTAATATTTAGAACGATTGGTTGATTTGAGGTTAATTAAACGAATTGTAAGAAAGTAAAATTTGAATTAAAGTTGGATTTAGATCAATGATATGGATTCGTTGGGATGGTATCGGGTTTCACCACCACTACGCACACAAACACATTCAATCGTGAACAATCCTGGTACCTGGTAAGATATAACAATCCAAATGGAGCTGCTGCAGAACCCCCCATATGGGCATTAGGTTCGCGTAAGCATCACCTTAGGCATCAGATGTCTCGTCACCAACCGGATCACTTACTTACGGCTCCGAAGATACAAAACTCCAACGAAGGTTGTGGGCCCCCTGTACAGGCGTTAGGCACACAGAAGCATCACCGAAGGCTAGATGGCTCGTCCCCTTGTGGATCATGCACTTACGACCTCGAAGAAATCCCATTCTATTTCTAGTTTGGGAGTCAACCGCATTAATTGATAAGCAAGTAGGCGATAGATCTACAAACTAACATCAATGATAAACAAGATGATACAAAATCCAACTAAGGTTGTGGTCCTCCCTGAGGGATGTTTAGACCACATAAGTGTCACCATAGGCTAGATGTTTCGTCCCCTCAAGGATCATACACTTACAACCTCAAGGAATCCTATCAGAAGTTCTCGTCAAGGAGTCAAACTTGTAAACCGCCATCCCATCCCATATATAGAAGATTTTGCAATAAAGAAAGGAACAAGATGAAAGCAAGAAGATAATCAACTACAAATGTATGGCCTTGAGACCATTTGGGTTCGTTCGGTCTTAAAACCGTATGGACTCAAACGGTCTTGAGATCATTTAGGCTCATGCGGTCTTGAAACTGAATGGACTCAAATGGTCTTGAGATCATTTAGGCTCATGTGGTCTTGAAACCGAATGGACTCAAACGGTCTTGAGATCGTTTAGGATCATGCGGTCTTAAAACCGAATGGGCTTAAATGGTCTTGAGACCGTATAGGTGAATATCTCAAAACTGAGAGGTCATGACCGTTAGAGCAAACCATTTGGTTAAGACCGATTGGTCAAGATCAAAAGTGAGTGAAGGTGGGCCCCAGCTGATTGTTCAACTTAATCAAAACCTGCATCAAATCAACATAAATTCAATTAAAATCATGATAATAGGACCAATTAAGTAATATTGCACATTTTGTTATTTAGTAAGTGAAATTAAAAGCATTGAGTCAAATTTGACCCAAAATGGTAATTGAATTTCCTGATGAATATGCATTCATCAAAACACCCCAAACTTAAACGTTGCTCGTCCTTGAGTAACACAAATTTTGAAACAATCGTCAAATGAATACTTTCAATTCGTGTGATTTCTTCATCTTCACATCACGAATATTTTCTTTCTGCTCAATATGACTCAGTATCTCAACCTCCTGAGACCACTAAACACATCTTACCATATCTTTGTTCCTGAGTTTGCTTTCCAATATCACTTCCTCCTCACTTTTTCCAACAACAAGCATGTCAAAGAGTTTTGTAAGAGTCCAAAGACACCCACAGAATAACAAGTGTGCATTTGATCTGACACTGGTATTTTTCAGGATAGTGTAGGCATTCATTGTGCCATTAGGTAGAAAATGGAGTGAATGGTGGTATGGAAGGAAGAAATAAATCTCTCCTCTATTCAACTCGAGATTTTTATTTGATGATTTACAATTTCATTTATTGCATTTTTTTGTGCGAATCTCTCCTCTATTCGAATCGAGATTGCATTTTTGGTGGTATGCCCCTATTTATTTACGAGGGGTATGGAAGAAGCTGATATATAGATGGAAGTGGTGTGCCACCCCGAACTTAGGGTTTTACACTATTTTGGCTATTTTGTTTCTTTTTGATGGATGGAGGGATACGAAGATGGTATAAGAAGTGTAGAAGAGAGTTCAGATCAGAATGCAACTTGATTTACAATTCAGTGCACCGGGTTGTTCTCTTTATCGTACTCTACTCAAATAGTGACTTGATGAGGATCCGGTGGAGATTACATGTTATTGTTCCACTAGTCAGTTAGGAAGCATGACGTGTTTGATCCCTGTCAGTTCGACAGACACTTATCAATTTTGCATAAGTATCATGATGTTAGGAATCATAAGCTTCACAAGATGAATTCAATCAAAAGGCTTGTTTAAAAAAGTGGTCCTTTTGAGGATCTACTTCAAATAAGGAGAGTATAATGATTCAAAATGAATAGCAGGTTAGTTGGTGACATTTAATGAAATAGGAAGTGTCAAAAATTCATTAAGTATCTATTCAATTTCTTTAGAAAACTTTAAAATTTTTGAAAATTTTATCAAGAATGTGATAGAGAAAACTTAAGTATGAAAAGGATGGGTGTAGGTGGAAAGTGAGGTACGTACCACCCACCCTCCACCCCGAACTTAGAGTTTTGCTCGTCCCGAGCAAACCCTAAATCCAAGATGGAGGGGAAAGTTCATGCCAGATTGACCACCATATGTGGTTGTGTTCCAGCCAGTGTGCATCCTCTTATCTGAAAATCTCAAGGGTAAGGAGCAATTAGATCTTAAACTAGCATCTCGTGATGCGAATTTTATTTAATGAAAATTTAACTAGAAGGTAAAAGCAAAATCGAAGAAACATTCTAATTTGAAAAGAAAAGTAAAACAAATTTATTGATCGGGTTGCCTCCCGACAAGCGCCTTTATTTTATGTCGATGGCTCGACTAGATCCTTCAGCTTTATTATGGATCCTTTGGGTTGATGAGTTCCAGCATTGCTTCAATGCTGATAACCTCCTATTTTAGTTGATTATCTTAGTCTTTTTCTTTAGTTTTCCATACTCTTTTTTTACGTTTAAACTATACATTATCCTAATTTTACCCCTTTTTGTAAATACACCATCAGACTAACTTTTTCCTTTTATATATGCAGAAAAAGCACAAAAAAAATCATAAAAGAATAACCCAGCCTCAAGACCGAGTGGATTCAAACGGTCCCAAGACCGCATGAAGCCAACCGGTCCCGAGACCGCATGGAGTCAAACGGTCTCAAGACCGCATGAAGCCAACCGGTCCCGAGACCGCATGGAGTTCAAACGGTCTCAAGACCGCATGAAGCCAACCGGTCCCGAGACCGCATGGAGTTCAAACGGTCTCAAGACCGCATGAAGCCAACCGGTCCCGAAACTGCATGGAGTTCAAACGGTCTCAAGATCGCATGAAGCCAAACGGTCCCAAGACCGCATGGAGTTCATATGGTCTCAAGACCATTTGAAGCCAAACGGTCTCACAGTCCAAATGGTCTTGAGGCCCCAAACGGTCTCACAGTCCAAACGGTCTTAAGGCCCCAAACGGTCTTGAGGTCCAAACGGTCTCCAAACCGTTTGGACTTCACTCAAAGCCTATAAATAAGACCCCAAGGGTCCTCCAAGGGGGAGATCTGAGACGTCCAAAGGCTGCCCCAATCGTTCCAGAGCTCTTTCCACTTCCATCCTCCGCCCTGGGGCTGTCGGTCTGAGGTCCATACTCCATCCTGAAGCTGCTTTCTCCTTCTTCATCAAGAAGGTGGGAAGGGGAGATCTCCTCATCGTGAAACCTACAAAGACTGGTGGATCGTTTCTCTCTCTCTCCAAGGGGTTGACCTTCTTCCATCCTTGTGGGGATGATGCTCTCTCTCTCTTCTCGCCTCCTTCTTGGTCTTAGTCATGAGGGAGTAGTCTTCTTCACTAGGGTGTGGGGAGTAGCCCCGCTACCCATACTTTCATATCATGTAAAATGTAATCCTTAGGTTGTAATGTAGAGTTCTTGTCTTTGTCGGTTCAACATCAAACGATTAATGAATACTTGTTGCTTGATCTCCAACTTGTGTTATCTTTTATCTTTTAGTATGAATTGTCTACGTTTGTACTATTAGATTCGAAACTCGTTTTCATGTTGGTTCTTGATGCATGTATCCACCATGTATCTATTTCGGTATCTAGAAGTGTATCTGAAGAAGTGGAGTAAACTCACTATCATCCGTTGCACTTTCATACTATGAAATGGAATCAGTTGACGTATGGAAGTGCAACCTTGGTAAGTCGAGGAACACACTTTGCGAGGGGAATGATGTAAAGTAATGTGACCATTTGATCGGGAATGGCTGGCGTTGCAATATTCTCGCACTTCTCGTAGCTAGGTTATCCGAAAGGAGACTAGGTCTACAAGGATACTAACTGACCGAACTCTTTTTGCAGGTTAAGTTTTGCTTTACATGTGTTGATCGATGTGTAGTGGCGGTGAAAAACCGATCACATCCTAGTGATCTTTATCATAGTTTAACTCTTAGATTTGCTTGCTTTCTTTACTTTTCATGTTTTAAGTTTAAAACCATCAAAATCTAACTTTTCGATATAAGTGCCAACTAGTGAGTAGCTAAGTGAAGTTCTATACGTTTTTCATCTTGTTGCTTGCAACAAGACCATTGTCTTTTGGGTTCGATCCTAAATCTGTACTATGATAAGGCTTCCATACTCTTATGGGGTTGGAGTTGTTATCTAAGTGCCAGTTCTAGGTAAACCTAGAGAGAACATCAACTCCCTAGGGTTTTTGGTGCATCTTTGGGACTCTCATTGGAAGAGTGATCTTTTAGTGTAAATCCCAGCTCCATCAAAAAATGGCGCCGTTGCCGGGGACAACGGAACGTTGTTATTTCACTTAGTACCTTTCTAGTTGGTTAGGATTTTACACTTTCTTTTTGAATCATAACTCTATATCTTCTTGAAACTTTCATATTTTCACTATTATCTAAAAGGTGTTCTCTTTTCTCTACTCAGGTAGAACACGTGCATGCAATCACTGCATAGTCGTGGATTCTCCCCTGATCCGGAGTTCGACTCCGAGGTAGAGAGAAGTTTCCACCGCTGAATTCGTCTCAATCGCCAACGCGCTAGACAAATGGCTGACGAACAGCACCAAGCTGCTTTGATAATGGATAGAGTTAATGCTGCCATCGCCGCACAATGGGCACAACTTATCGCAGACACCCGTGCCCAAATACAAGCGGAGATACGAGCAGAAGAGCAAGCCCGCATAAGAGCGGAGACCGAGGCTGCTCAGCTCGAGTTACGAAACAAGCAACTGAGGGACTATGCAGTCCCGAAAAACTACAAGGACAACCACCCGGTCCGGCCTCCGATCATCAACATCCCAAACTTTGAGATCCGGACCCAGTGGATCCAGATTATGCAAGGAATCTCCTTCTCTGGAGGTTCAGGAGACGATTGCATGGACCATTTGAAAAGGTTTAAGGCATTATGCCGCCTGGTCCCACAAGCCGGTATCGCTTTCGATGCGATAATGCTCCACCTGTTCCATTTCACCTTATCTGGAAGGGCCTTGAGTTGGTACAACTCATTGGACAGAGAACCTATTATAACCACTTGGGCCCCTCTAGAGGAAAAATTCCTAGAGAAGTTCTTCCCACCCTCGCTGACCTATGAAATTAGAGGGCAAATCCATCACTTCTCCCAGCTACCTGGGGAAACCCTCGCTGAGGCATGGGAAAGATTTAAGGAACTTCTACGCAAATGCCCTCATCATGGAATTTCACAGAATCAACTGATAGAAACTTTTTATCGGGGGGTAAGCGATGATATTAAACAATTCCTAGATTCCTCATCTAGAGGAAATTTCATGAGGAAGAACTATGAGGACGCTTGGAAGATTGTTACTTTAGGAGCTGAAAACCAGTCCAACTGGGGACGGTCAGCTGGAAAAAGTGTCCTTAAAGTTTTCAAAGCTGAAGAATCCGTAGATATGAAGGCTATAGCTGAAGCCTTGCAAACTATTGTTCATAAACAACAAGCCCTCGAAGCTTCTCTTGGAGAGGTCGACAAAAAGAAAGCCCCTTTTGTACAACAAGTTAAGGCCGTCTCAGGATCATGTGAGGCCTGTCATGCTTCGGACCATCCGACCCTCTCCTGCGGAATGTTGTATAATGTAATGATGGATCTGCATCCACCACCACAACCATATGAGCCCATCACTAATCAAGTCGAAGATCAGATTCCGGAACAAGTCAACTCCATCCACGCTATTCCCGGACAAGTTTACTACAACCCTAGTCAACCAAGGAATCATCCTGGGTTCCAGTACGGGAATCCTTCTGGAGCTGCGAATCCGCAACATCAGACACAAGGGGGATTTGATAGTAGGCTGCCTCCAGGGTTTCCAAAAAATTTTAACCAAAATCAAGGGAACCCAAGGACCAATTTCCCTAGGGCTAACTACCCTAGAAACCAATCAGCCTATTATCCGTACACTCATCCCCCGCTTCATCCGCAGCTGCATACTCAGCAGCCTCAAAAACAAAGTCTTCAGAAAAACATTACCGCACGGCCGGAAGACGAGCTATCTCTGATAAGACAAATGCTACAATCTCAGCAAACCATGTTAGCTAACCAACAAGCCCAACAAAAGGCAGTTGAAACCCAGCTTGCTCAGATTGCTGCACAGTTGAAGCCTTCGGCAGGCACTCTTGCTGGGCAGCCTGAACCAAATTCCAAGTATGGGCAAAACAAACATGAACAGCTGAATGCCGTCACCACAAGGTCGGGACGCATTCTTCTTGAACCCACCAAGATCACCCTGGATGATGATGATGTGCCTATTTTTATGACAAAAGAGATTTCGCAACAAGGGATTGAGAAATCCCCCGAAGGCACAAAGGACAAAAACAAAGAGCAGGTGCCTGCAGAACCCGAGGTCCCGTAATTCAAACCAAGGATCCCGTATCCGGGCAGACTACAAGAAACAAAAATGGACGCCAGGTTTCAGAAGTTCAAGGAAACAATGAAGAAACTGTATATTGACATCCCACTCCTTGACGCTCTGACTGAAGTACCGGCATGGGCAAAATATCTCAAAACTTTACTATCACGAAAGTATATCACCAAAGAGCAAGAGACTGTCAAGCTTTCTCAAACCACTTCTGACATAATCTTGAACAAACTACCCAAAAAGAAGAAGGACCCAGGTTCCTTCGGAATCCAATGTTGCATTGGAAACGCATCTACAAAGAAAGGATTGGCTGACCTCGGGGCCAGCATATCTATTATGCCCTACTCAATGTGCCAACGTCTTGGTACAGCAATGACTATTCAACTAGCCGACTCCACCATTACCGCACCGTTGGGAATCATTGAAGATATCCCAGTAAGGATAGGAAGGTATGCCTACGTTCCATGTGATTTTGTTATCATGGATATTAAAGAAGACTTGAGGTATCCGATCATTTTCGGCAGGCCTTTCCTAGCTACTGCCAGAGCACTAATCGACGTCGAAGCTGGAACCATCATTCTTAGGCTCGGAAAAGAAGCAATTCAATTCCGCGTCCTTGATAGTATGAAAGGCCCCAGCATCCAAGAAGAAGTTTTCCTTTTGGATGAAATTCAACAAATGTCGCAATTAGAAATCTCCGAGCCAATAGACGAACTTGAGAATGCTCTTATCAATCCGGAAGTTGAATTTTCTGCAAATGAACTAGTACAGCAATGCCTCGAATACTTAGAAAAGATAGAAGAAGCGCCAAAGGCTACTTTTGAAGAGCTTAAAGCCATCACTACCATTGAAGCAGCAGAACCACCAAAAACCCCTGAATTGAAGACTTTACCCACAGGGCTCAAATATGTTTTCCTAGATGAGGAAGAACTATGCCCGGTTATTATCAGTTCCACCCTTACCGAAGACCAAGAAGTCAAACTTCTGGATAAACTGAGGAAGCATAAAAAGATCATTGGATATAAAATAACCGACCTCACAGGCATAAACCCGGCTCTGTGTATGCACAAGCTTCCTATGGTTGAAGAATTTAAACCCTCTCGTGAACATCAAAGAAAATTAAACCCAAACTTGAAAGAGGTAGTTCGTCTGGAAGTCCTCAAACTACTCAAAGCTGGCATGATCTATCCTATCTCTGACTCTCAGTGGGTCAGTCCAGTTCAGGTTGTTCCAAAGAAAGGGGGCACTACTGTAGTAATCAACGATAAAAATGAGCTAGTGCCTACTAGGACTGTAACGGGGTGGCGAATGTGCATTGATTATAGCAAGTTGAATAAAGCTACAAGGAAAGACCACTACCCTCTACCTTTCCTTGATGAAGTCCTAGAACGCATGGCCCACCAAAAGTATTTCTGTTATCTCGATGGTTACTCAGGGTTTTACCAAATACCCATACACCCGGAGGACCAAGAAAAAACCACCTTCACTTGTCCCTTTGGGACATATGCTTTCAGAAGAATGCCATTCGGGCTATGTAACGCTCCTGCCACTTTCCAACGCTGCATGTCTGCTATCTTCGCCGGGTTAACTGAATCTGTTATGGAAGTCTTTATGGATGATTTCTCTGTCTACGGAGACTCCTTCGACAACTGTCTAAACAATCTTGAACGAGTTCTGCAACGCTGCGAGGAAACAAACCTTATCTTGAACTGGGAAAAATGTCATTTCATGGTAACAGAAGGTGTCGTCCTCGGACATAGGGTAAGTGATAGGGGAATCGAGGTTGACAAAGCAAAGATCGATGTTATCTCAAAGATGTCACCTCCGAAGGACATAAGGGGAGTTCGAGCTTTCCTGGGTCATGCAGGGTTTTACAGAAGATTCATCAAAGACTTCTCAAAAATAGCTAAACCCATGACCCAACTCCTAACCAAAGATGCCGATTTCATTTTCGACCAAGAATGTATGCGAAGTTTCTCCACCCTCAAAGAGGCATTAATCTCCGCACCTATTCTAAGGGCTCCAGACTGGTCGCAACCCTTCGAAATCATGTGCGACGCAAGTGATTATGCCATAGGGGCTGTTTTAGGACAACGAATCGATAAGAAACCCTATGTCATCTACTACGCATCCAAAATGCTAGACGAAGCACAGAAAAACTACACCACCACAGAAAAAGAGTTTCTAGATATCATCTACGCGTTCGAAAAATTTCGTTCCTACCTGATTGGCTCTAAAGTCATCGTCTACACTGACCATTCTGCTATCCGATACCTGATCCAGAAACAGGACGCCAAACCCAGGCTTATTCGCTGGGTATTGATGCTCCAAGAATTCGACCTGGAAATCAAAGATAAAAGTGGCGTGGAGAATGTTGTGGTCGATCATCTCAGTAGGATCGAAGTTGAAGAAAAAGATAAAATCCCTATCAGGGATTCTCTCCCTGATGATCAACTTATGAAGGTCACTCATAGTTTTCCTTGGTATGTTGATATCGTTAATTACCTGGCCACAGGGATTATCCACCCGTCTGCTTCATATCAAGATAAAAGGAAGTTCCTTCACGACATAAAACGTTATCATTGGGACGAACCCTACTTATTCCACCTCTGTGCCGACGGACTTTTTCGTCGGTGCCTGCCAGAAGAAGAAATAACCCCGGTCTTAGAACATTGCCATTCCGGACCCACGGGGGGGCATATGAGCGCCAAGAAAACCACCATAAAAATTTTACAATCTGGTTTCTTCTGGCCCACCATATCAAAAGACTCGTATGATTTCGTGAAAGCCTGCGACAAATGTCAATTTTCGGGCAACATATCAAAAAAGGATGAAATGCCCCTCACTATGTGGCAGGAAATTGAGTTGTTTGATGTATGGGGGGTAGACTACATGGGACCTTTCCCTTCATCATATGGCTTCTCTTACATTCTAGTCGCAGTAGATTACGTCTCAAAGTGGGTCGAAGCTATACCCACCGTATCCAGTGACTCCAAACCTGTTATCAAATTGTTCAAAGATACTATTTTTCTGAGATTTGGAGTTCCAAGAACGGTCATATCAGATGGCGGGACCCATTTCCTGGAATGAAGTTTCAAAGCGTTACTGAGAAAATACGGAGTCCATCACAAAGTCGCCACGCCTTACCACCCACAAACTAGTGGCCAGGTAGAAGTATCCAATAGACAGTTAAAGGCAATTCTTGAAAAAATAGTGAATAAAAACCGCACTGATTGGTCCACCAAACTTCCTGATGCCCTCTGGGCATACCGAACTGCTTACAAAATACCAATTGGGACAACTCCATTCCGTTTGGTGTATGGGAAGTCATGTCATCTTCCATTCGAGCTGGAACATAAAGCCTGGTGGGCCATCAAGCAACTAAACTTCGACCTTAAAAGTGCAGGGGAGAACAGACAACTCCAGCTACAGGAGTTAGAAGAACTCCGAATGACAGCATATCACAGTGCCAGAATCTATAAAGAGCAAACAAAAATGTGGCACGATGGACATCTTAAGAGAAAAGATATCGCCGTTGGCGACAAAGTGCTCCTATTCAATTCCAAGCTCAAATTATTCCCCAGAAAACTTAGAACAAAATGGTCCGGACCCTTCACTATAAAACATATCTACACAACTGGAGCTGCCATTATTATCGACAACAACGGAGGAGAACGAACGGTCAACGGGCACCGTTTAAAAAGATATTACACTCAGGAAGACAAAATGCATCGACAAACCATCGACATCAGAGATGCTACGCCAACAGCATAACAACCTTACAGCTTCGTCGAGCCAGCGACATTAAACCAAGGCGCTACTTGGGAGGCAACCCATGACTCCATGACTTAGTTTAGCCGCAGCCCTTGTCCTAATTTCCTCTCACTCTATCACTTTGACACTCTGAGGACAGAGTGAGTGATAAGTTAGGGGGGGTACATTAGACAAGGGCAAGGTATCCCCTTTTTCTTCCCTTTTTGAATAAAGTCACCTCAATTAACTCTAGAATCATGTTAGTCCCTACAGGTAAATAGCACTTAGAGTGAGTGATAAGTTAGGGGGGGTACATTAGACAAGGGCAAGGTATCCCCTTTTTCTTCCCTTTTTGAATAAAGTCACCTCAATTAACTCTAGAATCATGTTAGTCCCTACAAGTAAATAGCACTTAGACATTTAATGGCGATTTAACAATTTCCACCCACCACCGATTCCACGTTTTTGCTTCAATTCTTTATCTGACCCTCCACAGGTCAAAATCAAGGCTGAAATAAGCCAAGCTCTTGAGGATGAGAGGGAAATCAGACAACTTCCAAATAAAAAAAAATTCTGCAAGTGGACCACAAACCAAATAAGTGCACGTTGAAAAACTTTAAGAATAGCTTTCCTCTCTTCAAAATAAAAGAGGCTTGGCCGCCCAAAATAAATTCTCAAAAATCCCAAAACCCAAGCCTGTGAGTTATTGAATAAAAGCCAGAGAGACGAATAAAATTATGAGAGTTGTGCCACGCATAAGGATCTATACGAAGAACTGACGAAAGTCTCACCCGGCCGGCACATTCCGCTGCCCTCACAAAGGCAGATGTGTCGTGCCCGGTAGTGAAACCCTAAAGTTTCCAAGTATATGAAAGGCTCATAAAGGACTCGCCCGGCCGGTACATTCAGCTTCCCTCATAAAGGCAGATGTGTCGTGCCCGGTAGTGAGATTCTAAAAAGCATAGACAGCCCCTCCCCCACTTGAAGGGGAGCTACACTTCAAAGCCTTTAGCCAACCCTCATACCCTCTCTAGCTTCCAGTAGGTTTTTCAGAGAGGTATAAAGCTGATTAGAGTCAACAACATGCACAAAATAAGGTGGTCCCAATGCAAACTTTGAGATACGGAAAGAACCTGAGATCCAAGCAACTCTCAAAATCCGAAAGAATCAAGGCATGCAATAAGACTTGATATGACCCCAGGGGAACTCAGGTCAAGAATTGAAGCAAGAGTATGGAAATCCTAAATAAAATCGCCTCGCCATTACATGTCTCAGCTCTATCTAACTTGAGGACAAGCTAGACTCTAAGTTAGGGGGGGGTGATAACCTCCTATTTTAGTTGATTATCTTAGTCTTTTTCTTTAGTTTTCCATACTCTTTTTTTACGTTTAAACTATACATTATCCTAATTTTACCCCTTTTTGTAAATACACTATCAGACTAACTTTTTCCTTTTATATATGCAGAAAAAGCACACAAAAAATCATAAAAGAATAACCCAGCCTCAAGACCGAGTGGATTCAAACGGTCCCAAGACCGCATGAAGCCAACCGGTCCCGAGACCGCATGGAGTCAAACGGTCTCAAGACCGCATGAAGCCAACCGGTCCCGAGACCGCATGGAGTTCAAACGGTCTCAAGACCGCATGAAGCCAACCGGTCCTGAGACCGCATGGAGTTCAAACGGTCTCAAGACCGCATGAAGCCAACCGGTCTCGAAACCGCATGGAGTTCAAACGGTCTCAAGACCACATGAAGCCAACCGGTCCCGAGACCGCATGGAGTTCATACGCTCTCAAGACCGTTTGAAGCCAAACGGTCTCACAGTCCAAACGGTCTTGAGGCCCCAAACGGTCTCACAGTCCAAACGGTCTTGAGGCCCCAAACGGTCTTGAGGTCCAAACGGTCTCCAAACCGTTTGGACTTCACTCAAAGCCTATAAATAAGACCCCAAGGGTCCTCCAAGGGGGAGATCTGAGACATCCAAAGGCTGCCCCAATCGTTCCAGAGCTCTTGCCACTTCCATCCTCCACCCTGGGGCTGTCGGTCTGAGGTCCATACTCCATCCTGAAGTTGCTTTCTCCTTCTTCGTCAAGAAGGTGGGAAGGGGAGATCTCCTCATCGTGCAACCTATGAAGACTGGTGGATCGTTTCTCTCTCTCTCCAAGGGGTTGACCTTCTTCCATCCTTGTGGGGATGATGCTCTCTCTCTCTCTTCTCGCCTCCTTCTTGGTCTTAGTCATGAGGGAGTAGTCTTCTTCACTAGGGTGCGGGGAGTAGCCCCGCTACCCATACTTTCATATCATGTAAAATGTAATCCTTAGGTTGTAATGTAGAGTTCTTGTCTTTGTCGGTTCAACATCAAACGATTAATGAATACTTGTTGCTTGATCTCCAACTTGTGTTATCTTTTATCTTTTAGTATGAATTGTCTACGTTTGTACTATTAGATTCGAAACTCGTTTGCATGTTGGTTCTTGATGCATGTATCCACCATATATCTATTTCGGTATCTAGAAGTGTATCTCAAGAAGTAGAGTAAACTCACTATCATCCGTTGCACTTTCATACTATGAAATGGAATCAGTTGATGTATGGAAGTGAAACCTTGGTAAGTCGAGGAACACACTTTGCGAGGGGAATGATTTAAAGTAATGTGACCATTTGATCAGGAATGGCTGGCGTTGCAACATTCTCGCACTTCTCGTAGCTAGGTTATCCGAAAGGAGACTAGGTCTACAAGGATACTAACTGACCGAACTCTTTTTGCAGGTTAAGTTTTGCTTTACATGTGTTGATCGATGTGTAGTGGCGGTGAAAAACCGATCACATCCTAGTGATCTTTATCATAGTTTAACTCTTAGATTTGCTTGCTTTCTTTACTTTTCATGTTTTAAGTTTAAAACCATCAAAATCTAACTTTTCGATATAAGTGCCAACTAGTGAGTAGCTAAGTGAAGTTCTATACGTTTTTCATCTTGTTGCTTGCAACAAGACTGTTGTCTTTTGGGTTCGATCCTAAATCTGTACTATGATAAGGCTTCCATACTCTTATGGGGTTGGAGTTGTTATCTAAGCACCAGTTCTAGGTAAACCTAGAGAGAACATCAACTCCCTAGGGTTTTTGGTGCATCTTTGGGACTCCCATTGGAAGAGTGATCTTTTAGTGTAAATCCCAGCTCCATCAAATGCCTATGTTAGTAGAGGTGAAATATCTCTTTAAACGGTGACCATTTTCCACAAATTCGCCTGACTTTTCACTCCATAAAGAGAAAGCACCATGTGGAGAGATGTTTTTTACAATGTAAGGTCCAGACCAACGAGAACGAAGTTTTCGTGGGAATAACTTTAGTCTTGAGTTGAATACAAGAACTTGGTCACCCACTTGTATGTCTTTTCTTTTCAGATGGTCATCATGCCAAAGTTTGGTTCGTTCTTTATAGATTCGTGCATTTTCATAGGCTGTCATCCGGAGTTCATCCAGCTCTTGATGTTGTAGAATCCTGGCTTGGCCTGCTTCTTTCATGTCGAAATTCATTTGCTTAATTGCCCACCATGCTTTGTATTCCAGTTCTACAGGCAGGTGGCATGACTTTCCATAGATCAGCCGAAATGGTGTAGTTCTAAGAGGAGTCTTAAAAGCAGTACGGTAGGCCCACAATGCGTCATTGATTTTCACTGACCAATCTTTCCGATTGTGACCTATCGTCTTTTCCAATATAGCCTTGAGTTGTCTGTTAGAAACCTCTACCTATCCACTTGTTTGTGGATGGTAGGGTGAGGCTATCTTGTGAGTAACACCATACTTTCTCAGCAGTGCTTCGAAGCTTCTTTCAGGAAAATGAGAACCTCCGTCAGATATCACAGTTCGTGGTACTCCAAAATGGGGGAAAATAATATCTTTGAATAATTTGATGATGGGTTTGGAATCACTAGTGATGGTTGGTATGGCTTCAACCCATTTTGATACATAGTCCACTGCCACTAGGATGTATGAAAATCCATGAGAAGATGGGAATGGACCCATGTAGTCCACCCCCCAAACATCGAATATCTCTACTTCTTGCCATAGATTCAGCGGCATCTCATCTCTCTGTTATATTGCCTGATCTTTGATATTTGTCACATGATAGGACAAAGTCATGGCAATCTTTGGATATGGTTGGCCAAAAGAATCCACATTGTAAAACCTTTATCACAGTCTTCTTAGGACTCATGTGGCCTCCAACTGGGCCAGAGTGACAGTGCTCTAGAATGAGTTTGGTTTCTTCCTCAGTGATACATCGTCTGTAAAGACCATCAGCACATAGTTTGAAAAGGTATGGCTCATCCCAGTAGTATTGTTTCACATCATGCATAACTTTCTTCAGTGTATTTTCGGTGCATTGAGGATGAACAACCCCAGCAGCGAGGTAGTTCACAAAATCCGAGTACCACGGTATAACTTCTGAGACCTTCATTAGTTGATCATCCAGAAGGGAATCATTAATCATAATCTTATCAGTATCTAGAGTGTGGATGTGACTGAGGTGATCTGCTACCACATTTTTTGTACCCTTTTTATCTCTTATCTCTAAATCAAATTCTTGTAATAGGAGGATCCATCTAATCAGCCTGGGTTTTGTGTCTTTCTTTGCCAGAAGGTAACAAATGGTAGCATGGTCTGTGTAGACAATGACCTTTGAACCAATTAGGTAGGATCTGAAGTTGTCAAAGGCATACACGACTGCTAGAAGTTCTTTCTCAGTAGTTGCATAATTCCTCCGGGCCTCATCGAGAGTTTTCGATGCATAATCGATCACATAATGTTTCTTCTCTATATATTGCCCTAAAACAGCACCCACAGCATAGTCACTGGCATCGCACATAATTTCAAAAGGGTGGTCCCAGTCGGGAGCTCTAATGATGGGTGTTGTTGTGAGAGCCTACTTTAGTGTGTTGAAGCTTTTGGCACATTCTTCGTCAAAATTGAATTCAGCATCTTTTAGTAACAAATTTGTCATTGGCTTGGTTATCTTTGAAAAGTCCTTTATGAATCTTCTGTAAAATCCTGCATGACCTAGGAAAGCACGGACTTCTTTTACATTTGTTGGAATGGCCAGTTTAGAAATCACTTCAATCTTGGCTTTATCTACTTCAATTCCTCTATTGTTGACCCTATGGCCGAGAACAATGCCTTCCTTTACCATAAAATGGCACTTTTCCCAATTCAGTACAAGTTGTGCTTCTTCACAACATTTGAGGACCAGGGAAGGTGATTTAGACATGAATTGAATGAATCTCCGTATATAAAAAAATCATCCATGAAAACCTCCATAATTGTTTCAGTAAGACCAGCGAATATGGCAGCCATGCAACGTTGAAAAGTTGCGGGTGCATTACAGAGACCAAACGACATTCTTTTAAATGTGTATGTTCTGAATGGGCAAGTAAAAGTTATTTTCTCTTGGTCATCTAGATGTATGGGTATTTGATAGAATCCAGAGTAACCGTCAAGATAACAGAAATATTCTTGGTGAGCCAACCTTTCTAGGACTTGATCAAGGAAAGGCATTGGAAACTAATCTTTTTGAGTTGCCTTATTTAATTTTGTATAATCTATGCACATCCTCCACCCTGTGACTGTTTGAGTGGGGATGAGTTCATTGTTTTCATTCCGTATAACAATTGTTCCACCTTTCTTCGGGACTACATGCACTGGGCTCACCTATGGCGAATCTGATATTGGATAGATTATTCCAACTGTGAGTAGTTTAATGACCTCGTGACGGACCACTTCCTTCATATTTGGATTCAATTTCCATTGATGCTCAATAGTAGGCTTGTGATCTTCCATCATAGGGATCTTGTGCATACACAGTGCTTGACTGACCCTAGTGAGGTCACTCATTTTATAACCAATGGCTTTCTTTCTTTCCATTAATTCCTTCAAGAGTTTATCTTCTTGTTCAGCTATTAGATCGGAATTTATAATAACTGGGCAAACTTTGTGATCGTCTAAAAACCCGTACTTCAGTCCCTCGGGCAAGGTCTTCATTTTGGGAGCCTCTGGGTTTTCGCATGTTTCTTCTGTAGTTTCCATAGATTTGAGTTCTTTACTAGTGGCTTCAACATCTTCTTTAGCAGTGTCGAGGGATTCGATGCAATCCTTTACTTGTTCGTCAATTGGTTCATCAACTGATGGGTTTGTTAGGGAAACTTCTAAAGGATCGTCTGATTCATGATGCTCTTGAGTCAGAAGTGACATTTTCTCAATGTAGTCTATCAGATAGACTTCTTCTTGCATACTTGGTCTTCTCATACTTTCAAAAACCTTGAATTTGATAGTTTCTTTGCCAAGTCTGAGAAGTAAAGTTCATGCTTCAACATCAATTAGAACTCTTGCAGTGGCAAGGAATGGATGCCCAAAGATGAGAGGATATCTGGCGTCCTCTTTTATGTCCATGATGACAAAGTCACATAGAACATAAGAATCTTTCCCTACCTTGATAGGTACATCCTCAATAATTCCTAACAGGCATTTTATCGAATTGTCTGCGAGTTGTATGGTCATGCCAGTTGGAAGTAGTTCAGCAAATCCTAGCCTTTTTCAAAGGCTGAGTGGCATGATGGAGATGCTAGCACCAAGATCTGTTAGTCCTTTCTTGCATGAAGAATCGCCGATATGG
Organism: Alisma plantago-aquatica; assembly: GCA_963693085.1. Taxonomy (NCBI): domain Eukaryota; kingdom Viridiplantae; phylum Streptophyta; class Magnoliopsida; order Alismatales; family Alismataceae; genus Alisma; species Alisma plantago-aquatica. Next base: position 1,512,465,369 of record OY856410.1, on the reverse strand, counting down.
CAGGAAATCCCAAAAGATCCTGGGTCTTTTTGTTTCTTTGGCATATTACTCTGGATGATATCCGAAATGGTTTTAGCTAACTTGACTATCTCATATTCTTCAGTTATATATTTCCTGGTGAGGAGTGACTTTAAGTATTTTGTCCAAGTTGGTATCTCAGCAAGCGCATCCAAAAAGGGTATATCAACATGAAGTTTCTTCATAGCTTCTTTAAACTTATTGAACCGAGTATCCAGCTTTGTTTGCCTTAGACGAGCTGGAAAAGGTATATGAGGTTTGTACATAGGGATATCAGGTTCTGGAGTCTAAGTTTCTTCGTCTTCTTAAGCATGCTTCTCAAAGTTTCCTTTTCTGACTTATCATCAATTACTGGTTCCTTTGTTTGTGATTCAGGAGTTTTTGAATCTTGTATAATCATGGGTTCGTCCTCATCTATAACAACCACCGGTGGCTTGATAGGAGGATTGGAATAGTATTTTACTAACCTGGTGGTGACCGCCTTTAGTTGTTCTGGATGCTTAGGATTATTCTCAGGCTGGCCAGCAAAAACCCCAGCTGGTGGCTTAATGCTAGCTGCAAGTTGAGCTAGTTGAGATTCAATAGCCTTATGCTGAGCTTATTGGTTAGCTATCATAGTTTGCTGAGTTTGCAACATCTTTTCAATGGCTGATAGCTTGTCATCAGGAGAAGCTAGATCTGCTTGTTGTCCTTGTTGTTGATAAGGAACTTGGTTGAGACTTTGGTACTGGGAGTTGTTTTGATAATTATTGAAGTTCCTATTCTGAAAGTTTCCCTTGAAATTTCCTTGATTTTCAAAATTCTATTGTTGATTGTACTGGAATCCTGGTGGGCTTCTTGGTTGATTGTTCAAACCAAATCGATGTGAGTTTACTGCTCCAGAGGGGTTTCCATATTGAAAACATGGATGGTTCCTATTCTGATTCAGATTGTAATACCCTTGACCAGGAATGGTGTTGACAGCATTCAGATTTTCCATTTGACTGTTGTCTCCTTGTCCACATGCTTTGCTTAGGACAACATCATAGAGAACACTACATGATAAAGTGGAATGATCAGTACTTTTACATGCTTCACAAAATAGTGAAGCGGACTTGATCTGTTCTGGTTGTTGAAGGGGTGGACGTCCTCTTCCAATTGCAGCAAGTGAGGATTCAATATGGTCTTGCTTGGCAACTAAGAGTTTTAGGGTTTCAACGATAGAGTTGTACTTAGGTGTTGCTTCAGCCATAGCTACTTTCAACACTCCTTTACCTACAGACCTACCCCAATTTTCTTGGTTTTCAGCTCCAAGGGTGACAACTCTCCACGTGCTATCATAGCTTTGACACATGAAGTTTCCTCCAGATGAGGAATCTAGAAACCTCTTAATAGCATCATCCACACCCCTGTAGAAGATCTCGATGAATTGATTCTTAGGAATGCCATGGTGTGGACACTTTCATAGAAGCTCATTATATCGGTCCCACACCTCAACAAGGGTTTCTCCAGGGGCTTGAGTGAACATTGTTATTTTTCCCCTAATTTCATAAGTGAGAGATGGAGGATAAAACTTTTCCAGAAAAACATTCTGCAGTTGTTCCCACGTGGTGATAGGTTCACATTGTAGAGAGTTGTACCAACTTATGGCTCTATCGGCAAGAGAATACTTGAATAGATAGAGTCGGATGGCATCGTCGGACACTCCATTTTTTTTGTCATAGCACATAGATCAATGAATCTCAAAAGGTGTTCCTGACTATCTTCACCTTGTTTGCCATAGACGGGTTGTTTTGGAGCAAGGTGGTCCAATGTGCTCTTATCTCGAAATTCAGAGCATGGATGGGAGGAGGTAGGACTGGGTGATGTACATCAGCAGCTTTAGGGATTGAGAACTCCCTAAGATCCTTTTGCAGTTCTACTACATGTGTCGCTGCTTGTGCTGCTAGGATTTCTTACTGTACCACAGCTCTGGCTTCTTACATGAGCCTTTCTCTCTGTGCATTGATGGCTTGAGCAACTCTTCGGGCTACTTCCTCTTCCTGAGCCATCCTTGCTTGATTTTCTCTGATCTGACGATGAAAAGTTCTATCTATCTCGGGATCAAAGCTCGTTGTTAGTCTGGGGTTGTCTGAACGTTGCATGCACTATGCCTTGGATTGTACCTGAATTAGAAAGATTTCGAAAGTGAGAACCATGGAGTAAAGTCAAATTCAAGTAGATGATCGATTGTTTCAAAAGAAAAATCAAAATCCTAGATTAGTCTTAAAAGAACTAGATTTGACTAACTGATTCCGTTGTCCCCGACAACGGTGCCAGAATTTGACGTGGGATTTTATCGCACTAACAAACTCACTCATAGTTGAAATCCCCGAGCTTTTACCAAAACCAAAGTGCAATAATACCACCCGCAAGTGGACGAGTCTTATCACAGTATAGTTAAGGATCGAACCCAAAGGACAACATTTTTAAGAATCCTTTTCAGTCTAATATAGTTCGAGTTAAGACTAATATTTAGAACGATTGGTTGATTTGAGGTTAATTAAACTAATTGCAAGAAAGTAAAATCTAAATTAAAGTTGGATTTAGATCAATGATATGGAGTCACTGGGATGGTATCGGGTTTCACCACCACTACGCATGCAAACACATTCAATCGCAAACAATCTAGGCAAGATATAACAATCCAAATGGAGTTGCTACAGAACCCCCCATACGGGGGTTAGGTTCGCGTAAGCATCACCTTAGGCATCATATGTCTCATCACCAACCGAATCACTTACTTATGGCTCCGAAGATACAGAAATCCAACGAAGGTTGTGGACCCCCTATACAGGCATTAGGCACACAGAAGCGTCACCAAAGGCTAGATGGCTCGTCCCCTCACGGATCATACACTTACGACCTCAAAGAAATTCCATTCTATTTCTAGTTTGGGAGTCAACCGCATTAATTGATAAGCAAGCAGGTGATAGATCTACAAACTAACATCGACGATAAATAAGACGATACAAAATCCAACTAAGGTTGTTGTCCTCCCTGAGGGATGTTTAGACCATAGAAGCATCACTGTAGGCTAGATGTCTCGTCCCCTCATGGATCATACACTTATGACCTCAAGGAATCCTATCAGAAGTTCTCGTCAAGGAGTCGATCTTGTAAACCGCCATCCCGTCCCATATATAGAAGATTTCGTAATAAAGGAAGGAACAAGATGAAAGCAAGTAGATAATCAACTACAAACGTACCAACTAATAACGAAATGGAAAGTTATATACATTGCCAGGGAGAATTTAACAAAAGAACATGATTTGCATGGGTAGCGGGCTAGTCCCCGCACCCCAGCAAAAAGGTACTACTCGCTCATGATGCGAGAAGCAAGAAGAATAAGAAAGAGAGAGAAATCTGCCATGAACTCAGTGTAGAAGGTAGTCGCAGCTCGGTGAAGAAGATACGGCCTTCTACGTTGTTTCAGAGCAGATTTAGACGTGAATGGGGGATGCCAAGACAGACCGAACAGTCTCCCTCGCTCCGTCTTCCTTTTCTCCTCCACCCCCTTGGTTGTAGCACAGGCAGTAGGTGGAATGAAACTGGCGTGGACGTCACTGGATTTGGATCGAACCTGTGTACAGGCATCCTGTCGGCGTCCCAGAACCGATGCCCCAAATGAGGACCCTAGTGGTCCTATTTATAGGCACGGGACAGGTCTTCATGTTTTTGGCACGTTTCCAGTCAAACGGTTTTGCAAATATTTTTTGCTCAAACGGTCTTATCAAATTTTGACCAAACGGTCTTGAGAATAGAAGGGCAAACGGTCTTCATTTTGCTTTATCATTTGGTTTGGTTTCAGCATTCGGTCTTCATAAATATCCTACCCAAACGGTCTTCAGTTATCCAATTCAAAAGGTCATGCAGGTTTGACTGCCCATTCGGTCTTCAAGCAAGAAAATGGTTTCAACATTTCAGTTTGCATGCATGTGCTTGTTCGGTCTTGCATTCGGTTTTGGAAATTCATTTGGTCCCGTTGTCAAACGGTCTCGTTGTCCAAACGGTTTCGTTGTCCAAACGGTTTCTTTGTCCAAATGGTTTCGGTCCAAACGCTTTCGGTCCAAACGCTTTCGATCCAAATGGTTTTGAAACTATTAGACATCATCTGGCCTTGAGACCGTTTGGGTTCGTTCGATCTTGAAACCATATGGACTCAAACAGTCTTGAGATCGTTTAGGCTCATGCGGTCTTGAAACTGAATGGACTCAAACGGTCTTGAGATCGTTTAGGCTCATGCGGTCTTGAAACTAAATGGACTCAAATGGTCTTGAGATCATTTAGGCTCATGCAGTCTTGAAACCGAATTGGCTTAAACGGTCTTGAGACTATATAGGTGAATATCTTAAAACATAGAGGTCAGGACCATTAGAGCAAACCGTTTGGTTAAGACCGATTGGTCAAGATCAAAAGTGAGTGAAGGTGGGCCCCAGCTGATTGTTCAACTTAATCAAGACATGCATCAAATCAACATAAATTCAATTAAAATCATGATAATAGGACCAATTAAGTAATTTTGCACATTTTGTTATTTAGTAAGTGAAATTAAAAGCATTGAGTCAAATTTGACCCAAAATGGTAATTGAATTTCCTGATGAATATGCATTCATCAACACCCCAGCAAGAAGAGAAAATAGATGACATCAACAAAGGTTGGTATGTGCATAATAAATAGGAAATTGAGCAATATATGGAATAAAGGACATCAAATATAAAAGGCTTCCCATAGAAAGGATAAGGACCGCCCAAATGGGTATCAAGAGAAAAGGAATTGAAATCAAATGATAATAAAAGAATACTTGCCATTAATAAAACATGAAGATTGTTCCACACAAGCACATGTAAAGAATTAGGGCACACACCCCATATCATCAACCTGCATGCATGTGAGATAAACATAGCCCTAGAATAATATAAACACAAAGGCGGTCAAGTCTCATAAACTTGAAACCTGGTAGAGAAAGGAATACTGCCAATCTCTCAAATATATAAAACATGGGACAAGAATCACACATCTTGACCTGGGTATGAGATTCCTTTCCATCCCAAAAGAGTAGGAAATATCCCATCTGCTCGGCAGGAAATAAGACATCTGTCATAAAAACCAATGCAATTACACTACTCTAGTGCTACTGAATCACATAGCATGTTAAATGTAGAGGCAAGTAGAAAGTATAGTCAGAATTTATAAACTAGTCACCACATAAGTGACCAACATATACATCCACCTCATAAGTGGGGAAATACATCACATGCCATCTTTTAGAGTTACATCATGAACAAAGCATAAGATAAGAGTTCAAAAGAATATCCATGATCACATGATCAATATCAAATAAGGTAGTTCACATCAACCATGATTTTCAAAATAAAAGACATTGTGTATAGGCTAATGTCCATAGGACAAGGAGAATGAATAAGCATAGGTGAATTGCTCAACATAGAAGAATAGGGGATACATCATACATTTGGAAAGAAGAATTAGAAATTGCTCAATATAGAAATAATGTGAGATGCAAGCATATCTCAACTTCAAAGTCTAAATAGTCCAAGTCAATCCTAGGCCTAAAAAGAACCTCTAGGGAAGGTGGACATGTCTAATAAATAAGGTTCCCAATCTTAGAGAGGCTGGTTTCTCCAACAAAGCTCCTATCTCGAGCAAGAAGCACCTTCTCCACTTTAGATGTGAAAAACCCTAACAAAAGAACATGGAGATGGGGGTGTTTAAGGGATCTAGGTGGGGTTTCACCTTGGAAGACCAGGGTTCCGACCTGGAGGAAGGTGGAAGGAAGACTAACAATATGAAAATATGGAAGGAAAGGAGAAAACTTACTAGTTTTGGTCGAAATAACCAAGGATGAGCTAAAGAAATCCTAAATATAGAAATTTGGAACCCTAGGAGCCTTCTTCACCAAGGTAGGCACCTCCTTTTACCTTGGGACAACACCTTCATGGAAAAATAGAGTAGGAATGATGCTCTAAGATAGAGGGAATAAAGGAGAGCAAGATTTTTCAAATTTGGAGTTGGGAAGGGGTAGATATGGCTATATAAAGAAAGAGGTCAAGTATGAGGTGTCTATGAGACTTTCCATGCATCATGTATAAGTGTGTCCATGGACATGCAAACCTTTATGGATAAGGAAGAAGTAAAGCATGAGGTGTCAAGTTACTTTCCATGTGTCCAATGCTAATGGTGCCTATGGACATGCAAACCTTTATGGATAAGGAAGAAGTCAAGCATGAGGTGTCCATGGAGCTTTCCATGTGTCCTTAACCTAGGGATTTCATGGCCATGCAAGAGGACAACTCATAGAGGCTTCTTGAATATAAAATTTCAGTTTATGGAAACTTAGAGGTCATCCAAACCGAACTCCAATCAAATAAATAACCCCATTGCTTGATACTTCTAAAGATATGCTCATTTATAAAGAGAGTAATCCCTAAAATGCCCTTAGAAAGAAACACCTTCAAACCAAGGTGCAACTAGGTGCCCCATGGTTTAAAATCTTGAGAATGGTAAGGTAATATCTAAAGATTATAATGCATGTGACAATTTGCAAAAAAAACCTTCCAATTGGGTAAATTGCAGAAAAGTCTAGAATTTACCTAAAATTGCATAACTTGCACAAACAACATCCAAATTGGACAAAACTCCATCCACAAGTTATCTTTGATGTGTTGAATATGAATTTGACATTATTTCCATATTTTGGAGTTATATAATCACATTATTCATTACTTATGTCTTTTACTCATTTTCTCTCTCCTTATCTTAATATTTCACGGTTGTCCAAATTAGATGAAATTTGACATGTAGGCTAATTTTAATATGTAGATTTAGAATTTAAAGTTTGTTTCCACTTTTGAGACTTCCTTTATGATATATTTCATATGGCCCATTAACGGCCCATTATCTAAATTATTCATCCAATTAAGTTTCGTATCTTCATATTACCACCAAAATGAGTTATGTGGCATATTTTATGTATCCATTATAAACCTAAGATTAATGTTAGAACATTAGGTTATATTAAGGTGATCTATACATGCATTATCTCATTGGGGTCATACTAAATATCTATTTCGGTCTAACCTTCAACCGTATTTGGCTAAGTCCAAAATGTCAACTTCTAGGGTATGGTCTGAGATCTAGTATGTTACAAGCTACAAGGGTGGAATCTTGTCCTCTAGCCAGATTTCTACTTCCCCTTGGCTACACTTTTGGTTCCTTTAGCTTTTTCTTCTCTTAACCATGCAAAACTTTGAAAAAAAATCTGTAATGTGTTTGTGCATCTCCATTATGGATGAGTAGAACTCGTTTCTAGGGTATGGGAGAGTAGCTCCCATGCCATTACTCATGTGAAATCAAAATTTATATCTTATGTTAGTTAATTTGCTTCTCCATTGAATGCTACAATGGTTTGTTGCTTGTATGTTTGGATGGCCACCTTTTATACATGTTTTATGCTTTCTTGTACTGTTTAGGAGAATATACAAGGAAGTAGGGAGTAGGATTCATGGCAACACACTCTTGACCATGAGAATGGATAGAGTATGTTGAGGGTTTTAGAATGTTTTTGAAACTAGCATAAACATGGGAGTGTTATGCTATGAAGAGACCATCTCATGCCACTGGGAGGTGCATGATGATGACAATCTCCTTGCAAAATTGACTGCATGTTTTAATTTCGTAGTTATGCATGATGTGATGATGTGGTAGTGAAATCCAATATCTAGGATTCTCCAATTTCTGATTTGAACTAAACCCAAGCTCTTTATTGTTACTTGCCTTTTAGTTATTTGTAATCAACTCAACTTTTGTAATTTGACATGGATTAATGAAAGTTAATGATTATGTGCCTGACTGACCTAGCTCCTTGAGTTCGACACTCGATTACAACTAACCCCATACACTTGTGAGTGACAAGTGAGTTGACACTCTTCTTTTAAAATTCCAACAACTCTTCTCACGCTTCTCAACCACCGATCTCTCTATCCTTCTAACTGACTCCAAAAATGTGGAGAACTTCTCACAGTTCTCCAAAGTTGCCACTGGCGTAGTCAACTCCACACTCAATCCCTTCTCAAAGTGTCGGATACTCTCCTGATTTGTAGTAGCCATGTGAGGACAGAACCTCAACAACTCCATAAAATTTGTTTCATACTCGTTAATCGACGTGAATCCCTGCCGGATCCTCTCAAACTAGGATACCTTCTCACCTGGATAGGTTTGAGGAAAGTACTGACTGACAAACTTGCATCGGAATTCCTCCCACTTATATCAACACCATGTCTCTTCTCCTCTTTAATGGTCCACCAATGGTGAATACTCCCCTTCAAAAGATACACCACATGCTTCACTTTGTCTGCCTTCAGGATGTTAAGGATCTTGAAGGCCTTCTCCAACTTTGTCAACTAAAGATCAGCAATTGTTGGATCTGACGTACCAACATACTCTACAGCCCCAACACATCTCAGCCTCACAAAGGTCTTCCCAGATCCCAGAGATTCATCATTGGGAACATATGCCCTTGGTTGTGGTGCAAGCATTTTGTCTTCCATGTACAACATCGTTTCCATGAACTGTCCAAACAAATACTGAAAGGTAGGGTTTTCCATCATGTCTAGGTCAAACTGGGGCACTTCAGGCACCCAATATTCTCTCACATGTTCCCTTGCACCACCTCTGGGTGTAGCAACAATGCTCTCTACAACATGTTCTTCGTGTTCTCCAGACATCTTCTCTACTCTTATTCTTCTTCTGCATAAGCAAAAGTCACTATAAGATATACTAGAGGATACTAGATTAGACACAAACCCCAGTCCTAGATCCCTGTAGACTCGATGAACCTAAAGCTCTGATATCAACAAAATTGTGATGCCCCGACGGGCCATATATGGGATTACTCAAAACCAAGTGCAGAATTATAACTAAACAAGCGGATTACCAGAAACACAAGAAATTAAAATCGATTAAGAAAAAGCACCATAAGCTAAAAACTTATCACAGATATGTTCACAAGCCTGTCACATGCATCACATATCGTATTACAAGGTGCTTACGTCACTGTGCATCATCATTCCTTTCATCAACATGTTACATGAGTTATTTGTCCCACATATATACATATACACATGCCATATGTTACATACATGGCTCACAATCCAAAAACCATGTATCAATAACATACCTACAAAACACATCAAAAACAACCCCAAATACCTAACTGTACAAGGATGACATCTAGGACTCTAACACCAAAAGACTAGCAACACGTCCAACCTTATCAACCACTACTCTTGTTGCTGCTCTTCCTCAGCTGCACAATCTTTACCACTTCGTGCACAACTACCTAAAAGATGTGGAAACCCACAGGGTGAGACCAAACATCACAACAATAGATATAACTCTCTTCTAATGTTTATTAAAGCACATATACTAAGAAAGTATACAGAAAACTTAGCAATTTGACCAGATTTGACTAAATGATATGTATCCAACAGATAGAGCAGATTAGGCAACTAAGCAGTTATCATTGAGTGGTAGAACAAGTATTATTTTATAAAGGAATATGAAGAACATGTATAATAGTTGATTTCTCTTACCGCCTTATAATTTAAGAAATCAGTACAAAGATAAGACAAAGGGTTCATCTAATGTTATTCACATTTCAGCCTAAGCAAAACATACTACACACATGTATTACGTCTTTTATTATTTCCCTGAGGATTTGAGTCATACCACCCAAATCCAACTGACCACTGCTACGTCGAAATCAGTGTCATACAAGGTCAATGGAAGAGCCGAAATCAAAGACCTCCCCAACAGCTCCTGGTCAACATAAGAGAAAACACCACAGAGACATATTAGTCGACTGCAACAATGACATATAGTCAAGTTGAAGGATTGTCTCACGCATGGCCATCCTTATATATAATCACACCTAGCCCACCTCAGTATAGATAACAACACTAGAAGAACATTCTCACACATGGTCATTCTAGAAATAAGGATTGGCTCACTCATGGCCATCCATATCACAAGGAGAGGATCTCACGCATGGCCGTCTCACACAACCTGTAATTGTGGATGCAAGGAGATACTCGACTTGCACCCATGCATATTCAAAAATATGCACTCTGAGTTTCCCGTAGGAAGGAGTTGTTTCACCATTCAGCACTAGAACTGACACTGGAATGGATCTATGGCACATGGCACCTACATGATTAGAGTTTCACTTCATTAATTAAGCCATTTGGGTATCTTTTAGCATTAAACAAGTTACAATGTATACATCCAAAACAAACTCTACAAAGATAAGGGAAATAGTGCAACTTCAGAAGATATAAAACGTATAATGTGACATCCTGCTATCACCCAGACAACGAAATGTCACATGAAAATGCACAGAATCACCATAAACCACATACTATAAAAAAATATGGGTTAATTAAAATTGATTGCGGAAAACGTCATAAGAACGGAACTATTACAACCAGATCCACATCCTGCAAAGAATATGTTATATATATAAGCATGATATATGTCCACCATCATATAGGATCCAGTTGTTCCATATACATCAAGGATGACTCACCTGTTTATATACATAACAGACCTAACCAGGCCAACAACAGGATACAAGAAAGCCATACTAAGATCATACATCGTGAAAACTCGTCAAAACACCTCCAAGGACCTGAGAGTTTAGGGAAGATTCTAATACTCTACTACAAAACAACCACAACAACACCATATCCAACCTTGCCTTCTACTGATCTTTTTGTTGCTCAGCTGCAATACTACGATCACCACTACATCTAGCATGATCACCTAAAAAGGTTGAAACCAGTGGGGTGAGACACACAGTCCCAGCAAGAAACATAACTCCATGTCGAACTATAAAATCTTATAAAAGCTAAAGTAGTAAAGGCATATAGCAGATAACCAGATCAGATGTGAGATACGAAGAATAAGATATATATATATATATATATATATATATATATATATATATATATATATATATATATATATATATATATATATATATATATATATATATATATATAACAGCTTACCATGATACTTGAGAAGCATATGACTAGCTGCAAGAAGCACGTAGGGCATGTATATAAAACAATCATACAATATTCAAGGCCTCAACCAATGTTTTGTGTTTGCCCTAAGCAAATATACTATTCGGCTAGATTACCATTTATTATGCCCTAAGGAAGTGATTCGTACCTCTCAAATCCAACCTTCAGTTGTGAAACCCAAAGTAGGTGCCATACAAGGTCAATGGAAGAGCCAGACTCCATGACATCATCCTCTTCGTGGTCAGTACACAATATCCAAAGTAGGACCATAGTCTCTTGCTTAAGTGACCTCAGTCACAGGGTCAGCTCCCGCATGCTACCCTTTCCTCTAGCCCACCTTAGTACAGGTCTCAGAGCTAGTATACATTGAGCCACATGCCTGTTCACTGTGCTCCCGAGCCATGAACGCATTCATGCTCTATCACATTGAGCCATGGGCTTTTTCACCATGCTCTTATACATGTTCTGAGTCTACAACCGAAGTTGCACTGTATTCCTCCTATTTTCAGCAAGGAGAAACCCCACATGTTCAACAATATGCACTCCAAGTTAACCCGTAAGAGAACCCATTTCACCATCACCAACTCCTGACGATGATGGATCTATGGCCACGACAAACTACATGAAAGGTTCATCTGTAATTAATTAATACATTTTAAGTGGATTGTCAAGGTCAACCAAGTTATATAATGCAAACCATAAACAAGGGTAAACAACATAGATTCCATTATTTTGCGTCACACTGTTACTGTTATTCTCAATGCCATCAACATCATCATGATCCATCTCAAGGATCCAACATCACATGTTGCCACTTGGCCTCTTGCCAATCATCATGCTTTATCACAAGGATCCAACATCATAGGGATTCCATCCCATCATTAAGCACATGTTACCATCTCATAGGCAACACTCATCATGCATCCTCATAGTTCTTATAGCTCATCATTTTAACATTAAGCAAACGCCACTAATGACATCATCACAGCTCATACTTGATTACACATCTCAATTGATGGGACCTGCATGGTTAGTATGATTAGGAGTAGATAAACACTCCATCATCGAGATATTGTTGTGCAACATTAGATGAACATGCATATACATAACATACACATATAAGCATTCCAAACGATATTAGGGTTTCAACCAAACATAGAGCATAACCCTCACAAAAGCTTATCAGGTAAGGGATAATCCTCACTAAAAGGTAATTGGGTAAGGGATAACCCTCACCAAAAGGTAGATTGACTCTTGCCAAAGCTTATAGGTTACAATCAGACTCTACAGGGGTTGCCAACGACCAAACAACAAGCACAACCTTATATATCGGCTAACACCCATATTAGGCAAAGCATCAAGTGAGGTGATATCGGGCAGCACTCTAAGAACCAACCTATATTGCCCAAGCGATACATCCTTATCGCCCATAAGGTCAACACAACATCATGTCAGGCAACACTCAAACCATATCACCCATCCAAAGGGTCGGCCCTACCGTCCAAGGCAAACAAGGATCAAGCACCATAACGGTTAACATCATAATGGGAAACGCTATATCGGGCAACACCATGACGGGCAACGCATCATAACAGACTGTCAGGAAGCACCATCCATGAGGATGTCATGCAAGGCATCAACCAACCCTAACGCCCAACAAAAACCACATATCGTATAAGGGATCGACAAGGCAGCCACCTACTGTATCGCCTAAACCCTAGCTCAAGGGAAAGAGAGGGATATCGGGCAACAAGCACCAAGACACCACCATCCATATCGGGTGACTAGGGTTAGAAACAGCCTCAACCTCGTAACGGACACCCACGCCATATTTCCCAAGGACACCAAGAGTATTGGTTCACCTCTCAACTTAAAGGGAGAGAGGGTCTTACACTATCTCAAGTATGTTTGGGCAAGAACTAGAGCTCACCTCACAACTCAAGGAAGGAGGGGTGTTGCTCAAAGCTCACCATCAAAGGCATGGCCGCCCATGGCACCAACAAGGACATAACGTGCAACTAGGGTAGATCACCATATCAACACTAAGGGCAACACCTTTATCAGCCAAACCAACTCATCATGTTGCCCCAAACCACTAGAGCATAGCCTCACCTCTCAACAACAAAGTGAGAGAGAAGGGTTTTGCCCAAGGACACACTACCGTACACCTTTGGGTTAAGAAACCCTAAGCTCACCTCTCAACTAAACCAGAGAGAGGGGTGTTGCTTGAGATTCCATAATCCAAGGGGTCAGCCAACACAAGGGTAACTATCACATATCGCCCAACCTGATCTAAGGAACATATCGGGCAGCAACATCACCGACTAAGGCAAAAGCACTACTAGCAAGATATGAATAGCCGAACAAGATAACATATCAAAACATTATATAAGGGAGATAGTATATCTAGGTTAGAAGTTATGTAACCTGCCTTAAGCACAACTTCTCCAAGCTCCAAGCTCCAAAGCACCACCTACAACCTTTGGCCATCTCAAATAAGAGAAGAGAAACCAACGTCAAAAGAGAGCCAACTATGTAGGGGAACCCATCACTCTCCATGGTCAAAAAGATAAGGAAGAAGATGACACCAAGATAGACTTACCAACTAGAGAAGAAGAAAGCAACTACAACAAGGTATATCAGCCACCACCTCTTCTCCTTCTCCTCTTCTACTCGACCACCAAGGGAAAAGATAGCAACGGATAAAGGGAACTAAAGGAGCTACTAGTAAGCAAGGTGGGTGGTACATGTACAAGAGGGTAAAGGGGGAGAGCAAGGCAAGGTGGCGTCCACTAAGGACCACTTGTCCAAGGGCCACGCCACATGCTAGCACCCCAACACCACTTGTCCAAGGTCTCTCCACTTGCTAGTAACAAGCACCATGTGTCTAAGAAAGGGTGACACAAACGATGCTAGGTGGAGGGGTGTGTGTCTCCCAACGTGGAAACCTGGCACACCATGGCCGACACACACCAAAGACCTCCTTGCCCGACACACCAAGCAAGGGGGAAAGGAACCAAGCCCAACAACAAGCCCAAGCTTAAACAAGCAAGCCCAAATGTGGCCCAAATGGCTCAAGAAAGGCACCCAACGCATCTTCTCCCCTAGGGGATGCAAAGAGATACAAAGAGATATAAAGAGATCTCTCAAGGTGGAAAACTTGCAAAGAAACCCTAGAACTTGGGTAAAATGCAAGTTGCACCAAAAAGACCCACAACAAAGCACAACAACCCTAATCACACCTCTGGTGATTAGGCAAGCCTCTAAACACAAGGTTTAGGCAAAGCAAATAGGGTAAGCCCAAAGCAAGGGTTAGGGTCCTTACAAGCCATAAACCCCTACAAAAGGATTTTGCCCCCAAAATTCGAAGAGAAAAGCGAGGGATACTTCCTCCTCATCTCTTCCTCAAGTCCCACGTGGCTTCCTCAACACCACGATGATGCCAAAGAACCTTCACAAGCATCAGGTCCCTCCTCTTCAGCTTCTTTACCTGTCTGTCAAGGATCAACACCGGACCTTCCTTGTAGGTCACATCTTCATCAAGATCGACCTCAACTGGGTGTATTACTGTCTCTATTCTCGGATGACTTTTCTTTAGCATACTATCATGGAACACTGGATGCAACCTGTGCAACTCGGGAGGTAACTCCAATTTGTAAGCCACTTTTTCCAACATGTGCTATCACTGGATAGGGTCCCATATACCTAGGAGCCAACTTGTCTTTCCTTCCAAACCTTAGCACGCCTTTCCACATAGAGACTTTGAGATACACCTTATCTCCCACCTGGAACTCTAAAGGTCGGTGACAATTATATGTATAAGACTTTTGTCTGTCCTGTGTCGCTTTCAATTGTTGTTGTATCACCTTGATCTTCTCTATTGTCTGCTACATTAACTCAGGACCCAAAAGCTGATACTCACCAGACTCATACCAACATAAGGGAGATCTACACTTCCTACAGTACAATGCTTCATAAGGTGCCATGTCGATACTTTACTGGTAGCTGTTGTTGTAAGCAAACTCTATTAAACTGAGATGTACATCCCAACTTCCTAGGAACTGCAAGACACAAGCTCTTAGAAGATCTTCCAAAGTTTGAATAGTCCTTTTAGACTGTCCATCTGTCTGCAGATGAAAAGCGGTACTAAACCTCAACATATACTTGTGAACTATTCCCAAAAATGACTTGTGAACTGAGGACCTCAGTCAGAGACTATTGTTGCTAGCACTCCGTGTAAACGCACTATCTCATCAACATATACTTGTGCAAGCTTCTCTGTTGTCTATGTTGTCTTTACAGGTATGAAATGTGCACACTTTGTTAATCTGTCCACTATCACCCAGATGGAATAATGATTATTAGCTGTCCTTAGGAGACCAACTACAAAATACATAATTTCATGATCCCACTTCCACTGCAGTATCAGCATATGTGGCAACGTACCAGCTGACTTCTGATGTTCTACTTTAACTCGCTGACATACTGCACACTTTGCCATGAACTCAGATACGTCTTTCTTTAAACTAGGCCACCAATACAGATCCTTTAGATTGTGATACATCTTGGTGACACCTGGATGCATAACATACATAGACGTGTGCACTTCCTCAAGCACTAACCTTCTTATATTATCGACATCGAGAACCATTGTCCTGTTATGATAACAGACTAGCCCATCCTCGGACTCATGGAAGCCATCACGCTTCTCGCTGCCGAACTCTGATTTGATCTGTTGAACTATAGCATTTGTTTGTTGTGCTTCTTTGATCTTTTGTCTCAACGTAGGCTTCACTTGCATCTATGCCAATAGTCCTGCCAACAAAGAAACTTCCAACTGTACATTCATATGTCACAAAGAGACAAACATATCCCGCTTGCGGCATATCAAGGACTCAACTGTGCCTTTTTCGTGGGAAGAGAAGAAGACTTCTTGCTAAGCGCGTCTGCTACTATGTTCGCCTTACCTGGGTGGTACTCGATGGTGCAATCATAATCATTGATTAACTCCATTTAGTGTCGGTGATGCATGTTCAGCTCATTCATTGAGAAAATGTATTTCAGGTTCTTGTGATTTGTAAAGATCTGACACACTTCCCCATAAAGATAGTGTTTCCATATCTTCAATGCATGAACCACTGCTGCCAACTCCAAATCATGTGTCGGATAGCTTTCCTCATGTTTCTTAAGTTGTCATGAAGCAAAAGAAACCACATGATCTTCCTGCATCAGCACACAACCTAAGCCCTTCTTGGAAGCATCACAAAATACAACATAGCCTTTCCCCTGTTCTGGAAACACTAACACTGGAGCACTTGTCAGCTTCTCCTTCAAACTCTGAAAAGCTTGCTGACATTGATCATCCCAAACAAAAGGTACATCCTTCCTAGTCAACCTCGTTAGAGGTAATGCGAGCACACAAAAGTTTCTTATGAACATCCGGTAGTATCCTGCTAAACTCAGAAAACTATAGACTTCAGTTAGCATCTTCAGTTGCTCCCACTCTGCTACTGACTCCACCTTCTTGGGATCCACCCTGATCCCTTTCGCTGAGATCACATGACCCAAAAAAGTCACTTCCTTCAGCCAAAGCTCACACTTACTAAACTTGGCATACAACTAATGTTGTCGAAGAAGAGTCAACGCTTGTCAAAGATGATGCTCGTGTTGTTGACTGTCTCGACTATAGATCAAGATATCATCTATGAAGACTACAACAAACTGATCTAAGAATAGACAAAACACTCTGTTCATCAGATCCATGAATGTTGTTGGTGCATTGGTTAGCCCGAACGGCATAACCACAAACTCATAGTGCCCATACCTTGTCCTGAAATCTGACTTTGGTATATCATCCTCCTTGATCCTAAGTTGATGATATCTAGACCGCAGATCGATCTTTGAGAACACTGAAGCACCGCGCAACTAGTCAAACATATTGCCTATCCTCAGTAAAGGATACATGTTCTTGATCGTAACCTTATTCAACTGTCGGTAATCTATGCACAAATGCATAGATACATCCTTCTTCTTTATGAACAAAACTAGAGCACCCCAGGGTGATGTGCTCGATCTGATAAAACCTTTATCAAGCAGCTCTTGCAATTGTTTCTTCAATTCTACCATCTATGTTGAAGCCATCCTATATGGTGTCTGAGCAACAGGTTGCGTCCCTGGTACTAGATTGATAACTCTCTGAAAACAGGCACATCCTCAAGGATAGAACCTTCTGCCTTGGTATCTACAACATGAGCCAAGAATGCTCTACAACCTTGCCACAACAAATTCTCCGCCAACATTGCTGACACCAAACATGTCAGAAGGATCTTCCTATCTCCTTGGAAGATCCACTTCTTACCATTGTCAGCAAACACCGTCTGCTTAGAACTATAGTCTAGCACAACCTTATATATTTCAAGGATCCAACATCACATGTTGCCACTTGGCCTCTTTCCAATCATCATGCTCCATCACAAGGATCCTACATCATAGGGATTCCATCCCATCATTAAGCATGTGTTACCATCTCATAGGCAACACTCATCATGCATCCTCATAGTTCTTATAGCTCATCATTTTAACATTAATCAAACGTCACTAATGACATCATCACAGGTCATACCTGATTACACATCTCAATTGATGGGACCTGCATGGTTAGTATGCTTAGGAGTAGATAAACACTTCATCATCGAGATATAGTTGTGCAACATTAGATGAACATGCATATACATAACATTCACATATAAGCATTCAAAATGATATTAGGGTTTCAACCGAACATAGAGCATAACCCTCACAAAAGCATATCGGGTAAGGGATAACCCTCACCAAATGGTTATAGAGTAAGGGATAAACCTCACCAAAAGGTACAACGACTCTTGCCAAAGCTTATAGGTTACAACCAGACTCTACAGGTGTCGGCCAATGACCAAACAACAAGCACAACCTTATATATCAGCTAACACCCATATCGAACAAAGCACCAAGTGAGTTGATATCGGGAAACACTCTAAGAACCAATCTATATTGCCCAAGTGATACATCCTTATCGCCCACAAGGTCAACACATCATCATGTCGGGCAACACTCAAACCATATCACCCAGCCGAAGGGTCAGCCCTACTTTCCAAGGTAAACAAGGATCAAGCACCATAACAGTTAACATCATAATGGGCAATGCTATATCAGGCAACACCATGATGGGAAACACATCATAACAGAGAGTCGGGCAGCACCATCCAAGAGGATGTTGTGCAAGGCACCAACCAACCCTAACGCCCAACACAAATCACATATCATCTAAGGGATTAACAAGGAAGCCACCTACTGTATCGCCCAAACCCTAGCTCAAGGGAAAGAGAGGGATATCAGGCAACAAGCACCAAGACACAACCATCCATATCGGGTGACTAGGGTTAGAAACAACCCCAACCTCATAACGGACACCCATGCCATATTTCCCAAGGACACCAAGAGTATTGGCTCACCTCTCAACTTAAAGGGAGAGAGGGGTCTTGCATGATCTCAAGTATGTTCGGGCAAGAACTAGAGCTCACCTCACAACTCAAGGAAGGAGTGGTGTTGCTCAAAGCTCACCATCAAAGGCATGGCCGCCCATGGAACCAACAAGGACATAACGTGCAACTAGGGTAGATCACCATCTCAAAACTAAGGGCAGCACCTCTATCGGCCAAACCAACTCATCATGTTGTCCCAAAACACTAGAGCATAGGCTCACCTCTCAACAACAAAGTGAGATAAAGGGGTTTTGCCCAAGAACACACTACCGTACACCTTTGGGTTAAGAAACCCTAAGCTCACCTCTCAACTAAACGAGAGAGAGGGGTGTTTCTTGAGATTCCATAATCCAAGGGGTCGGCCAACACAAGGGTAACTATCACATATCACCCAACCTAATCTAAGGAACATATCGGGCAGCAACATCACCGACTAAGGAAAAAACACTACTAGAAAGATATGAATAGTTGATCAAGATAACATATCAAAGAATTATATAAGGGAGATAGTATAGCTAGGTTAGAAGTTATGTAACCTGCCTTAAGCACAACTTCTCCAAGCTCCAAGCTCCAAAGCACCACCTACAACCTTTGGCCACCTCAAAGAAGAGAAGAGAAACCAACGTCAATAGAGAGCCAACTATGGAGGGGAACCTATCACTCTCCATGGCCAAAAAGATAAGGAAGAAGATGACACCAAGATAGACTTACCAACTAGTTTAGAAGAAAGCAACTGCAACAAGGTATATCGACCACCACCTCTTCTCCTTCTCCTCTTCTACTCAGCCACCAAGGGAAAAGAGAGCAATGGCTAAAGGGAGCTAAAGGGGCTACTAGTAAGCAAGGTGGGTGGTATATATACAAGAGGGTAAAGGGGGAGAGCAAGAAAAGGTGTCGTCCACTAAGGACCACTTGTCCAAGGGCCACGCCACATGCTAGCACCCCAACACCACTTGTCTAAGGTCTCGCCACTTGCTAGCAACAAGCACCATATGTCCAAGAGAGGGTGAAACAAACAATGCTAAGTAGAGGGGTGTGTGTCGCCCAACATGGAAACCCGACAAACACAACCCGACACACCATGTCCGACACACACCAAGCACCTCCTTGCCCGACACACCAAGCAAGGGGGAAAGACACCAAGCCCAACAACAAGCCCAAGCTTAAACAAGTAAGCCCAAACAAGGCCCAAACGGCTCAAGTAAGGTGCCCAACTCATCCTCTCAACCCTAGGGGATGAAAATAGATACAAAGGGATCTCTCAAGGTGGAAAACTTGCACAGAAACCCTAGAACTTGGGTAAATTTCAAGTTGCACCAAAAAGACCCACAACAAAGCACAACAACCCTAATCATGCCTCTGGTGATTAGGCAAGCCTCTAAACACAAGGTTTAGGCAAAACAAAAAGGGTAATCCCAAAGCAAGTGTAACACCCTTTACCTAGGTTATGCTTAACCCTAGATGATTTGCTTAATAAAGTTGATTATATGCTTGCTCTTATCTCTTGAAAAGTAATTAAGGCTCAAGAGGAACTTATATTTCAATTTTAGTCCCTTTTTAATAACATTGAAATAATGTTTTATTTGTTTTGGACTAAAGTGCAAATTACCCAAGTTGAGGGGTTAAATTGCAAATTGTGCATGATAATATGTTCCTTATGTGTTTAAGCATCATGAGAATGAAGATAATGCAGAGGTATGGCTTGTGGTAGCCTGAGTACCAAGAAAGAGCTGATAAAGCAATGTTTGTGCATTAAAACCAAGTTTTGATATAATGTGCAATTTACCCAAACTCTAGGGTTCAATATGCAAATCACGACTTCTAGAGGGTCCCTAATGTTTTTTGCATCATTTAGACCAAAGAAAATGAGAGGGGCACCTCATTTGAATCACTTTAGAGGAGAGAGAATCTTGATATTAAAATAATCAAGATTTAAGCATAATTGGAACTTTACTTCAATTTAATGCAAAAATAAATATATTAATTGAAGTGATCTTCAACCAAAATTTTGTGGGTTGAAATCCATATATGTGTACGATCATGTGCCTTGCAAAGTCACGAAAATATCCAAAGGAAGTGGATAACTCACTCACATTATTATAAGAAAAAGTAATATCCACTCACTTATGGATATTATTATTATATGATTTAAGGTGCTTAGTTTGTTTTCCTTTAAAACGTGGATAATTGAGAGGAATAAGAGGCAAAGAAGATAGCCTCGTCCCTAAGGGAGAAAAGGGGACATATGGCAAGAAATTTGAGGAGATAATTCCCACTTTCTCTCTCTTAAATGAATTTTCAATAAAATTCATATATAAGCTCCTTTATCTTTGAGGTGAAGGGATAATTTCAAAACCCCTTTCACTTCTTGCTTGCACAAATGACCAAGGGATCTGGGAGCAACAGGAGGACGACCCCCAACCTGTTGGTAAGCTTCTTGACCTTCTTTCACCTTGAATTCATGGTGGAAATCACAAAACAATGCATGAATTCTTCTTATCTCCACTCCATCTTCAAGTCTAGTCGTTCCTTTTCACTCAAAGCTTAAGGACGAGCTTGGGATAATGGAAGGTTTTGCTTTCACCATTAAATATGTGGAGTTTGAAGCTTTGAAGCTCAACTAAAGGCGGCTTTTATAACTTGAACCCTTAATATTGTTATTGCATTCAATTCCTTATCAATTGTTGATGTTTCCTTCATTTTCGGAATTTAATTTGGTTGATTGATGCAACCACCATGGAAATCATAGAAAACTTCGTGGGTTTGGAGCTTGATGATGATGACATCATCATAAGCACACACCTCCCCAAATATCTCTTGCAAACAATTTCAACAAAATGGTCCAAACGGTTTCATCAAACTGTTTGGAGACCAAACGGTTTCCAAACCGTTTGGAGGTTTGGACTCCAAACCATTTAGAGGAGTTGACCATTTGGATGGGTAGACCGTTTGAGGTCAGGTCATATCATGTAATGTTGATGGCTCACTGATTTCAATTGAATTATCTCCACAATGTTAACCATTGATGGATCCTCAGTTTCAAAAGCCTAAGTGATGGTTTCTTGATTATCAACCCTAGTTCAATTTGGTTCAAAACCCTAATTGAAGGTCCAATTGAAGGGTGATTCAGTGGTTCAATTGAAGAATAAATTGGTGGCCCAATTGATAGTTGGTCCATGGATTGGAACCTTGAATTGTTTAAGTGTTGAAGAACCTTTTTGGTCCATTCGGTTTTGAGAGGGTTTGGACCAAACGGTCTCAAGACCATTTGAGTCCAAATGGTCTCAAACCGTTTGGAGACCCAAGTCATTCGGTTTCAATATGTTTGGTCTAAATTGTTTCAAGTACTAGCTTTGCCAAACGATTTCAAACTGTTTGAACTTTTTTTTGGTCAAGACCATTTGAGGTCTAAGTGACCAAGACCGTTTGAGGTCTAAGTGACCAAGACCTTTTGAGGTTCAAATTGGTTAAACCATTTGGACACCTAATATGATCAAAAGTCAAATAGCTACTTGATTATGAATGATGTGGATCAATGATGATTATGAAGGTTAACCCTAACTATGTATACGTAATTGAAGAGTTGACCTAGATCAATCTTGGAGTATTTAACATCCTAGAGAGGATGAGAGGGAGAGAGAATGGGAGAGATGATTGCTTACATAATAAGCTCTAATTATCTCATTATGAATAAATTTGTAGTCAGGGTTTGATCCATAATATGAGATCATGAAATCCTCATTGAAAAGATTGATGTACCTTGAACCTAATTTAGGACAAGGCTATGTGAAACCCTAATTGAGGGCAAAGCTGAGTGAAACCATAATCTAGGGTGATGATGTAACCCTAACTTAGTGTAATAATGTAAGAAACCCTAATTTGGGTAATGAGGTAGGTGAAACCCTACTTGGATGTTAATGGTAAACCTTAATCCCTAAGATGGGGTAAAGGTGCATGAAACCCTAATATAGGGTAGTGCTATTAATGCTATGTGAATCCCTATCAATGGGTGATGTGTTGTGAAATCTTAATTTCACATAATACTAGGTGAAACCCTGATATAAAAGGATGATTATGTGAAACTCTATTGAAGAATAATACTATGTGAAATCCATATAATGTATGGAAAATTCTATGTGAATCCTCAAATTATAAATATGGAGAATCCTATTCCTAATAATGGAATAGTGATTAATGTATTGACAAATGTAATACCTATATGGGTTGATAATGGATATCCTTACAATAATAATTCCTAATTAAATGATAAGACCATATCATTGGCAATGGTTGTATATTATAAACAGGTGGATTATGACCAATAAATTACATGATGAATGTGATGAACTGGTACATAAAATATTAGGATGGGGAATATCCTAATATAAGCTAAGTGGATGAACTCAAGTAAGATGAAGGTGTTAAGGGAAGTGATATGATAGATATCACATCCAACACCCCAATACTGATATACCTTGATGTGTTTTAAGTCCAATATAATTGGATGAGTGACACATGAGATGTGTCATGTCAATTGTTACATTGAGATGTAATGCACCTTATTGAATGTAAGGTAACATGCCTTATGAAAAGGTTAATCCAAACTTGTAAACTATGATGTGACCATATTCTGGTAAAGATAAGAGAGAAACTCATACTGTGTGTTGATAATTCATTTAATGATGAAAGATGAGAATAAATAAGTATGATTGAATACTTATGTTAGTCATATTGATTCCTAGCTATGTGAAGAAATGAAATATGAATTGATCATTAATAAAATGATCTTGAGAACTTATATGGTTATTTATGTGAAACCCTAATACAAGGTAATGCTATGTGAAACCTTAAAATAGGGTAATGCTATGTGAAACCCTAATACAGGATGATGCTATGTGAAGTCTTAACACAGAGTAATCCTATGTGAAGTTCAAATACATATTTATGAATTATAAATCTAATAAGAAAAACCCTTGTGTTTCATGGTACTGATATATAATTTGTTATCATGAGTATCAAGCATGCATGAATATTGAGATGATGAGCATAGCCAGGTATGGACTATGATGCTCTGTATATTGAAACTGTTTATGGGCTTTATAAGCCATAATATGCCTTATTGCCTATTAAGGGGTAATAAGAGGTTATATGAGCTTTGTGAACTATGTACAATGCTTTGTGTAGCAAGAATCATAATGTCCTTGGTCAGATTACTTGAAGGTATTAAGTTACCTAATAAGTGGTAATAAGTACTCTATGATGAGTTAAGAGTTTAAATACCCATATTCTATAATCATGATGATGAAATTGTTAAGAAATGGAATTGTACTTGACGAGCTGAGGGATTAAGATCCCAATACTTTGTGAAAAGAGTATGGCTACAAGCCATAACTCCACAAAGACAATGCCAGACATTAGCTATGTGATCTAAGCCTAAAGAGAGTATATGTTGTAGTTATAACCCCACAACGATCAAATGGTATACATGTTCTTTATATTCCTTAAATGGATAAGTGACATGATGCTCTATCAAGTTATAGTTGCAATGCTTTAGATAGGAATAATGTCCTAATCTGTTAGACGATGAAGTAATTGTTGTCAAAAAATTATGATATCTCTGTTCAATTTATTCTTATTAAACTGCAATAATAATGTTTCTGGTGGAGATTTATAACTCTCGTTGGGGCAATTTACAATTGTCTCACCCCCGTGGAAACCACATTTTTAGGTGGACGTGGACAAGGAGGCAGAAATCCTTCAGTAGGAGAAGGACAGTAGCAGCAGTAGGAACAGTAGTGAAGTCTCAGGTGGAGACACTGGCTGATATGCCTTGTGTAGATATACATAGAGTCCTATGTGTCGTCTCTGTACTCTCAGGTCCTCGGAGTAGTAGTTAGTGCTTTCGAGATTTTGGCTCAGTGCCTCGAGATTCTATATTGTCTGTGTTTAGTTTATCGGAACAGTTGATGCTTGTAATCTTCAGAAAGAGATGATACATGACATGTACCTTTAAACCAGAATGTAAATGTGTTAGTTTGGTTCTATGTGAGAAAGTTTTCCTTTGATGGATCTTTTGGGAAAAAGGTTTTAATTTTTTGTGATTTTCGATAATCCGCTGCTTAGTGAACGCTTCCGCATTAGTTAATCATGTTTTTGTGAGTTGGATGCTACAATTTAGTTGTATCAGAGCTCTAGGTTCGTTGAGTCTACAGAGACATAGGACTAAGCTTGTTGAGTCTATCCTAGTGTTTTCCAGTCTATCTGATAGTGTCTCCTACTCATTAAGGAGAGGAATAACTGAAAGAGGTCTGGATCACACAAAGGGCATGTTGTTGAGAGCAGCAATGTTGCACCAACAGAAGGTGTAAGGGATCAGGCAAGAGAAGAACAAGTGCTTGAGAACTCCCATCTTGACCTGATCAGGATAGAGAATCCTACGATTATGCTCTTGAAGGGCAGGCTAAGACAACAGTAATGCATATAAAAGAGTGGATACTGGCATTACAACCAAGGTTACCAGTCCTTAATGTGGAAACTTTGGACTTAGAAAGGGTTCCTGAATGACATAGTCATGTTGGAACAGTGGAAATGTGGGAAAGATTAACATATGGCGAGAAAGTAGACTCTGCCATAAGTTTAGAGAGGTAGTACATCTGTGATGGTAGTACCCAAGGAGGGGCAATAAGCTGAGTTTTAAAGTAAGGTCTCTATAATTTTAGAGACATTTGCCTAGTTGTTCTGAAAAGCCAAAGTTTTTGGTACCACTAGTGCACCAGGGCAGGAACCATTAAGTAAAGGCAAAAGCAACAACATAAAACAGCTACACTCTATGTGTTGAGTCAACCTAAAGTGGTAGATGACCGCGAGGGGTAATAGTCAGATGAAATAGATTCATTCTAATATTTCATTTCATGATTCTATGTGATAAAAGAATGTAGTTATTTTTGAACTTCCCCTGACTAGTCCTATAAGGACACAAGGAAGATGAGAAATTACAATTTTCTTAAGTGCTCTTTAAAATGTTTTATAATCTCACTTATCTATGTGATAAAAGATGAGATATAGAAGTGATGTCAGAAGAAAAATCCAGGAATAAAATTTTTTTGTGTGTATAATGATACGAAGAGTGAGGAATATGATAGTAAATGAAGGGCATACTACCTAATCTCAATACTTGTATACCCTGGCCAGGTATATGATTATTGGAGATAAGGCAAGTATGGAACTCTTAGATTGTTATCTTTCTGATTACTCTGATCAAGTAGTCATTTTGAAACAATCTAGAGAGTATAATGAAATTAAATAGGAAGAGCTAAGTGAACTTTCTTAGTGAATTTTCCCAAATAAATTACTCAGTGAACTTTCTTAGTGAATTTTCCCAAATAAATTACTCACTGAACTTTCTCAGTGAATTTTCCCAAATAAATTACTCAGTGAACTTTCTTAGTGAATTTTCCCAAATAAATTACTCAGTGAACTTTCTTAGTGAATATTCCCAAATAAATTACTCAGTGAACTTTCACAGTGAATTTTCCCAAATAAATTACTCAGTGAACTTTCTTGGTGAATTTTCCCAAATAAATTGCTCAGTGAACTTTCTCAGTGAATTTTCCCAAATAAATTACTCAGTGAACTTTCTTAGTGAATTTTCCCAAATAAATTACTCAGTGAACTTTCTTAGTGAATTTTCCCAAATAAATTACTCAGTGAACTTTCTTAGTGAATTTTCCCAAATATATTTCTCAGTGAACTTTCTTAGTGAATTTTCCCAAATAAATTGCTCAGTGAACTTTCTTAGTGAATTTTCCCAAATAAATTACTCAGTGAACTTTCTCAATGAATTTTCCCAAATAAATTGCTCAGTGAACTTTCTTAGTGAATTTTCCCAAATAAATTACTCAGTGAACTTTCTCAGTGAATTTTCCCAAATAAATTACTCAGTGAACTTTCTCAGTGAATTTTCCCAATTAAATAAGAATTGCTCAGTGAACTTTCCCAATTACATAGGAGCTGCTGAGTGAGTTTCCCCAATTACTTAGGGATTACTAGGTGAATTTTTTCCAACCACATAAGGTTTGCTAAGTGAACTTTTCCAAATAAATAAAAGATTTCTTAGTGGAATACTTCTGTTAAATGTATATGTTCTCCTTTGATAAACAATCTTGGGTGATGACAGGAGTATGTTCTTCTATACTTCTTCCTTTCAAATAATATGGACATCATATGTTAGGGGTTTATGCTCTGCATAAACATAAAACATTGATAAGGTTGAATTAGTGAAAGGAACTTTGTGTGGATTACAGATCTATGGTATCTCCATGACATTAAGATGTTATGTAAGGACTTGATGGTATGATAAATGATTAAAAATTATCTCTCCTTTTTCTTGGGATTTTGGGGACGAAATCCTTATTAGGGGTTTATAATTTGTAACACCCCTGACCTGGGTTATGCTTAACCCTAGATGATTTGCTTAATAAAGTTGATTATATGATTGCTCTTATCTCTTGAAAAGTAATTAAGGCTCAAGAGGAACTTATATTTCAATTTTAGTCCTTTTCAAATAACATTGAAATAATGTTTTATTTGTTATGAACTAAAGTGCAAATTACCCAAGTTTAGGGGTTAAATTGCAAATTGTGAATGATAATATGTTCCTTATGTGTTGAAGCATTATTATAATGAAGATAATGCATAGGTATGGCTTGTGGTAGCCTGAGTACCAAGAAAGAGCTGATAAAGCAATGTTTGTGCATTAAAACCTAGTTTTGGTATAATGTGCAATTTACCCAAACTCTAGGGTTCAATATGCAAATCACCACTTCTAGTGGGTCCCTAATGTTTCTTGGCATCATTTAGACCAAATAAAATGAGAGGGGTGCCTCATTTGAATCACTTTGGAGGAGAGAGAATCTTGATATTAAAATAATCAAGATTTAAGCATAATTGGAACTTTACTTCAATTTAGTGCAAAAATAAATATATTAAATGAAGTGCTCTTCAACCAAAATTTTGTGGGTTGAAATCCATGTATGTTTAAGATCATGTTCCTTGCAAAGGCACGAAAATATCCAAAGGAAGTGGATAACTCACTCACATTATTATAAGAAAAAGTAATATCCACTCACTTATGGATATTATTATTATATGATTTAAGGTGCTTAGTTTGTTTTCCTTTAAAACGTGGATAATTGAGAGGAATAAGAGGAAAATAAGATAGCCTCGTACCTAATGGAGAAAAGGGGGCATATGGCAAGAAAGTTGAGGAGATAATTCCCACGTTCTCTCTTTTAAATGAATTTTCAATAAAATTCATATATAAGCGCCTTTATCTTTAAGGTGAAGGGATAATTTCGAAACCCCTTTCACTTCTTGCTTGTAAAAACGAACAAGGGAGCTGGGAGAAATAGTAGGACTACCCCCAACATGTTGGTAAGCTTCTTGACCTTCTTTCACCTTGAATTCATGGTGGAAATCACAAAACAATGCATGAATTCTTCTTATCTCCACTCCATCTTCAATTCTAGCTGTTCCTTTTCACTCAAAGCTTAAGGACGAGCTTAGGATAATGGAAGGAGTTTCTTTCACCATTAAATACGTGGAGGTTGAAGCTTTGAATCTCAATTGAAGGCGAGTTTTATAACTTGAACCCTTAATATTGTTATTGCATTCAATTCCTTATCAATTGTTGATGTTTCCTTCATTTTCGGAATTTAATTTGGTTGATTGATGAAACCACCATGGAAATCACAGAAACCTTCATGGGTTTGGAGCTTAATGATGATGACATCATCATAAGCACACACCTCCCCAAATATCTCTTGCAAACGGTTTCAACAAAATGGTCCAAACGGTTTCATCAAACCGTTTGGAGACCAAACGGTTTCCAAACCGTTTGGAGGTTTGGACTCCAAACCGTTTAGAGGATTTGACCGTTTGGATGGGTAGACCGTTTGAGGTCAGGTCATATCATGTAATGATGATGGCTCACTGATTTCAATTGAATTAGCTCCACAATGTTAACCATTGATGGATCCTCGGTTTCAAAACCCTAAGTGATGGTTTCTTGATTATCAACCCTAGTTCAATTTGGTTCAAAACCCTAATTGACCATCCAATTGAAGGGTGATTCAGTGGTTCAATTGAAGAATAAATTGGTGGCCCAATTGATAGTTGGTCCATGGATTGGAACCATGAATTGTTTAAGTGTTGAAGAACCTTTTTGGTCCATTCAGTTTTGAGAGGGTTTGGACCAAACGGTCTCAAGACTATTTGAGTCCAAACAGCCTCAAGACCGTTTGGGACCAAACGGTCTCAAGACCGTTTGAGTCCAAACGGTCTCAAACCGTTTGGAGTCCCAAGTCATTCAGTTTCAATATGTTTGGTCTAAACGGTTTCAAGTACTAGCTTTGCCAAACGTTTTCAAACCATTTGAACTTTTTTTGGTCAAGACAGTTTGAGGTCTAAGTGACCAAGACCTTTTGAGGTTCAAATTGGTTAAACCATTTGGACACCTAATATGATCAAAGGTCAAATAGGTACTTGATTATGAATTATGTGGATCAATGATGATTATGAAGGTTAACCCTAACTATGTATACTTAATTAAAGAGTTGACCTAGATCAATCTTGAAGTATTTAACATCCTAGAGAGGATGACAGGGAGAGAGAATGGGAGAGATGATTGCTTACATAATAAGCTCTAATTCTCTCATTATGAATAAATGTGTAGTCAGGGTTTGATCCATAATATGAGATCATGAAATGCTCACTGAAAAGATTGATGTACCTTGAACCTAATTTAGGACAAGGCTATGTGAAACCCTAATTGAGGGCAAAGCTGAGTGAAACCATAATCTAGGGTGATGATGTAACCCTAACTTAGTGTAATAATGTAAGAAACCCTAATTTGGGTAATGAGGTAGGTGAAACCCTACTTGGATGTTAATGGTAAACCTTAATCCCTAAGATGGGGTAAAGGTGCATGAAACCCTAATATAGGGTAGTGCTACTAATGCTATGTGAAGCCCTATCAATGGGTGATGTGTTGTGAAATCTTAATTTCACATAATACTAGGTGAAACCCTGATATAAAAGGATGATTATGTGAAACTCTATTGAAGAATAATACTATGTGAAATCCATATAATGTATGGAAAATGTTATGTGAATCCTCAAATTATAAATATGGAGAACCCTATTCCTAATAATGGAATAGTGATTAATGTATTGACAAATGTAATACCTATATGGGTTGATAATGGATATCCCTACAATAATAATTCCTAATTCAAGGATAAGACCATATCATTGGCAATGGTTGTATATTCTAAACAGGTGGATTATGACCAATAAATTACATGATAAATGTGATGAGCTGGTACATAAAATATTAGGATGGGGAATATCCTAATATAAGCTAAGTGGATGAACTCAAGTAAGATGTAGGTGTTAAGGGAAATGATACATCAAGATATGATAGATATCACATCCAACACCCCAATACTGATATACCTTGATGTGTTTTAAGTCCAATATAAGTGGATGAGTGACACATGAGATGTGTCATGTCAATTGTTACATTGAGATGTAATGCACCTTGTTGAATGCAAGGTTACATGACTTATGAAAAGGTTAATCCAAACCTGTAAACTATGATGTGACCATATTCTGGTAAAGATAAGAGAGAAACACATACTGTGTGTTGATAATTCATTTAATGATGAATGATGAGAATAAATAAGTATGATTTAATACTTATGTTATCCATATTGATTCCTAGCTATGTGAAGCAATGAAATAGGACTTGATCATTAATAAAATTATCTTGAGAACTTATATGGTTATCTATGTGAAACCCTAATATAAGGTAATGTTATGTGAAACCCTAAAATAGGGTAATGATATCATATAGGATGATGCTATGTGAAGTCTTAACACAGAGTAATCCTATGTGAAGTTCAAATACATATTGATGAATTATAAATCTAATAAGAAAAACCCTTGTGTTGCATGGTATTGATATATGATTTGTTATAATGAGTATTAATCATGCAGGAATATTGAGACGATGAGCATAGCCAGGTATGGACTATGATGCTCTGTATATTGAAACTATTTATGGGCTTTATAAGCCATAATATGCCTTATTGCCCTCAATTAGGGTTTCACATAGCCTTTTCCTAAAATGCTTTATAATCTCACTTATCTATGTGATAAAAGATGAGATATAGAAGTGATGTCAGAAGAAAAATCCAGGAATAAAAAAATTATGTGTGTATAATGATACAAAGAGTGAGGAATATGATAGTAAATGAAGTGCATACTACCTAATCTCAATACTTGTATACCCTGGCCAGGTATATGATTATTGGACATAAGGCAAGTATGGAACTCTTAGATTGTTATCTTTCTGATTACTCTGATCAAGTAGTCATTTTGAAACAATCTAAAGAGTATAATGAAATTAAATAGGAAGATCTAAGTGAACTTTCTTAGTGAATTTTCCCAAATAAATTACTCAGTGAACTTTCTTAGTGAATTTCCCCAAATAAATTACTCAGTGAACTTTCTCAGTGAATTTTCCCAAATAAATTACTCAATGAACTTTCTTAGTGAATTTTCCCTAATAAATTACTCAATGAGATTTCTTAGTGAATTTTCCCAAATAAATTACTCAGTGAACTTTCTCAGTGAATTTTCCCAAATAAATTACTCAGTGAACTTTCTTAGTGAATTTTCCCAAAAAAATTGCTCAGTGAATTTTCCCAAATAAATTACTCAGCAAACTTTCTTAGTGAATTTTCCCAAATAAATTACTCAGTGAACTTTCTTAGTGAATTTTCCCAAATAAATTACTTAGTGAGCTTTCTTAGTGAATTTTCCCAAATAAATTTCTTAGTGAACTTTCTTAGTGAATTTTCCCAAATAAATTGCTCAGTGAACTTTCTTAGTGAATTTTCCCAAATAAATTACTCAGTGAACTTTCTCAGTGAATTTTCCCAAATAAATTGCTCAGTGAACTTTCTTAGTGAATTTTCCCAAATAAATTACTCAGTGAACTTTCTCAGTGAATTTTCCCAAATAAATTACTCAGTGAACTTTCTCAGTGAATTTTCCCAATTAAATAAGAATTATTCAGTGAACTTTCCCAATTACATAGGAGCTGCTGAGTGAGTTTCCCCAATTACTTAGGGATTACTAAGTGAATTTTTTCCAACCACATAAGGTTTGATAAGTGAACTTTCCCAAATAAATAAAAGATTGTTGAGTGGAATACTTCTATTAAATGTGTATGTTCTCCTTTGATAAACAATCTTGGGTGATGACAGGAATATGTTCTTCTATACTTCTTCCTTTCAAATAATATGGACATCATATGTTAGGGGTTTATGCTCTGCATAAACATAAAACATTTATAATATTGAATTAGTGAAAGGAACTTTGTGTGGATTACAGATCTATGGTATCTCCATGACATTAAGATGTTATGTAAGGACTTGATGGTATGATAAATGATTAAAAAATATCTCTCCTTTTTCCTGGGATTTCGGGGACGAAATCCTTGTTAGGGGTTTATAATTTGTAACACCCCTGACATGGGTTATGCTTAACCCTAGATGATTTGCTTAATAAAGTTGATTATATGCTTGCTATTATCTCTTGAAAAGTAATTAAGGCTCAAGAGGAACTTATATTTCAATTTTAGTCCTTTTTTAATAACATTGAAATAATGTTTTATTTGTTTTGGACTAAAGTGCAAATTACCCAAGTTGAGGGGTTAAATTGCAAATTGTGCATGATAATATGTTACTTATGTGTTGAAGCATCATGATAATGAAGATAATGTAGAGGTATGGCTTGTGGTAGCCTGAGTACCAAGAAAGAGCTGATAAAGCAATGTTTGTGCATTAAAACCTAGTTTTGGTATAATTTGCAATTTACCCAAACTCTAGGGTTCAATATGCAAATCACCACTTCTAGTGGGTCCCTAATGTTTCTTGGCATCATTTAGACCAAATAAATGAGAGGGGTGCCTCGTTTGAATCACTTTGGAGGAGAGAGAATCTTGATATTAAAATAATCAAGATTTAAGCATAATTGGAACTTTACTTCAATTTAGTGCAAAAATAAATATATTAAATGAAGTGCTCTTCAACCAAAATTTTGTGGGTTGAAATCCATGTATGTTTAAGATCATGTTCCTTGCAAAGGCACGAAAATATCCAAAGGAAGTGGATAACTCACTCACATTATTATAAGAAAAAGTAATATCCACTCACTTATGGATATTATTATTATATGATTTAAGGTGCTTAGTTTGTTTTCCTTTAAAACGTGAATAATTGAGAGGAATAAGAGGAAAATAAGATAGCCTAGTACCTAATGGAGAAAAGGGGGCATATGGCAAGAAAGTTGAGGAGATAATTCCCACTTTCTCTCTCTTAAATGAATTTTCAATAAAATTCATATATAAGCTCCTTTATCTTTGAGGTGAAGGGATAATTTCGAAACTCCTTTCACTTCTTGCTTGAAAAAACGACCAAGGGAGTTGGGAGCAACAGGAGGACGACCCCCAACCTGTTGGTAAGCTTCTTGACCTTCTTTCACCTTGAATTCATGGTGGAAATCACAAAACAATGCATGAATTCTTCTTATCTCCACTCCATCTTCAATTCTAGTTGTTCCTTTTCACTCAAAGCTTAAGGACGATCTTGGGATAATGGAAGGTGTTTCTTTCACCATTAAATATGTGGAGGTTGAAGCTTTTAAGCTCAATTGAAGGAGGGTTTTATAACTTGAACCCTTAATATTGTTATTGGATTCAATTCCTTATCAATTGTTGATGTTTCCTTCATTTTCAGAATTTAATTTGGTTTATTGATGCAACCACCATGGAAATCACAGCAAACTTAGTGGGTTTGGAGCTTGATGACGATGACATCATCATAAGCACACACCTCCCTAAATATCTCTTGCAAACGGTTTCAAAAAAATGGTCCAAACGGTTTCATCAAACCGTTTGGAGACCAAACGGTTTCTAAACCGTTTGGAGGTTTGGACTCCAAACTGTTTAGAGGAGTTGACCATTTGGATGGGTAGACCGTTTGAGGTCAGTTCATATCATGTAATGATGATGGCTCACTGATTTCAATTGAATTAGCTCCACAATGTTAACCATTGATGGATCCTCAGTTTCAAAATCCTAAGTGATGGTTTCTTGATTATCAACCCTAGTTCAATTTGGTTAAAAACCCTAATTGAAGGTCCAATTGAAGGGTGATTCAGTGGTTCAATTGAAGAATAAATTGGTGGCACAATTGATAGTTGGTCCATGGATTGGAACCTTGAATTGGAACCTTGAATTGTTTAAGTGTTGAAGAACCTTTTTGGTCCATTCAGTTTTGAGAGGGTTTGGACCGAACGATCTTAAGACCGTTTGAGTCCAAACGGCCTCAAGACCATTTGGACCAAACGGTCTCAAGACCATTTGAGTCCAAACGGTCTCAAACCATTTGGAGACCCAATTCATTCGATTTCAATATGTTTGGTCTAAACGGTTTCAAGTGCTAGCTTTGCCAAACGGTTTCAAACCATTTGAACTTTTTTTTAGTCAAGACCGTTTGAGGTCTAAGTGACCAAGACCTTTTGAGGTTCAAATTGGTTAAACCATTTGGACACCTAATATGATCAAAGGTCAAATAGCTACTTGATTATGAATGATTGGATCAATGATGATTATGAAGGTTAACCCTAACTATGTATACTTAATTGAAGAGTTGACCTAGATCAATCTTGGAGTAATTAACATCCTAGAGAGGATGAGAGGGAGAGAGAATGGGAGAGATGATTGCTTACATAATAAGCTCTAATTCTCTCATTATGAATAAATGTGTAGTCAAGGTTTGATCCATAATATGAGATCATGAAATCCTCATTGAAAAGATTGATGTACCTTGAACCTAATTTAGGACAAGGCTATGTGAAACCCTAATTGAGGGCAAAGCTGAGTGAAACCATAATCTAGGGTGATGATGTAACCCTAACTTAGTGTAATAATGTAAGAAACCCTAATTTGGGTAATGAGGTAGGTGAAACCCTACTTGGATGTTAATGGTAAACCTTAATCCTTAAGATGGGGTAAAGGTGCATGAAACCCTAATATAGGGTAGTGCTACTAATGTTATGTGAAGCCCTATCCATATGTGATGTGTTGTGAAATCTTAATTTCACATAATACTAGGTGAAACCCTGATATAAAAGGATGATTATGTGAAACTCTATTGAAGAATAATACAATGTGAAATCCATATAATGTATGGAAAATGCTATGTGAATCCTCAAATTATAAATATGGAGAACCATATTCCTAATAATGGAATAGTGATTAATGTATTGAAAAATGTAATACCTAGATGCGTTGATAATGGATATCCGTACAATAATAATTCCTAATTCAAGGATAAGACCATATCATTGGCAATGGTTGTATATTCTAAACAGGTGGATTATGACCAATAAATTACATGATGAATGTGATGAACTGGTACATAAAATATTAGGATGGGGAATATCCTAATATAAGCTAAGTGGATGAACTCAAGTAAGATGAAGGTGTTAAGGGAAGTGATACATCAAGATATGATAGATATCACATCCAACACCCAAATATTGATATACCTTGATGTGTTTTAAGTCCAATATAATTGGATGAGTAACACATGAGATGTGTCATGTCAATTGTTACATTGAGATGTAATGCACCTTGTTGAATGTAAGGTAACATGCCTTATGAAAAGGTTAATCCAAACCTGTAAACTATGATGTGACCATATTCTGGTAAAGATAAGAGAGAAACTCATATTGTGTGTTGATAATTCATTTAATGATGAATGATGAGAATAAATAAGTATGATTGAATACTTATGTTATCCATATTTATTCCTAGCTATGTGAAGCAATGAAATAGGACTTGATCATTAATAAAATGATCTTGAGAACTTATATGGTTATTTATGTGAAACCCTAATACAAGGTAATGCTATGTGAAACCCTAAAATAGGGTAATGCTATGTGAAACCCTAATACAGGAAGGTGCTATGTGAAGTCTTAACACAGAGTAATCCTATGTGAAGTTCAAATACATATTGATGAATTATAAATCTAATAAGAAAAAACCTTGTGTTGCATGGTACTGATATATGATTTGTTATCATGAGTATTAATCATGCAAGAATATTGAGATGTTGAGCATAGCCAGGTATGGAATATGATGCTTTGTATATTGGAACTGTTTATGGGCTTTATAAGCCATAATATGTCTTATTGCCTATTAAGGGGTAATAAGAGGTGATATGAGCTTTGTGAACTATGTGCAATGCTTTGTGTAGCAAGAATCATAATGTCCTTGGTCAGATTACTTGAAGGTATTAAGTTACCTAATAAGTGGTAATAAGTACTCTATGATGAGTTAAGAGTTCAAATATCCATATTCTATAATCATGATGATGAACTTGTTAAGAAATGGAATTGTACTTGATGAGCTGAGGGATTAAGATCCCTATACTTTGTGAAAAGAGTATGGCTACAAGCCATAACTCCACAAAGACAATGCCATACATTGGCTCTATGATCTAAGCCTAAAGAGAGTATATGCTGCAGTTATAACCCCACAATGATCAAATGTTATACATGTTCTTTATATTCCTTAAATGGATAAGTGACATGATGTTCTGTCAAGTTATAGCTGCAATGCTTTAGATAGGAATAATGTCCTAATTTGTTAGACAATGAAGTAACTGCTGTCAAAAAATTATGATTCCTGTGTTCAATTTATTCTTATTAAACTGCAATAATAATGTTTCTGGCGGAGAGTTATAACTCTCACTGGGGAAATTTACAATTGTCTCACCCTTGTGGAAACCACATTTTTAGGTGGACGCTGACGAGGAGGCAAGAATCCTTCAGTAGGAGAAGGACAACAGCAGCAGCAGGGACAGTAGTGAAGTCTCAGGTGGAGACACTGGCTGATATGCCTTGTGTAGATATACATAGAGTCCTATGTGTCATCTCTGTACTCTCAGGACCTCAGAGTAGTAGTTAGTGCTTTCGAGATTTTGGCTCAGTGCCTCGAGATTCTATACTGCATGTGTTTAGTTTATCAGAGCAGTTGATGCTTGTAATCTTCAAAAAGAGATGATACAGGACATGTACCTTTAAACCAGAATGTAAATGTGTTACTTTGGTTCTATGTGAGAAAGTTTCCTTTGATGGATCTTTTGGGAAAAAGGTTTTAATTTTTTGTGATTTTCGGTAATCCGCTACTTAGTGAACGCTTCCGCATTAGTTAATCATGTTTTTGTGAGTTGGATGCTACAACAAGGGTCAAGGTCCTTACATATAAGGTGTGAACTAGTCACATCATCACCACATGATACTTGTAGCACTACCATTCACAAGGCCATCACCAATGTCACATCATTGTGGGGTATCAATCCCTTAAACATATCACTAGAGGATATCACCTCCCAATAGGCATCAAGCCTTCACTAGGTCATAAAACCCATCACATCAATAGGGTCTCATCATATCTCATCAATGCTTATAGCTAACACCATGTATCATAATATAATCACCATAGCAAACACAAGCCATGGCATTCATTTCACCTACAAGGTTAGGGGCTCATAAACAAGAGAGATTAAACATGACTTGCATGGAGAGAAAATGGGTTATATACCAAAGGAGGAGGGAGGTAGGGTGAGGGGTGAGGTGTCAATGCCTAAAGGCACTAAAGGGACACTTGTCCATACAAGAAACCAACATGCAACCACTTAAAACATGCATGCACGATGTGATGATACAACCAATGTTGGGTCTCGACCACTTAGGTCCTCAACACTTGGTTTCACTCACAACACCTCAAGGAAATCAAAACAAGGTCATCCAAGCACCATTTGGTTGAGACAAAACCACCTAGAGAAGTTGTCTCGGTAGATACACTCACGAGGCATCCCACTACTATAGAAATGACGTCACATTTTGAGGCATCAGTTGTATTCCAAAATCTGACGCCTAAAACCTACAATGTCGACTGAAAACACAAATTGACATCTATATGTGAAGACCGACTGATTTTCATAAGACACGGGTATCGCTTTTTATTTAGCGTTGGTTGCGCAATAAGAAACTGACATCTAAAATCACCCGCCAAATCCAATTTTTCCAGTACAAAAAAATTACCTCCAAAATTTCACATATGGTGTCGATTGTGGACCAAGTAACCGACGACTAAAGGTTTTTCGTGAGATAGAAATCGGCCCCATTTTTTTCATCGGTTTTCTTACAATAACCGACGTAGATGTGTTTTCGCGTGCTGTGCCCATGAAAATTTTACCCCCAAATTGCCCAATTGGTGTCGGTTGTTGACCAAGTAACTGATGACTATGGTTGTAATTCAAGAACATTTTTTTGTCGACATATGTAGATAGACATCAGTTTTTCTAGTTGAAAACGACGACTATAATTGAACATAGGTGTCAGTTTTTTGTGGTGATCGACGCTTGGTGAATATAGGTGTCGATTTTTATTAATAATCGACATCGATATTTTACTTAATAGCACACATGCGGCTGCACGATCCAGACTCTCTGTTTCATTGCATCGTTGACTGTTTGAGTACCTAGGTCTCTGGTGGTTCCCGTCGCCACCGACTGTGTTGCTGCCGCTGTAGAGCTGCTACCGCTACTGCTACTATCGTTCGACTGAGCTGCTCCTCTTTTTCCTCCATGAGCTCACTGTCGACATGTACATTTTCTTCTACTCTTCTCCCTATTCAAACATCCTCCTACTCTTCTTCTTCCTGCTCCTCTTCTTCCTCCACTGTCTTCCTGGCCTGTGTTCCCCTTCTGTCACACCCACAGGTCGATTGGAGGTGGTTGCCGCTGCCTATGGTCATCCTACTCTTCTTCTTCTTGCGCCCATGGCCTTGACGTCGGAGGTGGATGTCGCTGCTTGTTCCAGAACAAGGGAGGTGGTTGAACCCTACTCCAGCACTGACAGTGATGAAGAGGACCTCTTCTTCTTCATGCTCCTCTTCTTCCTCCACTCGTCTTCCTGCAATCTTTCTCCTCTCTTCTTCCTCCACTCTTCTTCCCTGTTAATTCTTCCTACTCCTCTAAAATCGATGCTTATTGACACCTAATTAATTCATTATAATAGAATTACGTTGATGTGCTTGTGCTCTTGGGCTGAATTGAGTTGATGTGTCATCCATTTGCGTTGTTGACTTGCATATATTTGTTCTTCAGCCTTCAAGTGAGGTATAATCTCACTCTCCCAATGTGCCATTAGGCTTCATTTTGA
Organism: Alisma plantago-aquatica; assembly: GCA_963693085.1. NCBI lineage: Eukaryota > Viridiplantae > Streptophyta > Magnoliopsida > Alismatales > Alismataceae > Alisma > Alisma plantago-aquatica. The sequence goes on along the minus strand of OY856410.1, from coordinate 1,512,426,343 downwards.
TTCAAATCTTGTGCTTGCATATATTTGTGCTTCTAATCCTCATACTTGACCTAATTCAGTAAATTTTGATGCATGTTGAAATAAGATTCAAACTTGTCCATTCTAGCATCCTAATTTGATTTGATTATGTGCTTTGAACCTTGAAACATGCGTGTTAAAGATACATTGATGTTGAATCTCAAACTTAACTCGCATATGGGTCTTCTATTTCTAAAATGATTATGTGAACTCCTAAATCAGTAACATATATTATTCTTTGTGTACCCAAATACCTTGTGAAGCATGTATGTGCCCTAAGGTGATTAAATGCCTAAATCTTGACTTGAAATATGACCTAGTATGTATGTTGATATATGAAGCTCTAGTCTCTTGAAAGTCTTGCCCTAATGACCACCCCTACTGTGTAATGATCTCCAATCAGTATCTTGATATTTTTGATGACACATAAAACCTAGGATATGAATGATGAAACTATGATCATATATATAGTAATGAAAACATATATACATGTATTTTGTTGGCCTAGAAACCCGTCCAAGATTTACTCAATAAGAGTAAATCTTGGATAGTCCTCAGTTTGGGACTGTTCTTGAACACTTAATCTCACTTAGGATGTAAGTGTATAATGTGTATTGGGTTTTCAAGAAAATTTCGGCAGCATTTCCCCACTGTTCTCTAAGTACATATGTACTTGGAGAATAGTGGGGAAATGTTGCCGAAATTTTCTTGAAAACCCAATACACATTATACACTTACTTGTGAGATTAAATGTTCAAGAATGGGATAGGTGGTACACATTTATTATATATAAGACCTTAAACCCTAAACTTTTAACCATAAACCCTAATCTTTTAACCCTAGACCCTAATCTTTTAACCCTAAACCCTAATATATACTTGTTTTCTCTTTTATCATAGAATGGATACACCATGGATGTCCATTCCAAATCGCTGCACCCCAGAGTTTATTTCTGGTCTTGATCAGTTTATTAGATTTGTTGAGGAACATAGGAAACAACCTGGAGATAGGTTCTACTGTCCATGTAGGCATTGCGGTAACAACTTGAAAGTCAGCACTGGTGACGAAATTAAAAGTCATGTCATGTGAAATGGGATTGTACAAGGCTATATAGAATGGCACTGGCATGGAGAGATTTCAAACCTGAAATCAGTGGATGTCAATAGCAGTGCTTATGTGGAAGAAGAAATTGCCTCCGATGACGTAGATGTGAACGAACCAGTTCTAGTAGACATCGTTGATGCGATGATGGATAGTTGTGGGGTAGAGCACACCGATCCACCTCCCATGTTTAGAAACATTGTGCATGCTGTTGAGATACCGTTATACATAGGTTTTACTAAGTTTGTGAAGCTTAGCGTTGTGTTGAGATTGTATAAGATGAAAGCTAACAATAGATGGAGTGAAAAAAGCTTCACGTCATTATTGTCTTTTTTGAAAGACGTTCTTCCTGAAGGAAATGAGCTACCAATATCAACATACCAGTTAAAGAAATTGTTGTGCCCAATGGCAATGGAGGCCAAGAAGATACACGCATGCCCGAATGATTGTGTATTATTTCAAAAGGACTATGTGGATTTGAAAGATGGTCCAAAATGTGGTGCGTAAAGGTATAAATTGACGACTTCGGGGGAGTCCAAAACTGGTTCTCCTACCAAGGTGATGTGATATCTACCTATAATATCACAATTTCAACACTTGTTTTCCAATCCGATAGATGCGAAGAATTTGAGGTGGCATGTAGATGTTAAGAAAAATAATGACGGGATCCTACGACATGCGTATGATTCCCCACAGTGGAAGAAGATTGATTTATTGTACCCTAAATTTGGTGAAGAAGTCAGGAATCTAATACTTAGGCTTTGTACAGATGGGATGAATCTGTACGGGACATTGAGCAGCCAATACATCACTTGGCCAGTTATGCTTGCTATATACAATCTTCCTCCCTGGTTGTGTATGAAAAATAAGTACATTATGTTGTCGTTGTTGATATCAGGCCCTAAACAACTTGTAAATGATATTGACATTTATCTTGAACCTCTGATTGATGACTTAAAGATACTTTGGGGTGAAGGTGTGATGACCTATGATGCTTCACGAAGAGAGACATTTTGTTTGCACGCTATGTTGTTTTGCACTGTTAATGACTTTCTAGCATATGGGAATTTGTCTGGATATAGTGTCAAAGGATTTGAAGCGTGTCCTATATGTGAAGAGAACACTAATTCAATACGACTAAAACATGGTGGCATGACTGTATATCTTATTCATCGAAGGTTTCTTCCAAAATTCCATCCGTATTGTAGGTTGCGCAAAGCATTCAATGGACGGAATGAGGAACAGAGTGCACCTAAACCTATATCATGGGACGATGTTTATGAAAGAGTAAAAGTATATATATATATATATATATATATATATATATATATATATATATATATATATATATATTTCCTTATTGGAGTTCTTTGGCAGTCAAGCATTGTATCGATGTCATGCACGTTGAGAAAAATGTCTGTGATAGCGTCATTGGTGCTCTGTTGAATATACCAGGTAAGACTAAAGATGGGATAAAATCCAGAATGGACCTACGTGAAATGGGAATAAGGACAAAATTAATAGAAGTAGTAAGTAGTGATTGGAGAACATACTTACATATCGCTTGTTACACATTGTCTAGAAAGGAGAAGAAAGCTTTTTGTGAATGTTTGGTAAATGTTAAGGTGTCACAGGGTTACTCATCCAACATTCGTAGATTGGCATCAATGAAAGATATGAAGTTGATAGGTCTTAAATCTCATGATTGTCACACTCTAATGCAATAAATATTGTCCATGTCAATTCGATCTATATTTCCGAAGCATGTAAGGTTTGCAATCACCAGACTTTGTTTCTTTTTCAACAGTCTGTGCAGCAAAGTTATTGACCCTGATACTCTCGATAAATTGCAAAGAGAAGTGGTTGTTACCCTATGTCATCTTGAGATGTATTTTCCTCCTTCCTTCTTTGATATCATGGTACATCTTGTTGTCCACTTGACTAGGAAAGTGAAAATGTTGGGACCAATTTTCTTTCATTGGATGTATCCCTTTGAATGATACATGAGCATTTTTAAAGGTGATGTTCGACGTTGTTATTGGCCTGAAGGGAGTATTATTGAGGGTTATGTGGCGAGAGAGGTTATGGATTTTTGCAATGACTTTCTGAGTGGTAATGACGCTCATGTTAATTACAAGAATATTGAGGAGTATTTTGATAAAGGAATTTTGGGATCATGGATGAAAGTAATCAACTGTGAGCAGTTGGAACAAGGTCACTTGTATATTTTACACAACATCGACGAAGTGAGTGTTTATATCGAGGAACATACCAATTTCATCAAGAGACAATATCCTCGAGCCAATTCAATGTGGCTTTCTAGAGAGCATAACAAGACATTTATTAAGTGGTTTGAAGATAAAGTCTTATATCAACTATCTCAAACACCAAAAAATCTTACTGAAACTATCAAATGACTTGCTTTTAAACCAAAGTTGAATGTTATGTCTTATGAAGGGTTTGACATAAATCGATTCTCATCAAGATGATAAGAGTGTCGTCCAAAATAGTGGGGTCACCCTTCAAGTGTCTTCATTGTTTTTTGCAAGTGCAAAGGATAAGAGTCCACGTGAAGCTAAAATGTCATATTACAATGTCATTGAAGACATATGGGAGTTTGACTACGTAGATTTTAGAATTCTGCTCTTTAAATGTAATTGGGTTGATAACACCAAAGGAGTTATAGTGGATGAATTAGGTTTCACATTAGTGAACTTTGAAAAGATTGGTTAGAAGGGTTAACCATTCATATTGGCATCACAGGTGAAACAAGTATTTTATATCGATGATCCTGCAAATGATAAATGGTCGGTTGTTCTTCATGGTAAAAGACAGTTCATTGAAGATCCTATAGATAAAGAAGAGTACTAAGATAAGTATGATGACTCCAGTCCAATCTCAGTTGGGTTGCCAACACCACCAAATATTGAAGCTAATGATGGATCACAATATTAGAGGCATGCATGTTTATATTTTTTATATGTTTTATTTTTCTAAATGTGAACTTTACAATGTTTTATTATCTTCTAGTTATGTCAAATGCTAAATGTTTGATTTTTTAATGATACTTTCTGATGGTTGAGCATGAGCATGATGACCGTGATGATGATTACCGTAAGGGTGAGGATATCAATGCACCGCCTCACAATGTAAGTTTTAAAAATATATCCTATATTTCTATCTATATGTCCATTTATAGTTATATCCTCTAAGTGTGTTTATTTTGTCAAATTTTAGGTTGATGATGTACCCCCTGAAGAACTTGGGGCACTTCATTAGCAACAAATTTTTTTGAAAAAGTGAGGGGCATCACTATGATGAACAAGTTACTACAACAAAGGGGCAATGGACCCAAACTGGATGTGGATTTTGATCATGCAGGAAATCCAGTTGGAGTAAATTGCAACTCATTTATTCAATATCTTGGGGTTCTTACTCATAGCCATTGTAGTCCTAATGTAGAATCTTGGCATAAAGTTCCTAAGGGGAAGAAATACTTAGTATGGAAGGAACTATGTGTGAGTTATTATTATTTATAATTCTATTTTGTAGATTACTAATTTTTAGGATACTAGTTAATAGCAATTCTATTTTGTAGAGTATTTTTGAACTGGATGAAAAGTTGCATCGTAAATGCATGATGCAACGTTGTGGGAGGGTCCTAAGGAACTATAGAACAAATCTCACCTGAGATTACATACGAGATGCTGAGAAGAGGAAGAAGCCAGCCACTGAGCAATGGAACTACCTGGACCCCAATTACTGGGAGGAGTTTGTTACCAAAAGAAAAACTAATGATTTCAAGGTATTAAGCGCCACTCCCAATTTAATTAATATACATTCTTATGTATTCACCTATTCAAGATTAACCTTTAGTGTTACTAACCAAATCAATGTGCTTACTAACAAGGCTATCAGTGATGCTCAAAAAGCAAGGCGCGCACTAAATGTGCATGACCACACGATGGGTCCAAAAGGCTATGCAGGCGTTCGCCAAAGACTACAGGCTGAGTCTACTGCTCAGTCTGTTACTACTCAAGAGACTGTAGAGTCCTCTACTATTGGTCATGCACCTCTGCCTCGCCATGCTATGTGGATAGCTGGGAAGCAAAACAAGAAAGGAGATATAACCAAGCACACAACTGCTGAGGTGACTGCAAAAATGGTAAAATTCAACTCTTAGAGCAATCAATATTGATTATTTTTATGTTTACGTCCCAATTTCTATCGATGGCAATTAGCGGGAGCTTCACGAGCAAAATAAGGAAGGCAAGTTCATCCCTGAGGGCACAAGGGATGAATTGACAGTTGCTCTTGGTAACCCAGAGCATCCTGGACGTGTTAGGGGTGCAGGCGCTGGTGTGGACATAAAAACATTCTTTGGGCCATCACAGTGCAAACCTGTCCCAAAAGTGGGATTACCAAATGTTGAGGTAACCTATTCTTTTTTTAGAATGTCATTGCGAAAGGAATTCAATAATTAAAAGCTAGTGTTTCTTTTATCGATGTATAGGTAGATGAGTTAATTAATAAGAGAAGCCAAGAAGCAATGGTGAAGTGGTAGGCATCTCAGACTACCACTCAGACAGTACCTGTGGCGTGCCACTCTTCTCCTAATGCAGAGGTTAGGAGTAATCTTGTAGACCCACCTAGCACGTCCGCTGTAAGTATTTTTATGACATAATAGCTAGTCTTTTCAAGATTATATGTTTATGTATATATGTATATAACATTCTTTACATAAATTTGTAGGGGTTGAAGCCATGCCGTCTAAGAAGTCAAGAATATATCGTTACATAGGCCGAGGCTTACCCACCCCTTCCAGGGGACATGCTTCATGGGACTCCAGTACCAGATGGTGCAATTCATGTGAGCCCGATACATGTACTCCCCGATTGGAGGGATCTTCCATTTCCATATTCCCACCCAGATTCTGAAATGCTTGGTGAGGCAGAAGACAGAGTGATATTGCGGCCCAAAGTGGATGTCGTCTATACTAATATTGTATGGTAAATTTACATTACATTAATTTGTTAGTGTGTATATATGAGTCAATTGATCTGAAATTATATATACATGTCAAAAGGAAGACATCTGCTACATCTCAGCCTCCACCTCCACCTCCTGAAGTACCAAGTTGGATTCCAAGGGACCTAGACGCCTTGTTAGGTCCTAATTGTAGGGGTATGGCAGTATGGATAGGCAAACATGATCCAAATTGTCCTATAAATGTCTCTTTTCTGGAGGATGCTACAGGTCAATCATACGATAACAATCTATTTATACAAGATATTTTGGAGTTGTTTCGTTATGACTGGCTGAATACATCTATGATAGATCTATGGATATGGTGAGATCTTGTTTATACATCCATATACCTTGTTTTATATATGGTGATCTGGTTTCTTATATATTAATGCATATGTAATACATGTTTTGCAGCCACTTACACATGATATGTACAGATTTTTCATTTTCCCATGTGGGATTTTTGGTTCCATCTTTGATTAGTCTTGTAGATAAAGACCCTTCATCAGTTACTTCATACTGCTCTGCTGCTTTTAAATATTTTGGTAAAAAAGAAGAAGATGGTGATAATAGCTCCATTCAATGTTGAGTAAGTTTACTTTGCTTATAATTTGGACTTAAGAAAATTACATTTTTATTGTGGATTTTGAGTTATTCATTTTTAACTTTCTTACCTCTAGTGGTAGGCATTGAGAGTTACTAGTTATTGTCCCAAGATGTTCACTGTCTATTATCTAGATCTTGTGGGGAAGGAATTGAATACATTATATGGACACACAATGAAAAGGCCATTATTCATGTGAGAAATATTTCATATTTTTATATGTTAACATATGTTATTACGTTACTATTTAATTATACAATTTAATGTGTTACATTAACATGTATGGCTTTACATGAGTTCAAAAAACTGGAGGAAAGGTCCCCAAGAAAAAGAAACATCCAGTAATTTGGGAGAATGTGAAAGTAATTTCCCGACTCTCATGTATGCATTATTTATGTGAACTATGCTTATTTGTATTTTTGAATATTTTGTATGTTTCAATTTATAGTGTGCTATACAAGACAACGACTGGGAATGTGCATACTACGTGATGTGATTTATGGACCTAATTATCAAACATGCTGCAATGGAAATCGATACCACACATCAGGTATTATATATAGTCTCATTAGATAATATGAAATATATCAATCTTATTATATATTATTAATTATATATATACATCATTCTCTTTGCAGGTGTTTAAAACTGACTTCACTACATGTCAAAAGTTATTAGATGTACATACTCCCTATATGATGGAATACTTAAATGATGTAAGAGAACAATGGGCAAAAGCCCTACAAGTAGTGGGAATTTTTAAATATGATTGGGATACTGATGGCGATAATGACAATGATGAATAAAGAATGGTATTTCTATACTTTGTTCTCATAATTATTTTTATGTGAATGTGAATGAATTTTTATGAATTGTCATATGTGTGAATGTGAAGATGATCAATACATGAATATTTCTACATGTGTCTGAATGTGAAAAGAGATGAAATGAATGGAACTGCAGGTTGCTAAATGTGTGTGAAAATGGAGGAAATTTGAAATGGAACTATTGGTTTCTACATGTGTGATGAAAAATAATATGAATTAAATGTGCTTATACATGTGTGTGATCATAAATTGTTGTCCATCTTGTTAGTTTTGCAGTTTTGTGGCCTGTTGTTGGTTGATATCAATGGATGTTGTAAACCTGCAGTTCAAAACTGAACTGCAAGTTCTGCATCCTGCTGACCAGCCATACAACATGCTTGCAAACTGATAAGAAAAAAATCAGAACATAGACATCGGTTATTAGTATACAATCGACAACAAAGACATACAATGTCGGTTATTAGTAAAAAAATGATGTCTATGTGGCTAGGTACCACGACTGTGCTGGGAAGAATGGTCATGGTGGGGTCTTCATGGCACTAGGGATATAGTGTCGGTTATATATAAAAGTCGACGACGATGGTGCCCTTGCTGACACATTTTATTGGTGGCGGGAAGGGTTATAACATCGGTTTTTGTGAAACATTGAAGTCTTTGACCTTGATATAATGTTAGTTTTATTAAATAATCGACGCCTATAGTGCCCTTGCTGGTATGTTTTTTTAGTGGCGGGAAGGGTTATGGCGTCGGTGTTAAAACTGACGCTGAAGGTTTCGACTTTTAGCGGCGCCCACTTGGGTGTCTCTTTGAAACCGATGCAAAAGGCCTTAAATAACTAACACTAAAGGTTGGTTCTATACTAGTGTCCCCTCAAGGTCAAGACAAGGATCAAGGCACTCAACAAAGCACACATGGTCGAGACACTCAAAACCCTAGAAACCCTAATCACCTCTAGTGATGCCACCATTCATCCAAGGCTCAACCAAGGCACCCCAAAGCATCACATTCTATATCATGATGCCAAGGAAGGGAAGGTACACACTAGGTGTGGCAAATTGCAAGATAACCCTCTCATATGGGTAAATTGCAATTTGGCCCAAAACAAGCACATAAACCTCAAACATCATCCAAACAAGCTCAAATTGGAAACTTGAGCTTTTCACAAGCTCTAATAACATCTCAAAGGATTAGAGCAAGGTTATAAGCTTTTAATCAAGCCAAAACAAATAGGGTTATACCAAAACACAGGTCAATGGTCTTACAATATTGGCTCCCGAAAGATGAGGGAAAAAGTCCCATAAAGTAAATTCTCCAACTTCAAAAATTTCTACTTTGATCCAATCAGCAATAGGGATCTCATTCCTTTTTTTTATATTTCATGTTATTTGGCATGCATCACAAACCTTCACATAGGCTTGTGAATCTTAGTGAATGGATGGCCAACAGAAGTATGAATGTAGAACTTTCATTGCCATCTTCTGGCTCCCAGATCCTCCATATGGATATGTATGTCACTTCTTGATAATAGATTGAGGCTCATCTTATGAAGTACATCTTATGTATATATTGTTAGGCAGTTATTAAAAAGTAGTCTATCATCCCAACAATAATTTTTCAGGTCATCAAAAAACTTCTTCTTCTGGTTATATGTTAGTAACTACTGACATGCCAAATAATTACAAAAAAAATCATACCAGGGAGTGACTGGGTCATCTAATCTTACAACCATCAAAGACTCATGTCTGTATGATTCATGTATTGGCATAGAGACATTATCCTCAATGCAGATCTTGGAAAGGTGGTCTGCTACAACATTCTTTGACCCTTACTTATCTATAATTTTGTGATCGAATTCTTAAAGCAATAGAGACATTTGTAAGAGGTGAGGCTTGGAATCTTTTTTTCCATTAAATATTTTATGGAACCATGGTCAGTATAGACAATAGATTTTTCCTCCAAGCAGGTATGAACGAAACTTGTCGAAAGCACATATGACTTCTAACATCTATTTTTCAGTTGGTGTGTAATTTTCCTGCATTTTGTCCAATGTTTTACTGGTATAGTAAATTACATGATGATTTTTATCTTTCATTTGCTCGAGAACTTCCCCATCGGCAAAATCCATAGTGTATCACATCAACTCGAGAGGGAGATCACAATCAGGGTCTTGCATGATGGGTGTTGATGTAAGTGTGGTCTTCAAAGTGTGTAAAGCTTTCAAAAAATCTTTGTAAAAAATGAAAGGAGTTTCTTTCACAAAAAATCTTGATAGTGGTTTGAGGATTTTTTAGAAATCCTTAATAAATATCCTGTAAGAACTTGCATAGCCTAGGAATCTCCTTACGTATGTGACTAAGGAAGGAGGTGGTAGCTTATGGAGCTAGGATTTACACCAAAAGATTTCTCTTCCGATGGAAGTCCTAATGTGCACCAACAACCCTAGGGAGTTGATGTTCTCTCTAAGTTTACCTAGAACTGGTGCTAGATAAAAGCTCCAACCCCACAAGAGTTTGGAAGCCTTATCATAGTACAGATTTAGGATTGAACCCAAAGGACAACATTAAGAATCTGAGTGTCTCTGTCTCGTTTCATCTCGATCTAAGTTAATCATCTATGACCAAAAGTTTAATTTGAGTTATTTAACCTAGAACATGCAAAAGTAAAGGCAAGTATAAAAACTTAGTTAAGGTTTAAAATCTAAGGTTAGAAAATGATGATGAATCACTGGGGTGATGTGGATGTTTGCCGCCACTACACATGCATTGTACATGTACCAATCATAGCAAGACCTGCAAGCAAGATACATGGATGTTGTACAATATTGATGTCTTGTGGGACAAGAGTATTGCACACATCCCTCACAGGTTGAGTAACTCTCATCTGGTACATATCTACGTGTCAATGAAGATATGGTCTCCGAAGAGAGAATCTTACTCAACCTCATGAAATGTGCATCGAAAAACTAACAAGCGAGCGATAATTACCAATTCGATTAGTATCCTTATAGACCATCCCTCTTTCAAGGACATAGCTATGAGAAACATGGGAGTGTTGCAACGTCAACCATCCCTAAATGAATGGTCAAGTACTTTGCACCACTTCCTCCGCAGAGTGTGTTCCTCGACCTATCAAGATCGCACTTTAGTACGTCAACTGATTCCATTTCATAGTACGAAAGTACAACGATGGAGGTGAGTTTACTCCACTTCTTAGGAAGCATTCCTAGATACCGAAATAGATGTGCGGTGGATACACACACCAAAAACCAACACTAAATCGGTATTCGATTCCTAAGAGTGGTAGTAGACAAACCACAATGAAAGACAATAGATGCATACAAGAACGCGGCCAACATTCAAGCATGTATGAAACAATTTAGTATTGAATCAAAAAGATAACATCTTTTGGTACAAATTACAAAGCACAGGCAGCGGGGCTAGTCCCTGCACCCCAGTGGATGAAACTACTCGCTCCTCATAGAGGGAGAAACAAAGAAAGAGAAGAGAGAGAAGGAAATCATCGTCGGAGCAGAAGAGTAGATCTGTGATAGCCCGGTGTAGATCGCCCCAGTCTTCGGGACTGCTCCAACTTGGTCGATGAAGTCTGTCTCTCCACCTCGATCCTCGTGTATACCTTCGGATTTGCAAGGGTGGAATGAGGTGGAATAATGGCGGAGAAGAGCTTGATGGAGATGAGATGGCGGTGGAGCAGCCTTGCGACCTCTCAGATCTGTTGTCCAATTCAGGACCCTTGCGGTTCTATTTATAGGCACTGGTCAGGTCCTCACATTTTTGGCATGAGAATACTTCAAACGATTTTGGGTCCAAACAGTCTTGGCTTCAAACAGTCTTGGATCCAAACGGTCTTGGCAACCGGTCTTCATCCAAACGGTCTTGTTGTCCAACCAGTCTGGAGTCTTAACGGTTTCGAGATCCAAACGGTCTTCATTTCCAAATGGTCTTGGGTCCAAATGGTCATGGCCCCAAATGGTCTTGACTTCCAAACGGTCTTGGATCCAAATGGTCTTGGATCCAAATGGTCTTTACTCCAAACGGTCTTGGGTCCAAACGGTCTTGGCAACCAGTCTTCATCCAAACGATCTTGATGTCCAATCAGTCTGGAGTCTTAATGGTTTCGGGATCCAAATGGTCTTCATTTCCAAACAATCTTGGGTCCAAACGGCCCCAAACGGTCTTGGCTCCAAACGATCTTGACTTCCAAATGGTCTTGGATCCAAACGGTCTTGGCTCCAAACAATCTTGACTTCCAAACGGTCTTGGCAACTGGTCTTCATCCAAACGGTCTTGCTGTCCAACCGATCTGGATTCTTAACGGTTTCGGGATCCAAACGGTCTTCATTTCCAAACGGTCTTGGGTCCAAATGGTCTTGAGACCGTGAGGCTTCACACGGTCTTGAGACCGTATGAATGGTAAAACTGGATGGATGGCCAAACTGCGAGGAGATGTAGATATGTTATCAGATGGATGAGAATGATCTGCAGAGAAGAAGGAAAGTGAGTAAAGGAGGATGAGATCAAATAAACTGAAAACTAGGGTAATTAGAACTAGTAATGCACTATTTACATTAAACTGAGGAGATACTTAGAGTAAACCAAAACAAGGGTAGATCAGTCGATATGAGGCACAAAATCCTTAGAATTGGTGACTGTGAGGATGAATATGGAGGATTCATCACCACACCGAACTTAAGCGTTGCTCATTCCGAGGAACGAAAAAGCCTAAGATAGTCGCCAAAATGCTCGTTCGTCTCGTAATTACCTCATCTTCGTGTAAATGTCAGAATTTTCGTGAAAATGAGAGAAAAGGCAAAACAAAATTAGGGCAAAAATGTCAGAAATCCGTTGAATTGATGACTGAGGATGAATATGGAGGATTCATCACCACACTGAACTTAAGTGTTGCTCATCCCGAGGAACGGAAAACTTAAAACAGTCTCCAATGAAATCATTCATCTCGTGATTGCCTCATCCTTATGTCATATCATAATTTTGTTTATGGCTCAGACTAATACAACATCAAGACTTTCTTAGATCACGTAATACATCTTGTGATATCCTTGTTTCTGAGTTCACTTCACTGGAGTATTTCCTTCTCACTTTTTGTTGTATTGGTCATGTCTAGAGGTTTTATGATACTTTGAAAAGACCCACATAATCAACAAACATGCATATGATCGTCACTAGTGTTTTCAAGTGAAAGGTTGAAATGGAGGTGATTGGGGTGCCAGTACGAAAGAGGAAGGGAAGAGGTTTGATCAAGAGATAAGAGTCTCTCCTCTGATTGACTCAAGACTCTTATTATTGGTAATTCATCAAGACACTTTGAATATTTTGTGCACAATACTGGTTGACTTAGCCTTACACTCGATTTTTTTCTAAAGGTAACTCAGAAGTGTGTGTAGGTTGGCTTAAGGCTTTTGGATAGCTTACCTCTTCCATAGGAGGTAAGGGGTCATTTTTGGAGCCTTAGGATCTCACCAAAAAGCACGACACATCTGCCTTTGTGAGGGCAGCTAATGTACCGACCGGATAAGACCTTTATCGGTAATCCTTATTCAGGGCACAACTCTCATGTTTTTATTCACACTCTGGCTTTTATCTCACTTGGCTTAGGAGAAATGGTATTTTTGGATTTTTGTAATTTTGGGCTGCCAGGCCTCTTTTTGGAATCAGGCTAGGTTTTTCACCAAGCTTGGTATGTGCACAATCATCATTGTATACTCTTTGAATCAAAATGAGAAGGTGATACGCCCCTGTTATGTATTGAGGGGTATGGAAGAAGTGGTAGTGGAAAAAGAGGTGTGGTGTATCACACCGAACTTAGAGTTCGGCAAAGGTATGGTTTACCACACCGAACTTAGAGTTTTCCAGAGATGTGGTTCACCACACCGAACTTAGAGTTCGGCAATGTTCTAGTTTTCACTAGAAAGGAGTGTGGCGTGCCACAACGAACTTAAAGATTTGGCATAATTAGTGAGTGGAGAGGTATGAAAATGAAGGAAGAAGTATAGAAGAGAGTTTGGATCATAATGTGGTTTGCTTAGCGATTCCATATGACGGGTTCCTTTTTCTCAAATAGTGACATGATAAAACTTCAAGTGAGAATTCCATACAGCTGATCCATTAATTAGTGAGAGGCATGATGCATTTGATCTATCTCAGTCTTATTGAAGCTTATCATCTTTTTCTATTAAGGATATGACATTAGTATTCACAGACTATACAAGATGAAATCATTTATCGGCTAGTTTTAAGCATTATTTTCTCATAGATTTGCAACGAAAAGAGGTGATGAACACATATTTGAAAAGCAAAAGCCGACTAGATAAAGGTTTTATTTTAAGAAGGCTATGAAAATGCGGAAAAGTTATGAAAAAGGAGATAGAATGGAGAAACAGAAAACAATAAAGATAGAGGGTGGAGTGAGAGACATACCACCCACCCTCCACCTTGAACTTATGAGTTTGCTCGTTTCTGAGAAAACACTAAGTTCGAGCTGGAGGGGAAGAGTTGCATAGCATTAACCAGGCGGTCCTCGTAATTGGAAGAAGGTCCCACGAAGATGTTTCATGAGGGTCAGAGCTGAGAGCGAGGAAGTGGCACGGACAACCTGTGGCAACTTGAACGAGTTTTCTGGATGACTTGGATGCACATTTCTTTCACCTCTTTGTCCATCCAGAAGAATTCAAAGACCTTCCCCCATCAGCGGGGGAGGTGGAATATATGTAGTAGAAACTGGGGGACTAGGTGAATAATCGAAGTCATGCCTATTTGTGTCCTCCAGTTGTGGCTCGCCCTCGAAGTTCAAGTAAAACTGCTTTCTTCAAAATCCAGAGCAGTTGATTGAGGGTCAGCCACTTGAACTTCCTCCTGTCTTGGATGAGGTGGCGGATCTGGTTCAGGCTTCATTTCTTCACTTGGCTTTTCTTGTGTAGGATATGGTAGCCAGGATGATGTTTCTTCATTAGAGGAGTTATTTTGAGAAGTATCATCATCTTTATCAATGTTGAAATTGATGAGAGCGTCATTCTTCTTTTCAAAATTTTGTTCACAATTTTCCTCGTAGAACATCCTTAATTCATCTAAGTAACTAGAAGAAGATTCGACTGGTAAAACAAACTCTTGCTCGGGTAAAGGAATCATGGGATTCCAGGGTAGAGGTTCCAATGATGTTTCTTCATGGGAGGGATTAGTCCATGACATAATGTTTTGAGGACTAGAATCTCCCGATGACTCTGTTTCTTCGATATTGGGACTAAAATACTACATTTATGAGTCAGGTTGTTGTTCCGATACTTATTCATAGTACTCCTCCGGTTCTATTAAGTGCTCGGGAAGAGTCACTATGGGAAGAATGAAACCTTGTGCAGGTAATGGAAGTATCTCATTCTCTTGAATATGTGGTAGCTCAGGAGGAGTTTCTCCATAGGGATGAGTTGCTATAAGAGGACAGGTTTGTGGATCGATGTCCTCCCACGAGTCTTTTTTGTCATTACAAGAGTCTACGTAAATATCGTAATCCATTCCAAAATCAAGAGATGGTTCATATTTCTCTTCATAGTGCACTACCAACTCATTCAAGTGACTAAAAGGAGATTCAATAGAAAGATCATGCTTTTGTTTGAGAACTGGCTCTGTCTGGACTTCTTGTAGAGGTGGTAGCTCTGGTGACATCATCTCATGGAAAGGATCGGTTATAGATTCATCATCTTGAGACCCATCCTCCTCCCATGATTCTTTTTCATCATCATGGTCAATGAGAATAGCATGATCCATTTTTGAATCAAGATTTTGATCAGTCTCATCCTCAAAGTTTGTTTCTAGATCAGCCAAATGATCAGAAATTTCTTCATAAGGACAAATCATATCATGTTCCAGTAATGGAGTTAGTTGAGTCTCTTGCATAAAAGATATCTCCTTATTCGAATCAGTCACATATTCCTCTGAGTCTGACTGTGAAGGAGTGTAGAGTTCTTGTGACATAGACCCTTCTTCTATGGACTTCATTGATGAAACAACTAAAGTTGAAGAGACTTTGTCATTTAGGGAGTCGATCATTGCTAATTGCTCCTCAATAGTTGGATCTGGGTCTATGAAGTCAGAAGGTAGGTAAGTGTTGAACTTTATCTCCAATTGATCTCCTGACTGTAGAGAATCCCCATATTGGCTACTCAATCTTTCATCTAAGAGCATAGTGCGGGAATCATTATTTGAGTCGGACCTTGGCTTAGAAAATGATTCTTTCTCTTTTGATGTTGTGGAGAAATCATCTTTGAGTTCAGTTATTAGCTCTGAGGATGATTCCTCACCCTGCACTGACGCTTGAAGATCATTGGAAGGCATATTCCACATGATTTCATAATCATCATCATAATCAACATGTGGACTAGGGATGTGCTTAATTGAAATTGGTGGTTGTTCTACATGTTGGTTAGAGGCGTTGATGAATTACGTAAGTTGATCAAGACCAGCTATCAACTTCTTGGTCGTGGCTGTCTGATCGGCTAGTTGTTGAGCCACCGACGTCTGTAAGGCATGTAGTTCTTCCATTAACGTACGTTGATCTCCATAAGAAGGCTCTTTGTTGCACCCGTTGGGTCGATGTTGATAATAGCTCTCCTCATCATAGTATTGATTTGCATTGTTTTCCAGGTTCCCTCCTACATTGTAGTATACGCCTTGAAATCCGCCATAGTTAGGTTCTTTGTAGCAGCCTCCAGGGTGATATGGATTATAACTTGCGCTATATCCATAGTTGTATGAAGAGGCTGCCTTGAGTTTCCCAACTATACGATTCACGATTACTTGACGTAGAGCCATCACGTAGTGAGGAGGGACGTTGAAGCAGAAAATTGATGCATGAGAATAGTCACCACATAGCTGACATCTAACGGTTGGTGGTGTTGACTGCTTCATTTTGAAAAGAGTTGGTACCTGAAATCAAAGAACGAGTTTATTAAGTTTGACCAACCACTTCAAATCCAAGAAGATGTGCAAGATTAAGTCCTTCACTTTTTTAGGTTTTTGAAAAGGAAATGAAAAACCCTAGAGAAACCTAAATCAGCACAGAATTCAAAAGAGACGATTCTTACACCGTTGTCCCCAGCAACGACGCCATTTTTTGATGGATCTAGGATTTACACCAAAAGATTGCTCTTCTGATGGAAGTCCTAATGTGCACCAAAAACCCTAGGGAGTTGATGTTCTCTCTAGGTTTACCTAGAATTGGTGCTAGATAAAAGCTCCAACCCCATAAGAGTGTGGAAGCCTTATCATAGTATAGATTTAGGATTGAACCCAAAGGACAACGTTAAGAATCTGAGTGTCTTTATCTCATTTCGTCTCGATCTAAGTTAATCATCTATGGCCAAACGTTTGATTTGAGCTATTTAACCTAGAACATGCAAAAGTAAAGGCAAATATAAAAACTTAGTTAATGTTTAAAATCTAAGGTTAGCAAATGATGATGAATCACTGGGGTGATGCGGATGTTCACCGCCACTACACATGCATTGTACATGTACCAATCATAGCAAGACCTACAAGCAAGATACATGGATGTTGTATAATATCGATGTCTTATGGGACAAGAGTATTGCACACATCCCTCACGGGTTGAATAACTCTCATCCGGTACATATCTATGTGTCAACGAAGATATGTAGTCTCTGAAGAGAGAATCTTACTCAACCTCGTGAAACGTGCATCGGAAAACTAACAAGCGAGCGATAATTACCAATTCGATTAGTATCCTTATAGACCATCCCTCTTTCGAGTACATAGCTACGAGAAACGTGGGAGTGTTGCAACGTCATCCATCCCTGAACGAATGGTCAAGTACTTTGCACCACTTCCTCCGCATAGTGTGTTCCTCGACCTATCAAGATTGCACTTTAGTACGTCAACTGATTCCATTTCATAGTACAAAAGTACAATGATGGAGGTGAGTTTACTCCACTCCTTAGCAAGCATTCCTAGATACCGAAACGGATTTGCGGTGGATACACACACCAAAAACCAACACTAAATCGATATTCGATTCCTAAGAGCGGTCGTAGACAAATCACAATAAAAGACAATAGATGCATGCATATAAGAACGCGGCCAACATTCAAGCATGTATGAAATGATTTAGTATTGAATCGAAAAGATAATATCTTTTGGTACAAATTACAAAGCACGGGCAGTGGGGCTAGTCCCCGCACCCCAGTGGATGGAACTACTCGCTCCTCATAGAGGGAGCAATAAAGAAAGAGAAGAGAGAGAAGGAAATCATCGTCGGAGCAGAAGAGTAGATCTATGACAGCCCGGTGTAGATCGCCCCAGTCTTCGGGACTGCTCCGACTTGGTCGAAGAAGTCCGTCTCTCGACCTCGATCCTCATGTCTACCTCAGGAATTGCAAGGGTGGAATGAGGTGGATTAATGGTGGAGAAGAGCTTGATGGAGATGAGATGGCGGTGGAGCAGCCTTGCGGCCTCTCGGATTTGATGTCCAATTGAGGACCCTTGTGGTTCTATTTATAGGCACTGGTCAGGTCCTCACGTTTTTGGCGTGAGAATACTTCAAACGATTTTGGGTCCAAACAGTCTTGGCTCCAAACGGTATTGGCTCCAAACAGTCTTGGATCCAAACGGTCTTGGGTCCAAATGGTCTTGGCAACCGGTCTTCATCCAAATGGTCTTGTTATCCAACCGGTCTGGAGTCTTAATGGTTTTGGGATCCAAACGGTCTTCATTTCCAAACGGTCTTGGGTCCAAATGGTCTTGGCCCCAAACGGTCTTGGCTTCAAACAGTCTTGACTTCCAAACGGTCTTGGATCCAAACGATCTTGACTCCAAACAATCTTGGATCCAAACGGTCTTGGGTCCAAACGGTCTTGACAACCAGTCTTCATCCAAGCGGTCTTGATGTCCAACTGGTCTGGAGTCTTAACGTTTTGGGATCCAAACGGTCTTCATTTCCAAACAGTCTTGGGTCCAAATGGTCTTAGCCCCAAATGGTCTTGGCTCCAAACAGTCTTGACTTCCAAACAGTCTTAGATCTAAACAGTCTTGGCTCCAAACGGTCTTGACTTCCAAATGGTCTTGGCTCCAAACGGTCTTGGATCCAAATGGTCTTGGGTCCAAACGGTCTTGGCAACCGATCTTCATCAAAACGGCCTTGTTGTCCAACCAATCTTGAGTTTTAAAAGTTTCGGGATCCAAACGGTTTTCATTTCCAAACGGTCTTGGGTCCAAATGGTCTTGAGACCGTGAGGCTTCACACAGTCTTGAGACTGTGTGATGTCACGCGGTCTTGAGACTGTATGAAGGGTAAAACCGGATGGATGGTCAAACTACGAGGAGATATAGATATGTTATCGGATGGATGAGAATGATCTACAGAGAAGAAGGAAAGTAAGTAAAGGAGGATGAGATCAAATAAACTGAAAACTAGGGTAATTAGAACTAGTAATGCACTGTTTACATTAAACTGAGGAGATACTTAGAGTAAACCAAACAAATGGTAGATCAGTCGATATGAGGCACAAAATCCCTAGAATTGGCGACTGTGAGGATGAATCTGGAGGATTCATCAGTAGCTTAGAAATTGATCCAGTCTTGCTTTTGTCTACTTCTGTTGCTACTTCAAAAACATTGCCTATGCCTTCAAATACCATGAATGACTCTTCTCACAGTTTAAAACTAATTTTTTTTCTTTGCATATTTATAGAACTCGAGACACGTTGCTTAAGCAATCTTCAAAGGAGGTCCCAGATATAGATAAATTTTCCATGAAAACTACAATAATCTCTTCGCTAAAATTAAAGAATATAGCTAACATGCACCTTTGAAAGGTGACTGGGGCATTACAAAGTCCACATGGCATTTTATTTTTTTGGATTAATAAGAAAATTGCCCCTGTAGAAGCGCCACTTTTGTAACCCCCCAGACAGCGTAAACTCTCGGGCCCTGAGCACCCCACCCACCCGGGAACCGGTTAAAGCACATAGTTGGCCGACCTACGCGACGGGTACCATTTCGGAGGCGGCCACTGGGTATTGAACCCTGGTCCCTTCATGAGGGGACACCGTGCTGGACCACCTGAACCACTCCTCCCCGACCCACATGGCATTTTATGAAAACCATAAATGCCATAAAGACATGTGAATGTTGAAAAACCACTAGAGGGGGGTGAATAGGGCTTTATAATTATTTTAATAATAATTCAACCAAAGTAAGCAACCACAAAAATATTGGACAAGGGGACAAGGATTTAGAGTGGCTCCAACCTTAGCAAATACTAAGGCAGTCAATCCACTACCCGGTTGCTTACCCAACTGGGATTTTGAAAGTATTAAATTTTATTACCTCATAAGGATATTACATAAAATTACAATACTTTCACCAAACCTTTCGGACATGCTTCACCTTGAAGTAGTTGCACCAACCTTGAAGCAGCCTTCTTGAAGTAACTTCAAGCTCCCCCCTTGAAGTAGCTTCCTCTTGAAGTAGCTTCCCGTTGCAACATCCTTCTAGAAGTAGTCCAAAGTCCACCTTCTCCACCGAGAAGACCCTTCTCCACCTGAGAAGTCAAACCCTCTCCAATCCGTAGCCTCCAACCATAGGAGTAGCAAGGAGAGTACAAAAGATATAAAGGAACAAGAAGGAAAAATAGAAATTACAATACCACTTGTAGCACAAGGCTTGATTTACTATATCAAGCGTTTTGATCTCCTAACCAATGTATATGGAAGTGTAGGTGTTGTGGATAGGAGATGGTAGCCTATAGGACACGAATTTAGAGCAATGGAAATGTATAACCAATGTTGGAATTGCTCAATTGCTCACAAGAATGATTTGCCAATTGCAAGTATGAATGCTTAAGTGTAGCACAAGTGTACATTGGGTGTCCTATGGCTTATCCTATTTATAGGAATGACCTATGGATGATTAAGGACGTTCTAGACACTTTCTAGGGGGTTCTAAGTGCTCAACTAGCCGTTAGGTATCCATTAGTTGCACTAACAATGACTAGTTAATTAATTCTGAAAAATACAGACATAGACATTCTCGATCGAGGAATTGTCAACCGAGATCCCAGTCGGTCGAAGTTTTGTTGACCGAGGGACTGTCTGGAGTTAAGTGTATATAACGTTCTAATTCAACTCCCAACTACTTTGTCTGATGTGTCTAACGGCTAACTGGGTCATTCTCGGTCGAAGAGTTTGTCGACCGAGAGTGTCTCAGTCGAGAAGTTTGTTGACCGAGAATGACCATGTTTCAACATTTTAAATTAAGTACTATGTGTGCGTATGAGTGTGCAGATGTGACGCTATTTTAGGGGATGACCTATCTAAGTGTTGTGATTGGATAAGGAAGATCTAACGCTTGATTTACATGATGTCTAAGTACTTGTACATTATATATTTGTACAAGTTTTACAATTGATTACATTCATGAAATTAAGGCAATTTAGCATATAGATCTTCCAAATATTTGTCATCCATTTTATTCCTGCAACTTTCAAGTAGCACGTTAGATCAACAAGAATGAAATGTTTGTCATCATCGAAACAAAGGGATTATTCTAATGTCCAATTTAGCCAACAATCTCCCCCTTTTGAAGATGACAAGCTTTTCCTAAATATAAAGTAAGGAAATAAAAATCATATGAGTTTCATACCTGAAGTTTACCTTTTGTAGCCATTCTTGTTTTGCAAGTGGATGCTGGCCGAGACATTATGAAACTCATTTTATTTTATGTTTTTGTTTTTATATTATTTCTCCCCCTTTGTCATTTCAAAAAGATATCCAAGATAATCATTTAGTATGATTTTTTATTTCTCCCCCTTAATTTTATGCTATGCTCCCCCTTAAAGAGATATTCAATTTAAAATCAAGGGATTAATGCAAACCAATTTAGCCACAATTTATTTCTCAATCATTTGCAAAGGATGTTAAGCCTTGAAATGATATGAGTTCCTTTTAAGTTCATGGTATATGTGTATTGATTTCTCACCCATTTTACAAGGGATGTTAAGCCCAGAAAATGATATGAGAATCCTTTAAGCTTAGAGTACATGAAAAGTGTCTCTAACCAAATACACGGGATGTTAAGCTCTAATTTGTTTAGAGAATTCCATTAAGAACAAGATATATGTCATATTCATGAATATTGTAGATTTCTTTGTTTTCATAACCAAAACTACTTTTAAGGATACTAAGGGCATAACAAGCTTCAAATGATGTTTACAAAGTTTTGTAAGCTTCTTAAGCTTATAATCAAGATAGTTTGTGTGAGCTCCCCCTTAATTTTATAATCAAGATAATTTAAGGATTCTAAGGTCACAATCAATATTAGATCATAATAAGTTGACCTTTTATGAGAGTTCTACACTAAAATTATGTTTTCAATATGATAAACACATTTTGAATCAAGATACTAAGATTAAGTGCAGTAAAATGATGTACAAATAAGCATTTTGTCAAGCTTATTTTAGGTCGACCTTGACTTCGACCATAGCGCCCCTTGGTCAAGCTTGATTTCAACCAAGAGGCAATTTATGCATATTTTCAATTTGAACACTTATATGTGAAGTATAATTTCTGCAGATTTTCAATTTAAAATGCATTTGTGCCATGAAGTTTTTATTGTTTATGCAAAATGGCATCTTCACATGAGCTGAATCACAATGATAAAAAACAATATCCATTCATGGTTTGTATATATGGATCAAAGATTATTGTAGACAAACCAATGAAAACATAATGATTATGACACAATAATTATGATAGAAGAGTAGAAGTATATCCACAATACAATGATCAATATGGAAGCATGTAACTTCATGAAATACAATGATTATGACCATTTAACTTTTAATACACATGGTTCCTACATAGATAGACCAAGAAATACTTAGGATAAACCATGTGGACTATAATAAAATAGTAATTTCCTTGATTATACCAATCATGGTGCATAATTTTCAATTTTAAACCATGTAAACCAAAATAATCTCATTCATGATTCATGGATTTTCAATTTTAAGACAAACCATGAACATGCTTAATAAACTTTTTCAATCAATAAATAAGGTTTGTTAAAAAATCAGTCTTCATATAATACTTATGCAATATGTTTAAGGATTTCATATTCATAATGTTATACCTTAAATCATGATGCAAAAAGATCAATATGTCTTGTTTCAAAGATGGTCTCCAAGATTGATTTTGCATATTAAATCATTTATTAATAACAAATTGATACAAACTAAATTAATTGAAAAACAGGTTCAGTAGAACTTGATTCGGTCGAACTGTTTGTCGACCGAATTTATCTCGGTCGACTATTTCTCGGACGATAATGTTGATGTTTGTATAGGTTTTATCAGATATATTGTAAATTACAAAACAGTAACCTGCTCGGTCGACCATTTCTCGACTGAAAATGTTCTCGATCGAATAGTTTCTCGACCGAGAAAGTTTTTGTACTATTTAAGAATTGTTTTCAGTAATTGTTTCCAAGTAAAATAAGAATATGAAAGTTAAAGCTCGATTTAGTTGAGATATTTAAATATCAAAGCAACATTTAGGTTAAATCTCAACTAATCATATACATTTTGAGAATCCAAACTAAAACAAGTAGTTTAAGATGTATATTTGGAAATTTTAATTTCTTGGATTAACTTGGTGTCCTATTATGTTAAGTTGAGATAGACATAGATATATACAACTTAGAGTCTTTGGTCATATCTAAACTTAATTTTATCCATTTAGTTTGAGGGTTTTGGAACCCATACTAACTCAACATCATTTTTCTTATAGGGACATGAGAAAGAGTAATGTCCAAGACGCAAACAATAATGACAACATATGGAATCAACTTCATATCTCTTTCTATGATTTTGTTCTTGGTTGTTCTTGGGTACATATGTATGTTTGCCTTTAGGTACATACATAGATTGATTTTCTAGTGCTTGTGTCTTTCTCCAACTAGGTTTTTGATAAGATTTTCCTTTAGGATTATAACCTAGTCCTCTCCTTCCAATTTGATGATAAGAATATTTAAAATTTTATCAAGGGTATCATTGTTATTCAAACTACTAATCTTTTGTTGCAGCTTGACAATCTCATCCATTCTCTTATTGATGTCTAGCTTTGCTTGATCTAGATTACATAATAAGGAATCTCTTTCTTTCACAATAGTGTCATAATCTAGATGTGTACACAAAATAGGTTGTTTTTGAAGATCATTTAACTTTGCAAGTAATCCAACCTTTTCTTGAGATAGAAGATCGTAATTTGTTTCTAGAGTAAAAATCTTCACATTACAATCGCTTAGAGATGATTTCAAAGTATGATTTTCAGAAGTAATGCTATCCTTTTCAAATCCAAGATTATTTAATTTTGCATACAAATCTTCATTTTCAGATGTGATAGCAAGAAGTTTAGCATGTAACTCATCATTTGCTTTATTAGATTTCTTTAATTTCTTCTTACACTCAATATACTTATTATGTGTTTCTTCAAGGCTAGCAATTAGCTCTTCTTTTGATAAATCAAGAAGGCTTACCTCTTCTTCTTCTTCATTGATTGTAGCAATGAGGCAATTTTTGTGCACCTCTTCCTTCTTTTCTCTCCATGGACAACTAGTTGTTGTGTGGCTTGTTCCTAAGCACCAACTGCAACTTGTTGAAGATTGGTCCATGCTTTTTCTTTGTTTGCGGTTGTAGACACTACCACCCTTCATTCTTCAAGAATCGATTAGAGCTCCTTGAAGCCTGCTCTGATACCAATTGAAAAACCACTAGAGGGGGATGAATAGGGTTTTATAATTATTTTAATAATAATTCAACCAAAGCAAGCAACCACAAAAATATTGGACAAGGGGACAAGGATTTAGAGTGGTTCCAACCTTAGCAAATACTAAGGCAGTCAATCCACTACCCGGTTGCTTACCCAACCGGGATTTTGAAAGTACTAAATTTTTTTTTTGGAGTACGAGAGAACCACCCCCGCATAAGCACCACATTCGTGACCCCTCAGGCGGCGTAAACTCTCGGGTCCCTGGGCATCCCGTAAACCCATGAACCATTTAAAGCGCACAGTTGGCCGGCCTGCGCGACGGGTAAACACTTCAGAGGCAGACGCTGGGTATCGAACCCGGGTCCCTTCATGAGGGGGCATGTGCCCGAACCACCTGAACCACTCCCCCCCGGCTATTAAATTTTATTACCTCGCAAGGATATTACATAAAATTACAATACTTTCACCAAACCCTTCGGACAGCCTTCACCTTGAAGTAGTTGCACCAACCTTGAAGCAGCCTTCTTGAAGTAACTTCAAGCTCCCCCTTGAAGTAGCCTTCCTCTTGAAATAGCTTCCCATTGCAACAGCCTTCTAGAAGTAGTCCAAAGTCCACCTTCTCCACCGAGAAGACCCTTCTCCACCTGAGAAGTCAAACCCTCTCCAATCCAAAGGCTCCAACCCTAGGAGTAGCAAAGAGAGTACAAAAGATATAAATGAACAAGAAGGAAAAATAGAAATTACAATACCACTTGTAGCACAAGGCTTGATTTCCTATATCAAGCGTTTTGATCTCCTAACCAATGTATATGGAAGTGTAGGTGTTGTGGATAAGAGATGCTAGCCTATAGGACACGAATTTAGAGCAATGGAAATGTATAGCCAATGTTGGAATTGCTCAATTGCTCACAAGAATGATTTGCCAATTGCAAGTATGAATGCTTAAGTGTAGCACAAGTGTACATTGGGTGTCCTATGGCTTGACCTATTTATAGGAATGACCTATGGATGCTTAAGGACGTTCTAGACACTTTCTAAAGGGGTTCTAAGTGCTCAACTAGCTGTTAGGTATCCATTAGTTGCACTAACAACGACTAGTTAATTAATTCTGAAAAGTGCAGACAGAGACATTCTCGGTCGAGGAATTGTCGATCGAGATCCCAGTCGATCGAAGTTTTGTCGACCGAGGGACTGTCTGGAGTTAAGTGTATATAACGTTCTGATTCAACTCCCAACTACTTTGTCTGTTGTGTCTAACGGCTACCTGGGTCATTCTCGGTCAAAGAGTTTGTCGATCGAGAGTGTCTCGGTCGAGAAGTTTGTCGACCGAGAATGACCCTGTTTCAACATTTTAAATTAAGTACTAAGTGTGTGTATGAGTGTGCAGATGTGAAACTATTTTAGGGGATGACCTATCTAAGTGTTGTGATTGGCTAAGGAAGATCTAATGCTTGATTCACATGATGTCTAAGTACTTGTACATTATATATTTGTACAAGTTTTACAATTGATTACATTCATGAAATTAAGGCAATTTAGCATATAGATCATCCAAATATTTGTCATCCATTTTATTCCTGCAACACTCAAGTAGCACGTTAGATCGACAAGAATGAAATGTTTGTCATCATCGAAACAAAGGGATTATTCTAATGTCCAATTTAGCCAACAATCTCCCCCTTTTGAAGATGACAAACATTTCCTAAATATAAAGTAAGGAAATAAAAATCATATGAGTTTCATACCTGAAGTTTACCTTTTGTAGACATTCTTATTTTACAAGTGGATGCTGGCCGAGACATTATGAAACTCATTTTATTTTATGTTTTTGTTTTTATATTATTTCTCCCCCTTTGTCATTTCAAAAAGATATCCAAGATAATCATTTAGTATGATTTTTTATTTCTCCCCCTTAATTTTATGCTATGCTCCCCCTTAAAGAGATATTCAATTTAAAATCAAGGGATTAATGCAAACCAATTTAGCCACAATTTATTTCTCAATCATTTGCAAAGGATGTTAAGCCTTGAAATGATATGAGTTCCTTTTAAGTTCATGGCATATGTGTATTGATTTCTAACCCATTTTACAAGGGATGTTAAGCCCAGAAAATGATATGAGAATCCTTTAAGCTTAGAGTACATGAAAAGTGTCTCTAACTAAATACACGAGATGTTAAGCCCTAATTTGTTTAGAGAATTCCATTAAGAACAAGATATATGTCATATTCATGAATATTGTAGATTTCTTTGTTTTCATAACCAAAACTACTTTTAAGGATACTAAGGTCATAACAAGCTTCAAATGATGTTTACAAAGTTTTGTAAGCTTCTTAATCTTATAATCAAGATAGTTTGTGTGATTTCCCCCTTAATCTTATAGTCAAGATAATTTAAGGATTATAAGGTCACAATGAATATTAGATCATAATAAGTTGACCTTTTATGAGAGTTATGCACTAAAATTATGTTTTCAATATGATAAACACAATTTGAATCAAGATACTAAGATTAAGTGCAGTAAAATGATGTACAAATAAGCATTTTGTCAAGCTTATTTTAGGTCGACCTTGACTTCGACCATAACTCCCCTTGGTCAAGCTTGATTTCAACCAAGAGGCAATTTCTGCATATTTTCAATTTGAACACTTATATGTGAAGTATAATTTCTACAGATTTTCAATTTAAAATGCATTTGTGCCATGAAGTTTTTATTGTTTATGCTAAATGGCATCTTCACACGAGCTGAATCACAATGATAAAAAACAATATCCATTCATGGTTTGTATATATGGATCAAAGATTATTGTAGATAAACCAATGAAAACATAATGATTATGACACAATAATTATGATAGAACAGTAGAAGTATATCCACAATACAATGATCAATATGGAAGCATGTAACTTCGTGAAATACAATGATTATGACCATTTAAATTTTAATACACATGGTTCCTACATAGATAGACCAAGAAATACTTAGGATAAACCATGTGGACTATGATAAAATAGTAATTTCCTTGATTATACCAATCATGGTGCATAATTTTCAATTTTAAACCATGTAAACCAAAATAATCTCATTCATGATTCATGGATTTTCAATTTTAAGACAAACCATGAACATGCTTAATAAACTTTTTCAATCAATAAATAAGGTTTGTTAAAAAATCAGTCTTCATATAATACTTATGCAATATGTTTAAGGATTTCATATTCATAATGTTATACCTTAAATCATGATGCAAACAGATCAATATGTCTTGTTTCAAAGATGGTCTCCAAGATTGATTTTGCATATTAAATCATTTATTAATAACAAATTGATAGCAAACTAAATTAATTAAAAAAACAAGTTCAGCAGAACTTGATTCGGTCGAACTGTTTGTCGACCGAATTTATCTCGGTCAACTATTTCTCGGCCGATAATGTTGTTGTTTGTATAGGTTTTATCATATATATTATAAATTACAAAACAGTAACCTGCTCGGTCGACCATTTCTCGACCGAAAATGTTCTCGGTCGAGTAGTTTCTCGACCGAGAAAGTTTTTGTACTATTTGAGAATTGTTTTCAGTAATTGTTTCCAAGTAAAATAAGAATATGAAAGTTAAAGCTCGATTTAGTTGAGATATTTAAATATCAAAGCAACATTTAGGTTAAATCTCAACTAATCATATACATTTTGAGAATCCAAACTAAAACAAGTAGTTTAAGATGTATATTTGGAAATTTTAATTTCTTGGATTAACTTGGTGTCCTATTATGTTAAGTTGAGATAGACATAGAGATATACAACTTAGAGTCTTTGGTCATATCTCAACTTAATTTTATCCATTTAGTTTGAGGGTTTTGGAACCCATACTAAGTCAACATCCTTTTTCTTATAGGGACATGAGAAAGAGTAATGTCCAAGACGCAAACAATAATGACAACATATGGAATCAACTTCATATCTCTTTCTATGATTTTGTTCTAGGTTGTTCTTGGGTACATATGTATGTTTGCCTTTAGGTACATACATAGATTGATTTTCTAGTGCTTGTGTCTTTCTCCAACTAGGTTTTTGATAAGATTTTCCTTTAGGATTATAACCTAGTCCTCTCCTTCCAATTTGATGATAAGAATTATTTAAAATTTTATCAAGGGTACCATTGTTATTCAAACTACTAATCTTTTGTTGCAGCTTGACAATCTCATCCATTCTCTTATTGATGTCTAGCTTTGCTTGATCTAGATTACATAATAAGGAATCTCTTTCTTTCACAATAGTGTCATAATCTAGATGTGTACACAAAATAGGTTGTTTTTGAAGATCATTTAACTTTGCAAGTAATCCAACCTTTTCTTGAGATAGAAGATCGTAATTTGTTTCTAGAGTAAAAATCTTCACATTACAATCGCTTAGAGATGATTTCAAAGTATGATTTTCAGAAGTAATGCTATCCTTTTCAAATCCAAGATTATTTAATTTTGCGTACAAATCTTCATTTTCAGATGTGATAGCAAGAAGTTTAGCATGTAACTCATCATTTGCTTTATTAGATTTCTTTAATTTCTTCTTACACTCAATATACTTATTATGTGTTTCTTCAAGACTAGCAATTAGCTCTTCTTTTGATAAATCAAGAAGGCTTACCTCTTCTTCTTCTTCATTGATTGTAGCAATGAGGCAATTTTTGTGCACCTCTTCCTTCTTTTCTCTCCATGGACAACTAATTGTTGTGTGGCTTGTTCCTAAGCACCAACTGCAACTTGTTGAAGATTGGTCCATGCTTTTTCTTTGTTTGCGGTTGTAGACACCACCACCCTTCATTCTTCAAGAATCGATTAGAGCTCCTTGAAGCCTGCTCTGATACCAATTGAAAAACCACTAGAGGGGGATGAATAGGGTTTTATAATTATTTTAATAATAATTCAACCAAAGCAAGCAACCTCAAAAATATTGGACAAGGGGACAAGGATTTAGAGTGGTTCCAACCTTAGCAAATACTAAGACAGTCAATCCACTAGTCGGTTGCTTACCCAACCGGGATTTTGAAAGTATTAAATTTTATTACCTCGCAAGGATATTACATAAAATCACAATACTTTCACCAAACCCTTCGACCAGCCTTCACCTTGAAGTAGTTGCACCAACCTTGAAGCAGCCTTCTTGAAGTAACTTCAAGCTCCCCCTTGAAGTAGCCTTCCTCTTGAAGTAGCTTCCCATTGCAACAGCCTTCTAGAAGTAGTCCAAAGTCCACCTTCTCCACCGAGAAGACCCTTCTCCACCTGAGAAGTCAAACCCTCTCCAATCCGTAGGCTCCAACCCTAGGAGTAGCAAGGAGAGTACAAAAGATATAAATGAACAAGAAGGAAAAATAGAAATTACAATACCACTTGTAGCACAAGGCTTGATTTCCTATATCAAGCATTTTGATCTCCTAACCAATGTATATGGAAGTGTAGGTGATGTGGATAGGAGATGCTAGCCTATAGGACATGAATTTAGAGCAATGGAAATGTATAGCCAATGTTGGAATTGCTCAATTGCTCCCAAGAATGATTTGCCAATTGCAAGTATGAATGCTTAAGTGTAGAACAAGTGTACATTGGGTGTCCTATGGCTTGTCCTATTTATAGGAATGACCTATGGATGCTTAAGGACGTTCTAGACACTTTCTAGGGGGTTCTAAGTGCTCAACTAGCCGTTAGGTATACATTAGTTGCACTAACAATGACTAGTTAATTAATTCTGAAAAGTGCAGACAGAGACATTCTCGGTCGAGGAATTGTCGATCGAGATCCCAGTCGGTCAAAGTTTTGTCGACCGAGGGACTGTCTGGAGTTAAGTGTATATAACGTTCTGATTCAACTCCCAACTACTTTGTCTGCTGTGTCTAACGGCTACCTGGGTCATTCTTGGTCGAAGAGTTTGTCGATCGAGAGTGTCTCGGTCGAGAAGTTTGTCGACCGAGAATGACCCTGTTTCAACATTTTAAATTAAGTACTAAGTGTGTGTATGAGTGTGCAGATGTGACACTGTTTTAGGGGATGACCTATCTAAGTGTTGTGATTGGCTAAGGAAGATCTAACGCTTGATTTACATGATGTCTAAGTACTTGTACATTATATATTTGTACAAGTTTTACAATTGATTACATTCATGAAATTAAGGCAATTTAGCATATAGATCTTCCAAATATTTGTCATCCATTTTATTCCTGCAACACTCAAGTAGCACATTAGATCAACAAGAATGAAATGTTTGTCATCATCGAAACAAAGGGATTATTCTAATGTCCAATTTAGCCAACAATCTCCCCCTTTTGAAGATGACAAACATTTCCTAAATATAAAGTAAGGAAATATAAATCATATGAGTTTCATACCTGAAGTTTACCTTTTGTAGCCATTCTTGTTTTGCAAGTGGATGCTGGCTGAGACATTATGAAACTCATTTTATTTTATGTTTTTATTTTTATATTATTTCTCCCCCTTTGTCATTTCAAAAAGATATCCAAGATAATCATTTAGTATGATTTTTTATTTCTCCCCCTTAATTTTATGCTATGCTTCCCCTTAAAGAGATATTCAATTTAAAATCAAGGAATTAATGCAAACCAATTTAGCCACAATTTATTTCTTAATCATTTGCAAAGGATGTTAAGCCTTGAAATGATATGAGTTCCTTTTAAGTTCATGGCATATGTGTATTGATTTCTCACCCATTTTACAAGGGATGTTAAGCCCAGGAAATGATATGAGAATCCTTTAAGCTTAGAGTACATGAAAAGTGTCTCTAACCAAATACACGAGATGTTAAGCCCTAATTTGTTTAGAGAATTCCATTAAGAACAAGATATATGGCATATACATGAATATTGTAGATTTCTTTGTTTTCATAACCAAAACTACTTTTAAGGATACTAAGGTCATAACAAGCTTCAAATGATGTTTACAAAGTTTTGTAAGCTTCTTAATCTTATAATCAAGATAGTCTGTGTGAGCTCCCCCTTAATCTTATAGTCAAGATAATTTAAGGATTCTAAGGTCACAATCAATATTAGATCATAATAAGTTGACCTTTTATGAGAGTTATGCACTAAAATTATGTTTTCAATATGATAAAAACATTTTGAATCAAGATACTAAGATTAAGTGCAGAAAAATGATGTACAAATAAGCATTTTGTCAAGCTTATTTTAGGTCGACCTTGACTTCGACCATAGCGCCCCTTGGTCAAGCTTGATTTCAACCAAGAGGCAATTTCTGCATATTTTCAATTTGAACACTTATATGTGAAGTATAATTTCTGCAGATTTTCAATTTAAAATGCATTTGTGCCATGAAGTTTTTATTGTTTATGCAAAATGGCATCTTCACATGAGTTGAATCACAATGATCAAAAACAATATCCATTCATGGTTTGTATATATGAATCAAAGATTATTGTAGACAAACCAATGAAAACATAATGATTATGACACAATAATTATGATAGAACAATAGAAGTATATCCACAATACAATGATCAAGATGGAAGCATGTAACTTCGTGAAATACAATGATTATGACCATTTAAATTTTAATACACATGGTTCCTACATAGATAGACCAAGAAATACTTAGGATAAACCATGTGGACTATGATAAAATAGTAATTTCCTTGATTATACCAATCATGGTGCATAATTTTCAATTTTAAACCATGCAAACCAAAATAATCTCATTCATGATTCATGGATTTTCAATTTTAAGACAAACCATGAAAATGCTTAATAAACTTTTTCAATCAATAAATAAGGTTTGTTAAAAAATCAGTCTTCATATAATACTTATGCAATATGTTTAAGGATTTCATATTCATAATGTTATACCTTAAATCATGATGCAAAAAGATCAATATGTCTTGTTTCAAAGATGGTCTCCAAGATTGATTTTGCATATTAAATCATTTATTAATAACAAATTGATAGCAAACTAAATTAACTAAAAAACAAGTTTAGCAGAACTTGATTCGGTCGAACTGTTTGTCGACCGAATTTATCTCGGTCGACTATTTCTCGACGATAATGTTGATGTTTGTACAAGTTTTATCAGATATATTGTAAATTACAAAACAGTAACCTGCTCGGTCGACCATTTCTCGACCGAAAATGTTCTCGGTCGAATAGTTTCTCGACCGAGAAAGTTTTTGTACTGTTTCAGAATTGTTTTCAGTAATTGTTTCCAAGTAAAATAAGAATATGAAAGTTAAAGCTCGATTTCGTTGAGATATTTAAATATCAAAGAAACATTTAGGTTAAATCTCAACTAATCACATACATTTTGAGAATCCAAACTAAAACAAGTAGTTTAAGATGTATATTTGGAAATTTTAATTTCTTGGATTAACTTGGTGTCCTATTATGTTAAGTTGAGATAGACATAGAGATATACAACTTAGAGTCTTTGGTCATATCTCAACTTAATTTTATCCATTTAGTTTGAGGGTTTTGGAACCCATACTAACTCAACATCCTTTTTCTTATAGGGACATGAGAAAGAGTAATGTCCAAGACGCAAACAATAATGACAACATATGGAATCAACCTCATATCTCTTTCTATGAGTTTGTTCTAGGTTGTTCTTGGGTACATATGTATGTTTGCCTTTAGTTACATACATAGATTGATTTTCTAGTGCTTGTGTTTTTCTCCAACTAGGTTTTTGATAAGATTTTCCTTTAAGATTATAACCTAGTCCTCTCCTTCCAATTTGATGATAAGAATTATTTAAAATGTTATCAATGGTATCATTGTTATTCAAACTACTAATCTTTTGTTGCAGCTTGACAATATCATTCAATCTCTTATTGATGTCTAGCTTTGCTTGATCTAGATTAGATAATAAGGAATCTCTTTCTTTCACAATAGTGTCATAATCTAGATGTGTACACAAAATAGGTTGTTTTTGAAGATCATTTAACTTTGCAAGTAATCCAACCGTTGCTTGAGATAGAAGATCGTAATTTGTTTCTAGAGTAAAAATCTTCACATTACAATCGCTTAGAGATGATTTCAAAGTATGATTTTCAGAAGTAATGCTATCCTTTTCAAATCCAAGATTATTTAATTTTGCATACAAATCTTCATTTTCAGATGTGATAGCAAGAAGTTTAGCATGTAACTCATCATTTGCTTTATTAGATTTCTTTAATTTCTTCTTACACTCAATATATTTATTATGTGTTTCTTCAAGACTAGCAATTAGCTCTTCTTTTAATAAATCAAGAAGGCTTACCTCTTCTTCTTCTTCATTGATTGAAGCAATGAGGCAATTTTTGTGCACCTCTTCCTTCTTTTCTCTCCATGGACAACTAATTGTTGTGTGGCTTGTTCCTAAGCACCAACTGCAACTTGTTGAAGATCGGTCCATGCTTTTTCTTTGCTTGCGGTTGTAGACACCACAACCCTTAATTCTTCAAGACTCGATTAGAGCTCCTTGAAGCCTGCTTTGATACCAATTGAAAAACCACTAGAGGGGGGTGAATAGGGTTTTATAATTATTTTAATAATAATTCAACCAAAGCAAGCAACCACAAAAATATTGGACAAGGGGACAAGGATTTAGAGTGGTTCCAACCTTAGAAAATACTAAGGCAGTCAATCCACTACTTGGTTGCTTACCCAACCGGGATTTTGAAAGTATTAAATTTTATTACCTCGCAAGGATATTACATAAAATTACAATACTTTCACCAAACCCTTCGGACAACCTTCACCTTGAAGTAGTTGCACCAACCTTGAAGCAGCCTTCTTGAAGTAACTTCAAACTCCCCCTTGAAGTAGCCTTCCTCTTGAAGTAGCTTCCCGTTGCAACAACCTTCTAGAAGTAGTCCAAAGTCCACCTTCTCCACCTGAGAAGTCAAACCCTCTCCAATCCGCAGCCTCCAACCCTAGGAGTAGCAAGGAGAGTACAAAAGATATAAATGAACAAGAAGGAAAAATAGAAATTACAATACCACTTGTAGCACAAGGCTTGATTTCCTATATCAAGCGTTTTGATCTCCTAACCAATGTATATGGAAGTATAGGTGTTGTGGATAGGAGATGCTAGCCTATAGGACACGAATTTAGAGCAATGGAAATGTATAGCCAATGTTGGAATTGCTCAATTGCTCACAAGAATGATTTGCCAATTGCAAGTACGAATGCTTAAGTGTAGCACAAGTGTACATTGGGTGTCCTATGGCTTGTCATATTTATAGGAATGGCCTATGGATGCTTAAGGACGTTCTAGATACTTTCTAAGGGGTTATAAGTGCTCAACTAGCCGTTAGGTATCCATTAGTTGCACTAACAACGACTAGTTAATTAATTCTGAAAAGTGCAGACAGAGACATTCTCGGTCGAGGAATTGTCGACCGAGATTCCAGTCGGTCGAAGTTTTGTCGACCGAGGGACTGTCTGGAGTTAAGTGTATATAACGTTCTGATTCAACTCCCAACTACTTTGTCTGCTGTGTCTAACGGCTACCTGGGTCATTCTCGGTCGAAGAGTTTGTCGACCGAGAGTGTCTCGGTCAAGAAGTTTGTCGACCGAGAATAACCCTGTTTCAACATTTTAAATTAAGTACTAAGTGTGTGTATGAGTGTGCATATGTGACACTATTATAGGGGATGACCTATCTAAGTGTTGTGATTGGCTAAGGAAGATCTAACGTTTCATTTACATGATGTCTAAGTACTTATACATTATATATTTGTACAAGTTTTACAATTGATCACATTCATGAAATTAAGGCAATTTAGCATATAGATCTTCCAAATATTTTTCATCCATTTTATTCCTGCAACACTCAAGTAGCACGTTAGATCGACAAGAATGAAATGGTTGTCATCATCGAAACAAAGGGATTATTCTAATGTCCAATTTAGCCAACAAATGTCAGCTTTCTTGATTGTCTGGGTGAATAGGAACTTGGTAAAAAAATGGAGTATCCATCCAAGTAACAGAAATGAGATTGGTGGGCTATGCATTCAAGAACTTATTCGATGAATGGCAAGGGGAAATAATCATTTCATGGTGGCATTTCACATCCTATAATTGATGCACATTCACAATCTAGTAATGGTATCAGTTTCCAATTCCTTACTATCACTTCCTTTAATGACCATCATTCCTCCCTTTTTGGGCACAATATGAATAGAACTAACCCAAATTTTGTCACTTATAACATAGATAATCCTATCATCATATATCTTAATGACTTTCTTGAACAAGACTTCCTACATGTTGTCGTTTAGTTTCCTTTGTCCTTGAACACGAGGCCTTGCATTTTCTTCAAGGTTGATGCAGAACATGCATATAGTGGGACTACGTCCTTTTATATCATTAATGTCGGAACCAAGAGTCTTTATTCTTAACTTGATCTCAGTGATAATTTATTCTTGCTGGTCGGATGGGAGTTCTAAATTGATAATTATAGGGTTTCACTGAATAAGTGAAATATGTTGTTGATGGTCTACCACATTTTTTTTAATTTGCGAGAGAACCACCCCCGCACGAGCGCCACTTAGTGACCCCCGTAGGCGGTGTAAACTCTCGGGGACCCCTGCCGCCCATACCGGAGCCCCAATTCAGTCGCATCGTTGGCCGGCCGACGCGTGGGCTAAATCATTTCGATGGAACGCTGGGAGTCGAACCCGTGCCCCCTCGCAGGGAGCTTGCGAGCCGCACCACCAGAGCTATTCCACCCCGGCAAAAGGTGAAACAATCAATTTCATTGATAAAATTTTAAATTGTATTTAATTAATCCCACATATTTTATTCTTTCTTAATAATATACCATGAATAAGTTCCCATATGTCTTCCATTAATCTTTATACATACATTTCATTTACCTTTTGTTGTCAATTTTAAAATAATAGTTTAGTTTCCCCATGGAATATAACTCAATTTTTTTCCTCTTTCTACCAACTTGCTTAAAATTAAGTGATGTTTCAATAGCCATCCATCAAAGAGGAAGCAAGGAAAAAACATTTTATACTTAACAAACATTGTTTTTCTTTCTATTTTAGCAAGCATACTTCCTTCATTTATTTATTGAACCTAAGAAAACATTCCCATCTATCTTAGGGCCCGTTTGGTTGGACAGAAAACAAATCGAACAAATTGCAAGTACATGTGTTGTGTGATTCCAATTCAACCCACATAAATTCAACTACACAATTTCATTATGATGCATGGAAATATGAGGAAAACAGACTGCGCTCTCTCCTGGCATGGTTTGTATTCATCCACGACGCCATCTACTACATGGAGACCATCCCATTAGTTTTATTACTGCTAAAGGTAGAAATATACTACCTTTTATGCTAAACAACATGCTTACAATAGACAACCAAACAAAAGCTATGTGAAGGCATGCATCTATCTTCCATTCAACCTGGCAGAAAATTTCAGTTCTAATTCATAACGTTGGATTTTCTATTTTTGAACTATTAGTGTAGATTGATTTCACAACCAACCCAACTAGTTGTACTCTTTCTGATTCATATGTCTCTCTAAATTCCCTTTTATTATCTTCGTGAATCATTTATTATAGCTTTCCCTTCCCCTAACTCTCTGAGCACTTCTCTTATCTGTTAAATTCACTACAAATAAACAGAATAATAGATTTCATATTTGTTTTCCATACGAGGGAACCGAGGAAGGTTCTTGATCATTTGTTTTATTCAAAACCTACATAAACATATATCTCTCACCAGGTCTAAACATGATCTCTAACATTTTAGCTGAGTTCTTCTTTTTCCTAAAAGGATTTATTACTATTTTCCACATTGAAAAAACAATACACCACATTTCTTTAACTCAAACAATTACAGACAAATTAGCATGAACCATTACATACTCAATGAAAATAATTTCTCACAAAATAATACCTAAATAAAGAACACATTTTTGAACAATTCAATGTCCAACATATAAATAATTTATAATTATGCATACAACTAGATTCATCCATAACGTGCCTTCAATGTCTCAATCTGTTGTGTGAGAAAACAAACAATATCATAGAAAACTCACTATTTAATAATTATTTCCATCTTTTCTTGTTTCACTTGCTAGATTTTTTAATAGTGACTTGTCTTCCCAAAAGAAAAAGGAAAAACAACATCCCCCACGTATCCATTTCTAAAACATACTCCACATGTATAATTAATATATGGCTGAATGTGAATATGCCGTGACTCACACTTTCCTACTATCACTTTATAATTAGGGAAATTAAATGTATTGGTGATTCATGATTTTAGTGACAAAAATGTGATTTTTTCTAAATTTTTATTTGTCACTCCCAAACAAAATGACAGTGTCATAGCCTTTTTTTTAACAATTTTATTTTCTTCTTATTTTTTTTATTAATATACATCTTTGTTTATAAAGGTACAACAAATACATATCAATAGTTATACTTGCAAATTACAAAATTTTATTCTAAAAATCATGAAAATGAATATATATAATACACACACCTAGCGTCTAATGTAATCATATTTAATAAAAATCTTTACTTTTTCATAATCATGTAAATATCCAGTATAAGTAGGGCTGTCAATGGGTAAGGGTTAACCCGTTTACCCTTTACCCATACCCTGTAGGGGAAGAGTAAGGGTAAATGATTTTTTCCCCTTTACCCGCCTACCCGCTACCATCTAACCCACTACCTTAGTGGGTAAGGGTAAGGGTAAGACATTACCCATACCCTCTAACCTGCTACCTACCAATATTTATATATGTTATATTAAATATATTGTCATTTTGTTGTTTAAGTCTATCAAACAATCAATATTATGTGGTCATCATTTAATATAATACATAGTTGTCTTATTTACTTTTTGTGTAGCTAATCTGGTCACGTATACATCACTATTTTGAAGGTGTAAGACCAACATGTATGAAATATTTTCTAGTTATGTACCATTTGACATAATGTTGTCAAAGATTATTTAGCATCATTATGAATATTAATAGTCATTCTCGAGCATTTTGATATCTCACTTAAATATATAACTATATTAGGAAACCTATATTGTTAATATTAGCATACATTTTGGGAGATATAAATTTCCCACCTCATCTTTACCCTCCATGTTTATCCTGTGGGTAAGAGGATAAGAGTAAAGGGAGGATAAGGATATTGGTGGAGTGGATAATTATTTATATCCTTACCCCTCTTGGTGGGTAAGAATAAAGGTAAAATCTTATTCTCCCATTGACAGCTCTAAGTATAAGTTTAACATGCATAAAAATGACACCCAAAGACACCTTCATTGGACGATTAGAACAAACATTTGCAGCGGAGGGGCGAAATGGGCGGAGCATCCGCCTCGTGCAGTACTGCAGTCTGCCACACCACTTCGTTTTGTAGTCGTTGCAACGGGCGACTCGTAAAGCCCAAACCCCAGTTCCCGTCCGCTACCCCTACAAGATGGTACCGCAGCACGAGCACCGATTGAGTAAATAACTCGAAAGCGGGAGCCCTCTATATGCAGGCCCAGCTACAGGGTTTCCCGCCCAAACTGGGCAGTGGCAAGGCGGTATATTACCATCCCCCCCACTCCCCCACTTCCTCTCAGTCTCTCACTCTTCACTCTCCTCACTCCTGACTTCTCACTCGGTGCTCACTTCCGCCTGTCCACTCCCGTCCCGTCGCCTCGCTTCGCCGCTATTGGCTCCTCCCTCTTCATCTCTGCAAGCGATTTCGAAAAGAGGGTACAGACTTCCACGCCACTCCGGCCGATCGAGAACTAGGGTTTTGCTTACCGTCTCTTTACTGGTCGCGCCGCATCGCGCCGTTTCGCATGCCATCTTTAACATTTTGCAAAACCCTAGAGTCCTGTAACCGGGAGGAAAACTAACCGATTTTTCCCTCATTCTCTTCTTGAACGTCGCTTCCACGGTCTTCTGCGTTGCTTCTGAGTATCGTTTACCCTAAAACATGACCGGCTTCTACTCCTAAATTGTTTATTTGGAAATGTTCAGGATGGAGGTGGAGACGCAGCCTGTCAACGGAACCCTGGAGGTGAAGAACGATTGTGCAGCCGATTCTCCAATATCCGTTCTCGAGGATGAGGTACTACTGGGTTCACTTTTTATGCACTGTGCGAATGATTTAGTCTGCTCAGCTCGTATTTTTGGCATTTGGTTCTTTTGAGTTTCACTTTTAAGCATCAACGGATGATGCCGCACACAACTTATCTCGTACAATTGATTTTCAGCTCGCTTTATCCGCTGTGGTCATTGTATTGAGTTTTTCCCTAACAATGCAATGAAAAAGGCCAGTCTTTTTAGTTGCAATCATGTTCTCTCTCACTTACCAGGAAACCACCAATAGAATCCCATCTGAAGACGAAGAGAAGTCACGCAGCCACGACTCTGATGGCAGCGATGATAAGAACCCCGCTTCAGAAGAAGAAACATCCCTGCCGTTGGAGCTCGAGGCAAAGAATGGGGATACTTCTCTCATCTCCAAGGAAATGGCCGAGCTTGAGGAACAGCTACAAGCTGCTAGAGCCAAGGAGGAAGAGAAAGAGATAAATGAGGCACTAGCTACACAGATTCCTGATCGAGATGTACACTTCAGCAAGCTAGATGAGCTGTTGACTCAAACTCAGCTCTACTCTGAATTTCTCATGGAGAAAATGGATGATATCTCACTTGTAATGACTTTTCTTCTTCTTCTGATGCTTGAAACTTATAACTTTGTTCGGTTCACGTGAATCTGTAATGATTTGCTCACTTTTCTGTCTTTCCGTCCAGGCTGGGGTAGAGGTGAAAGCCGAAGAGGATTCTGCTGAAAGAGGGAAGAAACGTGGTAGAGGCAGGAAGAGGAAAGCTACTAATCAGTTGAATGCGGTGAGCATAATTTTCTGAAGATGTTTTGACTTTTTAGTAAAAAGAGCTAAGCCATGATATATCACAATGCTCAATTGGAGGGTTTAGCCATGTTGTCGGCATCTGACTCCCATATAGTAGGGCATATCAACAGATTTTAGTATTTTTGTGTAATACATCTATTCTTAGTTATGTTTTGACTGCATTCTCATGCCCTGTTCGAATTTGCAGAAGCAAGCTAAGAAGGCTTTTGCTGCTATGCTTTCAAGACCAGAAGATGGTATAAAGCCTGAAGATGATGAACTGACTGAAGAGGAGCGAAATGCAAAGCAACAGGCTGAACTTGTGCCCTTATTGACTGGGGGAAAGCTGAAACCTTATCAATTAAAGGGAGTGAAGTGGATGATCTCCTTGTGGCAAAACGGACTAAATGGGATTTTAGCTGACCAAATGGGCCTTGGCAAGACTATTCAAACAATTGCTTTCCTTGCCCATCTGAAAGGGAAAGGCCTACACGGCCCATATTTGATAGTTGCTCCCTTATCAACGTTGTCAAATTGGGTGAACGAGATAGCAAGGTAAGCATGTTATCAAGCTTTGCTATGACATTCTCAGTCTTGCTGTTGCTAACAGGTATTGGTTCTCAGGTTTACACCTTCAATTAAGGCCGTTATATATCACGGTACAGCAAAAGAGAGGCAAGAAATACGAAAAAAATCAATGCCTAGAGATGTTGGCCCGAAGTTTCCCTTTGTAATCACTTCGTATGAGATTATGATGAATGATGCAAAAATTCTCAGTGCATTCACATGGAAGTATGTTGTCGTTGATGAGGTGGGTGTTGTGGCCAACTAACATCGTTATCTAGGCCTACGTGACTTTGTATTCGTGCTCTACCATTAACTTCTATCTGTGAATATAGGGCCATAGACTGAAAAACACCAACTGCAAGTTGTTGAGGGAGATGAGACGCATGCCAATGGAAAACAAGCTTCTTCTTACTGGAACACCTCTGCAGAACAATTTGGCAGAGCTGTGGTCCTTGTTAAATTTCATTTTGCCTGATATCTTCCAATCATACAAGGAGTTTGAATCCTGGTAATCTCTATAAGCAAATTACCTCCTCAGTAATTGAATGTTGCTTTTCATACGGGCAATTTCTTTTTGTACGAGGTCATGGTGTATTTGTGCAGTTTATAATGATGGTGCTTAGTGCATTTTGTAAATTGCTCAGGTTATCATACTATCTCGTGGATCTTTCTTTTCCATTCATCTTTGCTTCCGATCATTCTCTTTGATATGTGTAACTTGTGATCTTCTATTATAAACTCTTTCCAAGTTATTCTAGGTTTATTTCTTTCTTTTCATTTAAATTTTTTCTTACTCAATAACTGTTGTAACTGGTGCACTTGCCACTCTACATTTCACGTGCCTAAAGTGTTAAACTCATTTCTTTGTAATATTGTCCCCGAACTTGATATTTCATATCTATCTCAATTTAAAGAGCAGCATAGTTCATAAAAAAACAGCACGGAATTCTGTCATATTTATTACTAGGGGTTTAAATTTGTCAGATTAGTGACACTTGTAATTCGGGCATGCAAGAGATCACCATAGCGCATATAAACCAGATAGTCCGTTATTGGGTTCTGTGCCACAATCCACCCTTCGTTCTTGTACTATCATTTACTGCTTCACTTAATATTGTGTATACATGCATATGTACTATATAACAGTGAAAACATATTGTATATACATGCATATGTACTATACTAACACGGGTCTGATCCTTGCTTTTTAGGCCTAGTTAAGATTGCTGCTTTCTTAATGTGACTGACCTAGTTAAGGTCTTTGTAACGTCTAATGAGTTAAGGTTATGGATCACACAGTTTATGTCAATACCACTTGTAAGTATACAAACGGTGTTTTCTTTAACCGACACTAGGTAGAATTCTTATGCTTCAAATCTAGTTGATAGTGCTACTTTCTCTACTTTAGTTAACCCAATGAAGATTCTGGTTTATGGCTTGGTTGTAGTTCTCACTCCTCTTGGTTATAATTTGTATCACCATGTTTCATGGGTTGTAGTCTCGATGAATGTGTAACATTTGCGTGATTATTTATTTTGACAGGTTTGATTTTCAGGAAGAATCTGATGAAAACAGAAGACTTCATGTGTGTAAACCTCTTCTCTCTGACAGCCTTGTATATTTTGCATGAACTTGTTTGGTATAATAAACTGGAGCCTTGCAGGTGATTTCCAAGCTCCATTCCATATTGCGGCCATTTCTTCTCAGAAGAGTCAAAGATGATGTTGAAAAAATGCTTCCACGTAAAAAGGAGATTATTTTGTATGCCAATATGACTGAGCATCAAAAGGAACTGCACCAGCATTTGGTCAACAAGACTGTAGATAACTATGTACTAGAAAAGCAGGAAGGCCGTAAGTTCTCTTTTCCCTAGCATGTTTTCCTGTCAAATGTGTTTTCTCTCTGAATGCAGCTTTCTCATTTGTGTTTTTCTTCAACAGTATTTCTCAGGCCTGGCATGCGAGGGAAAATCAACAACTTGGTGATGCAGATGAGGAAGAACTGCAATCATCCTGATCTTATTGACAGAGTTTATGACGAGTCAGGTATTTGGTTCATTTATTGTCCCTCCTCATCATCATCTAAGTCTCAATCCCAACCCTGTTGGGGTGGGTTATGTGGTATTTGGTTCAGTTATTGTCACTAGGATTAAAAATTCAGTTTGTTACTAAAATGATAATATCTTTTTTACCATAAACGTTCTGCAGCTCTCTACCCACCAATTGAACAGCTCATTTCACAATGTGGTAAATTTCGTCTGCTGGATAGATTGCTGAATTTGTTGCTGGCACAAAAGCATAAAGTATGTCTTTATATAGATATCCTAGCAGCACAGTGGGATTGATTATTGTCTGAGCTCTATTGGTATTTGATTTTGCAGGTATTGATATTTTCACAATTTACCAAAGTATTGGATCTTCTTGACTATTTTCTAAGTGAGAAAGGCTTGGGAGTTTGTAGAATTGATGGAAGTGTCAAGTTGGATGAGAGGAGGAAACAGGTAGGCAGTTCAAGGAAAAACATTTACGTTTAATCTATAATTTTTGTATCTAAAGTAATTATTGTACTGTCCTGTCTTTATAAACTGTAAGACAAAGCTCAGCATGTAAAATTGTCCTGGAAAATTATTAATTTTAGTCTCTTCAGTCGATGCTAGAAACTGGTTACACTTATTTCCTAGAAGGAAACAACTGGGTAGTTTGAGGAAAAACATTAAAAGCTTGAACCGCTTGCATCTAAAATTAGTTAATGGAACAGTAAGTGATAAAGACCTAATTGATACAGTATGTGAAAAAGTTGACATTGACAGTTGGAAAATAGCTATGCCTTTTTGTCTCTTTAACTGATTCATGAATTTGTTATGCGGATCCTTTAATATGCATTTGTTGTTCTTGCTGGGTTCCTTAAGTTTGAGGAAAATCAGAAGAAACTTCCCACTGTGTAGTTTAAGGAAAAACAGTCAACACTTGAACCCCCGTGCATCTAAAATTAGTTAATGAACAGTATGTGATAAAGACCTAATTGACACAGTATGTGAAAAAGTTGTAATTGACAGTCTGAAAAATAGCAACAAGTCCTTTGAGTTTCTTTAGTGAATACATGGATTTGTTATGTGATCTTCTTCTAATATGATTTTGCGTTTTTGTTGTTGTGATTCCTGAAGATTGAGGATTTCAACAATCTAGATAGCAATGTCAGCGTATTTCTTCTAAGTACACGAGCTGGCGGTCTTGGAATCAACCTTACTGCAGCGGATACCTGTATCTTGTATGATAGTGATTGGGTATGCTTCCATCTTATGTTATTCTACCTTGGAGGAGGTTTCCATATTTTGAGTTCTTTGTTTTTTGAATATCTTACATGCTTCTTAGTACCACATTTTTTCTGTGAAAGGAAAATAATTTTGAGTTCTTATTTCCATGGTCTGATGAAGACGTTTATGCAATATTCGGCTCTCAGC
The DNA here is from genome assembly GCA_963693085.1 of Alisma plantago-aquatica. Taxonomy (NCBI): domain Eukaryota; kingdom Viridiplantae; phylum Streptophyta; class Magnoliopsida; order Alismatales; family Alismataceae; genus Alisma; species Alisma plantago-aquatica. The sequence continues at coordinate 1,512,382,038 of OY856410.1, read as the reverse complement.
CTTACGGTTTTTGCATTGAACCTTCTTCTTGACGACCATTTCCATTCATTGCTGTTACTTTTCCTCTCTCTAAAGATATCATTTATAACTAAATTGATGGCGACGCTACAACACTGTGTCAAATATTTCATTATTATTCATATGTTAGCCATACATGATATTGTGATGATGTTTGAGTCAATATAATCTAAAATCTACTCTAAACCATGCTCTCCAAACCCATACACCGCTTTCGGTTACTACATCTGTGAACAGTCATCATGATGATATTTGTTTTTATATATACTTCATCCAACTTTATGTTTATATTTTGAGAAAATTGAAATGATTGCATAGTTCTTGTTCTTTCCTCTAGTTTGCATGATCAAATATTTCCACTCATTTGTGTATGGATATGTATATATCAATATACAATTTGAAAGAAATCCAACACTGCAGTCATTCTATCCGTTCACATACCAAGGATGACCCAGAAATTGCCGTCTTCTGTAATTTTTTGTTGACATCATTTTGATTTTCTTAAGTTTGAAGATCTATTTGGCTGTGGGGTGATATGCTTTGCTATCAAGTCATATGACAGTTTCTTTGCGGGGATTCCTTTGTTGCTATCACTTATCACTACAGTTGCTTTCCTCTTTCTACACATACCGCATACTGCTTTCAGAGTATTGCCTTATTTTGATTTGACAGCTTTAAGGTGTTCATCAACTGTGAATTTTCGTTCTGCTGTGGGGCGACATTCATTCTTATTAGTTTTGTTCAGATGCCTTTTTAGGAGAGTCCCATTTTGTTGCTTATTTCTAATACAGCCCATGATAAGACGTGCCAAATAGATTTAATTTGTGGTATACTTGGAGCTGCTACATTTAGTCTTGGTTTATTTACTGGTTCTCCATCTGACATTGTTTATAGTATCCTCTTTTGGTCTTTGATGCCAATATACATAGAAAGTATAAGAAGTGTAATTTGTAATGCTTTATTCCGTGAGCAAGTTAATGTGCTTGGGCTTGGTGCTTTGTCGCCTTGACAAGTATGGGTGTAGTAATTTGGGTACTAGATGGAAATTGATTCTTTATTATAATTGTGAAAGTTGTAATTAGTCCTACATATGTATATGTATATACCTACATATACAGCTGTAAATATTTATGAGGGGGAAGTGTTTACAAAATTGTAAAATATATGTACCCGGCCTGTGTAGCGTGGATGGTTGAGCACGGTAGGTCCTCCCCGGGGGACTCGGGTTCGAACCTCCTGTTGCGCACAGTATTTACCACCCTTGCAGTCATCCGGGCTTTGGCATGCTCTTTGAGGGAGGGGGGAGACTAATGTCTCTCCTAACTCATTTTTTTTTTTTGTAAAATATATGTTTATAACAGATAACATGTAACAGATTATTTCTTCAGAAGACAATAAGGTGGCACCTAAGCCTAGGTACGTCAAGGTGCTTGGGCTTTATGCCTTGCCGCCTTAACAGTATGGGCGTAGTAGTTTGGGTGCTATATGGAAATTTTCGTCTTTATTATAAATGTGGAAGTTGTAAGCAATCCTTGCCTTCGGTTCTACATTTAAATGTCACATACTATAGAGCACTTTTAACGAAATATGTTATGAAGTGAGACAAATTGCATATCTTCTTTGTAATAATCCTGATTTGGGCCCTCCTTTACTGACCCAGCCTTTTTCGGATACTATTGGATGGGATCATAACAATCTGTGTGACGGTAAAAAAATGGCAGGTGAGGATTTTGAAAGATGTGGAGAAAGGAGGAAGACATGCATAGGAAATTTGGGACATGTTTGAATTTTAAAGCTGAGTATAGTACTGCAGTGCAATTTCTGTAAGCCGAAGACAGAGATGAACCACGGTGTAGTTTGGGTACTACATGGAAGTCTGAAACTGTATTAAGCTGGTGCAACAGTTAAACAATCCTCCCTGGCTTCAATTCTATATTCAAATGTCACATTCTATAAGCACTTTTTAAACAAGCATGTTAAGTGAGACAAGTTGCTTGTCCTCCTAGTCATAGTCCCAATTTGGCCCTCTTTTACCAAGCCGCAGGCTCTTGTAACCGTCACCTTAGCTACTGTTGCGAGTGTTGTGTTGACCCAGTGTTGTTGCTGACAAGTGCCCCTTCAGAAGTGATTATAGCTATATAATATAGTAAACAATATATTTGTCATAGATAAAGCACCCTAACACAACTATAAAATAATAAGTGTATATACGACACAACAGCAATTTTATATCACATGTTTACATAACTAAACAGTGAACAATAGACTTATTATAGATACCTTACAAACATATTGTTACATTTGTATTTCATCAATTAGTCATACATTACTGCAGTACATTAATAAAAGTATATATTCTAAATTAGATAATAGTTACATATAATTTATAGGAAAGCCCGTGGAGGGGCTGGATGCAATTTTTTCTATTATTTTTTTAAAATTATGTATTCGTCCCTATGTGTGTACACAATTTGGTCTTTATTTTTTTTAAATTTATATATTATATTAGGAGACATATATATACTATATAGGAAAGCTTGTGGAGGGCGCTCGATGCAATTTTTTCCAATATTTTTTGAAATTACGTATTGCAACCGGTTTGTGAACGCCACACTTTTGTCTTTAATTTTCTAAAATATATATTATATTAGGAGACACATCTATACTATATAGGAAAGCCCGTGGAGGGGCTGTATGCAATTTTCTCCATTATTTTTTGAAATTATGTATTGATTCCTGTGTGTGTACATCACTCTTTTGTCTTTAATTTTTTAAATTATGTATTATATTAGGAGACACATCTATATGTATAGGAAAGCCCGTTGAGGGGGCTGGATGTAATTTTTTCCGTTATTTTTTGAAATTACGTATTGGTCATTGTGTGCACATCACACTTTTGTCAATATTTTTTTTTAAATTATATATTATATTAGGAGGGGGCTCGATGCAATTTTCTCTATTATTTTCTAAAATTACGTATTGGTCCATGTGTGTATGAGAAGTCCTATTAATATATTTATTGTACATATATCTATAATTTTTTGATGGTGGTCTACTAAGTCACCCGTGCATAGCACGGGTATATGTCTAGTTCTAAATTAGAGCTAGGTATATCATAGAACATTTAATGCATATCAGTTTAATATACTATAGTAAACAATAGAGTTATTGTAAATATCTTACACACATATTGTTACATTTGCATATCATCAATTAGTCATACATTACAGCACTACATTCAATAGAAGTATATAACCTAAATTAAATGCATATGCCTTTTTTGAAATGCATGTCTATGATGATTCCTAATAATGCCAGTGATGGGCATCCATGACCCACATATTCACAGGTGCTTGGTAATACAAATGGTAGAAGAGATATTATGTGGATGAAAAAACATCTTTCTTATTTTCAAAAAAAAAAAAATAAACTCCTGATGCTGACTGGAAATTTTGGTGGCAGAAATTATAGTGGATGCCTTGACTTGTAAAAGTGTGAAGTAGTGTTTATCTGTTTGGTTCTCTTAGCGAGTCACCAATAATAGTTGCTTTTAGAGCTACGCATAATGTGATTTTGACAAAAATGGCTATTGATAGAAAGCCTGTTGAAGTGAGTTTCAGAAACTTATAATCAAGTAAAAACAACTTTGCTTGTTTGTGTATAATGGTAAAAATTAAGCAAGGTCAATCATAAGTTAGCATACTATTTAATTGCCATTTATGAAGCATAGACTCTTCCCTAGAGATCCCATGACAACGCCTATTGATAGAAAACCCGTTGACTAGGTTTTCAGAATTTGTAATGATGCTAAAAGAAACTAAGCTAGTTTGTATAAATGTTAAAAATCAAGCAATTAATTATTTAAATAATATACAATTTGCTAGCCATATTTAGTAAACAAGATGCTTCCTCATAGCACCCCTGTCCATGAAAAACACATGGACGTTGACTCACCAAGGGCACACCCCCAAACACTATACTGTGTGCTCGTCTAACTGGTATTCAATAGAGAATGACTCAACTAAAAACGAAAAAAAGATGTTAGCCCTTCTTGTATATTTGTACGATTTGATCGCCTGCTATGTTTTAGAGACTGTTGTAAAATGTAACTATTTCTCCCATTTCATTCTGAGGATGTGCAATTGTTTGTTGAGCTAGTTTCTGTGGGTTGAGCCATTTTCCGTTCTTCCTAGATAGGTGTACTATTTCCAAGACAAATCACTTGTGGAGGCGTGATAAAATGGGGGAAACTGCGCACCACCACCCAGCCCAATCCAAACTAATTTTGTTCTTCTGATTCTACTGTTGCCATATGTCCATTATGGTGAACTAGATATTCTTCTTCGTTTGTTTGTGCCCCCCACCCTGGTTTCCATTCATCGACAGCCAGAGACCAGAGAGATGATGCACATAAACAAGACTCCTGCATTAGAATCTGCCCTACAGAAGCCACAGCTAGTAGGAGATGTCAGTAAAGAATGCCAAAAGTAAATGCTTCTATAAATTGGATTTGCAAGAGCTGCAGATTGCACCATAGAAAAAATCTGGTACCGCTGTGAACACTGTTTCACCTCGGGGTGGCAATTGGGTTCAGGTTGAGCGGGTTCTATTTGGGATTGGCTAGACCCTAAACTTGCAAAAGGATGGATTTTTCGGGTCGAAACCCTTGACTCTAACCCAGACTCACAAATAATTTCGGGTCTATTGGATCTTACTCGTAAATCCAATACCAAGAGAATAATTCAAAAAAAAATCCTATGATTAGTCTAATCATTGACAATTTCCAAGCATCATCAAAAAATTTCATTGTGATAAACTTATAATGTGATTGAGAAACACACAAAGGCTATTGTAGTTTGTTCGAGAGTTCTAACACAAATTCATAATATAACTAGTATATTAAATCATCCAAATCAATACAAAACAACGTAGAATTGTCAAAATAAACTTCATGATTGATGAATTAGTAATTTAATAGGTCCAAAGTGTAATTCTGAATTTCGGGTTGATCGGGTCAATTCAGGTCCAAAGTCCTAACCCGGAACCGACCTTAAATTAACTTTGGGTTCTTTGGTTTATCTTAGATTCTAAACCCGCATTAAATTTTGGGTTCGGGTCGGGTCCATTGGGTTGGGTCTTGTTTTGCCAGCCCTAGTTTCACCATCACTAGTTCAAAGATTTAACCCGATGTGGTTGGGCCCTTAGATCCCCAGGGGCAAGTCAAGTATTGCTGCTATGTGGGGTGGTACTCAATGGCTACAAGGTTCACACTCCTTCAAGGCTAAATTAGCTTCCTTTTGGTAACTTCTTGTGAAGGTGAGAGGACAACTGCTGGTTGTTTGACTGATCCTGAATACAACTGCTCGTTGATTGATTGATCCTGAATACATCTTAACTGTGCTAAGGGTGCCGATGCACAACACTAAGCTGTAAATGCATCGAAATTCTTGTGGTGGTTAACTTCCCATGAAGAAAGGGATGAAGAAACTATAAGTATTATGAATGTCAAGAATACACTATTGGCTTCTGTGGAACTTCAGTTGAATCCTTCCATAACAGATCTGATACATTAACAGAAAATGGTCTTGTTCTTTTTCTTATCTGCTATGAAGTGTGAATGTCTTTGACAACAGCAAAGCTGATGGTTTACTATCGATCTAGGCAGACTGGTCAAAAGTATCAAAAGTCAATCACTTTATGGTCTAGCTGTACAGCTGATTATCATTTATTTCTCATTCAACGCCCTAACTTTGCTAGTGTGTGCCATCATTGTTTTATTGACATGCAGTAAACAAACATCATACATGCCTAAAACAGGCTTTACTTAATTCCATGTGATAAGCCTTTTCTCTACCATGTTGGTCAGTCTCCACAATATGGGCCCCATGCAATCCAGTTTTCTGAATATCTTGATGAATAACATAAATTCTAAATTAGAAATTTCATATTTTAGTGAATGCTTAATTTATCACATAACTTTATTTTTCTCTATTCTGACACAGACTAAATGATAGCCATAAGTTACCTTTTTTGTGTGGAAATCTTAGATCTGTTACTTTGCAGAATCCTCAAATGGATTTGCAAGCTATGGATCGATGTCACAGGATTGGGCAGACTAGGCCTGTTCATGTTTATAGGCTGGCAACAGCTCATTCAGTTGAGGTAAGCAACGAGCTTTATTTTCCTTTCTGATTTTCTTGAATCTTGTTTGGTACTGTATCCTCCACCCTTGCCTGTAGGGGAGAATGCTGAAGAGGGCGTTCAGTAAATTGAAGCTGGAGCATGTTGTAATAGGGAAAGGACATTTTGAGCAAGAAAGGCCCAAAAACAACACACTGGAGGTTTTCCTTCACTCTCTTAGGATTTCCTGATGTTTTGGGTTTGTTTGGTTTATTAATTCCAAATTAAAGTGTACCTTGACTAATTCTATGCTGCTTCATTGCAGTGCCCATTTTGGCATGGTTGGGCACTGCTATATTGCTACCTTAATCTTTCTATTTAAACATCATATTTTCCTTGTTGATTGTTGCCCACATGCTCATTCTCTACTGTTCTTAATGTCTGGTTCAGGACTCTGAGCTATTGGCTTTACTGCGTGAGGAGGAAGATGAAGAAGATAAACCATTTCAAACTGATATTAGTGATGAAGATCTGCTAAAAGTTATGGACCGCAGTGATCTAGTAGGAAAAGTGGATTCCACTGGCAGTGAACTTAAGAATCATGCAGTTTCCAGTCTTCCACTTAAAGGACCTGGCTGGGAGGTGGTGTTGAAATCAGGTGCTGGCATGTTGTCAGACTTGGGAAATTAACACCATGAGAGAGTGATTACCTTTTTTTTGGCAAGGAGGGGCTTGGCTGGTGTGCTGGGGAATTTTGATACTGCTTGAAGGCAATGGTTAGCCTCACCACTCACCAGATTTTGACTATGTACAAAGTAGAAGCTTTTGGAGCTGGTTGGGTTGCCTGGGATGAGGGTAGGCTATCAACTATCAGACTGCCTATTTTTAACTTACAAAGTTGTGGTTAGAACCAACATGGAGGGGGGTACTGACCTGGTCAGCAAGGTGAGTCATACTGTATCATGCAGGTGGTCTGTTCAAATATTTAAATGTTTGATGTAGTTTAAAACACTGTGGGCGTCACGGATGATTAACATGATTATTGGATAGTCTAAAAATGCAGTATTATTTCTAACTATCAGACTGCCTATTTAACTTACAAAATTGTGGTTATAACCAACATTAGGGGGGGTACTGATCTAGTCAGCAAGGTGATTCCTACTGTATCATGCAGGTGATCTGTTCAGATATTTGAATGTTTTATGTAGTTCAAAACACTGCGAAGGCATCACAGTTGATTAACATAATTATTGGATAGTCTTAAAAATGTAGTATTATTTCTGACTGATTGATGTCTACGGCTACTTTCATTCAATATTTTGAAAATCCGTGGCTTGGTCTCTGACTATTGTTATATAAATAACCAAGGCCTTCTTTGACAGTAATCCTTCAGGTCCTGTTTGGAGACAAATCTAGGATCTAAAATTTGGGTTGGATAAACCTGGGGTTGTGGGTAGTTTATTTCTTATCTTGTTTCAATCGGATCATGTTTTCATAGCATCAGTGAGGGAGTTGGGGTTCCAAGCTAGGGGGCGGCACATTTAATCAAAAGCTGAAGTGACTAGAATTGGGTGAGGGCACTGCTGGTAATTTTCTTTTAAAATCCAAGTAATCTTCCATTGGTTAAAATTACATGGGTGAGAGTTGCTCCCCACCCATGCCTCGATTTGGCTCAACCACGGAATAGCATCTAGAGGCTGGTGAAACAGAATTTCAACAAAAGTAATTTTTTTAATTACAATGCCTCGATTTGGCTTACCACTGAATAGTATCTAGAGGCTGATGAAATAGAATTTTAACAAAACGTAAATTTAAATTCTATTGATTTTTCATGCATCAATTTTTGTTTTACCTTCTATCTTTACAGATCTTGACATGATTTCCAACTAAAAGGATGTGGCATTAATTATAAACTGCTATCTATTGTAATTGGATAAAATTATTTCCAAAAAATATTGTATTAGAAATAATGTATACTATATTTTGAAATATCATAGTGTGCTTGTAAAATTTGAAAAATTAAAACGGTTCTTGCTTCTTTAAAATTTAGAATTGGTCTATGGCAGCAGTCGCCAGGGTAACCAATCTTCAGCCTCTAGCATACGTTTTGTATGCTTGTTTGGGCTAGTTCCAGTGGCAATCTCACAGGCTCAATGATGTTTGGTCTTATATTATTGAAAAGTGCATGGTGCATGGTTGTTGAGGAGTTTGGTTGTTCTCATATCATCTACGTTTATAACTAGATCAATACTCTCAGAATAATATTTTTATTTAAGTATGATTGTATAGTACATGGCATTAAAAATGTTATACCGAACATGATTAAATTTCCAAATTAAGTTGACAAACTAATTGAAGTAATGCTCATGTTATAGACTATATGAGTAATGCATATTCATTTTTGATGGAATCGTAGGGTGTAACCCATTTCTGTCTCATATTCCATACATATTTTAGATTCCTAGTGGAAAGGCAAATAGTGTATCCCCTTACGTCTCGATATCTGTAGCAATGCCAAGCTAAATCATATATTCATAAGAGTTTGAAACTGGATTCTTCTATCTGTGCACTTATAATCATCCAACCGTCCTTGCTGAAAGTGCTAATGCACATCTTAACATTGCTAAGTGATTGGAGCGTAAGACACAAGATGATGAGTTTAAATGTATGTTTGATGCCCTTCAATTGTCTTTCAAAATTGTTATCATCGTATACTTTGCCAATCATTTGTCACTCTCCATCTTATTCAATGTTTGCTGAAAACGAAATAGATGTGTCACAACTAACAATGTAGTATGTTCAAACAAGTTGAAAAAGAAACTTGAAAATGATGCCTAGGACTGTATGTCGTTTCAATGGCGGAGCAAATTAAAACCCAAATAAGAAGACATTCTTTGACTAGAAAACCAATCTAAACAAAATCTAACTTGGAACAGATCAAAAGTTCTTGTACTTGACTAGATTGGGACCCTACTGAATAATTTGAAATCTAACAGATAACATATAATATTGTACTAGTTTTGTTTGACATCTTACTAGCAAATGTGTAATACTGCATTAGCGCTTTTTTATCAAGCATGTGTTTCGATTAGTTTTACATTGACCTAATTTTATTGAATTACTTTAATATTAGATCATTGCACTTCACAACGAGAAATTTACATCACCTGAGAGAATATTTGTTAATCACTGTAACAGAAAACGTAAGAAATAGTTAGTAAAACAATAATTGAATAACTAGAGGTTGAGGGTTTGTTTAATACAATATACACAATTGAATTTTAAATGAACTGGTGTCTCTCCTATATCCTTGGTCGCTACACAGTGCATTTGAAGTAATTGTAACGAATGATCAGCTAATAACACCAGTGTTGTCAGGACCCCGTTAGTTGTTGGACTGTGATTGAACTAAACGAAACTAAGCCGCTTGGTCCAGAGTGGTCTAACAGGTCAGATTGAAAATGACATCAACATGACATCATCTCCTTGTCATTTCTTTATTTGTATTTTTCTCATCTTGCCAAACTTTCATGTTTATGGTTTTCATACCAAGTCGGTTGTGCATTTTTTGATTATTTAAAATTCACCTTAATTGAGTCCCTTTTGTATCTATCTAGCCTTACTATTTTAACCGTAGAGAAAAATTTTGTGAAGAGATAATCTAAGCGAAAAATCTTCTGAAGAGAATAATGACGGTCACATATAAAACTAAAAGTAAAAGTCATAAGGATTCTGAGTGGCCACTTTGTTTATAAGAAAAATAAGGAAAGCTATAGATTAACATTTAAATTAGCTAGAATGCAAAGTGCCTGAAAATGAGTCAATTAGAGGACGAATAAAATAAAGTATGAAAAATGTGACAGAATGATTGGGATCAACAATCCTATATAGATTGGAGAATGTGTTAAGCACTACCACGATTGTCTGACTATTTAATTTTCCTATTCATATTCTTGAATTTGTAAATGTTACTAGTAAAAATCATATCATACTATATCATATTATATATAAGTTGGAATGTGTAGGCCCATTTATATTGCAGTTAGAATTTGGAGTCTATAGCGTCATGTCCTCCTATATAAATGGGAGGAGTTTTATAGTATATATCACATAGTCTACACACTGGCAATACATCATCCATATTATTTCCTTCTACGTGATATCACATAGCCCATCTTTATGAAGGGCCATCATCATCTCCATTGTTGACTGCATGGCATATTCATCGTCACATCATCTTCATTGTCGTCTAGTATATCTCATGTATCCATCTTTTTGTAGTTCATCTTCCCCATGTTAATCTTTGTTGGGTTTGTCTTCCCCTCTTGAGCCCAGTTGTAATAATCCTGGCATCACCTTTCTTGCATCGTCATAACCAATCAAGGTCATAATGCATCAATAAGTGGAAGTTCTTCTGAAAATCAGCAAACCAATAGTGATCCTTTCTATGGTGGAATCTATCTTCACCATCTATTAGTCGTATCTACCTACTCCATCACACACTAGTCCAAAGATCATTCATCCAAGGTCCGCCTCTATCTATAAAATTCATCTATGGAGATAGGACAAAGGTCCTTAAATGTTTGAAGTTGGTCTTGGTCAGATCTATCGATCAAATTACCCTAGCAATAGGTTTAACACATGTAAGTTCATTCACAAGGGTGTTTGTCGTCAACATGATGTGTTGTCATCCCATACAATGTGTCATTGAAAATCCGTCCAGTTAATATGTTGTGTAGGTATCCAATACGACATATCATCGAAAGTTTGTCCAGTTAACACGTTGTGTAGGTATCTAATACGATGTGTCACCAAGGGTTTTCAATTCACATGAGGGTGGCAGACACACCATGTCATCCAGTCAACACCTTGTGTTGCCACTAGGTCAAATCTTCCAATGGTGGCTGACACGTTGTGTCATCTAATCAGCATAGACGGTCACTGCTAGGATTTCTAATCTTCCAACGACGACTGACACACATGTCATAGGCCAAACACATAATTTCCTAGATTAGTTCATCTAGGCATCTTAAAACAAGCTTTATCTACCAGTCACACAACATGTCAAAGGTTGATAGCTCCCCAATAAGTCTTCACATGGCATGTCATCCATCCCACACAATGTGTCCATTCCAGGAAAGATCAATTTATAAGGTCTTTTACTCGACCTAGTCATACCATGGGATTCCACCCCAGACTCCCCAATTTGTCAGCCTAAGGGCCAAACATATATCTTTTTTTTTGCATTGCACAAAGATCTATTGATTTTCTTCTCTGGATCTTCTAATCAAGTCACATACTACATTAAATCTACTTATCGATGCTCCCTCACCAAGTCAACCTCTTTAAAGGACCAACATGAAGTCCTATACTCACATGTGTGATGCGATTTACTCTCAGGCTCAAGATCAACCTCTCACACATGAGAGAATTCATCCCTTTAAAGCATAAAGTCAAGCTTTCCTAAGCGTGAGATTGAGTTTTGTTAAGATCGTGGAGTAGTCAAACACACAACTTCTCTAGCCTTATCAAATAAACCCTTGTCCAGTCATTTCTCCCCTCTCCACCTTATGTCCCCTACTACTATTGAAGTCTTGTCACATGGGAGTTTCTCTTCATATTTGTTCACAGTCTCTTCATGGTTGGTGTGCAGGGGAGAATAGTGGAGATGAGAAGACAAGGATGAGGAGAAGAGATGAGGTTTAGAGTTCATAGCTTACAAGATGTAAGAGGAATAAGAACGTTATCTACATATGGAATTTTGTATTCTTAACGTGTTGTCCAAATCTCACTGTCCAATTCAAGGATAGTGTCCATCCTTGTCATTTAGATTCTAAGTTTCCAAGCATTGATCTCTTATTCAGATTCATCTTCACGCATCATCGTGAGCTGAAGAAGATGATTCCTTAGATCAATTGGATGTCATCGACTATCTACATTAGGTAAATATGTTTCTTAGTTGGACATGTCTTGATCATTCTACTATGCAACACTTCAATCTTATCATATTGAGTATCTTGGATTACTTGCTCATTTAGTTGTGTCGGTCCGACACACCTGTCTTAATAAGATCACTGGACTGCATCAACAATGTTTCGTCTTTGTTCATTTATGCCCTGTCAAGAACGTTGACTATCTACTACATCATGGTCTTTAGTGGTACAGATCCTTCAAGGCTCATTTGGTTGTTTTCTTTTGGAAACTACTTCAATGACGGTAGCAACTGTGTTGGTGACTCAGATGATCTATGCATGTTCTTTCAACATACTCCCAGATACAAGCTCCAAACTAGTAAAATATCTAGATGTCTCAAAAACCCAATGTTTATCAATCTCAAGGATGCTTTAAAGTTAAATATGCCAATGTTTGCTGGAGATCACATGTCATGCTAAGTCAGATGCTATTATGGTATAGTCATAACTTTTTTTGATGTCTTTTTTCCTTCTACCATCCAAGTTGGGCATGTGATTATCCCATGCTCCAGCTTGAGGGCGAGTGTTAGAAATAAACGTCATATCATATAATATGATGTGTGCTAGGGTCTGTAGGACCATTTAGAGTCATGCCTACCTTCTCCTATATAAAGGAACATGGTTCTCTTGTATCTATCGCATAGTTTACACACTATTAATACATCATCCATATTATTTCCTTCTACAATAAAAACTAGCACTTTGATTTGGTCAACGAAAAAAAGAAACATGATTTAGATTTGTGAATCTTTGAGGATTAGAAATGATGGTGACTTCCCGTCATCGTACTTGAAGACTCTAGTCAATAATTATTAGATCCCAATTGCCTCAAAATCTCTCATGGTGAAGTTTGAGCCTAGGGGATTGGGATGAAAGGTGGGAAATAAAGAGGGACAATGGAGATGAAATCAATCATGAGAAAGATATACTTTTGTTCTAGTAAATCAATCAAGATATGTATAAAACAACTAGACTACAAGACATTTGATCTATATATACAATCATAATTGAAGAGAAGCTAGATTATTATGGACAATATCTAGTTTAATTGACCATGATATTTGTTTGCTGAATGGCCAATTAAGTAGTTTAGGCAAATAGTTAGAAAATTTGTACATGGATGAGCCGTTTATACATGAATTCTATTAGGTAAGTAGTTAAAGTAAGTAGTTCTAATAGTTATAGATGACTGTAAAAGATGACACTGAAAGCAAGCGACCATGTTGCCTGCTTACCATCTCGACAACCTTTCAGTGTAGGAGAATCAATTGTGCTAGATTAAGGATCTTCTAGTCTCCTAGGAAACAAAAAGTAAAAGAGAATGACAGTTCATTCTCTAGCTTCATGAGACTCAAAAGGGGTGACAACTGATAGATAATATGGCAGGTATTTGTAGTCGGGAATTAGGGTATGAAGGTCTAGGGTTTCAGAGAGAAGATTCTGTAACAAACTAAACAGAAAATAGGGGAATGATACAAGGGAATAGGCATTCTACTGGTGCTATATTATGCCACATGGCACCCTGGGCGGAACATTATATTATGTAGAGTTTCCCGAGCAAGAAAAGAAGTGCTTTTGTATTGAGTCTCTAGAACTATTTATTGGAGATCTCTTAGATAGAAAATGGGTTGGATCACGGGATTGAGTTACATGATAAATAAATCTCGATCAGAAAAAGGAGGGAAGAGATATAAAAGTTGGGAGCTAAGTCTTTCTTTTGTTAAAAATATGGATTTTAAGGATTTCCATTAAGAAATGTCAATGAGAGGCAATTGAGAATACAATTTGATTGAAGATGAGTATTATATTCATCATAATTCAACCGGCCAATTTATCATAAAATTCTTATAAAAATAATCTAAGTGACAAATCGCACTTAAATCTAGAGAAACAACTTTCTATCCATGAAACCCTAAACTACGGTAAATGTGTGAAATGAGTGGATTACATAGGTAAAAAATACAAAAAAGTAGAATGAATGGGATGAACTCCATCATCAACAAGAGGGAATATATGATCTTAATTGTTGAATGTATGACCAAAAATGGAGTGTCAACACTTACCTTATCTTTATAGATATGTATTCTCATAGCTTTTCAAATTAACTAAAATGTAATTCCTTTTAGACCTTATTTAATCAAAATCTCTTATTTATGAAGGCACCAAACTCTTTTACATTTCCTGATTTAAAGACCCACTTATATTCTTAACTATGTTTGTTATCTTGAAATAACATATGAAATTTATGCGCTTTATCCTTCTATTTCTTTATGTAATGACCCCCTCCCCATGTTATCCCAAATTAAGGTGGATCGAGAGGGAAAGGGCCATTATCATAATATGAAATTTATGCACTTTATCCTTCTATTTCTTTATGTAATGACCCCCTCCCCATGTTATCCCAAATTAAGGTGGACCGAGAGGGAAAGGGCCATTATCATAATCTCATGATTTTAACCAAAAATAATTATAAAATTCACTAAATGGGAAAGAGTTTGATATAATATGAAAGGTAAACTCTCCACTTAGGAGTTACATGATATGGGAAACTATTTTTTTTCTTCAATATGAAATAACACTAGCTAACTAAATCCTCCAAGATAATGTTAAGCATCTTTCTTTTTAGTGCCTTCTTCATTGATGTCCATTTTGCATATTAGTAGCAATTTAACCTGAAACATCGTGTAATAAAACAACGATTAGTATAACAAGTTATAGTGGTATGTGGGAGAAATAAAATATTCACATGTAGGTGTAACAATATAATCAACCATAGAAACAATTATGATTATAAAATTGAACAATAATTTTCTTGCTTTAACCTCACCACCCTTATCCTCTTTTTCTCAAAGGCGTGGCCTATCTTTAGGGTAGCCTCTTTACGGGGAACCCTCTTATAAGGATTTGGTCCCTACACTAGACATTTCATAACCTTTGCTCACATGGGATTGGTTTCATACACATGCCTTCCTTTCCGGGTTTGGCATGAGGTGATCTTCCTTTTCGAGCTTGATCACCAATCATCCCAGATGACTTTATTCACCCCATGCTCATTAAGTCACCAGAGATGATATAAGGTTTGAGAAGGTTTCATTTATATAAAATGATATCCATAGTGACTTTATAGATTGTAAGAAGTAAATAAACATGCAAACATTTAATTATAATCTGATCGGGAAGCTCTGAGTAACCATTAAAGTTGGTTAAGGTGATTAGTCATATGCGTAACGACATACCTTTCTCAGAGGAGATTAAAAATCTCAAACATGAGCAGTTGAGAATAAGCAAGTAATCACCCTAAAATTAACGCATAACACCCAAGTATTACTATTTTGTTGAAAATCTATCATTGAGACTGACTTGGGTTCCAAGTTTGGATTTTGGGGTCAAATTAGGGTTTTGGCTTTACAAACCCTAATCATCACTTTAAATGCCTTTTTAACTAACAAACCCTAATCATGATGTTTTATGCATCATTAATCTCAAAATAAGTCAAATATGTCCTTTTTTATCCAAAAAGACTAAACTTTATCCATTAAAGTCATTTAAACAAGCTATATTCAGTACAACTAACAAATCATGGTTTCCATGCTTTTTATCCATTAAAGTTAGCAACTTTAACTGCTTTTAGAATTAGAGCCAGAACTAGGTCTTGAATCCAATTTTCATGGATTCCTTGTATTTTTCTGATCAACTTTCATATATAATATTTTTCATGGGTTATTCTATGAATTATTATAATTTTTAGAAAACAAAACAATTTATCATATTTTCTGACCAATATAGCTCGCCAACTCGGCATCTGACTAAGAAATGCAAACACGGTGCAATGGCATGGCCGAGCCAATCAACCTACGCTGCGTCAGAGCCCACACTCGCGTGGCTAAGGTGGATGGCAAGCAAAAAAGAGAGGGAGAAAGACAAATATACCCCTTACCTCTCAACAGAAATGTTGGGACAGAAGAGTATATCCCCCTCGACCATCTTCCTCCTCGCTGCTCCTTCCTTTGTGAGCAGGGAGTCAACTCAAAGGTTGACTTCGTGCCTCAGGCCTTTCTAGCGACAGTTGAAGGTACAATCACCTTCGTCGCACCTCGTCGAGTTTGGAGGTGGCACTTGATTTCTCAAAGGCGGCCTATACACGAAGGATGACGAGATGGGTTCTCTGGTTGGACCAAGACAAGTCGGGAAGAAGAGAGAAAGGGTTCGAAGGGAAATTGAAGCCTGTGAGAGATCCTTTGGTTGCGACAGAGTCTCGCAGAGACATTTGTGGGTTGTAGGGGAATTCTAGCCCTCATTTTATAGGTCTTGGTCAATGGGTTAGTCCCTGCCGTCTTGGCGATTTGGGTAAATCTTTAATAGCTTACCATAGATGGTAAAACTAGGGCTTTCCAAGTTCATCCTCACCTCTTTGACTCGATGTGAATATTTTTGAGCATGCATATAGTTTATTGTGATAGGGAGATCAAAAAGGAAAAGTGTTACTCCTGTTTTCGAGTTTCCTATTTCATCTCAAGCTAGACGGTGACTAGGAACCCTTGGAATTGAGATCCATGGCTTAGATTTCGTACGCTAACTAAATGGGCCGGACCCTTGATTTTCTAAAATTGGATTAAATCGTTACACAATTCTACTTTCCTATAAGCCATCACTTTAGGGAAAGTGTTTAATTCATTTCTCTCTCTCCTTTTATCCTTTTTCTCCCAAATTTGAAAGGGAAGTTTCTAGGACTTATATCTAGGTGTGGGTGAGATTTGAAATCAAAATACATAAAAGTGCTTTTCTTTGTCTCCAAGTCTCCCCTTTATATCCTTTATTTAAGGCATCAAATTCATTCTTTTCTCTTTCCAACTTTTCCAAAATTCTTATTTTGATTACTTTTCTCATTAAACCATAGGGAATAAAAACCACTCCATTAGTTGCCTTCAACACCACTTTTCTAGAAAACTCCAACAATTCCTTATGTAAATTATTAATTACCCATTACCTTTAGTAATTCACTTAATATTGGATTTCCTCTCTTCTTTTCCCCTATCTATTGTTGTTTTATTGAAATCAATAAAGACCACCAAAACTATTGCAAAGGAGAAATTGCACTTTAAATCCATACTTCTAAAACAATGCAGACCAAGTTTCTAATATATCCTTATTACTCAAATATTTGCATTTCAAATATGTAAATACACGTGAAAAACCATGTTATAACATCCTTTCCCTCTTATAGGATTTTCCCTCAAATTTCATCTAACTCACATAAAAAGTTCAGGATGAGACTTTTCCATGTCCGCCTTTAGATCCCATGTGGCTTCATCCTCACCATGATGTTTCCAAAGAACCTTTACCATCTCTATCTTTTTATTCATGAGCTCTTTCACCTTGAAGTCTATTATCTTCGTAGACGACTCAGGGTATGTCAATCTCCCTTGGAGTTCAATAGGCTCAATACTAAACACATGGCTAGGATCCTTCACATACCGCTTCAGATTGGACACATGGAACACATCATGCATCACACTATATTGTAACAATAAAGCTAGACGATAAGCGACCTCACCAATCCATTCTAGAATCTCGAACGGACCCATGTATAAGGAACTCAATTTTCCTCTGTTCTTACCTATTGCTTAGAGGGGCCACATTTTTAGGAACACATGATCACCTATGGTGAAGTGCAAGTCTATCCGCTTTGCATCAACATATGACTTTTGTTGATCATGGGCTCTCTTTAGCCTCTGCTTGATCAAAGTGACATTGTCAGCATACAATTGTAGTTCCTTTGACCTAAGCAATGTCCTCTCGCAGACATCGTCCCGATGTAGCGGTGATCGACATGATCTCCCATAAAGAGCTTCATATGGAGGCATTCTGATACTAGCTTGGTAACTATCATTATAGGCAAAATCAGCTAAGGGCAGGTACTGCTCCCATGATCCATCCCAATCTAGCACAAATGCTCTCAACAAATCTTCTATGGTCTGGATCGTGGTTTTTGACTATCCATCAGTCTGTGGGTGATAAGATGTGCTAAATTTTAGCCCTGTATCAAGTTCTTCTTGAACTTGTTTCCATAATTACAAAGTGATCTTAGGATCACGATCAGATATAATTGAACTCAGAACACCATGCAGATGAACTATCTCTCAATGTAAAGCTAAGCTAAGTCTAACACCTTAGCAGTGACCTTTAAGGCAAGGAAGTGTGCGGACTTGGTCAAGCGGCACTACTACAGAAATGGTTTATAACGTCACATTTACATGCGTCAGTTGTATACGCGAAACCGACGCCTAAACCCTACAACGTCGGTTGAGTACACAAACTGACATCTATATGTGAAGAGAGGACATACACAAGTATCATTTTTTATTTAGCGTCAGTTCCTCGATAAGAAACCGGCGCCTACAATAGACCGCCAAATCCAAATTTTCCAGTGAAAAAATTACCTCTAAAAAATTTAACATACGGCGTCGGTTGTTGACAAATTAACTGACGAATAAAGGTTTTTCACGAGATAGAAATTGGGCCCATTTTTATCGTCGATTTTCTTGCAATAACCGATGCCGATGTGTTTTCACGCGCTGTCCCCACAAAATTTTTTACCCCCTTTGGTGTCAATTTTTTTGTGGTGACCGACGCCTTTTATTTTAAGCGTAGGTTTTTTATAATAACCGACGTCTATTGTTAACTAATAGAGCCCCCGTGAACAGACTCTTCCCCTTTCTCTGTTTCCCCGATTCCAAGTTTATACCCTCTTTCCTTTGAGCTACGTTGCTGTTTGGGGTTTCTACATCATCTGTAAGGCGATTTATATAACTTTCTCCACAGTTATTGTTTATTCTTACCTTACATGTACATGATCTCGCCTTAAAACATTGTTCAAAGTAGAAAGATAGTATCTTTTACCTTGGGTTTGAGTTTATATGGTGATTATTGAGTAGTGTATCTTCTTGGGTGAACCCTGAAACTTGTGGACAAATCTTGCTTAATAATTGAAGTTTTTGTACTTGCATGGTTGTGGAAATGTTGGTTTTTGTTCTCTCAAATGATGGTTGCTAGTTAGGGTTTTGAACTGATCTTTCTCTTTGTGATGCAACTAGACGACCTTTTGGATTATTTGGGGTAACCATCCTATTTGGGATTCTTAAAGGTCAATGATATTTTGGTATCTCCATGGTCGCCAAGATTTTGAATGCATGATGGTCGCCAAGAATTTTGATGTTAGTGGTCGCCGAGATTTGGTTCAATGTGGCTGATGAGACATTGATGTCATGTGGCCGCCAATGTTTTGATTCCCTTGATTGGTCGTGAAGAATGTTGACATGTATGAGGTTCACTCCTTTCTCTTAAAAGACCATTAATGATGCAGTCTTCTGGGTCTAGAAATGTAGAAGGTTCTAGACCCCTATTAGAATGCCACATATTGTCATGCAAATAACAAGGGGAGTGTGATACGTAAACAAAAATGGAAGATACTATTAAATGATTAAGATGATGATGGCATGATAAAAGAAATGATGGTTATATGGTGGGTAATGGTCTGATCTAGTCTTGGTTACTTGTCAACACTTCTTACTCTATGGAAAAATTGATGTTCCCCAGTAATGACTCCAAAAAC
Source organism: Alisma plantago-aquatica (assembly GCA_963693085.1). Lineage (NCBI taxonomy): Eukaryota > Viridiplantae > Streptophyta > Magnoliopsida > Alismatales > Alismataceae > Alisma > Alisma plantago-aquatica. The sequence continues at coordinate 1,512,362,316 of OY856410.1, read as the reverse complement.
TTGTTAGCGATGTACACGTCTTAAATTTGTAAGTCAAGCACTATCTTGCAATATAAGGGAGTGTGTAGTGTATTTGAGTTCGTCCAAGGAGAAAGGTTATGTTAAATGCAAGAGTAATAATATTCAAAAATCTAGATTATTTTACAAGATTTTTTTTTGTGTGCAAGTAAACTTAAACAAGTTAGAAAGAAAGAAACTAAATCAAGGATCACTTGATTCGAAGATCACAATTATATTAGAAAATATTGAGAATAAGGTTTCACTTTGTTGATATCTATAATGGACGAGCTTTAATAATTTATCATCTCAACTCGTTTATCTCCCGCAAGCATACATGATCGATTGTACTCAGGTTGTATCCACAAGGAGCTAGGCTATTTAGGCGCAAGAGCATTAAAGTTCAACAATCTAGACCGGTTTACACAGATTTGTTTGATTTAATTAAACTAATCAACAGATAAGAAGGAAACAAATAAACATGTCTCTTGGATGATGATGAAGATCAGATTTTAAGAATTACGGGAACGAGATTTCACTTCCACATCATAACTTAATAGAACAATGGAAATCTAATACACTAGGTTTATGTCTCGTACACCTCCTGATGATATGAGACAATCCTAACTTCACATAACACTCTTGTGCATATGCTTTGTTTTTAACTACAAACCTCGACTCCTCAAAACATTCGTAGCTACTCTCGTGGTCAAGGAAGTGTTGCTAAAATTACCCATACTCCTAGATACATCTTTCTAGTTAAATTAGAAGCATAAAACAAGAAAACATGATGGCCGGTCAAGTAAGAAAGTAAATGAAACACTGATGCAATCTTAGAACAGTAAAACAACTAGTATTGGGGATGGAATTCGTGTTCTCATTAATTATGACATGGGAGTTACTCTCCCATGTCCAAGAACAAGGTTCTACTCACACATGGTGGTGAAACACATGTAAAAGGGATGAATCATGAAGTAAAACATGAGTAGAGAAGGAAAAGAATAAGGGAATTTGTGAAAGAAGAGAAATAAAGGAAAAACTTTGACTGGAAATCGGAGTTTCATCCTTACTACTATTCCTACTCTAGCAACCTTCTATTCCGAGAGATTGAAACGGAGGATGGAGTCCCTTACTTTAGTTGGTGAAGAGATACAAAGTGAGAAGAGGTTCTCTCTCGAGTAACCACTCCTCTAAAATCACCCTCCTCCTCTGCTCTGAACTTTGATCATAACTTGCTCCAATTGACAACTAAAACCATCCCAAGTAAATCCCACTCGTATTTAAATCCAGGGGACAATTTTATTGTAAAATTGAACTAAAACTACTGGCAACATGACATGTTGCCAAAATAACCCACCATGTTTTTCTAAAAAATTGCAGTCAAACTGCCCTACACAAAGGTTGCACAACGTGCTGGTTGGCTAACACGTTGTGTTGCTACAAGTTGAGAAAACTTGGACAATTCTAGATCGAGAAGACACGACATTTATACATCCGACACGCCGTGTTGTTTCATTACAACAATCTCTGGCATCTTCTGGATGGAGGAGACATGTTGTGTTGGTTGGCCAACATGTTGTGCTTTTACAAGTCAGGGGACTTGGTGATCCCTTGGAATGAGGGGACATGGTGTGTTACTTGGTCAACACGATGTGTTTCTGCATGAATGAAAATATGCTTCTGCCTGCTATTGACACACCATGTTCATTAAATTAGACGGTGCGATCATGCCAGAATCTTTATAAATGTTTTCAAATGGTGAAATCTCTTAGGAAATCTGAATAAGAATAAGACAATGAAGCATGTGCTCCATCACTCGGAAGCTAAAATAGACTTATGCACACGTGGAATGCTAGTTGGGGTAAATTTACCCTCTTAAGAATGTAACACCGAATTATCGCTACCAGACTGAACTTACTCTATGATAGCATGATATGCGGGTGGTTTAGCCAACTTATGTGGGAAATGTACGTAATTTTTTTGAATGAGTAGACAAATGATCAAAAGTGAGTCGGTTTCCGCTTGAGAACCTCACATCCTTGAACTAGATCTTTTATTTCCCAAGCATAAAAGAGTTAACTAGATTGCATAATCGACTAGATTTCACACTTATTTTTTATTGAGAAGGTGATTGAAAACACACTAAGAAATTGATAAGCATATAAGCCGCTAAACAATGTTGTAGTCTTTATTTATCCAAGAGGATTCATCCTTAACATGTATTAGATAATCAAGAATGTGAAAGATGAATATGTAGGCTAAAAGCAAGAAACCAAAATGAAGTGAATGTGGTTGGCAAAATATTTAATTTAATTGATGCAAGGCTTGTACAATTTTTCTTCAACTGATATTTCTCAAAAACAGAATAAGACATGTTTTAGCATAAGAAAAGTTAATCCAAAATAGAGAATAAGTCTTAGAAATCACTAGATTTACCATTATCTAAAACACAAACACAAAAAAAGAAATGCAAAGGAAACTAAAACTAAACTACTAACCGGTTCCCCCCCTACGCTTGAAATTTGCATTGTCCTGACCGTATAAATTAAAATCAAGAGGTTTTCACCGGATACCTTTCATGGAGAAAGTCAGAGTAAGGGACCAGTGCCCTCATCGTTAGTCGGGAAATGCTTCCTCAAAGTGTCATCATCAGGGATGTCAGTGAATGAAGACTCCTATGGTGGTGGTGGAGGCATTATTGGCATGGTATAGTGGCCCTGAGCAATGTGCTACATATCCATTCTCTAAGTCATGGAGAGCATATTTCTTTACTACTGGATAAGCTGGTCTAGCGGGTATTAAGCCGATCAAAATGATGTTGAACATACTCGTAGAGATGTCACACACCTACCATCGCCCAACTGTACTTAGTCTGCGTGCCAGTAGGAGGAGGTGCATATGCCTCTAGCGTAATGGAAGTCTCAACTCTATCTCTAGAATCATCCACATCATCAAAGGTGAACTTCCAATTGTCTCGATTTGTGAACGTGATGTCATCTAGGTTTGGAAGTTCAATGTACTCTTCATGCCTACATAAATACTATCTAAGCTTACATTCATCATAAGGGTCCTTGATAAGTAAGCTCGAAGAAATTAGAAATTGGATGGCAACTTTATTCTTACCATTGATGGCTTCTAAGCCTATCTGGTCTACATTTAGTTTTCTTGTAATGTGGGTTTAGTCCTCCATTCATGATATCACCAGATTTTTCTCTTTTGATCTTAAAGAAGCGTTGGAGGATGTAATAGCCTACATTGACTTTATAGTTGTGTAGCATGACCCATAAGAAAAATAAAGCTTGTTTCCCAGATACACTTTGTGTTTCTTTCCTTGAAAAAACACAAGTGCTAAGGATCATGTGAATGTACCAGAAGATGGGGTTGTGGATATGTGATGCCCTGGCATAAGTGGGTTCATGAATTGAATCTTCAGTTATTTGTCTCCAGAATTTATCATTATCCAAAGTATCATGCATCATTATACTATCTATATAGGTACACTGATATGCATCACAAAATTGTTTGAAAGTGAATTTATAACCATGACCAAGAAGTCAAAAGTTCAAACTACCAAAAGGTCCATCTAGCTTCTTAGGGTCTTCTACCACCTTCAAAGTGGTCAGAAATTCATATGTCAATCTTGGGTATGTGAAGCTTACTTTGCAATATACATATAGAAGGCCAAGATCCTCAAGAAATCCTTGTACTTCCTCACAAAACCCAGTACGTCTGTGGTCTCAGCACAAGCGAAGTGCACAGGAAGAACCCTATGTGTAATCAATTTTTGATAAATGGTGTCTTCTTTGGCAGTGACATTGAATTGAGTTAGGAGACATACATAGTGGCTGAAGAAGATCTCTTTCCTCTATGGCACTTTGATGCTTACTTGATAGGAGCCATTTCTAAATTGAGAAGGTGCTCAAACAGAAAACATGACATTTTTCTAGAAAAGCACAGTGTGTTGCAGTGTTTGCAGTTGAGGATGAATGAGGCAGTTGCACGACATGGATGGATCTACTAGTCATGTGGCTAGGCTTCGGTGGAGCTGGAATGACGACCTGATGCTTGGATGATGGTGGATTAGCTTGCTTAGACACTAGATTTGCTTGAGATTGCATCATCTATGAGTTCGCTTTTGAGATTTGAGAGGAGTACTTAACTTCATTAGTTGAGAAGCACACTGGCGACATGTTGAAGAGGGTTGTCGGTTGAGAGCCTTGTTTGATGACGATGGTGCTGGTGGCTGAAGGTGGTGCTGTGATGGCAGGATCCAAACCACTATGGTGGCTAGACTGGCGAGAAGGGAGGTGAATGGTGAACCGTGTAGTGTGAATGATAGAGCTGGCGGCTAAAGGTGGCTGGGTGAGGGCTTCAAAACAATATAGAGCTAGGAGGCACGATGTATAGATAAGGCAAAAGATGGAATGAAATTTGAAATCAGATTGAGAAAGCCTATTTTGGTGCCACAAACAGGCTATGTTGGAAGAACAACACGCCTTGTGTTTATTGTATATGAAGGCTGCCTCTTTTTTTAATTTTTTCCTATCCAAAAGTAACATGTTGTGTCTAGAAAAAGACACACCATGTTTATCTTCATAGGAAAACTCTACAAAGTCGTGCCAATCTAGGAGATGCCATGCCTGAATATACACATGTCTTGCTTTACTCCAGGTGAAAATGTAGAAATGAATCCCTTTCAAAACATGTTGTATTGAGCAAGACACACACCATCTCTGGTGATCACAGAAACTCTTGGAAAATCATGGCTTGTCTCACAAGCCGTGTTGTCATCTGAACACACCATGTTTTTGCTTTAGGTGTTGCTTCAACCAGATAGGTGTCAATTTAGCGCACTCCTTGTTTCAACTTCATAGAACTTCTAGAATGTCTGAGACTTTACATACTCATTGTGTTATCATATAAACATGCTGTTTCACCAGAACTTGAATCGTTGAATGTATTTTTTGAGATTGGCACGTCATGTTACTTTATCAACACGTCGTGTTGATGCAAAATCTCTATAGAAAGTTGATTTTTCTTTGACAGATGCACCTATAATGATATTGACATATACACTATGAGGGCCTAAATTTATTACATTCATCTATAGTAAGTTTATTTAAAAAGAAAATGGTCTTTGAGGAAATGACATAAAGCAAATCTATCCTAAGGGTGGGGTCAACTTGCACAAAGGTCCTATGTTTAGAGCCCAAAGTGAGACTTGGGTTTTCTTCAGCAAATGTCAGACAGTGAGCATGAAACTCCCTTTTCAATATTCTCTCCTTCTGAGTATAGCTTGCACCTTTGGACATTGACTTTGAACGTCCATTTCTTCCCTTGGAGCTCAATAGTCCCATATGGAAAGATCTTCAGTAGAAGTAATGGTCCAAATCACTTGGAACTTAGCTTGCCCCAAAAATATTCAACCTAGAGTTGAAAAGTATCACTTGATCTCCTTTATTGAAGTCTTTTCTTTTAATATTTCTGTCGTGCTATGTCTTTGTTCTTTCTTTGTAGATTTTTGCATTTTCATATGGATCTAGACGGAGGTCTTCAAGTTATTAGAGTTGCAACAATATATGTTCTCCTGCTTTCTTCAAACCAAAGTTCAAAAACTTAATTGCCCATAGATCCTTGTGCTCTAACTCTAAAGGAAGATGATATGACTTGCCATAAACAAGCTTGAATGGTGTTGTACCAGTAGATGTTTTAAATGATGTCTGGAATGAACATAGTGTGTCATCCAACTTGACTGCCCAATCTCTTCTTGAGCTAGAAATAGTTTTCTCCAGAACAACTTTCAGCTGCCTATTCGATACTCCAACTTGTCCTGCTATTTGAGGGTGATATAGAATAGATATCTTATGGTTGAATCCATATTTATTGAGCATATTATTGTAGTTATTTTCATTGAAGTGTGTGCCTCCATCAGATATCACAACTCATGGGACTCCTCAATGAGGAATATATTCTAAAATAGATTTATTACAGATTTTGCATCTGGGGCTTGAGTAGGAACAACTTCTACCCACTTGGATACATAATCACATGCAACTTAGATGTACTTGTAGACACAAGAGGATGGGAAGGGGCCCATGTAGTCCACACCCATACATCAAATACCTCTATCTCAAGATTGGAGTATAGAGGCATTTCATCTCTTCTTGATATACTGCCCACCCTTTGGCACTTGTCACAAGCTTTGACATCGACATGAACATCTCAGAAATGATGTTTGACAATAAAAACCTATTTGCAAAAGCTTTATAGCTGTCTTCTTTCCTATGAAGTGTCCTCCTTCGGAAGAAGAGTGGCATTCTAAAATGATAGTTGGGATCTGCTCATCAACTGCACACCTCTGGATGAGCCCATCTATTCCTTGCTTGAACAACATTGGAACATCCCAATAGTATAATTTTACAATATGTAGGAACTTCTTTTGTTGATAAGTGAGATCAGAGGGAAGATGTCTGGTAGCAAGTAAGTTTGCAATATCAATGAACTAAGAAACCAAAAAAAAGATAACAACATATAGTCTTTTAATAGGTAGATAATAATCAACGAGGAGAGAATCTATTGCATCCGTGTTCAACAGTGAGACGTGATCAACAACATTGTTCTTTGTACCTTTCTTGTCTCTTATATCAAAATCAAACTCCTACAACAATAGTATCTACCAAATTAGGTGTGGCTTGGCATATTTCTTGTTTATCAAATACTTGATTGCAGCATGGTCGGTGTAGATCACAATTTTGGATCCCACAATATATTTTCCTGAATTTGTCAGAGGCATATACTAATGCTAGCATCTCCTTCTCATTGTAGCATACTTTATGTGTGCTTCATCTAGGGTCTTGCTGGCATAATGTATGGTGTGGAGTTTGTTGTCTTTCATTTGTCCTAGGACTACACCAACGACGTAGTCACTAGCATCAAAAATAATCTTGAAAGGTGCATTCCAATCTCAGGGTTGAATGATGGGGGAAGAAATAAGAGTGTCCTTCAACTTCCTAAAAGTTTCTTGGCAGTCATCATTGAAAATAAAGTCAAAATATTTGGCAAAAGGTGAGCATAATGGTTTTTCTATCTTGGAGAAATCATTGATGACGTGTCTATGAAACCCTACATGGCCAAGAAAACTACAAACATCTTTCATGGTTGTTGGAGTGGACATCCTTTCAATTTTCTCCAACTTAGCCTTGCCAACTTCAATACCCTTATTAGATACCACAATGCCTACTACAACTCTGGATTGTACCAAAATATGACACTTCTCCCAGTTGATTACTAGGTTAACCTTTTTGCAAAATTGAAGAACCTTAAGTAAATTTGATAAATGGTCATCAAACAAATTTCTATACACAATGAATCGTCCTTACAAAAATACATTATTTACTCGATAAAATCAGAGAAAATGGCTATCATATAACACTAAAGTCACCCGAGCATTACAAAGGCCGAACAACATGTGTCTATAAGCATTAGTCCCATTGGTGTATGTAAGTGTGGTGTTTTCTTGGTCTGTTGGGTATATTGGTATTTGGAGAAATCTAGAATAACCATTAAGATAACAAAAATAAGAATGATTGGCTAATCTTTCAATCATCAAATCAATGAAAGGCAAAGGAAAATGATCTTAACAAGTTGCCTAATTTAATATATTGTAATCAATATAGATGTGCCACCCTGAGACTACACATGTTTGGATTAGTTCATCACTATCCCCTTTAATGAAAGTTGCACCCCCTTTCATGGGTACTACGTGAATAGCACTCACCCAAGGATTGTCACTTATAGGTTATATGATCCCTACATCTAACTTTAAAATTTCCTTTTTCACAACCTCAAGCATATTTTGGTTTAAACACCTTGGAGGTTCTATGCATGGTTTGGCATCATCATATGAATTAATTCAATGCATGCAAATAGAAGGTTTGATGCCCTTCAAATGAACTATGGAATAACCGATAACGTCTTTGTGTAAACAAAATTCACTAAGCAATTTAAGTTCTTGTTCATCGGTTAAATCAACATTTATAGTTATAGGAGAAGTACAATCAGGGTCAAGGAAAACATACATCAACCCAGTGGAAGGGGTTTGAGTTCTACTTTCCCCCCTTTGTAGTCTTACTATGATTATCCTTTAATGACTGAATATCTTCATTGGTTGGATGTGAGTCAGAAATAAAGGTAGCATCTAAAGCTTTGGTTGTCATTGTGGTGTCCAACTCATCTTCTTCACAAAAATTAGTGATGAAATTAGGAACACATTTATTTTCTTCCAGAAAATTATCAACACTGTCAATGAGGCAAATATCTTATTTCTTGTTTAAAACTATCAAGGCGTCAAAGACAAAAAATTCTATAACATCCTCTTCTACCCTAAGAGTGAGTTTACCTTCTCGCACATCAACTATACAACTAGATGTACAGATAAATGGTTTTCCAAAAAGAATAGGATTGGAAGGAAGTTCATTCATGTCTAACACAACAAAATCACAAGGAATATAAAACTTTTTGATATGCACATGCACATCTTCTACAATACCTTTGGGATACTTGACAGAGTGGTCTGCTAATTGAATGGCGATCTTATTTAGCTTCAATTATCTAAGATCTAGTTGTCACAATAGTAAAGAAGTAATAAGGCTTATACTAGCTCAAAGGTCAACTAGACCTTTGTAAAATGCAATGTCTCCTATGTATCACAGAAGGGTGAAGGCTTTAAGGTCATCAAGTTTCTCCGGTAGCCTATCTTGGTTGATATAACTCATCTCTTTAATAGAATAACAATCTCCACTTGATCAAGACTTCTCTTCTAGGTCAAGATGCCTTTGACAAATTTTGCATAGGAGGGCATCTCAGTAATAAATTTAACCAAATGAAGGTTGACATATATCTTATTGAGGATGTCCATGAATTTTTTTAATTTGAAATCATTCTTCTTGTGTGCAAACCTATGAGGAAAAGAAATAATTGGTTTGTAAATAGGTGTTGCTTTAGTTGCATTATTCTTTCTATGGTTCTCATTGGTATCATCTTCTTAATCAAAAAAATCATCAACTCTCTTCTCATTTGACAATAGGGGTCTTTTAGTTATAGCTCCACTCCTTAGAGTAGTGGGTTTATAGTCCCTTGGGTTCATCTCCAGTTGACTTGCTAGAAAACTGAAATGGGCCCTTTGGTTGGCTAGAGCTTGTTATGCAATTGAATTCTCTAGCATCTATGTGTGGGAAGCAGTGCCATCCACTTTGGAAGAGAGATGAGAAATTACTTCTTTGAGAAGTTGCCCATTATTGCAAATTTCATCATTACTACCGAATTTGTGTTGAGACAAAGGTGTAAAGCATGCTCTGTATACTTGAATTTGGTTGGGGTTGTTGTTGTTGATTGTAACTCCGATTTTGGTTGTTGAATCTCGACGTGTTGTTGTTCATGGGATACCAGTTGCCCATTTTTTGTTGTCGATGTTGACCTTGATGATGATGTAGGTTTTTGAGAATTATTAGAGTTTTTTCAGGAGAAATTAGGATAATCTCTCCATCCCAGGTTGTAAGTGTTGGTGTAGGGGTTATAGGACTACTTGCTCCCTAAAATCCTTACTGCATTTCTTGTTTTGTTCCTCAACATTCAATTGCGGGGCAAAGAAAGATGAAGAATTATGCCCTATAATTCCACATGCATCACAACTTGTTCGACTGCTTGGATGGAGTGGGTACTCAACTTCTCAAATTTATGTGAAAGGGTGTCTAGATTGGTTGTAATAATATCAGCTGCATCAACAATGTGCTTTTCGCATGGCTTTTTGATAGAATAACTTGATGAAGGAGGTTGACTAGTCCACTTTAAGCTCCATTGGCAATGGGTAATTCCCATGTCTTCAATAATATCATATACCTTCTTGTTAGACTTGTTCATCAAGGCTCCATTTGCAGTAGCGTCTATGGTCATACGGGTGTTGTCGAATAAGCCATTGTAAAATGTTTCCAACAATAACCAATTAGTCAAACTATTGTGAGGATACAAACATTGAAGGTTGTTAAATATCTCCCACATGTCATACAATGTTTCACCTTCCTTTTAAGTAAAATTGATAAGCTGACTCCTTAATTGTGCGGTCTTGCTAGGTGGAAGGTATTTATGAAAAAAGGCATTAAGTAGATCATCCCAATCTTTGATAGACCTCTTTGGTATGGAGGAAAGACATGCCTTGTCTCTCTCCCTCAAGGTGAAAAAAAAATAGTAAGTGTGTCCCATCAGTAGGAACATTGTTTATCTTGCAAGTGTTCGTGTACTATAGAAATTCAGCTATACGAAGATTCATATCCTCCATAGAGGTTACTCTAAACCTATTTTGTTAGATCATTTGCATAATTGTGGGGCTGATAGAGAAGTTGTTCCTTCAATAATCAGATGGTCAATAGCTCCACATATGTTGATGGAAACTGATGTGCACAAATGTATCACTTTTTGGATGCATATTTCACTCATTTTGGCCATAATTCCATTGTCAACCATGCCAGATTTATCAATTTTTAGTTGTTTTACTAGTTTGATGTTTGTGTCCATAGGTACATGACTATGATGAGGAAATGGGGTCAATCCAACCAAAATCCGACCTTAGTTGGTTTATTCAAGAGATTGCGCATCCCACAGGGAATTTCTTGAATTTTTTGAAGGGAACACAACATGTGAGTTTACAGATGGATTTATTTCCCCAAGAGATTGCACATCCCACATGGAATTTTTTTAAAGGAACACACAACATGTGAGTTTACAGATGGATTTCTTTCCACTTGAAGAGCAGAAACATGGCATGTCTCGTAGACTACACACCATGCCCTATCAGTCAAAAGATTCTGCCAAAATTTCTATCAAAAAACACAACGTGTGTTTATTAGCACATGTTGTGTTTAATTTGATCAGATCTACCCAGGTCCTCACCAAATAGCAACAACACAACGTGTCTCTCAGACCACACATCATGTACTTTTTGGATAAGGCAGTTTCAATGTCAATTACTTAAAGCGACACGACATGTGCCTCCAGCAGCACGCCGTGTCTACTGGAAATCTGTAGTTTTCAAAACAACCTACCCTCATTTTTATATATGAAAGCCCACATAAGGGATAGTTATATATTGTCATTTGAAATAGTTTTTTTACTAGAGAATGGACAAAAGCAGAGAAGTGGCTATTTTGGGGAAAAAGAGGTGGAACCTCTTTTCTACTCATTTCTCCTTCAAAGATTGTAGCAGAAGTTTCTCTTCTCCATTTTGGATGCTTAGAAGAGAAGGTTGTTGGAGAATAAGAACCAATAGGGTAGAACTTTGTCTTTGAACCGGAGTTCTTCCTTATTCTTTGGATCTTCCTTGCTCTTTCTTTCTCTAGTCATGTTTAGCTTCCAAATTTGTAACTTGTACTTGTGTTTCACCATCATGAGTGAGTAGACTTTCATTTCTTGGCCATGGTGGAGTAACCCATGTCATAATATTGTTGGACACAAATTTATACATAATGCTAATTGTTTCACTGTTCTAAGGTTCATCGGTGCTAAATTTTTTCTTACATTCTCTGTTGTCCACTTTATAAGTTTGATTTCTGCTCTTTGTATAACCTGGGAAGATATTCATAGGAGTAAGGAGATGTACCTTAGATGCACTACCTTGACCACATGAGTGGCTGGAAGGTGTATGGGAACAAAGATTTGTAGTCCCAATCTAAGTATATCCATGGGAGTGGTATACAAAGTTAGGACTATCCTACACTAATGGGAGGTACATGCAGGATACATAACTCCCTTGTGTTATTGCTAGTGTTCTTGATCTTTATTGTTCTTCATGTTATGATGTGAATGTGAAACCCTATCCTCAACAATCCTTAGTCAAATTTGATCATTAATACAAGTGATTTCTATTTAGTTGCATTCTCTAGTTTGCTCATTTACTAGTACTAAACCAAAACAACCTTTGAAATCAATCTAGACTGTTGAAACTAATACTCTTTCATCTAACATTACCTTGCTTCTTGAATGACCACGATAGTACTACATGCACCCTATACTTAAGGGTAGTGTTCGAGTTTATAAATCTAAATCTTATGCACGTAGGTTAACAAGTTTTTAGCATCGTTGTCAGGGAGCATCAATATCTTGTAAGAGTAAGAAGTGCTGAATAGCAAGCGAGATTAGATCACATCATCACCTGTCATATCCACCATCATTTTTTCCATCATGATCATGATCATGATCATGATCATTATCATATTTTTGTATATTCCATTTTCATTATTGTACTTCACTCACCTTCTTTACTTGTAGGATTGTGTGAGGCGATCCAAAAGGGGTCTTGAACCCTCCAAATTTCTAGACCCCAACTTGATCACAATGATGGCAGTCTTTAAAAATCCAGGAGGAGTGAACTCAATCAAATTTGGAGGAATCACAACATTCATCACCACCATATTCACCCAAACATCCAACTCAATAAAAAGATCCAATCATGGAAAATGATCGTCCCCTTAAAGACTTCATTGTTCCAACTGCTATAGACATCCATGGGGCTATCAATATCCAACAAATCAAGACAAATGATTTTTTTATCAGCCCCATTGTTATATAAATGATACAACAGAAGCGGTTTGGGAGGGACACCAATGGAGGATCCAAACCTCCATATTGTTGAATTTCTACAATATCTTAGCACGTTCAAGATAGATGGAATTCATACTGATTTGGATTCACCTTATTCTTTTCCCATTCAATTTGAAGGATAGAGATAAGGTGTGGGTCTCTTCTTTGCCAAGGAACTCTATTAACAACTGGGAGGAGCTTCTTAAAACCTTCTTAGCCAAGTACTTCCCACCAAGCAAAACGGCACAACTAAGGGGCCAACAGATTAATTTCTCTCAAATGGATGGGGAGACTGTTGGATTCTAGATAGGTAATTGGATGCTCTAGAGGGGAGGTAAATAGAGTTGAATGCACTTAAAGAAAATTCATTAGACCTTCAATTTATATCACAAGATAAGGTTTTTAAATAGGAAATTTGAGTGCAACTAAAACATGCATAGCAAGGGAGAGAGATATTGAACAAGCACCATGTGACAAGCTATATAGAGTGGTTCCACACTCCAAACTAGGAGTATGTTAGTCCACTACCTAGAGAGGTCAACCTCTAGGATTTCTCAACCATTACACTCTTATATTCATTCATAAGACTTACAATATATGACCCAAGAAAGGACTTACCTGTCCAATACAAAGAGTCTTCAACCTTACCAAGGACTTATCCACTTTGCAACAAGTCTTCATTCTTCTCTAAGGACTTACCCACTCTTGCACAAGTCTTCAACATTCTAAGAATTACCCACTCTTCTTGGACCTTTAGCCTTTGACTTCACCTTCACTCGGAGAAGCTTCCACCAAGGACTTACCACTTGAGCAAGGAGTCTTCTGCCTTCACCAAGGTCTTACCCACTCTTTCTCCAAGTCTTTGGCCTTGATCTTCACCAAGGGACTCCTTCCCTTATTCTTCTTCACCTCTCTTTTGCTAAGAGAGAGAACCTTCATCTTCATGGTTGAAATGAGAGATAGGGAGGTAGTGAAAGTGAGAGCCTCACAAGATATACATGTAGGACTAGCTCTCTTACAAATATCCTACTCACTCTAATGGATGTAGCAAGTGATTGAGCTCAGAGAGAGAGAGAGGAGATTGTAGAAGGAACTCAACTATAGACTAGGAACATCATATAGAGTTTTGCATTGAATGCTCAACATTGGAATGAAGACCAAAGGGTCCTATTTATAGTCGGGGATACCTCTTGGCCTTTGGGAACATTTAAGAACAAAAACTAGCTATTTTGTGGCTTGCAATAGATGTATTTTCAATTGTTGCAACTCCATAATGACTGCACTTTTTTGTACAATGCAATTGGTCAAGTTTCTATAAAGATAACTTGACTGATCCCACTAAGCGACAAGACCAATTTAGGCCATCGGTCGAGTTTGTCCTGGGCTAACTCAACCGTTCCACTTAAATCAATTTTGGTCTAGAGAGGGATCAGTTGAGTTTTGTGAAATGAAAACTTGACCGATCAAAAGTCATTTTCAAGATCCAATCAGGATCGATCGAGTTTGCAACTCGACCAATGAACAAAATGGTGTGAATTTTGGAAAATGGCCTTAGAGTGCTTAACTATTCGATCTAAGTGCTCCTGATTTTTTCAAAGATTAATTACAAGTCATACAATCATTACAAGTGATTTACAACATGATTCTAAAGGATTTACATCATATTTAAAAAATGTGCACTTGCATTGACTTTGACTTGTCTTTTCTCCAAGTTGAGATGCACAAGTTAGTGCATTTGAAGTGTGTCTATACCTAATCTGAACTCACTCAAGTAGAGACATTAGACACAAATAAGTGGAATAGTTTAGTCTTCATAAAAAAAAAGGTTTAGTCAATTTAGACCTTAAGTCAACATTGACCTAGAGTCAACAAAGACTCTCTATCACTCACGGGAGAGATTCAAAGACCTCCAATGCCTTTTCCTCACCATGGTCTCAACAATTAGTTGCTTCTTCAAAATTTTTATGATGGTTTTTTTCTTTCAACACAAGGATGTCAACAGATGTGGATGCTATATCTTTGACGAACAAATTCTACATAGAAGCTTTCGCTATCAAAGAAGACATGACAGTAAATCATTGCCAATGGAGCACTAAAAGGAGCAATCAACCATATTTTTCTTCTATTGCTTTTGGGATACAAGTTGGCATGCAGACACTTGATGAAGTAGAGTGAAATGAAGCAAGGCTAGACATCTTGTCTCATAAGCTTGACAAGTTCCGCACCCCACCCAACCCATTCAACCATTCAACCTAGTTTGTAAAGAAAGTGAAGTTCTTGAGAAGAATCCTCAACAACAACATGTGTTGACCTAGAGGTTGTACATTACCTATATTTTGATAATGACTTAACCATTCCATTCATTTGTATCTAACATGTGTGTTTTAAGATTGTTTGCAGGCATTAGGTACATGAAAAGGATCATATATACAAAGCCTTAGAATGGGCCAAGTGCAAACCAAATTGACTACAAGTGTGCATTTTAGGATTTCCATGTAAATCACCTTAGAACATAAATGTAATCACTTGTAACGATGAATATGCTTGTAACTTAGAAGAGAAAATTGTTTGGGACAAAATTCACCAAGTGCTAATCACTTTTATTGCAAATTAGAAAATCAATTTCAGGCACTTGGTCGATCGAGTTTCCCACCCTGAAACTCGACCGATCATCCTGAGTCGATTTTCTGAAGATTGCAATCGGTCGAGTTGTGCACTCACAGAACTCGACCGATTGGGTAGTAGGCCATTTCCAGTTGAAATGGTCGGTCGAGTTTCCTCAGAACAAACTCGACCGATCATTTGAACATCGGATTTCCTACTACTTGATCGGTCGAGTTACTCCCATTGATACTCGACCGAATGCACTGTACGGAATTTGCAGAAAAAGTAATATGACCGTTGGTGAATTGTTTTGGGCAAAAATATAGCCGTTTTCTTGAAGGAAAAATGACCACTTTTGCACCCAAGTGTCCCACAACATAAAGGGCCACCCTCAACTATAAATAGAACCCCTTGGACTTCATTCCAAGCTGCTCTTCCATTGCAAACTTGGTTCTAGCTTAGTTGAGAGTGTTCCAAGCCCTTGAGCCCCTTTCTCTCTCTACCTTCAAGACAATTTCATGAGAGTGAGTTAGGTCCCTGTGTATGAGAGCTATCCTTTGTGCTATGTAAAGCTCTCCTTTCTTTCTTCCTACCTCCAAATCAAATTGAAGATTGATTGAAGCTACTTCTCCGAGTGAAAGAGGAGTTGCTGCTGTTCTTCTCCGAGTGAAGGGGAAGATGTGTTGCTGATCTTCAAGAGTGAAGATTGATCGTTGCTCCAGCTCCCTTGGTGAAGGGAAAACGTGGGAAAGCTCTCCAAGTGAAGGAGAGGTGCAAGGCAAGCTCAAGTAAGATAGGTAAATCCTGTAAGGCTGAAGACAAAGGTGAGATTGGGTAAGTCCTTTGAAGAAGGCTGAAGAATCTTGCTTTGTGGGTAAGTCCATAGATAGGTAGAAGATCTTAGCTTGAGTAATTAAGCCCTTGGTTGTGTGGTTTATGTATCTTGTAATCTTATCATGATATATAAGAGGACCAAGTTGCAAATCCTAGAGTCTAACCAACTCTAGGTAGTGGACTGACATCGCTCCTAAGTTTAGGACGTGGAACCACTCTAAACCACCTGTCCAAGTGCATGATATTCATTATCTCTTATCCTTGCTTTGTATGCTAGAATAGGATATCAAATTACTGCTTGCATTATTTTTTGCACTACAATTAAATTGGTGGTCTAATCGATTTTGTGAAGTGTGTGTAGCTCTATTCACCCCCCCTCTAGAGCCCATTGATCCAACAAGTGGTATCAGAGCATGTCTTCTCCAAGCTACTTCTACAAGTAGGAGAAGATGGGTGATTCGGCTCTTAGGTCACTCAACCTTGAAGGAAGCTTCTCCATGAGACCCCCGGTCTTCGACGGCACAAACTTCTTATATTGGAAGAGGAGAATGCAATTCTATCTCCAAGGGGTGAGTTTCGAAATGTGGAAGATTATCCATCTCAAGTATGAAGATCCAAAAGGGGACATCACCACATGGACGGAAGCAGAGATGAAGCGTGCTCAACTCAATGCCAAAGCTGTGAGCATCATCTACGCCGCCCTTACACCATCGGAGTTCAACTGCATCTCTTCGTGGGACACATCGCATGAGATATGGCACAAGTTGTGTGTCACCTATGAAGGGACCGAGCAAGTCAAGGAGGCCAAGGTCTACATTCTTGGTGGTCTTCTTGAGAACTTCAAAATGGGGAAGAATGAAAGAGTGGCGGATATGTACACAAGGCTAAACATCATCTTGAACAGCCTTGCAGCCCTTGGGAGTGTCATGGATAGAGGTACAATCAATGCCAAAATCTTGAGATCTCTACCAAAGAGATGGGAGCCAAAGGTCACTTCTATTGAAGAAGTCTACAAGATAAGCGAGTTATCAACCGAGGAGCTGGTTGGTAACCTTCAAGCCCATGAACCTAGGCTTGAAAAGCAAGAGGAAGAGGAGAAAAGAGAAGAAAAAGAATCAAAGAAGATAAAGGACACAGCCTTCAAAGCTCAAATTGAAGAAATGGTCCGACAACAACAACTTGCTATGAAGTCTCCCTGCCCTTCCTCAAGTGAAGATGAAGGTGTCAATGATCATGAAGCCAACTACTCAAAAGGGAAGCACTTCAAGAGCAAGCCCTCCTCCTCAACTCCTAGGTGCTACGAGTGTGGTCAAAAAGGCCACTACAAGAGTGACTGCCCAAAGGCCAAGAAGAGCCATCATAAGAGCAACCAAAAGAAGGATGACAAGTACAAAAGAGAAGCAAAGTACAAGAGGAAAGACAAGAAGGAGAGAAGATCCAAAGATGCAACTCATGCAGCATGGGAGGAGTCTTCTTCAAGCTCCTCAAGCTCCGAAGATGGAGAATGCCATCTTGCCCTCATGGCCTCAACTAGTGAAGATGTAATTGAGGTAAGTGAGGTAAGAAAGGTTAGTGATGTTAATTTACTTGAGCTATCTAAGGAAACTCTCATTGATATGCTTAATGAATTCCAATCATCTTTTGCTAAATGTAAATCTAAGAGGAAAAGATTAGGCAAAATAGTTGATGATCTTTATGCAAAAATTGACATTCTTGATGAAAATGAAAAATTGCATCTTGATAGCATAGAATCCTTGCGACGTGGCATATAAGAAGCGGTCCACCCTACCCTCCTCCTCCCTTGACCTCTAGAGGCGCATCTTAGCCCTTGTGATTAACTGCAATATCCATCCGAAGCGTAATCAAACGGACATTGCAGAAAACACAACTGTTTTGATGTATTGTTTGTTGAACAATATAGGTGTCAAGTGGGATTGTTACATTCTACATCATATGACCTGCTTTGACAAAGGCAAGAACACCAAGGGCACCCACCCTCCCTACCCAGCCTTGATCTGTGGTCTCTTATAGTTCGCCACTGACAAATCACTCTTTTCTGACTTCCATTACCCGGTTGCTAGAAAGGGAGTGTGGATTAGTGAAACCACTCTTCTGAAGGTTGTACCTGTTCCTTCCTATGCCCCTGGTGCTTCAGCCTCAGCCTCAGCCTCAACCTCTGCTTCTGGTGCCCCTCCCACCTCCACTAAGGCTCCACCCCCGCAACCCCACCCTCGCCCTAGCCGTGCGTCCTTTAGAGCATCAAATGAAACCCTTCTGGGATACATGATGCATGAACAGGTGTACAATCGCCAGGTCCAGGAGCACCTCCATCAGGATTTGTGTTCGATCATGTCCACCATGAACCTGTCCTACTCCTCACCCTACCCAGTCTACCAGCCATATCTGGGTAGTGCTTATGCCTCCTATGCATATGAGCATTACTTCCCTGCTCCACCACCATTTGCTGCCGAGCCTTCCGTTGCTGCTCCACCTCAGTATCCCTATGGTAGCTCTACTCCTACATATCTACCGCTACCTGCTAGCCCCCTGGCCACTCTGCTCGCGTCCTTGGGGGACTCTGCTCCATCCTTTCCGCAGGCCAAGGAGCTTCTAGCTCTTGGCATGTCGTGGGCTGAGCAGAATGCCCACTGGACCGGTCGCTCTTTTGGTCCTGCTGACGAGGAGATGCCCGACCAGGCTGAGGATGCCGATGAGGATGCCGATGAGGATGTTGATGATGCTGATGGTGGTGGTTCTTCTGCCGAGGATGGCGATGATGGTGCTGGTTCTGCTGCTGGCACAGCTGCCCCACCTTCGGATGGCGATGAGGACTACAACCCTAACGAGGACGCCGAGGACCCTGTTGACATAGATAGCTTAGATGTCTAGGAGGTTGTTTTAGATTATAGTCTAGCATGTCTATCATATATATCTTTCTAGACTCTTTTGTATAAGCAACATCCTGGCACATTATTCTGAGCTGTACTATTTTCTTATTTTCTATTTTCTCATTTTTATGGTTGTAGTTGCTGCTTATGAGAACATATGTCTGAGTTGGAATATCATTGCTATACACTTTGGATTTTTAATCTGTGTTATCTTATGCTTGGTGTTTGTTGAGCTATATTTTGATTCTGACTTGGTTTGTATGTTCTCCTTCATGGTTCTATGATATATGTTTTTACATTGCTTATTATCTTTGCATATCTGTGTGGTTGAGTCTTGGAGAAGACCTAGTTTTTGCTCTTCTACCCCCTACCTTTTTGATAATGTCAAAAGGGGGAGAAATATCTCATGGTTTGAGACTCAATCATATTGTTTCTTGTGATTATACTATTGCTTTCTTACCTAGGTGATCTTTTTCTTGTTAATTTGCTGTTGATCATGTGACATGCAAAGGATTACATATTACACAGATATTGATTTTGCCATATATAGAAAACCTAACATGCAGGTGAGAGGAAGCATAGTTTGAGGGGGAGAAAATTCCAATTGTTCTTATCATGAATCCCCCTAATTAACAAGGCAAAGGTATAACTTTCTCATCCTTTTCAATATGTTTGAGGAATGGTTTGTCATTGTCAAAAAGGGGGAGAATGTTGACCTAGAGGTTGTACATTACCTATATTTTGATAATGACTTAACCATTCCATTCATTTGTATCTCACATGTGCATTTTAAGATTGTTTGCAGGCATTAGGTACATGAAAAGGATCATATATACAAAGCCCTAGAATGGGCCAAGTGCAAACCAAATTGACTACAAGTGTGCATTTTAGGATTTCCATGTAAATCACCTTAGAACATAAATGTCATCACTTGTAACGATGAATATGCTTGTAACTTAGAAGAGAAAATTGTTTAGGACAAAATTCACCAAGTGCTAATCACTTTTATTGCAAATTAGAAAATCAATTTCAGGCACTTGGTCGGTCGAGTTTCCCACCCTGAAACTCGACCGATCATCCTGAGTCGATTTTATGAAGATTGCAATCGGTCGAGTTGTGCACTCACAGAACTCGACCGATTGGGTAGTAGGCCATTTCCAGTTGAAATGGTCGGTCGAGTTTCCTCAGAACAAACTCGACCGACCATTTGAACATCGGATTGCCTACTACTTGATCGGTCGAGTTACACCCTTTGATACTCGACCGAATGCACTGTACGGAATTTGCAGAAAAAGTAATATGACCGTTGGTGAATTGTTTTGGGAAAACATATAGCCGTTTTCTTGAAGGAAAAATGACCACTTTTGCACCCAAGTGTCCCACAACATAAAGGGCCACCCTCAACTATAAATAGAACCCCTTGGACTTCATTCCAAGCCGCTCTTCCATTGCAAACTTGGTTCTAGCTTAGTTGAGAGTGTTCCAAGCCCTTGAGCCCCTTTCTCTCTCTACCTTCAAGACAATTTCATGAGTGTGAGTTAGGTCCCTGTGTATGAGAGATATCCTTTGTGTTATGTAAAGCTCTCCTTTCTTTCTTCCTACCTCCAAATCAAATTGAAGATTGATTGAAGCTACTTCTCCGAGTGAAAGAGGAGTTGCTGCTGTTCTTCTCCGAGTGAAGGGGAAGATGTGTTGCTGATCTTCAAGAGTGAAGATTGATCATTGCTCCAGCTCCCTTGGTGAAGGGAAAACGTGGGCAAGCTCTCCAAGTGAAGGAGAGGTGCAAGGCAAGCTCAAGTAAGATAGGTAAATCCTGTAAGGCTGAAGACAAAGGTGAGATTGGGTAAGTCCTTTGAAGAAGGCCAAAGAATCTTGCTTTGTGGGTAAGTCCTTGGATAGGTAGAAGATCTTAGCTTGAGTAATTAAGCCCTTGGTTGTGTGGTTTATGTATCTTGTAATCTTATCATGATATATAAGAGGACCAAGTTGCAAATCCTAGAGTCTAACCAACTCTAGGTAGTGGACTGACATCGCTCCTAAGTTTAGGACGTGGAACCACTCTAAACCACCTGTCCAAGTGCATGATATTCATTATCTCTTATCCTTTCTTTGTATGCTAGAATAGGATATCAAATCACTGCTTGCATTAGTTTTTGCACTACAATTAAATTGTTGGTCTAATCAATTTTGTGAAGTGTGTGTAGCTCTATTCACCCCCCTCTAGAGCCCATTGATCCAACAACATGTTCTTCAACAACAACTACATTAGAAGTCCAACTTGGAATCACTCCTAGAGGATTTTGTTTCATCTCAAACCAAGCAAAATGATGAGTTCCTTGAGCAAAGATAGCTCATGAAGGATGACATTCACACTCTCTCTTGTAAAGTGGATGTGATTGCTATTCGCATGAATGTTGGAGAACCAAATTTCTCAACTTGCCTTTTGAATCAATCAACACTTTATGCTTCCTTCCCTAATCAACTAAAAAAGAATCCAATGGAGATATACATGTCAGTTACTTTGAGGAGTGGAGATGCTATAGGAGAATATTATTTACCATAAAATACAATATCATATGAATTTATTAACTCCAAGGTAGGCAATAAAACTATAGCTCAAAGGAATAAATATGCACATGCTCAACGGGATGATTCTTCAATCAAGACAAAATTCATTTATCCACAATGCCTTGGCCCATATCTTGATGATGAGAAAAATATTCCCAAATCATATTATGATTATTTTGAAGAGGAGAATGCAAAGACCAACAACATTTATGTTCAAAAGAACATTCTACTACAAATCACAAGCGTAGATTTTTAGGCCGAATAAAAGATATATGAGAAAGAGGCATTATCCTTAGCACAACAATTTCCAACCTCAAATCAGAGCATAGGCCCTCCACCTTGACAACCTCACCATGATGAGGTACCAGGTGGCTATTCTCTTTGTTTGATTTCTACATTGAGGACACTGCATATTTCAAGCTTAGGGGGAGCAACCAACTGACAATTTTCATTTTAGTTGTTTCCCTTTCATGTCATTTGCTTATGTCATTTTTTTTTCACAATTAGTTTCTATTTGTGTCTTTCTCAATCTATTTCACCTTGTTTTTTATAGATCTTGCATGATAATGAGTTCATAGTCTAGTTGTGGTCAATATCTCTTTTCTTGTTCCATCTACTTACATCAAGATAATGGCTACATATGATAATTGAGCATGCAACACATTAATTAATTTTTTAATCGTGGCTATTCATCTCAACTTCTAGGTATTTAGCTAAACATGAGCTACAATTCTCCCACTCATGCTTAAATCATGTAATAATTCAAATGCTTAGAATCCCTCAACTTTATAACTTTAATTAGCAGTACGATGACATTGATAGAAATTATGTTGAGACAATCCTAACTCCCCCATGTAATAAATTAAATGCTTGAATCCCTCAACTTTTCTAGAATCCCTCAAATGAATCCTAACTCTATGTAACACTCTGGTGCATATTGTTAGTTTTGAACTACAGACCTTGAGTCCTGAATACATTTCCAGCCACTCCCGTGGTCAAAGGAGTGTTGCTAAAATTACATTTCCATACTCTTAGATACATATTTCCATATAATATTAGAAGCATAAAAGAAGAAAACATGATGGCCGACCAATCAAATAAGTAAATGAAACACTGGTGCAATCTTAGAAAAGTAAAACAATTAGTATTGGGGATGAAATTCGTGTTTGCATAAGTTATGACATGGGAGTTATGTTCCCATACCCAATAACAAGGTTCTACCCACTCATAGTGGTGAAACACGTGTACAAGTGAAGCATCATGCAGTTAAATATGGGTAGAGAAAGAAAAGAACAAGGGAATCCATGGAAGAAAAGAAACAAGAGAAGAACTCCAATTGGAAGTTGAAGTTTCATCCTTATTGTTGTTCGGACTCCAGCAACCTTCTCTTCTGAGCGAAAAAACAAAGGTGGAAGCCCTTTTGGCAGTTGGCGGAGAGAGATGGAGTAGAGTAAAGGTTCTCTCTCTAATAACTACTACTTCTCTAAAATCACCCTCCTTCTCCTCTTCTCTGAACTTTAGTTGTAACTTGCTCCAAATGACAAGTTCTGGACCTAGATTTTAGACACTAAAACATCATGTTGGAATGACAACACCGTGAGTTTTTGATCTCAACATGGCATACCAAAATTCAACAAGGCATGTTGTTGATTAGTTGCTCTAGATTCTGCACCATGATACAAGGTGTTGTAATCTCACCACGGATGCAATATCGATATTCTAAAAATGTGGATTTTTGGGGAATGAGTTGGTGGATGATATGATGGTTTTTATCTCCCAATTTTGATGCTAAAATGTTGTACCTAAATTCAAAACCATGGATCAAGTAAATATAACAACAAAGCGGAAAATATAGCATGATTAGAGGCACATTTATGAAGAAATAGATTAAGAAGTGCATGCAAGAATAAGCAAAAAGGAGATATAAATCGTGCACATCAACATGTACTCATCCCCACTAGGAATGAAAAGTAAAAACAACCGTCTGCCTATATTTTTCCAGATTAACTTAAATATTTTAGACAACCCATGCCCAACACACCAACAACAATAGGCTCATGCGGTGCAACCCAACTATCAACCTCAATACATGTCCCCACAATATTCATGGCCACCAAGAAACTACTATTGGTACACACCACCACCTTTAAACTACATATACAACAAGCCATAGCAAACATTCCTCCAACACCAAGTAACCTGGCACCTCAAGTAGAGATGGCATATTCAGAAAAATCAAGCAAGCTAAAAAAGAGGTTCACTTCCTTGGGAGCTTCCCTCAACACAATATTTTTGGACATCAAGCACCAAATAAAGGTTTGGCCATTAGGGGTACGTCAAATCCCCTATCAAAGAGATCCAACACCAATGCCTTTCATGAATTTGATTGAGATAAAGGGCACAATACAAATTCATGCATGTTGCTCAAGCACACCTTACAAGGCTTGATTAAGTCTGGAGAGGTCAACACAGTCACATTTGAGTAAATGCCTTCATCTTCCAACATATTAGTTGTCATATCATCACTAGATGACTCACATGGGATCGCCCTTCCTATAGAACAAGTAATCAAGAGTTGGACTCAAAGTACTCATATCGTTGATTCGGTCCAATAAAAGAAGCCAATAGTCATAGTAATCATCAGAAGGCATGTTAACATACTAGGAGCTTGATAGGGGCAGATAGTACAATCACTTAGCATACCAGGATCCTGCTAAGGGTCAAAAGTATAAAATATATGGGTCCCTAAGGCACCAGTCCCAGGAAAAGTCCAAAAGACTATGACTCCTTGCCCTATGGTGATGGTACAATATGCAGTATCCACATCAACCACGAGAAAGGCATATCATCACTCCATTCTAATGAGGTTGCCCTTGCCCCTCGAGTAGGGTAAAGAAAAGATAACTACATATGTAGGAGTATCTACCAACACAAAAAAAGAGGAAACACACAAGGTTTCCATTATAGCCATCAATAATAAGATGGTGCAACTAACACCTGAGCTTTGTAAGGAAATCCACTCGGAGGGTTCAGATACGATCCAATTCTTGAATGAACCAGAAGGGGAAGTGATGTAGCCCTATTTTAGGGCTCCATCCTGTGCCATTTTGTACTTAAGTTGCATCTAAACATGTTAGATTACAAGTCTTTTTCCCTAATATGGTTATCATTGCAAATATGCTTATGGATGTTCTTTGCACTATTTTTTAGGTACTTGAACCATGCTTAGATGGAAGAGAGAGAAAGAAGGAGTTCTAGGGTTCCCCCACTCATAGAGGGACCCAAAGAAGGCCCCAACGTCTCCCTCAACCTACCTCCAATGGTCAAGAATCGTCCCCAAGCAAAGACATCCAAGAATGACGAAGATTGAAGTGTAATTAAGTGAGGCCAACCTCACCACGGCTGTGGGCACAACACCACGGTCGTGCATTTTTTTAGCAAAATGACGCCAAGATCAACATGGAATTTGTACAGAATCCCACGGCCATGGCCCTCTGCAACGACCGTGGCCATTGAAGACACCACGGCCGTGGCCAACTGCACGGTCGTGGTCAGCAAAGTGGAAAACGACTGTGGGCACATCCCACAGTCGTGCGAATTAATTGTAAGGGTTTTTCCCCAGAACGCCATGACCGTGGCCACCTACCACGACCGTGGCCAAATAAGCTTAAGACGATCATGGTGCTTCTCCACGGTCACCTCCCCCTCCTCCAAAACGGCCGTGTTACCCAATACGGCCGTGGTGCATAATACCCACCATGACCGTGGCACTCTGCCACGGCCGTGGCCCACCACCACACTTAAGCCTTTTACCATTCCCTCACCACCACGACCGTATTCACTCCCCACGACCGTTCTCCACCACCCTCACCATGGTCGTGGCACATTAACACGACCCTGGTTCTCCACCGACCCTACCCTACTTTACACTAATTTTCCTAAACTACCCCCCACTTACCCTAGTGCCTCCCCACCACCTATATATACATAGGTGGCGGCTAGGGAACGAAGGTTAGATGCCCCTATAGCTGCTCCAAGCTCCATTCTCCTTCCTTGAGCTTTGAGCGCAAATCCTTTGCATTTTGGCTCACCATCCACCATTTCCACCCTCATTCCAACATGGAATCCTAGTTCCCTAGGTTTTCATCTATAATCCCCTACCATTTCATGCACCCCTGCACCCTTGGAGGAGGGAGGAGATCTACGGAAAGCTTGGGGTGAAGAAGGAGGCTTCCACATCAAGCTTCATGGAGTCCCTTCTTCTTCTACCCCTTTCTTTTCTTATTTTCTTGATCATGTCTAACTAAGCCCCTTGTGGTGGGCTGTTTGGGATTTAAATGTAACTTTGATACCATGTTGGGGGATAATTTCTTGTAATGAACTTAATTCATATCTATGATGATTACTTCTTGCTTCTATCTCTTTTCCTATCTCATTGCATGTGGTTTGTGCTTCTTGTATGAATTGCTTGTTTTGAGGTTTTTGATGACACTTACTTTCTAGGAGGAATTGGGGTGTATGTGGCAATCTTAGGAATGGCTCCTAGGTCCAATTAGTAGATCCCTATCTAGCCCCCTTTGTTCCTACATACAAATCCCTCCTCCTACAAATGAGTGTGAGATCTAAGTAGCTAGTGTAAGTGAGATTGATGTAATTGTCTAGGGCCTTCTAAAGGCTAGAGTGGCTAGTGGCATGAGGTTAAATACCCTCATCTATGCTTCCATCTCTACCCTCAACCCTCAATTAATCACTATCACTTACCCTAGAAACCTAGGTTTGGTTAATCTCATTAGAATTACACCTAACCCTAGTCTTCTACTAGTAGTATAGGGTATGTTCTAATGGCATTGACCTTATTGTTTGGTTTGGTAATCTAGATATGAAATGAGAACCATGCATGTTTAATGATCTTCCCCAATTAATATCAAAGTTACATTCCCCAAACAGCCCACCCACCTTAATCACCTAGCTTAAAACCCTAATTGCTTAGTTTGCTTGTTAATGCTAGTTTAGTCCAATTGCTTTAGTCTAACTTAGTCAATTACTTAGTTTTGCTCTTTAGTGTTAACTTAGGTTCTTGCTCTTACTAGTGGTTGGTTTAGTTCTTAATTGCTTCTTGTCTTGCTAGAGTAGTGTAGCTCTTCTTGCTCTTGCTTAGTTAGTTTGATAACTTAGTTTACTAATTTGCTTTCTCTTCCATAATTTAGTTTCCATCTCGCATTTCTTACTTGCCCATTAGAGTAATCAAACAACCAAACCTTTCAAAACCCTAAAACCCTAAGCTATGCAAAAGGAACATAGCCCACTCTGTCTAACTCTAGTTCCCCCTCTATCTCTATGGTTCGACCCCTTATCTTGCCAATCACCTATACTACAACAGTACCCCGTACGCTTGCGGGCGACCTATTTTAGTCTTAGTGATCGACTCGGTTAGGGATAACATAAATTTCGAAAGCATAAGATCCCATATCCCATGCGCTCCGACCTCGTGGGTTGTAAAAGCACCACTAGAGGGGACACACCAAGCTTTCTGGCGCCGTTGCCGGGGATAGAGGCGCTTGGCCTAGTTAGATAGTGTAGCTTAGCCCTTCCTTTTGCCCTCACCATTGCTATTATTTATTCTTTATGTTACTTTTGCATCTTGGTTTTCTAACTTGACCTCTTTTGTTTGGTTGTGCCTTGTGCATGTGACAAACAACCCTTTGGAGTCAAGATGGTGGACCGAGATGTGCAAGCCCCTTCAATCCCTCAACCGCCCTACATGATGAAGATGTTGGAAGACATGCTGTATCTCATGCAGATTCATGTGGGAGGTTCTTCTCATCATTCTACTGACTCCATGGTGGCTCTTTGTGGATACATGGTTCTACAATCCTATGGAATTCAGAACAACCAAAGCCCCATGTCAAGCTCATGCACTTCAGAATGTAGAAATGGTCCAAACTTCTCATGGGAACCACAAGAAGACCGTGAGCCAAGAGATAACTGCATGTTTGAAGAAGAAGTTCTTGCAAGATTGAGAAACCTTGATGAAGTGGTGTCCTTGCAAGGACAAACCATTGATCAACTAGAGCAAAGGCTAGATGAGATTTCCCTTTCACTTGCCCTTTGTGAGGAGGGAAGATCCTTTTCCCAAACCATAACCAACCCAAACAATGCAAATAGTTATATGGGATCCCCTCAAGTTATCTATGATCCAACACCTCCTCAACCTTCGTATAACTTCCAACACACCTCACAACCACCACCACAACATCAATCACAAGAACCACCCCCATACCACCCACCTCCAAAACAACCATCCTACATCCTTCACAAACCTAATCCGCCACTACCACCAACACCACCACAACCATCACTTGCTCTTCTTCCTCCCCATGAGCAAGTGGATACAATTTCAATCTTGAGGTGTGACAAGGTTATAGAGGAGCTAAACAAGGGAGGGAAGCAATTAGGTGAAGATCATGATGGAGAACCCCTGCTGTAAAGTCCTTGTGAGAGTGTTAAGTGCACTAAAATTTTTGCAGTCGTGGCAAATTTTGAGAAGATAATATCTTGTATCCCATCTTCTTTTGATATGACACCACCAAGTTCTCCCATTGCTGATCCAAGACATCCCAATGTGATATTTCTAGGATTGCAAGTGTCCAATAGGATGGAAACCCCTCTCGTTGATGCCTATGAAGACCCATTCCTCAAGGGAAGGCAAAACTATGGCATGCAAAGTTTGAAGGTCTTAAGATTGACTAAGGCAAACAACTCATTGCTTGCCATAATCAAGCAAATACCAACTTATGTAAGGTTCCATAAGGGTGTTTTCCTCTTCAAGAAGAAGATGAGAGGGAAGATGCCTAAGGAGGTCATCTTAAATGAGCTAAAAGGTTTTGTTGATGAGGATTCTTACATTGAGACCTATGATGATGACCCCAGAGGAGAGACAAATGAAGAAAGACACTGGATAAACTCACATAACCCTTGGGAGACAAGGAAGGCATTTGAGAGGATTGCGTATGATGAGGAAGAAAACATTTTTCTTTTGGACAATGGTTGATTGACGGAGGTAAAACAAGCCTGGATGAAGGCTCTAAATTTAGCGCTAGTGGGAGGCAACCCACGTGGTTTGAGATTCTTGAACCTTGCTTTTTGATACTTTTGTTTTTCTTTACACAAACACACACACACACTTGTGCTTGATAGTTTTATTTTGAGTTTTGATGCTATGGCAGGTGATAGACAAGAAAGAGAGAGAGTATAGAAGTTAATCATGGTCATTTAGTCAGATATGTGGCCAAAGAACAAATAAAATTGAAGTGCAAGTTTCGAAGTTAGAAAACAGAGGAGACAACCCCAACACGGCCGTGAAGCTCGACCACGACCATGGTGTATGTGGCCAAACACGACCGTGGCCAATGGCCACGACCATGGGAATTATTGCATCAAGTTGGCCAAAGTTACAGGGTTTTTTGAAGTTTGGCCACGACCATGGCCAACCGCCACGGCCGTGTTGAAGAAGCTTGACCACGACCGTGGCACCCTACCATGACCGTGGTGATGTCAGCTTGAGGAGTTCTCCATCGACAACACGACCGTGGCACCCGCCACGGCCGTGCTACCCAACCCTGGCCACGACTGTGGTCACATGCCACGACCGTGGCCGAGCCCGGTTCAACAAAAAAAAAATACATCTTTTAAACGTCTAAACCCAACCCCCCTCGTCATTCTATCATCTCCCCCTCCAGAAAACGATCGTGGCGGCGGGAGACGACCCCGTGGTCCTCCAATCTCCACCTCCAACCACCAAAAACAACCCCGTTTGACCTCCAATCAACACCAAATCGATCCCCAACCATCCCTCTACCATTTCCACCGCCTATCCTCTCCCAATCGCATCTCCATCTCCTCATCCATCTCCAATCTGCCCAACAACCCCCCTCCACAAAACCTCCACATAAACCCTTAATTTTTGCCCAAATCAATAACCAATCACATTTCCACCATCCATACAGCACTATCCTTCCATTCCACCCAAAAAACTACATCCATACCACTCTCCACATAAAAATCCGAAAACCACCTCGCTTCCACCATGAAAAAGATTGGAAAGGCCATAACCAAGGGAACCAAAATCCTAACCGGAGGGAGACGGAGTTCCAAAAACGCCTCCTCCGATGTATCTGTGCCATCCCACACACCTTTACCTACCACCTCCGCCCACCATTCCCTCTGCCGTTCGCAATCAGTGAGCAGATCACACTCCCACTCATCTGATAGCCACCACATCACCGACGCCACCTATGAGGGTGAAGATGAGAAATCAATGGGGGTCGATTTGGACCACCTTATTGATGAGATCGAGCAGGCAACCGCAAAAAGAAGCCAGAGATCTAAAGCGGCACCATCCTCATCCAGGCTCCCGCCGAAGCCTACACCAGCCCGCCACTCGACGTCTCAGGTGACAGCGAGGCGTGGTGTGCAGCCGCAACCCTCACGACAACTACAACAAGATGAGGAGCAATCGGCCCACTGGTATAACTTGGATACTAGTTCGGGGTCTCAGTCCTACATGATGGAGGAAGATGATGGTGACAGCGAGGAGGATGAGGTAGAGCTTGAGCATGAAGGATATGATGTTCTGGCATAGCTGGAGGCGGATAGAGAAAAATCCTTGGGCAAAGAACCGATAGGAGTGCCCTATGGTAGAGGACACATGCAGAAGAAGATTGAGCTCAGATATCCCGAATGCATGACAAGGCGAGTCGTCGCCACCAAATATGGGTCTGAGAAGGTAATTGAAGATCTAGGGATCAAGGCAACAGTGGAAGAAAACTTGAAGGCAATAGGGCTGTGGAACATCCTTTTCACACCCAACCAGCCTATGTAGCTTTGACCTGGGAGTTCTTTTCCACTCTCGAGAGGACTAAAGTGAGGGGTTGTGATGCACTCAAATTTGCCATGATGGGCAACATGCACACTCTCACTTCCACAGAGCTGAATGCTATCTTTGCTGCAAGTCCTGAAGAGGCCGTCAAGTTGGATGATGACTTGTTAGAGAGGGAAGAAGATATCGACTATGCTTATTTCTAGAAGATGATAACATGCAGCAAGGTGTATGATGCAGGTAAATAAAAAACCGTTGCTATAAGCAACCCGATGGTACACTGTGCAAAAGGTCTTGGCAAATACAATTGTGGGGAGATATGATAATCAAGGCTCCATATACCAAAAGGATATGTTTGTCTTGTCGTTGATGAACCTCAAAAAACACATAGACCTTGGAGTTTTGTTGATTGATCATATGAAGTCCATACCCTATAAGAGCTCAAAGCCATTTGTCATGGGTGGGTTTGTGACTTCGATTGTACTAGCGCTGGGATACGATATCTCGGGGTTACAAGACGCACTTGAGGTAGAGTTTGTTGACCTCGACTACTTGGTGCGCTCGCACACTATAAAGATGAAGGAAAAGAAGATGATCTATCTTACTACTAGTGTGCCGAACTTTGAGTTGGAGCTGCCATACCATGCCGTGCCACTCCTATCCGCGATGGGAGTTCTTTTCAGATTGAGGGAAAAACTTTTGAAATGGCAGGAAGAACACCTGAGAGAGACGTATGCAAGGGGAGCCGCTGTCGTACATGAAGATGTAGCCAAATCCAATGTACACAGGCAAGAGCAAGAAGAGGAAGAACTAAGGTAACCCCGCAGGATAAGAAGGAGGGATGAGGGGACATCCCAACTGCAGCCACCCTTAGGGAACGCCCTATGACATGGCAACCATCCAAGCACACCTTGAGAGTATTCAGAAGACCCAAGGTGACATGCAACTTATCCAGCAGTACATGTGGCACGATCAACAACACATGCACCATCAGATCAACCACTTGTATCACTACAACCACGCCCAAGAAGCACAAAACCCCGAATGGGGTGCATATTTTTGGGGTGGTTTGGCTGGATATCCAGAGACATACCCTCCACCCCAGGACGATTACTAGGGGCACTACTACCAGCATCCTCCATCAGGCTCATCTCCATCCTCAACTCCTCCTCTAGACCCTTCGCAGATGCCAGACCAGCCACCGCAACCATGACACTTCCCCTATCTCCCCTTAGCTATAGTTTCATGCTGAGGACATCATGATTCTAAAGTTTGGGGTGGGTAGGGCGGTATGCACCATGCTATCTCTCTCACTTTGTCATTTTGTTATCATCTCTGCCACTGAGTTTAGTTTTATTGTTATTGTTCTTTTCATTGCATCTTTGCATGGCGTGTAGTTGACTTCTTGCATTTTTGTGTAATTTTTCAAAATTTTTGCTTTTCCATACCATGCATTGCATATTCATGTAGTTTTTGTAGTTTTTTGTGCTTTTTAAGTAGGATTTGCTGCTTTATGCTTTAAATTCCCCTAAAGTAGGTTTAGATGTGATTTAGTGCAAATTGGCACAATTTTGGCCAACTTTGCCCAAATTTGAGATTTCTTATCTAAAAAGTATGTTTTGACCCAAGCTCTACTGTTTTAAGTAAAAATGACGAACTTTGACTAGTGCAAGTGAAATGTCATGCTTTATTTCTAAGTGGTATCACTGTTTGACTTTTTACATGTGCATCACCTCTCTTGTGATTGTGATTGATTTGGCTGAATTGTGAACTTGAGCAAGCTTTGAACGCTTAGTGTTTGTGGAATCACTTGTTTGATATATCAATTTTATCTTGTTCATTCATGTGGTGTGATATCTAGGATGAAGTATTGGATTAACTTTCATGTAGGATGTCTTATGTGGAAAACATACCAATGGCCCCTCTTTGACCCGATTCTTCTTCCACCATCTTCATACCCCTACGCCTCATAAAAAGATGCCCTAGTGCACATAATCAGCCTTGGCCACCTCCAAAAGTTTGGGGTGGCCATATCTTTATCTCCCCGCTTCACTTTATCCACCATTTGCCCTATCTACACCAAGGGAAAGAAAGAAAAGAAAAGAAAAAGAAAAGCAAAAAACAAAATAAAAGGATGCTCATGTTTAAGAGCATTCAAATAAAGAAAAGATGAGTGTGTAAAAACACTCCAAAAATCTTACCGCAACCCTTTCTTCCACTTTCATACCCATTGAGCTAAGAAGCATCAAACTTAGCTCATTTTGCCTTTTTCCACAGCCACGTGGGTCATCTGGTATGATTTGAAATATAAGACTGAATGCATGAATGTGAAACAACACTCCTAGTCATCCTCGATTAACACTATCATGAAACGGTTTACCCAAAACTTTATGGAAGAAGTATGGATAACTTGTGTATTCTACACGCTATATGTGAAGTTCATGTGCTTTGTGCTCTTTTCATGATTGGATTGTGAAAGTAGCAGAGGAGAGAGGTGAAATGCATGCACTCAGTCATCTTTAATCCCACTAAGCAATAATCATCTTTTACATTGCATATGTCATTTCTTTTTGTGGAAGTTTTGTAGAGAGATTGAGTTGGAGCATACTTGAGGACAAGTATGTTTTAAGTTTGGGGTGGTGATGTAGCCCAATTTTAGGGCTCCATCCTGTTCTATTTTGTACTTAAGTTGCATCTAAACATGTTAGATTACAAGTCTTTTTCCCTAATATGGTTATCATTGCAAATATGCTTATGGATGTTCTTTGCACTATTTTTTAGGTACTTGAACCATGCTTAGATGGAAGAGAGAGAAATAAGGAGTTCTAGGGTTCCCCCACTCATGGAGGGACCCAAAGAAGGCCCCAAAGTCTCCCTCAACCTACCTCCAATGGTCAAGAATCGTCCCCAAGCAAAGACATCCAAGAATGACGAAGATTGAAGTGTAATTAAGTGAGGCCAACATCACCACAGCCGTGGGCACAACACCACAGTCGTGCATTTTTTTAGCAAAATGATGCCAAGATGAACATGGAATTTGTACAGAATCCCACGGCCGTGGCCCTCTGCCACGACCGTGGCCATTAAAGACACCACGGTCGTGGCCAGCTGCACGGTCATGGTCAGCAAAGTGGAAAATGACTGTGGGCACATCCCACAATCGTGCGAATTAATTGTCATGGTTTTTCCCTAGAACGCCACGACCGTGGCCGAAGAAGCTCAAGACGATCGTGGTGCTTCTCCACGGTCACCTCCCCCTCCTCCAAAACGGTCGTATTACCCAACACGGCCGTGGTGCATAATACACACCACGACCGTGGCACTCCGCCAAGGCCGTGGCCCACCACCACACTTAAGCCTTTTACCATTCCCTCACCACCACGACCATATTCACTCCCTACGATCGTTCTCCACCACCCTCACCACGGTCGTGGCACATCAACACGACCGAGGTTCTCCACCGACCCTACCCTACTTTACACTGATTTTCCTAAACTACCCCCACTTACCCTAGTGCCTCCCCACCACCTATATATACATAGGTGGCAGCTAGGGAACGAATGTTATATGCCCCTACATCTGCTCCAAGCTCCATTTTCCTTCCTCGAGCTTTGAGTGCAAATCCTTTGCATTTTGGCTCACCATCCACCATTTCCACCCTCATTCCACCATGGAATCCTAGTTCCCTAGGTTTTCATCCATAATCCCCTACCATTTCATGCACCCCTGCACCCTTGGAGGAGGGAGGACGTCTACAGCAAGCTTGGAGGTGAAGAAGGATGCTTCCACATCAAGCTTCATGGAGTCCCTTCTTCTTCTACCCCTTTCTTTTCTTGTTTTCTTGATCATGTCTAGCTAAGCCCCTTATGGTGGGCTGTTTGGGATTTAAATGTAACTTTGATACCATGTTGGGGGATAATTTCTTGTAATGAACTTAATTCATATCTATGATGATTACTTCTTGCTTATATCTCTTTTCCTATCTCATTGCATGTGGTTTGTGCTTCTTGTATGAATTGCTTGTTTTGAGGTTTTTGATGACACTTAGTTTCTAGGAGGAATTGGGGTGTATGTGGCAATCTTAGGAATGGCTCCTAGGTCCAATCAGTGGATCCCTAGCTAGCCCCCTTTGTTCCTACATACACATCCCTCCTCCTACAAATGAGTGTGAGATCTAAGTATCTAGTGTAAGTGAGATTGATGTAATTGTCTATGGCCTTCTAATGGCTAGAGTGGCTAGTGGCATGAGGTTAAATACCCTCATCTCTGCTCCCATCTCTACCCTCAACCCTCAATTATTCACTATCACTTACCCTAGAAACCTAGGTTTGGTTAATCTCATTAGAATTACACCTAACCCTAATCTTCTACTAGTAGTATAGGGTATGTTATAATGGCATTGACCTTATTGTTTGGTTTGGTAATCTAGATATGAAATGAGAACCATGCATGTTTAATGATCTTCCCCCAACCAATATCAAAGTTACATTCCCCAAACAGCCCACCCACCTTAATCACCTTGCTTAAAACCCTAATTTCTTAGTTTGCTTTTTAATGCTTGTTTAGTCCAATTGCTTTAGTCTAACTTAGTCAATTGCTTAGTTTTGCTATTTAGTGTTAACTTAGGCTCTTGCTCTTGCTAGTGGTTGGTTTAGTTCTGAATTGCTTCTTGCCTTGCTAGAGTAGTGTAGCTCTTCTTTCTCTTGCTTAGTTAGTTTGATAACTTAGTTTACTAATTTGCTTTCTCTTCCATAATTTAGTTTCCATCTCACATTTCTTACTTTCTCATTAGCGTAATCAAACAACCAAACCTTTTAAAACCCTAAAACCCTAAGCTCCACAAAAGGAACATAGCCCACTCTGTCTAACTCTAGTGCCCCCTCTATCTCTATGGTTTGACCCCTTATCTTGCCAATCACCTATACTACAACAGTACCCTGTACGCTTGCAGCTGACCTGTTTTAGTCTTAGTGATCGACTCGGTTAGGGATAACATAAATTTCGAAAGCATAAGATCCCATATCCTGTGTGCTCCGACCTCGTGGGGTGTAAAAGAACCACTAGCGAGGACGCACCAGGAAGTGTCATTGCTGAAGTGATGCAAAGTTCCCAAACACATCGGGAAGAAGTCATAAAGACTCTAGAAGGGGCTTACATCTCCAAGGACGTGAGGCCATAATCTCTCATAGGCACCACTAGATTAATCACGATCCCACACCTGATCTCATGCTTCGAAGATGAGATACCAACCAGAGGAAGTCACGACATGCCCCTATTAATCACAAAAATATACAATGGCCTCAAGATACCCTCATGTTTTGTTGACAATGACACCTACTTTAATATGTGTCCCTTAAAGACACTCATAAGTCTAGGGAAGGATCCCTATGACCTGCACTCAAGGTATAACCCCTATTTCCATCGCATGTCAACCATTAGGTGAAACCCTAGTTACTAGATTCATCTTATCCTTTCACTAAGATCACCTAGATCAAATATGTTAATTAACAACATAGCAAGTTAGGATCTTTAACCTTAATTCTTCATATGCATGATTATACACATTAGTAACTCAAATTAGAATCATGTATGATCATTCACTTAGAAACCTTATTATTCAACATTACTATCACAATCATCTTAGATTATTATTAGATGAGACTACAAAATTAATTAAGAGCATTTAATGCATTCAACATGTTGATACCCAAATCTAGAGTTTTCATATACTAAACACATATTCAAGGCACTTTTGGAATTGGAAGCATAATAAAGTTTCAATTATATTTTTTTGTGTTCCTCTTGTTTTACTGATCATTTTGATATATAATTTTTCATTATTAGGATATTCCTAGCTATTTTCATGATTTAATCAAAATAACCATATATACGTTGATCTTATCAGCGTCTTGAGCCAATTATGGAAATTTTTCACATTCAACCTGTCCTTCTCAAGGACCTATCACAAAGAAAACATGTTATTTGTCATCATATGATTCTACAAGAAAAAGTGCATATTTGTCAAAACACTTTTGATTTGATTTGACCAAAATAAAATTTGATGATATTTAATTGGGCCTTTAATTAATTATCACTCCCACTATTTTATTAAAATTAATAGCCCTCATTTATCAATTCAGAAGATCGCATCGTACATATTCTAGTGAGTCAAGATTCATATTTCATCAAATCATGAGTCAGCTTTGGTTGGTGTCCCACAACTTGACTAATTAGGTAGGCAACTTTTTCCAATTGCAGCTAAATGCAACTCTTGGATAGACGGTGTGCACAACTCTTTGTCACAATCCATCTTCATACTTCTAGGTACTTAATCTCATTAATTTCACCTAGTTAAGCCTGACTCAAAAACCAACATGATAGAATATGCACCCTACTTTGGCAGATCTACATATCAACAATCATACTTCCACGAGATGGACAACGCACCATGCTTTGGCGTAATCTACGCTTAGTTGATCAAGTTATTTATGTGTGATGCTTATGTAAAGCATCTAAAACTTAATATTATATTGGGGGATTTTATATTTATATACATATACATATCTAATTATTACATAATTATATTATGTATCATATACACGCTATAACCACAACAAAATATGCAATAATAAGCATAAGCAATGGTTATGGCCATCCTATTGTAATTCCTTAGAGCCAAAAGGAATTACTACCACCTAAGGTCCACATCATATGTAGCAACATGTTGCTGAAGACGATGTGTGTTGGAACTAGTCTAGGTCAATTAGTTCAACCCTTGAACCGATCGTTTGGCCTCCTGGTCGGTCAGTTGGTCTCTCAGATCGGTCGTCTGACCTCCAGTCCTCGTGATGTCTGAACTCCTCTAGCCAATCCCTTGGGCCACGAGTTGACTGGTTGGCTCCTCCTATCATCGGCCTCTTCAATACTCTAATTGACCAGTTCGTCTCCTGAACTGATAAGTTTTCCTGGTGTAGAACGTCCTCTTGGCCAAAACATGAAATAAAAGTTATCCTTATCCTATTGATCATATTACATTGTGAAAGGGAAACCTCAATTTACATTTGAGGGGAGCATAGGAAGGAAAGAATTAATACTTTTACATATGCAAAATAAAAGAGAGGATCAGTATGCAATCTGAGATATAAACATCAACAACAACCATCCAACCAAGCACAAAAGGTCTAGGGGTAAAGGACACAGTCACCATCAAAACGATTTTACAACACATTATATATATATATATATATATATATATATATATATATATATATATATATATATATATATATATATATATATATATATATATATATGGCTATTCATTCAATACCCACGCGGGTAGCTTGGAGTTCGTTACTCGGTAGCCAAAAAAGTAACTGTTCTGGCTAGAAAAGTAATAATGCTATAAAAAAAGTAACTATGTTGATAAGAAAGTAACTATATGACTAAAAAAGTAAATCAATATAGAATACACAACATATATATGTAATCATGTTTTGAAATCTGCTGATGCAAACGTAACTATATATGTATGAAATTTAACAGTTTGCAAGGTAAAGTAACCCTATACATGTCAAAAGTAAGAAAGTTGAAAAAAAGTAACCAAAATGGGGGGCAGGTAGCTACCCGCGTGAGTATTAAAGATGATCCCTATATATATATATATATATATATATATATATATATATATATATAGAGAGAGAGAGAGAGAGAGAGAGAGAGAGAGGCTGGAACACACTCAAGTGTATTCAGAGCAAAATACACCCAAGTAGTTTTTCATGATGCAATATTTTTTTTTTCAAAAATCTAATCCATTGATCTTCTTAATTATCTTGTAAATAACTCATATAAAAATTTTGAGCAAATTTGGACATTTATAGTTCATGTTATAAAGACCGCAAAAATTATGCATCAATTAGTTTCGTGCGTCGATTTTGTTGCCCTCGGATGTGTGACTTACACTCATCCGAATGGGCTCAAAATTTATATGTAGCCTAATTATAGAATGACAATGAAGATCAATGGTTTACATCTTGCAAAAAATAGTCTTGATATGCAAACACACTTGAGTGTATCTGTGTGATCTGTACACTCAAGTGTATTCTAGCCTGACTCTCTCTCTCTTTATATATATATATATATAATGGGATTGTACATGGGATTTGGTCATATATGCACATTAATCATTTTAAATATTTGCATTGTTAAGCAATAAATAAAAGATAAAGCAAAAATATGATCATATTGATTAAATCCCAAAGTATAGTAAATTGACGTGGCTCTGATACCATTATTGGGAAATATGACATCTGATAAGGAAGCGGAGACAAAAATTTAACTAGCCATATTTTCCTAACACAGTAAATTGCGTCAAAAACTATGTAATGGGAAAGAGTGTTGCAAGGTTTATACATGGTCCTAGAGCAAGTCCAATGACTATCCCTTGTAGTATCGTGAGCCTTTCTTCAAGTTACACCTAGACAACATCAATAGAGGCCTCATGGTTGATCACCACCAATGACAGTTGACTTCATCCTCCTAGAGATAGGCAACATCCTCCTCACCTTTGCAGTAGTCCACACACCGCCTAGAACTCCTGTGATTCTAGATGAACAAATATGGAGTTGTCTCTCCTAGTTGATGTGCTAGCGTCAACTTGCTCTCCCATAATTATTTCTCTCCTGTTGTTCCTCCCTTTGATTGGAAAAACTTGCTCGGGCTCTCCCCTTACCACAATTATGAGAAAACCACAATTGTCAGAGCTTATTGTTGTGTCTCTGGAGGCCCCTAGTACCCCTCTATTTATAGGATGGATAGGGTCAGGGCTTCCAGTCTGAATGGGAGTTGAAGAGATAGAATTTCATGAATTTCCCAGAACAAGCAAATGGCAAAATGATCTATTTAATAGTGAACCGATCGGTTTGGCATGTGAGCTGATCAGTTCAACATTTTAACCACTCGTTATTGTATTGGCATATAATATTCAATAAATGCACAACATGATGTCAACATCAATCCTTAATCCAATCGAATTGATCAACCAAATGATCAGTTCATAACATGAACCACTCGTTTCATGGACTGAGTTGATTAATCACTTGTTGAATCGATCATCTCATAATTTGTATAGCCAATGTTGGTTCAATTGACATGACAGTTGAATCGTCGACTAAACACTTGAACTGGTCAGTTCAAAGTCCAATCAGTAAACTTTCAACTATTATTGTTTAACTTGGATACCTTACACTTTAGTAATCAGATTTGAACTACATTCATGAATAAACTCCTATTCCAAGTGTATCCTATGTGTGTGACTCTATAGGTTCCAAGTTACGT
This sequence comes from Alisma plantago-aquatica, assembly GCA_963693085.1. NCBI lineage: Eukaryota > Viridiplantae > Streptophyta > Magnoliopsida > Alismatales > Alismataceae > Alisma > Alisma plantago-aquatica. The sequence goes on along the minus strand of OY856410.1, from coordinate 1,512,322,581 downwards.
TGGCAATGAATGTCCAAAATTGGTTTATGATATCACAAGCAATGAGTGGTATCTAGAAAGACATCATTGCTACCCAAGTAATTGGAATGTTGGAGAACAACTTCAAGCTACAATCTATGATTGGTGCTATAGTTATTGTATAGTTCCTTTGGCCCTGATATCTAGATTGAACTCGAGACATAGAAACATCATACTCATCAAATTTCAATCCATGTTCCTTGAACTAGAGTAGACTGTTTGAGATATGTGTAAGCTCAACATCACATATTGATCCACATCAGCATGGCTATGCATTTCTTAGTCTCACTTATAAAGTGGTCAAGATATCAAACTCATGTAGGAGGGACAAATCCCATCTACATCACTCACAGTCATCCCCATGTGTCACAACACACCCGAGCACCACCTTATTGGAAACCCTTATTCAAGGTCACAGTGGATGATGTCAAAGTACATTGAACGACATGCGATGAGTGTAATGACTTTAGGTCTAAGAACCAAAATCAACACCATCACTATGAGAGATGACTCTGATGACCAATCATGGTTTCCATGTGTCACTCTCAAGGTGGATCTGTCTGATACACATTTCTCTAACAAGTATTTTGTATTTGGTTTGATATCACATATCATGTCTAATGAGATTATGTCATCGAAAAACACACACTATAGTCTTATGTTGTTGTCGTGCCCGGAAGACTAGAACCCAGGGTAAGACTCTATCACCAAAGCCTTATCCACCATTTGTTGGAATGTCAGAGGTAGTTGTGGAACAAGGTTACGCCTAACATTATAACTTAAATCCTCTAGAAACAGGGTTGATCTTCTTTCAATTCCAAGGTCCACAAGATAGCACTCCAGGAGGAGAAAATGTTGTACGTACTCAGAGATGCTCATGCTTACTTGTCACAGACTATAGAACGCTGCTTCCTTCCTCTTCATATGGGTAGGATAGATGTAATTTTTGAGGAACAGTTTGAGGAATTGCGCATAGGTCATGCTTGAAGTATCGCGGGTACAAGCCATACCCATCCACTAGGATCATGCTGGCCCATCCATCACATACGTTGAAAAGTGAACCTTTTGGCGAGGAGGACACACAATGCCCTCAAAGGTACACTCCAAGGCCAACACCCAGTCATCAGCCTTATCCACCATGTTTGGTTGACTATCGCCCTTGAAGTACAGTGGTTACATCTTGATGAAATATATAAGGGTGAACTCCTTTGGTTTAGCTGCAACAGATGCAACATTGGAGAGTTGCTCCACCAGGGTAGTCGAGAGTAGCTGGAACAACATGGTCAACTCTTGATCAGGGGTCAGGAGAGGTGTGCCTACAGTAGGGACTATTTCGATATTTGAGGGAGTCACCAGAGTATCCCAGTTTCCGATGTTGCCGGAGGAGGCTCTCGAAGAGGAGTTGTCCATGTTTCCAAACAAATCTCCCTTCTTGAAAGATAAGGGTATAACATAAGATAACCATGAGTAGACAACAAGGGTATCTAAGGCTAGTATTGCCATACTATTTTAGACAATCGGTATTAGCTTAGGCTAGACAAGTATCATACGGATTCAGGAGTCTTCATAAACCAAGCTAGTGGTGTGGAGGAAAATACTGCTAGTCCCCAGACCCCCCGATCCTTTGTAGACACCCTTACTTTCAAATTATGCCCTAGTAGTTGTCCAACATGCTTTAACACCATGTTGTAAAGAGGCGAGATCACCTCCTTACTAAAATTTAAAGGAAATACAAAACATCCACGTTTTTTCAAAAATAATAGACATTGTGGGATGCATGCATAATGATCCAAGTAAATAAGCATGATTCAGATACATGTAAAATGTCAATAGTAGCGGAAAGGAAACTAAGTTATTACATTTCTTTTTGAACCCTATTCACTACATGAGTTTCTTGAAAAGGAAAAACTGAAAAGAAACTATTGGGATCTAGCAATAAGCAACCTAGTCATCCTTGACAAAAAATTGGTATCTACTCCTAAACTTGATGTCCTTGTCCTTGTTCAACACCTTTATCAAACCCTGGGTGGTTGGGAAAGCACCCAACAACAGAAAGAAGCAAGGTATGTGTCAGAAATAATGAACAAGGACAAAAGATAAGAAATAACATGGAAAGTAAGGCTAAGATTTCATCATAAGATGAAGATGGTCAAAAGTATTAGGCATAAACAAATAGATGATTGCCATAAAAATAAAAATGTAAAATGGTTCACATGCACGATTAATATTGACTAATTCAAACAAACAGGTGAGGGAGAGAAACAAATAGGTGAGGGAGAGTAACACATTCCAATCACCTATCAAATATTTTATATTGGGGAGAGTAAAACATTCCCCTGGGAGAATTTACACATGCCCTATCTATGAGTGGTTGTACAAAAGCACCACTACACTAGTTAAATAGTCTAATAAAATCAACATGCTAAAGAACTATGGAAAGTAAAATCATAAAATAGTAGATACATGGTAGTGGGGTACAAGACCCAAGAAATAAATAACAAACTGATTTTGAGGCAAGTATAGCAAAGAAAATAATAATAGAGAGATTAGGGTTTAATAAGTGCCTCATTAGGGATATTAGGTTAGGTTTGCAAATATTCCCAACTAAGGTGTAAGGATGCACATACCTCTCTTAATGAATTCAATTACTCACTTCCACCACTTTAATTGAGTCCAAGGTCCACTTTTCCTATTTTCAATGTATAATCATGTATTAGGGTTTTTCATATGCATTAAGGTAAAGAAACCCTAACTTTTAGAATTTTTGAAAAACAAACCTCAATTTAGACTATAAAATTAACACCATTTATCTTATTAGGTTCTCCTAATTAAGAAAACATATAATATTGTTGATTTTGGAGTTATGACGATTAAAGTGTATTTTTGGTGATTTTTATGTATTAAAATCATTTTTAGAAAACACCTTTTGACAAAACTTAAAACCAAACCTCAAAAATATTTTTAATATAAAGCTTACATTTTTCTAATTTCAAAAATATTTACTTTTAATTTTTGGACAAAGGAATAAAAAGATATGATTTTTTTGATATGGACCGATCACAAAATTAGGAAAATACATTTAAGCGATGAAATTCATGAGAAATGGAGAAGAGCGGGGCCCGACCCACTGACTTGGCCCAATCAGATCCGGCCACATCACGAGTCAGGCATGACTTTGACTCGCTCAAAGCAAAGAAGATGACGGTGAAAAGGCAATACTACCCCTAAGCTAAAAATAAAGGAAAATAGAAAACAAGAAGAGTATGAGGGGGAAATTGCACAGGGGATTCACCCCCTTCATCAGGCCACACCATGGACAATGAGCAGAAACTCAAGTACATTAGGTAAATTTGCAACTAGCGAAGATTTGTGAAAGCAACAACACAAAAAGGAGGGGAGTAGCGCGAACATGGTGAACCAATTAATTCGAACCAAGGCGTTGAGGAGAGGAAGAAACACCCGTCACAAATCTTATATCAAGACTCAAGCACCGAAAAGCCAAAGCACAGCCTCACAAGCAATTGGAGGGAGAGAGTAGTTGCAAGGGGGCTAGGGAAGCCTCGGGTATAGGTATTTATAGGCGAGGTTGAGAATTAAAGAGAAAAGGATTGGACCGAACTTGTTTGGAGAGCATGGTTTGGGGATTTCCAGAATACTCCATGAAATCACAAAAATAGGGGATCAAACGATGATGTTTCTTATTTAGAAATTTTTGGAGGAAATTTCATGTGATTTGGTTGAGAATCGAGCAAGAAACCGTCAAAAACAAATTCAACGAATCTCAGTTCCCATTGCCAAAACAGTGAGATCTTGAAGACAACTCACAAGCCGTTGGATTGCAGATCCAACGATCACGATCACGCAAGGTCAAAGAAATTTCAAAGTCAACCGTGTGACACATTAAATCAAATCCTAATCAAATTTGAATATAGTGTGTATACATTAATTTCTCTTTTTCTCTCTCCTTGTTTGAGGGGGCAAACATGCTCTAAAATAATTGAAAATTGACACCTAGCCTACTTTTGAAATGTGGAATTTGAATATGCAATGAGATTTACCTTTTGTGAACTTTTATTTTGTTGAATAAACCAAATCCTATTTTCTCTTTCTTCCATCATTAATGGTTATAAGATTCTCCAAATTTGATGAAACTTCACCTACAAGTCACGTTAAGTGCCTTGGATATGAATTCACCATTAAGTTTACATGTTGAAGTTGTTTGTACATTTATTTAATATTTTGAAGGTTCTACACACTTTCTCTCTCCTAATATTCACCTTTTAATCAAATATTCTCCAAATTGAGTGAGAATTCACCTAAAGGCATATTTTAATGTGTAGATCATGAATTTAACATCATTTGTTACTTTTAGAGTCATTAATAATTTTATTTCATATTTTTGAGATATCTCCTATTTTCCCATTCAAATAATGCAATCATACTTACTATTTTTCCAAATGTTGTGAAACTTATCACTCAAGTAAACTTGTAATCTGACAAAAGAAGAAGGTGAAGATTGGCCACCAGGCGAGGGATTGTCCAACAGAAGAAGAAGGTGAAGAAAAGTGGGGAAGCTGGATCAGAGCATCGCCCAGAAGACAAGTGCAGAAAGATCCAACGGAGCTGTCCTATGAGAGCATATGCTTTCTGTGTGGGAAGATTGGCCACCAGGCGAGGGATTTTCCAACAGAAGATGAAGGTGAAGAAAAGTGGGGAAGCTGGATCAGAGCATCACCCAGAAGACAGGTGCAGAAAGAGCCAGCGGAGCTGTCCTACGAGAGCACCAGACGAAAGTTATTCCCAAAAGGAAATGAACGAAAAGAAGCCTGCAGAACCTGTCACAGAGACGGAAGCGACAACTGTGAACTCTGAAATAAACAAGAATACTATGCTAAAGGTGAATGACAAAATGCCACAACCAGCAGTGGAACCCGTGGGCAAGGAGACCTATCCGAGGAGAAAAGAAACCAACATAACAACAGACAAAGGCAAAGAGAAGATTACACAGACAGAGCAAGAAACATGTGAGGTAGGGCCGGAGGAAAGAAGCACCGACAACATCAACCCCACACAGGAAGAAGGTAGGAGTAACAGCAGCCCTGGAAACCCAACAAGGAGTTTTAAAGTGCTACATGGAAAGGTGAGTGAATGTGGTGCACCCACACCAGAGCCGGATAATAATAAAAGCAAAAGGGAGGGGGGCACACTGAACCCAAAAAGATGCACATGATACACACAGACAGGGGCAATACTAAACTCACCCCACGCAGAAGGAAGAATATAAACAAATCCACTGGAGAGAAGAGAAATTTCCAAGGCACGAATGAGCAAATAAGAAGAAGCAAGAGGAGAGAGATGGAAGATGTCAGTGAACCCAGACAATATGTCAGTAGAGCAACGAAGATGGGGAGAGGTGAAGGAACATCTATGATATGGGAGGTTTATCCCAAATAGCAGTGACTGGCCTTGACCAGCACCGTGAACAACAATGAAGCTTTTAAGTTGGAACTGCAGTGGCATGTGCGGCCATGGCAAGGTTCAGAACCTCCACAATCTTTGTTGGAAGGAACGCCCAAACATGGTCTTCTTAATGGAGACGATGGTTCAGAAGGAGGGGCTCGGAAGAACGATGTACAAGTGCGGCTTTAATAATGGGGTTTGCACGAGCAGTGATGGCAGATCTGGTGGTATGGGCTTTTGGTGGAAAGAAGCCAAGGTGACAACTATATCATATTCTAAGCACCACTTCCTTGTGGAGGTGGATGAGGGCATCGAGAAAGGTAGGCGGAGATATGCGGGGATTTATGGGTGGCCTGTGAACCACCATAAATATAAGACCTGGGAGCTGATGCATAAGCTTTTTGCTGATTCTGACCTTCCTATGTTGTTCATGTTGTCTAAATTGAAATTAGTATAATCCCTTTGTTTCGATGATGACAAACATTTCATTCTTGTGAATCTAACATGCTACTTGAGTATGCAGGAATTAGGTGGATGACAAACTACTTGGAAGATCGATATGCTAAATTGCTTTAATTTCATGAATGTAATCAATTGTAAAACGTGTACAAATATATAATGTACAAGTACTTAGACATCATGTAAATCAAGCGCTTGATCTTCCCTAGCCAATCACATCACTTAGATAGGTCATTCCCTAAAATAGTGTCACATCTGCACACTCATACACATAATTAGTAATTAGTTTAAAATGTTGAAACATGGTCAATCTCGGTCGACAAACTCATCGACCGAGACACTATCGGTCGACAAACTCCTCGACCGAGAAAGACCCAAGTAGCCGTTAGACACAGCTGACAAGGTAGTTGGCAGTTGGAGATGAACGTTGCATACACTTTCTCTAGAGAGTCTGTCGGTCAACAAACCCTCGACCGAGTAGGACTCTCAATCGACAAAACTTTGACCGAGATGAGTTCTGACAACAACTTTCAGAATTAATTAACTAGCTGTTGCAAAAGCAACTAAAGTGTACCTTAAGGCTAGTTAAGCACTTAGAACCCCCTAGAAAGTGTCTAGAACATCCTTTAGTACTTGTAGGTCATTCCTATAAATAGGACATGCCTTAGGACACCTAAACTCACCTAATATACACTTGTGCTATACTTGAGATTACACTTACAATTGGCAATCTGTTTTGAGCAATTGAGCAACACTAGCATTGGCTACTCATTCCCTTGCTCTAAATTTGTGTCCTATAGGCTAGCATCTCCTATCCACAACACTTACACTTCTATATACATTGGTTAGGAGATCAAAACGCTTGATATAGGAAATCAAGCCTTGAGCTACAAGTGGTATTGTAATTTCTATTTTTCCTTCTTGTTCCTTTTTATCTGTTGTATTCCCCTTGCTACTCCTAGGGTTGGAGGCTGCGGATTGGAGAAGGTTCTTCTCGATGGAGAAGGTGGACTTCAGACTACTTCAAGAAGGCTGTTGCAATGGGAAGCTACTTCTAGATGAAGGCTACTTCAAGGGGGAGCTTGAAGTTACTTCAAGAAGGTTGCTTCAAGGTTGGTGAAACTACTTCTAGGTGAAGGCTGTTCGAAGGGTTTGGTGAAATAATTGTAATTTTATGTAATATCCATGCAAGGTAATAAAATTTAATTCTTTCAAAATCCCAGTTGGGTAAGCAACCGGGTAGTGGATTGACTGTCTTAGTATTTGCTAAGGTTGGAACCACTCTAAATCCTTGTCCCCTTATCCAATATTTCTATGGTTGGTTGTTTGAGTTAAATTATTATTAAAATAATCATAAAACCCTATTCACACCCCCTCTAGTGGTTTTTCAATTGGTATCAGAGCAGGGCTTCAAGGAACTCTAACAAAGTCTTGAAGAATGGGTGATGGGTTGCTCAACAACCTCAACTTGGAAGGAACACTCATGGCTAGACCTCTAGCTTTTGATGGAACTAACTACACAAACTGGAAGAGGAGGATGCAATTTGACTTCCAAGGAATCAATTGGGACTTATGGAGAATGGTATCAACTCCATATGAACTTCCTCAAACGGAGTATGCAAATTGGGATATCAATACGGTAAAGTCTGCCCAAATGAATGCAAAATCTGTAAGTATACTTTATTGCTCAATTTCCGTTGGTGAGTTTAATAGAATATCAAATTGTGAAACAACTTATGAGATATGGCATAGATTGTCTATAACATATGAAGGAACTGTTCAAGTTAAAATTCTAAAATCGGAATGCTTAAATAGAAATTTTAACAATTTCGTATGGATCAAAATGAATCTATTAGTGAAATGTATGCAAAATTTTCTTCTATTGTAAATGGTTTGAATGCCTTAGGCAAAGTAATTAGTGAGGAAGACCAGGTGTCAAAGATCCTTATATCTCTTCCTCCCAAGTACAAGCCTAAAGTGACGGCCATAGAAGAAGCAAATGACCTCACCCGACTAAGGATGGAACAACTCATTGGCAACCTAGAAGCTCATGAGGCAACTTTAGAAGAGGAAGAAAGAAGAGAATGTGAACTTCAACAAGGGAGAAAGAAGGACATTGCATTCAAAGCATCAACCAAGAACAATCATGATACAAGTGAAGATAATAGTGAAGAAGAAACTCTCATTGTAAATGGTAAGCAGTATCAAAATGTTTTAAAACTAATAAAACTTCTAGTGTTTCCTCTTCCAGGTGCTTTGAATGTGGCAAGAAGGGACACATGAAAGGTGATTGTCCAAAACTCAAGAAAGGGAATAAATCATCTCACAAAAAGAAAGAAAGAGCATATAAAGCTGCATGGGATGATTCAAGTGATGATAGTGATGATGGAACTGAAGAAGTAGAATGCCTGATTGCTACAACAAATGAAGAAGAAGAAGAAGAGGTAAGTCATTTTGATCTGCCAAAAGAAGATCTAATTACTAGTCTTCAAGATACTCATGAGAAATATATTGAGTGCAAGAAGAAATTTAAGAAATCAAATAAAGTAAATGATCTTCAAAGACAATCTATTTTGTGTTCACATTTAGATTATGATAAGGTTGTAAAAGAAAGAAACTCTCTATTATCTGATTTAGATCAAGAAAGGAAAGATATAAACAAGAAAATGGATGATATTGTTAAGCTACAAAGAAAAATAAATGAGTTAAGAGGAAATGACATCCTTCATAATATTCTGAAAATTTCCTCTAGTTACAATGGAAGAAGAGGATTAGGATATGATCCAAAGAGAAATCAACCCAAAAGAGCTAAAGCATCCAAAACTAAGACTATGTTTGTACCTAAGAACACAATTCCTAGAAAGAGAAATGAAACTGACTCTATTAGTTGTCATTATTGCTTGTGCCTTGGACACTACTCTTTTTCATGCCCATAAAAGAAAAGGAATGATGATCTAGCTTGGGTTCCTAAAACTTAGAAGCTTAAATTTTACTAGTTGAGATTTGACCTAAACTGATTCTTGATATACAAATGTCATATCTCAACACAATCGAGCTCTAACTTTCATAATTTTGTTTTTACATGGAAACAATTATTGAAAACAGTTCTGAAATAGTACAGAAACATTTTTGGTCGAGAAACTTTTCGACTAAGAACACTGTCGGTCGAGAAATAGTCGACCGAACATGTTCCTATTTTCAAGTTTGCAATAAATTTGAACATGTTTTAACTTAATCTAGTTTGCTATCAAATTTGTTGTTGATGATTGATTTAATATGTAAATCAAGAATGAATCTTGGAGACCATCTTTTCATCAAAACATATTGATCTTTTGCATCATGAATTATTGAATGAAGGTATAATATTATGAAATCCTTAAAACATATTGCAAAAGTGCTATATGAAGACTGATTTTGAACAAATCTTAGTTTATCCTCCACATGGTTTATCCTAAGTTTTTCTTGGTCTATCTATAATTGAACCATGTGTACTAAAATCTAAACGGTCATAATCATTACATTACATGCTTCCATCTTGATCATTGTATTGTGTATATGCTTCTACTGTTCTATCATAATCATGATCATTATGTTTCATTGGTTTGTCTAAAATGATTTTTGATCCATATATTTACAAACCATAAATGAATGATCATTGTGATTGCAAATATAGATGATGCTATCATTGAAAATGCCATTTTGCATAACACTAAAACTCTATGGCATAAATGCATCTTGACATAATAGAAAATGATTATTGTATGCATGGCTTGTAATAAATGAATGATGATGCTATGACAAGCCAAATAGTGTCTAATGTTTACAAAATCTTGCTTTCAAGGATATATGTTTCTAAACAATCTTATGATTAATATGAAAATAAGGGTACAAGAAGAAATGGGATTTGATATGTACCCATAGCAAAGCTTATGAGACATCAATCACAATGAATGTAAAACATACATTCTAGAAAAAGCAAGGTCAAAGACTTCACTATGATGCCCACATTAAGTCTTCATAATAGGTATCACTTAATTTGCTTCAAATTTATATTTATTTATAGCTACCTGCAGCAATTATACTTCACATATGAATGTTTAAGTTGGAAATCTGCAGAATTTGCCTCTTGATTGAAATTAAATTTAATCAAGGGGTGCTATGGTCAAAGTCAAGGTCGACCTAAAATAAGCTTGACAAAATGCTTATTTGTACATCATTTTACTGCACTTAATCTTAGTATCTTGATTCAAAATGTGTTTATCATATTGAAAACATAATTTTAGTGCATAAAAGGTCAACTTATTATGATCTAATATTGATTGTGACCTTAGAATCCTTAAATTATCTTGACTATAAGATTAAGGGGGAGCTCACACAAACTATCTTGATTATAAGATTAAGAAGCTTACAAAACTTTGTAAACATCATTTGAAGCTTGTTATGACCTTAGTATCCTTAAAGTAGTTTTGGTTATGAAATATAAGAAATTTACAATATTCATGAATATGACATATATCTTGCTCTCAATGGATTTCTCTAAACAAATTTGGGCTTCACATCCCGTGTATTTGGTTAGAGATACATACATGTATTCTACTATAAGCTTAAAGGATTCTCATGTCATTTTTAGGGCTTAACATCCCTTGAAAAATGGATGAGAAATCAATACACATATGCCATGAACTTAAGAGAATCTCATATCATTTCAAGGATTAACATCCTTTGCAAATGATTGAGAAATAAATTGTGGCTAAATTTGACAATAAGTGATTTGCATCCCTTGCTTTTAAAACTGAATATCTTATTAAGGGGGAGCATCTAATTATCTAATTAAGGGGGAGAAATAAAAAGTCATACTAAATGGTTATCTTGGACATCTTTTTGAAATGACAAAGGGGGAGAAATAATATAAAATCAAAATCATAAAATAAAATGAGTTTCATAATATCTCAGTCAGCACACACTTGCAAAACAAGAATGGCTACAAAAGGTAAAGTTCAGGTATGAAACTCATATGATTTATAATTCCTTATTTTATATTTAGGAAATGTTTGTCATCTTCAAAAAGGGGGAGATTGTTGGCTAAATTGACATTAGTATAATCCCTTTGTTTTGATGATGACAAACATTTCATTCTTGTGAATCTAACGTGCTACTTGAGTATGCAGGAATTAGGTGGATGACAAACTACTTGGAAGATCGATATGCTAAATTGCTTTAATTTCATGAATGTAATCAATTGTAAAACTTGTACAAATATATAATGTACAAGTACTTAGACATCATGTAAATCAAGCGTTTGATCTTCCCTAGCCAATCACATCACTTAGATAGGTCATTCCCTAAAATAGTATCACATCTGCACACTCATACACACAATTAGTAATTAGTTTAAAATGTTGAAACATGGTCAATCTCGGTCGACAAACTCCTCGACCGAGACACTATCGGCCGACAAACTCCTTGACCAAGAAAGACCCAAGTAGCCGTTAGACACAGATGACAAGGTAGTTGTAAGTTGGAGATGAACGTTGCATACACTTTCTCCAGAGAGTCTGTCGGTCGACAAACCCTCGACCGAGTAGGACTCTCGGTCGACAAAACTTCGACCGAGATGAGTTCTGACAGCAACTTTCAGAATTAATTAACTAGCAGTTGCTAAAGCAACTAAAGTGTACCTAACGGCTAGTTAAGCACTTAGAACCCCCTAGAAAGTGTCTAGAACGTCCTTTAGCACTTGTAGGTCATTCTTATAAATAGGACATGCCTTAGGACACCTAAACTCACCTAATATACACTTGTGCTATACTTGAGATTACACTTGCAATTGGCAATCTGTTTTGAGCAATTGAGCAACACTAGCATTGGATACTCATTCCCTTGCTCTAAATTCATGTCCTATAGGCTAACATCTCCTATCCACAACACTTACACTTATATATACATTGGTTAGGAGATCAAAACGCTTGATATAGGAAATCAAGCCTTGAGCGACAAGTGGTATTGTAATTTCTATTTTTCCTACTTGTTCCTTTTTATCTTTTGTATTTTCCTTGCTACTCCTAGGGTTGGAGGCTGCGGATTGGAGAAGGTTCTTCTCGGTGGATAAGGTGGAATTCAGACTACTTCAAGAAGGTTGTTGCTACAGGAAGCTACTTCTAGATGAAGGCTACTTCAAGGGGGAGCTTGAAGTTAATTCAAGAAGGCTGCTTCAAGGTTGGTGCAACTACTTCTAGGTGAAGGCTGTTCGAAGGGTTTGGTGAAAGAATTGTAATTTTATGTAATATCCTTGCGAGGTAATAAAATTTAATTCTTTCAAAATACCGGTTGGGTAAGCAACCAGGTAGTGGATTGACTGTCTTAGTATTTGCTAAGGTTGGAACCACTCTAAATCCTTGTCCCCTTGTCCAATATTTATGTAGTTGGTTGTTTGAGTTAAATTATTAATAAAATAATCATAAAACCCTATTCACCCCCCCTCTAGTGGTTTTTCAGTTCATAGGGGACTTCAATGAGATCCTCAACATGTACGAAAAGGTGGGGGTGCTCCCAATGGTGTTCGACACATAGAAGAGTTTAGAGAACTTATTGACAGCTGTGGTCTTATGGATCTGGGGTATCATGGTGACCATTTTACGTGGGAAAAAGGCCGTAGTTCTGAAACTATAATCAAGGAGCGCCTAGATAGGGCACTGACAACTGTGGCATGGAGCACCATCTTTCTGAATGCATGGGTGAAACACCTCCCGAGAATATGGTCAGACCACTCCCTGTTGATACTTAATACCTACAAAGAAATGAAGAGAGAGCCCAAGAATAATAAATTCAAATTTGAAGGGTACTGGCTGAAAGAAGAAGGTTGTTGGAATATCGTTAAAGAGTGTTGGGAAAATGAACATAATGATCTCCATAGCAAATTAGAAAGTTGTGTGATTAAACTCAGTGATTGGGCCAAGGATAAGTTCCACCACACTGCTAGAAATCCGAAGGAAAAAGAGAAGGAACTTGAGTATGAGCAGAAGAAAAATATCAGCAATGAGGTGATCTTGAAATGCAAGCAGTTGACTGAGGAGATAGTCAAACTCCAACAAATAAACGAGACCCACTGGTATACCAGGGAAAAAATAATGAGATTCATGATGGGGATCGCAATACGGCCTATTTCCATAAGAAAGCCACCCAAAGGAAACAAAGAAATAACATTAGCAAGCTGAAGGATGAGGATGACAGTTGGCAGGAAGGGGATGAGGGCATTAAAAAAGTGATTCTCGATTATTATGATAAGCTCTTCACTAGCAATCCTAACTACAGCTACCATGAGGTTCTCGAAAGTGTTCCCCAGGTTATCAATGAGGAGATGAACAACCTGCTTCAGAGCGAACCAAAGAGAGAGGAAATCTGGCAAGCACTAAAGCATATGCATCCCACGAAAGCACCGGGACCGGACGGGTTCCATGTTGGATTCTATCAAACCTTCTAGAGTGTGATTGGGGAGGATTTGTTTCAGTACATCCAGAGGTGGTGGAGGAATGAAGCGAACCTCAAACACATCAATACTACGAATGTGGTGCTCATCCCTAAAAGTCAGGAACCCACTACCATGGGGGAGTTTCGCCCCATAAGCCTCTATAACACTGTGTATAAAATCATTTCCAAGATGTTAGCGAATAGATTGAAGGACTATCTTGACAAGATTATCACCATCAACTGGAGTGCATTCATCAGTGGAAGGCTAATTACCGATAATTCTACAGTTGCTTATGAGATCTTCCATGCCATGAAGAGGAGGAAAGGCAAGAAGGGTACTATGGCCTTAAAGCTCGATATAAGCAAGGCCTATGATAGGCTCGAATGGAACTTCATTGATGCAGTCATGGAGAAGATGGGCTTCAGCCATCTTTGGAGAACTAAAGTCGGGGAGTGCTTTCGCACCGTCTCCTTCTCCTTTATTATCAACAGACATATAAGAGTCGCTCTCCAACCTCAAAGGGGCCTTCGGCAAGGAGACCCTATTTCACCTTACATTTTTCTTCTATGTGCAGATGTGTTCTCCAACCTTATTCCCAAAGCTGCTAGAGAGAGCAAAATACATGGGGCAAAAGCTAGTAAAGAAGGTCCCTGCATAACACACCTCTTCTTTGTGGACGACAGTATCCTCTTTGCTAGGGCGAATTTGGAAGAAGCGGCCATGATAGCTGGGCTCACCAGCTGCTACGAGAGCGCTTCAGGGCAGAAGATCAATTACATAAAATCCAAAGTTTCCTTCAGTAAGAACATTGACGTGAATATGAGAAAAGCCATTACAAACACTTTGGGTGTCAAACAGGTGGAAAAGCATGATAAGTATTTAGGCCTACCGACATGTGTGGGGAGATCAAAGAAGGAAATCTTCAACTATATTAAAGAGAGAATGTGGAAGAAAATGATGGGATGGAGGGAACCGTTCCTTAGTAAGGCGGGCAAGGAGGTTCTTATCAAGGCCACGATACAAGCCATTCCTACTTATCTGATGAGTTTCTTCCAATTCCTTGCTAGTGTAATCAATGATATGAATCAGATGGTGGCCAAATTCTGGTGGGGTTCAAGCCAAGGGAGGAGGAAAATACACTGGTCCACGTGGGAAAAACTCTGCAAATCCAAGAAGGATGGGGGTCTGGGATTCAGGGATTTCAAGACCTTTAACATGACGCTTTTAGCCAAACAAGGCTGGAGACACCTGTTAAATCCTAACTCCCTAGTTCAAAATGTTCTTAAGGGATGTTACTACAGGAATGGCTACTTTTTGTCATCTCTTAGAGGGTACGACCCTAGCTACACATGGCGGAGCCTTTGGGGGGCCCGAGCGCTGCTAATGGAGGGTCTGCGTGACTATGTCTGTGTCAACTCGGATGTCAAAACCTGGGAGGCGGCCTGGCTTCCTAATGCTAAAGGCTACTGCAACCATAGAGAGGACACCACTGCGGACAGCTACAATAGAGTGGGTGGTCTGATTGACAACTTTTCTGGGAGATGGAGGGAAGATCTGATAGCCTCCTTGTTTTCTGTGGAGGATGTAGAGTGTATTCTACAAATTCCTTTAAGTGGTCAACTGACTGAGAACAAATATTGGTATCCATGCTCAAATGGCATCTTTTCTGTGAAGACCGCCTATTGGCTGGGGGTAAGGGATTCAAGGCTCGGGTCGGAGATGAACTCAAATGGTATGTGGAATAGGTTATGGCTGCTTAATATACCAGCTAAGTTTCGTCACTTCGGTTGGTGGGCGTGTGTAAACCAAATGCCAACCAGTTCCCAATTGTTCAACAGACATGTGCTTACATCCAAAACTTGTCTTAGTTGTGGACTATCTGATGAAGATACGTTCCACACTCTGTTTAACTGCAACCCAACTTTGGAGGTGTGGTAGAACTGTCTTATAACTCCAAAACTCCTCTTGATGCCAAGGGCGACCATGTTGGGAGCCTGGACCTGGGATTTGAACAATCTTAATAACACCGAAATAATTGAGTTCATAGCGACCTGTGTGGCGGTTTGGCATAGCAGAAATAGATTCATTTACAACAAAGTTACTGAAAATGCAGCCATTTATAAAAGAAATCTGGTGCAATGGGTCAAAGAATATAAAGAGGTGAACAATAGATATAGAACCATAAGCCGGGCACGTGCTAATGGGAGATGATGCAACAACTGGAGACCTCCTGAGGTAGGCACCATTAAAATCAATACAGATTGTGTGTGCAAGCATGAGAACATAATGAGTTTTGCAGCGATCCTCAGAGACCATGAAGGTAACACGAAAGCTGTTATAACCAAGACGCTTGCTGGCGATTGGTCCCCCACCACGACTGAAGGCTTTGCGGTTCTTATGGCCTGTAGAGCAGCTTTAGAGATGAATTTGTCACATGTTATTTTTGAAACCGATGCAGCAAATGTGGTGAAGCTGCTAAAAGATAAGGTCAAAGATCATAGCCCTGAGATGATGATCTATAAAGAAATCCAGGATCTGTGTTTGCACTTTATGTCTTGGGACATTATGTATATCTGCAGGGAGAGTAATACTGCTGCTCATAATATCACAGCTTTGGGTTGGGGAAGGGTATGCGATGTAGTTATGTTTGAAAACTTCCCTAGGGTGATCTTTCCACCCCTTTGTATGGATTTGGCTTAAGTAATACAATGACCCTTTCTATCTCAAAAAAAAGTAAACTTGTAATCAAAGAAAATGAATTTGGACTTAGAATTATTTTTTGAGTTCCCCTTCTATGGATTTTAGGCAATTTACTCTTATTTTCACTTAATTGAAAAATTAATTCATCTAATGCCACATTATCTTAGTTTTAGGATTTTCTTATACAAAAAGGCCATAGAAACTTCTATATCCATTTTATTTTATCCTTATTCTCCTTAAGTGGATAATTTGCAAATTAAACCCTTTTATAAGCTTTTACTGAGGTATTTGTGCATAACTCCTTATAATGTCAAATATAGGGAACAAATGTACACCAAACCTTTATAATTTCCACTAATTCAACATCAAGGTCAGAAATGAAAGGAAAAGCTTAGGGACATGCCTAAGATTATACATGGATTTTAGTTTGTTACAACACTCCACTCGTTAAAAGTATTTTGTCCCTAAAATCTCATACAAAAAGAGAAGGGTGAGTAGGTAACATCTCATCTCTAAGCTCCCAAGTGGTTTTTTCCAAACCATGATATTGCTATAAGACTTTCACCCACTCAATCACCTTGTTCTTCAACTGCTTAACTTGAGAGTCAAGAATCTTCACAGGTAACTCCTCATAAGTCAAATTTTCTTGAATTTCTAAAAGTTCGATTGTGACTACATGAGAAGGGTCCTTCACATACTTTCTTAGTACAGAGACATGAAACACATTATGGATCTTGTCATAGGCAGGAGTAAGAGATAAACGGTATCCATAGTCTCCAACCTTATCTAAGATCTCAGATGGTCCAACATAGAGGGGACTAAGCTTGCCTTTAACTTTAAATCTTGTAGTAGAACGTATATGATTGATCTTCAAGAAGGCATAGTCACCTAATAGGACCCTCTTCTTGTATTCAAACATTCTCTATCGATCTTGTGCAACTTTAATATGCTTCTTGATCAACTAAACCTTCTCTATCATCACTTGCATCTCATCAGTCTTTACTAGAGCTCGTTCTCCCACATCATCCCAGTGTAACAGAGAACAACAAGGTCTTCCATATAAGGCTTCATAAGGTGGCATACCAATACTATCTTGGTAGCTATTATAATAAGAAAACTCAACCAATGGAAGACACTTATCCCATGCACCTCCCCAATCCATAACACATGCACAAAGCAAATCTTCTAGAATTTGCATTGTTCTTTCAAATTGACCGTCTGTCTGTGGATGATAAGCCGTACTGAAATGTAAATAATGATCCCATTTTTTCCTAAATTTGACTCCACAAATGAGTGGTAAACTTTGAGACATGATCTGATACTATCACTTTAGGAACTCCATGTAGACGAGCGATCCAATCCATATACAAATGATCCATTTCATCAACCTTATAAGTGGAGTTGAAAGTCGAAAAGTGGGCGGACTTGGTAAGCGATCAATCACTACCCACATTGCATCATAACATTTCCTAGTCTTGGGGAAACTAGTGACAAAGTCCATAGCAATCTTCTCCAATTTCCATTCCAAAATCTCAAGCAGGGGCAGAAGACCACCAGGTCGTTGATGCTCTATCTTGACTTGCTAGCAAGTCAAACACTTTGCAACAAATAGAGTGATATACTTCTTCATGTTCTTCCACCAAAAAATTCGTTGTAGGTCTGTGTACATCTTGGTAGTACCCAGATGTATAGTGTACTTAGACCCCTAAACTTCATTCAAAACCTTCTGTCGCATGTTCCCAACTTTAGGTATCCACAACCTTTGTCAAAAATGAACAACACCATCTACTCCAACTGAAAAGTCAGATTGTGGCTTCTCAGCTAAGGCCTTCATTTCAACAAGCTCAGAACTTCCTAGTTGTGCAGCAACAACTTTTGAGATCCAAGATGGTGTATTGGACAAACTAGCCATGTGAACACACAACTTCTCGGCATCTTCTTTATCATCAGGCTGCAGTTGCCAATAGGAAACATACTCCAAATTCATAGCAGCACAGACTACATCTTTCTTCTGACTTAAAGCATCAACAACTATGTTCGCTTTACCAGGGTGATACGTGATGTAAAATCATAGTCCTTGAGATAATCCATCCATCTTCACTGCCTTAGATTCAAATCCTTCTACGTAAATAGGTACCTCAAGCTTTTATGACCTGAGAAAACTTCAAACTTCACTCCATAGAGATAGTGTCGCCAGATTTTTAAAGCATGCATCATAGCAGCTAACTCTAAATCATGTGTGTTCCAATTATCTTCATTAGGGTTCAACTGGCGTGAAGCATAGGCGATCACCTGATCTTCTTGCATCAAGACACACCCTAATCCTTGCTTAGAAGCATCTATGAAAATGATGCAGGGTTTGCATTCAACAGGTAATGCAAGAACAGGAGCAGATGCCAAACATTCTTTTAGCTTTTGAAAACTATCATCACATTCCGATGTCCACATAAACTTGACTTCTTTTCATGTCAACTTTGTCAGAGGGAGAGCTAACTCAGAAAAACTCTTGATAAACCTCCAATAGTAACCTGCTAAACTGAGGAAACTACAGATCTCATATGGAGTCTTTGAAGCTTTCCACTTGGTCACGACTTCTACCTTTGCATTATCAATAAACATATGTCTGATAGAAATCACATGAACCAGAAACATCACTTCCTTGATCCAAAATTCACACTTTGAGAATTTAGCATATAGTTGATTTTCTCTCAATGTGTTCATCACGATTCACAAATGTTCATGATGTTGTTCTTCAGACTCGGAGTAGACCAAAACATCATTGATGAACAACACAACAAACTGATCGAGATAAAGATGAAACACTCAATTCATCAAGTCCATGAAAGTAGAAGGGGAATTAGTCAAGCCGAAAGGCATGAACAGAAACTCATAATGTTGATAATGTGTTCTAAAAGTTATCTTTGGGACATATTCATCTTTCACAAGCATCAGGTAGTAGCCACTTTGCAGATCCATCTTCGAGAACACAATGGCTAACTTCAGCTGGTGAAACAGATCATTCTTTATTGTCACTTGATTAAGCATACGATAATCCATGCACATGAGCAAAGAACCATCCTTCTTATTTATGATCAAGACATGGGCTCCCCAAGGTGAAACACTAGGGCGCACAAAGCGCATATTGAGAAGCTCCTGAAGTTGCCTCTTAAGCTCAGTGGGTTCTATAGGGGCCAAGCGATAAGGTCGCTTCGAGATAGGTGAGGTTCTTTGTGCGAGCTCGGTGGAAAACTCCACCTCGTGAGTTGGGGGAAGTCTAGGAAACTCTTCTGGAAAGACATCAGGAAAGTCCTTCACCACTTCTATATGATTGAGAGTAGGAGGTGTGGCATTGAGGACAATAGAAGCTAAAAATTCTCTACACCCTTCCGAGACAAGCTTTTCAGATTTGATAGCAAAGATGATAAACTGTCGATCCTCTTGCTTCCTACCCTTGACACACATCCTTCCCTCACTAGGATGTAACAAACTAACCTTTGATTTTTCACAGAATAAAACTACCTTGTACCTCTTCAACCAATCCATCCCCAAGATAACATCAAAGGAGGTCATGTCAAGCAAGATGAAATCTGAGGGAAACATCCTTCCAGAGATACAGAGGTTCAAGGTTGGGAGTTTGAGATAAGAAGAGAAGATCCTACCACTAGGGGTTTTAACATCTAGCACATGATCCATTTATTTCGATTATTCTATATATAACATAGCAACAAGCTAAGTTGATATGAAGGTATTTGATGAACTAGAATTGAAGAGTTTATTAACAGGATGCATATTAAGATGTATAGTACCTTTAATGACTTCATTATCTTCTTCAGCTTCTTCAACATTAAGATCAAACATCCTACCATTCCTCGTTTCACAGGTGGTTGATGGCCTTGCTGGTTCTGATTGTTATTGTTTCTTAGAGGCAAATTATGTCACTGTTGTGGCTGTTGAGCTGGGGCTTGTCCCTACTGAAGCTTGGGATGGTGGGTCGGATGTCCAGCTTGGCCGCACTCATGGCATATGGGTGCAGGTCGATCATCTCTATGGGGTTGACCATTGCCAACATGGAATTTTCCTAGCATGTGAGAACGGGAGCAACAGTTGCACTTGTTGCACCCTTGGTTTCCACCTGCGTTCTTCCTTTTGTTGTTTTTGTTGTGCCTAGAAGATTGGAACCTGGGATAAGAGTCTATCGTCAAAGCCTTATCCACCATTTGTTGGAATGTCAAAGATAGATAGGGAACAAGGTTACGCCCAACACTATAACTTAAACCCTCTAGGAACTAGGTTGATTTTCTTTCAATTCCAAGGTCTACAACATAGCGCTCCAGGAGGAGAAAACATTGCACGTACTTAGAGACACTCGTGTTTCCTTATCACAAAATATACAACTCTACTTCCTTCCTCTTTAGATAGGCGGGGCAAATGTACTTCTCACAGAACAATTTGAGGAACTGCTCACAGGTCAAGCTTGAAGTATCGCAGGTACGAGCCATACCCGTTCAACAGACCTGTGTTGGCCCATCCAAGACATACGTTGCAAAGCGAACCTTCTGGTGAGGAGGACACACCATGACCTTGAAGGTACACTCCAAGGCCAACACACAGTCGTCAACCTTATCCACCATGTTTGGATCACTCTCACCCTTGAAGTGCGGTGGTTGCATCTTGATGAAATATGTAAGGGTGAACTCCTTCGGTTTAGCTGCAACAACTACAACATTGGAGAGTTGCCCCACTAGGGTAGTCGAGAGCAGATGGCACAACATGGTCATCTCTTGATCAGGGGTCATGAGAGGTGTGCCTACAGGAGCAGTAGGGATTGTTCTGGTGTTTGAGATAGTCACCGAAGTATCTTAGTTGTCGATGTTGTCAGAGGAGGCACCCGAAGAGGAGTTTTTCATGTTTCCAAACAAATCTCTCTTCCTGAAAGATAAGGGTATAATATAATATAACCATGAGTAGACAATAAGGATATCTAAGGTTACTGTTGCCATACTATTTTAGACATTCAATATCATCTTAGGCCAGGCAAGTATCATACAGATCTGGGAGTCCTCATAAACCAAGCTATTGGCACAGAGGAAAATACTGCCAGCCCCCAGACCCTGCTCCTTTCTAGACACCCTTGCTTTCAACTTATGCCCTAGTAGTTTCCCAATAGGCTCTAATACCATGTTGTAAAGAGGCGGGGTCACCTCCTTACTAAAATTTAAAGGAAATAAAAGACATCCACCTTTTTCCAAAAATAATTGACATCGTGGTATGGATGTATAATGATCCAAGTAAATAAGCATGATTTAGATACATGTAAAATGTCAATAGCAGTAGAAAGGAAACTAAGTTATTACATTGCTTTTTTAACCCAATTCACTACATGAGTTTCTTGAAAAGGATGTTAGAGATAGAATTGGAATATATGGATCATGTGCTGGATGTTAAAACCCCTAGTGGTAATATCTAATGTTCTTATCTCAAACTACCAACCTTGGACCTCTGTATCTTTGGAAGGATGTTTCCCTCTAATTTCATCTTACTAACATGACTGCCTTTGATGTTATCCTGGGGATGGATTGGTTGAAAATGTACAAGGCAGTTTTGTTTTGTGAAGATTCGAAGGTTAGTCTATTACATCCTGATGAGGGAAGGATGTGTGTCAAGGGTAGGAAGAAAGAGGATCGAAAATTTATCATCTCCTCTATCAAATTCAAAAAGTTTGTCTCGCAAGGGTGTAGAGCATTTTTAGCTTCTATTGTCCTCGATGGCACACCTCCTACTCTCGATCATATAGAAGTGGTGAAAGATTTTCCTGATGTATTTTTGGAAGAGTTGTTTGGAATGCCCCCAACTTGCAAGTTGAAGTTTTCCATCGAGCTCACACCTGGAACCTCACCTATCTCGAAGCCGTCTTATCACTTAGCCCCTGTAGAACTCACCGAGCTTAAGAAGCAGCTTTGGGATCTTCTCGACATGAGCTTTGTGCGCCATAGTGTTTCACCTTAGGGAGCACCTATCTTGTTTGTAAAGAAGAAGGATGGTCCATTGCACATGTGCATAGATTATCGTATGCCTAATCAAGTGACGATAAGAAACTATTATCCTTTGCCCTACATCTATGATCCATTCGACCAGTTGAAGTCAGCCACAATGGTCTCGAAGATAGATCTGCAAAGTGGCTACTACTAGATGCGTGTTAAAGATGAAGACGTCCCACAGACGGATTTCAGAACATGTTATCGACATTATGATTTTTTGGTCATGCCTTTCGGCTTGACTAATGCCCCTGCTGCTTTCATGGACTTGATGAATTGAGTGTTTCATCCTTACCTGGATCAATTCATTGTGGTTTTCATCGATGATGTTTTGGTCTACTCCGAGTGTGAAGAACAACATCGTGAACATCTGTGAATCATGATGAACACACTGAGAGAAAATCAACTATATGCTAAATTCTCAAAGTGAGAGTTCTGGATCAAGGAAGTGATGTTTCCAGGTAATGTGATTTCTACCATACATATTGTTGTTGATCCTATGAAGATAGAAGTTATGACCAAGTGGAATGCTCCGAAGACTTTGTCTGAGATCTCTAGTTTCCTCGGTTTAGCAGGTTACTATCAGAGGTTTATCAAGAGTTTTTCTGAGTTAGCTCTCCCTCTGAAAAAGTTGACATGAAAAGAAGTCAAGTTTATGTGGACACCAAAAAGTGAGTACAATTTTCAAAAGATAAAAGGATGTTTGACATCTACTCCTATTCTTGCATTACCTATTGAAGGCAAACCCTACATCATTTTCACAAATGCTTATAAGCAAGGATTAGGGTGTGTCTTGATGCAAGAAGATCGAGTGATCGCCTATACTTTGCTCTAGTTGAAACCTAATTAAGAGAACTGACCCACACATGATTTAGAGCTAGCCTCTAATGTGCATGCTTTAAAAATCTGGCAACACTATCTGTATGGACTGAAGTTTGAATTTTTCTCAGATCATAAAATCTTGAGGTATCTTTTGAAGAAAAAGGATTCGAGTTTGAGGCAGCAAATATGGATGGAGTATCTCAAGAACTATGATTTTACCTTAACTTATCACCCTAGTAAATAGAACATAGTTGATCATGCTCAACATAAAATTCAGCAAAGTTTAAGATACATGAATTATCAGGGCATCTTTTGATGGGTCCTCAAAGGAATTTATCGGTGAAGTACATATGAAAATATAAATTGGCCCAAAGTTATGCACAGAGAAATTCATCATCATCGTGACCAATGCCTCCTTCAATTTCTTATTATGATTTATATGGATACCCAAGAATGAGGCTTACCTTCTTTTTTGCATCAATGTCTCAAATTTAGGCATGACAACATGATCATTGCTATAACTGGAGACCTTATACCAAATTAGTAGGCCTTGTTGAGTTTGTTGGCCTAGATGTCTTTTTCCATTCATGGCAAACTGAAATGATCAACTATATACTTGGCAAATTCCAAAGTTTAGTTTGATCTAGAAGGGTCAAGACAACTACACGAAAGCACTAAAGCATATGGGTCTAGATTTAGGTTATGCTAAGACTTCATTGAATGTGTATTTGTCCTTAAGAAGCATGATACAATTGGACTTGGATATAGGGGACCAGTAGATAAAAAAGGGAATCACTTCACCTACTAGTCTCCATAGTGGAATCTTGACACGTATGACCAATGCAAGATTACTTGGACTGTTAGAAGAATAATATCAAGTGGACTTTCTTCAGGATGTCCAATAAATGGAATAACATTCAGGATTACACACACTTTTGTCATGAAGTTTGTAAAAGAGACCACCGTGGTCTACCCCAAGTAGTCAAAGAGAATCAAGTAGATCCCATGTAACTGTAGTCGTTGATGATGTTGGTGGTATGTATGCCCAAAGAACAAATCGTATGGTGATTGTAGTGGCATAACTTGTAAATAATTTGATTAATAATAAAGGAAATCCAATTTATTTTGTTTTATATAGATATGAGATAATGGTGTAAAATGATAAATGTCTATAGAATGATATTACTCAATGACATATGTCTTCATGTTGAGGACATGATCACGATGAGATCATACAGATGCCAAGAGTATAAGAAAAGAAACTATTGGGATCTAGCAATAAGCAACCTAGTCATATTTGACAAAAAAACTGGTATGTACTCATGTTTGATCTCCTTGACCTTGTCAACACCTTGATCAAACCATTGGTGGATGGGAAAGCACCCAACAAAATAAAGAAGCAAGGTATGTGTCAGAAATAATGAACAAGGACAAAAGATAAGAAATAACATAGAAAGTAAGGCTAAGATTTCATCATAAGATGAACATGGTTAAAAGTATGAGGCATAAACAAATAGATGCTTGCATAATAAGAAAAATAGTAAAAAGGTTTGCATCCATAATCAATATCGACTACCTTAACTAAGTAGGGTTGAGGCACCTAACGGACCTCAAGAAAATATGTGAGGGGAGTAACACATTCTAGTCACCTACCAAATATTTTATATTGGGGAGATTAACACATTCCCCGGGCAAATTTACACATGACCTATCTATGGGTGGTTGTACAAAAGTACCACTACACTAGTTAAGTAGTCTAATAAAATCAACATGCTAAAGAACTAAGGGAAGTAAAAGCATCAAATAGTAGAGACATGACAGTGGGGTACAAGACCCAAGAAATAAATAACAAAATTGATTTTGAGGCAAGTATATTAAAGGAAATAAAAATCAAGAGATCAAGGTTTAATAAGTGCCTCATTAGAGAAATTAGGTTAGGTTTGCAAATATTCCCAACTAAGGTGTAAGGATGCACATACCTCTCTTAATGAATTCAATTACTCACTTCCACCACTTTAATTGAGTCCAAGGTCCACTTTTCCTATTTTCAATGTATAATCATGTATTAGGGTTTTTCATATGCATTAAGGTAAAGAAACCCTAAATTTTGGAATTTTTGAACAAAACCTCAATTTAGAATCTAAAATTATCACCAGTGATTTTATTAGGTTCTCCTTATTAAGAAAACATATAATTTTGTCAATTTTAGTGTTATAATGATTAAAGTGTATTTTTTGTGATTTTTATGTATTAAAATCATTTTTAGAAAATACCTTTCGAAAAAACTCAAAATCAAAACTTGAAAATATTTTTAATAGAAATCTTACATTTTTTTATTCCAAAAATATTTACTTTTAATTTTGGACAAAGGAATAAGAAGATATGATTTTTCCAATATGGACCAATCAGAAAATTAGGAAAATACATTTAAGCAATGCAATTTGCGAGAAAAGGAGAAGAGTGGGAGTGGGGCCCAACCCGCTGACTTAGCCCCATCAGTCTCACAATGGCTTCATACGGTGAGATGCCTGCATATGACTTTGGGGGGTTCCAAACGGGGAGTACGCAATAGCTACGACCTTCAAGCTACTAAAATACATGGAGGAGGTGGTAAAAAGGAGTAGTCAGAGATGATATTGATGATGCTTAATGACCAGAAGCATAAATAGAAAGAACTTCAATGATAACAAAGATATAGGCATGGACTTTGTCTATGGATAAGAAAGAGGAAATTAGGATGAAGGATAATCTATCAAAGATTCCCCTTTAGAGGAATATGCAACAAAGACGATAGAAGATTCATAGTTTCCTACCCTATCCTATATGAGAAATTAGTCAAGAAGAGGGACGATAGAGGTAGATATGCTTGTAGTTATAACTAAAAAAGCAAAATGTTTTAGAGAGGCTATTTTTGGTTCATCATCGCCTCAAGGTAACCCAATCATACTACATGGTGAACTAGAACTTGTCAATCCCATATATATATATATATATAAGTGCCAGTTCTAGGTACAGACTTGGGACATTTTTCGACAACGAGAAAGAAGAAACCGACCCTCTACGACTCCTAATAGCAATGGCATTAGCCACCTTATTACATCTACGACTCTTATAGCATAAAGAAAAGAAACTAAAAGAATGACTAAACAACTCAATGTCCTCTAAAATGGTGCCCATGTAGTCTCGCCTTTGTTCTTTCTTTGCGTAAGCCATTTCCACTGTTAAAGAATATGTTTCCACCTTAATGTTTCTATAGCCACAGTTCTTTGTCCATTGGATAGCCTCCATGATTCCTATCGCCTC
Source organism: Alisma plantago-aquatica (assembly GCA_963693085.1). Taxonomy (NCBI): domain Eukaryota; kingdom Viridiplantae; phylum Streptophyta; class Magnoliopsida; order Alismatales; family Alismataceae; genus Alisma; species Alisma plantago-aquatica. The sequence goes on along the minus strand of OY856410.1, from coordinate 1,512,296,316 downwards.
AGCCAGTGCCACATCTTTCTCCCCAGACTACCGTTTACCTGCCATAGCTTTAATCACACCCATATGGTCCCTTATCACCATTCTAGCGGCAATCCGTCCATCTTCCCCAATCGAAGCATCAACATTGAGCTTCATTCTCCCTTCTATAGGTGTGGACCACTTGTCCCTTTCTTACTGCAGGTGTCCGGTTTGTCCCGGTCTCTCGTTCTTCTTCCTTTCACTCGTGTATTCTCTTATCAGTTCCATGAACTTCAGTCTTGTAATCCATGCTTCGTCAGGTTATTGTTCAAAGACTTTCTTATTTCTATTACTCCATAATGCCCACATTGTGGCCACTGCCTCCTCTCACACGGCTTCCTCCTCTTCCGCTAGGATAACGCTCAGCGCCTCCCCCACAGTGGCATCTTTGACCCCTTCCACCATAAGCCTAATGTCCCTAGTCGCCAGCTCCCACAGTTCGTACGCACAAGGGCATCGGAATAGCATATGTTGAATGGTCTCATTCTCGGCATGGCATAAAGGGCATCGTCCCTCCACAACACAGTATCTGTCCACCAGCCTTGCCATGGTCGCTAGGCATCCTGTAGTCGCACGCCAAAGGAAATGTGCCACCTTCGGCGCCCACTGACCCCTCCAGATTTTGCTCCACAGCTGCTCCCCTGGTTCCACAATGTGTTGTCTCACACCGTCTTTCCCGAGCACCCCCATCCAGTAGGCTGACCTGACCATGAAGTTTCCATCTCCTGATGGCCACCATCTCTGTATGTATGGCAGTAGTCTAGCGCTGATTGGAATGGCAAGTATGCTTCTCGTGATGTTGTCGGGGAACATCATGCTTATGAGTTCAACATTCCACTCTCTTCCCATGTCCTTCATAAGCTCTTTCACTGAGTTGTAATGACCATTATCCCCCTCCTTGTATCTGTCTAGTGCACTCTCCTGAAGCGGTATCCATATATTTATTATTGTCTCGTTTCCCACCGTCCATGTTGTGCCTTCTAACAGTAAATCTTTTGCTCCCCACATGCTTCTCCATGTGTAACTGGGGTTGTATCCTCTCCTGGCCTCCATGATCGTTGTCCCAGGGAAGTATCATGCCTTGAGGACCCTGGACACCATGGCTTCTGGCTTCGTGTAGATCTGCCAAATCTACTTTTCTAGCAACGCTTGGTTGAAAGTGTGGAGATTTTAGAAACCCATGTCACCTTACTTTTTTGGTCTACATAAATTATCCCAACTCATCCAAGCTAGCTTTCTTTCATTCCCTTTCGCACCCCACCACCACCTTGCCACCATGCTATGGATTTCATCAATTAATCATGTCGACAACTGAACAATGCTCATGACATATGTGGGTATAGCTTGTTCCACCTCTTTAATGAGGACTTCCCTTCCTAGTTTTGACAACAATTTTTCCGCCCAGCCTTGGAGCTTGCACCACAACTTCTCTTTGATGTAGGTGAACACCTACTTCTTTGACCTCCCCACCACAGTAGGCAGATCGAGATAACGGGCATGTTTGTCCACGTATTTAACCTATAAAAGATGTTTAATGTCCTCCCCTCTCTGATAGCTTGTCCCTTTACTAAAAACAACCTCTGTCTTAGAATAATTTATCTTTTGACCGGAAGCCTATTCATATTGGCTGATAATTTTAGCGATTTGCAGGCACCCTGTGTTGGTTTCTCTTGCAAAGAGAATGTTGTCATCTGTGAAACAAAAGGTGAGAAATACTCGGTGTTGCTCTGCTAACCTTAATCTCATGGATGAGATTATTGTTAGTCTTAGCTAAGAGGGAGGTAGAGAAAGAATCCGCACAAATTATGAAGAGGTAGGGTGAGAGAGGGTCACCTTGCCTTAATCCACAGCTTGGCTTGATCATTTTGGTCATGTCCTCGTTGATAGCAAAGGCATGACTGACGGTGGAGATATAGTTATAGACTCGGTCCCTCCATTTCTCCCCAAACCCCATGATTTTCATAACGTGGATCAGGAAATCCAATTCAACTCTATCATATGCCTTTGACATGTCAAGCTTCAGCGCAATACTACCTTTTCCTTTAGAATTTTTCCCCTTCATTTTATGGAAACATTCATACGCAATAAGGGCATTGTCGGTGATCAGGAATAAACGTGCTTTGATTTTCTGAGATGATGGAGTCCATGTGCGGTTTTAGCCTATTGGCTACGATTTTGGATGTGATTTTGTAAATAACATTGCACAGGCTTATGGGTCTAAATTCCCCCATTTTCATTGGCTTCTCTACCTTTAGAATCAAGACTACTAGTGTATTGTTTACTTCCCCCAGACTCCACAGCCCACACCACCACCCCTTAATATAATTGGCCACATCTGTCCCCACAATATGCCAGTACTTTTGAAAGAATATTGCCTTCATCCCGTCTGGACCCGGCACTTTGTTTGGGTGCATTTGTCTTATAGCCAGTAGCACTTCAGCCTCTGTGATACCATCCTCTAGCTGTGTAGCCACTTCACTGTAAATCCTTCTCCCCATACCTCTAGTAGCCTCCTCAAACCCCCTTGGTTCAATAGATTTAAGCATATCATTGAAAAATCCATAACCACTTTTTGGATGTCCTCTTGTTCCGTTTTCCAGATGCCACTGTCATCTTTAAGCCCCTCTATTTTGTTCCTCCTTCTCCTATTGGTTGATTTTTGGTGGAAGTATGTTGTATTTTTATCTCCATCTCTCATATCATTTGCCCATGCTCTGGCATACCAGTATGCCTCATCATAGCGCAACCAATATTGAAGCTCTTTTGCAATGTTTCCTGCACTTTCAATCATAGTACTGTCTGGTGGAAGTGCTTGTACCTCAGTGAGTTTCACCTCCAGCTCTCTAATTCTTTTCCTTCTTGCTTTGAATTTTTTATCCGCCCAGTCTTTTAGTTCCACTCTGCATCGATTATGTTTTCCAACAAGGTCATCTGCTAGACTATAATTCCACACCTTCTTTATTGTGTCTTGACAATCTTCCTCCACCATCCATGTCGGTTCAAAAACAAAGAATTCATTACTTTTTTTCTTTCTTTTCAGTTGCCTTCTGTCTGTTGTGATGATGAGTGGGACATGATCTGACTCATAAATAGGGATATGAATCACCTTACAGTAAGTGTACTGATCCCTCCAGTCCATACTCACCAACGCCCTGTCCAGCCTTTCTTGTACCAGAGTCTCCATTGTAAGACCCCTGCACCATGTGTAGATACTTCCAGAATACCCCAAGTCAATAAGGGCATAGTCATTTATGGCATCCCTGAACCGCTGCATGACTCTTTCTTCTTTAGCCCCCCCCCCAGATTTTTTAGCATTTGACGTAATCTCATTGAAATCGCCAAAGAATAAAATTGGTATATTTGTCTCGCTTTTCAATTTTTGCATAAGCTCCCACGTCTTGTACTTGTTTGGTTGGTCCGCCCAACCATATATGTCGATTTCTTTCCACTTTCCATATCTCCCTTCGTCCACCACGCATTCTACGTGCCTCTGTAAGTAGCTCAAAATTTCCACCTCTGTGTCTTTCCACCAACATCCCAAGCCCCTTGCTCTACCGTTTCTAGAGATACATATCCCGTTATGGAAACTGCAGCTTCTGTTCACCTCCTCCAACTTTGTATCTGCCATCATAGTGTCCATGAAGAAAACTATGTTTGGGCATTCCCTCTAGCACCATGACATGAGTGTTGTTTCTTTGTCAGGGCTGCCCATTCCCTGACAATTCCAGCTTATGATTTTCATTGTCCTTCGTGGGGTTGGTCACCACCAACCTCCGCTACTTGACCAGTATTGATTCTAGTCTCTCCTACGTTATCTGGCTCATATTGAATTGCCTTCTTTCCTGAGTCCAGTTGGACCCCTTGGTCCTCCACATCCATGTCGCAACTCCCTTGTTCTCTATTTCTCTTCCCTATATGATTTTCCCACTCAACCTCCTCCTCTGGGATACCCAGCCTGGCTCCTTTACTTATCTTGTAAACCCAGGGGACATGTCCTTTCTTCTTATTCTGTATTTTCTCTTTCTTTTTTCCCTATTGTTTCTTCCTTTCCATCTTCTGTTGTCTGCCTTATGCTCGTGTGTGGATTGGTTCCTACCTTTTCCCTTTACGTACCTCAATGTTCGTTCCCATCACAGTATCAGTGTTCCTTTCATCCTCTGTGTCTTCATCCCCATTACTCATTTCCTTCGGTGACTCTGGTGCCTCCTCGGGTATACTGTCTCCTCCCCTTAGTGACAGCAGTTCCTCCATGGTGAAAGTACGTCTGTCTTTTGCCTTCCTCTCACCCCCTCCGCCACAACTTTGCATTGCCCCTTTATTCCCCTTTCCCCTCTCTGCTCCACTCTCCTGCACCTTCTTTCCCCGATTATACTATCCTCCTCCCTTACCTACCCCATCCCTTCTATCGGTCTTCCATCCGCCTCATTCCAGGTTCTCTCCAACCTGCCCTTCCCCATGTCCATACCCTGTGTACCATCTTCTCTATCATTCTTCCCCGACCCCCTACAACTATCAGTGCCCCTAGCCACGCTCCCAGCCGAGGAGGCATCTGCATGCTCGGACTCCCTTCCCCCCTCTATCGTTGGTGGTCGTCGATAGAACTGTAATTTCTTCTTTGCCTAGCCCACCCCATAGAGCTCTTCCTGAACTGAGGTCCTCGGTTTGCGAGGTGAGGACTTTAACCATGGCCCCCATTGCCCTGTGTCTGCCTCACCCTCATCCGCATCCGGGCAGTCTTTGTCGACATGCCCTAACCTCCCGCAGTAGTAGCAAAACATCGACAACCTCTCGTATTTGACATCCACCGTCGCAATATCGCCCGATCGTGTTTTGATTTGCAGTGCTCGCTTTAACGGTTTACTGATGTCCATGATGATCCGAACTCTTGTAGATCTCTCCCACCCCAACTCATCATGGTCTAAGGTAATCACCTCCCCCAGCCTGGACGCGATCATGTGAACCATCTTCTCCCCTTGATACCCTAGCGGTAGGTCATATATCCTGACCCAAAAAGGGCTAGTTGTGATGGCTATGTTCACCGGTTGTGCGTTGTGTGCAATCTCCTTCAACAACAGTAGGCGATTATCGAAGTTCCATGGTGCGCCCTCGATCACTTTCTGCTTATCATTCCAGTCGAAAAACGGAACAACGAATGTCTCTCCTTTCAGTTGCTTGAATAGAACCTTCTCCTTTAGCCCCCACGATTGGATAAGCGTCCTTTGCATCCCACCAGCGCAAGTTGTATGCCCTATCTGTCAGAAGGCGTCCCACCAGCGCAAGTTCCATATGCGCCACTACATCCTCATCCTCTTCCGCTTCGATTTCGATCGGTGTTGCTTCCTCCTCAGATAGCCTAAGTCTTGAATATCTCTCTGCTAGTTCCTTTTCCATCTTGGGACCCGACCAGAACGATCAGCACGCCTTGGACTTGTAAGAGCAAGAGTACCCGGGGGTAGATCGTCGCTCACAGCACGAAACCCTAATCGCCAGACGACGATCGTGGTTACGCATGGAACGGGAACATTTGACAATTCTCCTCCTTAATTCTTTCTTTTTTCTAGGTTAACTAACCCTAATTTATCTTTAATTGCACTTTTATACTCAACGGAACCCTATTTATCTAAATTAAGGGTCTTTATCCACAAATTAGTCCAATAACATTATTTTCATGCCTTCTAGATTGATTTCCATATTTAAATCCATTAATCCCCATAATTATCAAAATTAAGGTTTTTAAGTCCTTTAATGCACTTTTATAATTAAAAATTCTAATTAAGCATATCATGGGTAATTAACCCCAAATAACCATCAAGTTTCTCTTTTGCTCATAAAATATCAATCTTTGATTAAGAGTAACAATTGGTCAGATTAAGACCATAAATTCCCAAAAATTAGAGTTGTAGTTCATTTTACATGTTAAAGGTGCAACCTTTAGGCACTTTTCAAAGTAGAAGCATATTTAGGTCCTCATTATATTTTATTGGATTGCTTGTATTTTTCTAATCATTTTTCATATATAATATGCCTTCATATGATAATCCTACTAAAAACTAGAAATTTTGCAAAATAAACTGAATTGGACGAATAGGGGCATGTCACCTAGGTAGGGAACCTGGGGTCCCACCCTGCAAGCTCAGTTAGGCCGGCCAAACGGCTCTCCCAACCATGTGGAGTGTGTCTTAAGTGGACAACTAAGTCAGTAAAAAAGGAAAGGACAAAAGTCTGGTTTGCCCTTACCTACGAAGAGGATTCGGGGGTTGAACGGTCAAAAACCATCGAGTTGTCTTCAACCCATGTTCATCTATGAACACAACATCTTGGGCAGTCAACCTCATCGTTGACTCTAGGATTCTAATCCCTTGAGTGGTGAGTAGGGATTTTATCACCTTTGTTGTCTTCAAACGAACTTGTTGATCGTCTCGATTTCCTTGGTTTTGGTCGGAGTCGGCGAGTCATGGAGAAGGTACCTCCAGTGAGCTGATGGGGAGAAGTAGTGGTGATGACCGAGGCTCAGAAAGAAATTGGGCATAGGGAGAGAAGCACAAAGTCAAGAAAAGTCCTGCGGACGTATTGGTGGTCTTGTTGGGGGTCGCTGACCCTTATTTTATAGTCTTGATCCCAAGGGTGGGGCATCGTCCTCCCTATGATTTGGGGAAGTTTGAATTGCTTTCCAAAGCAAGCCAAACTAGGGGTTATTAGATTCAGAATCATCTCCTGATCATGATGGGAGAGTTTCAAGGAATGATCGTGAATCAGAGGGAAGGAAAAGCAACAAATCAATTCGTATTTAACTGTTCCCAATTTGCCTATTTGTCCCAAGGTAGGTGATGATCTCCTATTCATCGGATCTCGGTCCCATGGCTAGAAACTCACGTGACAAAGTAAAGGAGTCTGAGTATAGTTCAAGTGTGAATCGTATTTGTGACATTTAATGCACATTTTCCATAATTCTTTCACTTTATGTAAACTTATAAAATCAATAACTCTCTCTCTCTCTTTTTATCCAAATGACACCAAATTTTAAGGGAAAGTCTACTATGACTTAATCTACCAGTGTATGCAATTTGAGACCAAAAATCAAAAGGAATAACCCTTTTACTTCACATGCAATTCATTCACTTGTAAGGCATGTATTTTATATTTAAAACATATATTTTCTCTTTACTTCTTTCCTACTTTCGTTACTTTGGCTATTCTTCCCTTAAACAATCATAAGCAAATGAAAACTTTCCCTTTGTGGTCATCAATACCACTTTCTAGAGGATTCTACCTACTTCTCATAAGTACATTACTTAATGTCTATTTTCTTTTGCCTTTTTCTATTATTGGATTTTTTTCTTATTTCTCTTATATCCATTATTGGATTCACAAAACAATAGCAACCATGAAATTCATAGCAAAGGGGAAATTTGCAAAGAAAACCATTATTTAAGGCAAACCACACAACCTTCTCAATTCAAGTCTCTATTTATCGAATAGTTGCATTTCAATCATTAAAATACAAGAAAAATTGAGATTGTAACAAGAGAATAGTGAATACCAAAAAGTGGAAGGGAGGAAAGACATATGACCCATTGATCTTAGCATACTCCAACCTCCAATACCCCCACCAACTCACAACATGGACAACTCACAACCCAGAAAATACAGTAATACCAAATCGGTAATATCCCATTACCAAACAGGTAAATGAGTTATTAGGAAGATTCTAGCTAGTCAAGAGTCACCCGACAAGTTTAGCACAGGTGGTTCAGTCCGGCTTGTCCTCCCTAGGGGACCCGAGTTCGAATCTCCCATTTTTCATTGTATTTATCAACCCTTGGGTCATCCGGGGTCTGGCACCTATTTGAGGGGGGGAGACTAATGTCTCTTCTAACTGGAAAAAAATAGCAAGTCAGGAGTTGTGGTTGATCGGGGAGACACCCCAAGGCAACAAAATATCCTCAAGAAAACTTTGGATGGTCATCTCGTTATTATAAGCATTAAACCTACTATGTATCTAGACTTATTAGGATTAAATAAGAAAGAATTGGGCATGACAATCATTTTGTCAACATCATAAAAGTAAATGAGACCATTAATTGGTAATGATTTTATCAAAGCAGAGGTGTCAATAGGGAAATTTTTGATATAACCCTAACTTAAATGACAAAAAAAATTGCATGAACTAGGCCCTGTGGAGGATATTGGCTACTTAAAACTCCATGGGGAAGAAGTTTTTTCCTGATGATATGAATGCCAAAAAAAATTAGTAACATGTAGAGGATCTTCCTCAAATGCAATCATAACTAAGAGAAGTTGGAAACTCACTCTCTGTCTCTAATTGGATGACGATTTCGATGCGCTAATACATCATGATGTAATGGTGACTGGTATTGTTTTATAATTTTGTTTCCCCTCTGTGAACCTTTGCCCTAATATAGAATAATGTGATGAAAATTTCCTTTGGTTTGAAATAGAGGAAGATTATCATGGAATAGAAGCAGTAAACATGCAATATGTGCATATGTTACTAGCTCAGAATTAACTAGATCCAATGGGTCTGAAAAAATACACAAGAACTAACTATCAATTGTATTTCAATATCAGTATACATATTCTAAAAACATTAACATGTTAAGCTAACATTTGAGTCATGACCAAAAAGATCATGACAAGATGATTTAAATGTTGGAGATATAAATAAAACATGCATGCTAGAAGTAGTAGAATCTAGAAAATATATCATAGAAGAAGAATTTACTAGAGTGGAGGGGGAAATAAGAAATGTAAATGTATAGATTGAAGGCCTAAAATCTAACCTTTTTAGAAGTGAATGAAATACTAAAATTTGAGCAAAGCGGAAAGCAGATAAAAATTGAGCTCTTCAGCATTAGATCTATTGTTTAAGAATTCAACTTACTTTTTTGCAAAGCAAACATCAAGTAGCATTTCATCCAGGAATTCATATGTAAGTGAGTATATTGGGAGAAGCACATAGTCACAACGAGGGTTCCTTCACCAGTTTCCATCATTAGCACATAGTAGCAAATTATTTCTTCAAACGCAATCAACAACTCTGCTCCACATAGATGGGAAATGTGAAGTTTACTCTATGTAACAAACTTGCGATTTGATTATTAAAGAAAAGACATTGACTGATAATTGAATTTTAACATAATTCGTTTCAGTTTTGGTTTGATTGAAAGTTCATTCATTTTGTCTTTGACCATGGAATATCAGGAAGGAGATAATTAGAGAATTAGGGGACCGGTTTTTAGGAGAAGAGTTTGGGTGGGACAAAGAGAGGATTAAAGAAGTGGCGGGAAAGTGGAGATGAGGAAAAATCTCTGATGGCTATGGCGAGAAAGAGAAAAAGATATATGGGTAGCAGAAATAAAAGCAACTAAAAAGTAGGAATGTTAGATGTACGAGTGGTGTCATTATAGAGGAGTGGAGTAGAGAGATCTAGGAAGATGGTTAGCGAATATTGGGGTAGTAGGATGGGAAGCGGAAGTATGTAAGCAACTAAAACGTAAGACAGTTGAGAAATTTGTGGGGTCTAGTTATTGGGGATTCGAATAGGGAGAGAGATGAGCATCTCTGGGTCTTCCTCCATGTTCATAAATTGTTAGATAAAAAATATTAATGGGATTTAACTTGAAGAGATAGTTGTGGATAGGGTAAGGGGAAAGAGAAACGGAAAAAGTGGGGAGGATAGATCTAAGAAGTGGTTGTAAATGAAGGGAGAGAGAAGGCGTTGAGGACGTGTACGCTTTTTATGAGGGAAGGAAACAGAAATTGGGTTTGAAAAAAGATAAAAGGTCAGAAAAATCTCAAAAAAAGAGAGAAGAGATGGGTTTAAGGAGAGACCATTGTTTCAAATACTGATTTTTTATTGGTCAGAGAGGCCAAAATGGTATTGGCTAGCTCCCTCTTTTTATTGTAGTATAAATGTGAGTTAGTTTTGCGCAGAAAAAATAAGCCCAAGACGCGCCTGGGGCGTGACACACATGAAAACACGCTCATGTGGTTGGTTTTCCAGCATGGGAACTGGGGTGGGGTTGTTATGATTGGGATGGGTGATTTTGGGGTTGAGGTGGCATGGGGTAGGTAAGGGTGACAAGTGGGCTGATTTGATAGGACCGTGGAGATAAATGCTTATTTTGTGTATAATGTTCAATCTATAATAATTTTTTTGACGAAATAAAAACCGTTAAATTTGTTATAAAAAATACATTCCAACAAGACTAATATTGACATATTTTTGAGAAAAAAATATACATGTATATTAAGAAAAAATAGAAAGAAAAAATTATTTTATGTATAACTTTTGATCCGTAATGAAATTTTTTACGAAATAAAAATTATTGGATTTGTTATAAAAATTGTATTTCAATAAAACTAATATTATCATATTTTTGAGAAAATAATACACATCGATATGAGAAGGGAAGAAAGAGAAGTGAGAAAACAAATGAAAAAAAGACATGTGAGGAGTAAAAAGAGGAAGGAAGTAAAGAGAGGAGAGGAAAGGAAAGAAGTGAGGAGGGTAGTGGACGCATTCAAGCAATGGTGGATACATTCAAGTAAAATTGGACGCATTGAGAGTTGTAGTAGGTGCATTCGTGCAAACGTGGGCGCATTGAGGTCACTAATGTGCGCATGAGGGATGTAGTGGGTGCATTCAAATAAAAGTAGACACATTCAAGTAAAAGTGAACACATTATGGATAATATTTGGCGCATTTAAGTAAAAGTGGGCACATTTAAAAAGTACTGGGCACATTCTGGATAATAGTGGGTGCATTCAAATAAAAGTGGATGTATTCAAGCAATAGTGGGTGCATTCTGGACAATAGTGGACACATTCAAGCAAAAGTGGGTGCATTCAAGCAATAGTGGGCGCATTCAAGCAAAAATTAGAGCATTCAAGCAATAATGGAAGTATTCTGGACAATAGTGGGTGCATTCAAGTAAAAGTGGGTGCATTCAAAAAAAAAGTAGGTGCGTTCAAGTAATAGTGGGCGTTCTAGATAATATTGGGCACATTCAACCAATAGTGGGGTTGAAGCAGTGAGCGCATTCAAGCAATATTGGGCACATTGATAGACGCAATGAGTGCATTCAAGCAAAAGTGTGCATTCACGTAAAATTGGGTGCATTGAGGCTGTAGTAGGTGCATTCGAGAAAAAGTATGCACATTCAGCACAATAATGGATGCATTCAAGTAAAATTGGGCGCATTGAATCTGCAGTAAGCACATTCAAGCAAATAATCAGTACATTCATGTAAAAGTGGGCACATTGAGCTGTAGTGGCCACATTTAAGTAAAAGTGGATGCATTTATGTAAAAGTGGGTACAATTGAAGCAATAGTGGGCACATTCAAGTAATTATGGACATATTCAAATAAAAGTGGGTGTTTTGATGCAACAGTGGGCACATTCAGGAAACATTGGGTGTATTAAAATAAAAGTAGGTGCATTGAAGCAAATTATAGGCACATTCAATAAAAAATATGTGTATTGAGGTTTATAATGGGCTCATTCAAGCAAAAATCCATTATTTATTATTTTTTACTTCTCTCCTCTCTCCTTTTATCCCCTCAATATTTTTTCTTCTTTTTTATTTAAAAATGTGTCAATCTTGGTCATGTTGGAATGTACTTTTTATAAGGATTGTAATGTATTTTATTTCATTAAATAATTCCTTCTGGTTTAAAAGTTACAAGCAAAACAAACAAAAAAAGTTATAAAAAATGTGGCACATTAGCAGGTGCCATGCGCAGGTGTCAGAGATATGGCAGGTGGATTGGCAGGCCATGGGGTGCACTTCACAGAAAATTTACCCTTTACACAGTAGGACCCGTCCCTTCAGCTTTTCCAAAATAGGATCACTACGACCGAGACCGCAAATGTAGAATTTTGATGTTGTCAGATCAGTTGCTCATAGTGAGGATTGTGATAGATGTGTTGGCCTTGATCTTCTTGGATTTGGCACTCAATATATTCATATTGAATGACCATACTATTTATGTCATGTGGTGTAATGGATATTAAATATGAGTCACATCATAATATGAAAAATTAATTATTATGGCTATTTATATAAATATAATTTATGTTACAAAACAACTTATCATTGTATGCTAGTTAAAACACCCAAACTAAATGGTGTAGTGATTGGTCATAGTCACTACAACTATTCCAATAATAAAATATACATGCTAAGTTCTTTCTTAGTTAACATTTATTATTTTATATAAGAAGGAAAGAGATGATATTTTACACACACAAAAATTCAAGAAGGTATTAATGAGAATTGAAGGAGTGAGATAGATAGAGTCATAAGTAGAGTAAGATTAGTTATGACTAATATATTTGAAGAATCTTTTATTAATTAACAATAGTATGATGGTAAAAGAGAAAATGTAATTATGAATTAGGAAATTATGGGGAGGGAACATGACATGAGAGTCAATAAAAAAGATTGCATGACATTCTAAAAAATATCACGTTAACAATTTATTCATCATGATCAACTGTTGCAAGCAAATTACAATATAAGTTGACATGTGTAGAGAGTATATAATTTATAAAAGTAGGGAAAACTTTCAATTCCAAAGTAGAATTTTGGGGTGGGAATTGTGATTTGGCTAAGGAGTCAGCAAATATGTTTAGTTCCCTTCGTACACATTTGATATGGAGACTGGTGAAGGACAATTTGAGTTGATTGTTGTGATTATGTATTGGTCAAAGAGGTAAGGGTACATTTATGTTGTTGTTTGCTATCTTGACAATTGTTTGGCAGTCAAAATATAGTGAAACTTGGGAGAAATATTTTGCATGTGCACATTTCAGTCCTTGTCAGATTACATAGGGTTCAGCTTCAAGGATGTCTTTTGTTAGAATACCATCTTTAGATACTTGGATCCATCCATCATTTTTGTTGCATATGATGGAGCTCATTGATTACAGTGAATTTTCTTTCTTTTGGGATGCATCCACATGAATTGTAATGCCACAAGGGATTCCTTGTATTTGTGGGGTGTTCCTAGTGTTAAATCGACTTGGTTCATTTCTAAAGCCATTCAAGAGAGCCTTCATACTTGCATTTTCTTGTCTAAAGGAAGTTTGAGGAGAGATGATTTTTACACTAAAGACGTGGTTGTATCATGCTTTCTAAATCTACCATGTTGTAATGGTGAAGATGGTGGGCCAGTTGGTATGTTTGGAGGATAAGTTATATTAAAGCCATGTTTGTGGATCATTTGTTTGCCAAAAATTAGGACTTGTTGTGATGGGTGTCAAGCCCCAGATTGCGTGTGCATATGAACAATGTCAGAGAGCATGAAGGTAGTTTTTAGCAGCATTATGATAGTGTGTGCATTCATATGATGGTTCTTGATTTCATCTATGTTGGAGTGAGTTGGTGCAGAGTTTATCATTGCCTAGTAGTCAAACAAACAACTTGATCTTGTTGGGTAGATCAGAAATCTGGATTAGGTTCCGTCTTCCATTTGCGGTTGTGTAGGGATTCTTGATGATTTGTTAGTAGGATAAGAGGTTGTGAGAGCTCCACTTTTCCAGTGAAGACATTGCCATGAGTCTTGTCCCATATTTGGTAATGGGGGCATAGTTGCATGATGCATTGAATATTGTGGTTTGAGCCAGTGTGTTAAGAAGTATGTGTCCCATTCTCTATTGTCAAGGATTGTGTTACGTACTTGGAAGATTTTCAACGTTTGGAGGTTCTGAAAGTCCTTTTAGTTCTACTTTCTTCATTCTTACCCAACTGTCTTTCAAGAAATTAATGTTGGGCATGTTAAGCGTTAGTGGTATTGTATTGGCTTGAGTAGTTGGCCAATGTAACTGGATTGCTCGCTAAAGTGGTGACCCTGTGCTTTTTGAGATCAATGTGTCTCCATACTTGTCGTGGAGTGCATTGCACCATGGTACATCTCTGTGTGTCAGGTGATCACAGAAAGATTTAAGTAGTATTGTGTCATTCATTTCTTGAGAGCTCTTAAATTCTAATCCTCCATGTTTTGTAAGCCCAATCATTTTGGACCACTTTATCAGGTTTAATGACTTGGTGTCAGTTGTTCTACTCCATATGAAGGTTTGGATGAGTTTTTCAATTCATTACGGGTAATCGTAGGGAGATGCTTTCTCTGCAGGATGTATGTAGGTAATGCCTTGAATACTACAATATGATCAGTTAGATTTCTTTTGGGGAACTAAAAAATGGTGTAGTTTACATTTATAAAAACAAGTTCATATTTATTTGTAAAATTGTGAATGGGAAACACAGCATATTTAACTTTTATGTTTTCTAAGAATCTAATTACATGATACTTGGAATATTTTTTATTTCTTTTTGAAATGAAGACAAGATAAAAAGTATATTCCTTTTTCTAGTGTACCTAAAAACATATTTCTTAACAACAAAAATCGTATAACTAAAATATAGTATAGTGAAAAATATGCCTAGTAAAAACCATATCAAATAGGAGATATTTGAATAACTTATCTTATTAAGTTGTAAATTTTGATAAGTAATATAAAATTATAAGTAAAGAATAACATAATTCAACTAAATATTGAATTATTGAATGCACAACATAAAACTACAAAAAAGAACATACATGACTCATTTTTGAAAATAATGTGACAATTGAGTTTTAAACCAAGAAACATTTCATGACTGTGCTAAAAATAACTTTTATCCATTATAATGTAACATTAACTATCTTAACATGTATATTTTTATGTTACTATACCTTTTGTAAAACTAAACAATTGAGATATCTATATGCTAAAGGGGTATTTTTGATTTTCTAGGGGGCATGTACTCTACTCACTCCCTTGGATCCACAAGTGGTTTCCATACTTGTGATCATAGGAAAGGGAGAGTGTGAATTATGCTATGTTGGTTTTTAGGATCCAAAACTCATTATTTTAATTAAAGACAATGCAAGTACATTCAAAATCACATGATATTTGACATAAAATAAGTACTGTAAAATGTGAAAAGTAATTACGTGCAATCATTATGTTAAGTAATATTTTCTATAGGCAATCTGAAAAACAACAAAGTATTGTGGCCATGTACAAATTTCCATAAGCATAATAATCAACAAAGTGTATCTGTGGGTGAGTGTGTGCTTGTATGTGTGGGGGTGTGGGGGTGTGTGTGTGTATGTGTATGTGTATGTGTATGTGTGTGTGTGTGTGCATGTGCATGTGTGTGTGTGTCTATATATACACATATATATACATCCTCATATATATATATATATATATATATATATATATATATATATATATATATATATATATATATATATATATATATATATATATATATATAGGGCTAAAAGAATTGTGTACCTGAGTACATGTATCTTATATGTACCCATCTTCATTTTTTATGGTTGCACAACTATACTAAATAATCTAACCTTACAGATGTGATGTGTACTCCTTAGATAACATGTGTATCAAAAATCATCTCAATCTGACATTTGTATACAATATAATGAAAGAAGATGCATGTTTTCTAATCAACGGTCAGTTGTAGAAATTGTAAAAACTGTTGGATGAATATTAGTATATCTCATGATTTATATGAGATATTATTGTGATCTGTGATCTTTTAAACACTTCTAATCTAAACAATTTTGATTCCATCCATATGGTTGGATTTAATTAATGGACTCCACGTATGCTATTTTAATGGTCAGTACACGTAACTTACATATATCGGCCAGTACACACTTCCTAACACACACACACAACATATATACGTGGGTGTGTATATAAATAAATATATATATATATATATATATATATATTTGAGTGTGTATATAAATATATACATATGCATATATATGCATATATGTATATATATGTACACACCCATCATATATATATATATATACATATACATATATATTATAGTTTTCTGCAAACTTTTGAAAATATAAGTAGGACATGGGTTCTGAGTTCCAAATCAAACCTCATGGAAGTTTGTGAAGAAACATGGTTTCCTCTGCAATATCACTCTAAGAGATTGGAGTAAGGGGGCTCTGAGTGATCGGAGAAAGGGGGATAGTGGATACTTCCATGACAGGGCTGATTAGGATGATAATCTTGATCACAGTGGTGGTGATTCTAGCCTCCCTGAGGATCAAGTGTGAAGTGACCATGTTCCAGGCGACAGTTTGGGCAACACGTTATGTGGTTACCGACGTCTCGAACAAATAGCTAACATTGATCATGTTGTGATCGATGACACCACTGGATCTATAGATGAAGTCTCGATGTTGTGGTTTCTGTCGATCAAGGAGTTTGCATGTCCAGTAGATCAAGTGATTCTACAAGGGAGGATGAAGAAGGTTGGGAACCGTGCGGGAGAGGTCGTGGTCGTGGTCGTGGTCATGGTAGCCAAGGTAGGGAGGCAAGAGGCTTCAGACAAATGCAATTTTCTAGAGATTCTGATAGAAATCAGACTCAATGTCTTCAAGTAGACCAAGTAGGTCTAGATTTAATCTATGATGGACTGTGAGGCACATGGTCAAATTTTCCTTCCTTGAAGGTATGTCTACAAGGATAGTATAGGAACTGGGGCAATGTTTCTATTCCTGAAGTGGAATCGACACCAGTGGTTGCTAATGTGGGTATCTGATCATTTCATGATGCCAGTACTCTAAAATAATAGAAGTTTTCCATTAAATGATCAAAACAGTTACAATGATCTCTCTTTTATAGGACAAAAGACTTAAGAATATTCTAGGACATGCAGAGTTAAGAAATTCTCGAGATAGGTAAATAAGGAATAAAAAAATGAGTTAACAAACAAAACAAGTCGAAATCCCATAACAAAATTAGACCAGTAAAATATATATACTAAAACTCCCCCTCAAGCTGGAGCATAGATATCAATCATGCCCAGCTTGTCTGTGAGAGTAGTGAATCTAGTCTTCATAAGAATTTTGGTGAAAATGTCAGCAACTTGGTTTGAAGTATGTGTATAAGGTGTAGAGATTCGACCAAATAAGACAGCTTCCCGCACGAAGTGGCAATCCATCTCAATGTGTTTAGTGCATTCATGGAAAGTAGCATTGTTGGCAATAAATATGACTACTTTATTGTCACAGTGCATGGGGATAGGTGTAGACGTAGAGATGTCAACATCTTTCAGAAGATTGCATACCCAGAATAATTAACAAGTGGTATGAGTTATTGCTTGATATTCTACTTCAGTACTAGAACAAGCAATGATTGTTTGCTTCTTGATGCGTCAGGTAACTAGGTTACCTCTGACAAATGTGCAGTATCCAGAAGTGGATCTGTGACCTATCTTGCTTCCAGCATAGTCAGAATCAGAATAACCAACCTGATTACAGTGGCCATGTTTCTTGTAAAGAACGCCTTTTCTAGGAGAGCTTTTTAGATATTTTAGAATATGGCAGACAACATCCCAATGACATTGTCGAGTATTATCTAGATACTTTCTAACCAGTCCAACATCAAATGTGATATCAGTTCTAGTGACATTTAGATATATAAGTTTCCCGACCATGCATCGTTATTGATGTTGATCAGGGTAAGAATGAGAATTCTCGTCATTTCAATTAGAGTTTGGATCCAAGGGAGTACTAGAAGGCTTGGACCCAAGCAAACATGTTTCAGATAGAACATCCAGAACATATTTATGTTGAGACAAGCATAGACCAGAAGATGACTGAGAAACTTCAATGCCAAGAAAATATCTTAATGTGCCTAAATCTTTGGTGACAAAGTGTTTTTTCATATAGCTTTTAGTATCCTAGATTCATGCAGAGTCACTACTAGATAATATGATGTCATTGACGTATATAATCAGGATAACAAGACCAGAAGTAGTTTTCTTAATAAATACATAATGATCAGAATGAGAGCGATGAAATTGGAACTTATGAAGAATAGAGTTGAGCTTATCAAACCAGGCAAGGGGACTTTGTTTCAGGCCATAGATGGCTTTGCACAAGCGACAGACTTTTGAGGACTCCCCTGAAGCAAAAATCCAGTAGGATGCTCCATGTATACCTCCTCATGTAGGTCTCCATATAGAAAGGTATTTTTAACATCAAGTAGAAATAAAGGCCATTCAGAGTTAACTTCCACAAAAATAAGTACATGAACCAAGCTTAGGCGAGCGACAGGAGAGAAAGTCTCAAAGTAATACATGTCATATGTCTGAGTGTGGCCTTTGGCAACAAGACGAGATTTGAGGCAATAGTCCCATCAGGATGATATTTGATCGTAAAAATCCAACAGCAACCAACAGGGGAACAATCAACTGGGGCATCAACTAACTCCCCAAGTATTCTGTTCAATGGGAGCCTGCATTTTACATTCCATGGCTTGACGCCATTCAGGATGGTGAAGAGCTTGGGAAGCATTTGTAGGAATGGAAATAGTAGAAAGAGCAGTAGTCAAGTTTGCAAAATTAGATCCCAAGTGAGCAGTAGTGCAAAAATTCCTAATGGGATGTTGTGTGCAAGTCTGAGTGTCTTTGCGTAAACTTATAGGAATATCCAAGTCAAAAAATACCTAAGTTGAAGGTGGAGGTGGATCTTCCGACGAGGATGGAGGACTTGTTGGGCCATTGAGGGAGTTGGAACTTTCAATCTTCGTTGATAAACCTTTAGTGGAGGAGCATGAGAAATATTTGTATATGATAAAGTGGCATCAACGTTATTGGTAAAGGTGGATCTGCAAGTAAATCAGGCGTCAGGGTAGAGCCAGTCGAGGAATAGAATGGCATATGTTCAAAAAAGACTACATCAGTCAAAACCATCCACTTTTTGGTAATGGAATCATAACAATGGTACCCTTTTGTGTCTTAGAATATCCTAAGAAAACACTGTAACATACCAAAACTTGGACATATTCTCTTTTTGGCCCTTTTTCAAGTTTTTCCTCCTTTCTATCTTATTTTGTCCTTGATGTTTAAATTATGGAATTTTAGTGGTTTGGTGAACATTTGTGCAATAATTATACCAATGGAAGGGTTTATGCACAAATACCTCAGTGAAAGCTTATTTAAGAATCTAAAATGCAAAATCACCACTTATGTGGAACAATGATAAATAAAGTTGTGCCAGAAGTGTAAGGTCACAAACCTTGCTTAATGTATTTAACAAGCTTAATTATCATAATCAAGGGCTCTAAACCTTAATCTAACTTTGTGATGTGATTTTAAAACATAAAATGAGCCTAAGTTTCAAATTTGGTTTAATTTGGATGTTGTTTGTGCAAGTTATGCAATTTTAGGTACATTTTGGACTTTTATGCAATTTACCCAATTGGGAGGTTTTCTTTGCAAATTATCACATGCATTATAATATTTAGATATTCCCTTACCATTTTAAATATTTTGAACCATGTGGAACCTATTTGCACCTTAGTTTGAAGGTGTTTCTCTCCAAGGGCATTTTAGGGATTACCCTCTTTATAAATGAGCTTATCTTTAAAAGCTATCAACCAATGGGTTTATTTCTTTGATTGGAGGGAAGTGATGATGGCATAGAAGTCTCCATGGGCTTTTAGGACCGACATTTGATATACAAGAAGTCTCTATGAGTTGTCCTCTTGCATGGCTATGAAGCCCTAGGCTAAGGACACACGGAAAGTCCCATAGACACCTCATGATTGCCCCCTTCTTTATAAAGCCATATCTACCCCTTCCCACCTCTCAACTCAAAAACTCTTGCTCTCCTTATCTTTCCCCCAACTTAGAGCATTGTTCCTACTCTGTTGGCCATGAAGGTGTTGTCCCAAGGTAAAAGAGAGTGCTTACCTTGGTGAAGAAGGTGTTGGATAAATTGACACTATAATAAATCCCTTTGTTTCGATGATGACAAACATTTCATTCGTGTTGATCTAACGAGCTACTTAAGTGTGCAGGAACAAGGTGATGATAAAGTTCTAGGGAAACCATACGCTTTAATGCTTGTAAATGTCATGCAATGTAATCAATTGTAAACTTGTACAAATATATAATGTACAAGTACTTAGACTTCATGTAAATCAAGCGTTAGATCTCCCTAGCTAAACACCACAATTAGTTAGGTCATCTCCTTCAAATAGGATCACATATGCACACTCATACACATACTTAGTGGTTTAATTAAAAGATTGAAAACAGGGTCAATCTCGGTCGACCACACTCCTCGACCGAGACACTCTCGGTCGACAAACTTCTCGACCGAGAATGACCCAAGTAGCCGTTAGACACAGCTGACAAAGTAGTTGGCAGTTGCAAATGAACGTTGATCCAGAGAGCCTGTCGGTCGACAAAACTTCGACCGAGTAGGTATCTCGGTCGACAAATTGTCGACCGAGATGGTCTCTGACAGCAACTGCAGAATAAAGTAACTAGCCGTTACTAATGCACCTAACTTATATCTAACGGCTAGTTAAGCACTTAGAAGCCCCTAGAAGTTGTCTAGAACGTCCTTAAGTATCCATAGGCCACTCCTATAAATAGGACATACCTTAGGACACCAAAAACACCTAAGATATACTTGTGCTATACTTGAGCTTGAATACTCACTTGCAATCTGTTTTAGAGCAATAGAGCAATTCCTACACTTGCCATTCATTCCTATTGCTCCCATTTCGTGTCCTATAGGCTAGTATCTCCTATCCACTACAATCACATTGTCATACACATTGGTTAGGAGATCTATACGCTTGATATAGGCAAATCAAGCATTGTGCTTACAACGGTATTGTAATTTCTATTTTCCTTCTTGTTCCTTTTTATCCTTTGTACTCTCCTTGCTACTCCTAGGGTTGGAGGCTGCGGATTGGAGAGGGTTGACTTCTCAGGTGGAGAAGGGGACTTCAAGCTACTTCAAGAAGGCTATCGCACGGGAAGCTACTTCAGAAGGCTGGTGCAACGGGAGTTGGTGCACCTACTTCAAGGGAAGGCTGCTTCAAGGTTGGGCGATTACTTCTAGGTGAAGGCTGCTTGAAGGGTTTGGGAAAAGAAATTGTATTTTATGTAAAGTCCTTGCGAGGTAATAAAATAAATTTCTTTTCAAATCCCGGTTGGGTAAGCAACCGGGTAGTGGACTGACTTCCTTAGTATTTGCTAAGGTTGGAACCACTCTAAACCCTGTGTCTCCTTGTCCAATATTTTCATTGTGGTTGTTTGAGTTAAATTATTATTAAAATCTTTATAAAACTCTATTCACCCCCCCCCCCCTCTAGTAGTTTTCAATTGGTATCAGAGCGAGGCTTCAAGGAGCCCTAACCAGGTCTTGAAGAAATGGGTGATGGAATGCTCAACAACCTCAACATTGAAGGGACACTTGTTGCTAGGCCTCCGGCGTTCGATGGAACAAACTACCAATATTGGAAGAGAAGGATGCAGTTCTACTTCCAAGGCATCAGTTGGGATCTATGGAGAATGGTATCTACTCCATATGTGTTCCCTCAAAATGACTTTGCGGAATGGGATGCAAACATGGTAAAGCAGGCCCAAATGAATGCAAAAGCTGTAAGCATTTTATATTGTTCTATTTCACTAGGAGAATTTAATAGAATATCTAATTGTGATACAGCTTATGATATTTGGCATAAACTATTTATAACTTATGAGGGTACAGCCCAAGTCAGAAATTCCAAAGTTAGCATGCTTAAAACGAAATTTGAACATTTTCGTATGGATCCTAATGAGTCTATTAGTGAAATGTTTTCAAAATTCTCTACTATTGTTAATGGTTTAAGTGCCCTAGGAAAACCTGTTCCTGAGGAAGATCAGGTATCAAAAATTCTTCGATCACTTCCTCCGAAATACAAGCCAAAGGTGACAGCCATTGCAGAAGCAAATGACCTCACTCGACTCAAAATGGAGCAACTCATTGGCAATTTAGAAGCTCATGAGGCAGATCTAGAAGAGGAAGAAAGAAGAGAACATGAACGTCAACATGGGAAAAAGAAGGACATTGCATTCAAAGCTTCAACTAAAGACAACCATGACACAAGTGAAGATGATAGTGAAGAAGAAACTCTCGTTGTAAATGGTAAGCAATATAAAAGTTTTAAAACTAATAAAACTTCTAGTGTTTCTTCTTCCAGGTGCTTCGAATGTGGTAAGAAAGGACATATGAAAAGTGATTGTCCAACACTCAAGAAAGGGAAGAAATCATCTCACAAAAAGAAAGAAAAAGCATATCGAGCTGCATGGGATGATTCAAGTGATGATAGCGATGATGAAGAAGTAGAATGCCTCATTGCTACAACAAATGAAGACGAAGAAGAGGTAAGTCTTTATGATCTACCAAAAGAAGATATAATTGCCAGTCTTCAAGATACTCATCAGAAATATATTAAGTGCAAGAAGAAACTTAAGAAAGCAAATAAAGAATTAAATGCTAAACTTCTTGCTCTTGTATCCGAAAATGAAAATCTCAAAAAGGAAAATGAAGATTATGCTCTTAAGTTAAAATCGGTAGAAGCTAATTGCAATCTTCTTTCCTTAGAAAAGTCAAATTTGCAAACTCAAGTGAATGATCTTCAGAAAC
Organism: Alisma plantago-aquatica; assembly: GCA_963693085.1. Taxonomy (NCBI): domain Eukaryota; kingdom Viridiplantae; phylum Streptophyta; class Magnoliopsida; order Alismatales; family Alismataceae; genus Alisma; species Alisma plantago-aquatica. The sequence goes on along the minus strand of OY856410.1, from coordinate 1,512,273,736 downwards.
AACCTATTCTATGTTCACATTTAGATTATGATGAGGTTGTCAAAGAAAGAAACTTTCTAGTATCCAATTTAGATCAGGCAAAGAAAGATATTGCTAAGTTACAAAGAAATGTAAATGAGTTAAGAGGAAATGACATGCTTGAAAACATTCTGAAAATTTCCTCTAGCTATAATGGAAAAAGAGGATTAGGATACAATCCAAGTAGAAATAAACCCAAAAGAGCTAAAGCATCTAAGATTATATTTGTACCAAGGAACTCAATTCCTAGAAAGAGAAATGAAGTTGATGCTATTAGTTGTCATTATTGCATGCGTCTTGGACACTATTCATTTTCATGCCCATATAAGAAAAGGAATGATGAGTTAGCTTGGATTCCTAAAACCTAGTAGCTTAAAATTAACTAGTTGAGATTTGACCTAAACTGATTCTTGATATCATAATGTCTTATCTCAACACAATTGAGCTCTAATTTGTATAATTTCTTTTTGCTTGAAATCGATTTCTGAACACTTTTCAGAAACTTGGTCGGTCGAGCATTTGTCGACCGAGTGAACATTCGGTCGAACAATTGTCGACCGAGCATGTCACTGTTTTTTTTTTCAGAATGCTGTAAAATTGCTGAATTCTTTTGAAATTGTTCAAAATTGTTGTCTATTCGTGATTAATGACTGTATAATAAAGTATCAATTATGAAAATCATCCCTGAAAGATTATGAGAAATGAATTTGGTCAAAAACCAAAATTATTCTTAGTTTAATGAAAATTTCTGATTTATTCTTACATGCTCTTATTGTTCTATCATTACATAGGCAAGCAAAAGAATCTATTGGTGATATATCTCTTAGGAATGCTTGCAAAGATTACAATGTTTTCAATTGGTATCTTCAAAAGATTTGAAATATTCATTGTGTTTTCATGTTTAGTATCATTTAAACACGCATCAAAAATTGATATGAATGCTTAATTGGAAATCTGAAATTTATGCCTCTTGGTTAAAATGTAATTTGACCAAGGGGCGCTATGGTCGTAGTCAAGGGCGACCTAAAATAAGCTTTGACAAAATGCTTATTTGGACATCAATTTATTGAACTTAATCTTAGTATACTTTTGATAAAGGTCAAAATCAAAATTTAAAATCATTTGTGACCTTAAAAGCCTTAAATTGCTTAAATTGTAAGATTAAGGGGGAGCTTATAAAAACAAATTTGATTATTTGATTATGAAGCTTACAAAAACATTGTTAACATCATTTTTTTATGACCTTCGGATTCTTAAAAGTAATTTGTATGAAAAAGAATTTCATCAAAATGATACATCTTGCTCTTAAAGGAACTCTCTAAACAAATCAGGGCTTAACATCCCTTGTATTTGGTTGGAGACATTTTTTTTTGTACTCTAAGATTAAAGGACTCTCATTTAATTTAGGGCTAAACATCCCTTGATAAATGAGAAATAAATATACATTCATAATAAGCTTATGGGAATCTCATATCATTTCAAGGCTTAACATCCTTTGCAAATGATTGAGAAACAAATTGTGGATAAATTAGACAAAAATCCATGTTCCCAATAGATATCTATTTAAGGGGGAGCATATTATATTTAAGGGGAGCATATTATAAAATTAAGGGGGAGAAGAAAATTAAAATATTCAACTTGGATATCTTTTTGAAATGACAAAGGGGGAGAAAGAATATAAAATCAAAAATATAAATGAGTTTCATCTTGATGGCTAGCATTCACTTGCAAAAACAAGAATGGCTACAAAAGGTAAATTTCAGGTATGAAACTCACATACTTTATAATTCCTTATTTCATGTTTAGGAAATGTTTGTCATCTTCAAAAAGGGGGAGATTGTTGGATAAATTGACACTATAATAAATCCCTTTGTTTCTATGATGACAAACATTTCATTCTTGTTGATCTAACGAGCTACTTAAGTGTGCAGGAACAAGGTGATGATAAAGTTCTAGGGAAACCATACGCTTGAATGCTTGTAAATGTCATGCAATGTAATCAATTGTAAACTTGTACAAATATATAATGTACAAGTACTTAGACTTCATGTAAATCAAGCGTTAGATCTCCCTAGCTAAACACCACACTTAGTTAGGTCATCTCCTTCAAATAGGATCACATATGCACACTCATACACATACTTAGTGGTTTAATTAAAAGATTGAAAACAGGGTCAATCTCGGTCGACCACACTCCTCGACCGAGACACTCTCGGTCGACAAACTTCTCGACTGAGAATGACCCAAGTAGCCGTTAGACACAGCTGACAAAGTAGTTGGCAGTTGCAAATGAACGTTGATCCAGAGAGCCTGTCGGTCGACAAAACTTCGACCGAGTAGGTATCTCGGTCGACAAATTGTCGACCGAGATGGTCTCTGACAGCAACTGCAGAATAAAGTAACTAGCCGTTACTAATGCACCTAACTTATATCTAACGGCTAGTTAAGCACTTAGAAGCCCCTAGAAGTTGTCTAGAACGTCCTTAAGTATCCATAGGCCACTCCTATAAATAGGACATACCTTAGGACACCAAAAACACCTAAGATATACTTGTGCTATACTTGAGCTTGAATACTCACTTGCAATCTGTTTTAGAGCAATAGAGCAATTCCTACACTTGCCATTCATTCCTATTGCTCCCATTTCGTGTCCTATAGGCTAGTATCTCCTATCCACTACAATCACATTGTCATACACATTGGTTAGGAGATCTATACGCTTGATATAGGCAAATCAAGCATTGTGCTTACAACGGTATTGTAATTTCTATTTTCCTTCTTGTTCCTTTTTATCCTTTGTACTCTCCTTGCTACTCCTAGGGTTGGAGGCTGCGGATTGGAGAGGGTTGACTTCTCAGGTGGAGAAGGGGACTTCAAGCTACTTCAAGAAGGCTATCGCACGGGAAGCTACTTCAGAAGGCTGGTGCAACGGGAGTTGGTGCACCTACTTCAAGGGAAGGCTGCTTCAAGGTTGGGCGATTACTTCTAGGTGAAGGCTGATTGAAGGGTTTGGGAAAAGAAATTGTATTTTATGTAAAGTCCTTGCGAGGTAATAAAATAAATTTCTTTTCAAATCCCGGTTGGGTAAGCAACCGGGTAGTGGACTGACTTCCTTAGTATTTGCTAAGGTTGGAACCACTCTAAACCCTGTGTCTCCTTGTCCAATATTTTCATTGTGGTTGTTTGAGTTAAATTATTATTAAAATCTTTATAAAACTCTATTCACCCCCCCTCTAGTAGTTTTCAGAAGGCTCCTAGGGTTCCAAATTTGCTCTATTTAGGGTTTCTAAAGCTCCTTCTTGGTGATTTCAACCAAAAATAGTAAGTTTCCTCCTTTTCTTCCCTATTTTCATGTTGTTAGTCTCCCTCCCACCTTATTCCAGGTTGGAACCATGGCCTTCCATGGTGAAACCCCACCTAGAGCCCTTAAACACCTCATCCCCATGTTATTTTGCTAGGGTTTTTCACCTCTAAAGTGGAGAAGGTACTTTTTGCTCGAGATAGGAGCTTTGCTAGAAAAAACAACCTATCAAGCTCGATAACCTTACTGCTTGAACCTATCCACCTTCCTATAGGTGATTTTTATAACCCTCTTCTCATATATTTCTTACTACATGCTTAAAACTCATGCTTCTATGTTTAAAATTGATGATCTCCATCTCTATTTACCATGTTCTTTTAGGGTTTTAGTTTCTAGCGGTTTTACCTTCTCTAGCAGCTCTAGTTTGGTCACCTATGCAACTCCAAACATGATCTTGGGTCAAATGGTGTTTTATCCCTCCCTCTCTCTCATTCTCTCTCTCTCTCTCTCAAAGATTTTTGACTTGTCATTTCCTGATTGGTTCAAATTGAAAAATTCATATATTTTCATCCACATATCCAAATTTGACAAATAAATATGTTTTGGAATTCAAAAAATAATCTCTATCTAATAAAAATATTTTCACGGTCTGATTTCGAGGTTTGATGAAGGGTGATTTTTGGAAAATGAATTGCATAAAATCCATAAAAAGTACATCTTAATCATCATAACTCCAAAATTAACATAAAAATATGTTTTCTAGATCAAAAGAACCTAATAAGTTCATTGGTGAGGTTTTCAGAATCTAAATCTGAGTTTTTCTAAAAAGTTCTAAAATTATGGTTTCTATACATTAATGTGCATTATGTACTCTAATACATACATTGAAAATAGGCAAAGAGGAACTTAGACTCAATTAAAGTGGTGAAAGTTAGTAATTGATATCAGTAAGAGAGGTATGTACATTCCTTGCACCCTAAGTTGGGATATTTGCAAAATAGACCCTATATTTCCCTAATGAGGCTTCAATGAACCCTATTCCTTCTATTCATGATTCTTTTGTTAAATTGCCTCAAAATTGGTAATGATATTCTTTTTCTTGGGTCTTGTACCCCACTTCCATGTTCTAATTGATATGATGCTTTTACTTGCCATGATTTCTTTTCTAGCATGTTAATTTTATGGACTATTTAGCTATAGTAGTGTTAGTACAACCACCCATAGATAGGGCATGTATTAGTTTGCCCTGGAGAATGTCTTATTCTCCCCCATAAAAATATGTGTAGGTGATTGGGAATGTATTAATTCTCCCCTCACCTATAGGTTGAGGTCTGGTAGGTGCCTGAACCCTACTTAGTTAAGTTAGTCATAATTATCATGTATGCAACCCTTTTATTATATTTTATTTATGGCAAGCATCTATTTTAAAAAATCCTCATACTCTTGAAATCTTCATCTTATGATGAAAACTAGCCTTTATTTACATATTTTCTTTTCCTTGATATCCTATTCATAATTTCTGACACATACTTTGTTTTACTCTCTCTTGCTGGGTGATTTTCCAACCACTCAGGTTTAGATCGAGGTGTTGAACATGATCAAGGAGAACATAGCTTCCAACATGGACCTAGGTCTTGGAGATGTTGCTTGGAGATAGATTTGAAGTAGTTTAGACTTCCCTCTACTTAGATCCTTATGATGTATCATACATGTAAACCCTTATAGGATATTACGATGTACTTTTGTAATCCTTTGTGAAAATTAAATATAGTCATTTATTTAATTATGCTGCTACATTTTAGTTGTTTTGAATGTCATTTATTGAAGTTTGAAAATTTTACACCTATTCCAATGTAACTTTGAGACTATTCGGAATGGATGTTTTATTCTTCAAAAATTTTTAGTAGGGAGTCCCACTCCTTACAAACACACTTGATAGCATGGGGATCCAATTTCAATAGACCAGGACGTAGATTTTTGACAAAACAGGTATTGCCAAAAATACGAGGTGGTACAGTAAAAAGAGAAGCATCTAGAAACAAAATTAGATAGGGAACTTGATTGCCAACTACAGAAGAAGGCATGCGGTTAATGAGACAACATGCAGTGGATACAACTTCTAGCCAAAAATATTGGGAGAATGGTAATGGAACATGAGAGTGTGGGCAGCTTCAAGAAGATGCCTATTCCTCTCTTTGGCGACCTCATTCTGTTGAGGTGTGTAATCACATGAGGTTTGGTAAATGGTTTCCAGATTTTGACAAAAACAACTCTTGATGTTTTCATGAACTCAAGGGCATTATCAATATGAATTTTTTTATAGTTTGACCAAATTGGGTTTTTATCTTAGCAAAAAAAATGTAATAGTATCAAGAATATGAGACCTATATTTCAACAAAAATATCCAGATTGTTATAGAGAAATTGTCAATAAAACTCGTGAAGTATCTAAAATCAGAAATGCTGGAAATAGAACATGGGCCCCAAATGTCAGCATGTACTATGTCAAACGACTATTTTTAGCCAATACACGATTTCTTAACAAAGGTAGATCGAGCCTGCTTGTCCAAATGGCATGTTTCACAATTAAAGACATAATCAAAAATATCAAGTAGAAGGTGTTTCAACTTAGCCGGTGATGGATTCCCCAACCGATGATGCCATTAGATGCCCATCACAGAGGTAGTCAGGAATGCAACATTCTTCTATGTGTCCAGATAGTATAAGTCATCTAGGTCCTCATGGCCCAAGCCAATCTTCATCCTCATGTATAGATCCTGAAAGATAATACCATCTGGGTCAAACGTGATGGAGCACTGTAGGCTTTTAACAGTTCTATTGATAGATAATAAGTTTATTGGGAATTTAGGGACATAATGTTGAACATAGTGAAAGTCGACCAGAAGTATAGATTTTCACAAAGTCAGAGACATGAGTTTGTGAACCAGTGACAAGAGTAACAGGGGGAATAACAAACGTTTAATGTAATTTAGAAAATAAAGTAGGATTTCCAGTATTATAGGAGGTCACACCAGAGTCTATCACCATGTATTTTTACCAGACGTTGTCAGGAGAGCATAACTTCCATTGGGAGAAGGTTCAATGGATGAAGATAATCGGGCTTGGAGCAAATTTTCCAATTTTGAGCAGAGCCAATCAGCAGATGGTGGGGCAGATGGAGATGCAGCAGTGTCAGGCTGGTTGGATGTAACTTGATTTTCCCAAGTAGATTTTTCATGTTTGATCCAACAACCGTCTTCATTATGATTGGTTCTTTTGCAGAAGTTGTAGTAGCATTGTGTAGTAGAACTAGAGGATACAAAATATGACCAAGACCTGTAGTAGAGTGGTCATGACCCGACCCTCGACCGTGGATGCAACCATAAAATGAATCATCAGACTGAACAACAAGGGTTTCCCCATCAGTGGAACTAGGAATAATTTGAGGTACAGAGGGTAGTCTTTGCACACATTTTAGGACATCACGCAAGATAGATAGAGGGTCACTAGAGAGGATATGATCAACAACTCCCACAAAGGATGATGGTAAACCATTGAGGAACTGAACAAGCTACAACTCATTGTGATGTCATTTGATTTCTTTAATATCATATGAGAGTGGATGGTAGACCTCAAATTCATCCCAAAGAGCACAACATTAATTGTAGTAGTCTTCCACAGAGTCGATATGAGTGTACTCCTACTTGGTTAAGTGTTTGAAGATTTCAAACATTTTCTTCATATTTTCTTGATGAGAGTACATGTGGGAAAGTTGATCTCGCATGTCCTTGATTGTCCACAGTCATAGGAGAGATTGGCTAATTGTAGGTTCATCACTCTTAACCATCCAAGTCATAACACCAGAATCTTCTTTAGACCATAGATCAGAGGCATGCTTTGTCTTTTCATCAGCATTCACATCAGGAATATTGGGACCTTTGGTAGCGAGATGGGAGTACCATCTTTGAGCTTTGACATAAAGCTTGAAAGAGGTGGCCACAGGTGATTAGTTGGAGCCATCCAATTTAACAGTAGTGATGCGTAGGTTCCAGGGTAGATCAGTGGACGCCGTGAGTCATGTATGATGCACAACACCAAAGTAGGAAAGAGCAGCAGGCAGAAATAGTAGGCACGTGGTAATCAGTAGAAAAAGTCAACAATAAAAATCCAACACATGGACAGATCTAATAATACTTGTATGGGGGCAGAAGATAGTAATAGGAGATCTAAAGCATCAAATCTCATAAAACCACATAGGGGTAACAGAAAATATAAAAGAACCTACGCCAACATGGAGGAATAACTACTCCACCATAAGGTGTAGGCAGGAAAGAAGAAAGAACCAATTATGCCCTCAATGAGCTATAACTGGAAAGTTACCAGAGACGTCCAAAGATTGGTGAGAAAGGAAAAGATTGGTGGTGGTGGCTAGCCAGAAGAAGATATGGTGGGTGAAGGAGGGACGATAGAAGAGGAGGTGTGGCGGGTTGTATGGGGGTGAGGGGAGGGCAGGGTGAAGGCGGTGTGGAGAGGCGGCGGCTAGAATAGGGGAGGGGCAGAAGGAGGGAGACAGGCGGTGAGCTGAGCAGAGTGGGCGATGGTGGTTGAGTGGTGGAGTAGGGTGAGTGGCGGTAGGTTTTTGGTGGATTTAGGGTGGTGGAAGGTAAAAAGGAGGCTATATGTGACTAAAGATGGAGGACGGAAATAGGAAGAAGAGGGAGAGGCGGGGGTGAATGGCGGCGGCAAGGAGAAAAAGGGAAGATGGAGAGTGGCGATTGATTTAGGGTTTATGGAGGCATGGATAGGGTTAGGGTGGCAGGATTTCAAGGAGGATATGAATTCGATACCATCTAAAATAATAGAAGGATTTCTATTAGATGATCAAAACAATTACAATGATCTCTCTTTTATAGGACAAGAGAGTTAAGAATATTCTAAGACGAACATAGTTAAGAATATTCTAGAGACATGTAAATAAGGAATAAAAGAAAATGGGCTAACAAACAAAATAAGTCTAAAGCATATAACACAATAAGCCCAACAAAATATATATCCTAATAACTACTATTGGACCCTCATGCCCTTCAGGCTCTTTTCAAATGACAATGATCTCGAACAAGTATACCATGATGACATCTAGCTTGTCAATGACCGTGGATTGCCTGAATTGTTGATAGCACCGGGAGTAAGATCATTATTTCACATGCCATGGTGTTTTTTTGTTATTGTGAAATTGATAGGAAAAGAAATTGGGAATACATTCTGTGACAGATTGAAGTTACTATGGAAACCATGGCGCATTAGAGAATGTTTGAGATCAGCATGAATCATTATGTAATCCAGTTGTCTTTTGAACAAGATCATTTGAATGCATTGACGGGTAGCCCTTGGTCCATATTTGGATCGTGTCTGGTGTTGTGGAATTGGTTTGGAAATTTTATCCCATCTTCCGGCCTCCCTCCTTGCATTGTCTCATGGGTTAGGATCATAGACTTGCCCATTCATTTGTATAATCAAATTATATTTGAGAAGATAGGGGAAGCTCTAGGATCATATAGTCTAATGCTCCAGAAGTCATTTTGCCAAACTTGTTTCGGAGATTGATACACTGTCAACAATTCATCCTGTAATAATAATAAATGGCTTTCCATCACATAGAGTATGAATTATACCTGATCGTTTTAGTGCTTCTGGTGTTATGGATCATGTTTTAGCATATTGTGCTACAAATACAGTACCACCAAGTGATTTTTTTGCAAATGATGCAATTCAAGTTGATGCAGGCATGAGATGGCTAACTAATCAAGATTGTTGAAAACTACTTTATGTCAAGAATATTCATTCAAGGAAAATACCAAAGGACAATTATACTAACAATAAGGATCACACTACAATTTAGAAGGCTAATAGGTTCTTAGTGCTTTCTCAGGATGAGGATACCGAGAGGATGGATGTCGAAACCCCTTCCAATCAGCAACCTTCTACAAATATACTACATGATGAGGATTCATGAAGCCTTAAAGATGTTTCCATATCAATGACGGGGGAAAGATATGGACGAGGAAGTGCAAGCAATTATCAGGTCAAAACAATAAGGGTAAGCAACCACTAACAGAGAAGGAATCAAATCTAGTGGATCATGTTGTTGAGCCTCAACATGCGTCTGTTTTTCTACATGCAATATGATGAACATTGAAGGTGTACATATTATAGTAGACTCAATAGGGGATGAAGTTATAACCCACTCATAGTTAAATATAGATATTCAACTTGTTACTGCCTCTACAGAAGTTGTATCAATTGATCAACCAAAAAGCTCAATAGGTAAAATAGGCAGGGAACATCAGAACAACAGTGGCAATATGAAGTCCTCTCCTTATAAGACTTGTAGCCAGGTCAAAAAACAAGAGGAAACACAAGAAAAAATCCATAGTCTAGATGATTAATGCTATAATGACATGTTGTGTAAGCAATTGTGGTATTACTTCCTTGGCAATGGAAGCTAATAATGTTGATACATCAATCACTACTATGGTGATGTAGTTGCAGACATAGTCGTATGACTTGAATGTTATTTTTGCAATATTTTCTTTGGTACATGATGTTGTAACTTTTAAATGGCTGGTATCTACTCTTTTTTTTAGTACATTTGAACACATGTAATACATTTTCGTTATATATACACACACACATATGTGTGTGTATTTATATACACACCCATATATATGGGTGTATATATATGCATATATATTTGTATATATTTATGTACACACTCATATATATATATACACATATACATACATATATATATATATATTATACATATATATATGATCAATACCTTAGGTCATTTTGCATCTCAAGCTTGCTTACTTCTAAAATCACTCAAATGATGACACCTTACTATCTCCTTATAGGATAAATTAAATGAGTCACTCCACAAGGGTACAAAAAAGTATTCAAGTTAAGTTTACTATGATTATTACATCTCATGGTCATGGCACTCATGGCTACAATTAGTGTCAAGAGTTGGTCCTTTTGAGGCTTTGAGACAGTAGTCCACCATGGTACACATGCGCATACCCAACACAAAATTTTGTGATGCTTAAAAAGTGATTTACTCATAAAAACTCAAATGGAGAAGGAAAAACATTATTTATTAATTAATATGATTCTCCTTTTTGGATACTAGTCCTATTTGGAAAGAAAGAAAATAGGCATATAGTTTTAATAAAGTGAGCCATCAAATAGAAAGTATGAAACACCAATGAGAATGCAAGGAGAGCCATAGAATAATTTAACAATGTTGCATTAAAAATAAGATCCATGTGAGAAGGCTATCTAAGAACTATTGAGGACATTTAAATGCACAAAAGATCTAAGAGAATCATTGTTACATAGAAACTATCGTCCAAAAAATCACACTACTAGTAGGAAATTTGTGACTGCAAATGGAGATATGAGCATTGATTCAAGTAAAATATCCTAGGAACACAAAATAAAGCAATCACAATAGACACATGAAACATCAAATCAGGAAAAGCAAGATACAAACAAATATGGGCTTTTATGCATAATAAGGTCCCGCTGGATCAGATACATATGAGATACAAGAAAAGGCAAGAGCACAGATCAAAACCTAAATATGCATAAGTTTGAGGATAAAGAGAAGATGGAGCTACAAATTGTTCACAAATAATCAGGCGAATCATGACAACAAGAGAAATTGGGTTATCATGAACATGATGCAATAATAGATCATTATTGGAAAGAGTATGGCTTATACCATTCACTCAAAAGGATAAAGAAGAGGAGGGTGGAAGGATGTTGCTCCCCACCTAATTGAATTGAGTTACAACACTTGAAGGGATGTAAAGCTTTCCCAACTTAGATAAGAGATTTTGAGCACTTTCTAAAGTTAGCTTACATTCTTCAAAAATATTCGGATGTGACCAAGCTTGTCTAGTATTCCCTTATTAATTGGATGGTGTCTCAATAATTGCAAAGATGATGTTTCCAAAAAGGCTTATTTATAGGAAGAAGCAAGCCATTCATGATTTATCTTAATTTTATGATGTCAAGTGCAAAATTGGGTTTTTCTTTCATAGTGATCAAATTAAGATGACCATGACCGTGGTGATTGATTGCATGACAACAATGGGTACCAACTTATTAGTGCTTAACAAGGGAAAATGGAACCAACACTTTGAAGGGTTTATGTCAATTGTCAACACTTTGAAGGGTTAACGTCAACCGTGAACACTATAGATAAGTGGTAAAGTTATAATTCACAACTCAAAAGTAATTAGCATTATGAGCAATGAGGATGTGTCTATGTCCTAAGTGATCTCGATTGACACTAATATTAATCAATGACTTGCCTCATCATGTCATCAATTGACACCAAGGGATGGTGATATATTTGGCATCCGCTATCAGGTTTGCAATGATTAATTTATTAATTAACTCTACAACTATCAACCTTCATTTATGCATAGGGGCACTAACACCCCTACCACACAAAACAAAATTGATAATGAATCAATGAAAAAAGTTAGAACAGCAGGGATGTCTAAATCACAAAGATGCTCCGAAAGGCACCCAACTGGTTGACACCCCAAAGCAACATCCACTAAGGTGGAATAAAGCTTTTTCGTCCAAAAGCAAGGTGGGGCAGCCAAGTGCCTCATTATCCTAAATTTGCGATTTGAATCAAGTTTTGTCCTGATTTTTGTTATCTTGAATCCTTATGAGGGTGGTAGTGAGTGGATATTGGACTTTCATGTGCACCTTGGTTAACATTCTAAACGAAAGCTTATACTAAAGAATGTGAAAATGCATTAGTAAAAATCTATATAAGCCCAGTGGCGAAACCAGGAAAACTGTGATGGGGAGCACCATTAATACAAAGCTATTTGAAGCCAAATAAGGTAGGGCACGATGGATCTTTTCCATTACTTTCTGAACCAGAAGTTGATCAAATAGTCTAAAAATACAGAACTTGGGTAGGGCACCTGCCCACCCAGGTCTGTACGTGGCTATGCCACTGATATTGGGTATTATGGAAGTGTACATTCAGTTGCAGATAACTAGAAATGAGCTTGCAAAATTATGCACCATATGATCCAGACTTTAACATAATTTCAAAAATGATAAAGATAAGATTAGGTCGATTATGTAATTACTTTTCCAACGTAGCTTCTGTTACCTCCACCAATTTCACACTCCTCCGTGTAATCAATGTGTTCATGCCCGTAGTATCACCTTCCCGAAGGAAAAAGATGATCCTAGTGTGCAGTGGTCTACCATGTAGAAGGCATGACCAGTACCAATACGTGAGAGGTATGGTTGTCTGTATGGGACATGGGCCAGCGGGTGTCGATATAATAAAATCGCATACAATTTCACCAAAGGTGGTACCTAAGTCTGCAGCCGTGCATATATTCAACCCACGCGCTCCCAAAGTCATCCGAGTCAACATTCAAAACCGCGACTCCAAAGAAGTCCAAGTAAGTCTCATCTTATTATGTATTCGCTCTAGAACTCTATAGAATTTCCAATAGACAAATTATATAAAAATTTACAAGAATGGATGTTTGGAGTGTAGTCCATGCAATACAAAAAATCAAATAAATAGCCGAACACTATAAATGGAAGCTGCTGCTAAAGTAGGACAGCGCACACTACTGCTAGAAACATTGAGACCATACTGAGGCGTTTCTTTAACAGGCTCCTGGGAGACAGTACCGCTTTGCTGACGTTAACCACCGGAGTGCGATGCAGGGGTGGTTGTGAATTGCCCGTTCTTGAAGAGATGTACAAATTGTTGGGGCAATGCATGCTCCACCTGAAAGGAGAAAAATTATTACAAAATATAAGTGAATAAGTAGAAACAGCTGAAATGACGCTACTTTGAACAATAGGTGGTGTCAAAATACAAACTTATATCCTACATAAGATCCTAAAGGCCATGGCCTATAAGATCAGATTCACCAGTGTTCTTAAGAATTAGAACCTGTAAAATTCTAGCCAGAGAATCATAAAGATGTTATCATGGGGAAAACATCAAATCCATACGCCGAGGATTTCCAGTCGAGGTGTTCAGAAGTCTGAAAATGAATGTTTTAATTGAATCTTCAGGAAATAATTGTTTCATGTCATTTCAGGCCAGTCAAAAATTGCAGCCTTGGGTCATATTGGGTCAAAATTTACCGCCCTAATGGTAACCCCTTTATAAAAAGAACGAGGTGAGAAGAGAAGATTTTCTCGCCCCTTCCCCGCACCCGTGACGGAGGCCGGACGCCGGGGAGGGTGGTAAATATCAAGGCGGAAACTATAAATCGAATCCGGGTCCCTTTGTCAGGAGACAACGTGCTTGACCACTTGAACCACTCCTTGTCGGCTTGTACCCCCCTTATAAAATCTATAATCAGCAGTAGAAAAAGTTTTCCGTACCCAGTCTTGTTCAGGACCAGCACCAGGAACCATGATATTTATTTCACTTGATTTAGCAGTAGTTATGGATACACCAAGTGACGTCTTGCTCAAATATAGTTGGCAGCCTGCTGTATTGTCAATTGAAATTGTGGGAGCAGAACCCTGCAAGCATTCAGAATTTATTAGCTTCTAGACAAATAAATAGAAGACACTTGACATCTTAGATTAAGCATGCAAAAAAAGCACTCGTTGGATTCTACTTGGACAAGTTTAAAATATAAGTGATGTAGTACTTATATTCTTTATTTTACGTATTTTGCTTTACTTTTATATTTAGGGACCATAGTTATCAGAATCGAACCGAACCGGGAACCAGTGCCTATACCGGTTCGGTTTGGCCCCAAACCCGGAAATCCCTTTGAACCGGTAAACCGACCGGTCCGGGTTTTACTGAACCGGCCGAGTTTGACTGACCAATGATTTGCTGTATTTTTTGCTAAATTTTGTTGTTGTTGCAGGTACATGCTACACCCTCCTCCCTTTTCCCCTATTCCTCCTCTTCCTTATCTTCCTACTCATCCTCCTTTTCATATTATTTCAATAGTTTTCTGTAGCATTTGCTTTTGTTTTTGTTGCTACTTGTTGCTGCCTTCTTTTGTTGTATTGATCCTCTTGCAATTGCTCCGGTACCTCTCTTCTTCTTCATCTAGTCCCCTAGTAATTTCCATATAGTTAAAATATTCTACCTGTTTTCTCTCATTCTTTAACATATTTCTACCGTCCCAGTGACTACAAAAGCCTAGTGCTACTGTCTATATTTATATTCCTATACGGTTTCCAATATCCTCATGCCAATTATACCGTAGTATCTCCTCATGTTAATGAAAGTTTATTTGATTACTTGATAATTTGACACGAAAAATGCACTTTCAAATTGAATTGTTGTCATTTCCATGCTAGTTTTTGATATACTCCTAGATTTGCTTACTTTTATCTTGACTTTTCATATATTATAAAGTTATAAAAATAATTTATGGTGTCATGCTGACGTCACCGGTTGAACCAATGACCCGAGAACCAGAAGCCTCACCGGTTCACTCACCGGTTCGGTTTTGACAACCTTGTTAGGGACTTAAGTGCAAATTTTTCTGTTAATTTACTTAGTTGTAAATCTTTTATGCTTTTCTTTATTTTAGTGCAAATTTTAGGAAATAGGAGCTTATTTCTTTTACTTGTGGGTCAAGTCATGCAGTGTTATAAAAGCCAGCCTTGGGGCCTTTGCCCAGGCAGTTGAATATGTTTGAGAAATAGATTATTTCAGTTTATCTTCTTTGTTCTTCTTCTTCACGATGTGTTCCACATCAATAAGGATCGAAACAATGTAGGTGTAGAAATGCAAAAGTAGAGAGCACTTGTGTTTAGCATTGACAGAGGCACGCTTATTTATGTATGGTTCTAGGAAACTAAATTATACAGTGAGATTAAATATTCACATGTATAGTGTGCAGCAGACAAATCACCGTATCAAGTAGAGCATATAAGTAATTCTACACGATCCTATTTTGCAAAGAACACTTTTCTTGTATGGTTCTGGGAAGTGTGCCTAAACCCAATTACATAGACTAAATATTCACAGGTACAGTGTACAGCATACAAATCACCATATCAAGTAGGGATTCTACGAGATTCTATTCTGAGCAACAAAGTTTTTTGTCATAAATATAGACCTGAATGATGCTAACCGATGCAGCTCATTGTGCCGTATTCTGGACTATGCTTAGCCTGGGTTAATTGTTTTCTTGTGCTTAGCTCTTTTTACAACTTATTAATTTCCTTCAGTTTCGTTCTACTACTTCTCTACCATGTAGGGTTTGTCATACCAATTGGCAGTAATCATTTCAAACTGGAGCAAAATAGAAGGCCACTTCTGAACAAGATGCAAATTGATACCTGACACTGAACCTCAACGGAATTACAGTTTACAATCTCACAGGCTGCTACGACATCCTACAAACAATCCACACTGTACTATGAGCAAAAGGTACAAAAGGAAAATTTTGACTGTCATTGCTGCAAACCTGTGACCATACACCTACCGTAAACAGAAGGCCCATCTTGGTGCATTTGTCAAAGGTAATATTGTTGACTTTTCCTACAGATTATACAAACAACAAATACAATAACAATAGTTACAATACATTACAAGGTGACCACAAATCATCACAAATGATGAAAATTATTGGACCTACCAGTGAAGGGAATTTATGTATTACCTTTTATTTGCAGGACAGAATCCTTGCAACTGAAGATGTACACAGACTGTTTGGGATCACAATCATCAATTACCAGGTTCTTTTTTCCAATCTGGTTCTCTACCACCCATCTGCCATGTCAAAATATTTCAATCCGCTGTAATGTGAGATTACTCAGATAATTGATGAACTAAAGAAAACCCAATTTTATTCTGGAAAAAAAGAAACTTCTAAAACAGACCAGATCATCAAGAACAATTCTGCATTTACCAAAGGTTTGACAAATGAAACTTTATCCATTTCCACTGTATAACACAATTCAAAAAACCAGACATTATAAAAAAACTACTACTCTCTTCCACCCCTTTACATTCTCCTCCTAGGCAGCACTGCTGTTACCTGCCTAGGTATACTCTTCCGGGGCATTTACTTTGCTCAAGCTCTCTGCCATCTCCTTCACAGCCATCTATCACTATGGTCATACATGGGTAGATAGGCACGGTATATACCTGTTCAACTGCCAACCAATTCATGCTTAAACTCATAACAGGTTTACTTTTGTGTCCATTATCCTCATTAGCGGCAAGATATTGGATACGTGCATACCCTCGTCCTCCATTCACATGTACCTGCTTCAATAAATATATATAATTGTATTAATTACTTATCTGAAGCGTTAAAAGATTTCATTTCTAGTCCAGCATGTTGCTGCTACATTTTGTACTCATCATCATCATCATCTAAGCCTCAGTTGCAACCGTGTTGGATCGGCGACGTTCATCCTTCAGTTCCATTCAGCACTGTTTTTTATCATAATCTCATTTATTGTGTAAAGGTTATAGATATCTCCTTGTAAGCTCTCCCCAAGTTAATTTAGGCCTACCTCTACCACTTTAACTCTGTGAACAATATATTGGGAGAAGGAGATAACCTAACCGATGGCTGCTCTTGTGACTTTTATACATATAGGAAATCAGTAATTTATACAATTGCATGTAGTCTTTTATTTACATATACAAGAAGGTCCTTTGTTCACTATATTAACATCACCCCCTCAAGCTGGAGCATGTATGTCATATGCTCCCAAATCGTTATATAAGAACTGAAGGTGACATCCATTCAGGGAGTAAGTGAATAAATCAGCTAACTGATCTTCAGAACTGACTACTGTCAACTGGATTCTTAGTTATCAAGGCGCCCGCCTATGTGACGCCTAGGCACCCTAGGCACTAGGCAAGGCGCCTCAAACTAGGCGCCCAGCCTATTAAGTGGGCGTCTAAGGCCTTTTAGGCCCAAATAAGCTATTTAAAGGCTAAATTAGCAAGAATCGAGTCTAGATTTGGTCAAACTAGATCACCTTGAGTAATTTTGTGGTTCAAATAGGTCTGATTTAGACCAAATTACGTCAAATTTTGACAAATTAGGTCTGATCTGGGGGGAAACAGGTCCGATTTGGGGAAATGAGGTCTGATTTGGGCCGAATTGGTAAGTCCTCATAGTGTTGTTTGTTAAAAAAATTCTACTTCTTCATATGTTTGTTGTTCTTGCTTCTTTTCCTTTTCTTTTTTTATCCCTTCTCTTGAATCCTATTGCTGCTGCATTTTTGAAGTGAGTTATTCCTCCTATATTCCCTCCTACTACTATGTGAGTATGTGCATATGTCTTATTTCGAATTTGTCTTATATCTCCTTCTACTAAATCTACTACTACTATTTGCATATATTCGTTCTTCTTTGTATGATTTCTTCCTCCTAAATCGCCTCTCCCAGCTACTGTTGTTTGCATGTTTTCATTTATTTTCACTGAACTATTCTTCCTTCCTCTATATTTTCAATTTAGAACCTGCTACTGTTGTTGTTTATTTTATTTTGTTGAATTCTTTCTCTTCTTTCAATCTCCTTTTACTACCCTTGTGTTTGTCTTATTTCTGACTTCATCCTGCACAACTCTTACCATTTGTAGATTTTTTCTCATCCCATTTTCTCTCTCCAATTCCTACTTATCTTCCTCTTTATTAGTATATACACTTTACTGCTTTTCTTTACTTAGTGTATTTTACTTATCGTCTTTTCTTTTTTACTCTTTATCCCATATTGGTTATCTCTAAATCATGTACACTCTCTTGTCTTATAAAAGAGAGCCCAATGTATTCTTTTTAATCATCCAATAATAAGCAATCTTGTTGCCGATTTCTAGATGGTATCAGAGCGGACCGATCCACCTTAAACCTAATCCCTCCATCACCCCAACCCTAGCCGCCATCTTCTCCACCAACCCTAGCCGCCGCCACCTCCCCTTCATTTTTTTCCGCCGCTGCTACAGTGACGCTACAGTGCTGCCGCACTGCCCGCCGCCCTCCCCGCCTCCTCCACGCGCCTCCGGCTGCCCCTCTTCTCCTCCTCATCCCTTCTCCTTCTTCCCATCTTCCACCTACACCCTCTCCACCCTCCATTCACCGCTGCCTACCCCTCCATCTCCTCCACGCCGCTGACAGCAACTGTTGTCCTCCCTGCCGCTGCACCATCAACCCTCACCGCCATCTCCTAGACCCTCCTCCACCCCTCCAATCTCTCCACCAACCTCCTATCTCCTAGCTACTCTCATCCTTGTGGCCTAATCTACCACAGGTCTCTCTTTCTTGCTCCGTTTCGCTTTCCGAAACTCTCCGGACAGCCTTGGCGTTTTCCAGTTCTGGCACGTTGACGGCGTAAAAGGCTTCTCCTTCTCTATCTGCCTGTGCCTCATGGTGGAGTGATTAATCCTCCATGTTGGCGTAGGTTTTTTTTCTCTATCTACTGCCCCTACGTGGGTTTTTCTAAGATCCATGTGTGGATCTTCTGCCCTCTACTACTAGTCCATGCACTGGACTTTTGCTGACTGTAAGCGGAAGAGAGAATGGAGCGTTGTTGCACACTGGCAACGTGAGAGACCCAATAGGGTTCTCCTCTCTATTTATAGTAAAGGGAAAATTACATGTAGGTACAGCAGTAATATGAATTATGAAATAAACACAAAGTAAAGATATATTAACACTCCCCCTCAAGCTGGAGTGTACACATTGTGGATGCCCAGCTTGCCGCATAAATTCTGGAACACTGCTGGACCTAATGGCTTTGTCAAGATATCAGCTAGTTGATCTTCAGACTTGACATATGGCGTCACAACATTGCCATTCTTTATCTGATCTCTGATGAAATGACAGTCAACTTCTATATGCTTTGTGCGCTCATGAAAGACAGGATTTCTGGCAATATGTATAGCAGATTGATTGTCACACTTGAGAATCATGGGAGTTTGAATCAAAATCTTCAGCTCAGATAAGACAGATTTGATCCATTGTAGTTCACAGCATGCATGTGCCATAGCACGGTACTCAGCCTCAGTACTAGACCGTGCT
Source organism: Alisma plantago-aquatica (assembly GCA_963693085.1). Classification (NCBI taxonomy): domain Eukaryota; kingdom Viridiplantae; phylum Streptophyta; class Magnoliopsida; order Alismatales; family Alismataceae; genus Alisma; species Alisma plantago-aquatica. The sequence continues at coordinate 1,512,254,332 of OY856410.1, read as the reverse complement.
ACCACCTGTTGTTTCTTGCTTTTCCAAGTAATCAGATGATCACCAAGAAAGGTGCAGTAGCCAGATGTGGATCTTCTATCAACTTGATTACCAGCCCAATCTGCATCTGCATAACCTGTGAGAGTCAAAGAAGATAGAGGACTCTTTGGTTTATAATAAGTGATCCCCTTTCCAGGAGCACTTTTCAGATATCTCAGAATCCTGCATACAGCTGTCCAATGTGACTGTCGTGGTGTGCACATATGTTGACTTACTACTCCAACAGCAAAAGAAATATCAGGTCTTGTGACAGTTAGGTAAATCAACTTCCCAACTATTCTCCTGTAATGACCTGGATCTGAATATGCAGTATCATCGTCCACCTCCTTGATGTGATAATCCATAGGAGTGGATACGGGCTTAGAATCAGTCATACCCGTTTCCTGTAGCAAGTCAAGCACATACTTCCTCTGGGAGAGATTTATACCTGCATGGGATCTAAGAACCTCAATCCCTAGAAAGTATCTCAGCTTCCCCAGGTCCTTCGTGTGAAAGTGTTGTTGTAGTCCTTCCTTCACACGTGATATGCCTGTAGAATCGCTGCCAGTAATCACAATATCATCAACATAGACAACAATAATAATGGACCCACCAGAAGAATTTGAATAAAACAGAGAGTGATCAGTCATGGAACGAGAGAAGCCCATCTGTAAAACAACAGCACTGAACTTGTCAAACCAAGCTCGAGGAGATTGCTTTAGCCCATAAATAGCCTTCTTCAATTTGCAGACTTTCTGACACTCCCCCTGAGCAACAAAACCTGGTGGTTGCTCCATGTACACCTCTTCTTGAAGATCTCCATGAAGAAAGGCATTCTTGACATCCAGCTGGAAAAGAGGCCAATCAAAGGTAGTAGCTAGAGATATAAGGATCCGCACAGAATTGAGACGAGCAACTGGAGAAAAAGTCTCAAAGAAGTCCACTCCATATGTCTGTGTGTAGCCTTTTGCTACCAATCTGGCCTTCAACCGCTCAATCGATCCATCAGGGTTGTGTTTGACTGTAAAGACCCATCTACAGCCCACAACTTTCTTTCCCGCAGGTAAAGTAACAAGATCCCATGTGCCATTGTCATTCAGAGCAGAGATTTCCACCTGCATTGCCTGCTGCCAGCCACTGTCCTTCAGAGCCTCGAAGTGGTTTCTTGGTATCTTAATGGAGTCCATCCCAACAGCAAATGCACGAGCCTGTGTAGATAAGTGCGACAAACAGCATACATTTGATATGGGATGACGAATAGTACATGAACGTATACCTTTCCGGACAGCAATAGGAAGATCAAGGTCAGAAGTCGCTGCAGGAATCTCTTGAGTAGAAGATGGCGAAGGAGGCTCATGGACTTGTGCCGCTACCTCATCTGGATCCTGTCTACCTCGCCTGTGATAAACCTGGTTATAGGGTTGAATGGTAGGTGGATCATGCGGTATGTCCTCAACAATGATAGGTGGCACTCCCTCACTTGGAATTGCGGGTGGCACTCCCTCACTCAATTGCTCCCCCTTGCTCATAGAATTTGCAAAATATGGACTGGTTTCATGAAAGGTGACATCCTTAGAAACAAACATACGACGCAAACTCGGGCAATAACACTTGTAACCTTTACTCGTACCAGAGTAGCCAAGAAACAAGGTTTTCAAGGACCTAGGAGAGAGTTTGTCTTGTTTGGGATCAAAGTTATGAACGAAGGATGTACAACCAAAAACCCGAAGCGGAACATGAAACGGTTTATCCATGGGGCGTAAGACAGAGAAGGGAGTGCGTCCATGCAAAACAGAAGAGGGCTTCCGATTAATCAAAAAACAGGCAGTGAGAAGGGCTTCAGACCAGAAACGTTTAGGCACATTAGATTCAAACATGATAGACCTAGTAATGTCCAAAAGATGGCGATTCTTTCTCTCAGCAACGCCATTCTGCATAGGAGTGTGAAGGCAAGAGGTGTGATGAATCATACCAACCGAACTGCAAAACTCATTCATCGCTTTCTGAACATACTCAAGGGCATTATCAGATTGAAAAATTTTGATATTGCAGTTAAATTGAACCTGAATTTGTTTATGAAAATGTTTGATAATGGAAAACACAGATTCACGACTTTTTAAAAGATAAATCCATGTCATGCGAGAGTAATCGTCCACAAAGGAAATGAAATAGCTAAAACCATTATAACTCTGGTTTTTAACAGGACCCCATACATCACTATGGACTAACTCAAACGGACTATAAGCCCGATTATTGACACGAACAGGATAAGATAACCGATGATGTTTGCCCAACTGACAGGACTGACACTCTAGAGAGGACACATGAGCTAGATCTGGTTCCAACTTCTTCAAGCTTTCTAAGGAAGGATGTCCATATCTGCAATGCCACAGCAAGGGGGAACCACTCAGCATGGCGGAGGAAACTGGAGCAGGAGGTGGATGGCGAGGTAGATAATCACCAGGAAAGAGGTAGAGATCACCTTTCCTAGGCCCCCCACCAATCATCTTTAAACTCTTGAGATCCTGTAAAACAAAGCAAGAGGGCCCGAATGTTACTGTGCATTTTACAGTGTCAATCAACTTGGCAACAGAAAGCAAATTGAATGGAAATTCAGGTACAAAATGAACAGATTTCAAATCAATATCTGGTGTAAGAGACACAGAACCACTAGCTACCACCTTCCTCACAGAACCATCTGCCAAAGTAACAGATGGGTGAGGAATATATGAGTCAAGTGTGCGGAGCAATCGCCTCATACCAGTCATGTGCTGGGAGGCACCAGAGTCAACCACCCAGGGAGTTGCGGATCCAGAAGCCATAAAAGATGTAGCCTGATTACCCGCTGTAGATGCAAGATTTGCTGTAGAAGCAGATGAGGCGCCCATACTCCAATGTTGAGTTGCCTGAATAAACCTGTCATACTCCTCCTGAGTGAGTGTGATGCCAGAAGAACTCGAGCTCGCAGTAGTAGAGTCTGAAGTAGCACAATTGGCAGCTCCAACAGGTGGGGCGGCAGGTCGCCCATGTTTCTTCCAGCATTTCTCGACAGTATGTCCAGGTTTGTCACAAAAAGTGCATCGAGGACGAGTCCCACGTCCTCTGCCCAAGCCAGGTCTGTCAGCTGGTGTAGGTGCAGGTCGTCCTCCACGAACGGCTGCAGCAATGGAGGCATGAGAATCTCCAGAAGGAACAACAGGAGTAGGATCCACTGACTCAAAGGTGGACTGCTGAATCCTAGAGAAAGCTTCTGCAAGGCTCGGCAATTTATCGGACGCAAGTATCACACTTCTGGCTGAACCAAATGAGGAGCTAAGGCCAGATAAAAATTTAGCAGTGACAAGATCATCTCTATCTTTAATCTGCTCAGCAACTCTCACTGGATGATAGTAGCTCAACTCCTGGGAGATAGCTTGAATCACACCGAAATACTCTTCAAGGGATCTATCACCTTGTTTCTCTGCAAACAGACGATCATAGATCATAAACTGGCGAAGAGCATTCTTCTCCTGAGCATAGTGCTGCTTAACGTCATCCCAAATCTCCTTAGCAGTGGAGTAGAACATGAACCTAGAAGCAATAGAAGGTTCCATGCTACCCCAAAGCCAAGTCTTCACTAGGCTGTCAAGACGTTTCCATTCAGCATAGTCTTTGTCAGTGCTAGTGAGAGGTGCAGAATCAACAAACTTTGCCCGATCGCGCGATTCCAAGACAGTATGAACCGCATTCATCCATAGCAAGAAGTTCTTCCCATTGAGCTTGATAGGAATAGGCGAGACCTCATAATAGGTCTTGTTCTCCATGATGTAACAGGGATAGGTGTGACGGAGTGATACACGTCACAAAGAAGGCTGAGTGGACGGATAGATACGCGTCCCGTGACGGAGAGATACACGTCACAACAGAAAACTAGAAAGAGGATGCGTTACTGACGCATCGACAGCCTTCAAATGAGAGGTTCCTAATCACACATGAAGGAGATGTGATTAGGAAAGCACTGTGGAAGAGACGAGACCTCCGGGTAGGGCTTTAGAAGGCCGTTGGATCAACCGGAGATCCCCAAGCAGCAGGGTCGGAGCCCGAAAAAGAGACCGAAAGGTGCTGAAAAAGTGCCCGGAGACGTAGACGGAGCCTTTAGATCTTTGCGGCTGGACCTACGGCAGCATGAGATGGACTACCGAGCGATGGACGGGGGTGGGAACCCTCCCTTAGGCGGCTAGCAGCAGCGCCGCAGGGAGGCTCCGCGCTCCTGCCGCGCGCCGGCGGCAAGAAGCAGCAGCCGCTGCTGCGGGCGGCGGCGGCCGGCGGCTGGAAGGGGACCGGCGGCGGCCGGCGGAGAGGGAGAAGAGAGAGGCGGGAGGGGAGGGACGGCGCCGAAGGAGAACGGGCGGGAGGGAGACTGCGGCGCTGGAGCGCTAACCTGCTCTGATACCATATTAGATTGTGTCGTATTCAACCCAAAACCAATTGGCAATGGGTGAAGGGACCACACACCTTATAAGCCCATGACCTTTCCCAGAGCTCAGCGGTGTGGGACAATTCTAACATCCCCCCTCAAGTGCAGCCACTTTTGTGTGCTTGCACTTGTTCTTTTTTTTTTAGATAGGGTGTGGTCCTCACACTTGTCTCGTGGGGTCCGCTCTGATACCATGTAAGCGGAAGAGAGAATGGAGCGTTGTTGCACACTGGCAACGTGAGAGACCCAATAGGGTTCTCCTCTCTATTTATAGTAAAGGGAAAATTACATGTAGGTACAGCAGTAATATGAATTATGAAATAAACACAAAGTAAAGATATATTAACACTGACTTCTGCTGCCCTCTGCGCCTGTGCTTCTACCTCTATCTCCATCTTCCGATGGCGACTCCTGATCTTCCACGGACTTTGTGTGTTACCACTGTGAAGTCGGATAACTCCAACTATCACCTCTGGGCGGCTTCCTTTGAGCTCTATGTTAAAGCACAAGAGCACTACTCTCATCTATCTACCAAGGGACTGACGGTCCCCGATGCTGAGGCTGATGAAAAGACGAGGCAGGCCTACAATCTCTGGTCCAAAGAGGACTACGGTGTTATGACAAGGATGGTCAACAGCGTCGAGCCAAAGATCAGCCAGTCTCTCTTCGCCTCCAGACTGCAAAGGAGATGTGGGATCAACTTTCCCAAGTCTACTCTCATCAGCAAAATCCCAAGAAGATTTTTGAAATCTTCAAGCAACTGGCCAAACAGGAATTTACTACCATGGACTCTATTGAGGACTACTACAATAGTTGTTGTGCTCTCTGGGATGAATTCCAGGTGTATCATCCTCATTCTGCCGACATCGCTGAAGTTCAACGTCAACGGAATGAACTTATGCTTGTTCAGTTCCTCGCTGGTCTACCTTCTTCCTTCGCTGGAGTTGTTGATCAGATCCTATCCAGTGATCCTCTTCCCACCCTGCGAGATGTTTTGAAAAGGGTTCAACGTCTGCCATCTGTTTCGCAGCATCTTCCTGACACTTCCGATGGAGCAGCCCTCGTTGTTCGTACTGGAAACTCCTTCCGAGGCCGCGGTCGTGGCCAGGGTCGCAGACGTGGACGATCAACTGCACCTGGATGTGGCTCTGGCGCTGAATCTACTGAACCTCATTTTTGCATCTTCTGCAAGCGGACAAACCACAATGAAGACCGTTGCTGGATCAAGCATGGCAAGCCCGCCTGGGCAAACCAAGTCACGAAGAATCAGCCTGAGACTGCTACTACCTTTGCTCCGCCTTCTACTGATTGGATACGGTCCGAATTTGAGAAACTTCTCCATGCTCGTCTTACTTCTTCTGCTGACGTCTCTACTGATGGTAGCACTGCCCTCCCGACACAGTCTAGTAACAATTTGTGGGTGATTGATTCTGGTGCGACATCTCATATTTCTAGCAATCCTGCTTTATTTTCTAAACTGCAAACTACTTCTATTATACCTCCTGTTACACTGACTGATGGCTCTAAGACAAATGTTACTGGAATTGGTGATATATGTACCACTGGTTGCCTGCCTCTACGGTCTACTCTTTATGTTCCTAAGTTTCCTATTAACCTGCTATCTGTCAATAGAACTGTGAAAAGTCTTTGTTGCTCGATTACGTTTGATCCGGATGGTGTTATTTTTCAGGATCTGCGCACGAGGACGACGATTGGTTCGGGCCATGACAGACCAGACGGGCTATACTACCTGGGCGTTCCGAAGACCGCAGCATACTTGACATCTTCTGTGACGGGCATCCAGTAGCACTATCGATTAGGACATCCTTCTGCAGCGAAGCTGAAACAGTTATTACCTGATGTATTAGATTTTGTTTTTCATTGTGAGACTTGCCAACTGGGCAAACAGACTCGAGCATCTTTTTCCAAAAAATCATGTATTAGCTCTAAACAGCCATTTGACATTATTCATGCTGATGTTTGGGGACCCTGTTCTGTGCCGAGTACTTTTGGATTTTGATATTTTCTGAGTTTTAATGATGACTTTTTCTAGAACCACCTGGTTGTTTTTGCTCAAAGACAGGTCTACTATTCTTGACAATATCACTGCTTTCTTTGCTGAGATTCGAACCCAATTTGCTAAACCCATTAAAATTTTTCAAACTGATAATGCCTTAGAATTTGTGCAAGCCTCAGTTAGCCTCCTTTGTCGAAAATAGGGTACCATACACCAAACCTGGGAAGCACGGATACGGATACGTATCAGATACGGGTACGGGTACGAGTACGGGGATACGGCAATTTTCGAAAATATAGGATACGGGTACGTCATGGATACGGCAATTTTTTTATATTTATTTAATATTTTAAAAAATAACCAATATATTTATTTAAAAATAGATGAAGACAATCAAATTTCATTCAAAAATCACAATATTTCTAAAGAAAATGGAAACCAATACCATAATATCAAGCAATGATTTAAAAAGGGGTCTTTCATTCATATTAATGTGAGACAAGTTACAAAAAGACATAGATAATATCATATTCTAAACCTTTCACATTTCATGTATCATGTAATGTTGTGTTGTAAAGTGAGTTGTGTCATCTGTGATACCAAACTATCTTCTCTCAGGGTATAGCTAGCTACTATGAAGCATGGATATAGATATAGAAATGGATACGGGTACGGGTGCGGTACAGGGATATGACAATTTTCAAAAAAATATAAGATACGGGTACAACATGGATACAACCTTTTTTAATGTTTATTTAAAAGTTTAACAAACAATACCAATTTCATTCTCAAATCACAATACAATAGGGGGAGTCTAGAGTTGGAAGTCACATGGTTTTGGGATTTTGAGGGATCACACGAGTGGGGTGCTCTCTTGGCTACTAAATGGGTTAGTTGTATCCTGGCTGCATTGAGGTCATATCCTGCTAATAAAAAAAGGAATACGACTTAAGAAGTATTTGGTATGTATTAAAGAGTATCTAGGGAGTATTAGCATCAAATATGTATTAAGTACTGGTAGGACACCTATTTTGGAGTATTGGTGCTTCATAGGGGGAGACATAAGGATGGGGATGCAATGATTATCTTCAAAGGAGATGAAATAGATATTGTCTAGATAGAAATCCAGAATAAATCACAATGGATTTAGTCACCAAAACAAGAGGCATGTTAACCCTTAAATCAACGTGCTTAAAACTTGCACCTTAGCAGGGAAAGCATCCGGAAGTACCATGTAAAGGTGAATGAATTGGTTTGCAATAAAGAACAAACAAAAATCCAAATTACATATTGAAGTTCTTTAAAAAGTGAAATCCCAAAAAACAAAGGAGATACAAACAATAAAGAGAAGAAGGAAGATTGGCATTTAGCAAGAGGAATGGTGACTAACCCTGAACTACTTTAAGGAAGCAACTATGACAGCCTTGTTGTAAGCTACTACTTAACAAAGAGGGTTGAGACATGTGTTGGTGTCAAATGCTAATCAAACAATGTCATGTCCAGATTTTTTTTTCTAGTTTTAACCGACTGGATACGGCATGGATACGGCAGGATACGGATTAGGAGTATCCGATACGTATCTAGGAGTATCCACGGAGTATTGGTATCCAATACGTATCGGATACGGGTACGGCACCTGTTTTGGAGTATCCGTGCTTCATAGCACCAAACTTCCTGTGCTTACATGCCACAACAAAACGGAGTCGTTGAACGCAAAAACCGCCACCTTCTTGAAGTTGCCTGCATTTTACTGTTTCATTATCATGTTCCCCAGCATTTTTGGCCTGAGGCTATCTCTACTGCTTGTTACCTAATTAACTGAATGCCCTCTTATGTGCTTGGAAATCAAGTTCCATATCAGATTCTGTTTCCGGATGCGCCCCTTTTTTCTGTGCCTCTGCGTATCTTTGGGAGCACTTGCTTTGTCAAAAACCTTCGTCCCAATCTAACCAAACTTGATCCTAGAGCAACTAAGTGTGTCTTCCTAGGGTACTCGCGCACTCAGAAAAGGTACCACTGCTATGATCCTGTGTCAAAGAAATGGTTTGTATCTGCTGATGTTGTTTTCTTTGAGCATATGCCATTTTACTCGTCTGTCGGGTCGGCTCTTTCTTCGGACTTATTACTGGACACACCTTTACCTATCATGGATGATACTGCGGATATTACTGATACTGCCGATACTGCTTCTCCTAATGAAAAGTCGCCTCTAAAAGTATATCAAAGAAGACAGAAGACAGCAACTCCCTCTATGGCCCCTCCAACGTCTTCATCCTCCGTGCCAGATCAAACACCACCGCAGATATTCTCTGATATTGATGTTCCTATCAGCTTGAGGAAAGGAACTAGAACTTGCACTAAACATCCAATCGAAAACTTCTGTACTACTGATCATCTGGAGACTAATTTTACAAATTTTACTGCTGCTCTTTCTGCTATATCTATTCCTAAAAATGCTTCTCAGGCTCTTAAACATCCTGCTTGGCGACAAGCTATGGAAGCTGAAATGCAGGCTCTTACTAAATGCAACACCTGGCAACTGGTTGATCCTCCTGTAAATTGTTCTCCAGTTGGTTGTTGCTGGGTATTTACTGTCAAATATCAACCGGATGGCATGGTTGAACGGCTGAAGGCGAGACTTGTTGTGAAAGGCTACACACAAACTTACGGGGTCGATTACTTTGAGACCTTTTCTCCTGTGGCTCGGCTGAACTCTGTACGGATTCTTATTTCTGTTGCTATTAATTATGATTGGCCCTTGTATCAACTTGATGTAAAGAATGCTTTTTTGTATGGGGACCTACATGAGGAGGTCAACATGGAACAACCCCCGGGATTTGTGCTTCAGGGGGAGTCCTCTAAGGTCTGCAGGCTGAGGAAGGCCATTTATGGTTTGAAACAGAGTCCACGTGCTTGGTTTGATAAGCTAAGTACGATTTTTCAGAAATTTTCTTTTAAACGCTCCCAGTCAGATCACTCTGTTTTTGTCAAAAATACTACCGCTGGCATTGTTATCCTTATTGTATATGTTGATGACATCATTCTCTCAGGGAGTGATCCTGCAAGCATTCAAGCTACCAAGTGCTATCTGGAGAAACACTTTGTTACCAAAGACCTTGGCTCTCTGCGATATTTTCTTGGCATTGAAGTTTCTCGGTCCTCTTCTGGTCTTTGTCTGTCTCAACGCAAATATGTTCTGGATCTGCTTTCTGAAACTGGACTTCTAGGTGCTAAGCCTACTAGCACACCTCTGGATCCAAATACTGACTGGGATGATGAGAACTCTCCTGTCTATCCCGACCATCATCAGTATCGACGAATGGTTGGTAAGCTTATTTATCTGACTGTTACACGAGTTGATATTACTTCTGTTGTCGGGCTTGTTAGTAAATATCTGGATAAACCCCGGCAATGTCACTGGGACGTTGTTTGCCACATTCTTAAATATTTGAAAAGCTCTCCTAGGAAAGGCCTGCTATATAAGAAACATGGTCACTGTAAACTCCTTGGTTATTCTGATTCTGACTATGCTGGGAGCAAGCTTGACCGACGCTCCACTTCTGGCTACTGTACATTTGTGGGAGGAAACCTTGTTACTTGGCAAAGCAAGGAACAGACTGTGGTTGCTCGCTCAAGTGCTGAAGCTGAATATCGTGCCATGGCGCATACTACTTGTGAGCTATTCTGGATTCGGAGCCTGCTGAAGGATTTTGGTGTTTCTGACTCCTCTCCTATTCCGATGTATTGTGATAACAAAGCTGCTACGTTTATTGCCAGTAATCCCACTTTTCATGAGCGAACTAAACACATTGATGTAGACTGCCATTTTGTTCGCGAAGCTGTCTTATCTGGCCAGATATCCACTCCCTACATCCCTACTTCTGATCAGGTGGCTGACATCTTCACAAAGATTCTTCCAAAGACAAGATTTTCTACTATGACATCCAAGCTGGGCACGATTGACATCTACGCTCCAGCTTGAGGGGGAGTATTAGTATATACACTTTACTACTTTTCTTTACTTAGTGTATTTTACTTATCGTCTTTTCTGTTTTACTCTTTATCCCATATTGGTTATCTCTAAATCATGTATACTCTCTTGTCTTATAAAAGAGAGCCCAATGTATTCTTTTTAATCATCCAATAATAAGCAATCTTGTTGCCGACTTCTAGACTCTTACTGTTATCTCTTTTTCTTCATTAATGTTCTTGCCCCTGATTTTCCTATAGTTATCAATTCAAATTAGACTTACAATAACACTTAATCAATAAAAAATACATTATCATCTATAGTATCACGTGTACAAACATTTAAATATGTAACTGGAAGAAAAAAAAAAGTAAAAAAGAAACGCCCAGGAAAGCCTACGCGGGCTAGGCACCCCTTAGCCTAAAACCACCGCGTAGATGCCTTGACAACCATGATTGGATTAGACCCTCCTGTTTCCTTTCTCTGCATATGACCCGTCAACTTCTATATGCTTTGTTCTTTTCATGAAAGACGGGATTTTGGGCAATGTGGGCAGCAACATCATTGCTATACTTCAACTCCATGGGACTACTATGAGCAAAACCCAACTCCTCTAATAGACTTCTGAACCATAATAGCTCACAAGTGGTTTAAGTCATAGCTTTATACTCTTATCCAGCATTGGATTTAGCAACAACTACCTGCTTCGTACTTCTCCAAGACAACTGATTACCTCTCACAAAGACACAATAGCCAAAAATAGACCGTTTGTCAATACTAGATCATGTCCAATCTGCATCTAAAACTGTGAGCTCTCATGTGGTTATGATTTTGGTAAAATACTAATTTCCCAGGAGACTTCTATAAGTTTCTCAAAACATGCATAATAGTTCCCGGTGACCCATATATGGCTTCTCCTTGAATTAACTAACATTGTGGCAAAGGCAATGTCAGGTTTGGTGACAGTCAAATAATTCAATTTCCCAACAAGTCTTCTATAATGCCAAGGGTCATCAAGTGGCTCTCCATGTTCCACAGACAAATGGACCCTAGGGTCCATTAGAGTCTCCGCTAGCTTAGGTCCAAGCGTACATGTCACTGTGAGAAGATCCTGAATACACTTCTGTTGTGAAGTGACAACTCCAGGCTTTGACTTGCCAACTTCAATCCCACAAAAACAACTCCAAGCTTTGACTTGGCAACTTCAATCCCACAAAAATATTTAAGATTTCCTAATGTCTTCGTTTGAAATTGATCTTGAAGAAAGTGCTTGAGTTGCTCAATATCTTGTCTATCATCACCACTGATTACAATATCACCAACATAAACTATTTAAAACATACATCCAGAACCACACCATCGGTAGAAAATAGAGTGGGCCATGATGCATCTGTGAAGACCAAAATGAGAATGAACACAATTGAATTTCCAAACCAACCAGAGGCAACTTCTTAAGACAAGAAAGGGAGTTGTGGAGTCGACAAACCATACTAGACTCCCCCTGAGTGACACATCCTGGTGGTTGCTCCATGTAGATCTCTTCATTCAATTCACATGCAAAAATGCATTCTTGATATCAAGTTGATGCAAAGTCCATGAATGTGTAGCTGCAAGAGATAGAAAGAGATGGATAACGACCATTTTAGCCTTAGGAGAGAATGTTTGTAAGTAGTCTTCACCAAAAATTAGTGTGAAGCCCTTGGCTACTAATCGTGCCTTGAGCCAATCAACAAAACCACCAGACCCAACCTTGACTGTGAATTTGCAACCAATTGTTGATTTCCCAGAGGGACAATGAACTAATGACCATGTATTGTTACTTTGGAGAGAAGACATCTCTTCCATCATTGCAGCACGTATTGAGGGTGATTCAATGCCTATGAAACTGAGGGTATAGAAACAAAAAACAAAGAGGATAGGAAGGCATAATATGATGGTCAAAAATGAGCATAACATATGTTAATATATTTCATATTTATTCTATTTTGTAATTTCGATATCATGCTGGACCTCTATGTAAATTATCCAGTTTCTCTTATTAATAAGAAGGGAGAAGGCATGTGGCCTCTCTCAACGTTGCATTGCACGTTGTATTGCGGCACCATATTTCACATGGTACCAGAGCAAGGTTCCTAACCTAACCCTACCCAGCCGTCACAACCCAGCGCCGCCGGCGGTCGCCAGCGTGAACAGTGACTCCGGCGAGTACGACGGAGTGAACAGTAATTCATGTGTGAGCAGAGCACGTCGTCGGCCCAAAGCGGGTGGAGCAGCCATCTCCCGGGCCAGGCGTTGTAGCCGTTGTCCCCCTTCTCTTCTATCTCCGGATCGTCGGGTTCGGTTGATCCAACGGATTTCTAAATCCCAAACCGGAGGGTCCGTCGGTACGTAAGAAATTCCTAATCACATCTCCTCCATGTGTGATTGGGGAATTTCAGTTGAGGGTTGTGGATGCGTCAGATACGCATCTGATCTTGTGACGTGACATCTCCCCGTCACACATATCTTCTTGTGACGTGTATCAATCCGTCACTCTTCTTCTCGTCAAATCATGGAGGACACTAAGGCATCTACCATCTACAGTGAGATGTCTCCTATCCCCTCCATCAAGCTGAACGGGAAGAATTATCTCTTATGGATGAATGTTGTCCATACTGTATTGGAGTTGTAAGAAGAAATGAAGGAGGAAGAAGATGGGAACACCAATCACATGTCGGCTGCTAGGTGCAGCAAACGTGAGTAGGGCTTGAGCCTACACACTTGTATTTATATATTAGGGTAAATACATGAGGTACAAAAAGAGAAAAAGCATAAAAAACAACATTTCATAAATAAAATAGGTCAGCCGCCGGTTTGCCGTTCCGCCACTGTGCCGGTGTCGATACCATCGACTTGTGTCGATGGTATCGACGGAGTATTCTCTTGCGCCTGAACCAATCTCGATACTATCGACATGTGTGTCGATAGTATCGACCTAGATGCAGCTGGCTTCAACATGAACCTGGACAGATCTCGATACTATCGACAGAGTGTCGATAGTATCGACCTAGATGCAGGTTGCTTCACACTCCCCCTCAAGCTGGAAAGTACACATCGTGGATGCCCAGCTTGCCACAGAGTTTCTGAAAAATTGCTGAACCCAAGGGCTTTGTCAGAATATCTGCTAGTTGATCTTCAGACCTAACATATGGAGTCACAATAGTGTCGTCTTTTATTTGATCACGAATAAAATGGCAATCAACCTCTATGTGTTTTGTACGCTCATGAAAAATAGGATTCCTGGCGATGTGCATGGCAGATTGATTGTCACACTTGAGCTCCATAGAAGGTAGAAGAGAAATTTGTAATTCAGATAAAACAGATTTGACCCATTTTAATTCACAGCATGCATGGGCCATAGCACGATACTCAGCTTTAGTGCTAGATCTAGCAACCACATGTTGCTTTTTACTTTTCCATGTGATAAGATGATCACCTAGAAAGGTACAATAGCCTGATGTAGATCTCCTATCAGTATGATCACCAGCCCAGTCAGCATCTGAATATCCTGTGAGAGACAGAGTAGATGGAGGTGCCTTTGGTCTAGAATATGTGATACCTTTACCGGGAGCACTTTTTAGATACCTCAGAATTCTGCAGACTGCTATCCAGTGTGATTGTTGCGGAGAATGCATATATTGGCTGACTACGCCCACAGCAAATGAAATATCCGGTCGGGTGACAGTTAGATATATCAACTTACCCACTATTCTCCTATAATATTCTGGATTTGGATACTCAACATCATCAACCGCCTCTTTGATGTGATAATCCATTGGAGTATTTACCGGTTTAGATTCAGCCATGCCTGTCTCCTGTAACAAATCAAGGACATACTTTCTCTGAGATAAATTGACACCTGCATGAGATCTAAGCACTTCAATGCCTAGAAAGTATCTTAGTTTGCCCTGATCCTTTGTATGGAAATGTTTTTGCAAACCCTCTTTGACACGAAATATTCCCATGGTGTCACTGTCAGTAATCACTAAGTCATCAACGTATACCAGAAGAATAATGGATCCACGGGAAGAGCTGGAGTAAAATAAGGAATGATCAGTCTTGGAGCGAGAAAAACCCATCTGAAGAATAACTTCACTGAACTTGTCAAACCAAGCTCTAGGTGACTGTTTCAGCCCATAAATAGCCTTTTTTAATTTGCATACTTTCTGACACTCCCCCTGAGCAACAAACCCAGGAGGTTGCTCCATATATACTTCTTCCTGTAGATCACCATGGAGAAATGCATTCTTTACATCCAGCTGAAATAATGGCCAATCAAAGGTAGTAGCAAGAGAAATAATGATCCGCACAGAATTCAGGCGAGCAACAGGAGAAAATGTTTCAAAGAAGTCAACACCATAGGTTTGGGTGTAGCCCTTTGCAACCAATCGGGCTTTCAACCTTTCAACTTATCCATCTGGATTGTGTTTAATAGTGAAAACCCATCTACAGCCTACTACTTTCTTTCCTGCAGGAAGATCAACCAGATCCCAAGTACCATTGTTCAAGAGAGCTGACATTTCAAGTTGCATTGCCTGTGTCCAGCCACTTTTCTTCATTGCATCAAAATGGTTTCTTGGTATAGACACAGAATCAATCCCAATAGCGAATGCACGGGCCTGCTTAGACAGATGAGACAGGCAACATACATTTGTAATAGGGTGTTTAATAGTACAGGACCTAGTACCTTTCCGAACAGCAATAGGAAGGTTGAGATCAGATGTCTCTGTCGGATTCTCTTGAGTAGAAGGTGATGATGAGGGCTCAGGGACTGGTGCCGCTACTTCTTCTGGATCCTGCCTGCCTCGCCTATGATATACATGTGCGTAATGCTCAATGGTAGGTCTATCTCCTGCTTGTTCATCCGGAATAGAAGTAAAATCCGGAATGATAGGTGGCACTCCCTCACTCTGCACTGATGGTGGCAGTCTCTCATTTTGTATTTTTGGTGGCTCTCCCTCTCTCAATTGCTCCCCCTTGCTAATAGCATTGGAGAAATATGGAGTGGTCTCATGGAAAGTGACGTCCCTAGACACAAACATGCGGCGAAGACTAGGACAGTAACACTTGTATCCTTTGCTCGTAGTAGAGTAACCCAGGAACAGTGTTTTAACGGACCTAGGAGACAGCTTGTCGGTCTTAGGGTCAAAGTTATGGACAAAGGAAGTGCAACCAAACACTCTAAGAGGAATAGGATAGGGAGAGTCCTTGGGACGCAAAACAGAAAAGGGAGTCTGTCCTTGAAGAACAGAGGAAGGTTGTCTATTGATCAAGAAACAAGCAGTTAAAAGAGCTTCAGACCAAAATTGCTTGGGCACATTAGATTGAAACATAATAGATCGAGCAATATCAAGAAGATGGCGATTCTTCCTCTCTGCCACCCCATTTTGCTGAGGGGTGTGAGGACAAGAAGTGCGGTGAATCATACCAACCGAGCTACAAAAATCAGACATAGCCTTTTGAACATACTCCAAGGCATTATCAGACTGAAGAATTTTTATATTGCAATCAAACTGGACTTTAATTTCAGTATGAAAATGTTTCACAATAGACAACACGGACTCTCTACTTTTAAGAAGGTAGATCCATGTCATGCGTGAGAAATCATCAACAAAAGATATAAAATAACGAAAACCATTATAACTTTGGTCTTTTACAGGACCCCACACATCAGTATGCACTAACTCAAAGGGACAAGAAGCCCGCTTATTGACCCGACTGGGATAGGATAACCTATGGTGCTTTCCCAGTTGACATGACTGACACTCTAAGGAGGATAATTGGGATAACTCTGGTTCCAACTTCCACAGGTTCTCCAAAGAAGGATGTCCATATCTGCAATGCCATAGTAAGGGGGAACCACTCAACAGGATGGATGGAGTAGGAGCAGGCATTTGGCGAGGTAGACTGTCACCGTTGAAAAGGTAGAGATCACCCTTCCTAGGCCCCCCACCAATCGTCTTCATACTCTTGAGATCCTGTAACATAAAACAAGAAGGTCCAAATATTACCCAACATTTTAAAGTGTCAATCAGTTTTCCAAAAGGTATATCAGGCACAAAGGAAGCAGACTCAAACAGTGATTGCTGGATTCTTGAATAAGCCTCCACAAGACTAGGTAGTTTATCAGTAGCCAAGATAACACTCTGAGCGGAGCTACAAGTCAAGTTAAGCCCAGATAAGAATTTGGCCGTAACAAGATCATCTCTGTCCTTTATCTGTTCTGCAACGGTCACAGGATGATAATAACTTAGCTCTTGAGAAAGAGCCTGAATAGCCCCAAAATACTCCTCAAGAGATCGGTCACCCTGTTTTTCAGCAAACAAACGATCATAAATCATAAACTGACGAAGAGCATTCTTCTCTTGAGAGTAATATTGCTTCACGGCGTCCCATATTTCCTTGGTCGTAGAGTAGAACATGAACCTTGCGGCGATTGCAGATTCCATACTATTCCACAGCCAAGTCTTCACAAGACTATCATGTCGCTTCCATTCAGCATACCCTTCGTCAGTAGATGCCTTGGGACCCGAGTCAACATGCCTTGCTCTGTCACGAGCCTCCAAGACGGTGTGGATGGCGTTCATCTCCGCTCTGATACCATGTAAGAAGAAATGAAGGAGGAAGAAGATGGGAACACCAATCACATGTCGGCTGCTAGGTGCAGCAAACGTGAGTAGGGCTTGAGCCTACACACTTGTATTTATATATTAGGGTAAATACATGAGGTACAAAAAGAGAAAAAGCATAAAAAACAACATTTCATAAATAAAATAGGTCAGCCGCCGGTTTGCCGTTCCGCCACTATGCCGGTGTCGATACCATCGACTTGTGTCGATGGTATCGACGGAGTATTCTCTTGCGCCTGAACCAATCTCGATACTATCGACATGTGTGTCAATAGTATCGACCTAGATGCAGCTGGCTTCAACATGAACCTGGACAGATCTCGATACTATCGACAGAGTGTCGATAGTATCGACCTAGATGCAGGTTGCTTCACAGGAGTCACGCGACAAGGCGAGACACGTTGATTCTGATCCTCCTGCACTTACTGACAAAGGCTATGCTGAATGGAAGCGTCATAACAGTCTGGTGAAGACCTGGTTGTGGGGGAGCATGGAACCTGGGATTGCCTCGAGGTTCATGTTCTACACTACCGCCAAAGAGATCTGGGATGCGGTGAAGAAACATTATTCTCAAGAGAAGAATGTGCTTCGTCAGTTCATGATATATGATCGCATGTTTGCAGAACGACAGGGACACAGACCTTTAGAAGAATACTTTGGAGTGATTCAAGGTATTGCACAAGAGCTGAGTTTCTACCATCCAGTAACTGTTCAGGAGCAAGTCAAAGATAGAGATGACTTGATTACAGCAAAATTCTTGTCTGGTTTGAGTTCTTCGTGCAGTTCAGCCCGCAGTGTTATCTTAGCTTCTGATAAACTTCCCAACTTGGAAGAGGCCTATTCAAGGATTTTACATGCAAATTTTGAAACTTGTTGATCCTACCGTAGTCTCGTCTCAGGGAGATTCTCATGCTTCTGTAGCTGCTACCAGTGTTTTAAAAAACGTCACGCTTAATCGCCACAAGGTGGTGGCCGATTAAAATGTGCCATAAGCGCTGCTTGAGTGAATTTGAGAAAAGCGGCCGCTTTTTGCCCGCTTAACCCGCTTTTTCCCGCCTTTTGCCCGCTTTTTTAAAAAAAACTGTTGTAAGCATATAACACTAAGTACATTATATGCCCCGATTAGTATTGACTATAATAAATCAAACTAGCATACATTAAATGTACTATGATATACCTAGTTCAAATTAAGAATGCATACTTTGTATGTAAGCTGTATGATATGGTACTTTTGTGATGTATCCAAGTATATTATAGGTAACTATTATCTAATTTAGAATGCATACTTTGATTAAATGTACTGCTGTAATGTATGACTATTTGATGATATAATATGTTTGTAAGCTAGCTATGATAGGTTTATTGTTTACTGTTTAGCTATGTCAACATGTGATACAAAATTGTTGTTGCATCTTGTATATACACTTATTATTTTACGTGTAGGGTGCTTTATCCATGACAAGTATATTATTTACTATATTATATAGATACAATCATTGTTGTATAGTTGTGTTATAAACTAAACTATTTGGGTGTTTTATATTCTCTTGTACAATTTTTAGATATGTATAAAAATTTCAAAAATATAGTATTTATATACATATGTATGTAATATTGCCTAAAAGTTTATAGGAATTGGAAATCCGCTTTTCTAAAAAGCGCCCGCTTAATCGCCCGCCTGGCGATTAATCGGCTACAAGGTCTCATCCGCACGCTTCCAGCTTCGCGCTTTTTAAAACCTTGGCTGCTGCAGTGAGAGGAGGACGGACATGTATGGGTTGAGGACGTTGAACTCGCCCTAAGTGCACTTTTTGTGACAAACCTGGACACACAGTTGAGAAATGCTGGAAGAAGCATGGTCGACCTGCTACACCACCTGTGGGAGCAGCAAACTATGCTACCACTACTAAGTCTACTGAGCCTCCTGCTTCGAGTTCTGGTCCTTCTGGCATCACACTCACCAAAGAGGAATATGATAGATTTATCCTGGTTACTCAGCATCTGAGCTTGGGATCATCATCTTCAGCCAACTTGGCGTCTACCACTTTATTGGCTTCTGGTTCTACTTTATCATGGGTCGTTGATTCTGGAGCGTCACAGCATATGACTGGTATGAGGAAACTTCTTCACTCCATTGACTCACATATCCCTCACAAATTTGTAACAATAGCAGACGGTTCAGTGAGGAGAGTGTTAGCCAGTGGATCTGTTTCTCTGACTCTTGGAATTGATCTTAAATCCGTACATTATGTGCCTGCTTTTCCTTTTAATCTTTTGTCTGTTGCTAAGTTGATTGATACTGTGAAATGTACGGAAACCTTTGGTCCTTCTTGTTTTGTGTTACAGGATCTCAAGAGTATGAGGACGATTGGTGGGGGGCCTAGGAAAGGTGATCTCTACCTTTTCCATGGTGACAGTTTGCCTCGCCAAGTTTCTGCTCCTGCTCTAGCTGTCTTGTTGAGTGGCTCTCCCTTACTGTGGCACTACAGATATGGACATCCTTCATTAGAGAGCCTGAGAAAGTTAGAACCAGAATTGTCTCAAGTATCGTCTTTAGAGTGTCAGTCCTGTCAAGTGGGGAAACATCATAAAATGTCTTATCCCGGTCGAGTCAATAAACGGGCGTCATGTCCTTTTGAGTTGGTCCATAGTGATGTTTGGGGTCCTGTAAAAGACCATAGTTATAATGGTTTTAGTTATTTTATCTCCTTTGTGGACGACTTTTCGCGTATGACTTGGATTTATTTGTTGAAAAGTCGGGAGTCTGTGCTATCTATTGTCAAACATTTTCATCAAGAAATTAAAGTTCAATTTGATTGCAATATTAAAATTCTTCAATCTGATAATGCTTTGGAGTATGTTCAAAATGCCATGGCTGATTTTTGTAGTTCTGTTGGGATGATACACCGTACATCATGTCCTCACACCCCTCAGTAGAATGGGGTAGCAGAGAGGAAAAATCGTCATCTTCTTGATATTACCAGGACAATCATGTTTCAATCTAATGTTCCTAAGCGGTTCTGGTCTAACGCTCTCTTTACTGCATGTTTTCTTATCAACAGGCAACCTTCTTCTGTGCTTCAAGGACGTACTCCTTTCTCTATCTTACGTCCCAAGGATCAACCCTTCCTTGTTCCTCTTAAAGTGTTTGGTTGTGCTTCTTATTAAGTGAATAAAACCAATACAATGTTTTCACTTTTATAAGACAAGAGAGTAGTACAACGTTTAGAGATAAGCAATATGGGATAAAGAAACAAGTGACTAAAAGACAAATAACCAAAATAAACTAAGTAAAAACTACAGTAAAGTGTATATACTAATACTCCCCCTCAAGCTGGAGCATAGATGTCAATCATGCCCAGCTTGTCAGTCATAGCAATGAATCTAGACTTCGGAAGTATTTTGGTTAAGATGCCAGCCACTTGATCTGAGGTATGTATGTAGGGCGTAGATATATGGCCAGATAAACAGCTTCTCGAACAAAGTGACAGTCAACCTCAATATGCTTTCTTAGTTCATGGGAGGTAGGATTACTGGCAATAAAGGTAGCAGCCTTGTTGTCACAGTATATAGGGATAGGAGTAGAATCAGAAATGCCAAAGTCTTTCAGCACGCTCCGTATCCAGAACAGTTCACATGTAGTATGCGCCATGGCGCGATATTCCGCTTCAGCACTCGAGCGAGCAACAACTGTTTGTTTCTTACTGCGTCAGGTAACCAGATTTCCACCTACAAAAGTACAATAGCCGGAGGTGGAGCGTCGATCGATCTTGCTCCCCGCATAGTCGATATCAGAATACCCAACAAGGTTACAATGACCATGTTTTTTATACAGCAGACCTTTGCCAGGGGAGCTCTTCAGATATTTGAGAATGTGACAGACTACATCCCAGTGACATTGTCGGGGTTTTTCAAGATATCTGCTAACAATTCCAACTGCATATGTGATATCAACACGAGTGACAGTAAGATAGATGAGTTTGCCAACCATGCGTCGATACTGATGGTGATCAAGATAAGCAGGAGAATTCTCATCATCCCAGTTGGTGTTTAGATCCAGAAGAGTACTAGCAGGCTTTGCACCAAGAAGACCTGTTTCATATAGAAGATTCAGAACATATTTACGTTGAGATAGGCACAATCCAAAGGCTGACTGAGAAACTTCAATCCCAAGAAGGTAGAGCAAGGTGCCTAAATCTTTGGTGACAAAATGTTTCTCCAGATAACGTTTAGTCGTCTGAATGCCAGCAAGATCACTCCCTGATAGAATGATGTCATCAACATATACAATCAGAATAACAATGACAGAAGTAGTATGTTTAACAAAGACAGAATGATCAGATTGGGAACGTCTAAAATGAAATTTATGAAGAATGGTACTCAGTTTATCAAACCAAGCACGGGGACTTTGTTTTAAGCCATAAATTGCTTTCCGCAAACGACAAACTTTGGAGGACTCCCCCTGAAGTACAAATCTGGGAGGTTGTTCCATATAGACTTCCACATGCTGATCTCCATATAGAAAAGCATTTTTCACATCAAGCTGAAATAAGGGCCAATCAGAATTAATTGCAACAGAAATAAGTATGCGAACTGAATTCAGTCGGGCCATAGGTGAAAAAGTCTCAAAATAGTCGACGTTGTAAGTCTGTGTGTAGCCCTTGGCAACAAGCCTAGCCTTGAGACGCTCAATCGTGCCATCTGGTTGATATTTAATAGTAAACACCCAGCAACATCCAACCGGAGAACAATCAGTGGGAGGATCAACCAACTCCCAAGTGTTACGATTAGTAAGAGCATGCATCTCAGCTTCCATGGTCTGACGCCAAGCTGGATGTTTAAGAGCCTCAGAAGCATTTTTAGGAATAGAAACAGCAGAAAGAGCAGCAGTAAAATTGGCAAAGTTAGTCCCCAGGTGAGCAGTAGTACAGAAATTCCCAATCGAATGTTTGGTACATGTTCTAGTTCCTTTCCTTAAACTGATAGGAATATCTAAGTCAGAGAATACCTGAGGTGATGACTGATCTGGCATTGAGGAAGAAGATTCTGGAGGGGCCATAGAGGGAGTTGTCGTCTTCGGTCTTCTTTGATAAACTTTCAGCTGAGGAGTAGCAGCAGCAAGAACAGTATCAAGGGAATCAAAATCATCAATCATTGGTAATGATGTCTCCATTAATAAATCTGACTTAAGGGTAGACCCAGCAGAAGAATAGAATGGCATGTGCTCGAAGAAAACAACATCAGCCGAGACCATCCATTTTTTTGAAACTGGATCATAACAGCGGTACCCTTTTTGAGTCCTAGAGTACCCTAAGAAGACACACTTGATGGCACAGGGATCAAGTTTGGTTAAACCAGGACGTAGGTTTTTAACAAAGCAAGTGCTCCCAAAAATACGAGGAATAGAAAATAAGGGCGCATCAGGGTATAAGATTTGATAAGGGATTTGATTCCCAAGAACTGAAGATGGCATGCGGTTAATGAGATAGCACGCAGTGGAAATAGCTTCAGGCCAAAAACACTAGGGAACATTATAGTGAACAAGTAAAGTACGAGCAATGTCAAGAAGGTGGCGATTCTTGCATTCGGCGACTCCATTTTGTTGCGGGGTGTAGGCACAGGAGGTTTGGTGAATAGTACCCAGTTTGCGACAAAAATTGTTGACCGAGGATTGCATGAATTCAAGAGCATTGTCAGTGCGAAAAAATCTATAGGTTTGCTAAACTGGGTACGTATTTCAGCAAAATAAGCAGTAATAGTCTCAAGAATATTAGATCTATCCTTTAGCAAGAAAATCCAGGTGGTCCTAGAGAAATCATCAATAAAGCTCAGAAAGTAACGGAATCCACATATACTCGAGACAGAACAAGGTCCCCAAACATCAGCATGTATAATATCAAACGGCTGTTTTGAACCAATACATAATTTCTTTGAAAAAGTTGCTCTAGTTTGCTTGCCCAATTGACAAGTTTCACAATGAAAAATAGAATCTGAAATATGAGGTAGTAAATGCTTTAATTTGCCTGCCGACGGGTGTCCCAACCGATAGTGCCACTGGATGCCAGTCACAGAAGATGTCAGATACGTCGCAGTCTTTGGAACATCCAAGTAATATAAACCATCTGGTCCCTCATGGCCCGAGCCAATCTTCGTCCTCGTGCGCAGATCCTGAAAGCCAACACCATCCGGGTCAAAAGTAATAGAGCACTGAAGGCTCTTCATAGTTCTATTGACAGATAACAGATTTATAGCGAACTTAGGAACATATAAAGCATAGCGCAGAGGCAGACATCCAGGAGTGCATATATCACCAAAACAAGTAACCGGTGTTTGAGAGCCATTAGCTAGAGTAACAGGAGGTATAACAGTAGTGTTATGTAACTGAGAAAATAATGTAGGATTGCCAGAAATATGAGATGTCGCACCCGAATCGATCACTCAAGTGTTTTTACCGGACTGAGTCAGAAGAGCAGTGCTACCATCAGTGGAGGCCTCGGTAGAGGAAGCAAGCCGTGCTTGTAGTAGTTTCTCAAACTCCGATCGGATCCAATCGGCAGATGGAGGTGCAGAAGTAGTGGCAGTGTCAGGTTGATCTGTGGTGACTTGATTCGCCCAGGCTGGCTTCCCATGCTTTATCCAGCAACGATCTTCATTGTGATTGGTATGCTTACAGAAGGTACAAAAGCGTTGTTCAGTAGTCTCAGCAGGAGAAGAGGAGCCACGTCCTGGTCCAAAAGAACGCCCGCGGCCACGTCCCCGACTACGGCCGCGTCCACGGGAGGAGTCACCAGTCCGAACAGCAAGGGTTGTTCCGTCAGAAGAGTCAGGTAGGTTTTGCAAAACGGAAGGAAGGCGTTGAACACGCTTCAGAACGTCTCTCAAGGTAGGAAGGGGATCACTAGAGAGGATCTGATCAACGACTCCTGTAAAAGATGAAGGCAGACCAACGAGGAACTAGACAAGTTGAAGCTTGTTCCTTTGACGCTGGATTTCTGTGATATCTGCAGACAGAGGATGGTAGACCTCAAACTCATCCCAGAGAGCACAGCAGTTGTTGTAGTAATCCTCCACGGAGTCAGTAGCAGAATACTCCTGTTTGGCCAGTAGCTTGAAGATTTCAAAAACCTTCTTCGGATTCTGCTGGTGAGAGTATATGTGGGAGAGCTGATCCCACATATCCTTGGCAGTCTTGAGGCGAAGGAGAGACTGGCTGATTTTAGGTTTCGCACTATTGACCATCCAGGTCATAACACCATAATCTTCCTTGGACCAGAGATCGTAGGCCTGTTTGGTCTTGTCATCAGCAGCAGCAGCAGGGATGGTCGGACTCTTGGTCGACATATGAGAGAAACGCCCTTGAGCCTTGACGTACAGTTCAAAGGAGGATGCTCAGAGATGATAGTTGGGGCCATCCAACTTGACGGTAGTGACGCACAGATTGCGAGGAAGGTCAGGAGTCGGCATCTGAGATGATAGAGATAGTCAGAATCAAGGGCGCAGATAGCAGCAGAGGTAGTACTCACTAGTCAGCAGCAGAAGTCCAACACATGGACTAGAAGTAGCATATAGAAGATCCAAGCATGGATCTCAGAAACCCTCGTAGGGGCAGCAGGAGAAGATAGAAACCTACGCCAACATGAAGGAACAATCACTCCACTATGTGCTTGATGGATTAAGCCATGGTAATGGAGTGGGTTAGGGTGTTGAAAGGTGGTGGAGGGTTGGCGGAGGGGTGGGTGGTGGTAGGAGTGGTGGTGGTGATGGCTGTGGGCGGCGGTAGGGTGGCTGTGGGCGGCGGCAGGGGGGCAGGTGTGGCGGCGGCGCAAGGGGGTTGGGGAGAGAGAGGAGGGAGAAGGGCGGCTAGGGTTGGGGGGGGATGAGAGGCGGCTAGGGTTTAGGGAGGATCGGTACGCTCTGATACCATCTAGAATAGAAAAGTATTGCTTCTTATTAAGTGAATAAAACCAATACAATGCTTTCTCTTTTATAAGACAAGAGAGTAGTACAGCGTTTAGAGATAAGCAATATGGGATAAAGAAACAAGTGACTAAAGACAAATAACCAAAATACACCAAGTAAAAACAACAGTAAAGTGTATATACTAATAGATCCTAAGGCTGATAAGTTATCTCCTAGGTCAATTAGGACTCTCTTTCTTGGGTACTCCAACACTAGCAAAGGGTACAAGTGTTATTGTCCAAGTCTTCGTCATATGTTTGTGTCTAGAGATGTGACTTTTCATGAATCCACTCCATATTTCTCTAGTGTTCCCAGTAAGGGGGAGCAATTGTATGAGAGAGTGCCACCATCAAATGCTAGTGAGAGAGTGCCACCACCACATCAGAGTGAGAGAGTGCCACCTATCATTCCTGACTATACTATCATTCAGGAAGAGCAGCTAGCAAATGGTCCACAAATTCAGCAATATTCACATGTTTATAGCAGACGAGGCAGACAAGATCCAGAGGAGGTAGCGACTCCAGTCTCTGAGCCCTCCCCATCTTCCTCTACTCGAGGGATCCCTGAAGAACCATCTGACCTTGATGTTCGCATTGTTGTTTGTAAAGGTACATGTTTCTGTACTATTCGGCATCCTATTACAAATGTATGTTGTTTGTCCAAGTTATCTCAGCAGGCTCGCTCTTTTGCTCTTGGGATTGATTATGTGGTCATTCCAAGAAATTATCTTGATGCTATGAAGGATATTGGCTGGAAACATGCTATGCATGTTGAGATGTCTGCTCTGTTACAGAACAACACCTGGGAACTTGTTGACTTACCTCCAGAGAAAAATGTTGTGGGATGCAGATGGGTATTTACAGTAAAACAAGATCCAGATGGTTCTGTGGAGAGATCGAAAGCTAGATTGGTTGCGAAGGGGTACACTCAAACATATGGGGTTGATTTCTTTGAGACCTTCCCACCAGTGGCTCGTTTGAATTCTGTGTGTATCCTTATTTCTTTGGCTACTACATTTGATTGGCCTCTATTTCAGCTCGATGTAAAGAATGCCTTCCTTCATGGTGATCTACAAGAGGAGGTATACATGGAGCAACTACCTGGTTTTATTGCTCAGGGGGAGTGTCAGAAGGTGTGTAGGTTGAAGAAAGCCATCTATGGATTGAAACAATCTCCTAGAGCTTGGTTTGACAAGTTCAGTGATGTTGTGCTAAAGATGGGTTTTTCTCGTTCTGTTACTGATCACTCTTTATTTTATTCTACTTCTTCTGGTGGATCTATTATTATTGTTATGTATGTTGATGATATTGTAATCACTGGTAGTGATTCCACAGGCATATCTCGTGTGAAAGCGGGCTTGCAGGGGCACTTTCACACAAAGGATCTGGGAAAACTGAGATATTTTCTGGGCATTGAAGTACTTAGATCTCATGTAGGTACCAATTTGTCTCAGAGAAAATGTGCTGGATTTACTTCAGGAAACTGGTATGAGTGAGTCCAAGCCTGTGTCTACTCCTATGGACTATCATGTGAAGGAGATGACTGATGATGTTGATTATCCAGATCCAGGAAAATTGTGGGAAAATTGATATATTTGACAGTCACACGTCCTGACATTTATTTTGCTGTAGGAGTGGTGAGTCAGCATATGAGCTCTCCAAAACAGTCTCATTGGACATCTGTCTGTCGTATTCTGAGATATCTGAAAGGTGCACCTGGTAACTGGTAAGGGAATCACCTATTATAGGCTGAAGACTCATGTATCCACACTGTCTCTTATTGGTTATGTAGATGCAGATTGGGCTGGTAATCTGAATGACAGGAGGTTTACGTCTGGATATTGCACATTTCTGGGAAATCATCTTATTACCTGGAAAAACAAAAAGCAAAATGTTGTGGTAAGATCTAGCACGGAAGCTGAGTATAGAGCAATGGCACATGCATGTTGTGAGTTGCAATGGGTTCAATATGTACTTTCTGAATTAAAGATTCTTGTTTTGTCTCCTATAGAACGCAGATGTGACAATCAAGCGGCCATATACATTGCTAAGAATCCAATCTTCCATGAACATACTAAGCACATTGAAGTTAACTGCCACTTTATCAGAGACCAGATTAAGAGTGGAACTGTTGTGACTCCACATGTCAAGTCTGAAGATCAACTTGCAGATGTTCTTACGAAGCCATTGAGTCCAGCAGCTTTCCAGAGTTTTTGCAACAAGCTGGGTCTACACGATGTATACACTCCAGCTTGAGGGGGAGTGTTAATATATTTCATATTTATTCTATTTTGTAATTTCTATATCCTACTGGACCTCTATGTAAATTATCCAGTTTCTCTTATTAATAAAAAGGGAGGACTATGGCCTCTCTCAACATTGCATTGCACGTTGCATTGCGGCACCACATTTCACAAGATATAACACTGGAGATGGGATGAGAGGCACAAGATCACTTTCCTTTGTGTAAGGCAATAGGCAAGTCCACGGAATTGTTGGTTTCTATTGAAACATCTACCTGAGTGACGATTGCAGAAGAACTGAGACATGCATTATCCTTTATAGAACCCGAAGAAAGATTCTCCTTCACGTGTGTAGACTTGCATAATGGATGGACGACCAAGAGAGCTAACCTCTGACACCGATAATTGAATGAGGTGATTGACTGATTAGTGGTTGAACGAGTGGTGATTGTATGCATGGTGGTTCGATGACTTGTGAATGAATGATTGGTGGTTCGGTGACTTGTGACTGAATGATTGGTGGTACAATGAATTGTGACTGAATGACTGGTGGTTTGGCGACTTGTGATTGAATGATTGTTGGAAATCACAAAGACTCATCGATCTCTTCAAGAGACTGGGAACCACCAAAATATAGAGGTTCTTCAAAAAAGGTGACATCAGTAGAGACAAAGCAACTTTCCAATGGAGAAAAAATCTATACCCATTATGAACTTGAGAATAACCCAAAAATATACATTTATTAGACTTGAGACTTATCTTGACAACCACCTAGTATATAAGTAAAACAAACACACCCAAAAACTTTAAGTGGTACATGATGCATTGGTTGTTTGGGATGAAGGTTAGAGAAGGGAATTGGATTTTGAATGATGGATAATGGCATGCGATTGATCAAGTAGATTGTTGCAAGAACATCATCACTTCAAAAATCTTTTGGGATATTCATGTAATGAAGCAAAGTAAGCAGTTTCAATGATGTGGCAATTCTTTCATTCAGCAACTCCGTTTTGTTGTGGGGTGTGTGGACATGAGGATTGGTGGATGACACCACAGGATGAAAGAAATTGGGTAAAATTGTGACTAAAGTACTCGCAGGCATTATCACTACGTAGGATTTGAATACATTTGTCAAAAACGCTTTCAATTTCTATGTAAAAGGATTGGAAGATGGAAAAAAATCAGATTTGTCCTTCATCAACTATAACCATGTGACTTGTGAGTGATCATCTATAAAGGTGACAAAGTACATGTATCCAAGTTTTGATGGACCTGACTAAGACCCCAGACATTTGAGTGAATGAAATGAAAATGAATGATATGAAAATGAATGACATGAAAATACGACTCTGCCCGATTTTGGGCTCTTTGTATGAATGGGGATTGCTGGTGTTTACCTAGCTGATAGGACTGCAGTCTAGTTTATCGAAATTGGACAACTTCACGACCTCACTTCAAGTTTGTCTAACGCTATATGACCTAGACGACTTTGGATGCGTAGAGGAGACATGTTTACACACGTTTTTGGAGGAACACGCTTTTGGAGGATCGTTAAGGTAGTAAAGACCAGCATGCTCATACCCTCTATCAATGGTCATTTGCTTCTTCAGATCTTTGTATAACACAACAATCAAGCTAGAAGGTAACAGCAGCATGAAGTGAACGGATGAGTGGACTGATGGATACTACATTGTAAGGAAACTTTGGGATATAGGAAGCTAAATCAAGAGAGAGATGTGGTAGGGATTTTTTTTTGTGGTATCCTAAACAACAATTTTGGATCCCTCAGCAACAGTGATATTGGCAAAGGTATTTTGTGAGGTGTACCAGTCAAGTGGTCTGTGGCACCTAGATCCAAAATCTAAGATGACGATGTTGTTCTGATGGACGGAAAAACAGCAGACGATTCCACCTTCTGAGCTTGACAATTTGATGTGGATGAAGCACGAAGCTGCATCAACTGTAGGTATTCATCCCTTGACAAACTAACTTGGCGTAGCATCTCCATAAGTAGTTGAGTAGTCCCAAACAATAGTTTTTCAGTAGTTACTAATTAGCAATCAGAAACCAGTAACCAACATGTGAAATATGAGAATTGAACTAATGTAATTGTGATGATTACAAAGACTGACGACCTCTCCTTTATATAAGAGAGGAGAGACGCCCTATTACTTAGGACCTAAGTAAACTAGACGGGCTGGAATATAAAGGCCCACTAAACTAATTAGCCTATTAACTAATAGACTAATATGGACTCTCTAACACTCCCCCTCAAGCTGGAGCATGGGTGAAACACATGTCCAAAGCTTGGAGGTTACAAGACTCGATAAAATGATAAAAGAAATGATAACTGAAAGATAAAGGATAAATATCACTCCCATACAAAATATGTTACTCCCCCTGAAATAATACTCCCCCTGAATCATATGGTGATGATGACTCTGCAGGTTGAAGATACTCGAGCTTTGAAGGTCTTCCTTGAAGTGCATCTAGAATGAGGACATCTGAAGAATGTACCTGATACTACAGCAATAATACACTACTGGAATATGTGCTTAACACGGCACGAACGCGGACGGACGATCTGCTGCTTGATACGATGCAGGAACCATAAAACTTTGACGCATGAAACTTGGGGGCTTGACGAAAAAGGAGATCATCCATCAAGAAAGGTCCCAAGTAGATCGGCAACAGGTGATGTCGATACAGCAGATGCGGCTCGGAGAAGACGCGATGAAGCAGCTCGGTGAAGATAAACTGAGCTTCTGAAGAAGCACTCATCTGTCTCATGTGAATGCAACTGAAGGAATACACCATCAACACCTGACGTACATAACGCGGTACGAACGCGGATACGGTGTCGATGTTGGATCTTCAATGCTGGCTGAAGTAGAGAACCGGTGTGCTGAACAATGTGAAGCTCCATGAAGATAGCTTGGAATATATAACCTGAATACATATATCATCATCTCATCTCATACTCTCTCTCTCATACATTCTCTCATATGCTCTCATGCTCGCTCGCTCTTCTCATCTCTTCCTCTCCTCTCTATCCCCCCCCCGCACACCAAATACGACTAGAGTGAGTGTTTGGTGTGGAGAAAAGGATACGTGACCCCCCTGTACTGTAGAAAGGGATACACACAAGATATGGGTGGGTGGGGAAAGGAATTGGTGGATTTGAGAGGATTATGTGATATGGAGATGTATAAAAATGTGGAGAATGGAAACCGATAACCGGAGAGAGTATACTAAATGGGTCAACACGAGATCCGGGTAGAAAAATAAATGGATCTAGTCCCGACCTGAAAGAATCCGATTAGGGTCAAAATAGGATTCGATTAGCAAAAATAGAACCGATTAAGGATCTGAATAGAGACAGGGATAATGCATACGGGGTTAGTAAACATGGTTGTTTGGTAGCGGTGGAGAGTGATGGGTGATCGCCGACTGTAGATGGCAGCAGTAGCATGATGACGCACAAAGCAACAAACGGTCCAATGAGGATCGCCGGGATGATGATGGAGTAGCTTGCAGATGATGGCTAGATATGACGCTCGGCTGATGAAGCACTTTGTCGCAACATAGGAGATGACAAAGGGTCTCCTGCGTGACTCCGGAGATATTGCATGCCAAGAGGATGCATGCGGAGCCAAGGTGGAGCCTCTCCAAAGCGGCGATAAAGGCTGATCTGAAGACGTCATGAGATGGAACGCCGGTTGAAAAAGTGCGATCAAGGTTTGGGATACGGTTGCTTGGATAAAGCAACACGGCAGCCTACGAGCATAGATACAACGGCCGTTGATCAACTCTCGATACCATCGACAGGACTGTCGATGGTATCGACAGACGCTCTTCTGTCGCTGTGATAAACTCGATACCATCGACTTCTGTCGATAGTATCGACAGGGATGCAGGTTGCTTCACGGATGGTCGGCGATGGAGACGGATATGGTGGTCGATTGCTGCTTTGGCAATTAATGATGGTCATGCTGTTGCGGAAGATGACGCCGGCAGAAATGGTTGTTGTGCCTGCCTTTGGCCTGGCGGTGGCTGTTGATGATAGCGGCGGCGGTGGCTGCTGTCCACTGTGGCTGCTTGCTGATAGGTGGCGGAAGATGGCCAGCGGGTGGCTGCTGTGCGGGCGACAGCAATTGCTACTGGTGGAGACAGTCGGCGGCACTGCTCCTAGGTGCAACTTGCGGCCGGCGGTAGCTACTGGAGGTGAAGATCGGCGTCGAAAAACTGATGTTGTCGGCGCACGGACAGGATATAGGAGAGCGGCGTGGATCGGCAAAGAATAAATAAATATGGCAGAAGATAAGAAGCCATGGAGGTCGGGATTTGCCTAGCGGGCAGCCGGCCAAGCCATGGCGACGGGGTCGGCCGCCCGCAGGCGGTGCTCCCCCTTAGTCGCTCTCTTTTAGAGGGGTGGCTGCTGGCTGCTAGGGTTGTTGTGGACGGCTAGGAGAGAGAGAGAGGGAAGCGGCGGCGCTAGGGTTCTCTCATGACGGAACCCGCTCTGATACCATGTGAAATATGAGAATTGAACTAATGTAATTGTGATGATTACAAAGACTGACGACCTCCCCTTTATATAAGAGAGGAGAGACGCCCTATTACTTAGGACCCAAGTAAACTAGACGGGCTGGAATATAAAGGCCCACTAAACTAATTAGCCTATTAACTAATAGACTAATATGGACTCTCTAACACAACAAAAACAGCAGATTGATAATTAATCAACAGCAACAGCAGAAGTAGATCAAATGATTTTGGGACGTAACCGTAGATCGTTGAACTGTATTCTCCTTATTTCTAGACCTTGCAGTTGTTAACAAGCCAATACGTTACTAGAAACCTCAAGAAAGGACAAACCAACAGGCGACAACAACAGTGGCTAAGCAGTGTTGTTTGACATGTTGCTACAGTAACAGCGGGCTAGACCAGTTAAGGAAGACGAGGCTCCTAACCCCGCCATAAAGATTGAAATTGGACATGGTAGGATCCAAGAGAGAAGAGGTATGGGCGCCACCTATAGACCTGGACTCAAGGGAAAAGGTTGCCTGAACACCCTTCTTATGAGGACAATCTTTAGAGACAACACTTACAGCCCCCGACTGGAGAAAGGAGAAGTTGTAGGAGACATTCCAAGGACATGTAGACCCAGCCGCTACAACCTAGAGGCTGCTTTGGCCTCGTAGAAAAGGGACTTGTGGGTGAAGGTCCCTAGAGGAAGCCGCTGAAGGAGCAGTTCCTCCTTTGTGGCTGTCATGCTACATTACATATTGTAGCACATGCCCAAAATATGGCAATATCAAAGGGCACTGCTGGACTTCCCTAAAAATAGAGTATAGGGTAGAGGGAAGAGGGGATGATTACCACCTCCACTCTAGGACTAGTTTTGCTAGGGATTGAATTTATGTTGCTCTGATACCATGTGTACAATGGTATTGGGAGAAAGAGAACCTAATCGACGGTCACTTTTGTAACTCATATACATATAGGAATTCAATAACTTACAGGTTTACATGTAGGCTCTTACTTATCTACATATACAAGGTCATTTATTCACTATATTCACAAACCCAAGAGCATTACTTCAGATTAGTGCATTTGTTGGTCAGCGTTGTACACCCATACCATTTGAAGTGATCCTCACACAACTTCTCCTCAATAACCACCACCACCCTTTTACTCCTTGCATAGCCATTTCTCAAGCAATCTTTCCTTGTCTTTCCACACATTTATCTAAACAATTTGCAGTATTATCAAAATCATCTTGTTGGCACCTCATTTCTTCATTGTCCAACACTCACTCCCATAAAATATGGTTGCCCGTATAGTTGTTCTATAAAACTTGCTTTCCAATCTGTGAGGGATCTAGTCACAAACAATTCTAGTGCACACCTCCATTTTATCCATCCAGTTGTAATTCTATGACATACACCATCTTGATCATCATCATTCTCATCCATATGAGTAATAAAAACCAAGTATAAAACTTATTACATGTTGGTACATGCACTACATCCAACTTAGCACTACTATTAAAGAATCGATTGGTTAAATTGCAATGCATGTACTCAGCTTTGCTTCTGACAATCTTATATCCATTAGATGCCAATGCATTTCTTCAAAGTTTGAATTTGCAGTGCAATTTATCTTTTGTTTCATCAATCAACACAACATCGCTAGCAAATAACATAAAGCAAGGGATATCATCTTGAACATGATTCGTTAACAACTACTACAATTTGTTTTATGACAATTATAATCGTAACCAACGCCAAATAAGGAAGAGGGAATGGAGCCAGATATTGATCAGTTGGCAGTAGTGGTAATGCAAAGATTAGCTCATATTACATCATATACACTTTTACATCATTTGTGGTTCGCAATGGTTTAATCACATGTGATTTGAGAATAAGTAGTTATTAGAATACCAATTTACCAATTGCTTTGAGAATAAGTAGTTATTAGAATACCAATTTACCAATTGCTTTGAGAAGATAGTTAACTCAAGTAATCATTAGCATGCCAATTTACCAACCACTCATGGTTTCTGGTAAAATGGTGCAGCATGTGCATATCAGTACCCTACCCACTAGATGCAGAAAAGTTCATCTATATACTTGGATTATTGGATGGATAATCTCAATGTAGGAAAACAAGCACGATTGACCCTTGTTCGGATCTAAAAGGCAGCCACAAACTCAATCAGACTATTTGATTCTTTATTTAAGTTGGCCCTTACATTTTGATTTACACCCGCTTATGGGGCCAAATACTCACTGTTTTGTGGTATACACCTAAAGATGAAAGAAAATTATATAATATATCACGTACCCCCACGAGCCCCTTCACCCCCACTTGGGACTTACCCTGGCCCCTTTTGCAACTCACCCCATGGATGCCCCTAACCTAGGGCATGTCGGTCCTCTCAATGGCCTCAAAAGCATTGGTGCGAAAATGGCATGTTGGGTTAGTAGCAAAACCCTTATGGAGGAGACCAACAGTGAATGATAGCAGCAGTGCGCAATTGACGGCAAAAGAACTTCTCCTTCTCCTCGACCTCCTTATCTTCCATCTTCGTCTTCTACTTCCTTCTCATGTTGCTTTTTCCTCCTTTTCCTTTTCTTTCACCTCCTCCTACATATATTCTTTCGACCTCTTTCTCTTATTCCACCTTCAACTTCCACATTTGTTCCTCTCCTCTACATCTTTATTCACCTTCCCGCATTGATTCCCCATCTTCCTATTCTTCTATCCCCTCGTCCCACAATTTGTTTTTTCCTATTCTTGTTCTTCCATCTACTCCCCTTCTCCTTCTTCCATTTTTTATTTGTTTTTCTTTGATTAATTACAATATTTTTCTTATTTTGTTACTAATACATAAATTACTTGAGAGATGGAACCATTATAAATATTTGCATTCTCTTGTGATTGTTTCAATATCTCTTTCCCTTACTTTGAATACTTGAAATATTATTTTTGAAATTTAGTTTGAACGTCTAATGAATTCAGTTGTACTTTTTGTAGCTCAATTCAACCCCCCTCCCTCTTGAACCCATAGATCCAAAAGGATTGCATATTGTGACCATTAGTGGGTACAATCTATTTTTGTTGACTCTTGAACTCCTGTGTAGACGTCTTTGTTGCGACAACCAGGAAACTATATATATTGCAAACAATCCACTCTTCCACGAGCACACAAAGCATATTGAAGTACATTGTCTTTTTTTGTAGGACCTGACCAAAGCCAAAAAAATTGTGACGCCACATGTGCGAACTGGGGATCAAGTTATTGATATTCTCATCAAACCACTGCCTCCATCTATGTTCCAACATATAGGTACCAAGTTGGGACTACATGTGTACTCTACGGCTCAAGGGGATATGCTCGTATATTAGTATATGGGCCATGCCCTCTTTGTATTTCTTTTATCTCTCTCTCTATTTGATATACTTGAATGAGGATTCATTTACCACTTCATTACATCTGTGTAACTCTTTGTACTCCTATATATAGAAGACGATGTAATCTCTTTGGTTAATCTGAGGAGAAGCATCTCTTAACACTTCTACAGCTATCATGAGCTTGACCACTTGTAGAATGCCTCACGCCAAATGGTAGGTGGCATAGACACATCCAATGCCAAAAGGGTCTACTTGGATTAGAATATACATCTCACTCTAGTTCGTATATGGAAAAGAAGTGTGTTTGTAACTGCCTTCTAAATGAGGAAATTGGTGTGCGATTAAAACTCTTGCACAGGTTTCAAAGTTGGAGGTTACTTAGATTTACTCTCTAATCTGATAATAGCTAAACTACAATTGAATCATTGGCTAATGTTCCACAGCTATGACATGCAAGAAATGCTACATGTTATGCCTAACAAATACCAACTTCAGGAAAAGCATGTACAACTTGATAAGAAAGTTAAGCATGGAGTTTGTTATATGAACCATTAAAGACACCCAAAATCTCTACACTTGGAAGGTGAAAAAAAACTTTGATGATGGCAACACAAAAACTTCATGACACCAATATGTAATTCAGCTATAAGGCAATTGCAATTGCATGATGTAAAGTGGAGAACTGTTGTTTATTGGATGATCCAAACAGTGTACATTGTGGTCACTTATATAACAACTAGAGACAGAGACTGGTTAAGAAGCAGCCCATATGGGACTAAACAACATAAGAAACAACATAAGTAAAGCACATGCTAAGCACATGACGCTCAAGACAACACATATCTCTATACTCCCCCTCAAGCTGGAGCGTAGATGTCAAAGAGGCCCAGCTTGTCAGTCAATGTCTGGAAGCGATTTTTGGGTAGCACTTTTGTGAAGATATCTGCAAGTTGTTTCTCCGTGCTGATATATGGAGTGTGAATCTGTCCGGACATAACTTTTTCCCGTACAAAGTGGCAGTCGAATTCTATATGTTTCGTTCTTTCATGGAAAGTAGGGTTGCTCGCAATAAAAATCGATGCCTTATTGTCACAGAACATAGGAATGGGGCTAGTCGGAGAGATGTCAAATTCTTTCAGAAGACTTCGGACCCACAGAAGCTCACATGTAGTATGAGCCATCGCTCTGTACTCTGCTTCAACACTGGATCGTGCCACAACTGTTTGCTTCTTACTGCGCCATGTAACCAGATTGCCCCCTACAAACGTACAATATCCAGAAGTGGATTTTCTATCAGATCTACTGCCTGCATAATCAGAGTCAGAAAAGCCAGATAGATTACAATGCCCATGCTTCTTGTATAATAGTCCTTTCCCAGGAGCACTTTTGAGATATCGAAGAATATGACAGATAGCATCCCAGTGACATTGTCGGGGTTTGTCAAGATACCGACTAACAAACCCAACAGCAGCAGCTAAATCAGCTCGAGTGACAGTCAGGTAGATAAGCTTGCCTACTAATCTCCTGAACTGGTGTCGATCAGCATATGGGGGAGAAGAGTCACTGTCCCAATCCATATTGGGATCCAGAGGTGTGTTAGCTGGCTTGCAGCCTAACATGCCTGTTTCATTCAGCAAATCCAGAACATATTTCCGTTGTGATAAGCACAATCCTGCAGAAGATCTAGCAACCTCAATGCCCAGAAAATATCGTAATTTACCAAGATCCTTCGTGATAAAATGTTGTGCTAGATAGTTTTTGGTTGCTTGAATCCCTGCACTATCACTGCCAGATAAGATAATGTCATCTACATACACAATGAGAATAACAAGCCCTGATGTGGTTTTTCGGTTAAAAACCGAGTGATCAGCCTGTGATCGGCGAAAGCCAAAAGATAGTAAGATTTTACTTAGTTTATCAAACCAAGCTCGTGGACTTTGCTTTAAGCCATAAATTGCCTTGCGAAGTTTACAGATTTTTGAAGCAGACTCCCCCTGAGCAACAAATCTGGGAGGTTGCTCCATGTAGACATCTTCCTGTAGATCGCCATATAAAAAGGCATTTTTCACATCCAGCTGAAAAAGAGGCCAGTCTTTATTGATAGCAACAGAAATCAGAATACGAACAGAATTGAGACGAGCTACTGGAGAAAAGGTTTCAAAATAATCGACCCCGTAAGTCTGGGTATATCCTTTTGCCACGAGCCGAGCTTTCAGACGCTCAATGGTACCATCGGGCTGATATTTAATAGTGAAGATCCAGCGACATCCTACTGGATGGCAAGAAGACGGTTGATCAACCAGATCCCAGGTATGTCGGTCAGTCAGAGCTTGCATTTCCTGTTCCATAGCATGTTTCCAGGCAGGATGACAGAGCGCCTCCTTGGCATTTTTAGGAATAGTCACAGCAGATATAACAGATGTGAAACAGGCAAAGTCATTACTGAGATTGGCAGATGAGCAGAAGCGACTAATAGGATGCTGAGTGCAAGAACGAACACCCTTCCGTAAACTTATAGGAATATCCAGGTCAGAAGGTACCTCAGTCGATGGTGGATCATCCGCAGACGAAGGAATTGGTTCGGCCGGGGCAGTGGCAGGCTTCGATCGGCGCTTGTAGACCTGTAGAGGGCGTTCAGGAGGTACAGCAGCAGGAGGTGGATCATCTACCAAAGGTAGAGGAGTGGGAACCAAAATATCAGGAGTCACTTGTTTCCCCGGAGCAGAGTAATAGGGCATGTGTTCAAAAAAAATCACATCCGCACTAACATACCAATGTTTTGTAATAGGATCAAAACAACGGTAGCCTTTCTGAGTGCGAGAGTACCCTAAAAACACACACTTCACAGATCGAGCATCCAACTTATTGATACCGGGGCGAAGATTTTTCACAAAACAAGTACACCCAAAGATACGAGGTGGCACAGAGAACAAAGGTTTATCAGGAAATAAAAGGGTGTACGGAACCTTATTTTTCAAAACAGAGGACGGCATGCGATTGATAAGATAGCAAGCCGTGGACACAGCATCAGGCCAAAAACAGTGAGGTACTTTATAATGAAAGAGGAGGGTGCGAGCAACCTCAAGAAGGTGGCGGTTCTTCCGTTCTGCTACACCATTTTGTTGTGGTGTATAAGGGCAAGTGGTCTGGTGGAGAGTCCCTTGGGACACACAAAAAGAAGAAACAGCTTGTTGCATAAATTCAAGTGCATTGTCAGTGCGAAGAATTTTAATAGATTGACCAAATTGTGTTTTAATTTCAGCAAAGAAAGTATGAATGCAATCAAGCACAGTATTTCGACCTTTGAGAAGAAACAACCAAGTGGTACGAGAATGATCATCAATGAAAGTCAAAAAATATTTCACACCAGAGATACTAGGCACAGAACAAGGTCCCCAAATATCCGCATGTACTAATTCAAAAGGTGCTTTAGAAGAAATAACTGTTTTAGCAGGAAAAACAGAACGAGAATGTTTGCCCATAACACAGGTTTCACAGGAAAATTTATTTTCAGATATATGTGGAAAAAGAATTTTCAGTTTCGCAGCAGATGGATGTCCAAGCCTAACATGCAACTGTAGACCTGACACAGAGGTAGAGATCATCGCCTTTGAAATCGGTGGCCCATCCAGGTAGTACAGCCCATCTGGTCCTTCACGGCCCGAACCAATCTTCGTCTTCGTGCGGATATCCTTCACAATACAACCAGAGGGATCAAATTTGACAGAGCAGTGTAGTTGTTTAATCATTTTGCTGACTGAAAGCAAATTAACAGGAAATTTCGGAATGTATAAAACTGAATGGAGATGCATCTTTTGTGACAAAGGAACTGTGCCAGTGCCATGAACAGCAGTTTTAGAGCCATTTGCAACAGTAACAGAAGATATCGGAGATGTTGTACTAAGTTTTGAAAATAAATGAAGTGCACCAGTCATATGAGTGGAAGCACCGGAGTCGATGCACCACTGTTTGTTACCAGAAGACGAAGAGGTGAGCATGGCAGACGAGCTGGATGCAGAGGGTAGTTGTGCAAGACGTTCTTGAAACATCTTCTCGAACTCTGAGCGAAGCCAATCAGTATTAGGTGGCGCAGGTGTTGAATCGGTAGAAGCGTCAGCCACGGCAGCACCATCAGCAGTTTGGTTCGCCCAAGCAGGTTTACCGTGCTTTATCCAGCAGCGGTCCTCAGTGTGATTGTCGCGGCCACACCAGTTGCAGTGACGTGGACCTTGAGACAGACCTCGACCTGGAGTAGAAGAGCCTCGGCCACCAGCAGGAGGAGGTCGACCACCGCGACCGCGACCACGGCCACGACCACGAGTAGAATCAGAAGAGCGCGCAACAAGCGCAGGATGCTCAGGAGCAGGTGTGGGAGTCAGAGAAGGCAGTCTCTGAACTCTTTTGAGGACATCACGAACAGTGGGCAGCGGATCACTTGATAGAATTTGATCAACAACCCCCGAGAAAGAGGTAGGAAGGGCAGCGAGAAAGTGCACAAGTTGAAGTTCATTTCGTTGTTTCTGGGCAATTTTGATATCAGCAGTAAGAGGATGATACAATTCATATTCATTCCACAAAGCAGAGCATTGATTATAAAAATCATCAATAGATGTGTCAGTGGAGAACTCCTTTTTGGCAAGCTGTTTGAAAATTTCGAAGACCCGCTTTGGATTCTCCTGATGAGAGTACACATGTGCCAAATGATCCCACATCGCCTTGGCATCATGGTGGCAGAGAAGAGATTGACTGATCCGGGGCTCAGAGCTGTTGAGGAGCCAAGACATGACGCCTGAATCATCTTTGGAACACTGGATGTAGCTTTGTTTAGTTTTGTCATCGGAATCCGCCGTAGGAGCATCAGGAGGGTTGGCCGTCAGATGGTGATATCGCCCCTGCGCCTTGACATAAAGGACAAACGACGCCGACCAAAGGTGGTAATTGGACCCGCCGTCGAGTTTCACCGTAGTGACACACAGAGATCTGGGGGGTTCAGAGTAAGCCATAGCAGAGAACGATGACGCCTTAGAAGCAGTACAGACCCTTAATGGGCAGAGCAGAGGAACCCGAACCGGGCAGAAGGGATCTGACGCAGCAGATCAGAAGAACCCGAAAACGGGCAGAAAAATCATAGAAAACCTACGCCAGCATGAGAAAAACTCAACGTTCTCCCATGAGGCGTAGGCAGAAATCCCCAAGAACAAAGAGGACTCTCAACTTAGATGGCCAGCAGATACCCGAGCAGGAACTGACGGACGCCCGGACGTAGACGTAAAAAAATTAGAAAGTGTTCAGGCCTTACGTAGGAGTGGAGAAATGAGTGTAGGTGGAGAAAAAGGCGGAAGAAGTGAGGAGTAGGTAGATAGGATGGATAGGGAGAGACGGAGTGGTCACGGGATGGTGGTGGAGGCCGTTGGTGGTGGTGGTTTGACGGGAACCTGCTGCTGCAAGCAGCGGCGGCAGGGGGGGGCGGCTGCTGTGGTGGAGGGTGGGGGTTGGGGAGGGTTGGGGGGTTGGCGGCGGCGGCTGGGGAGGTGAGGGAAGGAGGAGGAGATGGCTGTGGCGCCGGCGGGGGAAGAGGAGAGGGTGGTCGGCGGCGGCGGGGGGGGGGGGGGGGGGGGGGCAGCAGCGGCTGGGGGGGGGAGGGGGGCTGGGATGATTAGGTCATGGGTGGGAAACTAGGGTGGGAAAAATAAAATAGGGTCTGCTCTTGATACCATGTAAAATGGAGAACTGTTGTTTATTGGATGATCCAAACAGTGTACATTGTGGTCACTTATATAACAACTAGAGACAGAGATTGGTTAAGAAGCAGCCCATATGGGACTAAACAACATAAGAAACAACATAAGTAAAGCACATGCTAAGCACATGACGCTCAAGACAACACATATCTCTATACATGATATCATAAAGACTTCATATGCACAAGATGAACAAAGTGAAGAAATGTCCTGACTAAAGATATTACAAAAACTTCATGCAAAGCTCAACATCATGAATAAGAAGTCAACATGATGGCTTTTGAAGACTTTGTGCACAAGAAATCACACCAACAATTAAAAGTGTACACACTATATAAACTTCATGTACAAGCATTACATCAACATATAAAAAAACACAACTTGAAGATATCACAAAGACTTCATGCAAGATGAAATCCATGAAAAGTACTATTTTGATGAAATTACTCAACATACTTAATTTACTTAGTGAAAGAATAAGGAGTCCTTCACAACATGACATACCTCGAGTTAATTTGAAGTTGATATGACTCAACAGAGTTGAATAAATATATAGATCAGTGTTTTAAAAAACGTTAAGCGGTAACCGTGCGAACAGCACCTTGTAACTGGTTAAGCGGTAGGCGGGCGATTAAGCGGCCGATTTTTTAAAAAAGTGGATTCTAGTTTCCTATATAATTTTATACAAAATTACACGTATATGTATATAAATACTATATTCTTTGGAACTTTTATATATATCTAAAGATTCTAAACACTCTACCCAACAATACAAAACACCCAAATAGTTTATAAGATAGCTATAAGACAATAATTATAGTTATAATATAGTAAATAATAGACTTGACATGGATAAAACACCCTACATACATGATACATAAATTTTTTTGCATCACATGTTTACCTAGCTAAGCAGTAAACAATAGACTAATTATTGGATACCTTACTAACTTATTGTTATATGTGCATCATCAATTAGTCATACATTTAAGCAGTACATTTAATTAAAGTATGCATTCTAAAATTAGATAATAGTTACGTATAATTTACTTGTATAAATTACACTTTACAACAATACCCTATTATCCCGACTTGCATACAAAGTATGCATTCTATATTCTATATTAGAACTAGGGCTTATCATAGGATATTTAATGTATATAAGTTTAATATATTATAGTTAATAATACTTGGGACCATATACTTTACTTAATGTTAAAGGTCTACAGCAAAATTTAAAAAAAGCCCAAAAGCGGGAAAAAGGGACAAAAAAATGGAAAAAAGGGGCAAAAAGCGGAAAAAAAAGGTGATTAATTGCAAAACGGTTAACCGGCGATTTTGGCAAATTTTAAACGGCCTGGGTGTTGGGCCGATTAATCGGCCGTTTTTCAATTCACTAATATAGATTAAAGTTAATGCTATCTCAAGTAAGAGAAAGATTGATATGTATGTGTAATACTATATATTAAATTCAAAATGAGGCAAAGACTATTTAATACTTTAGATTTTATCAATCTAAGGCTAAAAGTATGATTTAATGTAGATTATAAGTGCTTGGTCATATGTGCAGGTGCGAAGAGATAAAGAGACACTTCAACCAAATTT
Organism: Alisma plantago-aquatica; assembly: GCA_963693085.1. Lineage (NCBI taxonomy): Eukaryota > Viridiplantae > Streptophyta > Magnoliopsida > Alismatales > Alismataceae > Alisma > Alisma plantago-aquatica. Next base: position 1,512,211,736 of record OY856410.1, on the reverse strand, counting down.
TAATCGTCGAAAAACACAATCCAAATGAAAAATAAATTTTAGAAATTTTTAGAGAACTTCCAAAGAGAAAAGTTCGATTGAGATTCATAGTGATGGAGGATAGAAAAATTTTCATCAAAATTACTCTTTCAAACAAGTTTGAGTATGATATGTTTGTTGCTTGAACTTGCTTTGGAGCAAGTCTCTCAAAGGATCTTGGATAGGTATTTCAACCACGAACCCTGTTTGGTCAATATATAAATTCTTTTGACGGTTGAGGTTGACATGACAAATGATAAGGTGAATAGTCATGTATCCAATAAAATAATGGTTAATGCTATAAAAGGTCTGTGGTATGTGGTAAAGTAAAAGACAGCTATTCGATATATTGATAAGAGGAATCCCCCTCCTTTATATAGGAGAATGGGGAAGTGTAAAGACTTTAGACTAAACCCTAATGGGCCAAGACACACTTGGGTTCATATAAAATTAGACACAAATTACTTCATTAACTAAATTAACCAGACTCTCTAATACTCCCCCTCAAGTTGAAGCGCGGGAGAATCCCAAGTCAGCTTGGAAATAGAGAGATAGACTAAAAAAAGAAGCAGAGTAAAGATAAGCCAAGCCCTTACAAGAATCTCTCCCCCTCAAGATTACAATAAAACAATCATCCCTCAAATACTTCCCCTCAAGTAGATAACACAAAGCAAGTATGCAAGTAGGTCGAATCTGAAGTATGTCACAAGTCACCATTACAGGTCACGAATAGGTAGTAGAAGCTTCTTGATCAAAAATATGTGGCATCTGGAGTAGTAGTAAACAACAAGGCATCAGAGTTTTCATTACAGTCGCTATCGTCGCAGTCCAGAGAGTGTTGGTTCACAGTAGAAAAGTCTAGAGAGTGTTGGTTCACAAAGTCTAGAGAGTGTTGGTTTATAGTATTAGTAGTCAACGTGCAAACAGAGCACAGACGAACCAGAGAGTGTTGGATCACAGTAGCAAAAGGTCAACAGGCACACAAAGCATGGACAAGTTGAGAGTCGGCATGTGTAAAGCACGGACAAGATAGAGAGTGTTGGTTCACAGTAGAAGTAATCAACGTGCAAATAAAGCATGGACAAGGAAAGAGTCAACATGCGCAAAGCATGGACAATGTCAATGTGTAAATAAAGCACAGACAAAAGGTAGCAAGTAGAATCGACGTAGCCGGATAGAAGACAATCAGCTTGAAAAAGCAAGCAATAGATATGAAGCTCCAAATAGTAAGTTCTCCAAGAAGTATATAATCAGCAAAAGATGTTTCAGATGTAAATATCAATAGAAGAAGTCCATAAACTCTTCAAGAAGAGCATAAAGATCCAAATATATAGAGAGAGCAGCAAAAAGGTCCTTATAAATAGAAACAGAATAAATTTCCTTTTTTCATCTCATATCTCCTCTATTTCTCTCCTCACACCAACCACGAAAAATGATCATGAGAGTGGTTGGGGTGGAAAGTCATAAACATTGGTAGAAAAATGGTTGCACAGAAACAATGCACTACCAGTATAAAGACATAGTAGGACAAAAAATTAAAAATTGCCCCTTCTTTTTTCTGTGTGTGCTTTATAAACTAACACGGGGTCTTTTATTTGTCAAATAAATAAATGAAAAGATCAAGTTTTTGTCGGTAGGCTGGTGAAAGTCTTTTTTTCGGTTTCTTTCCTTTAGCAACTGTAACATTAGGAAATGTTTTATTAGGCAGGTCAAAAAGACTTGGTCAAAAACCAGTATACAAATATAAGACACATAACAACAATTCTTCTTGTCCTTTCCTCTTATGAACCTGGTCAAGAGGATAAACACGTACATTAACTCTCCTTTGATCGGGCCAATTCCGATTTTCTTTTCCCTCTGGATGGAAACTCCATTAACATCAAGAGTTAATAATTATATAGGTTATTTGCTTCTTGGTCAAGTGTTGACAATTAAAGATGCACCTTTTTATTTGACCAAGTCTTGAATGCTATTGATGGTGTTGCTTGAAAACTCGTTTCTTGTTGCTGCCAATAACAAGCCTCCTTGCATCCAAGGACAAAGTGACGGGGTGGAGGAGGCCGAAAAAGGAAGCCGCTGCCCCCTCCTTTTCAGAGATCATTATTCCATTTGAAAGGACATAGACTAATTAATTGGGAAGGAAAGGAGTATGAATAATTGTTACCGCTGAATAGGCATGCAACGAGCATGTTGTCATTGCGAATAAACATAAGTGTTTGGTTGTTTGGTACGCCGCTTGAACGGGAAGGTCCCATGGCGTTAGTTTGGGCGTCAAGTTTCTACTACCGTTGCATGGAAGGCGTCGACTTTGGTACATGTCCCTTCGGCGCTAGTCAAAAGAGGCACTGCTTGTTGTCATGGGCCAGCAAGATGCATGCAACACAGATCTAGGAAAACGTGATAGAGTAAGGGGGGATTTGATGAGAGTGGATTGCAAGACTTGTAAAAGTGATTTCACCTAAACAACATGTCCTGGGGAGGAAGATAATGGCCGGAAAGAAGAACGCCAGCGTAAGGACATATAAAAATTGGATTTTTACAAACTGACACTTGTTTTTCAGGAAACAAATTAACACATTAACTAAACAACTAAATACTAATGCTCACTAACAATTACTCATTGGGAGATAGTGCAACAATGGAGATAGCAGGGAACAGGAACCACAAAACGTGTACGACACATAAAATGGCATAAAGTTGTACCATGAGAACATTAGTATCTTTCCTACTGATTGATTAATGTATGGGGTTGGATAGTTACAGAATGATGAAATTACATCATATAAACTTTATGTTCGTTCTTATATCTTCTTGATTCAAAATTATGAAAGGAGATAGCAAAAACATCTATTTGAAGGGCTTATTTACAAGGCAAAAAAAGTCTGAAACATAGAATAACAAGCAGGTATATGGCCAAATTTATATTGTTAATATATCTTATTTATATTCAACTTTATCATATTTTGTAATTTCTATATAGTGTTGGACCTCCATGTAATTTCTCCAAGTTCTCTTATTAATAAAAGGGAGAGGACACATTGCTTCTTTACAAGTTGCATTGTAGCACCCTACCTTTCTTGTTCACATGGTATCAGTAAACAAAATCCAAGGGAAGAGTAGCCGGCCCTAACCCTAACCAACAGGGCAAGCCGTCGCCGCCAAGAAGCAGCAGCAGCACCGCCGCCGCCGGTAGCAACATGGCGCCGGGCAGCAGTCGCGTCGTCGACAACCCACCGCCGACAGCCCGCCGCCATCGGAGGCCCATCACCTCCGACCAAGCAGCAACCAGGCAGCTTTCTGCCAAGCTGGTTTTCCCAGATGAGGGGCCAAACGCGGTTGATTCCTGACCAAAAGACGTGGACTCCTTCAACCTCTCCAACGGTCTTCTAAAAGTACAAATCAAGCAGCCAACATCTATTTAGAGGATTTCTAATCACATCTCCTCCATGTGTCATTAGGAAATACTCACTTGGAGGTTGTTGATGTGTCATAAACATATCATCTCATCTATGTTTGGGTGACGTGTATCTCTCCGTCACTCCCTTCCACAACTTGACGTGTATCTTTCCGTCACTGAGTTTCTCCCTTGACGTGTATCATCTCGTCATTCTGTTTTCCGTTTAGATCATAAAGGACACTAAGGCATCTACCATCTACAATGAGATGTCACCTATTCGCTCCATCAAGCTGAACGGGAAGAATTATCTCTTGTGGATGAATGTTGTCCATACAGTGTTGGAATCCCGAGACAAGGCAAAACATGTTGATTCTGATCCTCCTGCTTCTACTGACAAAGACTATGCTGAATGGAAGCGTCATAATAGTCTGGTGAAGACATGGTTGTGGGGGAGCATGGAACCTGGAATTGTTGCTAGGTTTATGTTCTACACTACTGCCAAAGAGATATGTCATGTGGTTAAGTAACATTACTCACAAGAAAAGAATGTTCTTCGTCAGTTTATGATATATGATCGTCTATTTGCAGAACGACAGGGAGACAAGCCTTTGGAAGAATATTTTAGAGTGATCCAAACTATTGCTCAAGAACTAAGCTTCTATCATCCAGTGACTATCACAGAACAAGTCAAAGACAGAGACGACGATTACAGCAAAATTTTTATCCCGCCTGAGTTCTTCATGCAGTTCAGCCCGTAGTGTTATCCTAGCTTCTGACAAACTTCCCAACTTGGAAGAAGCTTTCTCAAGGATTTTACAGTCAAATTTTGAACAGGTTGATCATATAGTTGTCCCATCTCATGGAGATTTTCATACATCTGTGGTCGTTGCAGTTAAAGGAGGCCATATAGGTGTGGGCCGAGAACGTGACACACGTCCTAAGTGCACTTTCTGTGACAAACCTGGACACACAGTTGAGAAATGTCGGAAGAAGCATGGTAGATCTGCTGCACCACCTGTGGGGGCAGCAAACTATGTTGGCACTACTGAGTCTTCTGAGCCTCCTGCTTCGAATTCTAGATCGTCTGGCATCACAATCACCAAGGAAGAATATGATAGATTTATTCTGGCTACCCAGCATCTGAGTTTAGGATCATCTTCTTCTTCAGCAAACCTGGCATCTACTACCGGTAATCAGGCTACCTCTTTACTGGCTTCTGGTTCAACTTCTTCATGGTTGGTTGACTCCGGAGCATCCAGCATATGACTGGTATGAGGAGACTGCTTCATTCCATTGACTCACATATTCCTCACCAATTTATGAAAATAGCAGATGGTTCAATGAGGAGAGTGTTAGCCAGTGGATCTGTTTCTCTGACTCTTAGAATTGATCTTAGATATGTACATTATGTGCCTGCATCTCCATTTAATCTTTTTCCTGTTGCAAAATTGATTGATACTATGAAATGTACGGTGACATTTGGACCTTGTTTTGTATTACAGGATCTCAAGAGTATGAGGACGATTGGTGGGGGGCCTAGGAAAAGTGATCTCTACCTCTTTAATGGTGAAAGTCTGTCTCGCCAAGTATTTGCTCCTACTCCTATCCTTTTGAGCGGTTCTCCCTTACTGTGGCACTATAGGTACAGACATCCTTCGTTGGAGAGCTTGAGAAAGTTAGAACCTGAGTTATCCCAGGTGTCTTCATTAGAGTGTCAGTCCAGTCAATTGGGGAAACATCATAGAATATCTTATCCCAGTCGTGTCAATAAACGGGCTTCTTGTCCCTTTGAGTTAGTCCACAGTGATGTTTGGGGTCCTGTAAAAGACAACACCTATAATGATTTTCGCTATTTTATTTCCTTTGTGGATGATTTTTCACGCATGACATGGATTTATATGTTGAAGAGTCGAGAGTCTGTGTTATCCATTGTCAAACATTTTCATCAAGAAATAAAAGTCCAATTTAATTGCAATATTAAAATTCTTCAATCTGATAATGTCTTAGAATACGTTCAAAGTGCTATGGCTGATTTTTGTAGCTTTGTTGGGATGATACATCATACGTCCTATCCTGACACCCCTCAAAAAAATGGATATTTTAGAGGAAAAATCGTCACCTTCTTGATATAGCCAGGACAATTATGTTTCAATCCAATGTTCCTAAGAGATTCTGGTCTGATGCTTTACTTACTGCATGTTTCCTTATTAACAGACAGCCATCTTTTGTTCTTTAAGGACGTACTCCGTTCTCTGTCTTACGTCCCAAGCATGGTTCAAAATTTCGCTTGAAATCTCGAAATTTCGGTTTCGACGGGAATCAGACAGAGAAATGCAACAGTCCAGAATAGTTAAGTAAAATTTCGAAATTTCGATAGAAATTTTGCAAAGGGGGGCGAAATTTTGACAAAATACAACAATTTCGTTGTAAAAAGGCCAGTTTGGGCATGCATTTCGCGAAACACAACCGAAATTGGTTTACGATTTCGAAAATCAACGGTCCAAAGCCTGATGTACTTGGAGGGCTACTTCTTTGGTGATTTTTTTGCATTCTCTTTCTCTTACAGGCTTTGTTCTTCGAATCTAAGGTAAGTTTACTTTCTCCTTCCCATCTACATCTATTTCTTCCACTTTTACCCCAGTTTGATCAAAAGATTACTCCCGAATTGCAAGTTACAAGTGATAGTCTACAACTTATACTTGATGATTTATGAAATTATGCTATAAATTACATATAACTACAATGATTTTGCAAATCTAACTTAATGTATATATATATATCCTGTTTGTCATAACAATGGATAAAATAGTTTTCAAATGAGCTTTTTTTGAAGTTTTTGTAACATTATATTCATATATATTATGTAACACTTAACAAATGTTCAATTTATAAATAAATATCTTATATTAAAGATGAATTTTGTAACAATAATTTACAACCATGTAATACTTTGAATATTAATTATCTATAATTTAGACTTTTAAAATGAAAAAAAAACTAAAACAATTTAGAATTGTTGTGTATAATGTTTTGTTACATACATCAAATTTCAACTACTATTGGGAATAATATATAGTTAAATGTGTCAATACTATTGATATATTCAATACATTAGACTATTAGTATCAGCAAATTTTAGTAATTTGTTCCAATTTTATGAATAATTTTAGGCCTAGATTGAGAATACTTTTAGTATTTTTACTCTTTGATGATCCATAGTGTAAGCTAGAAAGTATCAATTGAAATCGATTATTAACGTGATGACCTATAAACTAATTCCTTCATTATATTAAAAAGTCATCGAAATCTCGTTCGAAACAGTTTTTGATCTTTTCACACATGTAGGACCCCTCACCAAGATCAATATATGATGTTATTGCATAAATAGGTGTATTTATGTATGTACATCATCCTGAAAAAAATTCGTGACTTAATTCCTTTATTTGGTTGTCGAAATCTTGTGTCGAAATAAGCGTAAAATCTCAAAATTTCTGTAAATTTATGTTTCTAAGCCATCGGAAACAGCGTCGAAATCGAAATTTTAAACCATGGTCCCAAGGATCATCCCTTTCTTGTTCCCCTTAGAGTGTTTGGATGTACTTCCTTTGTCCACGATTTTGATCCTAAGATGGGCTTTTCTCGTTCTGTGACTGATCACTCCTTATTCTATTCTAGCTCTCTTGTTGGATCTATTATTATTATTGTATATGTTGATGATATAGTTATCACCGGCAGTGATTCTATAGGCATATCACGTGTGAAAGAAGGATTGCAGGGGCATTTTCATTCAAAGGATCTGGGCAAACTGAGGTATTTTCTGGGCATTGAAGTACTTAGATCTCATGCAGGTACTAATTTGTCTCAAAGGAAATACATGTTGGATTTACAGCAGGAAGCAGGTATGAGTGAGTCCAAGCCGGTGTCTACTCCTATGGACTATCATGTGAAGGAGACGACTAATGATACTAATTATCCAGATCCAGAATATTACAGGAAAATTGTTGGTAAACTAATATATCTGACAGTTACTCGCCCTGACATTTCCTTTGTTGTTGGAGTGGTGAGTCGGCATATGAGCTCACCACAGCAGTCACACTGGACAGCAGTTTGTCGTATTCTGAGAAATCTGAAAGGTGCACCTGGTAAGGGGATCACCTATTAAAGACCCAATACCTTTGTGTCTACTCTTGTTCTTACTGGTTATGCAGATGCAGATTGGGCTGGTAATCTAAATGACAGGAGGCCTACTTCTGGATATTACACGTTTCTAGGAAATCACCTTATCACCTGGAAAAGCAAAAGGCATAATGTTGTGTCAAGATCTAGCACGGCGGTTGAGTATCGAGCAATGGCTCATGCCTGTTGTGAGTTGCAGTGGGTTCAATCTGTGCTTTCCGAATTAAAGATTCATGTGTTGTCTCCTATAGAGCTCAAATGTGACAATCAAGTTGCAATCTATATTGCCAAGAACCCAGTCTTCCACGAACGCACTAAGCACATAGAGGTTGACTGCCACTTCATCAGAGATCAGATCAAGAATGGTAATGTTGTGACTCCGCACGTCAAATCTGAAGATCAACTTTCAAATGTTCTCACAAAGCCATTGAATCCAACAACATTTCAGAACTTTTGCAACAAGCTGGGCATACACGATGTGTACGCTCCAGCTTGAGGGAGAGTGCTAATATATCTTATTTATATTCAACTTTATTATATTTTGTAATTTTTATATATTGTTGGACCTCCATGTAATTTCTCTGGGTTCTCTTATTAATAAAAGGGAGAGGGCACATTGCTCCTCTCTACACGCTGTATTGCAGCATCCTATCTTTCTTATTCACATCTATGTTTCAGATGTTGAAGTATAAGAATCATGTCAAACTCCACAAATAAACCACCGGCTATGTAAAATCCTTTGAGACATTGTACGTTCTTCTTTTTAATAAGACGTGTGAACAAAATGTTGATGCACAGGGCAGGTGTGGAAGAGCTATGATAGCGGAGTTGTCAACGGGAAGAACGAGAACAAGTGACTGATAATATATTTTTATATCTAGATTCTTATAATATACATTTCTATTTATATCAAGGGTGGAACTCTGTTTAATTATTCACCAAATTGGGGAAATTGTTTGTATTACCCAATTCAGGGTCCATTTCTAGGATTTATCCAAAGAAAAATTGAAGTCCATACTTACTTGCGGCCCATTTGAAGCTCCAATTTAGGAGGGCCTGTTTTGAAGGAAAATGAGCTCCTACGAGAATCTTTTTCAACTGCTTCTACCACACCAGTTTTATCACTACGGTTTTTGGTCTTCATTTCATCACTAACCTTTTTCAATCCTGTAAATTACAACAATTAATAACATACGCAAGTCAAAAGTATGATAAGAAAATGTCAGACTATACCTGCAGCAACTGACTTGGCAGAGGTAAGTTCTCGAAAGATAGCAGGAGTCCCTTCTTTGGGCTTGGAAACCGTAGCCTTAGCGCCTAAAGGAGCAGGGGCTGGTGAAGATGTTTTAGGTGCGGAGGACTTGAAGGCAGAAAGAGATGAAGAAGGAATGGACTCTTTGACTTTAGGGATAGGAGACAAAGATGGTGCTGGACCTGACACAGAAACTTTAGCTGTGGACGATGAGGATGATTGAGGAGTGGGCACTGGAATTTTAGGTGCAGAAGAAGAAGATGAAGACGCAGCTCCATCAGCAGTAGAGCTCCAAACAGGACCTAGAGGATAGTGTTTTTTGACAAAATCCCGTAAGACAGGTAAATATAACTCCTTCAAAGCTTTTGCCCACTCCACATGATCCGCGTTCCTGTTTCTGTGCTCCACAAGAACCTAATATGGACAAATTATTTCTCAACAGGGAATACCACAATGCCAATATATGATAAGAAATAAACGTTCTATCTCAATAAAAAGTGATGGAAAGATGGATTAAATGATCTTCAAAGAGTCTGTCTGCTAGTATGTATATGTCACCCTGCCTTGCTCTAATCATATAGCATTACATTGACAACAACCATCATAGAGCTCAGTGGTTATGCCATTTAGTAAAACACATAGATTAGACAATGTAACCTCGCAATTACAGCTGAAGTTGCAATTCTGAAGATAAGTATCAGGCAACTACATGTTGATGAGGAAGCAGTTCAACTAAACAACAATCTAGACAAAGAAATTGATTTGAAAACTATTATCCAGCTACCGATATCTGCGGACTATGATTTAGCCACTCGCATTATGAAAAGGTTGGTTTCAAACAGTGAATAGTGCGTCCTTATTAATTGATCAACCAACTATAGCAAAATACATCAATGAGTCGGCCTGGTCTAATTGTGGCAAAGTTTATCCCAGTGGGGTCATACCATGATGATAGGACAAACTACCTCAAATTATGGGTGTCCAGCTAATAAGTTACTCGCACTATTCATACTTGTAATTGAACGGTCAAAAGATGGTGAAATGATAAGCTACATTGGTGGAATCAATGGCGAAGTTAGTCCTTCATGTCTTTGCGGGAGATAGTGCTAAAGTAAACTTGCACTCTTCTGCTCTGCATACCTTATTGTTGTAAAATTCAGCCATCTGCCAGCTCTCTTCAACTTGCGAAATGGGAAGAGGCATGCCTTGAGAAGAAGAAAGAACATTGTTACGAAACAGGATCAGGAAAGCCTAGGTGGACAGTACTGGAGCGCGACTCACCACAATCCTTTCCTGTGTAGGCGATCCACGCCAGAGCGGTGAGGCTATCGGAAGTAGCTTTCAAGTGGTTGAAGAACTCAGACCTCCTCCCTTGTGTCAGCTCGTTAGCCTTCAGAATTACCTCGTTCAGTGGCTTCAGGAACTCTTGCAATTTCGGGAGATCGGGTTTCTGGAACAACGAGGGGAACTAATAACTTTACGCGTTGCTACTTCAATTGAACTATGAATCAGAATTCAAACCGTACGCTTGACTTCTTCGCCTCGAGCAACAGCTCCTTCTGTACGCGGAACGCGTCCTCCAGGACCTCCGCTGCCTGCTGGACCGTCCCTCCAATCTTTCCGGCAGCAGCCTTGACCCGTCCTACTGCGCTCAACACAAGGTCATCAAAAGCCGCGATCGCTGGGTCCGTCGTCGGCGCCTCGACGTCGGGAAGCCCCCTCTCCAGAGGCGGGGAAGGCCCGGCGGAGGACATCGCCTCCAGGCGAGCCACCGCCGCCTCCAACCGCGCGATCAGTTCAGCCTCCATGCCTGCCTCTGAGCTCCACTCTCCGCTTCGTGATTGCGTGCAAAGGAGGCTTGAAGGGTCAGCCCGCGACTATAATGCGCCCCCGCCCATCCGATGGGTGGCGGGCTGTCATGGTTGGTATGTGGGACCGTGGCAGTGTGTCGCCGAAAAGGTCCAGTTGAGGGAGGCCGCCTTGCTGCCCCCGGAGTACCATTTCCGTCCCCATTTGCCGCCTTCTTTTTGACTTTCCAGCTCATAACGGCCGACCCCGTCTCCAAGTAATGAGCTGTGTCGGGAGAGACGAAATTTTAAAAAGGAAATCAGGAATGCGTTTGGTAGTAGACTAGTAGTGGCTGCCGCGTTACTGTCTGAACAAATTTATTTTGACAAATCACAAGACAGTATTGTCATTAAATATGACAAACCAGATTCCACACCCACCAGCCGGCAATTCCCCATAAGGATGATCACGTAACCAAAACACTACCTAATAGAGGAATGAAAATAGGAAATCTTATTCTAAATAGGCGTTTAACTGTTATCTAAGGCATGTTTAGTTAGGGAGATTGTATCATGCGTCACATATGTTGGATTCTCGAATTTCGAGAGGAAAAAAAATCATATGTCATTTAGGACACATTATCGGAATTATGTTAAGTGTTGCATCTTAGATTATCCATGTAGAAGAGATTGTTGTTCTTCAAAGGTTATGCAAACTTGTGATTTATGTATGGACGCACTTGGGTAAAAAGTGAGGCGGAAGGTTAACATTCATTGTTAGGGGCATGAAACACATAGGCATGTTTGGTTTTTTGGATTTTGCCGTATTGGATTATATTTTGGCATCCATCTGCAGAAAATTTATATTTAGTTTACAGGATTTCGGAAACGGGGTTAATTCTGGGATTTCCAAAGATAATAGGAATCCCACATTTTGATTTCCACAAAAAATTTCCCAGACGCCAAAATCCAACTGTACATGGCCCATGGATCCAAAAAATTAAATCATGTATTTTACAAATCCAGGAAACCAAACATAAAATTAATGTTTGTGGAATTTTGACAATACAGTATTTTACAAATGCAGGATGACATAAATGCAGGATTCTTAAAAATCTAACAAACCAAACGTGTGATGGACGACGCCATCTAGCCTTCTAGAACTGGAGAGCACTATAGGATTTGCTTTATAGCCTAAAATGCATGATAAGGCCACTTTTTCTGTAAAGAGGCGAGATCACCTCCTTACTAAAATTTAAAGGAAGTACAAAATATTCATCTTTTTAGAAAGAAAAAAGATATTGAGGGATGCATGTATAATATTCCAAGTAAATAAACATGCACCAGATACATTATAAAATGTCAATAGCAGCGGAAATAAAAGTACTAAGCCTATTACATGGCTTTCATTGTTCATTACATGATTATTCCCAAAAGAAAAAAGATAAGAGAAAAGGATCTAGCTATAGCAACCTAGACATCCTTTTAGATAGCTTCAGATCTACTCCTGAGATGACTTCCTTTAAACTTATCCTTCTCCTTGCTCAGCACCAGCACTTGGGTGGTTGGGAAAACACCCAGCAAAAAGGGAAAGAAAACAATGTATGTGTCAAATAATGAACAAGAATAAAAGATAAGGAAATAACATGAAACTAAAAGCTAAGATTTCATCATAAGATGAAGATAACAAGAGTATGAGGCTATATTCAAAAGAAACTTGCCATTAACAATTATATTAAAAAGGATTTGCATGTAAGATAATTATGTCTACCTAACTAAGTAGGGTTGAGGCACCTACCGAACCTCTAACCTATAGGTGAGGGGAGAATAAGACGTTCTCAGTCACCTACATAATTATATAGGGGAGAATAAAAACATTCCCCAGGGCGATTAAATACATGCCCTCTGTGGGTGGTTGTACATAAGTACCGCTACTTTAAATTAAATAGAATATAAATCTACATGCTAGAAAACTAGTCATGGAAAGAGCAGTCATAATATTCAATAAGCATGGCAGTGGGGTACAAGACCCAAGAAAAGAATATCATCACTGATTTTGAGGCAATTTAACAAAAGAATCATGAATAGAGGAAATATGGTTCATATAGTGGCTCATTAGGGAATATAGAGTTTGGTTTGCAAATATCCCAACTTAGGGTGTAAGAATGCACATACCTCTCTTACTGATATCAATTACTAACTTTTACCACTTTAATTGAGTCCAAGTTCCACTTTGCCTATTTTCAATGTATTAACATGTATTAGAGTACATAGTGCACATTTATATAGAAACCCTACTTTTAGACCATTTTAGAAAAACTCGGATTTAGACTCTTAAAACATCACCAATAAACCTATTAAGTTCTCCTGATCAAGAAAACATATTTTTTATATTAATTTTGGAGTTATAATGATTAAGATGTAATTTTTATGGATTTTAAGCATTAAATTCGTTTTACAAAAATCACCCTTCGTCAAACCATAAAATCAAACCTTGAAAATATTTTTATTAGATAGAGATTAATTTTCCAATTCCAAAACATATTTATTCGTCAAATTTAGATAAGTTGTTTAGAAGATATGAATTTTTCAATACTGACCAATAGGAAATTGCCACATCATCAAACCGATCGAGATAATCGAAGAGAGAGGGAGAGGGATAAAACACCATTTGACCCAAGATCAGGTTTGAAGTTGCATAGGTAACCAAACTAGAGCTTCTAGAGAAGGTAAACCAATAAGAAACCAAAACCCTAGAAGAACATGGTAAAAAGAGATGGAAATCATCGATCTTATACATAGAAGCATGAGTTTTAAGCATGTACTAAGCAATATACGAGAAGGGGGTTAACAAAACTTGCCTCTTGGAAGGTAAGAAGGTCCAAACAGAAAGAATCCCAAGATTAGAAGGTCTGGTTGCTCCAAGCCAAGCTCCTTTCTTGAGCAAAGATCACCTTCTCCACTTTAGAGGTGCAAACCCTAGTAAAAGAGCATGGAGATGAGATGTTTTAGGGTTCTAGGTGGAGTTTTACCATGGAAGGTCATGGTTCTGACCTGGAAGAAGGTGGGAGGAAGACTAACAGCATGAAAACAGGGAAGGAAAAGAAGATTATTGCTAGTTTTGGTCAAAATCACCAAGGAGGAGCTTAAGAAATCCTAAATAGAGAAATTTGGAACCCTAGGAGCCTTCTTTACCAAGGTAGGCACCTTCTTTTACCTTGGGACAGAAACTTCATGGCCAAACATAGAAGGGATGATGATCTAAGTTGTGGGAAAGAGAAGGAGAGGATTGCTTCTTAGATTGGGAGGTGGGAAGGGATAGGCATGGCTTTATAAAGAAGGGGGTAAGTATGACACTACTACAGAAATGCCTTTTAGCGTCGGTTGTTTAACCCGCTTTGGCGTCGGTTTCCGAGTGACGCCTATGTGGGCGCCGCTAAAGGTAAGGTCTAACACTTCGGCGTCCGTTTTTTAACCGACGCCTATTTAACTTAGAGGCGTCGGTTGTTTATAGAAAACCGACGCCAAAAGGGTTCACGCCACAGAAAACGGCGTCATCTAGGACATTCTGCGTCGGTGTTTAATTGGTAACTGACGCAAAAAGTGTCCTAGATGACGCTGTTTTCTGTGGCGCGAACCCGTTTGGCGTCGGTGATCAACTAAACAACCGACGCCATACTTTAAGATGACACGGCCGTGCTTCTCTGCACGGCCGTGTTTAGTACTATAGGCGTCGGTTTTATATGAATAAGCGACGCCTTTTCCACCACGGCCGTGCTTTCCTGCACGGTCGGGTTGTTTGTAATATGAGGTGTCGGTTTTTATCCAATAACCGACGATGTAGGTCTTTGCTGACGGTTTTCTGTAAATAACCAACGCCTATATCTTTTTTTTTCATATCAGTTTGCAGGCCTGTTGTGGCTGGTCAGCAGGATGAGAACCTGCAGTTCAGTTTTCTGAACTGCAGGTTTACAACATCCATTTATATCAGCCTACAAACAGGCCACAAACCTACAAAAGTCCCAAGGAAAATTTCACACAAGTAGATACATTCATACATCAATTCAATTCTCACATTCACACATATAGAAACATTCAAATACATGTATTAACATTCAGAAATATTCATTTACAAAGTATCATTCATTATCGCTATCAACATCCCAATTATATCTTACAGTTGCCACTGCTTGTATGACTTTTGCCCATTCTTCTCTTATTTCATTTAATGCTTCCATCGTATATGGAGCATGTATATTTTTTAAGCGTTTACCTATAGTGTTGTCAGTTTTAAACATATGCAAAGAGAATGATGTATATATATAAGTAATAATATAAAAATAAGATTGATATATTTCATACTAACTAATGAGACTATATATAATACCTCATGTATGGTATCGATGTCCAATGCGGCATGTTTGATAATCATCTGCATAAATCGCATCACATAGTATGTGCATGCCCAACCATTGTCTTGTGTAGCGCACTATAAATTGAAACATACAAAATAATACAACTAAGCACAATTCACATCAATAATATATACATTGGAGTCGGGAACTTACTTGTACATTCTACCAATTTATTGGCTGGTTCTTTTTCCTTGGGACCGTTCCTCCAGCCTTTTTGAATGCATCTAAACCCCTACATGTTAATATAACACAGTAAATTACATGAGTAAATAGTAATGTAATAACAGATGTTAACAGATACAAAAATGAAATATTTCTCACCAGAATAATGGCATTCTCATTACGTATCCAATTTTAGTCTTTAATGTACTTCCCGCGGGATCTAGATAATAAACAGTGAACGTCCCGGGGACAATAACTAGTAACTCCCAATGTCTACCGCTAGAGGTAAAAAGTTAACAATTAATAACTCAAAATGCACAATAAAAATGGAATTTTCTTAAGTCCAAATTATAAATAAAGTAAACTTACTTGACATTGAATGGAGCTATTATTATCTTCTTGTTTTGCTGACCGAAAATTTTAAAAGCATCTATACAGTATTTTTGAACACTATCAGGGTCTTTAGCTACCATACTAATCAATGATGGAATCAAAAATCCCACATGATCAAATGCAAATTGTTTGCAATGATCTTCGACTAAGTAGCTGCAAAACATGTATTATGTATGCATTAATATATAAGAAACCAGATCACCGGATCTTACACAAGGTATATGGATGTATAAACAAGATCTCACCTTATCCATGTCTCTATCATTGATGTATTCAGCCAATCATACATAAACAGCTCAATAATATCTTGTATAAATAAAGAGCTATCGTATGATTGACTTGCATAATCTGCATCTAAAGAAATAATTATCGGGAAATGTATATTATGTGCCCGTAGCCAACATGCCATTCCCCTACAAGCAGGACCTAACGGGTATGTTAGGTCAGTTGGAACCCAAGTTGGTAATGCGGGAAGTGGAGGTGGAGGCCTAGGTGCTCCTGGTGTCTTCTTTTTAACCTGTATATATAATTTCAGATCAGTTGACATCATATATACACATTAACAGTCTAAATCAATGTAAATTTATCTTACAATTTCAGTAGTGTAGACGACATCTGCTTTGGGCCACAATATGACCCCGCCTTCTGCCTCAGCAAGTGTATCAATATACGAGTGGGGATATGGCAATGTAGCTTCCCTCCAATCGGGTAACACACGTAATGGGCCCACACGAACGTAGCCCTGTGGCATTGGGGTCCCGTGAAACCTTTCCCCAGGAAGGGACGGGTAAGCCTGCGCCTCTGCAACAACATAGTCTTGTATTCTTAAGCGGCATGGCTTCAATGCCTACAAATTTACGTAAAGAATGTTATACATATACATATCATCTTGAAAACATATCATCTTGAAAAGACTAGCTACAATGTCATAAACAATACTTACAGCAGACGTGTTAGGCGATGGGTCTCCAGGATTACTCACAGTCTGTGCATCAGGAGAAGAGTGGGTCGCCATAGGCTGATTGGAAGCCTGAGATGCCTGCCACCGCAGCAATTCTTCCTTGACCTTCTCAGCAACTACACCGTTGACCTTCTTAGAAACTATATCCTCGACTCTCTTATTCTCCTATACATGGATAAAAGAAACATTAGCTTCTTATTATTGAATTTCCTTTTGCAGTAACATTCTAAAAAAAGAATAGGTTACCTCTTCTTGAGAAAGTCCCGCT
Organism: Alisma plantago-aquatica; assembly: GCA_963693085.1. Classification (NCBI taxonomy): domain Eukaryota; kingdom Viridiplantae; phylum Streptophyta; class Magnoliopsida; order Alismatales; family Alismataceae; genus Alisma; species Alisma plantago-aquatica. The sequence goes on along the minus strand of OY856410.1, from coordinate 1,512,194,907 downwards.
CTGGGTTTGCGCTGGGATGGCCCAAAGAATGCTTTGATGCCCACACCAGTGCCTGCACCCCTAACACGTCCAGGATGCTCTGGGTTACCCAGAGCAACTGTCAATTCATCCCTTGTGCCCTGAGGGATGAACGTGCCTTGTTTCCTCTGCTCGTGCAGCTCCCGCTAATCACCATCAACAAAAATTGGTAAGTTAACACCACAAATAATCAATATTCAAACGATTGCTCTAAGAGTTGTATTTTACCATTTTCGCAGCTGCCTCAGCAGTTACGGGCTTCTTTATTTCACCCTTCTTGTTTTGCCTCCCAGCTATCCAGATATCATGGCGAGGCATGGGTGTGGCAGACTCCTGAGTAGGAGCAGACTCCTGAGTAGCCGCAGACTCCGCCTGTAGTCTTTGGCGAATGCTTGCATAGCCTTTTGGACCCATAGTGTGGTCATGCACATTCAGTGCACGCCGTGCTTTTTGTGCGTCACTGAGGGCCTAGTTAGTATGCACATTAATGATTTGGTTAGTAGCACTAAATGTTAATCTTGAATAGGTGAATACAATGTATATTAATTAAATTGGGAGTGACGCCTAATACCTTGAATTCTTCAGATTTTCTTGAAGCAACAAAATTGTCCCAATCTTCTTTGTCTAAGAAGTTCCAATGTTCAAGGGCTGACTTCTTCTTCTTATCACCCTTTTTTATGTATTCTCTGTTCAGATTTGTCCTATAATTCCTAAGCATCTTTCCAGCACGTTGCATCACACTTTTACGATGCAACTTCTCATCCAAAACAGATTCTGTAAAATAGAAATGTTATTAACTAGTATCCAAAATAGAATTGCAAATAATAGAATTTGTAATCTACAAAATAGAATTGCAAATAATAATAACTCACGCATAAATCCTTCCATATCAAGTCTTTTTTCCCCTGAGGAACTTTATGCCAATTATCATACTTCACACCACAATGGCTCCGAGTGGTACACCCAAGATAGTTTACAAAATTATTGCGGTTCACTTCAATTGCATTTCCTCCATTATCAAACTCCACAACCAATTTGGATCCACTGCCACTTAGCGCTATTAACTTCTTCAACAGAGTGATGCCCCTTTTCTTGTTAAGTGTTTGGTGCTGCACATCAAGTTGCTCCAGTGCTTCAGTGGGTACATGTGCATCATCAACCTAAAATTTGACAAAAATAAACACACTGAATTAGCCCAATATAGAAATATAGGATATATGACATAACTAGAAGATAATGAATTTTATAGAAATACAGGATATGTTTTTAGAACTTACATTGGTATCCTCGCCATGCTCGTCATGGACAGCATGCTCATCATGGACATCATGCTCATCATGGACATCATGCTCATTGTAACATCCCTGACCTGGGTTATGAGTTAACCCTAGATGTTTTGCCTAAATATGTAATTGAATCCTTGTGACTAACTTTGGGCATGTAATTAAGTTTCTCAGAAACATATATTTCAGTTTTGCTCCTTTTTATATAAAATTGTAGCATTGTTTTGTAATACATGGACCTATGTGCAAATTACCCAGTTAGAAGGGTTAACTTGCAAATTGCACATGTTGAGATGTTCCTTTGATGTTGAGACATCATGAGAATGATGATGGTAAGGTTTGAGGGATTTCCCAATCTTGGGCACCAAGGTGCAGCTGTGGAAGCAATCCCGGTGCTTGAAAAACCTAAATTGGAGAAAAGTGCAATTTACCCAATTTAAGGGGTGCAACTTGTAAAATACATCATCGAAAATATCTTTTAAGACTCTTGTCATCATTTAGAGAAGAAATGATGAAAAGTCACTTCAATTGAATAATCATATAATGAAAAACACCTTTATGATTGAATAATCAAGGTGTATGTGCTATAGCCCTTTTATGTGTATGCTTAACTAATAGGTTGATCTTCTTTGCCCTCATTTATTGACCTTAGAAGAAGGTTTGTACTTAGAATTAATATGAAGGGACGAGCATAGAAGGATGGAGGGACTTAGTTGAAAATATGGAGAACTTATGAGCTTATGTTGAAAATCTCACCCCAAGTATATATACTCTCCATCTCTCTAAGCAAGGGAACTTTCCCTTCGTTTCCTTCACTGTTCTATTCAACCAAACTGACTAAAGAGGAGCTGTGGATCTCAGGAGGACGACCAAGGAGGGCAAGGTAGGTTTGAATCCTCCCTTTTGCTTAAGTTCATGGTTAGAACTCGAATTCAAGGTCAAATTGATGGCTAGCTCACATAACTCTACCTTTCTAGCCATCTCTTCTCGACTTTTCCTGGAGGTTTCACCTTGGCCGACCTGTGGAAACTCAAGGAAGCCATTAAAATCTTGGAGCTCGAAAGCTTGGAGCTCAAGGAGCAAGCTTTAGGCGGGTTTTATAACTCTAAACCTATGCTTTGTTATATACATCTCGTTTATGCTTTTAGATGATAGTTCTTCTTCTTCTCTACCTTCCTTTGCTACCTTGCAAGAAAATCCGTGAGAAATCCTTGCTTTTCCTGAGCTAGGAGATGAGGACGTTATTTACAAAGTTAATCCACTACTTTTCACTTTACTAAATGGTCTCCACAAATTGCTCTCTCGGTTTGCAAAACCGTGTGGTGAGCAAACGGTCTCAGGACTGTGTAAGGGAAAACGGTCTTCAAGACCATTTAGCCGCGTTGACCGAGCGTGGACCGTATAAGATTTCTGTTCCCAATTATGTAGGCTAATCACCCACAAAAGTTGAGATGATAACTCCAAAGGAATCGTGAGATATGGCCTTTTTAATCAACAACTTTAATTGAATTTACTCCTGATTTCCAATCTGTTGAAATCGCCCCTTTTGGGCAAACGGTCTCAAGACCGTGTAAGAACGTTGACCAAGTGTTGACCGTATGAGATTACTGTTCAAAATAATGTTGATTAACAACTCACCAAATTTGATAGACTAATTCCAAACGAGCTAAGAGTTGAAGGATGATTACTAGGGCAAACCCTAATTGAAATCAGTACTAAAATCCCAATGAATAACTTAGTGTTTTTGGGTTGATTGACCCAAACGGTCTCAAGACCGTTTGGGGATCAACCAAACGGTCTCAAGACCGTGTGGTGACAACCCAAGACCGTTTGGAGGTCTAGGGTTAAGGTAATTTGATCAATTTAGGGCCCAATTGCAATAGGATATTGAACTAATCAAAATACTGATTTGAGACTCAATCAAGGTTCAACTCCTATCAAATCACATTAGATTTTGATGAAACCTTGGGCAAACGGTCTCAAGACCGTGTGGAGTTCATCCACACGATCCCAAGACCGTTTGGGCCAAGTTTGGGCCCAATTGGAGTTCAATTGAAGGGTTCAACCTTGTGTTGATTCACATTGATGAGTGTTGATGGTTGAACGTTGATGGACCTTAATTGAACCAACTTCAACCCTAATTGGATAGCAATTGAGGGTCAATTGAGTGACCAATTGGTTAATCATCACCCTAATTAACTCAATCTATATGTGGTTACCATGGCTTTGACCATTTGGAGGCTTCAACATTGATAATCATAAACGATTGAAATCATTGAACCATGTTGGAGGTCCAAACAGTTTGAGACCAAGTGGACCAAACGGTCTCAAGACCGTTTGAGGTCACACGGTCTCAAGACTGTTTGAGACCTCACGGTCTCAAGACCGTTTGAGGTCACACGGTCTCAAGACCGTGTGAGGCCTCACGGTCTCAAGACCGTTTAGACTCAAACGATCTCAAGATCGAGAGACATCAAACGGTCTCAAACCGTGTAAGCCCTCTCAGTCTTGAAGTCAAACTTGTTAAACGGTCTACACCCTCACACGGTTTGGGCAATCGAACTTGAAGGTCACACGGTCTTGGAGTCAACCCTAGCAAACGGTCAACTCATCCAAATGGTCTCAAACCGTTTGGAGGTTGAAGGTTGAAACCGTTTGAGGTTTTCAAAGGTTGATTTCACTTAATCACTTGAAGATGTAAATGGTTCAATGATGCTCAAATCTAAACCCTAATGGTAACTTAGGACATTAGGGGATTAAGTGACTAATGAATTAACCCATGATGGTGATCAATGGGGTGAATTACCAAAATACCCTTGAGGGGTTCAATTGAGTAAAACCTTGTTCAAATCAAACCCTAATCACATGATAGTGATGTTTTGGCTTATGTTAGCCCATGAGGACTTAACCCAACTTGATCTAGAGTGGTGTTATCACCATCTACTAGTATGAGGAGAGAGAAAGTATCTTAAGAGAGAGAAAGTACCTTAAGAGAGAGAAAGTACCCTTTTAGGGTGGAAACTCAAGTAAAGAACCTTCAATACACATGAATGTGCATGATTAGGGTATGATCCACCTATGTGAGATCATGGAAACCCTAATTATGATATATGATGAATCTTAAGTTAATTTGGGAGCATCGATGATGATGTTCCTCATACATGATGATGTTATGAGTTCAATTCACCATGTGAATAGTAAACCCTAATTCAAGGGTAATGACATGTGATGTGAATAGTAAACCCTAATTCAAGGGTAATGACATGTGATGTGAATAGTAAACCCTAATTCAAGGGTAATGACATGTGATGTGAATAGTAAACCCTAATTCAAGGGTAATGACATGTGATGTGAATAGTAAACCCTAATTCAAAGGTGATGACATGTTATATGAGTATTAAACTTTATTTGATAAGAATCAAAGAACTTAGCTCTTATGACAAGAGTGAAAAGTATATTCTTGTTTTGAATTACCTTTATCAGTTGAATTAACCATGCAGGTTCTGATGAGAAGGTGATCATATCCAGGTATGGATGATGATATTATATTCATTGAAAGCATGTTGATTAGCTTTATGAATAGTAAAATATCTTGATGCCTTGTCAGTGGCATACTATGTTTTAATGGGCTGAAAGAGCCATGAATACCATCAAGGTCATGCTTTAGAGATGACTTGTGATGAGTATACTGAGAAATGATGATTGATGTGAGTTAGGTTTGTTACATTTAGTATTCTACTTTCATAGCTGTTGTGCTACTGTTATTGTTTGAAGAACAATGTATGATGTTAAAAGAATACTGAATGTACCTAACTAATCAAGTGTAATGTAGAAGTCCTGATCATAGACCCATCATTGTCAGAGATCAAATGATGGTGAAACAGGTTTTCCCAAGGGAACTCTTGGATCACATACTGTTGAGTATGTAGGGTATATGGATGTGTAGAACCTTACATCCTAATGTAGGAATTTGATGTAGATGTATAATCCGTCAATCCTTCACTACAAAACTCATACCGTATCAGTGGATGGTAAACATGAAACCTCATGATGATGAGGAAAACATAGATATCCGTATCAGTGAAGATAAACACGAAATCTCCTGATGACGAAGAGAGTACAGAACGCAACTGTAACTCTAAAATAGCGAAGGACCAGATTACCCTGGTGAGCTATAATAGTAGAGACACAAGATGTCCTACAAGTGATCCTCTTACTGACTGAGGAAGGTGAAGGTCATGAGAATCTTGCTTTTTCGATGACCTAGTATGATACTAAGGCACTTAACAGTGATTGGTTGGAGTATGAGTGGTAAACCTCATCTCCACAGGGCATAATAAAAGTAATGTTTGAAAAACATACTCTACAACGTAGTATACCTGTTAGAGATAACTACGAGTTAGTTGCTTGATGTTACACTGTATAGTGCATATGTTCTTCATGTTTAATAAATGTTGAACTCTTGTTTACAACTGTATCTGCTATGAATACTTTGTAAGCTTTTACTGCTTAAGTTATTCTTTGATGTTATAATAAAGCTTCTGGCGGAGAGTTATAACTCTCACTGGGACAATTATGTATGATTGTCTCACCCCGTAGACTTCAACTTTTTAGGTGGACGTCGAGGACGGAGGAACAGGTCTACAGGTGACCAGTCCCAGCAGCAGCAGCACCAGGAGTAGAAGTAAATCTCAGGTGGAGATTTAGCCTGCCATGTGGTGTAGTTAGAGTCAGTCCTATGTGTCCTCTGTACTCTCAGGTCTTGGAGTCTTTTGTTATGAGTTCTTGAGATTTTGTATCTTGATGTATATAATTACTCAAGAAGTAATTATCATGAGATGTAAACAGTTTATCTCTTGTTATGAAAGAAGCTTTTAAGGATTCAAGCTCTTGTCTCGAAAAGTTTTAATTTCCCGTGATTTTTGTCTTCCGCTGTTTATTGAATCGCTTCCGCTAAGTTTAAATCGTGATTATATCGTGGTTTAGAGATCAGATCCCACAATTAGTGGTATCAGAGCTCTAGGTCAGTTGAGTCTACAGAGGCATAGGACTTAGGATGTCGAGTCTATCTTTAGTACTCCTTCCTTATCTAATAGAATCTTCTGCTCCTTAGGAGAAGAAGATACATAAGGATGGCTGAGCCTCATGATGAGTACGTGGCAGAGAGTAGTGCTAGTGCACCTCAAGGCGGTGCAAGGGTTCCAAGAATAGAACAGCCTACACCTGAGTCACCAAGAGAGCCACCCCAGTTTGACCCAGCCGACATGGGTAACCCAGCTGTACAGACAATGTTCGGGCAGTTCATGACTGCCATGACACACATCACCGACAGGATGCCCATGCCTGCACCTAGGGCACCTGTCCAGCCTGAAGCACAAGGTATCGGTAAGACATTCGAATGACTTCATCGTGTCGGAGCTATCGAGTACTTTGGGACTGCCGACCCCGTAGATGCTGACCTATGGTTGACAGAGTTGGAGAAGGCTAGACATGCTGTCTATCTTCTCAAAGGCAGTGCTGGTCACTGGTGGAACATGGAAGAGTAGAAGAGACCTGGAATAGAGTTCTCATGGGAAGAGTTTCGTCGGGAATTTATCAATAGATATTTTCCAAAGACCTTCCTAGATGAGAAAATCTCTCAGTTTGAGAGACTAAGGCAGGGTATGATGAACATTAGTGAGTATGAAGCTAAGTTCATGGAATTGCTACGGTTTTGTCCGCACATGGCTGCCACAGATGAGGAAAGAATCAGGAGATTCGAGAAGGGTTTGAATGCTGATATGTCAACCCCTGTGTCTGCCTTAGAAAACCGAGAGAGATTCTCTACCTTCGTTGAGTCAGTCCGAAGGATAGAGAGATCTGTGGTTGAGAAGAGGCAAACCCAGAAAAGATATCCACAGTTCCAGGATTCTTCATCTAGGGATTTCAAGAAACCTAGATTCTCTGCACCTAACCCTCCACCACCCAGATCGGGTTCTCAAACTCAATGGTCACCAAGCAGAGGTAGAGGACAGAGTCAACCGCTTCAAGGGACTCACAGTTCTGCATCGATGTCAGTTACTGGACCACCCCGACCACAACAACAGGAGAGGAGATGCTACAACTGTGGTAAGGTGGGACACTTGATGAAGGATTGCCGTTCTAGGCCTGTCAGTGTGACACAGCCTCCGAGACAGAATCAACAAGGATCTCAGAGAATGCAATCTCAAGGAGCAGCTCGAGGACGTGGACAAGCGTCTCAAGCTGGGTCATCAACACCACCTCAACACCAGGCGACAGCGAGGTTCTATGCTATGAACCCACCAAATGTAGTGGTCAATCCACGGGTAGTGGCAGGTCAGATGAAACTTTTATATCCTGATATGTCTACATCCTGTGTTGTATCTGTTTTGATTGACCCGGGTGCTACGCACTCTTTCATCACTCATAGAGTGATTCGTAACTGCAATGTGACTGTTAGTCATAGGGCAGATAGTTTGTTGTTGGAGACTCCGTTGAGTGGGTCTGCCGTTTTGCAGGAGGTATGCTCTCCTTGCATCCTCTTCTTTTCTGACCATCACATTCAAGTGGATCTTATACCGCTTGATATGTAAGGATTTGATATAATCCTCGGGGTGGATACCTTAGAGAGGTATAGAGTTGTCTTGGATTGTGAGTCCAAGTTGGCTGTGTTTGCTGATGAAAGCAACACATGGATCTTTCAAGGTGAAAGAAAGATTCTTCCCACCTGTCTTGTGTCAGCTATGGTTGTTGATAAGCTGTTGAGGCAAGGATGTTATGCATTCTTGGCCCATGTGGTAGATGTTACCAAGGAAAGTTCCAATCCTGCTGAAGTTCCCATAGTCAGGGAATTCGAGGATGTGTTTCCTGAAGAACTTCCTGGTATACCACCACCTCGGGAGATTGATTTTGAAATCAATCTGATTCCAGATACGAAACCCATAGCCCAGACTCCGTATAGAATGGTGCCTGCCGAGATGGCAGAACTCAAGAAACAGCTTCAAGAGTTACTTGAGAAGGGTTTTATCCGACCGAGCACTTCACCTTGGGGTGCTCCGGTCTTGTTTGTTAAAAAGAAAGATGGGTCAATGCGGTTGTGCATCGACTACAGACAACTCAATAAAGTAACAATAAAGAATAAGTACCCTCTGCTGAGGATTGACGATCTCTTTGACCAGTTGCGTGGTGCAACCGTCTTTTCCAAAATAGACTTGAGGTATGGATATCATCAACTTCGTATTAAGGATAGTGACATATCCAAGTCTACCTTTAGGACAAGGTATGGTCACTATGAGTTCACGGTTATGTCGTTTGGACTAACCAATGCACCGGCTGCATTTATGGAACTCATGAATAGAGTTTTTCGACCTTTCCTTGATCAGTGTGTTGTCGTCTTCATAGATGACATTCTGATCTATAGTAAGGATGCTCAGCAGCATGAGCAGCACCTTCGCCAAGCTTTGACCTTGCTAAGAGAACACAAGCTGTATGCTAAGTTTAGCAAGTGTGAGTTCTGGCTGCCGGAGGTATCTTTTCTTAGACATGTGATATCTGCCTCGGGAATTTGTGTTGACCCTACAAAGGTAGAATCTGTTCTACAATGGGAACAACCGAAGACACCGACGGAGATTCAAAGTTTCTTGGGGTTAGCTGGCTATTATCGAAGGTTCATTAAGAACTTTAGTTATATAGCCTTACCTTTGACCAAGTTGACCCAGAAAGATGTTCCTTTTTCTTGGAGTGATAAGTGTCAACAATCTTTCCAGTTGTTGAAGGAGAGGTTGACAAGTGCACCTGTGGTTGTACTACCTGAACAAGGAAAAGGATATGTAGTCTTCTGTGACGCTTCCAAGAATGGACTTGGATGTGTGTTGATGCAGGATAAACAAGTGATTTCTTTTGCTTCTCGACAGCTTAAGAAACACGAGGAGAATTATCCGACACACGATCTGGAGTTAGCTGCTGTGATTCATGCCTTGAAGATCTGGAGGCATTATCTCTACGGAGAGACATTCTGGATTTTCACAGACCACAAGAATCTTAAGTATATCTTCTCTCAGCATGAGCTTAACATGAGGCAACGTCGCTGGATGGAGTTAATCAAGGACTATGATTGTATAATTGATTACCATCTGGGCAAGGCCAATGTTGTTGACGATGCCTTGAGTAGGAAATCAGCAACATCAACCATGGATAGAGCACAACTAAACTCTTTAGTATGCTCTAGGAGAGATATGCTTATCTCTTTAAGGCAAGACAATGTACAGTTGAAGGTGTCATTGTTAGCCGAGTTGTTAGCTGAGATGCATATTAAACCTACCCTAAGAGAGCAGATTAAGGAAGCACAACTAGGTGATGCTGCATTTCAGCAGATTAGATCTGAGTATGGAAATGAGAAGCGAGATGGTTTCCCTGACTCAGATGACCAAGTATCCTGTTATAATGGAAGGATGATAGTGCCGGATGTGGATAACTTGAGGAAGTTAGTCCTGGAAGAAGCTCATTCTTCCATGTATGCTATGCATCCAGGGAGCACCAAGATGTATCGTAATTTAAAGGAACTGTATTGGTGGCCTGGAATGAAGAAGGATGTTGCAGAATTTGTTCTGAGGTGTCCTGTGTGTCAGAAAGTTAAAGCTGAACACCAGAAACCTGCAGGAACAATGCAACCTTTACCCATACCACAGTGGAAGTGGGACCATGTGACCATGGACTTTGTTGTTGGCCTACCCAGGACAAGCAAAGGACATGATTCCATTTGGGTAGTTTTTGATAGGTTGACAAAGACAGCGCACTTCTTACCTGTCAAAACAACCTATTCTGCTGAAAGGTTATCAGAATTATATGTTCAAGAGATAGTGCGTTTGCACGGAGTTCCTGTCACGATAGTTTCTGACCGAGGTCCTCAGTTTACAAGTTGTTTTTGGGAACAGTTACATAGAGCCTTAGGCACCAAGCTAAGGTTTAGTACGGCCTTTCATCCACAAACTGATGGACAAACAGAAAGGACCATACAGACCTTAGAAGACCTGTTGAGAGCATGTGTTCTCCAGTTTACCGGAAGTTGGGATCTACACCTAAGCTTGATAGAGTTTGCCTATAACAATAGCTATCAACATAGTATTGATATGGCACCTTATGAAGCCTTGTATGGTAGACGATGTAGATCGCCTTTGTGCTGGTATGAGACTGGTGAGCATCAGTTGTTAGGTCCTGATCTTGTGCAGCAGACCACAGAGAAGATTAAGGTAATACAACAACAGATTAAGACTGCACAGGATAGGCAGAAATCTTATGCCGACAAATGTCGTAGACCCTTAGAATTCTAGGTTGGATACAGAGTGTATCTCAAAGTCTCGCCTTGGAAAGGGGTCCTTCGTTTTGGAAGGAAAGGGAAGTTAGCTCCTAGATTTATGGGGCCTTATCCAATCATTGAACGGATTGGAAAGGTAGCATATAGACTAGAGCTGCCACCAGAGTTACAGAGGTTACATCCTGTGTTTCACATTTCTATGCTGAAGAAATGTCACCCAGACACCGAGTCAGTTCTACAACCTGTGGAGGTAGAATTGAATGATGATATATCCTATGAGGAGGGACCAGTGTCAATCCTTGATAATAGAATTAAAAGGTTAAAGAAGAAAGATATAAGTCTTGTGAAAGTCCTCTGGAATCACCGTGGTGTTGAAGAAGCCACTTGGGAACTAGAGGATGAGATGAGAAGGAAGTATCCTGCCCTTTTCTCTTAATATGTCTTATCGATTTTGAGGACGAAATCCTTGTAAGGGGTGGATAATTTGTAACATCCCTGACCTGGGTTATGAGTTAACCCTAAATGTTTTGCCTAAATATGTAATTAAATCCTTGTGATTAACTTTGGGCATGTAATTAAGTTTCTCAGAAACATATATTTCAGTTTTGCTCCTTTTTATATAAAGTTGTAGCATTGTTTTGTAATACAGGGACCTATGTGCAAATTACCCAGTTAGAAGGGTTAACTTGCAAATTGCACATGTTGAGATGTTCCTCTGATGTTGAGACATCATGAGAATGATGATGGTAAGGTTTGAGGGATTTCCCAATCTTGGGCACCAAGGTGCAGCTGTGGAAGCAATCCCGGTGCTTGAAAAACCTAAATTGGAGAAAAGTGCAATTTACCCAATTTAAGGGGTGCAACTTGTAAAATACATCATCTAAAATATCTTTTAAGACTCTTGTCATCATTTAGAGAAGAAATGATGAAAAGTCACTTCAATTGAATAATCATATAATGAAAAACACCTTTATGATTGAATAATCAAGGTGTATGTGCTATAGCCCTTTTATGTGTATGCTTAACTAATAGGTTGATCTTCTTTGCCCTCATTTCTTGACCTTAGAAGAAGGTTTGTCCTTAGAATTAATATGAATGGACGAGCATAGAAGGATGGAGGGACTTAGTTGAAAATATGGAGAACTTATGAGCTTATGTTGAAAATCTCACCCCAAGTATATATACTCTCCACCTCTCTAAGCAAGGGAACTTTCCCTTCGTTTCCTTCACTGTTCTATTCAACCAAACCGACTAAAAAGGATCTGTGGAGCTCAGGAGGACGACCAAGGAGGGAAAGGTAGGTTTGAATCCTCCCTTTTGCTTAAGTTCATGGTTAGAACTCGAATTCAAGGTCAAATTGATGGCTAGCTCACATAACTCTACCTTTCTAGCCATCTCTTCTCGACTTTTCCTGGAGGTTTCACCTTGGCCGACCTGTGGAAACTCAAGGAATCCATTAAAATCTTGGAGCTCGAAAGCTTGGAGCTCAAGGAGCAAGCTTTAGGCGGGTTTTATAACTCAAAACCTATGCTTTGTTATATACATCTCGTTTATGCTTTTAGATGATAGTTCTTCTTCTTCTCTACCTTCCTTTGCTACCTTGCAAGAAAATCCGTGAGAAATCCTCTCTGTTCCTGAGCTAGGAGATGAGGACGTTATTTCCAAAGTTAATCCACTACTTTTCACTTTACTAAACGGTCTCCACAAATTGCTCTCTCGGTTTGCAAAACCGTGTAGTGAGCAAACGGTCTCAGGACCGTGTAAGGGAAAACGGTCTTCAAGACCATTTAGCCGCGTTGACCGAGCATGGACCGTATAAGATTTCTGTTCACAATTATGTAGGCTAATCACCCACAAAATTTGAGATGATAACTCCAAAGGAATCGTGAGATATGGCCTTGTTAATCAACAACTTTAATTGAATTTACTCCTGATTTCCAATCTGTTGAAATCGCCCCTTTTGGGCAAACGGTCTCAAGACCGTGTAAGAACGTTGACCAAGCGTTTACCGTATGAGATTACTGTTCAAAATAATGTTGATTAACAACTCACCAAATTTTATGGACTAATTCCAAACGAGCTAAGAGTTGAAGGATGATTACTAGGGCAAACCCTAATTGAAATCAGTACTGAAATCTCAATGAATAACTTAGTGTTTTTGGGTTGATTGACCCAAACGGTCTCAAGACCGTTTGGGGATCAACCAAACGGTCTCAAGACCGTGTGGTGACAACCCAAGACCGTTTGGAGGTCTAGGGTTAAGGTAATTTGATCAATTGAGGGCCCAATTGTAATAGGATATTGAACTAATCAAAATACTGATTTGAGACTCAATCAAGGTTCAACTCCTATCAAATCACATTAGATTTTGATGAAACCTTGGGCAAACGGTCTCAAGACCGTGTGGAGTTCATCCACACGATCCCAAGACCGTTTTGGCCAAGTTTGGGCCCAATTGGAGCTCAATTGAAGGGTTCAACCTTGTGTTGATTCACATTGATGAGTGTTGATGGTTGAACGTTGATGGACCTTAATTGAACCAACTTCAACCCTAATTGGATAGCAATTGAGGGTCAATTGAGTGACCAATTGGTTAAGAATAACCCTAATTAACTCAATCTATATGTGGTTACCATGGATTTGACCATTTGGAGGCTTCAACATTGATAATCATAAACGATTGAAATCATTGAACCATGTTGGAGGTCCAAACGGTTTGAGACCAAGTGGGCCAAACGGTCTCAAGATCGTTTGAGGTCACACGGTCTCAAGACCGTTTGAGACCTCACGGTCTCAAGACCGTTTGAGGTCACACAGTCTCAAGACCGTGTGAAGCCTCACGGTCTCAAGACCATTTGGGGCCAAACGGTCTCAAGACCGTTTGGACTCAAACGATCTCAAGATCGAGAGACATCAAACGGTCTCAAACCGTGTAAGCCCTCTCGGTCTTGAAGTCAAACTTGTTAAACGGTCTACACCCTCACACGGTTTGGGCAATAGACCTTGAAGGTCACACGGTCTTGGATTCAACCCTAGCAAATGGTCAACTCATCCAAACGGTCTCAAACCGTTTGGAGGTTGAAGGTTGAAACCGTTTGAGGTTTTCAAAGGTTGATTTCACTTAATCACTTGAAGATGTAAATGGTTCAATGATGCTCAAATCTAAACCCTAATGGTAACTTAGGACATTAGGGGATTAAGTGACTAATGAATTAACCCATGATGGTGATCAATGGGGTGAATTACCAAAATACCCTTGAGGGGTTCAATTGAGTAAAACCTTGTTCAAATCAAACCCTAATCACATGATAGTGATGTTTTGGCTTATGTTAACCCATGAGGACTTAACCCAACTTGATCTAGAGTGGTGTTATCACCATCTACTAGTATGAGGAGAGATAAAGTATCTTAAGAGAGAGAAAGTACCTTAAGAGAGAGAAAGTACCCTTTTAGGGTGGAAACTCAAGTAAAGAACCTTCAATACACATGAATGTGCATGATTAGGGTATGATCCACCTATGTGAGATCATGGAAACCCTAATTATGATATATGATGAATCTTAAGTTAATTTGGGAGCATCGATGATGATGTTCCTCATACATGATGATGTTATGAGTTCAATTCACCATTGAATAGTAAACCCTAATTCAAGGGTAATGACATGTGATGTGAATAGTAAACCCTAATTCAAGGGTAATGACATGTGATGTGAATAGTAAACCCTAATTCAAGGTTAATGACATGTGATGTGAATAGTAAACCCTAATTCAAGGGTAATGACATGTGATGTGAATAGTAAACCCTAATTCAAAGGTGATGACATGTTATATGAGTATTAAACTTTATTTGATAAGAATCAAAGAACTTAGCTCTTATGACAAGAGTGAAAAGTATATTCTTGTTTTGAATTACCTTTATCAGTTGAATTAACCATGCAGGTTCTGATATGAAGGTGATCATATCCAGGTATGGATGATGATATTATATTCATTGAAAGCATGTTGATTAGCTTTATGAATAGTAAAATATCTTGATGCCTTGTCAGTGGCATCCTATGTTTTAATGGGCTGAAAGAGCCATGAATACAATCAAGGTCATGCTTTAGAGATGACTTGTGATGAGTATACTGAGAAATGATGATTGATGTGAGTTAGGTTTGTTACATTTAGTATTCTACTTTCATAGCTGTTGTGCTACTGTTATTGTTTGAAGAACAATGTATGATGTTAAAAGAATACTGAATGTACCTAACTAATCAAGTGTAATGTAGAAGCCCTGATCATAGATCCATCATTGTCAGAGATCAAATGATGGTGAAACAGGTTTTCCCAAGGGAACTCCTGGATCACATACTGTTGAGTATGTGGGGTATATGGATGTGTAGAACCTTACATCCTAGTGTAGGAATTTGATGTAGATGTATAATCCGTCAATCCTTTACTACAAAACTCATACCGTATCAGTGGATGGTAAACATGAAACCTCCTGATGACAAGGAAAACATAGATATCCGTATCAGTGAAGATAAACACGAAATCTCCTGATGACGAAGAGAGTACAGAATGCCACTGTAACTCTAAAATAGCGAAGGACCAGATTACCCTGGTGAGCTATAATAGTAAAGACACAAGATGTCCTACAAGTGATCCTTTTACTGATTGAGGAAGGTGAAGGTCATGAGAATCCGACTCTTTCGATGACCTAGTATGATACTAAGGCACTTAACAGTGATTGGTTGGAGTATGAGTGGTAAACCTCATCTCCACAGGGCATAATAAAAGTAATGTTTGAAAAACATACTCTACAGCGTAGTATACCTGTTAGAGATAACTACGAGTTAGTTGCTTGATGTTACACTGTATAGTGCATATGTTCTTCATGTTTAATAAATGTTGAACTCTTGTTTACAACTGTATCTGCTATGAATACTTTGTAAGCTTTTACTGCTTAAGTTATTTTTTGATGTTATAATAAAGCTTCTGGCGGAGAGTTATAACTCTCGCTGGGACAATTATGTATGATTGTCTCACCCCGTAGACTTCAACTTTTTAGGTGGATGTCGAGGACGGAGGAACAGGTCTACAGGTGACCAGTCCCAGCAGCAGCACCAGGAGTAGTAGTAAATCTCAGGTGGATATTTAGCCTGCCATGTGGTGTAGTCAGAGTCAGTCCTATGTGTCCTCTGTACTCTCAGGTCTTGGAGTCTTTTGTTATGAGTTCTTGAGATTTTGTATCTTGATGTATATAATTACTCAAGAAGTAATTATCATGAGATGTAAACAGTTTATCTCTTGTTATGAAAGAAGCTTTTAAGGATTCAAGCTCTTGTCTCGAAAAGTTTTAATTTCCCGTGATTTTTGTCTTCCGCTGTTTATTGAATCGCTTCCGCTAAGTTTAAATCGTGATTATATCGTGGTTTAGAGATCAGATCCCACACTCATCATGGTCAGCCACTGAAAATGTCATTAAAAAGGCAAACATTTAGCATTTGTATTAACTAGAAAAAGGCAAACATTTAGCATTTGTATTAACTAGAAAAAGGCAAACATTTAGCATTTGTATAAACTAGAAAAAGGCAAACATTTAGCATTTGTATAAACATACATGTCTCTAAAATTGTGATCTTTTATCAATTAACAATCCTTCATTGTGATCTCCGCGCACATATAAGTCATCATTAGCTTCAATATTTTGTGGAGTTGGCAAACCAACTGAGAATGGACTGGAGTCATCATACTTATCATAGTACTCTTCTTCATCTATAAGATCTTCAATGAACTGTCTTTTACCATGAAGAACAACCGACCATTTATCATTTGCAGGATCATCGATATAGAATATTTGTTTCGCCTGTGATGCCAATATGAATGGTTCACCCTTCTCGCCAATCTTTTCAAAGTTCACCAAAGTGAAATCCAATTCATCCACTATAACTCCTTTGGTGTTATCAACCCAATTACATTTAAAGAGCGGAATTTTGAAATCTATGTAGTCAAACTCCCAAATGTCTTCAATGACACCGTAATATGACATTTTAGCTTCACGTGGACTCTTATCCTTTGCACTTGCAAAGTACATAGTCGACGCTTGAAGAGTGACCCCACTATTTTGGACGACACTCTTATCATCTTGGCGCTTTGTGTAATATGTGAATCCATTAATGTCAAACCCTTCATAAGACATAACATTCGGTTTTGGTTTAAAGGCGAGGCATTTGATAGTTTCTATAATATCATTTGGTGTTTGAGATAGTTGATGTAAGACTTTATCTTCAAACCACTTAGTAAAAGTCTTATTATGCTCTCTAGCAAGCCACATTGAACTTGCTTGAGGATGTTGTCTCTTTATGAAATTGGTATGTTCCTCGATATAAACACTCACTTCGTCCATATTGTGTAAAATGTACAAGTGAGCTTGTTCCAACTGCTCACGGCTGATTACTTTCACCCGTGATCCCAAAATTCCTTTGCCCTCCTCAATATTCTTGTCATTATCAGGAGTGTCATTACCACTGAGAAAGTTATTGCAAAAATCCATAACCTCTCTCGCCACATAACCTTCAATAATACTCCCTTCAGGCCGATAACGGTTTCGAACATCACCTTTAAAAATGCTCATGTATCGTTCAAAGGGATACATCCAATGTAAGAAAACTGGTCCCAACATTTTCACTTCCCTAGTCAAGTGGACAACAAGATGTACCATGATATCAAAGAACGAAGGAGGGAAATACATCTCAAGCTGACATAGGTAACAACCACTTCTCTTTGCAAATTATCGAGAGTATCAGGGTCAATAACTTTGCTGCGTAGACTGTTGAAAAAGAAACAAAGTCTGGTAATTACAAACCTTACATGCTTCGGCAATATAGATCAAATTGCCACAGGCAATATTTGTTGCATTAGAGTGTGACAATCATGAGATTTAAGACCTATCAACTTCAGATCTTTCATTGATACCAATCTACGGATGTTGGATGAGTAACCATGTGGCACCTTAACATTTACCAAGCATTCACAAAAAGTTTTCTTCTCCTTTCTAGACAACGTGTAATAAGCAGGAGGTAAGTATGTTCTTTTATTACCCATTTCACGTAATTCTGTTAATTCTGACCTTATTCCCATTTCACGTAGGTCCAGTCTGGATTTTATCCCATCTTTAGTCTTACCTGGTATATTTAACAGAGTACCAATGATGCTATCACAAACATTTTTCTCAACATGCATTACATCGATACAATGCCTGACTGTCAAAGAACTCCAATAAGGAAGATCCCAAAATATTGACTTCTTCTTGAATGAAGAATTGTCACTCCGTGTGGCCATACTACATTGTGATTTCTTACCAAATTCATTGAAAATGTCTTTTACTCTTGCATAAACAACATCCCCTGGTATAGGTTTAGGTGCACTCCGTTCATCATTCCATCCATTGAATGCTTTACGCTTCCTACGATACGGATGGAATTTTGAAAGAAACCTTCGATGACCAAGATATACAGTCTTGCCGCCATGTTTTGGTCTTATTGAATTAGTGTTTTCTTCACATATAGGACACGCTTTAGCTCCTTTGACACTATATCCAGACAAATTCCCATATGCTGGAAAGTCATTAACAGTGCAAAACAACATAGCGTGCAAACGAAATCTCTCTCTTGCTGAAGCATCATAGGTCATCACACCTTCATCCCAAAGTTTCTTTAAGTCATCAATCAAAGGTTCAAGATAAACATCGATATCATTTCCGGGTTGTTTAGGGCCCGATATCAACAACGACAACATAACGTACTTATTTTTCATACACATCCAGGGAGGAAGATTGTATATAACAAGCATGACTGGCCAAGTGCTATGTTGGCTTCTCAATGTCCCGTACGGATTCATTCCATCTGTACAAAGCCCAAGTCTTAGATTCCTATCTTCTTCACCAAATTTGGGGTACAATAGATCAATCTTCTTCCACTGTGGGGAATCAGACGCATGTCGTAGGATCCCATCATTATTTTTCTTAACATCTGCATGCCACCTCAAATTCTTCGCATCTTTCGGATTTGCAAACAAGCGTTGAAACCGTGATATTATAGGTATATACCACAACACCTTGGCAGGAGAACCAGTTTTGGACTCCCCCGAAGTCATCAATTTATACCGTGACGCACCACATTTTGGACAATCTTTCAAATCTACATAGTCTTTTTGAAATAATACACAATCATTCGGGCATGCGTGTATCTTCTTGGCCTCCATTCCCATTGGGCACAACATTTTCTTTACCTGGTATGTTGAGATTGGCAGTTCGTTTCCTTCAGGAAGCATTTCTTTCAACAAAGTCAACAATGAAGTGAAGCTTTTGTCGCTCCATCTATTGTTAGCTTTCAACTTATACAATCTCAACACAGCGCTAAGCTTCGTAAACTTAGCACATCCTGTGTATAACGGTATCTCAGCATCATGCACAATGTTTCTAAAGATAGGAGGTGGATCAGTGTGCTCTACCCTACAACTATCCAGCATCGCATCAACGATGTCTGCTGGAACTGGTTCGTTCACATCTACGTCATCGGAGGAAATTTCTTCTTCCACCCAAGCACTGCTATCGACATCTACTGGTTTCAATTTTGAAATCTCTCCATGCCAGTGCCATTCTGTATAGCCTTGTACAATCCCGTTGCACATGACATGACTTTTGATTTCCTCACCAGTGTTGACTTTCAAGTTGTTACCGCAATGCCTACATGGACAGTAGAACCTATCTGTAGGTTTTTTCCTATGTTCCTCGGCAAATCTAATAAACTGATCAAGACCAGATATAAACTATGGGGTGCAACGATTACGAGTGGACATCCATGATCTATCCATTCTATGATCAGAGAAAACAAGTATATATTAGGAAACAAGTATATATTAGGAAAAGATTAGGGTATACACTTACATCCTAAGTGTATAATGTGATGTCATTCTTATATATAATAAATGTGTACCACCTATCCCATCCTTGAACACCTAATCTCACTAGTAAGTGTATAATGTGTATTGGGTTTTCAAGAAAATTTCGGCAGCATTTCCCCGTTGTTCTCTAAGTACATATGTACTTAGAGAACAAATGGGGAAATGCTGCCGAAATTTTCTCGAAAACCCAATACACATTATACACTTACATCCTAAGTGAGATTAGGTGTTCAAGAACAGTCCCAAACCGGGTACTATCCAAGATTTACTCCTAATGAGTCAATCTTGGACGGGTTTCTAGGCCAACAAACACATTTGATGTCATTCTTATATATAATAAATGTGTACCACCTATCCCATACTTGAACACCTAATCTCACTAGTAAGTGTATAATGTGTATTGGGTTTTCGAGAAAATTTCGGCAGCATTTCCCCACTGTTCTCTAAGTACATATGTACTTAGAGAACAAACAGGGAAATGCTACCGAAATTTTCTCGAAAACCCAATACACATTATACACTTACATCCTAAGTGAGATTAGGTGTTCAAGAACAGTCCCAAACCGGGGACTATCCAAGATTTACTCCTAATGAGTAAATCTTGGACGGGTTTCTAGGCCAACAAACACATTTGATGTCATTCTTATATATAATAAATGTGTACCACCTATCCCATCCTTGAACACCTAATCTCACTAGTAAGTGTATAATGTGTATTGGGTTTTCAAGAAAATTTCGACAGCATTTCCCCGCTGTTCTCTAAGTACATATGTACTTAGAGAACAAACGGGGAAATGTTGCCAAAATTTTCTCGAAAACCCAATACACATTATACACTTACATCCTAAGTGAGATTAGGTGTTCAAGAACAGTCCCAAACTGGGGACTATCCAAGATTTACTCCTAATGAGTCAATCTTGGATGGGTTTCTAGGCCAAAAAACACAATAATAGATATGTACATGTTAGAGTTTCATCACAATTAATGTTAGGGTTTCATCACAATTGATGTTAGGGTTTCATCAATGTTAGGTTTAATCAAATCAAATTAGGATGCTAGAATTTACAAGTTTAAATCTTATTTCAACATGCATCAAAATTTACTGAACTAAGTCAAACATTAGGATTAGAAGCACAAATATATGCAAGAAAAAAATTTGTTCATATCCTAGGATTTACATAAAACATTACATGAAAATTTGTTCATATCCTTACCAACAGCAAGCACGGTCGTGGCTGTGTTGGCCTACCACGGCCGTGCTGGACAGCACGACCATGGTAGGCCAACACAGCCATGGTCGTGCTTGCTGCATGTTGGTAAATAGCTAGGGAGAAGGAGAGGTAGCGCTACCTGGAGCTAGTGTGGAGAGGACCGCCGGCGGCAGCAGCGTGTGGAGGAGCTAGAGCAACAGTGGCAGCGACAGCAACAAACGACCAGGGGCAGGCGGCGGGCAAAAGCAACTGACGGTCGGAGAAGCAGCAGGCGCCGGCCGGAGAAGCACCAGGAGAAGAAACAGTAGCGGCGGGCAGTGGCGCCGGTGAGCAGAAGAGAACCAGAGCAGCGGCGGCGAGCAGCAGCAGCAACCGACGATGGGTGATTTTGGGAGAACGGCGGCGAGCAGCATCACAGAAGAGAAGTCGTGATGAAACAGGAAGAAAGGGGGAAGAGCCGGGTATCAGGTCTATTAAGTTGATCAACGACGTCGGTTATCTACACAACCGACGCCTATTATGCTTTAGCGTCGGTTAATAGTAAAACACCGACGCCCAAATAGAAAACTTTTACCCTAAATTATTTAGCGGGAACCATTATCAGCGTCGGTTATCCAAGGATAACTGACACCTAAAGTGGAACTTTTCGCGCAAAATTTCATTTTAAATAGGCGTCGGTTAATAGTTAAAACACCGACGCTGTATGTGGCCCAAATTTTTTTCGTCCGAAAATTGAATTTCGCGGGCGCTTTTAGGCGTCGGTCGGCTATAGTCAGCCGACACTGAATACAAAGTGGTACCCGTGTCTGGCTGGTCTTCGAATATAGACGTCGGTTTGCCTACATAACCGACGCCTGATATTATAGGCATCGGTTTTCCTTAATAACCGACGCCCAGAAAAGCGACACTGAACGCTATTTCTGTAGTAGTGTGAGGTGTCTATGGGACTTTCCATGTGTCCTTAGGCTAGGGCTTCATGGCCATGCAAGAGGACATCTCATAGACTCTTCTTGTATATCAAAGGTCGGCCCTAAGATACCCTGGAGCCTTCTAGGCCATCCCCACCATCCTTCAAATAAAGAAATAACCCCATTGGTTGATAGCTTTTAAAGATAAGCACATTTATAAATAGGGTAATCCCTGTAATGCCCTTGGAGAGAAACACCTTCAAACCAAGGTGCAACCAGGTGCCCCATGGTTCAAAATCTCGTGAATGGTAAGGTAATATCTAAGGATTAAAATTTAGGTGATAATTTGCAATGAAAACCTCCCAATTGGGTAAATTGCATAAAAGTCCAGAATGTACCTAAAATTGCATAACTTGCACAAACAACATCAAAATCGAACCAAATTTGAAATTAGGCTCATTCTATATTTTCAAATCATATTAAAAAGTTAGATTAAGGTTTAGAGCACTTAATTATGGTAATTAATCTTTCACTGAGGTATTTGTGCATAAACCCTTATATTGGTACTATTAGTGAATAAATGTTCACTAAACCACTATAAATTCCACTAATTAAACATAAATGACATAAATGATAGAAATGAAAGGGAAACTTGGGAAAAAGGTTTACATGGAGATTACATCTAAGATTCATTATGTTACAACACTCCACCCCTTTAAAAGGATTTCGTCCTCAAAATCTCAAGCAAAAAGAAAAGGGTGAGTACGTAACATTTCATCTCTCAACTCCCAAGTGGTTTCTTCCAGACCATGATATTTCAACAAATTTTTTACCAGATCAATCTCTTTGTTCTTCAGCTGCTTTACTCGGGAGTCAAGGATCTTCACAAGTAGCTCTTCATAGGTCAGATTCTCATGTATCTCCAAAGTCTCAATAGTAAGCACATGAGAAGAGTCCTTCACATACTTCTTCACCACATAGACATGGAACACATTATGAATCTTATCATAGGAAGGAGGTAAGGATAAGTGGTATGCACATTATCCAACCTTATCTAAGATTTAAAATGGTCCAACATAGCGGGGACTCAACTTGCCTTTAACTTTAGATCTAGCAATAGAACAGATAGGCTTGATCTTCAGAAATGCATAGTCACCCACTAGGAAGTTAACATCGGGCCTTTTCTTGTCAGCATACATCTTATGTCAGTCTTGAGAAACTTTCATGCATTTCTTTATCAACTGTACCTTTTCTCAAATCATTTGCATGTCATCGGTCTTCACTAGAGAACGTTCACTGACATCATCCCAATGCAAAGGTGAATGACATGGTCTACCATAGAGAGCTTCAAAAGGTGGCATACCAATACTAGCTTGGTAGTTATTGTTGTTAGCAAACTCAGCTAATGACAGATACCAATCACATGCACCACCCCAATCCATCACACAAGCACGAAGCAAGTCCTCTAGAATCTAAATTGTTCTCTCAGATTTATCATCAATCTACGGGTGGTAAGCAGTACTGAAATGCAAGTCAGTACCCATCTCCTCCTAAATCTGACCCCATAAACGAGAAGTAAACTTGGGGTCACGATCAGAAACTATTACCTCAGGTACTCCGTGTAGGCATATGATCCACTCAACGTACAAATGAGCCATATCTACAACTTTGTAATTGGTTTTAAAAGGCAAGAAATGAGCAGATTTTGTAAGTCGATCAATAACCACCCAAACAACATCATAACCTTTCTTGGACTTAGGGAAACCAGTAACGAAGTCCATTGTGATCTTCTCCCACTTTCATTCTAGAATTTCAAGAGGGTGAAGAAGACCACCAGGTCCTTGATGTTCGATCTTGACTTGCTGACATGTCAAGCACTTCACGACGAATAGAGCTATATCATTCTTCATGTTCTTCCACCAGACGCTTCGTTGTAAGGTTTTGTACATTTTTGTTGTGCCGGGATGAATAGTGTACTTGGACCCATGCGCTTCACTCAACATCTTCTGTCTCAGATCACCCATGTTAGGAATCCACAACCTTTGTCTAAAGCAGACATCACCATCCACTCTGATAGAGAAGTCAGATTGCGGTTTCTTGGTCAAGGCCTTCATCTTTTCCATCTCAGAGCTTTCCAACTGTGCATAAATGACTTCTGAGATCCAAGTCAGTGTAAGAGTCAAACTAGCCATATGGACACACAACTTGTCTTCATCCACTGAATCAACAGGTTAAGGTCACCAACTAGTCACATATTCAAGATTTTCCCACACTGAACATCTTAGAGCAGCACAAACGACATCCTTCTTACGACTTAAAGCATCAGCTACGACATTTTCTTTACCAGGATGATAGGTGATGGTGAAATCATAATATTTGAGATATTCCATCCACCTTCGTTGTCGTAGATTCAGATCCTTCTGTGTCAACATGTACCTCAAACTTTTTTGGTTAGAGAAAACTTCAAACTTCACACCATAGAGATAATGTTGCCGGATTTTTAGAACATGAATGATGGCAACAAGCTCTAAATCATGTATAGGCCAATTAGCTTCATTCATTTTCAACTGGTGGGAAGCATAGGTGATCACCTTTCCGTTTTGCATCAAAACACACCCTAAGCCTTGTTTAGAAGCATAAGTGTAGATGACATAGGGTATGCCTTCAATAGGCAAGGCAAGAACGAGAGCAGAAGTCAAACACTCCTTCAGCTTTAGGAAACTGTTCTCACATTCTGGTGTCCATGAGAACTTGACCTCCTTTTACGTCAGCTTGGTTAAAGGCAAGGCCAATTCAGAGAAGTTCTTGATAAACCTTCGATAGTAACCTACTAAGCTGAGGAAACTATGGATCTCTGAGGGATTCTTTGGAGCTTTCCACTTGGTCACAACTTCTACCTTTCTAGGATCAACAGCTATATGTCCGACAGAAATCACATGACCTAGAAACATCACTTCCTTTATCCAGAACTCACACTTTGAGAATTTTGCATAGAGTTGATTTTCTCGTAGTGTGTTGAGTACAATCTACAGATGCTCGCGATGTTGTTCTAACATCTCAGAATAAACCAAAACATCATCGATAAACACCACCATGAACTTGTCAAGGTATGGGCGGAACACTTGGTTCATCAAGTCCATGAAGGCAGTAGGGGAATTTGTCAAGCCGAAAGGCATGACCATGAATTCGTAATGCCCAAAGTGATTTCTGAACGCTATCTTCGGGACATCATCATCCTTCACGTGCATATGACAGTAGCCACTTCACAAATCCATCTTGGAGAACACAATGGCTAACTTGAGCTGGTCGAACAAGTCATTGATGCGAGGTAGAGGATAACGGTTCTTCACCACCACTTGGTTAAGCATGTGGTAGTCCATACACATCCACATCGAACCATCCTTCTTCTTCACGAACAGGACAGGGGCTCCCCAAGGTGAAACACTAGGGTGGATGAAGCCCATGTCGAGAAACTCTTCTAGCTGCTTCTTCAGTTCGATAAGCTCGGCAGGGGCCGAGCGGTAAGGCAGCTTGGATATTGGCAAAGTTTTGGGTACTAGCTCGATGGCGAACTCCACCTCCTGAGTTGGTGGAAAACTAGATAACTCCTCAGGAAAGATGTTCAGGAAGTCCTTCACCACATCTATGTGGTTGAGAGAAGGACGTGTAGCCTCGAGGACTATAGAGGCTAAGAAAGCTCTACACCCTTGCGAGACTAGTTTTTCAGCTTTGATGGCGGAGATAACAAATTGTCGATCTTCTTGCTTCCTACCCTTGACACACAATCTTCCCTCAACAGGATGTGACAAACTAACCTTTGATTCTTCACAAAACAAAATAGCTTTGTACCTCTTCAACCAATCCATTCCCAGGATGACATCAAAGGCGGTCATGTCGAGCAAGATGAAATCTTAGGGAAACATTATACCAGATATACAAAGGTCCATGGTCAGAGTTTGGAGATATGAAGAACAGATCTCACCACTAGGGGTTTTTACATCTAATATGTGATCCATATACTCATATTCTATTTCTAACATAGAAGCAAGCTGACATGATATGAAGGTATTGGATGAGCTAGAATCAAATAGTGCCTTTATAGGATGCATATTAAGATGCAAGGTACCTTCAATAACTTCATTATATTCACCTGCTTCCTTAGCAATGAGAGCAAACACTCTCCCATTCTGCCTCTCCACTGGCAGTCGTCTCGGGTTCTAGTTTTTGTTGTTGTTATTATTCCGTGGAGGCAGATTCTGCCTTGGCTGCTGCGGCTGCTAGGCATTATTTTGTCCTTACTGGAAATGGGGGTAGAGTGGTCGAATATGCCCAACTTAGCCACACTCATGGCAGGTCGGAGGAGGTTGATTGTCTCTATGAGTAGGTGCATTGACATCTCCCTGGAGGATGGTGGCATGAGCATCTATTGCACCAATCACGTCCGTGATTCTCATTATGGGTAGGGTTCTTCCTCTTGTTGTTGTTGTATCCATTACTGTGTCTATAGGATTGGAATCCTGGGTAGGACTCGATGGCCATGGTCTTATCCACCATATGATGGAAGGTGAGTGGAAGATGTGGAACAAGACTTCGGCCCACTTGGTAGTTCAGGACCTCCAAGAACAATATTTCCCTTCTCTCGAGTCCAAGGTCGATGGCATAGCGTTCCAGAAGTAGGAACCATTAGATGTAGTCATCCACACTCATGCTTCCCTGCCTGAGGCTATAGAACTCGGCTTCCTTCTTCCTCAGGAAGGTGAGATAGATGTACTTCTCCCTGAAGAGCTTCAAGGACCTATTCCCACTCCACGGTAGAGGTGTCTCGAGTGCGGACGACACCATTCCACCAAACACGTGTCAGTCTGTCCAGAACATACGTCACGAACCAAACTTTCTGGTGAGGAGGGTATGCCATACCCTCGAAAGTCTGATCCAAATCCAACACCCAATCATCGTCTTTATCCACCATGTTGTGTTCACTTTCACCCTTGAAGTAGGGTGACTGCATCTTTATGAAGTCAGTGAGGGTGAACTCCCTTGGCTTGTTGGCATTGGCGACCACTATGTGGAGCTGCCCCATCATGGTGGAGAGAAACTGGCATAGCATTGCCAGCTCTTTCTCCGATGTGAAGCCAAGGGTGCCCGGAGTAGTAGGGTTGACCACACTATGACCGACAGTAGTCATAGGAGTGTTTCCCACATTGGAGTCATTAGGGTTTGACTCCTTTCCCTTGTTCCTACTTTCAAACAAGTCACCTATCCTGAAAGGTAGGGTTAACATATTAAGTTCCCAGGAGTATTTGAATCGTAGATGAAAAAAAAGAATATAAGCATAGATGAGAAAAGAATATCCAGAATGTTATTGCCTAAAAGCATACTATTTTGGGCAATTTGTATCAGGTCAGGCCATGCCAGTATCATATGGGCATGGGAGTCCTCGTAAACCAAGCTAGTGGTGTGGAGGAAAATATTGGTATCCCCCGAAACCTTGATCCATTCTAGACACCTTCGCTTCAACTTCATGTCCTAATAGTTGCCTGAAGGCTCTGATACCATGCTGTAAAGAGGCAAACTCACCTCCTTACTAAAATTTAAAGGAAGTACAAAAATCCATCATTTTAGAAAGACAAAAGATATTAAGGGATGCATGTATAATATTCCAAGTAAATAAGCATGCACCAGAATCATTATAAAATGTCAATAGCAGCAGAAATAAAAGTACTAAGCATATTACATGGCTTTCATTGTTCGTTACATGATTGTTCCCAAAAGAAAAAGATAAGAGAAAAGGATCTAGATATAGCAAACTAGACATCCTTTCAGATAGCTTGAGATCTATTCCTGAGATGACTTCTTTCAAACTTGTCCTTCTCCTTGCTCAGCACCAGCACCTGGGTGGTTGGGAAAACACCCAGCAAAAGGGGAAAGAAAACAAGGTATGTGTCAAATAATGAACAAGAACAAAAGATAAGGAAATAACATAAAACTACAAGCTAAGATTTCATCATAAGATGAAGATAACAAGAGTATGAGGCTATATTCAAAAGAAACTTGCCATTAATAATTATATTAAAAAGGATTTGCATGTAAGATAATTATGTCTACCTAACTAAGTAGGGTTGAGGCACCTACCGGACCTCTAACCTATAGGTTAGGAGAGAATAGGATGTTCCCAATCACCCACACAATTATATAGGGGAGAATAAAAACATTCCCCAGGGTGGTTAAATACATGCCCTCTATGGGTGGTTGTACATAAGTACCACTACTTTAAATTAAATAGAACATAAATCTACATGCTAGAAAAGTAGTCATGGAAAGAGTAGTCATAATATTCAATAAGCATGGCAGTGGGGTACAAGACCCAAGAAAAGAATATCATCACTGATTTTGAGGCGATTTAACAAAAGAATCATGAATAGAGGAAATAGGGTTCATATAATGCCTCATTAGGGAATATAGGGTTTGGTTTGCAAATATCCCAAGTTAGGATGTAAGAATGCACATACCCCTCTTACTGATATCAATTACTAACTTTCACCACTTTAATTGAGTCCAAGTTCCACTTTGCCTATTTTCAATGTATTAACATGTATTAGAATACATAGTGCACATTAATATATAGAAACCCTAATTTTAGACCTTTTTAGAAAAACTCAGATTTAGACTCTTAAAACATCACCAATAAACTTATTAAGTTCTCCTGATCAAGAAAACATATTTTTATGTTAATTTTGGAGTTATAATGATTAAGATGTAATTTTTATGGATTTTATGCATTAAATTTGTTTTACAAAAATCACCCTTCTTCAAACCATGAAATTAAACCTTCGTCAAACCATGAAATCAGACCTTGAAAATATTTTTATTACATAGAGATTAATTTTCCAATTCCAAAACATATTTATTTGTCAAATTTGGATAAGTGGTTTAGAAGATATGAAATTTTCAATACTGACCAATAGGAAATTGCCACATCATCAAACCGATCGAGATAATTGAAGAGAGAGAGAGGGAGAAAACACTATTTGACCCAAGATTAGGTTTGAAGTTTCATAGGTAACCAAACTAGAGCTTCTAGAGAAGGTAAAATAGCAAGAAACCAAAACCCTAGAAAAACATGGTAAAAAGAGATGGAAATCATCGATCTTAAACATAGAAGCATGAGTTTTAAGCATGTATTAAGCAATATATGAGAAGGGGGTTAACAAAACTTGCCTCTAGGAAAGTAATAAGGTCCAAACAGAAAGGATCCCAAGATTAGAAGGTCTGATTGCTCCAAGCCAAGCTCCTTTCTTGAGCAAAGATCGCCTTCTCCACTTTAGTGGTGCAAACCCTAGCAAAAGAGCATGGAGATGAGATGTTTTAGGGTTCTAGGTGGATTTTTACCATGGAAGTGTTGGGTTTTACGGGAGGCAGAGAAGCAGCGGAAACAAAAATTTCTCCCAAAACCCAGAACAAAAGGAATCGCATCAACGTCTATACAATAGGAAAGATGGTTTGTGAATGCATACCTTGTCCCGAGGCTTGCTCGGCGACAGTACCTCTTGCCTTGCGCGGTCTTCACCTCCAGTCTTGGACGGTGTCTGTGCAGCTCCTGGTCGCACCGGGACTGACGACTCCTGGTCTCACCGGGACTGTCGGGATTGACAGTTGTCCTCCAAGTGGTAGAGGTTTCCCGCCTCTGTAGTCGTCCACACAGACTGCCTGGAACTCCGATCTCCTTATCCCACAAGGAATCGGAAGGAGTCACACCCTCCTGTCAGTGTACTAGTCACCGACACACTCTCCTGCCTCCAGTCGCTTTCTACAGTTGTTTTTCCCTTGTTGTGCCTCCCTTATCGGGTAGCACTTGCTCGGGCTCTCTCGGTTACCAAAACCAGAGAGAACGATAACTTCAGAGAGCAACTGGTTGCACTGAGTTGTACTTTGAGAAGCCCCTAATACCCATATATATAGGAGGGTCATGGGACAGGGTTCTCTATCCCAGACAATATGGGACTAAAGCAAGAGTAGGAGGGTTCGAGATTTTCTACAAAAACAACCAACTGCGTAACCTGAACCGATCGTTTCACAACTGAAACGGTCGGTTGGGGATCTGAGCCGGTCAGTCGACACCTCAACCGATCGGTTGGGACCCATGAAATGGTCGGTTCACTTCTGAACTGGTCGGTTCGTGGTCCTGATCAGTTCCTGATTGACTTTTCCTCTTTTGTTTCGAATTGGTATCAAATACCACCAATCCTTGTTCCAATCAAATTGGGCAAGTGAAACAAAAGGAAATTTCTCACCAATCTTACTTTCCCAACTTGCTCGGTTGGACTTGAACCGATCGTATCAACACTTGAACGAATCACTTCACCCTGTCCATGAGCCGATTGACTCACCAGTTGAGCCGACCGGTTCACCAAGCTCAGCCGATCGGTTCATCACATGAGTCGATCGGTTGGGAGTGCAGATTGTGCAGAATCAGTCAATTGTAGTTTCAATCAATTTGATACTCTAATCAATCAGTCCAACACCTTGAACACTATGATACTGAGCTATCAATTGATTGAGTGTTTAATTGAACTACTAAACTCCTTTAGTAATCAATCTAAACATGTTTGTGGACAAACTCCTATTCCAGGTTAAATCCTATGTGTGTGACCCTACAGGTCCATTTCACGTTGGCAGTGAAAGTCCATAACACTTATGACTTCACAAGCAAAGAGCAGTGCCTAGTCACACATCAGTGCTACCTAAGTGAAATAGAAATTTGGAGAACAACTTTCAATCCTACAATCCGTGAATGGTGTTATAGTGAATGTATAATTCCTTTGTCACTGATATCCTGAATGAACTCGAGGCATGGAACAGTCATCCTGTCAACGTTCATTCATTTCCTTGATCTCAGAGCAGACTGGGTGAGATGTGTGTGACATCAATATCACATATTGATTCACATGTGCATGTGCATGCCTTTATCAATCCTACTCATCAAGTGGCCAAGGACATCAAACTCCCTTAGGAGGGACAAATCCCATATCTATCACTCACCCCTCAAAAGCCCCATGTGTCAAAGCCACCCAATCATCACCTTTATAACAACCCATGTTTCAGGAATGCATTTGATGATGTCAAAGTGTACCCAACGACATGTGTTGAGTGTAGTTATTTTAGGTCTAAGAATCACACTCATCACCATCACTGTGAGAGCTGACTGTGACTACCAAGTCATGGTTCCATGTGTCACTCTCACGGTGGGTCTGTCCGGTACCTTGTTCTCTAACAAGTACCTATGTGCTTGGTTTGATATCATTATATCATGACTAATGAGATTCTGTCATCAACCAATACACAATCTAGTCTTCAGTGTTATTGATGTCTATGGTTATTTCCACAATAACAACCGACTAGGGACTAAACAAGAATGTATACTCTTAACATTTGTATGATCTCATCGTTTAGGTCCTAAACCTAAAAGCATACGTCATTGAGTAAAACCATTCTTTAGACATCTATCATGTTACACCATCATCTCAAAAATAGTTTAAACATATAGATCAGAAATTGCCTTTATTATTATTCAAATCATTTACAAAGTATCCCATTACAATCATCATATGACTTGCTCTATGGGCATACATACCAACAGGAAGGTCATGGTTATGACCTGGAAGAAGGTGAGAGAAATACTAACAACATGAAAATAGGTAAGGAAATGAGTATTCTTACTAGTTTTGGTCAAAATCACCAAGGAGGAGCTTAAGAAATCCTAAATTGAGAAATTTGGAACCCTAGGAGCCTTCTTCACCAAGGTAGGCACCCTCTTTTACCTTGGACAACAACTTCATGGCCAAACATAGAAAGGATGATTCTCTAAGATGTGGGAAATAGAAGGAGAGGATTTCTTCTTGGATTGGGAGGTGGGAAGGGGTAGGCATGGCTTTATAAAAAGGGGGTAAGTATGAGGTGTCTACGGGACTTTCCATGTGTCTTTAGGCTAGGGCTTCATGGCCATGCAAGAGGACAGATCATAGACTCTTCTTGTATATTAAAGGTCAGTCATAAGATCCCCTAGAGCCTTCTAGGCCATCCCCACCATCCTTCAAACAAAGAAATAACCCCATTGGTTGATAACTTTTAAAGATAAGCACATTTATAAAGAGGGTAATCCCTATAATGCCCTTGGAGAGAAACACCTTCAAAACAAGGTTCAACCAGGTGCCCCATGTTTCAAAATCTCGTGAATGGTAAGGGAATATCTAAGGATTAAAATTCAGGTGATAATTTGCAAAGAAAAACTCCCAATTGGGTAAATTGCATAAAAGTCCAGAATGTACCTAAAATTGCATAACTTGCACAAACAACATCCAAATTGAACCAAAATTGAAAATTAGGCTCATTTTATGTTTTAAAATCATATCAAAAAGTTAGATTAAGGTTTAGAGCACTTAATTATGGTAATTAAGTTTTTACTGAGGTATTTGCACATAAACCCTTATATTGGTACAATTAGTGAATAAATGTTCACTAAACCACTATAAATTCCACTAATTAAACATAAACGACATAAAGCATAGAAATGAAAGGGAAACTTGGTACATGGATATTACATCTAAGATTCATTATGTTACATTTTTAGTTTCACCAAGTCAAACGTAATCTGTTAGCTCTTCGATTTGTATCCATTACAATAAAGCAGACATGCCTTTACTGAGGTATTTGTTTTAATTATTAACCTTCAACATGCAAACCAAACATAATACACAAATGCATTTCAGAATGTAGTCCAATATGGCAAAATACAACAAACCATGATCATTATTGATCAAGATAATTGGCTAATTGTATCCATGGTTCCATCCCAAACCCACTCCCCCCATCTTACAACCATCCCATATGAGATGTATCTAGATCTTACACCTCTCATCCCCCTTCCCTTCTCCATCACCTTGTTCCTTGCTAACAAATCTTTGTTTCTTCATCCGGTGTCATCAGACCTCGTTCCTGTTCAACCATGCTATCCTTATGTATTATGCGTCAAGATCTGCCTGCTCATTGTGGCTAGGGTTTCTAGAAACCCTAATTGAAAGTCGCAAGGGTTGACTTTATTCCTCAGGTATCCATCTCTTTCTGTGATGACATACTCTACAACATAGGGTTTCTTGAAGGTCCTATTCCATGTTACTTTGGCATTCTAATATGCAATTATCACTCTTCCAAAAACTGTTATATTTGTTAGGTTTTTTTGGTTATGGTTATCTGCAACAATAGGGTTGTTCATTGCTGTTGTGATGCGGGGTGCCCACTCATCATAGCATCTTTATGTTGTGCCTTTTATTGTCAATGACTGAGGCAGCTACTTCATTGTTATGTCATATTCACATACCCTTAGACTACCACATAAATGGTTAATTGGAACTATCCATGTATCTACTACTACAATAGGTTGGGATAGTCAATGGTTCCCCTATAAGTGTTTTAGGAAATGTTTATGTATGCTTTCAGTTTGGATGATGCATATAGCATGGTTTGCTGTTGACGAAAAATGTTGCTTGGTTTCTCATATGCAATCTCTCACCTAGGGATAATAATATTTTTTGTAACAAAAGGTCTTAAAAATTTTGATGGTAGGATTCTAGATTTCTTTTCATAGAGGTGTAGATGTTTATTCAACCTACTCTAGAAGAGTAGGGAATAGTACTTACATGAATTTCAAAGGGTACATACCAATGTTCCCTATTACTAAGCACAACAATTACAATGCAAATGTTGATTTGAAAATTGTAGACCGATAACATGATTGTTGGTACACTATCGCAATAGCCAAATGTATAGAAAGGTTCCATACAATTAACTTCTATTTTCTTACTTCATCAAGGCTGCATTTACTTTCAGTCGGCAAACCTAATTATAAAAAGTCCAAAATATCTAACTAATTGTCTGGTCTTTGATAGATGACTAAGTAAGGACCCACAGTCAAACTAGTTGTATTGAATCGAAATCCCCACTTATAGTCTTCAAACTGTAATCTAACTTAGCTTGTTTCATGGATGGCTTCTTGTTTGGTAAGGAATAATCTTCATTTGACCAACACTACTTCTCACTTCACGTCCTCTCTTTCCCAACAATATATGTGATCATCATTGATTATTTACTTCATGATATTGATCTTCGTTAGAATGAAACATTTCTCCTAAATTGAATGAAAGATAACTTCATCTAGTTATGGGCCTATTTTTGTGTGGTAATATTCTACATTCATCAAGGTATCATTTTCAATATCCTTGCTAGAAATCATCTTGCTCTCATTGGAAATATTTTCTCTTGAAACTATACCTTCTTCATATTCTTGTAGGTCTGATAAAGATTGTGGATTGGATTATATTCTTGGCTTACGCTCGTGTGTCCACACTTTGTGTTAACAAGTATAGTACACTAATTTGTTATTTTAGTGACAATATTTCATCCAGTTCATGGTCATCATGAATAACATCAAAGTGGTTACTTGTAACACCTCAATTTTTTGTATCATGTGAGTGGAAGCTATTTTTTTTTCAACTGGGAGTGTCACAAACATGATATATATAAAAATAATAATAGACAAGAACCAACACAGACTAGTGTAAGACTACATTCTCATAAATTCTTGGGAGAGAAACTCTATTACATCAACATATACAAAAGAAACTTAATATCATGATACTACTTTATACAAAATCATCTCAAATCTGAGACCATGTAGATGGCCCCCCATCAAGCAAATCTCGTAAAACTGTAGATGAATCATCTATATTGACCTCTCTTCCTGAATATGAGTACCTATAGACATCTCATCCCCAGCCACACACAGAGGGAAGCCTAGTTTAGAGTAAGTGGCATTGAATTTCTAATAATATAAACATGAATGTACTAAAACTGAAAGTCGAACTAAGATATGAAAGCTTTAAACTTATACTAAATTGATGTGTCTTTTATTTATGTCTTTTATCTGATTTGTAGCTACCACTATACAACAAGTCCTCCTGAATTGGTGTATCTACGCCTCTAAATTGGTATTGAAACACCTCTTAATTGGCACTACATGCCTCTGAAGGACATTGAGGTGTCTTTGAATTGGTGTGACTACGCCCTAAATTGGTATCGAAGTACCTCTGAATTGGAGCAACACTCCTCTGAATTGGCAACAGATGCCTTTGAATCATCCCAAGACTAAACAAACGAGGACTTATCATATAATGTCTTACGTGAAGGTTCTTAATGAACTATCTTAAATCTGAACTTACTAAATTCTACCTCTGAACTTATCTTATACTAAAACTAAATACTGACAAATTGAACATGTACTAAATTCTAAAATCTAAGACTAAAATGATCTTGTTTAGACATTCTTAATATACTGAATTCTTAAAACATGACATAATATGATCCTTTATTCAAATGTAGGATATCTGAATCTGAAGACTTGAGAAAAATAAACTGCATTGAATGTATAACAACCTTAAGTACCTAAAAATAGCTTAAATATCTAGAATATAAAATCTAATATTCTCTCAACATAACTCTATATGAATAAAGTTTAATTACTAAAAGTATTACTGGACATGAGATAAACATCACTAATTGAATATCTAAAAGTAACTTAATCTCTAAGTTACTTTGCAAAATGTGTAGGCTGAATCATAATAATAATAAAACTCAATGGACATGGTCCACTTACCTTGTTTGAGGAGATCTCTAGTGTAGTCTTATTCCCTTGAATCACAACAAATTTACCTAGACATGATTAAATTTTTATAAGTCAGTGTGTTATCCTCTCTTCATATCTAAACCCTAATCCCAATACCCTAGCACCATAAATCAATCTAGAGTTCTCATTAGATTGAACATAACTCATATTCAAAACCACGATAGAATATTGGCACCGCACATATATAAAACTGATGTTATATAGTCACATCATACTTTCATTGTGACGCCCCGTGCCACACAAAGCTAGATTACTCAAAATAAAATGTGGAATTAACACTAACAAACTAGGTTACCAGGAAACATAGGAAATTAAAACCATTTCACATATTGACCTCAAGTGGAAACATATCACATCAATGTCCACCAAAACCACTTGTATACACATATATAACACCTGCCAAAAGATTATTACATAGCATTGTTTACTGGCTCATTGGCCACAACCTGTACATATGATAACCTATTCACATACATTCATGCCATATATGTACAATAAAGGCATAAGGCCAAGACATCATCTCGATATACAACATCTACAAAACTCTCTCAAGGACTTGAGAGTATAGGGATGACGCATAGGACTCTACTATGAAATACAAGAAGCTCATCCAACCTTTACTTAGTTACTGTCCCTCTTACTGCTCAGCCTCAACAACATGATCTCTACCTCGTTTTGTACGACCACCTAAAATATGTGGAAACCCACCAGGTGAGACCAAATATCCCAGGGAGAGATATAACTCTTGCCAATGTCTATTAAAAGTACATGTAGATAACATACTAAATGGGTTGACTAGATTTAGCTAAATGATATGTATCCAACAAATAATGCAGATTAAACAAAGTAGGTAGTTACCACTGAGCAATAGATCAATTAATATTTTAAGAAGGAATATGAAGAAGATGTATAATGTTGATTTCTCTTACCCTGTTATAATTCAAGAAAAGAGTACAAATATAAGGCAAAGGGATCATCCAATGTTATTCATATTTGACCCTAAAAAAATATACTACATGTATGTATTACGTCTTTTATTATGCCCTAAGGAGATCGAGTATACCACTTATGCTCTAGCTGACCACTGCTAACTCAAAATCAGTGCCATGCAAGATCTAGGAGGAGCCGGACTCCTATGATCTCTCCACACCCTTGGTCACTCTGAGTCCGCCACAATGACATGTCTAGTCCAACTACAAAACAACCTAGCCTGCCTTGGTATATAGGTCACGACACTAGTGAAACCGAGTTACGACCGCAGCTGCGCTCCTGTCGAGATTTGACCGCAGCCATCCTCAAAGATATCATATATATACACGGTATCATATCATTGAGATATGACATTGACCGTTCTCCTTCCAGGGTATGACTACAGCCAATCCTATGAAATTCTTATACTCAACAATATACGACTCCGAGCTTCCACTAAGGGAGAACCTGTTTCATCATCCAACAAATATTGACACTGAAGATGGATCTATGGCACATGACAACTACATGATTAGGGTTTCACTTGATTAGTTAGTCCAATTGAGTGTCTTTTAACATCAATAAAGTTACATCGTACAAACCCTAAACAAACTCTACAAGATAAGGGCTTAATACAACTTCAGAAGATATAAAATGTATAAGGTGTGAACTTGTCACATCACCACATGATACTTGTAGCACTACCAATCTCAAGGCCATCATGAATGTCACATCACTAGGGGATATCAATCCCTCAATCACATCACTAGAGGATTACACCTCACACTAGGCATTAAGCATCTGCTAGGTCATAAGACCCATCACATCATTATGATCCCAACATTCCTCAACAAGGCCCATAGCCATCACCCTATGTCATATGATCATCACCATAGCATACACAAACTATGACATTTGTTTCACCTGCATGGTTATATTTTCACAAGTAGGAGAGAGAAAACATTATCACATGCTAACCATCCATGTAAGCTCAACAAGCATAGCATACCCTAGGATTAGGGTTAGGGTTTCAAACACATAGCGATTCGAGTTTCCTATCATAATTCGATCACCAACCCCTAATTACGTCACCTCCCACTTTCTTGGAACATACTTGGATTGGAACATCATTATTATCCAGATTAATTAACTATCCAAACAAAATTAGGCATTCACCAACATTTACATGCACATATGTATCAACCTTACAATGTCCCACATGGGTTATGGCCATGTACTCAAGTGAGTGTATAGACCACAACCAAACATGTGTCATGACCAAGCTCAAGATAGGTGTCTCGACCACCTATGAAACAAGAATCAAAATTGCAACAGAACCAAGTGTCTCGAGTACTACCAACATGGTGTCTCGACCACCAACTAACATGGTGTCTCAACCACCATATAGGGTATGTGACCATAATGGGTCACGACCAACCTACAGTTAGGGTTTCGACCATCACCAAAAGGACATGTCTCGACCAAGACCAAACCATATGTCTTGACCAAACAAGAGCATGTATCGACCAATACAAAACTAAGGGCCACGAGCGAAACAAAAGCATGCATCTTGACCAAGAAAAAACTAAGGGTTAGGATCGAAACAAAAACATGCATTTAGACCCAAACCAAAACATAGGTCTTGACCATGAACAACACATATGTTTCAACCAAGACAAGATCAAGGTGTAGCGACCACAAAGGTCAAGCTACCCTAACTACACTTAACCAACATCAAAACAAAGATAAACCTCATTCAAAATAGAAGGTTAACATCAAGGAAGGTCACCATCAACAATGTGGAAAAACTCCATGCAAGATAGACATCAAATCCTTGAAAACCAAACTTCAACATGAACACCTTTAAGAACCAACTAGGTGGAAGAAGACCAAGCTTCAACCTCAAGAAACCCAACTCAAAACCTTAAGAAAACATAAACTCCAAACCAAAGCATGGTGATAAAGCCAAGAAACATGATGCATGTATCAAAATCACCTTAACCAACACATAACAAGTTGGGTACAAGAATTTAGGGTTTAGGATATGAAACAACTTTCAAGAGATTATCAACAAGACTTAAACCTTAGCTCATGTTAACATCATATAGCATATTAGCATTAATTTTAGAAATCAAAATAGTAGCATGCAAGCAGTATTATGGTGCAAGTAATAGAAGAAGGTAGAGAGTTATATAACCTGCCTTAAGGAGAGAACCAAGCTCCAAAATCAAAGGCTCCAAATAAGAAGATGAAGCTCCAACCAAGTTCAACACTTTGGCCACAAGATCACCTCTACAGAGAAGAACACCATGGTCAAAAGAGTGCTCAAGAAAGAGGGTGAAAAACCCTAGGACGAACCTAGAAGAAAGAAGGAAGAAGAGAGCTCCTTCTCACTCAGGTGTCACCATGTCAAAACATAGTCTATGACCCATTGAGGAGAAGATATTCAAGGAAGCTACCATATCAAAACATGGTATTAAGGCTGAGAAAAGAGAAGAAGGAAGGTAGGGTTCCAAAGGGAAAATGTGATCAAGGGAAAAGAACCACTTACCAAGAATAGAAACCACCAAGAATCACCTCAAGGAAGGTGATCAAGCTTTAAAGCACCACATGCAAGGTTGATGAACCTCCAAAGAATCCAAGATTAGTCATTCTTGCTCCTCAAAGATCCAAGGATGAACACAAGAGAAGGGAGAAGAAGGAGGGATGGAAAAGATACTTGCACGAAGAAGAGAGAGGTTATATACTCAAAGGAGGAGGGAAGTCAGGTAGGATGAGATGTCAACATAAGAGAGCACCAAAGGGACACTTGTCCACAAAAGAAAATAACATGCAACCACTGTATGCATGCATCTAACCTATCGTGATAAAACCTAGGTGGGGTATCGACCACTTGGGTCACCACCACCCTAGGGGTCAAAACAACCATATGATAGCTTGTCTCGACCACAACAAAAGGTCACCAAAAAAACCAGGTCGAGACTCCGCAAGAAGGCAACCATCTCGACCAAAAGCACCCCAAGACCATCAAGGTCGAAACAAACCACTCAAGGAAGGTGTTTCATTTGAGACAAAGGTCTCAACACTCAACCAAGCTCAAAATGGTCGACACCAAGAAAACCCTAGAAATCCTAACATCACTACATGATGCCACCTCATCAACCAAGGCCCAACAAGGCACCCCATAGAATCATTCTCTCTCTCATAATGCTAAAGCACTAAGGGAACACTCAAAATGTGAAAAATTGCAATATAACCCTCAACTTGGGTAAATTGGAACTTGGTCCAAAATAAGCATACAAAGCTCAAACATCATCAAAACATGACCAAACTAGAAACATAAGATTGTCACATGTTAACAAAGCATCTCAATGGATTAGAGTAAGGTTCTAAACATCTTATTAAGCAAAGAAAGCATACTCAAGCACTAAGCTAGGTCAGGGGCCTTACAACCATAAACCCCTAACAAGGATTTTGCCCCTGAAATCCTACACGAAAAGAGACAGGTACTTCCTACGTATCTCTTCTTAAAGATCCCACATGTCTTCCTCCATGCCACGACAATGCCACAAAACCTTAACCAAAATGATATCATTCCTCTTCAACTTATTGATCCTCCTATCCATGATCAACACATGACCTTCCACATAGGATATGTCCTCATCAAGCTCAAACTTCATTGGCTACAAAACTAACTCGGTATTTGGGTGGAACCTCCTGAACATAGACACATGGAGCACTGGATATAACTTGTGCAACTCAAGTGGCAACTCCAACTTATAAGCCACCTTCCCAACACATGCCACCATAGGGTAATGTCCCATATACCTAGGATCTAACTTACCATTCTTCCCAAACCCTCGAAACACATTTCCAAGGAGAGACCTTGAGATACACTCTGTCCCCCACTTGGAACTCCAACGGTCTATGCCGGTTATCTGCATACGACTTCTTCCCATCCTGGGATGTTTTCAACTATTGTTGAATCACTTTGGTTTTCTTTGTCGTCTGTTGTACACGCTCAGAACCCAAAAGTTAATACTCACTAGTCTCATACCAACATAATGGAGACCTATAATGTCTCCCATACAAGCCTCATAAGGTTCCATATCAATGCTCCTATGTTAACTGTTATTATAGGCAAACTCTATCAGACAGAGGTGAACATCTCAACTTCCCAAAAATATTAAGACACAAGCTCCCAACAAGTCCTGCAAAGTATGTATCATCCTCTCAGATTGTTTGTATGTTTTTGGGTGAAATGCAATGCTTAACCTCAACTGCATACCCAGAGTTGTGTGCAAGCGCTCCTAAAAGCGAATGGTGAACTGAGGACCTCTATCAAACATGATTGTAGCTAGGACACCATGCAAATGCACTATCTCATCAACATATATATGTGCAAGCTTTTCTACTATGTAGGTAATCTTCATTGGTGGAAATTTCACTAACTTGGTCAACATGTCTACTATCATCCAAATGGAATCATGACCTTTTCCTGTCCTAGGAAGACCAACCACAAAGTTCATCGTAACATGATACCATTTCTAATATGGTATAAGCAACGATTTTAACATCCCTACAGGCTTTTGATACTCTACCTTGACCTGTTCACACACAGGACACCTTGGAACAAACTCTGCCACATCACGCTTCAAACCAGGCCACAAATATAGATTTTTAAGGTAGGCCACCGATACAGATATCTAAGGTTATGGTACATCTTGGTTCTACCTGGTTGCATAGCATACATCAAGGAGTGTGCCTCCTCTAAAACCATCTTCCTCAGGTTGTCAACATCAGGAACCATGACTCTGCTTTAGTAACATATTGTCCCATCCTCTGCCTCATGGAAGCCATCATGCTTCTCGCAGCCAAACTCTGCTCGGATCTGTTGTATCACAGTATCACTTTGTTGTGCATCTTGAATCTCATCCCTCAACGTAGGCTTCACTTGTAGTTGTGGAAGCAAACCTGATAACAAGGAGACATCCAACTTCACATTCATCTGATGTAAGGAGACCAACATAACTCTCTTATGGCACACCAAGGAGTACAACTGCACCTTATTTGCAATCAATGAAAAAGAAGTCTCCCTGCTCAAGGAATCTGCCATGACATTCACCTTCCCGGGATGATATTCAATAGTGTAATCATAGTCCTTGATTAACTCCATCCAGCGTCTCTGTCGCATGTTCAACTCCTAATATAAAAAGATGTACTTCAAGTTCTTGTGATATGTGAAGATCTGGCACTTCTCCCCATAAAGGTAATGCCTCTAGATCTTCAAGGCATGAACCACTGTAGCTAGCTCCAGATCATGGATTGGGTAGCTATCCTCGTGCTTCTTTAACTTCCATGACGCAAAAGAGATCACATTCTTGTCTTGCATCAACACGCAACCCAAGCCATTCTTGGACGCATCACAAAAGACTATGTATCATTTCCCTTGGTCAAGCAGAACCAACACTGGCGCACTAGTCAACTTCTCCTTTAATGACTGGAAGGCATGCTGACACTTGTCATCCCAGACAAAGGATACATCTTTCCTTGTCAGCTTTGTTAAGGGCAATGCCACTGAGCTGAAGTTCTTAATGAACCTCATGTAGTATGCTGCCAAACCCAGAAAACTACTATTACAACCCCAATTTTTGGGTTCTTTTGGTGAGAAATATAATTTCTCCTATTAAATATATTTGAAAAAAATATTTTGTTTGAATAAATGGATTTCATTTACAATAGCCTTGTTGTTCGTTTTGTGGGATTTATTGGCTATTGGGCCTAATAACAAGGAAATTCAATTAGTAAATGAATAATTGAGAAATGGAGAAAAGAAAGATGTAGAGACCTATAGAAGGCAAATGAATGTTATCCAAAGTTGGATTTCGTGCCTCTTGGGTTCCTTGGGTTCCAAGGAGTCGAAAATTGCAAAGATAATACAACAAGAAAAGAAAAGATCAATTAAATATTTCTTTATTAAGAAAGAAATTGAAAACAATGATAAAATATGGGAAATAAGTGGAAAGAGGTATGATTGATTTATCTTTGATGGATTTTCGTATCCATGAGGTTTCTAATGTTAAAAGGAATTCCAATAAGGAAAATAAAAAGAGAGATAAAGAGAAATCCTTAAAAAGAGATATTTTAATAAAGAAATAAACAAGATAATGAGAAATAATGGACATAGATGCATCTAGAAGGATAATGAGTATCCACTAAAAAGGATTTTGAAATATTAGAGTTTCTCGGGGTCCAAGGAAACCCAATGAAGAAAAATAAAGAGAAAATATCAATAATGCAAAAATAAGAGGATAATGTGATGCATGATTAATGAATTTGGTGGCATTGTTAAAAAGGAAGTATTTTCTACTAAAAGAAAATAGAATTTCATGCCAATAGGATAAAAGTCAAGAATAAAAGAGAATAAGTGAGAGGATTTTCGAATTCCTAATATCTAAAGAATAAAGAATATTAGAGAGGTAATTAAGGGAGAGAAGCTTGCTTCCTAATGAAGGAACTTGGGTTCCTATTGGGAAAAGAACTCTTTGATTCATGAATAGCAGACCTAGGGCTTCGTTACCCACCCCTATATAAAGGGTAGAGACCTGGTTTGAGTTCTAGAGAGATCCCACACAACTCTCTCTCTCTTCTTCATCTTCTTCATCAAAACCCTAACCATGAGGGTATAACTCTAACCCCAGAGCCACGAGGGGCCATGGCGTCATCATGATTGAGGCATGGCATTCCTTTGATGACTTGTGGATTATCGATCAATGTTACCTTACTCTTGCCTATGCAAAACACCTTTCGGAGGTCCGCATCAGGGCTGCGAGTTGTAGGCCCAGCGCCCGCACACCCGACCATCCTGATCGTGGGTCAAGGCTTGGAGGGGGGCGACGGTGGGCGGCGGAGGCAAGGCTGTAGTTGCAAGTGCCTCTCGAGTCCTGGGGAGGAAGGGGGAGGCTCGCGATCGGTTGCTACAGTAGACGCGGAAGGGTTTTCGCGAGGTTGATGATGGACAAGGGAATTAGACGGTTTTACCCTCTGGGCATTGAGAGCCAAGCGGCCGCATAGGGGTAAATGTGTCATTTTGTTATGTTCTAAACCATCCGGGTTACACAGAGCTACGTTGCATGGAAAGGGACACATGGCACTCTCTGATTGGCTTTGGTAAGTAAATTCATACAAAAATTGTATTTATTGGTAGCTCTGATGGATACACATAAAATATGAAAATTGCTCAGAAAAATGAGGGGAATCCATTAAAAATATAATTGAAGCCTTGTTATGATTGCAATTCGAAAAGTAGTG
This sequence comes from Alisma plantago-aquatica, assembly GCA_963693085.1. NCBI lineage: Eukaryota > Viridiplantae > Streptophyta > Magnoliopsida > Alismatales > Alismataceae > Alisma > Alisma plantago-aquatica. The sequence goes on along the minus strand of OY856410.1, from coordinate 1,512,151,210 downwards.
GAAGTTATCAAATTTAATGCTTTAATGTTTAAGAAACCCTATTTTGAGATAATTAATGTATTTAATAGGGTTTAAGGGATGATTAAAGTTGATATTAACATGTTAATTGTAAAAAAGGTACATTAAGAACAAAAAGGATGAACTTTGCACGTAATTGGTTTAATTTAGAGTTTCATGCACATAAATATGCTTTAATGGGCCTTGAAACCCTAATTGTGACTCTTAATAGCTTTAAATGTTCAAATTCATGATTAAAGTTGAGATATGATGGTTCTAAGCTATTTTGAGTATAAAGATTCCTAATTGTGGGTAAATACCCTTGATATGGTAATTAGGGTTTTCTAATGAATAAAAGTGGAATTAGTGTAGAAAAGAGTTCATGAAAGATAAGGTGTTAATTTGAAAGGAACCAAAGATGATAATTGGGCCTAATGATCGTGTCATGCCTTAAAAAGGATAAAAATGGTGGCTTTAATGTAAAAGAGGCAAAGTAAACTTAATGGACTTTTAATTGTGCCTTTTATCCAAAATTAGGGTTATATGTTGTTAAAAGGTAACCTTAATATCTTTCATGAAGAATAGATGAGATAATTAGGGTTTGTGAGTAATTGTATAAAATTAGGGTTTAAAATAGTAAAAGCTAAAGTGAAATGAAGTGAAACCCTAATTGCAATGGAAACCCTAAAAGTGGACTAGAAACCCTAGGAAGCGAGTTAGGTTTAATTGATCTTTATTGCATGATTAATAATAGGAAATTATATGCATATTTTAGGATCTCATTATGTGCTTGCTTGCCTAATTGGATTTCTTATTCTGTCTCAAATCAGCCTGACATGTATGTGGTTATGCTTACAGTTAATCGCTTTAGTTTCACGGCTATTCCCGAAAGTTTTATCGGTTGCCTGAATATAACTTCTTGGATGACTTTTATTTCATGCAACTATATAGTGACTATGATTATCACCATAAGTATAGATACATGACTGGATCATATCCTGGTCCTCCTATGTGGCTTTGCTAATGATGAAAAGGGTAACCTGGTAAATGGTCTACTTATTAAGTGGGACCATCAGGTTATCAAGAGTTAGAAATTAGGCTACCTATGTGTAGTACCATGAGACTCTTTAGCACACCATGAGTTAAGGAGTGGGCTACCTATGGGTAGTGCCATGTGACTCAACCCTAGAAATTGGTTCACCTGTTAGGTAGGATCATGAGGGGTTTAATGGGGATCTACCATAAGGAAGGTAGCATCCAGCTCCACTACAGGGACAACGCAGAGGCTAGGGTATAGATGGATTGAGTAGTTATGCTGAAAACGTAAAGTTGTTTGTTTAAAATCATAATTGACTGCAGTATGTTGTTACAGTTAATTGCGCGATTATTGTTTCCCCCACATACCAGCATAATTCATTTATGCTGACTGATGTTTTGTTTGTCGGCGTTTTAGGTACAAGTGAAAAGAACAAATAGTAAAGTGGCATATGTGGAATTTAATGAGAATTAAAGTGCTAAGGAGGATTAGTTAGAATAGACTCCGGATGTGGATAGAAGTAGATATCCAAGTTTCTAAAAAAGGTATGCAAAGTCTAATTTTATTACAGCCTTTCAGTTTAGTTGGTAGAATTTAATAATTATTATTGATTATTTGACGAACCTTTGATCCGAAAAATTGGGATAACGGCTCTGACCTCTTGGTCTCCCTTAAATGGGGGTTACTGGGAGGTGGGGTCATTACAACTACAAAGGCTTCTTTAGCTGCTCCCACTCCATAAAAGATTCAACCTTCTTGGGGTTCACATGAACACCCTCAGCAAATATCACGTGTCCAAGAAAAGACACCTTATTCAGCCAAAACTCACACTTGTTGAACTTAGCATACAACTAATGTTGTCTCAACAAGGTCAACACCTAGCGCAAATGTGATTCATGTTGTTGACTATATCAACTATATATTACGATATCATCTATGAAGAACACCACAAATTGATCCAGATATGGCCAAAACACCCTGTTCATCAAGTCCATGAACGTTGACGGTGTGTTGGTTAGCCCAAATGCCATAACCACAAACTCGTAGTGACCATACCTCATCCTAAAAGATTGATTTTGTATACCATCTTCCTTGATCTTCAATCGGTGATATCCTGATCTCAGGTTTATCTTGGAAAAGACTACAACACCTCGTAACTGGTCAAAAAGATCACCAATCTGCGACAAAGGATACTTATTCTTGATCACCACTTTGGTCAACTACCTATAATCTATGCACAACCTCTTAGATCTATCCTTCTTCTTTATGAACAAAATGGGAGCAACCCAAGGAGACATGCTCAGTCTGATAAATCTTTTCTCAGCCAGCTCTTACAACTATTTCTTCAACTCTGCCATATCAGCTAGCGCCATCCTGTATGATGTCTGTGTTATCAAATGCATGTCAGGTACTAGATTAATCTCAAAATCAATCTCTCGAATTCAAAGAATACGGGAAAACTCATCTAGAAACACATCCTCAAACTCACAGACAAGTGGCACCTCGCAGATACTCAGACTCCTCACCTTGGTATCCACTGCATGGGCTAAGAACACTTCACAACCTATCTCATGAGTTTCTCTGCCACCATCACCGACACCAAACAGGTTGAAAGAATCTTCCTATCTCCTTTGAAGATCCACGTCACATCACCATCGACAAACATTGCCACCTTGGAACTACAATCCAAGACCACCTGATACTTCTCCAAAGTGTCCATTCCAAGGATCACGTCGAATCCATGCATGTCAAGTGGTATGAGATCCACTTGAATGCTATGTCCTGAAAAAGAAAGGACACAGGAAGCACACACCTCTGGAGACTCGACGAAACCAACCAATGGGTTTTTTAAACAAAGACTATCATATCTACGACTAACACACAAAGAACAATAATCGATCACTTCTCGAGTGATAAAAGAGTGCATCGCACCCCGGTCAACCAAAACAGATATAAAGCATGAAGAAGACAAGTCTGAATGAAATAACTCCATATGACCTATCACTACTCACAGGTTGACCACTCCTTTTGGTTGACTCATGGTGTAGAATTGAGCTGTCACCTATTGTCGCCCCCGTCCTCTGCTAACCTATCCAGAAGAACCAACTTGCCATGCTTGTCCACATCCTCGACCTCCACTGCTGCCAAATTGTTGTCTCTACAAGCCCTGCTGACTCTGTCTCATCCATTGGGTCACTTCATCATCTTTCACAGTACATGCCCACCTCAGATGTCCTGCCAGCCCACACTTAAGGCACATCTTGGTCTCATACTATGGCCTAGACTACACTGCCACTAACACTGACCCTGTATTGTGGGCTCCTACTGGTGGAAACTACATCCTCTACCCTTACTTGGACACAACTATGACTGCGCATTTGACCTCTGTTGTGACTGTGGTGCTGGAAACCTAGACTTCTTGAAGCCTCCAGACGTCTGTCCTTGATACTAGGGAGGTCTTTTCTTAGCATTCTTCTCCACCATAGATTGTTCTACTCTCCTGAATGACTCCAAAGATGGCAAACTTTTCACGATTCTCCAGAGCTGATACTGGCATAGTCAAATCTTTGCTCAAGTCCTTCCCAAAACATCTGATCCTCTCTTGAACTGTAGTAGCCATGTGAGGATAGAACCTCAGCAGCTCCATAAACTTGGCCCATACTGATTGATCTACATGGATCCCTATCAGATCCTCTCAAATTGGTTGATCTTCTCATCCAGGTAGGTCTAATGAGAGCACTGACTCACAAACTCCCATTAGAACTCCTCCCAACTGATCTCAACACTTGGTCTCTTCTCCTCTTCAATGGCCCACAAATGTCCAGAACTCCCCTTCAAGAGATACACAACATGCTTCACCATGTCTGCCTCGGGGATGTTGAAGATCTTAAAGGCCTTCTCCAGCTTCATCAACCATAGATCTGCATCTTCCATACCAACATACTCCATAGCCCTAACTCACCTCAACCTTTCAAAGATCCTCCTAGAACCCAAAGATTACACATTAGGGATTGTTGCTCTCACATGAGGAATGGGCATTCTGTCTGCCATAGTGTAATGGTGGCCATAAACTCTCCAAACATGGATTGAAAAGTAGGATTGGCCACCACTACAAGGTCTAATTGGGGCATCTCAGGCACAAAATCCACCCTCTCCTACCTCCTTGCACCACCTCTAGGTGTAGCAACACTACTCTTAGTAGCATGTTCTTCGTGTTCTCCAACAATCTTTTCTTCTCTTCTTCTGCACAAGCAAAAGTTACCATTAATAGACCGAAGGATACTAGAACAGACACAAACCCTAGGTCCTATGTCCCTATAGACTCAGTGAACCTAAATATCTGATACCAACCTTAACTGTGAAGCATGTGCCATACAAAGAGATATTACTCAAAGCTAAATGTTAAATTAAACACTAACAATCTAGGTTACCAAGAAACATAGGAAATTAAAACCATTTCACATATCCACCTCAAGCAGAAACATATCACATCAGAGTCCACGAAAGCCACATGTATACATATATAACACTTTCCAAAAGATTATTAATAGCATTGTTTACTGGCTCACTGGCCACAACTTGTACATATGATAACATGTTCACATATATACATGCCACATATGTACAATAAAGGCATAAGGCCAAAACAACATCTCGATATATAACATCTACAAAACTCCACCATGGACTTGAGAGGATAGGGATGACACATATGACTCTACTACAAAACATGGACATGAAAGGATAGGGATGACACATATGACTCTACTACAAAACACAAGCATCTCATCCAACCTTTACTCAACTAGTGCTCCTCTTACTGCTTAGCCTCAACAACACACTCTCTACCTCATCATGCATGACCACCTAAAAGATGTGGAAACCCACAAGGTGAGACCAAAAGTCCCAACGAGATATAACTCTCCACCAACATCTATTACAAGTACATGTAGATAACATACTAAATGGGTTGAGCAAATTCAGCTAAATGATATGTATCCAATAGATAATGTAGATTAAACAAACTAGGCAGTTACCACTGATCAGTAGATCAATTAATATTTTAAGAAGGAATATGAAGAACATTTTTAAAGTTGATTTCTCTTATCACATTATAATTCAAGAAAACAGTACAAAGATAAGGCAAAGAGATCATCCAATGTTATTAGTATTTGACCCTAAATAAAATATACTACACAGATGTATTACGTCTTATATAATGCCCAAAGGAGATGAAGTATGCCACTCATGCTCCAGCTGACCACTGCTAAGTCAAAATCAGTGCCATAAAAGATCTAGGAGAAGCTGGAATCCTATGATCTCTCCACACCCTTGGTCACTCTGAGTCTGCCATAGTAACATGTCAAGTCCAACTACAAAAAGCCTAGCCCGCCTTGGTATATAAGTCACAACACTAGTGAAACTGAGTTACAACCACAACCACACTCTTGTCGAGATATGACCACATCCATCTTCAAAGATATCATATATACAGTGTGTCACATCATTGAGATACGACATAGACGGTTCTCCTGCTAGGGTATGACTGCAACCAATCCTGTGAAATGTTTATACTCAACAGTATACGACTCTGAGCTTCCACTAAGGGAGAACCCGTTTCACCATCCAGCAAATACTGACGATGAAGATGGATCTATGGTACATGGAAACTACATGATTATGGTTTCATTTGATTAGTTAGTCCTATTTAGTGTCTTTTAGCATCAATCAAGTCACAATGTACAAAGATTAAACAAACTCAATAAGATAAGGGCATAATACAACTTCAGAAGATATAAATGTACAAGATGTGAGTGATACTTGTAGGAATGCCAATCTCAAGGCCACATCACTAGGGGATATCAATCCCTTAATCACATCACTGGAGAATTGCACCTCACACTAGGGGATATCAATCCATCAATCACATCAATGGAGGATTACACCTCACACTAGGAATTAAGCCTCTGCCATGTCATAAGACCCATCACATCATTATATTTCAACATGCCTCAACAAGGCTCATAGCCATCATCTTATGTCATATGATCATCACCATATCATACTCAAGGTATGACATTCATTTCACCTGCATGGTTAGATTTTCACAAGTAGGAGAGAGAAAACATTATCACATGCTAACCATCCATGTAACCTCAACAAGCATAGCATACCCTAGGATTAGGGTTAGGGTTTCAAACACATAGTTGATTAGGGTTTCCTATCATAATTCAATCACCAAACCCTAATTATGTCACCTTCCACTTTCTTGGAACATACTAGGATTGGAACATCATTATTATCCAGATTAATAACTATCCAAATAGCATTATGTATTCACCAACATTTACATGCACATATGTATCAACCTTACAATGTCCCACATGGGTTACAACCATGTACTCAAGTGAGTGTATCGATCACCCAAGAAAACATGTGTCATGACCAAGCTCAAGATAGATGTCTCAACCACCTACGAAACAAGAGTCACGACCACAACAAAACCAAGCGTCTCAACCACTACCAATATGGTGTCTCGACCACCAACTAACATGGTGTCTCAGCCACCTTCAAGGGAATGTGTTATGACCACTAACCATAATGGGTCACAACCAAGCTATGATTAGGGTTTTGACCATCACCAAAAGCACATGTCTCGACCAAGACCAAACCATATGTATCGACCAAAAAAGAGCATGTCTCGACCAAGACAAAACCAAGGGTCATGACCAAAACAAAAGCATTCATCTTGACCAAGACAAAACCAAGGGTCACGACAAAAATAAAAACATGCATCTTGACCCAAACAAAAACATAGGTCTCGACCATGAAGATCACATATGTTTTGACCAAGACAAGATCAAGGTGTAGCGACCACCAAGGTCAAGATACCCTAAAAACACTTAGCCAACATCAAAACAAAGACAAACCTTATTTAAAATAGAAGGTTAACATCAAGGAAGGTCACCATCAAAAAGGTGGAAAAACTCCATGCAAGATAGACATCAAATCCTTGAAAACCATACTTCAACATGGACACCTTCAAGAACCAACTAGGTGGAAGAATACCAAGCTTCAACCTCAAGAAACCGAACTCAAAACCTCAACAAAACACAAAGGTTGAACCAAATCATGGTGATAAAACCAAGAAACATGATGCATGTATCAAAATCACCTCAACTAACACATAACAAGTCGGGTACAAGAATGTAGGGTTTATGATATGAAGCAACTTTCAAGAGATTATTAACAAGACTTAATCCTTATCTTATGTTAACATCATCTAGCATATTAGCATCAAGTTCAGAGATCAAAATAGTAGCATGAAAGTAGTATTATGGTGCAAGTAATAGAAGAAGGTAGAGAGTTATATAACATGCCTGAAGGAGAAAACCAAGATCCAAAATCAAAGGCTCCAAAGAAGAAGATGAAGCTCCAACCAAGGTCAACACTTCAGCCACAAGATCAGCTCCAAAGAGAAGAACACCATGGTCAAAAGATTGCTCAATAAAGAGGGAGAAAAATCCTAGGCCAAACCAAGAAGTAAGAAGGAAGAAGAGAGCTCCTTCTCACTCAGGTGTCACCATGTCAAAACATAGTCTATAACCCCTTTGTGAGGAGAAGATATTCAAGGAATCCACCATGTCAAAACATGGTCTTAAGGCCTGAGAAAAGAGAAGAAGGAAGGTAGGGTTCCAAAGGAAAAACGTGATCAAGGGAAAAGAACCACTTACCAAGAAGAGAAACCACAAAGAATCACCGCAAGGAAGGTGATCAAGCTTCAAAGCACCACATGCAAGGTTGATCGACCTCCAAAGCACCCAAGATCAGTCCTTCTTGCTCCTTAAAGATCCAACGACAAACACTAGAGAAGGGAGAAGAAGGAGGGACAAAAAAGATACTTGCACAAAGAAGAGAGAGGTTATATACTCAAAGGAGGAGGGTAGTAAGGTGTCAAATTAAGAGAGAACCAAAGGGACACTTGTACACAAAATAAACTAACATGCAACCACTATATGCATGCATGAAACCTATGGTTATAAAATCTAGGTGGGGTATCGACCACTTGGGTCACCACCACCCTAGGGTTGAAAAAACCATCAAGATACCTTATCTCGACCACAACAAAAGGTCACCAAACAAAATGGGTCAAAACACATCACAAGAAGACAACCATCTTGACCAAAAGCACCTCAAGACCATCAAGGTCGAAACAAACCACTCAAGGAAGGTGTCTCAGTTGAGACACACCCCAAAGCAAACATGGTCAAGACAAAGGTCGCAACACTCAACTAAGCTCAACATGGTCGACACCAAGCAAACCCTAGAAACCCTAGCATCACCACATGATGCCACCTCATCAACCAAGGTCCAACAAGGTGCCCTATATCATCATTCTCTCTCTCATGATGCTAAAGCACTAAGGGCACACTCAACATGTGATGAATTGCAAGATAACCCCTCAACTTAGGTAAATTGCAACTTGGTCCAAAATAAGCATACAAAGCTTAAACTTTATCAAAATAGGACCAAACTGGAAACATAAGATTGTTACATGTTAAAAAAGTATCTCAAGGGATTAGATTAAGGTTCTAAACATCTTATTAAGCAAAGAAAGAATACTCAAGCACTAATCTAGGTCAGGGGCCTTACAACCATAAACCCCTAACAAGGATTTTGCCCCCGTAATCCTACATGAAAAGAGACGGGTACTTCCTACACATCTCTTCCTAAAGCTCCCATGTGGCTTCCTTCACACCATGATGATGCCACAAAACCTTAACCAAAATGATATCCTTCCTCTTCAACTTCTTGATCCTCCTATCCATGATTAACACATGACCTTCCACATAGGATATGTCCTCATCAAGCTCAACCTCCATTGGCTGCAAAACCAACTCAGTATCTAGGTGGCACTTCCTCAACATAGACACATGAAACACTGGATGCAACCTGTGCAACTCAAGTGGCAACTCCAACTTATAAGCCACCTTCCCAACACGTGCCACCTTAGGGTAAGCCATATACCTAGGAGCCAACTTTACCCTTATTCCCAAACCTCAAAACACCTTTACAAGGAGAGACCTTGAAATACACTATGTCCCCCACTTGGAACTCCAACAGTCTACACTGGTTATCTGCATATGACTTCTGCATGTCTTGGGTTGCTTTCAACTGTTGTTCAATCACTTTGATTTTCTTTGTCGTCTACTGCACAAGCTCAGAACTCAAATGCTTATACTCACCAGTCTCATACCAACACAACTGAGACCTACAATGTCTCCCTTATAATGCCTCATAAGGTGCCATATCAATGCTCCTCTGGTAACTGTTATTATAGGAAAACTCTATCAGACTTAGGTGCACATTCAAACTACCCAAAAACTATAAGACACAATATCTCAACAAGTCCTCCAAAGTCTGTATCTTCCTCTCAAACTATTCGTCTGTCTGTGGGTGAAACATAGTGTTGAACCTCAAATGCGTACCCAAAGTTGTGTGTAAGCGCTCCCAAAAGTGACTGGTGAACTGAGGACCTCCATCAAACACGATAGTAGCTGGGACACCATCCAAACACACTATCTCATCAACATATATCTATGCAAGCTTCTCTTTTGTGTAGGTCATCTTCGTTGGCAAAAAGTGTGCTGGCGTGGTCAACCTGTTTACTATCACCCAAATGGAATCATGAACTTTGGTTGTCCTAGGTAGACCGTCCACAAAGTTCAACATAACATGATACCATTTCAACTATGGTATAGGCAATGGTTGCAACGTCCCTGCAGGATTATGATGCTCTACCTTGACCTATTGACACACATGACACCTTGTAACAAACTCTACCACATCATGCTTCAAACTTAACCACCAATACATATCTTTAAGGCAAATCACCAATATAGATCTTTAAGGTTATGGTACATCTAGGTGCTACCTAGGTACATATAGTACATCGAGGAGTGAGCCTCCTTTAAAACCATCTTCCTTAGGTTGTCAACATAAGGAACAATGACTCTAATGTGGTAACATACTATCCCATCCTCTGCCTCATGGAAGACATCACACTTCTCACTGTGAAACTCTATTGGATCTATTGTATCATAGTATCACTCTGTTGTGCTTCTTTAATCTGTCGCCTCAACATAGGCTTCACTTGTAGCTGTGCCAGCAAACCTACTAATAAGGACAATTCTAACTTCACATTCATATGACGTAATGAGACCAACATATCTCTCTTACAACACACCAAAGAGTAAAACTACGCCTTATCTGCATATGAAGATGAAGAAATCTTCCTGCTCAAGGAGCATCTTCCATGAAATTTGCCTTCCCTGGATGATAATCAATAGTGCAATCATAGTCCTTGATTAACTCCATCCAACGTCTCTTCCGCATGTTCAGCTCCTACTGTGAAAAGATGTACTTCAAGTTCTTGTGATATGTGAAGATCTGACACTTCTCACCATAAAGGTAATGCCTCCAAATCTTCTAGGCATGAACCACTACAACTAGATATAGATCATGGGTTGGGTAGATCTCCTCATGCTTCTGCAACTGTCGTGATCTAAAAGAGATCACATTCTTATCTTACATCAGCACACAACCCAAGCCATTCTAGGACACATCACAAAAGACTATGTATCCTTTCCCTTGCTTAGGCAGAACCAACACTGACACACTAGTCATCTTCTCCTTTAACGACTGGAAGGCACACTGACAATTGTCATCCCATACAAAGGGTACATCTTTCCTTGTCATCTTTGTTAGGGGCAATGCCACTAAGATGAAGTTCTTAATCAACCTCCTATAGTATCCTACCAAACCCAGAAGACTGTGAACTTCTATGGGTGTCTTTGGCTGCTCCCACTCCATCATAGATTCAACCTTCTTGGGGTCCACACGAACACCCTCAACAGATATCATGTGTCCAAGAAAAGACACCTCCTTCATCAAAAAATCACACTTGTTGAACTCATCGTACAACTAATGTTGTATCAACAAGGCCAACACCTGGCGCAGATGTTATTCATCATGTTGACTATCTCGACCATATATTAGGATATCATCTATGAAGACCACCACAAACTGATCCAAATACGGCTGAAACACCCTGTTCTTCAAGTCCATGAACATTGTCAGTGTGTTGGTTAGCCTGAACGGCATAACTGCAAACTCACAGTCACCATGCCTCGTCCTAAAAGCTGACTTTGGTATGCCATATGACTTGATCCACAACTAGTGATATACTGATCTCAAATATATCTTGTAATAGATTGCAACACCTCGTAACTAGTCAAAGAAATCATCAATCCCAGGTAAAGGATACTTATTCTTGATCGTCACTTTGTTCAACTACCTCTAATCTATGCACAACCTCATAGATTTGTCCTTCTTCTTCACGAGAAACATGGGAGCACCCCAAGGAGACATGCTCAATCTGATAAAGAATTTCTCAACCAGCTCTTACAACTGTTTCTTTAACTCTTTCATTTTAGATGGCGCCATCCTATATGGTGTCTGTTCTATTAAGTGCATGCTAGGTACTAGATTGATCTCAAAATGAATCTCTTGAATTGGAGGAACACCTGGGAACTCATCTGGAAACACATCCTTGAACTCACTGACAACTAAAACCTCCTGGATACTCAAACGCCTCACCTTGGTATCCACCACATGGGCTAAGAACACTTCACAACCTTGCCTCATGAGTTTCTTTTCCACCATCGCCGACACCAAATAGGTTGGAAGAGTCTTCCTATCTCCTTTGAAGATCCAAATCACATCACCATCGACACACGTTTCCACTTGAGAACTACAATCCAAGACCAACTGATACTTCTCCAAAGTGTCCATTGCAACGATCACATCGAATCCATGCATGTCAAGTGGTATGAGATCCACTCAAATGTTATATCCCGAAAAAGAAAGGACACATGAAGGGCACACCTCTCACAACTCAGTAGAACCAACCAATGGGGTTTCTAAGGGAAGACTATTATGTCTATGACTTACAGGAAAAGAATAATAATCGATCACTTCTCGAGCAATAAAAGAGTGCATCACACCCAGGCCGAGCAAAACAGATTTAAAACAATAAGAAGACAAGTCTGAATGAAATAACTCCATTTGACCTGTCACTACTTGTAGGTTGACCACTACTTTCAGATGACTCATTGTGTAGAATTGAGCCATCGCCTATTGTCACCCCTGTCATATGGTTGGTATGTCAGTAGAACCTACCTGCGATTCCTGTCCACATCCTTGACCTCCACCACTGCCAAACTATTGTCTCTGCGATCCCTACTGACTCTGTCTTGGTTGTTGGGTCACTTCATCATCTTTCACATTACATACCCACCTCAGATGTCCTGCCTGCCCACAGTTATGGCAAGTCCTTGTCTCATACTGCAGCCTAGATGGCTTGATCACTGACATTGACAATATGTTGTAGGCTCATGATGCTAGAAAACTACGAACTCTACCCTTACTCGGCAACCACTGTGACTGTGCACCTAACCTATGTTATGACTGTGGCATTAAAAACCTAGGCTTCTTGAAGCATCCAGACGATTGTCCTTGATACTAGGTAGGTCTTTTCTTGGCACTCTTCTCATGCTTCTCCACCACATATTGTTCTACTATCCTGACTGACTCCACAAATGTTTTGAACTTCTCACGATTCTTCAAAGATGACACTTCCCTAGTGAACTCCGTGCTCAAGCACTTTTTAAAATGTGTGATCCTCTCTTGATCCATGGCAGACATGTGAGAACAAAACCTCAGCAACTCCATAAACTTGGCCTCATACTAATTGATCGGTTGGATCCCTGTCAGATCCTCTCAAACTGGTTGACCTTCTCATTCAGGTAGGTCTGAGGAAAGTACTGACTCACAAACTCCTATCAAAACTCCTCCCAGCTGATCTCAACACCTGATCTCTTCTCCTCTTCAATGGCCCACTAAGGGCCAAAACTCCCCTTCAAGAGATACACATCATGCTTCACCTTGTCTACCTCGGGGATCTTAAGGATCTTAAAGGCCTTCTCTAGCTCTGTCAACCACAAATCTGCATCCGTCGGGTCTATCATACCATCATACTCTATAGTCCCAAATCACCCAAACCTTTCAAAGGTCTTCCCAGAACTCGAAGATTCCACATCGGGGACTGCCTCTCTCGCTTGAGGAACAAGCATTCTGTCTGCCATATGTGTAATTGTGACCATAAACTATCCAAACATAGACTGAAAAGTAGGATTTTCCACCACTGTAGGGTCTAACTGGGGCATCTCAGGTACAACATCCACCCTCTCCAGCCTCCTTGCACCACCTCTAGGTGCAACAACACTACTCTCAACAACATGTTCTTCGTGTTCTCCAACCATCTTTGCTTCTCTTCTTCTTCTTCTTCTTCTTCTTCTTCTACATAAGAAGAAGTTACCATTAATAGATTGGAGGATACTAGAACAGACACAAACCATAGTCCTATGTCCCTGTAGACTCAGAGAACCTAAAGCTCTAATACTAACCTTAACTGTGACACCCCACACTACACAAAGTGAGATTACTCAAAACAAAATGCAGAAGTAACACTAAAAAACTAGGTAACTAGGAAACACATGAAATTAAAACCATTTCACATATCCACCTCAAGTGGAAACATATCACATCAAAGTCCACAAAAGCCACATGTATACATATATAACACCTGCCAAAAGATTATTACATAGCATTGTTTACTGGCTCACTAGCTACAACTTGCACATATGATAACTTGTTCATGTACATACATGCCATATCTGTACAACAAAGGCATAAAGCCAAAACATCATATCAGCATACACCATATATAAAACTCCCCCAAGGACCTAAGAGTATAGGGACGACACATAGGAATCTACTACAAAACACAAGCAACTCATCCAACCTTTACTCAGCTATTGTTCCTCTTGCTGCTTAGCCTCAACAACACAATCTCTACCTCGTCGTGCACAACCACCTAAAAGATGTGGAAACCCACAGGGTGAGACCAAACTTCCCAGTGATTGATATAATCCACCAACGTCTATTAAAAGCACATGTAGATAACATATTAAAAAGGTTGAGTAGATTTAGCTAAATGATATGTATCCAACAAATAATGAAGATTAAACAAACTAGGTTGTTACCACTGAGCAGTAGATCAATTAATATTTTAAGAAGGAATATGAAGAACATGTATAGAAGTTGATATCTCTTACCACATCATAATCCAAGAAAATAATACAAGATAAGGCAAAGGTATATTCATATTTGACCCTAAACAAAACATACTACATAGTTGTATTATGTCTTTTAAAATGCCCTGAGGAGATGAGGTATACCACTCATGCTCCAGCTGATCATTGCTAAGTCAAAATCAATTTCATGCAAGATCTAAGAGGAGTCAGACTCCTATGATCTCTCCACACCCTTGGTCAGTACAAGTCTACTGTAGTGACATGTCAAGTCCAATTGCAAAACAACCTAGTCTGCCTTGGTATATAGGTCACGATGCTATTGAAACTGAGTTACAACCGCACCCGCACTCCTATTGAGGTATGACCACAACCATCCTCAAAATATCATATGTATATATATACACTGTATCACACCATTGAGATATGAAATTGACCGTTCTCATTCCAGTGTATGATTGCAACCAATCATGTGAAATGCATATACTCAACAATATACAACTCCAAGCTTCCACTAAGGGAGAACCTGTTTCACCATCCAACAAATACTGACACTGAAGATGGATCTATGGAACATGGAAACTACATGATTAGGGTTTTACTTGATTAGTTAGTCTAATTGAGTGTCTTTTAGCATCAATCAAGTTACAACGTACAAACCCTAAACAAACTCTACAAGATAAGGGCATAATACAACTTTAGAAGATATAAAACATACAAGGTGTGAACTTTCACATCACCACATGATACTTGTAGCACTACCAATCTCAAGGCCATCATCAATGTCACATCACTAGGGGATATCAATCCCTCAATCACATCATTGGAGTATTACACCTCACACTAGACATTAAGCCTCTACCAAGTTGTAAGACCCTTCACATCATTATGATCTCAATATGCCTCAACAAGGCTCATAGCCATCACTCTGTGTCATACATCATAGCATACACTAGATATGACATTAATTTCACCTGTATGGTTAGATTTGCACAAGTAGGAGAGAGAAAGCATTATCACATTCTAACCATCCATGTAATCTCAACAGCATAGCATACCCTAGGATTAGGGTTAGGGTTTCAAACACATAGCCGATTAGGGTTTCCTATCATAATTCAATCACTAAACCCTAATTATGTCACCTCCCACTTTCTTGGAACATGCTAGGATTGGAACATCATTATTATATTGATTAATTAACTATCCAAACAACATTAGGTATTAATCAACATTTACATGCACATATGTATCAACCTTACAATGTCCTTAATGAGTTATGACCATGTTCTCAAGTGAGTGTATCGACCACCCAAGCAAACATGTGTCACAACCAAGCTCGAGATAGGTGTCTCGACCACCTATGAAACAAGAGTCACGACCGCAACAAAACCAAGTACCCAGACCACTACCAACATGGTGTCTTGACCACCGACTAACATGGTGTATCGACCACCAACTAACATGGTGTCTCAACCACCATCAAGGGCATGTGTTATGACCGCTAACCATCATGGATCATGACCAACATATGGTTAGGGTTTCGACCATCACCAAAAGCACATGTCTCAACCAAGACCAAACCATATGTCTCGACCAAACAAGAGCATGTGTAGACCAAACAAGAGCAAGGGTCACGACTGAAACAAAAGCATGAATCTCCCCCAAGACAAAACCAAGGGTCATGACTGATACAAAAGCATGCATCTCGACCCAAACCAAAACATAGGCCTCGACCATGAACAACACATATGTTTCGACCAATACAAGATCAAGGTGTAGAGACCACCAAGGTCAAGATACCCTAAAAACACTTAGCCAACATCAAAATAGAGATAAACCTCATTTAAAATAGAAGGTTAACAAGGAAGGTCACCATCAACAAGGTGGAAAAACTCCATGCAAGATAGACATCAAATCCTTGAAAAGTGAGCTTCAACACGAACACCTTCAAGAACCAACTAGGTGGAAGAACACCAAGCTTCAACCTCAAGAAACCAAACTAAAAAACTCAAGAAAACACAAAGGCCGAACCAAAGCATGGTGATAAAACCAAGAAACATGATGCATGTATCAAAATCACCTCAACCAACACATAACAAGTTAGGTACAAGAATTTAGGGTTTAGGATATGAAGCAACTTTCAAGAGATTATTAACAAGAATTAAACCTTAGCTTATGTTAACATCATATGGCATATTAGCATCAAGTTTAGAGATTAAAATAGTAGCATGCAAGTAGTATTATGGTGCAAGTAAAAAAAGAAGATAGAGAGGTATATAACCCACCTTAAGGAGAGAACCAATCGCCAAGATCAAAGGCTCCAAAGAAGAAGATGAAGCTCCAACCAAGGTCAACACTTCGTCCACAAGATCACCTCCAAAGAGAAGAACACCATGGTCAAAAGAGTACTCAAGAAAGAGGGTGAAAAACCCTAGGCCGAGCCAAGAAGAAAGAAGGAAGAAGAGAGCTCCTTCTCACTCAGGTGTCACCATGTCAAAAATATTCTATGACCCCTTTGTGAGGAGAAGATCTTCAATGAAGCCACCATGTCAAAACATGGTCTTAAGGACGAGAACAAAGAAGAAGGAAGGTAGGGTTCTAAAGGAAAAACGTGATAAAGGGAAAAGAATCACTTACCAAGAAGAGAAACCACCAAGAATCACCATAAGGAAGGTAATCAAGCTTCAACCCATCACATGCAAGGTTGATCGACCTCCAAAGCACCCAAGATCAGTCCTTCTTTCTCCTCAAAGCTCCAAGGACAAACACAAGAGAAGGGAGAAGAAGGAGGGCCAAAAATGATATTTGCGTGAAGAAGAGAGAAGTTATATACTCAAAGGAGGAGGGAAGTAAGGTAGGGGGGGAGGTGTCAACATAATAGAGCACCAAAGGGACACTTATCCACAAAAGAAACTAACATGCAACCACTATATGCATGCATGCAACCTATGGTGATAGAACCTAGATGGGGTATTGACCACTTGGGCTACCACCACCCTAGGATTTGAAACAACCATCAAGATACCTTGTCTTGACCAGATAAAAGGTCACCAAACAAACCATGTCGATACACACCAGAAGAAGACAACCATCTCGACCAAAAGCACCTCAAGACCATCAAGGTCGAAACAAACCACTCAAGGAAGATGTTTCGTCAAGACACACCCCAAAGTACACCAACATGGTTGAGACAAAGGTCGCAACACTCAACCAAGCTCAAAATGGTCGACACCAAGCAAACCCTAGAAACCTTAACATCACTACATAATGCCAGATCATCAACTAAGGTCCAATAAGGTGCCCCATAGCATCATTCTCTCTATCATGATGTTAGAGCACTAAGGGAACAATCAACATGTGACAAATTGTAAAATAACCCCTCAACTTGGGTAAATTGCAACTTGGTCCAAAATAAGCATACAAAGCTCAAGCATCATCAAAACATGGCCAAACTAGAAACATAAGATTGCCACATGTTAACAAAGCATCTCAAGGGATTAGATTATGGTTCTAAGCTTCTTATTAAGCAAAGCAAGTATACTCAAACACTAAGCTAGGTCAGGGGCCTTACATTCATACTCCAATAAGCCATAATAATCATGTAATATACTAATATGTGAACATATTTATCCATGATCAAGAAAAAAACCATCACATATAACTATATATGCCATGTTACTAAGGCTTGGTTGAAACCTGAGATAAATATTCCAAAACTCAATTTCATAGCGATTGAACATATATAATGTTATATCTCATCAATATCCATAAAACACATCATATCATATCCTTTTAGATCTAAAAATCAAATACTAACTCAAGAATGCATGAAACCTCATCAAAACTTTGTAGACAGTAATGATACCATGTACTAGGGTCTAAGTTAAAATAACATAACATTTCATAGTCAAACAATGTATGAAATACCATGAATAGCCTTATTAGGGTTAGAATAAAAACTTGAATAAAACTTCAAATCAAAATGATCAGACTTTAAATAATATTAAACATACCAAAACATACTTATCATAAAATATTCATATATTTCTATAGTTGTTTTCTATTTTTAATACGCAAAACATTGAAATATCATATATTTTAATAATAACGTTCAAATAAAAATCAAATATATACAAAGCCCTTCAAATATATTTTTATGAGATAGTAGACATCATGATCTTTCCATAGACATCTTATTTTCTAAATTATGATATCTAATTTAGGAGATATGATTTTTCAAATAAAATACCTTTTTGATGAATGTTGGTCACCCAAAGTTGATTTGACGGTGGAGATATTGGAGGCCTCCCTTGTAAGAAATGACCAAGGATCTGTTCTAAGATCCATCTGGCTTGGAAGCCACTGGACCCATGTAAGAGCCCCTTTTGTCTTCTGTAAAGCCCCTCCAAGCACACATATATCAGTGAAAGAAAACTCCATATCGTCCATAACAAGGGTCACTCGACTTGGAGGGACATCACAAAACACGATATTTATAACAACAAGATAAATGAAACACCATGCATTAATTTGAAATATAGATTCATATATTGTTCTTGTAAGAGAAAACATAAATTGCCTCATCTTAACCTCAAACCTAATACATGCAGACTAAGAAAATCTAAAGCATGAAATAACTACTAGACTAGATAATATATTCAGGGGTAGATGACATCTCACCAAGCTAGAGTCTCCTTTTATGTCAGCTACATTGAAGGGTTCACTTCAGTTCTCTCTTGCTCCTTGATCTAGGGACATCTCATCCCACGATCATGTGAAACAAATCAACAACGTAAGTAAGCATCACTATGAAATTTATCATCATCATCATCATCGTCGTCGTCATCATCATCATCATCATCATCATCATCATCATCATCATCATCATCATCATCATCATCATCATCATCATCATCATCATCATCATCATCATCATCATCATCATCATCATCATCATCATCATCATCATCATCATCATCATCATCATCATCATCATCATCATCATCATCATCATCATCATCATCATCATCATCATCATCATCATCATCATCATCATCATCATCATCATCATCATCATCATCATCATCATCATCATCATCATCATCATCATCATCATCATCATCATCATCATCATCATCATCATCATCATCATCATCTAAGCTTTAATCCCAATTATATTGGGGTCAGCTACCTGAATCCTTCATTTCCATTCAGCTCTATCATGGTCTATATTCTGGTTGAGGTGTAGAGATTCAAAATCTCTCTTTATAAGCTCATCCCATGTTAATTTAGGCCTTCCTCTTCTTCTATTTATCGTGCTTGACTCAATAACATTGCTTTGTATAGGCACATTAGTCGGTCTACATTGCACATGTCTGTACCATCTGAGTCAGCCCTCACACAACTATTCCTCAATGCTCACCACCCCCACTTTATTCCTAACATAGCCATTTCTCAAGCGATCTTTTTCCCACACATCCATATCAACATACACATTTCAGCCACGTTCATCTTGTTGAGACCTTATTTCTTCACCTCCCAACATTCACTACCATAGAGCATGGCTGGTCGTATAGCTGTTCTATAAAACTTACTTTTTAACCTGAGAGGGATCTTCCGATCACATAATACTCTAGTTACACTTCTCCATTCCAACCATCCTGTAGTGATCCTATGACAAATGTCATTTTGGACATCCCCATCTATATGAGTAATAGAGCCCAAGTAAAAAAATCTATCACATTTTGGTATATCTACTCCGTCCAGCTTGGCTCCATCATTCACACTGCGAGATTGGCTGAAATTGTAATGCATATACTTAGTTTTTCTCATGCTAATCATAAATCTGTTTGATTCCAGTGCCTTTCTCCAACGTTCAACTTTATCATTCATTCCATCTTTAGTTTCTTCAATCAAAACAATATCACCAGTAAATAACATACACCAAGGAATATCATCATGAACATTCTTTGTCAACTCATCAATAACAAGAACGAACAGATATGGGCTGAGTGTGGATCCTTGGTGTACCCCAACTGTGATAAGGAAAAGTTGATGTCTCTCCTCCAGGACTCTTCACACTTGCAGTAGAGATATCATACATGTCTTTGATCAAGTCAATGTATTGGATTGACACACCCTTTTTCTTCAAAACCACCCACAACACTTCTCTAGGTACTCGATCATAAGCCTTTTCCAAATCAATAAACACAATATGAAGATCTCGTTTGCTTTCCCTATACTTCTCTATAACCCTCCTTATCAAAAAAATTACATCTTTTGTTGATCTTCCAGACATGAAATCAAATTGGTTGTTTGATATCTGCTTTATAGATCTTAGCCTCTGCTCAATAATCCTCTCCTAAAGCTTCATTGTGTGACTCATCAACTTGATACCTCTGTAGTTTGTGCATCTCTAAACATCACCTTTGTTCATGTAGATGGGGACTGTTGTACTATTTCTTCACTCATCCGACATCTTCTTGGTCTTCATGGTCTTGTTAAAGAATTTTTTTAAGCATATAGCTCCTTAATCCCTCATACTCTTCCCTACATCAATGGAAATACCGTCTGGTCTGCATGCCTTTCTCATTTTCATATTTTTAAAGCATTCTTTAACTCAAATGGTGAAAATTTTCATGTGTAAATGATATCTCTTGTATTCATGTCACACGAGTCTCTAACATTGTGCAGTATCTCCATTGAAAAGCTTATGGAAGTAATTTCTCCACTAGTTCTTGATATCATCATCCTTCACCAACTCTTGTTATAGATTTTAGTCTCTTCTCAATAATCCTTTCCTAAAACACTATGCAATTTATAAGAACTGAAAAAGATAAGCATATATACTTGAACTGAAGTGAACTTGACACAACTTAACATTAAGAAGTATAATTTCACTTTAGCTATCACTACATCAATAAATAATAAACATTACTATCACTACAACAAAAATACCCATTAGTGACATTTATATTAGTGGCTTTGGTAAAAAAAGCAATTATTTAATCAATTTTATAGGCATTTTTATTTAACTGCCCCTAAATGGTTGATTGTAAAGTTTATAGAAGAACTAAGTTATAAAGGAAATTGTGAGTGCAAATAGTGGTAGTTTTCAATTGCCAATTTCGAAAAAGCAATTCACCAAATATTAGGCTCCAGATTAATCAACCAAATATAAAATTTCTCCCTCCCTATGCACACTCAAAATTTTCAATCAAAGACCTTGCCGTTATCACCAAATTGATGGCGATATGAGTGGAGGTAAGAGGGATATGGGATGCTAAAGACTCACACAGAGGAAAGAAATAGTGATGTGGGAGAGAGAGCACGACGGTGAGATATCAAGATAGTATGGAACACACACCAGAGATAATAAGAGATTACAACGCAAGATAGGGAGCCCAACAATGATGGAGAGGATCCCAACAATGCTAGAGAGGATCCTAGCAGCACTAGAGAGGATCTCATAGGTATTGGAGAGTATACTAAGTTCCTGACATTTCAAAGTGGATGAGGTCAATATTGTCGACCGCATGTTTGATTTTTGCTTCTCAACCTAATGTCTGGTATGTCTCTAACGATTCAGAATGTGATGATTTCTTCTAGTTTTCATCATAGTTTTTCCTGTTCCACATCATGTTGATGGATATCTAGATCACCATATAGCAATTTGAAATTATAGTGATCTTGAACATTTTAATCTAATATACTTGACCTCCTTCAAGATACATGGGTTGCAGGTCAATACAGACTGATCAATTTCTCAAACCCAACATATTCCATAGAGCACACCTTTATGTTACTATTATACTACTGGACTCTAAATCTCCTACATTGATTCTGTGTTTGCCTTGTGATAATTTGCTGAAGCATGGAAAGGTATTCATCAAACCAAGAGTTTTCATACTTTATATTGCTAAGAATAGTATGCGACTGACTACTTCACATCACATAATTGAATATTTGAATGAGTTTAGGTCGTTTCTTTTATGAATACTTGATGGTAGTGATACTATCTTGTCTCCTAGACTCCTATAAACATAAGATATACATTTTACTGTAAGAACATAATGCTAGTCCTATAATAACCTTACTAAGAATTATTCAAACATATGAATCACGTTGAGAATGAAGACCTTATTTTCACTATGAAGACTATTGTTAAAATATTCGGTGAAAAAATATCTACTTTTGCAATTAGGCTTTTCCATAATCTAGTAACATGGTTTGCTATATTTTTCTATGGTGACATTATATATCCAGGTCTGATGATACTGTTTCTCTCCAGATGCAACATTCTGGAAATGTATTAACTCATCACAAAATGATGATAAACTCTAGTGCTTTGGCTACTGACAACTGCCTATTTGCTATTAGCACTATTCTTCAGTCTGTAAATAGACTTCAACATCTTTTTGTTGAGATTGAACCAACTATATAGCCTATAATGAAAAAGATGTTGATCACTAAAGGTCGGTGTATCTCATTGGTAGTCATTTACATTCATCCCATATTTTGTTTTATTAACATGCCTGATCCACGTATCGTTAACTCTAATGTGGTCACATGGTTTTCCACATATGAAATTGTTGTGAAACATTTCCCTTAAATATGAGTGAAACTCATTCCAATAAGTTTATTGTCGTGGAGATTTTCTCCTTAGGAACAATATTAAGGAGCTCAATGATAACGTTATTCCTCAACTTTGAGAATCTTCTCAAATTTGTTAATATTATTAGTATGGGTGGATGACAGGGTGCATATTCTCCATCAATAACAAATTGCAAATATGTTTTACCTCTATGAATGTCATTACCATGTTTCTTAGCAATGTACTACTTGACAAATGACTTGGAGATATACATGACAGTGGTGTTGGTGGGAACATTATAGTGGCTAATTTGAGAAGTTGGTATGGGATATAGATCAATGGACCATTTTTTGATAGTAATTTTTTCCGCCAATTCACATTACACTTGGTCTTCATCTGATTTATATTGTGCATACTAGGCCTTATCTGGTGAAATATTTTAGTATGGTAAGTTTCTACATAATCTTATCTAGGGAAATTTTTTTTTTTAATTTGATAAGATGAAGCTGTGTATGTTTCAAATGTTTAAGTACTAAAAAAGTCAAAAGAAATTCTATGTAGCTCGTTAAAGTTTAATTTTAAGAAATAAAAACACTTATAGTATGAAACTTAATGGAGTGCTATATTGACCAATAAAAAATTCCAGAGTACTCCCATTTTGTATTCATCTAATCAACTGAAGGACAATTCCTTTTTGGTTTGGTCTTTAATGAAAAAGTTTTAGGGGCTAGTGCATTTTGTTTTATATATTGTACCCACTTTCATAAAGAAATAAAAGGACTGTCAACTTTATCAACTTACCTTATTAGTTATGTCATTATGATCCGCAACTTTCTTCTATTCTCTTATATTCTTGCAAGTGTGCGTCTACATATTTTTGCTACCCAATCTGAAAACTCCACATCCATCACTACCGCCCTAATTCTCCTACTTCATGCTGATATCATCTCTCTTTGTTGTTCATGCTACTGGTATGTGAAATACTACTACCATGTTCCTTACTGTATTCTCATTTTTTTCAATATTGGGTGCCATAACTAGAATAATATTTGGGTTCCAAACCTCATTTAAACCATTGTAATCAGTACATATGGAGGTAAAAAAACTTTTAGCTTGATTTTTAAGCATCAAAGACATATATTAATTGATGAATTCAGCAAACAAACAGTGTCTGCCTTTGAATTGGGCTATCTATGTTGTGTAAGGAAGTCGGTTCCAGATTTAATGTACCCTTTTGTCAAAGTCACAATCTGAGTTCTAGATAATTAGTCCAAAATATCTTATCAGATAACAAATCAGGTCAACATTGGGTACGGCAATATTTGCTATTCAATATTGTGGGTCATACGATTCAACAAATTATGAAACATCCTTGTATGTTTCATATTCTCAATAGTTGGGTTCTATAGGAGAAACTATTTTCACTATCTTAGTTTGTTCATTGATATTGACTTAATCTCTTTTCTCTATAGGACATAGATTACCTTGTTGTTGAGAGAACTTCTATTTTATGATCTTTTACAAGAAGTTGTCATTTCCAGTTACATTTGAACACAATTCAGTTGATGACATTGACAAATATGAAACAACACTTGACAAAAAAGGCATTCACATTAGTAAGGACAGAAAATTGCGGTTAATGACAAATCATATGTAAGATATTAATGCAGTAGATTTTCTTGGACATGCTAGTTTGATGTGTATCAGTCACACAGAGATACTTACAAGGAGATAATAATTCAAAAACTTCACATTGCCTATCTATGTGGAGCATAACTGTTGATTGTGCTTGAAGAATTAATTTGGTACTATGTGCTAATGACAACAACTAATGAAGGCACCCTCATTATGATCATAATCAGGCCAATGCTTCCCTCTTTATTATGGGTCCAACCCATGACAAACTATGCTCTACTCCTAATATCCTCACTTATAGATGAGCTTCTAGATTAAATACTATTTGATCTTTGCTTTACAAATAAGTAAGATGAATTCTTAAACAACAAATCTCATGTTGAAGAGCTTCATTTTTATTTGCTTGCTACTTTTATCGTGTTTTAGTATTTCATTCACTTATGTTAAAGTTAGGTTTGAGATTCTAGACCTTCCATCTATACTTTTACATTTGTTGTTTTCCCCTCCACTCTAGTAAATTCTTCTTCTATGAAATATTTTCTGGATTCCACTACTTCTAGCATGCAAGTTTTCTTTGTATCTCCAACATTTAAATCATCTTATCATGATCTTTTTGGTCGTGACTCAAATGTTAGCTACGTCTACTGATAGTGAGCCACAATTGATGGTTATTTCTTGTATAGTTATTCAAACCCAATGGATCTAGTTAATTCTGAACTAGTAAAATATGCACATATTACTTGTTTACTGCCTCGATTTCATGATAATCTTCCTCTATTTCAAATGAAAAGAAATTTTCATCACACTCTGCTATATAATGGCAAAGTATCATAGAGGGGAAACAAAATTATTAAACAAGATTAGTCACCATTACATCATGTTGTATTAGTGCATCAAAATGATCATCCAATTAGAGAAAGAGAGTGAGTTTCCAACTTCTATTAGTTCTGATTGTAGGTGCAGAAGATCCCATCTATATGTTACTACTTACTTTTTAGCATTCATATCAACATGAGTTTTAAGTATCCAATCTCCTCCATGGAGTTTTAAGTAGCCATATCCTCCAAAGGCCTAGTTCATACAAAGTCTTTTTGCCATTTAAGTTAGGGGTATATCAAAATTTTCCCTATTCACACCTCAACTTTGATAAAATCATTATCAATTGATGGTTTCATTTACTTTTATGATGTTGACAAAATGATTATAATGCCCGATTCTTTCATATTTAATCCAAATAAGTCTAGATACATAGTAGGTTGAACGCTTATAATAACGAGATCACCATCTAGAGTTTTCTTGAGGATATTTTGTTGCCTTGGGGTATCTCTGCGATCAACTACAACTCCTAACTATATTTTTTTTGAGTTAGAAGAGACATTAGCCGCCTCCCTCAAATAGGTGTCGGAGTCCAGATAACCCAAGGGTTAGTAAATACAATGTGCAATTGTGGATTCAAACCCGAGTCCCTGGGGAGGACAAGCTAGACCGAACCACCTGTGCTACACTGGTCGGGTAACTCCTAACTAACTAGAATCTTCCTAACGACTCATTTACTTGTTTGGTGATGGGATATTACCAACTTGGTATGACTGTATTGGCTGGGTTGTGGGTTTTCCAGGTTGTGAGTTGTTGGGGATATTGGAGGTTGGAGTGTGCTAGGACTAGTGGGTCATTGTCTTTCCTCCCTTCCAATTTTTCATATTCACTAATCCTCTTTTCTTGAAGATAAAATTGATGTTGATTAAGAAGGGTTGAAGAGGGTTATAGTTGTATCATATTTTCATAATTGATTAGCAATAGAGTACTATAGTTGACCATTGATATGTACTAGCTAACCAATAGAGATTTGACTAGATATGTGTCTTGTGATGGCCTCGTCTGCTGTCATTATGAAACTTGTCTGATGTACGCCTTTTCCAAATACACTATTTTTTGTGTACTATGATATGTTATTAGATATGTTAATTCAATATAACTAATTTCTTCACTCCTTATTGTTTGTAGGAATGATCTCTATCATATAATTTAGTTCACAAATTCCATCATTAACCATTTTTTCTAGCCCTACTCTTGCTTTGTTGCACTGCCGAAACTAATGCTATGTTTTTCCTATTTTAGTTGATGTTTGTCTTCCTCACAAGACATGGGTTGCAAGTGGAAAAGCACGGTGAGACGATTCCTAGTTGTGCTAGGAAAGGTGTTTCAGATATGATAATTTCTATTACCTTCACAATAATGTCATCATGTGAGAGGTGTACTACATTCTTTCACCTTTCCTCACACAACTTACTTTTTCAAAATTTGTGAATAATCCAAATATGTTAGTTGAAAAGAAATTGAAACCCTGTGAACACACTTGATGTACGATCTAGAAACAATAGGTAGTTAAATTGTGGGATTGCTAAACTAGCATCCAGCTGGCTGACTAACGTAGATGCATGTTAACATTTCCTTGGGAAATAGTGTCACTAGTTGTATAACTAAGAAAGTAAAAAATATCGGTAACCTAATGGTAACAACATTGACAACTTGATTGACTATTTCAATAATATTCTCCTTTGTAAGATATGCATGTTGTTTCATTATTTTTATTTGATCTTATGTCAGATAGCATATTATTGTTTCTAATTTCTATTGACTCTTTGTATGATGATGTACTGATAAAGAAGACAAAGAAAACTAATGTCTTGACAACTTTATGGCGTGTGGTCTCAGAACAATTTGCAATCAAGTACTAGAAATGAGGATGAAATGGCCCTCCAACACAAAGTGATGGAAGATACAAAAGAATAGGGAAAATGCACTTGAATCCTTTTCTTATGCAATGAGAAGCAAGGTGTTATCTTTTTTTTATTGTTCTATTTACAATTTTCTTTTAATGAATAACTAATTAGAGTTGGCATGCCCTATTATTTGGATTGCTGTTGCTTGAGAACTACCATGAGGTTTTTACCAATTCAGATAGAGAAGCATTTTCTCATAAGCTCCAGGAGAATTAAGATTGGATTTATAACAAAGGTGAAGATAAGACAAAAGGTGTATACCTAATTAAACTCTAGTAACTCAAGAATGTTCATGTCTCTTTATCTTTTTCTTTAGCTCTCCTTGTTCTATTGTTGTTTTTTAGTCCCATTAGTTTTGAATTTGAAAAACCCTAGATAGGTGATCCAATGGAGGAGTGACATATGGATTATTTTGGAAGAGGACCTACAACTGAGCAACTTGTAATATTATATTGATAATTTAGGGATGTTTCATAGAATCAGGATACTAGGTTTGGTAACATATATAGGAAAGAGAAGGTGAATGTGCTTACAATTTTTCTTTTACTTGTTTGTTCTTCTTAATGGTCATCAAGTTTGGTGGTTCTTATATGTAACTAACGATTACCTTATTATGGTATTTGCAGCTACCTTTATCAGGACAGTGGTTTTACAATGATTGGTTCAACTTGAAACAAGTGATCATAGTAGGTTGATGTCATAAAAAAATTGATTGTTTTTTTGACTGGTTGGTTCAGATCTTAATTGAATGCGATCAAGCTCCATATGGTGTTCCCAACTAAGACATGTATGTTCAATTTTCTCTATTTGTTTTGCAACTGACATCCAAACTGATTTTTTCTGTATTTTCTATCTCATCATTGTTTATTTTATATTTTTATAGTGACAAAGATGATAATTAAGTTGTTTATAAAGTTGGTAGAGGAAACTATATTTAGGTCTTTAATGGTATACAAATTATAAATAATGAGTTATGAATAATAAAGATTTTGAAACCAATTAAGAAAATAAAGGTAATATATAGTAGGAAGTATTTGCTCTTTGAAGTTATCAACAATTTGTAACTCAACTCCTCCTATTCGTAACTAAAAATAACATTTGGTCATTTGCATTACAGATCAAATGGGAAATCAAATAGTGACCTTACAAGTAGTTTCATGAAGAACTATGAGAGTGGCAAGGTCAATGGTCATTGAGAATGGCAAGAGTAATATTTGCAGAGGGAGCACCAATTGCGACGCCAATGATGTAGAGCACTTGTAGTACAATCAATCGCATAAGCAAACCACAAAAATCAAATGATTCTAGATGGGAAGCAATCCAAGTTGATAGGATGAAAAACAGTGCCTTAGGCTTGAGCCATTTCAGGCTTCTCAAGAAGCTGAGTGTTGTGATATCATAAGTGTGTATCTGTCAAAGTGGAGTGGCATAAAGTGTTACTTTGCTATGTAATTGATGAACATGACTTCTCTTGCAAGTAGGAAGAAACTTCTCACTAGTATAGAACCTCTAGCGTCAGTTAAAATGACCCTATAACATCAATTTCCAATTAAAACCTAAGTGGGTGTCACTATAGTCACATGTCTAAGACATCGGTTATTTAGGGACACCAAAGCGACGACGGAGATCCAACCTCAGTTGCTATGATAAAAGAAACCGACATTGGTAGGCATCTGAGTTATCAATTTAGGAACCAAAGCCAGCGTCGTGATGCCATACCATGACATATTTGCAATTGGTAAAAGTTCTTGAGTCATCAATAGATAAATAATATGACACCGATTGTAGTCCTATAATTTCATTTTTTGTCCTAAAACTGACCAATCAGATCTACAATGTCATTTTTTTGTAACAACTGACAACTAAGTCTTATTTTTACTAAATAGCATGTATACGTACCTACTGCCTAACTGTTCAGTAGGATGCAGAACATGTAGTTCCGAACTACAATTATGAACTGTAGGTTCCATTCTACATTCATCTTAACAATAGACCAATAAACCTGCAAATCCTGCAAATAACAAACTTAATCCACCCACATGCAAGATCCATTCTCCAATTCAATTCCTATCACATGTACAAACACAATTCTATTCATTCATCTTCACATTCATTCATAGACATGATACTTCATTCACATATGCATCAATTTCATTCTCATGACATGTAGAAACACAATTCTCATTGTATTCATTCGTTTCATATTCACACACATGTATATATTCCCACATGCACCAATATTTACTCACATCGAATGTAAAGTTGCAATAAGTCATAAGCATCACATGTATATAGAAATAATGACATCAAAGTTTAGAAAACTCAATCTTTATCCCAATCAAATTCAAAGTTTACATCCTTAACGAAGGATTGTGCCATTGTTCTCATACCTCATCTAGCTTTTCTATCTTATAGGGCCTTTTCATATCAAACACCTGCAAAGAGAATGGCATATAAAATTAAAAGGTTTGATATTTTCATATTATCAAATGAGACTATTTACTTGTGATGATCAAGACTGTATATAGATTACATTTTGTATGCAGTTGATGTTTAATGCCCATATCTGACAATCATATCCATATACCACATTGTGTAGTATCCGCATGCCCAATCATTCTCTTATTCAGGGCACTATAAATTTCAACATATAAAATGTTAATAAATAAAAGTATGCTAGTGGCATAGATATGCATTGGAGTTAGAAAACTACATCAACATTCTGCCAACTTATCACTTCCTTTTTCTTGTCTACCTTCCTCCAACCTTTTTGAAATCATTTAAAGCCCTAAACATTAATCTAACACATTGAATTTGAATTATTAAATAGTCATGTAATAATATATGTTAACTTATATAAATATAAAATTTACTCAAGTAAATAATGCCTTATTCATTTTGTGTCCCCCGTTATCTACTTCATCACGCTTAGGATCTAGATAATACACAATTAGCATCTCAAGGACAATAACCATCAACACCCCATGGTTATTGCTGAGTGAAAAGAAGGCAAACAAAATAAAACTCAAAATCCACAATGAAATGTAATTCTTAATTCAAAATTATAAGCAAAGTAACTAAACTAACTCAACATTGAACAAAGCTATAATCACACTCTTTTTCACTTTACCAAAATTCTTAAATGTGGTAGAGCAATATTTGCTAACAAACATAGGGTCTTTAACTACATGGCCAGTCGATGATGGAACTAGAAATGCCACATGGGGCTGTGAGAACTATGTACACACCCTATGTAAGTAGATTTAAAACATATATCATGTATGCAATAATATATAAAAAAAATAGAACAAGATATATAAAACAAGCTATTTATCTATATAAGACCTCACCATATCCAAAGTTATATCCTAGATGTATTCAACCAAGCATTAATAAACATATCCATAACATCTTATAAAAATATACTAGTATCATGATGTTAAACTACAACATCATCCTTAATATGGACCATCCTAGGTGACCCTTCTTTAAAGTTACCTATACATACTGCCAACCCCTTGCAATTAGGACCTAGCGAGTCAAATAGGTCCTTTGCAAGCCAACCAGGTAATTGAGGAGGAGGTGGAGGTGGAGGATGATCTATAGGGGGTTTCTTAGGCATTATGTCCTGCACACACACACACACACACACACACACACACATATATATATATATTCTCACATCAATTGTCATGTATATATAGATACAAACACAATGTAAATTTAGCATACATTAGTATAGAAAACTGCCACTTTGGGCCACACAACCATGACACCTTCTGCATCACCTATTGTCTTGTACTTGGGGTGGTCATAAGGTTGTGCAGTCTACTTCCAGGGGTCATAGACAAGCCTTGACGTCATGCGAACCGCATCGAAGGGATATGGAGCACCATGAATCATGTCAGCTATAAGGTGTGGGTAATCCACACCCAGTGCAATGACATATCCTTGTAATAAAAGACGACATGGCCTCAACCCCTACAAATTTGCATAGAATGTTATATATATACCTAAACTCAAACATATTATAAAAATCATTGTGAAAGACTAATATGTCATAACAATACTTATAGAAGATGTTCTAGGTGGTGGGTCCATGGAATTACTCCCAACCAACTATGTCTTAGGGGGGTCTACCTTGTATGAAGAACGGGGCGCCACATGTACTGTCTGAGTAGCAGAATGAGAAGCATGATATTGTCTCATTACTTCCTCTATTCCCTTTGCAATTATCTCTTGTACCTTTTCTTCTAAGAATCCTCCTTTCTGGATAGATTTTTACTTATGCTCTGATGGCCCAAAGAAGGCTCTGATATTGACACCAATGCCAACAACCCCAACACGCCCAGGATGCCCTGGGTTACCTAGAGCATTGGTCAATTCATCCCTTGTGTCATCAGGTATGAACTTGCCTTGTTTCCTTTGCTTGTGGATCTCCCACTGTTCATCATTAATAGTAAATAGTAAGTAAAACACAATAATCAAGGTCAAGGTAAAACATAACAATCATTAACAATAATAGGGTTTATAGATTATGGTTTAGGGTTTGTTGTTTAAAAATTAGGGTTTAGGGTTTTCAAATTAGGGTTTAGGGTTTATGATTTACACAATAAGGGTTTAGGGATCAATAATGAATGTGTGTACCATCTATTTCATTCTTGAACACCTAATCTCACTAGTAAGTGTATAATGTATATTCAGTTTTTAAGAAAATTTCCGCATTATTTCCCCATAGTTCTCCAAGTAACTCGATGTAGATGGGAAAATATCCACCTACATTTGTACTTAGAGAACAAATGGGGAAGTTCTGAAGAAATATCTTGAAAATTGAATACACATTATACACTTACATCCTAAGTGAGATTAAGTGTTCAAGAATTGTCCCAAGCCAAGGACTATCCAAGATTTACTCCTAATGAGTAAATCTTGGACGAGTTTCTAGGCCAACATACAATGTTACATTGTAATTTATATGCCTATGATTTTAGTGTTATCATTTGATCATATCATAGGTGTAAAAAATATATAAGGACATCGAGCACTTCATCTCACCCCACTATAGAAGTGAATCTATGATTCTATATTTTGAGGGTTTATGGATCAAGATTCATGTAATGTGTGTTGTACATACTACTTCACTAGCATTTAATCATTATCAAAATACCTTAACTAGCATTAGCAACATTTAGTACTATTAGAACATAACTAACTTTCAAGCAAAGACTAACATTTTATAACTAGCAATTTGTTCCCAACAATTTTATTACTAACATTTTCAGGTTGTCAGGGCACAATTATTACTAGAAATTCATTCCTTACATATGGTGACATAGATAAGCAACACACAGAAGAAGCCCTACGTTCCACTGGCGGAAATAGGTATAACGACGAAAATGAAGGCGGCGACAATGGTTGTTAGCTTGAGCGGTGATGCCATCCCTGGTTGTGGTTGGCTCCGGTGGACGGCTGGAGTAGGAGATGTGAGCATGAGAGTAGTGGAGGCTAGAGTAGGAGCGGTGAGTAAGAGAGTAGCAATAGAAGGAGCGGGAGCTACGAGAAGGAGTGATAGAGGTTGGATTAGGAGAGTAGGAGAGGAGCAGTGGAGGCTGGAGCAGGAGAGGAGCGGCAACAGGAGCGGATGAAAAATCACTAGAGCTAGAAAAATCTAAGCAATGAAATGGAGAATGGGTAAAGTCTATTTTGTGCGGGTTCTATTAAGTTTAACATAGTCATCGATTGTTCAAAAGAACTGACACTAGAAACCTTTGACATCGACTGACCAAAAAATAGACACCTAACCTGGTTACTTATACATTAGTTTTCAATAAGAAATCGATGCAAGATGCCATTATCCAAACAATTTTTTTTACTTGAGTAGGGATTTAGTCTTCAGTTTGTCACCAGAAACTGACACCTAGCCTTTTTATTTAGACATCGGTTCACCCTTAAAAACTAATGCAGTAGGCCATTATCCGTATGAAAAAATCATCCTGAGTTGTGCCTGAGTAGTCAGTTTTTTCTATCACATCTGACACTAGAGTGCAATTTGGGGGGGAACACTTTTTTCACAGGGACTTGCATGAACCCTCCAATGTCAATTTCTTGACATAAAATCAACACCGATTGTGAATTTTTTTGCAGTTTTTCATGCGAATCAATGTCAACTTTACGGATAAAAACCCGATTCCATAAGTATTTTGGAGGCAAATTTTATTTCACGTGAAGGTGTCTCTCGTCGGTTCCTAGACAACCAATGCTTATCTTAAAGTTCTTACATGAAAATATTTTTTCCCTAAAACATTGTATTTATTGAGTTATTTTAGACGTCGACTTTTTAAAATGTAAAAGACGTTAAAGAAAAAGTGGTATCCATATCTTTTCTAAATTAGTAGGACTTGATCAATGGTGACATTTATGCTTGTGGACCGATGTTGTTTGGTCTATAGTGTCACTTTTTCAATGGAACTGGCATCAGTAAAAGTGATATTAGAGGTCAAAAATGTACTACTGTCTTAGGGGTCATACTGAATGGGAAGGTAAAATGATGGATGTAGAAACTATTGAACTAATTAGAAAAATGTCGTATGAAAGAGTGTCTCATGTATTGTATTCAATAAAAGGGGCAAGGTAAAATATCCTCCTAATATAATTTTTAATGATCATATATGAAAATAATTGATATTCTTAAATGCAATTGGCATTCATTTACAAATCTAGGTAATGATTTGAAAATTGAATCATTAAAAGACATGAACACCATCATACACAATAAGTATGCCATAATAGCATCATTTTTATATGCGATTATACTAAATAAGAATAGTTTCACAAAACATTCTAATACACAATCAACATTTGTATAAAAGACAATTGATGTTATAGTGGCATTTGTATAAAATCCAAATCATGTTATAGTGGCATTTATCTGGCATCTATTAAAAGGCATTAAAACTGACTTTTTAGTGGAATTTACAACTTCTGCCACTATCTCTTTAGTGGCATTGGTACTAGTGGCATTTTTTTAAGTGTTAAACATTGCCAGTAAACACTTTTAGTGGTATTGACATTTTTCTACCAACATTTGTCAAATGCCACTAATGGGTATGTTTGGTGTATTGTATATACATTCTCTATATAACTGTCGACATGGGGTTCATCATGCTTGAAAATCCCATCATTGCTAGGAAGCCCATAATGACCATAAAGGTCCCATCATTGCGAGAAGCATATAATAATTTACTCAATTCTCTTATCTTAACATTAACATCATTGTTCTTATCTTTCCATCAATGTAAATTGTCCTCATCCAATAATTGCACCAAAGTTCTCACCAGGTCATTTAAGGCTCATCTTAGTTGCACCAAAGTGCTCATCAATGCCATAAAGACAAAACAACATCAAGAGGATCAATTCCTTAAGTGCATTATCTTATATTCTCATGGATTTCTCCCTCTTATTCTTGCAATTGACAATTACATGATTGAAATGAATCCTTCTTCAATGTCTTAATCATTACATGATCATAACATTAAATTAATGAGAATTAGTGATAACCATTTGACTTTATGAATATAACAACCAACATAAAATAATATAATCAGAGGGCATGTTGCTATCTTAATTGGAATTTAAAGCATAATCCTAAATCATACATAATATGGAATTTATCCAAAGTACATATGCATAGTGGCATGACCCGCTTACCTGGAGCAAACTAGATCCTAACTTAATTTCTCTAATCCTGAGTTTTCTAAAATTACATGATCTATATTAATTATCACCTTAAATGAGACACTAAACCCTAATTTGGATCTTTTACGTAAACATGGTTAGAGATGATTGAATTAGGGTTTGAAAACACTGAAGTCAAATTCTACTAAGAAAAATCTTTTCAAAACATATTATTTTTGGTATTTTTTTTTTCGAACCATATTTACTGTGAATTTTCAAAGAATAGACCAACGAGAAATTGAATAAAATCCATGTGTGATTTTTTTAATCTAAATCAACAGATAGTTGGATCTGGACCCAGTTCTAGCATGGTCCAATCAGATCCATCTGGGTGGCTTAACTTGCTAAACAACGAGTGAGGCTGGAAGGCTAAAAACATTAGAAATATCCAAACTACACATGCAACTGAAATTGACTTATCATCATAGTAGGGGTACCGAGGTCAATCATTGACCTAGTTTCTTCCACCCTCCTTGCTCCATGGTCATGAGTAACATCCTATAAATCTAAACTCTAGCTCTACATGACATCTTTAAGAAAAATAAAAGTAGTCGTACGAGTGAAGCACAATCTTTGGAGTCTGGAAAAGATGAAGAAATGAATGCTGAGGGGTGAGGGCCTCTGTGTTCCCTAGAGCTTGTTAGAAACATGAGAACATGCTCAAAATATGAAGCCATTAAACCATAGTATGAAAGCATAGACAAAATCTTATCAAAACGATCACCAGTGAAAGGCGAAGCCAAACATACAACTACCATGGATGAAAGGCCGCTAAGCGGTCAAGGCGAGAATTATAGTGAGGTGTTTAAACTCATCTATAGGATATGGTGACTTGGGGTAAAATAGAGACAACTAGCGATGAAAAATATATTAAAGGGTAATGGAGATTCTTACCGCTTATGTGATTGAGTGGGTATGGTCGGAGCTTCTAGAACCAAACCTTCATCATTGGATAAGCAAACTGAGTAGGTGGGGCCGGCTTAGGGATCTGGAGATTGAATTGAAGGTGGAGGAGAGAAGTGTGAGAGCCTTTGATTATTTTTTACCCTTTAAATAGGTAGGGGAGGCACCGAGATGGTGCAAAGATCTTTGGGTGGCGAGGAGAGTCCAACCCTAATTGGGGGTTCTGTTAATAGGGCATGAAGTCCTAGCAAACTCAGGTTCATCACCATCAAGGATAAGAGATGAATGTAGGGGAGCAGTCGGTAGGGTCTGGGATGCATCATAGATAGAGAGATGGGATGAAAGGAAAACATGATGCTTCTAGAGTCCTGAAAGGACTGAGAAATGGGGTGGGGAGATGCCCGTGAAGTGTCAGATTAATCTGTGACTAATAGGACTAAACCACAACCGCCCAATTAGGTTTGGACAAAACATGACAAAGATACACATGATTTAAATAATGGTGAGAAATGATACATAATCCACATGACATTTAGATAGCCGTGATCATAGGTTAAACAAATGTATAAATCAAATATTCAATTAATATTGAATCAAAACTATATGTTAATTTCCCTAGTTGATTTAGAGGGTCAAACAAAGTCTATTGACTTCAAATTTTAGAAATATGTTAGTAAAAGAGTATAGAATCTCCAATGCAGTTAGATTTAGATTTTGATTACCTTTTTTTATATAAAACTCATATAAGCCATTATCCTATTAGATTTAAATTAAAGCATGGGATAAAGTGAAACTTCTTTACCTTAGTGGGTTAAATTTTGAGATTGAAACTGACTACCCACTATAGGGAATACTCATTAATTTTTTATCTATATTTGATGGGTTATTATAGGAGAGAGAAAGAGAGAGAATAGTTTTACTTATTCTTTATGTATATTGAATCTATCTAATCATCTTGAAAATAAAGGAGGGAACATATTTTGATTTCCTCTCATATTCCATATAAAGCATTGAATACTTGGTGAATCTTGCATAATGCTTGAGTTTTAGAAATTCATAGCTGAAAATTTCCAATTAAGACCCTAAATTATCTTATTTAAAAATTGGGATGTTACAATTCTTCCCACCTCAAATAAATTTCATCCTCAAATTTTTCTTAGTCTACTACCCAAATTAGTATTTTCCATATTCCTATAGTATCATAAAATATTATTCAAAATCTCGTGACTATACACCTATAGGGTCTAAGGATAAACTCATAATCTAAAAGTGACAATCTTAAACCATACCTTGATCATTTTCCTCCTCCATGTTCATTGCAAAGAGTCTTTCCTATCTCTTAGGAGTTGGGCTCTAGTTTCTAGCATCCTTCCTCTATATCTTAGGACAATATGGATTCATGTGTCCAAGCTCTCTTCAATAATAGCATAATCCAATGCCAACTTGCATGGCCCTCCATGGATCCTCTTACAAGTTGGGCACTATGATTTCTCTTAGGTGGTAGGGGCTTCAACCTCATGAGCCTTTGTCTTGTTATTGGGAGGTTGATGTTGATACTGGTTGTTCTTCTAAGGAGCTTCCTTCTTGTACGACCTTCCAGGGTGATCATCTAGCTCTATGGTCGCATCTAGGGAAGCTTGAAGGGTCTTGTGGCCTCTTTCTAATAGGACAAAGCTTAGACCGGGATTGAGTCCTCGGATGAACTTCTTTGTTCTACATCACTCGTCATTATCATAACCATACTTTTATAGGATCCTAAACTTCATGGCATATTGGATCACACTCATGTCACCAATCTGAGCTAGATTGGCAAACTCTAGATCCTTTTTCTCTATCATGGATTTAGACACATAGTGCTTCTAGAAGGCCTTCACAAATCCCTCCCATGTGAGTGAAGGTGCATCGGCCTCTCGTGAATTGAGGATATTCTCCCATCATGTACGAGCATCTCCTTTCAACATATAGGTCACAAACCGAAGCCTAGACTGTTGAGGGCAGTCGAGGTCATGAAAACAATGCTCCATGCTCCTAGTCCATTCTTCTTCCTTGGTGATGAAACTTCTCCTTCTCCAGTAAAGGAGTCAGACATGATCTTCAAGAAGTCCACTAAAGTCAGCTCATGGTGCCTGAGTTGATGTTGTCCTCGTCCTAGGGCATTGGTGAGCACTTGGACTAAGTCCTCCAAGGTTGCCTTAGGGTTCCTTCCAGGTTCACTTCACACACTAGAAGAGCTAGCGCCATCATCCTTATCCTTTCCCTTGTCAGATCTCTTAGGGGCCATATAAAAAAACAAGGTATACCTAAGGTTAGAACATGTGGATCTTTATATTAGTTGCCATCCACTTGTCGCTCTGATACCATATTGCAATGTCCCTCTAAGAAAACACATATCAGCGAAAGCAAACCCCATGTTGTACATAACAAAGGTCACTCAACTTGGAGGGACATCACAAAACATGATATTCATAACAACACGATAAATGAAACACCATGCGCTAATTTCAAATATAAATTCTTATATTGTTCCTGAAAGGGAGACATATAGTGTCTCACCTTAACCTGAAACCTAATACATGTAGGATAAGAAAATCTAAAGCATGAAATAACAACTAGACTAGATAATCTATAGAGTGGTAGATTGCACCCCATCGAGCTAGAGTCTCCTTAGATGTCAGATATGCTAAAGGGCTTGATTTAGTTCTCTCTTGCTCCTTGATCTAGGGACATCTCGTCCCATGACCATGCGAAACAAAGAAACAACATAAGTAAAAGACACTATGCATTTTATAAGAATTGAAAAAATAAGCATACATACTTGAATTGAAATGAACTTGACACAGCTTAGCATTAAGAACTATGATTTCACTTTAGCCTTAATTACATCAATGAATTAAGAAATATTACTATCACTACAACAAAAATACCCAATAGTGGCATTTATCTTAGTGGCTTTTGTAAAAGAAGCCATTATATAATCAATTTTGAAGTCATTTTTTGTTTAATTTCCCCTAAATGGTCGATTGTAAATTTTATAAAAGAACCAAGTTATTAAGGCATTTGTGAGTGCAAATAGTGGCAATTTGCAATTGTCAAATTTGAAAGATTGATTCACCAAATATTAGGCTCTAGATAAGTCTACCAAATATAAAATTTCTCCCTCCCTACACACTCACAATTTTCAATCAATGGCCTTGTAGTTATCACCAACTGATGGAGATATTAGCGGAGGTAAGAGGGATATGGGATGCCAAAGACTCATGTAGAGGAAAAGCATTTGCAACATGGGAAAGAGAGTACAATGGAGAGATATTAAGACAACATGGCCTGCACACTAGAGATAGTAAGAGATTGTGGCGCAAGATAGGGAGCCCAACAACGATGGAGTGGATCCTGGTGACACTAGAGAGGATCCTAAGAGAGCTGGAGAGGATCCCGATGGTACTAGAGAGGATACCAAGTTCCTGACATTTTTAAGTGGATGAGGTTGATATTGGCGACTATAGGTTTGATTTTTTCTTCTCAACCTGATGTCTGGTATGTTTCAGACAATTTAGAATGTGATGATTTCTTCTGGTTTTTGTCATCATTTTTCTTCTCCCACATTAGGTTGATGGAAATCTAAATTTCCATATAGAAAATTGAAATTATATCGTTCTTGAATATTATAATCTAATATACGTGTCTGCCTTCAAGATACCTGGGTTGTAGGTCAATACAGACCGATCAATTTATTAGATCCCACATATTCTTCATAGTTCTCCATTATGTTATTATTATGCTTCTAGATTCTAATCCTCCTATATGTGGATCCTGTGTTTGCCTTGCGATCATTTGATGAAGCATGGAGAGGTAAGGGTTTCTATTCTTTATATTTCTAAGTGTAGTATGTGACTGACTACTTTACATCACATCATTGAATATTTGAATGAGTTTAGGATGTTTCTTTTGCAATTGCTTGATGGTAGTCATACTATCCTCTATCCTAGACTCCTACAAACATAAGATATATATTTTTCCTGTAAGAATACAATGCTAGTCCTATAATAACCTTACTAAGAATTATTCAAACATATGAATGAGGTTGAGAATGAAGACCTTATTTTCACTATGAAGACTATTGTTAAAAAATTTGGTGAAAAAATATATGCTTCTGCAATCAGGCTTTTCCATAATCTAGTAACATGGTTTGCTATATTTTTCTATGGTGATGGTATATACACAGATCTGAGGATATTATTTCTCTCTGATTGCAACATTCTAGGAATGTATTAACTCATCAGACAATGATGATAAACTCTGGTGCTTAGATGTTGTTGGCTGCTTGTTTGCTATTAACACTATTCTTCAGTCTGTAAATAGATTTCCACATCTTTTTGCTGAGACTAAACCAACTATATATCGTATAATGAAAAAGATGTTAACCATTGAAGGTCAGTGTATCTCATTGGTGACCATTTACATTCATCCCATATTTTGTTTTATTAACATGTCAGATCAAGGTATTGTTAACTCTAATGTGGTCACACGATTTTTTGCTTATGAAATCACCGTGAAATGTTTCCCTTAAATATGAGTGAAACTCATTCCACTATGTTTAGTGTCATGGATATTTTCTCCTTAGGAACATTATTAAGGATCTCAAAGATAACACTATTCCTTAATTTCTAGAATCTTCTCAAAATAGTGATTATTATTAGTATGGGTGGATGACAAGGTGCATCTTCGCCATCACAATGACAAATTACAAGTTTTTTTACCTCTATGAATGTCACCTCATCTTAAAAAATATCTTACCATGTTTCTTAGCATTATACTACTTGCCAACTGACATGGAGATATACATGATAGTGGTGTTGGTGGGAACATTATAGTGGCCAATTGAGAAGTTGGTTTGGGATCTAGACCAATGGACCATTTTTAATAGTAATTTTTCCATCAATTCACATTACAACTAGTCTTGATATGATTTATATTGTTAATACTAGGCCTTATTTGGTGCAATACTTTACTATAGTATTAAATTAAGTTTCTACATAATCTCATCAAGGGAAACATTTTTTTAATTTGATAAGATGAAGATGCATATGTTTCAAATGTTTAAGTACTAACAGAGTTGAAAGAAATTCCATGTAGCATGTTAAAGTGTAGAAATAAAAAACATTAATAGTATGGAACTTAATGGAGTGCCATTATTGACCAATAAAAAAGTTAGAGTACTCCCAATTCTATATCCAGCTAATCAACTTAAGGACAATTCCTTTTGGGTTTGGTAGAATACAAGTGACGTGCATTTTTTTTAACCATTCATTATCTAGTTTCAGTCAAATAAACATATTGTTGTTATTAATTCACTCTTAATGCAATAATATGGTTTAATAACTTAGCCTTATCTTTTGACATGTACCAAAAGTAATAAGACGTTGTATTTGTACTTAAATATGTAATAATTTTAGAAGAAGAAAACTCACTAATGTTACAAATATAATTCTTCTTATCATTTAAATATATTAATACTCATAAAATATTTTCTTATCAATTGTATCGTGTTATATCATGTCATTATTTGATATTATATATTTTCTATAATTCCAGTATAAACAACTAATTAGATTTTTTCATGTTGGCACGTGTGTGCTTACCAATAGAGTAGTAGACAATAAATAAATTAGTGTTGCAGTCACCATCTTGCCTTCAACATGTGGTATATGGGGTTTCCAGCTTATTCATTGAATTACCCAATAAGAATGCCCATGATGAACTCGCCTTGGCCCAAATAGATTTGCCCCCACCAAGCATGCAACACATATTATCTCGATAGCCCAACCTACCAGGGAAGGATTCAAAATATAAATACTGGAACTGATCTTATCAAAGGTCCTAGGCATGATGCCAAATCATCTAACAAGAAGAAGGGGAAGGGCCCCAACAACCTGCAATAAGCAATCCCTCCTCCCTTACCAACAACATCATACCTTCCGCCATACATGCCTTCTGGTCATACTATAAGGCTTATCCCCATGCTCGAGTGCCGACAACTACACCACCTAGCCTACATATAATAACTGTCTGAGATTATATTGAAATCACTAAAGCAACCGAAGGAGATGCAAGGCCAAAAATAGGGACCAAACCAGTTCTGTGACTTCGGCTACTTCCCAAAAGTGCGTCTATCCAAGAAATTCAAGGTCTCCAAGTTATCTAGATATAATGCACATGGAGATACAAATATACACATTTATATGTATTATTCTGACATGGTTGAAGTGCATGAAGATGAAAACGTGTTGATTAAGCTCTTCCAAAGGTCATTTGAAGGAACAACTTTAGCTTGGTACAACCAAAAACAACTAGAGACAATGAAGTCATGGATGAGTTAATCCACCGCTTCACCTATAAATATGCATGGACATAAACCAACTGCTAACCAGATATGACCCCAA
The DNA here is from genome assembly GCA_963693085.1 of Alisma plantago-aquatica. Classification (NCBI taxonomy): domain Eukaryota; kingdom Viridiplantae; phylum Streptophyta; class Magnoliopsida; order Alismatales; family Alismataceae; genus Alisma; species Alisma plantago-aquatica. The sequence continues at coordinate 1,512,108,875 of OY856410.1, read as the reverse complement.
ATCCCTTATGCAAAAGGTTGAGGAATCTTATACCTAGATCCAGGGGGTGAAGTCAAAATTTTATAGTTGGGGGGACATTAAAATTTTAAAATATAATAGATGAGAGTGGAACCAACAACCTCAGGTAAAAATGAAACTACACAATCTTTACAAATCCAACAAGATACTAAGCAGTTTGTTCAGATTCACTTGTATGACTTTATTATATAGTGGACATGATATTATAGAAATTTTAGAAGTGATTTGAAATGAATTTTGCTATAAATGATAAAGTGGGAATCAAGTATGTTTCCAACAAGCTAAGGTACACTGCTAAAGTAATGACTATCAGCCATTTACATAGTGATGCAGTCCTATTTTAGGGCTTCATTTGTGTCTTTTTGTATCTCAATAACATCTAAGCATAGCAGAATGTAAGTTAAATTCTCCAATATGTATATTATTGTCAAATGCACTTATGGAATTTTTTTGCATACTTTTCAAGTACTTGGATCATGCTTTGGATGGATGAGAGAGAAGGAAAGAGTTCAAGGAGTCCTCCACTCATGGAGGGGACCAAAGAAGACCCCAAATCTCTCTCAAACTACCCCTAATGGCCAAGGATCGACATCAAGCAATGAAGTCCATTGATCATGAAGATTTAAGTTGATTTTTCTACTGGAGACCGCAACACGGTCATGGTGACAAGGAATGGCCATGCTGGCCTATGTCAAAGTTACAGAGAAAATCCCAAAATTACAAAGCTACAACAACATCGCCACCACGACCGTGTTATAAAGCCCCCAAAATGGCCGTGTTTTCCAGCACAACTGTGCTTCCAGGAGCCAAAAAGGGCGTGCTGAAGGGAACAACCTCACTTCCAACTCAACCACCACAGTTGTGCTTCCCAACACGATCATTCTACCTAGCCTCCACCACGGTCGTGCTTCCTAGCATGACCGTGCTATCAGCCTCCATTTTACCACCTCAACATGTGATTTTCCACTTTCTTAGAACAACCGTTCCACACCACCATGGCCGTTCCTACCCCTATCCACCACGATCGTGCTACCCAGCACGACCGTGCTACTACATAAACCCTAGCATTTTTTGCATTGTTTTTCCAACAATGCCCCTGCTTACCCTAGTGCTTCCACCACCACCTATATATACATGGGTGGTGGCCACAACACTAGGTTATCTGCCATTACTCCTCTCCACACACTCTTGAGCATTCATTGCACTCCCCTTGCATTTATACTCTCCATCCACCATTTCCACCTCATTTCCACCATAGAAACCTAGTTTTCTAGGTTTTCTACCATAATCCCCTTCATTTCCTTGCCCATAATCCACCTTGGAGGAGGGAGGTCGCCCTAAAACAACTAGGAGGTGAAGGAGAAGGATCTACTTTGAGCTCCATGGAGGCCTATCCCCTTCTTCTCATTTTTTATCTTTTCTTTGAGCATGTTTAGCTAAGCCCCTAGTGGTGGGCTGTTTGGGCTTAAAATGTGACCTTAATACCATGTTGGGGGGGATAACTTGTAATGAACATAATTTCGTTCTATGATGATTACCTCTTACTTTTATCTCATTTCCCATTATCTTGCATGTGATTTGTGCTTTTACACATAAATTGTTTATTTTGTGATGCTTGTTGACACTTAGCTTCTAGGGTAAATTGGAATGTAAGTGGTAATCTTAGGAATGACTCCTACATCTAATTAGTGGATCCCTATCTAGCCCCCTTTGTTCCTACATACATCTCCCTTCCTCTACAAGTGAGTGTGAGATCTAAGTAGCTAGTGTAAGTGTGATTGGTGCAATTGCCTAGAGCTTCCTAAATGCTAGATGGCAAGTCACATGAGGTGAAATACCCTCATCTCTACTCCCATTCCTACCCTTGGCTCTCAATTTCCCTAATACCACTTACCTTAGAAACCTAGACTTTCCAAGTCCTACTAGAATTACACCTAACCCTAGTTCTCTAATTAGTAGTATAGGGTATATTCTAGTAGCACTTGCCTTGTTGTTTGGTTGGTAATCTAGATTGAAATGTGAGATTTGCATGCAAAGTTGACCTTCCTCCAACTAATATCAAAGTGCATTCCCAAAAGTCCCACCTATCCAATCCATTGCTTAAAACCTAATCTGTCATCTTAGCTTGCTAGTGCTAGTTTAGCTTAATTGCCTTTATAATCAATTGATTAGTCTTGTTAATTAGGGTTAACCTAGATCCTTGCTTGTTTTAGTGTTTAGCTTAGTTCTTAGTTGATAATTGCCTTGCATGAGTAGTGTAGATCATCTTGCTCTTTTTTAGTTGATTGCTTAATCTAGTCTCTTAGACCTAACTTACTTAGGGTAATCTAGGGTTTTTGGTGATCTAGTTTTCATATTTCCTTTACTTGCCTGCTTGCTTAGTGTAATCAAATCAAACCCAACTTATAACCCTTAAACCCTAATCCCCACTTTAAGAACTTAGCAAATGCTAACCTAGCTCTAGTGCCCCCTCTCTCTTTGAGGATCGACCCTAATCTTACCACTAGCCGATACTACAACACGATCCTGTGCGCTTATGGGAATGTGTGATTAGTTGAGCCTGTGAGTTGGACTATATAAACTTGAGAGACCCGTTTGTTTTCCCTTGGGGTTGCATCTAGACACTTTTAGTTGGTTAGTGTGTGGCCTTGAGAAGAATTGCACCACATAGTACACATACTACACATACACATGTAATTATTCAAAATCTTATATTAATAAACAAATGCCACAAATAAAATAACGCTTCAAGACCTTAAAAACATGTTCAAGGATTAGAACTTGGGTGGCCAAGGGAGAACACATTGTGCTACTCCACTATGCAATGTGATACACAATTTTGATGCTAACTCTACATATAACATATATATACAAATCATATACATATTTTACAAGTGAAAATAACACCTTATAAAGGTAAAACATGCTACTCCGCTAAGCAATGGGCTACAAAATTTTGACACTGATTCTACATCTAACATATATATACAAATCCTATACATATTTTATAAGTGAAAATAACACCTTATAAAGGTAAAACTGCACTTCTGGGATTCGAGCACAAACGTAGGGCACGCTGCACCACTATGCTAACAACTAGACTACCACACCGCTGATGTTTCATATGTGACTAAGGTAGAATATATTTAAAGAATGTACATATAAATATCTATATTTAATATATAATTGATTTTTTTGGGCTGGGGAATGGCCCCACTTGCCCCCTCTGGCTCTGCCACTGCCTAGTTCATAAGGAGACGATCAGAATTTGCAGAATAAGTTGAGTAAAAGTTGATCGACAAGGAGGGCATATGCATGGTCATAAAATCTACCTCCCGAGTGTTCTCAGACATGTTGGTGTTTGAGTCCTACAAGTAATTTTTTTTATCTCATATGTGCCGACACTAACGTTGTGATCACAATCAACAAAGGAGTTGACAATAACATTGGGCTCACTCTCAATATTGCCAAGATGACCAGCATTAAGGTAGGTGTAAAAAATGCGGCTGTGGCCTTTGATGCCATTCATTTTCCCATCACATCCACAACAAATAGGAAAACACAATCAACCAAAGATGCCACAATGGTTGCTCCTAAAACAAAAATCTTCGCCAAAGAACCAACACAACCAGTGATGACTCAACAAGGGCGGGTATATCCTCCACCAAAATACTATGACAGGTAGAAATATCCAATCAGGTTCCACCAGTAGTGTAGAAACTGAAATCACCACCACAATAGATCTATCCCCGACACTAACATTGAGCAAACAAGCAATTGTGGTTACTCCAAGAACTTCCCTAATGGTGAGATTTGATAGGTCCTCATATATACAGGTCCCACAAAGGTTAACTCAGCTCAGGTGCACCTATGAATCTGTACTCCCTAAAATCTAGTATGTGCTAAAATTTCCAATGCAGTGGCTAATTCCAAATCCACTCCCTGAAAATTTTGATTATATGACATGATATGAATATAACAGTTCTTAAAGACACCTCATAGATGGATGTTGAGCCTTCATGCATGTGTTGAAAGATCACACCAATGATGACACACTTGATATGACTCATGATCCTGATATGGTGCATACAATGTCAGTAATCCTAGAGGAGCTTCTTGATGCCTCACTAGTTACACTATGTCCCATGTCTTTTTAAGAATTGGAGCTTCTAGGGTCGATATGAAGGATGAGGAAAAGATGAATGATCTTTATCTTAGAAGAGACATGAGGCACATACAAATTTCAAACTATACCTATATTATCCAAAGGAACCCTCAAAGTCATGTTTCACTCCTCAAAGGATGTTATACCTCACCACCTACATTCAATAGATTATAGAGATGGACTACATGGAACAATAGAAATGACAATCATGTGTGGAACCTAACCTCAAGCAATGGCCTCATGTAGCTCAATGGTCAGTGTCATGACCAAGGGTGCAATACGATTGAAGGTTCCTAAAAAATGTACAGAACAAAAACAAGTCAAATGCTTTAAAGCATACTATAGTGAGTTCTTGGTAGAACTATGGGAAAAATACATTATTTGGAATATAAGGGTCACCTACCTTACCAATCAAAGAGTCACAACCTACACATCTTCTGACGCTTCAACGGGCTTGAAGGTCATGACAGAAATGAGAGCAAGGCCCAACAAAGGTAGTAATATAAGGAAGAGGACTCATGTGCCTTTCATTGGTTGGAGAAGTTCATCATTTCACATCACCCTACCTTTAACAGGAATTACCCAATAAATAAAGGACATGTTCAAAAAGTCAAATGATGAAGAATCCCACAACTACTACAACAAAGGTACACCTTCAATGTGCATCAAGATTCTAGCAGCAGTTCCATTACACTAAACAAGGATGCTACCATCATTCCCTTATGGGTCCCAACAATGAAGCCACCTTCATTCACACCTCAACAAGTCCTAGTGAGACCTTCATCCGAAATGCATTCTTCTCTTAGGATTCTCATACAAGGTATGAAACTCTCTAGACAAACTTTAGCTCCTGCTAAGTAGGTTTCACATCTAGACAAATATGATGCTCTCCCACAATCTCTCACATCTACAACCCCTTCATCTAGTGATCCACCATTTGTCAAACTAACGATAGATAACGGGAAGACAAAGGTTGTAACGAACTGAAATCCATGTATAATCTTAGTTTAGCCTTTTCCTAAGTGTTTCCTTTTATTTCTGACCTTAATGTTGAATTAGTGGAAATTATAAAGGTTTGGTGTACATTTGTTCGCTATATTTGACATTATAAGGATTTATTCACAAATACCTCAGTAAAAGTTTATAGAAGGGTTTAACTTGCAAAATATCCACTTAAGAGGAATAAGGATAAAATAAAATCGATCTAGAAGTTTCTATGGCCTTTTGTATAAGAAAAAGAAAAGAAAATCCTAAACTAAGATAACGTGACATGAAATGAATTAATTTTTCAATTAAGTGAAAATAAGAGTAAATTTCCTAAAATCTAAAAAAGGGGAACACAAAATATAATTCTAAGTCCAAATTCATTTTCCTTGAGTACAAGTTTGCTTGAGTGATAATTTTCACAATTTTTGGAAAAATAGTAAGTATAATTGCATTATTTGAATGGGAAAATAGGAGATATGTCAAAACTATAAAAATAAAATCATTAATGACACCAAAGGTAAATTCCCTTATAGATTCTTTAACAATGCTATTGTAATGACTTCTTTCCAACTTAATCTTCTAATTAGGGTTTACTTGGACGTTTACATGCTTTACTTGATTGATCTTAGTTTTAACTTGATTTTTGATGATTGTTTGTTATGATATTTTGAATATCATTGTATACTTTAAGAATATTTTGATTTTAATAATTAGGGTTTTGCAAATGAAACCCTAATCCATAGAAATTTAAGATTTAGAAAATATATGAATGTATAATTTGTTAAATATAATGATGTAATAAATTGTTTTTATTATTTAATAGGTATTTTATATTAATTTAATTTTTTATAACTCAAACATACGTATTATAATAAAGTTTTCAAATTTGGATCTTGTTTGAATATGTTTCTAGGTCAAATTCCAATTCAATCGACCATGTTGCACATTGTGATATATCCGTGTAGTCTTTGTTTTTTGTTAATTTATTCCTAACTCTAAATGAGATGAATTTTTTATTGGAGCTCTAGAACATTATATAATACAACTTACTATTTTTTTTAAGTTTTAGATGAATTTTGACTGATTCAAATAAAACTTTCAATAAACATAGTATTTCAAAAATTTCAGCTGAATAAAAGAAATAGTAAATGTTGGGATAATTTGCTATTGTCCCAAGCACCTTAATTTCTCTATATGGGTAACCTAGCACTCTAGTAGATCCCATATTTCTTAATTCATTCCATAGAAATGAAATCCTAGATATATGTGGAGAATCTGGGCTCGAGTGAGGAAGGAGGTAAAGGTGGTGATCTAGGGTTTTCTCTTCGATGAGTGATGAAAGTAAGTAAGTTTACCTTCTTTAGATAGGTTTTCATGGTGAATATTCTCTTTCATTTTAAATTATGTCCCTCCTTTGATTTGGATAAAAATGATATCAAATCGTCTTCTATTCTCTTTCTTTCTCTCTTACTCTCTATCCTAGGGTTATTGAGTCGCAAGGAGGAAGAAGTGGACTGATTGCTCAAAGTTTGATATGGATTCAATGAGATCAATTATTGGATTATGCTTTTTAGGCTCATGACACTAAAGGTGATTGTTTATCTGTAACATACTCGATTCCAGGCACATAAGCTAATCCTTGGTTCTTCTAGGCCCCTGTTTGATTATGTGGATATCCAATCTCCCTTTAGTCCTTTTTAGTTAACTAAATATCTATATTTCACTGAGTTAGCATAGACCAAACCATATTAAGAGCTCATTATCCTAATTGTCTCATTAGTATCCCATGGACATGAAATCTTAGGATGAAGTAACCCTAATTGTGTAATTATGGACAATCAGTAAATAATGATAATAAACTATAATCTTGACCATAAATGAATATCCTATTAAGGCCCTAAGACATGAGAGTGCGGGAAGTGGAGACATCTTATGATGATTCACCAAATTTAACCATCAAATTAAGTTTAATATATTAATTAAATGATTAATGTATAACAAGGAAGATATAAACTAATAGCCTCAAAATGAAAATCTAAGTCTAAAATCATGTTTCTCACACCTAAATTAGCCAACATACCTATTTTGAGCTTAATCGGATATCATATACACCCTTAATGGTGGTTTAAAGGGTAGGATATAAGTTTAGTTGATTTATTTCATTTCGAATCACATAAACATTTGATTTCATCTATGTTCCGGCTATTTTTCTTGTCACGCGAGTCAAGCAATTCGTTTCGGGTCGAGTATTCGGGAGGTGGACTCCGTCCCCTTCCCCCGACTTCCCCGTGCGCTTGACTGGTTCAGCACCCCCGTCTTCCTCATCGTCGTTCTCTCCCCACAACCAACGACTTCTCGCGTTCTCTTCGCCATTCGATCCGTCTTGCCACGCCGGTTCCATTGATACCTAACACACTCCCTCTCAAACCCTAGATACAAAACGCCCAAATCCCTGCTCTCCCTCTGTTGCCGCTGCCTTCTTCCCAGCTCACCGACTCCCCCACTCCGGTGCCTGCACTCCTTCTATTCCGTTCCAGAATCGATCTTCGCCGCCCCCTCATTCGTTCTCTTCGGTCAATTGATCGGGTTGGCGCTTTGGAGCTGCTGTCGGCGCCGATCTCTTTCTCCGGCGAGGACGGCGGATAGCTACTGGGACTCTTCTCCCTGGCTTGATTCCTCATGAGGTAACCATTTACGAGCTCCCATATTTCATTCCACGTACTTAGTTTGACTCGAAATGTGCCATAAGTCTGGGTCGACAAGGTCGCCGATCACCCCTGTTTTGCGCCACCGCCGGAGGGTGTTCCTTCGTCTTCCGTTTTGGTTTTTGGACCCTATGACCCATCGTGGGTTTGCTTTGGATGTAACGAGCATGTTGGGGGCCTTGCAAGGGTCTTTGAGACCTCCTACTTGTCCGACCTCTACCTCGTCTGTTTCTTTAGATCTGCGGCAGCTCCTCTCGCGGGTCTTCGTTGTTTTCCGGTTCTTCATCTGTAGAATCCTTCGCCGCCGTCTCCGTGAGGTGTGGGCTTGAGACTCACAGCAATATATGCCGTTTTCTCCTCTCTGCAGCTAGGCTGTGTCGTTTCACCCATTACCACCTCCGCCCCGAGGTTTCCTTGACCCTGGTGACCTCCAGTTCTCTGTTGGGGACCGTTGAGTCCGCAGTAGCTAACTGGAGCTAGCAGACTGGGTTTCAGTCTGCGAAGAAGTCTAGTCCGAGCACCTATGCTGGAACCGAGCTCCTGCAGGAGCCTAATGGCGCGAGACACAGGGGGATGAATCCCTGGGGCAAAAGCCCAGTCTCGCCCATGGTGGCCAGAGTTTTAACGTCACGCCCAAGAGGGCATATTAGAGATTTTGATTTCTCTTGACTTTGTTGACCCAAAACTTGTTTGCATTTATTTCTCTGTAGTTGCGTGACAACGAGCCCTTGTTTCATATTTACATTGAGGGGCATTCCGGTCAATTCACAATTCATTTTCCTTGTATCAGTAATTGAAATTAACTTGTAAAAATCGTAACTAATTATTGGTTTAGCAGAAAAATACAAAAAAATATGTTTTTGAAATAAGAAAAATACGACTAATCTATTGGGATAGGTTTTATGACCAGATTTCCAACCTAATGTAGGGTCGATTTCTAAGCAAAGGATTTAATGATTTTTATATTAATTAAATGCACATATGTTGTGATTAGGTTGAGACAACCCTGACACTGAACCTAGGAGGTGTTATTGAATATCTAGGACTGATCATAAGGTATGTACATCCTCTATTTTATTTTGGGCATTATTTGACTAAAATCTACATTCTTTTAATGAGGCATCTCTTGAACTGTTATTCTACTTGAAAATCACTTGCTCGGACGTTTATTATGTTTCCTTCTCTCAATTCATGATATTCAATTGGTTATTGTGATACCTTGTTTATAATGGGTTTTTGGACCCTTTCTGCTATAGTGTCTTTTTATTTGAAATTGACTAAAATGCCAGTCTTGTCACTCTATTTTATGCATGCTACATGTTTGACTAGAATATCTAGAATAGCGGTACTTATGTACAACCATATTTATATAGGGTGTGCGTATTCCGCCCGGGGTGTGCGTTTCCACCCTTGTTTATTTTTAGGCCATGATCCTATGGTGTTATGGCCCTGTTTTAGGTATATTTAGTCTACATTGTTATGCATGCAAATATTTGTTGTTTTAATGTGAATCTGTGATTGATTGATATGGCAAGACACTCTTTTATCATCATGCTTGTAATCTGAATTTAATATGCCTCATTTCTTTTGCCTCATTTCTTTTGTTACTTTTCTCTTGAACATACCTAATTGCAAATAGCCCCTTTTTTGTGGGAACATCTCTTTTTGCACTTTTAACCCTATATAATGCCCAAAATGTTTTATATATGTACATACTCAGCCTTTGCTGACCTCTTTATTGTTTCCTATGTTCTGGGTGATGTTCCTTTCCACCCAGGTTTAGGTGCATTACAGATCAAGGTTGCTTGAAGATCATATAAAGAGATTTGTACCTAAGGATAGCTTGGAATGGCTAGGTTACTCTATGCTACATGGCTTATTTGTAGTTAGTTCAAGTTGTTGTAATATCACCTTTTATGGTGATGAGTAATTGTATAATGATACCCATTGTAACTTTGTAATAGTTTTGTTTCCGCTGCTTTATTATTACATGGCTCTTATATTATATCATTTTGAGTGGATCCCCTTCCGGGTCTCACTTTTTACAAAATGGTATCAGAGCCTAAGCAGTCGGTAACTTGACTATTTCAAGTTATCCTAGGTCGACCCTTAATTAAATAGGTGACTCTTAGAGGTTGTTGATACACCTAATTTCTAGTGGTGGAATGCCAATTAGGGTTTAACCCATGATTAAATTGGTCACTTTCACTCCCCAAACCACTAATGGTTGAGACTTTGATTTTTAGAACCGTAGTTCACCCAACACCCCATATGGATAAATAAATTTCCCTAAATAGGGGTCGACTCTTCTGGTTATTAAACTTAATTTTCCCATTGTGTGGAAATATAGTTTAGTATTAAGATGTAGGTGGACTCGAACACTAGTATATAAGCTTAACCCTAATTCCCTCATGGGCCTATTCTAGTTGTTTGTCTGGCACGTCTCGGATATGCCCACTAGGAGGGCTTGGTATGTACGGAAGCATGTATCGATGACATATATATAACAATGACATGGGTGGAAACATGTTGATGATTACATGGATAGTAGGTGTTTGAATTAATTAGCTATGTATACTTAGGAATGTCTTGCCTTCAATATGGGGTATGTCACACATAGATCTACCTAAATCCATGTAAGATTTGGGTACCATTTTCATTGAGCTTGTCATGCCCCATATTTTTAGTTTACTAAGAAAGCTACAAGTTTTGGTAGATACCCATGAGTAACCATCTCTCTCATATCACATAGTGTGATTTGTTTATTTAATGTTTGAAGATGAATAGCTTGGCTGCATAGGGTTACGTTATCTTCAGAAGGCACTATAAATGTAAACCAACTAGTATTGGGAAAATCTCAATTTTCTTCCTACAATGGTTGGATGACCTTATGACTCCCTTAGGTATTGTGATGAGGTTGTGTCAGTTATGCTTAAGAATGACATGGGGAATGGTGCAACATCATGCTTTCATAGATTTTGTTTGGGTTTGACCGCGAGTAATAAGAAACCCTTCTCTCTCTCATGCTTACATATTAGAGAATAGTCGTATGATCTTTTTGGAGATAGGAGGATCAGACCCTTTTAGAAGAGGAAGTGATGATAGGATAGTAGTGTATGTGTCAGGTTGTGATAGGTGGTTGACTTGGTTCCCAATTGTTTTTGGCGCCAATTTTGGATTTTTCCCCGCAAGTTTTGCATCGTCAAACTTATTTTCATTATCAATGTATATGTACAAAATAAAAGTTTTTAGATTTTATCGATGGTTTTTGGAACCAAGTCGCCATCCCAAGGAAGTTGAGATAGAGGATCTCTTTAGTGAAGTACCCTTGGTTGGTATGTTCAACCCTAATACCCTAGGCCTAAGACTGACATAGTTAGTTCATATGTATATATCAGACATAGTGGATCCACCCTTTTGCCCCTCTAGATTATGTACCAAGTTATAGTTTGAACCTTTTAAGGGGTGGAGTTTCATACAGTTTATTCATTAGGAATCAAACTAACGGTAGGCATGACCATGATTAATAGTGGTTACAATAAGTAAAACCTGGATAAATCCTAGTATTAATGTCAAACATTTGTGGAGGCTACCAAACTGAGAATTCCAGACAAGCCTTGCTAATCGTCTTCATAAGAATTACCTCGACAATTAAAATAGTTTTTTATATAAAAAATTCATTTAAAAGCTCAAGTTAATATCATGTACACCAAACTGCTTATAATTAAATGGTAAGGATGACTATATAGTATAGGCTAGGGTGAACATACTCAGTGTGGTGAAATTTCTGAGCTTTTCCCATGTGACCATTTTAGATAATAAGATGTTAATGATGTTTATGATGATGATGAGAATTAGGTGATGATATCGATGATAATAATGATAATGATGTTGTTTTTAAGGATAATTATGATGATGATGATGATGATGATGAGGATGATGGTGACGAGTAGATGATAATGAGTAGATGAGAAGGTGGTGACCATGATGATGTGGATGATGAGGACGATGGCGTTGATGATGATGATGATGACGATAATGTTGATAAGAAAATTCTCCTTAGTAGTAATAATGATAGGAATCATTGTTCTTGAGGATTGATGTTTATACGCAAAAGTAGGTCACCAAGTTAGTGGTCACAATCTGAATGGTTCTATTAGGAAATTCATAAATGAAGACTGGTTTTCATGCTTAAGTGATGGAAGATGAGGATCCGTGGGACAAACTAGCACTCTGGTCTAGCAGTGGATGGATTTCGGGGACGAAATCCTCTTTAAGGGGTGGAGTGTTGTAACATACTCGATTCCAGGCACATAAGCTAATCCTTGGTTCTTCTAGGCCCCTGTTTGATTATGTGGATATCCAATCTCCCTTTAGTCCTTTTTAGTTAACTAAATATCTATATTTCACTGAGTTAGCATAGACCAAACCATATTAAGAGCTCATTATCCTAATTGTCTCATTAGTTTCCCATGGACATGAAATCTTAGGATGAAGTAACCCCAATTGTGTAATTATGGACAATCATTAAATAATGATAATAAACTATAATCTTGACCATAAATGAATATCCTATTAAGGCCCTAAGACATGAGAGTGCGGGAAGTGGAGACATCTTATGATGATTCACCAAATTTAACCATCAAATTAAGTTTAATATATTAATTAAATGATTAATGTATAACAAGGAAGATATAAACTAATAGCCTCAAAATGAAAATCTAAGTCTAAAATCGTGTTTCTCACACCTAAATTAGCCAACATACCTATTTTGAGCTTAATCGGATATCATATACACCCTTAATGGTGGTTTAAAGGGTAGGATATAAGTTTAGTTGATTTATTTCATTTCGAATCACATAAACATTTGATTTCATCTATGTTCTGGCTATTTTTCTTGTCACGCGAGTCAAGCAATCCGTTTCGGGTCGAGTATTTGGGAGGTGGACTCCGTCCCCTTCCCCCGACTTCCCCGTGTGCTTGACTGGTTCAGCACCCCCGTCTTCCTCATCGTCGTTCTCTCCCCACAACCAACGACTTCTCGCGTTCTCTTAGCCATTCGATCCGTCTTGCCACGCCAGTTCCATTGATACCTAACACACTCCCTCTCAAACCCTAGATACAAAATGCCCAAATCCCTGCTCTCCCTCTATTGCCGCTGCCTTCTTCCCAGCTCACCGACTCCCCCACTCCGGTGCCTGCACTCCTTCTATTACGTTCCAGAATCGATCTCCGCCGCCCCCTCATTCGTTCTCTTTGGTCAATTGATCGGGTTGGCGCTTTGGAGCTGCTGTCGGCGCCGATCTCTTTCTCCGACGAGGACGGCAGATAGCTACTGGGACTCTTCTCCCTGGCTTGATTCCTCGTGAGGTAACCATCTATGAGCTCCCATATTTCATTCCACATACTTAGTTTGACTCGAAATGTGCCATAAGTCTGGGTCGACAAGGTCGCCGATCACCCATGTTTTGCGCCACCGCCGGAGGGTGTTCCTTCGTCTTCTGTTTTGGTTTTTGGACCCTATGACCCATCGTGGGTTTGCTTTGGATGTAACGAGCATGTTGGGGGCCTTGCAATGGTCTTTGAGACCTCCTACTTGTCCGACCTCTACCTCATCTGTTTCTTTAGATCTGCGGCAGCTCCTCTCGCGGGTCTTCGTTGTTTTCCGGTTCTTCATCTGCAGAATCCTTCGCCGCGGTCTCCGCGAGGTGTGGGCTTGAGACTCACAACAATATATGCCGTTTTCTCCTCTCTGCAGCTAGGCTGTGTCGTTTCACCCATTACCACCTCCGCCCCGAGGTTTCCTTGACCCTGGTGACCTCCAGTTCTCTGTTGGGGACCGTTGAGTCCGCAGTAGCTAACTGGAGCTAGCAGACTGGGTTTCAGTCTGCGAAGAAGTCTAGTCCGAGCACCTATGCTGGAACCGAGCTCCTGCAGGAGCCTAATGGCGCGAGACACAGGGGGATGAATCCCTGGGGCAAAAGCCCAGTCTCGCCCATGGTGGCCAGAGTTTTAACGTCACGCCCAAGAGGGCATATTAGAGATTTTGATTTCTCTTGACTTTGTTGACCCAAAACTCGTTTGCATTTATTTCTCTGTAGTTGCGTGACAGCGAGCCCTTGTTTCATATTTACATTGAGGGGCATTCCAGTCAATTCACAATTCATTTTCCTTGTCTCAGTAATTGAAATTAACTTGTAAAAATCGTAACTAATTATTGGTTTAGCAGAAAAAATACAAAAAAATATGTTTTTGAAATCAGAAAAATACGACTAATTTATTGGGATAGATTTTATGACCAGATTTCCAACCTAATGTAGGGTCGATTACTAAGCAAAGGATTTAATGCTTTTTATATTAATTAAATGCACATATGTTGTGATTAGGTTGAGACAACCCTGACACTGAACCTAGGAGGTGTTATTGAATATCTAGGACTGCTCATAAGGTATGTACATCCTCTATTTTATTTTGGGCATTATTTGACTAAAATCTACATTCTTTTAATGAGGCATCTCTTGAACTGTTATTCTACTTGAAAATCACTTGCTCGGACGTTTATTATGTTTCCTTCTCTCAATTCATGATATTCAATTGGTTATTGTGATACCTTGTTTATAATGGGTTTTTGGACCCTTTCTGCTATAGTGTCTTTTTATTTGAAATTGACTAAAATGCCAGTCTTGTCACTCTATTTTATGCATGCTACATGTTTGACTAGAATATCTAGAATAGCGGTACTTATGTACAACCATATTTATATAGGGCGTGCGTATTCCGCCCGGGGTGTGCGTTTCCACCCTTGTTTATTTTTAGGCCATGACCCTATGGTGTTATGGCCCTGTTTTAGGTATATTTAGTCTACATTGTTATGCATGCAAATATTTGTTGTTTTAATGTGAATCTGTGATTGATTGATATGGCAAGACACTCTTTTATCATCATGCTTGTAATCTGAATTTAATATGCCTCATTTCTTTTGTTACTTTTCTCTTGAACATACCTGATTGCAAATAGCCCCTTTTTGTGGGAACATCTCTTTTTGCATTTTTAACCCTATATAATGCCCAAAATGTTTTATATATGTACATACTCAGCCTTTGCTGACCTCTTTATTGTTTCCTATGTTCTGGGTGATGTTCCTTTCCACCCAGGTTTAGGTGCATTACAGATTAAGGTTGCTTGAAGATCATATAAAGAGATTTGTACCTAAGGATAGCTTGGAATGGCTAGGTTACTCTCTGCTACATGGCTTATTTGTAGTTAGTTCAAGTTGTTGTAATATCACCTTTTATGGTGATGAGCAATTGTATAATGATACCCATTGTAACTTTGTAATAGTTTTGTTTCCGCTGCTTTATTATTACATGGCTCTTGTATTATATCATTTTGAGTGGATCCCCTTCCGGGTCTCACTTTTTACAAAATGGTATCAGAGCCTAAGCAATCAGTAACTTGACTATTTCAAGTTATCCTAGGTCGACCCTTAATTAAATAGGTGACTCTTAGAGGTTGTTGATACACCTAATTTCTAGTGGTGGAATGCCAATTAGGGTTTAACCCATGATTAAATTGGTCACTTTCACTCCCCAAACCACTAATGGTTGAGACTTTGATTTTTAGAACCGTAGTTCACCCAACACCCCATATGGATAAATAAATTTCCCTAAATAGGGGTCGACTCTTCTGGTTATTAAACTTAATTTTCCCATTGTGTGGAAATATAGTTTAGTGTTAAGATGTAGGTGGACTCGAACACTAGTATATAAGCTTAACCCTAATTCCCTCATGGGCCTATTCTAGTTGTTTGTCTGGCACGTCTCAGATATGCCCACTAGGAGGGCTTGGTATGTACGGAAGCATGTATCGATGACATATATATATAACAATGACATGGGTGGAAACATGTTGATGATTACATGGATAGTAGGTGTTTGAATTAATTAGCTATGTATACTTAGGAATGTCTTGCCTTCAATATGGGGTATGTCACACATAGATCTACCTAAATCCATGTAAGATTTGGGTACCATTTTCATTGAGCTTGTCATGCCCCATATTTTTAGTTTACTAAGAAAGCTACAAGTTTTGGTAGATACCCATGAGTAACCATCTCTCTCATATCACATAGTGTGATTTGTTTATTTAATGTTTGAAGATGAATAGCTTGGCTGCGTAGGGTTACATTATCTTCAGAAGGCACTATAAATGTAAACCAACTAGTATTGGGAAAATCTCAATTTTCTTCCTACAATGGTTGGATGACCTTATGACTCCCTTAGGTATTTTGATGAGGTTGTGTCAGTTATGCTTAAGAATGACATGGGGAATGGTGCAACATCATGCTTTCATAGATTTTGTTTGGGGTTGACCGCGAGTAATAAGAAACCCTTCTCTCTCTCACGCTTACATATTAGAGAATAGTCGTATGATCTTTTTGGAGATAGGAGGATCAGACCCTTTTAGAAGAGGAAGTGATGATAGGATAGTAGTGTATGTGTCAGGTTGTGATAGGTGGTTGACTTGGTTCCCAATTGTTTTTGGCGCCAATTTTGGATTTTTCCCCGCAAGTTTTGCATCGTCAAACTTATTTTCATTATCAATGTATATGTACAAAAGAAAAGTTTTCAGATTTTATCGATGGTTTTTGGAACCAAGTCGCCATCCCAAGGAAGTTGAGATAGAGGATCTCTTTAGTGAAGTACCCTTGGTTGGTATGTTCAACCCTAATACCCTAGGCCTAAGACTGACATAGTTAGTTCATATGTATATATCAGACATAGTGGATCCACCCTTTTGCCCCTCTAGATTATGTACCAAGTTATAGTTTGAACCTTTTAAGGGGTGGAGTTTCATACAGTTTATTCATTAGGAATCAAACTAACGGTAGGCATGACCATGATTAATAGTGGTTACAATAAGTAAAACCTGGATAAATCCTAGTATTAATGTCAAACATTTGTGGAGGCTACCAAACCGAGAATTCCAGACAAGCCTTTCTAATCGTCTTCATAAGAATTACCTCGACAATTAAAATAGTTTTTTATATAAAAAAAATTCATTTAAAAGCTCAAGTTAATATCATGTACACCAAACTGCTTATAATTAAATGGCAAGGATGACTATATAGTATAGGCTAGGGTGAACATACTCAGTGTGGTGAAATTTCTAAGCTTTTCCCATGTGACCCTTTTAGATAATAAGATGTTAATGATGTTTATGATGATGATGAGAATTAGGTGATGATATCGATGATAATAATGATAATGATGTTGTTTTTAAGGATAATGATGATGATGATGATGATGATGATGAGGATGATGGTGACGAGTAGATGATAATGAGTAGATGAGAAGGTGGTGACCATGATGATGTGGATGATGAGCACGATGGCGTTGATGATGATGATGATGATAATGTTGATAAGAAAATTCTCCTTAGTAGTAATAATGATAGGAATCATTGTTCTTGAGGATTGATGTTTATACGCAAAAGTAGGTCACCAAGTTAGTGGTCACAATCTGAATGGTTCTATTAGGAAATTCATAAATGAAGACTGGTTTTCATGCTTAAGTGATGGAAGATGAGGATCCGTGGGACAAACTAGCACTCTGGTCTAGCAGTGGATGGATTTCGGGGACGAAATCCTCTTTAAGGGGTGGAGTGTTGTAACATACTCGATTCCAGGCACATAAGCTAATCCTTGGTTCTTCTAGGCCCCTGTTTGATTATGTGGATATCCAATCTCCCTTTAGTCCTTTTTAGTTAACTAAATATCTATATTTCACTGAGTTAGCATAGACCAAACCATATTAAGAGCTCATTATCCTAATTGTCTCATTAGTATCCCATGGACATGAAATCTTAGGATGAAGTAACCCTAATTGTGTAATTATAGACAATCAGTAAATAATGATAATAAACTATAATCTTGACCATAAATGAATATCCTATTAAGGCCCTAAGACATGAGAGTGCGGGAAGTGGAGACATCTTATGATGATTCACCAAATTTAACCATCAAATTAAGTTTAATATATTAATTAAATGATTAATTTATAACAAGGAAGATATAAACTAATAGCCTCAAAATGAAAATCTAAGTCTAAAATCGTGTTTCTCACACCTAAATTAGCCAACATACCTATTTTGAGCTTAATCGGATATCATATACACCCTTAATGGTGGTTTAAAGGGTAGGATATAAGTTTAGTTGATTTATTTCATTTCGAATCACATAAACATTTGATTTCATCTATGTTCCGGCTATTTTTCTTGTCACGTGAGTCAAGCAATCCGTTTCGGGTCGAGTATTCAGGAGGTGGACTCCGTCTCCTTCCCCTGACTTCCCCGTGCGCTTGACTGGTTCAACACCCCCGTCTTCCTCATCGTCGTTCTCTCCCCACAACCAACGACTTCTCGCATTCTCTTTGCCATTCGATCCGTCTTGCCACGCCGGTTCCATTGATACCTAACACACTCCCTCTCAAACCCTAGATACAAAACGCCCAAATCCCTGCTCTCCCTCTGTTGCCGCTGCCTTCTTCCCAGCTCACCGACTCCCCCACTCTGGTGCCTGCACTCCTTCTATTCCATTCTAGAATCGATCTCCGCCGCCCCCTCATTCGTTCTCTTCGATCAATTGATCGGGTTGGCTCTTTGGATCTGCTGTCGGCGCCGATCTCTTTCTCCGGCGAGGACGGCGGATAGCTACTGGGACTCTTCTCCCTGGCTTGATTCCTCGTGTGGTAACCATCTACGAGATCCCATATTTCATTCCACATACTTAGTTTGACTCAAAATGTGCCATAAGTCTGGGTCGACAAGGTCGCCGATCACCCCTATTTTGTGCCACCGCCGGAGGGTGTTCCTTCGTCTTCCGTTTTGGTTTTTGGACCCTATGACCCATCGTGGGTTTGCTTTGGATGTAACGAGCATGTTGGGGGCCTTGCAAGGGTCTTTGAGACCTCCTACTTGTCCGACCTCTACCTCGTCTGTTTCTTTAGATTTGCGGCAAGTCCTCTCGCGGGTCTTCATTGTTTTCCGGTTCTTCATCTGCAGAATCCTTCGCCGCCGTCTCCGCGAGGTGTGGGCTTGAGACTCACAGCAATATATGCCATTTTCTCCTCTCCGCAGCTAGGCTGTGTCGTTTCACCCATTACCACCTCCGCCCCGAGGTTTCCTTGACCCTGGTGACCTCCAGTTCTCTGTTGGGGACCGTTGAGTCCGCAATAGCTAACTGGAGCTAGCAGACTGGGTTTCAGTCTGTGAAGAAGTCTAGTCTGAGCACCTATGCTGGAACCGAGATCCTGCAGGAGCCTAATGGTGCGAGACACAGGGGGATGAATCCCTGGGGCAAAAGCCCAGTCTCGCCCATGGTGGCCAGAGTTTTAACGTCACGCCCAAGAGGGCATATTAGAGATTTTGATTTCTCTTGACTTTGTTGACCCAAAACTCGTTTGCATTTATTTCTCTGTAGTTGCGTGACAGCGAGCCCTTGTTTCATATTTACATTGAGGGGCATTCCGATCAAATACAGCGATCCAATTCACAATTCATTTTCCTTGTATCAGTAATTGAAATTAACTTGTAAAAATCGTAACTAATTATTGGTTTAGCAGAAAAATACAAAAAAATATGTTTTTGAAATCATAAAAATACGACTAATTTATTGGGATAGGTTTTATGACCAGATTTCCAACCTAATGTAGGGTCAATTTCTAAGCAAAGGATTTAATGCTTTTTATATTAATTAAATGCACATATGTTGTGATTAGGTTGAGACAACCCTGGCACTGAACCTAGGAGGTGTTATTGAATATCTAGGACTGATCATAGGGTATGTACATCCTCTATTTTATTTTGGGCATTATTTGACTAAAATCTACATTCTTTTAATGAGGCATCTCTTGAACTGTTATTCTACTTGAAAATCACTTGCTCGAACGTTTATTATGTTTCCTTCTCTCAATTCATGATATTCAATTGGTTATTGTGATACCTTGTTTATAATGGGTTTTTGGACCCTTTCTGCTATAGTGTCTTTTTATTTGAAATTGACTAAAATGCCAGTCTTGTCACTCTATTTTATGCATGCTACATGTTTGACTAGAATATCTAGAATAGCAGTACTTATGTACAACCATATTTATATAGGGCGTGCGTATTCCGCCCGGGGTGTGCGTTTCCACCCTTGTTTATTTTTAGGCCATGATCCTATGGTGTTATGGCCCTGTTTTAGGTATATTTAGTCTACATTGTTATGCATGCAAATATTTGTTGTTTTAATGTGAATCTGTGATTGATTGATATGGCAAGACACTCTTTTATCATCATGCTTGTAATCTGAATTTAATATGCCTCATTTCTTTTGCCTCATTTCTTTTGTTACTTTTCTCTTGAACATACCTAATTGCAAATAGCCCCTTTTTTGTGGGAACATCTCTTTTTGCACTTTTAACCCTATATAATGCCCAAAATGTTTTATATATGTACATACTCAGCCTTTGCTGACCTCTTTATTGTTTCCTATGTTCTGGGTGATGTTCCTTTCCACCCAGGTTTAGGTGCATTACAGATCAAGGTTGCTTGAAGATCATATAAAGAGATTTGTACCTAAGGATAGCTTGGAATGGCTAGGTAACTCTCTGCTACATGGCTTATTTGTAGTTAGTTCAAGTTTTTGTAATATCACCTTTTATGGTGATGAGCAATTGTATAATGATACCCATTGTAACTTTGTAATAGTTTTGTTTCCGCTGCTTTATTATTACATGGCTCTTGTATTATATCATTTTGAGTGGATCCCCTTCCGGGTCTCACTTTTTACATTATCTCCCTATCAAGATCTATAATCATGTTGGAAGTCTAATTCTATCTGACTGAAATTAATAAGATCACTAGTACTATTTCTATACAATTGGGTGATAAATTGGGGAGATTTTGGGGAATGAAATGCTATTGATTTAGATCCTTTCTTAATGATTTATATTTAGCAAGTTCCTGATATAGTGACTCAAGATCTGTAAAAAATCTTATGGATAGAAACTAAGTTGGTTTACACATGTAATGCCTAAAATTGATCCAATGAATGTTGTGCTTGGAAATTAAGTTGACAAGTATAGGATCTTGTACAAACTCACTACGAATTAGTTCCCAACTTTATTTTTAGAAATTTTCTAGATCTATATATGGAATGAACATAAAGATTAGTGTGAAGGTTTGGAAATGGTCGTATTCCATGTCTAGGGTTAGTGTTGAGGGATTGACTCAAATGAGCCGATGAATATATGTATACTTATAAATGATTAATGAACTTTTTGAATGGAAACTAGGGTTTCCATGTATGTGAATAACCTTAATGGAACTCTACACAACCTGATGATATTAATGAACAGTAATGTCTTATGATGTATTGAATCAATCCAGATTCTTGAAAACCCTAGAAATTCAGTAGTAAGACGAGTATGCGAGACAATACATGAACTTGTATATAATATTTTAAACAATCAGTTATATGTGTTATTACTTCAATTCAAGGTGATAAGTCTGATTAGTATGTCTAAGCCTAATGCAATATTCTAATATAATTTATGGAATCATGAGTAAACTTCACACAAATGTAAGTCTTTTACACATGCCACATAGTTATGAAATGAAAAGATGACTAGAGATTAAGAGGTAATAAGGAGTAACCCTAATTTGTTCTATTTTTTCTTAAGTGAGAAGTCTCATAAGGAATTGAAGGATTGTTGTTATTTACCAAAAGGCCATTGGAAGATAAATGATATGGTACAAT
Source organism: Alisma plantago-aquatica (assembly GCA_963693085.1). Classification (NCBI taxonomy): domain Eukaryota; kingdom Viridiplantae; phylum Streptophyta; class Magnoliopsida; order Alismatales; family Alismataceae; genus Alisma; species Alisma plantago-aquatica. The sequence goes on along the minus strand of OY856410.1, from coordinate 1,512,087,202 downwards.
CATCTAAATGCATGAAAGTAAATGGAATTATGATAAGTTATGAATGAATCTAATTAAACAAGTATGATAAAATCTTTAATCTATATTTTTTATTTTACCAAAATTGAAATAAATACACGAAAAAGTAACATTTATGAATGTCAATGAGAGAATTGTTGCTAATTGAATGAACTAAGAATGAATGGTTCCAATGATGTACTAAACATGAAATGAAAAAAATTAAGAGTAATAAACATAAAGAAGGGAGAAAACCAAGTAGTTATCATGGTGGATCTTAGAACCTAACTGTAACCCTAATATGATGAGCTATGTTATAATCATTAATATTGTTTTCTAAAATAAGGGATTAAGGAATGTACACAAGCATAGTCTAAATTAAATACAAGATGAATTTCAAGGATGCAATTTGATTCATAAGAATGCATGTTTAGATTGTAATTATCTGTAGAACATTTGTATTATGAGAATGGTCTAATTTGATGGATTTCAAATGAGATTGCATATGTGATGGACAACATTCCTATCTGAAAAAATGGTAAAGAGTAAATGAGGGGCATTATCAGTTGTGTGTGCAAGTTTTAAATTTATAAACTCAAACACTACCCTACAAGTATATGGGTTCATGTAGTATTATTGAGGTCATCCAAGGAGAAAGCTAATATCAGGTGTAAGAGTATTAAATTTTCAACAATCTAGATCAGTTACATAAGGGTGATTGGTTTTGGATTAAATTAATTAACAAGTTAAAAGAAAATGGTAAATGCTAATCTCTTAGAGAAAGATTAAGATCATATTAAGAGGATCTTAAATATGGGATTTCACTTCCACATCATAGCTTACATACAAACATCATACTAGTAAATCATACAAAGAGGTTTACCATCATCACACACTTTCTGGTGATGTGAGATGGATATAACTCCACATAGCAATCTCATGCTTATTCTTAGTTTCAAGCTACAAACATTGTATCATCAAGATAATATCAGCCACTCCCGTAGTCAAGAATATGTTGCCAAGATAGCTACTCCTTACTTCTTAACATATTTTCCCATAATATAGAAAGAAGCATACAACAAGTAAGTTAGGATGGCCATTCATGCAAACAAGCAAATAAGCACTAAAGCATATCCTAGAATAGTAAATCAACTAGCATCAAACATGAAATCTGAGTTAACATAAGTTATGACATGGGAGCTACTCTCCCATGCCCAAAAAATGAAGTTCTCTTCGCACATAGAGATGAAATGTAAGTACAAGCAGTAAATCACAAAGTAAAACATGAGTAGAGAAGGGGGAATAACTAAGGAATCTGTAGGATTGGAAGAAGAAGTAGGAACTCTGGATGGAAGATGGAGTTTCATCCTTGCAACTACTCCTTCTCCAAGAACCTTCTCTCCTAAGTGGATGAAATGGAATAGAGAAGCCTTTGTTGCATTCTGTGAAGAGGAATGAAGCAGAGTAGAGGTTCTCTCTCGAGTAATTGCCTCATCTTCTCTAAAATCACCTTCTTTCTTCTCTCCTATTCTCTTTGGTCAAAAGTCTTTCAAATGACAAGTGATAACCATCCGATAGGTGTCCTTACATTTTAAAAAATGAGGGATGGTTGCTCTCCAAATGTACAAAAATCACCACCGATAGAATAACTGAAGGTGGAACTACTCCGCTGAAAGGATGTGTGGTGTGTCAGTTGGATGACGTGCCGTGTTGTTGATAATTGATGAAAATCTGGTAAATTTGGATGAAGTGAACACACTATGTGCTAGTACACACACAATGTTGATTTCCAGACAGGAATTTGGTGAAATCCTTGAATTAAGGGACATGATATGTCACCTAAAAGACAAGCTATGTTACTACTCATCAGGGAGGAATGTTATCTGTATGCAAATAACACGTTGTGTTCAACAAATGACACGGTATATTTCATTCAAAAACTTTAGCAATTCCCTAAAGAATGTGCAATCACTTGGGGAGTCCAACTAAGATTGAATTTTGATCAGAATAACCCCATTTCCTTGTCATTATCGCGTACATATGATCACAAACATGAAACAAGTAAACATAACTATAAAGTTTGAAAGCTAGTATGATTGGAGGCAAAATGAGGTACAAAGTGGATTGAAAATGAATGAAAAAGTGGGAAAAAGGCTATATAGATTATGCACATCAAATCCCTCTAAGCTTGAACTATTTCTTGTCCTCAAGCAAAAAGAGCAAGGAACCACAATTGAAAAAAATTCCAAGAACAAGTATCAATCAAATGAAATGGAGAAAATTTTGTCAAGCCAATTCAATCATAATCAAGTGTTATTGATATTAGCTATGAGTTTAACTTAAAAACCCAAGATTGAAGTTTTAGTTGAGCAAAAGTGTAAAAATCCAAATAGGAGAATCAACATAACAACATTAAGTAGAAATTAGATGACCTAACCAAATAAATAGTAAATATACAATCTGATCCTCTCAATTATTAAGGAGTAAAAGATGAAATCTGAATCAACAAAAACAGTCCAGAAACACACTCCCCATCTTTTAGAATGAGATTAAGAGATGAAGTATGGGTTCTGACACTCGATAGTTAATATATACTTATACATATGTGAAGTGCCAGTTGGGGTCATTTACCCTCTTTTAGGACGTAACACCTGACCATCATAGCCATATTGGACTTACACTAGGCTAGCATATTCTGTGGTCAGTGTAGCCATATTTCATGGGGATAAATGTAAATTTTTTGAAGAATAAGCCAATATAATCAAAACTAAGTCGGGTTCAGCTTGAGAACCATGATGCCTTAAACTAAAATATATTTCCCCAAGAATAGAAGAGTGGGATGTATTTCTTAGTTAATAGGATTACATTCATTTATTAGAAGTTTTCATTGAGAGTGTGGTTGAATACACACCAAAAATTTGATGCGGGCATCGAGAATTCTAATCAAGGTTGTAATATTGATTAGTCCAAGAAGATTTATGTTGTTACATGTATTATATATAAACAAGAGTGTGAAAGGTGAAGATGCAAAAATAAAGTAGTAAACCGAATTGAAGTGAAAGTTGTTGGAAAAAGATTTCTTTTAACTGATGCATGGCTTGTACAATTTTTCTTCAATTGATATTTCTCGACACAAAATTTGGACAAATAGTTCAACATTAAGGGAATTCAATCCAACAAGAGAATGAACCTCAGATCATACTAGGAAAATAGTCCAAAATAGAAACTTAAAGCAAAAACTAAGAAAAAGATGAGGGAAAGAAACTAAAATTACACTACCGCCTAGTTGCCCCCCCAAGCTTGAAATTTTGCAGTGTCCTCACTGCATAAGTCAAACTCAAGTGGTTTGCAACTGGGTACCTATCATGAATGGATCAGAGTGAAGGGCCAGTGCCCCCATGTCCAGTCAGAAAATGATGTCTCAATGTGTCATCATCATTAGGAATATCTCTAAAAGAAGGCTCATGCGGTGGTGGTAGTGGTGGTGGAGGAATGGCATAGCAGCCTAGAGATATGTGCCACATATCCATCCTCTGGATCATGGAGTGCATATCTTTGTATTGCTGATCTAGATATTCCAAGTGGGTATCCTACTAAGCAAAGTGTTGTTGGATATACTCGTACAGTGTTGTACGTCTGGTATAGCCTAGTTGTTGTATGTTTGAGTGCTAGTAGAGGAAGGGGGTGGTGCTATAGCTTTAGTGGAACCTTTGAAATGGTCTCCAAAATCAGTCCATCATCAAAATTGAATTTCCAATTATCTTTATTTGTTAGGGTGACTCCCTCTAGATCAGGAAGTTGGTCATGGAAGTAATATCTAAATTTGCTATTGTCTGAGGTGTCCCTAACAATCAGGCATGAGGAGATGATAATTTGAGGTTGACCTTATTCCTCCCAGATGCAACTTCCAAACCTATCAATTCGGCATTTACTCTGTGGGCAATATGGGTGATTAATCTTCTAATCATCATGTCACCTGATTTCTTACGTTTGACCTCAAGGAAATGGTAGAGTATAAAATAACATGTATAAATCTTGAAATTGTGTAGCAATTCCCACAAGAAGAATAGGTCTTGCTTTCCACAAACACCCTATGTTTCCTTTCTTGTAAAAACACATGTGCTAAGGAGCCTGTGCATGTAGGAGAAGATAGGATTGTGATAATTTTCATGTACTTTTGTGGAAAATGACACATAAGCACTTTCAAAAAGTTAGGGCACACAACCCATCATCAACAATATCAACATGCATGCAAGTGAGATCAACATAGCACTAATGAAATGTATAAATTCACAATGGAAGTTAGGACACATAACCCAAAAATTGATAAAGAATGGTTCAAAAACAAACTCCCCGATATATAAAATTGGGCACAAAACCCAGGTATGGGGCACAAAACCTACATCCCAAAACATAATTTGGGAACATCACCCAGGTTTGGAGTACATATCTTTCATACCAAAATATAATATGGGCATGTAGCCTAAAAACCAGATCACTTATATCACTCTAGGGCTACCGAATCAACAAGTATGCATACATGTTGAAGTAAGTGAAAGTACAGTCACAAAAATAGAATTAATGAGATTTCCATCACATAAATGGATATTATAAAACATCCACCACAAAATCAGGCAAACTAGGGTTCCATATCACAATAAGGAACAATTGTGTTCAATTCCACGATTAGGATGTCATTACAAAATAAGATAAGCAAAGTATAATTCAGAGTCACTAAGAATATAAAAAACAATATCCATGTCATCTTAATCACACGAGTCAACCCCTTATAGGACAGAGAAAGGTATAGGGTAACATGTTTGAAATTACTAAGAGAGAGAGATAAACATGGGTGATTGCTCAATATAGTAAGATATGAAACATAAGTGAAAAGAGAGGAAATATAAGTGTTTGCTCAATATAACTCATAGGGAAATGCAACATACATCAAGAGAGATAAATTAGATTAATTTCACAATATATATTTTAGGATATGCAACATACCTCAACTTGAGCCTAGATATTTCCAAGGTCAACCCTAGGTCCAGGACAAGGTCTTCAAAACACCAATTGGACATATATAACAAATTGGGGTTAATCTCTCATTGATTACATAAATCCTAAAATTATTTTTGAATTATTAATTAACTAGGTAATTAAAACCATACCATCTAGTAGATTATATTTTACTGAGTTCCTAACATATTTTTCTTAAATTTTCTGACTTACAACTTATTAAGAACAAATTTTGGTATTTCTAACCAATTAATTAAATCCTTGAAAAATCACATACTTATTATATTAGGTTTAGGTGATGAAATTCATACCATCATGTAGACAAAAATCTAACCATTTCACAACATATTTTATTATATTTTTCAGTATTGTATATAATTTATTTTGAATTTTTGAATATTAATACACTCACAAATTTAATTAAAGAAAATAATTGACAATAGATGAGAATGCCTTCGCATTAAAATCACAAATCAACATTCCTATAGGGTATTATTGTCCAAATAACATGCGAGGGAAATTGATATTAATACAAAAACATGAGAATAAAGTATGAGTTTGCCCTTGCAAGGACATCAGAAACTAGTAGGCAAAAGGGCGATTTCGGGGAAACCGATAAAGACATTCATCATCCTCTCTTGGCCCTTCTATGGTTGCAAATAGAAAGCCAACAGACGGAGAGAAAAAATTGGGGAAAATGGAATGGATGCTTCTTGCTACAAAATGATTAACTGTAAAGAAAGAGGGTGTTTTGAAGTACCTTAGTATTAAGGCAATTGGGAAAAAGTGGAGAGAAGCTTTGTCAGAAAGAGAGTTTGTAATGGATAGAAGAACAACTTGACGGTGAAAAAATGTACAAGCCTGGGCAAATTGGTGCAACAAAAAAGTTTCAAGGGGGCTACCAAGGTCTGAGTAAAGGTATTTATAAATTAGATTGGGTTTTAAGGCTTTATGAGAAAGTAGCTTCAAGAAGCTTGGGAAGGGATTTGGAAGAATTTCTAAACAAGGAAAATAGATCCCAAATTAGTGCTCTTTCTGTGTGGAATTCTCTCATAAATTCAATGAGAGTAGTTTTGATAAGTTTAATGGATTGTAAACTGAGAAATCCTCATCACAAAAACCCAATCGTTTGACATACTATTCACTCATATAGCTCTCCTACCCAAGGTAGGAGATGACAAGCGACCTATCTGATCCTGGTTGAATGGTCCTCAGGAAATACGACATCATTTAAGTAGGAAATCATATAACAAGGAAACATTAGATGAGAGATAAAATCCAAGAAATCAAGTTTGACCGCATGACAAATGACACAATCTGGGACTTTAGGAAATCAATTCAATCACTTCAAATGATTAGTATTTTAGAGGTTCTACATCCTTATTTATATCCTACTTTAGTTTAGGTATGCAGAAGTATACAATTAATATGAAATTTGACATTTATGATAATTAAGGCATGAAGATCCGAATTCACCATTATTTTCCACTTTTATGGTCATCAAGTATATAATTTAATAATTTTGAGTTTAACTTATATTTTCTTCCCTAAATGAGGTTAGGGTATCTAAGATTATTTAATTGATCTCAAACTTGTCACCCAAGCTAATTGAACCCTATCAATATGATTTGGAGTTATATTTTAGTTTTAAAGTTTCCTTTTATGAGCTCTAATACAATTAGGGTTTATTCTCATTATCTTTATATGTATTATAATTAAATCTTTATCAACAACTTTCCTTAAATTGAGTCCTATTAACTTAAAATTGCTATCAAGTGAGTTATCTTATATCATTATGCATGAAGTACTCTAATTTACTCAATTACTCATTAAATTTCATTAATACCAACATTAACTTATGTGGTATCAAGTTATTCTTATCCTTTAACATTAAAAACCCAGTTTTTATTCCACTTAATTCATTAAGCACGAATTACCTCTATTTATTTAGTATGTATATCCCATACAATTACACATTGATCACATTTGAACCATTATATATGCATTGGTGAACCTTGAAGTATATCTGTCATAATTAATGAACATCGATTACATATCAAGCATCACTTAGATTATTAAATTCATTTTGAGATTATTAAGGAGTCTTATGTTATCATGACACCTAATGATGCTAATGCATCACATGAGGCACCAATTATATGTATATTAGGTTGGTTAATAATAATAAATAAGGGTTTATGGAAACTAGAGAATGTTACACAACATCACTATATTCCAAGCCAACGGTTAGGTTCCATATATCCCTTTTCATCATCATATAGGGTTTATAGATCCAGGGTCTAGTTAGGGTTACATTAGAGTGTCTCATTATATGTACATTAATGTTTATTAGGGTACACTCAAGTTTATTAGGGTTTATATGTGATCTTGTTTGGCAAAAACTAGAAGAGCTAAGCATACAACTGTCCTAACAAGGTAATAGGGGTCCTGTCATCAAGATGCTAGGCTTTTGGTATGTTACTACACTCCACCCCCTAAATAGGATTTTGTCCAAAAAATCCAACCATCCTTACACTACCAAATAACTACTCCACCCCTTAAAATGCTTTACCTAATATGTAAAATCCGATAAATTTTAAAGGTATTAGTGTTATAGGTTAAAAATAGGGGTGTGTTTAGGATATACATAGATTTTGCTACAAATGAAAAGGTCATATTCGCCTAAGGTTTAGTTTTCAATCCTTGTAGTTATAACCTAACAACCCTAAGATTCACATGGGCATCAGAAAATTCATTGGGTACGTCTTTATACCACTCAAGGAAGAAAAATGGTAGGTCAACTAAACCTTTAGCACAAGCCACACTTTTCCTAGTCATCATTCCATACATAAACTAGGATTTTTGTAACTAATTCTAGGGTTTTCTATGCCAAACATCATATGTTTCTTTATTGTGACTTAGTTTAAGAAACATCGATAAAATCAAAGATATCATGTACATATAGTTGTATAATGGAAAATAAGTTTTTCTTTGAGAAAATGTGCGACACAAATTAAAGATGGTCTCAAAATCAAAGATAGAATCAAGTTAGAACTTTTTTATTCCATATCAACTACTTTATCAGTTATAACTTTTTTTCTTTCATATCAACTACTTTATCATTATAATAACCTAACCCCATCCTAAAATAAAAACCATAACTTCCAAAAAGATATCACACAACAATCAAGATTATATAGATGACTAAAGCACCTAAATGTTCATCATGTTAGGGTTAACTCATCAAGATTCTTATGTGTTTTTCATATGATCCTACATCTTTCTTCCATCTTCCCATCTAGAGTATACATCTCATATAAGGTTGTCATGTAGGGTAATGGTCCTACAAGTAACTTATGGGATAAGATAGGAAATGTAAGGGAGATAATCAAAATAGTCAAAATCAGACCACTAGGACCTTGATACCATCTTGTAAGGAGTGGCATCGAGAGGGGATCCACCCATCACTAAAATCAAATTATAGTCACCATCCATAAATGAACATGCATATTTTTTTTTACAATTGGATGAATTTTTTTAATCTTTCAAAAATGGATATCATAAAGACCAAATTATAATAATGAAAATAAAAGTAATAACTATATCTAATTTTACAAGATTACATAATATGCTCTCACTAGGGGCTTACATGGAATTAACAACTTTAGGATCTAAGCATAGGGATACCGAAGCTATTCCAAGTATACCTCCCAAGAATTATCTAACTCTCGGTCATCATATCAAATCCTCGATGTCTATCACCTAAGGGGTTGGAAGCATACCCCATAAGAACAATACAAAAATATCGGTATAAGCTACAAATAGAGATTGGGTAATATTAGGTACATAGGACATCAACTAATTATGAAAGGCTTCCATTAGAGAGGGAAAGAGAACATCCAAATGGATATAAAAAATAACATATGAAAGATATACAATTAGTACGATCAAATAACTTAGGGAACATAACCCATGTTTAACAATATCAACCTGCACGAAAGTGAGATAAACATAGCACTAGTAAAATATAAATAAAGAATGGCAGTTAGGGTACATATTCCCAAAACTTGATAGAAAATGGCACATAACCAAACTCTGTAATATATAAAAGTAGACACAAAACCTGGGTATGGGGCACATAACCCCCATCACAAAATATAAGGTGGGCATATAACTTGAGTATGGGGAACATAACCTCCATCCCAAAATATAACATCATCATGAAACTAAAAAAAAAGCACTTATATCATTCTAAGGCTAGTGAATTAGCAAGCATGAATAAATGTAGAGGCAAATGAAAGTACAATAAAAACAACAAAATTAATGAGACTTCCATCACATACATGGATAACATGAAACATTCAACACAAAAGTGGGAAAACTAGGATTTCATCCCACAATAAGGAACAACTTGGTTCAATTCCACAATTAGGGATTCATCATAAATAAGATAAGCAAAGTATATTTCAAAGTGAATAAGAATATCCAAAATAAAATCCATATCATCTTACACACATGAGTCAACCTCTTATATGAGAGAGAAAGGTATAGGATAACATGTCTACAAGGACTGAGAGAGAGAGAGAGATAAATATGGGTGATTTCTCATATAATAAGAGATGCAACATTACATGAAGAGAGAGGAAACATAAGTGTTTGCTCAATATAACTCATAGGGGAACGCAATGGCAAATAAATCATGCATATTCAATGAAACATTTGGTGAAAAATCTGACTTACAACATATGATGGAGCTAACAACAATACTACTTCACTAATAGGTAACTTAATACATATAAGAGCAGTCGGTGATGCACACTCAAGAACTGCTAGAACATCTACGAAAAACATCAGAGAGAAACTAGATTAATTGCTCAATATATATTTTAGGAGATTCAACATACCTCAGCTTGAGTCTAGATATATCCAAGGTCAACCCTAGATCTTCATGGTCTTCAAAACACCTATTTGACACACATATATATATATATATAGCATTAGGGTTATGTTCAAATTGTATAAATAAACCCTAAAAATCATCTTTTAATTTTTAATGAATTAGGTTATGCAAAGATACAAATTTGTAGATTATATTTTACATAATTCATAACATATTTTACTTTAACTTTTTGACTTACAAATTATTGGGTATGAATTTTAGTATTTCTAACCAATTAAGAAAATCCTTGAAAAGGCACACATTTATTTCAACTGACTTATGTGATGAAATCATATTATCATGTGGAGAAAAATCATATGATTCTAAAATATATTATATTTTCCTAAGCTATATATAATTTACTATGATTTTTGAATATTAATACATTCAATGATTTAATTAAAGAAAATAGTTAACAAAATATGAGAACGTCCTCACATCAAAATCACAAATCTACAAAGCATGATAGGGTATTATTATCCAAATAACATGCTAGGGAAATTATGATTAAAAAAATATAATGGCAAAGTCCAAGTTTGCCTTACGAGGAAATTAGAAAGTAGTAGATGAAAAGGGTGATTTTGGGGAAATCAATGAGGAGATTCATCCTCCACTCTCAGCCCTTCCATGGATGCAAGTAGCAAGCTAGTGGGCCAAGAGCCAAAATTAGGCAAAATAGGATGGATGCTACTTATGCCAAAATGGCTAGCCATAAAGGAAGAGGGCATCATGATGTACCTTATGCTTGGGGAAAGAAGGAAATAGTGGAGAGAAGCTCCACTGACGGGAGAGTTTGTAGTGAAGAGAAGAACATCTTGATAGTGGAAAAAACCATAAGATTGAGTGAGATTAGTGCAAGATAAAAGTTGAAAGGGGGCTAGTAGAGGTCTTGGTGAATCTATTTATAGACGAAATTGGGTTCCAGGGCTTTACGAGAAAGTAGCTTCGAGAAGCTTGAAAGGGAATTTGGGAAAATTTCTAAACAAGGAAATATGGTCTAAATTAAGGCTCTTTACGTGCGACAGTCTCTCCCAAATTTAATCGGAGTTGTTTCAAAAAGTTTAATGGGTAGATTGATAAATCCTCATTACAAAAAACCCAACCAATTAGTGTATTGTTCACTCACAACTCTCTCCTACTCAAGGTAGAAGATGACGCGCGAGTCATCCGATCCTGATTGGACGGTCCTCGAGAAATGTGACATCATTTAAGTAGGAAAGCACAGACGACAAGAAAACATTAGGTGAGAGATAAAAATTCAGGAAATTAAGTGTGACCGCGTGACAAATGATACAATCTGGAACTTTAGGAAATTGATTCAATCACTTCAAATAATTAGTAACTGAGGGGTTTTAACTCCTTCTTTCTATCCAATTTTATTTTAGGTATCTAGAAGTATCGAATTAATATGAAATTTGACACTTATGCTAATTAAGGCATGAAAAATCCAAGCTTACCATTTGTTTCTACTTTTGGGGTCATCATGTATATAATGTAATATATTTTTAGCTTAATTTATAAATTATTTCCTAAATGAGCTTAGGGTATCTAAGATTATTCAATTAATCACATACTTGGCACCCAAGTTAATTGGGACCTAAAGAATATGATTTTGGAGTTGCATACTAGTTTTGATGTTCCTTTTGTGAGTTATAATAAAATTAGGGTTTAGGCTCAGTATCTTTATTTTTGTTATAAAATTAAATCTTTTTCAACTACTTTCCTTGAATTGAGTCCTATTAACTTCAAATTGCTATATACCAAGTTATATTGTATCACTATGCACGAATTAGTCTAATTTACTCAATTCCTCATCAATTTCATCAATACAACCATTAATTTATATAATATCGTGTTATTCGTATCCTTTGATATTAAAGCCCTAATTATTATTCCACTTCATTCATTAAGCATGATTTACCTCTATTTAGTTAGTATGTATACTTAATCCCATCTAATTATACATTAATTATAGTTTAACCATTATATATACATTGGTGGACCTTGAAGTATATTTAACAAAATTAATGAATATCACTTACATATCAACCATCACTTCTATTATTAAATTCATTTTAGAATGATTAAGGCAACTTATATTATCATGACACATACCATATGCTAATGCATTACATGAGGTACCAAGCATATGCAAGATTAGGTTGGTAGTAATAATAAACTAGATTTATGGGAAACTACAAAATCTTACACAACATCACTATATTCCAAGTCTAGGGTTAGGTTCTATATATCTTTTTCATCATCATATTATAGGGAAATATGGTGATAGAGATGGCAATGAAAACAAAACTTTTTCTTGCCATATTCCCCTAGACAAGCAGATCGCGTTGATAATTATGAATTGGGAAGGAAGGTTGCAAGCCATATACTTGGTCCTGGAGCAAGTCTAGTGACTATCCTTACAGTGACATTCTTCTTTCGAAAGAAACACTCAGATAGTTGTTGACAGTAGCAACCTGGTGTAGCACCACAAATGACGATTGATGATGTCCTCCTAGTGGGTGTCAACAACCTCCATGCCTCCACATAATCCATGTTGACGACACACTTGAGCCGTGCGTTAAATGCAAGTGCACATATCGAAGTAATATAGGCTTTGTGAGTCCCGAGTCGAACTCAGGGAAACGTAAATTCCAGTAGACTACTACTAACTGGTCATAATCAACGAGACCGATTGGAAAATATGATTGTTGGTTTTGAAACAAAATAAAAATAAAATAAAGAGAAAACAAAAATGAGCGATGATTAAATGTCAAGTTTAATCAAATGGAATGGGAATCCTTAGGGTTACAGTTTCACCGCAAGGTCTCACTGCATGAAACTCTACACAACTAGCATAATTCATGCCTTATCCCTGATTATGGCCTGTAGTCAGAATTGCTTGCTTCTGTAATACAATTCACTACCTAGTTCTAGGTCAATTCCATGTCAGTAGTAACTTATACCCTAAATCTAAGTGATTTAATGAATTCTCTGGGTATCCACCATTAACTGTACATTACCATGTCTAAGGAATTTATTGGTTAATGTGCTAATCATGCCTTTTCAACCACTAATCCTCCGTCAAGAGAAATTAATAGTATTGGAAATCAACTATGGTTATCAAGCATAGCAAATTGCGATAGAAACACGATAACATACCAGGGAGATTGAGACAAATTATGATAATCAATGTCAAATTGTCATACAGTGATTCCCCGGGCTACTCTCGGTCCTAAGGACAATGGGGATTAGCCTCGCATATTCATCTCAATGATACACATGTAGAAGGAGGAAGACATGGGGAAACGAATGAGAATATGATGTAACCCCCTGAAACAGAGAAGATTCGGATGATCCTCGATGTGAGATGCACGTTCCATAGCCTTCTAGCGGTAGAATCGTATGTCTGCATCTTTGGAATTGTTCAAGGTGTAGCTCTAGGCTCTCTTCTTCGCTCTCCTTCCTTTGGTACTTGTGCGGCTGAGTGCAATGTCATCCTTCGCTTTGGGCCACCTTTTCTTAGGTATATGTATGACTTACAACCGCCAAAAGATCGCAGCCATTCGATCGTGGCAATTCTGGGCAAAATCCTATTCCGACAGCGTTGATACCATCGACGGGGTGTCGATGGTATCGAAACCTTAGGGTGTGGTTCCGTCACTAAAAACTGGGATCAACCTGGATGCTTTTCCTCCACCTTGATTACTATTACCATGTCGATAGTATCGACGGACCTGTCGATGGTATTGTCAAGTTCTGGAATATAAAGTACCTAAAACAGAGAGTAAAACACAAGTCAATCCATGGAATTTAGTAATTCATTCAAAATAGGATAAAATAAGATAAATTTGTTGCATACAATGCTTATAGGCTAAAGGAATTGAATCATGCCATTATAGTCACCAAGATGACAAACGAACACACAAAACAAGTACAAAACTAGCCTATAAATGTGACTCAAAAACCCTACATCAAACTCCCCTAAGCTTGAATCCTGCTCGTCCTCAAGCACAAAACTATAAAATCTGATTGAGAGGGTCAACTAAAGAACATAATCACATAAATGATATCTCACTATGATTCCCACCTACAAAACACATACCGGCCTTTACCAACCACAGAATGATAACTACCCTTCAGGTGACAATAATCATTCATGAAAGATGTTCATCCCAAGATCACGAATACTATCAAGTAAAGTAGTTAATATAATAAAATCCTCAGGTTCAGGCTTGGTGCATCTTGTGATTTCCTATCTACGTTGCTCATTTTCTCTAACTACCATCTAAATGGAAGCAACTCTCCTACTGTACATGAATGAGGAGAAAATCATAGGTGGCCTACCACTTAGAGAAACAGGTGGATGGAATAGGTGGCTGTGGAAGAAATGGAGGCACAGTACAGTCGATCATGTGAAGAACAAAAATGACCTATCATGATGCGAATGCAAATGAAAATGTCCTAATGCTATATTTTTGGTGGAATGGTGCATGCACTATCATTTCATCTCAAGGTGAGATGGAATATCTAAGAAAACTACACCATGTGCTTATTCTTCTTAATATGCGGGTGAGAATATGTTCCTTTCTCCCTCTTATTCATACTTACTTCTCAATCTTTTTTTTTTGTTTTCTCAAGCCCTCATTTTCATAAATGATAATGGATTATTTGTTGGGCTTCCTTCTTTTTACATAACTTGTACATTTGATGCATTCTATTTAGAGGGTATGGAACAAGTTCACCACCTTTAATGTTTTCAGAAGAACATAACACACATGATGTATTGTATGCTCAAAAGATGTGAATGCAACTACATAATGATAGTTATGCAACTACTATGACATGTGCCTAAGGATAATGTGCATGTATAACTACTATATATATTTTTTTATGCAAAAATTATGCAAAAATAAATGTAATACAATACCTATCTACATGGGATGCAATCAAAGAGTAAAAGACAATAATGTGCTTCCAATTCTTATGGTGGAGTATGAATGAAATTACGGTGGATTAGATCACAAGACTAATTGACAGAACCTTCATAAAGAATTATATGTCCCTCCTTACTAACTTACGTACCCATTAATCAAGGGATTTCTCTCTCTCACTTCAAATTAAAGTCATGTTAATGTTTGATCGGTTTAGGCTCAACATCCATATCAATCCTCTAAACATGAACCATAAGGACACACAATCATGTTCATATGTTTTCAAGTTGACCTACCCAATAAGTTTCACAAGTGATGTCCTAAAGTTCTCGTAAGACAAGCTTACAATTTCTTAAAGATTGTTCATTAAAATTCATTCTCTCACAAACCCCCAAGTGAAAACATCGAGATGACAAGCAATTACATTAGACTCCACTGATTACACTAGAGAGATAGTGGATCCTAGAAAACCATAAATCTAGAAATTAAGAAAACTAAGATAAAGAAAGATGAAAATTTCAAAGACAACAAAAGATGAAATAAAATAAAGAACAACTAGATAGATGTTGTTCCAGCACCCCCCAAGCTTGAACTCGACTATGGCCTCATAGTCAAAATCCAAACTTAAGAGGTGGAACAACGATACCCCTTTATTGTTCTGGTGGTGGGTGTGTCGGGTACTGGTGGCCGCTGGGATCCCAAGTAGGATAATGCCTCTGAAACACATAGGTCGTGTTGCCCTTGAATCCCAGGTCTTTGATTTACTGCTTGTCGGTGCGTCGATACCATCGATGGGTATGTCGATAGTATCGACACTTGTGTATGCTCTTGATCCTCCCGAGGTGTTGGTGCTTCTCTCCCCTGATGGTGTGTCGATACCATCAACCAGGGTGTTGATAGTATCGACATTGCTAAGATGAAATGTTCTAAAAATCTCCAGACATCTCGCGACCATCGACGATGTGGTCGATGCTATCGACCTTCTCCAGTCTCAATCCTCTTTTTGCCTGCTCCATTGTCGATACTATCAACGAGGCCGTTGATAGTATCGACATAGTGAAATTTCTATAGCTGCTTCGTTGTTCCAAACTCGATACCAGTGACACATGTGTTGATGGTATCGACATCATTCCAGTCCTGCACACTCAACAAACACATCAAGGTATCATTTTTATAAACTAAGTACAAAATTAATGAAAACTACTTAGGAAAAGAAAAAATAGAGCAATTAAACATGCACTCTACTAAGGTTGGATTGCCTCCCAACAAGAGCCCTTCTTTAACATCTTAGGCTAGACATAAGGATACCTTTAACCTGGGTGGTCAAGGGATGTCTCTAATGATTCATTTGGCAATTTGAATTCAACTCTATCATCACCAATCCCAAGTGTCAAATACCCTCACCCAATGGCAGTGATTACATCAGCCATAGCTTGGAACGACCTTCCTAATAGCATCTCACATCCTTCCAGCTCATGCATGTCCATGACCACAAAGTCAATAGGGAAGATGAATTTGTCAACTTTGACTATCACGTCCTTGCATATACCTTGTGGCTTCACAATGTATCCATCTGCCAACTCAATTGTCATGGAAGTTTGTGTTGGCTTTTCAATCCAACTTTTAAAAAGTGGCAAGTGGCATAAGATTAATGCGTACTCCTGAGTCACACTGTGCTTGTGGAAAATGTTGGCCACCTATGGAACATGGGATGTAGAAACATCCTAGATCTTTCCTCTTCTTTGGCAGCCTTCCTTGGATTATAGAACTCACTATTTCATCAACACACACAACATCTGTATGTTTGATCCGTCATTTCTTATTGATGATGTCTTTCATAAATATTCCATATGAAGGAATTTTTTCTATAGCCTCCACCAATGGAATGTTAATGTGGAGCTTCCGAAAGATCTCAAGAAATTTATTGAAGTGCCTTTGCCCTTTCCTCGGCTTCAGACTATTTGGGAATGGCACGCTTGGCTCCTCTATATGCTTGTGCGGTGGCATATATGGAACTTTAGGGGTATCCTCCCCTAAGCTTGCTTCAATGCCGCCTTCTGAGATAGGATTTGTCACATCATCTGTGGATGGCATGACTTGTGGCTGCTTCTCCTTATTGGTAGTGGCTGCTCCACTACAAAGTAAAGCTTTCACTTGCTCTTCCGTCATAGGAGTCTCCTCAGAAATCTGAGATGTGGGCACAGTAGTGGTGGAATCTTGGAGTGATTTGAATGGCGTCCCACATCCTCCTGGAAATCCATACAAACTATGAGGGTATGGAACTTTGGGTTTGTCCTCCAAGTCTATACACATAATACTCTGCTCATGTATCTCCTCAATAGGAAGCTCTGGCCCCTTTTTTATTGATATATATTTAACCTGCTGATGTGGTTGAGTTGGCTCTGCATTCCCATCTGGTTTTTGTTGAGTGATTTGCTTCATGGAAGCCACCTCAGTTGCAATTTGGGTTATAGTCATCTCTAGCATCCTTAGTTGTGCACCATGGCTCTGTAGAGTCTACCCGAACTGATTCATAAACTCACTGTGTGACTGTATTGTCTTGCCGAATGAGCCCATCAATTCCTGGTTTTTCTTCACCACCTGGATAAGCAATTCATTGTTCTTTTCCTCTAGGCTAGGCTGCGACTTCTAAGAATTTTATTCCTTCCTCCAATTGTAATTATTATTTCTATATCCCTGTTGATGCATATACTTTGCATATTCTTCCTCATCAGACCCATTTCTCTCCTTATCTAAGAGCTTCTTAGATAGTAAGTCCATCTTCTCATTTAATGCTTGAATGGACTTTGCATTACTGCAACTTTGACCTATTCTGGTGCATTTCTTTCACCCCAAGACTGATTCTTAGCCATATTCTTTAAAATCTCCCGACACTTGGAAACTTTGTTATTTAGAAAGAAACCTGTTCCCGTTGAGTCTAAATTACTCCTATCATGTTCATTAAGGGCAAACTAAAAGATCTTCGCTTGGGTTTCTAGATCCATCCCATGATGTGGGCATGTTCGCAACATGATGTTGAAATGTTCCCAAGTCTCTGAGTATGTCTCGCCGACTTGCTGTTTGAAGTTGTGTATCCTCCTCATGAGATCATTTGTATTTTCGGGCGGAAAATACCTCTCAAAGAATGCTTCAATCATCATGTCCCATGATTTAACATATTCATCATCCAGATTGTAGAGACACTCCCTTGCATTTCTTGCTAGAGATGATGGAAATAATTTCAAATAAATGGCTTCCTATGGAAACCTATCCACCTTCACCATGTCACAGTTCTCCACAAACGTGCTGACCTCATTTTTAAGTCCATGGAAAGTCTGTGACTTGACCAATTTAATAAGCCCTGGATCAATCTTGTAACTGGGTATATTGATAGCTTGTTTCTTGATTGGCCCCTTCTGTACAGAGGAAGAAGAAGCTTTAATCTTCTCCCAAATGGTTTGTTCCTCATCCATTGTGAAAGCCTCGAGTTCCTATTCAATTTCCTCAGGTTGTGTATTTATTAGCTCATCTTCTTCACCCAATGGCAGAATCTCAGGTGTCGATTGTGCGTAGTCTGTACTACGCGTCTTCACCATGTACTAGTACCTGAAATATAAAGAATAAAATAAGTGCAGTGTTAGAACGAACAAAGAATCTAAAAGATAGACAATTAAGCTTAAAAATGAAAATTGAAATAAAAAGTGGCCTAGAGTGGCCGCTTCCAGCACTCGTAGTGCTGAAATTTTCTATTTCCCCGACAATGGTGCCAAAAACTTGACATGCTTGAGCCGTGCATTAAATGCAAGTGCATGTATCGAAGTAATATAGGCCTTGTGAGACCTGAGTCGAACTCAGGGAAATGTAAATTCTAGTAGACTACTACTAATTGGTCGCGATCAGTGAGACCGATTGAAAAAATGATTGTTGGTTTTAAAACAAAATAAAAATAAAATAAAGAGAAAAAAATGAGCGATGATTAAATGTCAAGTTTAATCAAATGGAATGGGAATCCTTAGGGTTACAGTTTCACCGCAAGGTCTCGCTGCATGCAATTCTACACAACTAGCATAATTCATGCCTTATCCTTGTTTATGGCCTGTAGTCAGAATTGCTTGCTTCCGCAATACAATTCTCTACCTAGTTCTAGGTCAGTTCCACATCAATAGTAACTTATACCCTAAATCTAAGTGCTTTAATGAATTCTCTGGGTATCCTCCATTAACTGTGCATTACCTTGTCTAAGGAATTTATTGGTTAATGTGCTAATCGTGCCTTTTCAACCACTAATCATCCGTCAAGAGAAATTAACAGTATTAAAAATCAACTATGGTGATCAAGCATAGAAAATTGTGATAGAAACATGATAACATATCAGGGAGATTGAGACAAATTATGATAATCAATGTAAAATTGTCATACAACGATTCCCCGAACTACTCCCGGTCCTAAGGACAATGGGGATTAGCACCGCATATTCATCTCAATGATACACATAGAGAAGAAGGAGGAAGACATGGGG
This sequence comes from Alisma plantago-aquatica, assembly GCA_963693085.1. NCBI lineage: Eukaryota > Viridiplantae > Streptophyta > Magnoliopsida > Alismatales > Alismataceae > Alisma > Alisma plantago-aquatica. The sequence continues at coordinate 1,512,067,797 of OY856410.1, read as the reverse complement.
AAATGAATGAGAATATGATGTAACCCCCTAAAACTGAGAAGGTCTGGATGATCCTAGATGCAAGATGCACGTTCCATAGCCTTCTGACGGTAGAATCGTTCGTCTGCGTCTCTGGAATTGTTCGGGGTGTAGCTCTGGGCTCTCTTCTTCACTCTCCCTTCTTTAGGACTTGTGTGGATGAGTGCAACATCATCCTTTTCTTTCGGCCGCCTTTTCTTAGGTATAGGTATGACTTACGACCGCCAAAAGATCGCAACCATTCGATCGTGGCAATTCTGGGCAAAATCCTGATCCGACGGCGTCGATACCATCGACGGGGTGTCGATGGTATCAACGCCTTAGGGTGCGGTTCTGTCACTAAAAATTGGGATCAACCTGGATTCTTTCCTCCACCTTGGTTACTGTTACCATGTCGATAGTATCGACGGACCTATTGATGGTATCGAAAGGTTCTGGAATATAAAGTACCTGAAACAGAGAGAAAAACACAAGTCAATCCATGGAATTTAGTAATTCATTCAAAATAGGATAAAATAAGATAAATTTGATGCATACAATGCTTATAGGCTAAAGGAATTGAATCATGCCATTATACTCACCAAGATGACAAACAAACACATAAAACAAGTACAAAATTAGCCTATAAATGTGACTCAAAAACCCTGCAAGATGATTCAATTCAGTTCACATGTTGAAACAATCATTTTAGACTCTGAAAAAGTCATTTCACTTTTTGAAATGGTAGTTCCAAATTTCAGTTCAGCTAATGTTTGACCAATGTTGTTCAAATTGACTCGACACTTGAATAGGTTGACTCAGAGTCCTGGTCAAGAAACTTTTAGTCAATCTTATTTAAATTGAATATTAAACACTTTAGTAAACAAGTTAAACCTTATTCACGAGTAAACCCCTATTCTATGTGTATGATATGCATGTGACCCTATAGGTCCCTATTTACATTGACAGTGAATGCCCATAACTAATTATGACATAACAAGTAATGAAAAGTATCTGGAAACACATCATTGCTACCCAAGCAATTGGCTAGTTGGAGAAAAACTTCAAACTACAATATGTGATTAGTGTTACAGTGATCGTATAGTTCCTTTGTCTCTGATATCCAAATTGAACTCAAGGTATGGAACTGTCATCCTCTAAAGGTTCAATCCATGTTCCTTGAGCTAGAATAGGCTGTCTGAGATGCATGTGAGTTCATATGTCATATATTGATTCACCTGCACACATACTAGTCTTATGTACTATTGCTTCTATTAGCTTACACATTAATATCCAACTAGGGGCATAACAAGAATGTATGTACTCTTATCATACATATGATCTCATTGTTTATGTCCTCAACCTACATACCTGGTCATCAAGTAACATCATAGTTTGGAAATCTATCATGCTATACTATTATCTCATAATTGAACAAACATATAAACAAAGATTGCCTCTATTATTAGTCAAATCATTTACAAGATATGCCATTACAGTCATCATATGATTGGCTCTCCAGGAATACATACTAACATACTCCCACTTTCATTTAGAGTGAATCACCCATGAACTTAATCCCAAGTGATCTAACACGACCTTCATGTTTCTCCTGTGAGAATTCTTTTATTAAGGGGTCAAAAACATTGCTTTCAGTTGGTACTATGCAAATCTTCACATCTCCTCATTGTATGATATACAAGATGGAACTGTTGTTGTATGTTCTTGGAATGTTGATGCGGTCTGGGATCCTTTCCTTGTGCAATAGCTCTATTGTTGTCACAATGAAACTCTACTGCATCACTGATGCTTGGAACCACCCCAAGTTTAGTGATTAAATTCTTGATCCAAACAACTTCCTTTGCCACATTGGAGGTAGAAATATACTCAGCCTCTATTGCAGAATCAACAACTATTTCTTACTTGGAAATCTTCCAACTTACAACTCCATTATTTAGGCAAAATATAAATCTATATTACAATCTGAATTCATCTTTGTCAGTTTGGAAGCTTGCATCGGTGTCATTCTTTACCACCAACTCTTCCTCACCACCATAAATAAGGAATTGACCCTTAGTTCTTCTCAAGTACTTAAGGATGTTCTTTACAACATTCTAGTGACTTTCCCCAAGATCTGACTCATACCTGCTAGTCATATACAAGGAATATGAGACATCAGGATGAGAACATAACATTGCCTACATGATAGATCCAATTGCAGATGCATATGGAATCTTACTCACACATTCTTGTTCTTCACATAAACTAGGATACAAACACCATGATACGTGTAATTTTCCTCTTTTTGAGTTATCCATGCTGAAAATTTTCAACACTTTGTCAATACATGTGCTCTATCTTAGGCCAATAAGCCTTCTAGATCTATCTTTATAGATCTTGATTCCTAATATAAGTGATTCTTCGCCTAAGTCCTTCATAGAGAATGTATTTACTAGCCATGTTTTTACCATTTTGTACGGTAGGGATGTCATTCCCCATCAATAGTATGTCATCTACATAAAATATGAGGAATACAATCATGCTCCCACTAACATTCTTGTAAATACATGGTTCATCATCACTTTAACTAAAGCCAAACTCTTTGACTATTTCATTAAATCAAAGATTCCAGCTCTAAGATGCTCGCTTCAATGCATAGATTGAGCTTTGTAGCTTACATAGTTTATTTGCATCCTTTGGATTTACAAAGCCCTCAGGTTGTTTCATGTACACATCCTCAAACAACTCCCATGAAGGAATTTAGTTTTAACACCCATCTATAAAATCTCATAGTCATACTAAGTTACAATGGAAAGCATGATCTTGATGAATTTAATCATGGCAAATGAAGAAAAGGTTTCATCATAGTCAACACCTTGAATTTGTCTGAAACCCTTTGCAACCAATTGACCTTTGTAAGTTTGTACATTACCATCCATGGCACTCTTCTTCTTGAAGACCCACTTTCACCCTATGGGGTTTACCCCTTCAGGTGGATCCACCAAGGTCCATACCTTGTTGGTGTACATGGATTCCATCTCAGATCTCATGACCTCAAGCCTCTTCTTAGACTCTGGTCCCTTAACACCTTCTAGGTAGGTTGTTGGCTCATAATCTATGACCAACTCATCTCCTTCTTGAGTCACAAGATAACCAAAACTTTCTAGCTCATTACGTGTCCTAGTAGATCTATGAGGTTCCTGTGTTACATAAGGAATTTGAGATTCCACAATAGTTCATGAGTCTCCAACTTCCTCTTCTACCTCTACAGGTTTAATGTTTTCTTGTTGGCCTCAAGCCTCTTTGAGTTATACTTTTCTCCCACTAATTCATTTGGAAATAAATTCCTTTTTCTAGGAATACTACCATCACTGGAAACAAACACTTTGTTGTCAGATGGAGTATAGAAGTAGTATCCTTTGGTTTCCCTAGGGAATTCAACAAAATAACATTTATCTAATTTGGGTCCAAGATTTCCGAGAAATTTCTTTCTCACATAAGCATCACATCCCCAAATCTTCATAAAAGACATATTGGGATGCTTCCCATACCATATCCCATATGGTGTATTTTGAACTGATTTAGATGATACATGTTTAGTGTAAACACTATGGTTTGTAGAGCATATCCCAAAAAGGAAGTTGGAAGGCTAGCAAAACTCATCATTGGCCGCACCATTCTAGTAATGTATGGTTCTTTCTTTTTGACACACCGTTATGTTGTGGTGTTCCAGGTGGAGTCTATTGTGATATAATACCACAACCTCTTAGAAGGTCATCTAACTCCTGGCTTAAGTACTCTCCACCTCAATCAGAACAAAGTGCTTAAATGATTTTACCAAGTTGGTTCCATACTTCATTCATGAAATCCTTGAACTTTTCAAGGGTTTCTGACTTATGTTTAATCAAGTATACATAGCCATACTACTAAAGTCATCAGTAAAGGTAATGAAGTATTGGTAACCACCTCTAGCATTTGTTTTTATAGGTTTACATACATCAGTATGTACCAGTCCCAATAGATCTCACTTTTATTAGTGAAAGGAGCCTTTGTTGTCTTTCCCAACAAATAAGACTCGTGTGTCTCTATTGATTCAAAATCAAAAGAGTTTAGATATCCATCTACACGGAGTCTAGAAATGTATTTCTCATTGATGTTCCCTAGATGACAATGCCAAAGGTATGTTTTGTTTGAGTTATCAAGTTTTACCCATTTGGTGTTTACGTTATAAAAATTGTCTCTAGATCTAATAAGTAAAGACCATAGGATATTGGTACATTTCCATAAAAGATCTTATCTTTTGAAATAGAACATTGGCCATTCTTTATATATAATTCAAATCCATTCTTGTCCATACCAGATACAAAAATAATGTTTGTATTAATGGAAGATATAAAGTAGCAGTTTTGTAACTCTATTACAAGCCCCATGGGCAAAGATAAATGATAGGTTCCAACTACAGTGATAGAAACTCTTGCTCCATTTGCAACATGTAGTTCGACCTCATACTTTCTCAAATACTTACTTCTTTTCTGATCCTACATATTTGAACATAAGTGAGATCCACATATGGTATCTAGTACCCATGATGAAAAAGTAGACATATTTATCTCAATAATGTATGTACGTAAAGTGGAGATATCTATATCCTCCTTCTTCTTCCTCAGTTCCTCCATGTAAAGAGGGCATTTTCTTTTCCAGTGTTCATCCTGGGGGATAGTGGTGACAATTGCCTCCCTTATTCACCCCTCCCTTAGCTTTACTATAGAAGACTTGGGTTTCTAGTTAGCATTAAAACTCTTCCTAGCTTTGATTTTTCCTTAGACTTCCCTTTGGCTCTCCTGATCATCATCTTAGATTTGGAGTTGTCTTCATTCACACTTCAGCTTCTCTCAGCATGCCGAGTAATTCTGACAATGGCTTGTAAAAAACATTCATGTTGTAGTTCATGACAATCTGGTTGTATGATTCCAACAACGATTGTAGATTCACATATGTGGCCAACTCTTGGCATAAGGGAAATCCCAATCTAACAAGGTTCTCCACATACCCAATCATCTTGAGCACATGGGGATCTACTGGATCTCCTTCTTCCATATTGCACTTGAACATGGACTTGGAGACATCATATCTCTCTTGTCTTACCTGATCTTTATACATGTTCTTAGATGTGCTACCATCTCAATAACATTCATGTTCTCATGTTGTATCTGCAACTTAAATTCCAATGGTGTCTCTACAACTCATAGTTCATTGGGCATAACATGAGGCACTTGACATCTATGACATCTTCAAAGTGCTTCTTATAAGCATATCTATCAGCCTTAGGCACAATGGGAGTGGGTTCATCTAGCTCTGGTGTCTCCAGGACATAGAGCTTGCACTCGTGTGTGAGAATAATTCTCAACGTCCTGAACCAGTCATGGAAATTATTCATGTTCAGTTTGTGCTTCTCAAGGACCGGTCACAAACAAAAGATGTTTTTGTTTGCCATTTATTTCTACAAGACAATTTGTCAAAACCTATTTGTTTTGATTTGATTAAAAGAAAAATTGATGATATTAATTAGGCCTTTAATTAATATTGCTCCCACTATTTTGTTCAAATTGATAGCCCTCACTTATCATTACAGAAGAATTCCATGTACAACTTCTAGTGAGCCAAGACCCAAAACATTTAAGTTATTACCCAGCCAATTCCATCATCCATAACCAACTATTAAGGTAGGCAACATTTGACAATTGCATCTCATGTAATTCTTGGCTAGATGGTATCTACAATTCCTTGTCACAGTCCATATGCATACTTCTAGGTACTTAATCTCATTAAGGTCACCTAGTTAAGCCTGACCCAAATGTCAACACAATAGCAATGTACCCTGCTTGACAAGCCCACATAACTACCATCACACATCCATGAGATAGACAGTGCACCATGCTTGGCGTGCCCATGCTTAGTCGATCAAGCTTTTCATGTGTATTTCTTATGGAAATCATCTTAGACTTAATATGTTACTAAGGGAGCTTGTATTTAAAAATACATATACATATACATATCCAATCACCACATACTAATAATACTTATCATATACATACTATATCCATAAATAAAACATGTGTTGGTAAGGTATGCCCATAGAGACAATTATGTGATGGTTGACATGGCATATACCATAAACAATTTGATTGATAATTATAAAGGAAAGATTCCAATTCATTCTATTTCACTCAGTTATGAGATAATGAGGAAGCATTATGAATGTCTAAATAATTCCATTACTCAATGACATATGTCTTCAAGTATTAGCCTTTGAGGATGAGATCATACACATTGTTAAGAGTGTGTACATTTTGGTTATTTCCCTAGTCGGTTGTTACTATGGAAGGTAGATAGACACCAATAACACACAAAACTATAGTGTGTGTTGGTTGATGACATAATATCATTAGTCATGATATGGAAATATCAAACCAAGCACACAGATACATGTTAGGGAATAATGTATTAGACAGACTCACCTTGATAGTAACACATGGAAACCATCATATGGTAAGTCATAGTCAACTCTCATAGTGAAGGTGGTAATTGTGATTCTTAGACCTAAAATCATTGCACTCGTCACATGTCATTGGGTATGCTGTGACATCATTAAACACAATCCTGAAACATGGACTGTTATAACAATGATGATTGGGTGAGTTTGACACATGGGGATAGATTGTGAGTGATAGATATGTGATTTGTCTCTCTTACTGGAGTATGATATCCTGGCCACTTGAAAAGTGGGATGGAGGAACACATGCACATGAACATGTGAATCAATATATGATATTGAGGTCACATTATCTCAGAAAATCTACTCTTGGTTCAAGAAACATGAGATGAATGTTGAGAGGATGATGAGTCCATGCCTCGAGTTCACTCTGGATATCAGAGACAAAGGAATTATACAATCACTACAACATCTTACATAGATTGTAGGATGAAGTTGTTCTCCAACTTTCCATTCACTTGGGTAGCCTTGATGTGTGACTAGGCACCACTCTTTGCTTGTGATAGCATAAGATAGTTATGGACATTAACTGCCAATGTGATATGAGACCTATAGGGTCACACACAAATGAACTCATCTAGAAGAGGAGTTTATCTTGAATGATGATTGGATTGATTGCTAAAGTGTTTAAGTAATCAATTCACGCAACATATTGATAGATTGATTGACTGAATTACCAAATGACCATCTCAAGTGTTGAGTTGACCGTTTGGGTAGCCATACAAGCGTCTCAAGTGTTGGGAAGACTGTAACGACCCTGCCTCCCGATAACCCCCAATTAAGGGAGACCCGAAGATCAGAGCCGTTATCCCAATTAACAGGATCAAAGGTTCGACAAATAATCAATAATAATTATAAAATTCTACCAAACTATACTAAAAGCTGGAATAAAATAACTCTGTGCATACCTTTTTAAAAAAAAACTTGGATATCTAACTTCTATCCACATATGGACTCTGTTCTAACTAATCCTCCTTTGTACTTTGATTCTTATTTAATTCCACATATGCCACTTTACTATTTGTCCTTTTCAATTTGGCACCTAAAATGCTGACAAAAAAAATGTCGGCTAGCATATCGAAATATGTCGGTATGTGGGGACAACCAAAATTTCACAAATATGGCTAACAATCTAATTATCACGATCAAGGTAATTAACAAGCCAATTTACATTTTCAATGTGTCATTCTCTACCGCTTTTGCCCTAACCCTGGAATACCCCCTCTAGGGTTTCTCTTTTGCCATTGACTTAAGGCCACCTTCTCAATCCTGATCTTGGTGCCTGGGGTCACCTCTCATGGTGCCCATTAGTCATGCAACATAGACCACCTTCTCATTCCCGAGCTTGGTGTCTAGGGTCACCCTCATGGTGCCCATTGGTCTTCCCTCCTGGGCTTGACCTTTTTGCATCATCCATCAGGGTGGCATGTAGGTGTGAGAATACACACTTATTTTACAATTGTGATAATCATAGTGACTTTATAATTTGCAAGTATGAACATCCAAACTGATAGGTTGTATTCAATGCAATTAACCATCTGGAAAACCTTTGGGAAAACTAATACGATTAACCATAATTAACCACATACCTGTCAGGATGATTTGATATAGAATTAATCCATCAATGCAAGAAATCCAATAGGAAAGTAGGCACACAAAGAGATCCTAAAATATGCATACAATTTCCTATCATTGATCATGCCACCAAGATCTATTAAACCTAGCTCGCTTCCTAAGGTTTCTAGTCCACTTTTAGGGTTTCCATTGCAATTAGGGTTTCTCTTCATTTATAATATTTTAAACCCTAATTTTATACAATTACTCACAAACCCTAATTATCTTATCTATTCTTCACTAAAGATATTAAGGTTATCTTTTAACAACATATAACCCTAGTTTTGGATTAAAGACAGAATTAAATGTCCATTAAGTTCGTTATGCCTCTTTTACATTAAAACTACCATTTTTATCCTTTTAATTCATGACAAGATCATTAGGCCCAATTATCATCTTAGGTTCCTTCCAGATTAACAACTCATAGTTCATTAGGATCTAATTCACATATGAAATCTATTTATCATTAATTCCACCTTTATCCATTAGAAAACCCTAATTACCATATTTAGGGTATTTATCCACAATTAGGAACTTTTATACTCAAAATATCTTAGAACCATCATATCTCAGCTTTATTCATGAATTTGAGTAATTAAAGCCATTAAGAGTCACAATTACTAACTTTAGGGTTTCAAGGCCCATTAAAGCTAATTTATGAACATGAAACTCTAAATTAAACTAATTACGTGCAAAGTTCATCCTTTTTGTTCTTAATGTACCTTTTTATAATTAATAGGTTAATATCAACTTTAATCGTCCATAAAACCTTTCTAAATACATTAATCATCTCAAAATAGGGTTTCTTAATCATTAATACATTAAAATTGATAACTTTCACTACTTTTCAAATTGCAAGAGGAATCATGATCTAAATCTATTTTTAATGGATTCCTCGCATTTTTCTGAGCAACTTTCATATATAACTTATTTTGATTGGAGTATAATATCAATTCCTATAATTATTTCAAGAATTATTATGTTTTGGCCAACCAAAAAGCACCACGTCAGGATCAGATTATATTTATTTGCTTACCAAAATTTGGCTGATAAAAGTCGTAGTTGCCCTTGAGCCCTGAATGCATGATCATTTGACTCTATTCTTTCTCCTTCCTCGCGCAGGGTAGCCCCCTTCTTGGCGAGCGATCCAACACCCGTACGCGCTAGACTCCATCAGCTCATGCTGCCCAGCAGTGAGGCATCCTTTCTCGACGCAGCTGGTCAGTCTTGACTCTGTTTTCCCCTTTGGATTCTCCCTTAAACGCTTGCCCCGTCGAGCTCGTCCTCTTGCAAGGAAGTCTGCACCATCCGATGCTCAGGACTCTGCCTTCGATGCTTGCTGCGGCCGATGGTGCAACACTGGGCTCGATCCCTTGCCGCCACCCTGTTAAGCACAACCGATGCCCATGGTTCCTCCTCCCTCCAAGCATGCTGCATCCGCATAGAACTCAAGTTGCTCAAGCATTGCACGGTGTTAGTCGGCGGCATGCAGCAGCTGTGCGTGGCTGTCGTGGATGTTGTACTTGGGATTAGTGGAGGAGGGTTGAGAGCATCAACTGAGGTCGGGGGATCTGGTTGTAGGTGTCACCATAGTCTTCAGTCTGAATCAGTGCGAGAGTTTGATCCCTCGTGTCCTCCACTCCTCCATCGCCGGTCCAATCCCCCCCACATGCTTCTTGTGAATCCCTTCATAGACTCCTTGTTCAGTTATATATATATATATATATACATGTATCTTAGCAGAAACCCTAATTGGTCCTATGGATGAGGTAAATGGAGAGAGAGAACGACTCATGAAAGGGAGTCTAGGTTTCTTTCCTTATACTCAACGCAGGGAGAGGCAACACCGCCATATACCCCTTTCCTTAACTTCTCTTCTTGTTTCCTTGACCCACTCTCCATTGTGTACGAGAAACATTTGTTACTGTCTTTATATAGAGATTAAGAAGATGCCTTTTCTATTCAAAAAAATCTAATACCCAATAAAAAGGCATGGCCCCTTTTAGGGAGTATATCCCTTTATAATTACGCTTCCTTATAGCAAACTGTATTTCTTTTGATAATACCAAAAGGTCATTAATTATGTATCACATTATCCTCTTATTTTGTATTATTGGTATGTTCTCTTTCTTTTTCTCCATTGAGGCTCCTTGGACCCCAAGAAACTCTAATATTATGAAATTCCTTTTTAAGGATACTTATTATCCTTCTAGATGCATCCATATCCATTATTTCTCATTATCCTTTTTATTTCTTGATTAAAATATCTATTTTTGAGGATTTCTCTTTATCTCTCCTTTTATTTTCCTTATTGGAATTCCTTCTAATATTAGAAAACTCATGGATACGAAAATCCACCAAGGATAACTCAATTATACCTCTTTCCACTTATTTTCCACATTTTATTATTATTTTCAATTTCTTTCTTAATAAAGAAATATTTAATTCATCTTTTCTTTTCTTGTTGCATTATCTTTGCAACTTTGGACTCCTTGGAACCCCAGGAACCCAAGATGCACGAAATCCACCTTTGGATTATATTCTTTTGCCTTCTAGAGGTTTCTACATCTTTCTTTTCTCCATTTCTTATTAATAATGGAGTTTCTTTTGTCTTATCCTTGTTATTGGGCCCAATAGCCAATAAATCCCACAAAACAACCAACAAGGCTATTGTAAAAGAAATCCATTTATTCAAAACAAATTATATCATTATTTGTTCAAATATCTTTAATAGGAGAAATTACATTTCTCACTAAAAGAACCAAAAAATTGGGGTTGTAATGTCCTTCCCCTCTTATAGGAATTTTGCCCTCAAAATTCCATCAGGCACACAAACAAACAGGATAAGTTTTTCCTTTGTCCATCATGGCTCCCATGTGGCCTCACCCTTTCCATGGTGCTTCCCAAGAACCTTCATCATCTCATATTCTTCCATCTGAGTTCTCTCTCACCTTGGTATATCGTAACCTCATAGGTGACTCAGGACATTTCAGCCTCCCATAAAGTTGAATAGGCTCATAGCTCAGCACATGGCTTGGGTACCTCACATACTGCTCTAGATCGGACTTGTAGAACACATTATACTTCTTGTTATCCTGAGGGGTAAGGCTATACACAAGCATATCCACCAATCCATCTCAAATGGACCCACGCAGCCGGGACTCAGCTCTCTTAGCTATAACTTAGAGGGGTCAGATTTCATATCACATATTCTCCCACAGTGTATTACATGTCAGTCTACTTTGCATCAGCTCATGACCCATGTCACCTCTGGGCTATAATTCAGCCATTGCATGATCAAAGCGACTTCATCTACATACATTATGGTCTTTTCTGACCTTCGTGAGGTCCCTTCACCAACATCATCTTTAATGAAGGGGTGACTGACAACCTCCCTTATAGAGCCTCTTCACATCTTGATACTGGCTATGGTGGTTATCATCACATCTTACATAGGACAAGAACTATCTCCATGTATCACCTTGAACGAGCACACATGCTCTCATCAGACCCTCTAGTCTAGATCATACTAACCAGTAGTTAGGGGTGATAAATTGTAATAACATCGAGTTCTTCATGTATCTACTCCCACCTCATGGAAGTTATTCTTTAGGTCATACTCAAGAACCTTTGAACTCGCATCATGGTGTAGTTGCTCCATCTCTCTTTCTCTTAGAACATGTCATCTAGGTAAGGCGATCTACCATAACCCACATTGCATCCTGACCTTCCTCGGTCTAGGGAGACTTACCACAACATCTATAGTGATGAACTCCCATTCCCACTCAGGGACTCTTTATCCTCTATATCAACTCATTGGGTTATTGGTGTTCGTCCTTCACCTCCTGGCTTGCATGGCGACATGCCACATGCATCTTTGTACACTTTTCATCTTAGGCATCAAAGTACTGCTACCACTTATTATCTTAGCAATACCATGGTGTATGGTGATCTTAAAATCATGATCTCCTATATGTCATGATTCCACAAGATTGACTCCTCAGAAACCCTAAACCACTCTAGTCAGGGTTTCATCACCTTCCTTTCTAGAGAAGTGCATCTGAGGGTCTACAACCATCCTTTTATTGCATCAAGGCCTAGGCTAGCTAACCAAACAACTAATAACTTGTTCAAGAGATCTCGTTACACCTGAGTGTTAGCCCAAACATATCTCCTTTTTCAAACTTAGGGCTAACATAACATCCTCTTCTAGCCTCTAGCTAAACTAGGAAGTTGCATCTCAACCACTTCACATCCTTATGTGTAAGGTAATGTTGAAGACATACACCTCCATCTATTTTACATATCATCTCATCTCAAACTCTAAGTCTATCTTCATCAAGAAACTCAAAGCTCATCTTCTTGTTTATCAAACTCAACCTTGTATAACTCACAAATTCCACCTAGCTCATGATAAAAGCATCCTCATAAGATGACTACCTTATTTCTCTTACTGCTTGTAAACCATCCACATATCGTTCACTCCACAAGGGTATGTTATCATCTCTGTCCTCATACCTCAAGGCAACGTTTCAACTCACATCATCTTTATCCTTGGTGTATGGCATGCGTACTGTCCTATCTCTCACTCCCATAACAAGAGGAAATAAGCATTTGGATATAGTCCAAATACAAAGTTCTTCCTATTCCAAGAGTAGAGATGGTACATCCCACCTTGCTAGTACACCTTCAATTCTAAGTTGAAACGTGCAACTTATGTCTCAACATCACAAACATCTCGATATCAAAGTTACTTCCATGGAAAATTGATCTCGAACCTACTTGGGTCCACACAATCCTTGGTCATCTCCTCTAGGTCTATAGGGAGTCGACACTTTTGGGGTCATCCCTCTTCCTTTATGCATCCAGAGAGTGCCCTACAAATATACCCTTTGGGTCCCATGAGTTCATGAAGGTGATCAATCTCTTAACCCATGGCCCTCAGACAATGATAGTTGTTACCTCCTGAACCTACGGTCATGTACAACTTAAGAATTTGGCAACTCCTACTTCCATCAGTCTTATCCCTACCTGACCCTAGGATAGACTTAGGATTCTAACATAGTACATGTCCAACTTAGAACCTTACCCAAGTATCCATCATCTCTCTTTGCATTCCTGGGCTGACTTTCATCCTTTCATAGGGGTCATGGCGACCTACTTACCTTGGTCAGGCCCCATACCGGTTACCTCCATGGTAACACACCCACATGCACTTAGAGATGATTATCTATGGTTCTGCAGGTTCATTCTCATACTATGTACTTTTCACTTAGCTTCTCAAGATCCTATGAGACCTCCTTAGGTTACTTCAAAGCAAACATAAATTGGTATGCATCCTACAAAAGGGTCCCTCTCCCAGGATGGGAGGAAACTATCTCTTGATAGAAACAAAGGTCACAAACGTCCTTATGTCTAGGGTTTACATCATGCTTAACCCTAGCAAGCTACTAAGGCACAAGCAGACCACCTACTAAACCATGCTAGGTCATACTTGTTCTCATTCCTCAACATTGGACCAAGACAATACCTTCCCATGTCACCAACTCAGCTGTGAGGGGTTCATCAAACATACCTTCAACTTAATGGGGTTTCCCTTTCCTCTAAATATGAGGAGTGCCATGATCAACTCTATAGAAACTCAAATCTCATCATGAGCATCAGGTACACCACTTCCCCTCTCAGGCCTAGGAACCCTAGGTTCACTTTTCTGATGTCCAACTGTCTGCTCAACTTTTTAACCCCGAGCCAAGCATGTATAGGGTATGACATGCACTTCCCATGATCCTTCTACTTGAACAACACTTCAGAGTGGAGTCCCCCTCAAGGACAACCAACAAGGTATAAGGCCTCACAACCTATTACTAAACCTCTTCATTATCTTAAGGAACTCTTCTTCTTAACCCTAGAAGGTAAACACCTATACCATAGGCATAGAGGTACCAACGGTCTCGTCTTCTCTCTAGGGTTTAGTTCCTCTAAAGGCAACCAAGATACCATCAACCTCCATACATGAGGCAACCACCACCATCCACTTAGGTCTCATCATCCCCACTATTCCTCATATTTTGGAGTCTAAGCTTCCAACCTTCTTGCTTGGGTCTTGCTATCTTTCTAGAGCTAACTCCACAACCAACCTAACTACTAGAGGTCCTCTCTCCATGCAGGTGGATCAAGCTCACAAGCATACCCTACATGGGTGAAGCCTCTGTTCAAACTTACGTTTTCTCAAGATTATCCAGAGCTCCTCATTCTTATCTCATAATCCATCCAACATGCTCTCTTGGCCATAGGTTCAACCTATTGCCCACACTACTTACGTACTCTGGGTGCATGTTATGCCCTACTCTCATAATCCCATAGGGTTTCTATAGTTTCTTCACTAACCTCATCATTGAAGGAGTTATCCATCACTCTAACATGCACGACCCTTTCCAGGGTTGGGTCGCCAAAGGTACTAGGTCATCCAACCTCATATGGCTCATATCGTCATGGGTATCAAACTAAAAGCATGTCCACTCACACACATGATCTACCATGACATCTAGCTCATCGTGTCATCTCTCTCTCTAACCACCACTTAGGGTTAGGGTTAACATCATCCTCAGAGGATGTGCCAGGTCTCTACTTATAATGGAGGTCTCTACCTCCGAGACTAGTTTTCTCCACTCATCCTCCTGACAAGGAGGTCTAGCCTTAGGTCTCTCCTGATGGTATGATAAGATATGTCATATGACCTAAGCATGTATATATTCTTTATTTTACGCTTAAACTATTAAGATTATGCCCATGATATCTTATTTACATGCTTTTCATTAATTTGATGGAGGATTCCTTAAACCTTATCATCCTTACCCATACCTCAAGAGGGTGAGGAAAAGAGAGAAAACCCTAAACCTTAGAATCTTAATAGAATTAGGGTTGAGAAGGGATGAAAATAGATGAGAGAGTCCTAAAGGTATCTTATTTAGAGTCAGATCCTAAGACATTGGACAGATAGTCACACAGATCCAGAAGTCCTCATATTCTGACTAGCGGTGTGGAGGAAAATATTGCCAGACCCTAGACATGATCCTTTTCTAGACACCTCTGTCTTTCGGAAAATCCTCTAATAACTCCCTCAGGTTCTATAGAGTTTGTAAAATTTAATAATTACTAAAGATTAAATGATGAACCAATGCTCTGATACCAAATGTAACGACCCTGCCTCTCGGTAACCCCCAATTAAGGGAGACCTGAAGTTCAGAGTCGTTGTCCCAATTAACATGATCAAAGGTTCGACAAATAATCAGTAATAATTATAAAATTTTACCAAACTATACTGAAAGATGGAATAAAATAATTCTTTGCATACCTTTTTTTTAAACTTGGATATCTAACTTCTATCCACATATGGACTCTGTTATAACTAATCCTCCTTTGTACTTTAATTCTTATTTAATTCCACATATGCCACTTTACTATTTGTCCTTTTCAATCTGGCACCTAAAACACCGACAAACAAAACGTCAGTCAACATATCGAAATATGCCGATATGTGGGGATAACCAAAATTTCACAAATATGGCTAACAATCTAATTATCACGATCAAGGTAATTTATAAGCCAATTTACATTTTCAATGTGTCATTCTCCACTGCTTTTGCCCTAACCCTGGAATACCCCCTTTAGGGTTTCTCTTTTGTCATTGACTTAAGGCCACCTTCTCAATCCCAAGCTTGGTGCCTGGGGTCACCTCTCATGGTGCCCATTAGTCATGCAACATAGACCACCTTCTCATTCCCGGGCTTGGTGTCTGGGGTCACCTCTCATGGTGCCCATTGGTCTTCCCTCTTGGGCTTGACCTTTTTGCATCATCCATCAGGGTGGTATGTAGGTATGAGAATACACACTTATTTTACAGTAATGATAATCATAGTGACTTTATAATTTGCAAGTATGAACATCCAAACTTATAGGTTGCATTCAATGCGATTAACCATCCGAAAAACCTTCAGAAAAGCTAATGCGATTAACCATAATTAACCACATACTTGTCAGGCTGATTTGAGATAGAACTAATCCATCAATGCAAGAAATCCAATAGGCAAGCAAACACACAAAGAGATCCTGAAATATGCATACAATTTCCTATCATTGATCATGCCATCAAAATCTATTAAACCTAGCTCGCTTCCTAGGGTTTCTAGTCCACTTTTAGGGTTTCCATTGCAATTAGGGTTTCTTTTCATTTATAATATTTTAAACCCTAATTTTATACAATTACTCACAAACCCTAATTATCTTATCTATTCTTCACGAAAGATATTAAGGTTATCTTTTAACAACATATAACCCTAATTTCATATTAAAGGCACAATTAAATGTCCATTAAGTTTGTTATGCCTCTTTTACATTAAAACTACCATTTTTATCCTTTTAATTCATGACAAGATCATTAGGCCCAATTATCATCTTGGGTTCCTTCTGGATTAACAACTCATAGTTCATTAGGATCTAATTCACATATGAAATCTATTTATCATTTATTCCACCTTTATCCATTAGAAAACCCTAATTACCATATAAATGGTATTTATCCACAATTAGGAACTTTTATACTCAAAATAGCTTAGAACCATCATATCTCAGCTTTATTCATGAATTTGAGTAATTAAAGCCATTAAGAGTCACAATTATTAACTTTAGGGTTTCAAGGCTCATTAAAGCTCATTTATGAACATGAAACTCTAAATTAAACTAATTACATGAAAAGTTCATCCTTTTTGTTATTAATGTACCTTTTTATAATTAACATGTTAATATCAACTTTAATCATCCATAAAACCCTTCTAAATACATTAATCATCTCAAAATAGGGTTTATTAATCATTAATACATTAAAGTTGATAACTTCCACTAATTTTAGAATTTCAAGAGGAATCATGATCTAAATCTATTTTTAATGCATTCCTCACATTTTTCTGAGCAACTTTCATATATAACTTATTTTGATTGGAGTATCATAGCAATTTCTATAATTATTTCAAGAAGTATTGTGTTTTGGCCAACCAAAAAGTGCCACGTCAGGATCAGATTATATTTATTTGCTTACCAAAATTGGGTTGATAAAAGTCATAGTTTCCATTGATCCCTAAACACAGAAGCCAGGGCAAAAGAGTCATTTGACTCTATTCTTTCTCCTTCCTCACGCAGGGTAGCCCCCTTCTTGGGGAGCGATCCAGCACCCGTACGCGCTGGACTCTGCGCTGGACTCCGTCGACACCTACTGCCCAGCGGTGAGGCATCCTTTCTCGATGCAGCTGGTTAGTCCTGACTCTATTCCCCCCCCATAGATTCTCCCTAAAATGCTTGCCCCGTCGAGCTCATCCTCTTGTGAAGAAGTATGCACCATCAAATGCTCAGGACTCTGCCTTCGACGCTTGTTGCGGCCGATGGTGCATCGCTGGGCTCGGTCCCTCATCGCTGTCCTATTAAGCACAAATGATGCCCATGGTTCCTCCTCCCTCCAAGCATGTTGCATCCACATAGAACTACAGTTGCTCAAGCATTGCACGGTGTTAGTCGGCGGCATGCAGTAGCTGTGTGCGGCTTTCGTGGATGCTGTACTTGGAATCGGTGGAGGCGGGTTGAGAGCATCGGCTGAGGTCGGGGGATCTAGTTTTAGGTGGCACCATAGTCTTCAGTCTGAATCAGTGTGAGAGGTTGATCCCTTGTGTCCTCCACTCCTCCATCGCCGGTCTAACCCCCCCCCCCCCCCCCCCGCACATGCTTCTTGTGAATCCCTTCATAGACTCCCTGTTCGATTATATATATACATGTATCTTAGCAGAAACCCTAATGGGCCCTATGGATGAGGGAAAGGGAGAGAGAGAATGGCTCATGAAAGGTATTCTAGGTTTCTTGCCTCATACTCAATGTAGGGAGAGGTAACACCACCATATACCCCTTTCCTTCACTTCTCTTCTGGTTTCTTGATCCACTCTCCGTTGTGTACGACAAACATCTGTTACTATCTTTATATAGAGATTAAAAAGACGCATTTTCTATTCAAAAAAATCTAATAGACATTAAAAAGTCATGGCCCTTTTTAGGGAGTATATCTTTTTGTAACTATGCTTCCTTATATCAAGCAGTATTTCTTTTGATAATACCAAAAGATCATTAATTATGTATCACATGATCCTCTTATTTTGTATTATTGGTATTTTCTCTTTCTTTTTCTCCATTGGGGCTCCTTGGACCCCAAGAAACTCTAATATTATGAAATTCCTATTTAAGGATACTTATTATCCTTCTAGATGCATCCATATCCATTATTTCTCATTATCCTTTTTATTTCTTGATTAAAATATCTCTTTTTGAGGATTTCTCTTTATCTCTCTTTTTATTTTTCTTATTGGAATTCCTTCTAATATTAGAAACCTCATGGATACGAAAATCCACCAAGGATAACTCAATTATGCCTCTTTCCACTTATTTTCCACGTTTTATCATTGTTTTCAATTTCTTTCTTAATAAAGAAATATTTAATTGATCTTTTCTTTTCTTGTTGCATTATCTTTGCAACTTTGGACTCCTTGGAACCCAAGGAACCCAAGAGGCACGAAATCCACCTTTGGATTATATTCTTTTGCCTTCTAGAGGTTTCTACATCTTTCTTTTCTCCATCTCTGATTAATAATCGAGTTTCTTTTGTCTTATCCTTGTTATTGGGCCCAATAGCCAATAAAGAAACAAAAAAAACAAACAAGGCTATTGTAAACGAAATCCATTTATTCAAAACAAATTATATCATTATTTGTTCAAATATCTTTAATAGGAGAAATTACATTTGTCACTAAAAGAACCCAAAAATTGGGGTTGTAACAAAGACCTTTTGGGCTGTCAGGTTGATTAGAGTTCAAATTGGCTAAGTTCTACCCTTGAAGCGACCGATTAAATGTGATTGAACCGAACGACTCACCTCATACTCACTAGACATCCATCTGGGTGAGTGAGACAGGCGTCTTGCTTGTGTAAAACAGCTCGGTTGGGCCGAACAAATATTTTGGATGTTTCTCAAATAGTTTTGATTGCACATTACTTGTAGTGCAAGGAACTTATATGTTATATTAATTGGAATCGAAATTTCCAAATTCGTATGCGATTGGGAAACTGCCAGACGATCGTCTCAGGTGACCAGACGACTGTATGGGTCACCAAACGACCATTTCAGCTGTTGAGATAGGAGTCTCGCTCGAGTGAAATAGCTCGGTTGGGCCGAACAAATATTTTGGATGTTTCCTGAATAGTTTTGATTGCACATTACTTGTGATGCAAGAAATTAATATGTTATATTAATTGAAATCAAAGTTGCCAAATTTGTATGTGATTGGGAAACTGCCAGATGACCATATCAAGTGACTAGACGACCGTCTGGGTCACCAAATGGCCGTTTCAGCTGTCGCATGTTGTGAAAATTCAAGATCTTCCGGTCCCTTCCATTCCTGCACAATCCCATACAGAATGGGAACTCTGACGTTGGCCTCTATTATAAATAGAGGGGTACCAGGGGCTTCCCAGAATACAACACAAACAACTGAGAATCAGTTCATCTGACAACTATTGTCCTATTTAGTCATGGTAACCAAGATAGCCCATGCAAGTCCTACTCCACTAAGGAGGGATATCCATAGGAGAGAACAACTGATCGTTGTTGTTGCAGGAGAGAAAGTTGGTGACTGGTACACCAACGAGAGGGACAACTCCTTATTATTTGTTCTAGTTGAATGACATGTATTTTAATTGGTCCGTGTGGACTACTCTAGAGGTAGGAGTCCTTTGGCTGATACTTGGAGAGAAAAGTCAGCCTATAATCTGGGGCTAGACCACATGAGCAATGTAGAAGTTGTTCATGTTTGTTGTTTGTGCTAAAAACCAGGAGTTGCACAACCACCGTCCAAGATCAACTGGAAACAATTGCATTGAAGTGAGTTGTTGTCGCTAGACTTTCTCCAAGACCATGTATAACTCGTTAAACCATCCTTCCTATTTCGTGGTAGTTGACGTGATCTTGCTGTTATTGGAATACATATAGATAAATTTTTTATTTCCGCTACTATACTCTGTGCCCGTATTTCCCAATAGTGGTATCAGAGTTAGGTTAGTTTATATATATATATATATATATATATATATATATATATATATATATATATATATATATGCAATTTATATGTTTAGTGTGGTTATGGCCAATACCCAATATATGTGTGTGGTTTAATGGTTTGGTTCCTATTTATCTTGGTCTGCATATCAAACCTTTACCTCCCTCTTCCTAATGTAAAGTTAATGCTTTCCTACCTTTTCTCCCCTCGAATGCAACTTGAGGTTTCTCTTATTCAATGTAATAAAGTAGTAATATGATAGTTTATTTTCTTGCAAGGACATTGAAGACGTTCATCACTGAGTGAGATGACCAGTTTGTGAGATGAGCCAAACGTCTGGAGGACCATGGAGGACATAACGATGGATCCAGACAATCTCTGGGTGGGTCAAACCGACCATTTGGAAGGATTCCAAACATGGGTTGGACAGGAGGCCAGACGACCATCTCAATGGACTCAATTGACCGTTTGGAAGGAGTCCAAACATTGGTTGGACCAGATGACCAACCAACTGGCTAAGAGGTGAGATGACTGATTCAAGGGTTGAACCGATCTACCCAGATTGGCAAGTACAGATCTACACCAACAGTAGGTTCATGCATGTGATGTGATGAATGATCTAGGTGGTAGTAATTCCTTGTGTCTCCAAGGAATTACAATTAAACATGGCCATAACCATCACTTTTTGTTTTATATTGCATGTTTACATTGTGGGATATACCATGTATATGATATGTAGTATATATGTGGTGATTGGATACAATATTTGTATATATATATATGTATGTATGTATAAATCCCTCAAGCATACATATTAAGTCTAAGATGCCTTCCAATAGATATACACATGAAAAATTTATTTGACTAAGCGTAAGTTACGCCTTCACGGGGTGCATTATTATCGTATTGGCTATTGGGTCAGGCTTATCTGATGATTCTCAGAGCATCTGGGCCCAGAGGCATGCAGATAATTATGGCAAGAAGTTTCACATATTATCTATCAAGAATTGCATATGATGCAATTGGCAAAAGTTGCCTACCCTAGTAATTAATTGTGTTTGCGGTGTTGGTCGGGCCGTATTTGAATTATCCTTGATCTTTCTCATCAGAAAATTGATTCGCTGCAATTTTCCGAATTGATGCTTGAGGGTTATCAATTTGTTCAAAATAGTGAGAACAATAATGAATTGCCTAATTATTATCATATACATTTAATCTAATCAAATCAAATCAAAATGAGTTTTTGACAAAATTGCAAATTCTTTTGTAGAATCAAATGGCAAACAACAATCACTTTTCTCTGTGATCGGCCCTTGAGAAGGACAAATAAATTGGGAACAACTTCCATGACTGGTTGAAGATGTTGATAATTGTTCTCACATAAGAGTGACAACTCTATGTCCTGGATACACCAAAACCAGAGGAACCACCTCAAAATGCACCAAAGGCTGACAAGGATGCTTACAAGAAGCATATTGAAAACACCATGGATGACAAATGTCTGATGCTATGCTCCATTAACTATGACTTGTAGATGCGACTTGAGAATGTTGATGTGATTGAGATGGTCACACATCTCAAGAACATGTTCTGAGACCATCCAAGATAGGAGAGATATGATGTCTCCAAGGCACTATTCAAATGTAACATGGTAGAAGGAGACCCAGTAGGTCCTCATGTACTCAAGCTTATTGGATATGTGTAGAACCTTGTTACACCGGGATTCCCCTTGGGTCAAGAGTTGGTCATTGATGTGATTCTATAGTCTGTGCTAGAGTCATATAGTTAGTTTTTCATGAACTACAATATGAACGACTTTGACAAGCCATTGAAAGAGTTGTTGGGCATGTTGAGAACAGCTGAGACACAAATGAAGATGGAAAAAACCAAGTATGTGATGATGATCAACAAGACAAAGGGGAAGTCTAAAGGTAAATGCAAAGCTAAGAAGAGTTATAAAGGTATCCAGAAGCCCAAGTCTTCAGATCTCAAGGTTAAGGGAGGTGTGAAGAAAATAAGAGGCGATTGTCACCATTTTTACCAGCTTGGACATTGAAGAAGAAATTTCCCACTCTAGTTATAGGAATTAAAGAAGAAGAAGGATGGTACTGAGGCCTCAACTTTAGGTATAAATGTTATAAGATAAATTTTGATTACTTCTTCAATTTGATATATGATACCAAACAAATATCTGACATACTGATGTGTAGGATCTGACAAGAAGTAAAGTCCTTCATGGAAAGACAATGATGGACAAGGTGGAGCAAGAGTTGTGAAAGTTTTGGTCTACATTTAAATTTATCTTAGCCCAATAGGCATGTAATAGAGTTAGTAGAATTTCTTTTTCATTATGCCATAAGAAACAATTTACTTTAGAGCATCTTGTATGACATGGATTATTGTTTCTATTTTGAAAGATATGATCTTGCATGCAATGCCCAAACATCTAATAATCTTTGTACGAATAATTTTTGAGTTGAATGTTTATAATGTTAATACCAAAGGATTATAATTGATAAATCAAGATTATCATTAGCAAAAATCACCTTAGATGAGTATATAAGAAATGCATATCTAGAATACATATTGATGTTAATCTTAATTCCCTTGTTTGTTAAACCTAAGGAAATATGTGATTCATGCTTGTACATGATGTGACATGTCATCTTTCACTAGATGTAGTGGTAGGATAAGTTTTCCACTAGACCTCATACATATGATGCATGAAGATCTTAAGGAATAAATGCTACAGATAATTATTTATACTTGTTTCATTTACTAGTAATATGATGATATGTTCTCAGTAAAGAAGAAACACAAATTTCCTGAAGTGCTCAAGGAGATTTTAAATGAAGTATGACTTTGATGAGATCAAACATTGAAATACTTTACACTGATACCTTGAGAACCTTCAAAGAAAGGACTGTGATAATGTATCACAATTCAAATTTATTTGAGCATGATGATGTGTTAGAATGAAGGAATTATACCATGATGAGTCATGACATGATTATCAATTAATCTAGTCTTCTTTCCTCATAAATATATAATCACTAAATGATGTATAGTTTGAATGGTTTATAAGACATCATATATGATATGATTTGGGAATGTCCCAATATGTCTAAGGAATTGAAACCTACATTGAGAAATTAGTTTCTTGAAGAAGGTTTATCCATAAACCATAATTGTTGAATATTACTATTAATCCCAATTCAATAAAAAAGTGTTTTGATCATAGGATAACTGAGTTCCTAAAGAATCAATGGGAGTAAAAGTGAAACAAGAAATGTTTGATATCAACAAAGGGGTACGATGAGAACTGTTGGAATCACAGGCTGTTGTGGAATCTCAAGTTCGTCATGAAACACAAAGAAAAATAGTTTTAGTAGAACATGTCTGAGATTGAAGAATTGTGAATCCAAAAACTCACATGGTTTGGTCATGATAGGATGAGCCAACTAAATAACTAGAAGTTATTGAGAACCATATTCGGAATAAAGGCTCAAGGCCATTATGGGATCCATGTAAACTAACAAGGTATAACCTTGATAGTACCACCTGTGGGATAAAACCCAAAAGGTGATGGGGTCTTGTGGAAAATACCTACATGGACAACATAAAACGACAGATTAGTGGAATAGGTTTTCAAATCAGTTCAAGTTGTTGAACATGATAGAAATTCCTTTACCAATTGTTATGCTTGTTGTTGTAGTTAGAATAAATTGTGAGATTTGGCATATGAAGATGGAAAATGAATTCCTTAAAAGGAATACATCAGAGGATGTGTAGGTGATACAACCTAAAAGGTTTCATGACTTCAAGGAATGTAAATAAAGTTTATGAACTACAAGGTTCCATCTGGGATTGAAACAAGCATCTCAGAGATGGGATCTTTTGACTTGACAAGATAGTCAAAGAGTTTGACTTGAATCAAGATAAAAGATAAATATGTGATTACAAAAGATTTAGTGGGATCATATATAAGTATTGCACATATGATAAGGAATAGCATCTCAATATTGTGAATATTGAGACATGGAATGAAAAATACCTTCAGCAATGAAGGACAAAATGAAACATGTTATAAGATCAGGATCAAGACTTATGGGATAGTTCCTAAATGTTTCACAATGTAAGGTTGAATACATACAATAACAACGTGTTGAAAGAGTTCAACACAGAAATGATTCAATGAGAGAGATCCAAATTAGTTTCTCATGAACCTTATCTTCCAATTCTTGTGAAGAATGGAATGAGATGATAGATTGTACCAATGGATATATCTTGAATGCTATATATGTACTTGTCCCATATAATCTTGTATGTACCAGACATGAAAAGAGGATATTAAAAATCTAATAACGGTTATTGGAATGTCATCCATGAGTACTTGTGAAGTACTTAAGGATATATTGCTAGTCAATAGGGATAGCAATAAAAGGAAGAGTTGAGTGTAAAGGGTTACATCGATGAAAGCTTCCATAATGATAAAATGATCAAAAATTAAAATATATTTGATTTAAAAGAGTAATGTTGTTAATTGGAAGGGTCCCAAACTAATAGCCATTAATTCCATTCTACAATAAAAATTGAGTATACTTGTGTTGTTAACACATAGTGATACTATATGGATCTAAAGGTTCATGTGATGAACTTATAGATGTTCCAACCATTGATGGCTTAGTAGAAGTACTTTGGCAAGAATGGAGCTATATGATAGGCGAGGAATATCGGATACCATGTTACGATGGTTTCATCTCAGAGCGAAGAGACCAGAAACGTGCAATATATCGACTAATAGCAAAATGTTGCTAACTCGTTGAGATAAGCACTTGTGTAGTAGAAGCATGTTGGACATGTTTGGATCACTAAGAATGAGATTCATGGGTGTGGCTCTAAGTGCAAGTGGGAGTCTATTAGTAAGGTATGTCTGTAGAGACAATCATGTGATGATTGATATGGAATATACCATAAATGATTTGATTAATACTTATAAAGGAAAGCTTCCAATTCATTATGTTTCACTTAGTTATAAGATAATGAGGAAACATTATGAATGTCTAAAGAATGACATTACTCAATGACGTATGTCTTCAACTATTAGCCTTGGAGGATGAGATCAAGAGAATGTTAAGATTGTGTACATTCTTGTTATTTCCCTAGTCAGTTGTTATTGTGGAAGGTAGATAGACACTAGTAACACACAAGACTAGAATATGGATTGGTTGATGACATAATCTCATAAATCATGATATGGCAATATCAAACCAAGCACATGGATACATATTAGGGCACAATGTATCGGATAGAACCACCTTGAGAGTAACACATGGAAACTATCATATGGTAAGTCAGATTCAGCTCTCAAAGTGAAGGTGGTGATTGTGATTCTTAGACCTAAAATCACTGCACTTGTCACATGTCGTTGGGTATGCTTTGACATCATCAAATGTAGTCTTGAAACATGGGTTATTATAACGGTGATGATTGGGTGACTTTGACACATGGGGATAGGATGTGGGTAATAGATACAGGATTGGTCCCTCCTACTGGAGTATGATATCCTAGCCACTTGATAAGCGAGATTGAGAAACACATGCGCATACACATGTGAATCAATATATGATATTGAGGTACATTATCTCAGACAGACTTCTCTTGGTTCAATAAACATGAGATGAATGTTGAGAGGATGACGAGTCCATGCCTCGAGTTCACTTTGGATATTAGAGACAAAGAAATTATACAATCACTACAACACCTTACACAGATTGTAGGTTGAACTTGCTCTCTGACTTTCCATTCACTTGGGTAGAAATGGCACCTCTCTTTTCTTGTGATGACATAAGATAGTTATGGACATTCACTTCCAATGTGATATGGGACCTATAGGATCACAACAAAGGAACTCATATAGAAGAGGAGTTTATCTTAAATGATGATTGGATTGATTACTAAAGTGTTTAGGTAATCAATTCACATAGCAGATCGATAGATTGGATGACTGAACTGCCAAATGACCATCTCAAGTGTTGAGACAGACGTTTGGGCAGCCAGACAAGCCTCTTAAGTGTTGAGATGGCCGTTTAGGTTGTCAGGATGATCAGAGTTTGAATTGTCTAAGTTCTATCCTTGAATCGGCCAGTTCAATGTGATTGAACTAACCAGATCACCTCAGACTCACCAGATGGTCATCTGGGTGAGTGAGACAGGTGTCTCTCTTGTGTGAGATGGCTATGTTGGGCCAAACAAATATTCTGGATGTTTCCCATATTAGTTTCAATGACACATTACTTGTGGTGCAAGGAATTAATATGTAATATTAATTGGAATCAAAATTGCCAAATTCCTGCGCGATTGGGAAACATCCACGACCATTTGATAGTGTGAGATGACCGTCTCAGGTGATTAGATGACTGTTTGGGTCACTAGACGGTCGTTTTGTCTATCACAGGTTGGACAAATTCAAGATCTTCCAAGCCCTTCCACTCCCACACAATCACGTACAGACTAGGAACCCTGACCCTGGCCTCTACTATAAATAGAGGGGTATTGGGGGGGCTTCCCAGAATATAATACAAACAACTAAGAATTAGTTCCTTGAACAATGTTTGTCCTCTCTGGTTGTGGCAACCGAGAGAGATCAGACAAGTCCTACCCCACTAGGGAGGGATAGTCACGGGAAAGAACAACTGATCATTGTCGTGGGAAAGCAAGGTGGTGACTAGTACACCAACGGGAGGGACAACTCCTTCTTGTCTATTCTAGTTGAATGACAATAGTTCTAGTTGGTCTTTGTGGACTACTCTAGAGGCAAGAGTCCTCTGGCTGCTGCTCAGAGAGAAAAGTCAGCCAGTAGTCCATGGCTAGACCACAAAAGCGCTGCAGAAGCTGTTCATGTTCGTTGTTCGTGGTGAAGACTAGGAGCTGCGCAACCACTATCCAAGAGCAATTGGAAACAATTGCATTGAAGTGAGTTGTTTTTGTTGGACTTGATCTTGTGAGTTGTTTTTGTTGGAATTTCTCTAGGGCCATGTATAACTTGTTAGCCATCCTTCCTATTTCATAGTAGTTGACATGATCTTGCTGTTATGGGAATACATATAGATTAAATTTTTATTTCTGCTACTACACTCTATGCTCGTATTTCCCAACAAAATGCAATTATAAAATACAAGTGATGGTTATGGTCACACTAATAAAATTCTTTATACCCATAAAGAATTGCAACCTTCTAAGGTCCACATCATATGTAGCAACTTATATTGTAGAAAATCTCTGTTGGAACCATCCTGTCCGTCGATTCAATTCTTGAGTATTTGCCTCCAGGTCATTCAATTGGTATCTTGGATCAATTTACGGGCCTTCGGTTCAAGCGGTGTCTAGACCCCTCCAGTTGATTGGTTGGACCACCAATCAACTGACCGACTCATTGTATGACCTCCTCGGTCCTCCAATCAATCGATCAGTTCAACTTCTGAGTTGATCAATTTGTCTGCTGCTAAATGTCTTCTTTTGCCAAAACATGAAATAAAACTATCATATTCCTACTTAACTTATTATATTATAAAAGTGAAACCTCAAGTTACATTTGAGGGAAGTATAACAAGGAAAGCGTTGAATTACATATGAAAAAGAGAAAGATGCTTAGTATGCAAACCAAATTTAAAAAGGAAGGAATAAAACCATTCAACATGCACACAAAACCAGGGGTTATTGCCTATAACCACACTTACATCCACCATCTAATTAATTTTAGGGTGACACATATAAATTATATATATATATATTGATTGATTGTATGTGGTATTTAACCGGATATGAAAATTAATCATTTAAATATTCACATCACATGTAATAAATAAATGATAAAACTAAATCTGATCAAATCAATTTAAATTCCAAAACATAGTAAATTTGTGTGGCTCTGATACCACTATAGGGAAATATCATGACAAAATATGGTAGTGGAAACACAAATTTTCTTTCCATATTCCCCTTGACGAATGGATTACTTCAACTTACTATGGATTGGTAATGAAGATTGCAAGGCATACACCTAGTCCTGGAGAAAGTCCAACGATTATCCTTACAGTGGTGTGCTTCTTTCGTAAGCATCACTTGTACGGCTATCGACGACGACCTCCTAGTGTATCACCATGGTTGACGATTGATGATGTCCTCCTAGAGGGTGGCAACAACCTCCATGCCTCTACGTAGTCCACATAGACCATCGAGAACTCATGTTGTTCTTTTAGAACTGACAGGAAGGACAACTCCCTTCAATGTCAATGTGCTAGCACTGACTTGTTCTTCCTTTGTTGTCTCTCCCTTTACGGGTAAGACTTGCTCTGGGCTCTCATGTTATCACAACGATGAAAGAACAACGCTTGTTGTGTCTACTAAAAGCCTTGACTACCCCCTCTTTATATAGGAGGGCTAGGTCCAGGGTTTTCAGATCAAGGGTCAAAGAGACATATTTTCATTGATTTATGGCTATTGCAAGTCATGAGTCAGTCAAATCAGATCCCAAGTTGGTGAAATTGGATGCTTTCCTATTCACAAACACATTGGTGATCGATGCACATCATGACGCCAACATCAATCATTGATCCAATCTTATTGATCATTGAACCGTGCGATTCGCATACTGAAATGATCATTTCAACAATCAATTCACTTTTTGAAATGGTTGTTCTAAGTTATTCAAATTGACTCGACACTTGAATCAGTGGACACAAAATTTGATTCGATTGACTCACAGTCCTGGTTAGGAAAATTTCAACCAATGTTGTTTAAATTGAATACCTAAACACTTTAGTAATCAAGTTTACTTATTCATGAGTAAACCCGTATTCCAGGTGTATCCTATGTGTGTGACCCTATAGGTCCCAAGTTACTTTGGCAATGAATGTCTATAACTAATTTGTGACATCCACAAGAAATGAGTGGTATCTAGAAACACATCATTGTTACCTAAGTAATTGGATAGTTGGAGAATAACTTCAATCTACAATTCATGATTAGTGGTACTGTGATCATATAGTTCTTTTGTCTCCGATAACTAGATTGAACTTGAGGCATGGAATCATCATCCTCTCAATACTCAATCCATGTTCATTGAACTAGAGCAGACTATCTGAGATGCATGTGAGTTCACATATCATATGTTGTTTCACATGAGTATGGACATACATTTACCAATATTGCTTATCAAATGGCCATGATATCAACCTAGTAGGAGGGGAAAATCCCATATACATAACTTACAATCATTCCCCATGTGTCACAATGTATCTGAGCATCACCTTTATGGTAACCCTTATTCAAGGTCACGTTGGATGGTGTCAAAATACATTGAACAACATGTGATGAGTGTAGTGACTTCAAGTCTAAGAACAACAATCACCACTATTACTATGAGAGATGATTTTGACTACCATTTAATGGTCTCCATGTATCACTCTAAAGGTGGGTCTGTCCGATACACTATTCTCTAACAAGTGCCTATTTGTTTGGTTTGATATCACATATCACAACTAATGGGATTTTGTCATCAACCAACACACACTCTAGTCCTATGTGTTTATTTATGTCTCCACAATAGCATCCAACTAGGGACATAATAAGAATGTATGTACTCTTACTATACACATGATCTCACTGTTCAGGTCCTCAACCTACAGACATTTGTCATTGAGTAACATCATCCTTTGGACATCTATCATGCTATACTATTATCTCATAATTGAACAAACATATATGATGATTGCCTTTATTATTAATCAAATCATTTACAATATATGACATTATAATCATCATACGATTGGCTATCTGGGCATACATACCAACACATATAGGGTTTATATATTCAAGTATGGTTAGGGTTACATTAGAATTTCTCATTATATGAACATTAATGTTTGTTAGGGTACAAACACATTTAATAGAGTTTAAATGAAATCTTGTTTGGCCATTTGACTGAAGTGTATATGAATGTGTATCAGTTCACCGCCATGGATAAAAAATTAAAATTAGGTCATTTGACTACCCATTTAATAAAGTAGAGTATGGATGAGATAACACTCAATTGTACTATAAGTTCCACCAAGAGACATCTAGAAGAAAAACTTCTTAGTAGATGTATCTTGACTCAAATAAGAGTTTAGTCGATGCCATCTCAGTCAAACTATAAGTTTGATGACATTTCTGCTGACCTAAATGTCATATAAAACAGAATTTAGGCTATGTACATGCAAGTAATAAAACATCTCAATGTATGGCTTCCTAGGGACCCAACTAAAATGTATGGTATGCTAATCAACACTAACATTTTACAAGATGAAAATTAAACATACATATGCAAGGTCTACAATGCTTTGGAAAAGGAAATATGTATAAATAATAAACATCATATGATATGAGTCCATTTGACCGACCAGAACAAAGAAATGAGTCCATTTGATATTTCTCTAACTCGTATATTCTTTATGAAAATCACATAGTTAGAAATAATGATAGGAAATATGTCATTCATCAAAAAGGTCTATGAAGTTCCCTTGGACCAAAAATATGCCCCTTTTCATGATGATAATTAGTTCTTTAGTAAAAGAAAATATCATCATAGAATTGGTAGTTTAATTGTAGAGTCATATTTTAACATCACTATTTTCTAAAACATATAATTCATTGAGCAGAAGTATAATCACATTGAGAATCACAAACATGATAATCATTAGATTAAAATAAAGTTTGATAAACCAACACATGATACATTGGATAGTTTCTTATATCTCAAACTCATAACATAAAACTCACACTCTATATTAAAACACATGTCTCAAGTTCCACAACATAAAACTTAAACTTTGAAATAAACTAAACTAGTACATAGTCTTGATACTAATTGAAAAACTAAAATAAACACCATATGATAGTTGGCACCCCACCAGGTCTAAACTCTTAGTCTGCCCTTGAGATGTAGGCTCCTTGGTTATGCTCCCTTATTCTTTCCTCTTGCGGACATCACGTCTCCAACTATGCATTCAAAATGGAAAACACGTTAGAGTAAGCGACATTGAGTATTGTTATAACAAAATAATAACTTGGCAGTAAATAAAAACATGAAAATAATTTAAATAATAAATCATGGATTCACATAATATGCTCTAAGTGATTGATTTGAATTTCCTCTACTCTTATGAACCAACTGTGCTCATAAGGCCCATAGGCTCAATTGATGTTCCACTTGAACTCATGATTAGCACCAGAGTGTCATTAATAATGCTCTACTTGAGCTCATGATTGCAAATACATGCCATTATGTTCCATTCAAACTCATAAGACCCAAGGTCTCAACATTGACATGATGATGAAAAAATAATACAATCCATTAAATGATTCATCATTAACTTGGAATAATTAATCTTTACTTGGATTTCACATGAACATGACATGGATTCTTGAAATAGAACTTGAAAGCATAAGAATCATATAATCACTTTTGGGGAACATTAATTCAAGAATGTCTGAAATTTGAATACATAGCTATGCACATAATTTAACTTGATCATCATGATACAATAATCTTAAAGTGATTGAAAACCATTATTTAATACTCAAAGTGCATGGACCCATTTACCTTTCTCTTAGAGAAGGTTCTAGTTTCTCTTCATTGGTCAAAGAAACTGTAATTATCTTGTTAAACTAGTTAACATTCCTTAATAATAATATTCACCTGAGTTTCTAGGGTTTCATGCTTATTGAATGAATTAGGGAAATTTAGAGTCAAAATAGACTTTTAAAAACATTATCATATTGTTCCTTATTCAAAAAAAATCCAATGAGTATTTATTTACATTTTTTTATATCAGACGAATATGTTATGAATTTTCAAAGCCTGACCAATAAAAAAACTCGAAAAAGCCACATATAACCTTTTATCTGTTAATTGGCTGCTTGGACCTGTCGACGTGGCCCAGTCATCAAAATCCACATGGCTTAGGCCCACCCTATCTGACACGCACTCGTGACAAACATACACACATCCAAAAAAACCCAAAGATCCTTTGAAACTTAAACCAACCGATTGAAATAAGATGGGTAAAAGAGGGAATCGATAGTTGGGATTGTTCTTCCCAAATCAACGAAGAATATGCATGAATCTAGAATGGAGACAGAGAGTTTTTCTCCCCTATTTTGTAAATAGAAGTTTTAGACACCTTCTCCATGGAACAATGAACCCAATGAGGTACACACATGGACTTTTGGTGGAGGAAAACTCTATAACCCACCATCACTGCAGCTGCCAAGGAGCAACAACTTGGAAAAGACGCTAGAGTCTCCTAGGTCCTCAACTTTAGCCACACCACAACCGATCGAAGGCTGAGGAAGAAAACCACAATGGAGAATTGAAGATAAGGAAAGCTGTGAAGTACCTTTACTCTAGACGAATTGAAGATGGGGAAAGCTTTGGTAGGGTTCGGTGCACCACAATGATGCATCAACGAGGTTCAAGGTGCTTTGTGCTCTCGCCTTAGGCCACCACTAGGGTATAGGGAGAGATGGAGGTCAAAGATAGGGTTGTAGGGAAAACGAGGGCAAAATTGGGTTGGAATTTGATTCCTTGATGTGTAATGATCATTTTTAGGGTCATATATATAGGTTCCAAGATTTGATAGGATATATTTACTTGCTAAGCAAGAAATGTGGGAAATGAGAGGGAGTTCTAGTCGACCTGGGGCACTAGGGCACGAAACCCTAGCATGTAAGGTATGAGAAGGTTTGGGAAGATGTGAGGATGGTGAAGGGGATATTTATTTGTGCTGAGGAAACATAGGGAGAGAGATCAGGAAAGAGGAATATCCTAGTCACTATGCCAGTCTAACTAGGACTCAGATGGGTGGGAGTGATGATCTATGAGCTGCCAGATAGGTCCGTAAGTCACGAGATATAACTAGGGCCGTCATATGTGATTTGTGAGAAAATATGGTGCATGACACATCAAATAATTCAGGTTATAGGTTAGGTTTGTTAATTGACCATATTTTTTTATTTAAATCCATTACTAACTATACATAGACTTCCCTAGATCAATTAGATGATCAAATAAAGTCCAATAAGTACCAAATTTGAACCACACACCATATAGAGGATCTAGAACCTTCCTATCATATTAGGTTTTAGTTATATTTTCTTCATAAACCATGTATAAGTTATTATCTTAATATTTCTGTATTAAAAGGTGAACTATACTGAATTATCACTCCTTAGTGAACTAGTTGAGTCCCATTCCATGGTTGACAATAATAATACACTCCGGGACTTAATCATTATTTGAAGGCATTATCAGGAGTTGCATTACATATTAAGGTAACAACATATTCCATAAACAAAATTTTATGAATTGTGGCTATTTCAATTAAGTTCATTGTTTAACTTATATCATAAAACTCTGTTAAGAACTCTAAATCATATGTGAAATTTTAGATGTTACACTTACTATGTCCTTGAGTAATATAATGTGCACAAAATATGGTTGATCATATGAATAAAATGTAAGTGATGTCTACCATATAAATAGGAAATATATTTCCACCTATGATGATGCACTTATATTTTCATTTTTATCAAAAAAATCTTAATAAAAATATGAAAAAAAAACTACTTCTTAATTCTAAGAACTAAAGTGAAGTGATATAAACTCAAATAAAATTAATGATGAAATGAATTTTTATCTAGTTTCCTTCTCCCTCCTAATCAAAGTAAAAGCATTAAGACCCCCTCGATGCGAGTTCCATCTTAGTAAAAACAATATGAACTATAGGTATAACAAATTCAATTTAGAGATATCAAAGATTTTACCAATGTTCATAGATGGTGTGCTGAAAGCTGGAAAAAAATTGTACATAAAAAGTAGCTAATAATTGAAAGATGATAATGCTACAAAGAATAGTTTAAAATATCAAAATGGACAAAAATATGCCTTTATATAAATCAATGCCAAAAATACATAAAATCAAGGCTGATTACATGATATTTTGTTTAGAAATTGAGCTAGTTCAAGAGACAACGTGTTCAAAAGTAAAGGATAAAAATAGCACAGCAACACAAAATATTTGAAGTATCCTCAAAATGTTTGTAACAAGGCATCCACATACAGATTGGACACCCATAATTTTTTAAACTTTTTTATTATAAATAATGAAATGATCCCAATTGAATAACTCCATAGTGTGGAGTATGAGGAAAATAAGATGGATGCCAATTAGTTGATTCTATTAGATTAAAATTTGGTCCTATATATAGGAGAGGTGACTAATAAAAGGAAACAAACTCAAACCTAATGAGACAATACAATAAGGTCCATATTACAAATCAAAATAATACCTATAATGCTATCCCTCAAGCTGAGTATGAGTGAACCACAAGTTCAACTTTCCAATACATGAAATGTAAAAGTATCAATAGCCCACAAAATAAATTGATCTCCCAAGAAAAGAAATGATCTCCCATTTAATCTTGTAAAACAACATTTGAAGCGCTCTAACACCCCCTGAATAATATAATACATGGTGGTTAGCAAGCACATACCCCCCTAATAAAGATAGCACCAAGGTAAATACATTATCTGCATACATAATTCCCAATGAAATTGACGATTGCCAAAACCACATGAGCAATCATGTAAACATCATAAACTTTAGAGAACACCCAAAGTAGATAATTGTGTAAGATACTTTTAGATTTCAACTAAGTGTCATTATTGTTGAGCTAGTTATGCATAAGAAGAACCAAAATTAGAGTGATGCACTGATACAAGAGCACTAATACATGAATATTGCGCTATAGCATATGCAAAACATGTTTGACACACACTAATATATGAAATATTCATTATTGTAGGCATCAAAAGAGCGCATATTAATATACAAAATTGAACAACATTGACAAATCAATGTTCTTCTATTTACCTCTATATTTTTGCCTCACACCAACCATGATGAAGAAAAAAGTGGTTGTGGGTGGATGGATTATAATAAGGGTATGCTCGATAAATTCATTGCATTTCTACTGACAATGGTATAACTCTTGGTGGCTTGGTGATGGCTCCATGCAGCTATTATATATAGTCAAGACAAAATATAATTCCCATTGATAAAAAATATCACTACTATAATGAAACACTTTAGAAAAAATATGAGAAAAAAACACTACTAGAATTTAGGCAAGACAAGAAAGATAAGAGAAATGGAAGCACGATCAAAATTTAAAATTCAAGAGAATATAAGCATTATGATATGTAACATGGACACCTCTAATTGAAATAAAAACACAAATCATATGGGTTAGGGGAACCTCATGAAAAGGAAGAGAAAAATAGTATGGTGCCTCTTCTCTCTTTTTAGTGCTTAATATACTAGACAAATCAATCTGATTTCTATTTTGTGTTGTTGTAGAAGTACATGAAAATAGAAGGCAGTCACATAGACTGGACCATTGTTGTTGTTGGTCACCTACCGTCATTTATATAATTAATAATGAGAATCAATGTGCTATATGACCCAATTAGACATATTTTAGTAGAAAAAAAATAGATCATTGCACAACCTGAGAAGACAGAATTGTCCGGCCCTTAGGACGACAAATATAGGAGCGGGGAGGAGCCTCAGTGGTATTGTCTAGGTCAAAAACTAGACCTAATTAAGGATTCAATTAACATTAGACACAATGTAAATTTGGGGATAGGCACAAAGATTGAGGAATATAACGTATGTGTATGTAAGGCTATCGATAGTAGCACAGAGAAATGTTGGCTAATCATAGTTGGGTTAGTGCCAACAGTGAGATCGTAGTACTCATGCCTGTTGACCTAGAGGTTATACATTGTCCATATTTTGATAATGACTTAACCATTCTATTCATCATCTAATATATGTATTCAAGATTAATTTCAGGTGTTAGGTACATGAAAAAGATCAAATTACACAAGCCC
The DNA here is from genome assembly GCA_963693085.1 of Alisma plantago-aquatica. Taxonomy (NCBI): domain Eukaryota; kingdom Viridiplantae; phylum Streptophyta; class Magnoliopsida; order Alismatales; family Alismataceae; genus Alisma; species Alisma plantago-aquatica. The sequence goes on along the minus strand of OY856410.1, from coordinate 1,512,031,487 downwards.
TAGTTTGCTAAAGTTCAAGACAAAAACAATTCAAGTGTACAAATTAGGAAATCCATGTAAATGACCTTAGAAGAATTTTGTAATCACTTGTATTGATGATATGACTCGTAACTGAGATGAGAACATTATGTGGGACACTTAGAACCAAGTTTTAATCACCTTTTATGCACTTTAGAGAATTGATCAATGACAGCTAATCGGTCGAGTTACAATCTCGACCAATCCACTGGATCAATTCTATGAAGAGTGCATCGGTTGAGTTGCGCACTCACAGAACTCGACTGTTATGACCACATCTGAGCTTAATTGGTAAACTAGGGTTTACCTGGATCATTATATGTTTAATTGGATTGATCATTGCTTAAATCTAATTAATGATGATATCTCAATTATGTTATGTTAAACCTAATGAGAACCCCAAGCATGCTATCTCTCTATATAATTAGAGTTTGAGATATAGAAACCCTAGTCGGCTGAAATTAGGGTTTTCACAAAATAAGCTCATTTGGGAAGGAATGACAGAGTTCGGCATAGAAAAATAGAAATGGTATTTGGAGGCTTGTATAGCACGGTCATGGTGGGTAGCACGGCCGTGCTAGGTCATTGGTGGCACGGGCATGCAAGGCCACATGGCCATTTTGAAAGAATTAAACTATTTACCAACTTTTATACTCAAATATTCTGAAAGCAATGCATGACGGTGTGGTAGGTAGCATGTCCGTTCTGGGCCCATCTTGCACGGCCGTGGCAGATAGCACGGCCGTTCTGAGGCATTTTTGCTTCAACTGACATTTCTGCAGATTTTTGGATAGTAGTGCACTGTTCTATTTTTATTTATTTATTGGTAACTCCAAATGATCTCAAAGTTTAACTGAAGATTTATAAGTCAGTTATACACCATATGATAAATTATCATAATTTTTGGAGAAGTTTTGATCTCTGAAATAAACGAATTACATTAAATTTTTTATAACAGAAAATTCAGCTAAAATAAGAGAAAGTTGAGTGAGGGGTCAATGTGCAATTGACCCAAGCAGCTCAATTTCTGTATATGGTCGACCACACACACTAGAAGCTCTCATAATTCACAATTCATTCCAGAGAATTGAGCTCCTAGAGAGAGAGGAAGAGTTAGGATTTGAGAGGAGAAAGTAGTGGAATTGCTGAATTAGGGTTTTGCGGTCTGAGGAATGGTGAAATCAAGTAAGTTTACCTTCTTTGCATAGCCTTTCATGGTGAATCTTCTCTCACATGTCAAGATTCCATCTCTTCCCGATTTGATCTGAAATGGTATCAAAATTTCCCCTTTTCTCACTCTTTCTTCATAATTCCTCATTTTTAGGGTTTCTGAGTTGAAAGGAAGAAGAATTGGGTGAATTGCTAGGGATTTGATATGACTTTGAGATTTTCAGGGATGAGCTTCGTTTTTAAGGTGTTTTAACACCTTAGGGTGAGTGGGAACTTACTTTAAATAGTATATTTCATGAAATTTGGTTAATTCATCCATAATCTTCAATTTGCTCAGTATGCGACAATCAAACCCTAAATTTTCCTTTTGATCTACTTTTTGTAAAATGATATGAAATAGATTCTTCTTCTATTTTGATGAATTTCAGATGATAAAATCATATATGAAATGGATACAATCCCTCTTAATGAGAAATCCTTAAGTGTTTACAGAGGTTACAAGAGTAACCTAAAAGTTAGGATTTTTGGCTATGATTGAAATTGCTGTAAAATTAAATAGAGAAATTTGTATATCTGAATCTTATTGATTATGATTGATTGTTATCTGAATGCATAGTACATACATGTCAGATACTAACTTGGATTTCGTGTGATGTGAACAATGTTTTCTTGATATCTCATTATATAGGGTTGAAACCCTAGATGTGTGAAAAGTTGGAAATTTGTGAATAGATATATATTATGAAATTCATTTGAAGTGTTTATCTTGACATAATAGACTTTAATTATTCAATCTTATTCTTGATGCATGATATCTTAGTGAATGGCGTGAAAACCTAAATTCAGCTCAGTTCTAAGGTTTCATACATATATTGATTGTATATGATTTGTTGAAAGCAGTCTTTATTCAGTGAATGTTTACATCGTATGAAATCCTAATGAGAGACATGTGATAAGTGAATGAGGAAAATGAAACCCTAAGGATAGGGTGTTGCCATGTGATAAGTGAATGAGTTAAATGAAACCCTAAGGATAGGGTGTTCAATGAATCAAGTGTTGTGATATCAAAGTTCTCAGAATGAGATGTGTTGATGCTTAACAGTTCAGTTGCAAGATTTTAGTGTATTAAGTGCCATGTTGACATGTATTCTATTTATTTAAAATTTTAGTCTGCCCACATGCATAATATGATGATTACTCAAAATATTATAGTGTTTTGAATATACTGCTCTGCCAAGTTTATATATGTGAAATGTTTGAATGAAAATACTTGTTTAGTAGACATGATATATGTTTGAATACATGAGAAATGCTATATGTGCATGAGTATGGAGATACCTTAAGAAAAGGGTAAAAATATGTTAAGCCTTCAGTTCAGTATTATCAGTGAATTCAGTTCAGTAGTCTGAGTAGTAAGTAAGATACAGAGTTAAAGAAATCAGTCTAAGAGAAAGATATAATCAAGTCATAATAGACTTAGGAGCCCTAAACACTGTAGAATCCCTATGTGAGGTATATGCCTTAGGGCTGAAACGACCTACCCTGGCGGTGTGTCCAGTATATGGGGGTCGGAACGCACCCACAGAGCGTGCAGGGAGACGAAACCCTTGAGGAAGTCTACTAAGAGAAAATAGGTTACCCAACATGAACCAGACGTCACAGTGGTAACCCAGAGGCCCACAGAGAGTCTTAGACCCTCCGCCTGTGTACTCAGCTTAGAGGAGGAGTCCAGTTTAGGCTAGAGAGCCAGTTTTCCTACAGCTGACCAGGACAACAGTCAGACTTAGCATTTCCCGGGTGTGTCAGCTAAGTCTTGTACGGTGTGGCCGCAGTGCACGGTGAGTCTCATATGTAGAGTATACTGCATATGATCATGGCATAAGCTAACATATGATCATGTAGGTTCAAAGAATTTCTTATAAGTAAAAAGAGTTAAGAATGATTTGAATACAATTTCATAGTAGTTGTTCTTTAAATGCAATATTTACATTCTCTATTATTTTAATTGTATTGTTTTAGATCTGCTTAGTGTAGTAATTACTGTTGTTATAATTGATATCATTTGCTCAAAGGTATAACTATAATTATATTCGTGCTTTAGACTGTTTCTTTGAAGTTCTCATTCATTGAGCGAGTAGGCTCACCCCTCTACTCAAAATTTTTTTAGGGAAACCACATGAACTTGAAGAAGGTCAAAGCATCAGAGTAGATCTACCACATGAGTTAAGTATGAGTTTAGTTAAGTTCAGTCAGTCCCTATCACTCTAGGTCCTTGTATAGATGTGAGAGAGTTATAAATAATATTTGTATCTTTGTTTCTTGATAAGAGAGAATGTATATGATTACCATGTTGTATGTACATAGAAGTGTGTGAAACATAATGAATATATGAATGTGTATCATTAATGTTGAGATCATATTAGAGTAATAAAAGTTTAATTCTCTTGTAAAGTTTGTTTATGTGATTGAATGCGAGAAAACAAAGAGTTTGAAATAAAAAGAAAAAGTTGGGAGTGAACTTTGTATTAAGTGAAATCCTCATAGTCATGCCCTAATCTCATGATTAGTGGAAATCATGGGATGTGGGCATGACAACTTTGGTATAAGAGCTTAGGCTGAGTCATCAGGGACCATTAGGATAGAAAGTTAGAGTTATAAGTGTGGTATTAGGAGTTGATGTGTTAATAGCTCTGGGAAGTCTGGGTATTTGGATGCCCTGGCCTGATATCTGAATACTTAGATTGACCAGTATCAAGATACTCTGTCTATTCTTCTCTGGATGCCCTGGTTAGGTATGCAAAGGAAGAATGGGCTAGAGAGAGACCCTAGAAATCTTAGGGTTAAGAGACCAAAAAGTAATGAAGAAGTAGGAGATTAAACATAGAATGTGATACAAATCTTGCTTTATATTGCTTCTTTGATTGGAGATTAATAGAAATGCTCTTATATGTATAAATTTAGATTATTGGTTTGTAGAATAGATATGGTTCTTTATTATTGTTGTGTATCATGAAGTGATTTAGTTATTGTTATTATTATTTGTATCAAGTAGATCAGAAGTTATGTTTAAATGAGTTTGCCCTAAGTGGATATTCTTTCCACATGTTTGAGATTAATAGGAGTTGGTTAATCCTGAGTAGCTCTTGGCTTTAGGACTACAGGTTCGGCCTGGTCTGGCTGGCAAGATGCGTTACTGGGATCTAATGACTCCTATTAATAGTATAATAAGAATAGACTCTGGATAAATTAGACCCACATCATAGTGAGAATGTACATACACTAAGATGCTGAAACATATGGGAACGATTAGAATAGCTAAGAATCAGTTGGAACTGATATCTGAGATCCAACTTTGGGACCTCATATGAGAAACCCTTAATTGGGAATAAAAGAACATGGCATAAGGTTCATATTAAGTTTAATTATTAGTATTATATGAACTTTAAATATGAAATATGGAAAAGATATTATAAAAGTATGTAAGGGCTAAGGTAGTAAGAATCAATCATGAGGAATGGACAATATAATCAAGTAAAATGTTTTTATGTACTCTAGAGCAAAGGAAAATAGAGGAAAGAGTTAAGTAGACAATAAGTAAATATAAGTGAAGATTCATCAGAAGAGTTAAAGTAAAGAGAGTTAGATGAACATGTAAAATTATAAGACGAGGATAACAAACTTAGTTGAAACAAAGAGAAAGGTAGAAATGATGAGCTTGACTAAGGGATGAGTGTTATGGTATAATTGAGAGCATGAAATGTATACCTTTATTATATAGTTTAATACATTCATCCTTACTACCTTTGGATTCCAAGTCTCTATAGAACAACAAACTAGTTTCTAAAAGAAGAAAAAAAGTGTAGCTTAACCAATGAATAAGTCATACAAAGGTAAATTGTATTCAGGAAGGAAAAACTTGATTGAAAGAGATACTAAGTTTGACCCATGCATGAGCCATTTGATTTAAAATGAAGGATATGTAATGTATTAAACATGAGTTGAAACTAGTAGAGAGATTATTGATTTAGAATTTCAACTTCACATTAGTAGAAGGCTAAAAGGAAATATGTGCAACATGGTATGCATGATCATACACATGAATAAGCAACATGGTCATAAGAGAAAATTAGAAGTTAAAGATGACAGGTGGAAGAGTAGTATATGGTAAGAGGATTATGGAAAGTAAGGAAGGGTTTGAAACATGATGGAGTAATATAGATTATAAAAGAAAGAGGTTGTGAGATTCAAGAAAGTGCTAATTAGCCAAGTATCCTTATTGATAATTAAGTAAACCTACATATGAGAAATGTATTAATGAATGTTTGAAGATAAGAATTCTAAGTCTTAGAATCATCTTCTCTTTCATATCTTCCTTAATTAGAGCAATGTGGGAATGAAGTGATAAGAAAATGAATCATATATGATGTTTAACCACCACGGTAGAGACATCCAGTGAATGTAATAATGACACACAATATGATGATGAAACCTTAGAAAGGTAAATTGAGAATGTAATCTATCTAAATGGCCAAGTAAGAGAAAGGAAATTCAAGTGATGAGATAAGGAATACTTTAGTAAAACTTGTGAGATCCAAAGTTTGGATTTCAAATTAAGGGAGTAAAGTCATATCATAATAGCATCATGTTACTAGTGAGGGTCGAACCTTAGAATGTTTAGAGTTGTAGTACAAGGGGATATCACTAATGATTTGACCTTGAATACTAGCATCTTATAAAACAAGATTACAAGAATTGACCTATGAGAAGTAAACTAGTATTAATAGTAATCTAGGGTTTACAGGTAACTAATATGAAAGGTAGATAAGCAATATGGAAATTATTCAGAGCGAAGGATAAGAAATAGATTTGAAATGTAACAAGCGTGCTTTGAACAAAAGGAGAAATACAATATTAGTGAAGTGAAACATGAGCAAAGTGTAATCTAGAATAAATTCTTGCAGTAATAGCAAGAATGATGAATAATCTATTTGCACCTTGTATGTTTCAATTTTAGGGGTGTTTATTCTATATGATCAAAATGAGGAGGATGAGTAGCAAAAAGTAAGTAGTAAAGAATGAGGCGAGAGATAAAAGAAAATAATGGCTTTTAGTGATATGTGATTTTTTTTTGAAGTATGATTTGTTGAAGGTATACTAAGCAATGTAAATTTGTTTTACATATGATTTTAGTTGTACATGTGCAAGCAATCTGTTAATTAAAGGTGTCTGATAGTTGTAGTCATTCATACCAGTAATCCATTCTAGTATTGTATGATTGTGGTATGGTGATATGGGTTGAATGATGATGGAACAAATGGAGGGTTACCCTGAATAAGGTAGTCTTTCCTATTCACTCATATGAATAGAAGGGATGATGACCATATTGTACTGATATGTAACCCTAATGAGGTATAGCTTGTTATACCTAGCTTTAATATAACTAAGTGATAGTAATTGGGTATGAATAGTCCTTGAATGACTAATACAATCATGGAGTACTCTGTTACTATTGTTGAAACCTTAGTATGCTATAACCTGATGGTTACACCTTGAATTATGTGTGGGTTCATACTTGAGAATAGTATGGAATGTGATGCTAATGCTTCACCTTATGCATCCATGATCTAATGGGGATGCCGTGAGTAGTATTGTACAATTGTTGTTGAATCTAGTCTTCCAACTCAAGACTATTTTTCTATTTGAGTAGCACAATGGTAAAATTCAAAACAACATGGTGAACTCTCTTTTGTGGCTTAGAGGTAATACAAAACAATATTACATATTGAGCCATATGAATTGAGATACTTGGATCAGATTATCAATGTTGAGGTAACACCTCAAGAGTATGAAAATATTGAAATAGTCATTTCTCTCTCTATCCTATGATTGATTGTGGCACAAGGAATTTATTTGTTATCATTGAGAACTATTTCAAACATGTTGTGAATTTGTAAAGGAATAAATGACTTAATGTTGAAAACTACATTCAAGTATGAAATACAAGAATATAATGACATGTAAGATTTCAAAAGCTGAAAATAAACCTTGGATGTACTTTTCTTGCATGTATATGTTTCGGAGACAAAACATTTTAAGGGGGGGGGAGAATTGTTATGACCGCATTTGAGCTTAATTGGTAAACTAGGGTTTACCTGGATGATTATATGTTTAATTGGATTGATCATTGCTTAAATATAATTAATGACGATATCTCAACTATGATATGTTAAACCTAATGAGAATCCCAAGCATGCTATCTCTTTGTATAATTAAGGTTTGAGATATATAAACCCTAGTCAGCTGAAATTAGGGTTTTCACCAAATAAGATCATTTGGGAAGGAATGATAGAGTTAGGCATAGAAAAATAGAAATGGTAATTGGAGGCTTGGATAGCACGATTGTGGTGGGTAACAGGGCCGTGCTAGGTCATTGGTGGCACGGGCATGCAAGGCCACATGGCCGTTTTGAAAGAATTGAACTATTAACCAACTTTTATACTCAAATCTGCTGAAAGTAATGCACCACGGCCGTGGTAGGTAGAATGGCCGTTCTGGGTCCATCTTGCACGGCCGTGGTAGATAGCACAACCATTTTGAGGCATTTTTGCTTCAACTGACATTTTTGTAGATTTCTAGATAACAGTTCATTGTTCTATTTTTATTTATTTATTGGTAACTCTAAATGATCTCAAATTTTAACTAAAGCTTTAACATACAGTTATACAAAATATGATAAATTATCATAATTTTTTGAGAAGTTTTGATCTCTCAAATAAACGAATTATTGTAACTTTTTTATAACAAAAAATTCAGATGAAATAAGAGAAAGTTGAGTGAGGGGTCAATGTGCAATTGACCCAAGCAGCTCAATTTCTGTATATGGTCGACCACACACACTAGAAGCTCTCATAATTCACAATTCATTCCAGAGAAATGAGCTCCTAGAGAGAGAGGAAGAGTTAGGGTTTGAGAGGAGAAAGTGGTGGAATTGCTGAATTAGGGTTTTGCGGTTCGAGGAATGGTGAAATCAAGTAAGTTTAGCTTCTTTGCATAGCCTTTCATGGTGAATCTTCTCTCACATGTCAAGATTCCATCCCTTCCCTGATTTGATCCAAAATGGTATCAAAATTTCCCCTTTTCTCACTCTTTCTTCATAATTCCTCATTTTTAGGGTTTCTGAGTTGAAAGGAAGAAGAATTGGGTGAATTGCTAGGGATTTGATATGACTTTGAGATTTTCAGGGATGAGCTTCGGTTTTAAGGTGTTTTCACACCTTAGGGTGAGTGGGAACTTCCTTTAAATAGTATATTGCATGAAATTTGGTTAATTCATCCATAATCTTCAATTTGCTCAGTATGCGACAATCAAACCCTAAATTTTCCTTTTGATCTACTTCTTGTAAAATGATATGAAATGGATTGTTATTCTATTTTGATGAATTTCAGATGATAAAATCATATATGAAATGGATACAATCCCTCTTAATGAGAAATCCTTAAGTATTTACAGAGGTTACAAGAGTAACCTGAAATTTAGGATTTTTGTCTATGATTGAAATTGCTGTAAAATTAAATAGAGAAATTTGTTTATCTGAATCTTATTGATTATGAATGATTGTTATCTGAATGCATAGTACATACATGTTAGATACTACCTTGGATTTCATGTGATGTGAACAATATTTTCTTTATATCTCATTAGAAAGGGTTGAAACCCTAGATGAGTGAAAAGTTGGAAATTTGCAAATAGATATTATGAAATTTATTTTAAGTGTTTATCTTGACATTATAGACTTTAATTATTCAATCTTATTCTTGATGCATGATATTTCAGTGAATGACATGAAAACCTAAATTCAGCTCACTTCTAAGGTTACATACATATATTGATTGTATATGATTTGTTGAAAGCAATCTTTATTTAGTGAATGTTTACATCGTATGAAATCCTTATGAGAGCCATGTGATAAGTGAATGAGGCAAATGAAACCCTAAGGATAGGGTGTTGCCGTGTGATAAGTGAATGAGGTAAATGAAACCCTAAGGATAGGGTGTTCAATGAATCAAGTGTTTTGATATCAAAGTTCTCAGTATGAGATGTTTTGATGTTTAACAGTTCAATGCATGATTTTAGTGTACTAAGTGCCATGTTGACATGCATTCTATTTAATTAAGAATTTTAGTCTGCCCACATGCATAGTATGATGATTACTCATAATATTACAGTGTTTTGAATATACTGCTCTGACAAGTTTATATATGTGAAATGTTTGAATGAGAATACTTATTTAGTAGACATGATATATGTTTGAATACAAGAGAAATGCTATATGTGCATGAGTAAGGAGATACCCTAAGAAAAGGGTAAATAATATGTTAAGAATTCAGTTCAGTATTATCAGTGAATTCAGTTCAGTAGTCTGAGTAGTCAGTAAGATACATAGTTAAAGAAATCAGTCTAAGAGGAAGATATAATCAAGTCATAATAGACTTAGGAGCCCTGAACATTGTAGAATCCCTATGTGAGGTCTGCGCCTTAGGGATGAAATGACCTACCCTGGAGGTACGTCCAGTATACGGGGGTCAGAACGCACCTATAGAGCGTGTGGGGAGACGAAGCCCTTGAGGAAGTCTCCTAAGAGAAAATAGGTTACCCAACATGAACCAGACATCCCGGTGGTAACCCAGAGGCCCACAGAGTGTCTCAGACCCTCTGCCTGTGTACTCGGCTTAGAGGAGGAGTCTAGTTTAGGCCAGAGAGCCAGTTTTCCTGCAGCAGACCAGGACAACAGTCAGACTTAGCATTTCTTAGGTGTGTCCGCTAAGTCTTGTACGGTGTGGCCACAGTGCACAGTGAGTCTCATATGTAGAGTACACTACATATGATCAGGGCATAAGAAAAAATATGATCATGTAGGTTTAAAGAGTTTCTTATAAGTAAAAAGAGTTAAGAATGATTTGAATATAGTTTCATAGTAGTTGTTCTTTAAATGCAATATTTACATTCTCTATTATTTTAATTGTATTGTTTTAGATATGCTTAGTGTAGTAATTACTGTTGTTATAATTGATATCAGTTTCTCAAAGGTATAACTGTAATTATATCAGTGCTTTAGATTATTTCTTTGAAGTTCTCATTCACTGAGTAAGTAGGCTCACCCCTCTAATCAATCTTTTTTAGGGAAACCACATGGACTTGAAGAAGGTCAAAGCATCAGAGTAGATCTACCACATGAGTTAAGTATGAGTTTAGTTAAGTTCAGTCGGTCCCTGACACTCTAGTTCCTTGTATAGATGTGAGAGAGTTATAAATAATGTTTTGTATCTTTATTTCTTGATAAGAGAGAATGTATCTAATTACCATGTTGTATGTACATAGAAGTGTGTGAAATAGAATGAATATATGAATGTGTATCATTAATGTTGAGATCATATTAGAGTAATAAAAGTTTAATTCTATTGAAAAGTTTGTTTATGTGAGTGACTGTGAAAAAATAAAGAGTTTGAAATAAAAAGAAAAAGTTGGGAGTGAACTTTGTATTAAGTGAAATCCTCATAGTCATGCCCTAATCTCATGATTAGTGGAAATCATTGGATGTGGGCGTGACATCGACCGACCAAGTTACTGACCAAATGCAACTTCCAATGGTTGGTCAAGTTTCCTCAAGACAAACCCGACCGATGGTTTGAAAATTGGGTTTGTCTTTTACCCAATCGGTCAAGTTACCTTTATTGAATCTTGACCAAATGTACTGTACGGAAAATGCAGAAAAAGTGATTCTAACCATTAGTGACTTGTTTGGATGAAAATAGATTTGTTGCCTTGTGCCAAAATGGCTATAATTCGGCCCTAAGTGTTCCCGAACTCAAAGGGGCACCCCCAGCTATAAATAGGACCACTTGGAGTTCATTTCAAGGTTGATCATTCCATATATGCTTGGTTCTTGCTTAGTTGAGAGTGTTGTACACCTTTGATCCCCTTTCTCTCTCTACCTTCAAGTTAAATCCGTGAGTATGAGTGATCTAGGATCTGTTGTAAGAGATATATCCCTTGTATCCATGTAAAGTTCTCCACCTCCATCTTCCTACCCCCTTTCTTTATTGAAGAAAAGGCTTGAAGATCTTCTTCAAGTGAAGGAGAAGGAGTTTCTATTCTTCAAGGTTGAAGAAAGCATGGTGTTCCAGATCTCTGAGTGAAGGATATAGGTAAGGCGGGTGTTCAAGAAGGATAGGTAATTCCTTGAAGGCCAAAGACTTGAAGATGGAGTGGGTAAGTCCTTGTTGAAGGCCGAAGACTCCCTGGTTCAAGTGGGTAAGTTCCTTCAGTAGGTTGAAGATCCTTGCTTGAGGTATTATGTCCTTGGATGAATGTGGTTTTGTCTTGTAATCTTATGAATGAATATAAGAGCATCAAGATTGCAAAGTCCTAGAGCCTAACCACCTCTAGGTAGTGGACTGACTCACTTATAGTTTGAAGTGTGGAACCACTCTAAACCATTCTTCCTTGTCTCTCATCCTTGCTATGCTTATTAGTTAGGACTTCAAATTGGTTGTATGTTTAAGTTTCTGCACTTAATATAATTTGAAGGTCTGATTCATTTTGTGAGATTTGTGAAGGTATATTCACCCCCTCTCTAGAGCCCTTGATCCAACAAGAGGTATCAAAGAAGGTCTTCTCCAAGCTACTTCAACAAGTAGAAGAAGATGGGCGATTTAGCACTTAGATCTCTCAACTTGGAGGGAAGCTTCTCCATGCAACCTCCAGTCTTCGACGACACAAACTTCCTCTATTAGAAGAGAAGAATATAGTTCTACCTCCAAGGATTAAGCTATGAGATGTGGAAGGTGGCACATCTAAAGTATGAAGATCCAAAGGGGGAAATCTCCACATAGACGGAAGCCCAAATGAAGCAAGTTCAGCTCAATGCCAAGACCGTGAGCATCATCTATGCAACCCTCACTCCATTTGAGTTCAACCAGATCTCCTCATGGGACACTGCACAAGAGATTTGGAACAAGCTATGTGTCACCTATGAGGGAACAAAGCAAGTGAAGGAAGCCAAGATCTACATGCTTGGTGGTCTACTTGAGAACTTCAAGATGGGTAAGAATGAAAGAGTGGCAGACATGTACACAAGGCTTAATGTGATCATCAATGGATTAGCAGCCATTGGTAGTGTGATGGAAAAAGGCACAATCAACTCAAAGATATTGAGATCTCTTCCAAAGATATGGGAGCCCAAGGTGTCATCCATTGAAGAAGTGTACAAGCTTAGTGAATTGTCAACTGAGGAGCTGGTTGGCAACCTTCAAGCTCATGAGCCAAGGCTTCATAAGCAAGAAGAAGAAGAAAAGAGAGAAGAGAATGAGTCCAAGAAGATCAAGGACACAAACTTCAAATCTCAAATTGAAGAGATGGTTCAGCAGCAACAACTTTCTCTCAAGTCCCCTACTTCTTCCTCAAGTGAAGATGAAGGCCCAAATGAGTACTCCAAGGGCAAGCACTTCAAAGGGAAGTCTTCTTCATCTACTCCTAGGTGCTATGAATGTGGTCAAAAAGGCCATTACAAGAGTGACTACCCCAAGGCCAAGAATAGCCACCATAAGAGCAACCACAAGAAGGACAAGGAGTACAAGAAAGAAGGCAAATACAAGAGAAAGGAGAAGAAAGAAAGAAGAAGCAAAGATGCAGCTCATGCATCTTGGGAGGAGTCTTCCTCAAGTTCTTCTAGCTCTAAATATGGAGAATGCCACCTTGCTCTCATGGCCTCTACAAGTGATGATGTACGTGAGGTAAGTGAAGTAAGTGAGGTAAGTGAAGTCAATTTGCATGAGTTGTCTAAAGAAACTTTTATTGATATGCTTAATGCTTGCTGACCATCTTTTACTAAATGCAAATCTAAAAAGAAAAGGTTAGGAAAGATAATAGATGATCTTTATGCTAAGATTAAAATTCTTGATCACAATGAAAAGCTGCACCTTGGTAGTATTGATACTTTGCAAGGGAAATTTCTTGATCTTGAGCTCCAATACAATGGAGTTGAAGTTGAGAATGGTGTATACCTTAAGACCATTGCTAATATTAAGGAAGACAACCAAAAATGCCAAGATGAGATTGATGTTCTTAAAACTAAAAATGTAGAAATTAACCTCATTGATGAAGCTAGGAAGCAAGAAACTCATGCTTATAAAAAAGAAATTCTTTTCCTTAAATTTGAAAATGTTAAGTTGCTTGCTCAAGTTAATGATGTATCCTATAGACCTATTTTGTAAAGTAATGAGGTTGCTAGCATTGCTTTAGAACGTGATTCTTTTCATACTAAAGCCCTCTATTTAGAGGCTGACCTGTTGCATGCTAGAGATGATCTTGCTAGCTTATCTTCTACTGTCATTAATCTTAGTGATGATAATGCTAAATTAAGAGCCTCTTTGCAAAAGTTTCTTACGAGAAATAAATCCCTTAATGCTTTCCTAGAACACTCTACCAAACAAATTGGTACTAGTGGTTTAGGATATGATGGGACTGCTCCTAAGGGTAAGAACAAGAACAAGAGTAAGGGTAAGAAGAAGAGTGTGGAACCTCCTATCTTCCATGGAGAGACTTCTGACTCTAAGAACCCAATGGTATATGCTCATTGTAAATGTGATGATCATTACTCTACTTATTGTCCTTACAAGCCAAAGGGGACCAACCCAAAGATGAAATGGGTCCCCAAGCTAACCCCAGATCCTAAAGTTTGAGTTGGGTATCGACATCCTTCTTTCATGTGGGTCAAAAGAAGGTGGATTGTTGATAGTGGCTTCTCAAATCATATGACAGGTGAAATCAGCCATTTCAACAAATTCATGAAGAAGAAAGGAGGATCGGTGACCTTCAAGAACAATGAAAAGGGTAAGGTAATAGGTGAGGGTGATGTAAGAAATGATCTTAGTATCAAAAATGTTTTGCTTGTTGATGGTCTACATCATAATTTGATAAGTGTAAGACAACTTTGTGATAATGGTTATCTTATTCTATTTAATTCTTTAGAATGTTTGCTTCTAGATTCCCTCACTTACAATGTTATATATAAGGGAACTAGAAATGATAATCTATATGTTATTGTGCTTGATGCTCTAAAGCCCGTACTTTATAGATGCTTAGTTGTGGATAAAAATAATATTTCTCTTTGGCATCGCCAGTTGGGTCATGTGAATATGCATCAAATGAATAAATTGAGTAAAAAGGAATTGGTTAGGGGACTTCCTAAATTGGATTTTGAAAAGGATGAGGAAGTCCAACCTTGCACATAAGGAAAGCAAACCAAGCCTCCTTCAAATCCAAAGGAGTCCTTAGTACCAAAAGAGCTCTTGATCTTCTTCATATTGATCTATTCAGACCTATGAGAACACAAACGCTTCGTGGTTCCAAGTATTGTCTTGTGATTTTCGATGATTTCTCTCGCTATACTTGGACATTCTTTCTCATTTCTAAAAGTGATACTCTAGATGTTTTCTCAAGTTTTTGTAAATGAGTTGGAAATGAAGCTTTTTGTCGGATTGTTTCTATCCGTAGTGACCATCGGGGAGAGTTTGAAAATGATCTTTTTGAGCATTTTTGTGAAAAATCTGGTTACTCGCACAGTTTCTCTTCTCCTCATACACCTCAACAAAATGGGGTAGTAGAGAGAAATAATAGGTCGCTATAGGAGATGGCTAGTACCATGCTTCTAGAATATGACATTCCTAAGAAGTTTTGGGCTGAAGCCGTTGGCACCTATTGCTTTGTGTAGAATTGAGTTTTTACACATCCTTCTTTGAAGAAAATCCCCTATGAGTTACAGTGTGGTAGAAAGCCATCCATCGACTTCTTTCACATTTTCGTATGTCCTTGTTTTGTTTTAAACACGAAGGATTCTCTTGACAAGTTTGATTTGAAATCGTACAAGGCTTTCTTCCTAGGCTATATCACTACAAGCAGGGCTTATAGAGTTTTCAATATTGAACTGTCTAAAATTAAAGAATTCATTAATGTCAAGTTTATTGAATCTAACCCTGCTATCAGAAAGAATGTTGTTGATAATGATATTGCAGATGACTTAATTCGTATCTCGAAAGACCTCAACATCGACAACAAAGGTAAGCAGGTCATTGAAGAAGAAGATGAAGAGAAGAAGGATCCCACTCTTCGCTTCACAAAGAATCATCCCAAAGAGATAATCATTGACAATCCATTTGAGAGGGTGAAGAAACGAGCTACCTACAACAAAGAACAAGCAGACAATTCCTTCATCTCACAACTGGAGCCAAAGAACATCAAGGAAGCTCTTGGAGATGACGAGTGGATCCTAGCCATGTAGGAGGAACTAGAGCAGTTTGAGAAGAACCAGGTGTGGACTCTAGTGCTAAGACCAAGTGATAGAAAAATCATTGGCACCAAATGGTTCTACCACAACAAGCTTGATGAAAATGACAAGGTGGTAAGGAACAAAGCAAGGTTTGTGGCTCAAGGCTACGATCAGTAGGAAGGTATTGATTTTGATAAAACTTATGCTCATGTTGCTAGACTTGAATCTATTATCATGCTACTTGCTTTTTCTAGTCATAAGAATTTCTGTCTATATCAAATGGATGTTAAAAGTGCATTTTTGAATGGTACAATCGAGGAGGAAGTATTTGTTGCTCAACCTCCAGGCTTTGAAAATGACAAGATACCTAATCATGTTTATTTGCTACAAAAAGCTCTCTATGGACTCAAACAAGTACCTCGAGCTTGGTATGAGAAATTAAAGAACTTTTTGCTAGACAATGGCTATGTCATGGGCAAAGTTGATTATACTCTATTTCTAAAACACACTTATAGCAATTTCATTATCATTCAAATCTATGTTGATGATATCATTTTTGGCGGAAATAATCTTGATCTTTGTAAAGAGTTTAGTTCTCTTATGCAGAGTGAGTTTGAGATGAGCATGATGGGTGAGCTTACTTTCTTCCTCGGCTTCCAAATCAAGTAAACCAAAGATGGAAACTTCATCAACCAAGGCAAGTACACCAATGAGCTACTCAAACACTTTGGAATGGAGAACATGAAGTCGATGGACACACCCATGTCCAACACCACCAAACTTGATAGAGACGAAGAACGTGAGAAGGTAGATGAGAAGCTCTATAGAGGTATGATTGGAAGTTTACTTTATTTAACTGCCTCTAGACCTGACATAATTTTTAGTGTTGGCTTGTGTGCTCCATTTCAATCAAGTCCTAGGAAATCACATCTTATTGCTGTTAAGAGGATTTTGAGGTACTTAGCCAAAACTCAAAACTTTGGACTATGGTACCCTAAGTCATGATGTTAATTACGCGGGCTGTTTGGTTGATAGAAAGTGCACACGTGCCACTTGCTTCCTTCTAGGACCATGCTTGGTGTAACGACCTTGACCTGGGTTATGAGGTAACCCTATTTGTTTGGGTTAAGTAAGTTGCTTATAACTATAATATAATCCTCTAAGGTGTTTTTTTATCATGTGACACACTTATGTTTCAAGTTTGGTCCCGATTGAATGTTGTTTGAGCAATGTTTCTCTATTTTGGACCAAAGTGCAATTTACCCAAGTTGAGAGGTTATATTGCAATATGTCACATGTTGAACGTGCCTTATATGTTTTAGCATCATAATAGAGAGAATTATGCAAGGTGGTGGCTTGTGGAAAGCCTAAATTCCAAGTTTGAACTTGTTTGAACAATGTTGGTACCTTGTGCACCAATTTTGGTACAAATTGTAATTTACTCAAAATGTGGGGTTAATATGCAAATTACCACCTCTAGAGTGTTCCTACTTCCTCTATGTATCATTTAGAGGAGATAGAATGAATTAAACACCATGTTTAAATCAATTATGAATGATGGTAATCTTGGTGATGAAATGACCAAGAAAAGGGTTGAATATGAAAGCTTTACTTGAGTTGTATCAAGTTGAAAAGCCTATATATGAGTGCCTATCAGCCAAAGATCCATAGGACAAGACTCATATAGTTTTGTGAACTCTTGGAAAAGTCCATATCGTGTAAAGAACCTCAAGGAGGTGAGGTGTGACGGCCAACAAGTTTCCTTAGAAAAAGTGTATCGGCTTGACTTAAAATAGTGATTAAACCTAGATGACTAATCCAAATGGATAAGCAATGGACGAATTTGCATCTCTAGATGATCCTCAACTGTTTTTCAAGACAAGATAAATTATTATGCATGCATGGACACGTGTCACCCATGAATTACACGTGACACCTACTAGCTCAAAATGTTGACACCTCATTTTTGCCTTCCTTCATGAACAACAACTATATATACCCCTAGTTTCACCCCTTGGTGCAATTTTGCGACCCTTACCACCCTCCTACCCTAAGTTATCGTGCATAGAGCTCCCATATCGTGAAGGGATGCTGTGGTATCATGCATGGGCCTTGGTGTATCGCCCATGGCAAGAGCATATCGCCCAAGTAGGTGATATTGGCCATATAGGGTGATATCGGCCATAGAGTGAAATTTTGACTCCAAGTGAGTGTCATATCGTGCAAGTGAGTGCCATATCATGCAAGAGGGGTGGCATATCGTGCAAGGATACTAGTGTATCGTGCAAAGGTGTTAAGGAGCAAGAAGGAGCTCATACTTAACCCTAAGGTGAGGATAAGATCATCTTCAACCTTGGATTGAAGCATGAATTTATGGTTTTGATCTTCCTTTCTTTTCTTCTTCACCAATTACTTATCCATGGTGATTATTTGCATATAGAGGAGTTGTGAAGTCCATATTCAACCTTAGGAACGTGGATCTTTGGAGCTTGGAGCTTTGAAGTCGTTCTTAAGGCAGGTTATATAACTTGAACTCAACCATGTTATTATTCTTCACCTGAATTGCTATAATTAGTGAAATACTTTTAATTCCGAAATTTCCTGAAATAGTTGATGATATTATGAGTTCTAGTAGTTTCTTAGACCTGTTTACATGAACTATAACTGCTATAACTAAGGTCTAGAACTTGAAGATGGTGATATCACCTTATAAAAGTGATATCGGGTGCAAGCACCCCTAACCCGATATGATGATGCACCTATTTCACTAAAATGATATGAATAGGTTTGTAAACCTATTTGAACGATATGGGGGTGTAGTATACACCTCTTTCACGATAGGGAGTCAAGTATAGACTCCATGCACGATACAAGGTAAATTGTATACTTGTAAGTTGACAAGAAACCCTAATTTGGGTAACCCGATATAAGTGAAGTGTAACAAGTGCTATGACACGACATGGTTACATGATATAGTTGCATGACATGGTTGCACGACATGGTTTCATGATAGGGTTACACAATACACAACCCTGGACGATATGGTAACCCTAACCCGTCAGGGCTAACCCTAGAATTGTGACTAGCCCGATAGGGTGATTGAATGTACTTACAACCCGATATGGTGATCATATGCACACTTCTAACCCAAGACACCTTGTAAAGGTGAGGGAAATACACTCTTAGGAGTGATGAGGGTAACACCAAGTAATGGTGTGGCTAATATCTTGATAGGTGAAACACCTAGAGTGGTTGATAATGGACAACCTTATATTAACAATGCTGTTACCCGAGATGAGCCCATATCATTGATGATAGTTGGGTAATTCAAATGTGTGACTTATGGCCAATACACTACATGATAAATGTGATGTGTTAGTGCATAAAGTATTAGGATGGGATATACCCTAATACAAGATAAGTTGATGAAGTTAAGTAAGTAGAAAGTAATGAGGGAAGCAATACATCAAGGCATGATAAATACTACATCCAGCACCTCAAGGTTGATGCACCTTGATGCACCTTAAATCCAATATACTTGGATGAGTAACACATGAAGTGTGTTATGTCAATTTTTACATTGAGATGTAATGAGTTTAATGCACTTGGATAAGTGTGGGCTAACATACCTTGAGAAAGGGTTAAGCCAAGTTAATAAGTATGATGTAATCATACCCTGGTAAGGATGAGAGACAAACTCATACCTTGTGTTGATGATTCATTTAATGATAAATGATGAGAGGTGACAAGATGTTTAATGGGCCTTGTGAGCCATGTGAATAGTTGTTGCCTAGTGAGAGGTGACAAGATGTTTAATGGCCTTGTGAGCCATGTGAATAGTTGTTGCCTAGTGAGAGGTGACAAGATGTTTAATGGGCCTTATGAGTCATGTGAATAGTTGTTGTCTAGTGAGAGGTGACAAGATGTTTAATGGCCTTGTGAGCCATGTGAATAGTTGTTGCCTAGTGAGAGGTGACAAGATGTTTAATGGGCCTTGTGAGTCATGTGATTAGTTGTTTCCTAATGAGAGGTGACAAGATATTGATCTAAAGATTGATGTAAGAATTGGTAATGTTTATAATAAACCAGGTAAATGGGAACCCTATAACATAATAATAATAATATATGGTTACAAAGATAATAATGAAATCTTAGTCATACATGCATTATAGTCATAGCCAAAATAAGGGCTATGGTGCTTTGAATATGTTAAAATGAGACATGAGGAATACTTCTATTATATAAAGAATGTGAATTGATATGATGGCTTGCCCCAGGGTATAATGTCTAGTAAAAGGATGTGATAACCAATGACAAATTTAAGGAATTGATATCCCATAACAAATGTGTAATCATGAGTGGTTAGAGTCCACTGCCTAGTTGTGTAATTAGGATTGGTTAAAGTCCAATACCTGGCAGAGGCGTAAAGCATGTAATCAGGATTAGTTGCGAACCAATGCCTGGCAGAGGCGTAAAGCCTATAATCAGGAGTGGTTAGAGTCCACTGCCTAGCTATGTAATCAGGATTGGTTAAAGTCCAATACCTGGAAGAGGCGTAAAGCATGTAATCAGGGTTGGTTGCGGACCAATACCTGGCAGAGGCGTAAAGCCTATAATCAGGAGTGGTTAGAGTACACTGCGTGGCTGTGTAATCAGGATTGGTTAAAGTCCAATACCTGGCAGAGGCTTAAAGCCTATAATCAGGATTGGTTGCGGACAAATAGCTGGTAGAGGCGTAAAGCCTGTAATCAGGAGTGGTTAGAGTCCACTGCCTGGCTGTGTAATCAGGATTGGTTAAAGTCCAATACCTGGCAGAGGCGTAAAGCCTGTAATCAGGAGTGGTTGCGGACCAATACCTGGCAGAGGCGTAAAGCATGTAATCAGGAGTGGTTAGAGTCCACTGCCTGGTTGTGTAGTCAGGATTGGTTAAAGTCCAATACCTGGCAGAGGCGTAAATCCTGTAATCAGGATTGGTTGTGGACCAATACTTGGCAGAGGCGTAAAGCCTGTAATCAGGATTGGTTGCGGACCAATACCTGGTAGAGGCATAAAGCATGTAATCAGGAGTGGTTAGAGTCCACTGCCTGGCTGTGTAATCAGGATTGGTTAAAGTCCAATACATAGTAGAGGCGTAAAGCTTATAATCAGGAGTGGTCAGAGTCCACTGCCTGGCTGTGTAATTAGGATTGGTTAAAGTCCAATACCTGGCAGAGGCGTAAAGCCTATAATCAGGATTGGTTGTGGACCAATACCTGGCAGAGGCGTAAATCCTGTAATAAGGAGTGGTTAGAGTCCACTACCTGGCTGTGTAATCAGGATTGGTTAAAGTCCAATACCTGGCAGAGGCGTAAAGCCTGTAATTAGGATTGGTTGCGGACCAATACCTGGAAGAGGCGTAAAGCCTGTAATCAAAAGTGGTTAGAGTCCACTGCATGGCTATGTAATCAGGATTGGTTAAAGTCCAATACCTGGCAGATGCATGAAGCCTATAATAACACAGGATTGGTAATAATCCAATTCCTGGAATAATTGCACAGGATTGGTAATAACCCAATGCCTGGAATAATGTCACAGGATTGGCATAGTCCAATGCCTGGACAGAATATGATGATGTATACTCACATGACTGGTACAATTCGAAATCTGGTTAGCATATTGGATGAGGCCAACAGATAGAAATGAGAACGATTCATGGATGACATACCATGATAATGAGTATCACATGATAAGCTTGAGATGTTGATATAGTATGATGGGTAAATGATATACATGTTCTTCCTATTCCTTATAAAGAGAATGGATGATTTCCTTCTCTATCATAGATAGTTGCAATGCTTTAAAATATGGGAATATTCTAATCTTCTTATCCTCTGCTCAATTTAATACTATTTAACTGTGATAATAACATTGTTGGCGGAGAGTTATATCTCTCGCTGGGACAATTACAATTGTCTCACCCCCGTGGGATCCAAATTTTTTTAGGTGGACATGCACGAGGAGGTGAAGTCCTTTCTCTAGAGAAAGAACAACAGCAACAGGGATAGTAGTGACAGCTCAGGTTGAGTGTACTGTCTGTCATGTCTTGTAGATAGAAGTCCTATGTGTCTTCTCTATACTCTCAGGTCCTTGGAGTTGGTTCGTTATGGTTTCATGAACAATATGAGGTTTTGGCTTGAATGCCTCGAGGTTTTATGTTTCTCCAGTATGTGTTTTGATAGAGCAACTATTATATGTTGTCCTCGAGATGAGATGAAACAATGTTGTACAATGTAAATCATGATATGTATGAGTTTTGGATCATTTAGTAAAAGTTTTCTGTACAAGGATCACCTTGCAAAATGGTTTTAAATTTTAGTGATTTTTGTTAATCTGTTGTTTATGTTTATTCCGCTTAATTAGTAACGATTTGTTTTTCAGTTTGGTGACTGTCGTTACAAGTTTGGTATCATAGCTTAAGGTTCTCTGAGTCTACAGAGACATAGGACTAAGGTGTTGAGTCTATGTTAGTGTCCTCCAGTATTCCCTATAGTGACTTCTGCTTATGCAGAAGAAAGGGTAAAGTTTCAAATGACTAGAGAACACAAGAAACACATTGCTGAGAACAATGTTGTTGCATCAAGAAAGGGTGCAAGGGATCAAGTAAGAGAAGAATGAATGCCTAAGAATTCCCATCATGACCTGATCAGGATAAAGAATCCTATGTTTATGCTCTTGTTGGGCAGGTTAGGACAACAGTGATACATATAGTAGACTAGATACTAACATTACAACATAGGTTACCATTCCTCAATGTAGAAACTTTGGGCTTTAGAAGGGGTTCCTGAACGACATAGGCATGTTGGAACAGTGGAAAATGTGGGAAGAATTAACATATGGCAAGAAAATAGACTCTGCCATAAGTATAGATAGATAGTACATCTGTGATGGCAATTCCCAAGGAGGGGCAATAAGCTGAGAATTAAGGAAAGGTCTCTACAATTATAGAGACATTTGCATAGTTATTCTAAAAAGCCAAAGTTTTTGATGTCATCAGTACAATAAATTCCTAGTGTACCAGGGCAATAACCACTAAGTAAAGGCAAAGGTCCTAACTTTCCACCTGTAAGAACCCCTGGCTTAGTCTCTACATCGGTAATGAGACTGATAAGACTATGGTATGAGGATAAGACATGGACATGTTAAGCATACTAAACCCTTTTATTCAAAAAGAAGGGAGTAAATGACCCAACAACCGAGGTAGACTCGGCAGGGCTTATGAAAATTACAATCTAATAGTATAAAAAGGCAAAAGAAACAACATGAAACAGCTAGACTCTATGTTTGAGTCAACCAAAAGTGGTGGATGACTGTGAGGGATGGCAGTCAGATGGAGCTTTCTCATTCTGATATGTCTTCTCTAGTTTTTATCTGATAATCATAAGAAGGTAGTTGTTGTTGAGCTTCCTGTAATTAGTTATATAAGGACATGAGGAAGAGATAAGAAGGATAAGAACCTATATTCGGTCCAATATTGTCTTGTATGTTTTGGAATTTCTCTCTTCATGTAGAAAAGGAAGAGATGTAAAAGAAACACCCAGAGAAAATATGAGATACTAAGTAGTAAATTTAAAGAGATGTTAAAAGTATGAAACATAATATAAAATAAATGCATACTACCTAATTTGAGTTCTTGAATACCCTGTCCAAGTATTCATCTATTGAATGCAAGGTAAGTATGGAACTCTTAGATTTCTATCTTTTTTATTACTCTGATCAAGAAGTCATTGTGAGACAATCTAAAGAGCATAATGAAGTCAAAGATGTGGCATGGATATTTCTACCACATCCTAATTGATATATGGAGAAATCTGAGTTAATCATAGATCAACTGATAAACAAAAGAAGATGGTTTAGTATAATGTATACCCTGGTCCTCATACCTAGAGGTAACAGTTACCTGATGAGAGGTAACAATGTCCAGTCATGGATTGAGGGTTTGAATACCAAGATCTAGTAATCATGATGCTGATGTGATATGTTTATGGCACATATAATGGGTAACAAGGTAAAGAATCCTAGTATCCAAGAACTTTCAATAATATGAGGAAATGAGAATATGATTCCAGATAAGGAGTAATGTTTGGTTACCAAAAAGGGCCAACTTTGAAATTAGTCTAGTCACATACTGTAGTATGGAAACCATATGTTAGGGGTTTATGCCCTTCATAAACATGACATCAACAAAGATGTAAGTGGAAAAGGTGACAAATCAATGAGGTAACCTGAGTTAAATAAGGTATGTATAATGATTCTACGACTAAGAAAAATGTTACCTGACACAGTTGACTCTACAGTCAATAATGAAAAGGACAGTGGAGTATGTATCATGTGTGACAGGTTCTATGATAACCCTATGTGGAAGAACTTTGTGTTGATCAAAGTTCTATAGTATCTACATAACATTAATATGTTATGTGAAGACTTGATGATATGATGAATGAATAATATCTGACTCTCGTTACCTGGGATTTCGGGGACGAAATCCTTGTTAGGGGTTTATAACTTGTAACGACCCTAACCTGGGTTATGAGGTAACCCTATTTGTTTGGGTTAAGTAAGTTGCTTATAACCATAATATAATCCTCTAAGGTGTTTTGTTATCATGTGACACACTTATGTTTCAAGTTTGGTCCCAATTGAATGTTGTTTGAGCAATGTTTCTCTATTTTGGACCACAGTACAATTTACCCAAGTTGAGGGGTTATATTGCAATATGTCACATGTTGAACGTGCCTTATATGTTTTAGCATCATAATAGAGAGAATGATGCAAGGTGGTGGCTTGTGGAAAGCCTAAATTCCAAGTTTGAACTTGTTTGAACAATGCTGGTACCTTGTGCACCAATTTTGGTACAAATTGTAATTTACCCAAAATGTGGGGTTAATATGCAAATTACCACCTCTATAGTGTTCCTACTTCCTATATGTATCATTTATAGGAGAGAGAATGAATGAAACACCATGTTTGAATCAATTATGAATGATGGTAATCTTGGTGATGAAATGACCAAGAAAAGGGTTGAATATGTAAGCTGAACTTGAGTTGTATCAAGTTGAAAAGCCTATATATGAGTGCCTATCGGCCAAGGAGCCATAGGAAAAGACTCATATCATTTTGTGAACTCTTGGAAAAGTCCATATCATGAAAAGCACCTCAAGGAGGTGAGGTGTGACGGCCAACAAGTTTCCTTAGAAAAAGTGTATCGGCTTGACTTAAAATAGTGATTAAACCTAGATGACTTATCCAAATGGATAAGCAATGGACGAATTGCATCTCTATATGATCATCAACTGTTTTTCAAGACAAGATAAATTATGATGCATGCATGGACACGTGTCACCCATGCATGACACGTGGCACCTACCAGCTCAAAATGTTGACACCTCATTTTTGCCTTCCTTCATGAACAACAAGTATATATACCCCTAGTTTCACCCCTTGGTGCAATTTTGCGACCCTTACCACCCTCCTACCCTAAGGTGTCGTGCATAGAGCTCCCATATCGTGAAGGGATTCTGTGGTATCGTGCATGGGCCTTGGGATATCGCCCATGGCAAGAGCATATCGCCCAAGTAGGTGATATTGGCCATATATGGTGATATCGGCCATAGAGTGAAGTTTTGACTCCAAGTGAGTGTCATATCGTGCAAGTGAGTGCCATATCATGCAAGAGGGGTGGCATATCGTGCAAGGATACTAGTGTATCATGCAAATGTGTTAAGGAGCAAGAAGGAGCTCATACTTAACCCTAAGGTGAGGATAAGATCATCTTCAACCTTGGATTGAAGCATGAATTTAGGGTTTTGATCTTCCTTTCTTTTCTTCTTCACCAATTACTTATCCATGGTGATTATTTGCATATAGAAGAGTTGTGAAGTGCATGTTAAACCTTAGGAACGTGGAGCTTTGGAGCTTGGAGCTCTGAAGTCGTTCTTAAGGCGGGTTATATAACTTGAACTCAACCATGCTATTATTCTTCACCTGAATTGCTATAATTAGTGAAATACTTTTAATTCCGAAATTTCCTGAAATAGTTGATGTGATTATGAGTTCTAGTAGTTGCTTAGACCTGTTGACATGAACTATAACAGTTATAACTAAGGTCTAGAGTTTGAAGATGGTGATATCACCTTATAAAAGTGATATCGGGTGCAAGCACCCCTAACCCGATATGATGATCCACCTATTTCACTAAAATGATATGAATAGGTTTGTAAACCTATTTGAAGGATATGGGGGTGTCGTATACACCTCTTTCACGATAGGGAGTCAAGTATAGACTCCATGCACGATACAAGGTCAATTGTATGCTTGTAAGTTGACAAGAAACCCTAATTTGGGTAACCCGATATAAGTGAAGTGTAACAAGTGCTATGACATGACATGGTTACATGATATAGTTGCACGACATGGTTACATGACATGTTTGCACGATAGGGTTGCACAATACACAACCCTGGACGATATGGTAACCCTAACCCTTCATGGCTAACCCTAGATGGTGACTAGCCCGATAGGGTGATTGAATGTACTTACAACCCAATATGGTGATCATATGCACACTTCTAGCCCGAGACACCTTGTAAAGGTGAGGGCAAGACACTCTTACGAGTGATGAAGGTAACACCAAGTAATGGTGTGTCTAATATCTTGACAGGTGAAACACCTAGAGTGGTTGATAATGGACAACCTTATATTAACAATGCCTTGACCCGAGATGAGCCCATATCATTGATGATAGTTGGGTAATTCAAATGTGTGACTTATGGCCAATACACTACATGATAAATGTGATGTGTTAGTGCATAAAGTATTAGGATGGGATATAATCTAATACAAGATAAGTTTATGAAGTTAAGTAGAAAGTAATGAGGGAAGCAATACATCAAGGCATGATAAATACTACATCCAACACCTCAAGGTTTATGCACCTTAAATCCAATATACTTGGATGAGTAACACATGAAGTGTGTTATGTCAATTATTACATTGAGATGTAATGAGTTTAATGCACTTGGATAAGTGTGGGCTAACATACCTTGAGAAAGGGTTAAGCCAAGTTAATAAGTATGATGTAATCATACCCTGGTAAGGATGAGAGACAAATTCATACCTTGTGTTGAGGATTCATTTAATGATAAATGATGAGAGGTGACAAGATGTTTAATGGGCCTTGTGAGCCATGTGAATAGTTGTTTCCTAGTGGGAGGTGACAAGATGTTTAATGGCCTTGTGAGCCATGTGAATAGTTGTTGCCTAGTGGGAGGTGACAAGATGTTTAATGGGCCTTGTGAGTCATGTGAATAGTTGTTGCATAGTGAGAGGTGACAAGATGTTTAATGGCCTTGTGAGCCATGTGAATAGTTGTTGCCTAGTGAGAGGTGACAAGATGTTTAATGGGCCTTGTGAGTCATTTGATTAGTTGTTTCCTAATGAGAGGTGATAAGATATTGATATAAAGATTGATGTAAGAATTGAAAATGTTTAAAATAAACCAGGTAAATGGGAACCCTATAACATAGTAATAATAATAAATGGTTACAAAGATAATAAATAAATCTTGGTCATACATGCATTATATTCATAGCCAAAATAAGGGCTATGGTGCTTTGAATATATTAAAATGAGACATGAGGAATACTTGTATTATATAAAGAATGTGAATTGATATGATGGCTTGCCCCAGGGTATAATGTCTAGTAAAAGGATGTGATAACCAATGATGAATTTAAGGGATTGATATCCCATAACAAATGTGTAATCAGGAGTGGTTAGAGTCCACTGCATGGCTGTGTAATCAGGATTGGTTAAAGTCCAATACCTGGCAGAGGCGTAAAGCCTGTAATCAGGATTGGTTGCGGACCAATGCCTGGCAGAGGCGTAAAGCCTGTAATCAGGAGTGGTTAGAGTCCACTGCCTGGTTGTGTAATCAGGATTGGTTAAAGTCCAATACCTGGAAGAGGCGTAAAGCCTGTAATCATGATTGGTTGCAGACCAATACCTGGAAGAGGCGTAAATCCTGTAATCAGGATTGGTTGCGGACCAATACCTGGCAGAGGCGTAAAGCCTGTAATCAGGAGTGGTTAGAATCCACTGCCTGGCTGTGTAATCAGGATTGGTTAAAGTCCAATACCTAGCAGAGGTGTAAAGCCTGTAATCAAGATTGGTTGCGGACCAATATCTGGCAGAGGCGTAAAGCCTATAATCAGGAGTGGTTAGAGTCCACTGCCTGGCTGTGTAATCAGGATTGGTTAAAGTCCAATACCTGGCAGAGGCGTAAAGCCTGTAATCAGGATTGATTGTGGACCAATACCTAGAAGAGGCATAAAGCCTGTAATCTGGAGTGGTTAGAGTCCACTGTCTGGCTGTGTAATCAGAATTGGTTAAAGTCCAATACCTGGCAGAGGCGTAAAGCCTGTAATCATGATTGGTTGTGGACCAATACGTGGCAGAGGCGTAAAGCTTGTAATCAGGAATTGTTGCGGACCAATACCTGGCAGAGGCGTAAAGCCTGTAATCAGGAGTGGTTAGAGTCCACTGCCTGGCTGTGTAATCAGGAATTGTTAAAGTCCAATACATGGAAGAGGCGTAAAGCCTGTAATCAGGATTGGTTGCGGACCAATCAATGGCAGAGGCGTAAAGCCTGTAATCAGGAGTGGTTAGAGTCCACTGCCTGGCTGTGTAATTAGGATTGGTTAAAGTCCAATACCTGGAAGAGGCGTAAATCATGTAATTAGGATTGGTTGTGGACCAATACCTGGCAGAGGCATAAAGCCTGTAATCAGGAGTGGTTAGAGTCCACTATCTGGATGTGTAATCAACATTGGTTAAAGTCTAATACCTGGCAGAGGCGTAAAGCCTATAATCAGGATTGGTTGTGGACCAATACCTGGAAGAGGCGTAAAGCCTGTAATCAGGAGTGGTTAGAGTCCACTGCCTGGCTGTGTAATCAAGATTGGTTAAATTCCAATACCTGGCGGAGGAATGAAGCCTATAATAACACAGGATTGGTAATAACCCAATGCCTGGAATAATTGCACAGGATTGGTAATAACCCAATGCCTGGAATAATGTCATAGGATTGGCATAGTCCAATGCCTGGACAGAATATGATGATGTATACTCACATGACTGGTACAATTCGATATCTGGTTAGCATATTGGCTGAGGCCAACAAATAGAAATGAGAATGATTCATGGATGACATACCATGATAATGAGTATCACAGGATAAGCTTGAGATGTTGATATAGTATGATGGGTAAATGATATACATGTTCTTCCTATTCCTTATAAAGAGAATGGATGATTTACTTCTCTATCATAGATAGTTGCAATGCTTTAAAATATGGGAATATTCTAAACTGCTTATCCTCTGCTCAGTTTAATACTATTTAACCGTGATAATAACATTGTTGGCGGAGAGTTATATCTCTCGCTGGGACAATTACAATTGTCTCACCCCCGTGGGATCCAAATTTTTTTAGGTGGACATGCACGAGGAGGTGAAGACCTTTCTGTAGAGAAAGAACAACAGCAGCAGGGACAGTAGTGACAACTTAGGTTGAGTGTACTGTCTCTCATGTCTTGTAGATAGAAGTCCTATGTGTCGTCTCTGTACTCTCAGGTCCTTGGAGTTGGTTCGTTATGGTTTCATGAACAATCTGAGGTTTTGGCTTGAATGCCTCGAGGTTTTATGTTGCTCCAGTATGTGTTTTGATAGAGAAATTGTTATATGTTATCCTCGAGATGAGATGAAACAATGTTGTACAATGTAAATCATGATATGTATGAGTTTTGGATCATTCAGTAAAATTTTTCTATACAAGGATCACCATGCAAAATGGTTTTAAATTTTAGTGATTTTTGTTAATCCGTTGTTTGCGTTTATTCCGCTTAATTAGTAACGATTTGTTTGTCAGTTTGGCGACTGTCATTACACTTGGTGGCTTGGTTTTCCAGGAAACAGAGCACCGTGGCATTATCAACTACCGAGGCTGAGCACATTGCAACTGAAAGTTGTTGTGCCCAGGTTCTATGGATGAAGCAAATGCTCCAAAACTTTAACATACATTTTGATGCTTCCCCTATCTATTATGATAATACTAGTGTAATCAATCTTTCTTACAATCCTATATTGCATAGTAAAGCTAAACATATAGAGGTTCATCATCATTTTCTTCATGATCACATTACCAAAAAGTATATTTATATCACGCATGTGGACACAGAAAATCAGTTGGTGGACATTTTCACTAAATCTCTAGCTAGAGAGCAATTTAATTTTATTAGATCTAAATAGCTCATAATTGCTTCAGATGATATTGGCATGTTATCTAGCTAGTTTCTTTTATTCTATATGTCTTGATCATGCTTATATCACCTTACTTGCCTAAAATTTCTTAATTTGCTTGTTGACATGCTTAGTTTCCCTTGTTTTTGGGCATTTCTTGAATTTTGGGTTTTTATCACTAAATAGTACCCAATGATGAGTGATATGTGCCTAAGTATGTTCAATATATATAATAGACTCAAAAAATGAATTTAATTAGCATTCATATGGCTAGAAATTAAGTTTGATGGTTTTAGGTTAGGTTGATCATCAATCGAGTTTCCCCCAAGACAAACTCGACCGATCTG
The DNA here is from genome assembly GCA_963693085.1 of Alisma plantago-aquatica. NCBI lineage: Eukaryota > Viridiplantae > Streptophyta > Magnoliopsida > Alismatales > Alismataceae > Alisma > Alisma plantago-aquatica. The sequence continues at coordinate 1,512,001,294 of OY856410.1, read as the reverse complement.
TGGCCGAGAGCTATTCTGAAATGGACCAATCAGTCGAGTTTCTGACTCTCAGAACTCAATCGATCATCGAGCTGAAGCCAACTTAAGTTGGGTTCGGCTGACTATTCTCCCTCTCAACTAGAGAATAGTCGACTGGTTCCCCTTCTTCTAGCCCTAAGCTATCAACCCAAACCCTTACCTTCCCTATACTATCCCTTTCCCTATATAGGCTGACCTAGACCTCCCCTTTTGCTCTTCCTTGGTGTGATAATGATATTGGTAGGTTGCTTTGTGTGTTTGCTCTCTTCTTCTCTATCGTTTCTCCTCCATGACCTCTCATATAATAAAGAGACCCACCCCTAGCAATGCTCCATCATCCTCTTCATCATCTCGCTTGATTCCCTCTAATGACACCTCCTTTGTCTCAATAGAATCTGTAAATAGGTATAAGGACCTTCTTCCTAGGAGTCCTTTTCCATTTAGAGCTTTGTTTGAGCCTAGCCCTAGGCGTCAAGCAGACATAGACCAAGTGGTGAGGTTTCTGGACATTGATCACCTATCATCCCTGGCCATCGAACGTGACTGCTTTCGTAATTCTATGACAACCACAAAAGTAGTTCACGAATTCTATGCTAGCTTGTGTTGGAATTACGACACCCTTGTACTCCCATCGAATACTCAAGTGATCCTTACATCCATGATCATCGGGAAGATATTTCAAATGTCTGAAGATATCCTGAATGTCTTCTTCTCAGGAGATGAGGAGAATGACACCTGGCGTAAGGATTACAGGGAGTATTTCAATCTTTTAGATCCTGAGGGTTTCTACAAGCAGAATGAGATCACTCTTCCTGACATCCATCACTACCTGAAGAAACTCGATGTTATATATTAGAAGAAGTGCACCCTACCCTCCTCCTTCCTCGATCTTAGAAAGCATATATTATCCCTAGTGGTCAACTGCAACATCCATCCCAAGAAAAATCAAATGGATATTGCAGAGAACATTGCGGTCATAATGTATTGCATTCTTGAGAATATCAGAGTCAATTGGTCAAGATACATTCTCCACCACATGACCTATTTTGACTTTGGTAAGAACACCCGAGGCACCCATCCACCTTATCCAGCCTTGATTTGTGGTTTGTTTCAATTCATCACTGAGAAATCACTCTTTTCAGACTTCCATTACAAGCTTGCAAGGAAGGGTGTATGTATCAGTGAGATCACAATTCAGAAGTCCGTGCCTGTCTTTGCCTCCACCACGCCTGATGCTTCACCCTCAGCCTCTGCCTCTACAGCCCCATCTTTTGCCTCTACCCGTGCTCCCCTCCTCATCCACCTTGACCTAGTTGTGCCTCGTTTCGTGTATCCAATGAAACCCTCATGGGCTACATGATGCACCAACAAGCATACAACCAACAGGTTCAGGTGCATCTGCACCAGGATTTATGTTCAATCATGACAAACATGAACATATCCTGTGCACACCCCTACCCCACCTACCAGCCTTTCCCCGGTAGTGATTATGCTTCTTATGTATATCATCATTACTACCCTACCCCCGGGACTTCTGCTGCTGCTCCCACACCCTCTACTGGTGGTGGTTCTGCTCCCGTATACTTGCCATTTCCTACCGGCCCCTTGGCCATCTTGCTTGCGAGTCTTGGCAATTCTGCTCCATCCTTCCCTCAGGCCAATGAGCTATATGCTCTTGGTATGAGCAGAATGCTCATTGGCCCAGTAGTGGTTTTAGTCCTCCTACAGATGAGGAAATGCCTGACTAGGCTGATTCTGAGACTGCTACTGCTGACGACGATGATAGCGATGGTAAGGATGCTTCTAATGATGGTGATGGCTCTGGTGGTGATTTAGGAGATGAAACCACTACTGCTGCTGCACCTTCATATGGGGACGAGGACTACGAGCCTGGAGCTGATGATGATGATGATGATGATGATTATGATGATGATGATGTGGACATAGATAGTCTAGATGTCTAGTTGTTTCTTAGTTTTTAGTCTAGTTTGCTGATCATATATATCTTTCTAGGCTATTTTGTATTAGAAATATCTGGGCAGATTATCTGAGATGTACTATTTTATCTTCAGTTTTCATCGATTCTTGCTTGTAGCTGCTTTTATGAGAACATGTATCTGAGTTGTAATCTATTTTATGTGCACTCTTGCTCTTTAAATAGTTATATCCTATGAGTTGGTACCTTATTTCACCATATTTTGATTATGACTGAGATTGTGTGTTTCTTTCGTCTCTGGTTGATATATGATATGAGATTGCATGTTTGAATATCTGCTTGGTTGTGTTTGGAGAAGACCTGATTATATGCTCTTCTGCCCCCCTCACTTTTCGATAATGTCAAAGGGGGAGAGAACTTCAATGTCTTGAAACTCAATCATATTGCTTTTCTTTATTATACTACTGCTTATTGCTTATGAGATCCTTTTCTTGTTCATTTTATGTTTTATCATGTGACTTGCAAAGGACCATAGAGTACATGTATGGTATAATTTCTTTGTGTAGATAGACTAACTATGCAGGTTAAAGTAAGTATAGATTGAGGGGGAGCAATTCACATTGTTCACATCTTGAATCCCCCTAATTCACAAGACAAAGGTATAATTTCTATATCCTTTTCAATATGTTTGAGGAATGGTTTGTCATTGTTAAAAAGGGGGATAATGTTGACCTAGAGGTTATACATTGCCCATATTTTGATAACGAATTAACCATTCCATTCATATGTGTCTAATATGTGTATTCAAGATTAATTTTAGGTGTTAGGTACATGAAAAGGATCAAATTACACAAGACCTAGTTTGCTAAAGTTCAAATCAAAAGCAATGCAAGTGTGCAAATTAGGAAATTCATGTAAATGACCTTATAAGAATTTTGTAATCACTTATATTGATGATATGACTTGTAACTAAGATGAGAAAATTATGTGGGACACTTAGAACCAAGTTTTAATCACTTTTTATGCACTTTAGAAAATTGATCACACACAGCTAATAGGTTGAGTTACAATCTCAACCGATCCACTGGATCAATTCTCTGAAGAGTGCATCGATCGAGTTGCACACTCAAAGAACTTAACCGATCGGGTTACTGGCCAAATGTAACTTTCATTGGTCAGCCGAGTTTCCTCATAACAAACTCGATCGATGGTTTGAAAATTGGGTTTGTCTTTTACCCAATCTGTCGAGTTACCTTTATTGAATCTCAACCGAATGTACTGTACTAAAAAATATAAAAAGTGATTCTAACCGTTGGTGACTTGTTTGGACAAAAATAGATCTATTGCCTTATGTAAAAACAGCTATAATTCGGCCCTAAGTGTTCCCCAACTCAAACGGGCACCCCCAATGTAAGGACCTTGAACCATGTTTTGGGATAACCCTCTTTGCTTTTCTTATGAAAGGTGCTTAGAACCTTAATCTAATCTCTTAAGATGCTTTGATATCATGTGACAAGCTCATGTTTCCAGTTTGGTCCCGGTTGGATGTTGTTTGAGCAATGTTTGCTTGTTTTGGACCAAAGTGTAATTTACCCAAATTAAGGGGTTATATTGCAATATGTCACATGTAGAGCATGCCTTTAGTTCTCTATCATCATTATAAAGAGAATGATGCTATGGGGCGTCTTGTGAAGGACCTATGTTCCAAGTTTGAGCTTGGTTGGTTGATGCTTGTGCTTTATGTGCTAGTTTTGGTGTAAATTGCAAATTACCCAAACTGGAGGGTCAACATGCAATTTATCAGATCTAGAGTCTTATTTCTTCTGTTTTGCATCATCTAGGACGTGTATGGAGGTTGGGGTGCCTTTTTTGGTTGTTAGTTGAGGAGTGACATCTCTATATGGTCTTTATACCATATACGTGTCACATATTTCACCTTGTCCTATAGTATATCGGCTAGGGCTTGGAGGTATGTCGCCCAAGAGGGGTGTATCGGCCATGGAAGTTTCCCATCTGAATGATACACATTCTAGAGTGTATCACCAGGCCGTTCATGAGCTGCTAGGGTGGCAACATGTGGCATTAAATGCAAGAGCAAGTGGCACCTTGGTTTATGTGGTTATGACACCTCTCCCTTTCTACCTCTCTCTTCCTTGGTGTATATAACTCCCTTCCTCCTTAACCAAGTGATCCTTTTCGTCCACTTTCCTCCCCCTTCCTGTTGGGACAAGCATGGGAGCTTTGGGAGCTAAGGAAGACTCCCATGGAGCTTGGAGGGGCGAGCTCCTTGGCCATGGAAACTCCTTGCTCAAGATCTGACCTTGGTGAGTCATGTTTCTTTGCTAGCTTTTCCTTGTGCTTTCTTCTTCACCTTCCTCTTCCCCTCTCGGCCATGGATAGGCCCTTGATGTGAGAAGGCAAGGCCGTGGTTATATCGCCTCTTTTCTTCCTCTTGAGCTATACATAACCATGGTATCTTCTTCTTCTTCCTTTGTTTCTTAAGGTGATGGTGATGGTGCCGAAGGAATGTTTGGAGCTTTGGATGGGTGATGTTCCTGGATAGGAACATGGGTTTTATTCTTAGACCAAGAAGTTTTATGCCTTTCATGGAGATCCTCTTAAGGTGGGTTACATAACTCTTAATCATCTCTATTATGTTCACCCTTCTTATGTGCACATATTGGTTCTTGTAATTAATTTGGTACCTTTCTCCATGATAGTTATATATATGGAATTTGGGATCTGATCTAATGGAAATGGTCACGTTTTATTACTACCTTATTCTTGTTTATCTTGTGCATAACGGTTTTGGGTGACTTGAGGTTGAAGATGAACCACCCGATAGGGTGCCTGCATGATACAATGGTTGCATGATATAATGCCTTGCCCGTTAGGTCTTTTTTTGTTGTTGGCACATGAACGATATCCCTTGGACTTGAGAGGTGATCCATGCTCTAGTATCTTGGGAAATACCCCTCTCTCTCCTTGGTTGATGAAGGGTTAACCTATGGTCTAGGTGTTTGGACGTTAGGTTGAGTTGGTTGGCCGATAGGGTGTTGCTCTACCCTTGTTGCTCGTTATGCTAAACCCATCTCACTTGGTTGTTGAGAGGTGAGCCAACTTTTGGTACTGTTAGACGATATGGTGTGGTGACCGATATCCTTTTTCCTACTCTAGGGTTTAGGGTTTGGATGATATGGGTGGTTTATACCTAGTTGAACCTTTGACCGATATGTAGTGCTGATCTTTAGTGGTGAGTTGATGGTCTACCTTTGTGAGACGACATGCTCTTGGGGTTGAACCCTTGGATGATATCTTGGGCATTATGGTGGTGATCCCTTTGATGGTTTTCTAAATTGATAAGATAATCCTTTGGGTGGGTGATAGCCCTAGAAGTAGTGCCTTGGATGATATGGGTGCTCTAACCCTAGTTTAGGGTGATAAGCTTACTAGGCCGATAGGTGATCCTAACTCTAGTTGCCCGATATGGAGCCTTGGATGATAACGTTGCTCTAACCCAAGGTGACCGATAGGTGGTGTTGTTGGGTGTTATGGGTGGATGGAATCTTGTAGACCCCTCACCCGATATGGTGTTTGATATATGAGTTAGTTAAGTGTTGCACGATATGATGAGTTTGTCGTTATGATGTGTTGGGCAATATGGCCTTGTTGGCTTTGCACAATACTTTGGATGAGAACCCTATTATTGTTTGAGCTTTTGAGTGATGCTAGCATCCCTTCCCGATGTGCCTTGGTGAAGATCATAACCCGACACCCTAGCTTTCCCGACACACACACCCATAGAGGTCTTGGCTGATATCACAAACCCTAACCCAAGATAAGCATGTAGTGCATGTGCTAGTTGGGTGACACAATGGATCAAGTTCTTGGCTGATACCCTATTTAGGGATTTGATGTCTTGGCCGATATGCTTAGCCCGACACATGCTCCCTTTTGGTTGGTTAACCACCATGAGTAAGAGGTTGATTTCTTAGATGGTTCTAGGGTTGAAGGTTTGGCCGATACATGTGTTGAACTTGGGAAGTATAGAATCTTGGACGATATGAGTTGAGCCTTGGATGACATAATACCTTGACCATTATAGGGTCCCTAACCCTAATGGATGATAGGGTTTTGGGCAATATGTGACACCCATGAGCTGCATGACACACACCCTGGTACTTGGTTGTTGGTATGTATGCCCTGAGAGCCAATCATGGGATGATTGGTGGGATACATTAAGATTGATTTGATAAACATCAAAGGAAAGCTTCCAATTCCTTTTGGTTCGGTCATATGAGATAATGATAGAATAGATTGAATGTCTAGAGAATGACAATACTCAATGACGCATGCTTTCAGGTTGAGGACCTGAATGATGAGATCATATGGATGCTAAGAGTTTGTACATTCTTATTATGTCCCTAGTCGGATGTCATTGTGGAAGGTAGATAGACAACAATGACATACAAGACTAGATTGTAGCATTGGTTGATGACACAATCTCATTAGTCATGATATGGAGATATCAAACCAAACACATAGGTACTTGTTAGAGAACAAGTTTACCGGACAGACCCACCGTGAGTTTGACACATGGAACCATGACATGGTAGTCACAGTCAGTTCTCACAGTGATGGTGGTGAATGTGATTCTTTGACCTAAAATCACTACACTCAAAACATGTTGTTGGGTACACTTTGATATCATCAAACGCAGTCCTGAAACATGGGTTGTTATAAAGGTGATTATTGGGTGGCGTTGACACATGGGGATTTTGAGGGGTGAGTGATAGATATGGGATTTTTCCCTCCTGAGGGAGTTTGATATCCATGGCCACTTAATGAGTAGGATTGAGATAGGTGTGTGCACGCATGTGTGAATCAATATGTGATATTGATGTCATAAATATCTTCTCCAATCTACTCTAAGATCAAGAAAGTGAATGAATGTTGATAGGATGATTGTTCCATGCCTTGAGTTCATTTGGGATATCAGTGACAAAGGAATTATACATTCGCTGTAACACCATTCATGGATTGTAGGATTGAAAGTTGTTCTCCAACTTTCTATTTCACTTGGGTAGCATTGATGTGCGACTAGGCACCGCTCTTTTCTTGTGAAGTCATAAGTGTTATGGACTTTCACTGCCAATGTGAAATGGGCCTGTAGGGTCACACACATAGTATTTAAACTAGAAGAGGAGTTTATCCATAAACGATGTTTAGATTGATTGCTAAAGGATTTTAGTAGTTCAATTAAACACTCAGTTGATTGATAGCTCAAAATCATAGTGTTCAAGGTGTGGACCAATTGATTAGAGAATCAGTTTGATTGAAACTACAATTGACTGATTTTACACAGTTTGCACTTCCAACCGATCGGCTCATGTGATGAACCGATCAGCTCAGGTTGGTGAACCAATCGACTCAAGTTGTGAGTCGATCGGCTCATGTGTCAATGAAATGATTGGCTTAATTGTTGAACCAGTCGATTCGTGTGACCAACCGAGATCGTTTGGAAAGTCAAAAGATTCTTTTTGCAAAAACATATTTGTTTCACTTGTACAAATTTGATTTGGACAAGGACTAATATTTGATTAGTTAGAAACAAACATGGAAAGTCAATTCGAGTTGGACCAGGACCATGAACCACTCGAATCATGCTTGAACCGATCGGCTCAGGTGTCCCAACCGATTGGTTCAGGTGTGAAATGATCGGATCAGGTCCCCAACCGATCGATTCATGCTTGAAACGATCTGTTTAGCTGGCGCAGTTGGTTGTTTTGTGGAAAATCTCAAATACTTCTACTCCTGCTTTAATCCCGCATTGCCCTGGGTAGAGAACCATGTCCCATGACCCTCCTATATATATAAGGGTATTGGGGGCTTCTCAAAGTACAACTCAGAACACCAGTTTCTCTGCAAAGTTGTCATTCTCTCTGATAGTGGTAACTGAGAGAGCCCGAGCAAGTGCTACCTGATAAGGGAGGCACAATGAGGGAAATACAACTGCAGAAAGGCAACTGGTTTCAGGAGAGTGTGTTGGTGACTAGCACGCTGACAGGAGGGTGCGACTCCTTCCGATTCCTTGTGGGATAAGGAAATCGGAGTTCCAGGTGGTCCGTGCAGACTACTTTAGAGGCGGGAGATTTCTACCACTTAGAGGACAACTGTCAATCCTGACAGTCCCGGTGAGTCCAGGAGATGCACAAACACCGTCCAAGACCGAAGGTGAATTCCGCGCAAGCCATGGGGTAACATCTCCGAGCAAGCCTCAGGACAAGGTATGTCTCTACAAACCATCCTTCCCATTGTATAGATGTTGACGTGATTCCTTTAGACTGGGTTCGGGAGAAGAAAATGTTTGTTTCCGCTGGCTTCTCTATCTCCCCTAAAACCCAAGAGTGGTATCAGAGCCACGTCAACTTCTCTATACTTTAGGATTATCGATATGATCAATTTTGGTTTGTTGCCTTTATTTATTGGATACAATGCGAATAAAATTGGCTTTATGCATGTCCAATCCTAAGTCCACAAATCCCACTATACATATATGATATGTAATATAAATGCACTCGATACGCATTGCCCTTAAATGAGTTTTGTGGTGGATGTATAGCATGGTTATGGCCAATAAACCCTATGTATGTGTGCTTGGTTGTATGTGGTTGCTTGCATCTTGGTCTGCGCACTGATTCCCTACCTCCTTGTTCCTGATGTAACTCGAGATAACTCAAGATTTCTTTACTGCCTTTGCTCCCCCCGAATGTAACTCGGGGTTTCCCAATTTAAATGGAAATAAGATAGATTTTTTTATATTTCCTATTATGTCAAAGAATGGAGGATAATCTGATGACAAATGAGACGATCAGTTCAAGGTGTGAACTGATCGGTTGGTGATCCAGACGATCGGCTTGAGGATCGAGATGAGCGGGTGGCGACCTGAGGAGATGCACGACGATCGAGCAAACCGATTGGTTGGAGGAGCCAATCGATCGGTTGGTGGCACTGAGATGACTGGCCAGGGCGAGTAGGTCATTCATGTGATGAGTTGATAAACTTGGACGAGTGTAGAACTTCATCATGGACATGTTGCATGTGATGTAACCTAGATGACCGTGATTCCTCTTGGCTCGAGGAATCACATTAGGATGGCCATAATCATCGCTTTTATCATTTCACATGTTTTCTGTGGGATATAGCATGTATATGATACGTACTATATATTGTGGTGATTGGATATGTATATGTACCTATAAAACCAAATCCCTCATTACGTATTAAAGTTTTAGATGCCTTTCAAATGTGACACGCGTGAAAAACTTGATCGGCCAAGTGTGGGCATGCCCTAGCGTGGTGCACCGTCTATCTCGTGGAAGTGTGAAGGATGGATATGTGGGTCTGCCCTAGAAGGGTGCATATTCATCGTGTTGTCTTTGGGTCGGACTTAACAAGGTGACCTAGATAGGATCTAGCACCTTGAGGCTTGGAGGTGATCATGGCAAGGAGTTGCATATGACATCTTTCAAGAGTTGCATATGATGCAATTGGCAAAAGTTGCCTACCTGGAAGATCTAAGTTGTGGGTGACAGCCCTAGCTGGTCCATGACTCAGAGGATTTCAGGATCTTGACCCACTAGAAGATTGTATGCTGCAATCTTACAAATTGATGGTGACGGCTATCAATTTGAACAAAAATTGTGGGATTGATAATTAATTAAATTCCTAATTATATCATCAACCTTTCAAATCAATCAAATAAGTCAAAATTGAGTTTTGAACTAAATTGCATATATTTCCTTTTATAGTACAAATGACAACAAACAACAATCACTTTTCATTGCGATAGGTCCTTGAAAAGGACAAGCTAAATGAGACTAACTTCCACGATTGATTTAGTACATTGAGAATTTTTCTCACTTAAGAGCAAAAGCTCTATGTCCTGGATACTACAACTCCAGAGGAACCTGCTCCTAACGCACCAAAGGCAGAAAGGGTTTCTTATAAGAAGCATTCTAAAGATGCCATTGATGCAAAGTGCTTGATGTTGCATGAACCATAAGTTGCAGAGATAACATGAGAGCATGGGTGTCATTGAGATGATTCAGCATCTCAAGAACATGTATGAAGATCAAGCACGACAAGACAGATATGATGTCTCCAGGGCACTGTTCAAGTGTGTCATGACAGAAGGAGATCCAGTTGGTCCTCACACGCTCAAGATGATTGGGTATGTGGAGAACCTAACAAGATTGGGATTTCCTCTAAGCCAAGAGTTGGCTACTAATGTGATACTACAATCGTTGCCAGAATCCTACAGTCAATTTGTGATGAACTACAACATGAACAACTTTGACAAGCCATTGACAGAGTTGTTGGGCATGTTGAGGACAGTCGAGGCACAGATGAAGAAGGACAAGCCTAAGTTTGTGATGATGATCAGCAACAAGAAAGGCAAGTCCAAGCGTAAGGGTAGAGGCAAGGCTAAGAAAGGTTATGATGCTAGCCAGCAGCCCAAGTCGTCTTCAACTCTCAATGCCAAGGGAGGCATGACCAAGAGAGGCAATTGCCACCATTGTCAAAAGCCAGGACATTGGAAAAGGAATTTTACACTCTATCTGGAAGAACTAAAGAAGAAGGAGGAAACAGATGTCTCCACCTGAAGGTGTCATGAAATAAACTTATAAAACTTTTGAGGTATATGATACCAAGATATAAAGTGTAAAGCACCCAATAAATGGGGCAAGTGTTGCCACCATAGATAGGAGTACTTTAGTTTATTTTCAGCCTTGAAGGCATGTAATAGAGTTATGAACTACTATTTCATATTTGCCAATGGATAGAAACACCTTTATTTTTGCATATTGTATGACAATGATAGAAATTAATAAAGTTGATGTTTCAAATTTTAAAGATATGATCTTTATGACAATGCCTTGTTTATCTTGTGGTACTTGGTATGCATAAGATAAAATGATACCTAAAGGTTATTGATAACTCAAACGATCAAATTAGCATAAATCATGAGAAATTCATTTCTAGTTTCCATATGATGGATAAATCTAGACTCTTTTGGTTAGAGAACCAGTAAGAGACATGAATCTCTTAAACATGATAAATCAATCTTCACTAGTGGTAGTGGGAGAATGATTTTCCTATTAGGTATAATACATGTGATGTATTTACATACATATTGGAACAAATGCTAATACTTCAAACAGTGTTTAGAGAAATACCAATATGAATATCTTGAAGTGTTCAAGAATATCATAGATGAAGTACGAATTTGGTAAAGTGTTAATTCTTGATGAGATCAATGAATGAAATACTTGAACCAAATGTTTGAGATCCTTATCAGTGATAGTGTATCTTAATGAGCTCGTGATTAAGGCATGGTGATGTATAAATCAAAAGGAGTCATACTCTAAGGAGTTAGAGGATGATTATCAAATAACTAAGTTCTTCTTAAATAAAGAATACCCTACACTAATAAAGGACATTAAGCATCACAAAGAGTTGTGAGTTCTTATATCCTTGATAGATACACCTCAATTATCTATGTGATGAGTTGGTCATGTGATGAGTCAACTATCTAGATGAATATGAGGAACTGGATTTTGAGTTATGGTTTATGACCATTACATCCTAAATGACTTCCATGTGAACCACAAGGTGTGACCTTGATGGTAGAACCCATTGGGATGAAATCCATGAGTGCGAATGAGTCTTAAGTGTTAAGACACATGGATAACATTTTGAAAAGGATGATGGTTGTTAAATTGCAACTTAATGACTAAGAGATTTGGCATACGAATACTAAAACCACATTCCTATGAGGAATAAAACAAGGATGTGTACATGACACAACCTATAAGGTTTATGAATCCATTAATGCAAATGAAGTCTATAAGTTACAATGGACTAATCAATGTGATTGATTGAGTACAAGCAACTCTGAGCTGGGATCTTTACTTTTATAATATAGTCAAAGGGTTTGACTGATATGACAAAGATAAAGAAGGGATATGTGATTTAGTGGGAGTGTATTCACATTCCACATGTTGATGTGAAATGGAAATGTTCTAGAATGGAAATACAAAGTGGAAATTATCTTTAAGGAAGATAGATACGTTTCCTATGTGATAGGAATAGAGATCTATAGAGATAGTTCTCAAAAACCTCTTGACCTAAAAAGAGAGAGCATACATTGACAATCTACACTGAAGGGTTCAGTATGCATAGATTTAGTGGGAGAAAACTTGTCCATGTTACATGGAGTTGGTATCCCAAGGCCAAGTGTCCAATTCTTATGAAGAATGGGAACACTAAGAATAGATATGGATCTATCATGCATGGACATAGAAAATTAAAGTGCATCCATCATCTTGTATGTAGGACATGACAATATGATGTGCTCATCCTGATAACTCGTATGTGGGACATGATGAGTGGATGTCTATCTAGTTCCAGTAAGGGTTAGTGGAATACCATAAGAACTTGATAAGTACTTGAGAAGTACTAGTTCTCTGGAAATAAGGAAGGGTTCACTGTAAAGAGTTACACTGATGCGAACTTCCAAAAAGGATAGAAAATTAATCGCAATATATATATATATATATATATATATATATATATATATATATATATATATATATATATGAGATATATATAAAAGTGAATGTTTGTTAATGGAAACATTCCAAGAAAGTCGTTTAAAAGGAAAAATCCGAGTATTTGTGTGTTATAGAACATTAGTAGATACTATATGGATCTGGAAGTTCATGAGATGAACTTATAGATATTTCGATCTTTGATGACAAGTAAGGAGTACTTGGTCATGCAATGTGGCTAAAGGTTAGCAAAGGAATACTACATCGCATATTATGGAAACTCCATCTCATACGTGTAACGTACAACAAAGAGATGAGAGACATGCAGTTAATACCGACTTTGGCAAGGTGTTTCCATAACTCACTATGTTAGCACTAGAGTACAGTAACATGTGGGACATGTTTGAAGATCACTATGAATATGATTCAATGGTGATTGGCTCACATTGCAAGTGGGAGTCTGTTGGTATGTATGCCCTGAGAGCCAATCATGGGATGATTAGTGGGATACATTAAGATTGATTTGATAAACATAAAAGGAAAGCTTCCAATTCTTTCTGGTTCAGTCATATGAGATAATGATAGAACGGATTGAATGTCTAGAGAATGACATTACTCAATGATGTATGCTTTCAGGTTGAGGACCTGAACGATGAGATCATAAAGATGCTAAGAGTTTGTACATTCTTATTATGTCCCTAGTCAGATGTCATTGTGGAAGGTAGATAGACAACGATGACACACAAGACTAGATTGTGGTGTTGGTTGATGATAGAATCTCATTAGTCATGATATGGAGATATCAAACCAAACACATAGGTACTTGTTAGAGAACAAGTTTACCGGATAGACCCACCGTGAGTTTGACACATGGAACCATGACATGGTAGTCACAGTCAGTTCTCACAGTGATGGTGGTGAATGTTATTATTTGACCTGAAATCACTACACTCAACACATGTTGTACACTTTGACATTATCAAACGCAGTCCTGAAACATAGGTTGTTATAAAGGTGATTATTGGGTGGCTTTGACACATGGGGCTTTTGAGGGGTGAGTGATAGATATGGGATTTGTCCCTCCTGAGGGAGTTTGATATCCATGGCTACTTGATGAGTAGGATTGAGATAGGCGCGCGCATTCACGTGTGAATCAGTATGTGATATTGATGTCATACATATCTCCTCCAATCTACTCTGAGATCAAGAAAGTGAATGAACGTTGATAGGATGACTGTTCCATGCCTTGAGTTCATTCGGGATATTAGTGACAAAGGAATTATACATTCGCTGTAACACCATTCACAGATTGTAGGATTGAAAGTTGTTCTCCAACTTTCTATTTCACTTGGGTAGCATTGATGTGCGACTAGGCACCGCTCTTTGCTTGTGAAGTCATAAGTGTTATGGACTTTCACTGCCAATGTGAAATGGGTTTGTAGGGTCACACACATAGGATTTAAACTGGAAGAGGAGTTTATCCATAAATGATGTTTAGATTGATTGCTAAAGGAGTTTAGTAGTTCAATTAAACACTCAGTTGATTGATATCTCAAAATCATAGTGTTCAAGGTGTTGGACCAATTGATTAGAGTATCAGATTTATTGAAACTATAATTAACTGATTTTGCACAGTCTGCACTCCCAACCGATCGGCTCATGTGATGAACCGATCGGCTCAGGTTGGTGAACCGACCGACTCAAGTTGTGAGTCGATCGACTCATGTGTCAATGAAATGATCGGCTCAATTGTTGAACCGGTCGATTCGTGTGACCAACTGAGATCGTTTGGAAAGTCAGAAGATTCTTTTTGCAAAAACATATTTGTTTCACTTGTACAAATTTGATTTGGACAAGGACTAATATTTGATTAGTCGAAAACAAACATGGCAAGTCAATTTGAGTTGGACCAGGACCACGAACCGATCGTCTCATGCTTGAACCGATCGACTTAGGTGTCCAAACTTATTGGTTCAGGTGTGAAATGATCGACTTAGGTCCCCAACTGATCGGTTCATGCTTGAAACGATCGGTTTAGCTGGCGTAGTTGGTTGTTTTGTGGAAAATCTCAAATCCTTCTACTCCTGCTTTAATCTCCCATTGTCCAGGGTAGAGAACCCTGTCCCATGACCCTCCTATATATAGGGGTACTGGGGGCTTCTCAATGTACAACTCAGAACACCAATTGCTCTACAAAGTTGTCGTTCTCTCTGGTTGTGGTAATCGAGAGAGCCCGAGAAAGTGCTACCTGATAAGGGAGGCACATTGAGGTAAAGATAACTACAGAAAGGCAAGTGGTTGTAGGAGAGTGTGTCGGTGACTAGTACACCGATAGGAGGGTGTGACTCCTTTCGATTCCTTGTGGGACAAGGAGATCGGAGTTCCAGGTGGTTCGTGTGGACTATTACAGAGGCAGGAGATTTCTGCTTCTTGGAGGACAACTATCAATCCCAAAAGTCCCAGTGAGACCAGGAGATGCACAGACACCGTCCAAGACCGGAGGTGAAGTCCACACAATTCATGAGGTAACGTCACCGAGCAAGCCTCGGGACAAGGTATGTCTCTACAAACCATTCTTCCTATTGTATAGACGTTGACGCTATTCCTTTAGACTAGGTTCGGGAGAAGAAAATTTTTGTTTCCGCTTCCTTCTCTGTCTCCCCTAAAACCCAACATTGGTTACCCAATACACCTCGCACATGGATGCAATATACAACTCATAGCTCTAGTTGCACGATACCCTCCCTTTGTACATGGATACATGTCCTGCTTGTAGCTGACAACCTTGGGTGAGGGTTGGTACCCTACCCAATACCCCTTTTAGTGAGGGTTTGCGGTCACTGCCAAGTATTGGTGAGGGTATGTGATGCTTTAGTGAGGGTTGTCCCCTAACCCGATAACTCTATGTATGTTATCTTGAGCTCACACCTTTGATTATGATGAGCTATGACGAGATAAGTTGCAAACCTTGTATAGTGGTTACCTATGGTTAATGATAGATGAACCTTTGATAAAGATTGGATGGTGGATCATGGTGTATGATCCTTAATGATAAATCCTTAGGGATGTTGTACTTAATAACTTGAGATGCAGGGTATGGTGGGATACCCCTGACATGATAGCAGTGGCGTGTATTGATTAATACACCAATTATGACATTAAGATGCATATGTTCATAATGATGGAAGAATATTCCAATGTTATAAACCTTAATCTTGATGACATAATAATCAAAGATATGTTCATGAGATATAGGGCATAGTGAATGCTCGTGGTTTGATTACAACAATGTAATTTGTTTACAAGGCACGGCTTTGTGCTTCATGCAGTTATAATCATGGATGTTGATCCAATCATGTAACTTTACTCCTAATAGCATGATAATCATAAAGATCTATGTCTGGTGATTCAATTATCTCTCTCAATATGTATACTAACCATGCAAGTGTATCCAATGAGTTCATAGCCAGGTAAGAGCTATGAGGAATATGTGTTCTATATAACACTCAATGATGATAATCCTTGTTGATGAGATAACATGTATCACCAGTATGATGTGGAAGGTATGTGGACCTGATAAAGGCTGAGTGCCAAGTTGATGTGTTATCCTCTGATGTTGAGAGAAGGGATTGCTATCCCATGGTGATGATGTAAGCCTTGAGAGGTAGTGACATTCTGTGAGGATGGGATTGAGTCCCAGTGATGTTGATCCTTGATATGGATCTTGATGATTGGTAAGAGGCCAAGTGGTAACATGTAATGTTGGCTTTGAAAAATAAGAGTGACAATGTAACACCTGACAATGAGATCTATGTTGTATAATTGTGTTTTAGTTTACATGTTACATAACTTGGTTGAATCTTGCAATCTTCTTAAAATGTATTAATTAATGACAAGTGGAACTTTTCATGTAGTTTTCCCTGGCCATAGATTCCATCATCGTCAGTAATTAGGTGATGGTGAAATGGGTTCTCCTGCGGGTTAACCCGGAGCGCATATTGTTGAATATGTGAGGTTTCTCCTAGCCGAAAATAGGAGGATCAGAGTGCAATTGCGGTTGTGGACTCAAGATGTGTATAAGAGCATGGTGATCAGGCCCATGGCTTAGTGTGAAGAAGCATGAATGCGTTCATGGCTCAGGAGCACGGTGAATAGGCCTGTGGATCATGTTGAAAAGGGCAGCCTGCGGGATTGACCCTGTGGCTGAGGCCACTTAAGCAAGAGATTGTGGTCATGCTTGTTGATTGTTGTGCACTGACCACAAAGAGGTAAGTTCATGGAGTCTGGCTCTCCCGATGACCTTGTATGGCATCGATTTTGGGCTTCGCAACCGTAGGTTGGATTTGAGCGGGACGGCTCACTTCCTCATGGCATAATAAATCATAATCTAGTCGTAAAGAATATATTGCTTAAGGAAAAACATGGAACATTGGTTGAGGCCTTGATTGTATAGTTGCTCTAGTTATATCTTGCAAGTTATCTTGTCAATCATGTTCCATAAAGAATGCCTGTTATATGCCTCTTGGATAGTTTGGTAAGATTGTTAATAAAGTTAGCTTTGCTTAGTATGTTGCTCCTATAATCTTCTTATACCAGTTATCTATGATCATAATAAAGTTGGTAGAGGGTTATGTTTCTCACTGGGACTGTGTGTCTCACCCTGTTGGTTAATAACCCTTTTTAGGTGGACGTGTATGGAGAGATGAAGATCATGTGGCTACAGATGATATGCAGAGGTATCATACCTGGTGGAATAGATAGTGTCTAGTAGTAGAGTCCTATGTGTTGTCCCTGTACACTCAGGTCTTGGGGAAGCTTTTCGATGTTTCTTGTATTACGATCGATGTAAGGTTTTCAGTTTATGTATATTGATGTATAACAGCATGACCAACAATCATTTCATGTAAAGAGATGATGGGAAATTATGTTGTAGCACCCTGGAAAGATGTTATGAAATGAAAAGTGTTGGCTCAGATGTAATATGCTTCATCTTGTGGTGCTTTTTGTAAATCGGTTTTAATTTCCCGTGATTTTCAGTAATCCGCTGGTTAGCATGTAATCGTGTTTTTTTGTGGATGGGGTGTTACACCCAACTATAAATAGGACCATTTGGAGTTCATTCCATGGTTTCTCATTCCATATATTCTTAGTTCTTTCTTAGTTAAGAGTGTTGTACACCTTTGAGCCCCTTTCTCTCTCTACCGTCAAGTCAAATCCGTGAGTATGAGTGAGTTAGGATCTATTGTAAGAGAGATATCCCTTGTATCCATATAAAGCTCTCCACCTCCATCTTCCTACCCCCTTTCCTTACTGAAGAAAAGGTTTGAAGATCTTCTTTGAGTGAAGGAGAAGGAGTTGCCGTTCTTCAAGGTTGAAGAAAGCATGGTGTTCCTGTTACAACCCCAATTTTGGGTTCATTTGCTGAGAAATGTAATTTCTCATATTAAAGATAAATGAAAAAATAATGAATGAATGCATGATTTTCGTTTAAAATAGCCTTGTTGATTTGTTTGTGGGCTTTATTGGCTATTGGGCCCAATAACAGGAAAGGATAAAAGAAATTCCACAATTATCAAGTAAATAAGAAAATAGAGAAAAAGGAAAAGTGTGGAAACCTCTAGAAGGCAAAAGAATGGAATACAATGATGGATTTCGTACCTTTAGGTTCCTTGGGTGCCAAGGAATCCAATATTGCAAGGAAAGGGCAATAATAAAAGAAAAGATTCAATAAGTATTTCTTTATTAAGAAAGAAATTGAAAACATTGATGAAATGTGGAAAATATGTGAGAAGATGTATAATTGAGTTATCCTTTGAGGAATTTCGTATCCCAAGGATTTCTAATGTTAAAGGGAATATCAATGAGGAAAATAAAAGAGAAATAAAGAAAGATTCTCAAAAAGAACTATTTTAATAAGGAATAAACAAGAGAATGGGAAATAATGAAGAATAATGCATTTAGATGCATCTAGGAGGATAATGAGTGTCCAATAAAAAGGATTTCGAAATAAAAGAGTTTCTTGGGATCCAAGGAGTCCCAGTGAATAAAGAGGAAAGAGAAAATACCTATAAAGCAAAATAAGAAAATAATATGATACATTATTGAATAAGTATGTGGTATTGTTAAAAAGAAAGTATTTTCTAATAAAGGAAGATGGGATTTCGTGATCAATGAATTAAAATCAAATCATAAAGATAATCATGAGATGAGTCTTTAATTCTTAATCACCCAAGAAAAGAGAAATACCAAAGGGATAGTAAGGAGAGAGAAAGTTGGCTTCCTAATGAAGGAATTAGTTTCCTAATTGGAAAAGACCTTGCATCTTTGTGGATGCACATCTTGGGGTGCGAAAACCCTCCCCTATATAAGGGGTTGGCCTGCTGGTTCGAGTTCCAAAGAGATCACACACGTATCTCTTCTTCTTTTCTTCATGTTCTTCCACGTTCAAACCCTAGTCGAAAGCATGATCGATCAATGGAGAAGAGCGGATGTGGAAGAGTTACATTGGGGCCATGCTGCTCCCACGACATCATGGGGACGCTCGGTGGACGTCCCTTCCTCCTAGCTGTGTGCCGCTACAGTAGTATGACTGCATAGGACCGCCATGGGTTGCAGATCGTCACGCCCAATCCCAGCCACTGTGGCTCTATCTTTGAGCTGCTATAGGTACGACGGAGGGAGGCGGCAGCATTGGGACCATCGCCGACGTCCTGGGCTTGGAACAACTCCGTCCATAGGTCTGCAAAGGTGCTGCACGTGCAGCAGCAACCGCAGATGGAATTGCACTCATGAATGGCAGTGAAGCCACAACTTGGAGGAGCTTTGTGTGCTACAGGGCATGGCGGGGGCAGGAGAACCCTCCGTGGTGGCCGCCGAGGCTAAGGGAGGCGAGGAGGAGCGCGCCGAAGCTGCAGATCGGCGGCTAGGGCGGCCACAGGTATGTTGCTCGAGGTTGAAGAAGGTTAGATATGCATTGGACAATTCTACCCTCGACGTATCAAAGGATGGGCTACTTAAGTGGAGGGAAAATTGGTAATTCAGTTATATTTTCCTAATCGGACGACCTTGCAAGGGATTGACCACACGACGCTCCTGGATTGGCCCGAAATAGGTAATTTTGCTAAAATCATATCTATTTATTTGTAGCTCGGATTAGCACGCATAAAATATGAAAGTTTCTCAGAAAAATGAGGAGAATCTAATAAAAATAAAATTAAAGCTTGATTCTTATTGCAATTCGAAAAGTAATGGAAGTTATTAACTTTAATGTGTTAATGGTTAAAGAACCCTATTTTGGTATGATTAAAGTGATGAGTAGGGTTTAATAGATGATTAAAGTTGATCTTAGCCTATTAATGATAAAAAGGATCATTAAAGATTAAAAAAAGGATGAATTTGCATGTAATTAGTTTAATTTAGAGTTTCTTGTGCATAACTATGTTTTAATGGACCTTGAAACCCTAATGTTGACTAATTCGACTATTAATGGCTGTAATTGATTAATTTCATGATTAAAATTGGAATATGCTAATTTTAAGTTATTTCAAGCATTAAAGTTCTTAATTGATGGATAAATACCCTAAATGAAGTAATCAAGGTTTTCTCATGAATAAAAAGGTGGATTAATGGCAAATCGAGTTCATATGTGATTTGGACTGTAATGAACTATGAATCAATGACAAACACATATAATGATATTGTCATGGATTAAGAGGATAAAAATAGTAGCTTTATTAAAAAAAGGCTTAATGAGCTTAATTAATGGTTAATTATGTCTTTAATCTGGGCTTGATAATTAGATGTGGAAATAATTAGGGTTTATGATCAATTGTGTTAAATTAGGGTTTAAAATAATAAACAATGAAGGGAAACCCTAATTGCAATGGAAACCCTAAAAGTGGACTAGAAACCCTAGGAAGCGAGCTAGATTTAATAGATCTTAAATGACATGAGTAATAAAAGGAAATTGTATAATTGTTTCAGAATCTTATTGAATGCTTGCTTGCCTATTGGTTGATTGGATTGTTTTTGTCTCGCATCAAATTGACAGGTATGTGGTTATGCTTATGACTACCTGAATTAGTTTTCTGGGATTTTATCAATGTTTCCATCGTGGCTTGAAATAAACTATTGGATGCATTTAATTCTTGCAAATTATAATGTGAATATGACTATCATCTAAGATATGTGCCTACTAGCTCAGATCCTAGTCCCCTCTGTAGCTTTATAGATTTACCTAGTAAATGGCTACCAATGAGGGTAGGTCCATCAGGTCATTAAATGACTTAGTAAATGGCTACCAATGGGGTTGGTCCATCAAGTCATCATGAGTCAGGGATTGGTCTACCTTTGGGTAGGACCATGCGACTCCATAACCCTAGGTATTGGCTACCTGTGTGGTAGGGCCATGGGGGTAAGGATCTACCATAAGAGAGAGGTGGTATCCATGTCCACTGCAGGGACGTTACAGAGAAAGGGGATAGGCAAGGATTGAGTAGTATTGCTTAAAAAGTAATCTTGGTTGTTAAATGATATTTGGTTGATTACATTGTTAACATAGTTGCACAATTATTGTTTCCCCCACATACCAGCTTCGGCTGGCCGATGTTTTGTTTGTCGGCATTTTAGGTACAAATGAAAAGAACAAACAGTAAAGTGGCATATGTGGAATTAAATGAGAAGTAACGTGCGCATGGGGATTAGTTAGATTAGTATCTTCATGGATAGAAGATTAGAAATCCCAGATTTTAAAAGGTAAACAAAGTTTTATTTTATACCCATTTTTAGTTTAGTTGGTAAATTTTATTAATTATTACTGATTATTTGTCGAACCTTTGATCCTGTTAATTGAATAACGGCTTTGACCTTCGGGTCTCCCTTAATTGGGGGTTATCGGGAGGCGGGGTCGTTACAATTCCAGATCTCTGAGTGAAGGAGATAGGCAAGGCAGATGTTCAAGAAAGATAGGTAATTGCTTGAAGGCCAAAGACTTGAAGATGGAGTGGGTAAGTCCTTGTTGAAGGCTGAAGACTCCCTGGTTCAAGTGGGTAAGTTCCTTTGGTAGGTTGAAGATCCTTGCTTGAGGTATTAAGTCCTTGGATGAATGTGGTTTTGTCTTGTAATCTTATGAATGAATATAAGAGCATCAAGATTGCAAAGTTCTAGAGCCTAACCACCTCTAGGTAGTGGACTGACTCACTTCTAGTTTGAAGTGTGGAACCACTCTAAACCACTTTGTCCAAGTATATGTTCTTCCTTGTCTCTCACCCTTGCTATGCTTATTAGTTAGGACTTCAAATTGGCTGTATGTTTAAGTTTCTGCACTTAATATATTTTGAAGGTCTAATTCATTTTTTGAGATTTGTGAAGCTCTATTCACCCCCCTCTAGATCCCTTGATCCAACAATCACTTCTAGGACTCTTTGGCCCTTTACATGTTTCTAGAGTAGATCTTGCTCGTCCAATAATCCGGACCCTATGTAGATGAGGTAGTTGTAGTTGTCGAGGTCCACATTGACCACAATCGAGACCTTTGAGCCAGTCGTCTCCTACGACATGCGGTGCATCATGGGGCCAAGCACACCACTGCCCTCCGATTGTGTAGCCTTCCCAATCTTCAGGAGGGTGCCACATGACATAAGTGATCCAAGTAGTATCTGGATAGTGCAATGGAAGAAAAACATGGGCCTCTCATGGAGCGAGAATGTTTCTCGTAGCTACTGGATGGATCCCTCTCTCGACTTCCATGGGTGGTAGAGAAGGTAACAAACTTCATGTAGAAGCATGATCAGAGATTTTTGTTTGCTACTTACTTCTTTCTCACCCTAGTTAGGTTGTACTTTGACAAAAGGTCGTGATGGAGCTTCCACTCACGTGGAATTGTGTGTACCACTAAAAATCCTAAAGATGGTAAGTCTTTAAGTTTAGCCTTGCTTATACTAGATCGAAAACTCCACCCACGTATGCTAAGATATGTGGAAGTCTTATAGTAGTATAGTTAAGGGTCGAATCCACGGGACAACGGTCTTGTTGCGAACAACAAGATGAAACACGTTACAATTTCACTTAATCTCTTAATAGTTGGTATTTAAATCAAAAGGTTGGTTTGGTAGTTTT
This sequence comes from Alisma plantago-aquatica, assembly GCA_963693085.1. NCBI lineage: Eukaryota > Viridiplantae > Streptophyta > Magnoliopsida > Alismatales > Alismataceae > Alisma > Alisma plantago-aquatica. The sequence continues at coordinate 1,511,978,611 of OY856410.1, read as the reverse complement.
TAAACTAAGAGCAAGTAAAGTAAAGCAAGCAGGTAAATTTAAGGATGTTAAACAATGATAAGAACCCACTAGGATGTGATCGGTTTTCACCACCACTACACATGGATCAAAACATGCAATATAAAACATAACCTGCAATAAGAGTCAAAACAGTTAGTATCTTTGTAGACTTAGTTTTCTTTCAGAGAACTAACTACGAGAAGTGCGGGAATGTTGTAAAGTCAGCCATCCCCGAACGAATGGTCAACTACTTTGCATCATTCCCTTCGCAAAGTGTGTTCCTCGACTTATCAAGGTTGTACTTTCATACATCTACTGATTCCATTTCATAGTATGAAAGTACAACGATGGTAAGTGAGTTTACTCCACTTCTTGAAAAACACTCCTAGATACCAAAACAGATGCATGGTGGATACATGCATCAAGAACCAACATTCAATCGAGTTTCGAATCTAGTAGTACAAACATAGACAATTCATACTAAAAGATAAAAGATAACACAAGTTGGTGATCAAGCAACAAGAATTTCATTAAACGATTTTTGTTGAACTGAAAAGAAAGCAACTATATATTGCAAACTATGGATTACATTACATAAAATGAAAACATGGGTAGCGGGGCTACTCCCCGCATCCCAGTGAGAGAGACTACTCGCTCATAGCTAGGACAAAGAAGGAGGTGAGAAGAGAGAGAGAGCATCATCCCCACAAAGGAGAGAGGAAAGTCAACCCCTTGGAAAGAGAGAGAGAGACAATCTTCAAACTTCACAGGTTGCTCAATGATGAGGTCTCCTCTTCCCACCTTCTTTGGCGAATCGAGAGAAAGCAACTTCAGGATGGAGTGTGGATCTCAGACCGGCAGCCTTTGGGCGGAGGATGGAAGTCGGGTTAGCTCTGGAGTAGTAGAGGCAGCCTCTGGGCGTCTGAAACTTGATGTCTTTGGGAGGACCCCTTGGGTCTTATTTATAGGCCTTAAGTGAAGTCCAAACGGTTTGGACAGTTTTGGGTCCAAACGGTCTTGAAGACCGTTTAGACTCTGAAACTGTTTGGACCACGAGACCGTTTGGGCTCTGAAACCATTTGGACCCCGAGACCGTTTAGGCTCTGAAACTGTTTGGACCCCAAGACCATTTGGACTCCATGCGGTCTTGGGACCGTTTGGCTTCATGCAGTCTTGGGACCCTGTGACTCCATGCGGTCTTAGGACCGGTTGGCTTCGTGCGGTCTTGGGACCGTGTGACTCCATGCGGTCTTGGGACCGTTTGGCTCCATGCGGTCTTGGGACCGTGTGACTCCATGCGGTCTTGGGACCGTTTGGCTTCATGTGGTCTTAGGACTGTGTGACTCAATGTGGTCTTGGGACCGTGTGACTCCATGTGGTCTTGGGACCGTTTGGCTTCATGTGGTCTTGGGACCGTGTGACTCCATGCGGTCTTAGGACCGTTTGGCTTCATGCGGTCTTGGGACCGTGTGACTCCATGTGGTCTTGGGACCGTTTGGCTTCATGCGGTCTTGGGACCGTGTGCGTCCATGCGGTCTTGAGACCGGTTGGCTTCATGCGGTCTTGGGACCGTGTGAGTCCATGCGGTCTTGAGACCGGTTGAGTCTTTTGTGATTTTTTTGTGTCTTTTTCTATAGGTAAAAAAGGGAAAAGTTAATCTAACAGTATATTTGCAATAAGAGAGGATAGTTAGGGATTTTGTCTAATTTTATCTGAGAAAGAGTGTGGAAAACTGAAGAAAAATACTAAGATAACATCACAAAATTGGAGGTTATCACCCCCCCTAACTTAGCGTCTATCTTGTCCTCAAGTTAGATAGAGCTAAGGCATGTAGCGGCGAGGTGGTTTTATTTAGTTAAGGTTTCCATACTCTTGCTTCAGTTTTAAACCTGACATCTCCTAAGGTCGTATCAGAGCCTTTTTTCTTGCCTTAATTCTTTCATATATTGAGAGTTTCTTGGATCTTAGGTTCTTTCCATATCTCAAAGTCTCCATTGGAGCCACTTTTTGTTCAGTGCATGTCATTGACTCTAATCAGCTTTATACTTTCTCTGAAAATCCTACTGGAAGCTAGAGTGGGTATGAGGGTTGGCTAAAGGCTTAAAGTGTAACTCCCCCTTCAAGTGGGGGAGGGGTTGTCTATGCTTTTAGTATCTCACTACTGGGCATGATACATCTGCCTTCTTAAGGGTAGCTGAATGTACCGGCCGGGTGAGTCCTTTATAAGCCTTTCATATATTAAGATACCTTAGGGTTCCACTACCGGACACGACACATCTTCCTTTGTGAGGGCAGATGAATGTGCCGACCGGGTGATACCTTCATTGGTTCTTTATATAGATCCTTATTTATGGCACAACTCTCATAGTTTTATTCAACTCTCTGGATTTTATTTGTAGACTCACAAGCTTAGGATTTGGGGTTTTTAGGGATTTATTTTGGGCGGCCAAGCCTCTTTTATTTCAAGAGAGGAAAGTTGTTCTTAGAGTTTTTCAACATGCACTTATTTGGTTTCTTTTTGTAATGGTCCACTTGCGAGACTTCTTGATTTGGATGTCGCCTGATGTCCCTCTCATCCTTGAGATCTTGGCTTATTTCGGCCTTGATATTGACATGTGCAGAGGCAGATGTAGAAGTGAAACAAAAGCATGAAGATCAATAGTGGAGAGACATTATTAAGTCGCCATTATATATCTAAGTGCTATTCTTGTTATTATTCTTGAAGACTGACTTGATTCTAAAGTTGGCGGGGGATGACTTTATTCCAAAAAACTATTATCGGACGAATTATTTAAAACAAAAACTAGATGTGTAAGGGAAACTAAGAAATTTTTTGTACAGAATTGAAAGAGAAGGTGGATAAAGAAGGATATAGAAATGATACCTCACCCTTGTCCAATGTACTCCCCCCCAACTTATCACTCACTCTGTCCTTAGAGTGTCAAAGTGATAGATTGAGAAGTACAAGGACAAGGGCGTCAGGCTTCTATTAATCTTGAGTTCACCTCTGGTGTTCTGAGTAGAGTAGCTGCAAACTTTCTGCGTAGGGCGTGGTAATCTACGTCTATCATATCCTCTACTAGTTTTTGAAGGACCATGATGGTGTACATCCAGTAGAGGGCGTGGAAGCCGTAGTCATTTGATTCCCGAATTTGTTGGGGACATTTGTGGTTGAAGGATGGGCGATGAAAGTGTTCTTTGTTGTATGCCCTTGTGTGCTGACTTAACAAATTGATTAGTCTGTCTGCACATTCCTTCGCCACTTCCTCCGTGGGCGTCTTTGGTGTCACTACATATTTCTTCTGTCGGGGATTGAACTGGCTGTCAGAACTGTTGTTGATGGTAGTTGTTCCTTCGGGTAGGTTTGTTGCCAGAAGCATCCAGTGCTCATGGTAAAGGAAGGGGAGCATGATAAACTTTGGTGTTGTATGTTGTAGGAAGGAAATTAGTGCTTCAGTTGTCCTGAAGTTCTTTATCTGTAGGAGATCGTCCTTGATATATGCATATGCCATATAGGTTCTAGGGTGATTCCGTTCGAGAAGAAATTGATAGGCAGCCATCAAACTCACAGATAGAGACCCTTTAAACTGTACGGTTTCTCGTAACACGTCTACCATGACCAAAATGTCACCGGACATGAAAACGAGGTCATCTTTCTCGGCGTAAAGCCTTGACATGATGAGACAAAGTTCATTGTCGGAGAGAATTTAGCAAGTATTGAGGTTGAAATCTGGGAAGGTTGGTTCTATGGTGGATAAGGGCATCATTTGTGATGAGGATCTCCTGATGGGTGCCCCTGATAAAAGATCTATGTCCCCTTTATCATGTGCCAGATCAAAGTGGGAAGGGTCCCCTTTTCTCTGCTCGGGGACTATTGCTGACTATTTGTTTTGCTCCAATTCTTGTAAAGTATGTCTGAAAGGTCGCCTGTGCGAACGTTGGATTGCTGAAAAGAGGTAACGGGGGACGTCATTTGGTGCCATTATCGGGTCCTTGAAGAACCATCTATCATAAATAAGCTCCATGGCGTAGCACCCTCGCAGGGAGTGAAAATCTTCGGCGTCTAGCTTGGTGAAGGGGATTTCTTAGTTTAGCGCTTGAATGTGACGGATAGTGCAAAAAGCACAGTCCCCAGATCCCTCAGTAGTTTGGACTTGTGGGTTAATTATTTGGAACCAGGGTTGGCTCCATTCCTGACGGAGGGATGGGCGTGCAGCCCAAATTAGATTAAGAAGCCAGAAAGGTATACATCTTGCCTCTCCTACTTCTTCTCCAACAAAATTTATTGTTTCAACTGGTATCTCAGTGGTGCAAAAATTGTACACCTTGGCGTCACGAGCCTCGGTGTCCACAATCATAAACAACCAGTGATAGAAACTTGAAATGACACGGTAAGATATCGTGCCCTCCGTGCTAATCCAGAACGCAGCCGCTCTATTGACTTTGCTCGTATGTCTTTGTATAACAAGCCTATAGATAGAGCAGGTGAGGCGTTAAAAACTGGCTGCTGCCTTTTTGAGCTTCTGTAAACTTCTATGCAGTTGGCAAGTAGGACACAGAAGATTGCCATTGACATCATTGACCGTGGTCACAGGATGTTGCGGAAATCTTCACGTGTCAACTTGCGCTTAGTCTTTGTATTGTGGTAGATGATGTCTCCTCCCTCTTTGGCATCATCTACAATAGTGTTCAGGATAAAGATGTCCTGAGCATCTAGTGTTGAGATGGCCGCCATATCTAAATCGTGCATCTTATGCGGTAGAGGTGGTGGCGGGGGAAGCTCCTGCGGAGGGGGTGAAGAAGTTTGTTCCAAAACTTCTATATAGCCTTGCAGATCTTCATCTGAATCGGAAGCAGAATCGAGTTCTTCATTTGTATCGAAATGTACTCGTTCTGATTCTTCCTGTTCTGGGGGAAAGGGCACTGATTGGTCAGGTGCGGAAAAAAAGGTTGAGTGGCTGTTGCTGGTGGGCTTGTGCTGGTTCCTAAAATACATTGGTGGAACTCAGCAAAGGCCGCATCTTTTGCATACTCCCCTACAGATACCAAGGCAGAGTAATCGAGGAATTGGTCCCCATATCATATATTTACATTTTGGTTGTGGGTGGGGGACTTGGGATGATGTCCACCTTCTTGGTGGTCTTTGTCATATCTTTCCTGAGAAGGTTCTTCTCCTTGGCTTGGGCCCTCCCCAGCATTGTCTGGGGCATCAGATTTGTCATCTGAGGAGGTGGTATCGTCGTTAGAATCGGCTGAGGAGTTGGAGTCATCTTCGTCTTCATTATCGCCTTCTTTATCAGCTGCTGCTTTGTTTGTTAGCTTCTTGTGTGCTGTCTTTTTGCATTGTCAATGGATGGTTTGTAACTCGTCAAACGCCACTTGCACATGCTCGTGTGTTTCGAGCAATGTGTCGTGTGTTTCCTTGAGATCTTTGTATCGGCCCTCGACAGAGAGGAGTCACTGTAAGATCTGTTATTGTATCTTGTAATTGTTGGATTGCATTGTGTGTCGACTCCTCTTGGCGATTGTTGAGTTGGGTGAGAGTGTTGCTGATGGTATCCAAGCGCGTGCTAAGAGCTGTTTGTTGTTGCTTGAGCTTGCGGAGGGTCTCAGGCAGAGGTTGAGTCTGTGTAGAGATTTCATCGACTTGCTTAGCCATCACTTCTTGCTGGATTTTTACCCCAAGTATCAGCTCGGGCAAGTTGTTGAAGTGGTTGTCGATGTGATCAACTTGCCTGGCCATTACATCTTGTCATTGCTGAAGACCTTGGAGGATGCTTGGCAAGGCGTGGTTCTATTCATCGATCTTGGTTACCTGTTTAGATAGTCCCTGCACACAAGAAAAAATGGAGTGCATTATATTAGAAGGGTCGGTGAGGAGGTTTCAGATGGTGTCAAATTGACGTCTGAATTCCTCACCGACATTTGTGAAAGGGACCCCAATTATGGAAGGGTGGGATGGTTGGGGCTTGGATGGGAAGGGTGTAGTGTCCTGTGGAAGAGACACTGTTGATGGTTTCGCGAACTATGTGGTGACTATAGATGGTGTCACCAGCAGTGTTGGGGTGGTGGTGGATGGGAAAGGTGGTGATGTTGCTGGTGAAAATGGGGGGATTGATAGTGGTGGGGGAAAGACTGCGGGGATGGAGGCAAAGGTGGTGAAGTCAGGCGTATGGGTAGAGAAGGGGATGCCCGAAGAGAAAATGGGTGAAGTGGAGGATGTAGGTGGTGGTGTAGTTGTGGAGAAAGATGGAAGAGTGGTGGATTGTGGAAAGGTGGAGGGTGGTGCGGTGGTTGTTGTAAGTTCAGCATTGAGACTCATAATGAAGGAGTCAAGAGATGAGGTGGTGATTTGTTCTTTGGGGAGGGGGGTTTCTGCTTCTGGATGCGGTTTAGATGTTGGTGTCCCCGACAGCTGTTGTTTCTGTGAAAGTCTTGTGGAGGGTTGTTTCACAAGAATTTTTGTTACCCTAGCTGTCGGGGCAGTTATGCTAAGTTATGCCTGCCCCGCCTTTACTTTTTTCGCTGGTGCTTTGACTATAGCTATGAGTTTTGTAAGCTCCTCGTCAGTGAAGAGGAGCTTTTCCTTGTCATAATCTGCAAGCTCTGGGAACGGAAGCAGGGTTCTAGAGGATTTGACTGTATGGCAGAAAATGTAAAATAACTTTGCATCCTTGTCTTTGATGATGTAGGGGTTTTTAAAAGTTTGTTCGTTTATTAGGATGTCGCCCTTTATCTGCGTGTATCTTGGTAGAGGTCTTTCCATCTTGAGGTATTTGATGATGGATGTGATATGACCTCCCATGCAAATTTCCTTCCCCAGGGCGTAAGCGGATAGCTTCTGGATCATATGACGTCCAATGTTGACTGGCATCCCATGTAGAATTGACCAGAGAACAAAAAGATCAGAAATTATGACATTCCCTCCTTCTGTCCTGGGGAAGAGTGTTCCTATGAGAATTTTATGTAAAGTGTGCACTAATCCAGATTGTATGTTTGAGGCCTTGCATGTCTTTACCTCGTAGGTGGGGATCCCTGTCAGGGATTTCCAAAAGTTATGTCTGTTGAAACTAGTATTCTCTGTTCCAACAGCTTTGGCTTTATGAGCTGCTCCTGGTTGTCTATAAAGATTTCATTCAGCATATTTTCTGTTATGACAACCTTGCTACCGAAGAGTTTGGTGACCAGCCTACGGTCACCTCCATCCCTTGATCTATCCATAATGTCGACAGGTTCTTTATTAAGATAAGTAAAGAATTCAGTTGTAGGTTCAGTGTAGGAGATCTCAGGTACCAAACACAGCCTTGAAAGATTGGCGTTGTCTAGCATGGTGAGAATTCTGTCGTAGATCCCCATATTAAGCAGTACGCTGGAGCAGTCGTACTTTGTAGGTTTTAGGATTTTATCGATGGAGGGAAGGGTGTGTATGTAAAGGTTTTTTGGTGGTGGTGTTGTAGTGGTGATGGGAGGGAAAGAAGGAATAGTGATGATGGCGGGAGCGGCAGCGGAGGTGGTGGTTGGTGGAATGTTTCATGTCAGGGTTTTCTCCCTTGCAGTGACAGGATGAACCTGCTTCCTTGCCCGCTTCTTTGGTTGCTGAGTTGTGGTGGTTTCCTGGGCCTTCCTTTTGCCTTTGCTCTTTGTAGTGGGGGATTCCGCCTCAGGAGTCGGCTCATATTCTGAGCCCTCATCGCTGGAAGAGATTTCTTTGATTTCTTCTTCTTGTTCCTCATCCAAACATCTGTTGATGCGGATAATTTCACACATGACCGCAACGATGTTGACCTTTGGTGGGATCTGTCCAGTTGCTTCATAAGTGTCTACTACTTTCTGGAGTTTGGCCCATTCCTCTCGTAGTTCCTCCTCGGTCCAGAAAGGTGCGTCAGCGGTTCCTATAGGTTGCTTTGCTGATGAAGCCATTTCTGAAAATGGAAATTCATGTATTAGAATAACAAGTTTTAAAAGAAGAAGAAAAGTTTTATATGTGTTTATGTGTTTTGATGTTTGAAGTGTATGCGGTTTTGAAGGACCAAATGGTTTCAAGACCGTTTGGCTCCGAACAGTTTCAGGACCGTTTGGCTCCGAACAGTTTCAGGACCGTTTGGATCCAAACGGTTTCAGGACCGTTTGGCCCCAAACGGTTTCAAGACCGTTTAACCCCAAACGATTTCAGGACCGTTTGGAAGCTGAAACGCCGAGGGCAAATCGGACGGAAGAGAGGTGGAACCGGTGGCGAAAGCAAAGAGGCAGCGATAAGGATGATGGTGGCGATAGAAAAGGTAATCGCGGTGGTGCCATAGATAGCGGTGATAGCAAAGACGGCGGTGGTGCACAGACGGAAGCGCCGCAGAAGCTGCATGCTGAGGTACCTTACAGAAACGGTCGGAGATGACGATGGTGATGCAAGGAGAGGCAGTGACAGAGGCACAATCACTGTGGAGACACACGGAGCCGGGAAGGAAGACGGCGAAGGGAACTAGCGTTGTAGGTTGTGCGGGAATGGGAGTAGAGATGGAACAATATACTGAGGGTTTAAGAAGGCTCGAGAGTCAAAAGAAAGAAGAAGAAGGGGGGTATATTTATAGGATTCGGGGGGGTTAACCTTACAAAACCCTTAGGTCAAACGGTTTAGCGACCGTTTGGACTCCAAATGGTTTTCAAGACCGTGTGGACTCCAAATGGTTTCGAGACCGTTTGGCTCTAAACGGTTTCAGGACCGTTTGGCTCCAAAAGTTTCAAGACCGTTTGGCTCCAAACGGTTTCTAGACCGTTTTGGGAGGTTTAAAGTTATATTGATTTTTATATTTTTATATTTGTTTTGGTTATATAAATATTTATATTTTCAGAAGATAATCCTAAGGTAACTTGAAGGAACAGAAGATAAAAGAAGAAGTTCATATCTTGGGTTGCCTCCCAAGTAGCGCCTGGGTTTTACGTCATTGGCTCGAAGAAATTTTGATGTTGTTATGCCGATATTGTGGCGTCTCTGATTTCAATAGTCTGTCTCGACATTTTATCTGCTGGAGTGTAGTATTTTTTCAATCGACGGCCATTGACTGTCCTTTCTCCTCCATTGTCGTCAACAATTATGACAACTCTAGTCGGGTATATATGTTTGATGGTGAAGGGCCCAGACCACTTTGTGCGGAGTTTTCCGGGGAACAATTTGAGCTTGTAGTTAAAAAGGAGGACTTTGTCACCCATGGTGATGTCTTTCCTTTTAAGATGACCGCTGTGCCACATTTTGGTTTGTTCTTTATAAATCCTGACACTTTGATAAGCGGTCATTCGGAGCTCCTCTAGCTCTTGTAGTTGGAGTTGCCTATTTTCTCTGGCACTTTTAAAATCAAAATTCAGTTGTTTAATGGCCCACCAAGCTTTATGTTCCAGTTCCACTGGAAGATGACATGACTTCCCGTATACCAAACGGAACGGGGTTGTCCCGATTGGTGTTTTATAAGCTGTTCAATATGCCCAAAGGGCATCAGGAAGCTTGGTGGACCAGTCAATGCGGTGTCTATTGACTATTTTTTCTAAGATCGCCTTTAGTTGTCTATTTGATACCTCAACCTAACCACTGGTCTGTGGATGGTAAGGCGTGGCTACTTTATGGTTAACCCCACACTTCTTCAAGAGGGCTTCAAAGCTTCATTCCAGAAAATGGGTCCCGCCGTCGGATATGACAGTTCAGGGGACTCCAAATCTGGGAAAAATGATATCTTTAAACATTTTAATGACTGGTTTGGAATCGTTGGACACTGTGGGTATAGCTTTGACCCATTTTGAGACATAGTCTACTGCAACCAGAATGTAGGAGAAGTCATATGAAGAAGGAAAGGGGCCCATGTAGTCTATCCCCCATACGTTGAAAAGTTTGATCTCGTGCCACATGGTGAGTGACATTTCATTCCTTTTAGATATGCTGCCAGAAAATTGACATTTGTTGCAAGATTTGACAAAATCATAGGAGTCTTTTGCTATGGTTGGCCAAAAGAAACCTGATTGCAAAACCTTCATAGCACTTTTCTTCGCACTCATGTGCCCCCCAATGGGGCCAGAATGGCAATGTTCTAGGACGGGGGTAATCTCTTCTTCGAGTAAGAAGTGACGGAAAAGTCTGTCTGCACAAAGGCGAAAAAGGTAGGGTTCATCCCAATAGAATTGCTTTACATCGTGGAGGAATTTCCTCTTGTCGTGATGAGAAGCAGAAGGATGCATGATTCCTGTAGCCAGATAATTAACAATGTCGGTATACCAGGGGAATCCATTGGTACTTTTCATTATTTGGTCATCTGGAAGAGAGTATTGGATAGGGACTTTATCTTCATCTTCGACTTCAATACGACTGAGATGGTCGGCTATGACATTTTCCACTCCACTTTTGTCTTTGATTTCCAAATTGAATTCCTGAAGCATCAACACCCAGCGGATAAGTCTGGGTTTTGCATCTTGCTTCTGAATTATGTATCGTATGGCGGAGTGGTCAGTGTAGATGATGACCTTAGATCCAATCAAGTAGGAGTAGAATTTCTCGAACACATAGATGACAACTAAGAATTCTTTCTCTATAGTAGTGTAGTTATTCTGTGCTTCATCGAGCATTTTAGACGCGTAGTAGATTACATAGGGTTTCTTGTCGATTCTTTGTCCTAAAACGGCCCCTATGGTGTAATCGCTGGCATCACACATGATTTCAAAATGTTGTGACTAATCTGGGGCTCTTAGTATGGGTGCAGAGATTAAAGCATTTTTCAGAGTTGAGAAACTTTGTAGGCATTCTTGGTTAAAATTGAACTCGGTGTCTTTGGTCAGAAGTTGGGTCATGGGTTTTGCTATTTTTGAAAAATATTTGATAAATCTTCTGTAAAACCCAACATGACGCAAGAATGCTCGTACTCCTTTTATATATTTTGGTGGCAACAACTTCGAGATAACATCGATTTTTGCCTTATCGACCTCAATCCCTCTGTCACTCACTCTATGCCCGAGGATGACACCTTCAGTTACCATAAAATGGCATTTTTCTCAATTCAGGATGAGGTTCGTCTCCTCGCATCATTGTAACACTTTCCCGAGGTTGAGAAGACAGTTATCGAAGGAATCTCCGTAAATGGAAAAATCATCCAAAAATACCTCCATTATAGATTCCGTTAATCCCGCAAAAATATCATACATGCACCTTTGGAAAGTAGCTGGTGCATTGCACAGCCCAAATGGCATTCTTCTGAAAGCATAGGTCCCAAAGGGGCAGGTAAAGGTAGTTTTCTCTTGGTCTTCCGGGTGTATGGGGATTTGGTAGAACCCAGAATAACCATCTAGATAGCAGAAGTATTTCTAATGGGCTAGGCGTTCTAGGACTTTGTCGAGAAAGGGCAGAGGGTAGTGATCTTTTTGCGTTGATTTGTTTAATTTCCTATAGTCGATACACATCCTCCATCCCGTCACAGTCCTTGTTGGTACTAACTCATTCTTTTCATTTAGCACGATAGTGGTTCCTCCCTTTTTAGGAACCACTTGGACGAGGCTGACCCATTGGGAGTCTAAAATTGGGTAAATTATGCCGGCTGTCAGCAATTTTAGGACTTCAAGGTGAACCACTTCTTTAAGATTGGGGTTCAACTTCCTCTGGTGTCTTGTGATGGCTTAAATTCTTCGATCATTGGAAGTCTATGCATGCATAAGGCTGGATTTATACCTGTCAGGTCAATTATTTTGTACCCAATTTGTATTTCTTCAGCTCAACAAGAAGCCTTTCTTCCTGATTTTCCATTAGGGTGGAACTGATGATAACCGGGCATAATTTTTCCTCATCCAAGAAGATGTGTTTAAGTCCCATGGGTAGAGTCTTCAGCTCATGAGCCTTGGGTGTTTCTGTTTCTTCTAAAATGGTGACAGATTTGAGCTCCTCAAAGGTGGCTGTCGGTGCTTCTTCAACTTTCTCTAAATGTTGCAAACATTGTTGGACTAATTCATTTGCAGAAAATTCATCTTCTGGGTTGGTTAGAACATTCTCTAACTCATCAGATGGCTCAGATATTTCTAATTGGGACATTTTATGTATTGCATCTAAGAGAAAGACCTCCTCTTGAATGATGGGACCTTTCATTATGTTGAGAACTCAGAATTGAATTGCTTCTTTTCTGAGTCTTAGAATGACCGTGCCAGCTTCAACATCGATAAGCACCCTGGCTGTGGCAAGGAAAGGTCTGCCAAATATTATTGGGTATCTTAGATCCTCCTTGATATCCATGATGACAAAATCGCACGGGACATAGGCATGTTTGCCTATCCTGACTGGAATATCTTTGATAATTCCTAGAGGTGCAGTGATAGTGGAATCAACTAACTGAATTGTCATCATTGTGGGCAACAAATTAGTGAAACCTAATCGTTTACACATTGAATATGGCATAATTGATATGCTAGCCCCTAAGTCGGCGAATCCCTTTTTTCTCAAGGCATTTCCAATGCAACATTGAATCCTGAAGGAACCTGGGTCCTTCTTTTTCTTTGGCATCTTATTAAGGATGATATCGGAGGTGGTTTGAGCTAGTTTAACAGTCTCTTGATCTTCGGTAATGTATTTTCTTGATAATAGAGTTTTTAGATACTTAGCCCAAGCCGGTACTTCAGAGAGAGCATTAAGGAGCAGGATGTCGATATAGAGTTTCTTCATCGCCTCCTTAAATCTTTGGAACCTAGTGTCCATTTTAGTCTCTCTCAGTCTTCCTGGGTATGGTATCCTTGGTTTATACTGCAGAATTTTTGGCTCTTTGGAAGCTTGCTCTTCTTCTTCGCCTCTCGCGTTATCTGTAGTCTTCTTAGTTCCTAGGTTCGGGCTTGCATTTGTCATAAAGACATGTATATCATCATCATCATGATCGATTCTCATAGATTCATGAAGGGTGCGTCCAGATCTTGTAGTAACGACATTCAACTGCTCAGGTCTATTCTGGTCGTGTCTAGGGTTCGACTCAGGTTGTCCTGCAAAAGTGCCTGCTGGAGGCTTCACTTGCGCAACAATTTGTGCTAGTTGAGCCTCTACTGCCTTTTGCTGAGCTTGTTGATTAGCGAGCATGGTTTGTTGGGACTGTAGCATCTGCCTTATCAAATTCATCTCATCTACTGGCTGGGAGGGGGTATTTTTCTGAGCGAGTTGTTGTTGTCCTTGATGTGGTTGTTGTGGAGGCAGTGCTAACTGAGGTTGCTGCAACTGAGGGTGCAGCTGTGGGTGTAGAGGAGGATTGTTGTACTGATAGTAGTTGGATGGATTTCTAGAGTAATTGGATCTTGGGAAGTTATTTCTGAGATTCCCTTGGTTTTGGTTTAGGTTATTTTGGAATCCAGGTGGCAGCCTATTGGTGGACCCGCCTTGTATCTGGTGTTGTGGATTGGCGGTCCCTGCAGGGTTCCCATATTGAAAATTGGGGTGGTTTCTTGGTTGATTGGGGTTATAGTAAACTTGTCCCGGTATGGAATGAATGGAATTAACTTGCTCGGGCATCTGCTCTTCAGGCTGTTCAATAATTGGTTCGTACTGCTGTTGTGGTGGGTGCATATCCATCATCACATTGTAAAGCAGACCGCATGATAGAGTAGGGTGATCGGATGTATGACAGGCTTCATAGGTCCCTGTGATAGCTTTAACCTATTGGACTTGAGGGTTTTTCTTCTTATCGAATTCTCCAAGCGAAGTTTCAAGAGCTTGCTATTTATGAGCTATGGTCTTTAAGGCTTCAGCAATAGCCTTCATTTCCATTGATTCCTCAGCTTTATAGACTTTGAGGACACCCTTTACAGATGATCGTCCCCAATTGGATTGATTCTCAGCTCCAAGTGTGACGATTTTCCAAGCATCCTTGTAGTTCTTTATCATAAAATTTCCTCCAGATGAGGAATCCAGAAATTGCTTGATGTCATTACTCACTCCCCTATAGAATGTTTCTATTAATTGATTTTGGGAGATATCATGATGAGGACACTTCCTTAGAAGCTCCTTGAACCTTTCCCAAGCTTCTACAAGTGATTCTCCAGGAAGTTGGGTGAAGTGGTTAATCTGCCCCCTAATTTCGTAAGTCAACGAAGGGGGGAAGAACTTCTCTAGGAATTTTTCTTCCAAGGGAGCCCAAGTGGTGATTATTGGCTCCCTATCAAGCGAGTTGTACCAGCTCAAAGCTCTTCCTGATAGAGTGAAGTGGAAAAGATGTAGCATTATTGCGTCGAAAGCAACTCCAACCTGTGGGACCAGTCACCAAAGTGCCTTGAACCTCTTCAAGTGATCCATACAGTAATCTCCAGAATCTCCAGAGAATGAGATGCCCTGCATGATCTGAATCCATTGTGTCTGGATCTCGAAGTTGGGTATGTTGATGATCGGAGGCCGCACTGGATGATTGTCTTCGTAGTTCTTAGGGATAGCATAATCCCTCAATTGCTTGTTTATTAGCTCTAACTGGGCAGCTTGGTTGGCTGCTTTGTTTTCAGCTCGGATGCGGGCCTTTTCTTCCGCTCGGATCTCCGCTTGAATCTGAGCACGGGCGTCAGCGATGAGTTGTGCTCTTTGAGCGGCTATGGCGGCATTGACCCTTTCCATTACTAGTGCAACTTGGCGTTGATCTTCAGCCATTTGCCTGGCTCTTTGGAGGTTAAGTCTGATGCGGCAGTAGAAGCTTCTCTCTATCTCAGAGTCGTACTTTGGATCATGGGAGAATCTGAGGTTATGCGATGATTGCATACACGTATTCTACCTGAGTAGAGAAAGAAACACACCTTTTAGATGAAGCAGGAGATATGATGGATTCAAGAAGATATGGGCTTATGGTTAAAATAAAATGAAAAACTCTAACCAACTAGCAAGATAGTTAATTGAAATTGAAACGTTCTATTGTCCCCGGCAACGACGCCAATTTTTGATGGAGCTTCCACTCACGTGGAATTGCGTGTACCACTAAAAATCCTAAAGATGGTAAGTCTTTAAGTTTAGCCTTGCTTATACTAGATCGAAAACTCCACCCACGTATGCTAAGATACGTGGAAGTCTTATCGTAGTATAGTTAAGGGTCGAATCCACGGGACAACGGTCTTGTTGGGAATAACAAGATGAAAAACGTTAGAATTTCACTTAATCTCTTAATAGTTGGTATTTAAATCAAAAGGTTGGTTTGGTTGTTTTTAAACTAAGAGCAAGTAAAGTAAAGCAAGCAGGTAAATTTAAGGATGTTAAACAATGATAAGAAGCTACTAGGATGTGATCGGTTTTCACCGCCACTACACATGGATCAAAACATGCAATATAAAACATAACCTGCAACAAGAGTCAAAACAGTTAGTATCTTTGTAGACTTAGTTTCCTTTCGGAGAACTAACTACGAGAAGTGCGGGAATGTTGCAAAGTCAGCCATCCCCGAATGAATGGTCAACTACTTTGCATCATTCCCTTCGCAAAGTGTGTTCCTCGACTTATCAAGCTTGTACTTTCATACGTCAACTGATTCCATTTCATAGTATGAAAGTACAACGATGGTAAGTGAGTTTACTCCACTTCTTGAAAAAAACTCCTAGATACCGAAACAGATGCATGGTGGATACATGCATCAAGAACGATGGTTCAATCGAGTTTCGAATCTAGTAGTACAAACATAGACAATTCATACTAAAAGATAAAAGATAACACAAGTTGGTGATCAAGCAACAAGTATTCATTAAACGATTGATGTTGAACTGAAAAGAAAGCAACTCTATATTGCAAACTATGGATTACATTACATAAAATGAAACCATGGGTAGCGGGGCTACTCCCCGCATCCCAGTGAGAGAGATTACTCACTCATAGCTAGGACAAAGAAGGAGGCGAGAAGAGAGAGAGAGCATCATCCCCACAAAGGAGAGAGGAAAGTTAACCCCTTGGAAAGAGAGAGAGATGATCTTCAAACTTCACAGGTTGCTCGATGATGAGGTATCCTCTTCCCACCTTCTTTGGTGAAGAGAGAGAAAGTAGTTTCAGGATGGAGCGTGGATCTCAGACCGGCAGCCTTTGGGGGGAGGATGGAAGTCGGATTAGCTCTGGAGTAGTAGAGGCAGCCTCTGGGCGTCTGAAACTTGATGTCTTTGGGAGGACCCCTTGGGCCTTATTTATAGGCCTTAAGTGAAGTCCAAACCATTTGGACCACGAGATCGTTTGGGCTCTGAAACCGTTTGGACCCCGAGACCGTTTAGGCTCTGAAACCATTTGGACCCCGAGACCGTTTGGACTCCATGCGGTCTTGGGACCGGTTGGCTTCATGCGGTCTTGGGACCGTGTGACTCCATGCAGTCTTAGGACCGGTTGGCTTCGTGCGGTCTTGGGACCGTGTGACTCCCTGCGGTCTTGGGACCGTTTGGCTCCATGCGGTCTTGGGACCGTTTGGCTTCATGCGGTCTTGGGACCGTGTGACTCCATGCGGTCTTGGGACCGTGTGACACCATGCGGTCTTGGGACCATTTGGCTTTATGCGGTCTTGGGACCGTGTGACTCCATGCGGTCTTGGGACCGTTTGGCTTCATGCGGTCTTGGGACCGTGTGACTCCATGTGGTCTTGGGACCGTTTGGCTTCATGCGGTCTTGGGACCGTGTGCGTCCATGCGGTCTTGAGACCGGTTGGCTTCATGCGGTCTTGGGACCGTGTGAGTCCATGCGGTCTTGAGACCGGTTGAGTCTTTTGTGATTTTTTTTGTGTCTTTTTCTGTAGGTAAAAAGGAGAAAAGTTAATCTAACAGTATATTTGTAATAAGAGAGGATAGTTAAGGATTTTGTCTAATTTTATCTGAGAAAGAGTGAGGAAAACTGAAGAAAAATACTAAGATAACATCACAAAATTGGAGGTTATTAGGCCGCCAACCAATTACCACGTGGATGAGTTTGAAGTTTGTTTACAATTTGAAGATGAAGGTGGAGGCATCAACAAAGGCCGAGTGGTTGGTGGTGACAACATGGTAGGAAGTGACTCCCACAAACCCAACCACACGAGTAAGATCATATTCAGAGTAGCCGAAGATGCGGGGAATGGTTGTTATGGTAAAAAGTAGGCTGTGCTAAGGGTGGATAGATCATGTATTTTTATGAAAGAAGAAGAATATAGAAGACAACCATAGAGGCTAGAAAGACACCTAGTGGGCTATTAAGCCAACAAGAGATAGCAATAGGCCTAAGCAGAATCTCTCTCCTTTTGTCTTTGAGATTAGAGTCGACAACTCTGATACCAAGTGGAAAATAAAATGGAAGCTAATGAGTTGATTTTGTTAGATAAAACCCTACTCCTAATATAGATAAGGAGATTATCACAAATAAACAAACTTGACCTTAATCGATCACAATAATAAGACCATATCACATATAAACTAATAATTCTAACAGAGTCCAGACACTTCCAAGACAATAAGTGCCTATCAAAATTGAAGTGAACAATCCTTGAAAGTGGTACATTCTCTCTCTTTCTCTCACACACACAAAATTGAGGAGCAGGTTTGTTTGTTCGAAAATCATTCCCACCAACAATCCCAAAATGTTTAACATGTGTGTAGCTAACATTTTGAATAATTGTCTAGATTGATGTATGCATATATGTAAGTCAACGATTTAATGCTTAATAATATTTTGTTGCTGTAATAACGGTTGTATATGTGTACTATGTGCAACAAACACAAACGCACACACAGGTGAGCGTGCAGACACACATATAGATAGATAGATAGATAGATAGATAGAGAATATTTTGAGATACACTCACCAATACGAGAGACATAATATATTCAAGTCCCTTTCTATCAAGTAGCAATTGTTTTGAAAATTAAATTATTTATTTTCAAGTTTTCTTGTGAACTTATTTATATATAGTTTTTGGGGTTTGGGACACTTATTTCATGCATTTAAAATGACAAATATTATACATTTGAAAAATTAGTTATGTACATAATTTCTTTTGCTTTCGATGAGTGACTTACGATTAGTGAAATGAGCTCAAATTTTGTGTATGTTCTATATTTACTATAACAATAAATATCAAGTGCTTGAGTTTTCCAAATGGATTATCTTGATGGATAAGCATTACTTGAGCGTATGTGCCATCTATACTACTAACAATTACTACGAAGAGTACACATCACAATTGATAATATTATTCATTTTTAACATTGTAACAAACATAATTCGTAATATCCATAGATAAGCAGAACAATATAGCATATAAAGAAGCAGCACAAAATAGAAATTTTACTAATACGATTTTTTTAATATAAATACGTTAGACACATACTACGGAACATATTGAACGGTGCTAAAAACTAAGTAATATGGATCCACTAACCGGCTAGATTTACTCATTTCGGCGTGTCACGATTGATAGCACCCTTACGGCCCTCCTGTATACCCAAACTTGTTCCAAAGAGCACGAACGGAAACGACCAGAATCAAAGAGCATCATCAGTGGACAACGGCGCGGATACCATTAATTGTATTCGGCGGAATCGATCGTGTGCGATTAGCGACGGAGGCCTTCTAAGTGCTAATCCTTTTTCTCTTCCAGCTACTGAGTTTCTCCGTGTGTTCCTTGCCGGCAGTTTCGCCCCCCGCTTCTTGGGGGTATAGGGGAGGCCTGTCCAAGAAAAAGTGTTTCGCCCTCGTCGTGTTCTTGTCCAATCCCAGGAACCATCCTTGGTACGTCAACTCCTTCTATTGTTCTGGTTGGAATTTCGCTGTATCTGGTAGATTCCACTGTATGCTGTTGTAGCGTAGACAATAGATATTAACTTCGTTTTGCTAGAATTGACCTGCGTGATGTCTTGGCAGTGATTTAGCGAACTGTAGCTCCGGTATTAGATCACTAAGGAGTAGGGAGTTCGAATGTGGTTTGTTATCCTATGGATTGTGCAACATTCGGATTTTTATGATTAACTGAAAGTTTGATTGTGTGTAAAATTCTGTTTTTTTTAATTGATAAAAAAAAAGTCCCGCTCACCAGGATTAATAAAATTTCAAACAACGTGACCAGTTGGATAATTGGTATAATTTGTACGATGGTACAATTCCTGAACGAATATCACGAAGATGGACTCCACTAGTTAAACGGTGCTGTTCGTTATGCTACGATATAGTGGAAATCCTTAAAATCGATTAGTTGGTTACCTGAAGGGTTATTATGACCTGCTTGCCGATTAGTTGGTTACCTGAAGGGTTATTATGAATATGACCTCTTTTAGCAAGACGACCACTCTTTCGTTCTTTCTTCCCTCCCGTCTATATCTTTGCGGCACCGCAAACAACCATAGGCGATACCTAGAGGTTCTGGTAAAATCGATCAGGTATCTGGTTAGCTCATAGCTAAAACTCCGTCATTGTGATAAACTGACAAGAAGACTTTCAGATGCAAATTCCATTTTGGCGAGCGGGATCTTGTACATAGGGAGTCTCCTGGTAGTGGTTCTAGTGTCAGGCTTTCATCCTCGATCTAGGTATGTATGAGACATCCGTTTTAGTTCTGGGGTTTTCTCCATGGCCCTATTTTGGACAATTGGAAGTTATCACCCTTCGGAGCCCATACATTATAGTCATCAGTATCTATGAAAAAATCAATTCGATTGCTACAGTATAAATAGTTTTTCTTCCATTCCCTTAACCTGCTTATGATGGAATCTTGCTCTGTGAAATATGCCTCTTCCTATGTATAGATATGGAAGATGACAAAGAATCGTCCTTTCCAGTGCTAGTAAGTAGTTTACATAATCCTAGCGAGGAGGCTAAAAAGGATGTTTCTAATATCATGGGTGGGTTGATGCAAGAACTCGCTATATAGGAGAACATCATTATTCTGAACTATATGAATGGTCGAGCATGTTATGAGAAAATACTTAGTGGTTTACATATGTATGCTTGCTTGACGGTTACATCATCAAGCCTTTCCGCACATCTGAAATATGGTATAATTTTCCACACAAAAAAGTATGACTGATTTTTCAAAATTATATGATAGGTCCGTATGTCTGAAGAGTCATTATGTGTGACATGTTTCTGCTGTTGCTCGGGTCTCATTTGTTACAGATTTACTCTAGAATCAGGTTCTGCCTTAATAATTCTTGACGGACAAAAAGGGTTGATAAATTCAGAACTGTTTGTTTCAGTCATATAGTTCTACTTCATGTTTACCTGAAAAGAGTTCAGGTATAAAGATAACTGCTGGCAGTGAAACCGAGAATGTTGCAACCCTTTTTCGAAATTAGAATCCTAGAAAATATTTCAGCACATTGCAACGGATAGATGGTAATGAGAACTAAACCACAGATCCAAGACAAGTATCAAATAGATTCAGAAAAATGGCTGATAGGTCATAACTTGTTTGGATGCCTTTGGAATACTATATTTTTTCCAGTCTGCAAATTAGTACTCTCATCATTCATCAATGCGTGTCAAGCCAGCGTTGGCTATTTGCCAGTGCAGACAGCTGATATAGCAGTTTCTTGACGTTGTTATCTCCAATGATAAATTGTTTTTTTCAGTCATATAGTCCTACTTCAAGATTATGCAAAAAGAGTTTGGGTATAAAAATATCTGCTGGCAGTGAAACCGAAATTTGCAACCTGTTTTTTAAATTAGAATCCTAGCAAATATCTCAGCACATTGCAATGGAAAAATGGTAACGAGAACTAAACCACAACTGAAGAAGACAAGTATCAAATTGATTTAGAAAAATGACTAATAGGCCAGAACTTATTGGATGTCTTTGGAATACTGTACTTTTTCCAATCGGCAAGCTCTTCGTTTGCTAGTACTCTCTGATCAATGTGTGTCACGCTAGCAGTGGCTATTTGCCCGTGCAGAGAGCTCGTATGGCAGTTTCTTGACGTCGTTATTACCTGTGTTAATAGGTCTGCTATTGCAACAATTTTATTTGCATATTCAATCGCTTGAGTTGTCACCTGGTTGCGTACTCTTATCCTTTGTGTCCTACCTACAATGCGTGTATAGAACTCAGCCAGGGTTGGTTTCCTTTTTTCTTATGACGATTACTTGTACCTTTTCTGGAAGAGATAGATAACTATAGTTAAATTTTGATCATCTTCTCCTTCAACCCAAACTCAATTTCAGATAAAGCAAGTGTATGTTCATTAGCAGAAAATGTATCTGTGTTCTAGTGTAATTTAACTAGTAGGATTTAATGCTAATTCCTGCTAAAATGAAGTCTAATAAAGAAGATCTAATCGTTTAGATGATAAAAATCTTGATGAAGCTACACATGACTTTTTGTTTAATTCTAAATCCATCTGACAGGTTGATGCTAGTTGATTTTGGCCTCCTTCACTCGTCAATGTCAAAAGCATGATGTGATTTACTTAATTGCATGGCATGAGTATATCTATTATGATTAAGTGTCAAGCCATACTGCTACTGATGTAACTATCCTCCTATATCTATCAAGAGTCTTTTTTTAGTGAGTGATTCTTGGGTAATTAGCATAACCAATATTTCTATTTGCTGTGACAGGAATACAATCCAATGGGGCATTCTGGCGGTGATGAGATGATATTGAGTTATAATGATGCTGTTTTAAGGAGATCAGATTTGGACATATTAAGTGGTCCTCATTACATCAATGATCGTATCATTGAGTTTTACTTTAGCTATCTATCATCCTCTTACCCCTCTAGTGAAGTCTTGTTTGTCCCACCTTCAATATCATTTTGGATTGCCAACTGTGTAGGCTTTGATAGCCTCAAAGAAGCCATTGAACCTCTTAATATACCTGCGAGGAAGATCGTGATTTTTACTGTCAATGACAATGAAGACCTCTCCTTGCCCGAGGGTGGAAACCATTGGAGTTTGCTTGCCTACGATAGGGAGAAGAATGTCTTTGTTCATCATGACAGCTGTAACGGACTGAACAAGTATCAGGCTATGAAGCTTTCTAAAGCAGTCGCAAGATATCTCCTGAAGATGGCAATGGCCACTGATGCTCATTTTGTTGAAGGCAGCACGCCGCAACAGAAAAATGGATATGACTGTGGTCTCTATGTCATGTCTATTGCAAAAGCTATTTGTTGTTGGCATCATGATAACGATTCCAAGGACAGCTGGTATTCTGATGGAATGAAAGAACTGACCTCAACTTCAGTTGGCAGCCTGAGAAAGGAAACTCTAGATCTTATAAAGAGTTTAATGGAAAGAAACGGAGGAGCTTGATGATTACCTGAGTTTCAGTTTGGCAATGGGGGTAATTTGCGTTATTGGATGGTTGTGGTATATCGATGGGTTTGGGTTTTATAAAAAAATATCTTGGTATCTTCTTGTATATTCTATGCAATCATTGCATGGTATCATTTCAAAAGTAATTGTCGGTTTGAAAATGGCAGGCTTGTCTCGAGATTGCAGAGTTGTTGTTATTGTTGTGGCTGTTTAGGATTTTCTTTCGTAATCCCACCACAGTCCTGCGTTTTCAGCTGACGTGTTTCTGTCAGCCTGGTTTTAGCAGGCGACATGTCTTTGTACAGTTTGGGCCGCATGTGAAATTAACGAAATGCCTATTTCAGCTGTGATCATAGTCACTACCCTATTGGACTTGCATGATACAGAAGCATGTTTTTTTTTTCCTGCTCTTTTCTGGGTGACAATCGTTTAGATAATGTAGTCTTTTGATGTATATATGTTTGTATCTGAGATTATAACTACTTGAATCTAAACAGTAAACGAATTTATTTGTGTGAGCCGTAGTCCTACTCCTAAACCTAAAAACAGGTAATGCATACATACATATTCAGCATACGGACAAGTATCTATGGCCGCCGTAATTAAGTTGGACCGTAACTCTTAGTAAACTTGAGTTAGCACAGAGCCAACTGGAAGACCTTTAAACTTAGGACCTTTATTGTTTGGTTGAATCTCCTTGCTTCGGTGAAACCTAGATACATCTAACCGGCACAAATCTCCTTGTTTCGGTGAAACCTAAATACATCTAATCGGAACATACCCGTGGGTTAGAGAGAATTAACTACCGCTTTAAATTACTTGAATCTGACTCAACATGCTTATGATCTAGCAGTTGATCTGTAGGTAATACCTAGGTATCTACTGTGACCTAATATATCTGACTCAACCTGCTTATGATCTAGCAGTTGAATCTGACTAGGTATCTACTGTGACCTAATATACTTTTTTGGGACAAAAAATGGTTATATGTGACTTGTGTTTGTACTGGCAAATTCATTAGGGGTGCAATCCCTAAATTACTTTAAACAACGTGCAATACTTACCACCCGCAAGAGAATGAGTCTTATTATAGTACCGTTAAGGATCAAATTTAAATGACAACATTTTTTAAAAATAGTTGATTGATTAAACCTTGACTACAAATAATATTTATCACAAAAAGGGATTTGGTTGATTACAATCAATGTGCAAGAGATAAAGACTGAAATGAAATCTAAAGTTATCAGATGGATGAATACACTAAGGTCAGTGGTTTTCAACACCACTACTTACATTTACTCTTTCAGCATCACAAGCACGCATAAACAATATCACGGAGGTCAGGTAAATCCCCTTTTCACATTAAGATTAGACCTGGACAGATATCACCCTAGGCTCGTTGTCGCGTTAACTAGAGATCCTATATTCACACCCCCGTAAAACACCTATCCGATTTCTCATCAAGGACTTAATAAAAATCAATCAATATCCTAGATCTTGGTTCCTAAGTTCTCTACACCAAAGATCATGATAAACATGTAAACTTGCTAGCCGAACAAGCATCCAAGCATAAACCGATTGATTCAACATGTACTAAGGTTCATACAAACATGGATGCAATAAAAGAACAAAAATAAATAGTGAGATTATTCCCTACGCCATAGCGTAAGGAACTACTCACATCTCATAGTGTGATCAGAATAAACAATAAGGAAAAGAAAGGAGATAGGCAACATCTCACCGAGTACAAGAGATATAGCAACAACATCCACCCATGACTTTCGTCGGATGACCCTTCTTCTTTGTCATCCTCCTTGCTTGGAGCAAATCTGATCATGAGAATTTTGTAGATGGAAGGATGGTGGTGGGGGTGTCGTCAATCTTCCTCTTTCAAGGTCAGGAGGTCGAGTCGAGAGGTGGTCGTCGGGTGTCAACCGTTGGAAACCACCGGTGGGAATTGTCTTACGATGGCAGAGTCATGAATGCGGTAGACTAGAAGCTAGAGAAGAAATGCCTCACTATGAGGTTGGCAACTTGTATTTATAGGTGGATGGTAGAGTTTGGAACCTCTCAACCATCTTGCATATGAAAGGTTGATCACCATGAAGGTGAAGGGGCAACACAACATAGAAGTTGATGGATAGCGCAACATTCATAAGTTCCATCTATGGGTGAGGAGTCAATATGACCATCGGAATGCAGAGCCTGCCTGAGCATCAGAAGATGATTGCAGAGCGGCCATAAAAAGGATGTGGAAAGAGCCTTCCCTCTTGGTACCATAGATTTGGCAATCCCCATCATGTATGATATGTCATTGAACAAGCTTCTTTGTTGTAGCTAGATGCCCCTTACTAACCCCTCACACAAAGAATCCAAGTTTCAAGAAAGATGTCTAGTTTACAGACCTTTCTACGCTACCTTTATCAAGATGATTGATGTGTGAGTTATCATACAAGCAAATTCACCTAGGGAAAAGTCCCTAAATTTTCACCGAGACTACATACAATTGTCACCACCGTAATGTAGTTCAAGATAAAATCTAAAAGACAACATTTTTAAGAGTTAGTATGACCAAAGTAACCGGGCAAGGATTAATACTTAACACAAAGATAGTTGATCGTTGATTACTCTAAGATTGCAATAGCAAAAACTAAGTTAAAGGGTTGATAAATCAATAGATGGAAAGACTAAGGTAGAATGGGTTTCACCATTGTTATCTATAATTCACTCTCTCAGTACATATTAAGCATGATAATACATATGTTGAGGCTAGGAAAATCCCCTTTTAGTGTTAGGACTATATCTTGAACATGTATCACACTAAACTCATCGTCGCATTGCCTTGAGATCATACAATTTATCATTTCGGAAAACACATGTCAGAAATTCTATCAAGGGTTTAACATGAATCATTTGATATCCTAGATCATAGTTTCAAAACTCTCTACATTCAAGATCAGATAAACACATAAAATTGATGACCAAGAAAGAATATAAGCATTAAAATGACTAATTTCAAACATATAATGGTTCATACAATTACAGATGCAGTAAAGATAATAAAATGAGGTAGTGGGGCAACTCCCTACCCCTGGTAACATAAACAACAAAGGACGAAAGAAAGAGGGTAATCTTCATAGTAGAATATGGAGGTCGACGCATCAACAAAACTACTCCTCTAACATTTTCAAAGGAAACATTGAGGGTGTCATCTTCTTTCTCCAAGGATGGAACTGACCATTGTGATGAGAGAGTAGTAGGTCAATGATGGCATATGTTGTTAACCGGTGAAAATAGGATCAACAGAATAAAACTCTTCGAGGTTAGGGCCTTAGAACCTTGGTGATGACATAGGTCGAAAGATATTTGGTTGATGTTTGTTAGGTCGATGGTTTATGGAGTGGGAGTTGAGTGCAGATAGAAGTGGTTGAGAGGCAGAAATTGCATATCTCTTTTCTGTAGGCGAATGTCTTGAATATATATGTGGAGGTTAAGGTTTGGAACCCTCCCAACCGCCTTATAGTTAATTCTTGGCCTCCATGGAGGTGAAAAAATAGCAACCATGTGAGGAATACAATGGGTCTCGCAAGCTACAAAACTCCCATTGGTATGTGAAGGGTCAAGAGGACCATCAGTGGATGAAAGGCCAAGACAACCATCACAAAATGAAGTCTAGTATGTTAGATTTGAGTGTAGGTTGTACTTTCATTGGTATGCACACGAGAACCATTGAAAGGCAAGTATCAGTAGTTGGTGCAGAGCTTCCATCGACAGACACAACGAAGCCTTCAGAAGGCAAGCATAGAATTTTCATCAAAAGCCGAGAGTAGAACACCCATTAAAACATGAAGCAGAGATTTAATCAGTAGTGGACCATCGGTAGACAAAGGTTTAAGACAACCTTCAAAAGGTATCCACACTGGAGATCCATCAGAAGGTGACCACCAATAGGTAGACATTCGACTTCCATTATTTGCCAACCAATAAATAAATAGAGTGATGAAAAGCAATGGTTTGGTAGATGCAATGCAAATCGATGTTTCGACATATGCGATGCAAAGTAATGGTTTGGTAGATGTGTTACAAATTGATAGTTCGGTAGATGTGATGCAAACTAATGGTTTGGCAGATGCAAGCCTCACCATGGACTATTGTCATGTGTCATAGGCTCTACATCTATAAAGCATCAACTGATGGAATCATCAACCAATAGAAGGATGGGTCAATAGAAATTTGATCCATTTTATTAAAAAAATACCTGAAGCTTGATTACCAGGACCACCATCTCCTACACTGGTGCATGAGATATGGAGTTCGAACCTTCTAGGGAAACTAGGGATTGGGATCAAAATCACATAAATTAACATAAAATCAATAAAATCTAAAAGTAGCCTAGTTTTAAAGTATAATGATGTAAATGAATGAAAAACTAGACTATATATGAAACTAAAAATAGGATGACTATGCATCCATCAAATAACCCCAAACTTAAATGTTACTCATCTTCAAGTAACTAAAAATTTAAAACAATTGCCAAATGAATACTTTCGACACACATGATTGTCTCACCTTCACATCATTCTCATTTCCCTACCACCTGATATGGTAAAGCTGACTAACTTTATGAGATCACGTATAAGATATTCGTGTCTCTGTTTCAATTTTTTCTACCCAAAAACACTCATTCTCCAGTGTTCCTAATATAAAAAACATCTAAAAGTTTTTTTTAAAGTTTAGAAAGTCCTACAGAATAATAAGTATGAATATGATCCATCACTGGGGTGTGTGATAGGGATATTAAGATGAGACATTCATTGTGTCCCTATGTAGTAAATGAAGAGAATGGGGTTTTATGCGATGATTTTGAGTCACATTTATAGACTTGTTTTACTTGCGTTTTATGGGTTTATTGGTCACTTTGGTGGTTAATATTGCATGATTCACTTACTCTAGTCTATAATCTCTTTTAGTGTCAAATCTCCCATATTTTATCTTTTTGATCATAAACGATTATAATAATGAGTTTTATTACAGCTGATTTGGCTTTGTCTTGCAATTTCAGGAAAAACGAATATATACAGCTGTCGATACCATCGACATCCGTCGATAGTATCGACACAGTCATAGGCAGACAGCCGCAAGGAGCCACGCAAAGTCGATACCATCGACTGGGAAGTCGATGGTAGCGAGATACCTTCAGGTTGCCAGTGATCAGCAAGTCGATACCATCGACACCAAAGTCGATACTATCGACGCTTGTAGCTTCAATGACAGAAAAGGGATAAAACCGACACCTAAGGGTGTCGATACCATCGACCCGCGTCGATGGTATCGATGCCGTCAGATTATTGTTTGTTCCAGATCGGCCCAAATCTAACAGTGGTGATATTTTGGCGACCTAACTTGGTGTTTATACCTAATGACGACGGCCAGGGGTCATCTATCACGTCATTAGCCACTACACACATCACGAGGAGAGGAGAAGAAGAGAACAGCGCCCAGAAGCACACCCCGACCATTCCGAGAACCGAAGAAGATGTTTTCCACTGCCGAAAGGCTATAGATCGTGCACTCTACGCCGGGGAATGCTCGGATCCTCTCCGTTCAGGGGTTTACATTATTTCATCCATGTTTTTCTCCATGTTTCCCCTTTCTTCAATCATGTATTGCTTTGAGATGAACATGTGGGGCTAATCCCCTTTGTCTTTAGGACTGGGGGTAGCCCAGGGAATCATTTTATGACGTTTTTATCATAGTAATTCATAATTTGTCTCTTAAATCAGTGGTATGATTTCGTTTTATCCATTATATCATTATGATTGATCACCCTAATGATAATCTAATGCCTTAAATTTCTTTGAAAGAAGAATTAACGGTTGAAAAGAGATGAAACTCACATTAATTAATAAATCCCTTGAATAAGGTGACGTACGGTTAATGGTGGACACCCAGAGGTCGATTCTAATGCACCTAGTTTAGGAGATAGGTTACTACGACAGTGGAACCAACCTAGACTTAGGTAGTGAATTGCATCATGACAGTGAACAATTTTGACTACATGCCACTACCCGGAATAAGAGGCGAATCTGATTAACTATGTGGAAATTCATACAATGAAAACCCACGGTGAAACTGCAATCCTAAAGATTCCCATCTAAATTGATTAAACTCAACATTTAATCGGTTGCTTTGTTTTCCTTTATTTTTATTTTTATTTTCTTTTTAATCAACTCCTAAAACCTTTTTAACTGGTCTAGCTGATTGCGAACAGTTAGTAGTAGTCCACTGATAGTTCAGTGTCCCTGAGTTTGACTCGGGCCTCATAAGGGCTTGTACTACATTGACGTGTACACTTGCGTTATACACACGGTAAAATCGTGTCAAGTTTTTGGCACTGTTGTCGGGGACACGACAATTGTCGGCACTCCGAGTACTACAAGCGGCCACTCTAGGCCATTTTTTTATTTTCAAAATTATTTTTAAAAAAAATTTATCGGTTATTTTTTGCATTTAGAAATCGTCTAGCACTATACTGAATCCAATTTATTATCTTGCAGGTACTAGTGCATGGTGAGGATACGTAGCACAGACTACACGCAGCCATCACCAGGAGTTCCACTGTTGGGACCAGACGACGAGGAGAACAACGTTCAAACCCAACTTGAAGATATAGATTCGAATTCTGAACCAGAAGCGATGGCAGAAGAACAAACAATATGGGAGAAGATAAAGGCTTCTTCCTCGTCAGCATCAAAATGGCCAATAAAGAAGCAAGCCATCAACATTCCAACCTATAATATTGATCTGACACTAATCAACCTAGTCAAGTCTCAAGCATTCCACGGGCTGAAGAATGAGGACCCTGTCGCACACATCAGCACATTTGTGGAAAACTACGATATGATCAAGATTGATAGGTTTCCACAGGAGACACTTTACCTGAAGCTGTTCCCCAGCTCGCTGGCAGGTAATGCACGTGAATGGTTGCATAACCTGGACGATGAGACCGTTGAAACATGGGACCAGATGATTGAGGTGTTCTTCGAGAGGTTCTTTCCGCCCGAGAAGACCAACGATCTAGTACAGAAGATCCATAGTTTCATCCAGAAGGCCAGGGAGACTTATTCTGAGACCTGGGAATGTTTCCAGATAATGTTGAGGAGGTGCCCACATCATGGGCTTGACAAGGAGAAACAAGTCAAGATTTTCTATTTTGCTCTTTCTGAGCATGATAGAAGTAACCTAGATTCCGCAGGTTTGGGGTTCTTCCTAAACAACACATGCACAAGGTGTTGGGAAATTTTAAAAAACATGACCAAAAAGCAATCTTGGGGAAACAGAGACATAGTGGAGCAGGTTCGAGCTGTAGGTGAGTCAAAGGCCATCAAGGAGATGAATGAGAAGATGGACCTTCTAGCCAAGAAACTACTTGCAAAAGAAGATGCAGAATCTGAGGATGAAGCTCAAGTGAAATTTATGCGCCAACAGCAGGGGTATAGAAACAATGACTATTCTTGGAGGAAAGATAAGAAATTTTTATGGAAGGACCCAAATAATTTCTTGCAGAACCCTGACGTAAAACCCCAACCGTCACCAGAGGATAAGAGCAATGAGTTTCTCAACCAAGTAATCAAGAAGAATCAAGAACTAATGAGCATGTTTGGCCAACATATTAAGCAACAATGAGAATTTATGAATCAATTTGGGCAGACCTTACAAATCCATGGGGCTCAGATGAGGACTATAGAGACATCTTTGGCACAGATGGCAGCTGAGATAGCAAATCTGAAAAAGCCAGCGCAGCAAGGTTTTCTGGGAAATACAAACATTCCTGGAGGAAACCAACAAGCTAAGGCAATCTTGCTACGGAGTTGTAAGAAGATTTTAAACCCCAGGGCCAATGAACTGAGCACACCCCAGCCAGAAACCATAGGTGAGGCCACAGAGGAGGTTCTGATTCCAATCACGGAGCCAATAGAGGATGTGGTAGAGGATGTCAAATCAGAACCCGTTGCTCAAGGGGAGACACAGAAGAGGACACCATATGTGTCACCACATCAAAAGGAAACGACTGTCCCAGTCCCATATCCAAATAGCGTGAAAGCCAAGAAAGTGGACGCTCAGTTCAAGAAGTTCCTAGATAGCTTTAGGAAGCTTTCTGTCAACATTCCACTATTAGAAGCGATAAAGCAGATACCCTCTTACGAAAAGTTTCTGAAAGACATAATCACAAAGAAGAGGAAGATTCCTGATACCGAGGTCGTGGTTCTTAAGGAGAAGGTGAGTGCTTTCATCTTGGGTACATTGCCACCTAAAAGGTAGGATCTGGGTTGCTTCAATATTTCATGTTACATCGGTAAAGTGAAATTCGGCGAAGCACTGTGTGATTCAGGGGCAAGTATAAATTTGATGCCTCTCTCTACGTTCAAGAAGCTGGGACTAAAAGAATCAAGACATAGCAATATGACGATTCAGTTGGCAGACAATTCTGTGGTGAAGCCGTACGGTATTTGCGAGGATGTTTTGGTTAAAGTTGACCGATTTGTATTTCCAACAGACTTTGTGGTAATGGAAATGCATGACGAACAAGGAAATGAGCTACTCCTTGGAAGACCCTTCCAAGCTACTACAGATATGATACTCAAGATGGGAAGAGGTCATTTGACATTGGGTATTGCTGATGACCGATTTGAAATGGTTATGCCCCCAAGCACAACACCATCAAAAACAAAGGAGCAGTGCCGCATGGTGAAACTGTTGGCTAAATGGACATCTATAAATCCCTTTGTTTTGATTATGACAAACATTTCATTCTTATTAATCAAACGTGCTACTTGAGTGTGCAGGATGACAAAGCAACAAGGGAAAATCTACAAGCTTACATATTTATAATTTCATGCAATGTAATCACTGTTGTAAAAACTTGTACAAAAATATAATGTACAAGTACTTAGAATTGCATGTAAATCAAGCGTTAGATTCTCCCTAGCTAAACACCACAGTTAGACAAGTCATCCCACTCAAATAGGATTACTTATGCACACTTACACACATAATTAGTGCCTAAATTGAAACCTTGAAACAGGATCAATCTCGGTCGACAAACTCCTCGACCGAGACACTCTCGGTCGACAATCTTCTCGACCGAGAAAGATCCAAAGTAGCCGTTAGACACAACAGACAAGTTAGTTGGCAGTTGAAGAAAGACGTTGCAAATCACTTGTTCCAGAGAGCCTGTCGGTCGACAAAAGTTCGACCGAGTAGGTGTCTCGGTCGACCATTTGTCGACCGAGATGGTCTCTGACAGCAACTGCAGAATTAATTAATTAGCCGTTGTTAAAGCAACAACTTTGTACCTAACGGCTAGTTAAGCACTTAGAAACCCCTAGAAGTTGTCTAGAATGTCCTTAAGCTTCCTTAGGCCATTCCTATAAATAGGACAAGTCATAGGACACCTAAACTCACTTGTTTTACACTTGTTACACTTGAGAAATACTTGAGCATACTTGAGCAATCTGTTGCAAGCAAATTGAGCACTGTGATCATTGGCCTACTTTCTCCTTAGCTCAAATTCGTGTCCTATAGGCTAGAATCTCCTACCCACAGCAATCACAAGTTCACACATTTGGTTAGGAGATCTATACGCTTGATCTAGGCATATCAAGCCTTGGGCTTTAAAGGATAAGTTGTAATTTCCTTTTTCTTTCTTATTCCCTATTACTGTTTGTACTCTCCTTGCTACTCCTAGGTTGGAGGCTGCGGATTGGAGAGGGTGAAGATCTTCTTGGCAAAGAAGGAGACTTTGAGCTACTTCAGAAGGCTGGTGCAATGGGAGGTTACTTCTAGAGAGGAAGGCTACTTCAAGGGGGAGCTTGGAGTTACTTCAAGAAGGCTACCTCAGGGTTGGTGCACCTACTTCAAGTCAAGGTTGTTCAAAGGGTGTGGTTGAAAGTATTGTATTTTGTATAAATCCTCGAGAGGTAATAAAATAAATACTTTCAAATCCCGGTTGGGTAAGCAACCGGGTAGTGGACTGACAACTATAGTATTTGCTATAGTTGGAACCACTCTAAACGCCTGTCTCCTTCTTCTAATCTCAATTTTGGTTGTTTGAGTTAAATAATTATTAAAATCACTATA
The DNA here is from genome assembly GCA_963693085.1 of Alisma plantago-aquatica. NCBI lineage: Eukaryota > Viridiplantae > Streptophyta > Magnoliopsida > Alismatales > Alismataceae > Alisma > Alisma plantago-aquatica. The sequence continues at coordinate 1,511,946,261 of OY856410.1, read as the reverse complement.
AAACTCTATTCACCCCCCCTCTAGTAGTTTTCAGTTGGTATCAGAGTGGGCTTCAAGGAACCCTAACCAGGTCTTGAAGAATGGAGGGAAGTGGTGAAAGGTGCTGTTTGGACAAAACCACAACATGCTGCAATTGGTGTTTAGGAACAAGCCACAAAACAACCGGATGCCCATGGAGATCAAAGGAAGAGCACAAAGAATGTCTTATTGCTACAACTAGTTAAGAAGAAGAAGAGGTAAGTCTCTTTGATTTATCTAAAGAAGAACTAGTTGCTATTATTGAAGAGACACATAATAAATATGTTGAGTGCAAAAAGAAATTAAAGAAATCAAATAAAGAAAATGATGATCTAAATGTTAAACTTCTTGCTCTTGCATCTGAAAATGAGGATCTCAAAGAGGGAAATAAATATTATGATCTTAAGTTAAAATCTATGGAAGCCGATTGCAAGCTCCTTTCTGTTGAAAATTCAAACTTGCAGACTCAAGTAAACGATCTTCAAAAACAACCATTATTGTGCACCCATATAGATTATGACACTATTGTTAAAGAAAGAAATTTATTGTCATCTAATCTAGACCAAGAAAAACTAGATATTAAGAAGAGAATGGATGAGATTGCCAAGTTACAACAAAAAGTCAGTAATTTAAATAATAATGGCATTCTTGATCAAATCTTAGATAAATCCTATCATCAAATTGGGAGAAGAGGACTAGGTTATAAGCCTAAAGGGAAGTCCTATCAACCTAGTTGGAAAAAGTCACAAACCCATCAATCTATATATGTACCTAAAGGAACAAATACATTTTTACCAAAGAACAACCTAGAACAAAACCATAGAAAATGACTTGAGGTTGATTCTATATGTTGCCATTATTGCTCACGTCTTGGACATTACTCTTTTTCATGTCCTTATAAGAGAAAAGATGTCGAGTTAGTTTGGGTTCCAAAACCTCCAAACTAAATGAACAAAATCAAGTTGAGATATGACCAAAGACATTAGTTGCATATTTCTATGTCTATCTCAACTCAAAATAATGAGATTACAAATGTAAATGAAATTAATATTAGTTTATTCCCTAGATGATTTAAAGTTTAAACTGAAATTATGCTTAGTCAAATGAAAAGAAAATTCCTATTTTCACATGATTGTTCGTAAAAGTATTTTCTGGTCTATTCATATACTAATCATGTAATGGAATTATCATTGTATGCTGTTATTACCATTATACCATGCTTTCATCATTGGGTGCGCATAGATAATGAAAATTGTATGCATGGATCCATGAAAATATATAGGCAAGCAAAATGATTTATTAGTTATATGTTATTTCTTGCAACACAATCCATAAATTAGTATCTTTGAAGATTTGAGATAATTAATTGTACCTTCAATTAAGAATCTTAAGTATTATGCTTCAGCTTGACATTTAATGTAGATATTATACTCAACATATTCAATCTGAAAATCTGCAAAATTAGCCTCTTGGTCAAAATAAAATTTGACCAAGGGGCGCTATGGTCGTAGTCAAATTCGACCTAAAATAAGTTTGACATAATAACTATTTGGATATCCTTTTATGATTAAAAGAATAATTAATTTATGAACACAACTTGTCCCAATATTGTAAATAATAAACACAATATTACTCCCTTGGAAAATCTATATATGTGCTCTACAAAAATAGTCTATCAATTACATTAAAAATCAGCTTCAAATTCGTACTCAGTAAGTCTCTCGGTCGACGAACTCTTCGACCGAAAACCTCTCGGTCAGCCCCTCTCTCTCGACCGACAGAATCTATACAGATTTAGTATCGGACACACTTTCGGTCGACAAATGTTCGACCGAGACAATGTCGGTCGACAATTGATCGACCGAGAAATAGCCGTTGGATATAACCATTGTAAACCGACCGTTATGACCGTTATATGACCGTTGGGGAGCCAAGTGGCGCGTCTGCAACATGACCGTTGCGGACGCTCGGTCGACGAGTCGTCGACCGACCAGGTCGCTGGATTGTTATAAAAGGAACCAAAGACGGGTCACTTCCTCACACTTGCATACTCTTGCTTCCATAGGCTCTCTCTAGTGCATTTTTGTGCAACTCTTTAGCATCCTCATCCCCAAGCCTTCCTTGCTTCTTCTCCACCTTCAAGCAACACAATGGCCTCATCATCTGCTCGTGGGAAGAAGAAGGTCACCGGCAGGAAAGGAAGGGAAGCTCAGGAAGCTACTCCACCACTGACGATCATCAATGACATTGCCTTCGTCGATGGAGATGCTGGTGATCGATATCTATGGCTTTCCTCCAAAGCTCCTCTCCCACGACGACCAGTTGAAGTTATGGACTTCATCAACATCGTCGACTTGGAGGACCTTTTCGAAGTACAAAAGTTAAAAGAATTCATCAACCCTTCTTTTCCTTCCTATTCAATCAAGGTAGTGAATGAATTCTATACAAACCTAATTTCCCACTCTGAAAATGAAACCATCTTCTTCTACACTATGGTCAATGGGCATAGCTTCCGATTTACTGAAGGGGACATTCTTGACATGCTAAACATTGACATAGATGAATATCAAGACACCCTTGACCTTACTTCTGGAAACCCCCTTAACCAATTTCTCCAAGATGACCATACCATTAGTCTTAGTGACATCAAAAGGACCATTTTTAAATCCAATACAACCTGTCACGAAGATAGAGGCACATATTATGCTATAAATCTTAAACCAGCTGCTAGGATTGTAAACCTTATTGTATCAACAAACATACATCCTAGAGCCAATAAGTCTGAAGTTCCTATTTTTTGTATGTGTCTAATATATGCCATTATCCAACGTATTCCCACAAATTTTATCCGCATCATTCTTAAAAACATGCTTGAGTTTTCTAGCAATCCTCCATATGCCGATTTTGTATGCCAAATTACTCAACATTTCCTTAAGACCCCACTTGAGGATATGGGATATACATGGGAGCGTAGACCACAAAAAATAAGTAAGAATACAGTAGAAAAAATGGGAATTGATTTTGGTCATAAAAGGGCTAGAGTTGAAGGAGAAACATCTCATCAAGACATACCACCACCCCCTCCTTCTACTAACCTATCACATGACCCCATTCAAAACACTCTTACTTATATTGCTGGCTCCCAATATCACCTGAGCAAACAACTAGACTATAACCATCATGCCATGACTTATATAAACCAAAGAATGCAAACACTTTCACCAAACCAACCTGATGAATATCCGTATTCTTTAAATCCTGGCATGCTCAATCCATACAATCCTTCATACAACTATTATCAAACTCCACCTCCACCATCTGTGGATCTTACGCACACTCAGTTTTCATCCATGCAACTGCAAGATATTGCCGCTCATTTTCGATTTGACCGAATTCCTACATTCTTGGAAGCATATGCTTTAACTAAGACAGGTGCTCTAGATTGGCAAACCTTGGTCCAGTATTATGGAACTGAGCCTTTTCTTGGGAAAGACCCTGACATTGATGTAATCCTTAAGTCTTTCCAGTAAATGTTGGAGTTATTATAATGATATCTTTTGAATAATTGTAATGGGTCATCTCTATATGATGTGTCTATCTTTCTATGCTTGTAATACATGCTTTTAATGAAATTGGCCATCTTTACTTGATTCCAATGGATATTTTTATGTGAGACATCTTCAAAATATGGATTATAAGATCATCATTGTAGAACATACAAAATAAGGGGAGTAATAAATAAAAATGCAACCTTTAAAATTGTGGCAAAATTGACAAGGATCTATGACACAATTACTTAAAACAGTTATGAAACAAATCCAGACACATTCTCGGTCGAGAAACTGTTCGACCGAGAACACTATCGGTCGAAAGATCGTCGACCGAGCAGGTTTCTGTTGTCAAGTTTGCAATAAAACTGAATATATTTGCAAATTAATCATGTTTCCCTTCATCATGTTGAAGATAAAATTGGCTAAACCGCTTCCACTTTGGAAGATGTTTTCTTTGATATTTGTGCTACTTAAATAAAAACTCTTATTTACATTTTTGGCTTTTAAATGGACATCTTTTTCATTAGATTTGATGGGATATCTAATTAAGGGGGAGTTTTTATTCTTAACGGTTATCTTTTTGAAATGACAAAGGGGGAGAGATAAATATAAAACTAAAATTAGTAATTATGTAAAACTCAATTAATAAGTTTCATAAATAAACTCTTGGCTTTACATTGAAAGTTGCTATATTCCCAAATGATCTGGATTTCATGTTCCATAATTCATGGGGAATAATAAGCACACATTTTATACACAAGAGAAAAAGCTACAAAAGGTAATCTAAAGGTATGAAACTCATATGTTTTATATTTCCTTTATTTATATTTTGGAAATGTTTGTCATCTTCAAAAAGGGGGAGATTGTTGGCTAAATGGACATCTATAAATCCCTTTGTTTTGATTATGACAAACATTTCATTCTTATTAATCTAACGTGCTACTTGAGTGTGCAGGATGACAAAGCAACAAGGGAAAATCTACAAGCTTACATATTTATAATTTCATGCAATGTAATCACTGTTGTAAAAACTTGTACAAAAATATAATGTACAAGTACTTAGAATTGCATGTAAATCAAGCGTTAGATTCTCCCTAGCTAAACACCACAGTTAGACAAGTCATCCCATTCAAATAGGATTACTTATGCACACTTACACACATAATTAGTGCCTAAATTGAAACCTTGAAACAGGATCAATCTCGGTCGACAAACTCCTCGACCGAGACACTCTCGGTCGACAATCTTCTCGACCGAGAAAGATCCAAAGTAGCCGTTAGACACAACAGACAAGTTAGTTGGCAGTTGAAGAAAGACGTTGCAAATAACTTGTTCCAGAGAGCCTGTCGGTCGACAAAAGTTCGACCGAGTAGGTGTCTCGGTCGACCATTTGTCGACCGAGATGGTCTCTGACAGCAACTGCAGAATTAATTAATTAGCCGTTGTTAAAGCAACAACTTTGTACCTAACGGCTAGTTAAGCACTTAGAAACCCCTAGAAGTTGTCTAGAATGTCCTTAAGCTTCCTTAGGTCATTCCTATAAATAGGACAAGCCATAGGACACCTAAACTCACTTGTTTTACACTTGTTACACTTGAGAAATACTTGAGCATACTTGAGCAATCTGTTGCAAGCAAATTGAGCACTGTGATCATTGGCCTACTTTCTCCTTAGCTCAAATTTGTGTCCTATAGGCTAGAATCTCCTACCCATAGCAATCACAAGTTCACACATTTGGTTAGGAGATCTATACGCTTGATCTAGGCATATCAAGCCTTGGGCTTTAAAGGATAATAATTTCCTTTTTCTTTCTTATTCCCTATTACTGTTTGTACTCTCCTTGCTACTCCTAGGTTGGAGGCTGCGGATTGGAGAGGGTGAAGATCTTCTTGGCAAAGAAGGAGACTTTGAGCTACTTCAGAAGGCTGGTGCAACGGGAGGTTACTTCTAGAGAGGAAGGCTACTTCAAGGGGGAGCTTGGAGTTACTTCAAGAAGGCTACCTCAGGGTTGGTGCACCTACTTCAAGTGAAGGCTGTTCAAAGGGTGTGGTTGAAAGTATTGTATTTTGTATAAATCCTCGAGAGGTAATAAAATAAATACTTTCAAATCCCGGTTGGGTAAGCAACCGGGTAGTGGACTGACAACTATAGTATTTGCTATAGTTGGAACCACTCTAAACGCCTGTCTCCTTCTTCTAATCTCAATTTTGGTTGTTTGAGTTAAATAATTATTAAAATCACTATAAAACTCTATTCACCCCCCTCTAGTAGTTTTCAGAAACACTTTGATCAAAATATTTCTCTTTGTCTAGGGAAGCCGTTTCTAGATATGGCTCATGTAATGACCAAGGTAGAGAAGGGGACACTGGCTGTAGACATTATGGAACGGACTAAAGTCATTTCTCTTCGCATGGCTGTGGGTTTTCTGAATGATGAAGAGGAGGAAATCCCTCCTTCTACTGAAGACGAGGCCATATCAAGTTCTGTCCTCGATGCATATCCAGAACTACCTCTTGAAGCTTGCCTTGTCAATATAACACATGACTGGATGAGAAGTAAGTCACTACAAGAATGTGCCAAGATGCTTCGGGTGTTGTCGTGTTTTTATGCTAGGTATTATAAAGATCTTGGGGAACTCCCACCACCGCTTCAGTCATCCTTGATCAGTCCACCAGAATTAGAATTGAAGCCACTGTTGCCTCATTTGAAATATGCATTTCTAGCCGAGGATGAAAAGCTACCGGTGATTTTCTCGGCATATCTGAGTGCCGAGGAAGAGGATCAATTGATGATCGTGCTGAAGAACCACCGTGGTGCATTTGGGTGGTCAGTCGCAGATATCAAGGGGATCTCCCCTACACTTTGCCAGCACTAGATCCGGCTCGAGGAGGGAGCCAAACCGGTAATATAGCCACAACGAAGACTCAATCCAAGCATGATGGAGGTCTTCAAGAAGGAGGTAATCAAGCTCCTTTCTGTAGGCATCATTTACGCGATCTCCGATTCGACGTGGGTAAGCCCCACACAGGTAGTTCCTATAAAGGGGGGAATAACTGTTACTCACAATTTGTTAAATGAGCCGGTCACGACCCGTTTGGTAACTGGGTGGCGTGTGTGTATCGATTACTGTAGATTGAATTCTGCTACGCTAAAAGATCATTTCCCTCTTCCGTTCATTGATCATATTTTAGAGCGATTAGCAGGTCAATCTCACTTTTGTTTTCTAGATGGTTATTCGGGCTATAATCAGATTTCCATTGATCCTAAGGACTAAGAGAAGTTCACCTTCACTTGTCCTTATGGAACATTTGCATACCTCCATATGCCCTTTGGTTTGTGGAACGCACCAGCAACCTTTCAGCGTTGCATGCTTGCCATTTTCTCTGATATGGTCGAGCGTTGTTTGGAGGTCTTCATGGACGATTTTTCCGTCTATGGTGCATCGTTAGATGAATGTTTATATAATTTTGACAAAGTTTTACAATGATGTGAGGATACGCATTTAGTACTCAACTGGGAAAAATGCCATATGATGGTTAGTGAAGGGATTGTGTTTGGACATAAAGTGTCTAGCAAGGGGTTGGATGTAGATTCGGTAAAGATTGAGGTGATTTCCAAATTACCCCCACCGAATACGGTAAAAGGGGTAAGGAGTTTTCTCAGTCACGCGGGATTTTATCGCCGCTTTATCAAAGATTTCTCAAAAATCGCTAAACCATTATCTGAACTGCTGGAGAAAGATGCGGTGTTTGATTTTAATAAAAAGTATTTGCATGCTTTTAATGTGCTCAAAGAGAAATTAATTTTTGCATCGGTTGTGCAAACACCGGATTGGACAAAGCCATTTGAATTAATGTGTGATGCTTCAGATTTCGTAGTAGGGGCAGTTCTAGGACAACGTGTTAACAACAAACCCGCTGTGATTTTCTATGCATCCAAAACTTTAAATGAAGCACAACTTAATTACACTACAACTAAAAAAGAGCTTCTCGCTGTCGTTTTTGCATTTGAAAATTTTCGGCAATATCTTGTGGGTCAAAAGTTGTGGTATGGACAGATCACGCCGCCATAAAATATTTGATGGAAAAGAAAGATGCCAAACCTACATTGATTAGGTGGATCTTACTATTACAAGAATTTGATATCAAAATTAAAGATAAGGCGGGAATAGAGAATGTGGTTGCGGACCATTTGTCTAGGTTGGAACGGGTAGATGAGAAGGACATTCATATACCCATTACCGAGACATTCCCTGATGAACAACTTCTTTCTTTAAAATCTAAAGATCCATGGTTTTCTTATATTGTTAATTATCTTGCCTGCAAAATTATCCCGGATGATTGGACATATCAAGAGAAAAAGAAAATTTTCCATTCTTTGAGATATTATTTCTGGGATGACCCAATTTTGTTGAAGCAATGCAAGGACGACATTTTGCATAGGTGCGTACCAAAGGTTGAATATGATAGTATACTTCGTCATTGTCATACTCTACCAATGGGGGGGCATCATGTGAGTTCCGGAACAGCGGCCAAGGTTCTTGAGAGCGGCCTTTATTGGCCTACACTTTTCCGGGACGCATATGATTATGTGCGAAGATGCAATTCCTGTCAAAGGGCAGGTAATATTTCAAAGCGACATGAGATGCCCCTCAACGTGTTTCAAGAAGTTGAGGTGTTTGATCTGTGGGGTATTGATTTCATGGGACCCTTTGTGTCCTCAAACTCTAATGTGGACATTTTATTGGTTGTTGATTATGTATCGAAGTGGGTAGAGGCAATACCCACTAGGACTAATGATGCTACTGTCGTGTGCAAGTTCGTAAAAGACTACATTTTCTGCAGATTTGGTGTACCGAGGATGATTATCAGCGATGGAGGTACCCATTTCAGAAATCAAAAGTTCGCTACGTTGTTGGGAAGGTATGGGGTAAAGCACAATATTGGTACCCCGTACCACCCGTAGACACTGGGGTAGGTTGAAGTCTCCAATAGAGAAATTAAGAAAATCCTGGAGCGAACAGTGGCTTCGACAAGAAAGAACTGGAGTACTTTGTTGTCGGACGCTTTATGGGTGTATAGGACGTCATATAAGACACCTATAGGCACTACGCCTTTTAGGTTGGCTTATGGGCGGGCCTGCCATTTACCGGTTGAGTTAGAGCATAAGGCACATTGGGCGCTTAAATGAGCTAAATGAGGCAGGGAAGAAATGCTTGCTGGAGCTAAATGAGCTAGATGAGCTGAGGATGAATGCCTATGAAAGCTCGATGATTTATAAGGAGAGAACTAAGCTTATCCATGATCGACAAATTCAATTGTGTGTCTTCAAGAAGGGAGATCATGTGCTACTGTTCAACTCGAGGTTGAAATTGCATCCCGGGAAATTGAAGTCCCAGTGGAGTGGACCTTTCATTGTGGAGGAGGTACGACCACATGGTGCCATCATGGTGCGTGATGGAGAGACGGCATTCTTGGTCAATGGACAGACGTTGAAGTTGTATTTTGGTGAGGATTACACGAGGAAAGTGCATGAGGTCAAACTCATAGCACTTAAAGATGCATGATAAGCTTGGTTTTGTCTAGCCTAAGATGTTAAATAAGGGCGTTTGTTGGGAGGCAACCCAACCATTGGTAGTTTCGTCTATTTTCATTTGCTTTTATAAATTAGTTTGGTTTAATTTTGTTTTTAGTGTAAAAAAGGTACCTTGATCATTTGTTCGGTGTGTAGGTATGAGGCAGAGTCGATACCATCGACCTTTGTGTCGATGGTAGTGACATGGGTACAGTTAGGTGACTGTAGAAATTTTTCTGAGTCGATACCATCGACGGCCTCGTCGATGGTATCAACCTACCATCAGTAACACCGAGGAAATCACCAGATCGAGATCGATAGTATCAACAGGGGTGTCGATACTCATGAGATCCCTAAAGATTTACAGACGAATTTGTCTCTGTGAAGTCGATACCATCGACGGGCGTGTCGATGGTATCGACCCGGCAATAGTGAGAAAGCGGCGGTCGGGCCTCGCGAGGGTGTTTGACCCACAAAGGGTCAATACCATCGACTCACGTCGATGGTATTGACGCGACATGTCACCGATCCGTAAGAGGAAATCAACGACGATCGCCACATCAAGGAAGTCGATCCATGGGATGGTTCGATACCATCGACACCCATCGATGGTATCAATCCATCATCGATCCGGGCCCCCACATCAGGCTATCGACAGCCGTCGATACTCGAGAAACCCAGTTTGTGCTATAGGTGTTGATACCATCGACACCCCGTCGATGGTATCGACGGGTCCACAGTAGCGACAGATAAGGTTTTAAAAGGAGGGATCGATTGTCCATTCTTTTCACACCTTCAGAGCTTCTTCCCTCTACTTGTGCATTGAGCATTGTTGTGCAACCGGAGGCCTGTTACGAGCATCCAAAGATCGTGATCTCTTCACCAAGCCCTGCATCGAGCGGAGATTATCTTCTCCAACCTTCACCGAGCTCCATCTCCTATCCTTTTCTTTTCTCTACAACAATGGTGCGGATAGACAGAGCATCTTCTTCACGGGCAGTTCTGATGGAGATCCCAACCTTCGTTCCTCTGCCACCGGGATCCATTCCTCATCTGAGGATTGTTCATCCTTCCGTGGAGGTTCGGAAGGTGTACGAGGAGTTGATGAAGAGGAATATCAAGCCAACCCGATATGTTGATCAGGACATGGTTTGTTACCTTGGGTTCGAGCCCAATCTTGCCTACGTCCTGAAGGGACAGGCAAGGCATACGACTAGGAGGCCCGATGAGTTGGAGTACCATGCTGACGGCCAACCATTCTTCGGTGAGTGGCTGACATACAAGGAGCTCGTGGCGGGGTTCATGGAATCATTGGATATCAATGTTGTGCCCAATGACTTGATCTCCACCGATAGAGAGTGGAAGAGAGGGTGCGTGTCCTTCAGACTCTACAACAACAATTACACCCTCATTCTCGACCAATTCAATTCTGTATATAACTAGTATCATGACGATTACCAGCACCGGAGGCCAGACAACCATACTGATTATGATGACATCTTCGCCAAGCTGGTGACTGCGCCTCCCGACAAGTCTGTGAGCTACCACAATGCTGTCATAGCTGACTTCGAGCATCCCTTTGTGCGGATTCTACACCGCATGATTTGTACGATGCTTTTTGGTCATGGCGATCTTTCTCTTAGTAAATTCCAAGAGACGGATTTATTCTTTCTGTATAAATTGTTGAAGCGCGAGGAGTGCAATTGGGGCACGTTCTTCTTGACGCGCGTGTTGGCCGTGAAAAGGAGTACACAGAAAGCTCCTATCCACTTTGGGGGGCTTATCACACTGTTGGCCCTCTACCTTGGGTTGGATTTTTCCCAACTTACTCTGCTTTTGCAATAGGAGCAAGGTTAACCTCCATCAGATGCACCGCTCCAACCTCCTTCTGCTCCGTGATGGCTTGGCTTATGCACATTGCCATGTCAATCACGCATATCAAGAATGTGCGCTTCCAAACCCCGTCTTCAACATCGAGGGAGCTCAGCATTTCAGGTGGCCCATCATCGCCATCGATGACTTTGATGAAGACGGCAGTGATGATGACAACAATGATGAAGGAGACAAGCATGAAGAGGAAGAGGAGGCTTTCACTCCTCTTCGGGCACGAGTGGCACCACAGAAGCACCCCCGCATGCATCCGGGTGCATCATCTTCTTCGTAGCCTCTGCCACCTCAGCCCTCTCAACAAGGAGAGGATGCCTATTCTATGCAGGGCATGTATATAATGTTGTAGGATATCCAACAGATGCAACAACGACACATGACATCATTTGCGAATATTCAGGAGACTACCAATCAACTCTATGAAAACCATCATGCTATTTACGAGAATGAGCGTCTCCTCTTCGCCAACCAACAGAATATCCATGGCAGGTTACATAGGATGGAGATGCAACAACAACCTTTCTACGACAACTACTGGAGCTAGAATTATTTTGGGGGGTATCCTCAACCTCCGCCGATGCCCCGGTATGATCCGAGTTTCCAAGGCCAGTACCCATCTTGGGACCCCACAGCCCCGCAGTACCCGCCCCCACCTGTAGAATGATCGGTATCCCTGTTCCACCTTTTAAGGTTGTTTTTGACTATGAGGCCATAGTCGAATTCAAGCTTAGGGGGGAGTTGGAACAGATTCTATCCTTTATTTTTCTTATTTTTTAGTTTTATTACTTTATCTTTTATCATTTATTTCTCTTAGTAATTAGTTTTTTTTAGGATCCACACTCTATCTAGTGTAATTGTGGGTGTCTAAAGTCATGTGTCATCTCAGCGTTTGTACATGGGAATCAAGGGTAAATTTGAAATTTTTAGTGCTTTTACAAGCTTGTGTTGTTCAACATTGAGCACATGATTTAAGAAAATAATTGGGTTTGTCAACTCTAAAACAGGAAACCACAACTGTACATTCCTATGATTCACGAAGAGTGGATGGAATTGGTTGTTTGAGCCTAAACTGACCAAATGATAATGAGACCTTAATTTGAAATAAGAGAGAGAAACTTCTTAATTATTACATATGTCAGTAAGGAGGGACACATAATATTTTCTAAAGGTTCAGTCAATTAATCTTGTGATCTATCCACCCCATTGTTTTCATACTCCACCATAAGAACCAGAAGCACATTATGATTTTCATCTCTTTGATTGCATCCCATGTAGATAGGTCTTGCATTACAACTATTCTTACATATTTTTGCATGAAAAAAAGATAGAGTAGTTATACATGCACATTATCCTTAGGTGCGTGTCATTTAATTGCATAACTATCATTGTGTAGCTGCATTCACATCTTTTGTTCATATAGTACATCATGCATCTTATGTCTTCTGAAACATTAAAGGTGGTGAACTTGTTCCATACCCTCCAAATAGAATGCTTCAGATGCACACATATGTAATAAGAAGTGAGCCCGACAAATAATTCATTGCCACCTATGAAAATAAGGGCTTTAAAATTTTTTTTGAAAGAAAAGTTTGAAAAAAAAGAATTGAGAAGTAAGTAGGAATGAGAGGGAGAAAGGAACATGTTCTCACTTGCATACTAAGAAGAATAAGCACATGGTGTAGTTTTCTTAGATATTCCATCTCACCTTGAGACAGAATGATAGTGCATGCATCATCCCACCCAAATGTAGGCATTAGGGCATTTTCATTTGCATATGTATCATTTAGATCATTTTTGTTATTTGTGCATGTTAAAACTGTATTATGCTTCCATTTCTTCCACATCCACCTATTCCATCTACCCGTTGCTCGAATTGGTAGGTCACCGTGATCATCTCTTCACTAATTAATACCAGGAGAGCTTCTTCCATTTAGATGGTAGTTAGGACGAGAAACGTAGATAGAAGATCACAAGATGCACCGAGTCCGGACCGGAGGATTTTATTATGTTAACTGCCTTATGTGATAGTGTTCATCAATTTTGAGGTAGATATCTTTTATGGATGATTATTGTCGCCTTGATGGTAATTATCATTCTGTGGTTAATAAGGGCCAGATTGTGAATGTATGGCGGGGATCATATGGTGATGTCTGTTGTGATAATCTATTCTTTAGTTGACCCTCACAATTCTATTCTAGAGTTTTGTTGCTCGAGGACGAGCAATGTTCAAGCTTAGGGGAGTTTGATGCGATGATTTTGAGTCGCATTTATAGTCTTGTTTTACTTGCGTTTTATGGGTTTATTGGTCACTTTGGTGGTTAATATTGCATGATTCACTTACTCTAGTCTATAATCTCTTTTAGTGTCAAATCTCCCATATTTTATCTTTTTGAGCATAAACAATTATAATAATGAGTTTTATTATAGCTGATTTGGCTTTGTCTAACAATTTCAGGAAGAACGAATATATACAACTGTCGATACCATCGACATCCGTCGATAGTATCGACACAGTCACAGGAAGACAGCCGCAAGGAGCCACACAAAGTCAATACCATCGACTGGGAAGTCGATGGTAGCGAGATACCTTTAGGTTGCCAGTGATCAGCAAGTTGATACCATCGACACCAAAGTCGATACTATTGACGCTTATAGATTCAGTGACAGAAAAGGGATAAAACCGACACCTAAGGGTGTCGATACCATCGACCCGCGTCGATGGTATCGACGCCGTCAGATTATTGTTTGTTCCAGATCGACCCAAATCCAACAGTGGTGATATTTTGGTGACCTAACTTGGTGTTTATACCTAATGATGACGGCCAGGGGTCATCTATCACGTCATTAGCCACTGCACACATCACGAGGAGAGGAGAAGAAGAGAACGGAGCCCAGAAGCACGCCCCGACCTTTCCGAGAGCCGAAGAAGACGTTTTCCACTGCCGAAAGGCTGTAGATCGCGCACTCTATGCCGAGGAACGCTCGGATCTTCTCCGTTTAGGGGTTTACATTACTTCATCCATGGTTTTCTCCATGTTTCCCCTTTCTTCAATCATGTCTTGCTCTGAGATGAACATACGGGGCTAATCCCCTTTGTCTTTAGGACCGGGAGTAGCCTGGGGAATCATTGTATGACATTTTTATCATAGTAATTCATAATTTGTCTCTTAAATCCGTGGTATGATTTCGTTTTGTCCATTATATCATTATGATTGATCACCCTAATGATAATCTAATGCCTTTAATTGCTTTGAAAGAAGAATTAACAGTTGAAAAAGACGAAACTCACATTAATTAATAAATCCCTTGAACAAGGTGATGTACGGTTAATGGTGGACACCCAGAGGTCGATTCTAATGCACCTAGTTTAGGAGATAGATTACTATGACAGTGGAACCAACCTAGACTTAGGTAGTGAATTGTATCACGACAGTGAACAATTCTGACTACATGCCACTACCCGGAATAAGAGGAGAATATGATTAACTATGTGGAAATTCATACAATGAAAACTCACGGTGAAACCGCAATCCTAAAGATTCCCATCTAAATTGATTAAACTCAACATTTAATCAGTTGCTTTGTTTTCCTTTATTTTTATTTTTATTTTCTTTTTAATCAACTCCTAAAACCTTTTTAACCGGTCTAGATGATTGCGAACAGTTAGTAGTAATCCACCGACAGTTCAGTGTCCCTGAGTTCGACTTGGGCCTCATAAGGGACTGTACTACATTGACGCGTAGACTTGCATTATACGCACGGTAAAATCGTGTCAGGGTTGCAAAATGAAGATGCAAATCTCTCCTCTATTCATCTTGAAATTGCATATATTTGTGCATATTTTTTTTATCCATGTATTTGTGCATATACATATATTAAAACATTTTTTCTTTTGTTTTTTGCACATTGATATCTTTTCTTTTGGATGGTATGCCCCTATTGCATAGATATAAGTATGAAAGAAGTATATAGAGTAGGAAGGGGGTGTACCTGTGACGTCTGTTGCCAAACATTGATTAAGATAAATGCGGAAGCAATTACTAACATCGGATTACTGAAAATCACTAAAAATTAAAAGCATTTACATAGAGATCCATTCATAGGAAAACTCTTTCAACAATAACCAAAGTATTATATTTACATACTGGTTCACATTGTACACTCCATGTACCATCTCTTCTCGAGGATTACATACATCATTGCTTTACTAAAAAGCAAAAGTAACAAAATCCTCGAGGCATCATGCCAAAATCTCAGATATATAATAAAAACACTATCACTGACTCCTAGGACCTGAGAGTACAGAGACGACACATAGGACTTTATGTACAAAGCCTGACAACCAGTATCCCCACCTGGGATATTACTATTGTCCTTGTTGTTGTTGCTGCTGCTCTTCTTCTGCTATAGAGATTCTTCCTCTTTGTCTGCATCTACCTAAAAATGTTGGATTGCACGGGGATGAGACAATTATAAAAATTGCCCCAGCGGGAGATATAACTCTTCACCAATCACATTATTATTGTAGTTTAATAGAAATAAACTGATCAGTGGAATCATAATAATCAACAATAGGTAATTTCACTTATTTAAAGCAGATTAGAGCAACATTCCCACTTAAGCTTATTAGCTGTATCTTGATAAAGCAACATGTCTAATATTCAATAAAGAATTATAGGACATGTATAACATTTATCCATCTAGGATATGTTAAGCAAGATAATCATCAACCAATGATTTTCGTATGTTAGTCTTATGCAAATATGCTACACGGCTGATTACATTTTACAAACATACTTAAGCTCTGAGGAGATGAGGTATACCGCTCATACTCCAATCGACCATTGCTATATCGAAATCAGTACCATACATAGGTCAATGGAAGAGTCGGATTCCCATGACCTCCCACATCCTGGTCAGTACGGGACCACAAGCAGGACTATGTCAACTGCTCAAAATAGCTTTCTAGGGTATACTGGCAACTTTGCTATAGAGTTACAACGTCAACTGCACTCTCATCAAAAATTGAGAGATTTAATGTTTATCTCCATCGACCTGACATTGAATATCATTGGGAGATTAGTGATACATCCATCCCAACCATCGGGAGATTTATGATACATCCATCCTGACACATGAAGGATTGAGAGGTTTAATGTTTATCTTCCATCAATCTCTTCACCAAGACGTAAGGATATTTTCGCCCATTTACCCCCACATATTCAAAAGATGCAAATTCTAGGAAATCCATAGGAAAATCTGTTTCACCATCACCAACTACCGACGATGATGGATCTATGGTCAGAGCACTACATGAATAGATTTCACTTGATTAATTAAGTACATTTTCATATTCTTTTAGCCACGTTCTCAAACATAACTTATTATGACAATGCTATAAAGAGACATGTACTATTTTTATCAATTACTTATCAATCTTTAAAAGACATTGGGAACTCAGTCCCTCATTTCAATACTGGGAATTCTCATCCCTACACTATCTCATTACCACAATCATATGGTTCTAGGTATTCAAACCCTTAGCTCATCATTGAGCATGGTTACCACTTTTCCAGGTAACTATTACCTTCATGTCATCTAACCAAGGTAAACATGATACTTGCTATTACAAGCATCACTCATGGTACTTGAGGCCCATTAACTCTCTTGTTACCTCTTACTAGGCAGCAAGGTATATTATGGCACTCAAGGCCCAATAAACAATAGTGAATTAAACATCATAGCTCATACCTGGACATGACCACCATTTTAGAATACCTGCATGGTTAGTGTAGATGATAATAGTAACTTCAATTACATATCAGTACCTTGCAGAACAAATATGGATTCACTATTCAAGGGTAACACCATTATTCCCTTACTAGTGTTAGGGTTTCCCCTTTCATATCATTTGGGAACATTCATCCCATTACCCAAATCAAGGTTATGGTTTATCACCATATTGCCCAAGATTAGGGTTTCATAAAAATTACATAGCATCACTCTGGATTTGATCTCCACATCACATCAAACATCTGGGTTTCTCATAAGATCACCCTAAGTTAGAGTTTCACATAAATTTCACCCAAGAATAGGGTTTAGATTCAATAACCCACAATTAGGGTTTACTGTTCATCCCAATTAGGGTTTCATGTTCAATTACCCATAATTAGGGTTTACTATTCATCCCAATTAGGGTTTCATGTTCCATTACCCATAATTAGGGTTTACTATTCATCCCAATTAGGGTTTCATGTTCCATTACCCATAATTAGGGTTTACTATTCATCCCAATTAGGGTTTCATGTTCCATTACCCATAATTAGGGTTTACTATTCATCCCAATTAGGTTTTCTATTCAAGTACCCATAATCAGGGTTTATTATTCTTCCCAATTTAGGATTTTGCATCACATTACCCTAAATTAGGTTTACACATATCATCACCCTGGATTAGGGTTACATCCTTACCCTGGATTAGGGTTTCACTTAGAATTGCCTTGAATTAGGGTTAGGGTTCAATAACCTTGTCAATTAGGGTTTATACTCATGATTAGGGTTTCACAATCTCTTTGCTAAGGATCATACCCTTAATCACCACATGAATCATACTCATGTATGCTTTCCATTCTATCATCTTCTCAACTTGATTAGGTTATATCAACCCTTCAATCAAGCACATACATCTATGATTGACATAGTGTACTAAATTATTGTTCTTATAAGCAATTAGGGTTTATCCCTTTAATGGTACTAATCATTTAGGTACTTTAGGGATTCAACCTTTGTACCTTCATTGATTACCATCACTATCAATCATTGGATCATTGGAACAATCATCACCTTCAATTCCCAAATGATTGAATCACAATTGACCTTTATTCAATTTTGAGGTTTCATCACCAAACGGTTTTGACATCGTTTGACCCCAAACGGTTTTGAAACCGTTTGACCCCAAATAGTTTCAAGACCATTTGGACTCAAATGGTCTCAAGATCGTTTGGGCCAAATCAGTCTCAAAACCGCAAGGGTTCTTTAGATAACTCATCAATCAATTGAACATGCTTTGCTACATTGAAACCTTCAATCGATTGAATTGTTGGAGTTCAACAATTATTGGCCCTTAGATTTTCAATCCTTCAATCACCACCTTTGACCATCCATGCGGTCTTGAGGTGCTTGATCTCATGCGGTCTTGAGGTGCTTGACCTCTATTCGGTTTTGAAACCGAATCACTTCAATTGACCTTGAAATTGATTCCAATCATTCAGTTTTGAATCCGAATCACCCATTTAGTTTTGAAGTGCTTTATCCAATCAATATTGGGTATAATTACCCATTCAGTTTTGTGTATCTAACTGTGACGATCATCTCGCGAAAACAAGATCAACGAATTTAAACTAATGCAGAAGCGTTTCGTTAGCAGCGAAGTTACTAAAAATCACTAAAAATTAAAAACTTTTTGTAAAGAGATCTACAAACGACAAAACTCTTTTATAAAGAAACAAGATAAGTTATTTACAAATTGATCCATCATTACATCTCTATAATATCACATCTCGAGAGTCATAACACTGACTGCCCCGTTGAACTGTATATGAGTAGTATACAAAAATCCTTGAGGCATTAAGCCAAAAATCTCAGATCTATATTAAACCATCTACTGACTCCTAGGACCTAAGAGTACAGAGACGAAACATAGGACATTCTATCTACAAGACTTGACAGACAATGTCTCCACCTGAGGATCACTGTTATCCCCGATGTTGCTGCTGCTGCTGTTGCTGCTCATCCACTGAAGGGTTCCTTTGTCCTCAATGTCTACCTAAAAAGTCGAATCCCACAGGGGTGAGACAATTGAATAATTGTCCCAGCAAGATTTATAACTCTTTGCCAGAAGCATTGTTATTGCAAATAAATGAATAACAATGAGAAATAGAATTATAAATACTCAACAACAGACACTTTATTGAATAAACTAAGTAGAGTAGTGTTCTCTATGCAATCATTTCAATTATAACTTGATTGAATGACAAGACATGTAGTGATAAGGAATATGTATACTAGTTATTCAACTAGAGCACTACAAACAATGTATCATCAATCATTGTTTCTCGTAGTTCAACCTAAGCAATTATGCTATACGACTGATTACATTTTTCAAACATATTTATGCTCTGAGGAGATGATATATACCGCTCATACTCCAACCGACCATTATGAAATCGCAATCGGTACCATACATAGGTCATATGAAGAGCCGGATTTTTATGACCTCATCTTCCTTAGTCAGTGTGAGGTACAACATGTAGGACATCTTGTGTCTCTGCTATAATAGCTTTCCAGGGTATTCTGGCTACTTCGCTATTAGAGTTACAGTGGCATGCTGTACTCTCTTTGCCATCGAGGGATTTCTTGTTTATCTCACATCGATGCGGCATTAACAACATCATCGGGAGATTAGTGATACATCATCCCGACATATACATATAATGAAGGACTGAGAGATTAAATGTACATCTCACATCAATTCCCTCATTAAGACGTAAGGATATTCACATCCATAACCCCCACATACTCAAAAGTATGCTCTCCAGGAATTCCCTTAGGAAAACCTATTTCACCATCATTTAACTTCTGACAATGATGGATCTATGGTCAGGGCTCTACATGATATCATTAAACTTGATTATTTAAGTACATTATGGCATTCTTTTAGCATCAGGCATGTTTTCAAAATATAGACCAATAAGACAATTGCTATAAAGAAAGATTACTAATTGTATCAAGTTCATTTCACATCTAGTTATTATTGGGATATCAATCCCTAACCATCTCATCATTATGATTCAAGAACATGAGTGTTCAAACCCTTAGTTCAGCGAAACACTTGTTACTAAGCAACATATTTCTATCAAGTAGTCATTTAACAATAAGAACATGATTGTAGAAATGCAAATATTTCTCATGGCTCATACAACTTATCAATCTCATATGTTACCTCTCACTAGGCAACATAGCAAATCATTATTTTCAAAGCTTATAAAGTGCTTTCAATGAATATGACATCATAGATCTTACCCGGCTATGTTCACCATTTCATAAAGACCTGCATAATTAATACATTTGATAATAAGCACATTATCTCTATATCAGCACATTACAAAACAAAGATAACCTTTCAATTCAAGGGTTGTACCACTATGTCCCTACTAGGATTAGGGTTTCCCTTTTTAATTCAATCAGGGTTAACCAACCCCTTAGCTTAATTAGGAATAGTGATTCCTTATTTCATAATTCAATCATAGACTTTTATGCTTAAATGCATAATCCAGAATTAGGGTTTACTGTTCACATCATCACATTACCCTAGATTAGGGTTTACTATTCACATTGGGATTTCATTACTATATTAGTCATTCATATAAGAAGTCTTCTCTCTCCTCTTTCTATAAATTGATGTTTGCATCACCTTTGATTAGGCTAAGTCAATTCAACATTGACATCATAGGTTATGCCATAGCTATTGTGATCATTAAGACTTACTTATTCAAAGAGTACTAATCACTCTATCCCATTAAGGGTACCTTTATTATAATCACCATTGATCACATTATGTATCAATCAACCAGTTACTTAGTCCTTTAATCACTTTAAGTATCTATGAGGTTTAGGTTAATCAACCACTAAACCATCTTGACCACTAAGGTATAAAACGATCTTACCTTTTTAGACCTCAAATGGTCTTGTACACTAAACCCCCAAATGGTCTTGGACAGACCTTGAAACCATTTGGTGTTGAAGACTGTCTGATCTTGTTGACTTTTGAAACCATTTGGTAAAGTGCACACTCAAGACCGTTTGCCCAAGATGGGGTGAAGACCGTTTGGTCAAGTTTGACTTTGAAACCGCATGGACATAACCGATCTTGAAACCACATGAGACTAAAAAGTTTGTGATCGTTTGGTCCCAAATGATCTTCAGACCATTTGGACTCAAACGGTCTTGAGACTGTTTGGTCCAAACCACCTCAAAACCGTAAGGACCAAAAAGTGTCTCAACCTCTTCAATTGAGTTAGGGTTTTCAACGTTGAACCCCTCAATCGATCATATACTTATTAGCCACTCATAAATTGAATCAATTAGGTCAACCCTTAACTGATTTGACACTCAATTGACCCTCAATTGATCATCAATTAAGGTTTGGATCAATTGGATTAGGGTTTCGAATCGATGACCCTTCAACATACTTCAATGTGAGTCTAATTGATTTGAACCCTTTGAACCATCATTCAATTTGGTCATGACCTGACTGCAAATGGTCTTGGGATCGTTTGGATGACCTCCAAATGGTCTTGAGACTATTTTCCCATTATTTTATCAAAAACCAAGTCATTCAATTAAGGTTTGAACCCTAAGTTTAGTCACCAAAACAACAATCGATCATTCATCAACTTGATATCATTCGGTCCTCAATTGGTCAACCCTACTTAACCCTAGACCTCCAAATGGTATTGGGTGATCACCAAACGGTCTTGAGACCATTTGGGTGATCCCCAAATGGTTTTGAAACCGTTTGGGCCACTCAACCCAAACTTCAACATAATACTATTATTAAAATCAACAATTAACCCGTTTAGGGTTTAGATGGTTGATGGGCCTTCAATTGGTGATCCACTTGGAATTAGTTGATGATTTTTGGTAGGTAATTAGTCTACATTATTCGCAACAGTCCTCAAAATGGTCAATGCATCCAAACGGTCTTGGACCATTTGCTTCTATGCGGTTTGGTTGAAACCGTTTGCATTCAAACGGTTTGAAACTGTTTGCTCCCAAATGGTTTGGGAAACCATTTGAGCAAGTGTTGGAGACCGTTTGCTAAAGTAGGTTTTTGGATAAACATAGGAATTAATGTCACCTTCATCTACCTCAGGAACAGGGGCTGTTCTTCACGGAATTGCTAGCAAGAACACAAGAGTAGTAAAGAAAGAAGAATAACTAACGATTTTTCATGGAGATGAAGATGCATAAACAAAGCTCAAGGTTTAGAGTTATAAAACCTGCCTTTAGGTCTGATCCAGAGCCCCAAGATTCGTAGATTTAATGGTGGATGAAGCTCCAGTACTTGTCCAAGGTCCGTTATTTAAGGCTTGGATGGAGAAGATGGCTAGAAAGAAGAATCGTGTGAAAAACACCAATAAACCTGTTGGTATGTATGCCCTGAGAGCCAATCATGGGATGATTGGTGGGATACATTAAGATTGATTTGATAAACATCAAAGGCAAGCTTCCAATTCTTTCTGGTTTAGTCATATGAGATAGTGATAGAACAGATTGAATGTCTAGAGAATGACAGTACTCAATGACGTATGCCTTCAGGTTCATGACCTGAACGATGAGATCATACGGATGCTAAGAGTTTGTACATTCTTGTTATGTCCCTAGTCGGATGTCATTGTGGAAGGTAGATAGACAGCAATGACACACAAGACCAGATTGTGGTGTTGGTTGATGACAGAATCTCATTAGTCATGATATAGAGATATCAAACCAAACACATAGGTACTTGTTAGAGAACAAGGTACCAGACAGACCCACCGTGAGTTTGACACATGGAACCATGAGATGGTAGTCACAGTCAGTACTCACAGTGATGGTGGTGAGTGTGATTCTTAGACCTGAAATCACTACACTCAACACATGTCGTTGGGCACACTTTGACATCATCAAACGCAGTCCTGAAACATGGGTTGTTATAAAGGTGATGATTGGGTGGCTTTGACACATGGGGCTTTTGAGGGGTGAGTGATAGATATGGGATTTGTCCCTCCTAAGGGAGTTTGATATCCAAGGCCACTTTATGAGTAGGATTGAGATAGGTGTGCGCACGCATGTGTGAATCAGTATGTGATATTGATGTCATACATATCTCCTTCAATCTACTCTGAGATCAAGAAAGTGAATGAACGTTGACAGGATGACAGTTCCATGCCTTGAGTTCATTCGGGATATCAGTGACAAATGAATTATACATTCACTGTAACACCATTCACAGATTGTAGGATGAAAGTTGTTCTCCAACTTTCTACTTTCACTTGGGTAGCACTGATGTGTGACTAGGCACCGCTCTTTGCTTGTGAAGTCATAAGTGTTATGGACTTTCACTGCCAATGTGAAATGGACCTGCAGGGTCACACACATAGGATTTAACCTGGAAGAGGAGTTTTTTCCACAAAGCAATGTTTAGATTGATTACTAAAGGAGTTTAGTAGTTCAATTAAACACTCAATCAGTCGATAGCTCAATATCATATGGTTCAAGGTGTTGGACGCATTGATTGGAGTATCAGATTGATTGAAATCGCAATTGACTGATTTTGCCCAACCTGTGCTCCCAACCGATCGGCTCATGTGATGAACCGGTCGGCTGAGGTGATGAACCGGTCAGATGGAGTGTCCAGGCCGATCGGCTCATGCCCAGGTTGAAACGACCGGTTCAAGAGTTGAACCGATCGGCTCAACTGGTGCAACCGACCAGTTGGGAAAGTCATGTCGGCAAGAATTTTCCTTTGGTTTCAAATTGCCCAATTCGATTGGGAATAACATTGGTATACGATACCAATTGAGAACGAAACAAGGAAAGTCTTTTTGAGCCAGATTAGGACCATGAACCGATCGGTTCAGGGCACCAACCGATCAGTTGGAGTGCCCCAAACGATCGGCTCAGGTCCAACCGATCGGCTCAATGGCCGAACCGATCGGTTCAGTTGTGAACCGATCATTTCAAGTTGCGAACCGGTTGCTTTTTGTGGAAAATTCTCGAACCCTTCTACTCCTACTTTAGTCCCGTATTGCCAGGCACAGAGAACCCTATCCCATGACCCGCCTATATATATAGGGGTATTGGGGGCTTCTCAAAGTACAACTCAATGCAAGTCGGTTGCTTTGCGAAGTTGTCGTTCTCTCTGGTTTTGGTAACCGTGAGAGATCCCGAGCAAGTTCTTCCCGCAAAAGGGAGGTGCAGCAAGGGAAGGACAACTACAGTTGCAACTGGTAGCAGGAGATTGTGTTGGCGACTAGTACGTCAACAGGAGGGTGCGACTCCTTCCACTTCCTTGTGGGAAAAGGAGAGTGGAGTTCCAGGTGGTCCGTGTGGACTACTACAGAGGTGGGAGGACACTGCCGCTTAGGAGGACAACTGTCATCCGACAGTCCGGTAGGAGGAGGAGTCGTCAGTCCCGGTGCGACCAGGAGCTGCACAGACACCGTCCAAGACCGGAGTTGAAGACCGCGCATTGCGCGAGGTATTGTCGCCGAGCAAGCCTCGGGACAAGGTATGATTCCACAAACCATCCTTTCCTATTATATAGACGTTGAGGCGTTTCCTCGGTATGGGTTGGGGAGAAAATTTTTGTTTCCGCTGCCTTCTCTGTCTCCCCTAAAACCCTACAGTGGTATCAGAGCCACGTCAACTGCTCTATATTTTAGGAATATCGATATGATCGATTTTGGTTTGTCGCCTTTAATTATTGCATACGATGCGAATAATATCGACTTTATGCATGTCCAATCCTAAATCCACAAATCCCAAATTACATATATGATATGTATTATTAATGCACTCGATACGCGTCGCCCTTAAACGAGTTTTGTGGTGGATGTGTGTAGCGTGATTATGGCCTATAAACCCCTATCTGTGTGTGGTTGTTTGTGGTTGCTTGCATCTCGGTCTGCGCACCGATCTTCCCTCTCTTATTCCTGATGTAACTCGAAATAATTCGAGATTCTTTCCTACCTTTTCTCCCCCCGAATGTAACTCGGGGTTTCCCTTTTAAAGCAATGTAATAATAGGATAGATTTTTATTTCCTGTTATGTCAAAGACCGGCAGACATCAAGACGACAGCTGAAACGATCGGTTCAAGGAGTGAACCGATCGGTTGACGTTCCAGACGGTCGGTTCAAGGAGTGAACCGATCAGTTGATGCCCGGTTCGAGGAGCGAGACGAGCGGGTGGCGGACATGATGAGATGCACAACGACCAGGCGAACCGATCGGTTGGAGAAGCCAACCGATCGGCTGGTGGCACCCAGACGACCGGCTGGAGAGTACAGATCATTCATGAGATGAGTTGATCAACTCGGAAGGCAAGGCACAGAAGTTCATCTTGTACAGGTTGCATATGATGTAGACCTAGATGACCGTGATTCCTCTTGGCTCGAGGAATCACATTAGGATGGCCATAATCATCGCTTTTTATCATTTTTGTGCATGTTTTCTGTGGGATATAGCATGTATATGATACATACTATGTATTGTGGTGATTGGATATGTATATGTATATAAAACCAAATCCCTCATTAAAATATTAAGTCTTATATGCCTTCCATTAGCGGCACACATGAAAATCTCGATCGACCAAGCATAGGTTATGCCAAAGCGTGGTGCACCGTCTATCTTGTGGAAGTGTGAAGGGTAGACATGTAGGTTCTGCCAAAGCAGGGTGCATGTTTACCGTGTCGGCTTTTGGGTTAGACTTAACTGGTGATTCTTAGAGCGTCTAGGCCCAGAGGCAAGGAATGTTCATGGCAAGGTGTTGTGCATGTTCATTCAACAAGAGTTGCATATGATGCAATTGGCAAGAGTTGCCTACCTGAGAGATCTAAGTTGTGGGCGATCAGCCAAAGCTGACTCATGACTTAGAGGATTTCAGGATCTTGCCCACTAGAAGGTTGTACACTGCAATCTTCCGAATTGATGGTGAGGGCTATCAATTTGAAGTAAAATAGTGGGAGCGATAATTAATTAAAGGCCTAATTTTTATCGTCAACTTTTCAAATCAATCAAACAAGTCAAAAATGAGTTTTTGGACTAAAATTGCATATATTTCCTTTTGTTAAATTAAATGGTTAATCAACAAATCACTTTATATGCGATCGGTCTTTGAGACCAACAAATTAAATGGGAATAATTCCACGACTGGTTAGGATGATGAGAAGTGTTCTCAGTCAAAAAGTGAAAGCTCTAAGTCCTAGTTATACCAGAACCAGATGAACTTGATCCCACCACATCAATGGCTGAAAGTATGCTTATGGAAGCATACTAAGGATGACATTGATGAGGAGTGCTTGATGTTGTGTTCTCTGAACTATGAGTTGCAGAGACAACATGAGACATATGATGTCTCCAAGACACTGTCCTAGTATGTCATGATAGAAGGAGATCCAGTAAGGTATTCACACACTCAATGTGATTGGGTATGTGGAAAGACCTGACTAAGAAGGATTCCATCTGAGCTAAGAGTTGGCTATTGGTATGATACTGCAAATGTTGCAAGAATCATACAATTCATGATAAGCTACAACATGAACAATTTTGACAAGCGTTGACAGAGTTGTTGGACATGTTGAGGATAGTAGAGGCAAAGATGAAGAAATACAAACCATAATCTTTGATGTGATCAAAGAGAAAGGTAAGTCTTAAGGGCAAGGATAAGGGCAAAGCAAAGAAGTGTTCTATTGCTAGCCGACAATCCAAGCCGTCTTCAGCCTCAAGGCACATGGGGAAAGGGTGTATGAGGGATTGCCGTCTATATCTGGAAGAACAAAAGAAGATGAAGGAGGGGATGGAGATCTCCACCTAAGGTATCAGGAAATGAACTGCTTCTTTATCTGAGGTATATGATACCAATATATGGATATGTTATATATGATATGCAATATCCGCAAAGAAGTGATGGCCTTTGTGAAAGGACCAAGAAAGAAGTACCCATCATTGGAGCAAGTGTTGCTGCCATCGATAGGAGTATCTTTCAGTTTATTTCAGCCTAAAGGGCACGAAATAGAGTTGAGAACTGCTATTTCATATATTGCCAATAGATAGAAACACTTTATTTTTGCATATTGTATGACAATGATGGCAATTAATAAAGTTGATGTTTCAATCTTAAAGATATGATCTTTGTGGCAATGCCTTGTTTATCTTGTAATACATGGTATGTATAAGATAAAATGATACCTAAAGTTATTGATAACTCAAACAATTAAATTAGCATATATCATAAGAAATTCATTTCTAGTTTCCATATGATGGATAAATCTAGACTCTTTTGGTTAGAGAACCAGTAAGAGACATGAATCTCTTGTACATGATTAATCAATCTTCACTAATGGTAGTGGGAGAATGATTGTCCTATTAGGTATAATACATGTGATGTATTTACATACCTATTGGAGCGAATGCTAATACTTCAAATGGTGTTTAGAGAAATACCAATATGAATATCTTGAAGTGTTCAAGATTATCATAGATGAAGTACAAATTTGGTAAAGTGTTAATTCTTGATGAGATCAATGAATGAAATACTTGAACCAAATGTTTGAGATCCTTATGAGTGATTATGATAGTGTATCATAGTGAACTCATGATTAAGGCATGGTGATGTCTAAATGAAGAAGGAATCATACTCTAAGGAGTTAGAGAATGATTATCAAATAACTGAATTCTTCTTAATAAAAGAATACCCCACACTAATAAAGGAAATTAAGAATCACAAGGGTTGTGAGTTCTTATATCCTTAACAGACACACCTCAATTATCTATGTGATGAGTTGTTCATATGATGAGTCAACTATCTAGATGAATATGAGGAATCAGATTTTGAGTTATGGTATAAGACCATTACATCCTAAATGACATCCATGTGAACCATAAGGTATGACCTTGATGGTAGCACTCATTGGATCATATCCATAAGTGCAAATGAGTCTTAAGTGTTAAGACACATGGATAACATTTTGAGAAGGATGATGCTTGTTGATTGCAACTTAATGACTGAGACATTTGGCATATGGATACTAAAACCGGATTCCTATGAGGAATAAAACAAGGATGTGTACGTGACACAACCTATAAGGTTTATGAATCCACTAATGCAAATGAAGTCTATAAGTTACAATGGACTAATCAATGTGATTGATTGAGTACAAGCAACTCAGAATTGGATCTTTACTTTGATGATATAGTCAAAGGGTTTGACTGACATGTCAAAGATAAAGAAGGGATCTGTGATTTAGTGGGAGCGTGTTCACATTCCACATGTTGATGTGAAATGGAAATGTTCTTGAATGGAAATCCAAAAGTGGAAATTATCTTTAAGGAAGATAGAGATGTTTCCTATGTGATAGGAATAGAGATCTATAGAGATAGTTCTCGAAAACCTCTTGACCTGAAAAGAGAAAGCATACATTGGCAATCTGTACTGAAGGGTTCAGTGTACACAGATTCAGTGGGAGAAAACTTGTCCATGTTACATGGAGTTAGTATCCCAAGGCCAACTGTTCAATTCTTATGAAGAATGGGAACACTAAGAATAGATATGGATCTATCATGTATGTAATCATCCCATTATCTTGCATGTATCGACATGGCAAGAACAAAATGCATTCATCATGTTGTATGTAGGACATGGCAATATGATGTGCCCATCCTGTTAACTCGTATGTGGGACATGACGAGTGGATGTCTGTCTGCTTCCAGTAAGGGTTACTGGAATACCATGAGAACTTGATAAGTGCTTGTGAAGCACTAGTTCTATGGAGATAAGGAAGAGTTCAATGTAAAGAGTTACATTGATGCGAACTTCTGAAAAGACAGAAAAATAATCGCAATATATACATGAGATGTATAAAAGTGAAAGTTTGTTGATAATTGGAAGTGTTCCAATAAAGCCATTTAAAAGGGAAATGCCGAGTATCTGTGTGTTAGAGAACAACAGTGGATACTATATGGATCTGAAGGTTCATGAGATGAACTTATATTCCACTCATTGATGACAAGTCTGGAATCCTTGATCATGCAATGTGGCTAAAGGTTAGCACTGGAATACTAGATCGCATATTACGGCAACTCCATCTCATACGTGTGACGTACAGCGAAGAGATGAGAGACATGCAATTTATACTGACTTTGGCAAGGTGTTGCCATTACTCACTATGTTAGCACTAGAGCATGGTAACATGTGGGACATGTTTGAAGATCACTATGAATATGATTCATGGGTGATTGGCTCGCAGTGCAAGTGGGAGTCTGTTGGTATGTATGCCCTGAGAGCCAATCATGGGATGATTGGTGGGATACATTAAGATTGATTTGATAAACATCAAAGGCAAGCTTCCAATTCTTTCTGGTTCAGTCATATGAGATAGTGATAGAACAGATTGAATGTCTATAGAATGACAGTACTCAATGACGTATGCCTTCAGGTTCATGACCTGAACGATGAGATCATACGGATGCTAAGAGTTTGTACATTCTTGTTATGTCCCTAGTCGGATGTCATTGTGGAAGGTAGATAGACAGCAATGACACACAAGACTAGATTGTGGTGTTGGTTGATGACAGAATCTCATTAGTCATGATATAGAGATATCAAACCAAACACATAGGTACTTGTTAGAGAACAAGGTACCGGACAGACCCACCGTGAGTTTGACACATGGAACCATGAGATGGTAGTCACAGTCAGTACTCACAGTGATGGTGGTGAGTGTGATTCTTAGACCTGAAATCACTACACTCAACACATGTCGTTGGGCACACTTTGACATCATCAAACGCAGTCCTGAAACATGGGTTGTTATAAAGGTGATGATTGGGTGGCTTTGACACATGGGGCTTTTGAGGGGTGAGTGATAGATATGGGATTTGTCCCTCCTAAGGGAGTTTGATATCCAAGGCCACTTGATGAGTAGGATTGAGATAGGCGTGCGCATGCATGTGTGAATCAGTATGTGATATTGATGTCATACATATCTCCTTCAATCTACTCTGAGATCAAGAAAGTGAATGAACGTTGACAGAATGACAGTTCCATGCCTTGAGTTCATTCGGGATATCAGTGACAAAGGAATTATACATTCACTGTAACACCATTCACGGATTGTAGGATGAAAGTTGTTCTCCAACTTTCTACTTTCACTTGGGTAGTACTGATGTGTGACTAGGCACCGCTCTTTGCTTGTGAAGTCATAAGTGTTATGGACTTTCACTGCCAACGTGAAATGGACCTGCAGGGTCACACACATAGGATTTAACCTGGAAGAGGAGTTTTGTCCACAAAGCAATGTTTAGATTGATTACTAAAGGAGTTTAGTAGTTCAATTAAACACTCAATCAGTCGATAGCTCAATATCATATGGTTCAAGGTGTTGAACGCATTGATTGGAGTATCGGATTGATTGAAATCGCAATTGACTGATTTTGCCCAACCTGTGCTCCCAACCGATCGGCTCATGTGATGAACCGGTCGGCTGAGGTGCTGAACCGGTCAGCTGGAGTGTCCAGGCTGATCGGCTCATGCCCAGGTTGAAACGACCGGTTCAAGAGTTGAACCGATCGGCTCAACTGGTGCAACCGACCAGTTGGGAAAGTCATGTCGGCAAGAATTTTCCTTTGGTTTCAAATTGCCCAATTCGATTGGGAATAACATTGGTATACGATACCAATTGAGAACGAAACAAGGAAAGTCTTTTTGAGCCGGATTAGGACCATGAACCGATCGGTTCAGGGCACCAACCGATCAGTTGGAGTGCCCCAAACAATCGGCTCAGGTCCAACCGATCGGCTCAATGGCCGAACCGATCGGTTCAGTTGTGAACCGATCATTTCAAGTTGCGAACCGGTTGCTTTTTGTGGAAAATTCTCGAACCCTTCTACTCCTGCTTTAGTCCCGTATTGCCAGGCACAGAGAACCCTGTCCCATGACCCGCTTATATATATAGGGGTATTGGGGGCTTCTCAAAGTAAAACTCAATGCAAGCCGGTTGCTTTGCGAAGTTGTCGTTCTCTCTGGTTTTGGTAACCGTGAGAGATCCCGAGCAAGTGCTTCCCGCAAAAGGGAGGTGCAGCAAGGGAAGGACAACTATAGTTGCAATTGGTAGCAGGAGAGTGTGTTGGCGACTAGTACGTCAACAGGAGGGTGCGACTCCTTCCACTTCCTTGTGGGACAAGGAGAGTGGAGTTCCAGGTGGTTCATGTGGACTACTACAGAGGCGGGAGGACACTGCCGCTTAGGAGGACAACTGTCATCCGACAGTCCGGTAGGAGGAGGAGTCGTCAGTCCCGGTGTGACCAGGAGCTGCACAGACACCGTCCAAGACCGGAGTTGAAGACCGCGCATTACGCGAGGTATTGTCGCCGAGCAAGCCTCGGGACAAGGTATGATTCCACAAACCATCCTTTCCTATTATATAGACGTTGACGCGTTTCCTCGGTATGGGTTGGGGAGAAAATTTTTGTTTCCGCTGCCTTCTCTGTCTCCCCTAAAACCCTACAAAACCAACCTTGTTTTAGGGTTTCCACCATGAATTTGAGATAGGTGATGATCCATACTTACCAAACCATCTTTGTCATCCTCCTTCTGCTCCAGATCTATCCTTTGGTTGGCCAAGGCAAGAAGATAAGGAAAAGAACTAAGGGAGATGATCCCTTGCATTGTTGGAAAGATTCACTTATATATTTTTAGATATTTTCAAGGAAAGTGAAAAGAAGAGAATTATCTCCTTTTATTTCCCAACTAAATCCACCAAACTTCCTCCATACTTTGGCCACGTTTACATCTTCTATCCTCATGCAAAACTCCTCCATTATCCAAGGTTAATGGAAAACATCTTAATAAGTTGTATATACTAAAGGGCCATTTGCTTAAATCTTGATTATTTTAATATCAAGATTATCTTTCCTACTTGATCATTCAAGTGAGGCTCCCTTATCATTTTCTTTGCTCTACTTAATGCCAAGAAACATGAGAGATCCTCTAGAGGGTATATATTGTTGGCTAAATTGGACATTATGTTAATCCCTTTGTTTTGATAATGACAAACATTTCATTCTTGTGGTTTTAACGTGCTATTTGAGTATTTCAGGAACAAGTATATAAGGTGGTGGATAACAAAGACTTGGAAAAATAATTTGATAAAATCGCTTTATTTTCATGATTGTAATCAAATGTAAAAGCTTGTACAAGTATATAATGTACAAGTAATTAGATATCATGTAAATCAAGCGTTTAGATCTTCCCTATCCACTCACAACAATTAGATAGGTATTTCCCCAAGATAGTATCACAATTTCACATTGATACACACACTTAGTAAATGAATACATTGAGTCAGTAATATTCTCGGTCGACAAATCGTCGATCGAGAAAATATCAGTCGACAAAAACTTCGACCGAGAAACTCTCAGTCGACAAAATCTTCGATCGAGAATAGACCCTACTAGCCGTTAGACCCAGCAGACAAGGTGGTTGGGAGTTGGAAATGAACGTTGTAAACACTTGCTCCAGGAAGTCCCTCGGTCGACAAATCTTCGACCGAGAAGGACTCTCGGTCGACAAATCTTCGACCGAGAAGAGTTCTGTCTGCACTTTTCAGGGTCAATTAACTAGCCGTTGCAAATGCAATTAGTGGACACATAACGGCTAGTTGAGCACTAAGAACCCCCTAGAAAGTGTCTAGAACGTCCTTAAGCACTTGTAGGTCATTCCTATAAATAGGACATGCCTTAGTACACCTAAACTCACTCATATACACTTGTGCTATACTTGAGCTTACACTTGCAATTGGAAATCTGTTTTGAGAAATTGAGCAACACTTGCATTGGCTATTCTTCTCCTTGCTCCAATTTCATGTCCTATAGGATAGCATATCCTATCCACAGAAATTACACTGCTATATACATTGGTTAGGAGATCAAAACGCTTGATATAGGAAATCAAGCCTTGAGCTGCAAAGTGGTATTGTAATTTCTATTTTTCCTTCTTATTCCTTTGTATCTTTTGTATTCTCCTTGCTACTCCTAGGGTTGGAGGCTGCGGATTGGAGAAGGTTCTTCTCGGTGGAGAAGGTGGACTTCGGACTACTTCAAGAAGGCTGTTGCAACGGGAAGCTACTTCAAGAGGAAGGCTACTTCAAGGGGGAGCTTGAAGTTACTTCAAGAAGGCTGCTTCAAAGTTGGTGCAACTACTTCTACGTGAAGGTTGTTCGAAGGGTTTGGTGAAAGAATTGTAATTTTATGTAAAGTCCTTGCGAGGTAATAAAATTTGATTCTTTCAAAATCCCGGTTGGGTAAGCAACCGGGTAGTGGATTGACTGCCTTAGTATTTGCTAAGGTTGGAACCACTCTAAATCCTTGTCCTCTTGTCCAATCTTTTTGTGGTTGCTTAATTTGGTTGAATTATTATTAAAATATCATAAAACCCTATTCACCCCCCTCTAGTGGTTTTTCATATATAACATGTTGGACCCTAAGTTTTGGGTAATTTGCACTTTACACCAAAACTAGGTTTTAAAGCACAATGATTGCTCTACAAGCTATAACTTGGTGCCCAAGCTTGTGGAACTCATATCACCACATCATATACATTCTTATGATGTCTCAACATCAGAGAAACATCTTAACATGTGCAATTTGCAAGTTAACCCCTCTACTTGGGTAATTTTCACTTTAGTCCATTATTAACAAAACAATGTTTCAACATTAAGCAAAAGGACTGAAATTGAAATACAAGTTCCTCAAAAGCCTTATTTACATTTCATAGGATAAACACAATCTTCTTATCACATATTTAAGCAAAACACCTAGGGTTAGTACATAACCCAGGTCAGGGATGTTACAAATTATTCACCCCTTACAAGGATTTCATCCCCGAAATCATTACAAAAACATATTAAGAGAAAAGAGTAGGGTATTTCCTCCTCATTTCTTCCTCTAGTTACCACGTGGCTTCTTCAACACCACGGTGATTCCAGAGGACTTTCACAAGACTTATGTCTTTCCTTTTAAGCTTTTTGATCCTTTTATCAAGAATCGACACAGGTCCTTCTTCATAAGATACATAAGAATTCAATTCTACTTCCATGGGTTGCAGAACTGATTCTGTATCAGGATGACATTTCCTAAGCATGGAAATGTAGAACACAAGGTGTAACTTTTGAAACTCTAATGGTAACTCTAGCTTATAAGCTACCTTTCCAATCTGTTCTATGATTGGATAAGGCCCCATAAACCTAAGAGCTAACTTTCCTTTCCTTCCAAATCTAAGAACTCCTTTCCAAGGTGAGACCTTGAGGTACACTCTATCTCCAACCTGGAATTATAAAGGTCTACGACGCTTATCAGCATAAGATTTCTACCTATCCTGTGCAGTTTTTAACTGTTGTTGTATTATCTTAATCCTATCAGTGGTCTGCTGCACAAGATCAGGACCTAAAAGTTGATATTCACCAGTTTCATACCAACATAGGGGAGATCTACAACGTCTACCATACAAAGCTTCATAAGAAAGTCCTCCAAGGTCTGTATAGTCCTTTCTGACTGTCCATCAGTCTGAGGATGAAAGGCTGTACTAAACCTTAACTGTGTGCCTAAAGCTTTATGAAGTCGCTCCCAAAAATGACTCGTGAACTGGGGACTTCTGTTAGAAACAATGGTAACTGGGACTCCATGCAGCCACACTATTTCATCTACATACAACTGTGCCAGCTTCTCAGCAGAATAATTTGTTTTGACAGGTAAGAAATGTGTTGTCTTTGTCAACCTATCAACTATTACCCAGATGGAATCATGACCTTTGGCTGTCCTAGGTAAACCAACCACAAAATCCATGGTTACATGATCCCACTTCCATTGTGGTATGGGTAAAGGTTGCATTGTTCCTATAGGCTTCTGGTGTTCAGCTTTAACTTGCCGACACACAGGACACCGCATAACAAACTCAGTAACATCCTTCTTCAAACCAGGCCACCAATACATATCTTTCAAATTTCGATACATCTTGGTGCTTCCTGGATGCATAGCATACATTGAAGAATGAGCTTCCTCCAAGACTAGCTCCCTCAAGTTATCCACATCCGGAACTATCATCCTACCATGATAACAGGATACTTGATCATCTGAGTCGTGGAAACCTTCTCATTTCTCACTACCATACTCTGATCTAATATGCTGAACTACAACATCAACTTGTTGTGCTTCCTTAATCTGTTGTCTCAGAGTAGGTTTTATGTGCATCTCAGCTAACAATCCGGCTAACAATGATACTTTTAATTGTACACTGTCTTGTCTTAAGGAAATAAGCATATCCCTTCTAGAGCATACCAAAGAATTCAACAGTGCTCTATCTAGGGTTGGTGTTGCTGATTTCCTACTTAAAGCATCAACAACCACATTGGCCTTTCCTGGATGGTAATCAATTATACATACGTAGGCCTTGATTAACTCCATCTAGCGGCGTTGCCTCATGTTAAGCTCATGCTGAGAAAAGATATACTTACGGTTCTTATGGTCTGTGAAAATATGGAATGTCTCTCCATAAAGATAATGTCTCTAGATTTTCAAGGCATGAACTACAACAGCTAGTTCTAGATCGTGTGTCGGGTAATTATCCTCATGTTTCTTAAGCTGTCGAGAAGCAAAAGAAATCACTTGTTTATCCTGCATCAACACACATCCTAGTCCATTCTTAGAGGCATCACAAAAAACTATATACCCTTTACCTTTCTCGGGTAATACCAGCACAGGTGCACTTGTCAACCTCTCCTTCAACAGTTGGAAAGATTGTTGACACTTGTCACTTCAAGCAAAAGGAACATCCTTCCTAGTCAACTTAGTCAAGGGTAAAGCTATAGAACTGAAGTTCTTAATGAACCTCCTGTAATAGCCTACCAACCCTAAGAAACTTCGAATTTCCATTGGTGTCTTCGGCTGTTCCCATTGCAAGACAGATTCTACCTTTTTAGGGTCAACACGTATACCTGAAGCAGATATTACGTGTCCAAGAAAAGAAACTTATGGTAACCAAAATTCACACTTGCTAAACTTAGCGTATAACTTATGCTCTCTTAGTAAAGTTAGAGCTTGACGAAGATGTTGTTCATGCTGCTGAACATCTCTACTGTAGATCAGGATGTCATCTATGAAGACAACAACACATTGATCGAGAAAAGGTCGGAAGATTCTATTCGTGAGTTCCATAAATATAGATGGTGCATTTGTTAGTCCAAACGACATAACCGTGAACTCATAATGACCATACCTTGTCCTAAAGGCAGACTTAGGTATGTCACCATCCTTAATACGTAGCTGATGATATCCCGACCTCAAATATATTTTTGAGAAGACAGTTGCACCACGCAACTGGTCAAAAAGATCATCAATCCTCGGAAGAGGATACTTATTCTTTATCATTACTTTATTTAACTGTCTATAATCAATGCACAACTTCATTGACCCATCTTCCTTTTTAACAAAGAGGACCGAAGCACCCATGGTGAAGTACTTGGTCGGATGAAACCCTTCTCAAGCAACTCTTGCAGTTGTTTCTTGAGTTCTGCCATCTCAGCAGGCGCCATCCTATATGGTGTTTGTGCTATAGGTTGTGTATCCGAGATTAGATTAATTTAAAAATCTATTTCTCGGGGTGGAGGTACACCTGGAAGTTCTTCAGGAAATACATCCTCA
Organism: Alisma plantago-aquatica; assembly: GCA_963693085.1. Lineage (NCBI taxonomy): Eukaryota > Viridiplantae > Streptophyta > Magnoliopsida > Alismatales > Alismataceae > Alisma > Alisma plantago-aquatica. Next base: position 1,511,909,714 of record OY856410.1, on the reverse strand, counting down.
AAATTCCCTGACTACTGGAACTTCAATAGGATTAGGACTCTCCATGGTAGTATCTACCACATAGGCCAAGAATGCATAACACCCTTGCCTCATCAACTTCTCAGCAACCATAGTTGACACCAAACAGGTGGGTACAATCTTTCTTTCTCCTTGAAAGATCCATGTGTCACTATCATCTGTGAACACAGCTTGCTTGGACTCACAGTCCAAGACAACCTTATACTTTTCTAATGTATCCATTCCAAGGATTACGTCGAATCCATGCATCTCAAGTGGTATAAGATCCACTTGAATGCGATGATCATAAGAGAATGTAGGGAGAACATTCCTCCCGCAAAATAGCAGATCCCATCAACGGAGTTTCTAACAACAAACTATCCGTTCTATGACTTATAGCCAGGTTGCAGTCATGAATCACTCTTCGAGTGATAAAGGAGTGCGTAGCACCCAGATCAATCAAAATAGATACAACGCAATATGTAGACATTTTAGAATTAAACAACTTCATCTGACCTTCCACAACTCGAGGGTTGATCACTGCCTCAGGTGGATTCATCACGTAAAATCTTACCGTTGCCTGTGGTTGATTCGGTGTTCGATGACTAGGTGCCGATGATCCAGCTTGAGACACTTGTCCACATCCTCTAGCTCCTCTTGGAAACTGTCTCCTTTGAGAACCTTGCTGACTCTACCTTTGAGGTTGAGTCACACTCACTTTTCTGGCTCTGTAATCCTTCATTAGATGCCCCACTTTTACACAGATATAACAACTTCTGTTCAGTTGTTGTGGTCTGGATGGTCATGTAACCGACATAGATGCTGAACTGTGATCTCCTTCTAGCGGTAAGCTTCGTCCTCTACCCCTATTCGACATCCACTATGTCTGGGTAATGAATCTAGGTGGTGGTGTAGGCACAGAAAACCTCAGTTTCTTGAAATCTTTAGATGAAGATCCTTGGAACTGGGGATACATCCTCTTATTCTTGATCTTTCTCTTCTCTGAGACGGACCTCTCTATCCTTCTGACCGACTCCACAAAGGTAGAAAACCTTTCCCTATTCTCCAGAGCAGACACCGGGGTGGTCAACTCAACGTTTAACCCCTTCTCAAAATGCCTAATCCTCTCTTCATATGTAACTGCCATATACGGACAGAACCGCAACAGCTCCATGAACTTAGCCTCGTATTCACTAATGTTCATAGGTCCCTATCTTAACCTCTCAAACTGAGAGATATTCTCATCCAAGAACGTCTTAGGGAAGTATCTGTTGATAAATTCCCATCGAAAAACTTCCCATTTTATCTCCACACCTGGCCTTTTATGTTCCTCCATGGTCCACTAGTGACCAGCACTCTCCTTGAGAAGGTATACAACATGTCTAACCTTCTCAGCTTATGGGATGTTAAGGATTCTAAAGTCGTTTTCTAGTTCAGTTAGCCACAAGTCAGCATCTGCTGGGTCAGCTGTTCCCGCATACTCTGTGGCTCCAACCTGGCGTAGTCGTTCAAATGTAGGTGCCCTAGGTACAAGTATAGGCATCCTATCAGTCATATGTGTCATGGCAGTCATGAACTGCCCAAACATGGCTTGGAAAGTTGGGTTCCCCATTTTAGCTGGATTGAACTGGGGTGGTTCAGGTACTAAACGGTTTGGGATCGTTTGGTTGAAACCGTTTGCTTCTATGCGGTTTGGTTGAAACCGTTTGATCCCAAATGGTTTGGGAAACCGTTTGAGCAAGTGTTGGAGACCGTTCGCTAAAGTAGGTTTTTGGATAAACATAGGAATTAACGTCACCTTTGTCTACCTCAGGAACAGGGGCTGTTCTTCACGGAATTGCTAGCAAGAACACAAGAGTAGCAAAGAAAGAAGAACAACTAACGATTTTTCATGGAGATGAAGATGCATAAACAAAGCTCAAGGTTTAGAGTTATAAAACCTGCCTTTAGGTCTGATCCAGAGCCCCAAGCTTCATAGATTTAATGGTGGATGAAGCTCTAGTACTTGTCTAAGGTCCGTTCTTCAAGGCTTGGATGGAGAAGATGGCTAGAAAGAAGAACTGTGTGAAAAACACCAATAAACCAACCTTGTTTTAGGGTTTCCACCATGAATTCAAGATAGGTGATGATCCATACTTACCAAACCAGCTTGGTCATCCTCCTTCTACTCCAGAGCTATCCTTTGGTCGGTCAAGGCAAGAAGATAAGGAAAAGAACTAAGGGAGACGATCCCTTGCATTGTTGGAAAGATTCACTTATATATTTTTAGATATTTTCAAGGAAAGTGAAAAGAAGAGGATTATCTCCTTTTATTTCCCAACTAAATCCACCAAACTTCCTCCATCCTTTGGCCACGTTTCCATCTTATATCCTCATGCAAAACTCCTCCATTATCCAAGGTTAACAGAAAACATCTTAATAAGTTGTATATATTAAAGGGCCATTTGCTTAAATCTTGATTATTTTAATATCAAGATTATCTTTCCTACTTGATCATTCAAATGAGGCACACTTCTCATTTTATTTTCTCTACTTAATGACAAGAAACATGAGATATCCTCTAGAGGGTATATATAACATGTTGGACCCTAAGTTTTGGGTAATTTGCACTTTACACCAAAACTAGGTTTTAAAGCACAAGGATTGCTCTACAAGCTATAACTTGGTGCCCAAGCTTGTGGAACTCATATCACCACATCATATACATTATTATGATGTCTCAACATCAGAGGAACATCTTAACATGTGAAATTTGCAAGTTAACCCCTCTACTTCAGTAATTTGCACTTTAGTCCATTATTAACAAAACAATGTCTCAACATTAAGCAAAAGGACTGAAATTGAAATACAAGTTCCTCAAAAGCCTTAATTACATTTCATAGGATAAACACAAGCATCTAATCACATATTTAAGAAAAACACCTAGGTTTAGTACATAAACCAGGTTAGGGATGTTACACTAACCCATTCGGTTTTGGATGGAATTACCCATTCGGTCTTGCACTTACTTGGCCATTCGGTTTTGAAACCAAATCTACTCCTTCGGTTTTGAAACCGAATTGGTTCATGCGGTTTTGCAAACCGTTTGCTCCTATTCTTGATTGAGGTGTATGCTTGTGATGATTCATCATCATCAACCTGCAAACCCACGAAATCTACTATCATCTTCATGGTAATTGTATCAACTAATCAAAGGTATTGCAAGAAAAACAATTGAATCAATTGAATTGAGAAATTAAGTTCAATAACAATAGTTAAGGGTTAAAGTTATATAAACCACCTTCAATTGAGCTTCAAAGGTTGGAGATTCACGTCAAAAATGGTGGAAGAAGCTTTTGCAACTCCCCCAAGGCTCGTCTTCAAGTTTTGGAGTGAAAAGTTTGGCTAGGGTTGAAGATGGAGTGAAGAAAAGAAGAAATTATGCATTGATTTATGATTTCCACCATGAAATCAAGATGAAAGAAGGTCAAGAAGCTTACCAACAGGTTGGGGGTCGTCCTACTGATCCTTCAAAGCTTACTTGGTCGTTTTGCAAGAAAAGGGTAGAAGTGAATTCGAAATTACCCTTTCATTCTATGGATAAAGGAGCATATATGTGAATTTTATTGAAAATTCATTTAGGAGAGAGAAAGTAGGAATTATCTCTCCCAAATTCTTGCCACTTGCCCCCTTAATTTCCTTAGGGAAGAGGATATCCTCTTTGCCTCTTATTCCTATCAATTATCCACGTTTTAAAGAAAAGCAAATTAAGCACCTTAATCCATTTAATAGTAATATCCATATGTGAGTGGATATTTCTTTTTCTTATAATAATGTAAGTGGATTTTTCACCTCCTTGAGATATTTCGTGGTCCTTACAAATTCCAAGGACTTACACACATATATTAATTCAACCATTTCAATTTTGGTTGAAGGCCCTTCAATTATTTTATTTATTTTTGCATTAATTTGAATTAAGGTTTCCATTATGCTTAAATCTTGATTATTTTAATATCAAGATTCTTTCTCCTTCAAAGAGATACAAATGAGACGCCCCTCTCATTTTTTTTGCTCCAAATGATCCCAAGAAATAGTAGGGACCATTTTGAAGTGGTAATTTGCATATTGAACCCTAGGTTTTGGGTAAATTGCACATTGCACCAAAACTAGGTTTTAATGCACAAACATTGCTTTATGAGCTCTTTCTTGGTATTCCGGCTATCACAAGCCATACCTACACATCATATTCACTCTCATGATGCTTCAACACATGAGGAACATATTATCATGCACAATTTGCAAATAAGCCCCTCAACTTGGGTAATTTGCACTTTAGTCCAAAACAAGCAAAACATTGATTTCAACAATATTAAAAAAGGACTAAAATTGCAATGTAAGTTCCTCTTGAGCCTTAATTACTTTTAAAAAGATAAGAGAAAGAATATAATCACTTTTATTAAACAAAACACCTAGGGTTAAAACATAACCCAGATCAGGGATGTTACAAGTTTATCCACCCCTTACAAGGATTTCATCCCCGAAATCATCAACGAAAACATCAAGAGAAAAGAGAAGGGTACTTCCTCCTCATCTCTTCCTCTAGATCCCATGTAGCTTCTTCAATGCCACGGTGATGTCAGAGAAATTTTACAAGACAAATGTCTTTCTTTTTCAACTTCTTGATTCTTCTGTCAAGAATCAACACATGTCCTTCAACATAAGATATATCATCATTTAGTTCTACCTCCATAGGTTACAGAACCAACTCTGTGTCAGGATGACACTTCCTCAGCATGGAAATATGGAATACTGGGTGCAATCTATGTAGCTCATGTGGTAACTCCAGCTTATAGGCTACCTTTCCCATCCTCTCAATGATTGGATAAGGCCCCATAAATCTAGGAGCTAACTTTCCCTTCTTTCCAAATGTAAGGATACCTTTCCAAGGTGAGACCTTGAGGTATAATCTGTCTCCAACTTGGACTTCTAAGGTTCTACAATACTTATCAGCATATGATTTCTGCCTATCCTGTGCAACTTTCAACTGTTGTTGTATAATTTTAATCTTCTCAGTTGTTTGCTGAACCAACTCAGTACCCAAAAGTTGATATTCTCCAGTTTCATACCAACATAAGGGAGATCTACAACGTTTACCATATAAAGCCTCATATGGTGCCATATCAATAATGTGCTGATAGCTATTATTATAAGCAAATTCTATCAAACTCAAGTGTAGATCCCAACTTCCTACAAACTGAAGGACACATGCCCTAAGCAAATCCTCCAAAGTTTGTATAGTCCTCTCAGACTGTCTGTCTGTCTGTGGGTGAAAGGCTGTACTAAACCTTAACTGCGTACCCAAAGCTTTATGCAGTCGTTCCCAAAAATGACTCATAAACTGGGGACCTCTATCAGAAACGATAGTAGCTAGAACCCCGTACAAACGCACTATCTCATCTATGTATATCTGGGCCAGCTTCTCAGCAGTGTAGGTTGTTTTGACAGGAAGAAAATGTGTTGTCTTTGTCAACCTATCAACTATTACCCATATGGAATCATGACTTTTAGCTGTTCTTGGCAAACCAACCACAAAGTCCATGATTACATGATCCCATTTCCACTGCGGTATAGGTAGAGGTTGTATTGTTTCTGCGGGCTTTTGATGTTCAGCTTTAACCTACTGACACACCGGACACCACATAACAAACTCAACAACATCTTTCTTTAATCCAGGCCACCAATACATATCTTTCAAGTTATGATACATCTTGGTGCTTCCTGGATGCATGGCATACATCAAAGAATGAGCTTCATCCAGGACTAACTTCCTTAAGTTATTAACATCAGATACTACCATTCTATCATGATAACGAACTACCTGATCATCTAAATCATGGAAACCATCCCGTTTCTCAATACCATACTCTAATCTAATCTGTTGAATCACAATATCAATCTGCTGTGCTTCTTTAATCTGCTATCTCAGAGTAGGTTTTATGTGCATCTTAGCTAACAACCTGGCTAACAATGATACTTTAAGCTGTACATTGTCTTGTCTTAAGGATATAAGCATATCTCTCTTAGAGAAAACTAGGGAGTTCAACTGTGCTTTGTTTAAGGCTGTTGTTGCTGATTTTCTACTTAAAGCATCAACAACCACATTGGCTTTCCCTAGATGATAATCAATTGTACAATCATAGTCCTTGATTAACTCCATCCAGCGGTGTTGCCTCATGTTCATCTCTTGCTGTGAGAAGATATAATTTAGGTTCTTATGGTTTGTGAAAATCTAGAATATTTCTCCATAGAGATAATGTCTCCATATTTTCAAGGAATGGACCACATCAGCTAGCTCTAGATCATGTGTCAGATAATTCTCCTTATATTTCTTAAGATGTCGAGAAGCAAAAGAAATCACTTTCTTATCCTGCATCAACACACATCCGAAGCCATTCTTAGATGCATCACAAAAGACTATATACCCCTTCCCTTGCTCAGGTAGCACTAATACATGTGCACTAGTTAACCTTTCCTTCAGCAACTAGAAAGATTGTTGACACTTGTCATTCCAGACAAAAGGATTCTCCTTCCTGGTCAACTTGGTTAGGGGTAAAGCTATTGAACTAAAGTTCTTAATGAACCTCCCGTAATAGCCTGCCAGTCCTAGGAAACTGCGTATCTCCGTCGGTGTCTTAGGTTGTTCCCATTACAGGGCAGATTCTACTTTCTTAGGATCAACACGAATACCTGAAGTAGATATTACGTGTCCAAGAAAAGAAACTTTTGGTAACTAGAACTCACATTTGCTAAACTTAGCATACAACTTATGCTTTCTTAGCAAAGGCAAAGCTTGACGAAGATGCTGCTCATGTTGTTGAGCATCTCTACTATATATCAGGATGTCATCTATAAAGACGACTACACATTGATGAAGAAAAGGTCGAAAGATTCTATTCATAAGTTCCATAAATGTAGCTGGTGCATTAGTTAGTCCAAACGACATAACTATGAACTCATAGTGACCATACCTTGTCCTAAAGGCAGACTTAGGTATGCCACTCTCCTTAATACACAACTGATGGTATCTCAACCTCAAATCTATCTTAGAAAAGATAGTTGCACCACGCAAATGATCAAACAAGTCATCAATCCTGGGTAGAGGATACTTGTTCTCTATAGTTACTTTATTTAACTGCCTATAGTCGATGCATAAATGCATAGGCCCATCCTTCTTCTTAATAAAGAGGACCGGAGCACCCCATGGTGAAGTACTCGGTCGGATAAAACCCTTCTCAAGCAACTCCTGCAGTTGTTTCTTAAGCTCTGCCATCTCAGTAGGTGCCATCCTATAGGCGTTTGTGCTATTGGTTGCATTCCTGGGATTAGATTAATTTCGAAATCAATCTCTCAGGGCGGTGGAACACCTGGAAGTTCTTTAGGAAATACATCTTCAAATTCCCTGAATATTGGAACTTCAAAAAGATGAGGGCTCTCCATTGTGGTATCAACCACATGGGTTAAGAATGCAAAGCATCCTTGTCTCATCAACCTCTCAGCTATCATAGCTGACACAAGACATGTTGGAAGAATCTTTCTATCTCCCTAAAAGATCCATGTGTCACCATTGTCTATGAAAACAACCTGCTTGGAACCACAATCCAAGACAACTTTATACTTTTCTAAGGTGTCCATCCCAAGAATTATATCAAACCCATGCATTTTAAGTGGTATAAGATCAACCTAAATGCGGTGATTAGAAAAGAAAAGATTGTAGGGGGAACACACTTCCCGCAATACTATAGATCCTAGCAAAGGTGTTTCTAACAACAAGCTATCTTCTCTATGACTGACAATCATATTGCAGTCATGAATCACTTCTCAAGTGATAAAAGAGTGAATAACACCCAGATCAATTAATACAAATACTAAGAAGGATGAAGACATATCAAAATAAAATAATTCCATCTGACCTGTCACAACCCGAGGGTTGACTACTGCTTCGGGCTGATTCATTGCATAGAATCTAGCTGTGGCTTACTGCTGACCCTGTGCTCGATTGTTGGATGTCGATGACCCGACTTGGGACATTTGTCCACGTCCTCTAACACCACTGCCAGACTGCTGTCTCTGAGAGCCTTGCTGACTTTGCCTCGGTTGCTGGGCCACATTCCTGACTTTTTCAGGATAGTCCCTCACCACACGGCCTTCTCTCCCACATCTATAATAAGTTACATTTCCCCTCTGTGGTCTGGGTGGTCCTGTTACTGACATTGAGGCTGAGCTGTGAGCTCCCTTCGGTGGTAAACTACGACCTCTACCTTTACTTGACATCCATTGTGTCTGGATATTGAACCTTGGTGGTGGTGTAGGCACAAAATACCTTGGTTTCTTAAAACTTCCAGAACTCTATCCTTGGAACTATGGGTACTCTTTCTTACCCTTGGTCTGTCACTTCTCAATCACAGACCTTTCTATTCATCTTACAGACTCCATAAAAGTGGCAAACCTCTCCCGGTTTTCCAGAGCAGACACCAGAGTGGTCAATTCAGCGTTCAACCCCTTCTCGAATCGCTGAATTATCTCCTCATCTGTAGATGCCACATGCAGACAAAACTGCAAAAGTTCCATGAACCTAGCTTTGTATTCGCTAATTTTCAAATGTCCTTGCCTCAACCTCTCAAATTGAGAGATTTTCTCATCTAGATACGTCTTGGGAAGTATCTAGCGACGAATTAACACCAGAATTCATCCCATCCGATCACAACACCAGGTCTTTTGCCTTCCTCAATGGTCCACCAGTGGCCAGCACTCCCTTTTAGGAGATATACAACATGCCTTACCTTCTCATCATCAAGAATCATGAGGATTCTGAAGGCTTTCTCTAGTTTAGTCAACCATAGGTCAACATCTGCTGGGTCGGCAGTACCAACATACTCTATGGCTCCTACCCTCCTAAGCCATTCAAAAGTCTTTCTATCTCCATGTCTTTCATCATGGGCTGGTGCCCTAGATGTAGGTAATGACATTCTATCCGTCATATGGGTCATATCTGCTATAAACTGCTCAAACATATTTTGGAAAGCTAGATTCCCCATATCAGCTTTATTGAACTGGGGTTGATCAAGTACAGGCTCCTCCCTATCTTGATCTCTTGCACCTCCTCCTGGTGCAGCAATGCTGCTTTCACCAGCATGTTCATCATGCGATCCAGACATCTTTAGTTCTTCTTCTCCTCCTGTATGAGAAGAAGACACTATCAGACAGACTGGAAGACACTAGAATAGATCAACAATCTTAATCCTATGTATCTGTAGACTCAGCAAACCTAGAGCTCTGATACCACTAAATTGTGACATCTATTGCCAAACATCGATTAAGATAAATGTGGAAGCGATTACTAACAGCGGATTACTAAAAATCACTAAAAATTAAAACCATTTACACAGAGATCCATTCACAGGAAAACTCTTTCAACAAGAACCAAAGTATTATATTTACATATTGGTTCACATTGTACATTCCATGTACCGTCTCTTCTCGAGGATTACATACATCATTTCTTTACTAAAAAGAACAAGTAACAAAGTCCTCGAGGCATCATGCCAAAATCTGAGATCTATAATAAAAACACTATCACTGACTCCTAGGACCTGATAGTATAGAGACGACACATAGGACTTTATGTACAAAGCCTGACAACCAATATCCCCACATGGGATATTACTATTGTCCTTGCTGTTACTACTGCTGCTCTTCTTCTACTACAAAGATTCTTCATCTTTGTCTATGTATACCTAAAAATGTTGGATTCCACAGGGGTGAGACAATTAGAAAAATTGCCCCAGCGGGAGATACAACTCTCTGCCAATCACATTATTATTGCAGTTTAATAGAAATAAACTGAGCAGTGGAATCATAATAATCAACAGTAGGTAATTCACTTATTTAAAGAAGATTAGAGCAACATTCCCACTTAAGCTTCTTTATAGGACATGTATAACATTTATCCATCTAGGATATGTTAAGCAAGATAATCATCAACTAGTGATTTTCATATTTCAGTCTTATGCAAATACACTACACGACTGATTACATTTTACAAACATACTTAAGCTCTGAGGAGATGAGGTATACCGCTCATACTCCAACCGACCATTGCTATATCGAAATCAGTACCATACATAGGTCAATGGAAGAGCCGAATTCCCATGACCTCCAACATCCCGGTCAGTACGGGACCACAAGCAGGACTATGTCAACTGCTCAAAATAGCTTCCCAGGGTATACTGGCAACTTCGCTATAGAGTTACAACGTCAACTACACTCTCATCGGCAATCGAGAGATTTTTATCTCCATCGACCCAACATTGAATATCATTGGGAGATTAGTGATACATCCATCCCAACCATCGGGAGATTTATGATACATCCATCTCGACACATGAAGGATTAAGAGGTTTAATGTTTACCTTCCATCAATCTCTTCACCAGGACATAAGGATATTTTCTCCCATTTACCCCCACATATTCAAAATATGTGAATTCTAGGAAATCCATAGGAAAACCTATTTCACCATCACCAGCTACTGAAGATAATGGATCTATGGTCAGAGCACTACATGAACAGATTTCACTTGATTAATTAAGTACATTTTCATATTCCTTTGGCATCAACCACGTTCTCAAACATAACTTATTATGCCAATGCTATAAAGAGACATGTACTATTTTTATCAATTACTTATCAATCTTTAAAAGACATTGAGAACTCAGTCCCTCATTTTAATACTGGGAATTCTCATCCCTACACAATATCATTACCACAATCATATGGTTCTGGTTATTCAAACCCTTAGCTCATCATTGAGCATGGTTACCACTTTTCCAGGTAACTATCACCTTCAGGTCATCTGACCAAGGTAAACATGATACTTGCTATTACAAGCATCACTCATGGTACTTGAGGCCCATTAACTCTCTTGTTACCTCTTACCAGGAAGCAAGGTATGTTATGGAACACAAGGCCCAATAAACAATAGTGAATTAAACATCATAGCTCATACCTGGCCATGACCACCATTTTAGAATACCTGCATGGTTAGTGTAGATGATAATAGTAACTTCAATTACATATCAGTACCTTGCAGAACAAATATGGATTCACTATTCAAGGGTAACACCACTATTCCCTTACTAGGGTTAGGGTTTCCCATTTCATATCATTTGGGAACATTCATCCCATTACCCAAATCAAGGTTATGGTTTATCACCATATTGCCCAAGATTAGGGTTTCATAAAACATTACATAGCATCACTCTGGATTTGAGCTCCACATCACATCAAACATCATGGTTTCTCATAAGATCACCCTAAGTTAGGGTTTCACATAAATTTCACCCCAGAATAGGGTTTACATTTAATAACCCACAATTAGGGTTTACTATTCATCCCAATTAGGGTTTCATGTTCCATTACCCATAATTAGGGTTTACTATTCATCCCAATTAGGGTTTCATGTTCCATTACCCATAATTAGGGTTTACTATTCATCCCAATTAGGGTTTCATGTTCCATTACCCATAATTAGGGTTTACTATTCATCCCAATTAGGGTTTCATGTTCCATTACCCATAATTAGGGTTTACTATTTATCCCAATTAGGTTTTCTATTCAAGTACCCATAATCAGGGTTTACTATTCTTCCTAATTTTGAATTTTGCATCACATTACCCTAAATTAGGTTTACCCATATCATCACCCTAGATTAGGGTTACATCCTTACCCTGGATTAGGGTTTCACTTAGAATTTCCCTGAATTAGGGTTAGGGTTCAATAACCTTGTCAATTAGGGTTTATGCTCATTATTAGGGTTTCACGATCTCTTTGCTAAGGATCATACCCTTAATCACCACATGAATCATACTCATGTATTAATTCCATTCTATCATCTTCTCAACTTGATTAGGTTATATCAACCCTTCAATCAAGTACATACAACTATGATTGACATAGTGTACTAAATTATTGTTCTTATAAGCAATTAGGGTTTATCCCTTTAATGGTACTAATCATTTAGGTACTTTAGGGATTCAACCTTTGTACCTTCATTGATTACCATCACCATCAATCATTGGATCATTGGAACAATCATCACCTTCAATTTCCAAATGATTGAATCACAATTGACCTTTATTCGGTTTTGAGGTTTCTTCACCAAATGGTTTTGAAACCGTTTGACCCCAAACAATTTTGAAACTGTTTGTCCCCAAATGGTTTCAAGACCATTTGGAATCGAACGGTCTCAAGGCCGTTTGGGCCAAATCAGTCTCAAAACCACAAGGGTTCTTTAGATAACTCATCAATCAATTAAACATGCTTTGCTACATTGAAACCTTCAATCGATTGAATTGTTGGTGTTCAACAATTATTGGCCCTTGGATTTTCAATCCTTCAATCACCACCTTTGATCATCCATGCAGTCTTGAGGTGCTTAACCTCCATTCGGTTTTGAAACCAAATCACCCATTCGGTTTTGAAACTGAATCACTTCAATTGACCTTAAAAATGATTCCAATCATTCAGTTTTGAAACTGAATCACCCATTCGGTTTTGAAGTGATTTATCCAATCAATCTTGGGTATAATTACCCATTCGGTTTTGTGTATCTAACCCATTTGATTTTGAATGGAATTACCCATTCGGTCTTTCACTTACTTGGCCATTCGGTTTTGAAACCGAATCTACTCATTCGGTTTTGAAACTGAATCTACTCATTCAGTTTTGAAACCGAATTGATTCATGTGGTTTTGCAAACCATTTGATCCTATTCTTGATTGAGGTGTATGCTTGTGATGATGTCATCATCATCAACCTGCAAACCCATAGAATCTAGTGCCATCTTCATGGTAATTGTATCAACTAATCAAAGGTATTGCAAGAAAAACAATTGAATCAATTGAATTTAGAAATTGAGTTCAATAACAATAGTTAAGGGTTCAAGTTATATAAACAGCCTTCAATTGAGATTCAAAGCTTGGAGCTTCACGTCAAAAATGGTGGAAGAAGCTTTTGCAACTCCCCCAAGGCTCGTCCTCAAGTTTTGGAGTGAAAAGTTTGGCTAGGGTTGAAGATGGAGTGAAGAAAAGAAGAAATTATGCATTGATTTATGATTTCCACCATGAAATCAAGATGAAAGAAGGTCAAGAAGATTACCAACAGGTTGGGGGTCATCCTCCTGGTCCTTCAAAGCTTCCTTGGTCGTTTTGCAAGCAAAGGGTAGACGTGAATTCGAAATTATCCTTTCATTCTATGGACAAAGGAGCATATATGTGAATTTTATTGAAAATTCATTTAGGAGAGAGAAAGTAGGAATTATCTCTCCCAAATTCTTTCCACTTGCCCCTTCCTTCCTTAGGAACGAGGCTATCCTCTTTGACTCTTATTCCTCTCAAATATCCATGTTTTAAAGAAAAGAAAATTAAGCACCTTACTCTATTTAATAGTAATATCCATATGTGAGTGGATATTTCTTTTTCTTATAATAATGCAAGTGGGTTTTTCACCTCCTTGAGATATTTCGTGGTCCTTGAAAAGTACAAGGACGTCCAAACATATCTGAATTCAACCATTTCAATTTTGGTTGAAGGCCCTTCAATTATTTTATTTATTTTTGCATTAATTTGAATTAAGGTTTCCATTATGCTTAAATCTTGATTATTTTAATATCAAGATTCTCTCTCCTTCAAAGAGATAGAAATGAGACGCCCCTCTCATTTTATTTGCTCCAAATGATCCCAAGAAACTTTATGGACCATTTTGAAGTGGTAATTTGCATATTGAACCCTAGGTTTTGGGTAAATTGCACATTACACCAAAACTAGGTTTTAATGTACAAACATTGCTTTATCATCTCTTTCTTGGTATTTAGGCTATCACAAGCCACACCTCTGCATCATCTTCACTCTCATTATGCTTCAACACATGAGGAACATATTATCATGCAAAATTTGCAAATAAACCCCTCAACTTGGGTAATTTGCACTTTAGTCCAAAACAAGCAAAATATTGATTTCAACAATATTAAAAAAGGACTAAAATTGCAATGTAAGTTCCTCTTGAGCCTTCATTAATTTTCAAAATATAAGAGAAAACATATAATAAATTTTATTAAACAAAACACCTAGGGTTAAAACATAACCCAGGTCAGGGATGTTACAGTACCACCCGAACATGGAGTTCAACATTTTTATGTCCTTTTATTTTCTTTTTAATGATGGAAGAAAAAGTGTAGAAGAGGGGTCAGATCAATACACAACTTGATTTACTATTCAATGCACCAAGTTGTTCTCCTAGTCCCATATACTCAAATAGCGACATGATGAAGGAGATAGTGATGATTCCATAAATTTAATTCACTAGTTAGCTAAAAGAAAGATATGTTTGATCCCTCTCAGTTCCTCAAATATTTACCATCATTTCAAAGGAAACATGATGTTTGGGTTCCTAGGATAGATAAGGTGATCTCTAGCCATTATTTGTTTCAAAAATTGGTCATTGTGAAGTGTTTATTCAAGTAAGGGGAGTTAAGTGATGATGGAATGCATATATGCAAATAGAAACATTGAACCTAAGATGGCTAGTGGAAATCTTTGATGACTTTAGAAAGATTTTCTTTGAAAAATTTAGCCTAGACATGATGCAAAAATGTAGTGATGATATCATAGGTTACAAATAGGTAGGTGTGGGTAGAGAGTAGAATACATACCACCCACCCTTCAACTAGTCTTAGATATATGCTAATCCTCAACGAAACACAAAATTTCAGATGGAGGGGAAGGACTTTAAGGGTTGGTTCATGAGTTTTGGTTTCTCTCCATTGAATATAACTCATTCATGTAAAATTAAAATTGATAAAGCATATGATCTTGTCATGAGATGGACTAACTAACTAAATATAAATATGCAGTAAAATGGAAAAACATCTAAAAATGAAATTAATACTTGGGTTTCCTTATGAGAAGTTCATTTGTTTAACATTGATGACACAATGCCTGAAGTTCAATCATGACATGTTGAGGGAAGGAGCAAGAGGTGTTGGTTGGATTGCATATCTGATATATTTTTTCTATATACTCAAAATGCAAGTATACACTATCATAGTAATATAGGCCAATGAGGCCCACATGTCAAACATAGGGAAATGTGACTTTAGAAATTATTACTAATTGTAATTCAATCAGCTTAGGCCAAACAAACTTGAATGATTGGGTTAATTATCTAAAATATAAAATAAATCTAAATTATTGGTTGTTGTTCTCAGTCTTAGTGAATTCCTTAGGATAATGGTTTCACCACAGTTAACATTGCACTTTAACCTCATACATTAATAAAAATCTCTCCTAACCCTGGATTAAGAGCCTATAGCAAGAATTACCTGCTCTCATGGTGTAATTCACTACCTAAACTAAAACCAACCCCACTCTCGTATCGATTGTGTTATTAGATAGGTGCTTTATCAAGATCTGGGTAATCTCGTCACATTTTAAACCACCTCTCTCAAAGGGTTTTATAGATTGTGTATTTCTATGAAGTTACAACCATTAATTTTCCTTTCTTAAAGCAATTAATAGTCCAATTACTATCTATGGTGATCAATCATGGATAGTTCATTCATTCACATAGAAATAAATCCAAAAATTAAGAAAAGTGATGAATTAATGCATAAGAGTCCAATACAATGCATAATCGGGCTACTCCCGAGTCCTAAGGAATGTGGGGATTATCCCCTCATGGTTTCAATAGTCAAATAAATCAAAGGAGAAAAAATGTGGAGAACATGAATAACCCCTTAAGTAGACATTTCAAATGATCCCTTCTCATGCACATGCCAATTTGCTACCTTTTGGCTGTAATTCTGTCATCTAGAAGTGCCTGGATCATCCAAAACATGTCCTTCTTATTTGCTATCTCCTCCTCTTGCTCTTGGTTTTCGTACAATGGAAAAAAGATGAGATCTTTATGTAAGGACCCTGACCTCCGTTTAGGGCTTATCCTGTTTGCTTTGCCTAACCTTGGTGCTTAGTTGCTTGCTAATCACCCTTAGTGGTGATTAGGGTTTGTTTGTGCTTGTTGTGTGTTGGAGGTGCTACTTGCAATTAACCCAAGTCTAGGGTTGTTGAGCAAGTTTGTCACCTTGAGAGGTGTTCCTCTCTCTCCTTGCTTCCTCTAGTGTTGAGAGGAAGGGTTGGGCTCATTTCTTGAGTTGCCTTGGGCTTGGATGAGCCTTGTTGGGCCTTGTTGTGCCTTGCTTGACCTTGTTGGACCTTGTGTCAGCCTTAGGTGTGTCGCCCAGGGAGGTGTGTCATGCATGGAGTTGGGGTGTATCGTCCATGGACCCCCCCTTTGACCCTTTGACCTCATTTGTGTCACCACTAGTGGACACTTGGCACTTGATGCTTGCATGTGGAAATGGCCTTGGACATGTGTTTAAGGCAAGATAGAGAGGTGGAATTGCCCATGGACAAGTGTCCCTAGGTGGGCGACACCTTGCCTTGTATTACCTTGGTTTCTCCTCCATCCTCTTCTATATATGTGTTCCCTTTCTCTTGCTAAGGATCCCTTTTGTTCCTTAGTTTCCCCTCCCCCCTTGGTGCATGACACCTCTTCCTTTGCAAAGCTTGGTGGACGATCCTTCTCTTTGGAGTCTTCTTCTTCTTCTTGAGGTGGCCAAAGGTGTGCTTGGTTCTAGGAGCTTGGAGCTTGCTTAAGGAGGGTGACATAACTCCTAACCCTAACCATACTACCTTCTTCTACATTCTTGTATGTTTTCATGTGATCATAATCGGCCATGTATGTTGCTAGATATGGTTCTTGCTAAGTTGAACCTTTAATCTTGTTTAGGGTTTCCTTGTTGAGCAACACTCCTTTCCCTCCTTGGTCTAGAGATGTGAGCTTGAGCTCTAGTAATATGAGCAATACCCCTCTCTCGTTTAAGTTGAGAGGTGAGCTTGTGTTCTAGTTGCTTGGGAAATATCCTCCTCTCACCATGGATTCGTGAGGTGAGCTTTTTGGTAGATGTAGACCTATGTCAAGGTTGATCCTTGTGGTTTCCCGAGTTGTGATAGAGGTTATGAAAGACCCCTCTCTCTTGGTTGTTGAGAGGTGAGCCGATCTTCTTGATCAATCTAGGGTTTGGTGCCTTTGCGCTTGAGGTTGATGACGATCTTGTTGGGTTGTATCATGCATGATATGGCTTTGGGATGGTGTTGCCCGATACCCTCTCTTAGACTAGAGTTCTGGGTTGTTATGGTGATGTTGGGTTTGGGAGATACACCTTGATCTTTACCTTGTGTGTTGGCCGATAGGATGAGGCTAACTTGGTTGGATGATAGGCTTTCCTTTGCTTCTCGTTTGAGTTATACCCTTGGCCATTGTGCCTAGATGTGTTTGGTTGATGGGCGATACCCTTGTGTGTTGGGCGATATGCCTTGTTTAATGCCCTGCCCGATACACCTAGCTAAGGTCGTGGCTTGGTGCCCGATGTACCTTGGACATTTTAGAACTCAAGGAGCTACCTTAGTGTTGGGGCATTATGTGCTGGCAGTGAGAGCCTTGGGCGTGTGAGTGGTATGGCTTCCCGATAGGTACCTTCACCTCTAGTGGGCGTTATAGGGTTAGCCTGGGCACCATGGCTCTAGTCGATATGGTAGCTGTTGCCCGATATAACCCTAACCCTAAAGGGGTAGGCCAATAAGCTTTGTTCGGTTCAGTAGAATGATGTCATCTTGATGCACGACATACCCCCTAGACCCAGCTGCATGTTATGCCTTGTGCACGATATGTCTTGACCTCTAGCTATGCGGCACCCTTGGGTGATGGTCGTTACCTATTGTGGTTGGCCGACATGTGTATAGGCTGATATGCTTTTGGTAAGGGATGCTACCCTACCCGTCACAAGTTGTGGTGAGGGACACACTACCCGCCACCTCTTTTAGTGTGAGTTGTGAGAGTTTTAGTAAGGGTTTTGATAACCCGAGTTGTATATAGATGATGGTTCAATGTTAATAACGATGTTACATGTGTTATGATCACCTTGGATCCATATATATATATATATGATGAGTAATGATAAGCTTGGAAGCATATGAGCTGCTTCACATGATGATGTGACCCATGTCTATGGTCATAGGTTTGAGGAATGAATGATAAAGCGTATAATCATCAATGTTGCCCTATGTTTGATATCATGATCCTTCTATTAATCCATGATGGCTTCAGTTATCTCTATGATTATGTATACTAACCATGCAGGTGTTTCATGCGGATGCATAGCCAGGTAAAGGGCTATGAGGTATATATGTCTGAATAACACTGCATTGATGGTCACTCTTGCTGATGAGATAACATGCATCACCTGTATAATGTGTTTAGGTTTGAGGACCTGAGTTTGGCTAAAGTGCCTAGTTGAGATGTTACCCTCTAATGATGAAAACAAGGATTGTTATCCCCAGTGACGAGAATAGGTAGTGGTTTCTTGTGATGAGGGATTGAGATCCCGAGATATTGTGATGGTGGTAACAATAATGTAGCTTAATGTTATATATGTGATACAACTTGTTTGCCCCAAAAATCTACTTAAAATACATTAACTAGTTATAGATGAATCTCTCATGTAGTTTGCCCTGGCCATAGATCCATCATTGTCAGTAGCTGGTGATGGTGAAATAGGTTCTCCTGTGGGCTAACCTGGAAGCACATATTATTAAATATGTGTGGTTTCTCCTAGCCAAAAATGAGGAGGTTAGAGTGCAACTTCGGTTGTAGAATCAAGATGTGTATAAGAACATGGTGAATAGGCCCATGGCTCAGTGTTATAGAGCATGAATGCGTTCATGGCTCAGGGAGCACGGTGAACTGGCATGTGGCTCAGATATACTAGCACCGAGACCTGTACCAAGGCGGGCTAGAGAAAGGGTAGCATGTGAGAGCTGACCCTGTGGCTGAGGCCACTTAAGCATGAGACTGCGGTCCTGCTTTGGTTCTCATACACTGAACATGAGGTGGTGAGGTCATGGAGTCCGGCTCTTCCATTGACCTTGTATGGCACCCACTTGGTTTCACAACTGAAGGTTGGATTTGAGTGGTATGACTCACTTCCTCAGGGCATAATAACACGTAATCCAGCTGAATAGTATTTATTGCTTAAGGCAAAACACGGAACATTGGTTGAGGCCTTGCTTGTGTAGTTGATCTTGTTATACATTGTAGTTACTTATACGTTCCTTATATTATGTGGTAAGATCTTATAAATCTTATCTTATCAATCATGTTCCATAAAGAAATACTTGGTTATATGCCTTCCGTACAACTTGGTAAGCTCGATGGTAATAACAACCTTGCTCTATAAACTGCTCTTAGTGTACATTTTATCAGTTATCTGTTGTTGTTGCTTTTACCTTTCTGAGGTTTTATGGTTTCGGTGGGGAGATATGTTTCTCGCTGGGACTGTGTGTCTCACCCCGTTGGTTTACAACCTTTTTAGGTGTTCGTGCTAGACATGGTGGTGGTCGTGGGGCTGCGGCTGAGCAACAAGAAGAGGAGCAGTAGAAGGCAAGAGATGGTCATGCTGCATGTTTTGGTTGTTTTGTTGTAGAGTCCTAGAGTCATCCTTGTACTCTCAGGTCCTTGGAGGCGTTCTGATGTTGTTTTACGATGTATAGCTGATGAAGCTTTGTATATCCTGATGCTGGCCGAATGTGGCCCGTTATGTATATGTAAACAGGTAATGAACTCATGTGATGACGAGACAACTGATCTGTTAAGCTGTGAACACGTATCTAGAGTTGTAGATGTTTATATAACTTGTCTTCTTGCAGGATGAGGATCTGAATGTAATAGTTTCGTGGTTTATCTATTTCTCGAAATCGATTTTAATTACCCCGTGTTTTTGGTAATTTAGTGGTTTATGGTGTTTTCCACACGTTTTCGCGTGGCACCTCGTTGTCTGTGTGATAACGGGGTGTGTCGCCACACTTTAGGTCTGGCCGCACTTCCCCTAAGTCATAGGCATGACTTAGGGTGAGTTAGAACCTCAGTCATTGGATTAAACAAAGCCTTCAGATCTTCTTGATCCTAACTTGTCGGTACTACACACATGGTATCTGTACTATCGACTCCTTTAATTGCGCAACCACCTATCAAGTTGTCGGTACTACCGACACCCTGTCAATAGTACCAAGTTTTTTTCAAAATTCTTTGAGAAAAAGACTGTAACATGGTTGATAGTATCGACGTGAATGTCAGTACTACCGAGGATTCTCGATTTTTTTCTATTGCAACCTGAGCATGTGTCGGTACCACCGACTCTAAAGTCAATAGTACCGAGTTGTGTAGATCCTCCTACATTCACCTGAAAAGCATGAAATTCGAACATAAGATCTGGAAATAGATTAAATCATTCAGAAACATGAAAATTATGCTTATTTGATACAAATGGTTATCACATGCTAAAACAAGTAAATCATGCATAATTAATATGATATTTGACCAAAATGTGCACAAAAATAAATACAAATAGCATGTAAAAATGACAAATAAATGGTGCATCAAACTCCCCTAAGATTAAATGTTGCTCATCTTCAAGCAACACACTCTCAGATATGTTTGAGACAAGTCATCAAAATGACAAACTAATATTAATATCATTTCTCAACTATCCCCACTTGGTGGTCCCAAACGACCAAAAACATTCATAAGAGACATCCATCCTTAGATCAATGAACACTATCAAGAGAGAAGTTAACATCATACTCAATCAAACATTTTCTTGGTGCATTATGTGATTCCCTATTCTACACTTCTCTTTCCTAACTACCAATCTACTTGGAAGCAGTTATCCATATAAAAATTAATAAGGAGAAAAACCATATCAGTGGCCTACCAATAAGAGCAATGGATGGCATGAAATGGGTGGCTATTGAAGAATCACAAATACATCTAAATCATTTATGCAAAGTTATACATGATGAACCTATATGAGTGAAAGTGAGAAAATCCATGAATCCTAATGTAACACCCGTTATCACACCGACAACAAGATTACACAAAAACACGTGGAAATAGCTATTAACAATGAATTATCAAAATAACTCAAAATTAAAACCATTTTCCATAAAGATCCAATGCCAGGAAACTCTTTACAAGAAGGCCCAAAGCCTGTCATATATATACAACATGGCACATTAATGCTCCATCTAACACAAGTTTACCATTACTCGAAATATGTATGGGTAAACTATAAGCAACAACAACATATTATTCAAAAGCTCAGATTGGTCATGAAACCATAGTGAGACTATCCTCTCAAGGACCTAAGAGTACATGGATGACACATAGAACTTCTATATATAAGAAAACATGACTGGCAGCACACTACCTCAAAATTCTAGGTCTTCTTCCTACTACTGTCCTGTATCGACTTACACGATCTCTACTTCCTCATGCACATCCACCTAAAAAGTTGTATAACCCACAAGGTGAGATAAAAGTCCCAGTGGGAGGTATAACCCTCCACCAAAAATATTATTATCACATATATATTGTTATTTAGAACCAGAAAGTAAAGCTGCACTATACTAAACATGATCTGACCATATATAATAAGCACGTCAAAATATTATCCTAACTGTGCAGTTCAGATAACTATGATTGAATAGTAGATCAAATAATAACTTAGAAGGAATATGAACAACATGTATGACAACTATTGATTATGTCATATAAATACAATTGCAAACTCATTCAATATTTTTGTATTCCATTCTCAAGAGGAATATATTACACAGATTACTAAATCTTTCAATAATCATTCTCATGATTATGTCCATACTTAGGCACACAATGCTCAAGCTTATAATGCACACACTCACATTCAAGCACATACAATAGATCATGTTTTATGCCCTGACACATGCCTTGAGGATTTGAGTTGTACCACCCAAATCCAACTGTCCCTTACGAAGGGCTACCAACGGTGTCATACAAGATCCAAGGAGAGACAGACTCCAAGACCTCACCCACTACTCCTAGTCAGTATGAGAGACAATGCATAGACATATTATTCAACTACTGATAGTGACATATAGTCAACTATTTAATCAACTAGCCCGCCTTGGTATAGGTTACAACACTAGAGAATAGCTCACTCATGGCTATTCAGATAAATAGAATTGTCTCACTCATGGAAATTATAATATATAAAGAATTGGATCACTCATGTCCATTCATATAAAAGGATGGGCTCATGCAGAGCCATTATTTAAGGAAAAGGATCGGCTCACTCATGGCCATCATTCAAGAAAAGGATTGGCTCATTCATGGCCATCCATATTACAAAGGAATTGGCTCACACATGTCCATTGAAAAGGATTGGCTCACTCATGGCCATCCATATCACATAATTATTTTACAGATGCAGGAAGATGATTAACTATACACCCGCACATATTCAACAATATGCATTCTGAGTTAAACTCATTTCACCATCCAATACGTTCTGACACTGAATGGATCTATGGCCAGGGTAACCTACAATCTTAGGTGTATAACAACATATTGTAGCATCAATCAAGTTACAAATATACCACACAAGTAAATGCTACAAAGAACAGTGTAATACATCCTTCAAGAAATCACATACATACTTGTTACTTTATCACAATTAACCTGGGATCTCATTCTTTTAAACACACTACTAAGAATCTCATCTCCTCATCATTATCACATGCTACATGGTTTCAATTCCCTTTGCTCATTATTGAACTACATTTCCTCTCACTATGCAAAAACCATCTCTAGGCTATAAGACCCATATAAACATAATACTTTTTGTACAAGTATTCCACATAGCTCACGCATGGCTCATTCAATCTATGTAATGTCATATCACCATAGCCCATAATTGGCTATGCTCATTATCTCAAAACACTTGCATGATTAATATCTCATGATAAAAGAGATATCACTTTAAATATCATCACCATGCCATAAAAGAAAAAATCCCTCAATCAAGTTGCAACCCTCTCATGATTAGGGTTAGGGTTTCTATTGTAGAAAATTATGGTTTTTAGGGTTATACTCAACAACCAAACCCTAATTCATAACTCCTCACATCTAGGAGCTTATTTCATTTCCATAAGTATTCAATCATACTTGATTACTCTCATCAATTATCATTAATTGATTATCAACATGAGTGATATAAGTTTCTCTCTCAAACTCATTAGGATGCTAGATTCAACTTTAACTTGTGATATTAACTTGACCCTCTTTAAGGTATATTGGCCTACACTTATTAAAGTATATCCATCTCACTACATCATAGTGTATCAACTTGATTATACTCCTTATGTGTCGGCCTACAATCATCAAGGTGTATCGACCTACACACTAACCCTTGTGTTGGCCTAGACACATTTACTTGTGTCAACCTAGACACTTGTGTCAGTAATACCACATTCTAGTATATCGGCCACACTAACAACTTGGTGTGTCGGCCAAGGTGTGTCGGGCAAAACTACTTGAAGTGTGACGTGCAACCCTAAGTGTGACGGGTTGTTAGGGTTAAGGAATTGTCATGTCGACCTCTTACTCAACCAAGGTGTCACTGTTTAGAACTTAAAACATATCAACTCACAAGATACCATCCTAGTCATGACGGGATAACACCCTCAAAGCATATTGGTTTAAGCACCACAAGTCATGACGACCACTCACCACTTAGAGTATATGTTGCCTTTTCATCTTCAAGATATCAGCCTTCCCTCATTTTTAGCCTTATGTGATAGGCTAGACAACTGCAATAACAATAGTCCTTCACATGTAACAAATCGTTAATGGTTTAGGACCTCATATGTATCAATTTCCCCTCATATAACCTTGTATCAGGTTAGGGTTTCTCGTACCTATATCGGTTTGTAAATAGAGGATTCCACCATCTTCAAGCTCCAACCCTTAGTATATTATCACACTAGTTTATGGACAATAGCCCCATATATCCATTAGATCTCATAGAATCATAATTCAATCAAGGAAAGTTGAAATGGAAAAGGAATCACCAAGTATTGCATGATAAACGGTGAATAATAATAAAGTTGAGTTCAAGTTATATAACCCACATCAAGATCACCACTGGAGCTTCAATCTCTAAAGCTTCACATTCCTAAGGTTGAATATGAATTATCCAAAGGTCCAAGATTTGTCTATAGCTTCACCTCCATCAAGAAGAAGGTATCATAGATAAAAACTTGGTAAGGGAGAAAAGAAAGAAAGAAAGAAACCATCATCCGAGAAGCATAGTCTACCCAAGGTTTAAGATGACCATGGCTTCATCTTAGGCAAGATGCTTGACCTTCTTCCTGATCCTTGAGCTCCTAGGGTCGTCCACCAAGAAAGGAATGATATGAGGGTCAAAATGTTTACTAGGAGGTGAAAAGAGAGGCTTATATAGTTGAGGCTCGTGAGAGAGACTATATGTGAAGTGTCATCACCATATGCACTTGGGTGACACGTGTCCATGCATGGTGGCTCCATGTGTCCATGATTACCTCAACATGCAAAACTCTTATGGATAATTCAAGTATGAGATATTGGCCATTGGGTATCTTGCTTGACAAGATATCACAACCCGATATCACTTTATATGCAAACCGATACAACTTTTGCAAGGAACTTCTAAACCAATATGCTTCACTTTCTTGAGGTACTTAGCCTGATATGAATACTTCAAAAAAGTTTCTAAAACTATATGGGACCTCCTATATGGCTTCCAAGCTAATAGGCACTGACATATACACTTCACAACTCGACACAACCTTATTTAGGGTTGAAGATACTCAACATTCTTTGGTTCTTTCATCACAAAGAGTGCTATCACTCAACCAAGACTCAAACAAGGAACCCCTCCTTTCTCTCTCCTCTTGATGATGCTAAAAGAGAGAAGGGACACTCTAGATATGGTAATTTGCATGTAACCCCTTACTTTGGGTAAATTGCAATTTACATCAAAACTAGCAAACAAAGCACAAACATCATCCACATAGGCTCAACTTGAAACTTAAGCTCTCCACAAGGTGCCACATAGAATCATCTTATCCTTATGATGCTAAAGCATTAAGGGCAAACTCAACCTGTAGAATATTGCAAGATAACCCCTTATCTTGGGTAAATTGCACTTTGGTCCAAAATAAGCAAACATTGCTCAAACAATATTCAAACAGGACTAAACTTGAAACATAGGTGTGACACATGTTAGAAAATACCAAAAAGGATTATATTAAAGTTTTAAACAACTCACTTAAGAAAAACAAATAGGGTTATCCCAAAACCCAGGTCAGGGGTGTTACAAATCATCAACCTCTAACAAGGATGTCGTCCCCAAAATCTTAAGAGAAAGAGAAAGGTACCTCCTCTTTTAAGTCTTCTTTAAACATTTATTAAACTGATGAAAGTAATTTGAAAATAGTAAACTTGCTTATGAATAAGAAAGATTCTTATACAAACATCTTCTTTTGTCCATAAGTTGGTTTGAAATTAACCAAGATTCCACCTTATCTCAATTAGAATGTGGTAGGAATTATTGTGCCACATTTCCTATTTCATTATACTCTTTAGATTGTATCAAAATGACTACTTTATCAGAGTAATCAGGAAGATATCAATCTAAGAGTCCCATATTTACCTTGCTTTCAATAATTGAATACCTGGCCAGGGTACTCAAGTACTAAGATTAGGTAGTACGTATTTTTGTTTTATATTATTTTAAGTTCTAAGACTTAGTATCTTTGGTTTTCTACAAGTGTCTCTTTCTCATGTTCCCATAAGACTAATTCAAGGGAGACTCAACACCAACTATCTTTCTTAGGCATAATAAGGAGAAAATAAGTTAGAATGGAAAAGTTTTATCTAACATGTTACCCCTTACGGGTCATTTGGTGTCTTAGGCTGACTCAACACATAGAGTCTAGCCGTTGCCTATTTTTGCCCTTATCCTCTACTACTTGGAGTAGATGAACCAATTTGTGATGCCTTTCCACATCCATGTCCTCCTATTCCATTGAAATGTGGTCCTTGTAAACCTTGCTGATTCTGCCTTGGTTGTTGTGTCACCTCATTGTGCCTTTGTGGATAAAACAATTTGGTATGTCCAACCTATACACACCTATAACATGTCTTACTCTCATACCATGGTCTTTCCGGTCTTATCACTATCTTGGAAGCTGAGCTTGAGGCTCCAACTGGAGGTAAACAATGTCCTCTTTTGATAACACCCAAATTAGCACATATTCTCTATGCTATTTATCTACGGTTTTGCACCACTTTGGCCTTAATATGCTCTCTAATGATCATGTTTTAGTACCTTTTATCTCCTCATAGGTAAAGTAGCTAAAATAGCCAATAAAGTAGCTAAAATAGCCAATAAAGTAGCTAATCTAGTCAGTTTTGGGATAAGCAGGCACCGAACTTTGATGGACAACTTTCTTCTTATTTTCTCTCCAACTGAGGCCCAGTAAAACTGTTTTATCTGCTATATCTTCTAATGATGAACACATATTCATCACTGTCTGAGTCACATCATGGGACCAATTTTGCTTTGATTAATTGCTTTTATTAGCTTATCTTCTAATATGTGAATTTACCTAGCTTAATTGATTTATCTTCATTTAATTGAGATTTTTGCACCTATGTCCAGGTCAAAGTGGGAAAAAAGGCCCAATATCCTCGACCCATCTTACAACCTGGGTCAATCCCCTCTCCTTCCTTTCCTTTCCTTTCTTTTCTAATACACCACAATCATGGTTCCTCATCCATCTACCCCTGGTTTTCTTCTTTCCCTCTAACCCTAAACTACAACCACAGTTATCTTCTCCCATCCATGACCGTGGTTCCCATCTTCCTCTTCTCTCTCCTAACACTATGACCCGCGTTTCGACTCTGATCGCTTACAACTGTGATCTTCTCCACCAGTCGTGGTCTGCCCTTACGCCTTGCCGTGACCGCGGTGGTCCTCTTCGCCTCCCACGACAGCAACCTCGACTCACCCTCCACGCTCGCGGTATCCTATGCAATGCCAAGCTTCACAGCGACTAAATCCTCACATCTAGACCGCAACCATCACACGACCTTCACCCCAACAACCTAACCGCAGTCGCGGTCCTCTCCTCCACACCAGCCGCGACCCACGGTAGTTACTCCATTGCCTGCGGTAATCTGCCGCCACCACGATGCCATCACCTGCATCACAGACGGCGATCAACCTTGCCCTCCCTCAGTAGGTCGCAGTTCCAATGTCCCCATCATCCATCACCCGTTGAGGTCGACAACCACTTCATCGCCCACCTCCTCGACCTGGCTCACCTTCGACCTTCATCTCGAGCACCACCATCCCTGCACCTCCCTTCATCCACCACCACGACCATCAACTACAAAAACCGAGAACACGGTGTGTACAACTGTGACCGCAGTGTGCACAACCGCGCCCGCGGTGTAGCTTTCTTCAGTGCCGCATCCATCATGATCAATAGAACAACCTCCTCTGCCAGCGGCTTTCATCCCTTCCTCCCTCATGCATCTACAGCCCGCGGCCTTGCCTCGCTACCTTCGACAACATCACACCGTGCAACCACGACCTCTCCTCCAACTGATAAATACGACCTCACTACTTCCCAGCACTGCGACCTCCACGCCCCCCAACTGCGGTCGCGGTTTCTTCCTACCCAAACTACGGTCTTGGTTTCCATTATCGTGACCAGGTCAAGAGCAAGGGGACCGTGACCATTGCTTGGGGTCACAGACTCCCTATACACCTAGAACTATAAATATCCCCACTCCAACATCAAAGGGGGAAGGTCCAGGGAGTCCAAACCAGAAGGATTCCCGCTTGCGTCCAGCCCAAGCATTTTGTTTTAAAATTTCAAATTTACTTCCTGCATTTAATTTTAAATATTCAAAATTTTCAGCCTTTTAGCTTTGCAATTATGGCTATATGATGCAAATCTAATAGATAAATGCTTGACTTTATGCCTAAATGCACAATTTTCATCTTTAAACCACTGCTTGATCTTTTGCTTGATTTTCTCTTTGACTCTTTCCTTGAGTTTGGTAATAAATCTAAGGTTATGTGCCTTTTACATAGCTTAAAGCTAAATTCCCTTGATCTATGTTGTGAATGACAAATCCAAGGTAAAGGACCGTTGGAATGAGCTAAACACAATAAAAGAATCCTACCTGTGATTTTACAAGCTTGTCTCTATTCTAAGGATTCTTGAATCATAATTGCAACTTTTCACACAGGTGTCAAGCAGATCATGATGGGATTTGAGCTATAATCAAGATGAAATGTTTTCCTTGATGGACTATGCGCTCTCTTACCTTAGATTGAGTCAAAAAGATGAAAAATATAAAAATGTGCAAAAAGAGGCTTGGCCGCCCAAAAAATCTCGAAATATCTATATAGTTCTCACCCAAGCCTACAAAATAGAATGCAGAGAATAAAAGCCTGAGTGTGAATAAATGAGCGCTAATTTTCTCTTTTAGGAGAGTTGAGGATGGTGCCCAACCGGTGTATGACTCTGCTCATGAATGCGGGTATGTCGTGCCTGGTAGTATCACTCCAAAAGATCATTAGAGAGTCACCAGGAACCCCTAGGAGACCTATGAGATCATCCCAGTAGCAGGGTTGGTTTGAGCACAGTACGAGGAGTTCGTCTCACTACTCTGGGCCAACTGGCTTGGACTGTAGGGATTGTTGCTCGTTACATGGACCAACTTGATGCAGATCGAGATCCTCAGAAATCATTAGAGTCTTTTGCTTTGTTTCTTAGGACATGAATAAGTGAGAGGCGTGTTGTTCCCAATTGGTATGCATGGATTCATAGTGATGGCTCATTTCTCATTGGCTGTGTGATCACCTATGTGACAATTCTTTCATGTTTAATAGATATGATTCAAACCCTAATGAGTATCGATAGGTTGAAGTGAATTCACTTAATCTTTCTTGGAAACTCTTTGATCTTGCTTTGGCAGGATTGTGCCTGATTGGTGGGGGGTTTGTTCTGAAACAACATGAATATGGAGAATTGATGCTTTAAACTATTTTTCTTAGCCTTAGCATCTATTGCCAAGCTTAATTTAGATGTTATCTTTTTGTTCTTTGAGCACATTCTTGCTTGAGGACAAGCAAGTTTTAAGCTTGGGGTAGTTGATAACACCCAAATTAGTGCATATTCTCTATGCTATTTATCTATAGTTTTGTGCCACTTTGGCCTTAATATGCCCTTTAATGCTCATGTTTTAGTACATTTTATCTCCTCATAGGTAAAGTAGCTAAAATAGCCAATAAAGTAGCTAATGTAGTCAGTTTTGGGACAAGCAGGCACTGAACTTTGATGGACAACTTTCTCCTTATTTTCTCTCCAACTGAGGCCCATTAAAATTGTTTTATCTACTATATCTTCTAATGATGAACACATATTCATCACTGTCTGAGTCACATCGTGGGCCCAATTTTTCTCTGATTAATTTTTTTTATTGGCTTATCTTCTAATATAAGAATTTACCTAACAGAATTTATTTATCTTCATTTAATTGAGATTCGTGCACCTATGTGTAGGTCAAAGTGGGCACAAAGTACCAATATCCTCGACCCATCTTGCAACCAGGGTCAATCCCCTCTCCTTCCATTCCTTTCCTTTCTTTTCTAAAACACTGCGATCGTGGTTCCTTGTCCATCTGCCCGTGGTTTTCTTCTTTCCCTCTAACCCTAAACTGCGACCGTGGTTATCTTCTCCCATTTGTAACTGCAGTTCCCATCTTCCTCTTCTCTCTCCTAACGTCGTGACCCGCAGTTCCACTCTGATCTCTTCCAACCGTGATCTTCTCCACCGGTCGCGGCTACCCTTACACCTTTCTGTGACTGCGGTGGTCCTCTTTGCCTCTCGCGGTAGAAACCTCGACTCACCCTCCATGCTCGCGGTCTCCTGTGCAATGCCAAGCTTCACCGCGACTGGCTCCTCACATCCGTACTGTGACCATCACGTGACCTTCACCCCAGCAAACCAACCGAAGTCACGGTCCTCTCCTCCACATCAGCCACGACCCGCAGTAGTTACTCCACCGCCCGTAGTCATTTTCCACCACCACATCGCCATCACCTACACCACAAACTATGATCAACCTCGCACTCCCTTCGCAGGTTGCAGTTCCAACGTCCCCATCATCCATCACCCACCAAGGTCAACAACCACTACATCGCCTGCTTCCTCGAGCTGGCTCACCTTCAACCTTCATCCTCAAACACCACCATCACTGCACCTCCCTTCATCTGCCACCGCGACCATCGACTGCAAAAACTACGACTGCGGTGTGCACAACTGCACCCTTGGTGTAGCTTTCTTCAGTGCCACATCCACCGCGATCAACAAAACATGCTCCTCTGCCAGCGACCTTCATCCCTCACGTATCTACAGCCCGCGGCCTTGCCTCGCTGCCTCTGACAACATCACACCATGCAAAAATGACCTCTCCTCCAACTGATAACTGCGACCTCACTACTGCTCTACACCACGACCTCGACACTCCCCGAACCGCGGTCACAGTTTCTTCCTACCCAAACCACAATCACGATTTCCATTATCGTGACCAGGTCAAGAGCAAGGGGACCGTGACCACTGCTCGGGGTCACAGACTCCCAATACACCCAACACTATAAATACCCCCACTCCAACATCAAAGGGGGAAGGTCTGGGGAGTCTAGACCGGAAGGCTGCCTGCTTGTGTCTATCCCAAGGAGGACCTCGACCTGGAGTCCCGTGTGAGAGCACGGAGGTCCGAGAAGACTGCAGTGCTCACTCCACGCTTCCCTCTACAGTAGGCTTCCATTATCTCTCCATCCATCCACCTATTTCCACCCAGATCTATGGTGGAAACCCAGATCTAGATCATCCTCCACCTCCGTTCAACCATCGAGCCGCACTTTGGGGTAGATCTAGAGAGAGAGAGGACCAAGAAGTCCAGATCTGATCAAGGAGGAGGACCAAAAGATGAGATCCAACCTATTCAGAGGCAAAGGAGTGAGAGCCACCTCTCCTCCACGGGATAAATCTTATCTTCTTCCCTTTTCATCTACTGTGTTCCTTGGTTTCTTATACAATGATGTTCTTCCATCTTTGTTCGGTGCCAACTATGCTTGTCTATGGCTAGTTGAGCTCCTTCTTGGCTATGTAGCCCATTTTGGGCATGTTTATATACTTTTTCCTTAAGCTAGTAGATTTATTTCAGATCTTGTATGTTTTCTTGTTCTATCTTCTCTCTCTCGTTGTGATTGCTAGTTTGGTTGATCTCTTCCTAGTTTGAACTATTGTTTCTACCTGTATCGTGAGATCTGTGTAGGAATAGACGTGAGAAGATAGTTTGGACCAGAGCCTGAGAGGAGGACGGTTCAACGGCTGTCTGTTCCTAATATCTCAACACATTCTAGACTTGAGAGGACCTTTAGAATATGTTGAGATGTTGATGTGTCATCCTCGAGAGAGGTTCGATGTCGCAATCATAAATGGGTTTTAGTCATGCTTCGCGAGAGCGAGCGGGACGACCCATAAGAATAGATACCACAACGAGTGCTATGTTTGGATATAGATTGCTTGCTCAGGTGTTTGAGGGTTGTCTACGCTTGAGAACGGGTGCAGAGACTACCCAACTTGTGGTTACATAGCCAAGAACTCCTTTTCTCTGATTAATAGACTCTCACAGACTCTATTTTATTTTCTTTATTTTGTTTTATTTCATGACAACCCGCTAGACTAGTTCTAGCACATATTTTCATCAACTATCATTTTGGATTATATGACTAAAGAACAAAATCTGTGGCATCCTAAACGTCACCAAGTCCCTATGTTCGACCCTGTATATCTACTTTGACCCCATAATAAAATTTGTGGGGGTCTTTGAAGGTTTTGGGTTATAAATTCAAAGTCCAACTCACTTTTGAGGCTGATCATCTTCCCTTACTTGGTGACCACTGCGTTGGTACTTGCTGAACTGGTGGTATTGAAAACTTTGGATTTTTAGAACCTCCAAATGATTGCTCCTGAGATTGTATAGACCTATTCTTAATACTTGCCTCCTACTTCCCTATCATAGATCTCTCTATCCTCCACACATATTCCACAAATGTGGCAAAACTTTCCCTACTTTCTGAAGCAGTTGTTGAGGAAGACATCTCAACATTCAATCCTTTCATGAAACATCAGATCCTTTCTAATTCAATAACATCCATTTGAGGACAAAATCATAAAAGGTCCATAAACCTAGCCTCATACTCATTAATTTTCATTGTCCCATGCCGTATCCTCTCAAACTGTGGGACCTTTTCATATAAGTATGTCTATTGAAAGTACTTATTGACGAATTCTT
Organism: Alisma plantago-aquatica; assembly: GCA_963693085.1. NCBI lineage: Eukaryota > Viridiplantae > Streptophyta > Magnoliopsida > Alismatales > Alismataceae > Alisma > Alisma plantago-aquatica. The sequence continues at coordinate 1,511,877,271 of OY856410.1, read as the reverse complement.
GATGAAATTCCTCCCAACCAACATTTTCATCATTTCTTTTTACCTCTTCTATGTCCCACCAAAGGCCAGTACTACCCTTTAAAAGGTACACAACATGCCTGACCTTGTCATCATTCAGGATTCTAAGGATTTTAAAGGAATTCTCTAACTCAGTAAGCCATAGATCTCTATCTACTGGGTCAGCTGCCCTAGCATATTCTATAACTCCTACATGAAGTAGCCATTCAAAAGTCTTATGAGAACCTGAAGCTTCTGCATTGGGGACCATTACCCTTGGTATCTGATCCGCCATGTGTGTTATTGTCGTCATAAACTGCCTGAAGAGAAAATGAAAAGTAGGGTTCACTATAATGATTAGATTAGGTTGGGGATCCTTAGGCACTCACTCTTCTCTTTCTTGATCCCTTGCACCTTCTCCTTGTGCGGCACCATTACTCTCAACAACATGTTCATAATGTTCTCCAGACATCTTTATGCTTTCCCCTTTCTTCTGCATAGGTAGAATTCACCATAAGCTACACTAGAGGACACTAGATAGACTCAACACCTTAGTCCTATGTCCTTATAGACTTAGTGAACATGTAGCTCTGATACCAACAAATGCAACACATGTTATCACACAGACAATGAGATTACACAAAATCACGCGGAAATGACCATTAGCAACAGACTACTAAAAATCACTAAAAATTAAAACCATTTTCCATAAAGATTCACTATAAAAAAACTCTTTACAAGAAGGCCCAAAGCCTGTCATATATATATATATATATATATATATATATATATATATATATATATATATATATATATATATATATATATATATATATATATATATATATACAACATGGTGGATTACTGTTCCATATAACATAAGTTTACCATTACTCAAAATATGTACATGGGTAAACTACAAGAAACAACGACTTATTAGTCAAAAGCTCATATCGGTCATGAAACCATAGCGAGACTATCCCCTCAAGGACCTGAGAGTACAAGGACGACACAAAGTACTTCTATCTACAACAAAACATGATTGAAAACACACCACCTCATCCTACTACTCTCTTGTCTCAACTTACATGATCTCTACTTCCTCGTGCACGTCCACTTAAAAAGTTGTGGAACCCACAGGGTGAGACAAAAGTCCCGGCGGGAGATATAACCCTCTACCAACAATATTATTATCACATATTTGTTATTTAGAATAGAGAGTAAAGTTGCACTATACTAAATAGATCTAACCAAATATTATGAGCATGGAGGAATATTATGATAACTATGTAGTTCAAATAACTATGATTGAATAATAGATTAAGTAATCACTTAGAAGAAATATGAACAACATGTATGACAACTACCGATTATGTCATATAAATACAATTGTCACCTCATTCAATATTTTTGTATTCCATTCTCAAGAGGAATATATTACACAGATAATTGAATCTTTCAATAATCAACTCATGATTATGCCCATATTTAGGCACAAAATGCTCAAGCTTATAATGCACACACTCACATTCAAGCACATACAATAGATCATATTTTATGCCCTGACATATGCCATGAGGATTTGAGTTGTACCACCCAAATCCAACCACCCCCTACAAAGGGCTACCAACGGTGCCATACAAGGTCCAAGGAGAGTTGGACTCCAAGACCTCACCCACTAATCTCGGCCAGTACGAGAGACAACGTAGAGACATATTAGTCAACTGTTGATAGTGATATATTGTCAACTATTTAATCAACTAGCCCTCTTTGGTACAAGTCACGATGCTAGATAATAGCTCACTCATGGCTATTCAGATAAATAGAATTGGCTCACTCATGGTCATTCTAATAAATAAAGATGTGGCTCACTTATGGCCATTCTTATAAAAGGATTGGCTCATGCATGGCCATTATTTATGGAAAAGGATCAGCTCACTCATGGCCATCATCAAAGAAAAGGATTGTCTCACTCATGGACATCCATATTATAAAAGAATTGGCTCAGGCATGGCTATTGAAAAGTATTGGCTCACTCATGGACATCCATATCACATAATTATTTTACAGATGCAGGAAGATGATTAACTATACACCCACACATAATCAACAATATGTGTTCCGAGTTAAACTCATTTCACCATCCAACAAGTTATGAAACTGAATGGATCTATTTACAAGACAACCTACAATCTTAGGTATATCACAATTTCTTTTAGGATCAATGAAGTTACAAATATACCACACAAGAAAATGCTACAAAGAATAATGTAATGCATCATTCAAGAAATCACATACATACTTGTTACTTTATCACAATTACCCTGGGATCTCATCATTTTAAACACACTACTGAGAATCTCATCTCATCATCATTATCACATGCTACGAGGTTTCAATCCCCTTTGCTTATTATAGAACCATGTCACCTCTCACTAGGCAACAACCATCTCTAGGTCATAAGACCCGTATAAACATAATTCTTGTTATACAAGTATTCCACATGGTTCACACAGGGCAATTCAATCTATGTAATGTCACATCACCATAAGCCATAGTTGTCTATGCTCATTATCTCAAAACACTTGCATGATTAATATCTCATGATAAAATACATATCACTTTAAATATCAGCACCATGCCATAAAAGAAAAACCCCTCAATCAAGTTACAACCCTCTCATGATTAGGGTTAGGGTTTCTATTGTATCCAATTAAGGTTTTTTGGGTTATACTCAACAAAAAACCCTAATTCATAACTCCTCACATCTAGGAGATTATTTCATTTCCATAAATATTCAATCATACTTGGTTACTCTCATCAATTATCATTAATTGATTATCAACAGGAGTGATATCATTTTATCTCTCAACCAAATTAGGATACTAGATTCAACTTTAACTTGTGATATTGATTTGTCCCTCTTTAGGATGTATTGGCTTACACTTATTAAAGTATATCCATCTCACAACATCATAGTGCATCAACTTGATTATACTCCTCATGTGTGGACATACACTTATCAAGGTGTATCGGCCTACCCACTAACCCTTGTGTCAAAATTTACTTGTGTCGACCTAGACACTATCAATTGTGTCGGACAAGACACATGTGTCAGCCATAGCACATTTTAGTGTATCGACCACACCAACAACGTGGTGTGTCGAACAAGGTGTGTCAGGCAACACTACTTGAAGTGTGACGGGCAACCCTAAGTGTGACAGGTTGTTAGGGTTACGACATTATCATTTTGGCCTCTTACTCAACCAAGGTGTCACAGTTTAGCACTTAAAACATATCAATTCACAAGATACCATCTTGGTCATGATGGGCTAACACCCTCAAAGCAAATTGGTTTAAGCACCACAAGTCATGACAACCACTCACCACTTAGAGTATATGTTGACTTGTCATCTTCAAGATATCAGCCTACCCTCATATTTAGCCTTAGGTGACAGGCTAGACAATTACAAGGGCATTAGTCCTTCACATGTAACAAACCGATAATAGTTTAGGACCTCATATGTATCGATTTCCCCTCATATAACCTTGTATCGGGTTAGGGTTTCTCAAACCTATATCAGTTTGTGAATAGATGATTCCATCATCTTCAAGTTCCAACCCTTCATCTATTATCACACTATTTTATGGACAACAACCCCATATATCCATTATATGTCACAGAGTCACCATTCAATCAAGGAAAGTCTAAATGGAAAAGGAATCACCAAGTATTGCATGATAGAAGGTGAATAATAATAAATTTGAGTTCAAGTTATATAACCCACCTCAAGATCACCACTAGAGCTTCATGCTCCAAAGCTTCACGTTCCGAAGGTCAAAGATGACTTAGCCAAAGGTCCAAGATTTGGCTATAGATTCACCTTCATCAAGAATAAGGTATTGTAGTTAGAAACTTGGAGAAGGAGAAAAGAAACAAAGGAAGAAACCATGATTTGAGAAGCATAGTCCACCCAAGGTTGAAGATGACCATGGCTTCACCTTAGGCAAGATGCTCAAACTCCTTCCTAATCCTTGAGATCCTAAGTGTTGGTATGTATGCCCAGAGAGCCAATCATGGGATGATTGGTGGGATACATTAAGATTGATTTGATAAACATCAAAGGCAAGCTTCCAATTCTTTCTGCTTCAGTCATATGAGATAGTGATAGAACAAATTGAATGTCTAGAGAATGATAGTACTCAACGAAGTATGCTTTCAGGTTGAGGACTTGAACGATGAGATCATACAGATGCTAAGAGTTTGTACATTCTTGTTATGTCCCTAGTCGGATGTCATTGTGGAAGGTAGATAGACAGCAATGACACACAAGACTAGATTGTGGTGTTGGTTGATGATAGAATCTCATTAGTCATGATATAGAGATATCAAACCAAACACATAGGTACTTGTTAGAGAACAAGTGTATCAGACAGACCCACCGTGAGTTTGACACATGGAACCATGACATGGTAGTCACAGTCAGTACTCACAGTGATGGTGGTGAGTGTGATTCTTAGACCTGAAATCACTACACTCAACACATGTCATTGGGCACACTTTGACATCATCAAACATAGTCCTGAAACATGGGTTGTTATAAAGGTGATGATTGGGTGGCTTTGACACATGGGGCTTTTGAGGGGCGAGTGATAGATATCGGATTTGTCCCTCCTGAGGGAGTTTGATATCCAAGGCCACTTGATGAGTAGGATTGAGATAGGCGTGCACACGCATGTGTGAATCAATATGTGATATTGATGTCATACATATCTCGTTCAATCTACTCTGATATCAAGAAAGTGAATGAACGTTGACAGGATGATTGTTCCATGCTTTGAGTTCATTCGGGATATCAGTGACAAAGGAATTATACATTCACTGTAACACCATTCACAAATTGTAGGATTGAAAGTTGTTCTCCAACTTTCTACTTTCACTTGGGTAGCACTGATGTGTGACTAGGCACCTCTCTTTGCTTGTGAAGTCATAAGTGTTATGGACTTTCACTGCCAATGTGAAATGGACCTGCAGGGTCACACACATAGGATTTAACCTGGAAGAGGAGTTTTGTCCACAAACAATGTTTAGATTGATTACTAAAGGGATTTAGTAGTTCAATTAAACACTCAATTGATTGATAGCTCAAAATCATAGTGTTCAAGGTGTTGGACAGATTGATTAGAGTATCAGATTGATTGAAATCACAATTGACTGATTTTGCACAATCTGCACTCCCAACCGATCGGTTCATGTGATGAACCGATCGGCTGAGCTTGGTGAACCGGTCGGCTCAAGTGTTGAGTCGATCGGCTCAAGGACAGGGTGAATGATTGCTTCAAATGTTGAAATGATCGATTCAACTGTTGCAATCGGGCAAGTTGGGAAAGTAGGATTGGTGAGAATTTTCCTTGCGTTTCACTTGCCCAATTTGATTGGAACAAGGATTGGTATTTGATACCAATTAGAAACAAAAGTTGGAAAGTCAATCGGGAACTGACCAGGACCACGAACCGACCAGTTCAGAAAGTGAACTGACCAGCTCATGGGTCCCAACCGATCGGTTGAGTGTCAACCGACCGGCTCAGATCCCCAACCGACCGTTTCAGTTGTGAAACGATCGGTTCAGGTTGCGAGTTGGTTGTTTTGTGGAAAATCTCGAACCCTTCTACTCCTATTTTTAGTCCCGCATTTCCCAGGATGGAGAACCCTGTCCCATGACCCTCCTATATATAGGGGTATTGGGGGCTTCTCAAAGTACAACTCAGTGCAAACCAGTTGCTCTGTAAAGTTGTCGTTCTCTCTGGTTTTGTTAACCAAGAGAGAGCCCAAGAAAGTGCTACCTGATAAGGGAGGCACAACAAGGGAAAGACAACTGTAGTTGCAATTGTTGCAGAAGAGTGTGTTGGCGACTAGTACATCAACATGAGGGTGCAACTCCTTCCAACTCCTTGTGGGACAAGGAGTGTGGAGTTCCAGGTGGTCCGTGTGGACTACTTCAGAGGCGGGAGGTTTCTGCCCCTCAGGAGGACAACTATCAACCCCGACAGTCCGGTGAGACCAGGAGTCGTCAATCCCGGTGCGACCAGGAGCTGCAAAGATACCGTCCAAGACCGGATTTGAAGACCGTGCAAGCCGTGAGGTATTGTCTCCGAGCAAGCCTCGGGACAAGGTATGATTCCACAAACCATCATTTCCTATTATATAGACATTGACGCATTTCCTTGTTCCGGGTTTGGGGGAGAAAATTTTTGTTTTCGCTACCTTCTCTGCCTCCCCTAAAACCCAACAGTGGTATCAGAGCCATGTCAACTGCTCTATATTTTAGGAATATCGATATGATCGATTTTGATTTTTCGCCTTTATTTATTGCATACGATGCGAATAAAATTGGCTTTATGCATGTCCAATCCTAAATCTACAAATCCCAATTACATATATGATATGTATTATTAATGCACTCGATACTCGTCGCCCTTAAACACGTTTTGTGGTGGATGTATAGCGTGGTTATGGCCAATAAACCCTATCTGTGTATGGTTGTATGTGGTTGCTTGCATCTCGGTCTGCACACCGATCTTCCTTCTCCTATTCCCGATGTAACTTGAAATAATTAGAGATTTCTTTCCTACCTTTGCTCCCCTCGAATGTAACTCGAGGTTTCTCCTTTTATAATGTAAAATAGGATAGATTTTATTTCCTATTATGTCAAAGAACGGAGGACATCTGACGACAGATGAAACGATCGGTTCAAGGTGTGAACCGATCGGTTGACGTTCCAGACGATCGGTTCAAGGAGTGAACCGATCAGTTGATGACCGGTCCGAGGAGAGAAACGAGCGGGTGGCGGACATGACGAGATGCACGACGACCAGGCGAACCGATCGGTTGGAGGTGCCAACCGATCGGCTGGTGGCACCCAGACGACCGAGCCAGAATGAGCAAGTCATTCATGAGATGAGTTGATCTACTCGAAAGGCAAAGCACATAGTTCATCTTGTACAGGTTGCATGTGATGTAGACCTAGATGACCGTGATTCCTCTTGGCTCAAGGAATCACATTAGGATGGCCATAATCATCGCTTTTATCATTTTGCATGTTTTCTGTGGGATATAGCATGTATATGATACATACTATGTATTGTGGTGATTGGATATGTATATGTATATAAAAACCAAATCCCTCATTAAATATTAAGTTTTAGATGCCTTCCAAATGTGACACGTGAAAAGCTTGATTGACCAAGTGTGGGCACGCCCAAGCGTGGTGCACCGTCTATCTCGTGGAAGCGTGAAGGATGAATGTGTGGGTCTGCCCAAGCAGGGTGCATATTCATCGTGTTGGCTTTGGGTAAGACTTAACAAGGTGACCTAGATAGGATCTAGCACCTTGAGGCATGGAGATGCTCATTGCAAGGAGTTGCATATGACATCTTATCAAGAGTTGCATATGATGCAATTGGCAAGTGTTGCCTACCTGAGAGATCTAAGTTGTGGGTGACAGCCCAAGCTAGTCCATGACTTAGAGGATTTCAGGATCTTGCCCACTAGAAGGTTGTACGCTGCAATCTTCCGAATTAATGGTGAGGGCTATCAATTTGAACTAAAATAGTGGGAGTGATAATTAATTAAAGGCCTAATTTTATCGTCAACTTTTCAAATCAATCAAACAAGTCAAAAAAAGTTTTGGACTAAAATTGCATATATTTCCTTTTGTTAAAATAAATGGTTAATCAACAATAATCACTTTATTTGCGATCGGTTTTTGAGACCAACAAATTAAATGGGAATAATTCCACGACTGGTTAGGATGATGAGAAGTGTTCTCAAAGAGCGAAAGCTCTAAGTCCTAGTTATACCAAGAACATATGAACTCAACCCCACCACATCAATGGCTGAAAGTATGCTTATGGAAGCATACCGAGGATGACATTGATGAGGAGTGCTTGATGTTATGTTCTCTGAACTATGAGTTGTAGAGACAGCATGAGACATATGATGTCTCCAAAACATTGTCCTAGTATGTCATGACAGAAGGAGATCCAGTAAGGTATTCACACACTCAATATGATTGGGTATGTGGAAAAACTGACTAAGAACGATTCCCTCTGAGCCAAGAGTTGTCCATTGGTATGATACTGCAAATGTTGTGAGAATCATACAATTCATGATAAGCTACAACATGAAAAACTTTGACAAGCGTTGACAGAGTTGTTGGACATGTTGAGGATAGTAGAGGCAAAGATGAAGAAAGACAAACCATAATCTTTGATGTGATCAAAGAGAAAGGTAAATCTTAAAGGCAAGGACAAGGGCAAAGCTAAGAAATGTTCTGATGCTAGCCAGCAATCCAAGCCGTCTTCAGCCTCAAGGCACATGGGGAAAGGGTGTATGAGGGAATTGCCCTCTATATCTAGAAGAACAAAAGAAGATGAAGGAGGGGATGGAGATATCCACTTAAGGTATCATGAAATGTACCACTTCTTTATCTGAGGTATATTATACCAAGATATGGATATGTCATATATGATATGCAAAATCCACAAAGAAGTGATGGCCTTTGTGAAAGGACCAACAAAGGAGTACCCATCATTGGAGCAAGTGTTGCTGCCATAGATAGGAGTACCTTTCAGTTTATTTCAGCCTAAAGGGCACGGAATAGATTTGAGAACTGCTATTTCATATATTGCCAATAAATAGAAACACTTTATTTTTGCATATTGTATGACAATGATGGCAATTAATAAATTTTATTTTTCAATCTTAAAGATATGATCTTTGTGGCAATGCCTTGTTTATCTTGTGATACATGGTATGCATAAGATAAAATGATACCTAAAGTTATTGATAACTCAAACAATCAAATTAGCATAAATCATAAGAAATTCATTTCTAGTTTCCATGTGATGGATAAATCTAGACTCTTTTGGTTAGAGAACCAGTAAGAGACATGAATCTCTTGTACATGATTAATTAATCTTCACTAAAGGTAGTGGGAGAATGATTATCCTATTAGGTGTAATACATGTGATGTATTTACATACCTATTGGAACAAATGCTAATACTTCAGATTGTATTTAGAGAAATACCAATATGAATATCTTGAAGTGTTCAAGATTATCATAGATGAAGTGCAAATTTGGTAAAGTGTTAATTCTTGATGAGATCAATGAAATACTTGGACCAAATGTATGAGATCCTTATGAGTGATTATGATAGTATATCATAGTGAAATCATGATTAAGGCATGGTGATGTCTAAATCAAGAAGGAATCATACTCTAAGGAGTTAGAGAATGATTATCAAATAACTGAATTCTTCTTAATAAAAGAATACCCCACACTAATAAAGGATATTAAGAATCACAAGGAGTTGTAAGTTCTTATATCCTTGACAGATACACCTCAATTATCTATGTGATGAGTTGTTCATGTGATGAGTCAACTATCTAGATAAATATGAGGAACCAAATTTTGAGTCATGGTTTATCACGATCAAATCCTAAATGACATCCATGTGAACCATAAGGTATGACCTTGATGGTAGCACTCATTGGATCAAATCCATAAGTGCAAATGAGTCTTAAGTGTTAAGACACATGGATAACATTTTGAGAAGGATGATGCTTGTTGATTGCAACTTAATGACTAAGACGTTTGGCATATGGATACGAAAACCGCATTCCTATGAGGAATAAAACAAGGATGTGTACATGACACAACCTATAAGGTTTATGAATCCACTAATGCAAATGAAGTCTATAAGTTACAATGGACTAATCAATGTGATTGATTGAGTATAAGCAACTCAGAATTGGATCTTTACTTTGATGATATAGTTAAAGTGTTTGACTGATATGTCAAAGATAAAGAAGGGATTTGTGATTTAGTGGGAGTATGTTCACATTCCACATATTGATGTGAAATGGAAATGTTCTAGAATGGAAATCCAAAAGTGGAAATGATCTTTAAGGTAGATAGAGATGTTTCCTATGTGATAGGAATAGAGATCTATAGAGATAGTTCTCGAAAACCTCTTGACCTGAAAAAGAGAGAGCATACATTGGCAATCTGTATTGAAGTGTTTAGTATGCACAGATTCAGTGGGAGAAAACTTATCCATGCTACATGGAGCTAGTATCCCAAGGCCAAGTGTCCAATTCTTATGAAGAGTGGGAACACTAAGAATATATATGGATCTATCATGTATGTAATCATCCCATTAACTTGCATGTATCGACATGGCAAGAACAAAATGCATTCATCATCTTGTATGTAGGACATGGCAATATGATGTGCTCATCCTGATAACTCGTATGTGAGACATGACGAGTGGATGTCTGTCTACTTCCAGTAAGGGTTACTGGAATACCATGAGAACTTGATAAGTACTTGTGAAGTACTAGTTCTATGGAGATAAGGAAGAGTTCAATGTAAAAAGTTACATTGATGCGAACTTCTGAAAGGACAGAAAGTTAATCACAATATATATAGGATATATAAAAGTGAAAGTTTGTTGATAATTGGAAATGTTCCAATGAAGCCGTTTAAAAGGAAATGTCGAGTATCCGTGTGTTAGAGAACAGCAGTGGATACAATATGGATTTGGAAGTTCATGAGATGAACTTATAGATATTCCGCTCATTGATGACAAGTATGGAATCCTTGATCATGCAATGTGGATAAAGGTTAGAAAAGGAATACTAGATCACATATTACGACAACTCAATCTCATACGTGTGACATGCAACGAAGATATGTGAGACATGCAATTTATACTGACTTTGGCAAGGTGTTTCCATAACTCACTATGTTCACACTAGAGCACAGTAACATGTGGGACATGTTGAAGATCACTATGAATATGATTCAAGGGTGATTGGCTCGCAGTGCAAGTGGGAGTCTGTTGGTATGTATGCCTTGAGAGCCAATCATGGGATGATTGGTGGGATACATTAAGATTGATTTGATAAACATCAAAGGCAAGCTTCCAGTTCTTTCTGGTTCAGTCATATGAGATAGTGATAGAATAGATTGAATGTCTAGAGAATGACAATACTCAATGAAGTATGCTTTCAGGTTGAGGACCTGAATGATGAGATCATACGGATGCTAAGAGTTTGTACATTCTTGTTATGTCCCTAGTCGGATGTCATTGTGGAAGGTAGATAGACAGCAATGACACACAAGACTAGATTGTGGTGTTGGTTGATGACATAATCTCATTAGTCATGATATAGAGATATCAAACCAAACACATAGGTACTTGTTAGAAAACAAGTGTACCAGACATACCCACTGTGAGTTTGACACATGGAACCATGACATGGTAGTCACAATCAGTACTCACAGTGATGGTGGTCAGTGTGATTCTTAGACTTGAAATCACTGCACTCAACACATGTCATTGGGCACACTTTGACATCATCAAATGCAGTCCTAAAACATGGGTTGCTATAAAGGTGATGATTGGGTGGCTTTGACACATGGGGCTTTTGAGGGGCGAGTGATAGATATGGGATTTGTCCCTCCTGAGGGAGTTTGATATCCAAGGCCACTTGATGAGTAGGATTGAGATAGGCGTACACATGCATGTGTGAATCAGTATGTGATATTGATGTCATACATATCTCGTTCAATCTACTCTAAGATCAAGAAAGTGAATGAACGTTGACATGATGATTGTTCCATGCCTCGATTTCATTCGGGATATCAGTGATAAAGGAATTATACATTCACTGTAACACAATTCACAGATTGTAGGATTGAAAGTTGTTCTCCAACTTTCTACTTTCACTTGGGTAGCACTGATGTGCGACTATGCACCGCTCTTTGCTTGTGAAGTCATAAGTGTTATGGACTTTCACTGCCAATGTGAAATGGACCTGCAGGGTCACACACATAGGATTTAACCTAGAAGAGGAGTTTTGTCCACAAACAATGTTTAGATTGATTACTAAAGGAGTTTAGTAGTTCAATTAAACACTCAATTGATTGATAGCTCAAAATCATAGTGTTCAAGGTGTTGGACAGATTGATTAGAGTATCAGATTGATTGAAATCACAATTGACTGATTTTGCACACTCTACACTCCCAACCGATCGGCTTATGTGATGAACTGATCGACTGAGCTTGGTGAACCGGTCGGCTCAAGTGTTGAGTCAATCGGCTCAAGGACAGGGTGAACGATTGCTTCAAATGTTGAAATGATCAGTTCAAATGTTGCAACCGGGCAAGTTGGGAAAGTAGGATTGGTGAGAATTTTCCTTGCGCTTCACTTGCCCAATTTGATTGGAACAAGGATTGGTATTTGATACCAATTAGAAACAAAAGTTGGAAAGTCAATCGGGAACTGACCAGGACCACAAACCGACCGGTTCAGAAAGTGAACCGACCGGCTCATGGGTCCCAACCGATCGGTTGAGTGTCAACTGACCAGCTCAGATCCCCAACTGACCGTTTCAGTTGTGAAACGATCGGTTCAGGTTGCGAGTTGATTTTTTTGTGGAAAATCTCGAACCCTTCTACTCCTTCTTTTAGTCTCGCATTTGCCGGGATGGAGAACCCTGTCCCATGACCCTCCTATATATATAGGGGTATTGGGGGCTTCTCAAAGTACAACTCAGTGCAAACCAGTTGCTCTGTAAAGTTGTTGTTCTCTCTGGTTTTGGTAACCGAGAGAGAGCCCGAGCCAGTGCTACCCGATAAGGGAGGCACAACAAGGGAAAGACAATTGCAGTTGAAATTGGTGCAGGAGAGTGTGTTGGTGACTAGTACACAAATAGGAGGGTGTGACTCCTTCCAACTCCTTGTGGGACAAGGAGTGTGGAGTTCCAGGTGGTCCGTGTGGACTACTTCAGAGGCGGGAGGTTTCTGCCACTCAGGATGACAACTGTCAACCCCGACAGTCCAGTGAGACCAGGAGTCGTCAGTCCCGGTGCGACCAGGAGCTGCACATACACCGTCCAAGACCATCTTTGAAGACCACACAAGCCACGAGGTATTGTCGCCGAGCAAGCCTCAGGACAAGGCATGATTCCACAAACCATCCTTTCCTATTATATAGACGTTGACGCGTTTCCTTGTTCTAGGTTTGGGGGAGAAAATTTTTGTTTCCACTGCCTTCTCTGCCTCCCCTAAAACCCAACACTAAGTTCCTCCACCAAGAATGGAATGATATGAGGGTCAAATTGTTTACTAGGAGGTGAAAAGAGAGGCTTATATAGTTGAGGCTCATGAGAGAGAGTGTATGTGAAGTGTCATCACCATATGCACTTGGGTGACACGTGTCGATGCATGGTGGCTCCATGCATCCATGATTATATCGACATGAAAAACTCTTGTGGATAATTAAAGGATGAGATATCAGCCATTGGGTATCTTACTTGACAAGATATCACAACCCAATATCACTTTATATGCAAACCTATACAACTTTTGCAAGGAACTTCTAAATCGATATGCTTCACTTTCTTGAGGTGCTTAGCCTGATATGAATACTTACAAAAAGTTTCTAAACCAATATGGGACCTTTTCTATGGCTACCAATCTGATAGGAACTCCCATATACACTTTACAACTTGACACGACCTTATTTAGGGTACAAGATACACAACATTCTTAGGTTCTTTCATCACCAAGAGTGCTATCACTCAAACAAGACTCAAACAAGGTTCCATATCCTTTATATCTACTCTTGATGATGCTAAGAGAGAGAAGGGACACTCTAGAGATGGTAATTTCAATTTAAGCCCTTACTTTGGGTATATTGCAATTTACATCAAAACTAGCACACAAAGCACAAGCATCATCCACACAGGCTCAACTTGAAAGTTAAGCTCTCCACAAGGCGATCCATAACACAATATTATCCTTATGATGCTAAATAACTAAGGGCACACTCGAAATGTGGCATATTGCAAGATAACCCCTTATCTTGGGTAAATTGCATGCTAGTCCAAAATAAGCAAACATTGCTCAAACAATATTCAAACGGGACTAAACTTGAAACATAGGTGTGTCACATGTTAGTAAAACACCTCAAAGGATTATATAAAAGTTTTAAACAACTTACTTAAGCAAAACAAATAGGGTTATCGCAAGACCCAGGTGAGGGGTGTTACAAGTCATCAACCTCTAATAAGGATTTCATCCCCGAAATATTAAGAGAAAGAGAAAGGTACTTCCTCTTTCAACCCTTCCTTAAACTCTTATGAAACCAACCAAAGTAATCTGAAAAAAGTAAACTTACTTATGACTAAGCAAGATTCTTATATTAAACATATTCTTTTGTCTATAAGTTGATTTTAAATTAACCCACGTTCCACCTTATATCAATTAGAATGAGGTAGGAATTTCTGTGCCACATTTTCTATTTAATTATACTCTTTATATTGTATCAAAATGACTACTTGATCAGAGTAATCAGGAAGCTAGAAATATAAGAATCCCACACTTACCTTGCCTTCATTTATTGAATACCTGGCCAGGGTACTCAAGTACTGAGATTAGGTAGTATGCATTTTTGTTTTATATTATTTTTAAGTTCTCAGACTTAGTATCTCTGGTTTTCTAAAAGTTTCTATTTTTAAAGTTCCCATAAGACTAATTCAAAGGAAACTCAACAACAACTATCTTTCTTAGGCAGAATAAGGAGAAAATAAATCAGAATGGAAAAGTTTTATCTTACTTGTTACCCCTTATGGGTCATTTGGTGTCTCAGGATAACTCAATGGATAGAGTCTATCTGTTGCCTGTTTTCACCCTCATCCTCTACTACCTAGAGTAGATGAACCAATTTGCCATGCCAGTCTGCATACACGTCCTCTAGTTCCACTTAACTATGGTCCGTGTGAACCTTGTTGAACGATTATTCTTTGCTAGATGTAGTGGGAGAATGATTATTCTATCAAGGATTATACATATTGATGTATATAGACCTTTTTAGAATAAATGTTAAAGGTAATCAATAGTACTTCAATATAACTACTTATGACCTCAATAGATATGGTAGTTTGTATTTAATAAAATACAAACATGAACCTCTTGAAGTGTTCAAGGAGATCATAAATGAAGTACATAAAAAACTTGGTATAATTATTAAATTTCAATATGATTGATATGGAAATGCTATGAACCAAGAGTTTGAGAATCTTCTAGAAGATCATGATAATGTATCATGATGGACTCCATATGAAACACTGATAGTGCATCACGAGAAGTGTATCAGAAAGAATACATCACACCTTGATAAGTTAGAGTGTGATTACTAGCTAAAACTTCAAAATTTCCTTTTGGGCACATGCTTTACACTGGGATAAAGATAATCACAAAATGTTGTGGAATATCAAAGTTCCTTAAGTAACACATAGAACTCATGGTTGTGGTAGAATCACACCTAGATCTTGAATGATATATGATGTCTTATGGACAAAAAGGCGGTGAGTTGATCATATGATGAGTCAACAGTCTACCTAGAAGCTAATGAGAGCCAAAAACTGAGATATGGCTTGAAGACATGAAATCCAAGATAGATTCCATTACCATCAATGAAGTATGACCTTGGTTAAAACCCATAGGGTACTTTTGGGTCTTACAGAAGAAGACTGACATGGAGGGTAAGTTGGTTGAAAAGAGTTTCTAACAAGTTCAAGGTGTTGAACATGATGAAATCTTTTACCAAGGATAAATCCATCAGGATAATGCTTGGTATTATAGCTTAATATGACTATGATATTTGGCATATGGATGTTAAAACTGCATTCCTTAAATGGAATATTGTGCAAGATGCATATGTAACACAACCTAAAGGTTTCATAAATCCAATAATGCAAATAAAGTCTATAAATCTACATAGATCAATCTTTGGATTGAAGCGGGTACCTCAGAAATGGGATCTTCTATTTTACAACTCATCATCTTGTTTGTATTAGACATGACAAGAAGATATGAAATCATCATCTTGTATGACAAGATGATATAAATATCCAGTTATCTCGTATGTATAGAACATGATGAATGGATATCTATCAAACTCCAGTAAGAGTTACTAGAATACCATGAAGGACATCTTTGTGTACTTGTGAAGTACTAAAAGGATTAGTTCTTTAGTTATGGTAATAAGGAAGAGTTGTGTGTAAAGAGTTACACCGATGCAAGCTTTTGAATGACAAAAATTGTGTTTGACCTTAGAATAAGAATTGTTAGTTGGAAATGTTCCAGCATAAGACAATTGATTAATTCTACAATAAGAAGCTTAGTGTTATGAACAATGTAAAGGATACTGTATGGATCTAGAAGTTCATATGGATGAACTTATGGGAGGTTCTGAGCATTGGTGATTCAGTAGTAATATTATGACAATAATGGAGCTACTAGTTAGGAAAAGGAATTTCAGATAGCATACTACGACACTTCCAAATCATACGAGTTGTCGTATAGCGAGGGGATGTGAAACATGCTATATACTGACATGAAGCAAGTGTTGCTTACTCACTATAAAAGCACATGTGCAACAAAAACATGATGGACATGTTAAGATCACTTAGAATATGATTAGTGGGTGATTGGCTCTAAGTGCAAGTGGGAGTCTATTGGTATAGTATGCCCAGAGAGCCAATCATATGATGATTGCAATGATGCACATGATACTTGATTTGATAATGATAAAGGTAATTCCATCTATTATGTTTGTCTCACTCATGAGATGATGACACATACATGATAGATGTCTAAAGAATGATGTAACTCGACGACATATGTCTTCAGGTAGAGGACATGAACAATGAGACCATATGTATGATAAGAGTACATACATACTTGTTATGTCCCTAGTCAAATATTATCGTGGAAGCAAAATAGACAACAGTAATACATAAGACTAGAGTTTATGTTGACTGATGATAGAATCTCATTAGTCATGATATATGATATCAATTCAAGCACATAGATATATGTTAGAGAACAGTAATCAGACAGACCCACCTTGAGAGTGATACATGGATACCATGGAATGGTAGTCCCAATCGTCTCTCATAGTGATAGTTGTGATAGTGGTTCTTAGACCTGAAATCACTGCACTCATCACATGTCATTGGGTACACTTTGACATCATGAAACATATTCTTGAAACATGGGTGTTATAAAGGTGATGGATGGGTGACTTCGACACATGTGGATAGACTGTGAGTGATAGAGATGGGATTTTTCCCTCCTACAAGGAGTATGATATCCAGGGCCCCTTGATCAGCGAGACTGAGAATTGTATGGCCATACTCATGTGATTCAATATATGATATGTGAACTCACATGCATCTCAGACAGTCTTCTCTATGTTAAGGAACATGGATTGAATGTTGAAGAGGATGATGTTCCATGCCTCGAGTTCAATCCGGATGTCAGTGACAAAGGAACTATACAATCACAGTAACACTAATCACATATTGTAGGTTGAAGTTGTTCTCCAACTTTTCGAGTTACTTGGGTAGCAACAATGAGTTACTAGATTCCTCTCATTTCTTGTGATGTCATAAGTTAGTTATGGACATTCACTGCCAATGTAAATTGGAACATGTAGGGTCACACACATAGGATACCCCTGGAAGAGGAGATTATCCATTAATGATGTTTATATTGAGACTAAAGGTCTTTACGTACTCAATTAAACATACAATTGACTGACTGGACTCAAAACTATCAAGTTCAAGTGTTGAACTAGCTGGTTAGGGTGTTAGGTTAATTGGAGACTGCATTGGCAATGTTAGGACTGTCAACCAATTGGTTCACACAGGTGAGACGATCAGCTGGTGTGAGCCAACTAACTGGTTCACTTGGTGAACCAGGCGGCTCACAGTCCTACCAATCGTGGAAATTGGGATTTTCTCAATTAGAGGAGAACTTTCACATTTCAGTTGTTCAATTTGATTGGAATAAGGATTAATCTTTGCATTAATTGGAAACGATTGGGGAAAGTCAATTGTAGGGAATTATGGGCAGTGAAACGACTAGTTCACTGGGTAAACTGATCAACTCACACTCCCAACTGACCAGTTCACTTGTGAACTAACCATTTCACCTGCCACAATACCAACTATTCATGGAATTTCCAGATCCCTCTACTCCCGAACAGACTAGGAATCCTGACCCTGCCCTCTACTATAAATAGAGGGGTATTGGGGGCTTCTCAGAACACCCAACTTAGAACATCAATTGCTCTAGAAAGTTGTTGTCCTCTCTAGTTATGGTAACTGAGAGAGCTCGAGCAAGTGCTACCTTACTAGGGAAGCACATCGAGGGAAAGACAACTGCAGAAAAGTAGTCTGAGTTCAAGAGAGTAGGTTAGTGCTAGTACACCAATAGGAGGGCCCTCTCCTTCCTGCCAGTTCTTTTAGAAAGGAAAGAGTTCTAGGTGGTATGTTTGGACTATCTGTAGAGGTAAGAGATGTCTTCCACTCAGGAGGACAGGTCAGCGACAGACCGTGGTGGAGGCCAGAGTCCATGGCAAAGACCATGAGCTGTACAAACACTGTCCAAGACATGGCATTGAAGAACGCACATGGCTGTGAGTTATTATCACTGGGCAAGCCCATGACCAGGTATATCTCACTAAAACTATCCTTCCCGTTACATAGTCATTGATGTGATCTCCTGTTATGGGTTAATGGCCAGTAACATATTTGTTTCCGCTGCCTACTCTGAGGCCATAAAACCCAAAAGTGGTATCAGAGCCACGTCAATGTACTGTGTTTTGGGATAAATCGATATGATCATATTTTGGTTTTATCATCATTTATTTATTGCATATGATGTGAATATTTAAAATGACTAATGTGCATATCCGACTAAATACCACATGCAACCACACACTAATATACATATATGATATGGTATATATGCAACTGTTACACATCGCCCTAAAATGGTTTTGATGGTGGATGTGTAATATGGTTATGGCCTATAAACCCTATGTGTGCTTGGTTGGTTATGGTTGTTAGCATCTCAGTTTGCATACCGAGCCTCTATCCTTTCTCTTCTACCTTTGCTCCCCTCGAATGTAACTCGAGGTTTCCCAAAGATTATGTAAAACTGGGATAGTTTATTTTCTGTTACATCAAAGAAGAAGACGCTCAACACTAGATGAGATGACCACCTGGAGGACCAAGGAGGATTGATAAGATGGAGCCGGATCAACCGGCTGATGGCCCAACCACTTGTTGGAGGTGTCCAGACATTGGAGGCTAGACCGACCAACCAACCGACGAAGAGGCGAGCCGATCATGTCATAGGATGAACCGATCAACTCAAAATGGTTGAAGCATGAAGATCTTCATCAACAACAGGTTGAATATGATGTAGACCTTAGATGACCATAATTTTATATGGCTCTAAGGAATTACAATAGGATGGCCATAATCATCTCTTTTATCGATATTGCATTTTTTCTCATTGTGGTTATAACATGTATATGATAGATACTTTAAATATGTGGTGTTTGGATATGTATATGTACTTATATAAAACCCCTCAAATAAAATATTAAAGTCAAAGATGCCTTCCATAAGCGGCATACATGAAAAGCTTTATCGACCAAGTGTAGGTTACGCCAAAGCATGGTGCACGGTCCGTCTCGTGGAAGTGTGATGGTAGACATGTAGATTCTGCCAAATAGTATAAAGGGGATACCCAACCTTCTCTTCTTATGTTTAGAACACGATCCACATCTAGAAAAGGTTACACAAAGAAAAGGAATTGAATGTCGACTATGATGTCAATTAGAGAAAAAGGCTGATAATGGGGAAAATCAGGGTGCATGCTTATCGTGTCAACTTTTGGGTCAGACTTAACTGGTGATTCTTAGAGAGTATAAGCTCTAGAGGCATGCAGATGATCATGACAACGAGTTGTGCATGTCATCTATACAAGAGTTGCATATGATGCAATTGGCATGATGGCCTACCTAAATAGTCAAGTTGTGGACGATCAGCCAAAGCTGACTCATAATTTGATGAAATATAGATCTTGGCGACTAGAAGATTGTATGCTGCAATCTTCCAAATTGATACATGAGGGTTATCAATTTGAACAAAATAGTGGGAGCGATAATTAATTAAAGTCCTAATTAATATCGTCAAATTTATCAAATCAAACAAATAAAAGTTGTTTTGAAAAGTTGCAAAATTCTTTTGTAGAATCCAAATGACAAACACAAAGACATTATTGTTGTGATCAGTTCATAAACGGGATAAACTTCAAATCTGGTTTGGGACCTTTGAGAAGTGTTCTCAATGGAGAGTGTAAACTCTAAAGTCCTTGAAAGACCAGTGCCAGTTGAACCACTCCAAATGCACCTAAGGCTAAAATTGGATGCTTACTTGAAGTATGCCAATGATGCCTAAGACATCAAGAACCTTATGCTGAGCTATATGAACTATGAGTTGCATAAATAGCTTGAAGCCTGGACATTCTTGAGATGGTTATACATCTTAAGAATTATGTAAATCATGAATGGTATAATGTCTTCAAAGTAATGTTTGAGTACAACCAGACAGAGAGAGATTTAGTAAAATCTCATATGCTCAATATGATTGTGCATGCAGATTGACTGGGATTTCTTATAGGTCAGGAGTTGACCAAACATATGATTCTACAAATCATTGTGTGAATCATATAGCCAGTTTATCAAATGTTGACAAACTTGGTCAAACCATTGTCTGAAGTGCTTGGCATGTTGATGCCAAATCATGAATGAAGAAAGGACAAAACCTGTGATAATGATCAATAGAGTTAAATCCATAGACTAAAGCAATGTCAAGAAGTGTTCTGAAGCCAAGCTTAGGTCTAAGTCTTCATCACTCAAGATATGGAGAGGGGTAAGTTGGAAAGGGAAATAACCTCTTTATAGAGGATCTCGGGAAGATGAAAGAGATAGATATCTCCACTTTAGGACCTAAGAAGAAGTAAGCTAGAAACTGTGTAGAGTAAGAGTTTCTACAATTACAGTTACAATATGACGTTCATGGGCATATAATAGAATTAGTGAATTTCTATTATACATCTTCCATCAATAAAATTGTCATACATTTTGTATGGACAAGAGTGTAATGGACTGATGTTTCATTTTAAAATATATGATATTTGATGGCAATGCCTATGTCTCATCAACTATACTTGATAGTTAAAGAGACACATGTGTGTTACACATGTAACGAATGACATGATAACTTAAACTTGAATGAATGTAGCATAGTCATCTGTAGTGCATAAATGAGAATTGCATTTCTAGAAATCCATATGATGGTTATCTAGACTCATTTTGGTTATTGAACCAATAGAGACATGCTAATCTCATTCATTGTGCAATATGACAAAGGTTCTTCATTAGATGTAGTGGGAGAACGATTATTCTATTATGGATTATACATATTGATGTATATAGGCCTTTTTAGAATAAATGCTAAAGGCAATCAATAGTACTTCAAAATATTTACTGATGATCTCAGTAGATATGTAGTTTGTATTTAATAAAATACAAACATGAACCTCTTAAATTGTTCAAGGAGATCATAAATGAAGTACATAACAAACTTGGTATAAGTATTAAATTTTGATATGATCGATATGGAAATACTATGAACCAAGAGTTTCAGAACCTTCTGGAAGATCATGATAATGTATCATGATGGACTCCATCTGAAACACAATGATAGTGTATCATGAGAAGTGTATAAGAAAAATGAAATCCCACCTTGATAAGTCAGAGTGTGATTACTAGCTAAAACTTCAAATTTCCTTTTGGGCACATGCTTTACACTGGGATAAAAAGAATCATAAAATGTTGTGGAATCTCAAAGTTCTTTAAGTAACACAAAGATTTCATGGTTCTGGTAGAACATGCCTAGAGCTTGAATGATATATGATATCTTATGGACATGAAGGAGATGAGTTGATCATATGATGAGTCAACAGTCTACCTAGAAGCTAATGAGAGCTAGAATTTGAGATATGGCTTTAAGCCATGAAATCCAAGATGGACTCCATGAACATCAACAAAGTATGACCTTGGTTAAAACCCATAGGGGTACTTTTGGGTCTTCTAAAAGAAGACTGACATGGAGGGTAACTTGTTGAAAAGAGTTTCTAACAAGTTCAAGGCGTTAAATATGATGAAATCTTTTACCAAGGATAAATCCATCAGGATAATGCTTGCTATTGTAGCTTAATATGACTATGATATTTGGTATATGGATGTTAAAACTGCATTCCTTCAGTGGAATATTATGCAGGTAGTGTGTGTAACATAGCCTAAAGGTTTTATAAATCCAATAATGCAAAAAAAGTCTATAACGCTACATAGATCAATCTTTGGATTGATGTGGGCACCTCAAAACTGGGATCTTCTATTTGACAAGATAGTCAAAGATTTTGACTTGAGTCAAAATAAAGTAATGTGTGATTACAAGAATTTAGTGGGAGCATATATATATTCCACATATTGTTGGGAATAACATCCTTATACTATAAAATATGGCAACAAAGTGCATTCTAAAAGGTTTTTATAGAAGCATCGTATGTGATAGGAATAAAGATCTATAGAGATAGATTAAGAGGGCTTCTTGTCCTAGGAAAGAGAACATACTTTGGCTAGATACTGAATGAGTTTAGCATGGTGAGAGAGAACTTGTCCATGTTCCATGGAGTTAGTCTCTCAGGAGCCGAGTGTCCCAATTCTTATGAAGAATAAGGTACACATGGATAGATGCCATATGCATTCACAATTGTATCTGTCACGTATGAACTCATCTCGTTATCTTGTACGTATTGGACATGATAATAAAATATGAACTAATTATCTTGTATGTATTGGACATGACAAGAATATACAAACTCATCATATTATATGTATTAGACATGACAAGAATATATGAAATCATCATCTTGTATGACAAGATGATATAAATATCCAGTTATCTCGTATGTATTGGACATGATGAATGGATATCTGTAGAACTCCAGTAAGAGTTACTAGAATACCATGAAGGACATC
This sequence comes from Alisma plantago-aquatica, assembly GCA_963693085.1. Taxonomy (NCBI): domain Eukaryota; kingdom Viridiplantae; phylum Streptophyta; class Magnoliopsida; order Alismatales; family Alismataceae; genus Alisma; species Alisma plantago-aquatica. The sequence goes on along the minus strand of OY856410.1, from coordinate 1,511,854,231 downwards.
TTTGTGTACTTGTGAAGTACTAAAAGAATTAGTTCTTTAGTTATGGTAATAAGGAAGAGTTGGGTGTAAAGAGTTACACCGATGCAACCTTCCGAAATGACAAAATTCTATTTGACCTTGGAATAAGAATTGTTAGTTGAAAATGTTCCAACATTAGACAATTGATTAATTCTACAATAAGAAGCGTAGTATCTTAGTGTTACAAACACTATAAAGGATACTGTATGGATCTAGAAGTTCATATGGATGAACTTATGGGAGGTTCCGACCATTGGTGACTCAGTAGTAATATTGTGACAACAATGGAGCTACTGGTTAGGCAAAGAAATTTCAGATAGCATACTACAACACTTCCATCTCATACAAGTTGTCGTACAATGAGAGGTTGTGAAACATGCAATATACTGACTTGAAGCAAATGTTTTTACCCGCTATAAAAGCACCTATGTAGCATAAACATGATGGACATGTTAAGATCACTTGGAATATGATTTGTGGGTGATTGGCTCTAAGTGAAAGTGGGAGTCTGTTGGTATAATATGCCCAGAGAGCTAATCATCTAATGATTGCAATGAGGCATATGACACTTGATTTGATAATGATAAATGTAATTCCATCTATTATGTTTGTATCACTCATGAGATGATGACACATACATGGTAGATGTCTAAAGAATGATGTAACTCGATGACATATGTCTTCAGGTTGAGGACCTAAACAATGAGACCATATATATGATAAGAGTACATACATACTTGTTATGTCCCTAGTCGAATATTACTATGGAAGAAAAATAGACAACAGTAATACATAAGACTAGAGTGTGCGTCGATTGATGACAAAGTCTCATTAGTCATGATATATGATATCAAGTAAAGCATAGAAATATATGTTAGAGAATAGTATATCAGACAGACCCACCTTGAGAGTAATAAATGGATACCATGGAATGGTAGCCACAATCATCTGTCATAGTGATAGTGGTTCTTAGACCTAAAATCACTACACTCGTCACATGTCATTGGGTATATTTTGACATCATCAAACACATTCCTAAAACATGGGTGTTATAAAGGTGATGGTTGGGTGAGTTTGATACATGGGGATAGACTGTGAGTGATAGAGATGTGATTTGTCCCTCCTACAAGGAGTATGATATCTAGGGCCCCTTGATAAGTGAGACTGAGAATTGTATGGCCATACTCATGTGATTCAATATATGATATGTGAACTCACATGCATCTCAGACAGTCTGCTCTTGGTCAAGGAACATAGATTGAATGTTGAAGAGGATGACGTTCCATGCATCGAGATCAATTCAGATGTCAGCGAAAAAGGAACTATATGATCACGGTAACACTAATCACAGATTGTAGGTTGAAGTTGTTCTCCAACTTTATGAGCTAATTGGGTCACAATGATGAGTTACTAGATTTTTCTCATTGATTGTGATGCCATAATTTAGTTATGGACATTCAATATCAACATAAATTGGAACCTACAAGGTCACACACATAGGATACCCCGAGAAGAGGAGATTGTCCTTGAATGGTGTTTAGATTGAGACTAAAGGTGTTTAGGTACTCAATTAAACATACAATTGATTGATTGGAAATCGAACTATCAAGTTCAAGTGTTGAACTAGCTGGTTAGAGTGTTAGGTTGATTGGAGACTACATTGGCAATGTTAGGACTGCCAGCTGACCAGTTCACCCAGGTGAGCCGATTGGCTAGTGTGAGCCATCTGATTAGTTTACTTGGTGAACCGGGTGGCTCACAGTCCTACCAATCGAGGAAATTAGGATTTTTCTAGTGGGAGGAAAACTTTCACGTTTCACTTGTTCAATTTGATTGGAATAAGGATTAATCTTTGCATAATTGGAAACGATTGAGGAAAGTCAATTGCAGGAAAGTTTGGGAAGTGAAATGCTAGTTCACCTACCGTAGTACAAACTATTCATGGAATTTCTAGATCCTTCTACTCCCGAACAGACTGGAAACCCTAACCCTACCCTCTACTATAAATAGAGGGGTACTGGGGGCTTCATAAAACACTCAACTTAGAACATTAGTTGCTCTACAAAGTTGTTGTCCTCTCTGGTTCTGATAACTAAGAGAGCCCGATCAAGTGCTATCTGACTAGGGAGGCACAGTGAGGAAAAGACAACTACAGAAAAATAGTCTGAGTTCGGGAGAGCAGGTTGGTGCTAGTATACCAACAGGAGGGTCGTCTCCTTCCTACCTGTTCTTCTAGAATGACAGGAGTTACAGATGGTCTGTGTGGACTATATGCAGAGGTGGGAGATGTTTTCCGCTTAGGAGGACACGTTAGCCACATTCTCTGGTGGAGGCCAGAGTTCATGGCAAAGACCAGGAGTTGCACAGACACCATCCAAGACATGGCGTTGAAGACCGCAAATGGCTGAGAGGTATTGTCACTGGGCAAGCCCCATGACCATGTATATCTCGCTAAAACCATCCTTCCCATTACATAGTCATTGATGTGATCTCCTGTTATGGATTAATGGCCAATAATTTTTTTATTTCCACTGTCTACTCTGAGGCCATAAAACCCAACAACTATTAAGGAATAAGTTGTAAGCAAAGGTGTCTAGAAAGGATTAGGTTTTGGGGGCTAGCAATATTTTCCTCTGCACCACTAGATTGTTTTATGAGGACTCCTGGATCTATATGATACCTTCCTGGCCTAAGCTAATATTGACTGTCCAAAATAGCATGCCTATAGACAGTAGTAGCCTTAGGCACCTAAGTTAGATAATCCTAAGAACCTAATATGTTGGCCTTGTCTTTTAGGTGTAATGACTTGTTTGTGGATGGATACACAATATAGTTCTCTTATGTCCCTTAGAACCACATGTTTTGATATTCTATCCCTAAGAACCTAAACTTTGAAGTTGGTGTTTAGTAAGCAATCAGAGTGCATAGTGGAAGCGTGATGAATCTTGTACATGGTTTACCTATACTCACCCTTTTACCTCTAGATTAGTTTGGCTTAGTAGGTCAAACCTTTTGAGGGGTGAAGAGTAGTTGATTTGATGATGTTTGGGTAATTAGATTTTGAGGATGAAATCCTTTTTACGGGGATGGAGTCCTATAACATACTGAAATCTAGCCACACTGGCTCTAGAAACCCTAACTTTATGATTAGGAGGATAAATTTCTTAGATCCTTAGTTTTGACCAAACAAGTCATAGTTATAATCTGACATGCTTGTTTATATACTAATGGACATATAATGGTCATCTAATGAATAGTTCATATGTTTGAACCCTAATGAATATCTAATGCACATAATATGAATAACTCACATATAATACTAGTAGTGGGCACACACGAGGCTAAACATTTCTTGGACCTGTAAACCCTAATGAAATGATGAGTAAGATAATTGTAACCTATCTTGTATTTAATGCATAGTCAGAATGTATAGATGAAGAATAATGATCACATTGACCTAAACCCTAAGTTGTAATCATCTAACCTTAACCTATACATCCTTAATGCAATTCTTGATACATTAGTAACATTAGGTGTAATAATCAGATAACATACTTTAATACATATAAATGATATATAATCATCGAAATATAGATGAATAAGGTCATCAATATGAAATGCATATCACCTTGTTCTCTAATACACACCTAATTAATCACCTAATCATGACTTGGTAGGTGAATCAAATCATTAATAGTTAGTATGTTCCACTTTTTTCACTAATACATATAATGACTTCAATATGGATAGGAATAAATTGGATTCACATAAAAGTACATAATAAATAATAAGAACTGAATAATTATGAGAAAATGATTAATGATGACATTAATGTGAGTAAGAAAGTTAATGTGACAATGTTTAATATAGATATAAGTGATTAATGTGGAATTATTTGGATTAATTGTAGAAAATTGGATAAAGTGTCTTATCTCATACAAAATAAGCTTATATAATCCAATAAGGTGATAATGGAGTCTAAAAACAAATTATTAAAGATAATGATCAAATATAATCATGCATATTGAGATAATTGAGTAAAATCTAATTGTGCTAAAACTCATAATGAGGTAAATAATAAATATATATGGTTTTGAGCATAATAATGAAATATAACTCTTTTGAATATAATGAGACACAATTAAAAGAATCATGAAGATGATGTAATATCATAATGAATATAATGTTAATAAGCCAAAAATGTTAAAAAGAAATCATAAAAGTGGAAACCTTAGTGATCCATGACAACTTGACCAATGAGGAGTTTCATTTGAAGAATCTAAGCTCTAGAATCTAAACTCCCAAGTTAAAAAATAAGGAGTTTGAGTTAGTGAAAGATTTGGTGGAAGTTTTATGGTTTGGAGGAAATAACCTGGGAGTTAAAGATAAAATATTGCATACTCATCCTCCTCTCTTTTCTTATTATTTTGAGGATGAAATCTTCTTTAAGGGGTGAAGTGCTATAACATACTATATCTTTTTGGCCCTTTTCCAAGCTTTTCCTTTCCTTTCTATCCTTTTTTGGCCTTGATGTTTAAATTTTGGAATTTATAGTGGTTTGGTGAACGTTTATTCAATATTTGTACCAATAAAAGGGTTTATGCACAAATACCTTAGTGAATGTCTATTAATGGACCTTAGTTAGGTGTTCTAAACCTCAATCTAACTTATTTGTGTTTTTGAAATCATAAAATGAGCCTAAGTTTCGAATTTGATTCAATTTGGATGTTGTTTGTGCAAGTTATGAATTTACCCAATTGGGAGATTTTCTTTGCAAATTAGCACATTCATTATAATACTTAGATATTCCCTTACCATTATTTAGATTTTGAACCATGGGGCACCTAGTTGCACCTTGGCTTGAAGGTAATTCTCTCTAAGGTCATTTTAGGGATTACCCTCTTTATAAATGAGCTTATCTTTAAAAGCTATCAACCAATGGGGTGATTTCTCTGATTGGAGGACGGTGGGGATGATCTAGAAGTCTCCACAAGCTTTTAAAACCAACAATTGATATTCGATAAGCCTCTATGATATGTCCTCTTGCATGGCCATGAATCCCTATGCTAAGGACACATGGAAAGTCCCATAAACACCTCATGCCTGCCCCCTTCTTTATAAAGCCATATCTACCCCTTCCCACCTCCCAATTTGAAAACTCTTTCTATCCTTCTCTTTACTTCAGATTACATCATCATTCCTACTCTGTTTGGCCATGAAGGTTCTATCCCATGGTAAAAGAGAGTGCTTACCTTGGTGAAAAAAACTCTTAGGGTTCTGAATTTGCTATATTTAGGGTTTCTAAAGCTCCTCCTTGGTGATTTTGACCAAAACTGATAAGTTTCCTCCTTTCCTTCCATATTTTCATGCTTTTCGTCTTCCTCCCACCTTCTTACAGGCTGGAACCATGGCCTTCCATGATGAAACCCCACCTATAACCCTTAAACACCTCATCTCCATGTTCTTTTGCTAGGGTTCTTCACCTCTAAAGTGGAGAAGGTACTTCTTGCTCTAGATAGGATCTTTGTTGGAGAAACCAGCCTCTATAGCTCAGGAATATTTCTTTTTGAACCATTTCACCTTACCTAGAGGCAAGGTTCATAACCCCTTATCATATATAGCTTACTACATGCTTAAAACTCATGCTTCTATGCTTAAAATCGATGATCTCCATCTCTATTTACCATGATCTTCTAGGGTTTTGGTTTCTTGCTGTTTTACCTTCTGTAGAAGATCTAGTTTGGTTACCTATGCATCTCCAACCCTGATATTGGGCCAAATGTTTTTTTCTCTCTCTCTCTCTCTCTATCTATCTATCTCTCTCTTCCTCTCTCTCGCAAGTATTTCTGACTTGTCATTTCCTAATTGGTTCAAATTGAAAAATTCATATCTTTTAATCCACTCACCCAAATTTGACAGATACATATGTTTTGGAATCATAAAATTAATCTCTATCTTATAAAAATATTTTCAAGGTCTGATTTTGAGGTTTGATGAAGGTGATTTTTGGAAAATGAATTTAGTGCATAAAATCCATAAAAATTACATCTTAATCATCATGATTCCAAAATTAACATAAAAATATGTTTTCTTAATCAAGAGAACCTAATAAGTTCATTGGTGAGGTTTTCATAGTATAAATCTATGTTTTTTTCTTCTAAAAAGGTCTAAAATTAGGGTTTCTATACATTAATGTGCATTATGTACTCCAATACATGTTAATACATTGAAAATAGGCAAAGAGGAACTTGGACACAATTAAAGTGGTGCAAGTTAGTAATTAATATCATTAAGAGAGGTATGTGTATTCTTACACTCTAAGTTGGGATATTTACAAACCAAACCCTATATTTCCCTCTTGATGCTTTAATGAACCCTATTCCCCCTATTCATGATTCTTTTGTTAAATTGCCTCAAAATTGGTAATGATATTCTTTTTTTTGGGTCTTGTACCCCAATGCCATGTTCTAATTGATACAATGCTTTCACTTGCCATGATTTCTTTTCTAGCCTATTGATTTTATGGACTATTTAGCTATAGTAGTGGTACTTATGTACAACGACCCATAGATAGGGCATGTATTAATTCACCCTGGGGAATGTCTTATTCTCTCCCATAAAAATATGTGTAGGTGACTGGGAATGTATGAATTCTCCCCTCACCTATAGGTTGAGGTCTGGTAGGTGACTCAACCATACTTAGTTGAGGTAGTCATAATTATCATGCATGCAATCCTTTTATTATATTTTTTTTATGCCAAGAATCTATTGAAAAATATCCTCATACTCTTGATCTCTTCATCTTATGATGAAATCTTAGCCTTTACTTTCATATTATTTCCTTATCTTTTGTTCTTCTTTATTTGAAACATTATTGTTTTCTCTCTCTTGCTGGGTGATTTCCCAACCACCCAGGTTTAGATTGAGGTGTTGAACATGGCCAAGGAGAAAATAGGTTCCAACATGGACCTAGCTCTTGGATATGTTGCTTGGAGACAAATTTGAAGTAGTTTAGACTTCCCTCTACTTAGATCCTTATGTTGTATCATACATGTAAACCCCTATGGGGGATTATGATTTACTTTTGTAATCTTTTTTGAAAATTGAACATAGTCATGTGTTTAATTCCGCTGTTACACTTTGATTATTTTGAATACCATTTATTGAAATTTGAAAATTTTACACCTATTCCAGCATACCTTTGAGTGTGTTCAGAATGCATGTTTTATTCTTCAAATTTCCTTTTAGTAGGGAGTCCCACTCCTTACAATAATCTTCTCCTTATAATGCTAAAACCTTACGGGTACACTCAACATGTGGCATATTGCAAGATAACCCCTTATCTTGGGTAAATTGCACTTTGGTCCAAAATAAGCAAACATTACACAAACATTATTCAAATGGGGCCAAACTTGAAACATAGGTGTGTCAGATGTTAGTAAAACACCTCAAAGGATTATATTAAAGTTTTATTCAACTTACTTAAGCAAAACAAACTGGGTTATCCCAAAACCCAGGTCTACGGTGTTACACCTAATGCCTACTTTTTCTGAACAAAACGATGCATGAATCAAACAATCCCATCCACTAAATGAGAATGAAGTAAGAAAGCAAAAGAATGCATCATGTGAATGTCTCGATATCTTTAAGAAGAGTTAAGGGAATCCTTTCTCCCACCTAACTTTGAAACATTAACAAACCTTTTTTTTCATTTATTGGCCCATGATTGTGTGCGGGCTTCACTAACACCATTCATTTTTTTCCTTTTTTTTGTTCTGCGGGTATGGATGTATATCCCTTCATTCAAATTTCTACAAAGAATGATATCCACATGATAAATAAATGAATGATAGGGATTGCATGCAATCTACACAAAATCACTTATGCAATTAAAATGATATGCACACAATTTGGCATTTTTTCCAGATGGAAATAAAAGCAAACTAACTATCATGTCACCTATTATGGCATGCAATGAAATAAGAGGAAATAATTTGGAGTACTTGTTCATCTTAAACTAGTGATTCAATAATGAGTGGAAGATGGGTGGACTAACATAATTAAGAAAAAAAGACTTTCATGAAAATATGATATGTCCCTCTCTAATGACATGTGAACAGGGTAACCTTAGGATTTCTTTCTTCAATTTCAATTTAAGGTCTCGTTAACTATTTGATTGATTCAATCTCAAAACCCATATTCATCCACATTTCATGAATAATTAAGATGTCCATTCATATTAAGTGTCCTTAAGCTGACTTTCCCATACACTTCCTCTAAGTCGGGAAACTCAAGAATTTTACAACTGAGTTAACACCTCTTTATTTTTTTTATTTCTTTTCATTTCATTGCACACAAAAAAAAAAAATTGACATAGGCATGAACCATGAAATTAAAATCCACTTTTACACTAGATAGATGTGGATCCTACAACTTTAACAAGAGAAGTTAAAAAAAAATAAAAGTAAAGAGAATAAAACTAAAGATAGAGATTGTTCCAGATACCCCCTAAGCTTGAACTTGACTATGTATAAATAGTAAAAATTCTAACTAAGAGGTGGAATGGTGGTAGAAGATCACATGGTGGTGGTGGATGTTGTGGCTTGGTGGGATTAAAGGGGTATAACGTCCCCTTAAAACTTGGCGGTTGCTGTGGCGGTGGTGGAAGTTGTGTATATCCACCAAAGTATCCCTGGTTCCAATAATAATTAAAGAACGACAGCTAGTATCCCTCCATCTGCTATAGAGGCATGTGCATGTTCTCTTGGTTGGCCAATAGAAGTTTCTCATTCTTGAATATTGTCTGCTAGTTCTGGTACAACCATCCCTGCACGCTGTGGATACTTGCCAACATAGCCGAATTCTACTACTGTCCATGTTGGATCTCCTGTAGCATGCCATACATTCCCGCCATGGATTATGGGTCGTCTTGTTCTGATTGTGGGGGAGTAGAAGAACTGGATCCTATACAATGTCGTGGATGCTTGCGTGGAACCGGCCTCCTTGTGACTGGGATGGTTGGTTCCACCACCTCCTCCTCTTCTTCTTCTTCATTGTGCTCCTATTGCTGGTCTTGTACTTCAATTGCCTCTTCTTCCTCCTCGTCTGCCACCGCATGAGGTGGATTCCCTACAGGTCAAAAATGGCATTTGGTAGCTCCCTCTCCTTATATTGTGTGCCCACTATACAACATGCATATACAGTAGTAAGGCGGGTATTGATGAGGCTGAATTTCTTGAAATGCTTGAGATCAAGCCTTTTGGGCAGCCTTAAGTGGTTTTGTAGTAGAGTGGTCGAGGTTGAGATTGAGAGCAATCAGAGTGATCAACCATCAAAAATGAATTAGAGGATTTGTACGGAGTGGGACCCGAGAGGGGATATCCACTCCCTACTAAAATAAATTTGAAGAATAAAACATCTATTCTGAACACACACAAAGGTAATGCTAGAATAGGTGTAAAATTTTCAAATTTCAATAAATGGTAATCAAAACAACCAAATTGTAGAAGCAGAATTAAAAAATGACTATATTCAATTTTCACAAAGGATTACAAAAGTACATCATAATATCCCATAAGGGTCTTTACATGTATGATACAACATAAGGATCTAAGTAGAGGGAAGTCAAAACTACTTCAAATCTATCTCCAAGCAACATCTCCAAGAGCTAGGTCCATGTTGGAAGCTATGTTCTCATTGATCATGTTCAACGCCTCGATCAAACCTGGGTGGTTGGGAAATCACCCCGCAAGTGGGAAAGAAAACAAGGTATGTGTCAACAAATATGGATAGGATATCAAGGAAAACAAAACATGTAAATAAAGGCTAGTTTTCATTATAAGATGAAGATTTCAAGAGTATGAGGCATAATCAAATAGATGCTTGCCATAACAAGAAAATAATAAAAGATTTGCATGCATGATTAATATTGACTACATTAAATAAGTAGGGTTGAGGCACCTATTGGACCTCAACCTATAGGTGAGGGGAGAATTAATACATTCCCAGTCACCTACACATATTTTTATGGGGGAGAATAAAACATTCCCCAGGGTGAATTAATACATGCCCTATCTATGGTGGTTGTACATACGTACCACTACTATAGCCAAATAGCCCATAAAATCAACATGCTAGAAAAGAAACCATGGAAAGTAAAAGCATCATATCAAATTGAAAATGGAAGTGGGGTACAAGACCTAAGAAAAGAACATCGTTACTAATTTTGAGGCAATTTAATAAAAGAATCATGAATAGAGGAAATAGGGTTCATATAGTGCCTCATTAGGTAATATAGGGCTTGGTTTGCAAATATCCCAACTTAGGGTCTAAGAATGCACATAACTCTCTTACTGATATCAATTACTAACTTTCACCACTTTAATTAAGTCCAAGTTTCACTCTGCCTATTTGTAGTGTATTAACATGTATTGGAGTACATAATTCACATTAATGTATAGAAACCCTAATTTTAGACCTTTTTAGAAAAACTCAGATTTGGACTCTAAAAACATAACCAATGAACTTATTAGGTTCTCTTAATCAAGAAAATATATTTTTATGTTGATTTTGGAGTTGTGATGATTAAGATGTAATTTTTATGAATTATGCATTAAATTCATTTCCAAAATCACCCTTCGTCAAAAATAGAAATAAGACCTTGAAATTAATTTTATTAGATAGATATTAATTTTTTGATTCCAAAACATATTTATTTGTCAAATTTGGATAAGCAGATTAAAAGATACGAATTTTTTAATTTAAACCAATCAAGAAATGACATGTCAGAAATCTTTGAGAGAGAGGGAGAGAGAGAGAGAGAAAACACCGTTTGACCCAAGATCATGGTTGGAGTTTCATAGGTAACCAAACTAGAGCTGCTAGAGAAGGTAAAGCATCAAGAAACCAAAATCCAAGAAGAACATGGTAAATAGAGATGGAGATCATCGATTTTAAACATAGAAGCATGACTTTCAAGCATGTAGCAAGCAATATATGAGAAGGGGGTTAACAAAAATCACCTCTAGTGAAGGTGGACAACTTCAATCAGAAGGATTCCTGAGCTAGAGAGGCTGGTTTCTCAACCAAAGCTCCTATCTCGAGCAAGAAGTATCTTCTCCACTTTAGAGGTGAAAAACTCTAGCAAAAGGACATGTAGATGAGGTGTTTAAGGATCTAGGTGGGGTTTCATCATGGAAGGCCATGATTATGACCTGTAAGAAGGTGTGAGGAAGACTAAAAATATGAAAACAGGGAAGGAAAGGAGGAAACTTACTATTTTTGGTCAAAATCACCAAGAAGGAGTTTTAGAAACCCTAAATAGAGCATATTTGAAACCCTAGGAGCCTTCTTCACCATGGTAAGCACTTTCTTTTACCTTGGGACAGAACCTTCATGGAAAAAAGAGTAGGAACGTTTATCTAATCTAGGAGAAAGAGAATGAGAGCAAGAGTTTTCTAATTGGGAGGTGGGAAGGGGTAGATATGGCTTTATAAAGTAGGGGGCAAGCATGAGGTGTCTATGGGACTTTCCATGTGTCCTTAGCCTAGGGCTTCATGGCCATGCAAGAGGACAGCTCATAGAGACTTCTTGTATATCCAATTTTGGTCCTAAAAGCCCATGGAGACTTCTATGCCATCCCCACCATCCTCCAATCAAAGAAATAACCCCATTGGTTGATAGCTTTTAAAGATAAGCTCATTTATAAAGAGGGTATTCCCTGAAATTCCCTTGGAGAGAAACACCTTCAAGCCAAGGTGAAACTATGTGCCCCATGGTTAAAAATCTTGAGAATGGTAAGTTAATATCTAAGGATTATAATGCATGTGATAATTTGCAAATAAACCTCCCAATTGGGTAAATTGCATAAAAGTCCAGATTGTACCTAAAATTTCATAACTTGCACAAACAACATCCAAATTGAACCAAATTTGAAACTTAGGTTCATTTTATGATTTAAACACATCAAAAAGTTATATTAAGGTTTTGATCACTTAATTATGGTAATTAAGCTTGTTTAATATATTAAGCGAGGTTTGGGGCCTTATACTTCTAGCACAAATTTATTTACCATTGTTCTACTTAAGTTGTGATTTTGCATTTTAGATCCTTAAATAAGCTTTCACTGAGGTATTTGTGAATAAAACCTTCCATTGATGTAATTATTGAAAAAGTATTCATCAAACCACTATAAATTCCACAATTTAAACATCAAAGCCAAAAAGGATAGAAAGGATAGGAAAAGCTTGGAAAAGGGACAAAAAGAGAATATGTCCAAGTTTTGATATGTTACATCACTCCACCCCATAAAGAAGATTTCGTCCTAAAAATCACAAGAAAAGAGAGAAGAGTGATTATGCAACCTCTTATCTTTAACTCCTAGGTTAATTCCTCCAAACCATAAAAGTTCCACTAAAACTTTCACTAACACAAACTCCTTGTTTTCAATTACTTAACTTGGGAGTTCAGTATCTTCCCAAGCAACTCCACATAGGTCAGGTTCTCATGGATCACAAAGGGTTCTACTATTAAGATTTCCTTTTATTAGATATAACATAGTTAACATTTTACACCAATTAATATTATATCCATTATGATATTATATCATCCTTATTATTCTTTTAATTGTGTCATGTTATATTTACTGTGTTGCCAAAAGAGTTATATGTTATTATTATACACAAAGTCCTATATATTTCTTATTTATCTCATTAAGAGTTTTCGCACAATTAGGATTTACTCAATTATCTCAATATACTTGATTATTATCCTTAATTTAGTCTTTGTTATCAACATATTGAATTATAACAAATTGTTTTTAAGAAATAAGACATTTTATCAAGTTTTTACAATTAATCCAAATAATGTCATATTCATTACTTATATCTATATTAAACATTGTCACATTACGTTTTTGTACATTAATGTCATCATTAATCATTTGCTCATATTTATCCACTTCTTATTATTGATTATGCACATTTATGTGAATCAATTACTTCTTATCCATATTGAAGTAATTATATGTATTTTAGTGATCAAGGTGGTACATATTACATATTAATGATTTGATTCACATATTAATTAATGATTAGGTGATTAATTAGATGTGTATTAGAGAACAAGGTGATATGTATTTCATATTTATGACCTTATTAATTTATGATTAGGTGATTATACATCATTTATGTGTATTGAAGTATGCTATCTGATTATGACACCTAATGTCACTAATGTATCAAAAACGTCATTAAGGATGTATATGTTAAGGTTATATGAATACAACTTAGGGTTTAGGTCAATATAATCATTATTATTCACCTATACATTCTTAGTATGCATTAAATACAATATTAGGTTACAATTACGTTGCTCATCATTTTGTTAGGATTTATTGGTCCAAGAAATGTTTTGCATCATGTATACTCAGTATTAGTATTAATATGTGAGTTACTAATATTATGTGCATTAGATATTCATTAGGGTTCAAACATGTGAACTATTTGTTAGATGACCATTATATGTTCTATAGGATAACAACAATCATGTGGGGTTACAACTATAACTTGTTTGGTCAAAATGAAGGATCCAAACAAACTATCCTCCTAATCATGGATTTAGGGTTTCTAAAGTCATTGTAGCTAGATTTCGGTATGTTACAAGACTCCATCCCCTTAAAAAGAATTTCGTTCTCAAAATCTAACTACCCAAACATCATCAAACCAACTACTCTCCACCCCTTAAAGGTTTGACCTACCAAGACAAACTAATGTAGAGGTAAAGTGGTGAGTCTAACTAAACCATGTACAACATCCATCACCCTTCCACTGCGCACTCTGATTGCTTACTAAACACCGAACTTCAAAGTTTAGGTTATTAGGGATAAACTATCCAAACAAGTGGTTATAGGGGACAAAAGGGAACTATATTGGGTATCCATCCTCAAATAAGTCATTACACCTGAAAGACATGGTCAACATATTAGGTTCTTAGGATTATCCAACTTAGTTGCCTTAGGCTACTACTATCTATAGGCATGCTATTTTGGACAGTCAGTATCATCTCAGGCCAAGCATGTATCATATGGATCTGGGAGTCCTCATAAACCAAGCTAGTGGTGCGGAGGAAAATCTTGTCATCCCCCCAACCGTGATCCATTCTAGACACCTTTGATTTCAACTAATGCCCTAATAGCTACCTAACAGGCTCATCACATTACATCTAACTAAACATGTATCTAATGTGAAACTCTTATCATACTAAATCAATCCTCTCATCATCTCAAGATTAGCATATATCAATTCTAGGGCAATATGTTACTTAAAGAGGAACTATATGAGGCAAGGGTTCTAATTAGGGAGACAAAGTTGAAATAGTCATATCCCGACTACCATGGGCTCTGATATCATACTGTAAGGAGTGGGACCTGAGAGGGGATATCCACTCCCTACTATAAAAATTGAAGAATAAAACATCGATTCTGAACACACTCAAAGGTATGCAAGGATAGGTGTAAAATTTTCAAATTTCAATAAATGGTATTCGAAACAACCAAATTGTAGTAGTGGAATTAAACAAATGACTATATTCATTTTTCACAAAAGATTACAATAGCACATCATAATATCCCATAACAGTTTTTACATGTATGATACAACATAAGGATCTAAGTAGAGGGAAGTCCAAACTACTTCAAATCTGTCTTCAAGCAACATCTCCAAGAGCTAGGTCCATGTTGGAAGATATATTATCCTGGATCATGTTAAACACCTCGATCTAAACCTGGGTGGTTGGGAAATCACCCAGCAAGAGGGAAAGAAAATAAGGTATGTGTCAAAAAATATGAATAGGATATTAAGGAAAATAAAACATGTAAATAAAGGCTAGTTTTCATCATAAGATGAAGATTTCAAGATTATGAGGCATAATCAAATAGATGCTTGCCATAATAAGAAAACAATAAAATATTTGCATGCACGATTAATATTGACTACATTAACTAAGTAGGGTTAAGGCACCTACCTGACCTCAACCTATAGGTGAGGGGAGAATTAATACATTCCCAATCACCTACACATATTTTTATGGTGGAGAATAAGACATTCCCTAGGGAGAATTAATACATGCCCTATATATGGGTGGTTGTACAAAAGTACCACTAATATAGCTAAATAGTCCATAAAATCAACATGCTAGAAAAGAAATCATGGAAAGTAAAAGCATCATATCAATTAAAGCATGAAAGTGGGTAGAAGACCCAAGAAAAAAATATCGTTACTTATTTTGAGGAAATCTAACAAAAGAATCATTAATGGAAGAAATAGGGTTCATATAGTGCTTCATTATGGAATATAGGGTTTGGTTTGCAAATGTCCCAACTTAGGGTGTAAGAATGCACATACCTATCTTACTAATATCAATTACTAACTTTCACCACTTTAATTGAGTCCAAGTTCCACTTTGCCTATTTTCATTGTACTAACATGTATTAGAGTACATAATGAACATTAATGTATAGAAACCATAATTTTAAACCTCTTTAGAAAAACTAAGATTTAGACTGTAAAAACCTCACCAATGAACTTATTAGGTTCTTCTGATCAAGAAAATATATTTTATGTTGATTTTGGAGCTGTGATGATTAAGATGTAATTTTTATGAATTTTATGCATTAAATTCATTTCAAAACCTCACCAATGAACTTATTAGGTTCTCTTGATCAAGAAAATATATTTTATGTTGATTTGGAGTTGTGATGAATAAGATGTATTTTTTATTATTTTTATGTATTAAATCCATTTCCAAAATCACCCTACATCAAAACTCGAAATTAGACCTTGAAAATATTTTTATTAGATAAAGATTACTTCTGATTCCAAAACATATTTATTTGTCAAATTTGGATAAGAAGATTAAAAGATATGGATTTTTCAATTTGAACCAATCAAGAAATGACAAGTCAAAAGTCTTTGAGAGAGAGAGAGCAAGAGAGAGAGAGAGAGAGAAAACACCATTTGACCCAAGATCAGGGTTGGAGATGCATAAGTAACCAAACTAGAGCTTCTAGAGAAGGTAAAATAGCAACAAACCAAAACCCTAGAAGAACATGGTAAATAGAGATGGAGATCATCGATTTTAAACATAGAAACATGAGTTTTAAGCATGTAGCAAGCAATACATGAGAAGGGAGTTAAAAAAACTCACCTCTAGGGAAGGTGCACAAGTTCAAGAAGAAAGATTCCTGAGCTAGAGAGGCTGGTTTCTCCAACAAAGCTCCTATCTCGAGCAAGAAGTACCTTCTCCACTTTAGAGGTGAAAACCCCTAGCAAAAGAACATGGAGATGCGGTGTTTAAGGCTCTAGGCGGGGTTTCACCATGGAAGGCCATGGTTTTGACCTATAAGAAGGTGGGAGGAATACTAACAACATGAAAATAGGGAAGAAAAGGAGGAAACTTACTATTTTTGGTCAAAATCACCAAGAAAGAGTTTTAGAAACCCTAAATAGAGAAAATTTGGAACCCTAGGATTCTTCTTCACCAAAGTAAGCACTCGCTTTTACCTTGATACAACACCTTCATGGCCAAACAGTGTAGGAACAATTCTCTAAGCTAGGGGAAATAGAAGGAGAGCAAGAGTTTTTGAGTTGGGAGGTGGGAAGGGGTAGATATGGCTTTATAAAGAAGGGGGAAAGCATGAGATGTCTATGGGACTTTCCATGTGTACTTAGCCTATAATGGTAAATTAATATATAAGGATTATGATGCATGTGATAATTTGCAAAGAAAACCTCCCATTTGGGTAAATTGCATAAAAGTCCTGAATGTACCTAAAATTGCATAACTTACACAAATAACATCCAAATTGAACCAAATTTGAAACTTAGGTTCATTTTATGATTCAAAATACACCACAAAGTTATATTGAGGTTTTTAGCACTTGATTATGGTAATTAAGCTTTTTTAATACATCAAGCAAGGTTTGGGGCCTTGCACTTCTAGCACAAATTTATTTACCATTGTTCCACTTATGTTCTAATTTTGCATTTTAGATCCTTAAACAAGTTTTCACTGAGGTATTTGTGCATAAACCCTTCCATTGATATAATTATTGAACAAATATGCATCAAACCACTATAAATTCCCCAATTTAAACATCAAAGCCAAAAAGGATAGAAATGATAGGAAAAGCTTGGAAAAGGGCCAAAAAGAGAATATGTCTGAGTTTTGGTATGTTATAGTTTCCTCCCCACCTAGAGCTTGACTCCCATCATGTGCTAAAGAAAGAAGGCTCCAAAGTTTAAACTTCTAATTTTTATCTCCAACATCTTGTACAGAAAGTAGAGGCCAACCCGTTAGGTTTTCCCCTACCCTTGACTGGATCTAGTGAAAATGGTGTTGGTGATGAGGTGTCGGAGAATGTGAGAAAAGGGATGCTTAATGTCATTGATGGAGTTGGTATGCCAACTTATGTGTTGGCCCTCTGGTAGTTTGGACAGTAACTCCCATGCCATCGGGAAGTTGAAATTGTTGGGGTAGTAGCGGTCTCCTTCATATGGACATCCATAAATGGCGATGAATTGTTGTAGCGTCAGGGTGTAGTCGGTGTTTAGAGATGGAAGTTGATGATGCCACCCCTCGATTCATCCCCATTCTTGAGGATGATATAGACCTCTAGTGATTACAGGAACTCACATATGAGATCTGGGTATGTCATCCAGTCACTAAAGAAGGGATGGTTGCCTACCAGCCCTTGACACTTGCAGATCATGTACATGCTTTTGGTGAATCCAATGGATGCGATGAACTAACGATCATTGTACTGTGTTTCTCAAATATGCCACTTTTGCAACTCCTCATAGATCTTCTTAATGTCAATAATGGGATGGACTATTTAGCCTAGTTTGGGAACCAAGTTGGAACCCCTATTGACGAGGAAGCCTCGTGCCTTGGTGCCACCTCCGGAGAAAGAGGTTAAGAAAAGAAGAGCTTGGTGTAGAGTCTAAACGCCTAGAGATTCTTTGTGATGACCCCAATTCCTATACACTTTCCAAGTTGAAATTCCCTAGATATGCATGCATTCATATCTAATAAATGTCAAGAAGGAAAATGTAAGGGATTGTGATTGTCAACTATTTTATAAAAAGAAGCCAGATCATGTTCACATTCATCATTGATTAGCCAGACAAACAACATTCATTGAAGATAAAGTCAAACATATTATTCAGAAAAGAAGAAGAGAATAGTTTTATGAAATAAAAGTACATAAGATTGAGATCATCTTATACATCATCTAGAAGAATGATAAATGTATATTTATCCTTATTTACATCTTTTAGATATCTTTCTAGGATTGTTTTTTTTATTTATATTCTTCCTTTTGTTATTAATTGAATTAGTTTGGAATTTTCTATTTATTTAGAGTTTTAAATATATTTGCTTGTTTTTTTGTAGGAAACTAGCTCATGAGTAAATTCCTCTAGAAGATATTTTTGCACAAATTCCCGCAATGCCTGACTTCAGTATATACCTTTCACCAAAATTGGTATAAATCCCACATACCAAGGAGGAATTTAATGTGAAAGTATAAGTTAGAAAGAGAATTTAATTATCTACAGGAAAAATATATTTTTGGACCACTTACAAATTTATGACTGGCGCAAAAATACACTTGAAATCGCTGTTGTGGGAAATTACTGCAGAAAAAATGCAAATCAATCAATTGTTTCCTCTATTAACGAGATCTAGAATGTTAGCAGATGCCACCGCTGACCATTTCTTTTTTCCTAAACCTAATGTATACCCCCCTCCTTCTCCTATAAAAGGAGGGGCACTTCCTCCTCATTTGATCATCTTGGATTTTACTTTTGTACTAGCATTCTCGGAGCATCTCATTCTTATATTCTTCTTCTAGTTCTGCAATAAAATAATTTTTCTTGAAGCATTGTTCTTACCTAGATTTTTCCTTGACTCTTTTTTTCCACTTTTAGATCTAGATCTCCTTTTCCCCTTTCTTTAGTTCTGGGGCAAGGAATTAATAACCTGGCCATTTCATTGTCTCTAGCATAAGGATTGATTTCCTATTTTGGGCTAGACTATGACCAAGGTACTTTCTTCCTCTGTCTCCCCCCTTCTCCTCAACTATGAGTGAGTAGTTCCATATCGAGGCAATGGGAACAACCCCTTAGCCATGGTTTGATCGAATTAGTTTTAATCGATTTCTTTTAGACGGAAATTGGTTTATTAAATAGATAATCTAGTGAAGTAATTACTCGTTAGATGTATATGTTAACCCGAATGGAAATGACCATGGAAATCTGGGTTTAGAACGATTAAACCAATTCACATAGAGATTCTAATGTGACCACTGACTTATCTCTTTTCGGATGATGAACTGGGAAACATGAGCACCAAGACCAATAGGCTCATGTAGAGTTCATCTTTTGTGGGTTTTTGTGATTCACATGTCGTCACCTATTTGTCGATTAATTGTTAATCCATTTTCTTGCCATGGCTAAGGAGGTGAAAACCCCTAAGCCTCGATTCTCTTCCTTTGATTTCAATCACCGACTGTCTCATTTGTCTTAGTTTTTAGTCTTTTTTTTCATAATTTCTTTTTGTGCTAACAACAATCTTGTTTACCTTTTGCAGGGCAAATAAAATTTTGTTTAAGTACAATTTAATTTCAGCAATTTCCTTCCTTAGTGTAACCATTCATCACCCAAACGGATTTTATTTTCTATTCCAAATATGAAAATACCAAAAACAAATAAATAAGTTATTCAACAATTGGGTTTTTAAGAAACAATCTTTAAAAGTTGTCCTTTGGGATTCGACCCTTTCTATACTAGCCTTAACCAGAAAGTTAAAAGGTTTAAACTCTAGGATTAACAATCTTAGTGATTGGTGTGTTAAGTGACACATATCAATTTGGTGACATTGCCGAGGAAAATGGGTTGTTTTCTCAAACCCCCAAAAATCTTTTGAAAAACTTTTTTTTTATGCCTTTCGAGTAACATTCCGGAAGTGCTACTCCTTCTGTCGAGTTTCCATTCCGGTAGTCTGTTTTTTTCCTGCAAATACGCTAATTTGTAAACAAATGTTAGTTTTGTACTTTTTAACCTTGTGTCATAATCCCTTAGCTTTTCCTTTTAATTTATGGTCTTGTACAAATCTTTAGTTCTTTTTTGAATTGTAAAAAAAACCTTTTCAAATGGAGTGGGCATCCCAATATCCCCTACAATGTTATTATTGTGGTCTTTACAACCATGCATCTCTTGCCTGCCAGAGTCTACCCCATGCTTATGATAGCACCCCTTTTAATTGTGAGCCCTTTCATCCTAGTGGGCACAATGTGAATCCACATTTTTCTGAGAACTATTATGGGGAATCTTGCTATTCATATTCTAATGGGGGCCACTACTATAGAAATGGCTTATAACGTCACATTCAAAGGTGTCGGTTGTATATAAAAACTGACGCCTAATCAGTACAACATCTGTTAAAAAACAAAACGGACATCTATCTGTGAAGGGTGATCAGACATGGGTATCACTTTTTATTTAGCGTCGGTTATCAAATAACAAACTGACGCTAAAAATTGACCACCAAATCCAATTTTTCGAGAGAAAAAAATTACCTCCAACATTTAAAGTTCAACATCGGTTATTAACAAAGAAACCAACGACCAAAGTTTTTCTGCAAAACAGAAATTTGACCAATTTTTGTTGTCGGTTTTCTTACAGTCACCGACGCCGATGTGTTTTCGCATGTTTAACCGCAAAAACTTTCATCACCATATAGTGTCAGTTTTTATAAGGAACCGACGACTATGGTCTTAATTAGAGAACATTTATTTTTGTCGACATATATATATATATATATATATATATATATATATATATATATATATATATATATATATATATATATATATATATATATATATATATATATATATATATATATATATATATATACGTCAATTTTTCTGATTTGAACCGACGACTATAATCAAATATAAGTGTCAGTTTGTTGTTGGTAACCGACACTGATAGTTTTCAGCGACGGTTGCTTCGAATATCCGAAGCCTATTGTTAACTTAATATCACCCATGCGACCCATACTTTCCTCTTTCCTTTTGTTTCATTCATTCTCCGATTAAGGGTTTTAGCCTCTGGCGATTCCTCTTCTCACCGCCGCTAGCTGCTCCTATGCCACCACTCACCTCCACCACCGTCGTTTGTTGGTGCTCTGACCACTTCTCTCCAGGACGACCGCCGCCACGAAGGCCCTCTCTGCTCTCCGGCCGCCACCCTCCATCTCTTCTCTCCCTCTCTTCTCTCCGGCCCCTCTGTGCTCGCTGGTGCCCTAGCTACCGCCATTCTCTTCCGCCGCCACACCTACTCTTCACCTGCTGGTCGGTGCCGTCACTCTCTGGAGCTCCTCGCCTGCTCGCTGTTGGCACCTGCTACTCTCCAGGATGACCGCGGCTCTCCTAGGCCTGCTCCCTACACGCTCTGCTCCCTGCTCTCCAGAGTTGCTCTGAATATAGCTCCTGCACGCCTATTTTCCGCCGGCGCCACCACGAAGGCCTTCTTCCTCCTCTTCTTCCTCTGCCCTCAAGGTACCTGCTCTTACCCAACCAACATTGGTTGGTCAGATTCACATTAATATTGCCAATAATGTAGGAAATGAATGCTAGCTCCAATTATAAACACATTAATGTATATGGTTTTGATTAAAAAAATGCGTAGATTGTTAATAAAATATACTTAAAGCTCTATTATTCTTCTTGTTACAAAGGTATAGTTAGTACATGAATATTAGATGATTATTCAAGAAAACCCTAGTTTGATGAGCATGTTGTTAATCATGTTAATTATGATTTTTTTATATATTCTGATGTCAGTATATAATTATGTGTTCCCAACATCTTAAATTGAATTAGAATGATTTCATTGAATTATAGGGTTTTAAAGTTGATAATCATGTACAAGCGGAAATAGGGTTATTAAACTAATGGTTATAACATAGTATGATCTTAATCTGATCTGGATGTTCATAATAACGTAGTATGTTAAATATCATGATTAGGTCTACATATAATGTCTAGTAATGATTTCTAGCCATTTTGTCATTAGGGTAATTTTTATACATGTTTGAGTAAATTAGGGTTCTAATCTACCCTTTTGTCCTATATTTGATGCTAATTGTGCATATATGTTGAGTTTGATACTTTAGTGATAGACTTTGTCCTAAGTTGTTATTTTTTCATCTAATATGAACTCTAGTCTCATCTATCCTATCTTGGAAATCAGTAGTACATTGATGTAATATCAACTAAGGGCCCAAGGTCAGCCCCACCCTCCCCCACTTTTCTATATTTCAATGAGCTTCATCTTACTCTTACCTAAGAATTTTTTTCTTAATCTCTTACACATCACTATATTTAAAGTTAGTCTGTCTACTAGAGTGTGGGGATTAACCATGTTGCCTATAGTTTATAACATTGCATTGTGAATTATTGCATGTTTTAAACTATTGATTTCTTGATTTATTATTTAATAATGCTCTATAGATTAGGATTAACCATGTTGCCTGTAGTTTATACACATTTATTATATAAAAGAATGACAACACATGTATTTGTTGGTGTAGAAACCCATCTAAGATTTACTCATTAGGAGTAAATCTTAGATAGTCCCCAGTTTGGGACTGTTCTTGAACACCTAATCTCACTTAGGATGTAAGTGTATAATGTGTATTGGGTTTTCAAGAAAATTTCAGTAGCATTTCCCCATTTGTTCTCTAAGTACATATGTACTTGGAGAACAATGGGGAAATGCTGCCAAAATTTTCTTGAAAACCCAATACACATTATACACTTACGAGTGAGATTAGGTGTTCAAGAATGGGATAGGTGGTACACATTTATTATATATAAGAATGACAGCACATGTATTTGTTAGCCTAGAAACCCGTCTAAGATTTACTCATTAGGAGTAAATCTTTGATAGTCCCCAGTTTGGGACCGTTTTTGAACACCTAATCTCACTTAGGAAGTTTTAACCATTAATTATATATAAAACCTTAAACCCAAAAGTTTTAACTATAAACCCTAATCTTTTAACCCTAGACCCTAATATTGTTCTAATATATACTTGTTTTCTCTTTGATCATAGAATGGATAGATCATGGATGTCCATTCCAAATCGCTGCACCCCCGAGTTTATTTCTGGTCTTGACTAGTTTATTAGATTTGCTGAGGAACATAGGAAACAACCTGGAGATAGGTTCTACTATCCATGTAGGCATTGCGGTAACAACTTGAAAGTCAGCACTGGTGATGAAATCAAAAGTCATTACATGTGCAATGAGATTGTACAAGGCTATATAGAATGGCACTAGCATGGAGAGAATTCAAACCTAAAATCAATGGATGTCAATAGCAATCCTTGTGTGGAAGAAGAAATTACCTTCGACAACATAGATGTGAACGAACCAATTCCAGTAGACATCGTTGATGCGATGCTGGATAGTTGTGGGATAGAGCACTCCAATCCACCTCCCATGTTTAGAAACATTGTGCATGATGCTGAGAT
Organism: Alisma plantago-aquatica; assembly: GCA_963693085.1. Classification (NCBI taxonomy): domain Eukaryota; kingdom Viridiplantae; phylum Streptophyta; class Magnoliopsida; order Alismatales; family Alismataceae; genus Alisma; species Alisma plantago-aquatica. Next base: position 1,511,830,613 of record OY856410.1, on the reverse strand, counting down.
ACCGTTATACATAGGTTGTAATTTATGAAGCTTAGCGCTGTGTTGAGATTGTATAAACTGAAAGCTAACAATCGATGGAGAGACAAAAGATTCACGTCATTGTTGTCTTTGTTGAAAGAAATTCTTTCTGAAGTAAACGAGCTTCCAATCTCAACATACCGGTTAAAGAAATTGTTGTACCCAATGGGAATGGAGGCCAAGAAGATACACACATGCCCGAATGATTGTGTATTATTTCAAAAGGACTATGTGGATTTGAAATTTTTTCCAAAATGTGGTGCATCAAGGTATAAATTGATGACTTTGGGGGAGTCCAAAACTGGTTCTCCTGCCAAGGTGATGTGGTATCTACCTATAATACCACAGTTTCAACGCTTGTTTACCAATCCTATAAATGCGAAGAATTTGCGGTGGCATGCAGATGTTAAGAAAAATAATGATGGGATCCTATGACATGTGTCTGATTCCCTGTAGTGGAAGAAGATTGATTTATTGTACCCTGAATTCGATGAAGAAGACATGAATCTAAGACTTGGGCTTTATACAGATGGGATGAATCTGTACAGGACATTGAGCAGTCAACATAGCACTTGGCCAGTTCTTCTTGTTATATACAATCTTCCTCCCTGGTTGTGTATGAAAAATAAGTAGTTATGCTGTTGTCTTTGATATCGAGCCCTAAACAACCTGGAAATGATATCGACGTTTTTCTTGAACCTATGATTGATGACTTGAAGAAGCTCTGGGGTGAAGGTGTGATGACCTATGATACTTCACGAAGAGAGACATTTTGTTTGCACGCTATGTTGTTTTGCACTGTGAATGACTTTCCTGCATATGGGAATTTGTCTAGATATAGTGTCAAAGGATCTAAAGTGTGTCCTATATGTGAAGAGAACACTGATTCAATATGACTAAAACACGGAGGCAAGACTGTATATCTTAGTCATCGAAGGTTTCTTCTAAAATTTCATCCGTATCGTAGGTTGCGCAAATCATTCAATGGACGGAATGAGGAACAGAGTGTATCTAAACCTATACTAGGGGAGGATGTTTATGAAAGAGTAAAAGACATCACCAATGAATTTGGTAAGAGATCACAATGTATGATGGCCACATGAAGTGATAAGTCTTTATTCAAGAAGAAGTCAATATTTTGGGGTCTTCCTTATTAGAGTTCTTTGACAGACAAGCATTGTATCGATGTCATGCACGTTGAGAAAAATGTATGTGATAGCATCATCGGTACTCTGTTGAATATACCAGGTAAGACTAAAGATGGGATAAAATCCAGAATGGACCTACGTGAAATGGGAATAAGGACATAATTAATAGAAGTAGTTAGTAGTGATCAGAGAACATACTTACCTCCCGCTTATTACACGTTGTCTAGAAAGGAGAATAAAGATTTTTGTGAATGCTTGGTAAATGTTAAGGTGCCACAAGGTTACTCATCCAACATCCGTACATTGGTATCAATGAAAGATCTGAAGTTGATAGGTCTTAAATCTCATGATTGTCACACTCTAATGCAATAGATATTTCCCATGGCAATTCGATCTATATTGCCGAAGCATGTACGGTTTGCAATCACCAGACTTTGTTTCCTTTTCAACAGTCTATGCAACAAAGTTATTGACCCTGATACTCTCGATAAATTGCAAAGAGAAGTGGTTGTTACCCTATGTCAGCTTGAGATGTATTTTTCTCCTTCATTCTTTGATAACATGGTACATCTTGTTGTCCACTTGACTAGGGAAGTGAAAATGTTGGGACCAATTTTCTTGCATTGGATGTATCCCTTTGAACGATACATGAGCATTTTTAAAGGTGATGTTCGAAACCGTTATCAGCCTGAAGGGAGTATTATTGAGGGTTATGTGGCGAGAGAGGTTATGGATTTTTGCAATGACTTTCTGAGTGCTAATGACGCTCCTGTGAATGACAAGAATATTGAGGAGCATTTTGGCAAAGGAATTTTGGGATCACGGGTGAAAGTAATCAGCCGTGATCAGTTGGAGCAAGGTCACTTGTATATTTTACACAACATCGACGAAGTGAGTGTTTATATCGAGGAACGTACCAATTTCATCGAGAGACAATATCCTTGATCCAATTCAATGTGGCTTGCTAGAGAGCATAACAAGACATTTATTATGTGGTTTGAAGATAAAGTCTTATATCAACTATCTCAAACACTAGATAATCTTACTGAAACCATCAAATGCCTCGCCTTTAAACTAAAATTGAATGTTATGTCTTATGAAGGGTTTGACATAAATGGATTCTCATATTATACAAAGCTTCAAGATGATAAGAGTGTTGTCCAAAATAGTGGGGTCACCCTTCAAGTGTCTTCATTGTTTTTTGCAAGTGCAAAGGATAAGAGTCCACGTGAAGCTAAAATGTCATATTACAGTGTCATTGAAGACATATGGGAGTTTGACTATGTAGATTTCAGAATTCTACTCTTTAAATGTAATTGGGTTGACAACAACAAAGGAGTTATAGTGGATGAATTGGGTTTCACGTTATTGAACTTTGAAAAGATTGGCGAGAAGGGTGAACCATTCATATTGGCATCACAGGCAAAACAAGTATTTTATATCGATGATCCTACAAATGATAAATGGTCGGTTGTTCTTCATGGTAAAAGATAGTTCATTGAAGATCCTATAGATGAAGAAGGGTACTATGATAAGTATGATCACTCCAGTCCATTCTAAGTTGGGTTGCCAACACCACCAAACATTGAATCTGGGGATTACAATGACTTGTATGTTTGCAGGGATCACAATGAAGGATTGTTAATTGATAAAAGATCACAATATTTGTAACATCCTTGACCTCGGTTATGGACTAACCCTAGGTGTTTTGCTTAATCATGTGTTTAAATTCTTGTGGTTATCTTTTGATAATGTAATTAAAGCTTCTGAGGAACATATATTTCCCTTTCTGTCCTTTTTAAAACAATATTGTAATATTGTTTTGTTAAAAGTGGACTTATGTGCAAATTACCCAATTAGAGGGGTTAACTTGCAAATTGCACATGTTTAGATGTTCCTCTGATGATAAGACATCATAAGAATGAATTTGATGAAGTATTATGGATTCTCCAAGCTTGGGCACCAAAATGCAGCTTGTGGAGCAATCCTTGTGCTTTAAACCCTAGTTTTGGTGTAAAGTGCAATTTACCCAAAACATGGGGTGCAACATGTAAAATATACCTTTGAGAGTATATTTTATGACTCTTGGCATCAATTAGAGTAAAAATGATGAAGGGGGCGCTTCATTTGAATAACCAAATAAGAAGGATAACCCTTGTAACTAAATAACCAAGTTGTAAGCATAATGACCCTTTTATATGTGTGCAACTTACTAGGATGTTTGGCTTCCTTTTCACTAGACTTTGGTTAAGAAAGGAGATTTGCTTAAGTATATAAAGGAGGGGCGTGGTCAAGAAGGAGAGAAGGACCCATATGAGAAATAGAAGAAAAGATTGTTCTTATCTTGAAAACATGCCCAAAGTATATATACACCTTTCTTTTACAACCAAGGGATCGTTTCCCTTCCTGTCTTCACTTATCTCTTGCTTGGACCGACTAAGTAAGGATCTCAGGAGAATAGGAGAACGGCCAAGAAGAGTTGGGTAAGCTTTAACCACTATCTAACTCAGATTCATGGAGGAAATCATGATTTAAGGTTGGTTTGCTAGTTTTTCTTACTTAGTTCTTCTTTCTAGCCATCCTTTCCAACCAATTCTTGAAGAAGAAACCTTGGACGATCTGTGGAGCTCAATCCACCATTAAAGATTCGAATCTTGGAGCTCTATATCTGGCTCTAAGGCTGGTTTTATAACTCTAAACCCTTAAACTTGGTTATGCATCTTTCTTTCTTGCAAAAGTAATTTGTCCTTCTTTCCCCCATCCTTCCTTGCTTTCTTGCAACTAAAACCATGAGAACAGACCTTGATCTGGAGGTAGAAGAATATGGGTGTGATTACCAATGCTACTTTAGCAAATGGTGTTTCCCGCCCCCTTGGCCAAACGGTTTGCAAAACCGTTTGGGGCAAACGGTTTGCAAAACCGTTTGAAGGGCAAACAGTTTCACAAGGTCGGTTGGAGAAAACGGTCTCCAAGACCGTTTGGTTGAGTTGACCAAGGGTTTACCGTTTGATATTTCTGTTCATACTTATGTTGGTTGATAACTCTTCAAATTTGAGGGATTAACTCCGAAGGAATCGTGAGTTGAAGGCTAATCAATTAGGTAAACCTAATTGAATTAAGTGCTGATTTTCAACCTGATTAACTTGACCTTTTTGGGCAAACGGTTTCAAAACCGTTTGAGTGAGTTGACCAAGAGTTGACCGTTTGATATTCCTGTTCCTAATTATGTTGTATAATGACTCACCAAATTTTATGGGTTAACTCCCAAGGAATCATGAGTTGAAGGCTAATCAATTAGGAAAACCTAATTGGATTAAGTGCTGATTTGTCAGCTTGATTAATTGAACGTTTTGGGCAAACGGTTTCAAAACCATTTGAGTGAGTTGACCAAGCATTGACCGTTTGAGATTCCTGTTACTAATTATATTGGTTAATGATTCAACAAATTTTAGGGGTTAATTCCCAAGGAATAATGAGTTGAAGGCTAATCAATTGGGCAAACCCTATTTGAAATTAGTGCTGAAATTCCAATGAGTTAATTTGAGATTTTGGGTTGATTAGCCCAAACGGTTTCAAAACCGTTTGGGGATCACCCAAACGGTCTCAAGACCATTTGGGTATCACCCAAGACCGTTTTGAGGTCTAAGGTTAAGCATGGTTGACAAATTGAAGGTCTAAAGATACCAAATCACTTTGCAATTAAGTGCTGATTTGATGATCAACTCAATAGCTCAAACCCTAATGTTTTTTTCACTAGAATCCAAGGGTTGGATGAGCCAAACGGTCTCAAGACCGTTTGGAACTCATAAAAACGGTCTCAAGACAGTTTGGAGGCCACCCAAGACCGTTTGGAGGTCTAGGGGTGAGTATGGTTAAGCAATTGATGATCTAATGATACTAAGTTAAAGTGTAATCAATTGCTGATTTGGTGATCAACCCAATGATCCAAACCCTAATTGGTTGACTTGGATTTTGATGATTTGATGGGAAAATGGTCTCAAGACCGTTTGGAGGTCATCCAAACGACCTCAAGACCGTTTGGGGTCAGGTCATGTTCAATTTGGATGATGGTTCAATGGTTTCAAAGTAACTAATCTTGCATTGATTAGTGTTGAAGGATCATCGGTTCCAAACCCTAATTAAATTAATTCAAACCCTAATTGAGGGTCAAATCAGTTTAAGGTTGACCTATTTAACTCAATTGAAGCTTGAGGATAGGTCCAATTGATGATTGGTTCCATGAATTCAATGATTGAAGGAATCAATATTGAGAACCCTAAACCGATTGGTGTAGTTGAGGCCATCTTTGGTCCATGCAGTTTTGAGGAGGTTTGGACCAAACGGTCTCAAGACCGTTTGGATTCATGCGGTTTCAAAACCGTTTGGAGGTTGAAAGTGCAAAACCGTTTGGGATTTTTTAAGGTCAAGAATGCTTAATGCTTTAAAGACTTAGATGGTTCAATGGTTGTTTAACCTAAACCCTAAAGACACCTAAATTCATTAAGGAGTTAAGTAATTAGTGAACTAATGTATGTTAGGGTCAATGGTGAAGATTACAAAAGTACCCTTAGTGGGTTAGTGTGACTAGTACCCTCGATCAGGCAAACCCTAATGACCTTAATGGTGATGACTTGACTTATGTCAGTCAAAGTTGAATTGACTTAACCTAATCAAGAGTGATGTAAACATCATCTATTAGTAAGAGGAGAGAGAAGACTCCTAATATCAATGACAATCAAATAAGATACCTTTAAAATGTATCAATACACACCATTAGGGTATGATCCTTCATAAGGAGATCATGGAAACCCTAATTATGGAGATTATGAATCTTAACTTAATTCGAAGGTGTTAATGGAAGTAATCTTCATAAATAATGATGGTAAGACCTCAACTCACTGTGATGTGAATAGTAAACCCTAATTCTAGGGGAATAACATGATGTGAAATAGTAGTCCCTAATGGCGAGATATTAATCATAAACCTAATCTAGGGGAGATGTGATATGAATAGAAACCCTAATTGGAGGTGATGTTATGGGAAACCCTTATTAAGATGAATAGCAAGCTTAACTTATGGCTTATTAATCATGAAAACCTTGAAATGGTTTACTAGTTAGTACAATAAGGTGAGGTGTAGCTAAATTAATTAAATAAGATGATTATGTCATAAACATATATAATAGGGTTAGTGAACCCTGTGAATGATAAATTTGGTAATTTCAATAAATAAAGATTTAAGAGGTAAGATGCATAGATCCAAACATCCCTATGAATGAGTAATAGATTTTACACCTTACAATAATAATGGGCATCAAACTCTTAGAAATGATGTATACTAAAGCATGATGTAGATAACATCCTAAATATGAAGATACCTAGAATAGTTGCTGATGATTTATCCTATATCAACAATGTTTAAACCTATATCATTACATATAATTGGATAAATATGATATATGATATATGCATCATACGAGGAATGGGCTAATACTTAGAAGTGATGATCATTAATGATACATGATGAGTACAATAACCGAAATCAAACACTTATAACACCTTTGAATGCTCCCAATGGTAGTGGAGTATCATATTAGGGTTGAACTGATAATGTGAATAGGAAACCCTAATTAATGAAAGGTAGGGTACTTTAACCCTAAGTTTGGGTTATGCTTTTAAGTATGAAACCCTTTGAATGAATTATAATATGAGGAATCCTTATACCTTATAAGTCAAAGGGGTTTAATAACCCTAATTGAGTTGAATAAACCCTAACCCTAGAAATCAACCATGGTGATGTAACATGGTTATGGTGTGATGTTGATAGCACGACCATGCTATGGAGCACGGCTGTGGTAGCTTCCCTTTGCACAACCGTGCAAGGTAGCACGGTTGTGTTGTTCTATGAATAAATTGAAAAGAATTGGTATTGTACTGATATTGTTATATATGCATGTCTTCAATTATATTAGTCATGCAGGTTGTTAGCAAGAGGTAATCATAGCCAGGTAAGAGTTATGATGTTTTATTCACTGAAATCATGTTATAAGCTTTATGAATAAAGATATCCTATGTTGCCTGGTTTAAGAGGTAACATATGAGAATGATGGGCTGTAAGAGCCTTGAGTAATATTTACATTGTTACAATTAAGGTCATGCTATTAGATGAATTATGATTATTTAAGGGTTTGAACACCCCTGTACTTGAACCATAATGATGAGATGGTTAAGAAATGATAATTGATGTGAAATAAACTTGATACATTTAGTATTCTTCTATAGAAGATGTTTTAATTTTTTATGTTTGAAAACATGCTTGATTCTTAAAGAATGCTAAAATGTACTTAAAATATCAAGTATGATCATATCATGTAGGGTCCTGACCATAGATCCATCATTGTCAGAGACCAAATGATGGTGAAACAGGTTTTCCTAAGGGAACTCCTGGAACATATACTTTTGAGTATATGGGGGATTATGGACGCGAATATCCTTACATCCTAATGTAGGAATTGATGTAGGATGTATCTTTAACCCATAAATCCTTCATTACATGTCTATGCCGGGATGATGTATCATTAATCTTCTTAGGGAATCATTAATGCCGCATCGATGAGAGATAAATAAGAGATCCCTCGATGACGAAGAGAGTACAGAACGCCACTGTGGCTCTAATAGCGAAGTTGCCAGAATACACTGGATAGCTATCATAGAAGAGACACAAGATGTCCTACATGTAAATCCTCACACTGACTGAGGAAGATGAGGTCATAAGAATTCAGCTCTTTTGATGACCTATGTATGGTACCGACGCGATTTCGTAATGGTCGGTTGGAGTATGAGCGGTATACCTCATCTCCACAGGGCATAATAATGTTTGGAAAACATAATCATCCGTGTAATATAACTGCTTAGGTTGAACTACGAGAAACAATGATTGATGTTACATTGTTTATAATGTTCTAGTTAAATAACTAGTATACATGTTCTCCATATTCTCTAATGAGATATGCTTTGATATCCAATTAAGTTATAATTGAAATGTTGCTTTACTTGACATTAAACCTGCTGTTAAATGTTAATAATTATACTGCTTATTGTTATCCCTTATTGCAATAACAAAGCTTCTGGCGGAGAGTTATAACTCTCGTTGGGACAATTATTCAATTGTCTCACCCCCGTGGGATTCGACTTTTTAGGTAGACGCTGAGGACGAAGGAATCCATCTAGAGATGATCAGCAGTAGCAACACCAGGGGCAACAGTGAATCTCAGGTGGAGATATTGACTGTCAAGTCTTGTAGATAGTAGATCCTATGTGTCGTCTCTGTACTCTCAGGTCCTAGGAGTCAGTAGATCTGAGGTTTTTGGCTTAATGCCTCGAGATTTTTGTATCTTGCCTATACAGGTAACAGGGCAATGGATGTATGTAATCACTCGAGATGTGAATTCACAGAGATGTAATGTCAAACCATGTTGTAAACAGTTCATCTTGTTTTCTTATAAAAGAGTTTTATGGTTTAAAGATCTCTTTCCAAAAAGTTTTAAATTTTTAGTGATTTTGATAATTCCACTGTTAGTTAATCACTTCTGCTGAGTTTACATCGTGATTTATCGATTCGGTCGCCACAATATTAGAGGCATGAATGTTTATATTTTTTATATGTTTTATTTTTCTAAATGTGAAATTTACAATGTGAACTTTACAATGTGAATGCGGACTTTACAATGCGAATTACTTTACAATGTAAATGTGAACTTTACAATGTGAATGTGAATTACTTTACAATGTGAATGTGAACTTTACAATGTGAAAGTGTACTTTACAATGTGAACTTTACAATTAGTGTTACTTTACAATGTGAAATTTATAATTTGAATGTAAACTTTTAGATGGCTGAACATTCCCATGATGACCGTGCTGATGATCACCGTGAGGCTGAGGACGTGCTTGCACCGCCTGACAATGTAAGTTTTAAGAATATATCCCTGAGGTTTCTATCTATATATTCATTTATAATTATATTATGTAAGTGTGTTTTTTATCTAATTTTAGGTTGGTGATGTACCCCCTGAAGAAATTACAACACTTGATGAGCAGCAAAAGAAAATTGAGAAAGTGAGGGGCATCACAATGATGGACAAGTTATTATAGCAGAGGGGCAATGGATCCAAATTGGTTGTGGATTTCGATCATGTAGGAAATCCATATGGAGTGAACCGCAACTCATTTGTTTCATATCTTGGGGTTCTTACTTGCAGCCATTACAGTCCTATACTAGAATCCTGGCATAAAGTTCCTAAGGGGAAGAAAGACCACATATGGAAGGAACTATGCGTGAGTTATTATTATTTGTAATTCTATTTGTGTAGATTACTAATTTTTAGGATACTAGTTAATAAAAATTCTATTTAATTTGTAGAGCATATTTGATCTGGATGAAAAGCTGCATCGTAAATGTGTGATGCAACACTGTGGGAGGGTCCTAAGGAACTATAGGACCAATCTCACCTGAGATTACATACACGATGCTCATAAGAGGTTCTTGATTGATTTCCAATTCTAGAAATTGATCACTATTTCACTAACTCTACACTAATAATTTTTGTTTGTATTCTCTTTAAAAAATAAATTTAGGCAGAAGGAAGCCCCAAAGCAATGGAACTACCTAGACCCCAAAGACTGGGAGGTGTTTGTTACCCAAAGAACAACAGATGAATTCAAGGTATTAAGAGCCACTCCCAATTTAATTAATATATGTTTTTATGTATTCACCTATTCAAGATTAACCTTTAGGTATTAAGCGATGCTCAACGAGCAAGGCATGCACTGAATGTGCATGACCACACAATGGGTCCAAGAGGATATGCATGCATTCACCAAAGACTATTGCAGGCTGAGTCTGCTCAGCCTACTGCTACTCAGGAGACTACAGAGTCCTCTACTACTGCTCTTGCACCTCTGCCTCGCCATGCTATGTAGATAGCTGGGAGGCAAAACAAGAAGGGAGACATACTGAAGCCCGCAACTTCTGAGGCGACTGCAAAAATGGTAAAAATCAACTCTTAGAGCAATCGATCGATATTGATTATTGTTATGTTTGGTTACTTACTAATTTTTGTTGATGGTGATTAGTGGGAGCTGCACGAGCAGAGGAAGGAAGGCAAGTTCATCTATCAGGGCACAAGGGAATAACGGACAGTTGCTCTGAGTAACCCAGAGCATCCTGGACGTCTTAGGGGTGTAGGCGCTGGTGTGGGCATCAAAGCATTCTTTGGGCCATCCCAGCACAAACCTGTCCCAAAAGTGGGACTTTCACAAGTTGAGGTAACCTATTCTCTTATTTTAGAATGTTATTGCGAAAGGGAATTCAATAATCAGAAGCTAGTGTTTCTTTTATCCATGTATAGGTAGATTCGTTAATTAATAGGAAAGTCGAGGAAGTACTTGATCAGAGACTCCATGAATCAATTAGCAAGTGGCAGACATCTCAGACTGCCACTCAGACAGTACCTATGGTGGGCCACTCTTCTCCTACTGCTCGTACTGTAGAGGTTGGGAGTAATCCTATAGACCCACCACCTAGCACACCCTCTATAAGTATTTTTATGACATAATAGCTAGTATGTTCAAGATGATATGTTTGTATATATATGCATATAACATTCTTTACGTAAATTTGTAGGGGTTGAAGACATGTCGACTAAAAAGTCAAGAATATATCGTTGCAGAGGCGTCGGCTTACCCATCCCTTAAAGGGTGCATGTTTCATGGGTATCCAGTACCAGATGGTGTGGTACGTGTGAGCCGAATACATGTACTCCCCGACTGGACAGATCTTGCACTGCATCATGCACACCCAGATGCTGAAACACTTGGTGAGGTTGTAACATACTGAAAACTCTTTGTACCTCTTTGTACTCTTTTCTATAAGCTTTAATCTCCATTTTCGTTCTTTTTGTCCTTGGTCTTGATTTAAGAGAAATTTAGATAGTTATTGGTTAAATATTTCCCATATAATCTTATTTCAAGGTCTCATGTACAAATGACTCAGTTAGATTTTGACAAGGGGTTTAATATACAATTTTACCTTAAGAAATAAGAAGGGGATAAAATAATTCGTCCTAGAATCTTCTAGTGTTTCCTAGAATATAAGAAATAAGAAGGAAACCCGAATTTTGTAAAGAAAGAAGATAAATATAATAAGTAAAGGAAATATGAGAAAATATGAGTAAAGAAGGTAATTACAAAGATTTTGTAACAAACAAGATAGTTTGAAACCATCATGATAATTTGATACTCTAATTCGTTTACTTGAGGAAAGAGTAACTTAAGGGTCAAGTATTATTTAAAATAAAAATATTAATAACATTATCAAAGGAAGATGGGAAATAAGACAATAAAAAGAAATAAAATACTTAATGCTCTCAAATTAGGGAAATAACTTCAAATTCATATTCTAGACATAAAAATAAGACTCTGTGCAAATTTGCAATTAATTTGGATGACATATGAATAAATAGGAAAATAGGAGATAGAAAGAGTGTAGAAAGTTCTAATTAATTTAATAAATAAAAAGATAATGTCATATTGAGAAGATAATTGCAAAATCGTGTTTCAAATCATTAAGAAAACTTAAGGGTGAAGTTACATTAATTTTAGATAATATTAACACCTCTTTTGGAGGAGGAGAGAGAAAATGACATATTAATTTATTCACATAATAAACTTTCTCAAAATGAAAAACTAACTCCATATTCGGATTCTATGCGTCGAAATAAGTCAGAGTGCCAATTTTCATAATTTTTGGGCAACGTTTGAGCCCCCAAAATAAGAAAGAGAAAAAGGATTAAAAATCTAATAGATTTTAAAATCGGTTTTGCTCAGGGTTATTTCCCTGATCTAACGTGAGATCAAACGGTCCAGGTTGATTAGTGGACCCGTGTCCACTGATCCGACGATCCACGATCGTCTTCAACCTCGAGTTAGATTAGGAAACAGGTTGTTTTTCTCGTTTTCTTAAATTTGTGATAACTCGAGATTTACTCGACTATTTTCTCTGATTTTTGTTGCAATGGGTTCCTTGCAAGATTTCGCATAGGATTATCCCAAGTTTTTCGAGTTTTGTTGGGTATTTGTGAAACCCCCAAAGTGGCCGCCGACCTTCCCTTTGGTTTTCTATCAAACCCTAACCCTGGCCAACCTTGCCTATATATAACCTAACCCCTGGCTCCGCCATCACCTTAGCTACTCCCCCATACCCTTAATTTCTGAATTGGTCGAAGTTTGCACCTCCAACGAGCCGCCGGTTGCTCCTGTCTTGCGGCGCCTAGTGCTCTTTGCTCGCTTCGTCTCCGTCTAAATTGAAGGTACTATCAACTTCGTCTCTTCTTTCTCGTTCTTTCGACTATCTAAACGCAAGATTTGGTCGAGAAACGTGGATTTGCCCAAAATTGGGGCCAAGCTCCCGCTCGCGCCGCTCGGGCGAGAGGAAGGAGATGATGCGTGGCTTTTTACCGTTTTGCCCTTCGCCGCCTTCTTCTTTGAATTTTTCGCGTGAGGTTTTCTCGTCTTTTCGCGGTCCGTCGGTCTCCACCGCTCGGCCGATCGCGAGCGATCGCGTGGCGCGGGTCGCCGCTGTCAGACGCCCGTCACCGCCCGGCCGTCCAGCTTTGCCTACGTGGCAAGCTGTGATTGGTCGAGGCCAAATAATTTTTATTAATTAATCTATTGGTCAAAATTTAAAAATAAATAGTGTTTTGAAATCAGGAAAACGAGATCTATCCAATAAAAATATTTTTGAAATTTGATTTTGAGTTTTGCGAAAAAGTGTTTTTAAAATCAAATTAATTAACTTAAAAATCTCTAAAAATTTACCGTAATATTTGTATTTCCAAAATATACAATATTATATGTTATTTTGATCAGGAAAACCTAACTAAGTCAATTATGAGGTTTTTGAGGTCTGAATCGAAGGTTTGTATAAAAGTTAGTAAATTAGGGTTTTAAATCTTAGAAGTAAATATATGCAATTCTAATAAATGAATTAAATGATATATTAGGAAGTTTGGATCTTTAGTTCGTGAGACGATCTGATAAGGGAAGCTAGGACATCTGTGGCAAAGGTATGTGTATGAGTTTAGTAGGGATTTTACTTGTTATGAGTCATGTTGTACATCTACCTATCAGTTGGGAATACTTAATCCAATACCTAGATTTTTCTTATGAGGTTTAATTGATCCAAACCATTGAATATCTTTGAAACCTAAATTGTCCTAATTGCCTCAATTTCAGTTATAGTACTCTCTTGTTTGGGTATTTATGCCCCATTGCCATGTTGAATAAATTTTGTTTATTCTTGCCATAAATCTCTTAGCATGAAATTAAATGTTCTATTTAAATTTTAAGTAGTGGTACTTATGTACAACCACCCATAGAGGGCATGTATAAAATCGCCCTAGGGGAATGTTTATTATTCTCCCCATTAAAAATTTGTAGGTGACTTGGAAATGTTTATAATTCTTCCCTCACCTAAGGTTAGAGGTTCGGTAGGTGCCTCAACCCTACTTAGTTAGATAGACATATTAATAAGCATGCTAAAATCCTTTATTATCTTTGTTAATGGCAAGTTCATTAATGAAAACCTCATACTCTTTGATATCCTTTTACACCAAATACTTGACTAGTTTCCTTGTTACATCTTTTCTTTGCCTTGGATAGATTAGTAGAGTAACACATACTTTTCTTTGTTTTTCCCTCTTGCTGGGTGCCATCCCAACCACCCAGGTGTTGGAGCTTTTCAAGGAGAAGGAAGGATTTAAAGAAAGATTCCTTGCTGTGTTCGTTTGCTTGTGAAGAAGGATGGCTAGGTTGCTATAGCTTGATCCTCTATGCTATCTTATCTTTTCTTTTAGAAATCAATGATGTAATAAACAATAAAGCCAATAGAAGGCTTGTTATTTCTTTTCTTTCCGCTGCTATTGACATTTTATTATGTATCTGGAATCATGCTTATTTAATTGGATTATTATGCAATCATCCTCAAAAGTCTCTATTTGTGTTTAAAACTTGTGGATGTTGTATTTCCTTTAAATTTTAGTAAGGGGGTGATCTCGCCTCTTTACAGCATGGTATCAGAGCCTTTGGGCGACTATTAGGGCATGCAGTTGAGGCAATGGTGTCTAGAAAGGATCAGGGCATGGGGGCTGGCAAGATTTTCCTCCGACCCACTAGCTTGGCATACGGGGACTCCCGTGCCCATATGATCCGGCCTGGCCTGCGCTGATACGAACTGCCCGAAATAGTATGCCTTTAGGCAATAGCATTCTAGTTATCCTTTTCTCATCTCTATTTCTTTTCCCTCTCATCTATGATCCTTTACTCCTGAAAATTTAATAAGTTACCCCTAATTTCAGGAGAGGTGACCTGTTTGACAACTCGAACCAGGAGTCCAACACCGACAACCCTGACACTCCGGCGACACCTGCTGTGAACCAATCGAACTCTGGTGTTCCTGCTTTCACGCCTGAGCAAGAACTGGCGATGCTGCGACAACTGTTGTCCTCCACCATGATGGGACAACTCAACACCATAGCTGCTGTTGCTTCCAAGCCGAGGGAGTTCACCCTCACCGACTTCATCAAGATGCAGCCACCCTACTTCAAGGGTGAAAGTGAGCCCAACATGGTGGACAAAGAAGATGACTGGGTGCTGGCCCTGGATCGGACCTTCGAGGGTATGGCTTGCCCTCCTCACCAGAAGGTTCGGTTTGCAACGTATGTGCTGGATGGACCAGCACGAGTCTGGTGGAATGGAGTTGCTCGAACCCGAGACACTTCCTCCATGGAGTGGGCTCAGTTCTTGAAGCTGTTCAGAGAGAAGTACATCTGCCCCGCGTTCCTGAGGAAGAAGGAGGCTGAGTTCTACAGTCTCAAGCAAGGAAGCATGAGTGTGGCCGACTACGTTCAGAAGTTTCTGCTGCTGGAGCGTTACGCCACTGATCTTGGAGCTGATAGGAGAGCAACCTTGTTCTTGGAAGGTCTGAACTATCATGTTGGACGAAGCCTTGTTCCACAGTTGCCCCTCTCGTTTCAGCAGATGGTAGATAAAGCTCTCGCCATCGAGTCATATCCAGGATTCCAGTCCTCTAGTAGCTTCAACAACAAAAGGAAGAACCCGAACCAGCATGAGAACCGTGGTCGAGATCGCTGCAACAGATGCAATCGCCACCATCCTCCTGGAAGATGTCCCGCCAACAACGCACCTGCTCGAGTTGGCAATCGTCCTCCCCCAACCTGCCATGAGTGCGGCCAAGTTGGGCACATCCGACCTAACTGTCCTCGTTTCTAGCAAGGGCAGATTCCGGCTCAGCCACCACAACAGCCGAGACGGAATCCTCCACCGCGAAACAACAACAACCAGAATCCGAGACGCCCGCCAGCTGAGAGGCGGAATGGGAGAGTGTTTGCTCTCAATGCTGAAGAAGATGGTGATGGTAATGAAGTAATTGAAGGTACACTACACCTCAATTTGCATCCTTTAAAAGCTCTTTTTGACTCTGGTTCCTCCAATACCTTTATATCCAGCCAGTTTGCCTCTATGCTTGAAATTGAATCTGAGTTCATGGATCATGTGTTAGATGTAAAAACTCCTAGTGGAAAAATCTGCTCCTCGTATCTCCAAACTCCTACCCTGAACCTCTGTATATCCGGGATAATGTTTCCCACCGTTTTTGTCTTGCTTGATATGACTGTCTTTGACATCATCCTTGGTATGGATTGGTTGAAGAAGTTTAAAGCTGTTCTGTTCTGTGAGGAATCCAAGGTTAGCCTTTTCCACCCTGATGAAGGAAGAGTGTGTGTCAAGGGCAAGAAGCGAGGAGAATGACAGTTTGTCATCTCTGCCATCAAAGCTGAGAAGCTCATCTCTCATGGGTGTAGAGCCTTCCTAGCTTCCATAGTTCTCGAAGCTACACCTCCTGCCCTGGACCATGTTGATGTGGTGAAGGACTTCCCAGATGTCTTTCCTGAGGAGTTGCCTGGGTTGCCACCAAATCGCGAAGTGGAATTCTCCATCGAGCTCGTACCTGGAACTTCACCAATATCGAAACCACCTTTCCGTTTGGCACCTGCTGAACTGGCGGAGTTGAAGAAGCAGCTTGAAGAGCTTCTTGACATGGGTTTCATTCGCCCCAGTGTTTCTCCTTGGGGAGCCCCTGTCCTGTTCGTGAAGAAGAAAGATGGTTCGATGCGGATGTGTATGGACTACCGCATGCTCAACCAGGTGACAGTAAAGAATCGTTATCCATTGCCACGCATCGATGACTTATTCGATCAGCTGAAGTCAGCCACAGTGTTCTCCAAGATGGATCTGCGGAGTGGCTACTACCAGATGCGGGTGAAGGATGAAGATGTTTCTAAGACAGCGTTCAGAACTCGTTATGGGCATTATGAATTCTTGGTCATGCCTTTTGGTTTGACAAATGCCCCTGCTGCGTTTATGGACCTGATGAACCGAGTATTCCGCCCATACCTAGACAAGTTTGTGGTGGTGTTTATTGATGACGTTTTGGTTTATTCTGAGACGTTGGAACAACATCGCGAACACTTGCAGATTGTACTCAACACATTGCGAGAAAATCAATTATATGCAAAATTCTCGAAATGTGAGTTCTGGATAAAAGAAGTGATGTTTCTTGGTCATGTGATTTCTGCCGGCCACATATCTGTTGATCCTGCAAAGGTGGAAGCTGTGACCAAATGGAGTGCTCCGAGAAACCCGTCTGAAATCCGTAGTTTCCTTGGTCTAGCTGGTTACTATCGGAAGTTTATCAAAGGGTTTTCTGAGTTGGCTTTACCATTGACTAAGCTGACTCGGAAGGAAGTCAAGTTCTCATGGACCCCTGAATGTGAGGATAGTTTTCAGAAGTTGAAGATGAGTCTGACTTCTGCTCCAGTGCTTGCTTTGCCTGTTGAGGGTATACCTTATGTCATCTACACTGATGCATCCCGACAAGGTTTGGGGTGTGTTCTTATGCAAGACGGAAAGGTGATCGCCTATGCTTCTCGACAGTTGAAACCTAATGAAGCTAATTGGCCTACGTATGATTTGGAGTTGGCTGCCATAGTTCATGCTTTGAAGATCTGGCGACACTACCTCTATGGAGAAAAGTTTGAAGTCTTTTCTGATCACAAGAGTTTGAGGTATTTGTTGACTCAGAAGGATCTAAACTTGCGACAACGTAGGTGGATGGAATATCTTAAAGATTACAATTTCACCATCACCTATCATCCTGGAAAAGCAAATGTTGTAGCCGATGCTTTAAGTCGCAAGAAGGATGTTGTTTGTGCTGCTCTGAGATGTTCTGTGTGGGAAAACCTTGAACATGTTGCCAGTTGGAGGCCTCAACCTGTTGCTTCAGTATATGAAGATAAGTTGTGTGTTCATATGGCCAGTTTGACTGTTACACCAACCTGGATCTCAGAAGTTGTGTCTGCACAGTTGGAGAGTTCCGAGCTTAAAGAGTTGAAAGCTTTAGCTGAGAAACCGCAATCTGACTTCTCTGTCGGAGTGGATGGTGCTATCCGCTTTAGACAAAGGTTGTGGATACCTGATGTTGGTGATCTGAGACAGAAGGTTCTGAGTGAAGCTCATGGTTCCAAGTACACTATTCACCCTGGCACAACCAAAATGTACAAGGACCTACAGCGAAGTTTCTGGTGGAAGAATATGAAGAATGATATAGCTCTGTTTGTGGCGAGGTGCTTGACATGTCAGCAAGTCAAGATTGAACATCAACGACCTGGTGGTCTTCTTCATCCTCTTGAAATTCCAGAATGGAAATGGGAGAAGATCACAATGGACTTTGTTACTGGTTTCCCCAAGTCCAAAAGAGGTTATGATGCTGTTTGGGTGGTGATTGATCGGCTTACTAAATCTGCACATTTCTTGCCTTTCAAAACCACACATAAAGTTGCTGAGATGGCTCAGCTGTATGTGGAGTGGATAGTTCGTCTGCATGGTGTCCCTGCTATGATAGTTTCTGATCGAGACCCGAAATTTACTTCTCGTTTGTGGGGTCAGATTCAGGAAGAGATGGGTACTGATCTGCGTTTTAGCACTGCTTACCATCCGCAAACTGATGGTCAGTCCGAGAGAACAGTTCAGATTCTGGAGGACTTGCTTCGTGCCTGTGTGATGGATTGGGGTGGTGCTTGGGATCGGTATCTACCATTAGCAGAGTTTGCTTACAACAATAGCTACCAAGCCAGCATTGGTATGCCACCTTTTGAAGCTCTCTATGGTAGACCTTGTCGTTCACCTTTGCACTGGGATGAGGTTGGTGAGCATTCCCTGGTGAAGACTGATGACATGCAGATGATGCTTGAGAAGATACAGTTGATAAAGAAACGGATGAAAGCTGCTCAAGACCGACAAAAGATGTATGCTGATAAAAGAAGGTCTGATGTAAGCTTCTTAGTGGGTGACTATGCTTTTCTGAAGATCAAGCCTATACGTTCTATTGCAAGGTCTAAAGTAAAAGGCAAGTTGAGTCCTCGTTATGTTGGACCATTTGAGATCTTAGATAAAGTGGGAGATTGTGCATATCGCCTAGCCTTGCCTCCTGCTTATGACAAGATTCACAATGTGTTCCATGTTTCTGTGCTGAGGAAGTATGTTAAGGATCCGTCTCATGTGCTCTCCATTGAACCTGTGGAGATTAATGAGAACCTGACATATGAAGAGCTACCTGTGAAGATCCTTGACTCCCGAGTGAAGCAGTTGAAGAATAAGGAGATAGAGTTAGTAAAAGTTTTGTGGAGATATCATGGTTTAGAAGAAACCACCTGGGAGTTGAGAGATGAGATGTTACGTACTCACCCTTCCCTTTTTGTATGAGATTTCGGGGACGAAATCCTTTTTTTAAGGGGTGGAGTGTTGTAACATACTGAAAACTCTTTGTACCTCTTTGTACTCTTTTCTATAAGCTTTAATCTCCATTTTCGTTCTTTTTGTCCTTGGTCTTGATTTAAGAGAAATTTAGATAGTTATTGGTTAAATATTTCCCATATAATCTTATTTCAAGGTCTCATGTACAAATGACTCAGTTAGATTTTGACAAGGGGTTTAATATACAATTTTACCTTAAGAAATAAGAAGGGGATAAAATAATTCGTCCTAGAATCTTCTAGTGTTTCCTAGAATATAAGAAATAAGAAGGAAACCCGAATTTTGTAAAGAAAGAAGATAAATATAATAAGTAAAGGAAATATGAGAAAATATGAGTAAAGAAGGTAATTACAAAGATTTTGTAACAAATAAGATAGTTTGAAACCATCATGATAATTTGATAGTCTAATTCGTTTACTTGAGGAAAGAGTAACTTAAGGGTCAAGTATTATTTAAAATAAAAATATTAATAACATTATCAAAGGAAGATGGGAAATAAGACAATAAAAAGAAATAAAATACTTAATGCTCTCAAATTAGGGAAATAACTTCAAATTCGTATTCTAGACATAAAAATAAGACTCTGTGCAAATTTGCAATTAATTTGGATGACATATGAATAAATAGGAAAATAGGAGATAGAAAGAGTGTAGAAAGTTCTAATTAATTTAATAAATAAAAAGATAATGTCATATTGAGAAGATAATTGCAAAATCGTGTTTCAAATCATTAAGAAAACTTAAGGGTGAAGTTACATTAATTTTAGATAATATTAACACCTCTTTTGGAGGAGGAGAGAGAAAATGACATATTAATTTATTCACATAATAAACTTTCTCAAAATGAAAAACTAACTCCATATTCGGATTCTATGCGTCGAAATAAGTCAGAGTGCCAATTTTCATAATTTTTGGGCAACGTTTGAGCCCCCAAAATAAGAAAGAGAAAAA
Source organism: Alisma plantago-aquatica (assembly GCA_963693085.1). Classification (NCBI taxonomy): domain Eukaryota; kingdom Viridiplantae; phylum Streptophyta; class Magnoliopsida; order Alismatales; family Alismataceae; genus Alisma; species Alisma plantago-aquatica. The sequence goes on along the minus strand of OY856410.1, from coordinate 1,511,810,549 downwards.
GGATTAAAAATCTAATAGATTTTAAAATCGGTTTTGCTCAGGGTTATTTCCCTGATCTAACGTGAGATCAAACGGTCCAAGTTGATTAGTGGACCCGTGTCCACTGATCCGACGATCCACGATCGTCTTCAACCTCGAGTTAGATTAGGAAACAGGTTGTTTTTCTCGTTTTCTTAAATTTGTGATAACTCGAGATTTACTCGACTATTTTCTCTGATTTTTGTTGCAATGGGTTCCTTGCAAGATTTCGCATAGGATTATCCCAAGTTTTTCGAGTTTTGTTGGGTATTTGTGAAACCCCCAAAGTGGCCGCCGACCTTCCCTTTGGTTTTCTATCAAACCCTAACCCTGGCCAACCTTGCCTATATATAACCTAACCCCTGGCTCCGCCATCACCTTAGCTACTCCCCCATACCCTTAATTTCTGAATTGGTCGAAGTTTGCACCTCCAACGAGCCGCCGGTTGCTCCTGTCTTGCGGCGCCTAGTGCTCTTTGCTCGCTTCGTCTCCGTCTAAATTGAAGGTACTATCAACTTCGTCTCTTCTTTCTCGTTCTTTCGACTATCTAAACGCAAGATTTGGTCGAGAAACGTGGATTTGCCCAAAATTGGGGCCAAGCTCCCGCTCGCGCCGCTCGGGCGAGAGGAAGGAGATGACGCGTGGCTTTTTACCGTTTTGCCCTTCGCCGCCTTCTTCTTTGAATTTTTCGCGCGAGGTTTTCTCGTCTTTTCGCGGTCCGTCGGTCTCCAACGCTCGGCCGATCGCGAGCGATCGCGTGGCGCGGGTCGCCGCTGTCAGACGCCCGTCACCGCCCGGCCGTCCAGCTTTGCCTACGTGGCAAGCTGTGATTGGTCGAGGCCAAATAATTTTTATTAATTAATCTATTGGTCAAAATTTAAAAATAAATAGTGTTTTGAAATCAGGAAAACGAGATCTATCCAATAAAAATATTTTTGAAATTTGATTTTGAGTTTTGCGAAAAAGTGTTTTTAAAATCAAATTAATTAACTTAAAAATCTCTAAAAATTTACCGTAATATTTATATTTCCAAAATATACAATATTATATGTTATTTTGATCAGGAAAACCTAACTAAGTCAATTATGAGGTTTTTGAGGTCTGAATCGAAGGTTTGTATAAAAGTTAGTAAATTAGGGTTTTAAATCTTAGAAGTAAATATATGCAATTCTAATAAATGAATTAAATGATATATTAGGAAGTTTGGATCTTTAGTTCGTGAGACGATCTGATAAGGGAAGCTAGGACATCTGTGGCAAAGGTATGTGTATGAGTTTAGTAGGGATTTTACTTGTTATGAGTCATGTTGTACATCTACCTATCAGTTGGGAATACTTAATCCAATACCTAGATTTTTCTTATGAGGTTTAATTGATCCAAACCATTGAATATCTTTGAAACCTAAATTGTCCTAATTGCCTCAATTTCAGTTATAGTACTCTCTTGTTTGGGTATTTATGCCCCATTGCCATGTTGAATAAATTTTGTTTATTCTTGCCATAAATCTCTTAGCATGAAATTAAATGTTCTATTTAAATTTTAAGTAGTGGTACTTATGTACAACCACCCATAGAGGGCATGTATAAAATCGCCCTAGGGGAATGTTTATTATTCTCCCCATTAAAAATTTGTAGGTGACTTGGAAATGTTTTGTAATTCTTCCCTCACCTAAGGTTAGAGGTTCGGTAGGTGCCTCAACCCTACTTAGTTAGATAGACATATTAATAAGCATGCTAAAATCCTTTATTATCTTTGTTAATGGCAAGTTCATTAATGAAAACCTCATACTCTTTGATATCCTTTTACACCAAATACTTGACTAGTTTCCTTGTTACATCTTTTCTTTGCCTTGGATAGATTAGTAGAGTAACACATACTTTTCTTTGTTTTTCCCTCTTGCTGGGTGCCATCCCAACCACCCAGGTGTTGGAGCTTTTCAAGGAGAAGGAAGGATTTAAAGAAAGATTCCTTGCTGTGTTCGTTTGCTTGTGAAGAAGGATGGCTAGGTTGCTATAGCTTGATCCTCTATGCTATCTTATCTTTTCTTTTAGAAATCAATGATGTAATAAACAATAAAGCCAATAGAAGGCTTGTTATTTCTTTTCTTTCCGCTGCTATTGACATTTTATTATGTATCTGGAATCATGCTTATTTAATTGGATTATTATGCAATCATCCTCAAAAGTCTCTATTTGTGTTTAAAACTTGTGGATGTTGTATTTCCTTTAAATTTTAGTAAGGGGGTGATCTCGCCTCTTTACATAGGTAGTAGGTAGAGTGATAATGTGGCCTGAAGCGGATGTCCTCTATACTGATATTGTATGATAAATTTCCATTACTTTAATTTGTTAGTCTGTATATATGAGTCAATTGATATGAAATTATACATACAGGTCAAAAAGACGAGACCCGCTACATCTCAGCCTCCACCTCCTCGACTACCAAGTTGGCTTCCAAGAGACCTACACGCCTCGATAGGTCCTAATTGTAGGGGTGTGGCAGTATGGATCGACGGGCATGATACAAATTGCCCTATAATTGTTACTATTCCGGAGGATGCTGCAGGTAAATCATATGATAACAATCTATTTATACATGTTTAGCATACATATTAATGCATACGTAATACAAGTTCTGCATATGTACATATTAATGCATATGTATTAATGCAGGTCAATCATATGAAAATAAGATATTTATACAAGATATTTTGGAGTTGTTTAGTTATGAATGGTTGAACACATCTATGATAGAGTTGTGTATATGGTGAGATCTTGTTTATACATCCATATACCCTGTTTTATATATGGTGATCTAGTTTCTTATATATTAATGCATACATAATACATATTTTGCAGCCACTTACACAAGATATGTACAACTTTTTGGTTTTCCCATGTGGGATTTTTAGTTCCATCTTTGATTAGTCTTGTAGATTCAGACCCATATTCAATTACTTCATACTGCTGTGATGCTTTCCAATATTTTGGTATAAATAATAAGACGGTGATAATAGCTCCATTCAATGTCGAGTAAGTTTACTTTGCTTATAATTTGGACTTAAACAAATTACATTTTTATTGTGGATTTTGAGTTATTAATTTTTTTACTTTCTTACCTATAGTGGTAAGCATTGGGAGTTACTAGTTATTGTCCCCAAGATGTTCACTGTCTATTATCTAGATCCTATGGGGAATGAGTTGGATACATTATATGGACATGCAATTAAAAGGCCATTATTCTCATGAGAAATATTTCATCTTTTTATATCTGTTAACATTTGTTACTACATTACTATTTAATTATGCAATTTAATGGGTTACATTAACATATGTAGGGCTTTACAAGAGTATAAAAAAGATGGAGGAAAGGTCCCCAGGAAAAAGAATTTGTCACTAATTTGGGAGAATGTGAAAGTAATTTCCTGACTCCAATGTATATATTATTTATGTGAACTGTGCTTATTTTTATTTTTTAATATTTTGTATGTTTCAATTTATAGTGTTCTACACAAGACAACGACTGGGCATGTGCCAAATATGTGATGCTATTTATGGACCTAATCATCAAACATGCGGTAATGGAAATTGATAAGATACAACAAGTATTATACATAGTCTCATTAGATAATATGAAATATATCAATCTTATTATATATTATTAATTATATATATATGTCATTCTCTTTGTAGGTCTTTAAAACTGCTGACTTCAGCACAGATGGAAAGCATTTCGATGTACATGCTCCCTATACGAGAGATGAATTAGATGTTGTAAGAGAAGAATGGGTAAAAGTCCTACAAACAGTGGGAATTTTTATATATAATTTTATTGACAATGATGACAATGATGAATAAAGAATAACTTTGTTCTCATAATTATTTTTGTGTGAATGTAAATGAATTTTTATGAATTTTCATATGTGTGTGAAGATGATCAATACATAAATGTTTCTACATGTGTCTAAATGTGAAAATAGATGAAATAAATGGAACTGCAGATTTCTACTGGTTTCTACATGTGTGTGATGAAAAAATAATATGAATTAAATGTGCTTATACATGTGTGTGAATCACACATATATAATATTGTTCATCTTGTTAATTTTGTAGGTTTGTGGCCTATTGTTGGCTGATATCAATGGATGTCGTAAACTTGTAGTTCAAAACTGAACTGTAGGTTCTCATCCTACTGACCAGCCATACAACAGGCCTACAAACTGATAAGAAAAATAATCAAAACATAGGCGTCGGTTATTTGAATAAAACCGACACCTAAGATATACAGCGGCGGTTTTTGACTAAAAACCGACGTCTATGTGACCAAGTGCCATGGACGTGAGGGGAAGCACGGTCGTGTTGGCATGCATGGGATATGACATCGGTTATTAGCACAAACCTGACGTTGATTCAAATGATATATCATTGGTTATATTTAAAAACCGACGCCCATAGGCCCTTTTCTAGCACGTTTTTCGATGGCGGGAAGCATTTTGACGTCGGTTATTTGAACGAAACCGACACCTAAGACATACGGCGACAGTTTTTGACATAAAACTAATGTCTATGTGACCAGGTACCACGGCCGTGCTGGGAAGCACGGCTGTGCTGGCAGGAAGGGGATATGATGATATGGCGTCAGTTATATTTAAAAACCGACACCCATAGGCCCTTTGCTAGCACGTTTTTTGGTGGCGGGAAGCATTTTGACGTCAGTTCTTTAAATAACTAACGTCTATAACTATTCTATAGTGTCGGTTTTAGTAAACAACCGACACCTATAGTCCTTTTACTGGCACATTTTCGGTGGCAGAAAGTGTTTTGCCGTCGGTTGGGAACTGACACCGAAGGGGTCCATCTTTAGCGGCACCCACTTGGGTGTCGCTTGGAAATCGACATTAAAATCCCTTAATTAACCAATGCTAAAGGCTTGTCCTGTAGTAGTGGGGATATGATCAACAAAATTTTGTGGGGTGTAACCAACAAAACCTTGGGGGTTATGAACATGTTTATGAAACCCAATATAATCCTCAACAAGAAGAGAGACTTAGGGCCCTAGAGAAGATAGCAGTAGAAGGAGAAATAAAACTAAAAACCAGCCAAGCCTTCTTAACCGCCCTGCTAGAAGTCCAAACCCAAAATATAGATTGTTCAAATATGTTTCCTCATGAATTGGTGACACCTTATAATATTGAATCTTCCTACCAAGATGGACGCCATGGAAATTACAATCCGTCATCTTCTGGAGATTATTATGAGGAGCAATGCCACCCAAAACAATATGAGGGGTACTATGGCCAAGGAAACTATGGGGAGTGTGATGAGGATGGCCAACATTTTGGGGTGTATAAATCCTATGGTGAAACACAATTTAATCTTGAACTGGAAGAAAGACTTAACGGCCTAGAAAAGATGGCAACAAAAGGACAAGCAAAACTTGAATCCAGTCAAGCCATGTTAGCTACCTTGCTAGAGGATCAATCATAAACCCCCCTATAGATATTGAGCAACCAAAGATGGTTCTTCCTAGCGATGACGATGATGATGATCCTATATTTGTGTCATATATGTCAGATCCTGAAGAAATATCACAACAAATGGAGCCATATTTTGCATGTGGTGAGGACGTGGGTATCCCTATTTTTCCTTTACATACTTTACTACTTGAATATGAAAAGTCGAAGTAGGAGAGTCAATCTAAAAATCCAAATACTCCCTCCACCACTTACAACAATCCAATTGACATCAAAGACCAATACCCTTATTTTGAGTCTATTTTGGATAATAAGCATCCAACCCCCTTTGACAAAATGATTCCACACATTCTGTTGCAACCAATTCCCATTCCATGCACAACTGATTTAGAAGAAGAGACACAACCCTTAGGAGAAGTCTACATACCCCCTTCCACTGACTACAAGGAATATGTCCCCATTTTTATCCCTCATGAACCCTTGGGAATTCCTTGCATAGAGGAACTAGAGTTACATGCTATATCAACCATGAATCCCATCTATCCCAAGGTTGATTGCATGAATTTTGAGCAGAGCAAAAATACTTATCATGCTAATTTAAATTTAGTTGTCCCTTTCATATCACCACCAATTCTCCTATATGCAGGTCAATATGATCGAGGGAAACCAGAGCCAGATCCTTCGCCTAACTTTGCACATCTGGACCTGCATGTATTACCAGCCGGGTACCCACCAACCTCCCCCAATCCACATCCATCTGCAACACTTCCTTCACTATTGATGGATGATCTGTGGATCCTATTGGAGGGAATGCAAGGTGAAAGAAAATATGAGCACCCTGTTGAGCTTCTACAATTACCCTATCATAGGGTACACTATGAAGCTCCTCAGATAAAGGTCCCAACCCTCATACACATCCCCTTCAACTGTACATTTTTTGAGTTATCAGGGGCACCTGGAAATCCTTGCTCTTCTCTTCCCTCCATCTCGGGTTTCAATTTTGCTTAGGACGAGAAAAAACCTGAGTCTGGGGTGGAGGTGGGTGGTATGTTTCTATTCCACCCCCTTATCTTTTTATTCTTGCATTATTTTTACCTTTTTTATTTTTTTTTTGTTTTGCATATAGTTACTTTGTTCATGGCCATTATCTGTCGGCCATATTTTTATTTCTTTTTTTGCAAAATGGTCTTTATCTAGTCGGTCAATATGAATAGATGGTTATCATGGTACCCCTTTTAATTTAGTAAACTTTTTTCAAAGACTATTACAAATTGCCATATCTAAAACCACCATGTCACCTAGGACCCCTAATAACATCACTCCTCAGAATAGTTGGCATGTCAAAGGAATCGATCAGAACCAAGCATAATTTTCCCTATATTTAAACAATGGATTATCTTGTTATAAAATTTTTAGGATGTGATTTATAGGAATACTATAACTAGATCAATGAAACTCTCTGACAAAAATATATGAAAAAAAAATTCAAAGTTATAAGCACAAGAACATCTCTTCCTTCCCTCTATTTTTTTTCTAAAAAAGAGAAGCAAAGAATCACCACTAGACAAAAATCAAGTCCGGGGTGGCATGCTTCCCAAAATGATAACTCCATACCCCACAAAGGGATGTATCATCAAAAGATGCCAAAAGTGCACATGAAAAAATTGTGACAAATGTAGCCACAACTCCATAAATTCATATCCCGCGTCGAATATAGGAGGGATCAATATATTTTCGTCACTTCTTTCTTTATTTTCACACCCCCAAATTCGTCCTATTCTTGTACAATAACTAAAAAAAGAGTAATAAAATTTGAGAGTGTCAAAGCGAAAGTAAGACAATGCCTATTTTTCTACAAATTTTTATTTTAGAAGCTAGATTTGACAATTGTTTTGATAGGGAATATAGAATTTTATGGTATGTGGTTCTAGGAGATTGAGTCACTTGGCCAAAATTTGGAGGTGAGGACTGTAGTGATGTTATTAAGTTGAGGATGGCATATTGAGAGTATAAATTGGACTTTATTTGTGATTTTATTTGCTTGAGGATAAGCAAAGATTCAAGTCTGGGGTATTTTGATAAATGTATATTTATCCCTTTATTTACATCTTTTAGATATCTTTCTAGGATTGTTTTGTTATTTATCTTCTTCATTTTGTTATTAATTGCATTAGTTTGGATTTTTATATTTATTTAGAGTTTTAAATATATTTGCTTATTTTTTTGTAGGAAACTAGCTCATGAGTGAATTCCCCTAGAAGATATTTTTGCACAAATTCCCGCAGTGTCTGACTTCAGTATATACATTTCACCAAAATTGATATAACTCCAACATCCCAAGGAGGAATTTAATGTGCAAGTATGAGTTGGAAAGATAATTTAATTATCTACAGGATAAATATATTTTCGGACCACTTCCAAATTTATGACTGGCGAAAAAATACGCTTGAAATTGCTATTGCGGGAAATTACTGCAGAAAGAATGCAAAGCAATCAATTGTTTCTTCTATTGACTAGATCCAGAATTTTAGCAGCCACCGCCGACCATTTCTTTTGCCCTAAACCTAATGTATAACCCCCCTCCTTCTCCTATAAAAGGAGGGGCACTTCCTCCTCATTTGATCATCTTGGATTTCACTTTTGTACTAGCATTCTCGGAGCATCTCATTTTTGTATTCTTCTTCTAGTTCTGCAATAAAATAAATTTTCTTGAAGCATTGTTCATTCTTAGATTGTTCCTCGACTCTTTTTTTTCGCTTTTAGATCTATATCTCCTTTTCCCCTTTCTTTAGTTTTGGGGCAAGGAATTAAGAACCTGGCCATTTCATTGTCTCTAGCACAAGGATTGATTTCCTATTTTGGGCTAGACTATGGTGAAGGTACTTTCTTCCTCCATCTCCCCCTTCTCCTCAACTATGAGTGAGTAGTTTCATATCGAGGCAAGGGGAACAACCACTTAGCCATGGTTTTTCGAATTAGTTTTAATCGATTTATTTTAGACGACGATTGGTTTATTAAATCGATAATCTAGCGAAGTAATTACTCATTAGATGTATATGTTAACCCAGAAGGAAATGACCATGGAAATCCAGGTTTAGAACGATTAAACCAATTCACATAGAGATTATGATGTAACCACAGATTTATCTCTTTTCGGATGACAAACTAGAAAACATGAGCACCAGGACCAATGGGCTCATGTGGAGTTCATCTTTTGTGGGTTTTTGTGATTCACATGTCATCACCTATTTGTCGATTAATTGTTAATTCATTTTCTTGCAATGGCTAAGGAGGTGAAAACCCCTAAGACTCGATTCTCTTCCTTTGATTTCAATCACCGACTGTCTCATTTGTCTTTGTTTTTAGTCTTTTTTTTCATGATTGCTTTTTGTGCTAACAACAATCTTGTTTACCTGTTGCAGGGAAAATAATATTTTGTTTAAGTGCAATTTAATTTCAGCAATTTCCTTCCTTAGTGTAAGCATTCATCACCCAAATTGATTTTATTTTCTGTTCCAAATCTGAAAATACCAAAAACAAATAAATAAATTATTCAACAATTGGGTTTTTAAGAAACAATCTTTAAAAGTTGTCCCTTGGGGTTCGACCATTTCTATACTAGCCTTGACCGGAAAGTTAAAAGGTTTAAACTCTAGGATTAACAATTTTAGTGATTGGTGTGTTAAGCGACGCATATCAAAGAATGAATGACTATCTAACTGAAAAAAAGATAAGAAATAGAAATCTAGCTAGTCTATCCTCCATGCCCATTTATTTGGTAGCTTCATGTACTTTGAGGTGCATTATTTGTTCCTTGTACCTAAAAAATATGAGAAACCAAATCATCAATATAAGTTGGTACGTGGCTCAAAATACAATACTATGATTACATAATTCAAATACTTGAAGAAACAAAAGAAAGAAAAGAAAGCCATTGTTTAGGGAAGAAAATTAGGTAAACACATCTTTTATATGTATCATTAGATGCATTTTTATTATAATTTCTATTAGTAATTATCATACATCGAATATGGGCAAATTACTTTATCATACATCTAGCATAGGCAATTCATCATACATCCATACTAGGCAATATATCATACATCCATACTGGGCCATTTGTGCTCTAGTAGCTACAACTCATCAACAGTTCATTTATGTTCCATTTATATTTGGAGATGAATAAATACTAGTAATCATCCAACAAAGTATAGCAAATAAGTCACCCAAGATACATCATATCTTATGCAACCATCGAAAACTAGTCTTATACTTAATAAATGACACATACCTATTTTGATAAGATCTAGAATCTAAGAGTCTAGAGGAACAATAAATAGATCACCCTCAAAGGAAATAAATACCTAATGTTGTTATGTGTTGTCAACACCTCATTTTAAGGTTTTTGACTGACTAGAGTTTCCCTTAGGACTTACATGATCCTATGTGTTCAGGGTTAGATCTAGAGTTTTTTGGGTCGACCAAGAACATAAGGGATCATGACATAGTTAGGGTTTGGCAGGTAAAAGCATGAAAATACAGATGTAGATAGAGAGAGAGAAACTAGAAATTAGGGTTTCTAGATAATCATTCATACATTATTAGGGTTTCATAAAGAAAGAGGATCAGGGACCTTACTAGGGTTTGGTTTCCACCATAGGTCAGGCTGTAACACTTAGGGGACGTTTGGATAGAAGGAGTAAGTAGGATTATCGCCAATCTTGTATTCATTGAATGCAGAAAAATGAAAATGATAGGTTCCAAGGATTTTGTAAAATTAAATATTAGGTTTGGTTGTAATGGATATGAATATGGGATGGTAGGTTATGTTATATGGGGACGAATGTGAGAATACTGGCATGGAAGTGGTATCGCGGCACCCTGCTGTTTCAAACGGTAGAATTAAATGTGACAGTTACATACTAACTTAAAGTACAAGGACTTTTCTATTTTTATGACTCTAGCAAACCAAAGGTAGAATTTTGACTATAGGATATAAAATTACAATCGAATACATCCATATGCAACTAATCAAATGTGCCCCTAACATTCATTATTGCATTTTAAAGGGCCTAAAAGTATTAAATACACTATAGGCTGATATTTTGGAATAGGGTTACGAATCAAACCATGAGAACATTTTTATTAGGTTCCTCATATTTTTGATAATTTTGATATATAATTTTGCTACTATCCAATATTCCTACTAATTTCTATGATTTTCCTAAGATAATCTATTTACTTTGGTATTATAAGAAATAATGGAGAAGGTGTTACCTAGATCAACGGTTGGATCCGACTGGATCGACGGATCCTGATGATCCCAGGTCTCATGATATGGCTCGCAGATCACTGAGTTGGTGCTCGAGGATTGTCCCAATGATGTGAGCAGTCCCACTCTTTCTCTTGTTAACCCACAACCCGCTCAGCTGATATGGTGGCTCATGATTGGTCCAGCTGGGTCCACATTCGCACATCTCTAACTCATTCTCCTCCTCTGTGCTTGCAGGTTCGAGGAGCCTGGAGCAACTCATGTGAGGGCTAGACATGTGAGTAGTCCTCATGGTCAGGGGAGGGTGGTATCACCTTTGTGGGGTAGTTTTGCTCTCGACCAGTACTCTTTGGGGTTGCAGATCCAACTAGGTTGGAACATTGTCGTGGCACAACGAGTAGCCCACCGGGACCAGTGGTGGGAAGGATGAAGGGAGGTCTAGGACTTCGGGTCCTAGTTGGGGAGCTTCATGGAAGGGAGGCGAAGGCACCAGTGATGAGAAATTTCTAGAAGGTGATCTAAGGCAGCAGGGCAGTGAAGGTGTTGGAGGTTGAAGAATATGGAATGGGGAAGAGGTGTTCGGGGTAGCTTGGTTCACAATTGCTAGTGTGGGATGAGGAAAGGAAGGGTGGCAGAGCTAGTGATGGTCTTAAATAGGAATTTGGGAGCAAGGGAAAGGAAGCCCTAATACTCGCCGCCGCTAGGAGAGGAGCGAAGAAGAGGGAGTATGTTCTCCCTGATCCTAGGGTGAGGGGGCTTGAGATAAGGTTGGTTGAGTTCAGTTCAATGAGGGGAGGATAAATATCCACCTAGATTCATGAGAGGGTGACTGGATAGGCACGGGGAAATAGGTCTCAGTCATTTGGTTGTTGGGGGCCAGGGGCCGAGATAAGCAGGAGGAGGAAGATGATGTGCTCCCGCCAATGGTGTTACACACTACTCAATCTAAGTTTTGAATAGATGCAACCCCACTGATGGAAGAAAATGGGTGGATTCACTTTCGATATTTATAAAACCTAACTCAACACCTGCTCACAGTACAACAACTACACCCATGAGTGTACGGGGTCGTGTCGTAGTATAGGTAAGAGGCAAGTATATGGTCGATCCACATGGAAAAGGGGGGCACTAGAGCTAGGTTTAATTTCGCTAGGTTCCTACTGCGGAGACTAGGGTTAAGGGTTTGAAGGTTGTTTTTATTGTTAAACTATTATGGACAAACAAGCAATTAAAGGCCAGAATGAAATCTAAGTTAACCCTAGGCTAGATTAAGGCTAAACAGGTAAGAAAAGATTAAGCTAGGTATGAAAAGGAAAATTACACTACGGCAAGCAAGAGAGAAGCAAAAGAGCAATTAAAGAGCTAAACTAACATGAACAAGGCAAGACCAAACCAAGAAGCTAACTGAGCAAGGAACGAGCTAACTATGCTCAACAAGTACAAAACTAGGTTTTAAGAAATAAAGAGAGGTATGGGCTATTTAGGGGTATGAACTTATCACTTAAGTTGGGGGGTGACACATGAACATTATTATTCCATTTAGATTATCCAAACCAAACAACAAGTTAAAGTCTAATGAATTGGCCTAAGCTACTAACTGGCCATGGATATGCTAGGTTGTGAGTAGGGGAACTAGACCCTAACACCCCCTGCTACCCTTACGATGCTCAATTGGGTTAGGGATTAGGTTCAGTTCAGTTAGAGTCTAATCAAGTCTAGTTTTCTAGATTAGTCATTCCTAGGGCAATTAGGGGCCGAGGGTAGTAATGGGGAGGTGAAATTAGGGTTTTGGATCCCAATCCCCCCCACATTCTAGCCTTGAGAAGGCTCTATACTAATTGCACTAGAATTATCCAATCTAGCTACTTAGATCTCTCACTTAGGTTTACGGAGATTGATTAGGATGTAGGAAGATCGGAGGCAACCTAGGGATCCAAGAATTGGACCTAGGGGCAAATCCCAAAATTCACACATATAAGCAATTTGCCTAAATTCCTAGGTGATTTCACACACAAACCAATAAGCAATCCATGGAGAATAAGATAGAAATAGAATATAATCATTAACAAATGGAATTACAATGTTTACATGTCATCCCCCCCAACATGGTATCAAAGTAACATAATTTCCCCCAAACAGCCCACCCAAGGGGCCTAGCTACTCATATACATGGAAAATACAAAAGGAAAGGAAGAAGAATGAGTAGAGGAGTGAAAAGCCATGATGAGCTCGGTGAAGACTCCTCCTTCTCCACCTCCTAGCAGCTGTAGCTCGAACTCCCCCCCCCCAAGGTAGGTGAATGGCATGGATGTACGGTGGAAATGGAAGGAAAGTAGGGTTTTGATGGTGGAAATGGTGAAATGGAGGTGGAATGAGGTGGGAATGGGTGGCGGATGAAATGGGGAGGCTAGAGTGGTTGTAGGGTAGCTTACCTTGTGCCCCAGCCACCACCTAGGTATATATAGGTGTAGGGGGGAAGCACTAGGTCAAGTAGGGGGAAAATAGGTAAAGCAGTGAAAAATGGGTAGGTTTTGTGGGTAGCACGACCGTGGTGGGTCACCACAACCGTGGTGGGAAGAGGTGAGCACATCCGTGGTGGATGGGAACGACCGTGTTAAATAAAATGATCAAAAGTCAGGTTGGTGGTCAGTTTTGGGCTGAAACTGGCATGACCGTGGTGGTTACCATGGCCATGGTGGTCTGATGTAGCACGGCCATGGTGGTCTGAGGTAGCACGGCTGTGTTGGGTGGCACGACCATGCTGGGCTAGGAAGTGGTAGCCATGGTGCTGCACCACGACCGTTCTGCTTCTCTATAGCACGACCATGCTGTGCAGCACGGCCGTGGTGGCTGTCTCTAGCAAGACTATTCTTGGCTACATGGCCGTGGTGACTTCATCTTGACTTGGGGGTGATTCTGTTGGTTTACAAGTGATCTAGCACTACCGTTCTGTGGTACCACGGCCGTGTTGGGTCCTGGATCAACAATTTGACTTCGTTCTTTGGACTTTCTTGGACATCTTTTCTTCAATGGATCTTTATCCACTAGGGGTAGGTTGAGGGAGCATCAGACTTCACTTTGGGCCTCTCCAAGGGCAGAGGAACCCTAGGATCGATCCTTCTCTCTCTCTTCCATCAAGTGTGGTCCAAATGTCTGAAAAACATGCAAATAATGTCCATAAGTGCATTTTATACAAATAAGCATATTGGGAGGAATGCCATGCAATCTAACAGGTATAGAAGTGATTGAGGAGCAATATAACACAAGATTAAGCCCTAAAATAGGGCTGAATCACCACCCCAAACTTGAAACATACTTGTCCTCAAGTATACTCTAACTCAATCTCTCTACAAATTTTCCACAAACAAGAAATGACAAATGCAATGTAAACGATGATTATGAAAAACCACTAGAGGGGGTGAATAGGGTTTTATGGATATTTTATGATAATTTAACTCAAACAACCACAATTGAGATAATAAGAAGGAGACAAGGTGTTTAGAGTGGTTCTAACCTTAGCAAATACTAAGGCACTCAATCCACTACCCGGTTGCTTACCCAACTGGGATTTTGAAAGTATTTAATTTTATTACCTCACAAGGATGTTACATAAAATTACAATACTTTCACCAAACCCTTCGGACAACCTTCACCTAGAAGTAGTCTCACCAACCTCGAAGCAGCCTTCCTTGAAGTAACCTCAAGATCCCCTTGAAGTATCCTTCCTCTTGAAGTAGCTTCCCGTTGAGACAGCCTTCTTGAAGTAGTCCAAAGTCCACCTTCTCCACCGAGAAGACCCTTCTCCACCTGAGAAGTCAAATCCTCTCCAATCCGCAGCCTCCAACCCTAGGAGTAGCAAGGAGAGTACAAAAGATATAAAGGAACAAGAAGGAAAGTAGAAATTACAATACCACTTGTAGCACAAGGCTTGATTTCCTATATCAAGCGTTTTGATCTCCTAACCAATGTATATGGAAGTGTAGGTGCAGTGGGTAGGAGATGCCAGCCTATAGGACACGAATTTGGAGAAATGTGAATGAATAGACAATGTTGGGATTGCTCTATTGCTCACAAGAATGAATAGCCAATTGCAAGTATATGCTCAAGTGTTGCACAAGTGTACTTTGGGTGTCCTATGGCTTGTCCTATTTATAGGAATGGCCTATGGATGCTTAAGGATGTTCTAGACACTTTCTAGGGGGTTCTTAGTGCTTAACTAGCCCTTAGGTAACCATTAGTTATTTTAACAATGGCTAGTTAATTAACTCTGAAAAGTGCAGACATAACTCATCTCGGTCGAAGAATTGTCGACCGAGAGTCCTTCTCGGTCGAGGACTTGTCGACCGAGGGACTGTTTGGGGCAAGTGAATATAACGTTCTACTCCAACTCCCAACTACTTTGTCTGTTGTGTCTAACGACTACCTGGGTCATTCTCAGTCGAAGATTTTGTCGACCGAGAGTGTCTCGGTCGAGAATTTTGTCGACCGAGATTAACCCTATTTCAATGTTTTTAAACCAAGTAATAAGTGTGTGTATGAGTGTGCAGATGTGACACTATTTTAGGGGATGACCTATCTAAGTGTTGTGATTGGCTAGGGAAGATATAACACTTGATTTACATGATGTCTAAGCACTTGTACATTATATATTTGTACAAGATTTTTACATTTGATTACAATCATGAATTAAAGCAATTTGAGCATATAGATCTTCCAAGTAGTTTGTCATCCACCTAATTCCTGCAATACTCAAGTTGCACGTTAAATCCACTAGAATGAAATGTTTGTCATCATCAAAACAAAGGGATTATAATAATGTCCAATTTAGCCAACAATCTCCCCCCTTTTGAAGATGACAAACATTTCCTGAATATAAAATAAGGAAATATAAATCATATGAGTTTCATACCTGAAGTTTACCTTTTGTAGCCATTCTCTTGTTTGCTAGTGTGTAATGGCCCAAAATTTATGAAACTCATGTTGTTCATTAATTTTTATTTATATTATTTATTCCCCTTTGTCATTTCAAAAAGATATCTAAGATAATCATTTAGTATGACTTATTATTTCTCCCCCTTAATTTTATGTTATGCTCCCCCTTAAAGAGATATTCAAAGCAAGGGATTAATGCAAACCAATTATTGTTAAATTTAGCCACAATTTATTTCTCAATCATTTGCAAAGGATGTTAAGCCTTGAAATGATATGAGGTCCTTTTAAGTTCATGGCATGTGTGTATTGATTTCTCATCCATTTTACAAGGGATGTTAAGCCCTGAAAATGATATGAGATTCCCTTAAGCTCATGATGGATACATAAAAAGTGTCTCTAACCAAATGCATGGGATGTTAATCCCTGATTTGTTTAGAGAATTCCATTAAGAACAAGATATATATCACATTCATGAAGATTGTAGATTCCTTTATCTTCATAACCAAGATTAAAAATGCTAAGGTTATAACATGTTGCAACTTTACTTTATGATGTTCACAAAATTTGTAAGCTCCTTCTTAATCTTATAGTGAAAATGGTTTTTGTGAGCTCCACCTTAATCAAGATAATTTAAGGATTCTAAGGTCACAATAAGTTGTTTGACCTTTTATTAGAGATTTTGTACTAAAATCATGTTTTCAATATGATGAATATATTTTGAATCAAGATACTAAGATCAAGTGCAGTAAAATGATGTACAAATAAGCATTTTGTCAAGCTTATTTTAGGTCGACCTTGACTTCGACCATAGCGCCCCTTGGTCAAACTTGATTTCAACCAAGAGGCAATTTCTGTAGATTTCTAATTTGAACACTTATATGTGAAGTATAATTTCTATAGATTTTCAAATTAAAATACATTTGTGCCATGAAATTTTACTATTTATGCTAAATGGCATCTTCATATGAGCTGAATAACAATGATCAAGAGTAATATCCATTCATGGTTTGTATATATGGATCAAAGATTATTTTAGACAAACTAATGAAACACAATGGTCATGACACAATAATTATGATAGAACCGTAGAAGCATATACACAATGTAATGATCAAGATAAAAGCATATAAATACAATTATTATGATTATTTCAAGTTAGAGTTCAATATTCATGGTTCCTATATAGATAGACCAAGGAATACTTAGGAAAAACCATGTAGATTATGATAAAACAGTAATTTCCTTGATTAAACTAATCATGGTTCATAATTTTTAGTTTTAAACCAAGCCATGTAGAGGATAAACCAAAATAAGCTCATTTATTGTTCATTGATTTTCAAATTTTAAGACAAGCCAAATAAACATGTAAAATTTTTCAATCAATGAATAAGGTTTGTTCAAAATTAGTCTTCATATAACACTTTTGTAATATGTTTTAGGATTTCAGATTCATAATTTTATACCTTAATTCATGATGCAAAAAGATCAATATGTCTTGTTTCAAAAATGGTCTCCAAGATTTATTCTTGATTTGCATATTAAATCAATCATTAATAAAAAATTGATAGCAAACTAGATTAATTGAAAACAGGTTCAGCAGAACTTGATTCAGTCGAACTGTTTGTCGATTGAATTTATGTCGGTCGACATTTTTGTCGATCGAGAATGTTGTTGTTTATACATGTTTTATCAGATTTATTACAATCTTGAAAATAGTAACCTGCTCGGTCGACTATTTCTCGACTGACAATGTTCTTGGTTGAACAGTTTCTCGACTGAGAATGTTTCTGTGTTGTTTCATAATTGTTTTCAGTAATTGTTTCCAAGTAAAACAAGAATATGAAATTTAGAGCTTGATTGTGTTGAGATATGACATTTGTATATCAAGAATCAGTTTAGGTCAAATCTCAACTAATCAAATTTAAACCTCTATGTTTTAGGAATCCAAGCTAGATCATCATTCCTTTTCTTGTATGGGCATGAAAAAGAGTAGTGTCCAAGACGCAAGCAATAATGACAACTAATAGAGTCAATCTCATTTCTCTTTCTAGGAGTTGAGTTGTTTTTGGGTACATACATGGATTGATTCTCTAGCACTTGTGTCCTTCTCCAACTAGGTTTTTGATAAGATTTTCCCTTAGTCTTATAACCAAGTCCTCTCCTTCCAATTTGATGATAAGAATCAATTAAGATATTATCAAGAATATTATTGTTACTCAAGCTACTAACTTTTTGTTGTAACTTCATAATATCATCCATTTTCTTGTTCATATCTAATTTTTCTTGATCTAGATTAGATAATAAAGAATCTCTTTCTTTCACAATAATATCATAATCTAGATGTGTACACAAAACAAGTTGTTTTTGAAGATCATTTACTTGAGTTTGCAAGTTTAGCTTTTCTGAGGAAAGAAGATTGCAATTTGCGTCTACAAATTTCAGCTTAATATCATGATCTTCAATAGCCTTTTTGAGATCTTCATTTTCTGATGTGAGAGCAAGAAGTTTAGCATGTAACTCATCATTTACTTTATTTGATTTTTTAAATTTCTTCTTGCACTCAATATATTTCTCATGTGTATCTTGAAGACTAGCAATTAAATCTTCTTTTAGTAGATAAAAAAGACTTACCTCTTCTTCTTCTTCATTTGTTGTAGCAATAAGACATTCTACTTCTTCTTTTCCATCATCACTATCATCACTTGAATCATCCCATGCAGCTTTATATGCTCTTTCTTTCTTTTTGTGGGATGATTTCTTCCCTTTCATGAGTTTTGGACAATCACCTTTCGTGTGTCCCTTTTTTCCACATTCAAAGCACCTAGAAGAAGAAACACTAGAAGTTTTGTTAGTTTTAAAACTTTTATACTGCTTACTGTTTACAATGAGAGTTTCTTCTTCACTATCATCTTCACTTGTGTCATGACTAATCTTGGTTGATTCTTTGAATGCAATGTCCTTCTTTCTCCCTTGTTGAAGTTCACGTTCTCGTCTTTCTTCCTCTTATAATGTTGCCTCATGTGCTTCTAGGTTGCCAATAAGTTGTTCCATCCTTAGCCGGGTGAGATCATTTGCTTCTTGAATAGCAGTCACCTTGGTCTTGTATTTGGTAGGAAGAGACCTAAGGATTTTTTATACTTGATCTTCTTCACTAATCACTTTGCCTAGAGCATTCAAACCATTTACAATACAAGAAAATTTTGCATACATTTCACTAATAGATTCATTTTGATCCATACAAAATTGTTCAAATTTCTGTTTAAGTATTCTGATTTTAGAATTCTTAACTTGAACAGTTCCTTCATATGTTATAGAAAGTATATGCCATATTTCATAAGCCATTTCACAATTTGATATTCTATTAAACTCACCAACCGAAATTGAAGAATAAAGTATACTTACATCTTTTGCATTCATTTGGGCTGATTTTACCATATTAGCATCCCAATTTGCATATTCCGTTTGAGGAAGTTCATATGGAGTAGATACCATTCTCCATAAATCCCAGCTGATTCCTTGGAAGTAAAATTGCATCCTCCTCTTCCAGTAGGTGTAGTTAGTGCCATCAAAAGCTGGAGGTCTAGCCACGAGTGTTCCTTCCAAGTTGAGGTTGTTGAGTACCCGTCACCCATTCTTCAAGACTTTGTTAGAGTTCCTTGAAGCCCTGCTCTGATACCAATTGAAAAACCACTAGAGGGGGGTGAATAGGGTTTTATGGATATTTTTTTTATAAAGATGGAATATTATTAATCAGATGTTGAGTACATCGTGGGTAGGAAAGACATGTCCAAAGGACCTTTACACTGAAGACAGGGTGGCCATTGTGTAAACTCTACTCTATGGTTATTTTTTAGTACAAGTTTGGCTGTTGTATGAGCAATTGTTGTGAACTCTCAGGGACTGTGAATGATATAGTACGAGGGGTTGCTTAGGGTCGTTCTTCTCCAGAGACGGTGATGAGCTTGGAGTCGGGCTTGGTCACACTTCTTGGAAGATAGAGTTTGGACGGCCGATGTGGAGTCGGAGATGATCAGGACATTGGACTAATGTTGAGAACTTGCAAGAACGGCGGCTTGCATGATTGCTAGGATTTTTTCTTCAGTTACCGACCCTACCTTGATTGGGCCCCTCTTCCCAGGAGGATGTTTCCACTGGGGCTTAAAGCCACGCAGCCATAGCTGGCTCTTGGAGGAGATGGATTGTAGGCAGCATCAGCAAGAATGACGATCTCGTATTGCATCGGCCGTGATTGGTGCCGGACTGAAGCTGGTATCGCCGTGGTGGAATTGGGGCATAGGTGCTGAAGCTTCTGCACTGTCTCCGCTCATAAATGGATGAAACGAACCGCAGGAGAGATGGGTGTGATGCTACCCCCATGGACCTCCATGTTACGCATGGTCCACAAATGCCAAGCTGCTACATGTTGAATGGTGGGATGAGGGATGACATAGTCACCCTTAATAATTTTATCAAGACATATGTCATCAACATCACTAAAGAATCCAGGGTTAGGGTGAAGCGCTCCCCATATGGCCGCGCTTCTCGGACTGTCACGCAGATAGTGGGTGATGGTTTCATCCCCATTGTGGCATCTTGGGCAGACGCTATCAACCATGATGTGGCGGCGGTGCTTCCCAACATTTGTGAGGAGTGCGCGATGTTTAAGAAGCCACAGAAAGGTTCTGATCTTATCAGGGATGGGTGCTTTCTAGATAGACTCCCATGCTCCCGGGACACTCAATTCATTGTTCCTGCGAAGCCACCTATAGGATGATCTTGCAGTCAGGTTGCCGCTGGGTTCGTTGGGCCAAATGAAGGTGTCGGGTCCAGCAGTAGTTTCCGGTGGAGGTAACATACAGATGGTATCCCATGTGCAAGAGGGTAAGTAGGCCTGGATGAAATCCCAGTCCCACTCACCGTTGTCAAGACCCATAGAAGAAACTTGTAGGTATGCTATCTCAGGCGGGACCGAGTGGTTTGGGGCAAGGGTAATGACATCATCACCCGCCAGCCATTTGTCATGCCAAACCCTCGTGTCGAGTCCATTGGCAATCGACTTGGAGCATGAACTTTGGATCAAAGGTATGTTGATGGTGATAAAGTGCCAAATAACAGAGCAGGAATTGTTTGTCGTGAAGTCTCTCCCTTTGTACTTCTCCTTCAAGATCTTGACCCATAGCTTGCTGGGGTCGTTAAGGTAAGTCCAGACATTTTTTAACATTAGAGCTGCGTTTTGATCCCTGGCGTCCTTGATGCCTAGACCACCATGATCCTTGTTCGATGAGATCTTCTTCCAAGAGACTGGGGAAATCTTCTTCTGGTCGCTCGAGCCTTGCCAAATGAAGCGCCGGATGTGGCAGTTTATATCATCACAGAGAGCAGGCGAGAGAGGAGTCATCTGCATAGTGTACGTTGGGATGGATTGTAGCGTTGCTTTAGCTAGGCAGACGCGCCCTGCGAGCGAGAGATGACGGATCGTCCAGCTATTCATCCTACCCCTTATAGCATCGAGGATGCCGGAATGTGTGGCCTTGTTGGTCCGTTTGTGCAGAATCGGGACACCCAGGTATTTGCCTAGATTAGACGTCACATGGAAACCCAACTTCCTGTTGATGCAGCGTCTGACCGATTGAGCAACGTTCGCTGAGAAGAAGCAGTGCGATTTGGCCTCGGACACCACTTGCCCAGAAGCTAGGGAGAAAGACTTCAGGATATTCTTGATGTTGTTGGCTTGAGCAGTCGACGCTTCGGTGAGGAGGATGATGTCATCTGCAAAACAGATGTGGGTGAGCAGTGAGCCTCCTCTGGTGAGAACAACCGGCCTCCAATTGCCATTTGCTGAGCTAGTGAGGATCATCTGGCTAAGACGCTCGAGACAAAGAACGAAGATGTAGGGGCTCAGCGGGTCGCCTTGCCTTACCCCTTGCACCGTCTTGAAGGCTTCCATTGGAACACCTTCCCAAAGGATAGAAGTAGCGCCTGATTGGATGATAGACATGATGAGATGAACCAGCCGATCTGGAAGGCCCACCTTGTATAGGGTGATCTGGATGAACGACCAGCTCATCCTTTCGAAAGCTTTGGATAGGTCTAGCTTGATGTCCATCCAACCCTTGGTGCCCTTTTTAGTACGCATGGAATGAATGACCTCCTGCACCAACAGAATATTATCAGTAATCTTGCGACCTGGTATGAAGCTTGACTGGTACGGCGAGATCCAGTCATCCAACAAGGGCTAGATGTATTCAACAATGATCTTGGAGATGGCCTTGAACACCACATTGTTGAAGGAAATCGGTCTGAGATCTCCACAGGTTTGAGGCGTCTTGGTTTTTGGTAGCAGCACCATATAGGAATTTTCCATCGCAGGCTCCACCGTCGCCGTCCTGAAGGAGTGTTGGATGGTTTGGATGATAGAAGGCCCAACGAGGGACCAGCTGTGTTGCAGGAAGTTCGCTGTGATTCTGTCAGGTCCTGGTGCCTTCGAGGGTGCCATCGAGAAGATGGTGTCACAGACCTCGTTCACAGAGGGCACTCCTTCCAGAGACCGGAGTATGGGCTCCGGTATTGAGGGAAAGACTCCTACAAAATGGTTAGCGTGCACAGCAGATATAGGCGAAGGTTTAGTAAGCAAATTGATGAAGAAATACTGGATATGAGCCCACAGAGATGTAGGATCAGTAATCCATTGTCCTACTTCATTCTTGAGGCAAGCGATTTTGTTGTGATGTCTTCTGGCCCACACAAAGGATTGGAAAAAACTCATATTCCGGTCTCCATGTTGGAGCCAGTTAATATGGGCTTTCTGCTTCCAATCCGCCTCCTCAGTAAGCAAGATGCGGTGATATTTCTCTTGGAGATCCACCACACAGCAAGCAATGTGGATATGGTCATTTTGATCAGGTCTTCTTTGCAGCTCGTCCAACTCACAGAGCGTCTCAGATTTCTCCATGTGCATAGCTCTGGAAGCGTTACGGTGCCACACGGTTGCAGCTTTTTGGAAGGATGGAAGAGCCTCAGTAAAGGTAGCTGATGAATCCCAACTCGAACGGACACAGGCTGTGAAGTCTTCGTTCATGAGCCAACTGGTTCTGCTCTTGAAGACCGGATTAGTCTTGTTGGGGCTCGTGGTGCACTCACGACCATTAGTAATGAGGATGGGGTTATGGTCCGAGGTGACACGAGGGAGCACCCGGATCTTGGTGTGTGGGAGCTGTGTTAACCACGCCTCATTTGCAATGGCTCTGTCTAACCTTTCACGGATCATGCCTCTCCTGAAGGAGAAGAATTGACCTGCTGCACCCAGGTCAGCAAGGCTAGTGTCGTGGAGACAATCATGGAAGGAGGTAGAAGAGGCTGAATCAAAGAAGTCACTGCTGATCTTCTCTGTGCGGCTCAGCATTGTGTTAAAATCTCCCGCGGCCAACCATGGCGCACCATGGGGCGAGGTGATGGAGGCAAGATGTTGCCATAGCCATCTCCGGGTCGTAGGTTGAGGGCTGCCATAGATGGAAGTGAAGAAGATGTTGCCATTCAGCCGACAGTGGATGAATTGGCATTGATTCAATAGGACTTCTACATTGCATCTTGCATCGTCCCACAAGAGACAGATTCCTCTTAAGAAACCCCTTGCTTCGACACGGTGAGAGGAGAGAAAACCCAGCTTTTGGATGATGTCATCGGTGACCACACCACTGCAACGGGGCTCGATGATGGCCATAAGGTGGATTCTATGAGATCTACGTAGTTCTGGAATGTAACGTATCTTATCGTCGGAGCGTGCTCCTTGGATATTAAGGGTGATGATATTCATAAAGAAAATGAGAGGGTGAGAGCTTAGGCAATTGCCGCCCGCAATCCAATCTCTTCGTCTGGGACTACCGGGGCTGTAGGAGTGATCTCCTCCTCTGGGATAGTGAAATCTATAGCCTTTTTAACTTTCGAGGACGAGCTAGCCATTCGTTGGGCAAGTCTTCCTTTCTTTTGGATTCTTTCCGGTGTCCTAGCTGTGGCCTGGACGATAATCCGGCGGTTGCGGAGAGTCACTGTGTGACCCCCTGTTGTCTTGGGGCCAAGGTGCAGCGGTGGCATGGAGCTTGGGTCACCCGCTCCAAACTGGAATGGTTCAGTTGGGTTGGTGTCGAGGGGGCGCCCCTGGACCACTTCATCGTCAATGAGGTTAACGAAGGTGTTCTGTAGGCTGGCGTTCTTTGAGGGTTGGGTGTCTTGCTTCTTCTTCTCGGCTCTTTTCCATTGGCGTCGGCTACCTCCAGGCAGCCACTCGCCTTCGTCATCTTGGGGGTTTTCATTGCTGACTTCCACTGGCTCCTTTGCCTTGTTCTGGGAGTCTGTGGAGGTGGCACTGTCTTTCCTTGGAGGGGCAGCTTTCCTCTCTGGCTTCTTTGCATGGATAGAGGGTGAGTAGGATAGGGGCTGGGCACCCAATGGCGCGCCCACCTCAGTAACACACTCCGCCTCTACGTGGCCAAGCCTGCCGCAACACATGCAAATATGGGGCA
This sequence comes from Alisma plantago-aquatica, assembly GCA_963693085.1. Classification (NCBI taxonomy): domain Eukaryota; kingdom Viridiplantae; phylum Streptophyta; class Magnoliopsida; order Alismatales; family Alismataceae; genus Alisma; species Alisma plantago-aquatica. The sequence goes on along the minus strand of OY856410.1, from coordinate 1,511,786,335 downwards.
GGTTCTCGTATTTGAGGCGTAGGTTCTCTCCATTAAGCATGAACCCTGGTAACAGAGGACGTGATGTGTCGACTTCCATGGCCATCCTCGCGAACTTCCCCCTGTTCCCTTGGATAGTGTTGTCGTCGATCCTGATCGTCCTCCCCATCGTGTTGCCTATACTCTCAAGGAGTCTGTTCTAGTATAAGTGGATCGGTAGATCCAGTATCCTAGCCCACACCACGATCTTCCTAGGGATTTGGTTCGATGGCCGGAACTCAGGATACCAGGATTGTACGGAAAGGTAATTGCCATAAATGGTGTAAGGCCCCCCGGTCATGACCTTGATGAACTCGGCTTCACTCGCAAGCTGTACTATGTAGTAGCCGTACTCGAGATCTATGACCCTGTAACGCTCCGACAGCCCCCAAAGGCTTTGGATCCGATTCACCAGGGCATGGTAACCTATGTTCAGGCCAAGGGCCTTGATGATCACCGCAATCCGCCACGGTTCTAGCAGCAGGGGAAGAACTTCCAGCCTGACTGTGAAGGATGACAGGGTACCAGCGCGGTCGATAATAATGTCGTCGGACTTCAAGGTATCCAGTGAAACTGGGTTTGGAAGGTGTAGACCCAGATATCTGTTCACTACTTCCTTAAAGGAAGGTCGAGGGGGCTACGATCGTTGCATCTCCACATCCGCACCGGGGTGTAGGGATTTTGTGCCTTCTCTCTCAGGGACTTCAATCGTATCCGTCTCGATTGGATCATCATCGGGGGGGGGGGGGCAGGCCTCCCTTGCCCCCACCCACCGGTGCCTCCTCTTCCCCCTCTGCCGCCGCCTCTCCCGAACCCTAGAGGCGTCGACATCCGTCAAAAGTTTGCCATTTATGGATATTTTATGATAATTTAACTCAAACAACCACAATTTAGATAATAAGAAGGAGACAAGGTGTTTAGAGTGGTTTCAACCTTAGCAAATACTAAGGCACTCAATCCACTACCCGGTTGCTTACCCAATCGGGATTTTGAAAGTATTTTATTTTATTACCTCGCAAGGATGTTACATAAAATTAAAATAATTTCACCAAACCCTTCGGACAACCTTCACCTAGAAGTAGTCTCACCAACCTTGAAGCAGCCTTCCTTGAAGTAACCTCAAGCTCCCCTTGAAGTAGCCTTCCTCTTAAAGTAGCTTCCCATTGAGACAGCCTTCTTGAAGTAGTCCAAAGTCCACCTTCTCCACCGAGAAGACCCTTCTCCACCTGAGAAGTCAAATCCTATCCAATCCGCAGCCTCCAACCCTAGGAGTAGCAAGGAGAGTACAAAAGATATAAAGGAACCAGAAGGAAAAGTAGAAATTACAATACCACTTGTAGCACAAGGCTTGATTTCCTATATCAAGCGTTTTGATCTCCTAACCAATGTATATGGAAGTGTAGGTGCAGTGGGTAGGAGATGCTAGCCTATAGGACACAAATTTGGAGCAATGTGAATGAATAGCCAATGTTGGAATTTCTCTATTGCTCACAAGAATGAATAGCTAATTGCAAGTATATGCTCAAGTGTTGCACAAGTGTACTTTGGGTGTTCTATGGCTTGTCCTATTTATAGGAATGGCCTATGGATGCTTAAGGATGTTCTAGACACTTTCTAGGGGGTTCTTAGTGCTTAACTAGCCCTTAGGTAACCATTAGTTATTTTAACAATGGCTAGTTAATTAACTCTGAAAAGTGCAGACATAACTCATCTCGGTCGAAGAATTGTCGACCGAGAGTCCTTCTCGGTCGAGGACTTGTCGACCGAGGGACTGTTTGGGGCAAGTGAATATAACGTTCTACTCCAACTCCCAACTACTTTGTCTGTTGTGTCTAACGACTACCTGGGTCATTCTCAGTCGAAGATTTTGTCGACCGAGAGTGTCTCGGTCGAGAATTTTGTCGACCGAGATTAACCCTATTTCAATGTTTTTAAACCAAGTAATAAGTGTGTGTATGAGTGTGCAGATGTGACACTATTTTAGGGGATGACCTATCTAAGTGTTGTGATTGGCTAGGGAAGATATAACGCTTGATTTACATGATGTCTAAGCACTTGTACATTATATATTTGTACAAGATTTTTACATTTGATTACAATCATGAATTAAAGCAATTTGAGCATATAGATCTTCCAAGTAGTTTGTCATCCACCTAATTCCTGCAATACTCAAGTAGCACGTTAAATCCACTAGAATGAAATGTTTGTCATCATCAAAACAAAGGGATTATAATAATGTCCAATTTAGCCAACAATCTCCCCCCTTTTGAAGATGACAAACATTTCCTGAATATAAAATAAGGAAATATAAATCATATGAGTTTCATACCTGAAGTTTACCTTTTGTAGCCATTCTCTTGTTTGCTAGTGTGTAATGGCCCAAAATTTATGAAACTCATGTTGTTCATTAATTTTTATTTATATTATTTATTCCCCTTTGTCATTTCAAAAAGATATCTAAGATAATCATTTAGTATGACTTATTATTTCTCCCCCTTAATTTTATGTTATGCTCCCCCTTAAAGAGATATTCAAAGCAAGGGATTAATGCAAACCAATTATTGTTAAATTTAGCCACAATTTATTTCTCAATCATTTGCAAAGGATGTTAAGCCTTGAAATGATATGAGGTCCTTTTAAGTTCATGGCATGTGTGTATTGATTTCTCATCCATTTTACAAGGGATGTTAAGCCCTGAAAATGATATGAGATTCCCTTAAGCTCATGATGGATACATAAAAAGTGTCTCTAACCAAATGCATGGGATGTTAATCCCTGATTTGTTTAGAGAATTCCATTAAGAACAAGATATATATCACATTCATGAAGATTGTAGATTCCTTTATCTTCATAACCAAGATTAAAAATGCTAAGGTTATAACATGTTGCAACTTTACTTTATGATGTTCACAAAATTTGTAAGCTCCTTCTTAATCTTATAGTGAAAATGGTTTTTGTGAGCTCCACCTTAATCAAGATAATTTAAGGATTCTAAGGTCACAATAAGTTGTTTGACCTTTTATTAGAGATTTTGTACTAAAATCATGTTTTCAATATGATGAATATATTTTGAATCAAGATACTAAGATCAAGTGCAGTAAAATGATGTACAAATAAGCATTTTGTCAAGCTTATTTTAGGTCGACCTTGACTTCGACCATAGCGCCCCTTGGTCAAACTTGATTTCAACCAAGAGGCAATTTCTGTAGATTTCTAATTTGAACACTTATATGTGAAGTATAATTTCTATAGATTTTCAAATTAAAATACATTTGTGCCATGAAATTTTACTATTTATGCTAAATGACATCTTCATATGATTTGAATAACAATGATCAAGAGTAATATCCATTCATGGTTTGTATATATGGATCAAAGATTATTTTAGACAAACTAATGAAACACAATGGTCATGACACAATAATTATGATAGAACCGTAGAAGCATATACACAATGTAATGATCAAGATAAAAGCATATAAATACAATTATTATGATTATTTCAAGTTAGAGTTCAATATTCATGGTTCCTATATAGATAGACCAAGGAATACTTAGGAAAAACCATGTAGATTATGATAAAACAGTAATTTCCTTGATTAAACTAATCATGGTTCATAATTTTTAGTTTTAAACCAAGCCATGTAGAGGATAAACCAAAATAAGCTCATTTATTGTTCATTGATTTTCAAATTTTAAGACAAGCCAAATAAACATGTAAACTTTTTCAATCAATGAATAAGGTTTGTTCAAAATCAGTCTTCATATAACACTTTTGTAATATGTTTAAGGATTTCATATTCATAATGTTATACCTTAATTCATGATGCACAAAGATCAATATGTCTTGTTTCAAAAATGGTCTCCAAGATTTATTCTAGATTTGCATATTAAATCAATCATTAATAACAAATTGATAGCAAACTAGATTAATTGAAAACAGGTTCAGCAAAACTTAATTCGGTCGAACTGTTTGTCGACTGAATTTATCTCGGTCGACATTTTTCTCGACTGAGAATGCTGTTGTTTGTACAGGTTTTATTATATTTATTACAAACTTAAAAACTATAACCTGCTCGGTCGACTATTTCTTGACCGACAATGTTCTCGGTCGAATAGTTTCTCGACCGAGAATGTTTCTGTATTGTTTCAGAACTGTTTTCAGTAATTGTTTCCAAGTAAAACAAGAATATGAAAGTTAGAGCTCGATTGTGTTGAGATATGACATTTTTATATCAAGAATCAGTTTAGGTCAAATCTCAACTAGTCAAGTTTAAACCTCTAAGTTTTAGGAATCCAAGCTAGATCATCATTCCTTTTCTTGTATGGGCATGAAAAATAATAGTGTCCAAGACGCAAGCAATAATGACAACTAATAGAGTCAATCTCATTTCTCTTTCTAGGAGTTGAGTTGTTTTTGGGTACAAACTTGGATTGATTCTCTAGCACTTGTGTCCTTCTCCAACTAGGTTTTTGATAAGATTTTCCCTTAGTCTTATAACCTAGTACTCCCTTCCAATTTGACGATAAGAATCATTTAAGATATTATCAAGAATATTATTGTTACTCAAGCTACTAACTTTTTGTTGTAACTTCATAATCTCATCCATTTTCTTCTTCATATCTAATTTTTCTTGATCTAGATTAGATAATAAAGAATCTCTTTCTTTCACAATAATATCATAATCTCAATGTGTACACAAAACAAGTTGTTTTTTAAGATCATTTACATGAGTTTGCAAGTTTAGCTTTTCTAAGGAAAGAAGATTGCAATTTGCTTCTACATATTTCAGCTTAATATCTTGATCCTCAATAGCCATTTTGAGATCTTCATTTTCAGATGTGAGAGCAAGAAGTTTAGCATGTAACTCATCATTTACTATATTTGATTTTTTTAAATTTCTTCTTGCACTCAATATATTTCTCATGTGTATATTTAAGACTAACAATTAAATCTTCTTTTGGTAGATCAAAAAAACTTACCTCTTCTTCTTCTTCTTCATTTGTTGTAGCAATAAGACATTCTACTTCTTCTTTTCCATCATCACTATCATCACTTGAATCATCCCATGCAGCTTTATATGCTCTTTCTTTCTTTTTGTGGGATGCTTTCTTCCCTTTCTTGAGTTTTGGACAATCACCTTTCATGTGTCCCTTTTTGCCACATTCAAAGCACATGGAAGAAGAAACACTAGAAGTTTTGTTAGTTTTAAAACTTTTATACTGCTTACCGTTTACAATGAGAGTTTCTTCTTCACTATCATCTTCACTTGTGTCATGACTAATCTTGGTTGATGCTTTGAATGCAATGTCCTTCTTTATCCCTTGTTGAAGTTCACGTTCTCGTCTTTCTTCCTCTTCTAATGTTGCCTCATGTGCTTCTAGGTTGCCAATAAGTTGTTCCATCCTTAGCCGGGTGAGATCATTTGCTTCTTCAATAGCAGTCACCTTGGGCTTGTATTTGGGAGGAAGAGACCTAAGGATTTTTGATACTTGATCTTCTTCACTAATCACTTTGCCTAGAGCATTCAAACCATTTACAATAGAAGAAAATTTTGCATACATTTCACTAATAGATTCATTTTGATCCATACAAAATTGTTCAAATTTCTGTTTAAGTATTCCGATTTTAGAATTCTTAACTTGAACAGTTCCTTGATATGTTATAGAAAGTCTATGCCATATTTCATAAGCCGTTTCACAATTTGATATTCTATTAAACTCACTAACCGAAATTGAACAATAAAGTATACTTACAGCTTTTGCATTCATTTGGGCTGATTTTACCGTATTAGCATCCCAATTTGCATATTCCATTTGAGGAAGTTCATAAGGAGTAGATACCATTCTCCATAAATCCTAGCTAATTCCTTGGAAGTAAAATTGCATCCTCCTCTTCCAGTAGGTGTAGTTAGTGCCATCAAAATTTGGAGGTCTAGCCACGAGTGTTCCTTCCAAGTTGAGGTTGTTGAGTACCCCGTCACCCATTCTTCAAGACTTTGTTAGAGTTCCTTGAAGCCCTGCTCTGATACCAATTGAAAAACCACTACAGGGGGGGTGAATAGGATTTTATGGATATTTTATGATAATTTAACTCAAACAACCACAATTTAGATAATAAGAAGGAGACAAGGTGTTTAGAGTGGTTCCAACCTTAGCAAATACTAAGGCAGTCAATCCACTACCCGGTTGCTTACCCAACCGGGATTTTGAAAGTATTTAATTTTATTACCTCGCAAGGATGTTACATAAAATTACAATACTTTCACCAAACCCTTTGGACAGCCTTCACCTAGAAGTAGTCTCACCAACCTCAAAGCAGCCTTCCTTGAAGTAACCTTAAGCTCCCCTTGAAGTCGCCTTCCTCTTGAAGTAGCTTCCCGTTGAGACAGCCTTCTTGAAGTAGTCCAAAGTCCACCTTCTCCACCTGAGAAGTCAAATCCTCTCCAATCTGTAGCCTCCAACCCTAGGAGTAGCAAGGAGAGTACAAAAGATATAAAGGAACCAAAAGGAAAAGTAGAAATTACAATACCACTTGTAGCACAAGGCTTGATTTCCTATATCAAGCATTTTGATCTCCTAACCAATGTATATGGAAGTGTAGGTGCAGTGGGTAGGAGATGCTAGCCTATAGGACACGAATTTTGAGCAATGTGAATGAATAACCAATGTTGGAATTGCTCTATTGCTCACAAGAATGAATAGCCAATTGCAAGTATATGCTCAAGTGTTGCACAAGTGTACTTTGGGTGTCCAATGGCGTGTACTATTTATAGTAATGGCCTATGGATGCTTAAGGAAGTTCTAGACACTTTATAGGGGGTTCTTAGTGCTTAACTAGCCGTTAGGTAACCATTAGTTGCTTTAACAACGGCTAGTTAATTAACTCTGAAAAGTGCAGACAGAACTCATCTCGGTCGAAGAATTGTCGACCGAGTGTCCTTCTCGGTTGAGGACTTGTCGACCGAGGGACTGTCTGGGGCAAGTGTATATAACGTTCTACTCCAACTCCCAACTACCTTGTCTGCTATGTCTAACGGCTTCCTGGGTCATTCTCGGTCGAAGCGTTTGTCGATCGAGAGTGTCTCGGTCGAGAATTTTGTTGATGGAGATTAACCCTGTTTCATTGTTTTTAAACCAAGTAATAAGTGTGTGTATGAGTGTGAAGATGTGACACTATTTTAGGGGATAACCTATCTAAGTGTTGTGATTGGCTAGGGAAGATCTTACTCTTGATTTACATGATGTCTAAGCACTTGTACATTATATATTTGTACAAGATTTTTACATTTGATTACAATAATGAATTACAACAATTTGAGCATATAGATTTTCCAATTAGTTTGTCATCCACCTAATTCCTGCAATGCTCAAGTAGCACGTTAAATCCACAAGAATGAAATGTTTTTCATCATAGAAACAAAGGGATTATAATAATGTCCAATTTAGCCAACAATCTCCCCCTTTTTGAAGATGACAAACATTTCCTAAATATAAAATAAGGAAATATAAATCATATGAGTTTCATACCTGAAGTTTACCTTTTGTAGCCATTATCTTGTTTGCACGTGTGTGCTGGCCCAAAATTTATGAAACTCATGTTGTTCATTAATTTTTATTTATATTATTTCTCCCCCTTTGTCATTTCAAAAAGATATCCAAGATAATCATTTAGTATGACTTATTATTTCTCCCCCTTAATTTATGCTATGCTCCCCTTAAAGAGATATTCAAAGAAAGGGATTAATTCAAACCAATTATTGTTAAATTTAGCCACAATTTATTTCTCAATCATTTGCAAAGGATGTTAAGCCTTAAAATGATATGAGGTCCTTTTAAGTTCATGGCATGTGTGTATTGATTTCTCATGCATTTTACAAGGGATGTTAAGCCCAAAAAATGATATGAGATTCCCTTAAGCTCATGATGGATACTTAAAAAGTGTCTCTAACCAAATGCACGGGATGTTAAGCCTTGATTTGTTTAGAGAATTCCATTAAGAACAAGATATATATCACATTCATGAAATTTGTAGATTCCTTTATCTTCATAACCAAGATTAAAAATGCTAAGGTTATAACATGTTGCAACTTTACTTTATGATGTTCACAAAATTTGTAAGCTCCTTCTTAATCTTATAGTCAAGATGGTTTTTGTGAGCTCCCCCTTAATCAAGATAATTTAAGGATTCTAAGGTCACAATAAGTTGTTTGACATTTTATTAGAGCTTTTGTACTAAAATCATGTTTTCAATATGATGAATATCTTTTGAATCAAGATACTAAGATTAAGTGCAGTAAAATGATGTACAAATAAGCATTTTGTCAAGCTTATTTTAGTTCGACATTGACTTTGACCATAGCGCCCCTTGGTCAAACTTGATTTCAACCAAGAGGCAATTTCTGCAGATTTCTAATTTGAATACTTATATGCGAAGTATAATTTCTGCAGATTTTCAAATTAAAATGCATTTGTGCCATGAAATTTTTCTATTTATGCTAAATGGCATCTTCATATGAGTTGAATCACAATGATCAAGAATAATATCCATTCATGGTTTGTATATATGGATCAAAGATTATTTTAGACAAACCAATGAAACACAATGGTCATGACACAATAATTATGATAGAACAATAGAAGCATATCCACAATGCAATGATCAAGATAAAAGCATATAAATACAATTATTATGATTATTTTAAGTTAGAGTTCAATATTCATGGTTCCTATATAGATAGACCAAGGAATACTTAGGAAAAACCATGTAGATTATGATAAAATAGTAATTTACTTGATTAAACTAATCATGGTTCATAATTTTTAGTTTTAAACCAAGCCATGTAGAGGATAAACCAAAATAGGCTCATTTATTGTTCATTGATTTTCAAATTTTAAGACAGGCCAAATAAACATGTAAACTTTTTCAATCAATGAATAATGTTTGTTCAAAATCAATCTTCATATAACACTTTTTTAATATGTTTAAGGATTTCATATTCATAATGTTATACCTTAATTCATGATGCAAAAAGATCAACATGTCTTGTTTCAAAAATGGTCTCCAAGATTTATTATTGATTTGCATATTAAATCAATCATTAATAACAAATTGATAGCAAACTAGATTAATTGAAAACAGGTTCAGCAGAACTTGATTCAGTTGAACTATTTGTCGACCGAATTTATCTCGGTCGACATTTTTCTCGACCGAGAATGCTACTGTTTGTACATGTTTTATCAGATTTATTACAAACTTGAAAACAATAACCTGCTCGGTCGACTATTTCTCGACCGACAATGTTCTCGGTCGAATAGTTTCTCGACTGAGAATGTTTCTGTTCTGTTTCAGAACTATTTTCAGTAATTGTTTCCAAGTAAAACAAGAATATGAAAGTTAGAGCTCGATTGTGTTGAGATATGACATTTGTATATCAAGAATCAGTTTAGGTCAAATCTAAACTAGTCAAATTTAAACCTCTAAGTTTTAGGAATCCAAGCTAGATCATCATTCCTTTTCTTGTATGGGCATGAAAAAGAGTAGTGTCCAAGACGCAAGCAATAATGACAACTAATAGAGCCAATCTCATTTCTCTTTCTAGGAGTTGAGTTGTTTTTGGGTACATACATGGATTGATTCTCTAGCACTTGTGTCCTTCTCCAACTAGGTTTTTGATAAGATTTTCCCTTAGTCTTATAACCTAGTCCTCTCCTTCCAATTTGACGATAAGAATCATTTAAGATATTATCAAGAATATTATTGTTACTCAAGCTACTAACTTTTTGTTGTAACTTCATAATCTTATCTATTTTCTTCTTGATATCTAATTTTTCTTGATCTAGATTAGATAATAAAGAATCTTTTTTTTTCACAATAATATCATAATCTAGGTGTGTACACAAAATAGGTTGTTTTTGAAGATCATTTACTTGAGTTTGCAAGTTTAGCTTTTCTAAGGAAAGAAGATTTCAATTTGCTACTACAGATTTAAGCTTAATATCATGATCTTCAATAGCCTTTTTGAGATCTTCATTTTCAGATGTGAGAGCAAGAAGTTTAGCATGTAACTCATCATTTACTTTATTTGATTTTTTAAATTTCTTCTTGCACTCAATATATTTCTCATGTGTATCTTGAAGACTAGCAATTAAATCTGCTTTTGGTAGATAAAAAAGACTTACCTCTTCTTCTTCTTCTTCATTTGTTGTAGCAATAAGACATTCTACTTCTTCTTTTCCATCATCACTATCATCACTTGAATCATCCCATGCAGCTTTTACGCTCTTTCTTTCTTTTTGTGGGATGATTTCTTCCCTTTCTTGAGTTTTGGACAATCACCTTTCATGTGTCCCTTTTTGCCACATTCAAAGCACATGGAAGAAGAAACACTAGAAGTTTTGTTAGTTTTAAAACTTTTATACTGCTTACCGTTTACAATGAGAGTTTCTTCTTCACTATCATCTTCACTTGTGTCATGACTAATCTTGGTTGATGCTTTGAATGCAATGTCCTTCTTTCTCCCTTGTTGAAGTTCACATTCTCATCTTTCTTCCTCTTCTAATGTTGCCTCATGTGCTTCTAGGTTGCCAATAAGTTGTTCCATCCTTAGTCGGGTGAGATCATTTGCTTCTTTAATAGCAGTCACCTTGGGCTTGTATTTGGGAGGAAGAGACCTAAGGATTTTTGATACTTGATCTTCTTCACTAATCACTTTGCCTAGAGCATTCAAACCATTTACAATAGAAGAAAATTTTGCATACATTTCACTAATAGATTCATTTTGATCCATATGAAATTGTTCAAATTTCTGTTTAAGTATTTTGATTTTAGAATTCTTAACTTGAACAGTTCCTTCATATGTTATAGAAAGTCTATTTCATATTTCATAAGCCGTTTCAAAATTTAATATTTTATTAAATTCACCAATCGAAATTGAACAATAAAGTATACTTACATCTTTTGCATTCATTTGGGCTGATTTTACCGTATTAGCATCCCAATTTGCATATTCCGTTTGAGGAAGTTCACATGGAGTAGATACCATTCTCCATAAATCCCAGCTGATTCCTTGGAAGTAAAATTGCATCCTCCTCTTCCAATAGGTGTAGTTAGTGCCATCAAAAGCTGGAGGTCTAGCCACGAGTGTTCCTTCCAAGTTGAGGTTGTTGAGTACCTTGTCACCCATTCTTCAAGACTTTGTTAGAGTTCCTTGAAGCCTTGCTCTGACATCAATTGAAAAACCACTAGAGGGGGGGTGAATAGGGTTTTATGGATATTTTATGATAATTAAACTCAAACAACCACAATTGAGATAATAAGAAGGAGACAAGGTGTTTAGAGTGGTTCCAACCTTAGCAAATACTAAGGCAGTCAATCCACTACCCAATTACTTACCCAACCGGGATTTTGAAAGTATTTAATTTTATTACCTCGCAAGGATGTTACATAAAATTAAAATAATTTCACCAAACCCTTCGGACAACCTTCACCTAGAAGTAGTCTCACCAACCTCGAAGCAGCCTTCCTTGAAGTAACCTCAAGCTCCCCTTGAAGTAGCCTTCCTCTTGAAGTAGCTTCCCGTTGAGACAACCTTCTTGAAGTAGTCCAAAGTCCACCTTCTCCACCAAGAAGACCCTTCTCCACCGAGAAGACTCTTCTCCACTTGATAAGTCAAATCCTCTCCAATCCGCAGCCTCCAACCCTAGGAGTAGCAAGGAGAGTACAAAAGATATAAAGAAACAAGAAGGAAAAGTAGAATTTACAATACCACTTGTAGCACAAGGCTTGATTTCCTATATCAAGGGTTTTGATCTCCTAACCAATGTATATGGAAGTGTAGGTACAGTGGGTAGGAGAAGCTAGCCTATAGGACATGAATTTGGAGCAATGTGAATGAATAACCAATGTTGGAATTGCTCTATTTCTCACAAGAATGAATAGCCAATTGCAAGTATATGCTCAAGTGTTGCACAAGTGTACTTTGGGTGTCCTATGGCGTGTCCTATTTTTAGGAATGGCCTATGGATGCTTAAGGACGTTCTAGACACTTTCTAGGGGGTTCTTAGTGCTTAACTAGCCGTTAGGTAACCATTAGTTGCTTTAACAATGACTAGTTAATTAACTCTGAAAAGTGCAGACAGAACTCATCTCGGTCAAAGAATTGTCAACCGAGAGTCCTTCTCGGTCGAGGACTTGTCGACCGAGGGACTGTCTGGGGCAAGTGTATATAATGTTCTACTCCAACTCCCAACTAACTTGTCTGCTGTGTCTAACGACTACCTGGGTCATTCTCAGTCAAAGAGTTTGTCGACTGAGAGTGTCTCGGTCGAGAATTTTGTCGACCGAGATTAACCCTGTTTCAATGTTTTTAAACCAAGTAATAAGTGTGTGTATGAGTGTGCATATGTGACACTATTTTAGGGGATGACCTATCTAAGTGTTTTGATTGGCTAGGGAAGATCTAACGTTTGATTTACATGATGTCTAAGCACTTGTACATTATATATTTGTACAAGATTTTTAAATTTGATTACAATCATGAATTAAAGCAATTTGAGCATATAGATCTTCCAAGTAGTTTGTCATCCACCTAATTCCTGCAATACTCAAGTAGCACGTTAAATCCACAAGAATAAAATGTTTGTAATAATTGAAACAAAGGGATTATAATAATGTCCAATTTAGCCAACAGATTATTGCTGAATGGGATCAAAGATGACTGAGTACATGCATTTCACTTCTCTCCTCTCCTGCTTTCACAATCCTATCATGAAAAGAGCACAAAGAATATGAACTTCAAATATAGCACATAGAATACACAAGTTATCCAGATTTCTTACATAAAGTTCCGGGTAGACCGTTTCATGATGGTGTTAATCAAGGTTGACCAGGAGTATTGTTTCACATTAATTATGTTTCAAATCACACCAAATGACCCACGTGGCTGTGGAAAAGGGCAAAATGAGATAGGTTTGATGTTTCCTAGCTCAATGGGTATGAAAGTGGAAGAAAGGGTTGCGATAAGATTTTTGGAGTGTTTTTACACACTCATCTTTTCTTTATTTGAATGCTCTTAAACAGGAGCATCCTTTTATTTTGTTTTTGTTTTTTTTTTCTATCACCCTTGGTGTATGTAGGGCATATGGTGGATAGAGTGAAGTGAGGAGGTAAAGATATGGCCACCCCAAACTTTTGGAGGTGGCCAAGGCTGGTTATGTGCACTAGGGCATCTTTTTATGAGGCAGAGGGATATGAAGATGATGGAAGAATAGTCGGATCTAAGAGTGGTCATTGGTGTGATTCTCCACATAAGACATCTTGCATGAAAATTAATCCAATACTTCATCCTAGATATCACACCACATGAATGAACAAGATGAAATTGATATATCCACTAAGTGATTCCACAAACACTAAGCGTTCAAAGCTTGCTCAACTCACAATTTCAACCAAATCAATCACAATCATAAGAGAGGCGATGCACATGTAAAAAGTCAAACATTGATACCACTTAGCAATAATTCATGACATTTCACTTGCATTTGTCAAAGGTCATCATTTTTACTCAAAATGGTAGAGATTGGGTCAAAACACACTTTCTAGACAAGAAATCTCAATTTGGGCAAAATTGGCCAAAATGGTACCAAGTTGCCTCCAATCACATCTAAACCTATATTATTGAACTTAAAACAGCAAACAAGCAAATCCTAGCTAAAGCATGCAAAATTACCAAAAATCTACATGATATGCAATGCATGGCAAAAAGAGCAAATTTTTTGAAAATTATGCAAAAATGATAAGAAAGTAAACTACATGGCATGCATGTATGCAAAGCAGTAAACTTCTAAACTAGATAAAAAATAAGAAAAAATGTGAAAAACACCAAACAAAAAGTAAATAGCAGATGAGATACAAAATGAGTGAAAGTAGAACAAGGGCATACCGCCCTACCACCCCAAACTTTTGAATCATGTTGTCCTCAACATGACACTTTCTTGGAATAGGGCTCCTCCCTACCTATAATAGGCACCCCAGTAGTCTAACTGTGGAGGCGAATACCTGTCCTAAAAAGCTGATAAAGAACACCACAAGTCTTCACCCCACTGTGGGTTCCTCTGGGCCTGGGCATTCTGAAATTGGTAAAGATGGTTGACCTAGTAGTGCATTTGTTGATGGTCCAACCACATGGCATCCTGCGTCCGCTGAATGCCCTCCTGTGCCCGTAGTATTTTGTCCTACGTCGCCTAAATGCTCTCCAACTATGCATGAATGGTGGCCATGTCATAATATATGGCATGAACCTATCTTGATTAGGTAGTGTAGGGATGGTATTCTGAGGAAGTGTGTGCCAGATTGTGAATTTTATTGTATTTTGGCATACTATCATTCTTTACCTACATGAGGTCATCATGTTAATCCTAGGATTGCGGCCTAAGTTTTAGAATGTGGTTTTTATTAGATGAAATTTTTTAAAGATGCATACAATTATGTTCGTTGGTGTGATGTGTGTCATCGTGCAGGTAATATCTCAAAAAGACATGAAATGCCTCTGAATGTTTTTCAAGAAATAGAGGTGTTTGACTTATTTGGCATAGACTTGGTGGGCCCTTTTGTGTCTTAAAATTCCAATATTTATATATTACTTGTTGTGGACTATGTATCTAAGTGGGTGGAAGCAATTCCAACCCACATCTATGATTCACATGTGGTATATAAATTTGTGAAGGAACACATCTTTTGTAGGTTTGAGGTGCCCATGTTGATGATTAGTGGTGGTGGTTCTCACTTCACCAATAGAAAATTTAGGGTGTTGTTGAGAAAATATGGGGTGAAACATAGGGTAGGTACTCCATATCACCCCCAAACTCATAAACAAGTCGAAGTGTCTAATAGGGAGATCAAGAAGATTTTGGAAAAGATAGTTTCAACAATAGGACTAACTGGATCATGTTGCTCAATGATGCTCTTTGGGCATATAGGACCACCTATAAAATAGCTATAAGTACTACTCCTTTTAGGTTGGTTTATTCGAGGTCTTGTCATCTACCTGTAGAGATAGAGCATAAGCCTAAGTGGGCTATGAGTAAATTAAACTACAATTTGGATGATGTAGGAAAAAAGATATCGTTACAATTGAATGAATTGGATGAGCTTAGGTTTGATGCTTATGAAATCTTAAGAATTTATAAGAAGAGGACTAAGAAATTTCACGATCACCATATTTTTCATAGGACATTCACTCCAGGACAGAAGGTCCTTTTGTTTAATTCTAGATTGAAGTTACATCCTAGTAAGTTGAGGTCTAGATGGAGTGGACCCTTTGAGGTGATAAGAGATATCCCCCATGGAGCTGTGGAAATTAGCAATGAGTTTGAGCCATTTCTTGTCAATGGCCAACGTCTTAAGCATTACTTTGGGGGAAATGTGATTATAAAGGACAATGAGATGAAGCTCAAGGAGCTTCACTAATCTCATGGGAGTAGGATCGGAAAGCCTATGGCGTAAAACAAGGGCATCTATTGGGAGGCAACCCAACCATCTTTTATGTTATTTAATTCCAATTTGTAGTTTTGTGGTTGTAATTTCCATTTTTACTTAGTTTGATATAAAAAGGTACATTGTTCCATTTTGTGTGGTGTGCAGGATGAGTATCAGTCGCTACTACCGACACTATGTCGATAATACTGAAAAAGTTACATGGAAACAGATGGATTCGACTACAAAAGTCGGTACTACCGACAGCCAGCTCGGTAGTACGGATGACATCATAGGAAATTTGTGAAAATTGAGTAAATCAACTCGATACCACTGACCCCCAAGTTGGTAGAACTGACTTTCTGTAGAGAAGACGGCTGAGTAACTGATAAGGACTTGGTACTACTGCCAAGTCATCGATAGTACTAACGACGAGTGTGCCCCAAGTTCAAGACATCGAGGTCATCCTCAGAACCACCAACATAATTTGAACGAGTCAGTACTACCGACATCTAATGTTAGCAACCCGTGGGGAGCACCAACAAGCAATCTAGATCAGCCACATCTAACGCTCGGTAATATCGATCCATGGGTACAATGGTACTACTGATAGCGGGTTAGTACTACCAATGATCGATGATCTGCATAATCAAATTCAGCCAATTGAGACCATAAGTACCACTAATCACGCGGATTCGCGACCAAAACTCGATACTACTGGTACTTTGTCAGTAGTACCAACGCGACGGTAGAGAGGCATGCACAACTTTAAAAGGAAGGGTTGTGAATCATTTCTCTTCACACCTTCTCTACTCCTCTTCCAATAAAGTGTGTGCAAGAATGTGATAAAGTGAGTTTTTACTTATTTTTTTCCTCTCTCTTGTAATTCTATTATTTCCAATAATACCCTCAACCTTTTTCATAGATAAATTGATTAAAAGTGATTATCAATTTCAAAGAAATCAAAACCCTAATTTCATAGTAAATGAAATCCATGTATTAGGGTATATAGTCAAATTATACAACTAACAGATGAGTTTGACTCTCAATTTTTTACCATGGCTAGATAATAAAATCTTAAGCTTGGTTTAAAATTTCATTTTATTCGGATAAGCCATTTAGGTGTTATAATCATTTGAATTCGATGCATTTTATACCAATGTATCAAACCAATGACCTAAGTTCACGAGTTAATTAAGCAAACATGTGGCATTTAATGTGTCACGTGGTTACCTGAACTAACCCGCCTACACGACCCTTATCTCAGTTGTTGGATGAGGTGAATTGCGGATCAAGTAAGGATCTAACGACTCTGACCTCATCTTCCTCCTCCCGCTTATCTCGGCCCCTAGCCCCCCAACAACTCGACGAATGATACCTCTTCCCCCATGCCTATCCAGTCACCCTCTCATGAATCTGGAGGGATATTTCTTCTCCCCTCATCAAATCAAACTCAACCAACCTTATCTCGAGCCCCCTCACCCTAGGATCAGGGAGAATAGACACCCTCTTCTCCACTCCTCTCCTAGAGGCGGTGAGTATTAGGGATTCCTTGCCCTTGATCCCAAACTCCTATTTAAGACCATCACTAGCTCTACCACCCTTCCTTTCCTCATCCCACACCAGCAATTGTGAACTAAGCTACCTTGAACACCTCTTCTCCATTCCATCTTCTTCAACCTCCATCACCTTCACCACCCCTCTACCTCAGATCACCTTCCACAAATCTCTCATCACTGATACTTTTCATCTCCCTTTTGCGAAGCTAGGACTTGAGGTCCCAGACCTCCCTTCATCCTTCCCACCATTGGTCCCGTTGATCTACTCATTGCGCCTCGGTGGTGCTCCAACCCAGTGAGAGTTGTAACCCCAAAGATTGTCGGTCAGGAGTGGAGCTGCCCCACGAAGGTGATACCACCTTCCCCTGACCGTGAGGAGGACTACTCACGTGCCTAGCCCTCATCGGAGTTGCTCTAGGCTCATCCAACTCGCAAGCACAGAGGAGTAGAAAGAGCTAGATAGGTGCCAACATGGATCTAGCTAGACCAATCGTGAGCCTCCATATCAACTGAGCGGGTCGCGGGTTAATAAGAGCAAGAGTGGGACCGATCGCATCGTTGGACCAATCCTCGAGAGCCAACTCAACAATCCATGAGCCATCTCATGAGACTTGGGATCAACAAGATCCGTTGATCCTATCGAATCCCACCGTTGATCAAGGTAACACCACCTCCATTATTTCTTTTAATATCAAAGAAAATAGATTATCTTAGGAAAATCATAGAAATTAGTAGGAATATGGGATAGTGGAAAAATTATATATCAAAATTATCAGAACAATACAAGGAACCTAATAAAAATGTTCTCATGGTCTGATTCGTAACCCTATTCCAAAATATCAGCCTATATTGTAGTTAATACTTTTAGGCCCTTTAAAATGCAATAATGAATATTAAGTGTTACAACCTGAGCTATGATGTAAATCAAACCCTAATAAGGTCCCTAATCCTCTTTCTATATGAAACCCTAATAATGAATGAATGATTATCTAGAAACACTAATTTCTAGTTTCTCTCTCTACATATGTGTATTTTCATGCTTTTACTTGCCAAACCCTAACTATGACATGATCCCTTATGTTCTTGGTTGACCCAAAAAACCGTAGATCTAGCCCTGAACACATAGGATCATGTAAGTCCTAAAGGGAAACTCTAGTGAGTCAAAAACACTAAAATGAGGTGTTGACAACACATAATGGCATTAGGTATTTATTTCCTTTTAGGGTGATCTATTTATTGTTCATCTAGACTCTTAGATTCCAGATCTTATCAAAATAGGTATGTGGCTTTTATTAAGTATAAGACTAATTTTCCATGGTTGTATAAGATATGATGTATCTTGGGTAACTTATTTTTTATACTTTGTTGGATGATTACCAGTGTTTATGCATCGCCAAATCTAAATGGAACATAAATAAACTATTGATGAGTTGTAGCTGCTAGAGCACTAATAGCCTAGTATGGATGTATGATATATTGCCTAGTATGGATGTATGATGAACTGCCCATGCTAGATGTATGATAAAGTAGTTTGCCCATACTGGATGTATGATAAGTGCTAATAGAAATTGTAATACAACTGCATCTAATGGTACATATAAAAGATGTGTTTACCTAATTTTCCACCTTAAACAATGGCTTTCTTTTCTTTCTTTTGTTTCTTCAAGTATTTGAATTATGCAATCATAGTATGCTATTTTGAGCCACGTACCAACTTATGTTGATGATTTTGTTTCTCATATTTTCTATGTATAAGGAACAAATAATGCACCTCAAAGTACCTGAAGCTACCAAATAAATGGGCATGGAGGATAGACTAGCTAGATTTCTATTTCTTATCTCTTTTTCAGTTAGATAGTCATGCATTCTTCTAATGCAACGTGATGGTTCTTTAGAACCCCAAGCAATTGCTCCTCTTCCCGAATGCTTAGTGAAGCCAAGATTATGACTGGAAGTTTCTCCTCTACTGCCAATAAAATGTACTTCAAATGAGGTGGAAATAGCTTCAACTCCAACTCGAGGGGGACTCAGCAAAGAAGGGATCAATGGAGGTGGGGTGGTCCCAGATCCTCAAAATGTCTTATATAATAGCATGGCAGGGTCTTGAGAAGCAAGACACGCTCCTCCAAAGAACAATTTAAGGTATAATCATCTACCAGATTCATGAGACATGCCTCTAAAGGCAGCCGAGGATATGCTTGCTCCAGAGTAGTAGAGGTCTCCTCCTCACTTGTTGCTGGGCAAAAGTCCTCTTCTTTATTGTATGGATGTTGCACTGCCTATATTAAAGATATCTCCTTTGTGTTGTCCAAGATGTCCAGTTCCAGTGTCCCTTTGTGGACTTGCATCATCACATGAGCCATCTCAAGAAACGACTTTCCCAGAAATAATGGCATATTTTTTTGGACTTGTTACAACATATGACACTGGGCTTTAGCCTTGGCAGTCTGTATAGGCTCGGGCATCAAGATTTTGAATTGATCCTCTCTTTTGCCCAATGTCAATCTTCCTCTGCCCATTTCTAGAATCATATTAATTGTGGCATGGAATGGCCTCCCCACTAATATCTCATTACCTTTCCCATCCTGCATCTCCTTGACAATAAAGTATGCTAGAAATATAAACATGTCCACCTTGACAAGAACATGCTCAAAAATACAATAAGGCTTCAACACAGAATTGTCCACCAGATGAATAGTCATATTGCTCTTTTTGGACTCCTATAGACCTAACTTCTCGAAGGTGGTCAAGGGAATAAGGTTAATGCTAGCCCCTAAGTCACATAAGGCCTCTCCAAATCTCATTTTCCTAATAAAATAGGATATATTAAAACAACCTAAATCATGTCTTTTCCGTGGCAATGTACCCAGAATAAAGGCACTGAATTTCTCTTTTAGGATCACCACCTTAGAATCATCTATCCTCATTTTCTTGTTGATCAGATCCTTTAGAATTTTTCCATATGAAGGAATCTGCTCGATTGCATCAATCAAAGGGATATTGACATGTAATTTTTTGAAGTTGTTCAAAAATTTCTGAATTTGTTGATCTGCCTTAGTTGCTTTCAGACTCTTTGGAAAGGGCACTTACTTTACCACTTTCCTTTGATGAGGCGGGATATATGTTTTTTTCTTATTTCCTCTATCTCATCAACCTCTTCCTCAACTGTCTTTTCCTCTATTGTAGTATATGGTTCCATTATATCTACAATCTCTGCCTTGTATTTAGCACAAGTAGCCTCTCATGCATCTAAACTAGATGGTGTATCATTTAGAAATTTTTTGCCATTGCGAAGTAAAACTGCCTTGACCTGTTGATTTCCAGAAGGTACATCGGTGTTTTCCAAAAACCCTTGTTGTCTTGGCTTCTTCAAGGAAGCCACTTCCACTGTAGTTTAAGAAATAAATGTTTCTATATTGCGGTTCTATGCTCCTTGGTTCTGTAGCTCTCTTTGATTATGGCCGATAACCAATTCATTTTGTCTTACTAAATTCCCGAGCATCTCTTCAATGTAGTCAATTTTACTAGGACCCCTATCTTGTTGTTGACCACCAGCCTATTGTGGTTTATTTTGTTGTGCCTTTTTGGAAATTATTTAGATCCTTCCAGGAGAACTTAGGATCCTTCCTCCAAGAGTAGCCATTATTCCTGTACTATTTTTACTGTCATGCAAACTTGCACTCCTCATCTTACCCTTCTGAAGAATTTCCATCTTTTGCACACAAATTTTAGCAATCAAGTCCAACTTCTCATTTAGTATTGAAATAACCTTAGACTCCATGACACTTTTAAGGGTTGTAGGGTGCTCTCTCTCATCTCCCTAGGTCTGATTCTTAGACATGTTCTTTAAGATTTCATAATAGTGGTCTAGCTTGTTATTGAGGAAGAAGCACTCTCTTGTACTATCAAGCGTAGTCATTTCTCCCTTATGCAGACCATAGTAGAAAATCTTCACTTGTTCTAACTAGTCGATGCCATGGTGAGGGACCTTCCATGACATGTTTTGGAATCTCTCTCATGCTTCAGAATATGCCTTATTAGCTAGTTTTCTGAAGTTACATATTTTCTTGACCAGATCATTTGTCTTTTGAGGTGGGAAGTACTGCTCGAAGAAAGCATCAATCATTTGTTCCCAAGTTTCTCATCATAAAGATTATGAAACCAAAACTTAGCATTGTTTACCAATTATGACGAGAATAACTTCAAGTATATGAAAGTCATCGACACCCTATCTATCTTGATCATATCACAACTTTTAATGAACTTTCTGATATGCATCATCAGATCCTCAGAGTTGTGTCCATGACAGATCTGTGATTTAACTAATGACACCAACCTTGGATCAATCTTGTAGTTGCCAACATGGATGGGTTGTCTTTTTATTGGCCCTTTTTGAACAGTTGAAGAAGATGACTTGATCCTTTCCCAGATCGTTTGTTCTTGTGCTTGGTCACCCATTTTTTCTAACTTAGGTTCCTCCAGGGGCTCATGTTCTTCTGGTGGAGGTATAGGTGGTGGAGTTCAATTAAATCTATCCATTGATCCTCTGTACTCCTATCCTATGTGTAGGAGCTCTACTTGACCTAAGCCTGATGGGAACGACTCTCCGTAGTCATGGGGTCGGGTATGCACCAAGAATTAGTACATGAAAATAGTAAAAGTGGTTGTGTAAACACAATACTAATGGTTAAAATAATAAGAATATTTAAAATTGAGCTTTAAATGAATAAAAGAAAAATAAAATGATTGGTCTAGAATGGAAAAATACAACATTCATATCTCTAAAGTTACATTTCTCCGGCAACGATGCCAAAAACTTGATAGGTATTTTCTATACGCTCAAAACACAAGTATATGCTATTGTAGTGATATAGGCCAATGAGGGTTGGATGTCAAACATAAGGAAATGTGACTTTAGAAACTATTACTAACTGTAATGCAATCATCATAGGTTGAAGAAACTTGAATTATTGGGTTAATTATCTAAAAAAAATCTAAATTATTGGTTTTTGTTCTCAATCTTAGCGAATTCCTTAGGATATCAGTTACACCACGGTTAGCATTGCACTTTAAGCTCGATACATTAATAAAAATCTCCCCTAACCCTAGATTAAGAGCTTGTAGTGAGAACTACTTGCTCTCACTATGCAATTCACTACCTAGCCTTTACCAACCCCACTCTTGTATCAATTGTGTTATTAGATATGTTCTTTATCAAATGATGTGGGTAATCTCCTCATGTTTTTAAACCACCTCTCTCAAAGGGTTTTATTGAATGTGTATTTCTATGAACATCTGACTATTAATTTTCCTTTTCCTAAGCAATTAATAGTCCAAGTACTACCTATGATGATCAAGCATGGATAGTTCATTCATTCATTCACAATGTGAGAAGAACCGTCATCACATCGACGTCTCTGACCTGTGTCCTGTGTGTAACAACGATAAGGACACCGTCCTTCATGTTCTTAGGGATTGTCCACCCAATGTCGAGGTTTGGCACTTGGTGTCACTTGACATTGGGCACTTCACCTTGCAAGAAACATAATGGATTGACCAGGGTATGAACGTCCACCATCCTTCCCACATGCTTTGGGTTGTCACCTGCTGGTACCTGTAGCAGTGTCGCAAAAAACTCATCTACCAGGGGCTCAAACAACCTACTTCCAGCAAAGCCATCTTCATCCAGCAACGTACCCTCACCATCCAGAACTTAGCTATTCGGGATCAGGAAATTGTACATGCTGCTATCCACTCCCATGGATCCTTCCAAGGCAGAGATATATATGTCTTCACAGATGCTGCTTTCCATGCTTGCACGCATAGTGCCGCCATTGCGGTCCACATTGTGAATGCTAGAGGTAGGCATATTATGGGGATGGGCTATATTACTAGAGCCATCTCTGCAATGGATGCAGAAGCTAAAGCTATTGTGAGAGCCGCTGAGCTATGTGAACATCAACATTGGGACAACACTTACATTCTCTCTGACTCTCAAATTATGGTTCAAGCTATTACTGGAAGGAATTATGTCCCTCTACTTAAACCCTACGTGATGAAGGTTCTTAGTCTCATACATTTGGGTACTATCTTCTATATCAGTCGCATCCATAATATGCATGCTGATAGGATTGCAAAGCACTGTCTTGCAACCAACTCTAGTCTTAGTTTCTCAAGTCCTATCCCTATTACTTTTGATTTCATTAATCCTGTAAACATTTCTACGATTTTGGCTGCACTAGAGAGCAGCATGAATAGATAATCTTCTCTAGTTGCCCCCCCAAAAAATACAATGCATAACTGGGCTACTCCCAGGTCCTAAGGAAGGTGGGGATTATCCCCTCATGGTTTTCACAGTCAAAGACCTCAAAGGAGAAAAAATGTGGAGAACATGAAGAACCCCTACAGTAGATTGTTCAAATGATCCCTTCTCACACACATGTGAGTTTTCTACCTTTTGATTGTACTTATGTCTGCTAGAAGAGCCCAAATCACTCAGAATGTGTCCTTTTTCTTTGGTATCTCCTCCTGTTGCTTTTGGTTGTCGTACAATAGAAAAAAGACAAGATCTTTAGGTATGGCCGCACTTCCCCTAAGTCATAGGCATGACTTAGGGCAAGATAGAACATCAGTCATTGGATTAAACAAAACCTTCATATTTGTCCAATCTTGACATGTCGGTACTACCCACAGGATGTCAGTACTACTGACCCCTTTAATTGCGTAGACACCTATCAAGTTGTCGGTACTACTGATACCCTGTCGATAGTACCGAGTTTCTTCGAAATTCTTTGACAAAAACATTATAACATTATTGGTAGTATTGACTTGAATGTCGGTACTATTGAGTATTCTTGATTTAATTATGTTGCAACTTGAGCATGTGTCGGTACCACTGGCTCCAAATTTGGTAGTACTGAGTTGTGTAGATCCTCGTACATTCACATGAAAAGATTAAAATCCAAACATAAGATATGGAAATAGATTAAATCATTAGGAAACAAGAAAATTATGTTTATTTGATACAAATGAGTATCACAAGCTAATAAAAGTAAATCATGCACAATTATTGTGATATTTGACCAAAAAGTGCATAATAATCAATACAAAATAGCCTGTGAAAATTGAAAATAAACAATGCATCAATATCCTCCAATGTGAAATAGCATTATAGATATTGGCCACTATATTTGAATTCTCTAGCCTTCTCACTCAAAATTATAACACCTCTATCAGGGAAGATATACTTGATGATGAATGAACCGGACCATCAGGTCCTGATCATTACTGGAAATAAATAGAGATGAGAATTGTGAAGTTATACTTAGTCTTTGACATGCATATATTTCCTCTTCAAGTGGAATCATGCCACATATTTGTATGCTCATTGTAAGTATGTGCATTTTTAGACTTTGTTAGTTGTAACTCTTTTAGTTCTTGTGGTTAAGTAGATAGTTTTCCTTTATTGAACGAATGTCAAAGTTGAGTTGTATGAAGGCCCACCAAGACTTGTGTTCAAGATCCACTGATAGGTGATAAGACTTGACATAAATATTAAAATGTTTTGTTCTCAATGGAGTCTTGTAAGCAATTATATATGCCAAAAGTGCAACATTCAACTTGTGGACCCACTCTTGTCGTGTCATGACCAATGTCTTCTTGAGAATGACCATGATTTTGTGATTGGGAACCTCCACTTATCCACTTTTCTGAGGATGATATGGAGTAGCTACTTAGTGAGAGACACCATACTTGTGAAGGAGTGTTTCAAACATGTGCTCCAGTAAGTGAGAACTTCCATAAGAAACGATCATGTTGGGAGCTCTAAAGTGTGGGAAGATTATGTCATTAAGAACTTCTATGATTGGATTGGAGTTGAAAGAAGTTTAGGGGATATCTTCAACCATTTTGAAAAATAATCCATAGAGACCAAGATGTAGGCAAAGGCATAGGAGGAGGGGAATTGACCCATGTTGTAAGGCCCCTAAACTTGCTTAATGCGTTGAATGAGCTTAATTATCATAATTTAATTCTTATAACCCTAATATAACCTTGTGATATGCTTGGAAATCATAATAAAAGCTTAAGTTTCAAATTTGGTCCAATTTGGACACTGTTTGAGCAAGTTATGCAATTTAATGCACATTTTGGACTTTTCTACAATTTACCCAATTGAGAGGTTTTCTCTGCAATTTATCACTTTCATTATGTTCCTTGTATATTCTATCATCTTTTTTTAGCTTTTTGATACATGTAGCACCTATTTAAACCTTGGTTTGAAGGTGTTTTCTCTAAGGGTATTTTAGGGTTTACCCCTTCATGGATGAGCTACCTTTAGTAGCTATCAACTAATGAGTTATTTGTTTTTCTTGGAAATTCAAGAAGCGAGGGATAATCATGTCTCTAGGGACGGTGGGGGATATTATTGTGTGTGTGCTTGTATATTCTTAATGGTTTAAGGCCATGGACACTTGGAAAGATACTAGAATTTCAACTTTTTCTTTTTCTTTATCTTAAACCTTCATATACTTATCCCTAAGCACCAAAACGAGCCATTTTCTCTCCACCACTTCCCTACTTCTCCCAAACTCGTTCTTACTCTATGCTGATGTGAATTTTCTGATCCAAGGAAGAATAAAGTGGGGACCTTCTTGAAAAAAGGATCTAGGGTTGCAATTGACTTCCTTTTAGGGCTTAAAAAGCTCCCTTCTAGTGATCTTGGCCTAAAAGAGTAAGAATCCCCTTCTTTCCTCCGTTTATTTCTTTTTTATCCTTTCTCCTACCTTTCTTTAGGTCGGAACCTTGCTTTTCCATGGTAGAAATTGCTCTAAAGCTCTAAAACCCTACCTTTCTTGCTCCTTATGCTTAGGGTTTTCTCATTTGATGAAGAAAGGTGCTAGATGGACGAGTTCATAGTTTTTTATTGGATTTTCTACCCTACCTTCTAGAGTTTTATTCTGTGTGGTGTTTCATATCATTATTAGAGGCAAGTTTTATAACTTTTTCCACATTTATTGCTTACCATAATCTTTCTAGATCATGTTCTTGCTTGAAAATGATGATCCATGCACTAAAAAGCTATGCTTGATTTGGATTTCGATTTTTATAATGTTCCCTGCTCTTATTTCAGTTATAGATGA
Source organism: Alisma plantago-aquatica (assembly GCA_963693085.1). Taxonomy (NCBI): domain Eukaryota; kingdom Viridiplantae; phylum Streptophyta; class Magnoliopsida; order Alismatales; family Alismataceae; genus Alisma; species Alisma plantago-aquatica. Next base: position 1,511,760,143 of record OY856410.1, on the reverse strand, counting down.
ACCTATGATCATGTGTACATTATTCGTAAGGTATAATATGACTTGGATTAGGTTGGTTTGACAACCTATGGTGCTAAGCACCTATCAACCAATGGTCAATTTTAGGGTTTTAAGCTGATTTCTTCTATAGACCCATGACCTGATGATGGTATCATTGCAACAACCCTATGGTGTTGTCTTCATGACAATTGATGGTGGTAACCATCACCCTTTATCTCATTTTTTGTCCTAATTAGAAGCCTAGTGATTAACAACTAAGTACCCTAATGATGTTATCAATCAATGGTGATATTAGTTTGATATTTGATACTGATTAATGAATATAGTGCTGATCTAACAACCTATGGTGACTTAATGGTCACTAAAGATGGTGGATCAGGTCTCCAAAACCTATGGTGAGTTAATAATATAGTTGTAGCATCAATTAATCCTTAGACCAATGGTTTCTTGGGTAACTTGATGCAATGGTCAGACCTATATTGTAATTGATGGTTTTAATATATGAACTTGACCCAATGGTCAAGATATCATGTTTATTCCTCCAATAAAGTGGAATGATGTCTAATGTAATATGTTGGTACTGATAATGTGTTTTATATGGTTTCCTTCATATGATCAACTTAAGGAGCTTGTTGACAATAGATGGCTTGTTTTAAATGAACAGTCGATTGTGGGTTTTACCCTACTTTCAATGGAACTTTTTGTGTTGTTAATCAAGGGATGTCTAGGATTAGACGGTGACTCTTTATAGAGAACAAATCAAGGACTTTATAGGTGGTTTATCCAAGGTGTTTACTTATGTAAACAACCAATGGTCTTACCTTTTAAACATCCAATGGTTCTGGGTGACATTGTGGTATGGTGATATGGGTTGAATGATGATGGAACAAATGGAGGGTTACCCTTTTGGAGGTAGTCTTACCTATTCACATATGAATAGAAGGGATGATAATCATATTGTGTTGATATGTAACCCTAATGAGGTATATCTTGTTATACCTATCTTTAATATAACTAAATAATGGTAATTGGGTATGAATAGTCCTTGAATGACTAATATAATCATGAAGTACTATGTTAATGTTGTTGAAACCCTAGTATGCTATAACCCAATGGTTACACCTTCATTTATGTGTGGGTTCATACTTTAGAATAGTATGGAATGTGATGGTGATGCTTCACCTTATGCATTCATGATCCAACGGGGATGCCTTGAGTTAGGGTTTGGATATAAGTGTTGATTAGTAACATTAATATAATTTATCTTGTTGAACCTAACTCTAATGCAAATAGATAAAGATGAGAATTCATGTTTAACATTCTTATATGATGGCATGATTGTGAAATAACCTCCTTAACATGATCATAACCTTAATATGTTAATTGGTGGTTGTCATAGCCACATGGTTGATACTTGCTTATGTGAAACATGTGCATTATGAATATGATGAGGGTTAATCATATCTAGATTCCTTGCATGTTGATGTAATAAAGGAATGTTCTTAATGTTAATATAACCCTGCTATGATTGTTTATGAATATATCCTAGCTCATTAATGTAATATTTTGTTGATCTGGTGTATTATATGTAAGTGATGTTGTTGAGCCTTGTTATAAGGCATGCAAATATAATGATGATCTTGCAGGGAATAGTATGATGGTCTTAATGATCTTTGGGCATGTTTGAGCCCTGAATGAGGTGTAATCCTCTTATGTTGATAAGGGTTGATACCCTATGATATTGTGAAAAGGATTCATATCTTGTGATAGTATGATGAGTAGTGTGGTCTCATGAATGGCAAGTGAATAGTACCATGTGATGATGAGATGAGAAATTATGTTTCACACATTTTATATCTTTTAAAAGTTGTGATATTTATATGCTTGTTGGAAGTGAATTAGGGTTTGTATGTCCACTTGTTTGATGCAGCCTTAATTCACCCAACTGGCATAACGTATCAAGTGCAACTCTAATCATGTAGTTCCATGTGTCGTAGAACCATATTCAATGTTAGAACTTGCTGGATGGTGAAATGAGTATTCCTAAGGGAAACTCAGAGTGCATACTGTTGAGTATGTGGGGGTGGCAGATTGAGGATATATCCTTGTCATCAACAATGCAGATTGTGGAGGTTGGCTATGGTCATGCCTCATACATCTGATGTGATTGAGAATGGTTGTGGTCATGTCTCGGTGATTATAATAGGATGTGAATATAGGAAAAATACTTTAGATGCTAGCGTCATGACCTATACCAAGGTGGGCTAGTTATAGGACTATATGTCACTATGGTGGCAGCTTTGACTGATATGTCACTGCCTTTTACTTGTACTGATTGAGGGGAAGAGATCTTAGGATACCAACACTCCTAGATCTTGTACGGAACCGAATAGCTCTTCACAGGGGTCAGTTGGAATTTGAATGGTACGATTCAAATTCCCCAGGGCGTAATAAAAGATGTAATACAACCATATAGCATATTTGTTTAAGGTTATACAAAAAGTTTCACATTGGATGATAACCCTTGTTTGTTATCTTTACATAAAGATGATGCTTAGTGCAATTAAGATATAGTAGATACATATAGGTTGTGGATATTCTTAAGATTGTAGATGCATACATACAATAGCTATGCTTGTGTTGATAACTATACTGCTACTGCTGATTATAATCATGATGCTATCTATCTCATGTTGTTAGTTATGTTTAGCATTCTATCCATGCCTTTGTAACTAGAGATGCATATACTTCTAATCATGCTTATCCAGATAGTTGTGCTTATGTTTTTTAGCTCTTCTTATGATGTTGATATGTTCAACCAATTAGACATGCTCATGTTATTAGTTATGCTATGTTACTAGACTTGCTCATGATTCTAGATATGCATATGCTACTGAATTGCTTATATTGTCAACAAGATAAAGGATGATAGTATGGCTAATGATGATAGTTATTATCTGCTCCTTTATGTATTTTGTTAATCATCAGTACTGCTTATCTTATTTGTTATATCTGATTAAACTTCTTAACTGTTTGATTACTTAAAAATGTTGTAATCAATAAATGTTGTTGGAGGTTATATCTCTTACTGGGACATGGGTCTCACCCTTGTGGTTTGCCACATTTTTTTAGGTAATTGGAAGTGACGAAAACAAACATGTGGCATAAAAGAGGAGCTATAGTATGAATCATTGATAAAGTTGATTAGATGTCTAGTGTGTCCTAGACTCATCCTTGTAATCTCAGGTCTGGGCAAGAAAAGTTTGTATATGGTGATTCAAATAAATTGGATTTTTGTTAGCATATTAATGCTTGTTTGTGTGGCATATACGATTATTGTTCTCCTGTATATATATGTTGTGGATAAGATGATAGAAAAAATTGTATCAAATTCTTGGAATAGTATGGACACAAGAAATATGTTGGGCTCTTATGTAAATGTTTCTGAGTGGGTGCTGACGTTGAAATTGGTTTTAATTTACCCATATTTTTGGGTATGTGATTAATTAGTGATTGATTGTATTTTATATTTTGAGTAATCTCATTTAGTGTAACGGGTTCTCACAATCAGTTTTAATTTACCCATATTTTTGGGTATGTGATTAATTAGTGATTGATTGTGTTTTATATTTTGAGTAATCTTGTTTAGTGTAATGGGTTCTCACAAGTTGGTATCAGAGTTTTAGGTTCACTGATTCTACAAGGATACTAGGACTTAGGGCTAGGATGATGTCTAAATTAGGAATATGACATAAAAATATGGTGCATACTGCCTAATCTCAGTATTTGGGTGCCCTGGCCAGGTATTCAATTATTGAAGAAAAGGTAAGTATGGAACTCTTAGATTGTTATCTTTCTGATTAATCTGATCAAGTAGTCATTTTGAAACAATCTAAAGAGCATAGTGAAGAAGAAATCATGGTCAGATAACTTAATATTACCTCAAGAGAAGATGAGGATTACATCATAATCTATCAAAACTTGAATGTTTGGTAACTATAAGAGAAAGATATAACACCATGAAATCTAAATCCGAATACAAATAAGGAAAAGAGGAGTTCTTAAAGATATGATTCAAGAAGATAATAAAGTAAAAGACAAACAAGTCTATTCTTATAAAGTGAATCAAGGTATGAAATCCACATAAGATAGAGAGAACTCCTATAATAAGTACAAAATGAGAAGATGAATGGGAACAATGACAAAGAAATAAGGTGGAACCTGAGTTAATCTCAGACCAACCTATGTGTGTAAGAAAGTGTTAATGAAAAATTAGCATGGCATGTGAAAGAAATTAAGGGTGATGATCTCGATTTAATGAAGAAAATGTGGAATATGATGATTTACCTATTGATAAGTGGTTTAAAAACATAATAAAATAAGATAACATACCAAGTGTGATAAATAGTCATCAAGGAAGGAGTAATGAGATATGTTAATCATGATGGTTTCTATGCTAATGGCAAGGAACCTAAAATGAAAAAGGTAAAATGATACATAAGAAGCTGTAACTTGCATAATGAAAATAGAATTGGTTACCTTTTTTCTAGTGACCTTGAACAATGTTGTTATGATGTGGGAAGTGTGTTTCCCTTTGTGTCTTTTCTTTATAGGGCACAACTTTCAAGTGGATCATTACCACTTGGTATGCGTGGATTCGTTGTAAACATGAGGGTGGATAGCTTATTATAGCATAAGGTTGTTTGGACTATGGTTCCAAGTTCATAAAGTTTGTGATGATTTTTCTTTTGAGCCTTCCAATAATTAGGAAGACTCCTCTTATATGTATTGATATTTGTTATGTTGGTAAAAGTAGATGATATAAGGATGTGAGTTGCTTATAGCACATGAGGTGGATACCAAGGTAATGAATCCTAGTATCCAATATATATCAATAATATGAGAAATATGTGAAGGTTGGAGATTTTTATTAAATGAACATTCCAAGTATTCCTCTTCCATAGAGAGATATGGAGAGAGAGTTGATGATGACCCTCTAAATGTTGTTTGGAAGGAAAAAAAAGTGATTCTATAATGTTGTGTATGTCAGCAAGACCACTATCAAGGGTAGATGGTTTGTTGGTTAATAGATATGTGATACCATGTTCCTTTAATATAAACCTATGATCAAATATCAATGCATAAGAGTTAGATTTGATGACATAATTCACATGACCATGATGAGTTTAGAGTTATGTCCTTTAGACTAACCAATGTACAAATAGAATTTATGAATAGGAGGAACAGAGTGTTCCAGTCATGTCATACAAGTTATATCAAGCTTTAAATGATGACATGTCAAAGTATTTCAAATATAGTAAAAAATATGATCAATATTTCTTAAAAAATCTTAGGGTTGTTGAAGCAACAATAACTATGAGATAAGTTGAACAAGAGTGAGATGGGGTTGATTAAATTTCTTTATGGGATCATGATATGTCTTCTAAGTAGGTTGTGTAAATCCTAGTAAGGTGAAGATAGTGTTGTTGTTTCACCCCTAACAAGATTGACTAGGAATGATGTTTCCTTGCATGTAATGACAGGTTCCAGTGTCATCATTTCTTTTGATGCTGAAAAAGAACTGACAAGAGTTCTAGTGTTAGTGTATCATGGATACATTGCCTTTTTTTATGCTTCACGGAATGGTATGGGACACATGCCATGATTGGTAAAAATCTAGAAAGTATGACTTTTAAGTAATGTGTTGATACAATAGATATAATTTTAGGATAATAGCTAGAATTTAAAGTTGAAAGTTACTATTAGATTTGTACAGGTGTTACAACAAGTTTCTACATTCCACATTGAGAATGTCTTCTTATGTTGGGGTTTTTGTGCTGATCCAATATGAGATATGTATGTATAATCACCATGATATTCAAGTAACCATGTGAAACTAATAGGATGAGGTTCAAAGGAAGTACCCATCTTTGTTTACCTCAGATTTCAGGGGCGAAATCCCTGTTAGGGCCCCCTAAACTTGCTTAATGAGTTAACTGATCTTAATTATCATAATTTAATTCTTATAACCCTAATATAACCTTGTTATATGCTTGGAAATAATAACACAAGCTTAAGTTTCAAATTTGGTCCAATTTGGACACTGTTTGAGCAAGTTATGCAATTTTATGCACATTTTGGACTTTTCTGCAATCTACCCAATTGAGAGGTTTTGTTTGCAATTTATTACTTTCATTATGTTCCTTGGATATTATATCATCATTCTTGAGATTTTTTAGACATGGGGAACCTATTTAAACCTCGGTTTGAAGGTGTTTTCTCCAAGGGTATTTTAGGGTTTACCCCTTCATGGATGAGCTACCTTTAGTAGCTATCAACTAATGAGCTATTTGTTTTTCTTGGAAATTAAAGAAACGAGGGATAAGCATGTATATATGGATGGTGGGGGAGATTCTTGTGTGTGTTCTTGTATATTCTTAATGGTTTAAGGCCATGGAAACTTGGAAAGATACTATAACTTCAACGTTTTCTTTTTCTTTATCTTAAAGCTTCATATACTTATCCCTAAGCACCACAACAAGACATTTTCTCTCCACCACTTCCATCCTTCTCTCAAACTCATTCTCCATCTGTGCTTCTATGAATTTTCCTATCCAAGGAAGAAGAAAGTGGGGACCTTCTTGGAAAAAGGATCTAGAGTTGCAATTGACTTCCTTTTAGGGCTTAAAAAGCTTCCTTTAAGTGATCTTGACCTAAAAGAGTAAGAATCCTTTTCTTTTCTCTGTTTATTTATTTTTATTCTTCCTCCTTCCTTTATCCAGGTCGGAACCTTATTGTTCCATGGTAGAAATTGCTCTAAAGCTCTAAAACCCTACCTTTCTTGCTCCTTATGCTTAGGGCTTGCTCATTTGATGAAGAAAGGTGCCAGATGGACAAGTTCATAGCTTTTTCTTGGATTTTCTACCCTACCTGATCGAGTTTTCTTCTGTGTGGGGTTTCATATTCTCATTAGAGGCAAGTTTTATAACTTGCTCCTTGTTTATTTCTTACCATAAGCTTTCTAGATCATGTTCTTGCTTGAAAATGATGATCCATGCACTAAAAAGCTATGCTTGTCTTAGATTTTGATTTTTATAATGTTCCCTGTAATGATTTCAGTTATAGATGAACCTGTGATCATGTGTAATATATTCCTAAGGTATAATATTACTTGGATCAGGTTGATTTGACAACCTATGGTGCTAAGCACCTATCAACCAATGATCAATTTTAGGATTTTAAGCTGATTTCTTCTATAAACCCATGACCCGATGATGGTACCCTTATAACAACCCTATGGTGTTGTCTTCATGACAATTGATGGTGGTAAACAAGGGTGTTAACTTAAGTTCACCCCTTAGGTCATGTTTTGGCCTAATTAGAAGCCTAGTGATTAACAACTAAGTACCCTAATGATGTTATCAATCAATGGTGATATTAGTTTGATATTTGATGTTGATTAATGAATATAGTGTTGATCTAACAACCTATGGCGACTTAATGGTAACTAATGATGGTGGATCAGGTCTCCAAAACCTATGGTGAGTTAATGATATATCTGTAGCATCAATTTATCCTTAGACCAATGGTTTCTTGGGTAACTTGATGCAATGGTCAGACCTATACTGTAATTGATGGTTTTAATATATGAACTTGACCCAATGGTCAAGATATATTGTTTATTCCTCCAATAAAGTAGAATGATGTATAATGTAATATGTTGGTCCTAATAATGTGATTTATATGGTTTCCTTTATATGATCAACTTAAGGAGCTTACTTGTTGACAATGGATGGCTTGTTTTAAATGAATAGTCGATTGTGGGTTTTACCCTTCTTTCAATGGAACTTTTTGTGTTGTTAATCAAGGGATGTCTAGGATTATATGGTGAGTATTTATAGAGAACAAATCAAGGACTTCATATGTGTTTTATCTAAGGTGTTTACTTATGTAAACAACCAATGGTCTTACCCTTTAAACATCCAATGGTTCTGGGTGACATTGTGGTATGGTGATATGGGTTGAATGATGATGGAACAAATTGAGGGTTACCCTTTTCAAGGTAGTCTTACCTATTCACATATGAATAGAAGGGATGATAATCATATTGTGTTGATATGTAATCCTAATGAGTTTAGCTTGTTATACCTAGATTTAATATAACTAAATGATGGTAATTGGGTATGAATAGTCCTTGAATGACTAATACAATGATGACGTACTATGTTAATGTTGTTGAAACCCTAGTATGCTATAACCCAATGGTTACACCTTGATTTATGTGTTTTTTCATACTTGAGAATATTATGGAATGTGATGGTGATGCTTCACCTTATGCATTCATGATCCAATGGGGATGCCTCTAGTTAGGGTTTGGGTATAAGTGCTGATTAGTAACATTAATATAATTTATCTTGTTGAACCTAACGCTAATGCAAATAGATAAAGATGAGTATTCATGTTTAACATTCTTATATGATGGCATGATGGTGAAATAACGTCCTTAACATGATCATAACCTTAATGTGTTAATTGGTGGTTGTCATAGCCACATGGTTGATACTTGCTTATGCAAAACATGTGCATTATGAATATGATGAGGGTTAATCATATCTAGATTACTTGCACATTGATGTAATAAAGGAATGTTCTTAATGTTAATATAACCCTGTTATGATTGTTTATGAATATCTCCTAGCTCATTACTGCAATATTGTGCTGATCTGGTGTATTATATGTAAGTGATGTTGTTGAGCCTTGTTATAAGGCATGCAAAGATAATGATGATCTTGTAGGGAATAGTATGATGGTCTTAATGACCTTTGGGCATTGTTGAGCCCTGAATGAGATGTAAACCTCTTATGTTGATAAGGGTTGATACCCTGTGATAATATGAAAAGGATTCATATCTTATGATAGTATGATGACTAGTGTGGTCGCATGAATGGCAAGTGAATAGTACCATGTGATGATGAGATGAGAAATTATGTTTCACATGTTTTATATCTTTTCAAAGTTGTGATATTTATATGCTTGGTAGAAGTGAATTAGGGTTTGTATGTGCACTTGTTTGATGCAGCCTTAATTCATCCAATTGACATAACTAATCAAGTGCAACACTAATCATGTAGTGCTCTGTTTTGTGGAACCATCTTCAGTTTCAGAACTTGTTGGATGGTGAAATGAGTATTCCTAAGGGAAACTCAGAGTGCATACTATTGAGTATGTGGGGGTGGAGGTTGTGGATATATCCTTGTCATCAACAATGTAGATTGTGGAGGTTGGCTATGGTCATGCCTCATACATCTGATGTGATTTAGAACGGTTGTGGTCGTGTCTTGGTGATTATAATAGGATGTGATTAGAGGACAACTGCAGTTGTATCTCAGTGATTGGGTTTGAACCTAGATGCTAGCACTATGACATGTACCACAGTGGGCTAGTTATAGGACTATATGTCACTGTGGCGGCAACTTTGACTGATATGCCCCTTCCTTTTACTTGTACTGACAGAGGGGAAGAGATCTTAGGATACCGACACTCCTAGATCTTGTACGAAACTGAATGACCCTTTGCAGGGGTCGGTTGGACTTTGAATGGTGCAATTCAAATTCCCTAGGGCGTAATAAAAGATGCAATACATCCATGTAGCATATTTATTTAGGGTTATACACAACGTTTCACAATGGCTGATAACCCATGTTTGTTATCTTTACATAAAGATGATGCTTAGTGAAATTAAAAGATAGTACATACACTTAGGTTGTGGATATTCTTAAGATTGTAGAAGCGTACATACAATAGCTATGCTTGTCTTGATGACTATACTGCTAATGTTGATTATAATCATGATGCTAGATATCTCATGTTGTTAGTTATGTTTAGCATGCTAGCCATGCCTTTGTAACTAGAGATGCATATACTGCTAATCATGCTTATCTAGATAGCTGTGCTTATGTTTTTTAGCTCTTCTTATGATGTTGATATGTTCAACCAATTAGACATGCTCATGTTGTTATTTATGCTATGTTACTAGACTTGCTCGTAATACTAGATATGCATATGCTATTGAATTGCTTATATTGTCAACAAGATAAATGATGATAGTTTGTCTAATGATGATAGTTATTTTCTGCTTCTTTATGTATTTTGTTAATCATCGGTACTACTGATCTTATATATTATATCTAATTAAACTACTTAACTATTTAATTACTTAAAAATGTTGTAATCAATAAACATTGTTGGAGGTTATATCTCTTGCTGGGACATGGGTCTCACACTTGTGGTTTGCCACATTTTTTTAGGTAATCAGAAGTGACGAAAACAAACATGTGGTAGAAAATAGGAGCTATAGTAATGAATCTTTGATGAAGTTGATTAGATGTCTAGTGTTTCCTAGTGTCATCCTTCTACTCTCAGGTCCGGGCAGGAAAAGTTTGTATATGGTGTTTCAAATAAATCAGACTTTTTTTAGCATATTAATGCTTGTTTGTGTGGCATATACAATTGTTATTCTCATGTATATATATGTTGTGGCTAAGACAATAGAACAATTTGTTCAGATTCTTGGCATAGTATGGATACAAGAAAGATGTTGGGCTCTTATGCAAATGTTTTGAGTGGGTGTTGATGTTGAAATTGGTTTTAATTTACCCATTTCTTGGGTATGTGATTAATTTGTAATTTATTGTGTTTTATGTTTTGAGTAATCTGGTTTAGTGTAATAGGTTCTCACACATGTGGTCCGCACCCAATATGTGAAGGATCTCCACTTCTTGCCAAAGATTGAGGGGCATCTCATCCGTTTGGGAAATAACACCAGAGCACTGACATTGATCGCAAGACTTGACAAAGTTATGGAAATATTTGAAGATAGAGGGACAAAAGAACCCACATTATGGGACTTTAAATGACATCTTATTAGAGATCATGTGGCTTTAGTTGGGCCATAATGACACTATTCAAGAATAAGAGGAGACTCCCATTCAAACATGCACTAAAAGTACATACACAATTGGAATAAATAAAGCACATATCAATATTAATAGTGATGTCTAAAATAAACGTCTTCCTTTCATTTGAAGTGTAGTCAGGATGAAGGACCCGAACATCTAGGTAGATCAAAATCAACACACCAGGGAGTAAATTTGGATACCTTTGGCAAGTGGCCATCGACCTAAAAGTTGTTAATGAGGAATACATCAATATCTTGAATGTGCAGTGAGCTAAGATGATTAAACTAAGAACAACACTCTCTATTCTATTTTTATCCTTGATTTCTAAATCAAATGCTTGTAGCAACATGAACCAACTGATCAACCTTGGTGTTGCATCATTCTTTGATATTAGATATTTGATAGCAGCATGATCAATGTAGACAACCACTTGTAATCCTATTAAATAGGAGAAGATCTTATCGAAGGCATAGATGATGGAGAGGATATCATTTATAGTGGTGGCATATTTTTCTATGTGTTGTCTAGTGTCTTGCTGGCATAGTAGATGATACGTTGTTTCTTATTGAAACACTACCCCAAAATTGCACCTATGATGCAGTCACTCGCATCACACATGCTCTTGAAAGGAAGAGACAAATTTGGGGCACAAAGGATGGGAGTTGAAATTAGATCTTATTTTAGAGTCTTGAAGATCTTCACAGATTCAAAAGAAAAAATGAACTCCCCATCTTTATGGAGAAGGTTTGTAAGAGGCTTGGTGATCTTGCTAAAATCACATATGGACCTCTTATAGAATCTGACATGTCCTCGTGATTCCCAAACTTCTTTAACAGTGGCTAGAGGAGATAGCTTCTCAATCACTTTGATCTTAGACTTATCAACTTCAATGCCTATAGATGTAAGATGGCATCCTAAAATAACGACTTCCTTCATCATGAAGTGGCATTTTTTTCAATTAAGCACTACCTGTGCTTCTTTAAAATGTCCTATGCTTCTTTAAAATGTTCTAGGACAAGGGAAAGATGGTGTAAGCATGCATCAAAAGAATCTTCATTGACTAATAAATCATACATGAAGATCTCAATTATTGTCTCAGTAAGACCAATAAGATGGAAGACATACAACACTATGAAGTAGTAGGTGCATTACATAGTCTAGAAGGCATATGATGGAAATCATATGTGCAGAATGGACATGTGAACATAGTATTTTCTTGATCACTTTGGTGAATGGGACTCTGGTAGAATCCCAAGTATCCATATAAATAACATATTAATTACTACTTTGCAAGTCTCTCTAGGATTTGATCAAGAAAAGGGAGTGGGAAATGGTCCTTCTGAGTAGTGTTGTTGAGCCTGCAATAGGTAATGCACAAGTTCTACCTAGTAACAATGTGGTTGGGGATAAGCTCATTCTTCTCATTCATAAATAATTTAGTTCCCCCTTTCTTTAGCACTACTTGCATAGGACTCACCCATGGTGAATCAGAGATTGGACAAATGATCCAAAAAATCAATAGCTTTATCACCTCCTTACACATAACCTCCTTCAAAATTGGACTCTACTTATATTGTGGCTCAAAGGAAGGTCTATAGTTTTCTATTATGTTGATTCTTTACATGTATAGAGCTTGTCTTACCCCAGTTAGGTTGGTACACTTAAGCCCCTAAAGTATAGACTTCATCTGTGGTGAGACAAGTTACTTATATTCTTCTACAATCATGGAAATAGATTGAGCTCTTCAAAATCTGCCTTGGGGTCTTGATCGATAGAGTCTAAATGGAGAAGAAATTTCCCCACATGTTCATCTTCAGTTCATGAGCTTTCAGGTCGATGAGTGTTGTCTCAAGAGGTTCTTTAGGCATTGACATCTCTTGTCATAGTTGTAACATCTTGTCTATGTAGTCAATCAGAAAGCATTGTTCCTAGAAAGAGGGTCCTTTGAGACTCTCAATGACCTTGAAATCAATCATTTTGTTCCTAGACTCAGCGTCAGGATTCTGGATTCAACGTCAAATGAGTGTGCAAGTAGTTGCAAGAAAAGAATGAACAAATATGAGGGGGTATCGTAGGTCCTCCTTGATGTCCATGATGAAAAAATCACAAGGAAAATGTGTTTTGGGATCCACGCTCACAAGTATGTCTTCTAGGATCCAATAGGGGTTGCAACAGAAGACTCAACAAGTAGAATCACAATTCTAATAAGATACATGGTGAAGCCTAATCTTTTGCACAAGTTGTAGGTCATGATGGAAATACTCACCCCCAAGGATATCTAGTCCCCTTTGACATGTGGAGTTCCCAACAAAATAAGAAATAGGAAAGATCCTGACTCTTTGAGATTTTTGGGCATATTTCTCTAGACAGTGTATGATGTCATCTGTAGTAATGACATGGTCTCAACTTCCTCAATTAGGTACTAACAAGTGGGGAGGACCTTAAAGAATTAATCCATGAGGGAATTTTTGTCAAAACGTCAAGGAAACAATTATCAACATGTAGATTCGTCACTGCTTCCTTGAACTTATTGAACCTTGAGTCTATCCACGTTTGAGGTAGACAACTTTAGTAAGGGACTCGAGATTTGTGGATAGGCACCACTAGGATAGGAATTTTTGGTGTGACTTCCTGTGCCTTTTTTGGTTCCACCCATCTAACACTTGGTACAACCATTAGAGTGACCTCTTAAATTTTGTCATTTTCAAGAATTGGCTTGTTGTTGTTGATGACTGGGGCTGGAAGTTCTAGTATAAGAAACCTAGAACGCATGGTTACTGTCTTCAGACCATCCTAGTATTTGGGATTGTTCTTGGGTTAGCCAGTAAATGCATCTATAGGAGGATGAATTGTGTCAACAATTTGTGCAAGTTAAGCCTTCATGGATTTATGTAAGCTTGTTGATCACTAGTATTTTCTCAATAGCATCCAGGTGACCTTGATCATTAGATATGGACACATTTAGTTAGTTTTCTTGCTTAGTAGAAGCTTTCCTTGTTGGTTATAGGGATACTTTCTTGGATCATAATTATTTCCTTGGACAATAATGTTACAGTAGGTTCCCACGTTTGAAGTTATCATGGTGATAATTCTAGATCTTTTAGAAACTAGGGGGATCCCAAGTTTGGTTTTGGACATTGTCTTTCTTGAGATGGTGCACATTTACTACTCCTTCTAGTTTTACATACTAGATTCCCCAGTGATTTCTTGGCATGTTGGTATTGTAGTGCCCCTATCTTGGAATGGAATTTACAACATTGACGTCCTCAATGAGGGGATGTTGTTGAATTGGGGTTGGTGCATGTTTAGTGTATCTTAGTAGAGGTGGTTACACTCCAGACTGTTGGATAAATTGGATAAATCCCTTTGTTTCGATGATGACAAACATTTCATTCTTATTAATCTAACGAGCTACTTAAGTGTGCAGGAACAAGGTGATGACAAAGTTCTAGGGAATCCTTACGCTTGAATGTTTATAAATGTCATGCAATGTAATCATTTGTAAACTTGTACAAATATATAATGTACAAGTACTTAGACTTCATGTAAATCAAGCGTTAGATCTCCCTAGCTAAACACCACACTTAGTTAAGGCATCTCCTTCTAATAGGATCACATAATGCACACTCATGCACACACTTAGTATCTTAATTGAAAGTTTGAAAACAGAGTCATTCTCGGTCGACCACACTCCTCGACCGAGACACTCTCGGTCGACAAACTTCTCGACCGAGATTGACCAAAAGTAGCCGTTAGACATAGCAGTTGACAGTTGCAAATAAACGTTAATCCAGAGAGCATGTCGGTCGACAAATCCTCGACCGACTGGGCATCTCGGTCGACAAGTCCTCGACCGAGATGGTCTCTGACAACAACTGCAGAATTAATTAACTAGCCGTTGCTAATGCGCCTAACTTATTCCTAACGGCTAGTTAAGCACTAGGAACCCCCTAGAAGTTGTCTAGAACGTCCTTAAGCATACTTAGGCCATTCCTATAAATAGGACAAGCCATAGGACACTAGAATATACTTATATACTCAATTGTGCAATCTTTGAGCATACACTACATTGGCAATCTGTTTAGAGCAATAGTGCAATTCCCACACTTGTTATACATTCATATTGCTACCGTTTCGTGTCCTATAGACTAGGATCTCCTACACATAATAATCACATTGCTATATATCTTGGTTGGGAGATCCAAACGCTTGATATAGGAAAATCAAGCCTTGTGCTTACAACGGCATTGTAATTTCTGTATTTCTTTCTTGTTCCTATTTATTCCTTGTACTCTCCTTGCTACTCCTAGGGTTGGAGGCTGCGGATTGGAGAGGGTGGACTTCTCAGGTGGAGAAGGGGACTTCAAGCTACTTCAAGAAGGCTATCGCACGGGAAGCTACTTCAGAAGGCTGGTGCAACGGGTGTTGGTGCATCTACTTCAAGGGAAGGCTGCTTCGAGTTGGGCGATTACTTCTAGGTGAAGGCTGCTTGAAGGGTTTAGGGAAAAGAAATGTATTTTATGTAAAGTCCTTGCGAGGTAATAAAATAATTTCTTTTCAAATCCCGGTTGGGTAAGCAACCGGGTAGTGGACTGACTACCTTAGTATTTGCTAAGGCTAGGAACCACTCTAAACCCTTGTGTTTCTTTGTCCAATCTTTCTTTGTGGTTGCTTGAGTTTAAATTATTTTAAAATCTCTATAAAACTCTATTCACCCCCCCTCTAGAGGTTTTCAATTGGTATCAGAGCAGGCTTCAAGGAGCCCTAACAAGGTCTTGAAGAGATAAAGGGAGGAGGTGACTACAACCACAAGAAAAGGAACATGGACCAAAGTTCGACAAGTTGCAATTGGTGCTTAGGAACAAAGCACTCTACGTCTAAATGTCCATGGAGGTCAAAGAAAGGAGATGCACATAAAGAGTGTTTCGTTGCTACAATAAGTGAGGAAGAAGAAGAAGAGGTAAGCTTGCTTGATTTACCCAAGGAGGAGTTAGTTGCTATTATTGAAGAAACATATAATAAATATGTTGAATGCAAAAAGAAGTTAAAGAAATCCAGTAAAGAAAATGATGATCTGAATGCTAGACTTCTTGCTCTTACATCCGAAAATGACGATTTATATGCTAAATTGAATACTCTTGGTTTTGAAAAAGACAGCATTATGTCTGATAATCGTACCTTGAAATCATCTCTAAGTAACAGTGAAGTAAAGATCTTTACTCTAGAAACAAACTATGATCTTCTATGTCAAGAAAAAGCTGAATTGCTTACAAAATTAAATGATTTTCAAAAACAACCTATATTGTGCACCCATGTAGATTATGACAATATAGTGAAAGAAAGAAATATGTTATCATCCAATCTAGACCAAGAAAAATTAGATATCAAGAAAAGAATGGATGAGATCGTTAAGTTGCAACAAGAAGTTAGTAAGTTAAGCAACAATGGAATCCTTGATAGAATATTAGAAAATTCCTATCATGAAATAGGGAGAAGAGGACTAGGTTATAAGCCTAATGAGAAATCCCATCAACAACCTAGAAGAACACAAGCGAGTCAATCTGCTTATATACCTAGAGGCACAAAAATGTATATACCCAAGAATAACCTAGATCAAAACCATAGAAGAAGGCTTGAGGTTGATTCAATTTGTTGTCATTATTGCTCACGCCTTGGACATTATTCTTTTTCATGCCCATACAAGAAAAAGCATGTCGAGATGGTATGGGTTCCAAAAACCCCAAATTAAATAGGTTCGACTAAGTTGAGATATGACCAAAGACCTTAATTTTTATATCCTTGTGTCTATCTCAACTTAACATTTAGGGATAACAAAATCAAAAATTAAAAGAGTTAATAGCACCTTGATACACATATGTTTATCTCAAACTGATCTCTGAATAAGACACAGCCTATATTGCACTTAAAATATATTTCTGAAATAGTTTCCAGAAACTTGATCGGTCGAGAAGTTGTCGACCGAATAATCCTCGGTCGAGAAATTGTCGACCGAGCATATCACTGTTCTCAGACTGCTGTAAATCTTTACATTGTATGTGAAAATTATTCTTGAAAGATTATATGGAATAAATATTAACTGATCATGCTTACATTTCTATTTAATCATTCTTTTATTGCACATTTCTTTTTCAAAAATACTTGCAATGAATAAAATGTTTCAAATAAATTTTTGTGTGCTTTTATATTAAGTATCACTTATTTTAGTCTATCCAAAGTAATCTTAAATTCATGAATGGATATTATTCTTGAATATGCTTCATCATATTTGATGTCCTTATTAAGCTCTCATAATTAGTCTCAAATTGATATTTGCAAGCTATCTGCAGAACTCATACTTCGCATATGAATGATTCATACTGGAAACCTGCAGAATATGCCTCTTGGTTAAAATAAAATTTGACCAAGGGGCGCCATGGTCGTAATCAAGGGCGACCTAAAATAAACTTTGATAAAAAATTGTTTATTTGAACATTATTTTATTGAACTTAATCTTAGCATATTTTTAAATCAAAACGTTAAATCATTTGTGGTAATTAGAAACCTTAAATATTATTACTCCCTTGGAATATACATATACATATGCTCTACAAAAATGTTCTATGATTTGCATTAAAATTCAGTCAAAAAATTTGAACTCAGTAAGTCTGTCGGTCGACGACTTCGTCGACCGAGAATCACTCGGTCAGCCCATCTCACTCGACCGACAAATTCTAAACAGACTCAGTATCGGACGAACTATCGGTCGACGAGTGCTCGACCGAGACAACGTCGGTCGACAAGCGCTCGACCGAGAAATAGCCGTTGGATATGACCGTTACAACCCGACCGTTATGACCGTTTTCTTTACCGTTGGAGGACCAAGTGGCGCGTCTGGAACTCGACCGTTGCGGACGCTCGGTCGACGAGTCGTCGACCGACCGGGTCGCTGGAATTCTATAAATAAGTGCAAAAACGAGCCACTTACTCACACTTGCATTTCCTTGCTTCCATAGTCCATCTCTAGTGCAATTTCGTGCAATCCTTCAGCACTCTTACCCTCAAATCTTCCTTGCTTCTTCTCCACTCTCAAGAAACATAATGGCCTCATCATCAACTGTCCGTGGGAAGAAGAAAGTTGCCGGAAGAAAAAGAAGAGAAGATCGGGAAGCCACTCCGCCACTGACGATCATCAATGACATCGCCTTCGTCGACGGAGATGCTGGAGATAGATACTTTCGGCTTTCCTCTAAAGCTCCTCTTCCCCGACGTCCGGTCGAAGTGATGGACTTCATCAACATAGTCGACCTGGAGCATCTCTTTGGAGTACAAAAGCTGAAGGACTTCATCAATCCATCCTTTCCTTCCTACTCCATTAAGGTAGTCAACGAATTCTATGCCAATCTTCTATCCCACACCGAAAATGACACCACTTTCTTCTACACCATGGTCAATGGGCATAGTTTTAAATTTTCCGAAGGGGATATTCTTGACATGCTTGAAATTGATATAGATGAATATCAAGATTTCCTTGACCTTTCCACCGGCAATCCAATAAATTTATTTTCCCATGATGACCACACCACTAGTCTTAGTGATATAAAAAGAGCCATATTTCAAGCCAATACCACTTGTCATGAAGATAGGGGAACCTATTATGCAATAAACCTAAAACCGGCATGTAGAATAGTAAACCTCATTGTTTCCACCAACATACATCCACGAGCCAATAAATCCGAGGTTCCTATCTTCCGTATGTGTCTAATTTATGCTATCATAAAAGAAATTCCCATCAACTTCATTCGCATAATACTTAAAAATATGCTTGAGT
The DNA here is from genome assembly GCA_963693085.1 of Alisma plantago-aquatica. NCBI lineage: Eukaryota > Viridiplantae > Streptophyta > Magnoliopsida > Alismatales > Alismataceae > Alisma > Alisma plantago-aquatica. The sequence goes on along the minus strand of OY856410.1, from coordinate 1,511,741,357 downwards.
TTTCTGGCAATCCACCATATGCCGATTTTGTATGCCAGATTACTCAACATTTTCTTAAGTCAAACATTGAAGATATGGGATACATATGGGAGCGTAGACCACCAAAGATAAGTAAGAACACCGTAGAGAAGATGGGAATTGACTTTGGCCATAAAAGGGCAAGAGTAGAAGGAGAGTCATCACATCAGGATATACCACCCCCTCCTCCTACTAACCTTTCCATTGATCCCATCCAAAATACCCTTACTTATATTGCTGGCTCCCAATACCATCTTAGTAGACAATTAAACTACAATCACCATGCCATGACATACTTAAATCAAAGAATGCAAAACCTTTCTCCTAACCAAACCGATGAATATCCGCATTCTTTAAACCCTGGCATGCTCAACCCATTTAACCCCTCATACAACTACTATCAACCTCCACCTTCACCATCAATGGATCTTGCACATACTCAATTTTCTTCTATACAATTGCAAGACATAGCTGCTCACTTCCGTTTTGACCGAGTTCCCACTTTCCTGGAAGCATATGCGTTGACTACAACTGGTGCTTTGGATTGGAAAACTCTGGTCCAATACTATGGAGCCGAGCCATTTCTTGGGAAAGATCCGGACATCGATGTAATTCTTAAATCTTTTCTGTGAAGTGTTGGAGTTGTAATAGTTGTAATACAAATGATTAGTCAAATTCTATATGATTGTAATCTTCTTCATGATATTGAATGAAATTTGCATGGTTATTTGTTTGGCTTATGATGACATCTTCAAAATATGGGTTATCAGTTCATTATTGTAGAGCATAACAAATAAGGGAATAATAATAATTAAAACAGGCAACTATTACAAATTAAAATTAAATTTTCAAATAACAAAATAGTTCTCCAGAAACATTCTCGGTCGAGCAACTAGTCGACCGAGAACATTATCGGTCGAGCAATTGTCGACCGACTGGGTTTCTGTTTTTCCAGATTGACATAATTGCATACATCTTTGTTAAAATCTTGGACATTTTATATATTTGCTGAGTATTCAAACTTTCATTTGAGATATCTATCGAAGGGGGAGCAAAGCATAAGAAAAAGGGGGAGATCATTAAAACTTTGATCATTGTTTAAAAGAAGCTTACAAAAACTTTGAAATCACTATGTATAACTGAATATTTTCAAGAAAGTTATGAATTTATTGAAATTGGTATCTTGTACTTGAAGGAACTCTCTACCCAAAATGGGGCTTAACATCCCTTGCATTTGGATGGAGACATTTTTTTTTAATCTAAGCTTAGAGGATTCTCATTTAATCTAGGGCTTAACATCCTTTGATTCATGAGAAATCAATATACATTCATCATATGCTTAAAGGAATCTCTTATCATTTCAAGGCTTCACATCCTTTGCGAATGATTAAGAAACAAATTGTGGATAAATTAGATAAAAATCCATAGGATATCTAATTAAGGGGGAGCATTATATTAAGGGGGAGAAGAAAAATAAAACATTCACTTTGGATATCTTTTTGAAATGAAAAAGGGGGAGAAAGAATATAAAAATATATATAAAAGAGTTTCATCACATCTTGGCCAGCACTCACTTGAAAAACATAAATGGCTACAAAAGGTAAATTTTCAGGTATGAAACTCACATGCTTTATATTTCCTTATTTCATATTCAGGAAATGTTTGTCATCTTCAAAAAGGGGGAGATTGTTGGATAAATTGGATAAATCCCTTTGTTTCGATGATGACAAACATTTCATTCTTATTAATCTAACGAGCTACTTAAGTGTGCAGGAACAAGGTGATGACAAAGTTCTAGGGAATCCTTACGCTTGAATGATTATAAATGTCATGCAATGTAATCATTTGTAAACTTGTACAAATATATAATGTACAAGTACTTAGACTTCATGTAAATCAAGCGTTAGATCTCCCTAGCTAAACACCACACTTAGTTAAGGCATCTCCTTCTAATAGGATCACATAATGCACACTCATGCACACACTTAGTATCTTAATTGAAAGTTTGAAAACAGAGTCATTCTCGGTCGACCACACTCCTCGACCGAGACACTCTCGGTCGACAAACTTCTCGACCGAGATTGACCAAAAGTAGCCATTAGACATAGAAGTTGACAGTTGCAAATAAACGTTAATCCAGAGAGCCTGTCGGTCGACAAATCCTCGACCGACTGGGCATCTCGGTCGACAAGTCCTCGACCGAGATGGTCTCTGACAACAACTGCATAATTAATTAACTAGCCGTTGCTAATGCGCCTAACTTATTCCTAACGGCTAGTTAAGCACTAGGAACCCCCTAGAAGTTGTCTAGAACGTCCTTAAGCATACTTAGGCCATTCCTATAAATAGGACAAGCCATAGGACACTAGAATATACTTATATACTCAATTGTGCAATCTTTGAGCATACACTACATTGGCAATCTGTTTAGAGCAATAGTGCAATTCCCACACTTGTTATACATTCATATTGCTACCGTTTCGTGTCCTATAGACTAGGATCTCCTACACATAATAATCACATTGCTATATATCTTGGTTGGGAGATCCAAACGCTTGATATAGGAAAATCAAGCCTTGTGCTTACAACGGCATTGTAATTTCTATATTTCTTTCTTGTTCCTATTTATTCCTTGTACTCTCCTTGCTACTCCTAGGGTTGGAGGCTGCGGATTGGAGAGGGTGGACTTCTCAGGTGGAGAAGGGGACTTCAAGCTACTTCAAGAAGGCTATCGCACGGGAAGCTACTTCAGAAGGCTGGTGCAACGGGTGTTGGTGCATCTACTTCAAGGGAAGGCTGCTTCGAGTTGGGCGATTACTTCTAGGTGAAGGCTGCTTGAAGGGTTTAGGGAAAAGAAATGTATTTTATGTAAAGTCCTTGCGAGGTAATAAAATAATTTCTTTTCAAATCCCGGTTGGGTAAGCAACCGGGTAGTGGACTGACTACCTTAGTATTTGCTAAGGCTAGGAACCACTCTAAACCCTTGTGTCTCTTTGTCCAATCTTTCTTTGTGGTTGCTTGAGTTTAAATTATTTTAAAATCTCTATAAAACTCTATTCACCCCCCCTCTAGAGGTTTTCAATTTAGTTAGTTTTCTTGCTTAGTAGAAGCTTTCCTTGTTGGTTATAGGGATACTTTCTTGGATCATAATTATTTCCTTGGACAATAATGTTACAGTAGGTTCCCACGTTTGAAGTTATCATGGTGATAATTCTAGATATTTTAGAAACTAGGGGGATCCCAAGTTTGGTTTTGGACATTGTCTTTCTTGAGATGGTGCACATTTACTACTCCTTCTAGTTTTACATACTAGATTCCCCAGTGATTTCTTGGCATGTTGGTATTGTAGTGCCCCTATCTTGGAATGGAATTTACAACATTGACGTCCTCAATGAGGGGATGTTGTTGAATTGGGGTTGGTGCATGTTTAGTGTATCTTAGTAGAGGTGGTTACACTCCAGACTTTTGTGCCCCTCTGCACTACAAACTTGGCATACTTCTTGGGTTGCACTAGCTTGAAAGGAGGTTTGACCTCTTTACCTAGTCCTCATGAGGGTTGGATTAAGGTTGTCTTGTTTAAGGACAAAGGTCTTCAACAATTCAACAAAAGCTTGATCTTAGATTTGTCCTCTACCATAGCAACCTTGATAACTCCCCTTTTTTCATTAGGAACCCCAATTTACTCAGTTTTTGGCTCCTCGAATCACCACGTTCCATACATTGTCAAATCTTCACCTCATGTAGTTTCCATTGGAGGCTGCATCAAGAAACTACTTGACATCATCATCAAAACCCACATAAAATGTTTTGATAAGTTGCAAAGAAGAGATGTCGTAACGAGGGAACTTGCACAAATGCACCTACAATCGTTCTCATGTTTTAAAGAGGGTTTATCAAGGGAGTTGTTCGAGATTAGTTATTTTCTCTCTGATCTGGTAGGCGAGTAATGGCGGAAATAACTTCTCAAGGAACTACAACTGAAGTTCCTCCAATATTTTGATGTTGCAATCATCTGGGGCACCCTAGCTTTGTATTGAGGGAGTTGTAGAATAGTCATAGCTTCATGTATTTATTGAACACACTAGCCTACTTTCTTAGTCCACATAGATTTGTGAACTTTTGTAGATGGTCAAGAGAATCCTCACTGGATCACCTGCAATAAAGCTATTGTTTTACATCATCGTCACCCATTTCATATTAATTTCAAAGTTAGGTGTTGCAATGTCTATTTGAATGATTAGGCTGTGGATGTCTATAGTCTCGGGGATAAACAACTCTCATAATTCTCTCTTTCATTTAACTTCTTTTTCTACTCATCAGTCCACTTGTGGTGTAGCTCTAGCCTCTACCATGAGTCTATCGCATTGTGCTTCCCGTGCTACTTAACATTTATGGTTGATATCCTCTTCCACCAACTATTTCCTATGTTCATGAAGCCGCAATGATAGGTTTGTCCGACATAAGGATAAATGTATGTGAAGGAATGGATGCTAGAAGAGTGTCACATGCACAACAAATATCACCTGAGAAGTGAAAATAATCAAGCTAAGATGGTTGAAGATGAAATCGAATCAAGTTTATGTTCAATAATATTAGTCATATAAGGAAAATCTCAAATAATACACATCATTTGAGTTGATATGGAAATTTCCCTTTCCCCAACAACAATGCCAACATTTGATGTGTGGGTTATCAGACAAGAAAATTCACCTAGGAAGAAGTCCCTAGATTTTACCTAGACTGCGTACAATAATCACCACCCGTTAGTGATCTCTTATCATAATATAGATCAGGAACAAATACAATGACAATGTTTTTAGGAATTATTATAATCAAAGTACCCAGTCAAGGATTAGTTCATAACATAGTCTTCTAAGAGAGAGAGAAAACTCCAACTTCTCTCTAGAAACACCCTTCCTCTCCCCCTCGCCGGAAATCACAGACCAAGTTACAACTGAAAAAAAAACTCCAGCCGCGAGGTGCTCCAGGCTACGACTCTAGGACCGGCCTCCAGGTAACATCCAAGGTCAAACTCTCTCCTCTCCCCTCCTACTTATCTAAATCTACCCATTACCATCCTTCCCTCTTCTCCTGCCTCCTCTTAGAAGAAGGGTTACAACACTGATAAATGCCCCATCTACCACCTTCCATACCTGCATGCACTCACATCATTGATTGAACTTCCCAAAGGAGCGACGACTTCGACAAAAGCACAAATAAAGAAACCAAGGACAACATTAAATCTCTACACCAAACGAGATGACTCATACCAGGTCTACTTCTGCCCCAAAACGATCCTAAACTTCAAACTTTTTCAGCTTCAGAAGCAACCGCCCCCAGTTCACCTCATTTTTTCTGCCCCTCACATCATATCATGAGAATAGGAGGAGTTTTCTCCTTAGCTTTGAGTAACAACAAAAGAGCTTGGTTCCCTCAGGGTAAGCCCCATCTTTACAAAAAAAAGTCCTTCACCTCAAAAAACTAGTGATATCTCCCACCAAGACAAAATCGTCTCTCTTCTCCACAGACATGAACTCCAGGTTCACCTTCATGGACTATCAAATCTCCAATCTTGACTACCACTCTTGTGTTCCTCTCCCGAGAGCTTGGAAATATCACCAATACAACATCTCCCCAGGACTAAACACCCTCTGCATGGGCATCGAATGGTCAGTACCAAAAGACAACTGTTGGACCAACAAAATAGCTAAGTTGATGATCACTGAAGGATGGGCGAGTATGATCAAGGAGCTTAACCTCAGAATAGACTGGAACAGCTTCATCAAACCCTCTACTCCAAAAACCCTCACAGTCTGGGTCTGTGATCTCAAAAATGAAACACCCCAAGAACTTTACTCTCTCTTCTTCAGTAATTAAGAGAAGTTCCTTCCTCAGACTCGACAGACAATCTTTTCGTCAAAGACAAACATCAAACACAATTGGGTATAAAAAGTTGGCCTATCTCCCTGTCTTCCAGCTATGAAGACGATGACATGCAGGACACAACGAAATTAAAAATACATTTAGACTTTATCCCAGCAAGTTATGTTTCTCATCAACCAGAATCGACTATTTCTAGTGTTGTCAGACCCACCAAATCCCCTTTAGTGATTACCGTCCCAAAATATGAAAAAGGAAAAAATTACATTCTAAATTTCCCCCCATTAGGGCTCCAAACATCCATCTCTCTCATCGATGAACACTTCAAAAGATCTATCTCCACCCAGTCTTGGATACCAGCCCACCCAAAAAGACCTTTTAGGGCTCTACTCTGTTCTACATGCAACAATAGAAAACACTCCACTAACAGATGCCCTAATCGTATCACATGCTTCAGGTGCTCCAAAAAGGGTCACAAAAGGAGGGACTATTCTTCAAACCTCCTATCTGACTACACCAAGCCAGTCCCAAGAAAAGGAAATCACCTCCCAAGAGACAACCAAGCTCCTCCCACCACTTTTCACAAATCCCTTCACTTCCCTAGAACAGACAAATCTAATCTCCTGTCCAAAGCAAATAATTCTACTCTTTTTTCCACAAACCCTTTTGCATGCCTTGCAAACCCCTCTCTCCCTTCAAATCTTGCATACATCCAAACTCATAACTGCTCCAAAATCGATACCCCCTCCTCTTACTTTTCAAATCCTCCTCTTCTATATAACCCAAACAAGCGACCTCCATCTAAAACATCCTCCCAAACCCCTCACCAAAAACCTTCACAAGCTCCATCCTACCTTTTCTCCCTTATGGAAGACCAAACCCACCTTGAATACACCATCCCTCTAGATCTCCCAGTGAACTCTATGAGACTCCTCAAAGTCTTCTCTCTTAGGAGCATCGTTGTCGCTATTGAAAACAACTTGGACAATAACAAAGTCTACATTCTCAATGTTACTAGAGCCATTACTCTCCTTATTCATGGTCATACCATTCTCAAACTTAAGATTCTCTCACCAAATCAGTTGTTATACTCAGTTCCAGAAGGTACAAAATAGACCATCTCTTTGGCCAAACCCTTACTATCCCCTCTGGCTCAAGCTTCATCCAAGCCAAATTTTCAAGTTGGTCTGCAGGACTAGGGGCGATTGAAGCTCCAGTTGGGGGCTCCGATTGGGTGGCAATATGAAACCTTCCCCCACATATTTGGGAGGTTGACATCTTTAGAGCCATAGCTCATACTATAGGTGCCACCCTCCAATACGTCAGCCCAGAAACTCTCCATCCCACCCAATACATTAAGGCATTCTGCCTCCTGTCTGTGAAGAAAGCCATCTCACTCCCTTCAGCTATAAACATCAGACTAGGAGAATCTATATACAATATCAAACTTTCAGCTGAGCACCCATCTGAAGCCAAAACTACTTTCTCTGACCTCTCAGCCCATCCACCCTCCTAGTTTTGTTCTGCCAAAAGCCAGAAGCCCCAGAACCAAAACTGCAAACCCGGGGAAAGACACCTAGTGTGGGAAAGAAAAACACACTCAACCACATCTTCTGGAAACTCCAACAAACCACAAAATCTCAAAAGACCCAGAACATCCTCCCCTATGAGACCCTCCTCCCCACCTACCAGCAGTCCTGACAAATTGTTCCCACCTCCAGCAAAAGAGGACAACATACCCATAAACATTAGCACAAACACATTGAAAAAACAGAAATTTGTCATTATTGATGAGATCATATCTTCACAGAGTCTGAAGAAAAAGGGGAGAGCACCATCAAGTCAGTCCAACAAATGTTGCCCAGCCCAAAAGGATTAAAAAGAAGGCATATTTTCAATGAAGTTGAGACAGGGAAATCCCCATCAAACTCTTCTATTTCTTATAACTCTGACTTAGCAAAATATAAGAGTTCACCTTTGTTCTATGCCTCATCACAAGCTTATGATTTAGATAGCATAGAGGATCTAGCTTCATGGTCTGACATAGCTAGCTTCACCACTTTTGCAGAAAAAATTGGAATCACCTTTGAAAGTGAGACTAAAGCTAACAAAACATTGGAAAATCTAGAAAACTTCATGGGTTGGACCAACAGAAGACCTGTAGAGGGGGTTCACAAGGGTCTACAAAACTTGACCATCTCCTGATACATAATCTTTCTGAACCTTGAGATCACTTTTAATAGAGAAAATGAAAATATCATCCTGGAAAGTTTGTGGGGAGGCAAACCTTAAAAGACAAAAAGAGATTAGATATCACATTTATAAAAACAACATAGATATCATCACTATTCAAGAAACCAAAACTTTCCTCACACCTTACACTCGAAAAACTATAGGAGGAAATAAGATCACCGAATGGATCCAAATCCCCCCTGAGTTTCAAAGGTGGACTTCTGGTAGGCTACAACAAAAACTTTATCACTGTCACAAGCAAGGAATGCCAAAACCACACCATTATGCTCACATTCAAAAATCTTTCAGATGGCTTCACTTGGTCTTTCACTGGTTTTTATGGCAAACCAGGCCACAAAAAATTTGATTTTCTTACCAAACTCTCAACCATTACTACTGACTTTCACAACAAACCTTGGCTTTTGGGTGGTGACTTTAACCTCATCACTCAAACCTCAGATAGATTTAACCCCTCCTGCTCTTCAGCTCCCCTATCAACTACTGACAAAACTTTCACTCACCTTTACACTCTTTCAATATGATTGATCTTCTTCCCTCAAATGTTTCTTTCACATGGTCTAGAAACCGTTCCTTTGTGAGATTGGACCAATTCATATGCTCATCATGTTGGGAAGACTTCTACCCTCTGGCTTCTGTCAATATAGCTCATAGAGCCATATCTGACCACTTCCCTATCATTCTTGACACTATTTCTGAGCCCTGGGGCTCTAAACCTTTCCATTTTGACACTACTAGACTTCTACTCCTAGACTTTCAAACTCTTGCCCAGATCAGTGGGAACTTGCCACATCAAATACCTCAAATATTGGCCTACACATCCAAAGAAATACCAAAAATATCAAAACCTTCATCAAAAAATGGACTCATCAACAACCCCACAACCTCTCAAACTCTCTAGTTGATCTTGAACAACAACAACTCTTTGTGGAATAGGACCCTTCTACAGATCCTGCTCTAGCTCTATCTATGAGGTCTGACCTTGAACACATTAAACATTGCCTTGACCTAAAATGGAGGGAAAGAGCGAAAGTCTCATGGGAAAAAGAAGGAGATAAAAACATAAAATTTTTCCACAAAATCTACAACAACAATCATAGAAAAATGCAATTTCCTACCTCAAAATAAATGGATCTTTCACAAAAAACAAACATGCCATATCTACAACACTTCTCAAGAATCTTCAACACCAAACACTCCCCATCCTGCCTCAAAAACCTCAAATGGCACTCTCTATTCCCAAAGAAAATCCTAAACCCCCAAATTCTTGTAAACCCTTTCTTCCTGGAAGAACTTGACATGGACATTAAATCCATTGGACTCAGCAAATCACCTAGAACGGATGGTCTAAATGTTGAATTCTACCTCACAAACTAGAATCACTATAGAAAAGACTCCTTTGCTTTCCTCCAGGCCCTTCACCTCAACAATGAACCTCAAAGCCTTATCAAACATCTTAACAAAACCTTCATTGCTCTCATTAAAAAAATTGAACAACTGGACCTCATTTCTCAATACAGACCAATCAGCCTCATCAACACATCATATAAAATTATAGCAAAAACCTTGGCAAACTGAATAAAACCAAAAATCAACCACATCACACCCCTAAATCAGAATGCTTTCCTTAAATGGAGAAGTATACAAGATGCTTACCTCATGGTAAATGAAACTATCCATCTTTGTTACAAAAACAAAACACCCATCCTTCCCATCAAACTAGACTTTGAAAAATCTTTTGACTATCTAAATTGGGATTGTCTCCTAGAGACTCTAAGGGGCTTTGGGTTTCCTGATAAATGGGCCTCCTGGATTCATGCATGTATCTCTACAAATAACTTCTCCACTATCATCAATGGAACACCATTTGGATATTTCAAGAACTCAAATGGTATTAGATAGGGGGATCCTCTATCCCGCTACCTTTTCATTATAGTCACCACCATCCTCACAAACATGATTAAACTGGGCGTTTCAAGAGGCTTGATAAAAACACCAATCGAATGCCACAAAAATATCATTCAATTTGTTGATGACACCATCATCCTTCTTACATCAGATGACAAATTAGTCATAAACATCATCAGAATCGTTGGATGCTTCTCTTACATATCGGGTCTCAAAATAAATCTCCAAAAATCCTCTATCTTTGGAGTCCATATTGACCAACAAAAAATGCAAAAATTTAAGACTCTTCTCAGGTGTAAGATTGACAATTTCCCAATCAATTATCTGGAACTCCGCATCAACCCCTAAACAACTCACACACAATCTGGCTCCCAATAATAGATAATATCCAAAACAAGCTCTCATCATGGACAAACAACTTTCTGAGCCTTGCTGGAAGATTTACACTCCTCAACAACTCTCTAACTTCAATCACCACCCATTACCTCAGTTGAATCCCTTTACCTTCAAAAACCATAATCACCATTGATAAAATAAGAAGAAATTTCCTCTGGAACAACCACCAAAAATCCTCACAGACAGGGATACATATTCATCTAGTAAATTGGGACACCATCGCTGCCCCTGCTAACCAAGGGGATTGGTGAATCATAAACCTAGAAAATCATGCCTTCTGCTTGATAGCAAAAATCATAAACAACTTTGCTAACAACAACAAAAACAAAATTGGGTACAACCTGATCTCTGAAAAATACTACAAGAAATTTCCCCCATGGCACAAAACAAAAAAAAATATTGCTTCTCCGCTCTGTAAGTACATCAACAAGAAAATCCACCTCATAAAACAAATCATATACACCCCTCCACACTCCCAAAATAGAATTTCTTTCTAGTTTGATCCATGGTTTAAAAATTGCACCATAGAAAGCAGGCACATAAGGGGGTACATCCCAAAAAAACTTACAAACATCACTACGGCCAAAGCTCTTGGCCTCCTCACCAGCAAGAGATCGAATTCCCTCAAATAATGGTTTTTAGAACAACTAGATCAAAATGAACTTACCAACATCATCCACGAGCTTGAAAATAACACTTCAAATAGAATTCTGTGGATTTGGGGATCAAAATGCATGCCAAAATATGCTTATTCCTTCCTAATATTAAGAGGTATCACTCCTCCTTGCTCCGCCATATGGGAAAAAATGGCCACAAAAAAATAAAATCTTCTATTGGCTTCTACTGAACAATAAACTTCTTACTGACCAAAACCTCAAAAAATGAGGCTTTCAAGGACCATCTAGATGTTCCATTTGCATGAGACAAGAAGAAACAGTGGACCACATCTTTAACCACTGCTACATCTCTAGGGAAATCATCAACAATTTCATGTTTCTTAGACACTCAGACAAAAACATAACAAAATCCGAACCAACCTTCATCCCTAAAGAAACAGCTCTGAGCTCCTGGCTGATGACTTCCTTCAAACAATCTTCTGGAATATCTGGAATGAGAGAAACAACAAAAGATATGACAATAAAAACAAACCTAAGACCACCATAATTAATACTATAATTCTTGATCTAAAAATAATGCATCATTGTAGGTCACCAGGAAACAGAGGAGGTGGTTGAAATAGTAGACTCTGATGCTAGTAAATCAAAAGCAGCCTATCTTTTCTAGCTTAAGGAAATGCTCGATGAAGAAACTAGAACCAGCCTACTAAACGCTGCATCAAGGATAATTACATAATCTTTTTGTTTCCTATGGTCGATGCTCTTTGATGCTTGTTAAGGGGTGCCTCCCCCATGAACTAGCTACTTATTTTTTGCTGCTTGCTCACTTTCTAGCTTCACCAGTAGGAAAAACCCCGTGAATGCAGGTTTTAGATTGCATTTGACTTTTGTATGGTTTATTATCTTCAATGAAATGATCTTTTATAAAAAAAATAACATAGTTGATTGTTGATTACTGTAAGATTACAATAGTTAAAACTAAATTAAGGGTTGATAAATAATTGGATGGAAACACTAGGGTGGAATGGATTTCACCACCACTACACCATCTTTACCTATCATTCACTCTCTCAATACATCATATTAAGCATGGTAATACATATGTTGAGTCTTAGAAAATTCCCTTTTTGGTATTGGGATTAAAACCTATACATATATCACTCTAAGTTCGCCATCACTTCACCTGAATATTTTACATCTTTCACCTTGAAAAATAGATATCTGAAATTCTCATCAAGGTTTTAATAAGAATCGATCGATATCATAGATCCTAGGTTCAAATTTCTCTACATAAAAAATATAATAAACATATAAACTAATGGTCAGGAAAGAATATAAGCATAAAAATGAATGATTCCAAACATATAATGGTTCATACAATAAAGAGATCATCAAGTAGTTGGGATACTCTCCACACCCTAGAGGGAGGACTACTTTCTCATGGCAGGAGTAACATAAGAAACATAGAAAGAAAGAAAAAGGGCCATCATCAGAGTAGGCTATGGAGATCGATGCAACAAAAAAAACTACTCCTACAACGTCCATTAGAGGAGATATTTAGGGCATCATCTTCTTTCACCAATGATGGATATGACCATTGTGAAAAGAGAGCACCAGGTCAATGATGGCACGTGTTGTCAACCGATGGAAATAGGCTCTATAGAATGAACCTCCTTTGAGGTCATGACCTTAGAACCTTGGTGGTGGTAGAGGTGGAAAGATCTTTGATTGACATTCATTGATTGATGGAAACAATCGATGTTTTTTTGTGCAGGAGCTAAGTGCAAATAGCAGTATCCTGGTAGTACAATCACAAATCTCATTTTTAGAGGCAATGACATTGTATTTATAGGTAAAAGTTAGGTTTGTCTAATTAACCAACTCACCTTTAAAATGGTCTAGATTGTTGAACCTTAGCACTATTGCATTTAATTGGTTTGCTAAAGCTCCTTGTGTTCGATCTCAACTACAACTACTCTCGTATACTTGCGGGAAATAGCTAGTTGAGTAAAAGATCATTATTATGATTGAAACTCGTTAGTGTAACAAACCAACAAGTTTTTAGTGTCGTTGTTGGGGATCATCAGTATTCCTAATAGAGTAAGAGTTGTTTATAAGTAAATGAGACTAGATCACAACCTTCATATCCACCATCATATCCATAAATCATAATTCATCATGATCATCATAATTTGTTGTATCTTCTGTGTTTGTTTTTGTATCTCACTCACCTTGTTTATTTGCAGGAGCATATGGGGTGTTCATAAAAAAATCCTTGAACCATGCATATCTCTACATTCCAAAAATAAACACATCATTTTCAACCCTCATGGAGCAAGAAGGAGTGAAACCCAAACATGCATGGAGGAATCACAACCCACACAACCATCATCCAAATGACATTCACCCATGCCACCTTCATCCACATCACCTTCATATGCACCACCCTCATCTACACATCCTTCATCCACACCACCATCATTCACACTAATTCACCACCATCATATACACCACCAACACCCATACCACATTCTTCCACACCCTCAAATCTACCACCTTCATCCATACCACATACACCACCACCATCTACGCCACATCAACCTAATCCTCTGGATCCACATGAAGAACTAGTCAAGGAGGATGACCTTCTTCTGAAGGACTACTTTAGTACAAATTCAATGCACATGAGTGGGCCTATTAATATTTTAGAATTTGAGGCAGAGGAGTTTTCTATCAGCCCAGCCATCATACAATTTCTACAACTGAATGCATTTAGAGGGACACCAATGGAGGATCCAAACCTCCACATTGTTGAATTTCTGTAGTTGCTAATCCCCATAAAGATATATGGCGTTCCTACTTATGGGATACACCTAATCCTTTTTCCATTCTCTCTTAGAGATAGAGCCAAGGCATGGCTCTAGACTTTACCAAAGAAGTCAATTAGTACTTGGGAGGAGCTTCTAAAGGTCTTTTTGGCAAGATATTTTCCACTTAGCAAAACTTTACAGCTAAGGAGTCAACTCTTCAATTATTCTCAAAGGGATGGAGAGACCTTGTATGATACGTGGGAGACATTCAAAGATCTTCAACATCTTTGTCCACATCACGGTCTAAGAAATTGACTTCTATTGCAATCTTTCTATAATGATTTGTGCTATAATACAAGGATGTCTATTGATGCAGCTACAAATGGAGCTCTAATGGACAAATCTTATGGAGAAGCCTATTCTATTATTGAAGATATGGTAGGAAATCATTGCCAATGGAGTCCGGCTAAAGCTACCACCCATCCTTTTCACATACTACTTTCGGAATGCAAGTGGAAGATCACATTGTTGGTGCTATAGACATAATTGCAGCAAAGCTAGACACTTTATCACAAAGGTTTGAGAAGCTAAGTATACAGCCATTTCAAGCAGCCAATATTATTTGTGATTCATGTGGGTTTCTTGGACACTCATCTTCTACAAGTTATGCCTCTTCTATTTATTCTCCAATGGGTTACACTCCATCAGGCTTCTACAGCAATGTGAACCCAAATTTCATTTAGCCACAACAACCACAAGTAACTTCTAGATTAGAGTTCATGCTTGCAACATTTATTTCAACTCAAATGCAGCAAAATGAGGAGTTCCATCAACAAAGACAATCATTGAAGGGTGCCATTTTCCAACTCTCTTCTAAGGTGGACGATATTGCCACTCATACACACATCTTGGAAAAACAAATTTCCCAACAAGCTCTTTCTAGCAAAGAAGCATTTCCACCTTTCTTGCCTAGTCCATCAGAGATGAATCCTACATATTTCAGGGAGGTGACATTGAAGAATGGAGTTGTTATAGAGGTATATCGTTGAAAGTATGATGATGTTGATATCCATGACAATTATGAAGTTGCAACTAAAGGGGACAAAGCTACAACACATGCTCTACATGTTGATTCTTCAAGCAAGACACATGTCCTTCCTCCTCACACTCTAGATGACACATTGCTTTAAAGGAGAATGAAAAGACAAATAGTATTGGCATACAAAAGACTATTCTTGATGTAGCTCATAGGTGCTTTCACTTGCCCCAAATCAAGGACATATTTGCAATGAGGCATCAATCTTTAGCACAACAATTTCCAACCACAAATCAAAGCAATGAACCTCCATCTTCATCATTCACCATGATAGGTATCCGGTTGCAATCCTCTTGAGTTTGTTATATGCAGTGAGGACATAGCAAATTTCAAGCTTAGGGGGAGAGCAATCGGCTGGTAATGTAGTTTTATTTCCCTTTTATCATCTTTTTCTTAGTTGTTGTTTTTAGTTATGCGCTATTGGTGGCAAATCTAGTATGATATGAGGTTTATCTTTTATATGTGGATATAACTCCAATTCTTAACTGATTGTCCTCTTTTGATGAGAAATATCATTTGGAGAAATTGTAAAAGGCATGCATTAATCAAATGAAACCTTTTGCCCATCAACATGTGCTTAACTCTAGTTTATGCTTCTAGCCTGAACATTTATCTTTCACATCCTTGATTGCTTAAAACCTATAATGGTTTCAATTTTTGTGAGTAAATCAACTTTACAACATCATTTGGAATATAGGATGCCCTTTCCAAGCTCTTAGTGCATTTTCAATCACTCTTTTAATGAAAAATGTTCAAAACAAATGAATGAAATCTAGCTAATGTTGCAATTTAGTTGACTCTCTTATGTTTTGGAAAAATTTTAATTTTTTTTGGCTTATTTCATCTTATACCCCATAAAAGATGGCTAAACTACCCACATATCATGCTAGCCTAGTATAAGTCCAATCTGGCCACGATGGTTAGGTGGTATGACTTAAAAGAGGGTAAAATACCCCAACTGACATTCCACGTGTGCATAAATCTACATTAGAAGTCGAGTGTTGGAACCCATAATCCATTGTCATATCATTTTTGGGAAATGAGAGTATAAATAAAATTGTCAATTTTAACCAAGATTTCATCATTTGTATCCTTAATAGTTGAGAGTTTGAGTTGCACATCCACTAATTGTTTGGCTTTGTCATCCAAATTCTACTTAGTGTTGTTTAATTGATTGATTCATTTAATTGTGACCACCCCTGCTGAACTAAAAATCTCTTTCTTGGGTGTTTAAGTTGAATCGATGGCTATGAGTATAAACATGTTGATCATGGTTGGCTTGGTATTATACACATATCTTTCTTTTCATTTGATCTATGTATGAACTTGACAATTCTTTATTTGTGTTTCTATGCTCTTTTTTCTTGAGGACAATCAATGGTTTAATCTTAGGGGGATTTGATGTGCAAAACTCATATCATATTTTGGATCATGTTTGGTTGTATATCCATGTTGTTTTGACTCAATTATCACTCTCATTCATGTTAAATTCTATATCTTTAGCTATTCTTACTTGTCTCATGGTTTGGATTGTAGGTACTACATTTTGTGATGAAATGATGTTGAATATATCATATTATCACTTATTGGATCACTCCTCAAGTATCTACATGTTTTGGGGTTCGAAACTACGCAAATACTACTTTTTACGGCATGTAAAACTGACCTACATGCCGTAAGTTATGAGCAGAATACACACCAGCCCAGAACATCCCAGAACAGCCATTGACACGTCGTATCTTAAAAATACACCCCGTGTCTTAAAAAGACACGCCGTGTCTTAAAAAGACACGCCATGTCTTATTAAAAACACCCAGTGTCTCAGTCCAGAAATTGAATGCAGAACTCTAGATTTGCAGCAAAACGTCGTGTTTTATTAAAGACATGTCGTGTCTTATTAAAGACACATCATGTCTTATTAAAGACACATTGTGTAACCTCCCAGAACTCGATCCAAACTATAGTTATTGCATAAGACACGTCATGTCTTATAAAAGACACGTCGTATGACCTGTAGATTTTACTCAAATGTGAATATAACTATCTCACACTTATATATATGACCCCAAGCCGTCTTGGGACAGCTATCACGACATATTTTGGACCTTTTGGAGAAAGACTCAAGAAAGGAAGAACCAAGGAGGAGTTGGAGGCGTTCTAAGAGAGAAAATGTGGTTTTCCGGGAGTAAAACTTCTTCTTCCTTCTTCTCCAACAATTGCAGTAGGAATCTCTTTTGTTCTCTTCTCTACACCAGCGTGAAGTTTTTTGGAGAGTTTCTACCAGCAAGGACAGATTTGTGACTCCTTGGTCAGAGTTTCACGTCTATCTTCCTTCTTCCATAGACATCCAAATTTGCATTAAAGGAATCAAATTGGAGGTTTTCCAACTCAATTTCATCTTATTCGGGATTTGTCTAAGCTTTACAACATCCAGAACTTTAAAATTGCTGAAACAGCAATGCACACGATGTGTCTTATTTAAGACACGACGTGCACATTTCCATACGTCTTATTGTTCCTGTCACTGAAGAAAAGTACACGGCGTGTACCTAGGATTTTAGAACCAAGACTTACTCTTTCTGGTAAAGTACACGACGTGTATAAATTAAAACATGTCGTGTTCTTTACACTCAGAACAACTGCCTGAGACAGGACACACCGTGTCAAAAGAAAGACACGGCGTGTGCCTGTCAGTTTCAGAAATTTTCAAATACAAATCCTTTCATTTTAAAAGACAAAACTACTCTATGGAGCAGTTAATTTTGGTCATAATTCAAAACTCTTTCATCCCAGAGCAAGGCTAGAGCAAGGAGGGTGATTTTGGAGGTGAAAGAAGGTGGTTTCTTTCCAAAAGAATCCCATTTCTTCTTCTTTTCTTCTCCAAGATTCTTCTCTAAGGTGCAACAAAGCTTCTCCACTCTACAAAGCTTCTTGGGAGAGAGGTTTTTCCGGTTTAGAGCAACTGTAGGAGTGAGATTTCATGCTAAAGCTGGAATTCTACTCCTATTGGGTTATACCTTGGGTTTTCTTAGCTTTTCCCTCTCTAAATCATGTTGAACTCTGAAATTTATGTGCATTTTCTGTTGTATACTATTATGGACGAGTAGTTTCCCTTTCTTGGACATGGGAGAGTATCTCCCATGTCATAGCATGTATGGAACATGACAATTTCGTACTAAATGTTATGTTGCTTGTTTTTCCACCTTGTATGTACCGATTTCTTCATTTCTACATGTATGGTTGACCACCTTATGTGTATGTTTTATGCTCTTTTACTTGATCTAAGAAGATAGGTAGGAGAGTAAGGAGGTACTCTCTTGGAAACTCCTTCTTTACCACGAGAGTGGAAATTATGGAGTTGAGGAGTAGGTTTGTGATCCAAAATGAAATTCATACATGGGAATGTTGAATTGAGTTATGATCAGTGTACTTGCACCGAGAGGTGAAGTGCAACATACAAATCTCCTTTAAAATAAGTGCTTAGTTTGTTTAAATTTCATGCTCCTATTGTATGCTATGCTATGTGGATGAAATCCAAAGTCCAAGATACTTCTAATTTTGAATTTTAATCTCTTTTAATAATCCATTTACTGTTTGTTTAATTCTAAAATTCTAGTCTAATTAACCAAATCACCTTTAAAATGGTCTAGATTGTTGAACCTTAGCACTATTGCATTTTATCGGTTTGCTAAAGCTCCTTGTGTTCGATCTCGACAACAACTACTCTCGTATACTTGCGGGAAATAGCTAGTTAAGTAAAAGATCATTCTTATGATTGAAATTCATTAGTGTAACAACCAACAATTATCCATAAGTATATTTATTTGGTGGTTAAACATGGAAATAATCTTTATAACCCTAATCTATTGGATAACTTAATTAATGATCTTAAAAATGGAAGTAATGTTAGATTCAGTTTTCTCATGCTTCAGTTGATTTAGAGGCCAAGTTTCACACTAAATGGATAGATTTGAGATGCCTTAATTTCACTAAGGAAAGAAAATACATGTTAAACTTTAGAAAATGTAATACAATGGATGCATCCAAAAGTGAAAAGTAATGTAAAATTCAGATTGTACATGCCTAAATTAGCCTAGGTGTCATATTTCACTAACTTGAATATTGTTTGAACACTTAACTAAAATAGTAAAGATATATGATTTAAATACTTAATATTCTTGTCATTTAATTGATATCTTTTTATTTGCCTATAGTTGCAATTTTCTTTCTATCATGTTGGTTTTCTTGCATATTTGAAGACCCAAATTCATCATGACCATCATATTCTGGTCATATGGTTGCTTTGTGTTGTCCTATTTTTTAGGCACTTCAACAACCCTAACGAATGTTGGATGTCCAAGAAAGAATGACCTTCAATAATTGGTCAATGGCATAAGAATTCTCATACTTGCATTATACGAGTTGTTTTTTCTTTTTTCTTTCCCATTTTTTTGGTGTCATAGTCTCAATCATAGGTAGAAGTGATAGAACACATAAGGCTTACGGTTCTTCAATGGCCATGATGGAGAACCCTTTTGTTTAGGATATTGTACATTCTCTCACAATTCTATGAGGAGTTTTGTTTGGGAAACTTTAAAGTCTTTGAATATTTTGTGTGTGGAGGTTTGATGTGCAAGCTTCAGCTGATATTGATCATGAGGTGGTTGTGACGCCCATCACCACACAAAGCGAGATTACTCAAAACAAAGTGTGTAATTACCACTAATAACTACATTATCACAAAATAGGGTAATTTAAAACCAATCTCATCATAGAATCTCTAGCTGAAATATATCATACATAAAGCCACAAACTTAGGCCACATGTATATCATACATTCAAAAGGATATTACACTTCATTGTTCACTGGCTCACTGGCCACAACTTGTTACATATAACAACATGTTCATATATACATTCCATATATGTACAACCGTGGCATACATCCCAAACCTTGTATAGATGTACAAAACCACAAAAAACTTCCCCAAGGACATGAGAGTATAAGGACAACACATAGGAATCTACTACAAAATACTAGCAACATATCCAACCTTCTGACAGTTACTGCTTTTCCAATTTCTCACCCTCAATTGCACAACCTATACCTCGGTGTGCATGACCACTTAAAAGATGTGGAAACCCATAGGATGAGACTAAATGTCCCATCAAGAGATATAACTATCTTCCAACATCTATTATAAGTACAGATAAGCTAAAGCAAGAAGATAGAATTATTATTAGAAGAAGCAAACTCAACTAAATGATAAAATCAAAGTCATTAACACTTTTTAAACAAAATATGTGTCTACAACTGAGCAATAGAACATCTTATGCTTTTATAAGGAATATGAATAACATGTATAACTGATATAAATTAAAAAATATAAGGAACAAGGAAAAGGGGTCATCCAATGTGAATCGTGTTTAACCTAAGCATATATACTACATGGTTGTATTACATCTTTTATTATTATGCACCTAAGGATTTGAGGCATACCACTCAAATCCAACTGACCATTGCGAAGTCAAAATCGGTACCATACAAGATATATGGAAGAGTTAGACTCCATTATCTCACCAATACCACTCGGCCAATACAACAGAACACCGCAGAGACATAACAGTCAACTGCAAACAATGACATACATCCAATCTCATAAACACCTAGCCCGACTTGGTACATGGAACATCACTAGAGAATGGGCTCATACATGGCCATTCTAAAAAGAGGCATCAATGCAGTTCTACTACTACCTATCACATATCATAATATCACAATATCTGAGGCATGACCACAACCATCCTCTATATATCACAATTGTGGACGCAAAGAGATACTCGACTTTAACCCCCGCATATTCAACAATATGCACTCCGAGTTTCTTATAGGAATTACTCATTTGACCATCCAACAAGTACTAACGCTGAAGATGGATCTATGGTACATGACAACTACATGATTATGGTTTCACTTTATTAGTTATGCCAATGGGGTGAATTAAGGTTGATCATACAAGTGGACATACAAATCCTAATTCTTTCTAGCAAGCATGACTATGAAACAACTTTAGAAGATATAAAACGTAAGAGATATAAACTTCTCACACCATCTCATGACATCTCTCTCTCACTATCTTAATCAAGGCCATCAACATCATCACATGTTATCACCGCCATACAAGGCCAACAAAATAATCACATCATTAAGGGATGACAATCCCTCATCTCATCACTAGAGGATATCACCTCACACTAGGCATTAAGCCTCTTCCAGGTCATAAGACCAATCACATAGTTCCTGCACATCGACATTATCTCACCATGCCACATAAGGGCTCATAATCATTACTTTGTGTCACATCAACACACCATATCATTCACTAGTTATGTTATCTATTTCACCTACAAGGTTAGGACTACACAAGTAGGAGAGAAAAAAAACATTATCTCATGATATTCATTTAAGAAAGCTCAAAATATATATCATACTCTTGAAATTAGGTTTAGGGTTTCTCATATAGCTTATTAGGGTTTCCAATTCAATAACATCATTAAACCCTAGATACACCATATCTCACATTCTTGGAACACATTAGGGTTTAACAATGCCATTGTAAACATGTAAAGATAAGCATGTGGTCAACAACATATATCAACTACTAGGGTAATTTCATGTAATGATCAACACTCATGTGTATAAACACCACCATAGGTAACACCTTGTAGCGACCCCACACACTCCATGTATTATCACCTTTAGGGTTAACCTATTAAGGGTAGGCACCACACACTTTGGGTCAAGGTAGCAACCTATAGAATAGGTGTCGACCCTTGTTGCGATCGAGACAAATGTAGTCATGTAGTGACCCACTAAGTTAACATGTCGTTGTGACCAAATTAAGCAAAACATGTGTTACAAACCAAAAAAGGTATCCATATGTATCGGCCATCAAACTACAACACATGTTGTGACCTAAACACACGCAAAGTGTAACGACCAACCAAAGCAAACAAGTGTTGCGACCAACACAGTTACTCATGTGTAGCGACCATAGGTGATTAGGGTTAGCCGTGTAGCACCCTCACCACATCACCATATAAACATGAACCAACTTAAACCAAAGCTCATGTAAACCACATAAAAACCAAGTGTAGCTACCTCAAGGTGAAGCTACAACAAACAACATATAACTCTCCTCAAAATAGAGTCGAGCCATGATCAAAACAGTTGATGAACATCAAGAAAATCATGCGTCATTAAGAGGAAAAATTCATACAAAGATGGACATAGAAACCCTTAAACTAACACCAAGAAGGCACATATGTAAACCATCATGATAAGAGGAAAATCATGTGTCAAGCTTATGTAAAATCATAGATCATAACCTCAAACCTCATAAGATGGTCGAACCATAACATGGTGAAAGAACCAAAGATCATGTTGTAAGTAAGAGTCAGAAACTCCTCCATCACTTATAATCAGTTGCATGAAATTAGGGTTTAAGAGAAAGAGTAATCCATGTAATAATACTACAAAATCATAAACCCTAGATCATGATAACATCATCTAGCATCTCAATATAACGTTTTAGATATGAAATCAGTAAAATGCAAGCAAGTTAATAGTGCAATAATAGAAGAGAGGAAAGTTATATAACCCACCTTAGAAAGAAGATCAAGCTCCAAAGCCACAAGATCCAAAATAGAGAAAGAAGCTCCAATAAGAAATAACCCCTCAGACACAAGATCACCTCAAGAAGAGAAGAACACCATGGTAAAAGAAAATCTCAAGAAAGAGGGTGAAAACCCTAGGCCAAACAAGAGGAAATAAAGAGGGAAACTTCATCTCACATAGGTACCACCATGGTTTATCCATAGTCTCTGACCTTTGTGAAGAGAAGATCCTCGAGATAGACACCATGGTTTCACTATAGTCTCATGACCAAGAAAGGAAGAAGGAAATGAAGGGTTTCAAAGGAAAATGTGATCAAAGGTAAATACCACTTACCAAGAAGAAAGATCACCAACAATCACCACCAAGAAGATGATAAAGCTCAAGATCACCACATGCAAATGTGATTGGCCACCAAAGCACCAAGATCAACCCTTCTCTAGCTCCACCATGCTCCAAGGTCATCTCAAGAAAGAGAGAGGAAGAAGAGAGATCCAAAAGGATTGGTTGCATGTGAAAGAGAGAGCTTATTTACACATGGGTAGGAGGGAAGTGAAAGATATGAGGTGTCAAGATGTTAGGGCGTCAAAAGGACACTTGTATACCAAAGGATCGGACATGCATACACACATGTAAGAAATACATTAAAACCAAAGTGGTGTAGTGACCACTTGATCCCCACACACATCATGGTCAAAGAAAACATGGTGCAAAGGTCGCAACACACCTCAAAGCACTTGTATCGACTGCAACAAAAGCCAACCAAGAGTATTGTGGTCGCAACACATCTCAAGGCAAAACCCTAGTGACAAAAACCAAAGATCAAAGCACCAAGGTTGAAAAACAACCATCCAAATCATGGTTTATTGGTCCATGAACTCTCAGGGAACATCATCAAGGTTACAACACTGGTCGCTACACTCAAGAACACACATGGTTGACATCATCATCCATGCAACTCATGCAAACCCTAATATCACCTCAAGATGCCACATCATCAACCAAGGTCCAAAAAGGTGCCCCATAGCATCATCTTATCTCTCATGATGATAAGGCACAAGAAGCACAATATAAATGCGACAAATTGCATTATAAACCCTCAACATGGACAAATTGCAACTTGGTCCAAAACAAGCACATATATAGCAATGCTAGCTTAAACATCAACCAAACTACACCAAACTGAAAACATAAGCATGTCACATGATATTAAGGCATCTCAAGAGATTAGATTAAGGTTTACGCATCTTATTAAGCAAAGAAAAAACAATCAAGCACTAAGTCAGGTCAGGGGTCTTACAACCATAAACCCCTAACAAGGATTTCGCCCCCAAAATCCAACACAAAAAGAGATGGATACATCTGACGGATCTCATCCTCAAGATCCCATGTGCCTTATTCTATGCCACATTGATGCCACAAACCTTAACCAAAATGATATCCTTCTTCTTTAACTTCTTGATCCTTCTATCTAGGATCAACACAAGATCTTCCACATATGACAAGTCCTCTTCCAACTCTACCTCAATAGGTTGTAGAGTCAACTCTATGTTAGGGTGACACTTCCTAAACATCAAAACATCAAACACTAGATGCAACCTATGAAACTCTAGTGCCAGATCCAACTTATAGGCCACCTTCCAACACGTGCAACCACAGGTTATGGTCCCATATACATGGGAGCTAACTTACCCTCCTTCTAAATCTACACAACACCTTTTAAAGGAGAGAGCTTGAGGTACACCTTGTCTCCCACTTGGAACTCTAAGGGCCTATGATGATTATTAGCATAAGACTTCTATCTATATTGTGCTACCTTCAGTTGCTACTGAATCACTTTAATCTTCTCTATCATCTATTACACAAGTTCAGGACCCAAAAGTTGATACTTTCTCATCTCATACCAACACAAGGGGATCTATAATGTCTCCTATTCAAAGCCTCATAAGGTTCCATATCGTTTCTTCTTCTTTTTTTGTAGTACTAGAGAGATTTAATTCATCCCGCTCTCTAGCGCAGGACAAATAAGGGTTAAGTTGACATTAATGTCTACATTAAGCCAGTAGGCTTATTGAAAGCGAAATAGCAAGGAACAAAATTGTTAACGGTGTGTTTTGCTATGCCATCAGCCACACTGTTCAGACTCCTAGGGACATACAGCAATAGGAGCTGGTTGAGGGTGGACTTTAGGTGTTGAAATTGTCTCCAATGTGGTAGGAGAAGAGCCAAGGTAGGGGACTCTTTATTTAGCAGAGTGACTGCCTGCTTGGAATCTGATAACAGTAGGGCATTGTGGATCTGTATGTCCTTGCACAGCTTACCTACAGCTAGAATAGCTTGTGTCTCTGCCTCCAGAACTGAGACCGAGTGGAATGGGACGCCCTCTCCATAGAAGCTTTGTCCAGAGCTATCCACAGCATGTGTACCGATGGCAGCTTTGCGGGAGGCAGCATGGAAGGTGGCGTCAGCAAAAATGATAGCATCAAAGTAATTGACCATCACATGCTCTGGCTCGATTTGCAGCCTGCTTCGAGTTTTTGGGTGCGGAATGCTACGGATCGATGTAGTGCGTTCTTTGATGAACGCAATGCTAGACCGTGCATTAGGACTACATTTTTTATGAACTTTATCATTGCGAGCATGCCATATGTGCCAGCATGCGACAGACAGTTGAACCGCGAGCTCGGGGTTCTTATTTGGTTTGATGATAGTTTTGATCCATGCATGTTCGTCGAGACTGTTAAACTGATCCGGAATTGGGAGGCCAGCCCAAATATCCCGGACATGCGTGCAATCTCTAAAACAATGTAATAGGGTATCCGGGCTGTTGTTGCACATAGGACAAGTACTGTCATAGATCAAGTGCCTGCGTAGCTTCTCCATATTGGTAAGGAGAGCACGGTGTTGAAGAAGCCAGAGGAAGACACGGATGCACTCCGGTAGGCGACTCTTCCAGATGCTGGTCCACTCACCTTGAACAGCAATAGACTTGCCAATACGGGCCGCCGCATAAGCAGATTTTACTGAGAAGTTTCCATCTTCCTCGTGGGGCATCGCCCATGTGTCTGGTGTAGGAGATGCGAAAGGAGCAGGTATGAATTTGATAAGGTGCCAGACCACTGGTGGGAGGAAAGCATGGACAAAGCTCATATCCCACCCACCATCATCCAGCCTCATAGAGCTGACTCTGAGATCCCTAAGATCATCAGGTATGTTCCAGGATGGGTCGTATTCATTAACAGTTTTGCCAAGAATCCATCTATCTGACCAGAAATTCGTGTCAGAACCAGAGTGGATGATTCTGCTGCATGACGCCGTTAAGCTTTCCATGTTCCTCTTGATGAAGGCCCAGGCTGAAGAACAAGGTTTTTTACTGATACGATCACCGAGGATGTATTTGTCTCTCATCACCTGAACCCATAGAGCTGAGCCCCGATTAATGAAGGTCCAGACATTCTTCATCATAAGAGAGGTGTTTTGGTCACGATCATCCTTGACGCCAAGCCCCCCCTCATCCTTTGGAGCAGTGATCTTAGGCCAGGATACCAGCGATAGTTTATGGTGCTCTCTCCCGCCGGACCAAATAAATTGTTTAACCTGCCGGTTGATAGCGTCACATAGCATTGGAGAGAGATGTACTGTTTGCATGGCATAGGAGGGAATTGCATGCAACGTAGATTTAGCAAGCGTGATTCTCCCTGCAAGCGAAAGGTGGCGGGCTGACCAAGCCGTCATCCTCTCTTTGATGGTCGTACTAATCTGTTGGTGAGTGGCTTTATTAATGCGGTGGTGAAGGATTGGCATGCCAAGATAACGGCCTAAATCATCAGTGTGCTCAATGCCCTGACGACTACATAAGGCTCTCTTTTCAGCTCTTGTGGTATTGGCTGAGAAGAAGCATCTGGATTTGTTGTTTGATACAACTTGGCCAGAGACAGTAGTAAAATCGTGGAGGGTCTTCAGGATTATATCTGCTTGCTTAACATCCGCTTCTACCATGAGAATGATGTCATCCGCAAACATGATATGGGAAAGCGATATGCCATTGCATGACAGCACAATAGGTTTCCATTTAGCATCTTAGATAGCAAGGTTGATGGATTGTGAGAGACGTTCCATACAGAGGACAAATAGATAAGGGCTTAGCGGGTCACCCTGGCGAATGCCTTGGGTGGACTTGAAAGCTTCGAGAGGTATACCTTCCCACAGAATAGAGGTGCTCCCACACGAAATGATATTTGAAATCAACTTGACAGTAATTTCAGGGAGATACATTCTTTTTAAAGTGTCTATGATAAACGACCAGCGCATTTTATCAAAGGCTTTGGCCAAGTCGAGCTTGATGCACACCCATTTCTTCCGCTCGGTTTTGTTCTTCATAGTATGAATGACCTCTTTGACTAACAGGATATTATCATTGATTTGTCTCCCCGGAATGAAGCTAGTTTGAGTTACTAAGATCCATCTATTGAGATGAGGCTTGAGATGCTCAGCGATGATCTTTGAGATTAATTTGAAGCAGTTGTTGTTCAGTGAGATTGGGCACAAGTCAGAGCACCGTTGGGGGTGACTTGTCTTCGGGATGAGGACCATGTACGAGTCTGCTAGACCTTCGTCGATGTGTCCGGTGTTGAAAGCGTGTTGTACAGTGCTGATGACAGAGGCACTGACTGTCCTCCAGTGGGATTGTAGAAAATCCATATAGACTCCATCTGGGTCTGGCGCCTTTGAGGGTGGCATAAGGTGGACTGTATCGATGATCTCCTTTGGGCTCGGCGATCGGGCGATGAAGTTGAGATTCTACGACGTGACACGGTAGAATTGGCCTGCGTAAGCAGCAAGGAAACCTGGTGGAGCTTTCGGTGCAGCGTCCGTGGTCATAAGCTCGTCGAAGAAGTCCCGGATAAGTTGCTTGAGAGTGCTCGTATCTACCACCCAAACACCTTGACCGTCTTGAAGCCTGTGGATTTTCGTGAAGTGTCGTCGTGCTTTGACATACGATTGAAAGAATTTGGTGTTGGCATACCCATGTTGTAGCCACTGAATATGA
Source organism: Alisma plantago-aquatica (assembly GCA_963693085.1). Classification (NCBI taxonomy): domain Eukaryota; kingdom Viridiplantae; phylum Streptophyta; class Magnoliopsida; order Alismatales; family Alismataceae; genus Alisma; species Alisma plantago-aquatica. The sequence goes on along the minus strand of OY856410.1, from coordinate 1,511,713,657 downwards.
GACTTCTGATGCCAATCTTTTTCCTCATGCAGGAGCAATTGGCTGTATTATTCTTGCAGAGAAACAGAAAGCAGGTCGTTAGCAATGCTAGGGTTCAAGGTGGAAGTTACCTGGCAGCGATCAATTTGGGCGAGCACCCTGGATTTTGCTTTGTGTGTCTTGCGGATGTGAGATTTCTCCCATTTGAGGGCTACATTTTGGAAATGACATAACACCTCATTAAAGGGTAGGGTGCTGTTCCACTATGGTAAGATCTTCTCGCAGAAGTCCTTGTTGGCTGCCCAACTAGCTTTAGTTTTAAAGACGATCCCCAGACAACGCCGATGGCTTGAGCTGGACAGAAGAACGGGATTATGGTCCGAATACAGCCTTGGTAGCATCGTAGACTGGTATCCCCCGTCAGTAGATAACCATTCATCATTGGTGATAACACGGTCAAGCTTCTCGAGAAGGTTACACTTTTTGAAAGTGTAGAAATGACCTTCCATACGGGTTTCAGACAACCCTGTATTGATCAGCAGGTCTTTGAAGAGGGCACTGTTGTGGTGGTCGAAGCTCCACCCTCCTTTCTTTTCAGATATGTCCAACATTGTGTTGAAATCTCCCACAAGCGCCCAGGCATCGGAGACGGTTGGGGCAATCTCCAGGAGTCTCTGCCACAGCAGACGACGCTTGGTAGGGTTTGGACTCCCATAGACGAAAGTCATATACCAAGCTCCATTGATCCTGTAGCATCATTCCATAGCACCCAGATGCCCCCTGAGAAGCCAATGGCTTCCACTCTATGCGATGAGCTATAACCGAGCTTGTTAATAATTGTAGTGGTTGAAGTACCGCTACACCTAGGTTCAATTAAAACCAGGATATGCAATTTATAGAGACACTTGTATTCAGAAAGAAGACGGATTTTATCCTTAGATCGAGCTCCACGGATATTCCAGCAGATAATATTAACCATTATGTAAGACAGTTGCTGAGGATAAGAAGATATTTAATGGATTGCCGCACAGAGGCCTAGAACTTGGTTGTTACCATCTGCGCCTATAGCATCACCGACGCTATTGACAACAGAGTCCTCCATGACTTCATTTTCATCCACGAAATTCAGGTGTTTCTTGGGTTGTGAGGTACTCACAATTTCCACCATTTGGGCTAGCTTGCCTTTCTTCCTCTCCCGTCCAGGGCTGACCATCACATTTTGGTAGATTACCCTTCTGTTATGAAGGATAACTCCCTGGCCACCCGCATTGCTGTCCCACTGGAAGCCGTCAGTGGGTTGGGTGGGAATGGTAGGTGGTGGGGCGCCTTGAAAGCGGATGATATCACCGGCGTTTGGGGCTGCTTGCCTGCCCTCCAAGACCTGATTGTCTGCGAGAGTCACGGCAGAGATGTTCTCTACATCTGGCTTCGTGGAATTTTGCTGCTTCGGAGTGGAGTTCTTCTTTTTGTTTTTGTGGCTTATGACGGTTTCCCAACCGGAATCTGTCCCCTCAGTTCCAGTTCCAGTTGAATTGGCTTCTACGCTCTTTGTTATGTTGCTAGGCTCCTTCCCGGTTGGTTGTACCAGCTTAGCTGTCGTGGGGTTCTTATCAGATGGGGGTATGTCCTTTTTAGGTTGCGTGTGCCGCATAGGTTTCGATGCATGCATTGCAGCGGTGTAGGTGATCGGTGCGATGGGCACAGTGGTGGAAGCGGAGGCTTCCTGAGGAACGAATGGCTGGACAAAGGTGCATTCCTTGTCTACGTGACCCACCCTTCCACAACGCATGCAAAGAGATAGGAGATTCTCATATTCGAGACGATAGTGCACGCCATTGAGAAGGACCGCCGGCAGCAACGACAGAGTCATGTCCACCTCCACAGCTAGCCTCGCAAACTTCCCGCGATCTCCTGTCGTGGTTGTTGTATCGATCTTGATCGTTTTCCCCCACGAGAACGCCGATGCAAGATAACAAATGTTTTTGATAGAGAAAGACGGGGAGGTCGGCCACGCGAAGCCAAGCAACGAACTTTCACAGGATCGGATCGGAAGGTCGGAAGTTCGGCGACCAGGACTGAACCGAAAGGTAATTCCCAAAGATAACCCAGGGTCCTCTGGTCATAGCCTTGACGAAGTCCTCCTGGTTACCAAGTTGAATGATATAGTAGCCTTTTTCAAGGTCGATGGCTCGGAAAGTATCCGACGGCGCCCAGAGCATGGATAGACAGCTGACTAGGGTATGGAAGCCGATATTTCCACCCAGGAGCTTGACGATGACGGCGTACTTCCATGGCTCGAGGAGCGGTGGAAGGGAGGTGGGGTTTATCGTGATGGCCGGAAGAGCACTGCTCTTATCGACAGCGATGTCTACCGCCTTCAGGGTATCCAAAGAGATCATTGGAACATCATCGAAGACTTTTCTCCCTAACATGGCGTCTCTAAAACTGTGAGGGTTTTGTTTCTGTGGGTCTTCCCCGTTGACAATACCGTCAGTCTCAGTTGTAACGAGGGACTGGTCATGATGATCAACGTTTTCCACCGGCGGACCGTGTCCACGGCCCCCCTGCCACCAGATCTTCCTCCTCTTCCACGCGATGCAGCGCCACCGCGGGCAACCCTAGCGGAGCGGACATCTCTCCCTAGAGTTTCCATGTCGTTTCTTCTTTGATAGTTGTTATTGTATGCAAATTCTATCAAACTAAGACGGACATACCAACTTCCCAAGAACTACAAAACGTAGGCTCTCGACATATCCTCCAAGGTCTTCATAGTCCTCTTAGACTATTCATCTATCTACGGGTGAAAAGTGGTACTAAACCTGATTTGAGTACCCATGGATACATGTAGACGCTCCCAAAAGAGACTGGTAAACTAAGGAACCTATCTGACACTATAGTCATTGAGATACCATGCAGATAGACTATCTCGTCAACATAAACATGTACAAGCTTCTCAGTTGAATATGTCATCTTCACAAGAAGGAATGCACTTAGTCAACCTATCAACAATCACCCATATGGAATCATGGACTTTGGATGTCCTATGAAGTCCGACCACAAAGTCCATTGTAACATGATCCCATTTCCATTGTGGTATAGGTAATGGTTGCAAAGTTCTTGTAGGATTTTGATGCTCTGCCTTAACCTGCTAACATATTGTGCACTTAGCCACAAACTCAGCTACATCTCACTTCAAGCCAGACCATGAATACATGTCTTTTAGGTTGTGATACATCTTGGTGCTACCTGGGTGCATATCATACATGGTATAGTGAGCCTCTTCTAGAACCAACCTCCTTAGATTATCAATATCAGGAACCACTGCTCCACCGTGGTAACATAATGTCCCATACTCTAACTCATGGAAGCCATCAAGCTTCTCGCTCCCAAACTCTACTCATATCTACTGAATCATAGTATCATCACATTGTACATCTCTAATCTGCTACATCAATGTAGGCTTCATCTGTAACTAGGAAAACAATCCTACTAACAAGGACACTTCCAACTTCACTGTGACAATGTGATTTTTTCCTCTTTTCTATTAAGTTAATTAAGGTGCCCAAACACTTTCATGTCTAAGAATCTTGCCTTTATGTTGAATCTTGAAATAAGGGACTTAGGGTACGTACTTGATGTAACTACCCCAAGTGGGAAGATGAAAGTCTCCTACTATATTGTCGAGAGAGTCCCTCTATCCTATGCTGGATGTAGTTTTGAGTCAGATTTCATAATCTTAGACATGGAGGACTTTGATCTTATTTTAGGGATGGATTGGCTCCATAACAATCATGCTCTAATCGACTGTCGTGCTAAGAAAGTCATTACTTCCAAACCCAACCTCCCTATTCTTGTAATTCCTGGAAGGAAAGACCGAAATCAAAACATTGTCATTTCTCTGATTAAAGCCCAAAACTTGATAGCTAAAGGGTGCAAAGCCTACCTAGCAACTGTAACCATAGTCAATCCTGATATGAGTGCCCTAGAAAACATTGATATAGTGCGAGAGTACCCGAGTGTCTTTCCTGAGGAGCTCCCTGGGCTACCACCAAATCGTGATGTCGAGTTTTCTATTGATCTAGCACTTGGTACCACACCTATTTCTCAGGCACCCTATCGGATGGCTCCTGCTGAATTGACTGAGCTGAAAAAGCAGTTGCAAGAATTGCTTGACAAGGGTTTCATCCGCCCTAGTGCCTCTCCTTGGGGAGCCCCCATTTTATTTGTCAAGAAAAAGGATGGTTCCCTTTGCAAGTGTATTGACTATCGTATGATCAATCAAGATACTATGAAAAACAAGTATTCCCTGCCCAGAATTGATGACCTTTTCGATCAACTCCGTTCTGCCCATGTCTTTTCAAAAATTGATCTTCGTTCTGGTTACCACCAACTCAAAGTTAAGGATGAAGACATCCCTAAAACAGCCTTTCAAACCCGATACGGGCATTATGAATTCCTTGTCATGCCTTTTGGGTTGACTAATGCCCCTGGTGTGTTCATGAACTTGATGAATAGTGTCTTCCAACCTTTCCTCGATGAGTTTGTAGTGGTCTTCATTGATGATATATTGATATATTCGACTGATATTGAATCACACCGCATTCACCTTCTCAAAGTTCTTAACATCCTCCAATCTCAGAAATTCTATGCAAAACTGTCCAAATGTGAATTTTGGATTTCTAAAGTCATGTTCTTGGGCCACATAATTTCTGGTGGGAAAATTTCTGTTGACCCTGTCAAAGTCTCAGTTGTTCTTGAGTGGCAAGCTCCAAAGAATGTTTTGGAGATTCGCAATTTTTTAGGTCTTGTTGGCTATTATCGATGTTTTATCCAGAACTTCAGCATGACTGCCCTGCCTCTCACCAAGCTCACCAAGAAAGGAGAACAGTTGATCTGGTCAAAGGAGTGTGAGTCTAGTTTTCAAGAGCTAAAGACAAAGCTGACAACTGCACATGTCTTGACTCTTCCCTCGGGAAATGATGGGTTCGTCATCTTCACCGACGCATCAAGGTTTGGTCTGGGTTGTGTTCTCATGCAAGAGAGAAAGGTAGTCACTTATGCCTCTCGACAATTGAAGCCAAATGAGGTCAACTACCCAACCCATGACCTCGAGCTTGCCGCCATCATATATGCTTTGAAAATATGGCGACACTACTTGTATGGTGCCACCTTCGACATCCTCACCGACCACAAGAGTCTGAAATACATTTTGACACAGAAGGATCTCAATCTCATACAGAGGCGTTGGCTCGATTACCTTCAAGACTATGACTTCACCATTGCCTACCACCCCGGTAAGGCAAATGTGGTGGCTGAAGCACTCAGCAGGAAGCAGGCTAAATGTGTTGATGTCTTTACTACGGAATGGAAGAACATGGAAGTCATGTCACTTTGGGCCCCAAGGCATATGGGAAACGTTCTTAGATTGGCCAGTGTCCATGTAAAATCGGGCCTCCTATCTGAAATCCTATCCGCTCAAAAGAGTAGCAAGAGCCTTGATGATATGATTAAGCTATTAGAGAAGCCCCAAACTCATCTGACAATCGGTATGGATGGTGGAATCTGATACAAACACCGCATATGGGTCCCAGAAGATTCAGTCATGATAGAAATGGTGTTACGAGAAGCTCACAGGTCAAAATATAATGTGCATCCTAGATCAGAAAAAATGTACAAGGATCTGCAAAGGCACTTCTGGTGGAGGAATATGAAGACCTACATTGCTACTTTCATCTCCAAGTGTCTAACCTGCCAGAAGATCAAGGCTGAACACCAATGTCCAGGAGGTCTGTTACAACCCCTACCTATCCCCGAGTGGAAATGGGAAAACATCACCATGGATTTCGTGGTGGGACTACCCAGGACCAGGAAAGGGAGTGACGCCATTTGGGTTGTAGTTGATCGTCTGACTAAATCAGCCCATTTTATTCCAATCAAGACAACAACCAAGGTTCCTAAGTTAGCAGAACTTTATGTTCGAGAGATAGTCAGGCTGCATGGAATTCATGTATCTATAGTATCTGATCATGATGCAAAGTTCACTTCTCACTTGTGGCGACAAGTACAGGAAGAACTGGGAACTCAACTGAATTTCAACATTGCTTATCACCCCCAAACTGACGGACAATATGAGAGGACTATCCAAGTTCTAGAAGACTTGCTGAGATCATGCGTCCTCGATTGGGGTGGTTCTTGGGACCACTACCTTCCTCTCATTGATTTTGCCTACAACAATAGCTACCAATCCAGTATCGGCATGCCTCCCTATGAAGCTCTATATGGAAGACTGTGTAGATCTCCACTTTACTGGGATGAAGTAGGCGAAAGACGAATTCTGAAGTTCAAGGAACTACAACTCTATTCTGATAATGTCAACCTAATCAAGCAAAGGTTAAAAAGGGCACAAGATCGTCAGAAATCTTATGCTGATGCACACAGGACTGACACCCAATTCTTAGTAGGTGATCATGTTTTCCTGAAGATTCGACCAATTTGAGCCATTGCAAAGAACAAAGGAAAACTCAGTCCTAGATATGTGGGTCCTTTTGAAATTCTGGATTGTATTGGGGAATGTGCTTACAGGTTGGCTCTACCTCCACAATATAGCATGATGCACAACGGCTTTCATGTGTCGAACCTTAAGCGGTATGTCAAATACCCTAGCCATGTCCTCAATCATGAACCAATTGAACTAAAGGACACCCTTGTGTACCAAGAAACTCCGATCAAGATACTTGATACTCGCATCAAGGAACTCAGAAATAAGAAAATCGATATGGTTAAGGTGTTGTGGAAGCACCATGGGAGTGATGATGCTACTTGGGAGTTGAAGTCAGACATGGAGGAACATTTTCATGACCTCTTTAAGGAAGTTTGAATTTTGGGGACAAAATTCTTTATAAGGAGGGGAGGATGTGACAATGTGAGTTTTTCCTATTTTCTATTAATTAATTTATTTTTCACCTTTATAATGATTATTCATAATCTCTTTTGACTCCTTGATCAATATAGATACCCAAAATCAAATTCTTTTGTATTCTATGAATTTCATGCACTTTTGGGCACCTTAATTAACTTAATACACCCCTTTGATAAAATGCTTGAGTTTGACTAGTTAACCTTATCTTTTAGTCTACAAACTTGTAAAATTTGTTCTACACTTCATGTTGAAGATATGGTCCAAATTTGATATCATTTGGACCTTCCTATGATTTTATACGATTTTTCCAAGTTTTTAACCTTTTCCTAGTTTTCTTTACCTTTTTTCCACCTTTTTCTCCCTTTTTCTGGTTGGGCCCGACCCATCTGTTTCTTGGGGCACCGCTGGGAAAGGTGGATTTACCCAGAAACCTTGGATCTTAATCCAATGGCACTGGGGTCATCCCCTACCTTGCGCCTGGTTTGGCAAGGTCCACGGTGGCCAAGCCACCATGGCCCCGACCCCGATCGATCTTTTCGCACCTATTGCGCCTGATAACTCGACCAATGAATCCCCCACCCTTTCTCGAAGCTTCCACATGTTTTGGTTAGGTGGAATCGTTTCTTAGGGGTCAAGCAAGCAAGCCAACCCATGGGGTGTGCCACCCCCTCTAGTAACCCTAACCCTAGCCCCCAAACATCTATATAAACCCCCCTTGAGGTCGGTCCGCCACCACGAAGACGAGCGACACTCTATCTCCTCACACCGAGCCCTCCCTCTCTCACTCCTTTCTTCTCTGGCCACCGCACCACCGTGGAGCACCCCTGCTCGTGGGCGGGTGCTAGTGTTGGGGAGAGTAGCAGCTGCCCTTGGATTGGGTTTCCACGCTGGTCCAAGGCGAGATCGACGGCCATAGATCTATGCGAGCCCCCCCCTTCTGCTCCTTCTCCATGAAGCATGTGCTTGGGAGAACGGATCATCCCTGTTGCTAATCATCCTCGCAAGAGCACGGTGGATCATCGATCAACGGCCCCGTATTTTCGGTATTTCTCCCCTCTCTGCCCTAAATTCCTGAAAATAGCCAAATCTTGCAAAAACAATATCTTGAGATCCCTAACTCCAAATATATCGAAATTATAGTCCATTTTGATCATAAAAATCCAACAGACCTGTTAAAAATACTTGTGAAACTTAATTTTCTATATTTATCACTGATATGCCAAGATATTGTTCCTTTTCCTATTTAATTATCTTATATGATGATTAATCTTGGAGAAACTCTTATTCCTGTTTCTAATGATCATTCTGAGGCACCAAGTCATTGTTGAAAAAATAAGGGTTAGATATAATCCTCTTAACTCTTTACCCTAAAAATATGAATCATATACTTTGAAATAAGGTTTATTCTTAATATAATGATGCTCTACCTTGATCTAGAAAGCCCTCTTAATCATAGGACTCCCTAATCTAATTTTGAGTCCAACTGTGCTATCTCATATTGGAAATGATCTAGAGATTTGAATAATGATACTAATAATTAGGGTTGACATGTATTCCTAAATATACCTAGGAAGGTCATCCATTCATGAAACATGTTTGATACTTGAATATTTGTTGGACTTTTGGGGAATACTGTTGATGACCTAAACCTAAGGTAGAAATAGGAAAATGTAACCCTAATCTCGAATAACAAAGCATGATCTTATTAAAATATGATCTTGACCCTTGATACAATATTTTGATCTAGGATCTGACTCAAAGGGTTGATCTACTCTCTCTTGGGATCTATACTTCAAATACTCTTTTAGAAAGGTACACTATTATACTACTCCTCCTTGGTTGTATGATGATACTTTTAGTTACCTCTTGATTTATGCTTGGCTAGTTATTTGGATGAAATATTGTTCCCTATGAATAGGCTTCCGTTTTTCTTCTATATTATATGTTGAGAAACATGAAACCCTAAATCACTAGACCCATTATGACTGCCTGTATATTGATGTTGATAATGATGTTGGAAAAGTTGATAATGTTGATATTGGATATAAGCAAAACTCCCTTTTTGGAAGGCGGGATTTTGCACTTGGATCACCTATCTCATATGATGAGGAGGATCTTGGTGACCCCCCATCGCGTTGGGGTAGTAGAATCACCTAAACTAATATAAGCATGCTTCTTGAATTACATCATAATGGGAAATTCGTAATAAAATTCGTGTTGAATAACATTTTGGTTTTTGGATAATCGTTCGATAAATGTTTTGAAGCATAAGTCCTGCCAAGCATACTAGTTTTCCTATAAACTATTTTACTTGTTTTTATATAGAGTACCGTGCAATTGCATTGACATTGTGTCTTGATTTTCTCGATTTTAGGTAATGCAAGGAACTAGATTCATCTATTCATTCATCTTCTGCAATAAAGACTGCTACATCTTATGGACTCTACATGGGAGCTAATTGTAAAAGGGATGTAGTTGTAGGCTAGTTCTTATCTTTTTCTCTTTCCTGTTGCCTACGAGCCTTATGTATTAAACATTTTGGTTCATTTTAATAAAGAAGGATGTTTTTTCATTTTTGTATATTATCTGTGTGTGATTTTCGGACCACTCAGGGATGGGCACTCTCATCCCTCTAACACTGCCCTTTTGGATAGTGGGATTGGGATTAGGGTAAGAACAGATCCGTGACATTCACATTCATCTGATGCAAGGAGACCAACATGTCTCTTTTATGACACACCAAATAACACAATTGTGTCTTATCTACAGATGATGATGAATAGGACTTTCTGCTCAAAAGCATTTGCCACCACATTCGCCTTCCCTAGATGTTAGTCTATAGTAAAATCATAGTCTTTGATCAACTCCATCCAACGTCTCTGCCACATGTTCAAATCATGTTGTGAAAATATGTATTTAAGGTTCCTTTGGTCAGTGAAGATCTGATACTTCTTTCCATAAAGGTAGTTCCTCTAAATCTTCAAAGCATGGACCACCACTGTGAGTTCTAGATCATACTTCAGGTAGCTTTCCTCATGTTCCTTCATCTGTCATGAAGTGAAAGAAACCACATTCTTGTCTTGCATCAACACGCAACCCAAACCATTCTTGGACACGTCACAGAAGATGATATAGCATTTTCCTTTCTTAGGAAACACTAGCACTGGTGCACTTGTCAGCTTCTCCTTCAAAAGTTGGAAAGAACACTAACATTTGTCATCCCAGATAAATGGTACACCTTTCCTCGTCAACTTTTTTAGGTGTAAACCCACTGTGCTAAACTGCTTGATAAACCTCCTGTAGTAGCCTGCCAAGCCAAGAATTTGCGAACCTCTATCGGTGCCTTCAACTACTCCCACCCTAACACATATTGAACCTTCTTGGGATCCACACACACCTTCAACAAATATGACGTGTCCTAAAAATGACACCTCCTTCAACAACAAATCACACTTGCTAAACTTAGCTTACAACTTAGGTTGTATCAATAAGGTCAATGCCTATTGTAAATGTTGCTTGGCTATCTCTGGAGTAGATCAGAATGTCATCAAGGAACACCACCACAAATTGGTCCTGATAATGTCTAAACACCTTATTCATCAGGTCCTTGAACATTGTTGGTGCATTGGTTAGCCCAAATGACATAACCACATGCTCGTAGTGACCATAACTCATCCTAAAAGTGGATTTTGGTATGTCATCCTCCTTGATCCACAACTGGTGATAACAAGTCTATCTTTAATAATATCACAACTGGTCAAATAGATCATGTATCCATGGAAAAGGATAACGTCGCCTTGTTCAATTTGCAGTGATCAATGCACAACCTCATTGATCCATCCTTCTTCTTCACAAACAAAAGAGGAACACCCCAAGGAGATGTTCTTGGACTGATAAAGCCTTTCTCAAGTAGTTCTTGCAACTATTTCTTCAGCTCTTTCATCTCAGTTGGTACCATCCAATATGGTGTTTGTGGTATGGGTTGGGTACCAGGAACAAGATTGATCTCAAAGTCAATCTCTCTAGGAGAGGGTACACCTGGGAACTTGTCGGGGAACACATCCTTCAACTTATAGACAACTGGTGCTTCCTGGATAGTAGGACTCCTCACCTTGGTATCAATCACATGTGCTAGGAATGCATCACAACCCTATCTCATCATCTTCTCTACTATCATCACTGATACCAGACATGTTAGAAGAATCTTCATATCACCTTGGAAGACCCACAAAACATCACTATCGACAAATCTCACCACCTTGGAACTACAGTCCAAGACCACCTGATACTTCTCCAAAGCATCCATCCCAAGGATTACATTGAATTCATGCATGTCAAGTGGTATAAGATCCACTTGAATGATGTGTCATGAGAAAGATAGAACGTAGGATGGACTCACCTCTCGTAACTCACTGAAAACAAAGAAAGAAGTTTATAAATAAATACTATCATGTCTACAACTAACAGGCAAGGAACAACTAGTAGTCACTTCTCTAGTGATAAAAGACTATGTCGCACCAGCGTCAACCAAAACAGATATAAAATATGAAGAAGACAAATCAGAATGAAATAAATCCATCTGACTTGTCACAACCTGAGGGTTGATGTAACAAACCAAAATCCATGTATAATCTTACTTTAGCCTCTTCCTAAGATTTTCCTTTCTTTTCTGTCCTTGATGTTGAATTAGTGGAAATTATAAAGGTTTGGTGTACATTTGTTCTCAATATTTGACATAATAAGGATTTATGCACAAATACCTCATTAAAAGTTTACTAATTGGTTTAATTTGCAAAACATACACTTAAGAGGGATAAGAATTAAAAAAAATCAATCTATAAGTTTCTATGGCCTTTTGTACGAGAAAAGGAAAAGAAAATCCTAAAACTAAGATAATTTGGCATTAAATGAATTAAATTTTCCATTAAGTGAAAATAAGAGTAAATTACCTACAATTTATAAAAGGGGAACTTAAGATAATTCTATGTCCAAATTCATTTTCTTTGAGTACATGTTTGCTTGAGTGTTAAGTTTCACAACTTTTGGGAAGTTAGTAAATTATAATTGCATTAATTGAATGGGAAAATAGGAGATAACTCAAAAATATAAAATAAAATCGTAAATGACTCCAAAAGTAATAATTGATGCCAAATTCAAGATCTAAACATTAAGATTGCCTTTGGGTGAATTTTCACTCAATTTGGAGAATATGTTATTAAAGGTGAAATTAGGAGAGAGAAAGTGTGTAGAACCTTCAAAATACTACATAAATGTATAAACAACTCCAACATGTAAAATTGATGACAAATTTGTATCCAAGGCACTTAATGTGACTTGTGGGTGAAGTTTCATCAAATTTGGAGAATCTTATAACCATTAATGATGGAGGAAAGAGAAAATAAGATTTGATTTATTTAACACATTAAAGTTCTCAAAATCAAAATTTAGTTGCATATTCAAATTCCTAATATCAAAAATAGGCTAGGTGTCCATTTTCATTTAATTTAGAGCATGTTTGCCCCCTCAAATAAGGAGAGAGAAAAAAGGGAAATTAATGCATATATGCACTATATTCCAATATGATTAGGGTTTGATTTATTTTGTCACGCAATTGACTTTGAATCGTGTTATCACAACCATTGGATTTGTGATCCAATGGCTCACATGTTGTCCCCCAGATCCAACCGATTGAGGAATAGGGACCAAAATAGTTGATTTTATTTTCTTGATTACTCGCTCGTTTCTCAATCAAATTGCACAAAATTTTCTCCAAATAATTCCAAATAAGAACAACACCAGTAGATCCCCTATTTTCATGTTTTTTTGGAGAAATCTAGAAATCCCCAAACCTTGCTCTCCAAGCAAGTTCGGGCTTATTCCTTCTCGCTTTGTTTCTCAGCCTTGCCTATAAATACCTATACTCGAGTCTTCCCTATCCCTCTTGCAACTACTCTCACCCTCCAATTGCTCATGTTCTCGCATCCTTTCTTTCTGATGTTTGAATTTGTATCTAGGCCTTGCGGCGGGTGGTCCTTCATCTCCTCGATGCCTCGGATTGAATTGCTTGGTTCATCAGTTTTATCTTCCCCTTGTCTCTCTTTTTGTTGTTTTGGTTTCTTGAATTATCTTGTCTTGGAAAATCACCCAAAAGATAGCTTGAAACATCCCTGCTTCTTGCACACATGGCACTCGAGCAAGGGGATGAATCCCCTAGGAATATTATGCCTTTGCCCCTGTTTCTTTCTCTTTTCTTTTTGTTCTACCGCGAGGGTAGTGTGGTCTTTTTGCCTCCACCTTCTTTGCTTTGAGAGAGTCAAAACCACACCTTTGACCCATGACTTGGCTAGCTCTGATTGGTCCAAGTCAGTGAGGTGGGCCCCACTCTTCTTTTTTCTCACGAATTTCATTGTTTAAATGTAATTTTCTAATTGTCTTATTGGTCCATATGGGAAAAATCATATCTTTTTATTCCTTTGTCCGAAAATTAAAAGAAAATATGTTTTGGAATTAGGAAAAATGTAAGCTTTCTAATAAAAAATACCTTTGAGGTTTGGTATTGAGTTTTATCTAAAAGTTTTTTCTAAGAATGATATTAATGCATAAAAATCACCAAAAATATACTTTAATCATCATAACTCGAAAATCGACAAAATTATATCTTTTCTTAAGAAGGAGAACCTAATAAGATCAATGGTGATGTTTTCAATGTCTAAATTGGGGTTTTGTTTAAAATTTTTGAAAGTTAGGGTTTTTTTACCTTAATGCATATGTGAAACCCTAATACATGTTTATATACTAAAAATAGGAAAAGTGGGGCTTGGATTCAATCAAAGTGGTGAAAGTGAGTAATTGGATTTCACTAATAGGGGTATGTTCTTTCCTTACACCTAAGTTGGGAATAATTCCAAACCCTAACCTAGTTTCCCTAATGAGGCACTTATGAAACCCTAATTTTCCTTTTGCTATATTTGCCTCAAAATCAGTTTTGTTCTTTATTTCTTGGGTCTTGTACCCCATTTCCATGTCTCTATTATTGACGCTTACACTTTCCATAGTTCTTATCATGTTGATTTTATTAGACTAATTAACTAGTATAGTGGTACTTTTGTACAACCACGCATAGATAGGGCATGTGTAAATTTGCCCAGGGAAATGTGTTACTCTCCCCAATATAAAATATCTGATAGGTGATTGTGATGTCTTACTCTCCCTCGCCTATTTGGTTGAGTTTTGTTAGGTGCCTCAACCTATTTAGTTAAGGTAGTCAATATTAATCATGCATGCAACCCTTTTATTTTTTTTCTTATTATGGCAAGCATCTATTTGATTATGCCTCATACGTTTGTCCATCTTCATCTTACGACAAAATCTTAGCCTTTATTTCCAAGTTGTTTCTTATCATTTTCCCTTGTTCATTTTCTTTGACACATACCTTGCTTCTTTCTTTTGTTGGGTGCTTTCCCAACCACCCAGGGTTTGATCAAGGTGTTGAACAAGGTCAAGGAGATCAAGTTTAGCAGTAGATCCCAGTTTTTATTTCAAGGATGACTAGGTTGCTTATTGCTAGATCCTATTAGTTTCTTTTTAGTTTTTCCTTTTCAAAGAAACTCATGTAGTGAACTGAGTTTATAAATCTATGTAATAACTTAGTTTCTTTTCCGCTGCTATTGACATTTTACATGCATCTGAAACATGCTTATTTACTTGGATAATTATACATGCATTCCACATTGTCTATTATATTTGGAAAAAAGTGGATGTTTTGTATTTCCTTTAAAAATAGTAAGGAGGTGATCTCACCTCTTTACACTAGGGTATCAGAGCCTGTTGGGAAACTACTAGGGCACAAGTTGAAAGCAAGGGTGACTAGAAAGGATCAGGGTCTGGGGGCTGGCAAAATTTTCCTCCGCACCACTAGCTTGGTTTACGAGGACGCCCAGAACTGTATGATACCTACCTAGCCTGCATTGATACTGACTTCCTAAAATAGTATGCCCAGAGGCAATAGTATCCTTAATATATCCTTGTTGTCTACTCTTTGTTATATTATGTTATACCCTTATCTTTCAAGAAGGGAGATTTGTTTGGAAACATGAACAACTCCTCTTCAAACCCGCCTCTGGCAATACTGACAATCGGGATACTCTGGCGACTCCCTCAAACACTGGGTTAGTCCCTACTATTCATGTAGGCACACCTTTTCTTACCCCTAAGCAAGAGTTGACCATGTTGCGCCAGCTACTCTCGACTACCTTACTGGGATAACTTTCCAATGCTATAGTTGTTACAGCTAAGCCGAAGGAGTTCACCCTTACATACTTCATCAAGATGCAACCACTATACTTCAAGGGAGAGAGTGAGACAAACATGGTGGATAAGGTTAATGACTGGGTGTTGTCCTGGGAGCGTACCTTTGAGGGCATGGCATGTCCTCCTCGCCAAAAGTTTTTCTTTGCATCATATGTGTTGGATGGGCCAGCATGGGTCTGGTGGATGGGTATGGCTCGTACCTACCATACTTTCAACTTTACCTAGGAACAGTTCTTCAAGTTGTTCCATGAGAAGTATATGTGTCCCTCCACTAGGAAGCATGAGTGTCTCTGAGTACGTGTAGTGTTTCCTCCTCCTATAGCACTATGCGGTGGACCTCAGGGCTTAAAGAAGATCAACCCTATTCCTCGAGGGTTTAAGCTATAATGTTGGACGCAACCTTGTTCCCCAGGTACCTTTGACATTCTAGAAAATGGTGGATAAGACTTGGTGATAGAGTCTTACCCCAAGTTCCAGTCTTCTAGGCACAACAACAACAATAATAGAAGGAAAAACACTAGTGAAAACCAAGGGCACAACAAGTACAACTGTTGCTCCCACTCTCACCCACTAGGAAGATACCTTGTTGGCAATGGTCAATCCTATAGAGATGACCAACCTGCACCCATCTTCCATGAGTGCATTCAAGTTGGACACATCCAACCTAATTGTCCTAAGCTTGGGTGTGGACAAGCTCCGGATCAGTAGCCTACTCAGCAGCTTGCTCAACAACTGCAACAGTGATAGAATCCACCTCTAGGAAACAACAACAATAATCAGAACCAGCATGGCCGACAACCACCTATGGAGAGGTAGAATGGTAGGGAGTTTTCCCTTAATGCTGAAGAAGCTGAGGAAGATAATGAATTCTTCAAAGGTACTTTACATCTTAATATGCATCCTGTTAAAGCACTCTTTGATTCTGGTTCATCAAATACATTCATATCAACTCAACTTGCTGCTATGTTAGAGATAGAATCAGAATATACAGATCATGTGTTAGATGTTAAAACCCAAGTGGTAGGATCTTCTCTTCTTATATCAAACTCCAAACCTTGGACCTCTATATCTCTAGAAGGATGTTTCCCTCGCATTTCATCTTACTTGACATGATTGCCTTTGATGTTATCCTGGGGATGTATTGGTTGAAGAAGTACAAGGTTGTTTTCTTCTCTGAAGAATCGAAGGTGAGTTTTTTACATCTTTTTGAGGAAAGGATGTGGGTAGGAAGTGAGAGGACTGGGAGTTTATCATCTCCTCTATCAAATTTGAAAAGCTTGTCTCGCAAGGGTGTAGAGAATTTTTAGCTTCTATCATCCTCGATGCCACACCTCCTGCTCTTGATCACATAGAAGTTGTGAAGGATTTCCCCGATGTCTTTCCTGGGGAGTTTCCTGGGGAGTTTCCTGGGTTGTCCCAAACTCACGAGATGGAGTTTTCCATCGAGCTCACACTAGGAACTTCACCTATCTCGAAGCCACCTTATCGCTTGGCCCCTATAGAACTCACTGAGCTTAAGAAGTAGCTTCAAGAGATTCTCATCATGGGCTTTGTATGCCCTAGTGTGTCACCTTGGGGAGCCCCTGTCTTGTTCATGAAGAAGAAGGATGGTTCATTGTGTATGTTCATGGATTATCATATGCTTAATCAAGTGATGATAAAGAACCATTATCCTTTTCCTCAAACCCATGACCTGTTCGACCAGCTGAAGTTAGTCACTATGTTCTCGGAGATGGATCTGTGAAGTGGCTACTACCAGATGCAAGTGAAAGATGAAGATGTATTGAAGACAACTTTCAGAACACATTATTGGCATTATGAGTTTATGGTCATGCCTTTCGGATTGACTAATGTCCCTACTTCTTTCATGGACTTGATGAATTGTGTTTCATCCTTACCTCAATCAGTTCATTGTCATGTTCATCGACGATGTTTTGGTCTACTCCGAGTCTAAAAAACAACATCGTGAGCATTTGTAAATCATGCTAAACACACTGAGAGAAAATCAACTATAAGCTAAATTCTTAAAGTGTGAGTTCTAGATCAAGGAAGTGATGTTTCTGGGTCATGTGATTTCTTCCAGACATATTGTTGTTGATCCTACAAAGGTAGAAGCTATGACCAAGTGGAAAGCTCGAAGACTTCATCTGAGATCCATATTTTCCTCGATTTAGTAGGTTACTATCATAGGTTTATTGAGAGTTTTTCTGAGTTAACTCTCCGTCTAACAAAGTAGACAAGAAAAGAAGTCACGTTTGTGTGAACATCAAAATGTGAGGATAGTTTTTGGAAGATGAAAGCATGTTTGACATCTACTCTTGTTCTTGTGTTACCTGGTGAAGGCAAACCCTACATCATTTTCACTGATGCTTCTAAGCAAGGATTAGGGCATGTCTTGATGTAAGAAGATCAGGTGATCGCTTATGCTTCGTGGCAGTTGAAACTTAATGAAGAGAACTGGCCTACACATGACTTGGAGCTAGCCTCTATTGTGCATGCTTTAAAAATATGCCAAAACTATCTATATAGAGTGAAGTTTGAAGTTTTCTCATATCACAAAAGTTTGAGATATCTTTGACACGGAAGGATCTGAATCTGAGGCAGCAAAGATGGATGGAGTATCTCAAAGACTACAACTTTAGCATCACCTATCATCCTGGTAAAGCGACCGTAGTTGTTGATGCTTTGAGTCAAAAGAAGGATGCAATCTGTGCTACTATGAACCTGGAGTATGTTTCCTGTTGGCAACTGTGGCCTGATGATAAAGAAGATGCTGAGAATTTGTGCATTCACATGGATAGTTTATCCATTACACCTTCCTAGATCTCAAAAGTTGTTGTTGCACAACTTGAAAGTCCTCGGTTTGAAGAGATGAAGGCATTAGCTAAGAAGCCGCAATCTAACTTTTCAGTTGGAGTAAATGGTGTTGTTCGTTTCCGACAAAGGTTGTGCATACCTAAAGTTGGGAACCTATGGTAGAAGGTTTTGAGCGAAGACCATGGGTCTAACTACACCATACACCCTGGTACTACCAAGATGTACAGGGACGTACAATGAAGTTTTTGGTGGAAGAACATGAAGAAGGATATTACTCTTTTTGTTGCTAAGTGTTTGACTTGTCAGTAAGTCAAGATCGAGTTCCAATGACCTAGTGGTCTTCTGCACCCACTTGAGATTCCAAAATGGAAATGGGAGAAGACTACTATGGACTTCATCACTGATTTCCCTCAGACCAGAAAAGGTTATGATGCACTGTGGGTAGTGATTGATCGACATACAAAGTCTGCCCACTTTTTGCCTTTCAAGTCCACTTACAAGGTTGATGAGATGGCTTAGTTGTATTTGGATTGGATCGTTCATCTGCATGGAGTTCCTAAAGTGATAGTATCAAATCATGACTCAAAGTTTACCTCTCATTTGTGGAGTCAGATTCAAGAAGAGATGGGTACTGAGTTACATTTCAGTATGGCTTATCATCCACAAATCGATGGTCGATCTGACAAAATGGTGCAAATTCTGGAAGATTTGTTTCGTGCCTGTATTATGGATCGAGGAGGTGCATGGGATAAATATCTTCCATTGGCTGAGTTTTTTTACAATAATAGCTACTGAGATAGTATTGGTATGCCGCCTTTTGAAGCTCTATATGGAAGACCTTATCATTCTCTGTTACACTTGGGTGATGTGGGAGGACATGCTCTAGTGAAGTTTGATGATATGTAGATGATGATAGAGAAATTTTAGTTGATCAAGAAGCAGATGAAAGTTGTTAAAGATCGACAGAAGATGTATGCAAATAAGAAAAGGTCTGATGTGAGTTTCCTAGTAGGTGACAATGCCTTCTTGAAGATCAAGTCAATACGTTCTATTGGAAGATCTAAAGTTAAAGGCAAACTTAGTCCCTGCTATGTTGGACCATTTGAGATCTTGGATAAGATTGGAGATTGTGCATACCGTTTAGCTTTTCCTCCTGGCTATGACAAGTTCCATAATGTGTTTCATGTCTTTGTGCTAAGGAAGTATGTGAAGGACCCTTCTCATGTACTCACAATCGAACCTTTGGAGATTCAAGAGAATCTGACTTATGAAGAGTTACCTGAGAAGATTCTTGACTTCTGAGTTAAGCAGTTGAAGAATAAGGAGAGTGACTTGGTGAAGGTCTTATGGCGACACCATGGTTTGGAAGAAACCACTTGGGAGCTTAGAGATGAGATGTTGCATACTAAACCTTCTCTTTTTGTATGAGATTTTAGGGACAAAATCCTTTT
The DNA here is from genome assembly GCA_963693085.1 of Alisma plantago-aquatica. Taxonomy (NCBI): domain Eukaryota; kingdom Viridiplantae; phylum Streptophyta; class Magnoliopsida; order Alismatales; family Alismataceae; genus Alisma; species Alisma plantago-aquatica. Next base: position 1,511,694,181 of record OY856410.1, on the reverse strand, counting down.
TAACGAGTGGAGTGTTGTAACGAACTGAAATCCATGTATAATCTTAGTTTATCTTTTCCTAATATTTTCCTTTCATTTTTGTCCTTGATGTTGAATTAGTTGAAGGTATAAAGGTTTGGTGTACATTTGTTCTCTATATTTGACATAATAAGGATTTATGCACAAATACCTCAGTATAAGTTTACTAATGGGTTTAATTTGCAAAATATCCACTTAATAGGGATAAGAATAAAACAATGTGTAAAAGAATTACATATTCATAGGAAAATATCAAAAGGAAAATGATTGAAAATCTCTCAAATTTATGAACACTATAATTTTTAGTAAATTGATTGTGACATAAAAATATTGTTCATAAAATAATCTCATAATTAATTGCTTTGAAATAACTTAGTATTCTTAATCTCACAATTTTTTTGGATATAATGTGCTCTTAATCAGATTCTCTACACCAATTTGTGCTTAACATCCCTTATAATTGGTTGGAGATACATCTATTAATCCCACTATGAGCCTAAAGGAATCTTATATCATTTTAGGGCTTAACATTCCTTGAAAATGGTTGAGAAATTATTCTTAGTGTGTGAATTATGGTTAAGCTTGACATTTTTTCATTTAAGAGGAATTATATTGACTGACTCATTACTCCCCTAGAAGATGTATTTTTTGATATATGTGCTCAAAATTCTTAATTTTCCTACTTGAAAGCCATATTATTTTTATTGCACAAAATTCTAGCACTATTTCTTTGGTTAGTCACAACAATTTTTTAGCATGAACAAGCACATAAACAAGCTCAAATCAATTCAACAAAACTACTCACAGACTCTTATTCGATCGAAAATATTTTGTACTGTGAAGAATCTCGATCAAAAAAAATCTTGACCGAGTTTCACTCGATTGAACCCTCAGTCGACAAGGCAATTTTGACCCAACTTCCCTCTAGAAACATTGCAAATCGAAATTGTTTGTAAAAAGACCCCTCAATCGAAAATAATTTCGACTGAATCCTCGTCGTAACGGTCATTTTTTCAAAAATTCAACGGTTGACCAAACTATCCATTATGAGGAGCATCAGAAGAGATTCGTTTGGCCCACATTCGATGAAATCGTCGACTAAGCAGGTCCCTAATTTGCTATAAAAGGGACCCCAATTCACCCATTCTACTCACACTTCAATTTCTCTCTTCACCACCTCTTCTCTAGTGATCTTTAGAGCTATTATTTAGCAACACTCTTCCACTACCATCTCTAGATCTTCTTCCACCTCCATTTGTTCAAGATAGCCACATTTTCGGCTCATGGTGGGAAGAAGCAAGTAGGTGCGAGGAAGGGAAGAACGGTCACTCCATCCTTGAGCGTCATCAACGAAATTCCATTCATCGACATGGCTGCTGGAGAATGATACCTCAATCTCACCTTGAAGACCCCTCTTCCTCGACGATCAGTGGACACTAATGAATTCATCATGCTCCTTGATCTCCCCGAGCTCTTTGAGGTGCAAAAGTTGACGAAATTTCTTGAACCATCTTTTCATTTCTGGTCCACCCAAGCCATTAACGAGTTCTACACTAATCTTACTAGGGACTCCAATAACCCTTTCTTATTCACTTCCATTATTGATGGGAAATGATTCCATTTTTTCTAAAAATGTCATCCTTAAAATGTTAGATACACTCAACTGCAAAAAGCAGATGTCTCCACAACAAAATTAACAGGCTGATGAACGATGATGGCAACTGGGTCATTAATCTAAAAAGTCTGATATGGCTTATTACTTCTTATTATACAAAGCTTATGGCCCCTCCTACTCAGGCTGCAAGCAGTAAGATTACTAGTTACTCAGGCAATTTCAAAGAACCTGCACCTTTGATCAAAACAAAGCTCACAGACATCCCAAACTTCCAGGAAACTACCGATACGATCTTCAAGATGGCAGCCTCAAAGGCCCCTAAGCCAGACGCCATATCAACAGACTTCCTTCAATATAATTGGACTCACATTGGACCCTTTGTGCATAGGATCATTAACAGTTGTTTTTTAAATGCTCTGGTTGATCCTCAACTGGCCAACGCGCATATGGTCCTTATCCTTAAGGTCAAATGTCCTACAAAATGCAGTGAATTCAGACTAATATCCCTAAATAATGTGTGTTTCAAACTGATCTCTAAAATAATTGTTGAAAGACTCAAACCTTTACTATGTAATTGGATCTCGCAAATGCAGTCAAGCTTCATTTTGGGTAGGAAGATTAGTGGTAACATCATCCTGGTGCAAGAAGCTTTGCACTCAATGAGATTTCAAAAAGGCAAGAAGAAACTCATGGCAATCAAACTTGACCTGACCAAGGCTTTCGATAAGATGCATTGGTCATTTATTGAAAATAAACTCATCAAAACTGGGTTGCCTGAAACCCTTATCAAAATCATAATGCAGATTATAACCCTGGGAGACACATCTATTCTATGGGAAGGTGAACCTCTACCAGCATTCAAAGTAGATCAAGGTGTCTGACAAGGTGATCCTATAAGCCCTTTATGTGTTTGTTCTATCCATTGAACGATTGTGCCAAGCCATAAATAAGAATGTCATTGAAGGAAGCTGGAAGCTAGTTGTCCTCAACAAGGAATCCATTCCTCTCACCCATGTCTGTTTCATTGATGATCTGCTATTATTCATGGAAGGCTCGATGCAACAAGCTAGAGTTATCATGAAGACACTGTCATATTTCTCCAAAGTCTCAGGATAGGAGGGTTCTACCACAAAGTCTTACATTTTCCTCTCCAGGAATGTATCCAACAGTGAACAAAGACAAAAAAGCAGATTCATGGGAATCGAGACCACAAATGATTTGGGGAAATATCTGGGAGTTCCCATCATTCATCAATGTATAAACAAAAGAATTCATGCTTACCTATTGGATATATCAAAAGAAAAATGAACAGTTGGGCAGTGAAACACCTCAGCCTAGTTGGAAGGATATTCTTGGAAAAATCTACATTGCAAGCTATACCTTCCTATACCATGCAATCCATCTCCATTTCTCCTTCTCTATGTGACACAATAAGCCAGCATATCTACAAATTTATCTGGCAAGGGAACTTAGAAACTAAGAAGCTTTCCCAGGTTTCATGGAAAAAGCTTACGTCCCATAGAGATGTTGGAGGTCTAAGCATCAAGGACATTAGGGACCAAAATCAGGCCTTGATGATGAAGAACGCTTGGGAATTTCTGCAAGATAGGGAAGTTCCCTGGGTGAAGATCATGAAAGATTAATACACGAAAAAAGATAAATTCAGGAAATCCTCAAGTTTTCTGGTTTGGAACTTCATCAAAAAAGCAATCCCTCTCCTTAAGGAGGCTAGTATGAAAACTATTTTCAATGAGGCAACCTCAAATGTATGGTTAGATCACTGATGCAGGCCCAAAGCTATTCTAAAAAAAGATGACTACGGAACCATCCCCTCTGACCTCATCGACTTGAAGGTGCAAGACATGATTACCCCGGACAGAAACTTGGACTAGAGTTTCATCAAGAATCATATCCCAGAAGAACACTGGCTATATATTGTAGGTCTTCCTCCACCCAACGCTCTCCTTCAAGAAGACAAGTGGTCCTGGCCATATGAACTGAGTGGGGAATTTACCTCTCGATGAGCCTACAGGTGGATATGAGAACGGAAAGAGACTGTGGTCCATGGTAACTAGAAATGTATATGGAAATTGGATTTACCTGAGTGAATCATGTTATTCTTGTGGAAAATGCAGCACCGCAGCCTGCTGACGAATGTCGAGAAAATCCGACTCCACATGGACACTTCATCCAAATGTCAGTTATGCAGGTGTGAGCAAGAAACCTTGATTCATTGCCTGCGTGACTGCAAGCAAAGCATGCCTATTTAGAAAGCTTTGGGATACTAGAGCAACATGTGTGCGCTAACTGAACAAGATTGGATCTCATACATCATCAACTCTGCCACCATTTCTCCTTCCATGCACACGATCTGAGCAACGACATGTTGGCACATATGGAGTGTCGGGAAAGATTTCTTTCACAGTGCAAAACTCCCTACTCTGCGAATGATGGTTAATTTCATCAAGAACTGGGCCAACTCTATTAGCAAACTCTCTTCAAACACTATGAAGAGGTTATCCCTGACAAGACAAGCTGTCCTCCCTGAGATACCTCTAGATTCAGTCCTAATTTTTGCTGATGTCGCTTATAAATACAACAAGGCAGGAATAGGAGTTCATGCCATCACCACTTCTAGTAATAGCAAGCAAGGGGAAGGCCACTGTATGGTGGCAGACTGCGTGCTACATGCAGAGATTCAATCCATCCTACAAGCAACAACGATCACCAGTAAGCTCCAGACCAAGAAGGTTATCATACTGTCAGATTTTGCAACCATGGTGGAGGTCTTCAACTCAAAAAAGTATCTGCTGGAATTCATGCCTTATGTGGAGAGGTTTCACCAGCTAACCTCTTCTATTTCACATTGTAGAGTAGTCTTGATCCCTAATACACTTAACAAGGTAGCGGATAGCATTGCTAAGGCTGCTCTACAAAACCTTGCTTCTGGTTCCTTTTCTAGTTCAAGAAGATCGAAACCTTTCAATACTTTCATTCTGTCTTTTAATTCTATTAAGCCTCCATGGCTAGATACACCTATTGACGTTGATTTGGAACTGTTTAAGCCTACTAGAGAGGGCGGGATGAATACATAATCTCTCGGGTGTTAAAAAAATTCTAGATATAGATGAGGAATATGAAGATTTCATAGACCTAACCATCGAAAACCCTTTATCCAAATTCTCCATCGATGATAATACCATTAGCTTAGGAGACATCAAAATGGCCATTTTCCTTCCTAATACTTCATGTCATGAGAATAGGGGAACTTACAATGCAACATCCCTAACCCCTAAAGCTAGGGTAGTAAACCTCATTATCTCCCATAACATCTACCCCAAAACAAATTTTGCAACATTACCTATGTCGATAGTTTTACCTTTGAAGCTTTCTCCAAATGTGACCTTATTTCCATGTGTGTAGAAATCTTCTCATTTCTGATCATATTTTGTGAAATCTCTATAAACCTACAACGTATAAAGTTTTGGTGCCCATATAGTGGTCCTTTTGGTTAGGATTATTTATTAAGACATTTTATATTTTAGAATAGCTGATTGGAAAGAGTTTTTAAAGGATTTTGAGCAACAATGTTGAATATAGTCACACGTTTATTGATTCAATAAAAATCTCTTTTCAGAACAGTACTCGGTCGACAATTTTTTCGACTAGAAGATTTTTTGGTCGAGCTATTTGTCGCCAGAATGATTTGCCAAAAAACATAATTTTGATAGAACATCTCTTGGTTGACTATTCCTTCGACCAAAGATATTCTTAGTCAAAAACTTTGTTGACCGAGAAGGATTCTATGTGAATTCAAGCAGAGCATTGTGTTATTTCTAATGAAATCATATAAGAATATGCAAGTTAAAGCTTAGTTTAGTTGAGATATGACAATTAGATTTTCAATTTAAGTTTTAGGTCAAATCTCAACCAAGTGTTCCATATTTCTAAGTTTGAGGTTTTGGAACACAAACTAGATCCTTATCCTTATTTTTCTTGTAAGAGCATGAAAATAAATAATGTCTAAGATGTAAACAATAATGACAATAGAAGAAATCAATTTCATTGCTCTTTTTAACATTACAGTCATGAGCTGGATTGTTTTTAGGTACATGCATGACCTTGGTCTTGGGTAATTGTGTCTTTTTAACTCTAGGTTTTGATAGATTTATCTTTGGGCACATAACCTAGGACTCTCCTCCCAATTTGAGAAAATGATTCCTTTAGGATTTTATCAAGAATGTCTTTGTTTTTCAAGCTACTAATATCCTTTTACAACTTAGAAATTTCATCCATTTTCCTTTTAATGTCTAACTTTTCTTGGTCAAGATTAGATAAAAAACTATCTCTTTCTTTGACAATAACATCATAATCCAAATGAGTACATAAAATAGGTTGAGTTTGAATATCATTTATCTTAGCACAACCTTTTCTTGGTAAAGAAAATTATTGTTGGTTTCTAGAATAAGCAACTTGATATTGTAATCATTAATAGATTATTTTAAAGTACCTTTTTCAGACATAAGAATTTATTTTTCAAAAGTAAGATCGTCAATTTAGCATACAAATCTTTATTAGTTTTTGTGATCCTTTTTAATTTCCTTTTACAATCAACGTACTTATCATGTAATTCTTCAATACTAGTGACTAACTCCTCTTTAGATAAATCAAGAAGACTTATCTCATTTTCTTATTCATTTCTAGTTGCAATCAAACACCTTACCATGTCTTCTTTGGTTATGAGACATTTTGTTTCCTCCTCACTTTTTCCATCATCGCTTGAGTCATCCCAAGCTGACTTGTAGGCTTTTTCTTTCTTCTTGAGAGAATATTTATTTCCCTTCTTGACTTTGGGACACTCATTGTTTAATTGTCCCTTCTTATCACATTCAAAGCACCTATGGGAAGAAGAGAAAGAAATAGAAGAATTTTTTTTAGTTTTAAACCTTCTATATTGCTTACCATTTACAATGAGTGCCTCTTCTTCACTATCTTCTTCACTTGTTTACTTTAATTTGGGCACAAGAGAGCTAGAGCCGAATGAGAGACATCCACCAAAGCAAATTCTCCACCTCCTACTCCTCCAATCTACTCCATAGAAAATCTAGCAAATGATATGTGTTATCTCAAAGGAGCTACCTATCATCTTGGGAGATAATAAGATTACAATCATCATGCCATGACCTACCTCAATCAAAGAATGCAAGCCTTGTCTCCCAATGTTCCTGACACATATCCATATACACTCTATCCCGGGAGTCTCTATCATTTTAACCCTTCAATCCAATACACCCAAGTCCCACTACCACCTTCACATGATATTTTCCATACCCAATACTCACCCATGCAACTCCAGGACATTGCTGCCCACTTTAGGTTTGATAGGACACTGACATTTTTTTAGGCATACGCTCTTACTAAGACTAGTGCACTTGATTAAAAAACACTTGTCAAGTACTATGGTGATGCTCCATTTCTTGGGAAAGATCCTGAGGTTGATGTAAACTTACAATCCTTCAAGTGATGATGTCCTATGTAGTGAGTAGTACAGCTTATGTAATCATTTATAGTGAAGTTTATGATATTATCCTATGCTGTTATTAATGAAATTGAGATTGTTTGTGTTCACTTGATCATGTTAATAAAAATCTATCTTGCGGCTTTCATTAGACATCTTCTATCACTTTGTTTTACAGTTTGTGTAACATATTGAAGGGGAGTATCCCATTCAGGGGGAGTAAAATGATTATATGGCTAACTTTTTGAAATTACAAAGGGTGAGAAATAATATAAAACAAAATAAATGAGTTTCATGTTCTCTTGGCTTAATATTAATTGATGTTACAATCCTTAAGAGATGGATACTATGTCCCATATCTCTTTATGAGTAATTAGCACACATTTTATGAAAACAAGAGAATATTCTTCAGGTAAATATCAGGTATGAAACTCATCTCATTTAAATTATTTTGATTATATTTTGAAAACGTTTGTCATATTCAAAAAGGGGGAGATTGTTGGCTAAATTTGACATTAATATACCATTTGTTTTGATGATTACAAACATTTCACACTTGTGTATATAACATGTTATTTGAGTACTTTAGGGTTCAAAGGAATAAGGAAATCCTACTAAGTGGGAATATGAAGATCAATCAAATTGAAGATTAAATGCGTTGAATTATATAATGTTCATGATTGTACTCAAATGTAAACACTTATACAAAAGTATAATGTAGAAGTACTTACACATCATGTAAATCAAGTGTTAGATCTTCGCTACCCACTTATAACCATTAGATAGGTTTCCCCCTAAGTTAGAGTCACCATCATTCATTGAAACACACACTTAGTAGGTGATTCAAAAGACTGAAATAGGGACACCCTCGTTCGAAAAACTTGTTGACTAAAACACACTTGGTCAAAGTTTTTGTCGATCAAGAACCACCTCAGTCAAAATTGTGAGAACTGTTCAACAACTTACACAATTGTTCTTAAAAATAGTCTTTATTCAAAAATAATCTCGATCGAGTTAGCTTCGGTCTAAAGCTTGTGACCATTAGACTAAGTGGTTGATAGTTGGGAGTTGGGAATAGACGTTGCAACACTTTTTCCTTTAACCTAGGCTCAATCGAATAAATTCTCAATCTCTAATGTACACCTAACGACTAGTTAAGCACTAAGAACACTCTACACACTCCCTAGAACGTCCCTAGACACTTGAAAACCATTCCTATGTACATAAGAGGCCTTAGGACACCTAAAGCATTGAAGATACACTTGAGTATTCACTATTGAAAGAAACAAAGCTAGAATTCACTTGCCATCTTCTTCCTTGTGCTCTAGAGTTGTCCTATAGCTACAATCTCCTAGCCATCACATATATCCACGTCCATCTTAAGTGGATAGGAGATCCAAATGCTTGATATAGGATCAAAGTTGTACTCAATTGTTGTATTTCCTTCTTCCAAACCCCCTTCATAGGTACAAGCTATTTTTGCTCCTTGGCTACTCCAAGATTATGGAGGCTTCCTGAGGGAGTTTTGTTGAAGATACTTCTTGGTGGAGCAGGCTGCTTCAAGAGAAGCTTGAGATTACTTCAGGAAGGCTGCTTCAAGGTATGTTGAGGTTACTTCTAAAGGAAGGATATCTCAAGGTGGGGGAGCTACTTCTAGGAGGAGAAGGCTACTCCAAGGGCTTGGAGTTACTTCAAATAAGGTTGCTTCAAGGAGGTTGAGGCTACTTCTAGGTGAAGGATATTTCAAGGAAGGTGATTGTATTTTATATAACATCCTCTCGAGGTAATAAAATTAATCACTTTCAAAATCCCAATTAGAGACAATTGAATAGTGGACTGACAACCTTTGAAGGTTGGAACCACTCTAAACACAAGTGTCTTCCTTGTTTCCTCCTCCTTCTTTGGTTGAGTGTTTTAATTATCTTTAAATTATCAAAAATATCTATTCACCCCCCCCCTTCTAGATGTTTCAAGGAGGTCATAAATGAAGGCTTTGCTAGTATTTTTACCAACCCACAGGTTTGAACCTACAATTTTTGTTGCACATATAGGTGATCACAATGTTAATATGTATTCCTTGAGCTCTCATATGGTATGAAGTAGTAGGAAAAACTAGAGAGAGTGTCATTCAATTTTGTTTTGGTCAACACCATTAGAGATTTCCTTAAGTGTTTGTATGTAGGTTTTTTGTGATAGTCATGGTGGTTTTAAAAGTATTAGGAGGTATTGGGTTTAAGGTGGTTGATGATGGGGGTGGTCTGCATCACCAATTGCCAAAGGTCCTCCATATGTTTGGAAAATGGTATCAGTTGGGGATGGATGAGGGAATCTAGTGGATGTGTGAGGAGTATACTATTTTGCAAATTTCTTTTTTAAGGATGTGATGGATCAAGAAAGAACTTCATAATGATGGTTGGATCTGGGGTGGCTGCATGGCAAGTGACACTATTGTGTTTCAAGTTTTTTTATGGTTGTCTTGCTTCCTTTGGCCTCAGTATGAATAGAAGAGGGTGTTAGGGATTAGAGTTTCCTATTATGGTGCCAGCAGGACGAGTCCAGCTGTAATGCCCAGCCCCACTGCCCAAGGCACTAGTAGAGCTTCAGGAATGATGATTGTCCCCACAGACCACCACTAGCCTTAACTATGCACTTTGTCCTCACTCACATGCATGCCTGGATCAACTTCTCGATAGGTCACCCATCCTAGTACTACTCCAAGCTAAGCACGCTTAACTATGGAGTTCTTAGTGATGGTCTCCTAGAAAAGGAGGTGCACCTTGGTGATATGGGTAGTCCAATCATTCCTTTTAAGATCAACTTATCCAAGGCCTCAAATCTAGGGATGTTACAATCTCCCCCACTTAGACTCTTGACGTCCTCGTCAAGGCTCAACTATATGGCCTCATAATCTGACCCCATTTTAGTGCAGACCCACAATGGCCCATGGACACCCAGCTCTCGATCACGGAATACCAGCGCAAGGTTGGCTACGTCAACCATGGACAACCCTTTCCTACATGTCTGTATTGCACGGCTCAAGACTGACATGCCATGCCCATGGGGGCCCCACCTACTGGATGGGTTATGGATCTGATACCATTTGTAAAACACAGTCCCACTGCCCAAGGCTCTAGCAGAGTTTCAGGAATGACGACTGGCCCCACAGACCACCACTAGCCTTAACTGCGTGCTTTGTCCTCACTCACGCGCATGCCAGGATCAACTTCCCGACAGGTCACCCATTCTAGTACTACTCCAAGTTGAGCACGCTTAACTATGGAGTTCTTAGTGATGGACTCCAAGAAAAGGAGGTGCACCTTGGTGATATGGGTACTCCAATCATTAAGAGTGTTTTATCTGAGGCCTCAAATCCTGGGATGTTACAATCTCCCCACTCGGTGGTAGCACATGCATAATGATCACAAACCACTTGGTGGTTGATCATATGATGTTTGTATAATGATCACAAACCACTTGGTGGTAGATCATAAGGCTTGAAGACGTCAAAGCCTTGGTGGCAGACGCACAAGATGTATGATGGAAAATATGCTTAAAAGATACATGTTCACGTTGGTTAATAAACTCTTGCTTAGTATTGATATACTGTTGTAATTTCTTATTACTACCAAGTTTACTTTTATCCTTATTGCCAAGTATGAAAAGAGGTAAATCAAATGACATGTAGGCATACTCAGTACAATATATTTATATATTGTGCTGACGTGTACCACTTGCATATGTTTTACAGGTACCTTCTACTTATGATGCTTATGATGAAAGGAAGATGATGTCACTACTCTATATGCCGACTCACAAAAATCAGATCTATCATGGGGATGCTAAAGCTAAATGGGACTCTTAGATTATGTTCTTTTCTTATGTAATTCGTTTCTCATGTATTAAGTTTTCTTTTATAGAACTCCTATTCCTTCGGGCCCCTATGTAATGAAGAATTTGGTTTATGCATGGAAGCTCTTTATTTGGTGCATTTATATATTCATGTGTTTGATCCACTCAGGGATGGGAAACTTTAACTCTATTGTACACCTTATGTTGGCGCCTGAGGTGTAGAGTGGAGTTAGGTTGTTAACCCGTGATAGATGGTATCAAAGCATGCACATGAATCAATATAGGTGTACCAAATAATTAGTAACCTTACCTAGACCTGGGGTAACCCACATTTAGCAGTAAATTGCCGAGGTGACTAGAAGGGTACCTTGCGGAAGGTTCTGACATAATCACTCTCCCATCCATTTTCACAGTGTGAGGGTTCCCGCCGCAAGCTATCTACCTGGTTAACGCAATTATTGTTAAAGTGGGCACCCTTACCTTAGAAAAATCTTTCCTCTCAGCTTTTCTCAATTAAGGACTACCCCCAGCCAACCTATTTAGTGAATAATACACACTAGGCTTCTCATCTACTTTCTCTATCATGACAATGATCAATGATATACTCTCTCTATTATGTGGGTAGATTAGGAGAAATGGGAACAACTAAAAGACATGAAAAATTGGAAAAATATATGCCATGTTTGATAAATCTTTATTGGTTGCATTATGATCTATCTCAAATAAATCGCTAAACTATCTTTTATACGAACTTGCAGATGCCTCCAAAAACTAGGTCCAAGAGAAAAAGATCTAGTGATGGCTCTGGTGGTGAATCTCAATCATGCCCTAGTAAGACCATGGTTGTAGGCAATTGGGAAGAACAAAAGAAGGTGTTGTTGGAATGCATGCGTTCCCTAGCCCTAAAAGAAACCAACAATAGTGCCTCATCCTATAGGACCAACCCAGAAACCACCATTAGTGACTTCCTTAAGCTTAAACATGAAACCTTTCATGGAGAATACTTAGGTGAAGTCCTAGATAAAGCTGATGCATGGATCCTATCTTTTGAAAATGCCTTTAGAGACCTTAAGTGTCCTAAGGAAGATAAGGTCACCTTTGCTACCTACCAACTTAGGGGGTCCGTGAAGTTGTAGTGGGAAAATTATTACCATACACGAGCACTTTTAGATTCCCCCATAGGTTGGGAGGAGTTTAAGGGGATCTTTACCAACCGTTTCATGTCCATAACCACTAGGAAGGAGAAGAAGAAATAGTTCAATAACCTAACTCAAGGAAACCTATCTGTTGCTGACTATGTTAGGGCCTTTAGACTCCTAGAGTGTCATGCTCGCAACCTTAATGAAGATGAAAAGATTGAACACTTCATAGATGGCCTTAACCAAGAAATCAAGGTTTACCTTTGCACCTCCACCCATCCTACCTTTGAAGCTACCATTAACAATGCCCTTACCCAAGAAAGAACCTTAGGGAAGAACAAAGCACCAAGCTTGGGATACCTAGGCCTAACCGATGCATCAATCACCAAGGGCAAGGAAAAGGAGAATGATAAGAAGAAGCCTAATAGCCATGGCATGGGTAGAGGAGGAGGAAATCACCATAGAGGTCAATCATATCGAGAAGGACCAAACCGGGGAGGCCGAGGCCGAGGTGGACCACACCGAGGGCAGTCATCGAGACCTAACATGTGCAAAAATTGTGGAAGCAAACATCCAAGGAGATGCAAGTTTGAGAAACTTGTATATTACTATTGCAAGAATGAAGGGAATATGAGGTACAATTGTCCAAATATGGTCCAGGGGGCACCTCAGAACTGTCATGTCCCATTCCCTCAGCCTGGAGCTGCATCTATTCATCTAGCTGTCCCTATAGCTCAGGCTCAGCCTGAACGTCGTCAGGGACGAGTCTTTGCAATTGATGCAGAGGAAGCTAAGGCTAATGACAACTGTCTGATTGAAGGTAATAATGTTAATAATTCTTTATTAAAAAATATCTTTGAAAACCATGATCTTATACAAAATCATAATGTAGGTATAATATGTCTCCAAGATCATCTTGTTGTGTCCCTATTCGATTCAGGATCAACACATACCTTCATATCTAGAAATCTTGCTTCAATGATCAAGTTAGAGATTAATAATCTAGGTTATATCTTGGATGGGACAAATCCCAGTGGCTAAATTTATACTTCTCTTTAGAAAACCAAAACCTTTCCTTTTTCTTTTGGTAATCATGAATTCCAATATGCTTTCATTCTTCTTGATATGGAAGATTTTGATCTAATTTTGGGGATGGATTGGCTTTTTTCCAACTTTGCTATGCTTGATTGCCAAGGCAAGAAACTAGTCTTTTGTGCACCCAATTCTAAACCTTTGATTATTTCCAGGAGAAAAGAAAGAAACCAAAATATGATTATTTCTTCTCTTAATGCTAAAACCTTGATAGCCAAAGAATGTAGAGCCTATCTTGTTGTTGTATCCATGCTTGATCCTAAGGTGAGACCTTTAGAGAGCTTGGATGTGGTGAGAGATTACCCAAACATTTTTCCTGAGGAGATTCCAGGGCTGCCTCCTGTTCGTGAGATTGAATTATCAATTGAGTTAGCACAGGGCACCGCACCAGTCTCTAAGGCACCATATAGGATGGCACCTGCCGAGCTCATAGAGCTCAAGAAACAATTAGAGGAACTTCTTGATAAAGGATTCATCCATCCTATTACTTCTCCTTGGGGTGCTCCTATCCTTTTTCTTAAAAAGAAAGATGGGTCAATGTGAATGTGTATTGATTATTGGATGATCAACCAAGCCACCATTAAAAATAAATATCCCCTCCTAAGAATTGATGATTTGTTTGATCGGCTTCGTACTGCCATTGTGTTCTCCAAGATTGACCTTAGATCAGGCTATCATCAATTACGAGTGAAGGATTGTGATATTCCAAAGACAGCTTTCAGAACTAGATATGGACATTATGAATTCGTGGTGATGCCATTTGTGTTGACTAATGCTCCTGGAGTGTTTATGAATCTGATGAATATTGTCTTCCAGCCATTCCTTGATAGCTTGTTGTGGTCTTCATTGATGATATTCTTATATATTCAAATTATGTTGATCAACATTGTGAACATCTCCAAAAAGTCCTTGATGTTTTGAGAGCCCAGAAATTGTATGCTAAATTATCTAAATGTGAGTTTTGGATTGACCAAGTCATGTTTCTTGGCCATGTCATTTCGAGTGGGAAAATTTCTGTTGACCCTGCCAAAGTTTTAGCTATCCTTGATTGGAAATCCCCTACCAATGATTATGAAATTCATAGCTTCCTTGGCCTAGTAGGCTATTACCATTGTTTCATCCTTAATTTTAGCAAAATAGACCTACCCATGACTAAACTTACCAAAAAAGATGCCAAATTCATTTGGACTCCTGAGTGTGAAGCTAGTTTCCAAGATATGAAATCTCTCTTGACTTTTGCTCTTATTTTGACCTTACCTTTTGGTAATGATGGCTTTGTAATATTTTCTGATCCTTATAAAATGGGTTTGGGTTGTGTCCTAATGCACTACGGTAAAGTTTTTGCTTATGCCTCTAGACAATTGAAACCTAATGAGGTCAATTATCCAACTCATGATTTGGAATTAGTTGCCATTGTCTATGCTCTCAAAATCTAGAGACATTGTCTATATGGTGCTACTTTTGATATATTCACAGACCACAAAAGTCTCAAATACCTCTTGACTCAGAAGAACCTCAATCTTTGACAGAGGAGATGGTTGGAGTATCTCAAACATTATGATTTCACTATTGCATATCATCCGGGCAAGGCCAATGTTGTAGCTGATGCTCTTAGTTGTAAGAAGTCGATTTGTGCATCTATGTGTCTGGAACCTTCATCTTCTGGGTCATCTCAAGTAGAATTTGGCTCTATTATTCTAGAAAATATCAATATTATTCCTGGTCTTCTTTCTGAACTCCTGATATCTCAAAAGAACATCCCTAGCTTGGAGGAGATGACAACACTTGTGGCCAAGCCCCATACCTATCTATCTGTTGGTATGGATGGTGGACTGAGGTACAAGCATAGGATGTGGGTACCAGAAGAGTCATAAATTAAGGAGTGTATTCTGCAAGAGGCACATGGGTCTAAGTATTCCATACATCCTGGATCTACTAAGATATACAAGGATCTACATAGTCACTTTTGGTGGAGAAGTATGAAGAATGATATAGTTGAGTTTATCTCTAAGTGTCTCACTTGCCAGCAGATTAAGGCCGAGCACCAATGTCCCCATGGTCTATTACAACCCTTACCAATTCCCAAATGGAAATGGAAAAATATCACCATAGATTTCGTGGTGGGACTACCCAGGACTAGGAAGGGTTATGATGTGGTTTGGGTCAAAGTAGACCGGTTGACCAAGTCTGCACATTTCCTACCTATGTAGACTACAGCCAAGGTTCCTGAGCTTGCTGAGTTGTATATAAAGGAGATTATACGGCAGCATGGAGTACCAATATCTATTGTTTTAGATGGGGATCCAAAGTTCACATCACATCTATGGAAGTAGGTGCAGAATGAGCTGGGTACAAAGTTGAATTTCAACACAACATATCATCCTCAAACTGATGGCCAGTCAGAACGCACTATCCAAATCTTGGAGGATCTTCTCAAAGCATGTGTCTTGGATTGGGGATGATCTTGGGATCACTACCTTCCATTAGCAGAGTTCGCATACAATAATAGCTACTAATCAAGTATTGATATGCCACCCTATGAAGCTCTCTATGGTCGGCCATGTAGATCCCCTCTCCATTGGTCTGATAGACCAGGATCGTCAGAAGTCATACGCAGATGCACATAGGTCTGATAGACAGTTAAAGGCTGGTGACTATGTTTTCTTGAAGATCAAACCTATACGTGCCATAGCCAAGAACAAAGGGAATCTTAGTCTGAGATATGTGGGTCCCTTTTGAGGTTCTGGAGTGCATTGGTGAATGTGCCTATCGACTTGCTCTTCCTCCGCAGTATAGTATGATCATAATGTTTTTCATGTATCCAATCTAAAGCATTATGTGAAAGATGATAGTCATGTGTTGAATCACGAGCCACTGGAGTTGGGGATAATCTCTCTTATCTAGAATATCCTACAAAGACTCTCGACTCCAGAGTCAAAGAGCTTAGGAACAAGCAAATCCATATGGTGAAGGTGCAGTGGAACCATCATGGTGCAGAAGATGCAACCTGGGAACTATGAACGGATATGGAGCAACATTTTCCTCACCTCTTTCATCCAGTCTAATTTTCAGGACAAAATTTCTTTTAAGGTGAGTAGGATATGATAAAGCAGTTTTCTAAACTCTTTCATACTTGTTCCTTTATTTTACCTTAATCCTAAACCCTAATTCAAAGAAAGACTAATTGATCAATCAAAGATTGGAATCTCAAGCTCAAACTTTTCCAATATGTAGGGAGCACTATTGTGAACCTATGTTTCAAATTTCATGCCAATCGAATACTCCTAGCTCTTTCCATGACTTTACAAAGTTTTCATCTAATTTTTTTAATCAAATAAAATGGATTAACATATGAACCATAGGTTACATTGCGGATGTGATAATTAAATGTCACGTGGGCTGGCTTGATCATAACTCAGCTCAGTAGAGCCATCACAACCGTCCAAGAATGCTCCCTCAAATCTAGGTGGGATCGGACGGCCATGAGGTCATCCCTAACCTCTGCTTGACTCGCAGATCATGGCTACAACCACGAGGCTTGAAGCCTGATCACGATATCCCTCTCTAGCCCATCTTGTGAGAAACCAACCAAAGCAATGACTCCACCTCATCCCCACGAACCCGAAGGGCATTCACACGTCCCCTGAAGACAAGAAGAAGTGCTCCTATGATCACACCGACGAGCACCCCCTCTCCTACCTTCATTAACCAAAATGGTCGTATGTGGCTCACTCGATCCCATGCTTATTTAAGCATTCCAAGCACTTTGCCAACATCCCTTTACATCATCCCTCACTTCAATTTGCCCAAAGATAGCCCAGAGGACTCCGCTTTCAAGCTCACCCCTTTCTTTTCTATCTGCCGCCACCTAGCTCCTGACCTGGACACTCCCGTCCTCCTTGCTCCAAATTGACCTTCCACCTAGCCTCAGGGTACCTCCAGCTACCTCAACAGCACCTTGAAGCTCCCCAACACTGCCTGATGCCCCCCATAGTCTCTCCTCCACCGCGAGCTACTGAGTCCATACTTCCTCTCGACGGCACATCGATCCAAGGGGAGCTGGTCCCTAAATCTTGGTCGTCCAGCTGCGGAAGGACCTCGTGAAGCTAACTCGATCATCAGCCATGCAGGAGGAGGAGCACAGTCATCACCTGAGCTCGTCGGGGATCAGATCTGACCACCTACTATACAGTGCTGAGCAAGAAGACTGAAGTCCACCGAGCCAGTTGGACCAATAGAAGCCTTCCACATAGATCCATACGGACCAACCATGCTTTGACAAGTAAGAATCCCGAATATCCAAATCAGCAGCTCTCTTCCCATGTGCCCAAAATCCTGACTGTTGGATCTGAGCATCCAACGGCCCATCTTTCCTGTTTCCTTTTAATTATCTCGGATTTTCAATAATCGCCAAGTAAAAGTCCTAATCTTTGGAAATTCATTATAAATAGTATGAATGTCATAAAAATACAAACAAGTATTCTATTTTAATTAGAAAAATATGAGTATCACGATTATGATGTCTGTTGACCCTAAATCTGACTCAAATAAAGGATATTTCCCAAATATGTTCATATCTTGTTTAATTATTTAGAAAATACTCGAACTTGGTTAAATCACCAAAAACCTATGATCAACAACTTTTTACATCTAGGTAATTATGGAATGATCAGATCCAATTATTGTGACTCAATTAGCAATAAAACCTAATTATCACTCCTTTCCCTATTTTGACTTATCAATATGTGCATAATTAGTCAGCATGATCTAAAGACCATGGTTTTGACCTTATAACCCTACTCTGATGTGATACTACTAATATTGAACTCAATCTATACTCTAAGACTCATACTCAACTCTCATGACTCCAACACTATAAAGGGCCTTTTACACATTCTTTAGAATAATGGTGATTTGAACAAAATAACTAATAAATACCAAATCTCCAATAATTTCAAGAAATCAAATGTACCAGTGAGGAGCATCTCTGGACTCCCCACTTCTGAGTAGAAGGTATGCCATTACCTCTTGTTGGCTTACTATATTTAATGCTTGAGAACTATGAGTAGTAGAACACTTGGCATAAGATATTGAATGAAATGAATGTAACATGTATGATGCTTGAATAAATTGCTATATGTATGGTTTTGATGTTTTATCTGAATTGCTATATGTATACCTTGAACACATGCAAACATAATATAGATGTTCCATCATAAGATAGCTCATAAACCACTTGGTGGTAGAGCGCATGCATAACGATCACAAACCACTTGGTGGTAGATCATATGATGTTTGTATAATGATCACAAACCACTTGGTGGTACATCATAAGGCCTGAAAGATGTCAAAGCCTTGGTGGCATACGCACGAGATGTATGATGGAAAATATGCTTAAAAGATACATGTTCATGCTTGTTAATAAACTCTTGCTTAGTATTGATATATTGTTGTAATTGCTTATTACAGCCAAGTTTACTTTTATCCTTATTGCCAAGTATGAAAAGAGGTAAATCAAATGACACATAGGCGTACTCAGTAAAATATATGTATATATTGTGCTCACGTGTACCACATGCATATCTTTTATAGGTACCTTCTACTTATGATGCTTATGATGAAAGGAAGATGATGTCACTACTCTATATGTTGGCTCACAAAAATCAGATCTATCATGGGGATGCTAAAGCTAAATGGGACTCTTAGATTATGTTCTTTTCTTCTGCAATTAGTTTCTCATGTATTAAGTTTTCTTCTGTAGAACTCCTATGCCTTCGGGCCCCTATGTAATAAACAATTTGGTTTATGTATGGAAGCTCTTTATTCGGTGCATTTATATATTCATGTGTTTGATCCACTCAGGGACGGGCAACTTTAACTCTATTGTACACCTTATGTTGGCACCTGAGGTGTAGAGTGGAGTTAGGTTGTTAACCCGTGACACCAGAAAACCAAAGGGGGAGAGGATCAAAGTCGTGTATTACGTGAGGAAGGAGAGAGAGTGTCATTGGTGCTCCCTATAACATCCATATCTGGTGTTACAGGAGACAAGCCTCTCTAACAGGATTTGTTAAACCTAATATAAAGGATAATAACCCCATGCACACACTTCAACTTATTTATATTTTTATATCTTCTAAATTGTTACTCAAATTTCCATGTACTTTTAACCATGAGTTGATATCTCATTCAACTAATTTTTAAATATTTGGTTCTCTACATAATCTCTTTCACTTAGTGTAATGCATTTTCTACAATAGCTTGTTCAATCTAATATCATTAACAATATATTCAATGGATTTCAAAGACATTAGTTATCAAGTCAAGAGTATTTGATTCATGCAAGGTCACTTCAATATATTTAGATTCAATTACTATTAATTGAATGAAATGATGTTGAGGTGGTTTGATAAGTTAGATTTAGGTACTAAATTGCAATAATTTGTTAGATGAGGAGGAGATTTTTATTTAGACACTAGAAATTTAAATGTCAATCAAGAGGTTTCAGAATGAGGAGAATTACAAATTATATCTCAAAATAGAATTATCATCCAAAATTGAATATGTTACAAGACATTGTATGGTCATGTTCAGTCATTTTAGTGCCAAATCATAATGCACAAATATTGAAAGTTAGCCCATAGAGAGTTGTTTTTCATTTAATCTGCAACTTATATGAATGCGAGAGAAGGTTGGTCAGAGATACATTGATAGTCATCAATTTATTCGCACATATTTTTTGTAGCTACAGTCATCTGAGTATAGTAATTTAGGTAGAAGAAGACCCAGTATATATGTTTTTATGCTAATATAACTCATATGTTAATTAGATTTATTTTGATCTACTCTTATTGTTCTTAGTTTGTAATCAACCCCTTTAACTCTAATCAATACAGCTAATATAAAATTGTTAGACCTTTGTTGTAATGCCCCTCCAAGTGCATATATGACAACGGAAGCAAACCCTATGTTGTCCATAAGATGGGTCACTTGGCACAGATGAACATTACAAAACATGATATTCAATAGCAATAACATAAATGAAGCATGTTGCATTTATTGGAAATATTGATTCATATATTGTTCTTTGAAAGAGAGAACTATTAACATAAACTATCTCATCCTCGAATGAAAATCTAATACATGAAAGATAACCCAAATCTAGGTCATAAATCTTCTTTAGAATCTTGATATTAGATCTTCTAAGGTGTAGATGGCACCCCCACAAAGCTAAGTCTTGAAATCTTCTGCTTTTAAGCACTCACTTCAAAAACCTTTGCTCCTTGATCTAGGGACATCTTGTCCCATGGCCATGTGAAAACAAAGACACATCAGTAAGTGACACTATACATTTTATAAGAATTGAAAATAAGCATGTATACTTGACTTGAAAGAAAACCTTGACATATATTTGACTTAAGCATTCTTGATTACATGATTCTTATAACATGAAGAATTGAACAGTTAATATATGCATCTCTCTATAATGCCCATTTAAGAGCACATGATTTCCAGGAAAGCCCATAATGCAAGGAAAGCCCATAACGGCATGAATGTCTATGATTTGGCTATAAAAGCCCATAATTGGCATGAATGTCCATAACGACCCCTTGAGGTCCATGATTCGAGAAGCATATAAAAACTAATTCAATTCCAATTAACTTGATCATTAACATGACATTAGCATTAACATTAACATGATCCTTTAACTTAACATGGTGAGATTTCTCCCTCTTGAAACATGAACTTTAAAATCCATTAATCATTGATCATTAATGATAATCTCTAATCTTAATAAACATGACAACCATATGACATAAGATATAGAAAACATTGATCAATTTATATGATGAATAAGACTTAAGGATTGAACTTGAAATTTGAAAGCATAATTCCTAAATCATACATAGCATACAACAACCAATGTAAATATGTATAGTGGCATGACCCGCTTACCTGGAGAAAAGTTGATCCTAAGATGGTCTCCCTGATCTTTGAGTCAAATATAAACACCTACTCATAACTATTAAACAAAATAAATCAATACCTTGTATTGATCCTAAGTTGAATTAGGGTTTGAGTGCATTAGTGTTAAACTTATTGATTGACATCATTAGATTAGGAAAACTTGGGTGGTTGATTACTATTTTAGGTCACATGAAACATAACGAGATACGGCCTATAACCCTAATACTTCATACACATGAATATTCGCATTAGAAACCTTACATATTACCAACATGGTCATGATTGTCAGTATCTTTAACATCATTAGATTATAACATGATTTGAGAGAATTTAATGTATTTAACAAGTTATTACACCAATGTAGTGTTTTTATACACAAATCACCACTTAAACTCATCTTTTCAATAATTTTAGAACTAGAAGCATAATTAACAAGTATATTTTATTTGTGTTCCTCTCATTTTTCTGATTAAAATGATATATAATTCGACAATATTTGGACCAACCTAGAATTTTCAATGATTAAAACAAGATATGATATTCTACCTTAATCTTGAGGCCAGGCGACGCCTCCTTATTGGTTAATCTTTATAAACCATGCCATGTTGTAGGCGAGGTTTAGTCCTTGGAATTTTCTCCCAGACCATCCATTAGTTGGTTTATTTGAATCTTTGGTTGGATATTTGCCCTGGGCCAGCTTCTTCTCCTTCACGCGTCTGTGAGATGCCGACTCCCATTTGTTGCCTTTGCGAGCGAGTGACAATGGCAGCCCTGAGCATCACCACGTGTGGTGATGGGTGAGTCTGTTGTCCCTTGGTGGTCGATCCATTCACCGCCATTATATT
Source organism: Alisma plantago-aquatica (assembly GCA_963693085.1). NCBI lineage: Eukaryota > Viridiplantae > Streptophyta > Magnoliopsida > Alismatales > Alismataceae > Alisma > Alisma plantago-aquatica. The sequence continues at coordinate 1,511,672,137 of OY856410.1, read as the reverse complement.
TTGGCTCTCTTATCTATAGAGCATGGCTATTGCTGATCCTTCTCTCTCCCTATTGCTCCTATGATCCCAAGCATTGCAAGAAGCCAGGGGGTTGCGTTGCCACTGTCGAGGGACCAGTGGCTAAGGATGGCAACACCCCTCTGATCAGAAACAATATTCTCTGTCCTCGAGCTTCAACCCGACTAGACCCTCCTCCAACCTCTCTTCTCATCCACCTCTTGCTTTGGCCTCTAGTTCCTCGGCACCAAGGACTAAGGGTGGCCCGTCAACTCAGGCTTCCATCAACCTAAATGTATGGCTCCAAGAAAACTTACCCTTCACCACCACTAAGCTAGTAGGCTTGCAAGGTAGGTAACGATACCGGGGTAGCCGTCACGCTCTATGTCTCTCTCAAGTTACATGCATGAGCCATAGATCTTGTGAAGAAGAAAGTACGGGATGAGATAACCCTCTATCCTTTTGATGAATAAGGGACAACGTTCTTCCTCTTCCTTGGCGATGGGTTCCAATCCTTTCTGTCAGTATCTCATGGATCACCCCATGAGTATCGTGTCTATGGTCATGGTCTCCCAGTCGAGGATTTTCTTTTATATGTACCAATAATGGAACCCTAAAAATATAACCATGAAAGAGAGGAGGGAAAGATAGCGATCCCCATACATATCATTGTATTTCCTTTTTTTCTTATGACATAGGAGCAGCCACATGCCATTAATTCCCAGATGGAAGGTTCCTTGAACACAAATAGCTATGAACCCCCCTATTTTTCCTCACAAGTCACTTTTATATAATCTTAATGTAAAAGTCATTAAATACATTCTTCTTCCTCTCTTGTGTTTGAGAAAACACACATTACCATATTTTCATGGAGATTAAAAAGATATCTCTTTTTTTAAACAAATTCATTGCCAACTAGAAGATGTATATTCATTTATAAAATACTTGACTTTTCATCCTACATATCCAAAGGTCACAAAAAGACATTATTACACCATTTAGGAATATTCATAACTATTTCTCTTTTTATCTTTTTTTTAATTAATGCGTCCAATACTTGTGGTAAGTCACTTTAAAGTCCAAGTTTTAAATTTTGTAATAAAAAACTTTCAAATAAGACACAAGCTTGTTCTATTTAAATTTTTGGGATGTGACAATTCTACCCACCTTAAATAAATTTCATCCTCAAAATTTTCTTATACTACCCACCTTAGGGTTTTACATATTCTATGCATACTAACTTCTAATATCATCTTAAAGGCTCATCCTATTGGTAAAACGCTATCAACATGTGGGTATACTACTAACGAACCTATTTCACATCATCATTGATATGACAAAGGACTTCTCTTACCTCTTTCCAAGGGTTTTGATTCTAACATGGACCTTACTTGCTTCTCTGATTAGGTTTAGGTGACTATATGTCTCAAAATTTTAATGTTGACTATTGTATTCAATCGCCTTTGGATACATGTCGGTCGGTCATATATTTAGAGGTGAATTATCTTATCACACTTATCTCGGTACCTCCCTCATACACATGTCCCATAACACATGCGCTTGAAAGGACAAAACAATTATGATTATGCATATAACATTATCACTACAAAACCCCATGAGCCTGTGTCCAATACCACAAACACATGGGAAAGAGAGAGAGTATGATATATACAATTCTATAGTTAACATAAAAGTTCAAAATATCTAGACACATAAACCTAATCCTCATCTAAACTTTTATCATTTGTCTACACATCTACATCGGTTTCTAATATCCTTCACTTACTCTTTCTATACATAGGGTTAGAACATATGAATCTACCTTTTTCTTTTTATTGGTGGCCATCTACTTATTTTATCTGATACCATATTGTAACGCCCCTCCAAGTTCATATATGATAGTGGAAGCAAACCCTATGTTGTCCATAACATGGGTCACTTGGCTCGAATGAACATTATAAAACATAATATTCAATAGAAATAAGATAAATGAAACACCTTGCATTTATTGGAAATCTAGATTCATATATTGTTCTTTGAAAGAGAGAACTATTAACATAAACATATCATCTTTCAACAAAAATCTAATACATGAAAGATAACCCAAATCTAGGTCATAAATCTACTTTAGAATCTTGATATTGGATCTTCTAAGGTGTAGATGGCACCCCACCAAGCTAAGTCATGAGATCTTTGGCTTTGAAGCACTCACTTCAAAAACCTTTTCTCCTTGATCTAGGGACATCTCATCCCATGGCCATGTGAAAACAAAGACACATCAGTTTGTGGCACTATACATTTTATAAGAATTGAAAATAAGCATGTATACTTGACTTGAAAGAAAACCTTGACATGTATTTGACTTAAGCATTATTGATTACATGATTCTTATAACATAAAGAATTGAATAGTTAATATATGGATCTCTCTATAATGCCCATTTAAAAGCACATAATGACACGAATGCCCATGATTTGGCTATAAAAGCCCATAATTGGCACGAATGCCCATAACGACCCCTTGAGGTGCATGATTCGAGAAGCATATAGAAACTAATTCAATTCCAATTAACTTGATCATTAACATGACATTAGAATTAACATTAACATGATCCTTGAACTTAGCATGATGGGATTTCTCCCTCTTGAAACATGAACTTTAGAATCCATTAATCATTGATCATTAATCATAATCTCTAATCTTAATGAACATGATAACCATATGACATAAGATATAGCAAGCATCAATCAATTTATATGATGAACATGACTTGAGAAATAAACTTGAAATTTGAAAGCATATTTCCTAAATCATACATAGAATACAACTCAACCAATGTAAATATGTATAGTGGCATGACCCGCTTACCTGGAGCAAAGTTGACCCTAAGATGGTCTCTCTTATCTTTGATTCAAATCTAAGTCAACCTTCCCTTGTCTTGATTAGTCTCTCAACACATGTTCATAATTATTAAACATAATAAATCAATACCTTGTATTGATCCTAAGTTGAATTAGGGTTTGTGTGCATTAATGTTAAACTTATTGATCGACATCATTAGATTAGGAAAACTTAGGTGGCTGATTACTATTTTAGGTCACATGAAACATAACAAGATACGACATGTAACCCTAATACTTCATACACATGATTATTCTCATTAGAACCCTTAAATATTACCAACATGGTCATGATTATCTTGGGATCAATATCTTTAACATCATCAGATTATAACATGATTTGAGAGCATTTAATGTATTTAACAAGTTATTACACCAATCTAGGGTTTTTATACACTAATCACCACTTAAACTCAACTTTTCACTAATTTTATAATTGGAATCATAATTAAGTCTAAATTATATTTTATTTGTGTTCCTCTCATTTTTCTAATTAAATTGATATATAATTCAACTATATTTGGACCAACCTAGAATTTTCAATGATTAAAACAAGACATGCTATTCTACCTTAATCTTGAGGCCACGTGGCACCTCCTTATTGGTTGATCTTTATAAACCAGACCATGTTGGAGACATGGTTCAGTCCTTAGGTTTTTCTCTTGGACCATCTATTAGTTAGTTTATTTGAACCGTTGGCTAGATATTTGCCCTGGTCCAGAATCTTCTCCTTCATGTGTCTGTAAGATGCCGACTCCCTTTTGTTACCTTTATGAATGGCAACAGTAGCCCTGAGTATCACTGTGTGTGCTGACGGGTGAGTCTGTTGTCCCTTGGCAGTCGATCTATTCACTGCCATTGTGTTCTGGCTCTCCTATCTACAGAGCAGGACTACTACCGATACTTCTCTTTCTCTATTGCTCCTGTGATCCTAAGCGTTGTGAGACATCGGGGGGTTGCACCGCCGCTATCGAGGGACCATCAGCTGAGGATGGAAACACCCCTCAGATCTGAAACAATATTCTTTGTCCTCAAGATTCAACCCTACTAGCCCCTCCTCTAACCACTCTTTTCATCCCTCCCTTATTGTGGCTGCCAGTTCCTCAACACCGCGGACTAAGGGTGGCCCATCAGCTCAGGCTTGCTTCAACCCAAATGTATGGCTCCAAGAAAACTTACCCTTCACCACCACAAAGCCAACATGCTTGCAAGGTCGGTAATGATACTGGGGTAGCCATCAGGCTTTGTGTTGCTCTCAAGTTACATGCATGAGCCATAGATCTGGTGAAGAAGAAAGTATGGGATGCGATAACCCTCTATCCTTTTAATGAATAAGGTGCAGCGTTCTTCCTCTTCCTTAGTGATGGGTTCCAATCCTTTCTATCAGTATCTCATGGATCACCCCATGGGTATCGTGTCTATGGTCATTGTCTCCCAGTCAAGGATTTTCTTTTATAGGTACCAAGCATGGAACCCAAAAACTATAACTGAGAAAGAGAGGAGGGAAAGATAGCGGTCCCCATACATATTGTTGTATTTCCTTTTTTTTCTTGTGACATTGTGGTAGACACATGCCATTATTTCTAATACGGAAGGTGCCTTGAACACAATAGCTACAAACCCCCCTATTTTTCTAAACAAGTCACATTTATATAAAAGTCATTAAATACATTCTTCTTCCTCTCGGTGTTCGAGAAAACTGATAACACCCATTTTATGGCTGCTAGAGATTATATTCTACTATCAAAATAGCCTCTAAACCTAACTTCCTCTTCATTTTATCATATATGGTGTAAAGAAACAATTCCCACTATGCCCCTGATAATATTTCCCATCTTTTGCAGAGTTTCTCTTATCTTTCCACAAAAAGAGCATTAATGGGCCCCTCAGGCCCATCAGCAATGAAGTACCTATCCCGACCCAGTGGCACGAGAGGGGACACACCCCCTTACCCATCACGGTCGTTGCCCGATACAACAACAACCCAACACGACTGATGGTCTGACATGTGTGTCGGGATACAGACGTATCGGCCCCTTCGAAGCCACGTGAATGGTTCCAGATGTAGGACACATGGCCCAATAAGAGCTGCAACTCCCACCAGCCCACTTCCTATAAATAGCTACTACAAGCCTACGATGGGACGGGATGAACCCTACGAGAGCTAACTCTTAGAGCATAAGAGCTAGTGTGTCGAGTTCCAGAGTCTGTCAGGCGATACTAGGTGAGCACACCCCCAACCCGAGAGGGATGGGAGGAGTACACTTAGAACTCGACCCAGTAGCAGCAAGCAGTGCGACATGACCCTCAAGGCTACTTCAACATGTTGGGTCCCTACTTGGGCTTCAACCCGAGATGGCTTACCCTTCTATACCCGACATGAGGAACCCGAGAACCCTAAGATAATGCTAACTTGATACGTGTCTTAACCCGACATGGTACCCAACCCAATATGGTCTATATTTGTAATAGTTGCATCCCGACAGAGCCAACAGCCCAACACGACCATATCGGGTAGGGAGTCATTTCCCGATACACCCCTCACCCGTCACGATTCATGACCCAACACGGTCAAGAACCCGACATGGTCATATCCCAATAGGGCTCCCACCCAGTACCAGGTTAACATTATCTTAGGTGTCTGCTGCTATGTATATCAATCTCCTAAATCAAGGAGACTGACACCTATCTTCCCTTTTACAGCACTTTACTTTCATTTTACTACTGCATTGTAATTAAACCCTTTTCTCTCTTTATTATTATTGGAATTTTAGGAGTTTATATCATGTTATTTTGTGTATGACTCCTTTTTGTTGGATGATTTCTTTATAGAATCTGAGCTCTAGTCTCATCTGTCTGGATCACGCTTTTGACTAGCTATCAAATCATGTTTCTCATTTTGACTCCCTTGAGAGAGGGATGTCATAAAATCTAGAGATTGGTCTGATTCAGGTGTATGAGAGTACCCAGAATCAGGGCTGCCCCGGCCTATCTTTCCACTCCAGTCTATGCCTGGTACCCTTGAGAGAGGGAATTTAGTGCATCGCTAGTGGCACCTTCTTTGAAAAAAGAGGGTGCAGGATGTACACCTCTACTGCTTGTTATGATTAAGTTTTCTTCCTTCATGTTTTACACCGAGAATAGTTTTATCTCCTCAACTTTCCTTTATTTAAAAACTTCTATAAAAACTACTAAACCCCCAAATCTTAATCCTTCTGGTAATTCCCCTTGGAGATAGGTTTTTGGTTTGATTCTTTATGATTCTTTCTCGTTGCATCAAAACTTTGTCCTTCGACATTTTAATGAGCTTAGACAAGTAAAACTTGAGTTCCGAAGAGCTATTCTTCCAATCCCTGTGTTTGACCCCGAACTACTTCGACCATGTGCGAGTTGCAGGAGTCTTAAACATTCAGGTATTATAAATATTCTAAAGTCCGATGACCTAGACATGTCTCCATTTTTGGACTCACGTTTAAGGCATGTCAAAACACACATCACCATATTTTCATGGAGATTAAAAAGATATCTCTTTTGGTCAACAAATTCATTGCTAACTAGAAGATGTATATTTATTTATAAAATACTTGCCTTTTCTCCTACATATCCAAAGGTCACAAAAAGACATTATTACACCATTTAGGAATATTCATAACTATTTCTCTTTTTATCTTTTTTTTAATTAATGCATCCACTACTTGGGGTAAGTTTCTTTAAAGTCCAAGTTTTAAATTTTGTAATTGAAAATTTGCACATAAGACCCTAACATGTTCTATTTGAATTTTTGGGATGTTACATGTAACATCCCTGACCTGGGTTATGAACTAACCCTAGGTGTTTTTGCTTATATATGTAATTAGATTATTGTGTTTATCCTTTGAAATGCAATTAAGCTTCTGAGGAACATATATTTCAATTTCAGTCCTTTATGTATAATATTGAAACATTGTTTTGTTAAATATGAACAAAAGTGCAAATTACCCAAGTTGAGGGGTTAACTTGCAAATTGCACATGTTGAGATGTGACTATGATGTTGAGACATCATAAGAATGCATATTATATGGTGGTATGGATTCCACAAGCTTGGTCACCAAGGTATAGCTTGTAGAGTAATCCTTGTGCTTTAAAACCTAGTTTTGGTGTAATGTGCAAATTACCCAAAACCTAGGGTCCAATATGTAAAATGTATACTCTAGAGTATCTCTCATGTTTCTTGGCATAGAGTTGAGCAAATAAATTGAGAGGGGCGCCTCATTATAAGGATCAAGAAGGAGAGAGAATCTTGATATTAAAATAATCAAGAATTAAGCAAATGGCCTTTCATATATATATATATATATATATATATATATATATATATATATATATATATATATATAATAAAATTATTAAGGTGTTTGGTTTCTTTCCCTTTTAACCTTGGATAAGGGAGTAGTTTTGCGTGTGATTAGGAGGAAGAAATGTGGCCATGGTGGATATGATTAGGAAATAAAAGAGATAACTACCTTTTCATTTGCCTTGAAAATATCCAAAAGTATATAAGGATTCTTTTCAACAAAGCAAGGGATCGTTTCCCTTAGTCCTTTTCTTATCTTCTTGCTTTGGACCGACCTAGAGGAGCTCTGGATCAGAGGAAGGACGGCAAAGCTGGTTTGGGTAAGCTTTGATCATCACCTAGCATAAATTCATGGTGGAAACCGAAATACAAGGTTGGTTTGTTGGTTTTCTTCACACAACTCTTCTTTCTAGCGATCTTCTCCATCCAAAACTTGAAGAACATACCTTGGACACCTACTGGAGCTCAAGCCACCATTAAAGCAACGAAGGCTTGGAGCTCTGGATCAGTCCTAGAGGTGGGTTATAACTCTAACCCTTAAGTTTTGTTAATGCACCTTCTTCTCCTAGAATCGTTGCTTGTTCTTATTCTTTAGACACCTTTGTGTGTTTTTTCTAGCAATTCCGTGAAGAACAGCCCCTATTCTTGAGGTAGAATATGATGAAGTTAATTCCAAAGTTTATCCACAAAATTGCTTTAGCAAACGGTCTTTAACCCCTTGCTCAAACGGTTTCCTAAACCATTTGGGAGCAAACGGTTTCAAACCGTTTGAATGCAAACGGTTTTAACCAAGAACGCATGCAAGCAAACGGTCCAAGACCATTTGGATGCATTGACCAGGCGTTGACCATTTGGAGATCTGTTGTAAATAATGTGGACTAATTACCTACCAAAAATCATCAAGTAATTCCAAGTTAATCACCGATTGAAGGCCCATTAGTCACCTAAACCCTAATCGGGTCTATTGCTGATTTCAATAATTCAATCATGTTGAAGTTTGGGTTGAGTGACCCAAACGGTTTCAAAACCATTTTGGGATCACCCAAATGGTCTCAAGACCGTTTGGCGATCACCCAAGACCATTTGGAGGTCTAGGGTTAAGTATGGTTGACCAATTGAGGGTCCAATGATATCAAGTTGATGGACAATTGAGTGCTGATTTGGTGACCAAACCTAGGGTTCAACCTTAAGTGAATAACTTGGTTTATGATGATATAATGGGAAAATGGTATCAAGACCATTTGGAGGATATCCAAACGATCCCAAGACCATTTGGGGGTCACGCAAGACCGTTTGGAGGTCTAGGGTTGACTATGGTCAAGTGGTTGGAAATCTAAGGATAGCAAGTTGAAGTATAATTGATTAGTGACCTAATGATCAAATCAATGAGCCAAACCTTAATAGGTTGAGTTAGATTTTGGTGTTGACTTGAGAAAACGGTCTCAAGACCGTTTGGAGGACATCCAAACAATCCCAAGACCGTTTGGGGTCAGGTCTTGACCAAATTGAATGATGGTTCAATGGTTTCAAATCAATTAGGCTTATGTTGATATATGTTGAAGGGTAATCGATTCCAAACCCTAATTTAACTAATCCAAGTCCTAATTGATGATCAATTGAGGGTCAATTGAGTGTCAAATCAGTTGAGGGTTGACCTAATTGACTCAATTGATGAGTGGCTAACAAGTGCATGGTTGATTGAGGGGTTCAACATTGGAACCCCTAACTCAATTGAAGTGATTGAGATGCTTTTTGGTCCATGCGGTTTTGAGGTGGTTTGGACCAAACGGTCTCAAGACCATTTGGGTCCAAATGGTCTCAAGACCGTTTGAGTCCAAACAGTCTCAAGACCATTTGGGACCAAACAATCTCAAGATCGTTTGGGACCAAACGATCCCAAACCATTTGATCTCATGCGGTTTCAAGATCAGTTTTGTCCATGCGGTTTCAAAGTCAAACTTGACCAAACGGTCTTCATGACCAAACGATTTTCACCCCATCTTGGGATAACGGTCTTGAGTGTGCACCTTACCAAACAGTTTCAAAAGTCAAACTAGACCAAATGGTCAACAACACCAAACAGTTTCAAGGTCCAACCAAGTCCGTTTGGGGAGTTTGTGTGCAAGACCGTTTGAGGTCTAAAAAGGTTAAGAATGTTTGATGCCTTAGTGGTCAAGATGGTTTAGTGGTTGATTAACCTAAACTGTATAGATACCTAAAGTGATTAAGGGTTTAAGTAATTAGTTGACTAATGCATGTTATGATCAATGGTGAACATTATAAAGGTACCCTTGATTGGATACAGTGACCAATACCCTTTGATCAAGTGAGCCTTAATAACCACAATAGTAATTACATAACCCATGATGTCAAGGTTGATTTGACTTAACCTAATCAAGAGTGATGTAAACATCATAAAATAGAAAGAGGAGAGAGAATACTCATTATATAAATGAGAATCAAGTAACAAGCTTCCAATATGTATGAATGTATCTAATTAGGGTATGATCATTTATAGTGAGATCATGGAAACCCTAATTATGATGGTTAATGAATCTTAACCTAATTTAAAGACATTAATGGAAGTAATCCTCATACATGATGTTGGTATGATCTTAATTCATTGTAATATGAATAGTAAACCCTAATCTAGGGTAATGTGATATAATGTGAATAGTAAACCCTAATCTAGGGTAATGTGATATAATGTGAATAGTAAACCCTAATCTAGGGAAATGTGATGGTATGAACAGTAAACCCTAATTTTGGGTTATGCTTTTAAGCATGAAACACTATACTTGAGTATGAAAGGAGTAATCATTATGCCTTTGTAAGATAAAGGGGTGTAATAACCCTAGTTGAATTGAATAGGGAAAACCTAACCCTATTAAGGGCATAGTGGTACAACCCTTGAATTGAAAGGTTATCTTTGTTTTGCAATATGCTGATATAGAGATAAATTTCCTATTATCAAATGTATTAATTATGCAGGCTTTTATGAAATGGTGAACATAGTCAGGTAAGGGCTATGATGTCATATTTATTAAAGCACTTTATAAGCTTTGAAAATAATGATATGCTATGTCGCCTAGTGAGAGGTAACATATGAGATTGATAGGCTGTGATAGCCATGAGAAATATCTACATTGTTACAATCAAGGTCATACTGTTAAAATGACTTAATGACAATATGTTACTTGGTAACAAATGTTTTGATAACCTAAGGGTTTGAATACCCATATTCTTGAATCACAATAATTAGATGGTTAGGGATTGATATCCCAATGTTAACAATATGTGATATGAACTTGATACAATTAGTACTCTTTCTTTATAGCAATTGTCTTATTGGTTTATGATTGAAAACATGCATGATGCTAAAAGAATGCCATAATGTACTTAAATAATCAAGTATAATGATATCATGTAGAGCCCTGACCATAGATCCATCATTGTCAGAAGTTAAATAATCAAGTATAATGATATCATGTAGAGCCCTGACCATAGATCCATCATGGTGAAACAGGTTTTCCTAAGGGAACTCCTGGAGAGCATACTTTTGAGTATGTGGGGGTTATGGATGCGAATATCCTTACGCCCTAATGTAGGAATTGATGTGAGATGTATAGTTAATCTCTCAATCCTTCATTATATGTTTATGTCGGGATGATGTATCACTAATCTCCTGATGATGTTGTTAATGCTGCATCAATGTGAGATAAATAAGAAATCCCTCGATGGCGAAGAGAGTACAGCATGCCACTGTAACTCTAATAGTGAAGTTGCCAGAATACCCTGGAAAGCTATTATGGCAAAGACACAAGATGTCCTACATTATGATCCTCACACTGACTGAGGAAGATGAGGTCACAGGAATCTGACTCTTGTGATGACCTATGTATGGTACCGATTGTGATTTCGTAATGGTCTGTTGGAGTAAGAGAGGTGTAACTCATCTCCCCAAGGCATAAATATGTTTGAAAAACATAATCAGCCGTGTAGCATAATTGCTTAGGTTGAACTACGAGAAACAATGATTGATGATACATTGTTTATAATGTCATAGTTGGACAAACAATATACATGTCCTGCATATTCCTTAGTGATATATGTCTTGTCATTCAATCAAGTTATAAATGAAATGATTGCCTATGAAATACTATTCTACTTAGCTTATGTAATGTTTTACCTGTTGTTAAATAATTGTAGTTCTACTGCTCAATGTTATTCCGTTATTGCAATAACAACGCTTCTGGCAAAGAGTTATAACACTCGTTGGGACAATTATTCAATTGTCTCACCCCCATGGGATTCAACTTTTTCAGTAGACGTCGAGGACGAAGAAACCCATCAGTGGGTGAGCAGCAGCAGCAACAGCAACCTCAGGGACAACAATGATCCTCAGGTGGAGACACTGTCTGTCAAGTCTTGTAGATAGAATGTCCTATGTGTCGTCTCTGTACTCTCAGGTCCTAGGAGTCTTTAGATGTTTAAAGTAGATTTGAGATTTTTGGCTTAATGCCTCGAGATTTTGTATCTTGCCTTGTACAGTTAACAGGGCAATTGATGTTTGTAACCCTCGAGATGTGATTATTACAGAGATGTAATGATGAATCAGTTTGTAAATAACTTATCTTGTTTCTTTATGAAAGAGTTTTACCGTTTGTAGATATTTTTACAAAAAGTTTTAATTTTTAGCGATTTTTATTAATTCCACTGCTAACTAATCGCTTCCGCATTCGTTGATCTTGTTTTCTGAGACATGTCGTCACAATTTAGTGGTATCAGAGCTCTAGGTTCACTGAGTCTACAGAGACATAGGACTTAGGATGTTGAGTCTATTCTAGTGCCTTCCAGTATATCTGATAGTGTCTTCTGCTCATCAGGAGGAGAAGATAAAACTAAGGATGTCTGGACCATACAAGGAACACGTTACAGAAAGTAGTGTCGTTGCACCCAGAGAAGGTGCAAGAAACCCAGAAAGAGAAGAACATGTACCCGAACCACCCCAGTTCAATCCAACTGATATGGGGAACCCAGCCATGCAAGCCATGTTTGGGCAGTTTTTGACTGCCATGACACATATGACTGATAGGATGCATATACCTACACCTAGGGAACCTACCCATCCTGAAGGACAAGGAGTCGGCAAGACGTTTGAACCACTTCGCCGAGTTGGAGCCACAGAGTATGGGGGAACAGCTGACCCTGCAGATGCTGACTTGTGGTTAACTGAACTAGAGAAGGCCTTTAGAATCATGAACATCCCAAAAGTTGAGAAGGTTAGATATGCTATATATCTTCTCAAGGGGAGTGTTGGTCACTGGTGGACCATGGAAGAACAGAAAAGGCTAGGTGTGGAGATTGAATGGGAAGCTTTCCGATGGGAATTTATTAATAGATACTTCCCTAAGATGTTCTTGGATGAGAAAATCTCTTAGTTCGAGAGGTTAAGACAGGGACCTATGAACATTAGCGAATATGAGGCTAAGTTCATGGAGCTATTGCGGTTCTATCCATACATGGCAGCTACAGATAAAGAAAGGATTAGGCGTTCTGAGAAAGGGTTAAACGCTGAGTTGACCACCCCTATGTCTGCTCTGGATAATAGGTAAAGGTTTGCTACCTTCATGGAGTCAGTCATAAGGATACAGAGGTCTGTGTCAGAGAAAAGACAGACCCAGAATAAGAGGATGTATCCCCAGTTCCAAGGATCCTCATCTAAAGATTTTAAGAAACCTAGGTTTTCTGTGTCTACACCACCACCTAGATTCAGTACCCAGACACAGTGGACGTCGAATAGGGGTATAGGATGAAGCCTACCACTAGAAGGAGCTCATAGCTCAGCATCTATGTCAGTTATAGGACCACCCAGACCACAACAACTGAGTAGAAATTGTTATATATGTGGAAGGATGGGACATCTGATGAAAGATTGCAGAGCTAGAGAAGTGAGTGTAACTCAGCCCCAGAGGCAAAGTCAGCAAGGATCTCAAAGGAGACAGTTTCTAGGATGTGCTAGAGGACGTGGACAAGCGTCCCAAGCTGGATCATCAGCACCTAGTCAACGAGCACCAAATTAACCACAGGCAACGACGAGGTTTTATGCGATGATCAACCCTCGAGTTGTGGTAGGTCAAATGGAGTTGTTATATTCTGATATTGCTATATCTTGCATTGTATCTGTTTTAATTGATCTGGGTGCTACACACTCCTTTATCACTCAAAGAGTGACTCTTGCCTGCAATCTAACTATAAGTCATAGAACAGATAGTTTGTTGCTAGAAACTCCGTTGATGGGATCTTCCGTGTTGCAGGAAGTATGGTCTCCCTGCATCCTCTTCTTTTCTAAACATTGCATTCAAGTGGATCCTATACCACTTGAGATGCATGGATTTGATGTAATCCTTGGGATGGATACCTTAGAAAGATATAATGTTGTCTTGGATTGTGAGTCCAAGCAAGCTTTGTTCACAGATGAAAGTGACACATGGATCTTTCAAGGAGAAAGAAAGATTCTACCAACCTATCTTGTGTCAGCTATGGTTGCTGAGAAGCTGATGAGGCAAGGATGTTATGCATTCTTGGCCCATGTAGTAGATACTACCATGGAGAGTCCTAATCCTACTGAAGTTCCTGTAGTCAGGGAATTTGAAGATGTATTTCCTAAAGAACTTCCAGGAGTACCTCCATTCCGAGAGATAGATTTTGAAATTAATCTAATCCCGGACACGCAACCTATAGCACAAACACCATATAGGATGGCGCCTGCTGAGATGGCAGAACTCAAGAAACAACTACAAGAGTTGCTTGAGAAAGGTTTCATCCGACCGAGTACTTCACCCTTGGGTGCTCCGGTCCTCTTTGTTAAAAAGAAAGACGGTTCAATGCAGTTTTGCATTGATTATAGACAGTTAAATAAAGTAACAATAAAGAATAAGTATTCTCTGTCGAGGATTGATGATCTCTTTGATCAATTGCGTGGTGCAACTATCCTCTCAAAAATAGATTTGAGATCAAGATATCATCAACTACGTATTAAGGATGGTGACATACCTGAGTCTGCCTTTAGGACAAGGTATGGCCACTATGAGTTCACAGTTATGTCGTTTGGACTAACAAATGCACCAGCTACATTTATGGAACTCATGAATAGAATCTTCCGACCTTTTCTCGATCAGTGTGTTGTTGTCTTTATAGATGACATCCTCATCTATAGTAGAGATGCTTAGTAGCATGAACATCATCTTCGTAGGGCTCTAACTTTGCTAAGAGAGAATAAGTTATATGCTAAGTTTAGCAAGTGTGAGTTCTAGTTACCAGAAGTATCTTTCCTTGGACACGTAATATCTGCTTCACGTATTCGTGTTGACCCTAAAAAGGTAGAGTCTGTTCTGCTATGGGAGTAGCCAAAAACACCGACAGAAATTTGTAATTTCTTAGGGTTGGCAGGCTATTATCGAATGTTCATTAATAACTTTAGTTCTATAGCCTTACCCTTGACTAAGTTGACCAGGAAGGATGTTCCTTTTACCTGGAATGATAAGTGTCAACAATCTTTTCAGTTGTTGAAGGAGAGATTGACAAGTGCACCTGTACTTGTGTTACCAGAGCAAGGGAAAGGATATATAGTTTTCTGTGATGCCTCTAAGAATGGACTAGGATGTGTGTTGATGCAAGATAAGCAAGTGATTTCTTTTGCTTCTCGACAACTTAAGAAACATGAGGAGAATTATCCGACACACGATCTAGAACTAGCTATTGTAGTTCATGCCTTGAAAATCTGGAGACATTATCTTTATGGAGAGACATTCCAGATTTTCACAGACCACAAAAACCTTAAGTATATCTTTTCTCAACATGATCTTAACATGAGGCAACGCCGCTGGATGGAGTTAATCAAGGACTATGATTTTACAATTGATTACCATCCAGGGAAGGCCAATGTAGTTGCTGATGCTTTGAGTAGGAAATTAGCAACACCAGCCTTAGATAGAGCACAAATGAATTCCTTAGTGTGCTCAAGGAGAGATATGCTTATCTCCTTAAGGCAAGACAATGTACAGTTAAGAGTATCGTTGTTATCAGGGTTGTTAGCTGAGACGCATATAAAACCTACTCTGAGACAGCAGATCAAGGAGGCACAACAAGTTGATGTTGTAGTTCAACTAATTAGATCAGAGTATGGTAGTGAGAAACGAGAAGGTTTCCATGACTCAGATGATCAAGTAGCCTGTTATCATGGTAGGATGATAGTACCAGATGTGGATAACTTGAGGAAGATAGTCTTGGAAGAAGCTCATTCTTCGATGTATGCTATGCATCCAGGAAGCACCAAGATGTATCGAAACTTGAAAGATATGTATTGGTGGCCTGGTTTGAAGAAAGACATTGCTGAGTTTGTTATGTGGTGTCCTGTGTGTCAGCAAGTTAAAGCTGAACACCATAAGCATGCAGGAACAATGCAACCTTTACTCATACCACAATGGAAGTGGGATCATGTAACCATAGACTTTGTGGTTGGTCTACCCAGGACAGCCAAAGGACAAGATTCCATCTGGGTAATAGTTGATAGATTGACAAAGATAGCACATTTCTTACCTATCAAAACAACCTATTCTGCTGAGAAGCTGGCATAGTTGTATGTATATGAGATAGTACGACTGCATGGAGTCCCAGTTATCATTGTTTCTGATAGAGGTCCCCAGTTTACGAGTCATTTTTGGGAGTGACTTCATAAAGCTTTAGGCACACAGTTAAGGTTTAGTACATCCTTTCATCCTCAGATAGATGGACAATCAGAAAGGACTATACAAACCTTGGTGGACTTCCTCAGAGCATGTGTTCTTCAGTTCACATGAAGTTGGGATCTGTACCTAAGCTTGATAGAGTTTGCCTATAACAATAGCTATCAACATAGCATTGACATGGCACCTTATGAAGCTTTGTATGGTAGACGTTTTAGATCACCCCTATGTTGGTATGAAATCGGTGAATATCAACTTTTAGGTCCTGATCTTGTGCAACAAACCATTGAGAAGATTAAGATAATACAACAACAGTTGAAGACTGCACAGGATAGGCAGAAATCTTATGTTGATAAGCGTCGTAGACCTTTATAATTCTAGGTTGGAAATAGAGTGTACCTCAAAGTCTCACCTTGGAAAGGAGTTATGAGATTTGGAAGGAAAGGAAAGTTAGCTCGAAGGTTTATGGGGCCTTATCTAATCATTGAACGTATTAGAAGAGTAGCTTATAAGCTAGAGTTACCACCAGAGTTACAAAAGTTACACCCTATGTTCCACATTTCCATGCTTAGGAAATGTCATCCTGATACAGAATCAGTTCTACAACCTATGGAAGTAGAGTTGAATGATGATGTATCTTAAGAGGAAGGACATGTGTCAATCCTTGACAAGAGAATTAAACAACTGAAAAAGAAAGATATAAGTCTAGTGAAAGTCCTCTGGAATCACCGTGGTGTTGAGGAAGCCACGTGGGAACTAGAGGAAGAAATGAGAAGGAAATACCCTACTCTTTTCTCTTAATATGTTTTATAATGATTTCGGGGACGAAATCCTTGTAAGGGGTGGATAATTTGTAACATCCCTGACCTGGGTTATGAACTAACCCTAGGTATTTTTTCTTATATATGTAATTTGATGCTTGTGTTTATCCTTTGAAATGCAATTAAGCTTCTGAGGAACATATATTTCAATTTCAGTCCTTTTTGTATAATGTTGAAACATTATTTTGTTAAATATGAACTAAAGTGCAAATTACCCATGTTGAGGGGTTAACTTGAAAATTGCACATTTTGAGATGTTCCTCTAATTTTTAGACATCATAAGAATGCATATGATATGGTGGTATGGATTCCACAAGCTTGGGCACCAAGGTATAGCTTGTAGAGTAATCCTTGTGCTTTAAAACCTAGTTTTGGTGTAATGTGCAAATTACCCAAAAACTAGGGTCCAATATGTAAAATGTATCCTCTAGAGTATCTCTCATGTTTCTTGGCATAGAGTTGATCAAAGAAATTGAGAGGGGTGCCTCATTAGAAGGGTCAATAAGGAGAGAGATCTTGATATTAAAATAATCAAGAATTAAGCAAATGGCCTTTCATATATATATATATATATATATATATATATATATATATATATATATATATATATATATATATATATATATATATAATATAATTATTAAGGTGTTTGGTTTATTTCCCTTTTAACCTTGGATAAGGGAGTAGTTTTGCGTGTGATTAGGAGGAAGAAACATGGCCATGGATGGGGCAATCCATGGTGGATATGATTAGGAAATAAAAGAGATAACTACCTTTTCCTTTGCCTTGAAAATATCCAAAAGTATATAAGGATTCTTTTCAACAAAGCAAGGGATCGTTTCCCTTAGTCCTTTTCTTATCTTCTTGCTTTGGACCAACCTAGAGGAGCTATGGAGTAGAGGAAGGACGGCCAAGCTGGTTTGGGTAAGCTTTGATCATCACCTAGCTCAAATTCATGGTGGAAACCCAAATACAAGGTTGGTTTGTTGGTTTTCTTCACACAACTCTTCTTTCTAGCCATCTTATCCATCTAAAACTTGAAGAACGGACCTTGGACACCTACTGGAGCTCAAGCCACCATTAAAGATACGAAGCTTGGAGCTCTGGATCAGTCCTAGAGGTGGGTTTTATAACTCTAACCCTTAAGTTTTATTAATGCAACTTCTTCTCCTAGAATCGTTGCTTGTTCTTATTCTTTAGACACCTTTGTGTGTTTTTTCTAGCAATTCTGTGAAGAACATCCCCTATTCTTGAGGTAGAAGATGATGATGTTAATTCCAAAGTTTATCCACAAACTTGCTTAGCAAACAGTCTTTAACCCCTTGCTCAAATGGTTTCCTAAACCGTTTGGGAGCAAACGGTTTCAAACCGTTTGAATGCAAACAGTTTCAACCAAGAACGCATGGAAGCAAACGGTCCAAGACCATTTGGATGCGTTGACCAGGCGTTGACCATTTGGAGATCTGTTGTAAATAATTTTTACTAATTAACTACCAAAAATCATCAAGTAATTTCAAGTAAATCACCAATTGAAGGCCCATTAGTCACCTAAACCCTAATCAGGTCTATTGCTGATTTCAACAATTCAATCATGTTGAAGTTTGGGTTGAGTGACCCACACAGTTTCAAAACCATTTGGGGATCACACAAACGGTCTCAAGACCGTTTGGTGATCACCCAATACCATTTGGAGGTCTAGGGGTAAGTTTGGTTGACCAATTGAGGGTCCAGTGATATCAAGTTGATGAACAATTGAGTGTTGATTTGGTGACCAAACCTAGGGTTCAACCTTAAGTGAATAACTTGGTTTATGATGATATAATGGGAAAACGGTCTCAAGACCGTTTTGAGGATATCCAAACAATCCCAAGACCATTTGGGGGTCACCCAAGACCATTTGGAGGTCTAGGGTTGTCTATGGTCAAGTGGTTGGAAATCTAAGGATAGCAAGTTGAAGTATAATTGATTAGTGACCTAATGATCAAATCAATGAGACAAACCTTAATAGGTTGAGTTAGATTTTGGTGTTGACTTGAGAAAATGGTCTCAATACCGTTTGGAGGACATCCAAATGATCCCAAGACCGTTTGGGGTCAGGTCATGACCAAATTGAATGATGGTTCAATGGTTTCAAATCAATTAGGCTTATGTTCATATATGTTGAAGGGTAATCGATTCCAAACCCTAATTCAACTAATCTAAGTCCTAATTGATGATCAATTGAGGGTCAATTGAGTGTCAAATCAGTTGAGGGTTGACCTAATTGACTCAATTGATGAGTGGCTAACAAGTGCATGGTTGATTGAGGGGTTCAACATTGGAAACCCTAACTCAATTGAAGTGATTGAGACGCTTTTTGGTCCATGTTGTTTTGAGGTGGTTTGGACCAAACGATCTCAAGAACGTTTGGGTGCAAACGATCTCAAGAACGTTTGGGTGCAAACGTTCTCAAGACCGTTTGAGTCCAAACGGTCTGGACCAAACGATCTCAAGACCGTTTGGGACCAAACGATCCCAAACCGTTTGATCTCATGCAGTTTCAAGATCGATTTTGTCCATGCGGTTTCAAAGTCAAACTTGACCAAACGGTTTTCACCCCATCTTGGGCAAATGGTCTTGAGTGTGCACCTTACCAAACGGTTTCAAAAGTCAAACTAGACCAAACAGTCAACAACACCAAATGGTTTCAAGGTCCAACCATGACTGTTTGGGGAGTTTGTGTGCAAGACCGTTTGAGGTCTAAAAAGGTTAAGAACATTTGATGCCTTAGTGGTCAAGATGGTTTAGTGTTTGATTAAACTAAACTGTATAGATACCTAAAGTGATTAAGGGGTCAAGTAATTAGTTGACTAATGCATGTTATGATCAATGGTGAACATTATAAAGGTACCCTTGATGGGATAAAGTGACCAATACCCTTTGATCAAGTGAGCCTTAATAACCACAATAGTAATGACATAACCCATGATGTCAAGGTTGATTTGACTTAACCTAATCAAGAGTGATGCAAACATCATCAAATAGAAAGAGGAGAGAGAAGACTCCTTATATAAATGAGAATCAAGTAACAAGCTTCCAATATGTATGAATGTATCTAATTAGGGTATGATCCTTTATAGTGAGATCATGGAAACCCTAATTATGATGGTTAATGAATCTTAACCTAATTTAAAGACATTAATGGAAGTAATCATCATACATGATGTTGGTATGATCTTAATTCATTGTAATATGAATAGTAAACCCTAATCTAGGGTAATGTGATATAATGTGAATAGTAAACCCTAATCTAGGGTAATGTGATATAATGTGAATAGTAAACCCTAATCTAGGGAAATGTGATGGTATGAACAGTAAACCCTAATTTTGGGTTATGCTTTTAAGCATGAAACACTATACTTGAGAATGAAAGGAGTAATCATTATGCCTTTGTAAGATAAAGGGGTTGAATAACCCTAGTTGAATTGAATAGGGAAAACCTAACCCTATTAAGGGCATAGTGGTACAACCCTTGAATTGAAAGGTTATCTTTGTTTTGCAATATGCTGATATAGAGATAAATTGCCTATTATCAAATGTATTAATTATGCTTTTATGAAATGGTGAACATAGTCAGGTAAGGGCTATGATGTCATATTTATTAAAGAACTTTATAAGCTTTGAAAATAATGATATGATGTGTCGCCTAGTGAGAGGTAACATATGAGATTGATAGGTTGTGATAGCCATGAGAAATATCTACATTGTTACAATCAAGGTCATACTGTTAAAATGACTTAATGACAATATGTTACTTGGTAACAAATGTTTTGATAACCTAAGTTTTTGAATACCCATATTCTTGAATCACAATAATGAGATGGTTAGGGATTGATATCCCAATGTTAACAATATGTGATATGAACTTGATACAATTAGTACTCTTTCTTTATAGCAATTGTCTTATTGGTTTATGTTTGAAAACATGCCTGATGCTAAAAGAATGTCATAATGTACTTAAATAATCAAGTATAATGATATCATGTAGAGCCCTGACCATAGATCCATCATTGTCAGAAGTTAAATGATGGTGAAACAGGTTTTCCTACGGGAACTCCTGGAGAGCATACTTTTGAGTATGTGGGTGTTATGGACGCGAATATCCTTACGTCCTAATGTAGAGATGTACAATTAATCTCTCAATCCTTCATTATATGTTTATGTCGGGATGATGTATCACTAATCTCCCGATGATGTTGTTAATGTCGCATCGATGTGAGATAAACAAGAAATTCCTCGATGGCGAAGAGAGTACAACATGCCACTATAACTCTAATAGTGAAGTTGCCAGAATACCCTAGAAAGCTATTATGGCAGAGACACAAGATGTCTTACATGATGATCCTCACACTGACTGAGGAAGATGAGGTCACAGGAATCCGGCTCTTCTGATGACCTATGTATGGTACCGATTGCGATTTCATAATGGTCGGTTGGAGTATGAGAGGTGTAACTCATCTCCCCAGGGCATAAATATGTTTGAAAAACATAATCATCCATGTAGCATAACTACTTAGGTTGAACTACGAGAAACAATGATTGATGATACATTGTTTATAATTTCTTAGTTGGACAAATAATATACATGTCCTTCATATTGCTTAGTGATATATGTCTTGTCATTCAATCAAGTTATAATTGAAATGATTGCCTATGAAATACTATTCTACTTAGCTTATGCAATGTTTTACCTATTGTTAAACAATTATAGTTCTACTGCTCAATGTTATTCCATTATTGCAATAACAACGCTTCTGGTGGAGAGTTATAACTCTCGCTGGGACAATTATTCAATTGTCTCACCCCCCGTGGGATTCAACTTTTTAGGTAGACGCCGAGGACGAAGAAACCCATCAGTGGGTGAGCAGCAGCAGCAACAACAACAACCTCAGGGACAACAGTGATCCTCAGGTGGAGACACTGTCTGTCAAGTCTTGTAGATAGAATGTCCTATGTGTCGTCTCTATACTCTCAGGTCCTAGGATTCTTTAGATGTTTAAAGTAGATCTGAGATTTTTGGCTTAATGCCTCGAGATTTTGAATCTTGCCTTGTACAGTTAACAGGGCAATTTATGTTTGTAACCCTCGAGATGTGATTATTATAGAGATGTAATGATGAATCAGTTTGTAAATAACTTATCTTGTTTCTTTATGAAAGAGTTTTACCGTTTGTATATCTTTTTACAAATTTTTTTAATTTTTAGCGATTTTTAATAATTCCGCTGCTAACTAATCGCTTCCGCATTCGTTGATCTTGTTTTCTGAGACATGTCGTCACATTACAATTCTACCCACCTTAAATAAATTTCTTTCTCGAAATTTTCTTATACTACCCACCTTAGGGTTTGACATATTCCATGCATACTAACTTCTAATATCATCTTAAAGTCTCATCCTTTAAGTAAAACACTATCAACATGTGGGTATACTACTAACGAAGCTATTTCACATCATCATTGACATGACAAAGGACCTATCTTACCTATTTCTAGGGGTTTATATTCTAACATGGACCTTACTTGCTTATCTGATTAGGTTTAGGTGACTATATGTCTCAATCTTTAAATGTTGACTCTTGTATTCAGTCACCTTTGGATACATGCTGGCTGATCATATATTCAGAGGTGACTTTTCTTATTACACTTATCTCAGTACCTCCCTCATATACATGTCCCATAACACATGCACTTGAAAGGACAAGACAATTATGATTATGCATATAACATTATCTCTACAGAACCCCATGAGCATGTGTTCCATACCACAAACACGTGGGAAAAATAGATAGTATGATATATGCAATTCTAGAATTAACATAAAAGTTCAACATATCTAGACACATAAACATAATCCTTATCTAAACTCTTGTCTTCTATCTACATCTCTACTTTGGTTTCTAATATCCTTCACTTACTCTTTCTATACATAGGGTTCGAACATATGAATCTGGCTTTTTCTTTTTCCCGGTGGCCATCTAATTATTTGCTCTGATACCATATTATAACGCCCCTCAAAGAGAACATATGACAGCGGAAGCAAACCCTATGTTGTCCATAACATGGGTCACTTGGCTCGGATGAACATTACAAAACATGATATTCAGTAGCAATAAGATAAATGAAACACCTTGCATTTATGGGAAATCTTGATTCATATATTGTTCTTTGAAAGAGAGAACTATTAACATAAACTATATCATCCTTGAACTAAAATATAATACATGAAAGATAACCCAAATCTAGGTCATAAATCTTCTTTCGAATATTGATATTGGATCTTTTAAGGTGTAGATGGCACCCCACCAAGCTAGTCATGAGATCTTCTGCGTTGAAGCACTCGCTTCAAAAACCTTTGCTCCTTGATCTAGGGACATCTCGTCCCATGGCCATGCGAAAACAAAGACACATTAGTAAGCGGCACTATACATTTTATAAGAACTAAAAATAAGCATGTATACTTGACATGAAAGAAAACCTTGACATGTATTTGACTTAAGAATTCTTGATTACATGATTCTTATAACATGAAGAATTGAATAGTCAATATATGCATCTCTCTATAATGCCCATTTAAGAGCACATGATTGCTAGGAAAGCCCATAACAGTATGAATGCCCATGATTTGGCTATAAAAGTCCATAATTGGCACGAATGCCCATAACGACCCCTTGAGGTCCATGATTCGAGAAGCATATAAAAACTAATTCAATTCCAATTAACTTGATCAGTAATATGACATTAGCATTAACATTAACATGATCCTTGAACTTAACATAATGGTATTTATCCCTCTTGAAACATGAACTTCAAAATCCATTAATCATTGATCATTAATCATAATCTTTAATCTTAATGAACATGATAACCATATGACATAATGTCACGCCCCGATCTCACACTAACCACTAATCACGAGATTAGGGCGCGACGGAGGGATTAACACATAAACAAATCACTGCGAACTTTTTCTTTTTAAAACCTCGTAATGATATCCGGATTATTGTTGTAAACTAAAACATAATAAACTATTGCGGAAGCATTTCAATTAAACTGGCTAGAGAAAGTAAACAGAGTTTACAATATGTAACATTGTTTAACAGAAAGTAAACATAACAGTTAATTTACATCATTATACACATTCCACATACACACTCTCTCTCACCCACGCCATGTCCCAAGGACCGAGGGGAAAGGACTAAGAGACATCTAACTAGACTAACTACAAACCTTTTATAACTAGGCGTTAGGATGAAATGACCCTTCCGATTCCTGATGCTGATGCTGACCTGAAAATGTTTTGAGTAGAGGTATGAGCCTACTCGCTCAGTGAATAGCATTTCATTTAGCTATCACTAAACAACTCATCAGGTTTATAGATTTAAATAAAACATAAATATAGTACTAAGCAGGGCAGTTCTAATAACATAACAGATTTGCAGAATATGATCACATTTCCATGCATTAACAGATAATTTGAACAGATAAACAGATATAAAGAAATAGCACAAAAGTTCGAATACTTTAATTTACTGTGATCCTATATGAGTACCAATTTATATTATTATTAAGCCCTAATCATATACAGTGTACTCTGCATAGGAAGATCCGTAGCAAGTTCATGCTACGATCCCACCGTACAAGACTTAGCGACACACCCGGGAAATGCTTCTGACGCCAGCCCTGTTTTGCTACAGGACCCCAGGCTCCATGGCCTCAATGCACAACCACGTGTGTTGCACAACCACGTGTGCTCCAGACTCCTCCTGACAAACCTGAGTACACAGGCGGAGAGTCTCAACGGGTTACCTCCGTGACACAAGCACAGATGATGTTGAATAACCCCCATTTTCCTCCAGTGCCACTGTGACTCCGCACGTGTTGTTGTTGGACACTGCCTCTCTGTCCTCGTGTCTCCATGACTCCACACGGATAATGTTGCAACACGAGTTTCACCCCTAAGAAGCAGATCTGTCAAAGGGGTTCTACAGTGTTAGGGCACCTAAGTCTATTAACTGATTAACATATAACCATTTAAACAGGAAAATCACATCTACTGATTTCATATCAGATCACAATACACTGTCATTCTAAACTGACAGAGCAATATATTTTAAATCCTTGTAATTTCTGAGAAATTCTCATACCATGCATTCAGACAAATTAGAAATGCATAAATAATCCAACTTATTTCAATTTGGCACATACAAAGCGAATTTACGCAATTGAACATCTTATTGCACAATTTAAAGAAATTTGCTTCACATATGAGAATCATATTCAACAATTATCAATTCTCTAAATTTCTCGAAAAACATGCACATTAACCCAAATCCTGATTTGTGCATCACTTAACTCAATTAAGAGTTAATTACATATCACAACACAATTTAATAACAATACTTGAGAATTTCTGGTAATATTTCAGAGAAATGTGCCATTTCATGTAAATATCAATTTACACATATTAACGTCAAAAGATATATGCAATTAGGGTTTTCATGCATATTTTATTTATTCATATCTACTTTGAAATCGTACATCTGATAATTTATCAGAAATCTTCATTGTTTGGGTTCATACCCAAATTATACCATTTCCAGACATGAATTTCTAATTTCAACATTCAAATGAGCAATTTAGGTTCCAATGAACCATATAAATTTACTGATTCAATCCACATTGATCAGATGCTAAACTAAATCATATAACAGCGTCTAGAAGCATTTTATGAAATAAAAAGTCGGGCGACGCCAAACACTGCCCGATGCCTGATAACGTCTGTTATCAGCGTAATTCGCGCACATAACTGGAAATATTCAAACACCTGAGTTTATTAATGATAGATGAATGAAATTCTACTCACAGCTATTCGGGATGTCCGGATTCGTCTGGAATTGTGTCCAGATACCAGTTTCTGGGCACACGCAAGTCATCTTCAATCTTGGATTTGCCCAAAATAAATCTGCCGCTTACCGCAGCTCAACGCAGGAACGATCAGCTTGGAGGAGAGCTCGGCTAGGAGCTGCTCGAGGCTTGGGAGGCTGCGGATTTGTGATCTAGACCCACGGCTGAGCTTGATGCTAATGATTGGAGGTGGTTTCTCGTGCCCAAGACACTCATGGCCATTATTGCAGTGGCAGTTGCTGCTGCTATGTAGGGGCGTCGCCCCTACTGCTTGGGCGCAGGTAGAAGCTAGTAAAGGGAAGGGAAGGAAGGAAGGAAGGATGAAGAAGAAGGGTAGAAGGTGGCATTTTTGCTGCTGCTAGACATAACTACAGGGGCGCTCAAGCTGGTCTGTTGTTGCAAGGTGGGGCGTCGCCCCTTGTCAGATGAGCGCAGGTGGCGCAAATGGAGGGGAAGAGTTGCAGTTTTCCTTCCTTTAGCTGTTGGGCGGAGTCGTGGCGACATAACCTAGTGACGGCCGCACCTAAAAAGCTCCTGGCCGACCTCCAGGTTGATGCGCGGCTGCAGGTCCCTGCTGAAGGTAGGGTGCCGCCCTAGGACATGAGGAAGAAGGGAAGTGGAAGGGGAAGAAGAAGAAGACGGCAAGGAGGGTTGGGCGCAGCTAGTCGGAGGTATAGGTACCTATTTCGGCCGCCCCCTCGACCTCAATTGCAGGTCGGTCGACCTGCGCCTGGGCGCCGCTGCGCGGGGCCTGTTCCACTGACCGCGAGAAGAAGGGTTAAAGGAGAATAAAATCAGCCGACCCATTTAAGGGGATAAAGATCAAATAAAACAAATGGGAAATTTGCAAAATCATCCCAAAAGACTTAAAAACGTCATATATAATACTTCGGATGCCCGATTTGGATGATTTCTCTTGCAATTTTTCAAACACGAGATTCTCTACAACCTCGAAATGAGAAAACATGCTAATTGGACTATCTCACCTGATCAAAGCACTAAATACATAAGTGAGTACTTAACTCAACTCAGTTAACCTAACGATCATCATTACTATAATCGTTAATTACCTCAGATGATTCAATCTCATCCATTGATTCACATATTGTTTTATCTTAATTAACCATGATATTTAATATGATACTCAACACTAATCAAGGTGGTTCACGTTAATTGAGGTATTTACTGGTTAACCTCAACGTGGGTCATAACATTCTCCCTCCCTTATAAGAATTTCGTCCCGAAATTCCTAAAAGAGAAAAGGAAACTTGTTACGCATCTCTGACTCAAACTCCCATGTGGTTTCTTCTAGGTTATGATTCCTCCACAAAACTTTTACTAAAGGTATCTCGCGATTCTTAAGCTTCTTGATCCTCGGGTCAACTATCTGTATTGGTCCCTCAACATAGGACACATCAGATCTAATTCCAGATCAACCCACAAAACATTGTCTTGTAGAACTGTTATAACAGTATCTCAAATTATGGTAATTACTGAGAAATTATCATACTATACATGCATACAAACTAAAATTCTTAAATAAACAGAATGTATGTCAATTTGGTACTAAAATAAAATCATGCAATTTAATTGTTAAACATCATCACATCTCATAATGAAAATTGATATCAACATACTTGATTCATCGTACACCCTATCCTTAGGGTTTCATTTGCCTTATTCATTCATCACATGCCAACACCCTACTCTTAGGGTTATCTCATTCACTAGTCACATGGAAACACCCTACTCTTAGGGTTTCCGTTATCTCATCTGTTTGATTGCAGTTCAAATCACAATACGGTATCATTCTAGAACTGGCAGAGTAGTATATTCAAAATCATTGTAATTACTGAGTAATCTTTATATCATGCATGCAGACAGATTAAAAATTCATAAATATTCCAAACTCAAATCAATTTTGGCACATACATACTGAATTCATGTAATTGAACATCCTATTACATCAATAAGAGTAATTTACTTCACCTATAAGAAACCATCTGTAATATTTATCGATTATCTGAAAT
Source organism: Alisma plantago-aquatica (assembly GCA_963693085.1). NCBI lineage: Eukaryota > Viridiplantae > Streptophyta > Magnoliopsida > Alismatales > Alismataceae > Alisma > Alisma plantago-aquatica. The sequence continues at coordinate 1,511,644,366 of OY856410.1, read as the reverse complement.
TTCTCGAAGAACGTGCATATTAACCAAATTCCTGGTTTATGCATCACATAACTCAATTAAGAGTTATTTTCGTATCATAACACAAATAATTATTAGTACTTGAGAATTTCTGATAATATCTCAGAGAAACGATTCATGTAAATTTTAAGTCATACACATTAACATAGCAGGAAGCATGCAATTTGGTTTATTTACATATTTTAATGCTATCTTACTATCTTGAAATCATACATCTAATGGTTTACTAAATCTGTGTTTTCTGGGTTCATTCTCAAACTGTACCATTATCAGTGGTGCATTTCTAAACTCAATGTGATATGATTGGAACTGGATTACCAAGCAACCTAATTATTTTATCCATGTATATCTTAATCAAGTCTTGAGACATCACGGGTCGACTTAATATGAAGAAAGCGAGCAGACTAAATTAGTCTATCCACAATCATTCATATCAAATCACAACCTCTAGGTGTCCTGGGTAATCTTACCACAAAATCCATTGTGATAAATTTCCATTCCCATTCAGGCATAGAAAAAGATTACAAGGTAGCTATAGATTTCTAGGGTTCAGCCTTAACCTACTGGTACACACTACTTTTAACCACATACTCAGCTACATCCTTTTCACACCAGGTCACCAAAACAACTCCTGAGATTCATATATATATATTTTAGTGTTTCCCTGAAAGCATAGCATACATCAATACACGCACTTCCATAAGAATCTTTTCTTTCAATTCACTATCTCAAGGTACACACAACATGTCATGCTAATACAACACCTTATCATCTAAAAACTTAAACTCTGGTCTCTTTTCCTCCTATCATGTCATGCATGGTCTGGTTTAACTCACTCTCACTCTATTTTGGTTTCTTAATGTACTCATAAGAAGTAGGCTTAACTTACATCTGTTCAATCAAATCACTCTGTGTTATTACTCCTAAGTCTAAGTCCAACTCCCACATTTCTACTAACAGGTCTCTATTGAACCCTGTCATAGAGAATGCATTAGCTGTTGAACTTGACTTTCTGCTGAAAGCATCATTCACCACATTCTCCTTACCAGGGTGGTGATCTATTGTCACATCATAAATATAGTGACGCCATGTCTTAAAAACATGAACTACATCAGCTATCCGCAGATCATATATCGGGAAATACTCCGATTTCTATGCTACTTTCTTTTGTTACATTTCAATTTTATGTTTTACTCTTTTCTCTAAGTCATTTCATGTTGTTCAAGTACCGTTCAGATTATCTACCTCAAAACCCTAGGTCACTATCAAAGCCAGTTTACTTTTCATAGAACATATCTCAAGATCTTATTTTACAGAGATACTAGCATTCAAGGTTTAATCACTAATGACATCCCTTAAACTACTACAACTTTAGTCATTCTAGGGTTTGATCCTTTATTAATAGCATAGCATTATTGTGTGTGTGTGGTAGATTATATAAATCAAATTGAGTTGCTTGGGTCAATAACATATTAACCCAACACTCAACTTTAATTACATTAGCTGAAAATTCAGTTTTCACAATAGTTTCTGTAATTCGTTTATCAAACTGCTAACAGAAGCTCCAAAAATTCTGAAAATTTTATATGTTGTGCCTAATAAAGTTTTATACCTCCAGTAAAAATTTCAGGTCATTTCAAGTTACCAATAATTAATTAAAAATCGAACAGTGCACTGCTATATTGCAGTCTGCAGCAGATTCGGTCGAGTTGCAACTCGACCGACACCTTACTGTAGAGATCAAAAGTTATCCAAAAATTACGCCAAATTAATAGCGTGTCTAAAATTTGTGATTTTCAAACATAGTTAAAATTTGAGATAAATTGGATATACCAATAAAAAGATAAAATTCAATTACCACACTGCTATATAAATCTGAAAATATGATCGGTCGAGTTTTGAAACTCAGCCGATGAACAGGTCAGAACATTCTTCAAAAATTCTGATATCTTCTAATGTTGTTCACATTTTATATATCCAAATCATATCACAATTTTAGCCAAATTAGAGTTACACATAAGATACTAAAAATCATTTACTAAAACACCTTACTTGTCAAATTTGTATTTAAGTATCATCAAAACCCTGTTTTGGGCCGATTAGGGTCTATGCTTCTCAAGCCCTAATTCTCAAGATTAAAGAACACATTAGACTTCTTATCATAGTTAAATCATCCTAGTGTATATACATTTTCACTAGGTTACGGGTCTAAATCATCCAGAGTCTATTCTTATTTTACTGTTAATAGGAGTCGTTAGATCCCAGTAACGCATCCTGCCAGCCGGACCAGGCCGAACCTGTAGTCCTGAAGCCAAAAGCTACTCGAGATTAATCAATCCCTATTAACCTTAAACATGTAGAAAGAATATCCACTTAGGGCAACTTACTTATACATGATTTCGGATCTACTTTAATACAAATGAAACAAACATTAAACAATTCACTTCATGTTACAACAATATAAAAGAATCATACTTATTGTACAACTCGAAGTCTAAATTCATGCATATAAGAGCATTTCTAGTGATACTTAAATCAAATAAACAATGATAGACAAAAGTTGAATCGCATCTTATATGTAATCTCTTATTCCTACATTAATTTCTTATCTCTTAACCCTAAGATTTCTAGGGTTTTCTCTCTAGCCTATCCTTCCTCTGCATACCTGGCCAGGGCATCCAGAGAAGAACAGACAGAGTAGCTTGATACTGGTCAATCTAAGTATTCAAACACCTGGCCAGGGTATCTAAACACTCAGACCTTCCAGAGCTAAAGACACGTCACTTTTTATGTACCTCACTTATAACTTTTATCTTTTGATCCTAATGATCTCTGATGACTCAGCTTAACTCTCAACTTGATTCTCGTGACCACATCATCTTCCTACCATCTACAATAATATAACATAACACTTCCTGTTATAAAAGTGCAGTTAGAAGGAAGACACCTAAGTCCTAATCCTATTGGTCTCTTATCGTCCCCTGACCTTGACTTAGAGTATTCATATACTCAACCTATGCTCTGATACCAAGTTGTCACGCCCCGATCTCACACTAACCACTAATCACGAGATTAGGGCGCGACGGAGGGATTAACACATAAACAAATCACTGCGAACTTTTTCTTTTTAAAACCTCGTAATGATATCTGGATTATTGTTGTAAACTAAAACATAATAAACTATTGCGGAAGCATTTCAATTAAACTGGCTAGAGAAAGTAAACAGAGTTTACAATATGTAACATTATTTAACAGAAAGTAAACATAACAGTTAATTTACATCATTATACACATTCCACATACACACTCTCTCTCACCCACGCCATGTCCCAAGGACCGAGGGGAAAGGACTAAGAGACCTCTAACTAGACTAACTACAAACCTTTTATAACTAGGCGTTAGGATGAAATGACCCTTCCGATTCCTGATGCTGATGCTGACCTGAAAATGTTTTGAGTAGAGGTATGAGCCTACTCGCTCAGTGAATAGCATTTCATTTAGCTATCACTAAACAACTCATCAGGTTTATAGATTTAAATAAAACATAAATATAGTACTAAGCAGGGCAGTTCTAATAACATAACAAATTTGCAGAATATGATCACATTTCCATGCATTAACAGATAATTTGAACAGATAAACAGATATAAAGAAATAGCACAAAAGTTCGAATACTTTAATTTACTGTGATCCTATATGAGTACCAATTTATATTATTATTAAGCCCTAATCATATACAGTGTACTCTGCATAGGAAGATCCGTAGCAAGTTCATGCTACGATCCCACCGTACAAGACTTAGCGACACACCCGGGAAATGCTAAGTCTGACGCCAGCCCTGTTCTGCTACAGGACCCCAGGCTCCACGGCCTCAATGCACAACCACGTGTGTTGCACAACCACATGTGCTCCAGACTCCTCCTGACAAACCTGAGTACACAGGCGGAGAGTCTCAACGGGTTACCTCTGTGACACAAGCACGGATGATGTTGAATAACCCCATTTTCCTCCAGTGCCACTGTGACTCCGCACGCGTTGTTGTTGGACACTGCCTCTCTGTCCTCGTGTCTCCATGACTCCGTACGGATAATGTTGCAACACGAGTTTCACCCCTAAGAAGCAGATCTGTCAAAGGGGTTCTACGGTGTTAGGGCACCTAAGTCTATTAACTGATTAACATATAACCATTTAAACAGGAAAATCACATCTACTGATTTCATATCATATCACAATACACTGTCATTCTAAACTGACAGAGCAATATATTTTAAATCCTTGTAATTTTTGAGAAATTCTCATACCATGCATTCAGACAAATTAGAAATGCATAAATAACCCAACTTATTTCAATTTGGCACATACAAAGCGAATTTACGCAATTGAACATCTTATTGCACAAATTAAAGAAATTTGCTTCACATATGAGAATCATATTCAACAATTATCAATTCTCTAAATTTCTCGAAAAACGTGCACATTAACCCAAATCCTGATTTGTGCATCACTTAACTCAATTAAGAGTTAATTACATATCACAACACAATTTAATAACAATACTTGAGAATTTCTGGTAATATTTTAGAGAAATGTGCCATTTCATGTAAATATCAATTTACACATATTAACGTCAAAAGATATATGCAATTAGGGTTTTCATGCATATTTTATTTATTCATATCTACTTTGAAATCGTACATCTGATAATTTATCAGAAATCTTCATTGTTTGGGTTCATACCCAAATTATACCATTTCCAGACATGAATTTCTAATTTCAACATTCAAATGAGCAATTTAGGTTCCAATGAACCATATAAATTTACTGATTCAATCCACATTGATCAGATGCTAAACTAAATCATATAACAGCGTCTAGAAGCATTTTATGAAATAAAAAGTCGGGCGACGCCAAACGCTGCCCGACGCCTGATAACGTCTGTTATCAGCGTAATTCGCGCACATAACTGGAAATATTCAAACGCCTGAGTTTATTAATGATAGATGAATGAAATTCTACTCACAGCTATTCGGGATGTTCGGATTCGTCTGGAATTGCGTCCAGATACCAGTTTCTGGGCACACGCAAGTCATCTTCAATCTTGGATTTGCCCAAAATAAATCTGCCGCTTACCGCAGCTCAACGTAGGAACGATCAGATTGGAGGAGAGCTCGGCTAGGAGCTGCTCGAGGCTTGGGAGGCTGCGGATTTGTGATCTAGACCCACGGCTAAGCTTGATGCTAATGATTGGAGGTGGTTTCTCGTGCCCAAGACACTCATGGCCATTATTGCAGTGGCAGTTGCTGCTGCTATGTAGGGGCGTCGCCCCTACTGCTTGGGCGCAGGTAGAAGCTAGTAAAGGGAAGGGAAGGAAGGAAGGATGAAGAACAAGGGTAGAAGGTGGCGTTTTTGCTGCTGCTAGCCATAACTACAGGGGCGCTCAAGCTGGTCTGTTGTTGCAAGGTGGGGCGTCGCCCCTTGTCAGATGAGCGCAGGTGGCGCAAATGGAGGGGAAGAGTTGCAGTTTTCCTTCCTTTAGCTGTTGGGCGGAGTCGTGGCGACATAACCTAGTGACGGCCGCACCCAAAAAGCTCCTGGCCGACCTCCAGGTTGATGCGCGGCTGCAGGTCCCTGCTGAAGGTAGGGTGCCGCCCTAGGACATGAGGAAGAAGGGAAGTGGAAGGGGAAGAAGAAGAAGACGGCAAGGAGGGTTGGGCGCAGCTATTCGGAGGTATAGGTACCTATTTCGGCCGCCCCCTCGACCTCAATTGCAGGTCGGTCGACCTGCGCCTGGGCGCCGCTGCGCGGGGCCTGTTCCACTGACCGCGAGAAGAAGGGTTAAAGGAGAATAAAATCAGACGACCCATTTAAGGGGATAAAGATCAAATAAAACAAATGGGAAATTTGCAAAATCAGCCCAAAAGACTTAAAAACGTCATATCTAATACTTCGGATGCCCGATTTGGATGATTTCTCTTGCAATTTTTCAAACACGAGATTCTCTACAACCTTGAAATTAGAAAACATGCTAATTGGACTATCTCACCTGATCAAAGCACTAAATACATAAGTGAGTACTTAACTCAACTCAGTTAACCTAACGATCATCATTACTATAATCGTTAATTACCTCAGATGATTCAATCTCATCCATTGATTCACATATTGTTTTATCTTAATTAACCATGATATTTAATATGATACTCAACACTAATCAAGGTGGTTCACGTTAATTGAGGTATTTACTGGTTAACCTCAACGTGGGTCATAACACATAAGATATAGAAAACATCAATCAATTTATATGATGAACATAACTTGAGCATTAAACTTGAAATTTGAAAGCATAATTCCTAAATCATACATAACATACAACTCAACCAATGTAAATATGTATAGTGGCATGACCTGCTTACCTGGAGCAAAGTTGATCCTAAGATGGTCTCTTTGATTTTTGAGTCAAATCTAAGTCAACCTTCCCTTGTCTTGATTAGGCTCTAAACACCTGTTCATAGTTATTAAAATAAATCAATACCTTGTATTGATCCTAAGTTGAATTTGGGTTTGAGTGCATTAGCGTTAAACTTGTTGATCGACATCATTAGATTAGGAAAACTTGGGTGGCTGATTACTATTCCAGGTTACATGAAACATAACGAGATAAGACATGTAACCCTAATACTTCATACACATGATTATTCTCATTAGAAACCTTAATTATTACCAACATGGTGATGATTATCTTGTATCATAAGTATCTTTAACATCATCTGATTATAACATCATTTGAGAGCACTTAATGTATTTAACAAGTTATTACACCAATCTAGGGTTTTTATACACTAATCACCACTTAAACTCATATTTGCACTAATTTTAGAATTGGAAGAATAATTAAGTCTCAATTATATTTTATTTGTGTTCCTCTCATTTTTCTGATTAAAATAATATATAATTCAACTATATTTGGACCAACCTAGAATTTTCAATGATTAAAACAAGATATGATATTCTACCTTAATCCTGAGGCGACGTGGCGCCTCCTTATTGGTTGATCTTTATAAACCAGGACATGTTGGAGGCACAGTTCAGTCCTTAGGTTTTCCTCCTGGACCATCCATTAGTCGGTTTATTTGAACCGTTGGCTGGATATTTTCCCTGGGTGGGCTTCTTCTCCTTCACGCGTCTGCGAGATGCCGACTCCCGTTTGTAGCCTTAGTGAATGACAACGGCAGCCCTGAGCGTCGCCGCATGTGGTGACCGGTGAGTCTGTTGTCCCTTGGTGGTCTATCCATTCACCACCACTGTGTTCTGACTCTCCTATCTACAGTGCATGGCTGCTGTTGATCCGTCTCTCTCTCTCTCTCTCTCTCTCTCTCTCTCTCTCTCTCTATCGCTCCTGCGATCCCAAGCGCTGCGAGCCGTCGGGGGGTTGCGTCGCCGCTGTCGAGGGACCAACGGCTGAGGATGGTGGCATCCCTCAGATCTAAAACAATATTCTCTGTCCTCGATCTTCAACCATACTAGCCCCTCCTCCAACCGCTCTTCTCATCCCCCCTTTGCTGTGGCCGCCAGTTCCTCGGCACCGAGGACTAAGGGTGGCCCGTCAGCTCAGGCTTCCTTAAACCCAAATTTATAGCTCCAAGAAAACTTACCCTTCACCACCACGAAGCCACTAGGCTTGTAAGGTAGGTAACGATATTGGGGTAGCCATCAGGCTCTATGTCGCTCTCAAGTTACATGCATGAGCTATAGATCTTGTGAAGAAGAATGTACGGGATGAGATAACCCTGTATCCTTTAAATGAATAAGGTGTAGCGTTCTTCCTCTTCCTTGGCGATGGGTTCCAATCCTTTCTGTCAGTCTCTCATGGATCGCCCCATGAGTATCATGGCTGTGGTCACAGTCTCCCAGTCGAGGATTTTCTTTTATAGGTACCAAGCATGGAACCCTAAAACTATAACCGAGAAAGAGAGGAGGGAAAGATAGCGGTCCCCATAAATGTCATTGTATTTCTTTTTTTTTTTTGCCTGTGACATAGGGGCAGCCACATGCCATTATTTCCAAGATGGAAGGTAGCTATGAACCCCCCCCCCCCCACTAAACCCACTAAAAAGCAGTCCGTTGGTGACATCCAAGCACGTCACCTATGACTTGAAAGATTATGTACTTAACAATTGTCTTTGTAATGAACTTTCAGCCGTGCCCTATGTGGTATGTAGGCTCAAGTGATGCACGTCACCTATACCTGGATTCTGCATTTTAAGAACTCACAACAGATGACATCACATACAGTCATTTAATTAACAAGAGATTACATATACAACAGTCACCTTTTTAATGGAAAACAACAACAGAAAATGTCATCTAATCAGTATAAGCTAACATGTATATACGTACATCATATATGGAAGTACATAAAAGATAATTTTCTGTACTTTTGAATGAGTAATTATACTTTAGTAACATTTATATTACGTTGAATCACAATATGAATGTGTATAAAAAACTACAACAACTTTGAAATCAGAAGTGATATTTGTATTTCACACAAACATGATTTACAAGGAGAGGACATTTTACCTTGCCCCGAATAAAAATATACAAAATAAATTACAAAAATGCTTCTTGAGTACATATTACTTTAGTTGTGAAACTGTACGTATTGCAATTTTCCAACACAAGTTGATGCCTAAACTACTCAACTACTAACTTTTAGTGGGTTGTGAGTTGTTGTAAACGCGGTGAGTTGTTTAATTAAATAACAGTTGCATGTAGATGACAAACAACTCGATAGCAACCGGGGTTGCGCTGATCTTAATAGTCAGACTGACAATGCTGAACAACTTCCTGATGGTCGATTGAGGCAGAATCAAAAGTGGAAGAGGGCTTCATAGAGCAAGATTTAGTTAAACTAATGGCTTACTCGTTGTGCCATATCTTCGGGAAATGTTCCGTTTAAGGGGGTTACCCCTCTAGCTCATTTGGAGACATGGAAAGCTGCGGCACATGAACCTTTGTCTTAGAGTTCATGTGTAGTCAGGGTGACAAACTGTGGATTTGTAATGTACTTTTAGACATCAAACTCACATTTTACAGTTTGGCTGCACCCCTGCCAAACTAATCCTTGATGATGTGATGCGGTACTTCTTGCTCTCATCGATATCCTCACCCATAAGCCACTCGGACTATCATCTTCTTTTTCCATACCGTGAGAAGTTGGTTCATAGCATGTTAGTTTACCATGACATTTGTCATTGCCATTCGAATTTTTGTAGGACGATGATGTTATTGACATGGACGCGTAGGAGATACTTCAGCATCCAACAAAACGTCTTTTGGTTGGAAGGTCGAATCCTAAGCCGAGTCCGTGTAGGAGAAATACAAGAACAAGAAGAAAAAGCAATCCCAACGGAAACAATCCATCACTTTGATATTGTTCACCACCAGCAGGTCTATCTTTAAGTTGCAACGATGTCGAAACAGAAACTGGTTGAAGTTTAGCAACCACATAAAAAAAGAAGTTTAGCAACCAAATAACTGTCCTGGTAAAATGCAATTTGGAGAAAAGGAGATCCTTGTAACTGCACGGGCACAGAAACAAATTGAATTTCACGGGTGAATAGCCATCTAATGAACGAGTATGGCAGTTCCACTTTAAGTGTTGCCACCATGAGGAAGGAGACAATAAACTTTTACTATAACAATAAATGTGCACAAAGGATACAATTTTGAGTCCCTATAAATTTATTTCAAGTAAGCATGAGCTAATAAAATATACTAACACTTAGGCAAGTCATTTTGTATATAAATGGCTTTGACAGAGCAAAATGGCAATTTGGAATAATCTAATTCTTGTTGTCAATCACGCATGGTTATATCTCCATGCTTTGAAAAGGTGGTGTTTTGACGTGGTTCCCTGTAGAGTTGGGTCCCAAGCTTCCTTATGTAGTACATTATTGAACTCTTTACCAAACATACAAGAAGTTTTGAAAGCGTTTACGACCACTATGCAATCAATCAGCATACAAGCATAAACTCAAAAAGATCTACTAAGATACCTACCAAAATCATCCAAACTCCACTCAACTAAACCACACTCTCAACAGTAGGCATACATGTCTGTCCATGACTGTGAGGTCTCTAACAAGAATATCAATTTCTGTTGTAGCCTTGTCCATCCTCTAATCAAGGTTTCCTAGACAAAATTCAAGCATGGACATGAATTCAGTTGTGAGAACCTGTTAGTAGGGTGAAGATATAGAAAGACATCTAATTTTGTAGGACATTATTACCTTCATGAAAGCATTAGCAAGAGACACACTGAAATCAAAGGTGTACCCCTTTTGGAAAAGCCTCTTCCAGTGCAGTATCTGATCATGATGTCTTATCATACTTGCATCTACCTCAAGAAGCTGGAAAACACATGAATTTTTATATTTTAGATGAACAAAACAACAACGACAGCAACAATTTTCAGCAATCCACCTAAGAATTATGATCAATTGAAGAGGTAAGATATCTATATTTATTGAAATGGCAACTAAAACATAAATTAGTGCAGCAATCTTCTATATCAGTGATTCATTCTTAATAGCGTGATCTCTTAGTGACCGGCAAACCTCAACAATATGGATAAATGGTTACTATAAGCACAAACCTCAGCATATAGAATGGAAGTTAAAGGAAAAGGTTGTAATCGATGGGTGGGTTTTTAAAGCTCTACCTATAGATATGATGAGAGCTTGAGCGGTGGGATTAAGGTTTCACCCAATGAAGCATTCTCACGCTAGCCATTTGTGGATGTATATGAATATTTCAAACACATAAGAAGATTTCAAAGAAAGTTGATCTAAATAATAAACAAGAAGTTGGCATATACTCACAGTTGGCACAATAGATGCAATTGTTGCTACAACAGCTTCCTTTACCCCACCGTGGTGATGGCAATGAGCCCAGACCATACAAACACAATAGTCAGTGTCCTTCCTCACCTCCTCTCAACCCTTTATCAAATGGGTACAAATGTGCCAACACCCACAAACTAAAGAAAACTCCACCTAATAGCTTGCTCCACTGAAGTATTACACTGTAGATGGTACGACTGAAACCAACAGCTACAACAATTAGGTTCCCCATCATGATCAGGATGGGCGATATCATTAACTACTGAGTGCAAGGTGTCAGTGGGCACATACTCTCTAGGCCTCTGAGTCTTTTTATGGCATGAATGAACCACATGGTGATATCCACACACAAAAAGAGAATACATACCTAGGACAAGGGGGGGGACTTGATGGAGATTTTGGCCATACTCCCTCCATGCAAATAGATCAGAAGGTACAACTTCTTTCATTGGTCTACTACCTATTCTTGTAGGTACTGGGATGGAAACTACCTTCTTCGCTCTCAAATACCAAAAGAAATTCCAACAAACCACTATAAAAGACTTTATTTGCATTGAGTTTCTTATTTACCTATACAAAACAAAGCCATTTCTTACTTATGTACAAAACGTAAGAAATGGCTGGTAAAGAAAGCAATAAATGCATTTTGATGGATTCAACTTGCCTAAAAAGTAGACGTATTCAAGTCAATTGAAGCCAAATCAATCATAGGATTCGCCATTAATTCCCCCACCCTAACTGTGGGTCTCCCAACCACATACATAATTAAAATAAAACAAACAAAGACATATAACATGATTAACTTTTGTTCTACATATATGACACATCAAAATATAGATATTTTTATTTCATGGAAACTACACACAGAAGTTCTGGAAATGTAACAAATAAATTAAATGGTACTAAGAACAAATTACTAAAATCTATCTATACATCATCTAAATGAATAGGAAATAAAGTGTTTTGTATAAACAAAATACAAAGAAAAATTTAGATATGAAAAAGTCTTCCTAAGAAACTAATAACTAAATCTAGAACTCTAATGGGAAGTAGATCATTAATTTCTAATCACTCAGTTAATCTATGCTTTCTGGTGGAGTGGATGATTGTAGAATGTGTGAAGACCGACCCTACAAAAGAAAAAAAAAATAAGCTACAAGTGTCCAATCCATGTTATATAGTTTAGTCTTGCTTATAACTTAAGTAGAATAAGTAGAATAATTAACTTACTGCATTTCGAAGAACAACATGTCAAAGAGAATGCCTTCTTTCAATACAATTCTTTTTTCCATTTCTTCTCTCCTAGTAGTACATACAAAAATAAAGGTTAATAATTTCCGCCTAATGAAAATAAAGTATATGAGGTGTAAGTACCATACCAGTACAACTATTCTTAAATTAGCTTCAGCAAGTTCTCTATTACTATCCTCTAGCTCCCTTTTGGTATCTTTCAATTATTGTTGAAGTTCTATAACAATGCCATGTAAAACTTCTTTTTCTTTCCGATTTTGCATATCTCGACGAGATACGGTGGCACCAAAACCTCTTTCAAACCCTCTGTGATGTTTTCCAATCACTTCATCCAAAAATGATGAAAACTCTAATGGATCACGTGTCTTGTCTAGCCCCCGACTTATGCATTCATCAATAACTTTTTGCTGATGATCATTGGTAAATTTAAAAAGTTATTGTAATTCAAAAAAATTATACAATAAATGAAAATAGTATATTTCACAACTTACAAGAATGTCTTTAGTGTCCTTGTTGGGAAATTTTTTCTTCTTATCTAGATGGCCTGAGACGTACACCTCCAATGCTGGATGCTCCTTTTTCTAAATATTTAGTACAAGAGTAGAGAATAGACAATACTTTTTGGATAGCTTGTAAGATAGAAACATCATTATAAATTAATTAATTATATATTTATACCTATTTAAAGCGATGTCTTGCAAAAGAAATAGGTCCATGTGTATAGGTAGGCCTTACTATGCTTCGAATGCTCTTATTTTTAGCCAACAATTCCTAAAACAAGTATAATAGTTATGTCATATCAGATTTGATGATATATAGTATAATACAAAGTATTATCACCTTGTTCTTTTTGTTGTTCCAATATTGCAACAATTCTTTCCATTGCTCAGCATCAATTCTATTGTCTCCGCAAGTTGAGGCTTGTTCCTCTATAGTCTTATTTTCATCATAATATTTGCTCTTCAGGCTATATCTCCAAGTTCTCAGTTTTTGTTGCATAATTCTTTTACAAGAAGTTACAACACCATGTAGAGGAGTCTGGGTTTCCCCGTCTTCCATTACAAATTTAAAATCATCCTACCAAAATTTTAAGTAACAAAATTTCCATGTCATCAATACTTATAATATTCATTTACAAACACATGCACTTAAATTTAACTATAATGTTACATACCTTTAATTTCTCCATCACCTTCTCAAAACTTCTTTGATGTTTCTGTCCCCAAATTTTAGCTATAGGAAATTGCTCCCCGCGTCTAGCATACAACCCCAACCATCTTGATAGTTTCTGACGTTCATCACAAGCAGGTACACCTAATTCTTTATCTACAATGTAAACCCATTTTTTCCATCTTTTAGAGTGACTTCTTTGTAAGTGGTGCATCCTTTTGTATTCTTTTTAGCTTTATATGAAATTATAACCATTAAATATTAACTATAAAAATGTGTACTAAAATTTGTATGACATACAATACCTTTTTTGCATATTGGGTAATCTTGAATTTCTTCATTTACTCTCGATTGATCTTCTAGGTGCAACTCATCTTCAAAATGATCACCATTTTCTGTCATAATATAGAAATATGATTTGTTGTTAGAGCATAGTACCCAGTAAGGGTGATTATATGTGAAATTTTTAGTGTATTACCCGATAAATAGCCATCTAAAGTTCCATTATCATGTAAGTCATCACCATTATTGCCATCATCTTCAACAGTAGTATCTACAAAGAATTAGTGGGTTATGTAAAATTATCATAGCAGTAATAATAATGTAACTATATAAATTACTTGGAACACATAAATCTAAAATTCTATGGACGGGCGAGTAATTCTCATCTAAAGTTTCATTGAAGTGGAAATCACCAACATTATCTTTATCACCTTCTACATTAATATCCAAATAACTAATAGATTATGGATAATTATTATAGCTAGAATAATATAACTAGAATTATTACTTGTGACAGTGCTATCCAAATTTTCTTGGATGTGAGCGTCATCAAAATCTTAAAAGATTGAATATAATAATGAGATACACTAAGAGAAATTACTAGAATAGTATTATGTATAATATATGCATAACTCACTTAAAGTTTCATTACAGACAAATTCATTCAAATGTGATCTATCCTCATCGTTCATGTCAAAATCCACAGGTGGTCCACACATTTCTTCATATATTTCAGTATCTTCAGGTGGAATAGATATCCGCTTATTGCATCTCACATTTCCAATGGCTATAGTAATATTTTATCATTAGGGTGACAAAATATAAAATTAAACATTAAAAATGCTTACCTAAAAGTTCAGTCCTATGAGATGCATTATGATGTGGTGCACTCGAATCACAATGGACATATGTTCTCTTTAATTTTGGATGGATAGTTTTCTTGAGAGTACTTGATTCACCTTTTCTGCTCATAGACTTCTCTACATGAATTCAATCATTTCAAGGTAGTAAGAGATCAGTCATAAAAGCAAAATTCTGCAATTAATATAGTAAATAATGTACTTCATACCATGATTTTGAGTTTTTTTAAATGCACCGCCAATTAGAATTTCTTCTTCCAAAATTTCTGAGTTTCTTGGTCTCTCCGTTTCTAATATATTTATGGGAAAAAATGATACAAGATTGAGGGGTTGGCGATATATACATAGGCAACTAAATTAATTAAGACTTACTTGATGTTATCCCACTCAAGCGTTCCTTAAGTGGATTGTTATGGATGGGGACATGCTTTCCTTTGGAATTTGTATATGCATTTGTACTCTCTATCACTATGAAAAGTAGAAGGATTCATAATTGATAGTGTTTGCTAATAGAAGGGGAAAAATCACATACACAAATATAACTTGTACCAGTTTCAGATCTATGACGATGATGTAAATTCTTACTTCCTCCAGTACTTTTGGTCGAGCCTAAATAAAGGGTGTTTGAAATCCATTCTAACTTTGTATCTACCTAATTACATTTTAACGTATAAATTAATTGGATATTGAAAATAATACCTCTGAAGTTGGTCCTTTGAAGTGGTGTGCTCCCTTGACTACCATGATTAGACACTACAATAAGATCATTAATATTTTGATAAATTTATCAAAAGTTACTACACAATAAAAAAACACTAATGATTGGAAAAAAAACTAATGGTATGAATTACATTGTTTGCATCTGGGTTCATGTTCAATTTCTTGATCTGTTCTCATGTGGTCTTCTAGGTGCATGGCATTTTCAGCAATGGACTTTTTCTTCAAACTTGGCTGCACACTTTTCTTGAAAGTGTATGATTCACCTTTTTCATTTATAGATGCATCTATAAAAATGCAATAATTTCACATACCTAAGAGGACATGATGTTGGAAAATACAAAATATGATATTAATGTAGTAAAGAGTATACCACAATTTTTTACTTTTTTTAATACATTTGCAATTGGAATGTTATCATCCAAACAATCTGAGTTTGTTGGTCTTTTTGTTGATCCATCTAACCAAATATATACAATATTAACATAAACACATGAAATTAAATACCTTCAAACTAAATTGAGTTTATCTTACCCATACTTTCCTTAAGGATGGACGTAGATTTTCTTTTAGCAGTTGCAATTGAATTCGCATTGCTACTCACTTCCTTATTTGGATCCTTAAAGGTGGGTGCAGACTTTATGAGTGCTCTCTTCTTACTTCCATTAACCACTTCTAGTTCTGAAATTAACATAAAAGACAAAATTTGTGACAAAATTTCTGGCAAAAAAAGTGTATGCAAAAAATTAAAATAAAGATTCACATATCTGCTTTTCTTGATGCAAGATTGGTGCCCTAATTTCCCATCTCCATGATCTGATTAACGGACTTGAACATAGATTTAGGTGGCATGACTCTAAAAAAATGATTGTATTAAATCTTAGTTAGATGTCTGAAGTGAAATATCAGACAGTCCTACAAAAACCAATCATAAATATTAATAAAAGACTTCTATTGATTATACCTCTACTCTCCTTCTCTTTTTAGGTTGTAAAATTTCACCGATTACACTTTTAGAAACTTTACAAGATGTAAATATATCAGACCTAGTCCATCCGACATCAGGAACATCATTCAACCCAGAACTAATTGAAGGCTCATGATATTTACCTAAGTGATCATCTTTTTGTTCAACAATGAGATCATGATCTACATATACATTTTTAGGTTTCCAGTGGCATACAATACTCCAATGTCCATCTACAAGATCTCTTCAGTAAAAGACTTGTTCATCTTGTGTTGGGTATATAAATGGTTCATCTTCAAAGCTTCTCTTACTCATGTTAACATGTGCAATGCTAATATCATCAACTAACAACCCTTCCTCATCAAAATTGAACCAGGAGCATTTAAATAGAAAATAAGGATTCATTCCATGGTAGCAAATCTCAAAGATGTCATCTAGAAGTCCATAATATACTTCACCATCAGGGCCTATTGTGGCGATACCACTATTTTGTGTTACTCGATCTTTATCAACATCTTGACGCTCAAATGTGTATCCATTCACAAAGTAACCTTTATAAGAATATATTCCTATCTTAGGTCCTTGAGACAGATATTGGATAGGCTTGAGAAGTTCATCAAATTATTGTAAGGAAGCAACCTAGTTAGAAAAGAAATATGGATGAAATTAAGAAATAAGATAGGATAAAAACATTATGTTAAATCAAAAAGTTCTATTGCCTTACATGATCTTAAAACCAATTTACAAATGATTTGTGGTGGTGTGATTGTAAGGTGAAATCATCCCAACTAGGGTGCTGGCATCTTCATATATCCTGATGCTTCCTGTATTTATGTATTTCGCGTATAAATTTTGTTAGACAATTTTCAAAAATATTTTATAATTAATAAATTGTTACTTACTTCACATAAGGTTGAAATTCCTCAGTATTGAGCAATATGAAACGTGTAGCTTGATGTAGTTCTTCGACAGATATGCTCACTATAGAACGAGAGCCGAGTGGACCATTGAGATACCTTACAGGTCTATGTAGCTTGGTTTCCACATCTTGCAGATACCTATCACAGAATATGCTTGCTTCCTCCATTAAATATCCTTCAGCAATAGAACCTTCTGGTCTACGCGAATGTAATTCTTTAGTGTGCGTAGATATCTCTCAATGGGATACATCCACCTAAATTGAACCGGTCCAGCAAGTTTTGCTTCTGTTGCTAGATGCACAGCTAAATGGACCATGACATCAAAGAATGTAGGCGGAAAAATCTTTTCTAATTTGCACATTATTATAGGAATTTTCTACTCCAACTCTTCCACCTTCTCAATAGTAATGACCCTTGCACTTAGTTCTTTGAAAAAAACACAAAATTATGTTAGAACTTTTCTGACAGGTTTTGTTAATGCCTTTATCACAACTACTGGAAGGAGATGGTGTAGCAATATGTGGTGATCATGACTCTTCATACCAATTAACTTCCTTTCTTGTAGTTGAACCATATGGGAGAAGTTTGATGAAAATCCTTCAGGGAGTTTAATGTCCTTTAATACAGACAAAAATTTTTCCTTTTCTTCATTTGTCATATTGTATATTGTATGAGGAAGCTCCCTAATATTATTTGATTTTGAAAGTTAAGGCCACAATGATTTACTTATTCACAAGTGTTGCAAATCCAATCGGGATTTAATATTGTCCTTGTTTTTACCATCCTTTTGAAGTAACCACGCCAAAATATTTTCACTCGCATTTTTTTTCTATGTGCATAACATCTAGATTGTGTCGAATCAGCAATGAGCTCAAATAAGGGAGCTAAAAAAAATACTTCTCTTTTTCCACCCCTCAGGTAGTTCATGTTGGTCATGTGAATTATTACCTAAAACCTTTCCAAAGACAACATTATCATAATCTTTCCACAAGTGTTCAATTTGTTTCCCATCTATAGGTTGAGGTGCGGTTCATGTTCTTCAACTCCATTGAAGCATTTTTTATCAAAATGCCATGGGTGGTTAATTGGTAAACAATGTCGATGTCTTAGATAGACACATTTTCGACTGTATGGAAGGTAAATAGAACCATGATTAGTTTGACAATATGGACAAGCCTTGTAGCCTTTTGTACTCCAACCAGACAACATATTGTATGCACATGAAAGTCGCTAATGGTCCATAGAAGCATTGCTCGCATGCTAAATACCTCACCTAGTTTAGCATCAAAAGTGTTCACTCCAGCCCACAACATCTTCAATTCATCAATCAATGGTTGGAGATAAACATCAATATCATTTCCTGGTGATTTTGGGCCATCAATAAGAAGTGATATCATTAAGAAATATTGACGCATAGCGAGCCAGGGAGGAAGATTATAACAAATTAAGATGACGGGCCATATACTTCTACTACTCCCCATTGCAATATTTAAAGGGCTAAATCCATTTGTCGCTAAGCCAAGTCTGACATTTCATAGCTCAATGTTGAATGAAGGATGATTGGTATCAAAATCTTTCCAAGCCTTAGAATCCCTCAGATGTTCCATTTCACCTACTGTGCCAGCCGTAGTTGTGGAATGCCAAATCATCCAAGGAGTTGTCTTAATTGAATTGAATAATCTTTTCAATCTAGGAATCAAGGGGAAGTGGCGAAGAACTTTTCATGGTGTCTTTTTCTTGATCTTTATCCTTCTTCCCCGACTTGTATCAATCCACCTCGAGGTAGAACACTTTGGACATTTGTCTAAATTCAAGTATTCTCCTCTATAAAGTATACAATCATTGGGGCATGCATGGATTTTCTGACAATCTAACCCTAGAGAAGACATGAGTTTTCTACATTCATACCATGTTGTTGGCAACTTGTATCCCATAGGAAACGCTTTAGATAGAAGTTTCAGATATCCTAGCATCACCTTGTTGCTTATTTTATTCAAGCATTTGTGTCTAAATAGATGAACAACAAAGGAGATCTTTGAGTAGTTATCACAACCTGGATATAATGGTTCACAAGCGTCTTTAAGTAGTTCCTCAAATTTCTTTATATCATGAATATGATTTTCATTATCACTACCACCATCATCATGAATAGGATATTCACTACCAATATCAGGAAAGTATGTGTTCATTTCTACTTCGTCATAGCATGCATCATTTATCAACCCCTCCATATCGTCAAAAGAGTTAGCCACATGTTGATTGACCATATGATCTTTTTTGTCAATATGACCGTGATATTCCCAATCAGTGTAGGTCGATAGAAATCCAAATCTGATAACATGCCATGTAATTGTCTCCCTATTATGAAAGAATTTGTTCTCACATTTCACACATGGACACCTGACCTCAGAACGATTACTAAATGCAAAATCCAAAAATAAGTTAAATCCTTGCACGAATGCCTCTTGGCAACGTTCATGTTTAGATTTTCCTCTACTCATCCAACTCTTCTCCATGGCTCCCTGAAAAATGATCATGTAATTTTGTTAAATTTTTATTTATGTATAAGAACCAATTGTTGTTAATGTAAATTAGGCTTGAATTAAGCCAAATCATGAATGTAAATACTTAATTATTAGCACCTTATCCAATGCCTAACCACCTTATCAACTATGCCTTAGCTATAAAGGTGCTCTTAGGCCCCCTACACTCTAAGCGGGCCACCTTAAACTGGGCACCTAGGTTAAATACATCTATTTTTGTAATTTCCATTCCTCTTCCTTGCAATTAATATTCTTCAAAAATATTATCTATTCTTTATTATAACTATATTGAAGAGGAAATCAATAGAAAGAAGAACCAAATAGAGAATCTATTTCACCAAGAAGAATCATTGAGGTCTAATTTAGGTGTTGTTTATACTAGATACTATTCATCCTTCTCTTTTTTTTGGCAGGATTTATTTTAGACTTAGATCCGATTAGGTCACATAATATAAAATCAGATTTTAATTAGGCCAAATCATGCAAATATGGAAAATAAGGTCTGATTTGGGGAAAAATATCTAATTTGAGGAAAAAAAATTGGGATTTGAGGAGTTTAGGTCCTCGTCTAATGGTTACCCCACTTTCCCAGAATAAGAACTAATCTTGCAGACCTTACATATGGAAAATTGTGTTGACATAATAGAAATAGAAATAAGAATTATAAGATTGTATTTTGAGTTTTAGCCTCTGAGGTTCTGGTCAACTGAGGTTCCAGTCAAGATGCCTCAAATTGGGTACCCGGTCCCTAAGGTAGATTCAGTGTGCATCTAAGGACACTTAAGATATTATCTTAGCAAGAAATAATGATATATATAAAATGATGTGACTTTGAACGGTTAATCATTTACCACAATGCTTGGGTTCAAGATTTTATGATATGGGATGGCCCTCACATGCATTTGGGAGAAGCCACGTCCAATATCATGATAGTATGCTCTCACAACAAGTCCCTAAAACATATATTTATCAAGTTGCACTTAGGCCCTACTACATAACTGATTGTCACCAAGTTCTGTTGTAAAATGTTTTAAGTTGGGGTGATATACTGGGCGTCCCTAGGAAACTCCTGGTCGCCTAGCCGTCTATACAACCATGTATTGAACATTAAAAAGAACAAGAAAAAATCCCAACTGGTTATCATATTTCTATATTTTAAGTTGAACACCATGTTCTGTTCTATTTTACCCTCAAGTTGATACTATCACCCCAATGTTACTCCATTCCCTTTTTATTTTTTGTATCTTATATTTGCATGACCAAGCAGCAATTTCCTACTATGTAATGGAATTATTGTTTCTGCAGTATTATGACATTACCCATTTACTACTGCTCCACTTACTGATTTACTATATATCACAATGTTTTTTTTCTTCTTCATTCTCTTATTTATATAATCTATTTATAGACCTCTTATCTAAATGTACTCACATTAGTATAGTGCTAATTTCTTGCTTGCATTTTCAGTTTCTACTCCACCGTTCCTATGTTAGATTCAACTTCCCTTGTACATTCTTTACACTTTCTAACAAAACCCACCGCAGTTTTCTTAAGAACAATATTAATTTTATGCAATTAACCTCAGGAGAAATTTGATTAGATCTAATATTTATGAAGCTCTGTCAAGATAAAAATGGAAAACACATTTCTAGTTATTCGATTCTAGATGTGGGATCCTTAATTGATTTCGATTTTGATGAAAGTAAGGTAACCCAAAATGGACTGTCGAAATGGACTGTCGAAGACACCATGTTCCTACTTTTTTAAGACAGTTCTCAAGGTTAATAATCATTTTGAACATCACAGGACAAGTGTACTTCTCTTTCTCAACAACTTTGTGTTGATATGTAAAGAAAAACAATGATAAAAGAGTAGTCCAAGTTCTGTCACAGAAGGAGAAGCTCCTCTTCACATGAAAGCAGGATATTAGCCTAGGCCATCAACTACTACTTCAACTATTTAAAGTTGTGATACCATATATGAAAAACAATTAACACTATGGTCAATAGCTAAATGATAAATCCATTCAGTCTAGGTAAGAGATAATATAACAGTATAATATCATATCAGTGTAAACTTATGTTAGCATAACTGGGGACAAGAAGGAAATAAATTTGGGAAGACATCACAGTAACAGAAACAAGACAATTAAATATCTTAACATTGTCATAAGTATATGGTATCCTTAATCAAAGCATAATTGGTATAGAGTAAATTTGGGGAAGTTTGGTATGATTTGGCCAAATTGTACCTCATGTAGGTGACTATATGGTAAATAGGGAATGTTAAGGCCTAAGAAGTTTATGCTATACAAATATTAGTTATATTTAGGTCAAATTATGTCATATTATGACCTAGCTAACCATGAATGACACCCTTTATACATTTGGTAGCCACAATGGATGTGGAGGGGCCCAACACCACCAAGGATGCGGAAAAAATACTATCTCAATCCCACTACATAGGAGGAAATAATGATAAGACACGGGATGGAGGGTTATTGTTCAGATATAACCAATATCCAAAAAGAAAAATAAATGGTAAACAGAGCTGGGAAGAGTCCATAGTGTGTTGAAACACATCAAAAATGAATCAGGGTACAACACATGTTAAGAAGAGATTGGGGACTTGTTTGAAGCGACCATATTACTCTAGTTTAGACACAATTTCATTAAGACATAGTGGATACACACAAATAGCTGGTTATGCTTTAGTTCACAAAGGCTTCAGAAAGAACCATGTGATCTTCCAGGGATCTAACTATTAAGAATTCACTTAAATTGTTCTAAAAGATTAATACTAGTAGAATGGTAAACTAGATTGGTAATACTTGAAAATTTGGTGCAATAAAGGCATCCACAGGAACCTTGTCATGAACATCATTCTCAAAGTGTTGTGCAGGTTTTACAACCCTTTGATAAAGTCTATGATTTTTATGAATTCAAAGCAAAGCAAATGAAAAACCATAATATCAGAGCAAAGCAAAGAGAATAAGATTGAGAAAGAGGCATGGTAGATAAAGGAGGAAGGGGAAAGAAGAAATAAACTGAAATGATGATGAACTTCACAGGGGGTGAAGCTCCTTCTGCTTGCAGCTTTACAACTGATTTGTGTTAGTACCTACACTCGCCAGAAGAATATGGAAATCTGTGAATTTAGAGCAAAGAAAAAGGAATCAGAATGTGAAAGAGGGGAATTTGACAAACAGAGAGGGGAAATAGGAACTAACCCTGAATGAGAATTGCGAAGAACTTGAATAGGGGCGATGATATACACCTTGCGGTCAAGCTTCTACTATGAGCGTTAGCACCTGCACACACTAGAAGAAAAGAAACTCAATGATAAAGAAAATCCAAGTCTGACACGCCATGAACTCAGAGCAAAGTGAAGAGAATGGAACCATCGAAGTCTAAAGCACAATGATTCCATGGTCCACCTGGAATTAGGGTTTTGGTAGCAAGCTCTGGAAAATGAATTGATGATCGAGTATAGGAATAGCATGGAGTCAAAAATCATAAAGAAGGATAGATACGTTGTGGTTGGGTGGGGGTATAGATTAAGAAGATAGTATGTTCTGCTTGCGAATTCCAAACAAAGCAATGGTAAATCCATGAAATCATAGCAAAGCAAGAAGGGAAATTGTGAACTAACTTTGAATGGTGATGAACTTCAATTGGGGCGACGAGCTCCTTCTGCTTGCAACTGATGTAATTAGTACCTGTGATAGCTAGAAGAAAAGGATAATCCATTAATTCAGAACAAAGGAAGGAGAATGAGGAAGAGGGGCGAACGAGGAACGAGGAAAATCAATTGGGCCTCACTTTTGCTCGAGTTACCTGCTTCTGGCCAAGAATTTGTAGGGGAGACATGAGGAAGAGGGGCGAATGAGAAAGAGGTGATTGAGAAAAGAAGAATGAAGACGAGGAACTAACCTATCCTGAAGGAGAACAAGGATCGACTAGGCAAGCTCCACTGCTGACTAGGGATGAGAAATAACAGAGCGATCATGTTCTAGATGCTTGCAGCCAGGACTAGGGGCGAGACAGAGTAGATCTATTGAGAATCTAGACTTGAAGGAAGATCGTTGAGGAATAGCGATCGACGGGGCAAGCTCTACTATTGGCCGAGAAATAACAAGACGATTGGTATCAAGCTCTCACCGTCGAGTGGAAGAAGGACCTGACGATGAGGGAAATGAAGGGTTAAGCGGTAGGGGTTCGGGGATGCAGTTGGGGAAAAGGAAAATTTCGCTCTGACTTGTATTCTCAGAGCGGGTTTTTAGGAAGCGGCGGGATTAAGTGAGGGGGAAAGTTGTTACATGTGATATTGTTCATCTTTTTTTATTTATGTGGGGTTTAGTTCTCTTTCTTTAATATTTAAAATTCAAAAAATTGATATATGTCCGCAGCATGTGCAAAAAAGAAAAAACATGGCTATATTATGTTGACTATCAATTTTTTTGTTGGAATTGAATTCATACGGGAATTGATTAGTGTATAGTACTAAATATACGGACAAACACATCAAAATTATATTTAAACATTTAAAATTGATACATGACTGGAACATGTGTGAAAAACGAAACACGGCTATATTATGTTATTTGTACTATAATTGATTAGTATAAAATTTTAAATATACAGACATACACATCAAAATTAAATTTTAACATCTAAAATTTAAAAATTTGATACATGACCGTAGCATGTGTGAAAAAGGAGACATAGCTATATTATGTTGACTATCGATTTTTTTGTTTGGAATTAAATTCGTTCTAGAATTGATTAGTATGCAATACTAAATATATGACCATACACATCAATATTAAATTTTGAATATTTGAAATTCAAAAAATTGATACATCTTCGGAACATGTGGGACAAAGGAAACATGCTATATTATGTTGACTATTGATTTTTTAGTTGGAATGAAATTTGTACTGGAATTGATTAGTGTATAGTACTATATATACGGCCATACATCAAAATTATATTTGAACATTTAAAACTTACAAAATTGATACATGATTGGAGCATGTGTAAAAGAGGAAACATGGCTATATTATGTTATTGGAATTGAATTCATACTAGAATGAAACAAGGCCAACCATCACAATTAAAACAACACCAACTGTCTCGGCCTCAAACGCAGATGGTGCACTTCTTTCTCGACCCAAAACACAAGAGAAATGACAATATTGACCAAAACAAGACCCAACAACCCATGTCATGATAGTGTCCTTTCACAACATGTCCCTTCAAATGCATTAAGGAGGATACATAGCCCATATATTGGCAGTGTCCTCTCATAATAAGTCCCTAAAAATACATTTCAGTGAAGTTTGGGCCATATCATGACAATTCCCTCTCACACCAAGTCCTTAAAAATACATTTGGGAGGTGTCATTACACATATGGGTGGTGTCAGGTCCTTAAAAATACATTTGGGTGGTGTCAGGTCCAATTTCATGATAACGTCCTCTCATAACAAGTCCATCAAAATACATTTAGGAGGTGTCAGGGCCCATATCATGACAAATGTCGCGACCAATATTGTGATAGTCCTTTCACAACATGTCCCTTAAAATGCATTTTAGTGAAGTTTGGGCCCATATCATGACAACCTTCTCTCATACATGTCCATCAAAATGCATTTGGGAGGTGTCAGGGCCCATACCATGACAAATGTTATCTCACATCAAGTCCCTAAAAATTCTTTTGGGAGTTGCCACGAAAAATATTGTGATAGTGTCATTTCACAACATGTCCCTTCAAATGCATTAAGGAGGATACATAGCCCATATATCAGCAGCGTCCTCTTATAATAAGTCCCTAAAAATGCATTCCGGTGAAGCTTAGGCCATATCAAGACAAATGTTGTCTCACGCCAAGTCCTTGAAAATACATTTGGGAGGTGTCATCGCACATATGATGGCAATGTCATCTCACAATAAGTCCTTAAAATGCATTTGGTTGGTGTCAAGTCCCATTTCATGACGACTTCCTCTCATAACAAGTCCATCAAAATGCATTTGGGAGGTATCAGGGCCCATTTCAATACAAATGTTATCTCACATCAAGTCCTTAAAAATGCATTTGGGAGGTCCATGAATCATTTCTCACAATGCAACATCATGACTATCTCCACAAAAATTGTGTGGTGTCATGCCCTTATTATGACAATGTCCTCTCACATTAACTTGCAAAAATTGCATTTGGGATGAATATTGTGATAGTTTCCTCTCACAACAAGTTTCAAGTGAAAATGGGAGGTGCCATGGCACATATGATGACAATGTCCTCTCAAGTTTGAGCCTATATCATGACAATGTCCTCTCACGCCAAGTCCTTGAAAATACATTTCAGAGGTGCCATGGCACATATGATGATAATGTCATCTCACAGTAAGTTCTTAAAAATGCATTTTGGAGGTGACAGGTCCCATATCATGACAATGTCCTATCACAACAAGTCCATGAAAATGCATTTGGGAGGTGTCAGGGCCCATATCATAACAAATGTTATCTCACATCAAGTCCCTAAATATGCATTTGTGAGGTTCCACGACCCATATCATGATAGTGTCCTTCATAACATGTCCCTTCAAATGCATTATGGAGGATACATGGCCCATATCATGATAGTGTCCTTCATAACATGTCCCTTAAAATAAATAGAATCAGGGCCCATAATCCATTTCTATGGACCTTGTTCTAAAAAATGTATCTGTAGGAGACATGTCACATATCATGACAGTGTCCTCTCATAGAAAGTCCCTAGAAATGTATTAGGGAGGACCCATGACCCATATCATGACAATGTTTGCTCACAGCAAGTCTCTAAGAATGAATTTGTGAGGATCCACAACCCATATCATGATGTTGTCCTCTCACAAAAATGCTTTAAGAAAGAACTATGGCTCGTCTCATGAAAGTGTCCTCTCATAACAAGTCTCTGAAAATGTATTTGGGAGGTGCTTGGTCCCATATCATGACAAATGTCATCTCATAGCAAGTCTTTAACGATTCATTTAGGAGGATCCACAACCTATATCATGGCATTGAGCTCTTACAACAACTCCTTAAAAATGCATTAAGGAGGATCTAGTGCCCATATCTTGACAGTGTCATTTCACAACAAATCTTTACAAATGCATTTGGCTAGATTTGGGGCCCATATCACCACAATGTCCTCTCACAACAAGTCCCTAAAAATGCATTTGGGAGGTGTCATGTCCCATATCATGATAGTATCATCTAACAACAAGTCCCTCAAAATGCATTTGGGATGAGCTAAGACCCATATTATGATAGTGATGTCTCACAACAAGTCCCTAAAATTGAATTTGTGAGGGGTCAGGGCTCATATCATGATGTTTTCTTCACACAACAAGTCCCTAAAATTCTTTTGAGAGGAGTCATTTCCCATGTCATGAAAGTGTCCTCTCACAGCAAGTCTCTAAAAATACATTTTTGAGGTACTTGGGCTCATATCATGACAAATGGCATCCCATATCAAGTCTCTAACAATTCATTTAGGAGGATCTATGTCCTATATCATAACATTGAGCTCTCATAGCCTATGAAGTGTTCCACTCTATGAAGAGAGAAAAGGGGAAGAAAAAAGGCAGTATTGCTATGAAGTTGGACATGCCCAAAGCATACGACATGGTGGAGTGGAGTTTCCTTGATGTGGTGATGGAGAATATGGGTTTTGGGATGAAGTGAAGGAGTAAACTCAAAGATTGCATCACATCTGTCCAGCACACTTTTGATATAAGTGGGGATCAAACCAAAAGCACAAAGCCTACGCGTGGACTTTGCCAGGGTGACCCTCTATCCCATATCATGAGAATGTCCTCTCGTAACATGTGGATGGAGGTGTATATGGGAGGATCTATGGCCAATATCATGTCAGTGTGCTCTCGCAGCAAGTCTCCAAAAATAAACTTTTAAGGATCCATGACCCATATTGTAACATCTTGATCTCCTGATTAAGTTAAAACTCCTTATTTAGAGCTATTCATAAAAACAAGCTTCTTTGAGAATTTTTTTGTAAAATCAATTTTAATATTAAAATAATCCATTTTGATTAATTTAAAAGATTTTATATATTGAAAATATAATTGTGGTACTTTTTCCAAATTTTGGAAAAAAATATATTGGTGGGTAAGCACACAGCTGGGTGGCAAGCAAGTTTCTTATAGAGGCAAGCATGTAGATGGGTAGCAAGTAGGTAGCTTAAGCAAACACACTACTTGGTAAAGAAAGAAGCTTAGTGTCATGCTCCTCTTTCAAACACCTAGCACATCCTAATGTTTGACACATATCCTACCATGTGTCAACAAATCCTTGATAGATATCTTCAAATGACACATATGCAACCATTGTGTCATATAACCACGAATTCTCTCTATTTTGAAGACACATACACACCCATGTGTCACTAAACCTACACATCATGTCTCTTTTAATGACACACATATACCCAAGTGTCATCCATACACATTTTGCAATTAGGACCATGCTACCCTCCCACATCCCTATAAATAGAAGCCCACTCCACTCAACTTAATTCTCATTCCAAATCTCAAGTTCTTCCATGAAAGAAAACGTCCCCTTGCTTGTTTCTATTCTTCAAAGACAAGTAAACCTCTTGCTCTCTTTAGAAACCATAAACCTTTCCATCTTCTAAAACTATAAAGAAGTTCTTCTTGGAGAAGATGCTAAATAGGAGAGTTACTTTGGCAGCATAATCTATCCCCTCCTAAGGTTTGATCCCTACATATGATTCCTAAATATCATTTTGAAATGCTAATTCTCTCTCTCCTTGATCTTAGGCTATCTCTCTTTTGATAAGAATTCATTATAAGCCGAAATTCTGTCAAAATACTCTTGGAAATTGACCTTCTCTCTCTATCTTTAATCTATTTCAACATCACACTTCAAGGGAAGGTATGGTCCTCACTCCTTGTAATAGTTTCTTATATAATCATTAAGGAAAAGTATGATTTTGTATGGCTTTCACTTTGTGACTTAATATCTTATATGATTTCATATAGTCTTCACTCATTGACTTAACTCTTGTATCACCACTTATGAAAAGTATGATTTATTATGGTTTAGTATAGTTAAGTATAATCACCTTATCATAATCTCTGGTATAAACATTAATAAAAAGTATGATTTAACATGGTTTAATATTGTTTAGTATGGTTCTGATCATGACCAAATGAAAAGCATAATATGGATGGTTTGGTAGACGCTTTAAAGAATAGATAAATGATATACTATATACATTGAATTTATAAGCTAGAATAGGCTTCCTTTCATTACCCTAAGATCATACAAATATTACTTCCTATCCTCATTCAAAATTGAGTTAAGATTTTAGATGATAATTAAGCATGACTTTGTGGATAATAGTTCGATTCTCTTTTATTTTCCTTTCTATTAATTCTCCCTATTATTTGAGTCAGGTAATATTGTTGGAAAGTGGAATTCCATCAGACATTTCTATGGTGACTAGAAGCCTATTTCACTGATGTCTGTAGCCAGTAAAGAGGAAATGTTATTTAATTGGTTCCGTGTTCGCACGGGGGGACTCCCTAACCTCTTGCACGCTTCTAGCCATAGATTTTTCTGATTCAATTCCACAATCCCACAAGTTCACATTCTAGGTGTCATAGTGAAATACTTAATTAATGATTCATGGCTACCTTTTGACCTCATTAACTTTAAATAGCCATCATATTGAGTTGTATACCTTTGATGATTTCCTTTTAATTCTAAACCTTATATTGGGAGATGTGTTGGTAAGAGAGTCGGCATGTCTTGGCCGGGGATTGGTACATTTGGGATTCGGATCTAAGTCCTTTGGAGTCAGGGATGGATGAGTTTAATTCTCTACCATACTCAGGCCCACACTTGGGTTGGTCATGTAGAGTCAGGCATGATCAAGTTAGTAATGGGGAATAATCTCCTGCAAAGATTAAGCATGCTAACTAATGATTATTCAAGTGGCATTTTATGCAAGGAGCACCCTCTTCTGGTCTTGGAAAGGCGACCGGTGGCTGCATGTGGTAATCTGATTCATTGAATAGAGCATGCAGTGTGCATGAGTGGCTGGGGGTGTGCCAGGGTACTTACATATGTTTTGGTGACCCTAATGGACTAAAGTCTTGGTTAAGAAAGTTTTTGTGGTTGCAGGCCAGTTTCCCAAGGTGAATTGACACCTTCTTTGAGAGTTGTAGATAAAACCGTTTATGGAATAAGGTCTCCCACTTATTATGAAAGCAATACACAAATAGCACTATATATGGATTATGTTTCATTATATTGTTCGATATCAAGTCTATTTTCTAGTGATATAGTTGTCTTATAAATAAATGATTAAGAATATAGCTTAGTGAGATATTAAAAGTGTCTTGCTGCAATATTTTTATTTAGCCATACTTGGATCATTGTATAACTCTCTTTCTCCCATTTGGGCTATGGCAAATCATTCTTGCCATAGGTTAATTATGTGGATGCAGGTGTATGTATGTATCTTGTAGTAGACTATCTTGAAAGATCCTGGAAGTACTATCAAGACTATATCTAGTTTTTGTGTTTTGTAGTTTTGCTAGACCTAAGGGTCATGTAAACATATGTACAAATTTTATTTCAAGAAATGCTTGTGTAAATGACTATGTTATCAATATAGTTGTTTTTGGGTTGCATCTTTAACTGGTCTTGATACTCAATTTCTATAACCCTTAGAAACCAAGTTGATATGCAATGTCATTGGCTTCTGGGACGTTACACATATCATTATGGTGTCCTCTCACGGGAAGATCCCAAAAATGCATTTTGGAGGAGCCACATCACATATCATGAGAATGTCCTCTCCCAACATGTCATTGTAATTGCATTTGGGAGGATATGTGACCACTATCATGATAGTGTGCTCTCACGGTAAGTCCCTAAAAGTAAATTTCTGAGGAGCCAGGTCCCATATCATTATGGTGTCATCTCACAACATGTCCTTGAATATGTTTCTGGGAGGAACCAGGGCCCATATCATTATGGCATCCTCTCACATCAAGTCTTTGAAAATGCATCTGAGAGGAGCCACCTCCAATATCATGACAATGTCCTCTCCCAACATGTCATTGTAATTGCATTTGGGAGGATATGTGACCAATATCATGATAGTGTGCTCTCATGGTAAGTCCCTAAAAATAAATTTTTGAGGAGCCAGGGCCCATATCATGATGGTGTCCTCTCACAACATGTCACTGAATATGTTTTTGGGAGGAACCAGGGCCCATATCATTATGGTATCCTCTCACATCATATCTTTGAAAATGTGTTTGAGAGGAGCCACATCACATATCATGAGAATGTCCTCTCCCAACATGTCATTGTAATTGCATTTGGGAGGATATGTGACAACTATCATGATAGTGTGCTCTCACAGTAAGCCCTTGAAAATAAATTTATGTGGAGTCAGGGCCCATATCATGATGGTGTTATCTCACAACATGTCACTTAATATGTTTCATATAATTGCTCAAAAGATTACATAAAAGCTCTCACAGAAGTGCAATCAACAAACTGGGTTGCCAATCCTTGTTGGATGGCAAAACCCAAAGACCTAAAAATAAAATTATTACATGTAGATGAAGGCATCATAAGATTCCTATTTATATATGTTGAAGGCATCGAAGAAGAGAAATTTCATAGTCAGCAGGCACCCCAAAGGTTTCAAAGGTGAAAGGTAGAAAATGATGTTGATTGGCCTCACATGTTGTTCCATGTTTATGAACTTTTTGTATTGCTGCCTTGGACGCTGCCTGCCCTGCTTTAAAGTATTTTGAAAGGATACTTATCAAGGGAGAAACTCATGTTAGGTCAACACAGGCATGTTTTCCATTCATCCAGTGAAATAAAAGAATGTCTGCAGGTCGCAACGAATGAACACCATCAGATTGAGTGCCAAGGAAGGCCAAAGGAGCTTCTTTCAAAACCTTTAACCTAGATCGAGTTCCAACATCATGACGAAACTTATAACCAGGTCGCGAGCGGTAGTGCACTGCATGATCACCAAAGGCATCAAGATCTGTGATGTTGCAAATTAGACAACGTTCATCACCTGGATACAAGGGAATCATAAGCCAATACCGAAGGATAGCTCAATACTAAATGGGTAATATAGACAGACCAAGGCCATCAATAGGAACAACCCTAAAACAAATGTGTGCATGATCGGCTTGTAAAGAAGTGAGAATAGCATGTTTCCGTAAGGATAGGTCACTTGCCATGATTTGCTAGATGACTGTTTTGTAGTAAGCATCTACCAAAATAGACTGGGTCTTTGGGGTGGTAGAATGCATACTTGTCAACATAGACCAACATAAATATGGCAAGATATTGCATATGCAAGCATGAGCTTGGACAAAGGGGAGCCCTGTAGGCACGCATGTGACCTCACGCAACATATGGTCTTGGAGATCTTTAGTGTGTATCTAAGAGGCAACAAAAGCAAATTTATTTACATCATGAGAGGACTTGATCCCCAATCCCCCTAGATGCATAGGAAGTGTAGCCAAACACCATTGTAAATCACCAAAACATGGGTCGTCACCAACCACAATACGCTCCAGACAATGACGAAGACCATTATAAAAAATATCCAACACAGGTGTGATAGAAGAACGAGGTGTTGTACGAAGATCAAGCAATAGTTTGGGCATCCCAACACAAGACCTAAGAAGAAGAAGCTCACACTGTGGGTCCTAGAGTGAGGACATGTGATCCATCATATCAAGGGTCTTCATCACACGTTTCTGGAGAAGTTCCTTCACAAAGGATGCGTCTGTAAAAAATTGGGCCACCTAGAATCTTCACTCCACGCTCTGGATGAGAGATGTCAGTTGGAAATAAGCCCACATCTGAGCCTCATCAAGGGTCATCAGATGGTCAAAAAATCAGTCTTCTTAGTATTGAGATGAAGACCATACATCAGGCCTCACTCCTGAATGAGGGATAGAGCCTTCGAAACAACCTCTGTGTCCCCAATGAGGGTACCATCATCAAGGTAGAAAGAAAGGAGGTCAAATTGACATGCATCCTTTGCCTATAAAATAAGAGGGTGGAGTCCCAGGGAAAAAAGTAGGGGGCCTAATGGGTCACCTTGTTGTACCCCGACAGAAGAAAAAAGAGGCTCGCCATGATCCATATAGAGAGGAGATGGAGAGCTATAGAAAAACTCAACCCATCGTACAATAGAAGGGCAATGAAGACGAACCTCTCAGAATATGGTAGATCTATCAACCATGTTGAAGGCATTGTTGAAGTCAATAAGAGCCATGGTGACTGTAGTGTGGTGTTGTTGTTCATAGACAAGTCGAATGACGTCATGTAGAAGGGCATCAACACCACCAGAAATACCAACACCATATTGATAATCCATAAGATAAGGGACGACATCAGAACTTACACCCTTTGCCGCAACTTTGGATATAAGGTGTTGCCAAATAGTACCCATAGCAATAGACCTAATGTCATTATCTGGTTTGAGAAAAGGAGTCAATGGAGCACTAGCAATGTAGGGAGATAGGGAATCTAGACAACAACCAGTGAGACAAAGATTCACCACAGTTGAAACTGCATTAAAAAATCATCTTTCACTGCAGTGGCGACCCCACACATATAATCAATAAGATGTTGTGATCGTAGGCCATCACGTGTGCAAGCGGTCCCTTTCTTGAATGATAAAATGGCTTCTTCAATCATAGAGCAAGAAGCAACAATTGGAGAGCTAGAAATTTTAGACTGAGGTTGTACCAATGACAGTGGAGGTTGAGGGTGTTTAGCTTCAAGATAAGAATAATTAGCAGCTTTTGTGGGGGTAACACCACTAGAGGATAGAACACGGATGGCAGTAGAAAATTGGCTATCCTTGATCTTAGACTTGGCACGTGAAATACAAGCTTCAGAAGAATGTTCTCGCCCGGTAGGACAACAATGAGCCAAAATTTGAATGCCATCAGGTCCTGAATTCCAAGTCTCTAAAGCCTTCAGGATCATAAGTTGTTGTATAGAGATGTGTTTTCGAGAAGACTATTCTTGAGCAGACTTAGGGGAGAAGAGATACAGAACACATGTTGGAAGAAACAAAAGATGAATCCATGCATCAATAGAGCGTGGGAAAGAAACCACCTAGAGTAAGCAAGCACGAAGAGTGTCAAAAAAGGGAAAACGACAAAAAAGAGGGATGCTCTTTACAGTAGGGACACCTGTGCAGAAGATAGAATCTAGAAGATTTGTGTCGAGCTATAGTCGGTCAACAGGCAGAGGTGGTGGCTCAATACGCTAGCAAGCTAACAGGGTGCAAGGAACAAAATCTAGAAAGCTAGAATTGATGGGAGCAGGAAAACCAACTATCACATCGAGTGATGTCTCACTAGGATATCGAAGTCGAGTGGTAGTAACATCAGAGCCATCAGAAGCTTGATGAGGACATGCTTTAGACCATGGCACGATGCCAAGACATACACCACACATCCAATGGTTGGCAGAACAAAGAGAAAACACCAAGCCCTCCCAAACATTTGCATACTCCAACGCCTTACGAATTCCATCAACACGACTCAGTGAAGATAAATGAACAACCCAAAGATGATTACCAAATCTGTTAGCTGCTAACAATTTTCCGCGACATGTATGGAGGCTCCTAAAAGGACATGAAACTTGTACAATAGGTCCAACCATGTAGGATGTAGGCCCCGCGTGATAAAGGACAATAGGAACAACCTCACGGATTTTCACTTGTGACGCAGAAAGACGGTTATAATGTGTCATTGCCGATGTGGGAAAACTGAATTTTTCCATTACAAAGAGTGGAACTGAGACATGGAGGGAACCCTCTCATGTATGGCAGCCAGTAGAGCAGTCCTTCCTGCTTGGTTAACTAGCGCCAAGCCTACTTAACACACGACTGTAGGGAACCGTGTATGGGTTGCCACCTCCAGGGATCGATGTTGGACTCTATCATATCGATCCTCGACGTGTTGAGACCTAGACGGATAGGCACCAGGGACGCTCTGAGCACGTTCTTGCCCTAATCCCTTGCCGCTATGGGCATGGTTGCCGAAAAAAGGGCAGCCACCACCGGTATGGCCAAGTCCAACAAAAGTTGTTAAGTTGAATCAAACTTGAAGTTATCGTCGAACCTTTCTGGTCGCCTTCCATCCGCATTCGGGAGACACTATGGTAAGTCACATATAGATACTATGGTGTGGGGGAACAAGACGAGCAGAGAACCCCTGCCATCAGTGGCACTGGGGTAGGTGCAATAATTAATCACAGGTAGGTGGGAGCCAAACAGAATCGTCATCGGTGCCCATGTCACATGAAGCGGCTTGGCGCCCTCGCATCACATCATCGTCCAACGCACGGTGACCAAATAAGTGTTGATATATTCCAACAAAATACACTCGAGAGGAGCCATGACCCATTTCTTCTCATAAAAAGTCTCTTTCAATGCATTTCTTAGGAACTGGGGCCCATATAGTGACAATGTCCACTCACAACAATTCTCTAAAAATGCATATGTGAGAGCTGGGGCCCATATCACGAGAATTTCCTCTAACAACAGGTCCCCCGTTGTTACAACCCCAATTTCTGGGTTCATTTGGTGATAAATGTAATTTCTCATATTAAAGATATTTGAACAAAGAATGATATAATTTTCTTCAAATAAATGGTTTTCGTTTACAATAGCCTTGATGTTTGTATTGTGGGCTTTATTGGCTATTGGGCCCAATAACAAGGAAACAACAAGAAAATTCAATTAGTGAATGAATAACTGAATATTTGAGAAAAGAAAAATGTGGAAACCTCTAGAAGGCAAATCCAAAGAGGGATTTCGTGCCTCTTGGGTTCCTTGGGTTCCAAGGAGTCCAAAGTTGCATAAAGAGTACAATAAGAAAAGAAAAGATTAATTAAGTATTTCTTTATTAAGAAATAAATTGAAAATAATGATGAAATGTGGGAAATAAGTGAAAAGAGGTATAATTGAGTTATCCTTTGTGGAATTTCGTATCCCAAGAATTCCTAATGATAAAAGGAATACCAATGAGGAAAATAAAAGAGAAATAAAGGGAAATCCTCAAAAAGAAAATATTTTAAGAAATAAACAAGATAATGTGAAATAATGCATTTAGATGCATCTAGAAGGATAATAAATATCCTTGGAAAAGAATTTCGAGAATACTATAATTTCTTGCGATCCAAGGAGTCCCAATGAATAAGAAGAAAAGAGGAAAAGTCCAAATAATGGAAAAAGATAAATAGATAAAAGGAATTCATGCATAAATACCCAGTAATGACTTTCGATATGATCGATACTTAAAAAGGATAATTATCTAGTCATTCTTAGAAACAGAATGTTTGGCAACACCATGTTTGTGGCATCAAACATGAATATTTCAGTTTGTCTTTTATATACTTGAAATTAATGAAGAACGGAAAGAGAAAAGATTAATCTAGATTTTTAGTGATGAACTCCTTCCTAATGGTTTAAGGGTCAAATCATTTAATGTACGTCATATGAATATGTGTTTTCCTTTATGGACTTTTGTTGCCAAAACCAATTTTTAATAAGAAAGAAGGAGTTTCCTTTCGTGACTTATGGTTAACAAAATAAAAACTAAGTTTTTTGGAGGACAAATATAATCCTTCCAAATTGATTTTGAGGGGATATCTTTGGGAAAAGAAGAACGTATTTTAATATATCTCTAGGAGAAACGAGAGAGGGAACTCACGAGAAAACACACATATATATATGTGGGTATAGAGGATGCACGAAGAGGAAACCAAGCTTTCCCCCATAACCCACTTTTCCTCTTGGCCATCCTCTTCCTAACCCTAAACTTCCTTCTAGTGTATATATACAGATCCTAGGGTCATCACAATGATCCCAGGCAGGCCACCCTCCGTTGCCTATCTGTCATTGATCCTTAGAGAAACTCCAGAACGACGGGGCTTCTCATGGACCTGCGATCATCCTCAACCATCTCTTCCACAAAGCCAGATACCCCGAAGTCATTTGGAACGCCGCCCACGATGACGTCTTCCTCCCATCTCCAGTTCATGATGAACTAGAGCGGAGTCAGCTGTAGTGCCTAGGTGATGCACCGTCAGCATCTACGTCAGCAGTGGTGTTCCCAATTACATACGTGATGTGGGTGGTGGTTGTGAGGAGATGGCCTGTGATAAGGATGAGGAGGGCGATGCCAGCTTCTCTGTGCGATGTCTGGGAGATGGCGAGGGGACGATGGATGCGACATCTTTGATGCGGCGTGTGCGCACGGAAGCACAGTTGTGCGGCAGATGATGTTTGGACCTTGGAAGTTGGTGCTAGGCACCTGGGATGAAGGGGAAAGAAGCGCGGGTAGGGTGTAGCTGAACCCCGTCAGAGCAGGATGACGAGAGGGGGTCTTGGCATTCACTGCAGAGCAACGCCACCGGCTGGCAGCACAGGCTGCAGTGCCTGCGGCAACCTAAGGGGAGCATCCCGTAGGGAGGAACGAAGCCTCTTGGGGGCGGCTAATAGGACCCTTACCTCCGTCTATGATAGATGTGGGGGCGCCGAAGCACTGCGCCCAAGGAGGAGGCCGCCGGAGTCGGACGGAGGGAGAAGCTGCTGCACGCAGCTTGCGTTTCCACGGAAAGCGGCGGGATGGAGAACATGTTTGGACGAGGAAGGAAAGAAAGGAAGAAATGACCTTAGTGCCCCTGCACGCATGTTCAAGAGTTAGGGGCGTAAGCGTCCTTTCTCGAAACCACCTGGTCGCCCACGTAATTTAGAATCAAGTAAGTGACGCTGACTTGGCGGTTTCTGATTGGTCATAATTTGATAATCTTTAATAAACCATAACTATTAATTGGTAACTCAGATTTAGACAAGTTATATATGAAATTTTATCAGGAGAACGAGTAGAATCCAAATAAAATACTCCAAATACCTAAATATGATTCCTGTTCTAAAAGTATAGTTGGTCCATGAATGTAGGGTGATTAATACATAGAAACCCTAGTCCTTATTAATACGTTGTTAGATATGCTTCCTTGAGATTTAAACTGATGATGAGGAATATAATGGTAAATTAACATGATTATGATATTAATGACGACAATTATACTTTCTAATCAATGCATATGAATAGTAAGGTTTAAGGATCCTAACTTGTTAATTTGTTAGACTTAATTTAATGGAAGTGGTCATAATGTAAGGATGAAATTGATTTGATGATTATGACTACACCTAATGTGAATTAGGGTTCTTGAGCCATTAAATCAATAAACATGTGAATTAGGGTTTAGAAACATATCCTTAATGATAATTTCGATGTGAAGAAAATATAAATCCTAGACTAGGGTCGAGTAGGGTTTAATGTGATTAATAATGTAAAGGTGACAGTTTAGGTTTTATATACATGCAGATTATAAATGATGAATGCTTGATTTGCTTGGATCTATTGATTGGCTTGATTGTACATGAAGTATATGTTGAATAATCTGCATGACTCACCATCGAGGTATGTGGTTACGCTTATGAATAACCGTTCTAGTTTCACGGTGATTCTCGAACATTTTATCGGTTGTTTGAAAAATAATTGTTGGATGTTTATTTATTTCATGCAACTATAAAGTGACTATGATTATCACTATAAATGTGCATATATAACTGGCTAGATCCGGGTCCACCTCTGTTACTTTGAAAAGGCTAAAACAGGGGTAATCCTAGAGCAAGGTCTAGGTTACCGTGAGTTAGAAACTAGGCTACCTACGTGTAGTGCCATGAGACTCTTTAGCATACCCCGAGTTAATGAGTGGTCTACTTACGAGTAGTGCCATGTGAATCAACCCTAGAAACTGGTTCACTTATAGGTGGATCATGAGGGGTTTAATGGGGACAACACAGAGGATAGGGTACTCTTGGATCGCGGAGTTATATCTAAAATGTAATCTTGGTTGTTAAATGATTAATTGAATGATTACATTGTTATCCTAGTTGCACGTTTATTGTTTCCCCCACATACCAGCTTCGGCTGACTGACGTTTTGTTTGTCGGCGTTTTAGGTACAAGCCAAAAGGATAAACAGTAAATCTTCATATTGTGAAATACATGAAGTAAAATACAAGGAGGATTAGTTAGAGTAGAATCCTTAAGTGGATAGAAGTTAGACATCCAATTTTTCAAAAAGGTATGCAAAAGATTATTTTCTTACAGCTTTTCAGTTTAGTATGTTAAAATTTAATAATTATTCTTGGTTAATTGTCGAACCTTTGATCCGGAAAGTATGGGTACGGCTTCGACCTCTCAGTCTCCCTTAATTGGGGGTTATCGGGAGGTGGGGTCGTAACACCCGTAATGCATTTGTGAGAATTCAAGGCCCATATCAAGACAATGTCCTCTCATAGTAATTCTGTAAAAATTCTAAGGTTAGGTGACATGAATTTATGTCATCTATAACTTTGGTGACACACATACATGTCACCTAAATGTTATGTATCCTTGTATATTACACTTGACTCATATACATGTGTAAACCCCCATTAGAACATAGGTGATTCAAATGTATGTCACCTATAGTGTGTCACCCTTTCAAGTATGATAAAATGCCTGTCACCTATGTTGCACAGACTACACGTGACATACATGCATGTCACCTAAAGTATGTCACCCTTTCAAATATACAAAAATGTATGCCATCTATTTTATGTAGGCCTACACAAATTATAAGTCATGTACAAACATGTCACCTAAAGTGCGTAACTTTTTACATGACGGTCATCTATACTATGTTTTTTGGTAGTGTCCCCTTATTTTTCCTCACAAGTCACTTTTATATGATCTTAATGTAAAAGTCATTAAATACATTCTTCTTCCTCTCTTGTGTTTGAGAAAACACACATTACCATCTTTTCATGGATATTAAAAAGATATCTCTTTTGTTCAACAAATTCATTGCCAACTAGAAGATGTATATTCCTTTATAAAATACTTGCTTTTCATCCTACAAATCCAAAGGTCACAAAAGGACATTATTACACCATTTAGGAATATTCATAACTATTTCTCTTTTTATCTTTTTTTTAATTAATGAATCCAATACTTGGGGTAAGTTTCTTTCAAGTCCAAGTTTTAAATTTTGTAATCAAAAATTTGCAAATAAGACCCTAGCTTGTTCTATTTAAATTTTTGGGATGTTACATTTGCTCACTCCCAACAACCTTCAGATGATAGTTGACTCCACCACTACATCTTTTTGATGAAATATTTTTTCATTCATAAGGAAATAAGGGTAAACATCACATCTGTGAGTTCATACAACAATATATATAGAGGTAAATAGTGTTTGTAGTTACTAGAGGTACACATTAAAAAATTAGGAAAGTAAAAAATATAGAAAACTTTGTGGGGGAAATGCCCCTAAACAGGTCTCATTTATAATATACTAGGATGATGGTCTTTGTCGTCCATATGATTGAGTCATCTCATCAATTTTCATTTTGATCTTTTAGAATTTTCTCCATCAAATATGTATCATGCCAGATATCAATATCCTTGAATTGTATCATATGAGGTTCCTTAACCTCTCTAATGGTTGCTCCAATACCTAAATAAGTTGTGGTGAAGATAATATATCATCATATAAACATTTAAATTCCCAATTAAATTGTTTTTTTTGCTCTTGGTTTTTCAATATTCTATATTTCTTTCCCTCCATATGGACCATAATATGGTGATGGATAAAATATCTAGATAGCTAGTGTATTGATTTTCCTTTTATCTTTAAATATTTTATTTATAGTATTTTCTAATATGAAATGTAAACATATAGTATCATGAAGATGCGTTTTCCATAAATGTTTAGCAAATACACAGTGGAAGAAAATGTGTGCAACATTTTCATGTCTTTCTCTACACATAAGGTGCATGGTAAGACCATGAAAACTCCTTCTAGTCCAGTTTTCTTCATTCAAAATTGTGTCATGTCCTATAAGTTGTGCATGGGTAAAATATTTAGTAGGACATTTGATATTCCAAAGCTAATCAAATGTAGTCTTGGTTCCTGGATGATTGGAAAAGTGGTATATGGTTTTTGGTGTATAATATTTCCCCCATTTATATAGAATGTTATTGTGTGTGAAATTTCCAAGTGTATAATTGATGTTATCTAAATCCTTATTATTGAAAGAGTCATGTATGTATATTCAGAATTGATTCTATTAATTCGAGTTTTCCACATTATCAAAAGAGTCGTGTATGTATATGCGGAATTGATTCTATTTGTTCGAGTTAAGGAGTATCAATGTTTTATCTGGCCATGTTAACAATCAAGGGGTGTTAATGTGGAGATTCATGTTTTTTATCTTGCACCCATTTAACCAAGGGTCCTTGACATGCTAAAACCATGTGTATAAATGCAAGTGTATGCATCGAGTAATATAGGCCTATGTGAGGCACGAGTCGAATTCAGGGAGACATAGTCTCAGTTAGGGGTGGCAACTAGGTCCGGGTTGAGTGGGTCCTATTTTGGGTCAATTCGGGTCAGATCAAATACAATCGACCCTAACTCGACCCGAAATTAATTTCAGGTCATACTTCCTCGACCTGAACCCGAAATTGTTGTTTGTGGGTTTGACCCGATGGACCCGGTGGACCCAAAAATACCATGTTATGCAAACCCGAAAAACTCGAAAATACAAACCCGGAAAACCCAAAAATACAAACCCCAAAAATTCGAAAATTAAAACATGTTAGACCCGAAATTGTTGTAGAATTTGTTGGTTAACTAGTGTTTTACAAGAAAAGACTTGTATAAACTATATTATTTTTATGTTTGAATGTGTTTAACTTTTATATGGATAAAATATGAAATATATATACATATATGAAGACATAATTTTGGGTCGATTGAGTTTTGCGGGTCGAGAATTGCAAACCCGGACCCGACCCATAGATAATTTCGGGTTTTTCAAGTTTGGGTCATTTTGGGTTGGGTCGAAAAAATCAAGACCCAAACCCACTTTAGTCGGGTCATGTCGGGTCGGGTCGAGCAGGTCGAGTCCATCCCTAGTCTCAGTGACTACTACTAACTATGGTGCGATCAACTAAGCTGATTAAAAAGTTGGGTTTGAGTTAAACAAAATAAAAGGAAATTAAAGGAAAATGAATGGTAGTTGATTCAAATGAGATAGATTCCTTAGGATTACCGATTTCACCACGGGGTATCTTTATATCTTGTTTCTACCACATCAATATAAATTTTACTCCTACCTGGACAGAAAGCTTGTAGTCTGAATTGCCCATTTTCACGGTGCAATCCACTGCCTAGATCTAAGCCAATTCCACATCTGTAGTAATTTATATCTTAGTCTAGGTGCATTATCGAAGACTCTGGGTTTCTTTCCACTAACAGTATGTTTCCTTTCCCAAGGAATGCGTAGGAAATTCCAACCTTTAATCCTCTTTCCAGAGAAATTATCAGTCTAAAACTCTACCGATGGTGATCAAGCTTAGATAGATCATTCAATGTCACAGTTATATATCCAGTAATAAAGAGAAACCTATATTAATTTATGTAAAAGTTCATACAAGGATTCCCCGGGCTACTCCCGGGTCCTAAGGAAAGGAGGGGTATAGCCCCACATGGTTTTCAGTTGCGAATACATGGAGAGAGAGGAGAAAAATGTGGGAAACATGAAGGAAATTTGTGTAATCCCAGGAGAGAAGGTGTTTCGAATGATCCTCCTCAAGAAATGCACAATTTGCAGTCTTCCGGTGGTAAAATCATCCATCGGAGGTGCTCGGATCTCTCGAGTGACATCCTTCAGCGTTGTGCTCATCTCTCTCTCTTCTCTGGGTTGTGTGCGGTGCAACGTCAGATCATCCCCAAGTATGGCCGTCC
The DNA here is from genome assembly GCA_963693085.1 of Alisma plantago-aquatica. Classification (NCBI taxonomy): domain Eukaryota; kingdom Viridiplantae; phylum Streptophyta; class Magnoliopsida; order Alismatales; family Alismataceae; genus Alisma; species Alisma plantago-aquatica. The sequence goes on along the minus strand of OY856410.1, from coordinate 1,511,601,769 downwards.
TTTTCTAGGTCATAGGCCATCTTACGGTACCACATAATGTGGACCGTCGGATCTGGGTGATCTGATCGGATTACTGATTTTTGGCAGAGTCGGTGGCATCGACTCTCAATTCGGTGGCACCGACTACTTCGGGTTTCGGCCTTTTCCCTACTGAGTCGGTACCACCGATGCATGATATGCATATTTGGTCTGCCTCTCTAAACCAATCTCTGTGGCACCAACAGTGAGGGTCGGTGGCACCGAGTCTTCTATTCTGTTATTGCCTGGCCACTACTGCTATCTCGGTGGCATCGATAATGATGGTCGGCGGCACCGACTCTGCATTGTACATGAAGTACCTAAAAAATGCAGAAAAATGTGTATAAGGCCGAGAAATACATAAAATCATGTAAATATGATAAAATAAGCATAATTTGATGCAAACAGAGTGTACAACCCAAAAATAATGATTTATGCAAATATGATCAATTAATTGACTAATAAATGCGGCAAGAGGAGGGCGGGATGAATACCAGAACCTCCTAACTTCCCCCAAAAAAATTGACTAATAAATGCACAAAACAAGTATAAAATGGGCATGTAAAAGCAACTCAAAACCCAGGCATCAAACTCCCCTAAGATTAAACCTTGGTCATCCTCGAGCAACAAAACCTTTGGATCTTATTGAGATAAGTCAGTTGAAGAACATAAGTGCATAAGGTACATCTAAAATGTCTCCACCTTCGGTCCTCATACCGGCCCTCACTGACCACTGAACACTAACTGCCATTTAGGTGACCAGAAACCTCTATAAAAGATGTTAGTCCCCTAATCAATGAAACACTATCAATTAAAGAAATTAATATGATAGACTCGTTCGGTTCATACTTGGTGCATCGTGTGATCTCCTATCTACGTTGCTCTTTTCTCTACCTACCATCTACATGGAAGCAGTTCTCCTAATAGATAATGAATGAGGAGAAAATCATATGAGTGGCCTACCAATAAGAGCAACGAGTAGTTGGGATGGGTGGTTGTGGAAGAAACACGAGCATATAAGATAATTCAAGCAATCAAAAATTATGATGAACCTATGATGATGAGAATTTATAGAATTCTCCTAATGCCTAATCATTGAGGTGGAATGATGCATGAAACTATCATCTCATCTCAAAATAAGATGAAAAATCTACAAACTACATCATGTTCTAATTCTTCCTTGTGATCAGGTAGGATTATGCCCTTTCTCCCTCACTTTCTGACACTATACTCAATCCTTTTTTTTCAATTATTTTTTTTTATTTTTTTTTCAAGCCCCCTTTCAACATGATATAATTACTTCAGGCTTCCACTTGCACTACACATTTGATTTATGTGAATGCTTCTCTTCCTTCTTTTTTAAAGGGTATGGGCAAAATCACTACCTTCTTATATTAGAGAAGAAGACTAGACATGATATTTGCAAGATGATATGTAATGCATATGCAAACTACATGAATAAGATGTTATGCAATTACATGACATGCACCGGAATTCATTTGTGCATGTATGTTTTTCTATATTTTTTTCATTTTTCACTAATGCAAGCAAAAACAAACAACTATTATGCAAGATCTACTATGCAATGTAAATGCAATCAAGAGAAAGAATGATAACATTTACTCAATCTTCTTATGGTGGAGTTTGATGCGGATGTATGTGGTTGATGAGATCACACAACTAAGAGATATAACCTTCAGAGAAAATCATATGTCCCTCTCTAATGACCTGTGTACAGGGTGATCAAGGGGCTTCCCTCTTAAATTTTAGTTTAAGGTCATGTTAGTGTTTGGTCAGTTTAGGCTCAACAACCATGCCAATAACTTTTGTTGGACAATTAAGATGGTCATTTATATTCTCATGTCTTGCAGCTGACTCACCCAAACACTTCCTCAGTTATGCATCTCGATTACTCACAAGATAAGCTCACAAAAATTTTGAAATTTGATCATTTTTTATGCACACCCAACCCCAGAGATTGATAAACTCAAATGAAACCATGAATTTACTTCTCCAAAAATTACACTAGATAGACTGTGGATCTTACCTAAGCAGAAAAACTAAAAAAAACTAAATTTTCCAAGATAAAAACAAAATGCTAAAATGAAAGAAAAACTAAGATAGAAGTTGTTGCAGCACCCCCCTAAGCTTGAATATGACTATGACCTCATAGTCAAAATTCCAACTTAAGAGGTGGAATAGAGATACCCCACTTGTATGGTGGTGGTGGTGCCTGGTTAGGGTCCTGGGGAGGAAACATCCCCTGGAAAGTCGGATCAGAAAAAGGCATATCCGGTGGAATCAGGTAGCCTTCAAAGTATCCCTAGCTCCAATAGTGGTCAAAGAATGGTTGTTAGAAGTGCTCCATCCTCTAAAAGCGTTGATGCATGTTCTCTTGGTTGGCCAAGAGAAGACATTCGTTCTTTTAGATCGTCTTCTGGTTGGTGTACAGCTGACCCTGCACATCTTGAATCCCGACCAGAGATGTAGTGTGTTGCTCCTGATGTGTCTAAATATCATGTAGCATGGAATACATGCCCGCCATATAACAAGCTTCCTCTCCTACCTGAGAGGGTGGCGGGGTAGAAGACGTAGAGGCAGCATAATGTCGTGGATGCTTCCGTGGAGCAAATCGATGCGTCATGGGGATGGTGGGCTCCACTTCCTCCACATCGTCGTCTGACTGTCTATCCTCATCATTGTTTCCTTCTTGTTCTTCATCTTTGTCATCAATGTCTGACCATCTATAGTGGTCAACTTGCCTGATGTTGAATACAGGATCAGGTAATTGACGCTTGTAGAAGTTGTCACCGACCGAACATATTGCAAAGATGGTGTTGTGTTGGACAATGATAAGACCAGCCTACTTGAAGTGGAGGCAGTCTATGTGAAGCTTGGACTACAGAGGCTCAAGAGTAGAGAGATACAGACCTAAGTGAAGAGCAATGGGGGTGATAAGTCTCCAAAAAAGGATAGGTGTGGTCCTCCTTATGTTTTGCTTCACTTCCATCACATGGGTGAGGAAGAAGGCCCCAAAGTTGACCAGACTCCCCTCCAAAAGCTGGTAGAGAAAGTATAAGTCTGGTTGATGGACCTTCACTTTCCCTTCAGTAAACTTGGCAAAGAGAGTGTTGGTGAGCATGTGGTGTAGGACTCAAACAAAGGGGTGCTCAAGTTCTTCCAATGAGCTACGGTTCCAGTTTAACTTATAGCCTTCTGGTACTATCAAGAGATCCTTCCACATTGCATCGAAGTCAACGTTATCTGGCTGGCGGCATAGCACATGAGGCCATCTATAGATCTCATTGAAAGTGTGAAGTGTTATGGAGTAGTTGGTGTTGTAAAGGTAGAAATCCACCTTCCCCTCTCTCCACTCACCTTGTGCAGGGTGTGCTATGTCAGGGACCACACATATCTCCAGAGACACCAGGAACTCGATCATGATCTCCTTGTATGTGGGACACCCACCGAAGATAGGGTTCATAGACCCTCCATCGAACTCTTGCCCTTTGAGTACAACCTCCATGTTGTCATTGAAGCCCATGTCCTCCATTAGTATTTGGTCTCCATATCTTGTTGGAGCGAAAGACCTCTTAGCAAGCTCCTCATACACCTTCTGCACCTCCGTCGAAGGGTGGATGATCCTGGGTCATAGAGTCAGACTGCCAGAGGGTCCTTCTGCTGAGGTGGAAGATGCTCTCTTTGCCATGATGTTGAAGTGATCGGAGAAGGAGGTTGAGAAAATATAGCTCGATGTGGCTTCTGTATGCTCGGAGTAGTCGCTTGCACTTGGGGAGGATTGGTTCTTGAAGGTGTGGAGAGAAATAATCCACCACCTCCCCTTGTATAGAGTTTGTGTGGCCCTGCTGTAGCGAAGTCGATGGCACTGACTGAGAAGTCGGTGGCACTAACTAAGAAGTCGGTGGCACTGACTCTCGGGATTATCCGTGGCCTCAGTGCATCGACGGTCGTCAGTGTGCCATCTTGAATCGGTGGATTGTCAACCAATCGGTGGCACTGACAAGGTAGTCGGTGGCATCGACTATGCAGTGGATTGGTGCTATCGATCATCGATCTGGATGCATCTAGATCGTTGATGAAGGTGCCCACAAATCATTTTTTCATCTGTCGGTGGCAACGAGTGATGAGTCAGTCGTACTGAATCATTTTTTTTCGATGCACCGATGCACCCACTGATCTTGGAGTGTGAAAGTTGTCAGTTCCATTGACTTGGGAGTCGGTGGTACCGACGGCTTATCAATTAGCTGCTCGAATTTTTTTGCACTTTCTTCAGAGATGTCGGTGCCACAGACAGGGATTCCAGTGGTACTGACTTTTTCCAATCGAATTGGCCCTCTCACTGACCTGATCTCAGTGCCACTGACTTGGGATTCGGTGGCACCGACCCTGCACAGCCCTACACACTTAACAAACGAGTCAAGGTATCATTTTTACAAAAACAATTATTAAAAACTAAGTACTACTAAACCAAAATAATGTAAAGGAATGAAATAAACGTCCTAATGGGTGGGTTGCCTCCCAACAAGCACCCTTGTTTAACGTCCTAGGCTAGATAAGTCCATTCTTGAGATCAATTAGGAGCAATGAGTTTCACCTCATGCTCCTTCCTATTGAAGTCTTCTCCAAAGTAGTGCTTTAGTCTTTGGCCATTAACCAAGAAGGATCTCTCTCCCTCTATGATTCTAACCACCCCATGTGGAAATACTTCCTCTATGAAAAATGGTCGACTCCACCTAGATCTTAGTTTCCCAGGGGGTAATTTCATCCTTGAATTATAAAGCAACACATTCTCTCCCAGATAAAAGACTCTCCTTGCTATATGTTGGTCATGTATTTGCTTAGTTCTCTCTTTGTAAAATCGTGAATTCTCATAAGCATTCATTCTAATTTCATCAAGCTCATTCAACTCTAGCATCCTTGTCTTACCTGCTTCATCAAGATTAAAATTGAGCCTCCTTAACGCCCAATGAGATTTGTGTTCTAACTCCACAGGGAGATGGCATGCCCACCCATAGACTAACCTAAAGGGTGTAGCTCCAATTGGTGTTTTATAGGAAGTCCTATAGGCCCATAGAGCATCAACCAACAAATCACTCCAATTTTTTCTACTCGACGACACCGTCTTCTCAAGAATCTTTTTAATCTCACAATTTGGAATTTCCACCTGCCCTTGAGTTTGTGGGTGGTAGGGTGTACCTACACAGTGTGTCACTCCATATTTTCTTAAGAGTGCCCCAAATTTCCGATCGGTGAAATGAGTTTCCCCATCACTTATAATCATCCTTGGCACTCCAAACCTACAAAAAATGTGATCCTTAACAAATTTGCATATGACATTAGCATCATTGGTGCATGTTGGAATCACTTCCACCCTGTAACGACCCCGCCTCCCGGTAACCCCCAATTAAGGGAGACCTGAAGGTCAGAGCCGTTATTCAATTAACAGGATCAAAGGTTCGACAAATAATCAGTAATAATTAATAAACTTTACCAACTAAACTGAAAACAGGTATAAAATAAAACTTTTCTTACCTTGGAAAAACTGAGATTTCTAAACTTCTAACCATGAAGATGTTAATCTAACTAATCCTCCTGTGCATGTTATTTCTCATTCAATCCCACATATGTCATTTTACTGTTTGTTCTTTCATTTGTACCTAAAACGCCGACAAACAAAACGTCGGTCAGCCGAAGCTGGTATGTGGGGAAACAATAATTGTGCAACTATGTTAACAATGTAATCAACCAAATATCATTTAACAACCAAGATTACATTTTAAGCAATACTACTCAATCCTTGCCTATCCCCTTTCTCTGTAACGTCCCTGCAGTGGACATGGATACCACCTCTCTCATATGGTAGATCCTTACCCCCAGGGCCCTACCACACAGGTAGCCAATACCTAGGGTTATGGAGTCGCATGGTCCTACCCAAAGGTAGACCAATCCCTGACTCATGATGACTTGATGGACCTACCCCATTGGTGGCCATTTACTAAGTCATTTAATGACCTGATGGACCTACCCTCATTGATAGCCATTTACTAAGTCAATCTATAAAGCTACAGAGGGGACTAGGATCTGAGCTAGTAGGCATATTTCTTATGTGATAGTCATATTCACATTATACTTTGCATGAATTAAATACATCCAACAGTTTAATTCAAGCCACGATGGAAACATCGATAAAATCCCGGAAAACTAATTCGGGTAGTCATAAGCGTAACCACATACATTATGCCATCATAGAAACCATGTAGAACATCATATACTTTACGAGTGTATCCAAACATCCAAGTAACCAACAAGATAATCAACCAGTATCTGAAACAAAGCATACTGCATATGTGTCACCATGTATTCATATTACATTAATCAAATCTAAATCCTATCCTAAACTAGGGATTTAGGGTTATCTCGTGTTTGGACTAGGGATTAGGTTTATGAACCCTAACTCCTCACGTTATGGTTTCTAATATTACAAACCCAGTTATGCATGTTGGGTTAAACCCTGATTAGCATCTTGAGCATATTAGATTACACGTGACATCCAAATTACATGATTAGCTTTAGATCATAGCAAGATGTCAACATTGGTTTTAAAACCCTAAAACAATATGTATAAGATTATTAATCTAGAATCATCATTATCAAGGATTTCTTCATTAAACATGTCTAGACCAGGTATGAACGAACATATTCAATTAAGCATCATATTACACAAAACTAGGTTTTCCTTTTCATTAAACCCATTAAAACATGTATTGCCTATACTTTTAGAACAAGAAGCTTAATCAGATTATGATAATATTTTATTTGGACTCCTCTCATTTTTCTGAGAAAGTTTCATATATTACTTGTCTAAATCCAATCATCCTAGCTATTACTATGATATTTGCAAGATTAAATCTAACCGGACCAATCCTAGCATGACACGTCGACAACACATTACCTTATTCCTTTGGTCCAGCGCTCGTGCCATGTTGAGAGACATCTTGGGAAAACCTTCAAAGACCTTTTTACCCTGCCTTGTTAATCACGATCTGTAAACTCACAAGGGCTGATTTCATCTTTTGGCACGAGCTCATCTCCTTTCTCGGGATGCCGCTAATCCACCCGATGCCTGGGCTTGGGACGCCTGTGCCGTCGCCTCCAACTATCGGTCAAGCATCCACTGACCATGGAAACGTCGCTTTTGCGCCTCCCGTGGCCCTGGTCATCGGTTTTGCAGAGGTGGCTCCACGCCAGCACTGCCGGAGGTGCATGGCGGCGCCCTCCCTCACTCACACATTGTTGTGACCGGCCTCCCTGGACACGACGGTGTTGTGGGGCGCCGCTTCTGGAGCAGCGAGACCACCACTCTTCAGCTCTGTCGGCCCTTGCCACCACCACTCTTCAGCTCCGTCTACCACATGTGCCCGCCGTCACTGTCCTACGTGAACCGGTTTGGATGATTGCAACGGGTTCCTGACGACGCTCTTCTTCAGTCATGGGCATCATTGTTGTGATTCTCGGTGCCTTGCTTCTCAGTTGAGGGTACCTCTCCTAGGGCTCGATGTCTTGGGTCCCTGACCTCCGCCATCCATCCTTGGTCTGCTGGCCTCGACATCTGCTGGCGGCAGTTTGTGCAGCAGGTCTGAGCGCAGCAAGTCTCCCCCATCTTGATTCCATGTTAGCCGATAGATGACCACGCTCTGAAGGTCACCTTCATGGATTATGCCGTGGAGAGAACACTAATCTAAGGAGGATGAAGAAGAACGCAAGAAGAGATGACAGACTAGGAAGGGAAGTCTGCTACGAGGAGATTCACCGCCCTCATGCCTCGTAGGCATATACCTATATATATATTCTCTTGCTTACCGAACCCTTCCTTGATCTTGCCTCTTCGAGGATTCTTTCCTTATATTCTCTCAATTACTTCCCAAAGGTAGATGGAATCCTTTCCTAACGAGAGTCTGCATGGGTTCATGACTTACTAATGGAAGGGTACTAACCATACACCTTGGTACAACCCCCCCCTTTTCCTTTATCTTTCTTTTAAGCATTAAAAGATGTCCTCTTCTATTCACAATTATCTCCAATTACACGAATAGGGAGAGGCCAAGGCATATGTATATTTCTCTCAATTTTCTCTTACTTTTCTTTTTAAACCATGTTTCCTATTTCCTTTAGGAAACTAACATATTGTTCATTTGTTTGACTTCCATGAAAAAGGTGGATAATCTTTTAATTAATTATCTAGTCCACCTATTATCTTGGATTATCCTAGAAATCCTCTCATTATCTTATTTATTTCTTATCAAAATATCTCGTTTTGAGGATTTCTCTTTATCTTTCCTTTCATTTTCCTCATTCGTATTCCTTTTAATATTAAGAATCCTTTGGATACAAAAATCCACCAAGGATAACTCATTTATACCTCTTTCCACTTATTTTCCACATTTTATCATTATTTTCAATTTCTTTCTTACTAAAGAAATACTTAATTAACTTTTTCTTTTCTTATTACTTTCTTTTTGCAACTTGGGACTCTTTGGTACCCAAGGAACCCAAGAGGCACGAAATCCATCCTTGGATCACATTCTTTTGCCTTATAAAGGTTTCCACACTTTTCCTTTTTCTCTATTTTCTTATTTTCTTGATAATAGTGGGATTTCTTTTATTCTTTTCTTGTTATTGGGCCCAATAGCCAATAAAGCCCACAAATAAATCAACAAGGCTATTTCAAACGAAAATCATGCATTCATTCATTATTTGTTCACTTATCTTCAATATGAGAAATTACATTTCTCAGCAAATGAACCCAAAATTGGGGTTGTAACATCCTTCCCCTCTTATGAGAGTTTTACCCTCAAAATTCCATCAAGCAAGCAATCGAATAGGATAAGCCTATCACATGTCCATCACGGCTCCCATGTGGCTTCACCCTTCCGATGGTGCTTCCCAAGAACCTTCATCATCTCATATTATTTCATATGAGTTCTTTCTTACCTTGGTATATCATACCCTCATAGGTGACTCAGGACATTTCAGCCTCTCAAAAGCTGAATAGGTTCAGGGCTCAACACATGGCTTGGATACCTCACATGGTGCTCTAGATCGGACTCATGGAATACATTACACATCATGTTATCAAGGCTAAACACAAGCATCTCCACCAATCCATCTCTAATGGACCCATATATCGGGGACTTAGCTTTCTCAGTTGTAGCTTAGAGGGGTCGGATTTTCACATCACATATTCTCTGCAAGTCAGTCTGCTTTGCATCAGCTTGTGACTCATGTCACCACTAGGCTATCTCTCTCAGCCATTGCACGATCAAAGCGACTTCATCTGCACACACTGTGGTTCTTTTCTGACCTTCGCGAGGCCTCCTTCACCAACATCATATTAATGAAGTGGTGACCGACACATCCTCTCTATAAGACGTTTTGCATCCCGATAAAGGTTATGGTGGTTAACATCACATCTTTAGAACTGTCTCTTGGTATCACCCTGAACAAGCACACTTGCTCTCATCAGACCCTCTAGTTTGGATCATACTAACCATTAGTTAGGGGTGATAAACCATACTATCATCGAGTTTTTCATGTATCTACTTCCACCTTATGGAAGTGAACTTTTAGATCATACTCAAGAACTTTTGAACTCACATCATGTTGTAGTTGAACCATCTCTCTATCTTATGTAGATTCAACAGAATCTGTCTCTTGACAGCATTCTCTCTTGCTCGTGTTATCTAGGTAAGGCGATCTACCATAACCCATATTGCATCTTGACATTCTGGGTCAAAGGGAGACTTACCACAACATCCATAGTGATGAACTCCCATTCCCTCTCAGGGACTCTTTTATCCTCTATAACGATACACTGGGTTACTGGTGTTCGTCCTTCACCTCCTGGCTTGCATGGCCACAAACTACATGCAACTTCATTTTAAGCATCCAGAGTGCTACCATCACTTACTATCTTTGTAGTACCAAGGTATATCATGACCTCCTGTATTGTTATGATTTCCTCAAGCTTGATACCTCAGAAACCCTAAACCACTCTCAAAAGGGTTTTATTACCTTCCTATCCAAAGAAGTGTATCTAAGGCTCTACAACCATCCTTTTACTACATCAAGGACTAAACTGGAAATCCAAACAACCATTAACTTGTTCAACATATCTTGTTTTATTTGGGTGTTAGGAAAAACACATCCTCTTTCCAAACATAGGGTTAGTCGAACAACCTCAACTTCTTCTAGTTTCCAGCTCAACTAGGCAGCTATATCTCAACCAGAGCATTCATTACCACTTCTTATCCTTAGGTGTTAGGTAATGTCGAAGACATACCCCTCCAAGCATTATACTTATCATCTCATCCCAAACTCTAAGTTTGTCTTCATCAAGAAACTCTGAGCTCATACTAATGGTGATCAAACTCAACCTTGTATCACTTGCAAAATCCACATAGCTCATGCTAAAAACATCCTTATAAGATGACTACCTTATCTCTCTTAGTGTTTGTAAACCATTTCTGTATTATTCCTTCCACAAAGGTATGTTATCATCTCTATCCTCATACCTTGTAGAAATGTTCCAACTTACTTCATCTTTATCCTTGGTGTATGGCATGCGTACTGTCCTATCTCTCACTCCCATAACAAGAAGAAATAAGCATTTGGCGGCCGCCCAAATACATAGTTCTTCCCATTCCAGGAGTAGAGATGGTGCATCCCACCTTGCCAGTACACCTTTAAAACTAAGTTGAAACGTGCAACTTATGTCTCTACTTCTCAGTCATCTTGATATCAAAGTTAGTTTCATGGAAAACTGGTCTCGAACCTATTTGGGTCATCACACAATCCTTGGTCCTCTCCTCTAGGTCTGTAGGGTGCCGACACTTTTGGGGTCATCCCTTTTCCCTTATGCATCCAGAGAGTGCCCTACTCATCTGTCCTTTGGGTCCCATGAGTTCATGAAGGTGATCAATCTCCTAACCCATGGCCCTCAGACAATGATAGTTGTTACCTCCCGACCCTATGGTCATGTGCATCTAGGGAATTAGGCAACTCCTTCTTCCATCGGTCTTATCCCTTCCTGACCCTAGGACAGACTTAGGATTCTCTTATAGTACATGTTCAACTCAGATGCTTCCCAAGCATTCATCATCTCTCTTCCTGCATTCGTGGGCTGACTTTCATCCTTTCATAGGGATCATGGCAACCTGTCTACCTTGGTCAAGCCCCATACCGGTTACCTCCATGGTAACACATCCACATGCACATAGAGATGGTTATCTAAGGGTCTATAGGTTCATTCTCATGCCATGCACTCATCCCTTAGCTTCTCAAGATCCTATGAAACCTCCCTAGGTTACCTCAAAACCAACCAAACTGGTAAACCCCCTACCCAAGGGCCCCTCTCCCAGGATGGAAGGAAACTACACCTTGATAACAAAGGTCACAAGCGTCCTTAGGGTTTACATTCACATGAGCATGCTTAATCCAGCAACTACTAAGGCACTAGAGTACCTACTAAACCATGCTAGGTCATACTCATTCTCTTTCCTCAACATTGGGTCAACTTAGTTGTGAGGGGTTCATCAAACCTACCTTTAACTTAAGGGGTTTCCTTTTCCTCTATACATGAAGAGTACCATGCTCGAAACTATAGAGACTCAATTCTCTTCGTGAGCATTAGGTACACTGCATCCCCTCTTAGGCCTAGATATCCAACTACATTCTCAACCTCTTAACCATGAATCAATCATGTCCAAGGTATGCCATGTACTCCCATGATCCTGTTATATGATCAACACCTCAGAGTTGAGTCCTCCTCAAGAACATTCAACTAGGTATAAAACCTCACAACGGGGTACTTAAACCTCCTCAGGGTCTAAGGCACTCTTTATCTCATCCAGCAGGTAACCACTTATACCCTGGGTACTAGAAGCATCGTCCTCTCTCTAGGGTTTGGTTCCTCTAAAGGCAACCAAGATATCATCAGCCTCCAGTGATCAAGCATAAGGCAACCACTACCATCCACTTAGGTCGCATCATACTCGACTGCACACTATTCCTCAAGTTTCGGGGTTTTAGGCTTCCAACCTCCCTGTTGGGGTTCTGCTTCCTCTCTCTAGAGCTAATTCCACCTCCAACCATACTTACTAGAGGTCCCTTCTCCATGAAGGCTCATGCTCACAAGCATACCCCTATGTGGTTGAAGCCTATTCTCCACTCATGTTTGGCTCAAGAGCATCCATACCCCTTTCGTAAGCTATCCATCATGAACTCTTAACTAGGATTTCATCAAGCTATACCTTACTTGCCTAAGCCCATACGGTAACTATAGGTTCTCCTCTAACCTCATCCACGAAGGAGCTATCCTTTGCTATGGCATGCACGACTCTCTCCATGATTGGGTCACAAAAGGTACTAGATCATCTACCCTCTTATGGCATCCCCAAGGCATGACCAACCAACCACTCAGTCAATCATGACATCATGTCATCTCTCTCTCTAACCTTCACTTAGGGTAAGGGTTACCATCATCCTCAAAGGATGAGCTAGGTCTCTACCTTTAACGGAGATCTCTACCTCCAAGACTAACTCTCTCTACTCATCCTCCTACCAAGGAGGTCTATCCTCAAGTCTCTCCTGAGGGCAATGACAACTCGTCTCATACGACCTAAGCATGTATCTATTCCTTTTTCGCTTACTCTATTAAGATTATGTCCATGAAATCTTATTTACATGCTTTTTATTAATTTGGTGGAGGATTCCTTAATCCTTATCAACCTTACCCATACCTCAAGAGGGTGAGAAGAAGAGAGGAAACCCTAATCCTTAGGGTCCTTAACAGAATTTGAGTTGAGAAGGGATGAACAAGATGAGAGAGTCCTAAAGGTATCTTATTTCGAGTCATATCCTAAGACTTTGGCCAGGAAGTCACACAGATCCGGGAGTCCTCGTATTCTGACTAGCGGTGCGGAGGAAAATATTTCCATCCCCCGGTCGTGATCCTTTTCTAGACACCTCTGTCTTTCGGATAATCCTCTAATAACTCCCTTGGGTTCTACAGAATTTGTAAAATTTAATAATTATTAAAGATTACTTGAGGAACCTTCGCTCTGATACCAATTGTAATGACCCCGCCTCCCGGTAACCCTCAATTAAGGGAGACCTGAAGGTCAGAGCCGTTATTCAATTAACAGGATCAAAGGTTTGACAAATAATCAGTAATAATTAATAAACTTTACCAACTAAACTGAAAACAGGTATAAAATAAAACTTTTCTTACCTTGGAAAAACTGAGATTTCTAAACTTCTAATAATGAAGATGTTAATCTAACTAATCCTCCTGTGCATGTTATTTCTCATTCAATTCCACATATGTCACTTTACTGTTTGTTCTTTCATTTGTACCTAAAACACCGACAAACAAAACATCGGTCAGCCGAAGCTGGTATGTGGGGGAAACAATAATTGTGCAACTATGTTAACAATGTAATCAACCAAATATCATTTAACAACCAAGATTACATTTTAAGCAATACTACTCAATCCTTGCCTATCCCCTTTCTCTGTAACGTCCCTGCAGTGGACATTGATACCACCTCTCTCATATGGTAGATCCTTACCCCCATGGCCCTACCACACAGGTAGCCAATACCTACAGTTATGGAGTCGCATGGTCCTACCCAAAGGTAGACCAATCCCTGACTCATGATGACTTGATGGACCTACCCCATTGGTAGCCATTTACTAAGTCATTTAATGACCTGATGGACCTACCCTCATTGGTTGCCATTTACTAGGTCAATCTATAAAGCTACAGAGGGGACTAGGATCTGAGCTAGTAGGCATATTTCTTATGTGATAGTCATATTCACATTATAGTTTGCATGAATTAAATACATCCAACAGTTTAATTCAAGCCACGATGGAAACATCGATAAAATCTCAGAAAACTAATTCGGGTAGTCATAAGCATAACCACATACCTTATGCCATCACAGAAACCATGTAGAACATCATATACTTTACGAGTGTATCCAAACATCCAAGTAACCAAGAAGATAATCAACTGGTATCTTAAACAAAGCATATTGCATATGTGTCACCATGTATTCATATTACATTAATCAGATCTAAATCCTATCCTAAACTAGGGATTTAGGGTTATCTCGTGTTTGGACTAGGGATTAGGTTTATGAACCCTAACTCCTCACGTTATGGTTTCTAAGATTACAAACCCAGTTATGCATGTTGGGTTAAACCCTGATTAGCATCTTGAGCATATTAGATTACACGTGACATCCAAATTACATGATTAGCTTTAGATCATAGCAAGATGTCAACATTGGTTTTAAAACCCTAAAACAATATGTATAAGATTATTAATCTAGAATCATCATTATCAAGGATTTCTTCATTAAACATGTCTAGACCAGGTATGAACGAACATATTCAATTAAGCATCATATTACACAAAACTAGGTTTTCCTTTTCATTAAACCCATTAAAACATGTATTGCCTATACTTTTAGAACAGGAAGCTTAATCAGATTATGATAATATTTTATTTGGACTCCTCTCGTTTTTCTGAGCAAGTTTCATATATTACTTGTCTAAATCCAATCATCCTAGCTATTACTATGATATTTGCAAGATTAAATCTAACCGGACCAATCCTAGCATGACACGTCGACAACACATTACCTTATTCCTTTGGTCCAGCGCTCATGCCATGTTGAGCGAAATCTTGGGAAAACCTTCAAAGACCTTTTTACCCTTCCTTGTTAATTACGATCTGTAAACTCACAAGGGCTGATTTCATCTTTTGGCACGAGCTCATCTCCTTTCTCGGGATGCCGCTGATCCGCCCGACGCCTGGGCTTGGGACGCATGTGTCGTCGCCTCCAACTATCGGTCAAGCATCCACCGACCATGGGAACGTCGCTTCCGTGCTGCTCGTGGCCCTGGTCATCGGTTTTGTAGAGGTGGCTCCACGCCAGCACTGCTGGAGGTGCCTGGCGGCGCCCTCCCTCACTCACACATTGTTGTGACCAGCCTCCCTGCACACGACGGTGTTGTGGGGCACCTCTTCCGGAGCTACGAGACCACCACTCTTCAGCTCCGTCGGCCCTTGCCACCACCACTCTTCAGCTCCGTCTACCACCTATGCCCGCCCTCGCTGTCCTACGTGAACAGGTTTGGCCGATTGCAACGGGTTCCTGACGGCGCTCTTCTTCAGTCATGGGCATCATTGTTGTGATTCTCGGTGCCTTGCTTCTTGGTTGAGGGTACCTCTCCTAGGGCTCGACGTCTGGGGTCCCTGACCTCCGCCATCCATCCTTGGTTTGCTGGCCTCAACATCTGCTGGCGGCAGTCCGTGCAGCAGGTCTGAGCGCAGCAAGTCTCCCCCATCTTGATTCCATGTTAGCCGATAGATGACCACGCTCTGAAGGTCACCTTCATGGATTATGCTGTGGAGAGAACACTAATCTAAGGAGGATGAAGAAGAATGCAAGAAGAGATGACATACTAGGAAGGGAAGTCTGCTACGAGGAGAGTCATCGCCCTCATGCCTCGTAGGCATATACCTATATATATTCTCTTGCTTACCGAACCCTTCCTTGATCTTGCCTCTTCG
Source organism: Alisma plantago-aquatica (assembly GCA_963693085.1). Lineage (NCBI taxonomy): Eukaryota > Viridiplantae > Streptophyta > Magnoliopsida > Alismatales > Alismataceae > Alisma > Alisma plantago-aquatica. The sequence goes on along the minus strand of OY856410.1, from coordinate 1,511,586,087 downwards.
AGGATTCTTTCCTTATACTCTCTCAATTACTTCCCAAAGGTAGATGGAATCCTTTCCTAACGAGAGGCTACGTGGGTTCATGACTTACTAATGGAAAGGTACTAACCATACACCTTTGCACACCCCCCTTCCTTTATCTTTCTTTTAAGCATTAAAAGATGTCCTCTTCTATTCACAATTATCTCCAATTACACGAATAGGGAGAGGCCAAGGCATATGTATATTTATCTCAATTTTCTCTTACTTTTCTTTTTAAACCATGTTTCCTATTTCCTTTAGGAAACTAACATATTGTTCATTTGTTTGACTTCCATGAAAAAGGTGGATAATCTTTTAATTAATTATCTAGTCCACCTATTATCTTGGATTATCCTAGAAATCCTCTCATTATCTTATTTATTTCTTATCAAAATATCTCATTTTGAGGATTTCTCTTTATCTTTCCTTTCATTTTCCTCATTGGTATTCCTTTTAATATTAAGAATCCTTTGGATACGAAAATCCACCAAGGATAACTCATTTATACCTCTTTCCACTTATTTTCCACATTTTATCATTATTTTCAATTTCTTTCTTACTAAAGAAATACTTAATTAACTTTTTCTTTTCTTATTACTTTCTTTTTGCAACTTGGGACTCTTTGGTACCCAAGGAACCCAAGAGGCACGAAATCCATCCTTGGATCACATTCTTTTTCCTTCTAAAGGTTTCCACACTTTTCCTTTTTCTCTATTTTCTTATTTTCTTGATAATAGTGGGATTTCTTTTATTCTTTTCTTGTTATTGGGCCAAATAACCAATAAAGCCCACAAATAAATCAACAAGGCTATTTCAAACGAAAATCATGCATTCATTCATTATTTGTTCACTTATCTTCAATATGAGAAATTACATTTCTCAGCAAATGAACCCAAAATTGGGGTTGTAAAACACCCATTTTGACACATAATCTATAGCCAGTAGGATATAGAGGTTAGAGTTAGAGGACACAAAGGGTCCCATGAAATTAATACCCCATTAATCAAATACCTCTACTTCTTAAATCATATTCAATGGCATCTCCTGCCTCTTTGATATGTTACCTAATCGCTGACATGCATCACACCTCCGCACAAAATCATAAGCATCCTTAAATAGGGTCGACTAGTATAAAATGCTCTCCAAAACTTTGTTGGCTGTCCTAGAACTGGCATGGTGCCCACCTATAGGTAGTGTGTGGCAGTGTTTCAACACACTCTCATACTCGCACTCAGGTACGCACCTTCGCAATAGTCCATCCTTGCATTGTCTCAAAAAAATAGGGTCATCCCAAAAATAATAACGCAATGAATGAAAAAATCTCTTCTTTTCTTGGTACCCCCAATCATAGGGTAATTCCTTGCAAGCTAAATAATTTACAATGTTAGCAAACCATGGGTCCTTTTGCTTAAGGGCGAATAGTTGTTCATCAGGGAAAGTCTCTAGAATGGGTATATTAACATCTTATTCATCTACCCTCTCCAGTCTAGATAATTGGTCAGCCACCACATTTTCAATCGATCCCTACCTTATATTTGACCTCAATGTCGAACTCCTACAGTAAAAGGATCCATCTAATCAATATTTGTTTTACATCCTTCTTCTACAAAAAGTATTTAATTGCCGCATGATCAGTCCACGTCACCACCTTAGCTCCCACAAGATATTGCCTAAATTTCTCAAAAGTAAAGACAACAACCAATAACTCTTTTTCAATTGTGGTGTAATTAAGTTGTGTGTCATTAAGTGTTTTAGATGCATAGTATATGACCGAAGGAACTTTGTCTAAACGTTGCCCCAACACTACCCCCACAACATAATCTGATGCATCACACATCAATTCAAAAGGTTGGCTCCAATCTGGATCCTGCGCAACTGGTGTAGATATGAGTTTCTCTTTCAAGATTTCAAAAGCTTTTAAATATTTGTCATCAAAATTGAATTCAACATTCTTTTCCAAGAGCTCAGATAATGGCTTAGTGATTTTTGAAAAATCTTTTATAAATCGACGATAAAACCCGGCATGGCCTAGAAAACTCCTAACTGCCTTCACTGACGTTGATGGAGGATGTTTTGAAATCACCTCTATCTTAACTTGATTCACCTCCAATCCTTTGTTGGACACCTTGTGTCCCAGCACAATGCCCTTGCTAACCATCATGTGGCATTTTTCCCAATTAAGCACTAAGTGTGTGTCTTCACACCTTTACAAAACCTTATCCAAAATTTTCAAACAATCATCAAAAGATGCCCCATAGACCAAAAAATTGTCCATAAAAACCTCGAGACATCCTTCTACCATATCTGAAAAGATCACCAACATGCAATGCTGAAAAGTAGCGGGTGCATTGCACAACCCGAACGACATGCGACGGTATGCAAAAGTGCAATAAGGGCAGGTGAAGGTAGACTTCTCATGATCCTTAGGCTCGATTGAAATCTGATTATAGCCCAAATAACCATTGAGAAAACAAAAGTGGGAGCGACCAGTGAGTCGTTCCAAATTTTGATCAATGAACGACAATGGAAAATGGTCTTTTAGCGTGGCGGTGTTCAATCTGCAATAATCAATGCAAACTCGCTATCCTGTCACTAATCTAGTGGTTATTTTTTCATTAGAGGATTTAGTAGTGACAGTGATTCCCCCCTTCTTTGGTACTTTGTCATATTAACCCACATGGAATCATAAATAGCATAAATTATACTTGTCGATAGTAGCTTGATTACCTCCTTCTTGACTACCTCCATCATGATTGGATTTAAGCGACGTTGAGGTTGGATGACCGGTTTTTCTACTTCTTCTAGCCAAATCTTGTGTTGGAACAATGTAGGAGAGATCCCTTTAATGTTAGCCACTGTCCACCCGAATGCGCCTCGGTGGTTCTTTAGCACAGTAATCAATTGTTCTTCTTCCGATTCACTCAATGATGCAGATAATGTGATCATCAGTAACTTCTCCTCTTCAGCTAGAAACAGATACTTCAGGTGAGGTGGTAGCGGCTTGATCTCCAACTCAAGTGGGCTCAGGAGTGAAGAAACCAATGGTGGTGGCAGCGGCCCCAAATCCTCAAAGTGTCTTGTGTAATAACACGACAAAGCCTTCAATATCCTTGCACATTCTTCTAGTGACTGGCTCCGCAGATAATCATCTATAAGGTTCATTAGACATGCCTCTAGCAGAAGTTGTGGATGTATCTGTACTAGAGAGTCCTCTCCATCCTCATCCACAATGGATAAACCCAATTCCTCCTATTCATCGTCTGGATACCCTACTGCCCTTACAAGTGAGACCACCTTAGTGTTATCCATGATGTCCACGACTAGTGTACCCTTGTCCACCTTTGTCATTACATGCCCCATGTCCAAAAATGATTTTCCCAAAAACAAAGACATTTACATCCATGCACTTCATCATATTGCATTGCTCCTGATCCTTGGATGATTTTGAATTATCTGGCATATTGATCTTAAACTTATCATATTTAATTCCCATAGTCAAATGACCTCTACCCATCTCGAAGATCATGTCAAGTGTTACTTGGAATGGTTGCCCTAATAAAAGGTTGCTGCCATGATCATCTTGCATCTCCATCATCACGAAGTCTGTAGGGAAAACAAAACGATCCACCTTGATATGTACATCCTCGCAAATACCATGCGATTTCACCACAAAGTTGTCTGCCAATTGGATTGTCATGTTGCTCTTCCTCGAAATCTTGAGACTGAGCTTCCTGAAGGTAGATAAGGGAATCAAGTTGATACTCACCCCTAAATCACAGAGTGCATCCCCAAACTTTGTCTTCCCAGTGTAACATGTGATGTTAAAGCATCCGGGATCCTGTCTCTTTGGTGGCAATGTACCTAAAATGAAAGTGTTGACTTGCTATCTCAGTACAACTACCTCAGCATCTAGAATCTTCCTCTTATTATTAATGATATCCCTCTGAAATTTACCATACAATGATATTTTCTCAATCGCATCAATCAACGGTATGTTCACAGAAAGCTTCCTAAATCTATCTGAAACTTTCTTGAAGTGCTGATCCATCTATGTTGCCTTCAAGTTGTTGGGATATGGAACCGGTATCATCTATTTTCTTTGATTTGGTGGCACATATGAAGTCCTTCTTTCCACTTCAGCTTCTTGATTCTACTCTTCCTCTAGGTTGTCTGCCTCAATTACTACTTGTGTTGGCTCTTCCACTGGGTCACCATTGTCAGTAGGCTTGGTCACCTCAGTTGACATAGTCTTTGGAGTCAATGTCTTTTTCCCACTTTGTAGTAGTATTGCTTTGACCTATTGGTTTCCTGTTGGAGTGTCAGTGTTTCCTGGAAAACCCTACTGTGTAGGCTTCTTCAATGACACCACATCTGCTGCTAGCTGAGACAAAGTTGTTTCAAAACTCCTCATATGGGCCCCTTGATTCTAGATATCACGTTGGAAGTTGTTTATCAATTGCTCATTCTATTTCACTATCCTATTCAGGATTTCATTTGTGCTCTCCTCTGCTACAGGTCGCTACTACTGATTGTTCCTATATTGATTCTATTGATCCAGGTTCTGTAGGAAGTTGTTTGGATCTTTCCAAGAAAACTTGGGATCCTTTCTCCATGAGTAATCATTGTTCTTGTATCCTTGTTGCCGCATATACTTCACTTGTCCTTCTTCATCTGATAAATTATTATCCTTCTCTAGCAGCTTCTTTGCTATCAAGTCTAGCTTCTCATTCAAAGAGGTGATAACGTTAGACTCCCCTATGCTTTTGATTTTCTCTGGATGATCGCTCTCATTACCCCATGCATGATCCTTTGATATTTTTCAAAATCTCATGACACTTAGACGGTGAGTTGTTGAGAAAGAACCTTGTGCCTGCACTATCTAAGGTGACACATTCACTTTTGTGGAGCCCAAAGTAGAACATCTTGACTTGATTCTCCAGATCTATCCCATGGTGAGGGACCTTCCTAAGCATGTTCTCAAAATGCTCCCAGGCTTTGAAATAGGATCCAACTGCATGTTGCTTGAAATTGTGAATGTTCCTCACCAGCTCATTTGTCTTTTCTGGAGGAAAGTACCTTTCAAAGAACGTCTCGATCATTTGATCCCATGTCTCAATCAATTCCTTTGGCAGGTTGTACAGCCATTCTTTTTTCTTATCTTCCAGTGACGATGGGAACAACTTCAGATAAATAGCCATATGTGGAAATCTATCCACTTTCACCATGTAACAACACTCCACAAAGTTGTTGATGTGTGCCACTGGGTCTTCATGAGTGTGCCCATAAAAAGCTTGTGACTTGATGAGTGCAATCAGCCTTGGATCAATCTTGTATTGTGCTACATTCACAATCTCTTTTGTGATAGGTCTCATCTGTGTAGATGAGGAAGATGTCTTAATTATATCCTATATTGTCTTCTCAGCCCCTGGATTACCATCCCCCATTGCTTGTTGTCTGGACGTCAACGGTATGTCTTCCAATGGAGTTGTTTGAACTGGAGATGGTGTTAAGGTTCCGACAGACCCTTGTGGATCCTCACTAGTGGTTGGTACCTCTGGTGTAGGTTCTTCGTAGTCCATGGTCCGTGTTTTCACCATGTACTAGTACCCCTGAAAATGTAGAATCAGTTAATCAGGGTACTCAATAGAGAGAACTTGTCATATATGTATGCAATGAATTTCAATGATTAAAATAAAGTTGTAAGAAATAAAAGGTGGCCTAGAGTAGCCACCCATAGCACTCATAGTGTTGAAACTTCTCTGTCTCCCCGGTAACAGTGCCAAAAACTTGACACGCTAAAACTGTGTGTATAAACGCAAGTGTACGAATTGAGTAATATAGGCCTATGTGAGGCTCAAGTCGAACTCAGGGAGACGTAGTCTCAATGACTACTACTAACTATGGTGCGATCAACTAAGCTGATTAAAAAGTTGCATTTGAGTTAAAAAAATAAAAGGAAATTAAAGGAAAATTAATGGTGGTTTATTCAAATAAGATGGATTCCTTAGGATTACTGATTTCACCATGGGGTCTCATTATATCTTGTTTCTACCAAATCAATATAAATTTTACTCCTACACTGGATAGAAAGCCTATAGTCAGAATTGCCCATTTCCACGGTGCAATCCACTACCTAGATCTAAGCCAATTCCACATCTATAGAAATGTATATCTTAGTCTAGGTGCATTATCGAAGTCTCTGGGTTTCTTTCCACTAATCGTATGTTGCCTTTCCCAAGGAATGCATAGGAAAGTGTATCACTTGTGATTTTCCAACCTTTAATCCTCTTTCCAGAGCAATTATCAATCTAAAAATCTACCGATGGTGATCAAGCATAGATAGATCATTCAATTTCACATTTATATATCCAGGAATAAAGAGAAACCTATATTAATTCATGCAAAAGTTGATACAAGGATTCCCCAAGCTACTCTCGGGTCCTAAGGAAAGGAGGGGTTTAGCCCCGCATGGTTTTCAGTTGTGAATACATAAAGAGAGAGGAGAAAATGTGGGAAACATGAAGTAAATTCATGTAACCCCTAGAGAGAAGGTGTTCCTGATGATCCTCCTCGAGAAGCGCATGTTTTGCAGTCTTCAGACAACAAAATCATTCGTCAGAGGTGCTCAAATATCTCGGTTGACGTCCTGCAACTCTGTGCTCCTCTCTCTCTCTTCTTCGGGTTGTGTGCGGCATAATGTCAGATCTTCCCCAGGTCTGGCTATCCTTTTCTAGTTCATAGGACAACTTACGGTACCACATAAAATGGATCGTCGGATCTGGGCGATCTGATCGAATTGTTAATTTCTGGCAGAGTCGGTGGCATCGACTCTCAAGTCAGTGGCACCGACTGCTTTGGGTTGCGGCCTTTGTCATGTTGAGTCGGTACCACCGACACATGATGCACATATTTGGTCTGTCTCTCTGAACCAATCTCGGTGGCACCAACAATGAGGGTTAGTGGCACCGAGTCTTCTATTCTCTTATCACCCAACCACTGTTGCTATCTCGGTGGCACCGACAGTGATGGTCAGTGTCACCGACTCTACATTGTACATGAAGTACCTGAAAATTGCAGAAAAATGTGTATAAGGCCGGGGAATACATAAAATCATGTAAATATGATAAAATAAGAATAATTTGATGCAAACAAAGTGTACATGACATCAATAATGATTTATGCAAATATGATCAATTAATTTACTAATAAATGCACAAAACAAATATAAAATGGGCCTGTAAAAGTGACTCCAAACTCATGCATCAGTCTTCCTAAAAAAATATGCATTTTGATGAGTGAGGAGGTACTATGATACTATGTTAAATGATGTACAATGTTTTGACAATGTATCGCAATAGAAAAGATGTGCCTTTATCTATTTATTTTAGGGTTCTTGATTTTTTAGTATTTCTTTGTGATATGTGATCTCCATATAGTTTGTATTCTAGTGCATAGGTTGTTTGTGATTTTATGGATGAGACAGTTTACATGAAGTTTGATGCTGAGGATATTCCATCCACCTAATTGTTTTGGTTGCATATATTTTACTATTTGACTAAATGTATTTTCTTATTCTATGTTCTTTCTCCCCGTAGAAATATTTTATGATTGTCTATTCTATGGATAACTCTGGATGGGAGAGGTATAAAACTAAGGTAATATGTGATGAGTGGTGTAAGTGATGTGTTGAGGAGGGAAAGATAGCCTACAAGGCTCAATGTTTGTGTTCAATGTGGGTAGTTTTTGTTCAAAATTAGTGATAATAGGTAACCATCATGAAGTAGAAAAAGGGTGTGGTGATAAGGGAAAGCCAAGGTATTTTATTAGATATCTATATCCCTTGCATTGTAACATGTGTGTCAACCTATGCCAATCTCTTTGTATGATATTTGTGCCTATGATGGAAGGTTTGTGGAAATTAATTTTGATGTTAGATATATATAAAAATATGCCAGAAATGTGAATGGTGTTGATGATGTTGAAATTTTTAGGTTTGAGGAAGATTATGTCTTTGTTTTCATATTGAATGATATGTTTTATGACTCTGATAGGACATTCAATGATGTTATTATCTATAGCTAGGTAGATCATCTTGGATAGAACATACATCACAAGAATGAATAGATAAGGGTAAAATCCCCTTCTCTAAGTCCATTTGTGCTAGAAAAGTGGTCAAAGGATGTGTCATTGATGATGGTAGAAAAGTGACATGAACTAGTACATGATTTGATCTAGTTGTTCCATCTAGTTAGAAATACATAGCCTTGAAGATAGGAAATAAGAAAGTTCCATTTTATGTTGTCTAAGGCTTTCTCAAAATCTATTTTGAATATAAGGAGTACAATTTTCCTACTTGGATAAGTGTTTATTGTTTAATTAAACATTATATATGCATGTTGTAGACTTCTACCTTTAAGAAAAGTATTTTGGTGTAGCTATATGATGTGAATAGAATAGTCTTGAAGTGAGTATTTAGTGTTTTTGTAATAATCTTATATGACACATTGATCAAACATATAGGTCTGAAATGGTGAGTAATGATAGGTTTTCTTATTCTTTGATCAGATAAATGTAATCTGATAAAAAAACCAACTCCTCGGTCTTTTTTTCATTCTTTATTTGGTTTTTGACAAAATATTTGGTGGGCGTTGTGGTATTGTTAATCTTAATGGGGTAGAGGGTGTTCTAGTCAATATGAAAAAGATTGAAGTATCATTTACCATTGTTAAAGAGAGTCTTGAAGAAAGAATCAAAGCATCTATCCTATGTGCCTTGTTTGTGGTGTGTACATTGTTGATATAAAAGTTATGCATGTGTGATTGACACTTTTTGTTATTGTAGAATTTATGAAAAATATATTTTTAACAAATTCATTAAGAGATTATATTTTGGCAAGTTGTGTCCACATTATCTTATTTTTCTTATTAATGTTTTTATTTCTAGTTTGAAGAATAAGAGTGTGAATTGGGTCTACTAGAGGGTTTTCGTCGACTAGGAAAAGTTTGTCTATAATCTCATAAGTTTTCTTATGATGCTACCAAAAGTGTTTTTATTCCATAAGTGTACCTTTGATCTGATATTTTTGAGGTTTTTTTGTATAGGTATACCATGTGTAATTAATGAGAATGATGAATCCAATTTTATTTAATGATGTCTAAAAAATCTAGGTGAGTTGTGCATAATATTTTAATGTTAAAATATTTTCATCCCCAATTAGGGGTGAGAAAATAATGGTCCAGACCGCAAAACCAGACTGGACTGCTCAATTTGGTCTGGTCTGGTCTGGTCCATTTTGTGTTCGGTCCGGTCCGCGGTCTGGGAATTTCGATGAGTTCGGTCTCCGGTCCGGTTCGGTCCAGACCGCAGATTGACTTTTATATAAAATTCATGTATATTTGAAGGTGTATTCTATAATAATTACAAATAAAGTACATATATAATCACTACTAGTATAAATGTTTGATACTAAAGTTATATAATTGTTAGAAGTGACTAAGATTATCAACTTTGTACAATTAAATAAGTTGTAAAACATGTAAAAAAGGCTGATTACGGTCCAAACGGTCCGGTCCGATCCTAGCACAAAACGGTCCGGTCCCGGTTTGGTCCTACCTCGAAACGGTCTGGTCTGCGGTCCATATATTTGTTCAAATTCGATATGTGGTCCGGTCCGGTCCGGTCCGGTTCTGGACCGATGCTCAACCCTATCCCTAGTAATCAATCTTTGTGTTTAGGATGATAGAGAAGTGATCTAAGATCGATCTATTTGTGGCCAAAATGAATGTAAAATATAGTGCATGTACACTAATTGTGTATATAGGATTTGGTCCAGTTTAGCCCAAAGATGTCCCCTATTCCATGTATAAATCAAGTCATAGGTATATAGATCAATTAGTTGATGCTTTTGTATGCAGTTATCAAAAGAAATACCATGTGTCTAGTGAGATGAAGATATGTTTTGTTGGGCGAGAGCCATTCATATGTGTTTCTAGTGAAGTTTATCCTCCTATAATCTATGGGTAGGGGAATTAATGGAGGTCGAGTCTTCAATCTCTTTCATATAAGTGCATTTTGCTTGTCAAGGTTTGCCATCAACCCCACTGGAAGTCCAAGAGAGGTTTTCATCCATGTTAACAAAGGATTTGGTGATGTAGTGGCTTATGATGTAGTATCTAACATATTGGAAGGTGTTTGGGTTCCATCCCACTATAAGTCCCCGATTAAACCTTGTGATGGGATTTGAATCCATTTGGTGATGTAGTGTCCACTTGTAGTGTGTAGATGGAAAGGAGCTAGTTGTGTTTTAATTTCTTGTAGATTGATAAGGTTGATATTGTTTCCCCTAATAAATAGATGTATGTGTTGTCTCCTAGATGCATTATCAGCAAAACATACACCCTAGGATGCAACAATCTTGATTGAGGAATAAAATAATCACTATAAATAAAAAGGATGATCAAACAGTGAGATTTATGAGGTTTTTTATGCAAGTGCCATGGGCCGTTGATTATGTCACCCCAAATTTGGTTCTAGTTCAGATAAGGCAATGTAAACATCCTATTTCAAGCTAATATTGATGTGTTTTCCAAAAGTGGCAAAATCTAATGCATTTTCCCAAAATGCAATATTTAAATAAGATCAAATCTAGGGTACAAAATATTCATTACTAAATCATAATATTTCTTAATTGGTTTATTACAGCAAAGAAATTTCCTTTTTCAGATTTCTAATGTTTTCTCTGCTATCTGGGAGTGTGTGAATTTTGTGTGTTTTCCTATGTTATAGAACTTGTGGGATATTGTTAGTTTTGTTTATCTCTCTAATAATATATGATTTGAGGAGTTATACCATGTTACATACCTCCTCATTTTGTGGTGATATTTTTGTGTAAGGGTATGACTCATGAGCAGGGAGGTATCATGGATGGTTTCATAGTGTTTGTGACATGTGATACGTTTGTGCTATGTATCATCGAGTGAATGTGGGGAGGATACATGTGACCATTTAAAGGGGATGTTGTATTGTATGTGATTTGTGTTGGGTTCATGGTATGTGAGGGGTTGGAAGTTGAATGCTTATTTTCATGGGGAGGATAGGCATGATTCTTAATATTATTAGCATTTGTGTCCCCCAAGTTATCCTTGGTGAGGAGGTAAAGAAGGATTTTTCAGATAACACGGATGACCTGATGTAAGAAATACTGATGGAGGAGAAGATCATTACTGGGAGTGACTTAAATGGACATGTGAAGAGTAGCATTGTTGGATATGAGAGTGCATGAAGGTTTTGGATGTGGCAGTAGAAATGCAGAAGGAGAGGGAATTTTAGATTTTGTAGTTGTTTATGATATTATCTTGGCAAATACACATTTCAAGAAAAGATATCCTCATATTATTACTTTTAAGAGTGAGTGAAACTATAGAGAAATTGATTACTTCCTTACAAGGCAGTTGGATCAGAAAGTATGCCTGGAATGTAAAGTGATCACTAGGGAAAAACTTACCACCCAACATAGGTCGATGGTTTTGGATGTGAATATGAAGATCGACAAAGGTTAGTGTGACAGAAGCTACGTTAGAAGGATTGAATGGTGTAATCTTAAAGGAGAAAAGAAATTAACATTTTATGATAAACTTATTAAGGAGAGAACTAAGAACTTGGAGATGGATGTTAACTCTATGGAGCAAAGTACGAGTTCATGTATAACAAAAATTGCCAAATAGGTTTTGGGAGAGTTCAAACAATGTAAGCCCCCATAGAAAGAGACTTGGTGGTGAAATGATGAAGTACATAAGGCTATTAAACTCAAAAGGAGATCTATCAGATCTTTCCCAAATCGAGAGACAATGCAACTTTTTAGAGATACAAATAAGCAAAGAAAGATGTTAAGAAGGAAATTCAAGAGGTAACGTCCAAATACTTTGATGAGATATATAAAAAAGTTGGACACTAGAAAAGGGGAAAAGATATTTATAAGATGGTTTGTATAAGAGAAAGGAAAGGAAGACACTTAAGTCAATTAAAGTGTGTCGAGAATGAAGATGGCAGAGTGTTGGTGAAGGATGATGATATAAAGAACCTATGGAGAAACATGTTTCATAAGATTTTCAATGGAGATACTCAAAACAAAGTAAGAGACTCGAGTGACATTAATTCAAGAGATATCACTGACACATGACTAGTTTCACTATTCTAAGGGCAAGAATGCTTTAAAAATATAAAAATGAAAAAGGCATGTGATTCATATGGTATTCCCATTGAAGTATGGAAGAATATGGGGAAAGGATCAATTTGGTTAACAAATTTCTTTAACAAGATTATAAAAACAAAGAGTTTGTTAGACAAATGGAGAAATAGTACTATAGTCCCATCTACAAGAACAAAGGAGATGTTCAGATATGCACAAACTAGAGAGGTATCCAATTGATGAGTCACACTATGAAGCTTTGGGAGAGGACTAGTGAGCAAAGGCTAAGATTAATAACACAGATATCAGACAATTAGTTTGGTTTTATACCCAGAAGATCAACAACAGATGCTATTTTTCTGATAAGGAGGCTTGTGGAGAAGTACATAGAAAACAAAAGAGATGTTCATATGGTGTATATTGATCTAGAAAAGGCCTATGATCAATTACCCAGGGAAGTGTTGTGGAGGTTTTTTCATAAAGGGGTGTGCATATGCAATACATTTACCAAATTAAAAATATGTATGATGGCTCAACTGCAAGTGTTGGGACTCCTAAAGGATAGACACAAACTTTTCATCTCACTATTCATGTACATCAAGGATCAGTACTCAGCTTATATCTATTTTTTCTTATTGTGGATGAGTTGACAAAGCATGTTCAAGATATTATCCCTAGGTTTATGTTATTTGTTGATGATATTGTGTTGATTAATGAAAGAAAAAAATACTAAATGATAAAGTTGAACTTTGGAGAAATTCACTAGAATCTAGTGGATTTATTATCAGTAGAATCAAAATTGAATATATGCATTGCAATTTCATTCAATCTAGAAATTTGAATGGTAGATTCAAGTTGGATGGAATGGATGTACCAATTTGTGATAAGTTTCTTCAGGGTTCTATTATTGAAAAGGAGGGTGAGGTCCAAGATGATGTTTTTCATAGGATCACAATAGGATGGTTGAAGCGGAGAAGTGCAGCTAGAGTAATATGTCACCAAAATGATCCCTCTTAGATTAAAAAGTAAGTTATATAGAACAACCAAATGGACAACTATGTTATATAAGAGTGAATGTCAGATAGTGAAGAAACAAGGTCTCAATAAGATGGATGTGGCCAAAATGTGTAGATGCTGAGATGGATGTGTGGGAACACAAAAAAAGATCATTTGAAGAATGAATATATCAAACAAAGTGGGGGTGGTGAGCATTGAGAACAAGTTTTGTGAAGGTCATCTAAGATGGCATGGGCATGCGCATCAAAGACGACAAGTGCACATATTCAAAGAAAAGTTTTTGAGTGAAGTACAATTAAAAAGTAGAGGCAGGCAAAAGTTTTCGAGTGAAGTACAATTAAAAAAGTAGAGGCAGGCCTAAATCAACTTGGGAAGAGCTTATAGTGAGAGATTTTTAATCTTTACATCTTGATTGGAGTATGGCCCATAACAGAGCTGATTGAGAAAAAAGATCCATGTAGCTGATCCCAACATGGTTGGGATTGAGGATTAGATGATGATGATGATGATGATGATGATGATGATGATGATGATGATGATGATGATGATGATGATGATGATGATGATGATGATGATGATGCTGATGATGATGATGATGATGATGATGATGATGATGATGATGATGATGATGATGATGATGATGATGATGATGATGATGATGATGATGATGATGATGATGATGATGATGATGATGATGATGATGATGATGATGATGATGATGATGATGATGATGATGATGATGATGATGATGATGATGATGATGATGATGATGATGATGATGATGATGATGATGATGATGATGATGATGATGATGATGATGATGATGATGATGATGATGATGATGATGATGATGATGATGATGATGATGATGATGATGATGATGATGATGATGATGATGATGATGATGATGATGATGATGATGATGATGATGATGATGATGATGATGATGATGATGATGATGATGATGATGATGATGATGATGATGATGATGATGATGATGATGATGATGATGATGATGATGATGATGATGATGATGATGATGATGATGATGATGATGATGATGATGATGATGATGATGATTTTCTTTTTTTGTGTCCTATTTGGTGGGGTTTGTAAAGATCATTAGGATTAATCTATGATGTGAGGTGGTTGGATATGTCTAGAAAAATAGAGGGAATGGTATGTGGGTTTTCAATATGGAGTTGAATGGTGTAGATGATCTTGGGAAACCTAATCTTGAGCGTACCATGAAGTTTAGTCTCTTGTGTGACTGATAAGACACAAAATTATTTGATATAGTTGGTGGGGTAGAGATTTTCAGGGCTAATAAACTATAGTGATGCTTCAACAACTCAATTCATATTTATAAATACTTCTACGTCTCAAAGGTGAGGATGAAGGTTAAAAATACAGACCCAACTTGATACTTCCAATGAGGCAAGTTCATCTCTAACGTCTAAGGACCACATACTAATGTGTGCTTAGACAAAGACATAACCACATGGAATAGTAATGGATATATCATCCATGTGATCAAGTTTTCTACCAATGGGGAGGGAGTAAAACAGTTGTATATAAGATAAAATATTAGGTTTAAGAATGGTAAAACTTGTAGGAAGAAGTGCCAATGATTGTGTGACATACATAGTACGAACACAACTGGAGTCAAGGTTTTTGATGGTGACAAGGATGTTGCATCTAGTAAGAACCATGAATCATCTTATGGAGTTAACTAGAATGTCGATAATGGTTTCATGTCTTTTATTATCTATCTAGTTGATTCATCTTGACATGATGGTGCTGATGTGGTTGTTTTTGTTGAGGTGTGGTTATGGATTAGGGGAGGTTCAACAAGGAAGGTGATGAAGGATGGGAAGGTATTCGAGATCTTTGTTGATATAGACTCTAATTGTTTCAATATAAGTCATAAGGTTTGTATTTGGTAGAGGGAAGGGAAGAGTCAAATCCACAATATTGCATGGGATCAAGCTTAGGATTTTTGGTATGGGTCTTTGAAGGTACATCCACATGGTGGAGTAGAATGGAGAGGGGATTGTGCAAATAGAATATTTGCATTGTGTTTTGTTGGAAACATAAGGCAGTAAAGTGATTTATGCATGGAACAAATTGGTCATCTTTGGGGTATAGTGGGTGTTCTAAACAGGAGGTGAAGGGAGAAATCATGATTAATTTAGGTATCAAGAAAAAATGTGTCTTTAGATAAGGAAGAGGAGGAAAGAGTCCTAAAAAGGGGCAATGATAGTACAAATGGTCAGTTTCTCTATAAGAAAAACAAATTGGATATTGACAATTAAAGTGTTTATGTCCTATTCTATTACAAAGACCATAATGATAAACACATTTTTATAATGTAACCCAATATGTATGATTAATGGAAATAGTAAGAGACTATATTGATTGAAATGTAAATTCATCTTGTATATTGTTCAACATACATGAGTAAAGAGTGTACATATCATCTTGGTCACCAAATGTGGTTGATGTATTGTTTTTATCAATAATGTATTTAGATGTAGTAGATGATGTTGTAGCTACATGGGGATCTTTAGTAGCTTCTTTAGATGCATCACACAAGTCATCATCATCCACCTAGTATTGATCTCTTGTGGTTTCATGTTGTTCTTGAAGTGGGTTATGGTTGTTATTAAGTATTGCATTTCGTTCACACATGGTGTTGGGTGAGGTGTATGTGTGAGAGAACTATGGAGATATGACCCAAAGAACCACAGTCAATCTAATGTATCTATAAACTCCAATGGTAGAGGGAGTGTATGGGCCTATTCATCAAGAACATTCATGTAGATATTGTGGTCACCTATAAGATGAAGTTCCAAGATCCAAACATGAAATATCTAGTGTGTTGATGAGTGTATTCCATCCCCAAGTGGATCTCACATGGTTTTTGTAACACCCTCCCAAAGCACACACAAGCACATAGTGAACGAAACCCTGAGTTATCCATAACTCATGCACTCAAGGGGGAATTACATAAAACTAGCATTCATAACAACAATATAATCAATCACACAAATTGAAAATAATAAACATTCTCATAATTGCTCTTACAAAAGGAACATAATGGATATCACATGGAAAACTAACTCAGCAACTCAATATATAGTCTCTACTCTAATATTCTAAACATTAAAACATATAGTTGAGTTTATAAACCTGAGGATCATTTTATAGTTGGCACCCCACCAAATCTTATCTTTTTCTATCCTTGTGCTTGAGTCTTTGGGATTCACTTCACACCTGCTTCTCACCTATGGACATCTCATCCCCAACCATGCATTGGAAAAATGGTTGTTAGCGTAAGTGGCATGAGTATTCTAATATACATATTGCTGAAGAGATAAAATGCTACAAAATACCTTTGAACATTATAAGCATGAAACTAACAATAAACTTTGTATAAGATCTAAAACATAAATATATCTTCTTTCTTTAGCTTAGCTTATATCTTTTTACTTTGTCTTTCTCTAGAGACATGTACTTTGGTACTTGGGTCTCATGACCTGCACGTAGGTACATGGGTCACATAACCTGCACTCTAAGCTTGGGTTATGTATCTCTTATCTTTATCTCTTTCATCATACTTATAAATGAGATTATGTACATTCTCTGAACTAAGGCATCTTTTATTTATGACTTTTATCTTATTCTGACCACCACTATACAATAAGTCCTCCTCTATTACACCGAAGTGTCTTCTATGGTGCAACGCACCCTCTTTTGGCACTATGTGCCCTGTATTGACACCAAAGTGTCCTCTATGGTGCAAAGCACCCTCTGTTGACACTGAAGTGTCCTCTATGGTGCAACGCAACCTCTGTTGGCACAACATGCCCTATGAAATGGAGTAAACACTCCTATGAACTGGCAACAGATGCCTCTGAATCATCATGGGACTCTCTGAATGAGGACTTATCATATAATGTATTATATGAAGGTTCTAGATTAATTATCTTAAGTCTAAGCTTAATAAATGTTGAATCTAAACTTATCTGAACTTGAATACTAAGTATTGAACATGTACTAAACTTTGAATCTGAATCTTTGCTCATAAATTCTATACTATATTTACATTTGAATAATCTCAATTATAAAACTAAGATTGGGTCTAAATACCTTATCATGTATCTTAATCAAATATTTGGTTACCCACATATTGAGTAATCTAAATCTGAACCAAAATTTGATATTCTTATTATCTAGATAAATTTTAATTTGAAACTGTTGTTTGATTGAATGACTTAATTACATTATGATATCATATTTATGACATGTAAGTCTAAAGGCTTAGGAAAATAATCTGAACTGAATATAGGAATACTAAGTATATAAAAGTAACTTAAATAGTACATATATAAAATATGATTTTTTACATGATAACTCAACCTTTTGAAAGTCTCATGAACTCTTATCTTAACATGAATCTTAATGCATTCATGTGAGATTAACTCTTAAATATTGTAAATCCTATCTTGTAACTTAATCATAACTTTGTGCATTCTATTCTTATAATCTTATCGTGCACTTAGTATCCAAGAAATCTAAACAACTCTCAATTTTGATATCTTAATCTATCTGGGAAATCTTAGTGGCATATTTTTATTTGAAATCTAAAATAGAACATTATTGCACATTATCAAGTATGACTATATTGCTTGCATATCTTGCCTTGAAGTCTTATTAATTAATATAAATCATTTTCAAGAACTCTGATAGAAACATGATCCTTTAGTATTCTCATAAACCTAGTTTATGAATCCCAATCATTTTAAGCAACATATTTCTACTTGAGATGTTGGGTATATCAGAGAGCACTGTCATAGAGGTGTGAAAACTTCAATTGCATATCTTACTTAGAACCTTAAGTACTACAACACATAAATCATAATGCTTAATATGAGAAACATGTAAATATACTAAATTTAATAAGTATGAATAATCATGGACATGAACCACTTACCTCTATTGCAAATTTTAATTTTAGTTCTTAGATCTTCAGCTCAATGCCTAGTCCCTCTCTTAGGTAGTCACATCCATCCATTTTTGATCCATTGGCTAATGGATACGGCCACCCTGTTCGGCTTGGAGAGGATGATCGATCTCTACCGCTACTAGGTACCAAAGTCTTTATATTCTTACTTATCACAAAGGCCTTGAGGTGTAGCACTGATCGGTCAAGCATGCCATGACACACTCGAGAAGGAGAAGTTTGAATAGAAGTAAAGGATATGAGGTCCTACACCGGTGGCCCTGATTTAGAGAGGGGTGTTACAATATGGTATTAGAGTAATGAGTAGATGGCCACTAAGCTAAAGATTCACATGTTCTAACCCAAGGTATACCTTGATTTATATATGGCTCCTAAGAAGTCAGACAAGGGAAAGGATAGGGAAGATGGTGCTAACTTTTCTAGTGAGGGAAGTAGATCAAGAAGGAACCCTAAGGCAACCTTGGAGGACTTAATACAAATGCTCACCAATGCCCTAGGACAAGGACAACGTCAACCCCAAAACCACGAGCTGACCTTGGTGGATTTCATGAAGATCAGGCCTGACTCCTTTATAGGAGAAGGAGAAGATGATGTCATCACCAAGGGAGAATATTGGATTAGGAGCATGGAGCATTATTTTTGTGACCTGGACTACCCTCAATAGTCTAGGGTTTTCTTTGCCACCCACATGCTGAAGGGAGTAGCCTGTACATGGTGGGAGAACTTCCTCAACTCAAGAGCAGCTGATGCGATGATTTTGAGTCGCATTTATAGACTTGTTTTATATGTGTTTTATGCATTTATTAGTCATTTCTGTGGTTAATATTGCATAACTCATCTACTTTGGTCTATGATCATTCTCTATGTCAAATCTCTCTTATTTCAGTATTTCGAGCATAAATTATCACAATAATATATTTTATTCCGGCTTATGTGGTTTCGTGTTGTAATTTCAGGAAAACAAGTATCTGCTACTGTCGATACCATCGACGGTGGTCGATACCATCGATCGGACCACAGGTTGCCAGCTGCAAGTACCAGAAGAAAGTCGATACTAGAGACAGGGATGTCGATGGTATCGAGGTACCATCAGGTTGTTGGCAAAGAGTGAGTCGATACTATCGACACATATGTCGATACTATCGACTAGTGGAGCTACAGCGACGGTAAAAGGAAAAAATGGACGCCTATGAATGTCGATACCATCGACCCGCATCGAAGGTATCGAGGTGGCATCAATTGCGACAAAGAAAAGAAAAGAAATTCAGCCAATACAGTGTCGGGTCGATACCATCGACTCGCGTCGATGGTATCGACACCGTTAGATACATGTTTGCTTCAGATTGATCTAAATCTGACGGTTGTGATATTTTGGCGACCTAACTCGGTGATTATACCTAATGACGGTGGCCAAAAGAAATCCATCATGTCATTAGCCACTGCACACGTCCCGAGAAGGTGTGGAGAGAAGAATGGAGCCCAAAAGCACGCCCCAGTCGATTCAGACGCCGAAGAAGACGATTTCCACCACCGAAAGGCGGGAGAACGTGTATTCTACGCCAAGGATCGCTTGGATCTTCTCCGTTCAGGGGTTTCACCACTTAATCACATTTTTCTCCATGTTTCCCTTTTTCTACTCCACGTGTTGCTCTGAGATGAACATGCGGGGCTAATCCCCTTTGTCTTTAGGACCGGGAGTAGCCCGGGAATTCATTGTATGACAATTTTATCATAGTAATTCATACCTTATCTCTTAAATCCATGGTTTAATTTCATTTTCTCAATAATATTGTTATGCTTGATCACCATAATAATAATCTAATGCCCTTAATTACTTTGAAAAAAGGATTAATGGTTGAAAAGAGACGGAATTTACATTAATTGACAAATCCCTTGAACAAGGCAGTGTAAGGTTAATGGTGGGTACCGAGAGATCGTTTTTAATGCACTTAGTTTAGGGAATAGGTTACTACGATGGTGGAACCGACCTAGACATAGGTAGTGAATTGTACCACGACAGTGGGCAATTCTGATTTCAGGCCACTACCTGGATAGAGAGATAAATTTGAGTGACTACATAGAATCTAATACAATGAAAACCCGCAGTGAAACTGCAATCCTAAAGATCTCATCTTGAATCAATTAAACTAAACATCTAATCGATTATTTTGTTTTGTTTTATTTCATTTTCTTTTAATTTTAACAACAACTTCCAACTCTTTAATCGGTCTAGCTGATTGCAAGTAGTTAGTAGTAGTCTCCGACAATTCACGTATCGCTGAGTTCGACTTGGGCCTCACAAAGGCCTATATTACATTGACGCGTACACTTGTGTTTCTACGCACGTAAAAAGCGTGTCAAGTTTTTGGCGTTGTTGCCGGGGATTCGGCAAGTTGTCGGCACTACGAGTGCTGCAAGCGGCCACTCTAGGCCACATTTTTTTTATCATTTTATAAATTCATAGTATATTCTCTAAATTTTGTAATCGTCAAGCACGGTATTGACCTTAAATTTTCACTTTGCAGGTACTGTGTATGGTGCAGACGTGTAGTACCAACTACACGCAATAGGCACCAGAGGTTCCACTGACGGGACCTGATGACAAGGAAGGCCACAATCAAGACCACTTAGAAGAAACAGATTCAGAATCCAAACAAGAAGAAATGGTAGAGGAACAAACAATATGGGAGAAGATCAAGGCTTCTTCTTCATCTGCTTCAAAGGGGCCGATCAAGAAGTAGGCGATCAATATTCCGACATACAAGATTGATCCTGCATTGATTAATTTGGTGAAGTCGAATGCATTCCATGGGCTTAAGAATGAAGACCCAGTCGCGCATATAAGTCAATTTGTGGAGAATTGTGATATGATAAAAATTGACAGATTTCCACAAGATGTTCTCTACTTGAAGCTCTTCCTGAGTTCTCTAGCGTGAAATGCACGAGAGTGGTTGAACAACCTGGACGATGAATATGTGGAATCATGGGACCACATGGTGGAGGTTTTCTTTGAAAGGTTCTTCCCGCCCGAGAAGACCAACGATCTAATCAAAAAAATTCACAATTTCACTCAGAAGGTAGGCGAAACCTACTTGGAGATGTGGGAACGCTTTTAGATAATGTTAAGGAGGTGCCCACACCATGGTCTGGACAAAGAAAAGTAGGTTAAAATCTTCTATTTTGCTCTTTCCGAGCATGATAGAAGTAACCTTGATTCAGCAGGTTCAGGGTTTTTCTTAAACAACACAGATACAAGGTGCTGGGAGATACTGAAAAACATGGCAAAGAAACAGTATTGGGGCGATAGGGATGCACCAGAACAAGTCAAAGCGGCAGGTGAGTCCAGGGCCATCAAGGAGCTGAATGACAAGCTAGATCTTCTAGCCAAGAAATTGCTTGCCAAAGAAGATGCATCATCTGATGAGGAAGCCCAGGTCAAATTTATGCAACAACAAGGCTATAGAAATAATGATTATGCTTGGAGGAGGGACAAGAAGTTCCCATGGAAGGATCCAAACAACTTCCTACAAGATCCTGATCCAAAGCCACAACCAAGAGCCAAAGATAAAAGCAGCGAGTTACATAGTCAAATGGTGCAACAAAATCAGGAGATGATGAGCATGTTCAGTAAGCAACTACAGTCCTAGGGTGATATTTTGACCAAGTTTGGGCAAACACTGCAAAGTCATGGAGCACAAATGAGGGCTCTAAAGATGACTGTGACTCAAATTTCAAATGAAGTGGCAGCCATAAAGCATGCCAATCAGCAGACACAGGTTGGGAATGCAGATGTTGTTCAAGCACATCATCAAGTAAAATACATGTCTATGATTAATGAGGCAGAACCCCCATTGGTAGAGGCTCTGGACAAAAACAAAATTATATTTGATACGGAGGCTATACCGGAAATATCGTATCCTCGCAGTCATTATGGACTACCAGGCGGATACACTCTATTCAGAAAATCCCGCCAAGAGCCCATGATGTTCGCGCCCACACCTAGGCAAGAAGAGCAGGTGAAGGTCATTTGTCAAGGTGAAGATACATCCACTGCGAGAGAGGTGTCAATGCAAGTTACACTTGTTGAAGATGTTCTACCAAATCTACGTCAGAGGGAGTTATTGATACAAGCTTAGGGGAGCTTGCCGCGAAAAGCTCATATGTGCCACCTCATAAGCGTCTAAATGAGGCAGTTTTGTCTAGTCTGGACAGCCCGAGGCCGAAGAAAGAGCATCGGCACTATAGGAAATTCTTGGAGATGTTCAGAAAACTCCATGTAAATATTCTATTAGTGGAGATGATAGAGAAGATCCCCTCCTACAGGAGGTTTATCAAAGAAATCATCAACAAGAAGAGGTGGATTAAAGACACAGATATTTTCCGAGTGAATGAAATGGTGAGCTCGATTATTCATGGGAATTTACCACCGAAGAGGAAAGACCCAGGAAGCTTCTATATTCCATGTTCTATAGGCGATCAACATTTTCCACGAGCACAGTGTGATTCGGGCGCCAGCATTAATCTTATGCCACTGTCCACATTTCAAAAGCTTGGGTTGAAGGAAATGAAGAAATCAGCGGCAACTATTGAGTTGGCGGATGGGTCCATTATAAAGCCATACAGAGTGTGCGAGGATGTACTCGTCAAGGTGGACAGGTTCATCTTTCCGGTGGACTTCGTCATCATGGACATGCCACAGCTTAAAAGTGGTGAGATGCTATTGGGTAGGCCGTTTCAAGCAACAGCTGATGTAGTCACTGCAATTGGGAGAGGTACTCTGACATTGGGGATTGGCCAAGATCGAGTTGAGTTCAAACTAGCGCACGATCCCTTGGGCACACTCTCCAAAGTTCCATTTTGATGATGAGCTTCATGTCGTCTAGCCTAAGACGTTAAATAAGGGCGCTTGTTGGGAGGTAACCCATCCATTGGTACTCTAGTTTAGTTTCTTTCACATTCGTAGTTTGATTTGTTTTGACTTTGTTTTTAGTGTAAAAAAGATACCGTGATCATTTGCTACATGTGCAGGACTAAGGCAGAGTCGATACCATCGACCCTTGTGTCGATGGTATCGACCGGGGTACAGGTTGGCGACGATAGAAATCGCACTGCGTCGATACTATCGACGGCCTCGTCGATAGTATCGACACATTAACAGGTTGATCGCAAAGTCCAAGTCGATAGTATTGACATGCCCGTCGATACCATCGAGATCTCTGGAGATATGCAGAAGAAATCATCTCAGTGAAGTCGATACCATCGACGGGCCTATCGATGGTATCAACAAAATCATATACAGAAGGCGGCAGCCGGCCTCGCGAGGGAGTTGCCCTAATTAGAGAGTCGATACTATCGACTTGTGTCGATAGTATCGACGCTCCATGTCACCAATCTGTGAGAGAAGATCAACGGCGATCGCTGCAACCAGAAAGTCGATCTGTGGGACGGGTCGATACCATCGACACCTGTCAATAGTATTCACGCATCAGCAATCCGGGTCACGCAGATCCAGCTATCGACAACCGTCGATACTAGCGGATGGTGGATTGTGCTACGCATGTCGATACCATCGACCCGCGTCGATGGTATCGACGGGCACACAGCATCACCGACGTCAGTTATATAAGGAGGGGTTTATCATCATATGACGTCACATCTTCAACAAGTTCTTTCTTCACTTGCGCCGAGCATCCTCAAGAGCAATCTGAGCCCAGCGACGAGCATCCCGGAGCACGTTCTTCATCGAGCGGAGATTTCCTTCTCTGATCTTCACCGAGCTCTTTCTCTACCCTCTTTCTTCTGCAACCATGGTGCATGTTGCTGGTGCATCTTCTTCGCGTGCCAACCCGATGGACATCCCGGAGTTCATGCCACCACCACCTGCGTCGATTCCACGCCCGCGGATTGTTCACCCATCTGCGGAGGTCAAGAAGATCTATGAGGAGATTTTGAAGAGAAAAATCGAGTCGAGTCGTTATGTTGAACGGGAAACGATCCGCAACTTGGGGTTCGAGGCTAATCTGGCCTACATTCTTAAAGGACAGGCGAGTCACACGGGCAGGAGGCCTGATGAGCTGGAGTACCATGTCGATGGCCAGTCATTCTTCAATGAATGGCCTACTTACAAGGAGTTGGTGGCAGAATTCATGGCGTCGCTAGACATCTGTGTCGTGCCAAACGACATCATAGCCACCGACCGCGAGTGGATCAAAGGTCGGGTGTCTTTCCGGCTGTACAACAATGACTACAACCTTACCCTTCATCAGTTCAATAACATTTACAACTTGAGTCATTCTCTAAATGACTACCGGTGGCCAAACAACCAGACGAATTACGATGCTATCTTCGTCAAGATCGTGACGGTGCCGCCAGGCAAAGCTGTGAGCTACCATAATGCGGCGGTGGCGGATTTCGAGCATCCATTCGTGCGGGTTCTATACCGCATGATCTGCACCACTTTATTCGGCAGTGGTGATCTGGCTCTCAACAAGTTTTAGGAGACAGACCTGTTTTTCCTGAACAAGCTACTGAAGCGCCAAGAATGCAACTGGGGCGCCTTCTTCTTAATGCGTGTTTTGGCGGTGAAGAGGAGTACACGGAAAGCTCCAAATCACTTTGGAGGGCTTATCACAAAGCTGGCCTCCTACCTTGGGTTGAATTTCCAGCAGCTTACTCCTCTCTCTAGCAGAAGCAAGGTTAATTTGCAGCATCTTCACCGATCAAACCTTATCTTGCTTTGGGATGGTTTACCTTATGCTCATTGCCATGTAAACCATGCTTACCAAGAATGCTCGCTTCCCGATCCTGTCTTCAATATCGAAGGGGCACAACATTTCCGATGGCCTATCATAGCCATTGCTGACTCCGATGAAGACGGCAACAACGACGACAACAACAATGACGATGAGGCTGAAAACAAAGAGGAGGCCTACACTCCTCTTCGGGCACAAGTGGCACCACGGAAGCGTCCTCGCATGCATCCGGGTGCATCTTCATCTCCGCAGCCTCCGCCACTACCACCACCCTTGCACCCAAGCGAGGATGTCTATTCTATGCAAGGCATGTATGCTATGTTGCAGGACATACAGTAGACGCAGTAGCATCACACTACAGTGTATACCAGTATTCAGGATACTACGAACTGGTTACTTGACAATCAGCGGGCGATCTTCGAGAATAAGCGCCTCCTCCTGGGCAACCAACAACAGATGCATGACAGATTGTACAGGATGGAGATGCAACAGCAGCCCTTTTATGATCACTACTGGAGCCAGAACTACTTTGGGGGGTATCCACAACCTCCACCTAGGGCCCAGTTTCATCCAAGCTTCCAGGGGGAGTACCCATCTTGGGACCCCACGGCTCCACAATACCAGGCTCCGCCATAAGAGTAAATTGGTATCTCTATTCCAACCTTTAAGATTGTTTTTGACTATGAGGCCATAGTCGAATTCAAGCTTGGGGGGTAGTTGGAACAATTCTATCTTTATTTTCTCTGTTTTTAGTTTTATTTAGTTCTTGTCATTTATTTCTTGCAATCTGATTTGTTGTAGGATCTACATTCTATCTAGTATAATCGTGGATGTCCTAGGTCTTATGTCATCTCAGTTGCATGTGTATGGGAATTAAGGGAAAATTAAAAAATTTTGAGTGTTCGCAAGCTTGCGTGTTGTTCAACTTTGAGCACATAACTTGAGAAAATGATTGGTTTTGTCAACTTTAAAACAGAAAATCACAACTGTACATTCCTAATGATCCATGAAAAGTGGACGGAATTGGTTGTTTGAGCCTAAACTGACCAAATGATAATGAGACTCTAATTTAAAGTAAGAGAGAGAAACCTCTTAGCTATTACACAGGTCAGTAAGGAGGGACACATAATACTTTTCAAAGGTTCAGTCAATTAGTCTTGTGATCTTTCCACCCAATTGTTTTTCACAATCCACCATAAGATTTGGAAGTAAAGTACGGTGTTAACCTTTTTGATTGCATATCATGTAGATAGGTTTTGCATTGCAACCACTTTCATATGTTTTGCATGAAAAATAAAAAAAATTAGAATAGTTATACATGCACATTACCCTTAGGTGCATGTCATTCAGTTGCATTCATAACTTTTATGCATAGGGTATATCATGTACCTCATTTCTTCTTTGATGGTGAATTAAATTGTTCCATACCTTCTAAATAGTTCAAATATTTGAGTTATGCAGAAAAAGTAAGCCCAATAAATTATTCATTGTCATTTGTGGATATAAGGGCTTGAAAAAAAAGAGAAAAAAAATTGTAAAAAAAATCTGAAAAAAAATGAAATTGAAAGAAAAAAAGAAAGTTATTAAGAAGAAAGTAGAATAAGATGGAGAAAGGAACATGATCACTTGCATCTAAAGATGAGTAAGTACATGATGTAACTCAGTTAGATATTCCATCTCATTTTGAGACGGGGTGTTAGTGCATGCAACATTCCACCCAATCTTAGGCATTAGGGCATGTTCATGTGAAAATGCATCATTTAGGGCATTTTTGTTTTATGCATGTTGAAACTGTATAATGCTTCCATTTCTTCCATTTAGCCACCCATTCCATCCACTCGTTGCTCGAATTGGTAGGTCACCGTGAATTTTCTCCTCACTTGTGAATATCAGGAGAGCTGCTTCCTTTTAGATGGTAGTTAGGGCGAGCAATGTAGTATAGGAGATCACAAGACGCACTGAGTCTGGACCGGCGAGTTTTATTATGTTAACTGCCTTATGTGATAGTGTTCATCAGTTTTGAGGTAGATATCTTTTATGGATGATTATTGTCGCCTTTAGGGTAATTATCATTCTGTGATTAGTGAGGGTCGGTATGTGAATGTCCGGTGGGGATCATATGGGGTGTTGGTTGTGATGATTTGTTCTTTAGTTGACTCTGCTAATTCTATTCAAAGATTTAGTTGCTCGAGGGCGAGCAATGTGCAACTTAGGGGAGTTTGATGTGATGATTTTGAGTCGCATTTATAGACTTGTTTTATATGTGTTTTATGCATTTATTAGTCATTTCTATGGTTAATATTGCATAACTCATCTACTTTGGTCTATGATCATTCTCTATGTCAAATCTCTCTTATTTCAGTATTTCGAGCATAAATTATCACAATAATATATTTTATTTCGGCTTATGTGGTTTCGTGTTGTAATTTCAGGAAAAACGAGTATCTGCTACTGTCGATATCATCGACGGTGGTCGATACCATCGACCGGACCACAGGTTGCCAGCCGCAAGTACCAGAAGAAAGTCGATACTAGCGACAGGGATGTCGATGGTATCAAGGTACCATCAGGTTGTTGGCGAAGAGTGAGCCAATACTATCGACACATATGTCGATACTATCAACTAGTGGAGCTACAGTGACGGTAAAAGGACAAAACTGACGCCTATGAATGTCGATACCATCGACCCGCGTCGATGGTATCGAGGTGGCATCAGTTGTGACAAAGAAAAGAAAAGAAATTCAGTCGATACAGTGCCGGGTCGATACCATCGACTCGTGTTGATGGTATCGACACCGTTAGATACATGTTTTCTTCAGATTGATCTAAATCCGACGGTTGTGATATTTTGGCAAACTAACTCGGTGATTATACCTAATGACGGCGGCCAAAAGCAATCCATCACGTCATTAGCCGCTGCAAATGTCCCGAGAAGGTGTGGAGAGAAGAACGGAGCCCATAAGCACGCCCCAGTCGATCCAGACGCCAAAGAAGACGATTTCCACCACCGAAAGGCGGGAGAACGTGTATTCTACGCCAAGGATCGCTTGGATATTCTCTGTTCAGGGGTTTTACCACTTAATCATGTTTTTCTCCATGTTTCCCTTTTTCTACTCCACGTGTTGCTCTGAGATGAACATGTGGGGCTAATCCCCTTTGTCTTTAGGACCGGGAGTAGCGCGGGAATTCATTGTATGACAATTTTATCATAGTAATTCATACCTTATCTCTTACATCCGTGGTTTAATTTCGTTTTCTCAATTATACTGTTATGCTTGATCACCATAATAATAATCTAATGCCCTTAATTACTTTGAAAGAAGGATTAATGGTTGAAAATAGACGGAATTTACATTACTTGACAAATCCCTTGAACAAGGTGGTGTAAGGTTAATGGTGGTTACCGAGAGATCGTTTTTAATGCACTTAGTTTAGGGAATAGGTTACTACGACGGTGGAACTGACCTAGACATAGGTAGTGAATTGTACCACGACAGTGGGCAATTCTGATTTCAGGCCACTACCCGGATAGAGAGATAAATTTGAGTGACTACATAGAATCTTATACAATGAAAACCCGCGGTGAAACCACAATCCTAAAGATCTCATCTTGAATCGATTAAACTAAACATCTAATCGATTGTTTTGTTTTGTTTTATTTCATTTTATTTTAATTTTAACAACAACTTCCAACTCTTTAATCGGTCTAGCTGATTGTGAGTAGTTAGTAGTAGTCTCCGACAATTCATGTATCCCTGAGTTCGACTCGGGCCTCACAAAGGCCTATATTACATTGTCGCGTACACTTGCGTTTCTACGCACGTAAAAAGCGTGTCAAGTTTTTGGCGCCGTTGTCGGGGATTCGACAAGTTGTCGGCACTACAAGTGATGCAAGCAGCCACTCTAGGCCACATCTTTTTTATCATTTTAGAAATTCATAGTATATTCTCTAAATTTTGTAATCGTCAAGCACGGTACTGACCTTAAATTTTCACTTTGCAGGTACTGTGTATGGTGCAGACGCGTAGTATCAACTACACGCAACAGGCACCAGAGGTTCCACTGACGGGACCTGACAACGAGGAAGGCCACAATCAAGACCACTTAGAAGAAACAGATTCAGAATCCGAACAAGAAGAAATGGCAGAGGAACAAACAATATGGGAGAAGATCAAGGCTTCTTCTTCATCTGCTTCAAAGGGGCCGATCAAGAAGCAGGCGATCAATATTATGACATACAAGATTGATCCTGCATTGATTAATTTGGTGAAGTCGAATGCATTCCATGGGCTTAAGAATGAAGACCCAGTCGTGCATATAAGTCAATTTGTGGAGAATTGTGATATGATAAAAATAGACAGATTTCCACAAGATGTTCTCTACTTGAAGCTCTTCCCAAGTTCTCTAGCGGGAAATGCATGAGAGTGGTTGCACAACCTAGACGATGAATATGTGGAATCCTGGGACCACATGGTGGAGGTTTTCTTTGAAAGGTTCTTCCCGCCCGAGAAGACCAACGATCTGATCAGAAAAAATCACAATTTCACTCAGAAGGCAGGAGAAACCTACTCGGAGATGTGGGAACGCTTTCAGATAATGTTAAGGAGGTGCCCACACCATGGTCTGGATACATAAAAGCATGTTAAAATCTTCTATTTTGCTCTTTCCGAGCATGATAGAAGTAACCTTGATTCAGCAGGTTCAGGGTTTTTCTTAAACAACACAGATACAAGGTGCTGGGAGATACTGAAAAACATGGCACAGAAACAGTCTTGGGGCGATAGGGATGCACCAGAACAAGTCAAAGCGGCAGGTGAGTCCAGGGCCATCAAGGAGCTGAATGGCAAGCTAGATCTTCTAGCCAAGAAATTGCTTGCCAAAGAAGATGCATCATCTGATGAGGAAGCCCAGGTCAAATTTATGCAACAACAAGGCTATAGAAATAATGAATATGCTTGGAGTAGGGACAAGAAGTTCTCATGGAAGGATCCAAACAACTTCCTACAAGATCCTGATGCAAAGCCACAACTAAGAGCCGAAGATAAAAGCATCGAGTTACTTAGTCAAATGGTGCAACAAAATCAGGAGATGATGAGCATGTTCAGTAAGCAACTACAGTCCCAGGGTGATATTTTGACAAAGTTTGGGCAAACACTGCAAATTCACGGAGCACAAATGAGGGCTCTAGAGACGACTGTGACTCAAATTTCAAATGAAGTGGCAGCCATAAAGCATGCCAATCAGTAGAGACAGGGTGGGAATGCATATGTTGTTCAAGCACATCATCAAGTAAAATATATGTCTATGATTAATGAGGCAGAACCCCCATTGGTAGAGGCTCAGGACAAAAACAAAATTATATTTGATACAGAGGCTATACCAGAAATATCGTATCCTCACAGTCATTATGGACTACCAGGCGGATACACTCTATTCAGAAAATCTCGCCAAGAGCCCATGATGGTCGTGCTCACACCTAGGCAAGAAGAGCAGGTGAAGGCCATTTGTCAAGGTGAAGATACATCCACTGCGAGAGAGGTGTCAATGCAAGTTACACCTGTTGAAGATGTTCTACCAAAGTCTACGTCAGAGGGAGTTATTGATACAAGCTTAGGGGAGCTTTCCGCAAAAAGCTCATATGTGCCACCTCATAAGCGTCTAAATGAGGCAGTTGTGTCTAGTCTGGACAGCCCGAGGCCGAAGAATGAGCATCGGCAGTATAGGAAATTCTTGGAGATGTTCAGAAAACTCCATGTAAATATTTCGTTAGTGAAGATGATAGAGAAGATCCCCGCCTACGGGAGGTTTATCAAAGAAATCATCAACAAGAAGAGACGGATTAAAGACACAGATATTTTCCGAGTGAATGAAATGGTGATCTCGATTATTCATGGGAATTTACCACCGAAGTGGAAAGACCCAAGAAGCTTCTATATTCCATGTTCTATAGGCGATCAACATTTTCCACGAGCACAGTGTGATTCGGGCGCCAGCATTAATCTTATGCCAATGTCCATATTTCAAAAGCTTGGGTTGAAGGAAATGAAGAAATTAGCGGCAACTATTGAGTTGGCGGATGGGTCCATTGTAAAGCCATACAGAGTGTGCGAGGATGTACTCGTCAAGGTGGATAGGTTCATCTTTCTGGTGGACTTCGTCATCATGGACATGCCACAGCTTAAAAGTGGTGAGATGCTATTGGGTAGGCCGTTTCAAGCAACGGCCGATGTAGTCACTGCAATTGGGAGAGGTACTCTGACGTTGGGGATTGGCCAAGATTGAGTTGAGTTCAAACTGCCACACGATCCCTTGGGCACACTCTCCAAAGTTCCAAGTTGATGATGAGCTTCATGTCGTCTAGCCTAAGACGTTAAATAAGGGCGCTTGTTGGGAGGCAACCCAGCCATTGGTACTCTAGTTTAGTTTCTTTCACATTCGTAGTTTGATTTGTTTTGACTTTGTTTTTAGTGTAAAAAAGATATCGTGATCGTTTGCTACATGTGCACGACTGATGCAGAGTTGACAACATCGACCCTTGTATCGATGGTATCGACTGGGGTACAGGTTGGCGACGACAGAAATCGCACTGTGTCGATATTGTCGACGGCCTCATCGATAGTATCGACACACTAACAGGTTGATCGCAAAGTCCAAGTCGATAGTATCGACATGCCAGTCGATACCATCGAGATCTCTGGAGATATTCAGAAGAAATCATCTCAGTGAAGTCGATACCATCGACGGGTCTGTCGATGGTATCGACACAATCATATACAGAAGGCGGCGGCCGGCCTCGCGAGGGAGTTGCCCTAATTAGAGAGTCGATACTATCGACTTGTGTCGATAGTATCGATGCGCCACGTCACCGATCCGCGAGAGAAGATCAACGACGATCGCTGCAACCAGAAATTCAATCTATGGGATGGGTTGATACCATCGACACCTGTCGATAGTATCGACGCGTCAGCAATCCGGGTCACACAGATCCAGCTATCGACAACCGTCAATACTAGCAGCTGGTGGATTGTGCTACGCGTGTCGATACCATCGACCCGCGTCGATGGTATCGATGGGCACACAGCAGTGCCGGTGTCAGTTATATAAGGAGGGGTTTGTCGTGATATGACGTCACAACTTCAACAAGTTCTTTCTTCACTTGCGCCGAGCGTCCTCAAGAGCAATCCGAGCCCGGTGACGAGCATCCCGGAGCACGTTCTTCATCGAGTGGAGATTTCCTTCTCCGATCTTCACCGAGCTCTTTCTCTACCCTCTTTCTTCCGCAACCATGGTGCATGTTGTTGGTGCATCTTCTTCGCATGCCAACCCGATGGACATCACAGAGTTCATGCCGCCACCGCCTACCTCAATTCCACGCTCGCGAATTGTTCACCCGTCCGCGGAGGTCAAGAAGATCTATGAGGAGATTCTAAAGAGAAAAAAGCCAAGCCGACTCATTATGTTGAATGGGAAGCAATCCGCAACTTGGGGTTCGAGGCTAATCTGGCCTACATTCTTAAAGGGCAGGCAAGGCACACGGGCAGGAGGCTCAATGAGCTGGGTAGAATTGTAACATCATGAATTTGTAAATAATACAAGTTTAAGGACTTTTGTGCAAAATTTTCAACTTTTAATGTCACCTACATATTTAAAACATCATTTGAAATATGAAATCAAGAGAGAGAAAAAGAAGTATACCCCTTATTTTCCTTTCTTTACAATCAAATGAACACAAATGATAATTCATTTTTATTAAAATAGTGGCATATATGAGTTTGATTAATAAAAGGAAAGAAAAAACTAAATCTAATCACATAGGAAGATTCTAGACCCTTTTATTAGCTTGTGGTCCAAATTTGAGGACATTTAGACTTGGTTTGATGATCTAAATTAATTAGGACATGTTTCATAAAGTTTTCAATCAAATATCATTGATTTTCTCGTCTAACCTATGGTCATAGATTTATTTTGATGTCACGTGCCCTCAAACCCAGTCTGGGTCAGACTCTAGGTTGTAGATCCATTTGCTGAGTGAGAGGCTGCCTTCCTCACCTGAGTCCTCAGCTTTCAGGACTCTACAGTCCCCAAATTATTCTCCCCTCCCGATCTCTCTCGACAGAGTCCCTCAGATCGCGTTCTCTTCTCTACCGCGATCCTCGCATCAGCCCAATCTTGTGCATGTTGGATTTGATAGGATTTCTCACCGTGGAGATCCTAGAAAAGAACAGGACTCTGTTCCTTCTTTGTTTTCATCTTTGTGGGTTCCTCTTGCTGTTTCGACCACCAAACCTATAAAGGGACCCTTATAAAACAATTGTCACACACTGAGGAACATAAAGCACCAGCCACTTCACCCTCTAGCACTCTCTCTCTCTCTCTCTCTTCCACCCTACTCTGTCAGTGAATGTCTGCACGAGTAACACCACCCAGGTTAAGTGGCCATTGTGAGGACTCTCAACTAAGGAAGTTGCATCTACGAACCATAGGGAATCTTCCCTGACCTACAATTTGACCCAGTTGAAGTTATATCGATTTTCCCCTTTTTCTTTGGTATTGAACTGTTCATTGCAATCCGCGTCAATGGCCCGTCTTTGATCTAGCTTTCTCACATTTCACCTTTACCAAGGTACCATGAGGCTGATTATAGTCTTTGTTTTCATCGTGTTCCACTTTTGCTGACCTCCGACCTCAACACCCCAGCCGGTCATGGTAGGAGTGATTTCAGGTGTCCCTGGACACTCTACATCCCATTCTTGGGCTTGCCGAGATTGATCGGTGATGATGAAGGTGAGTAGCACCTTGGATTAAATGAAAAGGCCATACTCAGAGTTTAGGGGTTCTAATCTTCTTATTGTATACAAGTCGGACTGTAAATTGTAGAAGAAGAAACTAGGTGGGATTTTTTACCGTTGTTCCCTCCTCAACCACCTATTGTCAGCGACATAAGCATGGGCCTTTTAGGTTTTTAAATGCTCTAGTTTGTCTTTTCTTTTATCAGAAATGAGTTGGGTCCGGGTCCAGGTGCCTGGAAGGGATTGGACCACCTAAGCGTGGGGGCCAAGCACGGATTTGGATACCCACGTGGATTTTTGATGATTTCTTATTGGTCGATGGTTTGATAATTCACAGTAAATCATAGGATGATCAGAAAAATACCCAAAAATACTCGTTGGAAATATTTTTCGATAAGGAAATCGATTTTTCAATTTTTGAATCCAAATTTGAGAGTGTCTAATCATATTTTCCTAGAAGACTCAAATTAGGGTTTCGGATGATGATAATTAATAGAAGTCATGTTTTTTCAAGGAACATAGGATTTATTCAAGACCAAGGAGATGAGATTTGGTTTTGTCTTTCTCCAAGTAAGAGGGTCATGCCACTATACATATGTACCTTGGTTGAATTGCATGTTATGTATGCTTTATGATTATGCTTCAAATTCCAAGTAAAAATGAAATCACGATAATGATCATGTTTCAAATTATAATACTACATGTTGTTTGCTATATCATAAAGTCTTATTCTTATCATGAATGCTCATTAATTTAATGTTATGATCATGTAATGATTAAGAATCAAAGAAAGAATCATGTAAATCATGTAATGAGGAAGAAATCCCATTATGTTAAAGATTTAATGTTCAAGATCATGCTATTTTCAATGTAAGAATCATGTTATAAGAATTTGATTAAGTTTTATATGCTCTCACCATCATGGACCTCACGGGGTCATTATGGGCATTTGTGCCAATTATGGACTTTCATAGCCAAATCACGGACCTTAAGGGCTCATTATGAGCTTTTAGCCAAATCATGGGCATTCGTGCCAATTATGGGCTCTTAAGTGGACAAATCATAGAGAGTGCATATTTTACTTATTCAATTCTTATTATGTCAAGTAATTAATTTCAAGCATGTTGAAGTTAAATTCATGTCAAAGTTTTCTTTCAAGTCAAGTATATATGCTTATTTTCAGATCTTATAAATGTATAGGGTTGCTTACTTACGTTGTTGCTTTGTTTCACATGGCCGTGGGATGAGATGTCCCTAGATCAAGGAGCAAGAGGGAATTGAAGAGAGCCTTCAAGTGTAGCTGACTTCAAGGAGACTTTATCTTGGTGGGGTGCTATCTACCACTTAGTAGATCCTTTAGTCTAGTTTAATATTCATGTTTTAGATTTGCTTAGACTGTATGTATTAGGTTTGAGATCAAGTTGAGACAGTTTATGTTTTCCCTTTTCAAAGAACAATGTATGAATCTCTATTTTTATTTCATGCAAGGTGTTTCATTTATCTTATTTCTATTGAATATCATGTTTTGTAATGTTCCTTCGAGCCAAGTGACCTATGTTATGGACAACATTGTGTTTGCTTCCGCTGATGCATATGTGTTTGGAGGGGCATTACAATTTTGTTCATCAGTCTCAAAGAGTTCTCAATAGTGATGACTAGATAAGGTGAATGTCATCCAGTGTTTTTTTGGTCGGTCTAAAAAGCGTGTTACTGATAACCAAAACTTGAGGACATAAGTGCCCCTAAAAGAGTCTAGTCCCTGATACACCAAACAGCTGGTTATCAAGGTACATAGACCATCACTCGGGGCAAAACAAGAAAAAAAAACCTCCAAGCAGCCCTTACAAACATACACAAGAGAACTAGAAGTCTAGCCCTAAGACATTACGAACACCCACAAAAATAAGGGCCACACTCCCATCAACCAGTATCTGTAAGAAGGAGAGGAGTAGAGATCATCTTGTTTAGTAAAGCACCCAAGAAGATGGACCAAAACCAGATGCCACATCCTACTAAAACTGACTAGAGAAGCCTAGGCAAACCAAGCAGACCCAACTTGCCTTTGATCGGCCAAGAACGAAGCTGAAGAAGGAACCGATCAACTCCACTGCAAAAAAACACACACACACAAAGATGGGAGGGACACAAGCTCCCTTCTTCAACAGCTTCCCTGACTCCTCCTGCAAGAAAGGCCAAGCAAGTACCCAAGGGATAGCTCTACCACAGCCATCCCACTAGGAGGAAGCTCCCACCCCACCTCCCTTGCCTTAGACTTCTTCATCTTGACTTCTTATCGCAAGTCGAACAAGCAGCAGGGCTCCCCGACGGAATCCTGGTACACCTGTCCGAGACCAAACGGCACCCATACAAGAGGCACCCACACAAGGGCACGTAGCCCCAAACTACATTGAGACATAGCATCAAGAACCTGGGAGGCGCCCAGAGAACAGCAGCATCATGTAAGCTACTCTACAACAGAGCCTTTGGAGTCCACGCTGCATAGGAGAGCCAGGAAGGAGAAGCTTCCCCCTGGACCCAAACCGCTCAGCGCGAAGTGGGCATAGCCATCCGCCTGGAAGAGCAAGAAGGTAAGGAGTGAGACTCGATCACCGCCGCCTTGAGCCGGAGCAGAGGATGAGAAAGACGATTGGGGAACCCGACCATCGCCTCCAGATGAGATGCCACACCATGAGGTCATTCATAACCCCTGGGTCGATAACCTCCGTGGATGAACCAACGAAGTTGAACTTAGCGAAAGGGGGAGAGACCACCTGGAGGACGGATCTGAAGCAAGTCCCACCGTTTGGTAGGAACCTCACCCACCGCCTCTGTCATCTGGATCAAAACCAGTCGCCACCAGTCCACCAACTCCATCGCAGGCTGCATCACAAACCGAAGAAGAACAACCGCGGCGAGGAGGCGAGCAGAACTCAAGCACCAGCGGCAGCGATTGGAGTAGCAACTAGCAAGCACCAAGTCTGTGGGGAAGGCTCTTCTCTGTCCGTCTCGCTTGAACGGAAGGAGTCGACCAGCGTCGAGACGCCAACCCTCGTCGATCTGACTCAGCGCGCTTCTACTCGACCCTCTTCGATCCTGGATACTAAGCATGGATCTAGTGGAGACGGGGGGCTGGTTGCTTGAGACCCTCTCTCCAGCGGAAGCTGTTGTCGATGGCCAGGGGGAGGAAAGCACCGAGGAGGTGCTCCCTCCCCCCAGCGGTAGCCGCCGGGGATACCCTAGAGAGAGGCAAGAGCTCAGCTAGAGAGAGAGTCGAGTTATAACACTAAATCAATGTCATCCAGTGTTGGTTGTAGTAATACAATAAATATCACCAAGAACTAGGAAGGGTGTGAGTCATTGGAGGTAAATTCATCTACTCTCAGTCAGAACCTAACACTGAAGAAATCATGTCAATATGATCATGTGAATAGATTATCTTCCTTAGTTTTTGGTGTGGCGTGGCGCGCAGCCATTGGTCCATCAGGTAAATATTTGCTAAATTCATATCTAAAGATTGGTATCTCAGATTAGTATGAATAAAATATGAAAATTGATCAGGAGAATGAAAGGAATCCAATAAAAATGATATTAAAGATTGATTCCATTCCTAATTGAAAAAGTACTATAAGTTGATGAAAAGTACATTAAAGTTAAGTTAAAAACCCTATTTGTGATTAAAGGTTGAATCTAGTATGATTAATGGGTTAATTGAAGTATTAATAACCTATTGAATGATAATGTTAGATTCTAACCTGATCTAGATGTAAAATTGCATGATTTAGGGTTTTACCCCATATGATAATGATTAAGTAAAAACCCTAATTTAGGGGCAAAGAGGATAAGATCATGTTTAATTTGAAAAATGTGAAAATATGTTGTTATATGAGGGTTCTAATCTATTTTGAGTATTAAAGTTCCTAATTTGTGGATAAATACCGTAAATGTAGTAGTTAGGGTTTTCTCATGAATAAAATGTAGAATTAATGGCAAATTGAGTTCATATGTGTTTTGAACCATAATGAACTATGAATTGATGATAAATGTGTATAATGATCTTGTCATGGATTAAAAGGATAAAAATAGTAGCTTTGATAAAAAGAGGCTTAATGAGATTAATTAATGGTTAATTATGCCTTTAATCCGGAATTGAGGATCAAATGTGGAAACAATTAGGGTTTGTGATCAATTGCGTTAAATTAGGGTTTAAAATAGTAAAAGTTGAAGGGAAACCCAAATTGCAATGGAAACCCTAAAAGTGGACTAGAAACCCTAGGAAGCGAGTTAGATTTAATAGATCTTAATGACATGAGTAATAAAAGGAAATTGTATAATTATTTCAGGATCTTGTTGAAAATGCTTGCTTGCTTGGATTCTTATTTGCATGGATATTTCTGTTCAAATCGTCAGATCAGGTATGTGGTTAATTATGAATAACCGCCTTAGTTTCTCGAGGATTTTCCGAATGGTTAATCGCATTGAATGCAAATTATCAGTTTGGATGTTCATACTTGTAAATCATAAAGTCACTATGATTATCACATTAATAATAGAAGTTTGTATTCTCGCACCTACATGCCACCCTGATGGATGATGCCAAAGGTCAGACCCAGATGGGTAGACTAATAGACACCTTGAGAGGTAACCCCAGGCACCAAGCTCAGGAATGAGAAGGTGGCCTATGATATTGCATGACTAGTGGGCACCATGGGTGGTGACCCCCAGGCACCAAGCTCGGGATTGAGAAGGTGGCCTTAAGTCATTGGCAAAGGAAACCCTAAGGTAGGTATGCCAGGGTTAGGGAAAAAGTGGTGGATAATGTCATACTAAAAAGTGTAAATTGGCTTGTTAATTAATTTGATTGTGATTATTAAATTGTTAGCCATATTTGCAATATTTTGGTTGTTCCCACATACTAGTATATTTCGATATACTGACTGACGTTTTGTTTGTCGGCGTTTTAGGAACAACAATTGAAAGAACAAACAATAAAGTGACACATTGTGGAAATAAGAAATAAAGTGCAAGGAGGATTAGATAGAATAATTCAAGCTCTGGATAGATAGATTTCCAAAGTTTTCAAAGGTAAGTAAAGTTTTAATTTTATACCAAATTCCAGTTAGTTAGTAGAATTTCATAATTAGTATTGATTATTTGTCGAACCTTTGATCTTGTTAATTGAATAACGGCTCTGACCTTCGGGTCTCCCTTAATTGGGGGTTACCGGGAGGCAGGGTCGTTACATGCATATTTGCATGTGTCTATAATTTTCTTTGTAAAACTCTACAATTGTTGTTATAAACCATTGGAATCACACACAAAACAAGGAGTGGTGTAGGAGACGACAAGATCTATACAAATATTTTTCTTTGCATTACAGTTTGGTGTAAATTGAAGTTTTTTTGTGAATCTAGATAGTATTGTTTGCCTTTCATTCCTATGGATAGTATAGTTTTGTCATCTATCTTCTTCAAGTGTCTGATGCGGACATGGAAAACCACTATAAGTAGAGGGTAGAGGTGGTGGGGATGGGATCTGAGAGAGAGGGCATACTCCACCATAACATATCATGTACACATATGAGAGAACGTTGGTGATCAGAATTATAAATCTAGGAGTTTGATATGATCAATCAAGCAAGGTGTTGTTAATGAATCCAATATCAATATGGAATTCTTGAGTTCATCAGCTCACATCATGTTAGATGCTAGAACAGAATTCTTACAAGACACTTCATGAGATGCCACACCAAAAGCAGTTGTATCTACAAAAAAGGCTTGCCTAAAGAAAAGGGTAGAAGTAGTAGCGTAGCCACGTAATGACTTGGATGGGTGTGTGTCCCACCCATTATTTGAGATATGTGCTTTAATCTGTAAAAAAATCCAAACAAGTGTAAGTTACTGTATTTTGCCTGACCTAAATGTCTTTGAAACCTTTATATATAACCAATTCCCCCTTATGTACATTTCCTAGCTCCTCCACTAAGTACAAGTCACATATGGAGTTAACATGTATACATATTTATCTCTAACATTGCCCATTGGTGCAAGATATACAAAGGATGAGGTGTGTGTCTGTTGCACCACCCTGATTATATATTTAGATGTTCTTCTAATCCTTCATATATACACCTACCCTATTTTATCTATGTTCCCCTCTAATGTAAGAAAAACAACCATTTAGGTCACAAGGATTCCCTAGCATGCTTCTTGGCATGCCATAGAGGTGTCTCCTGTTTCTTTAAAGAGTGAAAAATATTTCATACACCCACCTGAACTTGACCTCTCATTTGTCAAGGCTAGAGTTAGTGTTGATAGTGTACTTGTGTTAGAAAATACCAAGATATGTGATGTCTAATGTGGATATTTTATCATACAACTTCTCTAAGAAATTAATCCTAGATTTTAACTAACGTAATATGCAATAATGACCACCCATGAGAAGACAAGTTTTATTGCAAAATAATTTTAGGATTGAACCATGAGGATAATATTTTCAAGGATTGTGTAACTAAATCAAATTTGAGTCAAGATAAATATTTCAAACCAAGTTTATGGATGATGTATTACTCTAGTTTACAAAAAAAACCAG
Source organism: Alisma plantago-aquatica (assembly GCA_963693085.1). Classification (NCBI taxonomy): domain Eukaryota; kingdom Viridiplantae; phylum Streptophyta; class Magnoliopsida; order Alismatales; family Alismataceae; genus Alisma; species Alisma plantago-aquatica. Next base: position 1,511,545,710 of record OY856410.1, on the reverse strand, counting down.
AATAGAAAAAGAAAGAAATTGGAATAATACTTATAAGAAACATTGGGTTAAATTAGGATTCACTACCTCTACCTACATATCACTTTCTTGCATTACATCACTCACTTGAATGGTTAGTGTATTCGGTCCAAGAAAATTTCATAGCCTTTTGGAGTGTGGAAACCAAAAGGATGCATTTTTATATAGTTGGAGGTCTCATTACCTACAAATCTTGAAGCTTTTTCCCAGACAATGCCCTTGCAATGCATCATACATGAATCAATGATTACATATATTTCAATGTCTCTACACCTAGAATTGTAATAGACACACATCATAGGAAATCAATCTATAAATAATGCTTAAAAAACTCATTATCAAACTAATAATGCATATTAATAGTCATTCCCAATGTGAAAGTACATAATACAAATAAAAAGGATAATCCTCAAACCCCATCAAAGAAACTACTCGCTCGTGGTAGGAGTCTATCACAAGAGATGAGAGTAGAGGAAGAAATATTAATCAGTCAAGTGATGAGGACACAAGTCGTGATCTCTGGAATATGAATACTCTAGAAACATAGATGGCCCATTGATCAACCTGAGGGTATATGTTGTTCTTCTCTTCTCTTCCATGCTCCATGCCCCAAAATTGTGAACTCTGATGATGGGGGTCAAACCCCTATCTATTAAGTTGGATTTCATCTTATACTTATGCTACCAAGCACACCAATTAATCACTCAACTAGATTGGTGACACCCTTTAATTATGTCTCAAAAATATGTCATAGGTAGTAGTTTGATTGGCCACTGATAATTGCAAATAATGGGCCCCCAGTCGGGCAACTCGTTGATGGGTCAAACAAAATGGTTGGGAGTTTGGAGCCCCTATTTTACAAGACTAAATTTGTAGATCGAGAAACTTGCTCCTATAGTTAACCAGTTCTATAGTGATGACGCGTCTGAAGAGAGTATCTTTATGGTTGACTCAATTTGAAATTTGTGAGTTGCTGGGAAACCATTCGATTTTGTTGTAGTTGGGAGGCAAAATCCAAGGACCACTCAGGCGGATGGCTAGACAATTGGTCAATTAGTCATTCTGTAAACTTATTGGTCTTTTTTCATTTAGCCAGCTAGTCAATTGAAGAAGCACCTTCTTGATCTTTGAAAAGTCTACCCAACTAGTTGATTGGGTAATCTAGTCAACCAATTGAAAATTCATGTAAATATCAGTCTCCATTTATCGTTAAAAGTCATCTCCCAATGCTTGGAGATGGATAGATGGATCCACATGGTCTTGATCAGGCATGGATCATCATTTTTGACATCCTTGAGCTGGTTTTGAACATTTCCTACAAAAAATGAGAATTTCTCATAAAAACTCATAGAATAGGAACTAATAAATTAAAAAATATTTAGAATAAATAAAAAAACAAGTGAAGAAATTGCATGGACATATAATTTAAATATGCAACTAAACTAAGATGAATATACATTCGTTAATGTCCCACCTAGGTACTTTGTCTATAGGAAGACACCCACATTTCAATCTAGAATTTTGTAGTGAATTCGGAGATGATTATTTTCAAATATCCTATCAGGAGGTGGGATTTGTTGGTTTATGGTCTAAACCTCTCCAACAACACTTGTAAGTGTTGATAGTCTTTTGTGTGAGGTTGATGCTTTGGATACACCATCAAAATTGGAAGTTCTAGGAGTTCCTTGTTGCTCATCATGCAGCAAATTTGGTGACAAACCTCCCATGTTAAACAATACTAATTTCATTCTACATAATCTAAGGTTAAATAAAGTAGAAATTTGAAAATTTTATTGTAGATAAAAATATAGCCAAGACTAAAAAATAGGATGTGTTCCCTTGTTAATCTTGAAAAAAAGGAATGAGAGAACATGAAACTAAATCATACATCATCACTATCGTGACATGATTTTTCATGTGAAACATTTGTATGATACCTTCCATAATTTGTGTTTCCCTAGTAGGAGACAAGGATCAAGTGGTAAATTCCTCCCTAATTGACTGTAAGATACAAAGTACAAGGTACATAATGAGTGTGAGGAATAAGGCAAAGTAGAATATGTTGAAAATCACTACCCTGTGTTACGATCCTCCCTTGAAACATGAATTTCTACTCCAACAACACCTTCCAATATATCCCACATGGCTCTAGGACCTCCTAGCACATGTATGTGTCTCCTAGGAGCTTGAGAAGAATGTGTGCTTCATTATGCAAAAATACCAACATCATATTTCATATTATAAGCTACAAAAATAGTTACAAATTTATGAAATAAAATAACCAAAAAAGACTTCTATAGATATACATTTTGAGTCAACAAAAATTACTCAAAAAAAAAGTTTGCATTGTGGATATATCACTTTCATGATCAAAATATACCATTATCTAAAGGTAATACCACTAGAAGAATTTGAAATATGTAGGAAGATTAGCAAAAAGCCAGATTTCATATTTTTATGGAAAACTTCATATTCTTTTAAATACTTTAGGATCAACCTAATGAATTGACATCAAATTTAGTTCATAGTAGCCAAGAGATTTGTCACAAGTAAAAAATTGTAATTAACACACCATCAATACTAAAATGAATTCAAGAATTCTAAAGTGAGAATAGAAAATGAATGAGATTGCCAATACTTAGAATATAGACTTCATTTTTACTCAAGGTCACATACCCAGATAGACACCCTATCTTCTTATTTTTGGGTTTGACTTCTTAGAGCGATTATAATAAACAAGTAGCATATATGTTGGGTTTTTACTTGTGAACTTAGGTTGGACTATCAAATTGGTATATGTAATTTATTCTGGATATCAGACCATGAATGTAATCTAGACCTTCAAGTGTTTTAAGAATCATATATCTATTTTTGGTCTTAGACTATGACCCTAAACTAGACCACATGTTTTAAGACATACATCCTTTTGAGTCTAGATAGGGACATTATACTAGTTTACCATGATATTCAAAGGTCATAAACCACAATTGTGTCTCATATTATGACCATAATCTATGCCTCTTTCCTCCCAATGTGAGGTGAGCATACCCTATAGGAGGATCCTCATGTTATAAACTACTTGTTCACCTTATTTTTTCTTTTTCATGTCTCTAATCTCATTAACTAGGTGTCCATTTCATTTCTTATTTTTCATACTTTATTGTGCATCCTAGACCTGACAAACTATGAACCCATATTCCTATTATCATTTGGATCAATGTAGCAAACATCTATCTCATTCCCAATCAAACATATATCCCAAAGAACGCTTTTTCTTATGGTTTTATATTATTTATGATTATGGAAAGTTATACTTTCATTGCATGTATCCACTTGGGTTCCTTCTGTAGTAGGAAAATCAAGATATCTAACTTTTTCTTATCACATTGTCCCGTTTTAAGTGCTAATGAGGTAGGCAAATTGATGACATTTCACAAAATATGTGTTTTCATCCTAATATCATATAGACTTGTTTTAAGTCCCACGACATGTAGTTGTCTAACTGTAGGAGCATTTTTGGTATAATATAAGTGTTTTTTCCATGTTCAAACATTTGATTCTTAAGTACGCTCTAAAGTTCACATGGAGAGCAGCAAAAAATCCACACCCCAGAATTGGTCTCCTTTCCAAAGGTTAATATAAGTAGCTCCTAAAAGAATAATTTAGTCACTTTTATCCTTGCATCATACCCTTTTAGACATTTCCATCCAATTCACCCATGTCGCAACCATGTTGAAAGAAAAAACTGTAGATCAAACAAAATGGAAACTCCTAAATTTGGCATGGGATAAAGTATAAATATAGACTTTATTTAATTACAAGGGAGAAAAAGGGCCACGTGTATTGGTGTGATGTCTCTATGAACTCCAGACTCCTAATATTTTTGAATGAGATCAATAGGGTCAATTGAGTTATATGTCTAACAATTCAACTAATATTGGAAAAGAAGAGTGACAGCCTATACATATAATTTCTTATAGTTTTCCTAATCTATATTGACTTAGAATCTACCCTCATTCCAAACAATAGCCATAAATATTCTTTGTGTTATCATCAAATGGGCAAAAAAGTCATGTGCCAATATTATATTAATCATAGTATACTATCCACAGGATATTAAACTTTTCATGGCAAAAATTGCAGACGTTATCTCAAATAAATAGGGATAATTTATAATCATTCATGTATTTAGTCAGTTAGTTATTTTAGCATATTAGATTCCTCTTCCTATAGATAAACTCTCCTCTTAAGACACCAAAAGGAATCAAGATTAAAAAATTAAATAGATTGTAAAATCCAAACTAAAATCTAAAACCATGACATTGTGCTATGAAATCCCCTTGAAGGGGATTCATGTACACACTATTTAAGACAATGAGCAATAATAATTGGAGGTAGGTGACAATGTGATTAATTTCTTTTTTTCCTTATATTAACCTCATGTCCTTCCATGTTATATCGTGTTTCTCCTTTGTGATAATGTGACCTGATTACTCCCTCTTTTTTTAGTGTATTCAACCATTTTAGGGTCATCTGTAGGTTTTACCTCTTAATGAGGCAATCTTTTGGCTTCCAATGAGATATTTGAGAAAAGTTGTCTTTTTCATGTGGATCCACCACTATTCAATGACATGATCTTTTTCCCTCTTTGTCTACCTACTATTAACACAACTATAACCCCCACCCACCTTTTTACTGGAAGTCAAGTCTAGAGAGGGAAATAGACGCCTTTATACTTTTTTCAAATCGAAAACCGACCAACACATTAAGATACTACATGTAGTATAATATTTGTAAGAATGAAGAAGGACCCAATCAACAACGAACAAGAAATTTTATGTGGTACAAAAATCAGTAAGAAGTCTTATCTTTGTGTTTGGTTGACTTTTCAATCTCCACATATTGGTAACTGTTATGCAAGTATCATAGCATAGGTATTATAAAACAAATGAAAAGAAATGTAAGATCAAATCAACTTTATCCTTTTGTTCTTGATGGTGGGGGAATGTCAAATTTATTTCTTTTGATTGTCATGTGGGAAACCATCAACCTCCTTTGATTGTGTATGGAGGAACATCACCACCTATTCCTTTTTGAATGGTCGTGGAGGGTCACCAGCACTTTAGAAGTTTTTTACTTACCTTGAGGTGCCTCTGATTTCTCACAAAAAGTGAATGGAGATGGGAAGAAAGATTTACAAAGAATGCACAAGGATTTTTCGTAGGCTTATGAACAACATGGTGAATCTTAGATACAAGAGAAACTCAGACTCTATGATCATTAAGTTACAAAATCAATGTGTGCACTTTCTCAAATATTTCAATTGATCTAGTGTGGTAAAATGGTTCCATGTGGTCTCGACTTTTAGAAATAGGTTTGGTTGTGGCTAGAGGAGCATCTTGGAGTGTCAAGGCTCAACAGATTTGTTGAGGTTGGAAAAAAATGAAATCATCAATTGAGAAACCAATGATTCTCTCTTTGAAAATAAACACAAGATTCCCTCGGCATGGGTCCCTAGTTCTAACCAGGTCCTCTCGGTCTAAGAAGCGAAGAGTGACTGGAGTTAGAGGATTTGGGTGTCAAAGTGAAATTCCTTCATGATGAATCAGACAAACTAATACTTCTATTTCCAACACTTTGGTCTAACTTGTACTTTGAGAAAAGGTATCATAATATATAACCAATAAGCATAAATTGGAACATATAAATATTCAGTTTGACTATTAATCAAACTAGAAGTTTATCTAAGATTTTTTGGTCAAACTATAAGTTTGACCAAGAGTGCACATAGAGTCTAATGAGTGTGTGAACATATTTGTGTCAAACTATAAGTTTGTTTGACCTTCATATCGATCAAACTAAGAGTATGGTCAAACTAAGAGCTCCGTCAAAAATCTCTATGACTTTCATGTCATGAAAAAAATCATTTTTAGCTCTAGACAAATATGTATTAGTATAATAGCTTTTCAATCTCCCTAGGGTACTAAAAAAATATGGCTTGTAATCTAAAATTTTTCCATTTCCTATATAAAACTAAACTTCTACATAAGTTATGATGCATTGGAAATATAAATAAAATGAGAAATTTTGTAATTGCATTAGATAATGTCCCTTTGTGTGTTTCTCTAACTCATATGTTCCTATAACACTAGGAAGAATAATTAGATAAAACATATATGAGGAAATGTCAGTAACCAAAATAGTGTGGGCCAACATTCACTTCACAAATACAATTTATCTTCATTAGGATAACTCGTATTAGTTTTCCTTGTTTTCTACCTATAAAAAGATGATGTCATAACTTCGAAAAAACTTTCCTCTGTTTTATTTTATATTTATTGGTTTGCTCTAGTTGAACAAGGGTGATGTTAAAAGTTGCATAAAGTACGAAGGTATGAAGTTGATGAGTTAAATGATGAATCTCTGCAAGAGGATATTAAGCATACACTAAGTGCTACAAATCTAAATATTAGACGAATTAGTTTGGTTTCATGTTAGGTGCATCCACAATAAACACTATTTTTTATAGCGCTGCTTAAGGAGAGGTAATAAGAAGAAAAACGAGATCTTCACATGAATTTTATTAAACGAGTACTAACGAAGGTGTTGTGGCGGATTTTGTCAAAATAATGTGTCAATCCAACACTAAAATTTAATGAAAGACATATATTGTATCTCAAATGCAAGTGTTAAGAGTCATGGAGAATAAACATCAAGATTTTTTGAAGGACTGGCAATGAGCCCATTTTTGTTTGTTTGTATTATGTATGGGTTAACAAAGCATGTCTAATTTGATATCCCTTGATATATGTTACTTGCTGATAATATTGTGATGACTAATAGTCATTTATCCTACCAAAAAAATTGTTGTGATGACTGATGAAAGCAAAGAATGATAGAATGATATAGTTGAACTTTGGGAAAATATGTTGGAATCTAATGACTTCAAACCAACACAAAGTATATACATTATAATTTTGACCAGTCTAGAATTGTGAATGGTGTTTCCAAGTTCGATGGTATGGATATACCTAAATAATAAATATCAACTTATTGGATGGTGGTATTCAAGGTGGTATTTGTCATAAGATTGCAACCAGATGGTTAATAAGGTGGAATTCTATTGGAGTAGTTTATGATCAAAACATCCCACTTACAATAGAAATAAAGCTTTTATATAATGATTATATGATCATCCATGCCATATAGGAATAATTGTTAAGCAATGAAGAAACAAAATATCAACAAGATGAGCATGGCCGAAATAAACATAAAGATGGATGGGTGGGAATATGAGAATTCATCACCTAAGAAATGACTCTATGAGGAACAAAGTAAGAGTGGCACGCATTGATGACAAGTTGCATCAAGTTTGCTCGAGATGATATAGATATGTGCATCATGAACCAACAAAATCACCTCTTGAAGTAGTGATATTAAGTCAAGAAGGATTATAATAGGAAGATACAAAACCAGATTAACTTGGGGTGAACATATAAATAGACTTCAAATATTACATCTTGATGTGAATATGGACCCTAAGGAGTTGATTGAGAAAGGATCCATGTATCCAAACCCAACATTATTCGAATTGAGGCTTGATTGATTGTGGTAATTTGCTTTTCTGATCCACTTTAACTCACTTTTAATCACCATATCATCATTTTTGTCTAGGTCAATGTTCACTCTTGGTCTAAATTGACCAAACCCTTGTTTTGATGATGCCTAAGCCATTCCACCTAATTGTGTCTAATGCTTCTACTTGAGTGATTTCAAATTAGGTATAGACACCCTCCAAATGCCCTAACTTGCGCGTCTCAAATAGGAGAAAAGATAAGTCAAAATCAATGCAAGTGCACTTTTGTGGAATATGATGTAAATCCTTTAGAATCATTTTATAAATCACTTGTAATGATTGCATGACTTGAAACTAAGATTTAGGAGCACTTAAATCAAATATTTAAGAACTTAAATGACATTTTCCAAAATTCATTACAGGTTGTTTGTCAGACGAGTTACAAACTTGACTGATCCATTAATGGATCTTGAGAATGTCATGGTTTGGTCGAGTTGCCCACTCACAGAACTCAACTGATCCATGCACTAGGAAAAACTGATTTAAATAATTGATCGAGTTTCATCTAGGATAAACTCAACTGATGGCTCAAATCTTCTTTGTCATACAGTGCAATCGTTCGAGTTGCCTTTATTGAAACTCGATCGATTGCGATGTACAAAAAGTGCAAAAAAGTGCTTCTATTTGTTGGAATGTTACAAAACTCAGAAAAAATATCTTTTACAACATCCAAAATGGCTAGTATTCATCATTATGTGTTCCCAAAGTCTAGTGGGCATACCCAACTATAAATAGGACCCCTTAGGCTTCATCCCATGGTTATCTAAGCACTATGAAGGTCCCTATTCTATAGTTGAGTACATCCTACAACCTCCTCTCTCGCTCTCTCTAAGATTAATCACTTGCTACATCCATTATAGTGAGTAGGACATTTGTAAGAAAGCTAATCCTACATGTATGTCTTGTGAGGTTCTCACTTCCTCCACCTCCCAATCTCTCATTTATACAATGAAGATGAAGATGAAGATTCTCTCTGTTGTCTAACAGAGGTGAAGAAGAACAAGAGAAGGCATCCCTTAGTGAAAGCTTCTCATTGTCAAGGGTGAACTCAAAGGTTGAAGATCCAAAAAGAGTGGGTAATTCCTTAAATGTTGAAGACTTGTGCAAGAATGGGTAAGTCCTTGGTGAAGGTCGTAGACTCATTCCAATGTGGGTAAGTCCTTGGTGAGGTAGAAGACTCTTGGTTGGATAGTAATTGCTTTGGTAGGTTGTTGGCTCACTTCCCCTCAAAGGAAAGTTGGGTATACTTATCTAGGAAAAGGAAGTTCATATGTTGTAACTCTTATAAGTGAATATAAGGAGTAGACAAGGTTAAGAAATCCTAGAGGTTGGCCTCTATGGGTAGTGGACTGACAATATCCTAGTTTGGAAATTGGAACCACTCTACATAGATTATGTTCTTGTGCTTATTTCAATCTCTCTGATCCTTGCTATGTATGTTTAGTTTCATTCAAACTCCTATTTGGCAACCTTATATTGTGATATACCTTGAAGGTCTAATGAATTTTGTTTAAATGCTTTTTAGCTCTATTCACTCCCTCAAGAGCACATGATCACACATTCTAAGATCCAACAAGTGGTATCAGAGCGGGTCTTCTACAAGCATACTTCCACAAGTAGTAGAAGATGGGTGACTATGAAGGTGGGAGATACCTCATCAACATTCCAATCTTTGATGGGAGTAATTTCTTCTATTAGAAAAGAAGGATACAATTCTACATCCAAGGATCAAGTCTTGAGCTATGGCAAATGGTGGACCACCCATACAAGCTGTCGAAGACAAAGATAGAAGAATGGGATGAAGCTACCATGAAGAAAGCTACCTTGAATGTAAGATCCGTCAACATCCTCTATGTTGTCATGTCCCCCACCATGTTCAACTGGATTTCTTCTTGTGAGATGGCCTATGAAGTATGGAGAAATATATGCATCACTTATGGGGGTACTCAACAAGTGAAGGAAAGCAAAGTCTACATGATCAAGGGTCTTCTTGAAAACTTCAAGATGGGGAAGAAGGAGAGGATAGTCGAATGTACTCAAGGCTCAACACCATTGTGAATGGCTTTGTTTTTCTAGGACATCCTATGGTTGGAGGAGATATCAACTCAAAGATCCTTAGAACTCTTCTCAAGAGGTGGGAACTCAATGTGACTTCCATTAAAGAAGTAAAGTCTCTTGGTGATATCCCCTATGTTGGTAAAGCTACTCCATCAAAGCTCAAATTGAGGCTATTGTTGGTAAAGCTTCTCCATCATATCAAATTGAAGAAGATAGCATGTACTACAAGGGTAGACTCTATAAAGGCAAGTATTCCTCCTCTACTAGGTGCTTCAAGTGTGGGATGAAGGGTCGCTTTAAGGAAAGTTGGTGATGCATCCCTATTTTAGGGCTTCATCTTGTGTCATATTGCATTTCAAATACAACTATACATGTTATATAACATGTTATTTATCCTAATCTATATATTTGTGTAAAATTCACTTATGGACATTATTTGCATATTTTTGAGGCATTTGGATCACACTTGGATGGAAGAGAGAGAAGGAGTGATCCTATAGTTTCTCCAAAGTAAAGTTCAAGGCTCCCTCAACCTACCCCTAGTAGCTAAAGATCAATTGAAGCAAAGATGTCCAAGAATGAACCAAGTACAAGCTCAAAGTGCTAATGTATAGAGTAGTATGGACGTGCTACTATGACCCAACATGGTCGTGTTGCATAGCATGGTCGTGCTACCATGACCCAACATGGTTGTGTTGCATAGAATGGTCATCATACCATGACCCAACATGGTTGTGTTGTGTGGCACGATCATGTGGCATACAGACCAGCACGGGCATTCCACTCAGAACAGGCAGCCAACTCCAAGCCACTGCAGCCATGGTGACCACCACGGTCATTCCACCCTTGTCTCACCATGGTCGTGGTGACCACCACAACTATGCCATTTCATGTACAAACTTGACCGATTCCATATGATTTTTCCATCTTTCACCTCACCCATCCCCATACACCGCGGCCATGTTCCCCTACAACCACCACAGCCATGGTGGGTAATAACCCTAGCCTATTTTTGCACTGCTTCACCCATATTGCCCCCACTTAACCCTAGACCCATATACGAACCTTGGGGCGGTTGGAGCTTGAGGTTAGCCACCCCTAGCTACCCTACATCTACTCTAGCCTCCCCATTTTGTCCTCCATCCACTCCCCCCTCATTCAACCTCCATTCCACCATTTCCACCACTAAAACCCTAGTTTTCTAGTGTTTTAGCCACTTTCCACCATATATCTATGCCTTTCACCTACCTTGGAGGGAGGAGATCAAGCTATAGCTTCTAGGAGGTGGAGAAGGAGGATTCTTCATTGAGATCATCATGTCTTTTCACTCCTCTACTCGTTCTTCTTCCTTTCTTTTTGCATTTTCATGTTCTATGAGTAGCTAGGCCCCTTAGGTAGGTTGTATGGGGCCAAACATGTTACTTTGATACCATGTTGGGGGAAAATGATATGTATACATTGTAATTTCATTTTCTAATTATTATGTTCTATTTCTATCTCATTCTCCATGGATTTCTTGTTGGTTTGTTGATGAAATCAGCTACAAATTTAGGGAAATTGCTTATATGTGTGAACTTTGGGATTTGCTCCTAGGTCCAATTCATGGATACCTAGATAGCCACCCATATTCCTATATGCTAATCAATTCTCCTAACCCTAGTTGAGAGATCTAAGTAGTTAGTTTAGATGAATTTAGTGTGATTACCATAGAGCTTTCTCAATGATAGAATGTGGGTGATATGAGGCCTAAAACCTCATTTCCACCCCCATTACTATGCTCAAACCCTAATCACCCTAAGATCCTATAACCTATAAGCCTATGATTGTTTGGACTCTAATTAAATTGCACCTAGATCCTAACCCAATTGAGCCTCCTAAGGGTAGTAGGAGGTGTTAGGGACTACTTCCTCTATACACAACCTATCATATCCATGACCAGTTAGTAGTCTAGGGCAATTCATCAGACTCTAGCTTGTTGTTTGGTTTGGTTTGGTAATATAAATGAAATCATAATGTTCACATGTCACCCCCTAACCTAATTGATAAGTGCATCCCTCAAACATCCCACACATCCCTTTATTGCTTTAAAGCCCTAATTTCCTTCTTTCTTAGCTAGTGTTAGCTTAGTTAGCTCTTTACTTGCTTAGTTAGATTCTTACTTTGTTCTTGCTTTGTTGTTTCTAGTTTAGGTCTTTAATTGCTCTTTTGCCTAGTTTGATAGCATAGTGTAGTGTAGACCTATTTTTTCTTGCCTTAGCATAGCTTGCTCATCTTTTTCTTGCCTTAGAATAGCTTTCTCATCTTTTCTGTGCTTGCCCAATTTTTTATTTCTCATTAGAATTAACTATCTAGGATTAACTTAGGTTTTGTTATTGTTTTCTTTCCTTCAGTTGCTTTCTTGTTCACCATTAGTGTGATCAACAAACCATCCTTTAAACCCTTCAACCATAGACTCCACAGTACGAACCTAGCCCCAAAAACTAACATAGCTCTAGTGCCCTCTTTTCTCCCTGTGGATTGACCCTATACTTGTTGCCCTCCTATACTACGACACAACCTCGTGCACTTGCAGGTGTAGTGTTTTAGTAAAAGTAGGTGTGTAGGTTTAGGTCCTTATAAACATTTAAAGTTATCCCAAGTGTGCTCCGATCTCGTGGGGTGCATCTAGTCAAATTCCCAATTGATTAGTGTGTGCACCTATGGTGGGACGCACCAAGCTTTGTTACGTTGTTTCTGGGGAGAAAGGCACTCGGCCTAGCTAGTTAGTTTTTATTTGATTTTTTCCTACCGCCCTCATAATTGCTATGCTTTATTCTTTACATTCTTTGTGAATATTCATTTTCTAACTTGCTTTCTTTTGTTTGGTTGTGCCTTGTGCATGTGACAAGTCACTTAGGGAAGATAATATGGAAGGCCAAAATGCACCTCACAAGCCACTTCAAGATTACTTCAAGCCTAGCAACTACAAATCGCCAATTTCTAGCATAGTTGATCAAATGTCAAGGGAGAAATTCTCCATCCATCCATATCTTCTTGGGCTCCTGCCCACCTTCTATGGCTCAGATGATGACAACTCCTAAAAGAACTTGGACTCCTTTATTGAAGTATGCTCCACCTTCAGGACATCACAGTCAGTGATGACACAATATGATTGACCTTGTTCTCATTCTCCCTCAAAGACAATCCCAAAGATTGATATGATTTGAGAAGGGGGATCATGAGTTGGGAAGAAATGAAGAAAGCCTTCCTAAGGAAATTCTACTCTATATCAAGGTTGACACATATGAGGTGTGCCATAATAAGTTTCAATCAAATGGGAAGTGAGCAGTTTCATGATGCTTGGGAGAGATTTAAGAAGATGTTGAGATCCCTTTGTGGAAGCTAGTTCAATCCTTTCACTCCTCTCTATCTCCAAAAAGTCAAGCTATAGTAGATTCTTCTTGTGGAGGAGTTTTCATGGCTAGGCCACCTGAGGAGATATGGCCTTTGTTTGAGCAATTGGCAAAAGGTTCAAAAATCTAAGCTTCTAGCATGATGAATGATGGTGGGTGTGCCTTTGGTGTGACATCTCCGACTCATAGTGACTCAAGCCCACAAGTTATGAAGATTCTTGGTGACAATGTGAGCTTCATGAAGAACCAAGTGAGAAGTGTTCCTTGTCACTCGATCAATTCTATTGAGTTCCATGGTGAAGAAATGAAGATACCTCACTCCTATAGCTACCAGGAACTACAAAGTCCAAGATATATCTCAAGGTTTTAGGAAGAAGTTCTCTCTAGGTTAAAAAGAGAAGAATGTTACAAGGCTTGAGGAAAGGATAGAGCAGTTATCTTCCATACTTTCTCTCTAAGAAGAAAAATTGACTTCAAACCCCATCTTAAGTTTCAATGAAGCAAGTGGACCGATGCCTTCCTCACAAGTTTTATATAGTACACCTCACATGCAAGTGCAACCCATATACCACTTCCAATGCCATCCAAAGACTTACACTCCTCCTCCCCCTTCATCACCAAACATTTCTCAACAATTCACCTTCCAACCTCAATTTCCTCCTCCCCCTCAATTTCAATATCAAATGCCACCTCCACCTCAACCACATCCACAACTAGCTCCCCCTCTCCACCATGAGCAAGGAAGTGTTGTGAAAGTTCTAAGGAGTGGGAAATCTCTTGAGAAGATTGTAAGTCAAAGAAAGGTTGATAAAGCAAATGAAAGGCAACCAAGTAGTGATAATGCGATTGAGATTGTCGAAGATGATTCTGTGACACCTCATGTTGAGTTTGGGATACCATGTGCTCCACCTCATACTCCATTTGTAGGTCCCACCATCCCTAGTGTTCCACCTCATGTTAATTCAAGTAAGGCCAATGCTAGTGAACCACCATTCATTGAAGCATTAGATGAGCCACCAGAAGTAGGGAGGAGACAAAAGCACAATGTTGACATTCTTGAGGTGTTTCTCTGAGTGAATGTCAACAATCCATTGTTGGGTGCTATCAAGAAAATCCCATCATATGCCAAGTTTCTTAAGAACTTATGCATTGTGAAGAGAAGGTCAAAGGGGAGAATACTAAAGAGAGTCAAGTTGACCGAACAAGTGAGCTCCATCCTCCAATACTCACTTCCTGTGAAGAGTAAAGACCTAGCAACCCCACTCATACCTAGCTACGTTGGGGGACATCGCATAGACAAATCCATACTTGATTTGGGATCTAGTGTGAATTTGATGCCATATAGTGTCTATGCTGAGCTGGGCTTAAGCAAGTTGAAACTGGCACACTGCACTCTCCAATTGGTAGACCATTCCATAAAAGTTCCAAGAGGAAGAGTGGATGATTTTTTGGTGATGATAGACAAGGAAAGAGGAGTAGTGTTCCGGCCAATTTCATTGTTCTTGACATGGAGCCAGATGATAGGAAGATCCCCGTAATCTTAGGAAGACCATTCTTATCTACAGCTAACGTCAAGATACATGTTCGTAGTGGAATAATGATAGTCTCTTTCATGGACATGAAGATAAAGATGAACAAATACAAGTCATCAACCCGATGAGTTTAAGATGAGGATATTGGACATGGTCACTTCAAGGGTCTAATTGGTCATTTGAGGGGAGGAGATCTGGATGAAAGATTTGATGACAACTTTGGTGATCAAAGGGATGATGAACATAGGTTGAGTAAGAATGTGATATGCATTTATTGCAAGAATGAACACATGAGAACTCCAAATGGATGAATGATGAAAGAATATCCAAGAACCCTAGTTGAAGGAATGAAACTTAGTGCTTGTGGGAGGCAACCCACCAAGGTTTGGGGAAATTACACCCAAGCTCTCAATTTTGATACTTTTTGGTTGTTTTTACACTTTTTCAAGAAAACACACACTTGTTTTTAATAGTTATTTGTTTAGTTTTAAGATGTGCATGTGAAAATAGGGTGAAAGGAGGAAAATTAGGTGATCATAAGAAAAAGATTCATGAAAAATCACTTTTGATCAAAGATTTGGTGTTTTGATGAAGTTCAAGTTGAAATGACCTGATACAATACTCACCATGGTCATGGTACCATAGAATGCCCGTGGTGATATACTCAAATCAATAGGAGAATCAAAGAAATTCAATGAAAGTAATTGTCGACCAGAACGGTCATGTAAGGCAGCGCGGCCATGTGACCATCCAGGCACCATGGTCGTGTGGCCCAGCACAGTCATGTAGCCAACTATCCAACATGGTCATGTTACCCAACATAGATGTGCTACCACAGGCATCTAATCCACCATAGAAGCAGTGATCATCTACCCTATCACTCATATACTTAAACGTCATGTTGAGGGAAGCATGATTCAAAAGTTTGGTGGGGCGATATGCCCTCTTTCTAATTTCCCTCAATCTACATTTCACCTACCATTTACATTTGTTTTGTTTCTCCTATTATCTAGACTAGATCTTACCTACTTTTCATACTTGCATGTCATGTAGTTGTTTTCTGTCATTTTTGTGTAATTTTCAAAAAAAATCCATGTATTGCATATCATGCAGTTTTTCATAATTTTTGCATGTTATAGGATTTGCTTGTTTACTGCTTATTTTTTATAATGAAGGCTTAGATGTGATTGAAGGTGATTTGGCATCGTTTTTGGACAATTTTTCCCAAATTTAAAACTTCTTGCCTAAAAAGTGTATTTTGATCCGATCTCTACTTTTTGGATTGAAAATGATGATCTTCAAATGCAAGTGAATTTATCATGGTTTATTGCTAAATGGAATCAATCTTGACTTTTTACATGTGCATCACCCCTCTCATGCTTGTGAACTGTTTGGTTGAATTGTGATTGAAGCAAGCCACAAATTCTTAGAGTTTTGTATAATCTCATTATAGAAATGTGGTTTTAATATTGCTCATTCATGTGGTGTGTCATTGCATGATGAAACTGTTGGAGTAACTTTCATTCAGGAGATCTCATGTTGAAGTCCATATTAGTAACCCCTATTTGACTCACTTTTCTTATACCATCTTCTTACCTCTCTGCCTCATGAAAGGATGCCAAAGTGCACACATTTAGCCTTGGCCACCTCTAAAAGTTTGGGGTGGCCATATCCATGCCCCCCGCTTCACTCTCATTATCATGTGGCCTATCAACATCAACGGTAAAGAAAAATGAAAAGAAGAAAAAATGAAAAAAGAAAATAAAAGATGCTCCTGTTTAAGAGCATCTAAGTAAAGAAAAGATGAGTGTGTAAATGCACTCCAAACCCTTACCACAACCATTTCCACCTTTTTCATGCACATGGAGCTAGGAGACATCAAACCTATCTCATTTTGCCCCTTTTCTCACCCACATGGGTTACTTAGTGTGGATAGACATATGAGATTGAATACATGAATGTAAAATAGAAAAATTAGTCATTTTGTACCTTTGCTACCATGAAACGGTTTACCGAGAGTGATATGATAGGCATATGGATTGATTGTGTTATTCTATACTTCATATTTGAAGTTTGCAGTATCACTTCTCTAATCATGATTGGTTTGTGAAAGAGGAGTGGAGAGAGGTGGAATGCATGTATCTAGTCATCATTGAGCCCATTTAGTTAATATTCATCTATTGCAATGCATTTGTCATTTCTTAGTTGTGGAAAAAGTACAGAGAGATTGAGTTGGAGCATACTTGAGTACAAGTATGTTTTAAGTTTGGGGTGGTGATGCAACCCTATTTTAGGGATTCATCTTGTATCATATTGCATTTCAATCACATCTATACATGTTATATTACATGGTATTTCCCCTAATATGCATATTTGTATAAAATGCACTTATGGACATTATTTGCATGTTTTTATGGCATTTGGACCATGCTTGGATGGAAGAGAGAGAGAGAGATAGAGAAGGAGTGATCCTAGGGTTTCTCTACCCTCGTATAGGCCCAAAGTAAATTCCAATACTCTGTCAACCTATCCCTAGTGTCTAAAGATCAAGTGAAGAAAAGATGTCCAAGAATGAAACAAGTACAAGCTCAAAGTGGTGATGTAGAGAGCAGCATGGCCATACAGCATAGCATGGTTGTGCTACCATGACCCAACATGGTCGTGTTGCATAGCACGGTCATGCTACCATGACCTAACATGGTCGTGTTGCATATCATGGTCGTGCTACCATAACCCAGCATGGTCGTGTTGCATGGAAAATCCATGTGGCATACAGACTAGCATGGGCATTCCACTCAGAACAGGCAGCCGACTCCAAGACACCACGGTCGTGCCACCCTTGTCTCACTATGGTTGTGGTGACCACCACGGCCATGCCATTTCATGTATAAATTCAACAAATTTCCTGTGATATTTAGCCATTTTCACCTCTCCCATCCCCATACACCACGGTCATGTTCCCCTACGACCACCACGCCCATGGTGAACCACCACCCCCGTGGTGAGCATCAACCCTAGCCTATTTTTGCACTACTTCACCCATATTTCCCCCACATAACCCTAGACCCCTATAGAAACCATGGGGTAGTTGGAGCTCGAGTTTAGGCACCCTTAGATACCCTACATCCACTCTAGCCTCCCCATTTTGTCCTCCATTCACTCCCCCCTCATTCCACTTTCCACCATTTCCACCACTAAAACCCTAGTTTTCTAGTGTTTTAGCCACTTTCCACCATACATTCATGCCTTTCACCTACCTTGGAGAGAGGACATCAAGCTATAGCTTCTAGGAGGTGGAGAAGGAGGAGTCTTCACTGAGCTTGTCATGGCTTTTCACTCCTCTACTCATTCTTCTTCCTTTCTTTTTGCATTTTCATGTTCTATGAGTAGCTAGGCCTCTTAGGTGGGTTGTATGGGGCCAAACATGTTACTTTGATAACATGTCGGGGGAAAATGATATGTAAACATTTTAGTTTCATTTTTTATTGATTATGTTCTATTTCTATCTCATTCTCCATGTATTGCTTGTTGGTTTGTTCTTGAAATCACCTATGAATTCAGGGAAATTGCTTGTATGTGTGAATTTTGGGATTTTCTTCTAGGTCCAATTCATGGATACCTAGCTAGCCACCCATCTTCCTATATGCTAATCAATCCTCCTAACCCTAGTTGAGATATCTAAGTAGCTAATTCAGATGAATTTAGTTTGATTAGCTTAGATATTTCTCAAGGATAGAATGTGGGTGATATGAGGCCTAAAACCTCATTTCCACTCCCATTACTACCCTCAGGCTGTAATCACCCTAAGATCCTTTAACCTAGAAAACTAGGCTTGTTTGTACTCTAATTGAATTTCACCTAGATCCTAACCCAATTTAGCCTCATAAGGGTAGTAGGAGGTGTTAGGGACTACTTCCTCTATACACAACATATCCTATCCATGGCCAGTTAGTAGTCTAGGACAATTCATTAGACTCTAGTTTGTTGTTTGGTTTGGTAATATAAATGAAAGCATGATTTTCACATGTCATCCCCTAACCTAATTGATAAGTGCATCCCACAAATATCCCACACATACCTTTATTGCTTTAAATCCCTAATTTCCTTCTTTCCTAGATAGTGTTAGCTTCGTTAGCTTCATACCTTATTCTTGCTTTTCTCTTGCTAGTTTAGGTCTTTAATTGATCTTTTGACTAGTTTAAAAGCATAGTGTAGTGTAGACCTCTTTTTGCTTACCTTAGCATAGCTTTCTCATCTTTTTTATTCCCTTAGCATGGCTTGCTCATCTTTTTCGTGCTTTCCCTATCTTTTCTTGCTCTTTAGAATTAACTATCTAGGATTAACTTACGTTTTAGTCTTGTTTTCTTTCCTTCAGTTGCTTTCTTGTTCACCATTAGTGTAATCAACAAACCATCCTTTAAACCCTTCAACCCCAGACTCCACAATAGGAACTTAGCCCCAAAAACTAACCTAGCTCTAGTGCCCCTTTTTCTCCCTGTAGATCGACCATATACTTGCCACCCTCCTATACTATGACATGACCATGTGCGCTTGTGGGTGTAGTGTTTTAGTAAAAGTAGGTGTCTAGGTTTAGGTCCTTATAAATTTTGAAATGTATCCCAAGTGTGTTCCAATATCATGGGGTGCATCTAGTCAAATTCCCAATTGACTAGTGTGTGATCCTATGGCAGGACACACCAAGATTTCTGACATTGTTTCTGGGGACAAAGGTGATTAGCCTAGCTGGTTAGTTTTTATTTTATTTTTCCTACTTCCCCCATCATTGCTATTCTTTTTTCTTTATTTTATCCATTCTTTGTGCATATTGGTTTTCTAACTTTCTTTCATTTGTTTGGTTGTGCCTTGTGCATGTGACAACTCACTCAGGGAAGACAAGATGGAAGGCTAAAATGCACCTCACAAACCACTTCAAGATTACTTCAAGCCTAGAAACTACAAATTGCCAATTTCTAGCATAGTGGATCAAATGTCAAGGGAGAAATTATCCATCCCTCCATGTCTTCTTGGGCTCCTTCCCGCCTTCTACGGCTCGGAGGATGAGAACTCCTACAAGAAATTGGACTCCTTTATTGAAGTATGCTCCACCTTCAGGATGTCAAAGGCCAGTGATGACACAATCTGGTTGACCTTGTTCTCATTCTCTCTCAAAGACAAAGCCAAAGATTGATATGATTCAAGAAGGGATATCATGAGTTGGGAAGAGATGAAGAAAACCTTCCTAATGCAATTCTACTCTATAGCGACGTTGACACAGATGTGGTGTGCCATAATAAGTTTCAATCAAATGGGCAGTGAGCAGTTTCACGATGCTTGGGAGAGATTTAAGAAGATGTTGAGAGAATGCCTGCACCATGAGATCCCTTTATGGAAGCTAGTTCAGTCCTTTCACTCCAGTCTATCTCCAAAGGGTCAAGCTACCGTAGATTCTTCTTGTGGAGGAGTTTTTATGGCTAGGCCACTTGAGGGGATATGGCCTTTGTTTGAGAAGTTGGCAGAAGGTTCAAAAATTTGAGCTTCTAGCATGATGAATGATAGTGGGTGTGCCTTTGGTGTGACATCTCTGAATCATAGTGATTCAAGCCTGCAAGTGATGAAGATTATTGGTAACATGGTAAGCTTCATGAAGTACCAATTGAGAAGTGTTCCTTATCACTCAGACAATTCTATTGAGTTTCATGGTGAAGAAATGAAGACACATCACTCCTATAGCTACTAGTACCACAAAATCCAAGATATATCTCAAGGTTTGAGGAAGAAGTTCACTCTAGGCTGAAAAGATTTAATGATGTCCAGAAGAATGTTACATGGCTTGAAGAAAGGATAGAGTATCTATCTTCCATACTTTCTCATAAGAAGAAAAATCGACTTCAAACCCCATCTTAAGTTTCAATGAATCAAGTGGACCAATGCCTTCCTCACAAGTTTTATATAGTCCACCTCACATGCAAGTGCAGCCCATATACCACTTCCAAGGCCATCCAAAGCCTTACACTCCTCCCCCTTCATCACCACAAATTTTTCAACAATTCACCTTCCAACCTCAATTTTCCCCGCCACCTCAATTTTGATATCAAGTAACACCTCCACCTCAACCACAGACATAACTAGCTCCCACTCTCCGCCATGAGCAAGGAAGTGTTGTGATGGTTCTAAGGAGTGGAAAATCTCTTGAGAAGCCCGCAAGTCAAAGAAAGGTTGATAAACCAAAGCAAAGGCATCCAGGTGGTGATACTACGATTGAGATTGTCAAAGATGATTCTCTGACACCGTATGTTGAGTTTGGTATACCATGTAATCCACCTCACACTCCATTTGTAGGTCCCACCATCCCTAGTGTTGCACCTCATGTTAATTCACGTAAGGCTAAAGCTAGTGATCCACCATTCAATTAAGCATTAAATGAGCCACATGAAGTAAGGAGGAGACAAAAGCACAATGTTGACATTCTTGAGGTGTTTCGCCAAGTGAAGGTCAACATTCCATCATTGGATTCTATCAAGAAAATCCCATCATATGCCAAATTTCTTAAGAACTTATGCATTGTGAAGAGAGGGTCAAAGGGGAGAATACCAAATAGAGTCAAGTTGACTGAACAAGTGAGCTCAATCCTCCAACACTCACTTCATGTGAAGAATAAAGACCTAGGAGCCCCACTCATACCTAGCTACAGTGGGGGACATCGCATAGACAAACCCAAACTTGATTTGGGATCTAGGGTGAATTTGATGCCATATAGTGTCTATGCTGAGTTGGGCTTAAGCAAGTTGAAACTGGCACATTGCACTTTCCAATTGGTAGACCGTTCCATCAAAGTTCTAAGAGGAAGAGTGGATGATGTTTTGGTGATGATAGACAAGGAAAGAGGAGTAGTGTTCTCAGTTGATTTCATTGTTCTTGACATGGATCCGGATGATAGGAAGATCCCCATAATCTTGGGAAGACCATTATTATCGACAACTGATGCCAAGATACATGTTCTTAGTGGAATAATAATAGTATCTTTCATGGACATGAAGATAAAAATCAACATATACAAGTCCTCAACCTGGTGAGTTCGTGTAACATACTGAAATCTCCTTTGTACCTCTTTGTACTCTTTTCTATAAGTTTTGTCCTTCATTTTCGTTCCTTTTGTCCTTGGCTTTGATTTAAAAGAAATTAAGATGGTTATTGGATAAATGTTTCCCATATATTCTTATTTCAAGGTTGCATGCACAAATGCCTCAGTTAGAATTAGATAATGGGTTTAAAATGCAATTTCACCTTAAGAAATAAAAAGGGATAAAATAATTCGTCCTAGAACCTTCTAGTGTTTCCTAGAATATGAGAGATAAGAAGAAAATCCGAATTTTATAAAAGGAAGAAGATAAATGTAATAATTAATGGTAATATGAGAATTTATGGGTAAAGAAGATAATTACAAAGATTTTTACAACAAATATTATAATCTGAAACCATCATGATAATTTGATAATTTAATTCGTTTCCTTGAGAAAAAAGTAACTTAAGGGTCAAGTATCAAATAAAATGGAACATAAATATAAATATTAATAACATTATCAAAAGAATATAGGAAATATGCCAATAAAGAGAAATAAAATAATTAATGTTCTCAAATCAGGAAAACTACTTCAAATTCGTATTCTAAACATAAAAATAAGCCTCTATGCAAATTTGCAACTAATTTGGATAATATATGAATAATGAGAAAAATAGGAGAGAGAGAAAATGTGTAGAATGTTCTAATTAATTTAATAAATATAAAGATAATTTCAACTTGGGAAGATAATTGCAAAATCGTGTTCCAAACCTTTAAGGAGACTTATGGGTGAAGTTACATTAATTTTAGATAATGTTATCACCTCTTTTGAAGGAGGAAAGAGAAAATGACATATTAATTATTTCACCTATTAAACTTTATAAAAATGAAAAACTAACTCCATATTTGGATTCTACGCATAGAAATAAGTCAGAATATAAATGTTCATAATTTTTGGGTAACGTTTGAGCCTCCAAAAGAAGAAAGAGAAAAACATTTAAAATCTAATAGTTTTAATCGACTTTTGCTGAGGGATATTTCCCTGATCTAACGCGAGATCGGACGGTCCAGGTACTTTAGTGGACCCGTGTCCACCGATCCAACGACGCACGGTCGTCTTCTACCTTGAGTCGGATTAGGCAACAGACTTGATTTTTCATTTTTTTTTTAAATCACAATATCTTGAGATCTACTCAACGATTTTCCTCGAATTTTGTTTTGTTGGATTCCTTGCGAGATTTCGCGCAGGATTATCCCAAACTTTGCGAGCTTTAATGTGTATTTGGGAAACACCCAAAGTAGCCGCTCGGCCCATCCGGCCTTGCCTACGTGGCAGGCTGTGATTGGTCGAGGCGAATTAATTTTTATAAATTATTCCGTTGGTCAAAAATAGTAAATAAATAGTGTTTTGAAATCAGGAAAACAAGATCTATTTAATAAAAATATTTTTGAGATCTGGTTTTGAGGTTTGCGAAAATGTGTTTTTAAAATCGATTTAATTATCTTAAAAATCACAAAAATTAACCCTAAGAATCCATATTTCCAAAATATACAATATTATATGTTATTTTGATCAGGAAAACCTAACTAAGATGTTTATGAGGTTTTTGAAGTCTGAATCGAGAGTTTGTGCAAAAATTTAGTGAATTAGGGTTTTCAACCTTTTAAATGAATGTATGTAATTCTGATTTATGAATATAATGATGTATTAGGTAATTTGGGTTTATAATTCGTGTGAAGAGTTGAAAAGGGAAATCTAGGACACCTGAGGTTAAGGTATGTGTTTAGTATGAGTTTGATTGTGCATCTACCTATCAGTTGGGAAATCGTTAGTCCATTACCTATATTTCTTTTATGAGGTTTAACTTGATCTAAACCCTTGAATCTTGAAACCTAAATTGCTTATTTGCCTCAAATTTCGATGTATTATTCTCTTGTTTGGGTATTCATACCCCACTGCCATGTTATATAATCTTTTGCTTATTCTTGCCATAAATCTTTTGTTAGCATGAAATTAAATGTTCTATTTAATCTTTAAGTAGTGGTACTTATGTACAACCACCCATAGAGGGCATGTATAAAATCGCCCTAGGGGAATGTTTATTATTCTCCCCATTAAAAATTGTAGGTGATTGGAAATGTTTATAATTCTTCCCTCACCTAAGGTTAGAGGTCTGGTAGGTGCCTCAACCCTACTTAGTTAGATAGACATATTAAATGACATGCTAAAACCTTTAAATATTTTGTTAATGGCAAGTTTCTCTTATAAAAACCCCATACTCTTTGATATCTTCTTACACCAAATATCTAGCCTAATTTACTTGTTACAACTTTCTTTGCCTTTGATAGATTATTAGTGTAACACATACTTTTCTTGTTTTCCCTCTTGCTGGGTGTCTTCCCAACCACCCAGGTGTTGGTGCTGAGCAAGGAGAAAGAAGGGCTTGAAGGAAGATTCCTCTGCTGAGTTCGTTAGCTTGACAAGAAGGATGGCTAGGTTGCTATAGCTAGATCCTCTTATCTATCTTATCTTTTCTTTTAGAAAGCAATCATGTAATAAACAATAAAGCCATTAGAAGGCTTGTTATTTCTTTCTTTCCGTTGCTATTGACATTTTATTATGTATCTGGAATCGTGCTTATTTATTTGGAATATTATGCATTCATCCTCAAAGTCTAAATTTTTGTTA
Organism: Alisma plantago-aquatica; assembly: GCA_963693085.1. NCBI lineage: Eukaryota > Viridiplantae > Streptophyta > Magnoliopsida > Alismatales > Alismataceae > Alisma > Alisma plantago-aquatica. The sequence goes on along the minus strand of OY856410.1, from coordinate 1,511,521,325 downwards.
AAATTGTGGATGGTTGTATTTCCTTTAAATTTTAGTAGAGGGGTGATCTTGCCTCTTTACAGTTCGAGATGAGGATATTGGACATGGTCACTTCAAGAGTCTAATTGGTCATTTGAGAGGAGGAGACCTTGATGAAACAGTTAATGACAGCTTTGGTGATCAAAGGGATGATGAGCATAGGTTGACTGAGAATGTGAGATGCATGTATTGTAAGAATGGACACATGAGAAATCCTAATGGATGAATTATGCAAGAATCTCCAAGAAGCCCAGCTGAAGGCGTGAAACTCAGTGCTTGTGGGAGGCAACCCACCAAGGTTTGCAGAATTTTTCACCCAATCTCTCAATTTTGATACTTTTTTGTTATTTTTACACTTTCCCAAGAAAACACACACACTTATTTTTAATAGTTATTTGTTTAGTTTTAAGATGTGTCGGTGAAAATAGGGTGAAAGGTGGAAAATTAGGTGATCTTAAGAAAAGGATTCATGAAAAATCACTTTTGACCAAAGATTTGGTGTTTTGATGAAGTTCAAGTTGAAATGACTTGATATAGTACTCACCGCAGTCATGGTATTATGGAATGATATACTCAAATCAATAGGAGAATCAAGGAAAGTAATCGTAGACCAGAACGGTCATGTAAGGTAGCACAACCATGTGACCATCCAGACACCACGGCCATGTGGCCCAGCACAGCCGTGTAGCCAACCATCCAACATGGTCATGTTAACCAACACAGCGTGCTACCATAGGCACCTAATCCACCATAGAAGCAGTGATCATCTACCCTATCACTCCTATACTTTAGTGTCATGCTGAGGGAAGCATGATTCAAAAGTTTGGGGTGGTGGGGCGATATGCCTTCTTTCTAATTTCACTCATTCTACAGTCCACCTGCCATTTACATTTTTTTGTTTCTCCTATTATCTAGATTAGATCTTACCTACTTTTCATACTTGCATGTCATGTAGTTGCTTTCTGTCATTTTTGTGTAATTTTCAAAAAAAAATCCATGTATTGCATATCATGTAGTTTTTCATAATTTTTGCATGCATTAGGATTTGCTTGTTTACTACTTATTTTCGATAATGAAGGCTTAGATGTGATTGAAGGTGATTTGGCATCGTTTTGGCCAATTTTGACCAAATTTAGAACTTCTTGCCTAAAAAGTGTGTTTTGACCCAATCTCTACTTTTTGGATTGGAAATGATGACCTTTAAATGTAAGTGAATTTATCATGGTTTATTGCTAATTGTAATCAATCTTGAATTTTTACATGTGCATCACCCCTCTCATGCTTGTGAAATGTCTGGTTGAATTATGACTGAAGCAAGACGCAAACACTTAGAGTTTTGTAGAATCTCATGATAGAAATGTGGTTTTAATATTGCTCATTCATGTGGTGTGTCATTACTTGATGAAATTGTTGTAGTAACTTTCATGCAGGAGATCTCATGTTGAAGTCCATATTAGTAACCCCTCTTTGACTCACTTTTCTTCTACCACCTTCTTACCTCTCTGCCTCATGAAAGGATGCCAAAGTGCACACATTCAGCCTTGGCCATCTCTAAAAGTTTGGGGTGGCCATATCCATGCCCCCCTGCTTCACTCTCATCATCATGTGCCCTATCCACGTCAACAGCAAAGGAAAAGTGAAGGAGGAAAAATGCAAAAAGAAATTAAAAGATGCTCCTATTTAAGATCATATAAGTAAAGAAAAGATAAGTGTGTAAAAGCACTCCAAACCCTTACCACAACCCTTTCCACCTTTTTCATGTCCATCGAGCTAGGAGACATAAACCTAGCTCATTTTGCCCTTTTTCTCAGCCACATAGGTTACTTAGTGTGGATTAACATATGAGATTGAATACATGAATGTAAAACATCAAAATTAGTCATTTTTTACCTTTGCTACCATGAAATGATTTACTCTGAGTGATATGATATCCATATGGATTGATTGTGTTATTCAATGCCTTATATTTGAAGTGTGCAGTCTTAGTGCTCTAATCATGATTAGTTTGTGAAAGAGGAGAGGAGAGAGGTGGAATGAATGTACCTAGTCATCTTTGAACCCATTTAGTTAATATTCATGTATTGCAATGCATTTGTCATTTCTTGATTGGGGAAAAATTATAGAGAGATTGAGTTGGAGCATACTTGAGTACAATTATGTTTTACATTTGGGGTGGTGATGCAGCCCTATTTTAGGGCTTCATCTTGTGTCATATTGCATTTCAATCACATATATATGTGTTATATTACATGGTATTTCCCCTAATATGTATATTTGTATAAAATGCACTTATGAACATTATTTGCATGTTTTTTTGGCATTTGGACCATGAGATAGAGAAGGAGCGATCATAGGGTTTATCTACCCTTTGAGAGGCCCAAAGTAAAGTCCAATACTCCCTCAACCTATCCCTAGTGGATAAAGATCAAGTGAAGCAAAGATGTCCGAAAATGTACCAAGTACAAGCTCAAATAGCTAATATAGAGAGCAGCATGGCTATGCAGCACATCATGGTTGTGCTACCATGACCCAACATGGTTGTGTTGCATAGCATGGTCATGCTACCATGACCTAACAATGTTGTGTTGCATAGCATGGTCGTGCTACCATGACCCAGCATGGTCGTGTCGTGTGGCATAGCCGTGTGGCATACAGACCAGCATGGGAATTCCACTCAAACATGCAGCCAACTCTAAGTCACCACGGCCGTGCCACCCTTATCTCACCATGGTCTTGGTGACCACCATGGTCGTGCCATTTCATGTATAAATTTGACCAATTCGCTATGATCTTTAGCAATTTTTCACCTCGCACATGTCCATACACCACATTCATATTCCCCTACAACCACCACAGTCGTGGTGACCCACCACCCCTATGGTGGGCATCAACCCTAGCCTATTTTTGCACTTCTTTATCGATATTGCCCCCACTTAACCCTAGACCCCTACATAAACCCTAGGGGTGGATAGAGATTGTGGTTATCCACCCCTAGCTACCCTAAAACCACTCTAGACTCCCCATTTTGTCCTCCATCCACGCCCCCCTCATTCCACCTCCATACCACCATTTCCACCACTAAAACCCTAGTTTTCTAGTGTTTTAGCCACTTTCCACTATATATCCATGCCTTTCACCTACCTTGGAGGGAGGAGCTCAATGGACATGTGCTAAGAGGTGGAGAAGGAGGAGTCTTCACTGGGCTCATCATAGATTTTCACTCCCCTACTGATTCTTCTTCCTTTTTTCTACATTTTCATGTTCTATGAGTACCTAGGCTCCTTAGGTGGGTTGTTTTGGGGAAAAATATTACTTTGATACCATGTTGGGGGAAAATGATATATAAACATTGTAATTTCATTTTATAATGATTATTTTATATTTATATCTCATTCTCCATGGATGCTTGTTGATTTGTGCTTGAAATCACCTAGGAATTTAGGGAAATTACTTATATGTGTGAATTTTGGGATTTGCTCCTAGGCCCAATTCATGGATCCCTAGCTAGCCGCCCATCTTCCTACATGCTAATCAATTCTCCTAACCCTAGTTGAGAGATCTAAGTAGCTAGTTTAGATGAATTTAGTGTGATTATCTTAGAGCTTTCTCAAGGATAGAATGTGGGTAATGTGAGGCCTAAAACCTCATTTCCACTACCATTACTACCCTCAGCCCCTAATCACCCTAAGATCCTCTAACCTAGAAACCTAGGCTTGTTTGGAATCTAATTTAATTACACCTAGATCCTAACTGAATTGAGCCTCATAAGGGTAGTAGGAAGTGCTAGGGACTACTTCCTCTTACACAACCTATCATATCCACGGCCAGTTAGTAGTCTAAGGCAATTTATTAGACTCTAGCTTGTTGTTTAGTTTGGTAGTCTAAATGAAAGCATAATGTTCACATGTTACTACCTAACCTAATTGATAATTGCATCTCTTGAATGTCCCATGCATCCCTTTATTACTTTAAAACCCTAATTCCCTTCTTGCTTAGCTAGTGTTAGCTTAGTTATCTCTTTACTTGCTTAGTTAGATTCTTACCTTGTTCTTACTTTGCTCTTACCAGTTTAGGTATTTCATTGCTCTTTTTCCTAGTTTGATAGCCCAGTGTAGTGTAGACCTATATTTTCTTACCTTATCATAGCTCTCTCATCTTTTTTCTTGCCTTAGCATAGCTCTCTCATCTTTTCCCTTTTGCCTTGTCTTTTCTTGCTCATTAGAAATAATTGTCTAGGGTTAACTTAGGTTTTTGTCTTGTTTTCTTTCCTGTAATTGATTTCTTGTCCACCATTAGTGTAATCAAGAAACAATCCTTTAAACCCTTCAACCCTAGACTCTATAGTATGAACCTAGCCCCAAAAACTAACCTAGCTCTACTGCCCCCTTTTCTCCCTATGGATAGCCCCTATACTTGTCGCCCTCCTGTACTACGACATGACCCCGTGTGTTTGTGGGTGTAATGTTTTAGTAAAAGTAGGTGTGTAGGTTTAGGTCCTTATAAATTTTGAAAGTTATCCCAAGTGTTCTTCAATCTCGTGGGGCACATCTAGTGAAATTCCCAATTGATTAATGTGTGCACCTCTAGCAGAATGCTCCAAGATTTTTGGCACCGTTGTCAGGGATAGAAAGTATCATAGCTACCTAGTAGTTGTGGTGTTGACTCTCCCCTTTGGCACCATCTTTTTCCAACTTTTTTGTTGTGTTTGAGAAACACACTAACTGCCCATAAGGTAAAAAGACTCATCATCACAAGAGAAGAGAAGAGAAGTACAAGAAAGAAAAATGGAACAAAAGCTCAAGTGACTCCTCTAACTCAAGCTCAAGTGAAGAATCAAGTGGAGGATCTAACTCAAGATCTAGTGATGAAGGAGAATGTCATTTTTTTCTTATGTCATCAAAAGTGAAGACTCAAATGAGGTAAACATAAACTCTTTAGATAAAGAATCTTTAGTTATTATTCATGCTACTTGTGCCTCTCTTAAGTCTTCTAAAAAGAAAAAGAAAAAATTTGCTAGTGTTGGGATATACGGGAACAGAGTATGGCAACAGAAACAAAATTTTATCTATTTGTATTCCCATAATAGCAAGATCATGATAACTACAACAAAATAAGAAGAATGGATTAACGAGTTTATACCTGGTCCTGGAGAAAATCCAGTGACAACAACTCATTGCAAAGAAACTATCTTCTAGTTTCTCTTGGATGGTGTTTGTGTACCTCCTTATCTTCTCCATGGACGGAGGATTGGATAGATTCTTTAGTGACTCTTGTGGTCTCTTCATAGACTACAAATTGACATTGTCCTTCTAGTAGCAGCCAAAGGACTCCTGCCTCTAGAGCAGTCCACATTGACCAACTAGAACTCTTGTCATTCTTGTAGAATGGATAGGAAGGAGTTATCCCTCCCGTTGGCGTACTAGTCACCAACTTGATCTCCCACAGCTATGATCCTTATTTGTCCTCTTCTATTTCTATCCCTCCCTAGTAGGGTGGGACTTGATTGGGCTCTCTTGGTTACCACAACTAGAGAGGACAAAAATTGTTAGACCAATTGATTCTCAATTGTGTGTATTGGGAATCCCCAAGTACCCCTCTATTTATAGGTGTGGTTAGCACCAATGTTCCTAGTTTGTTTGTGATCTATGTAGGAGAGGAAGGGACCAGAAGATCTTGAATTTTGCAACATGTGAAATCTAAAATAGTTATTTCACAAATAAAATGGTCATTTCACATTTGAGACGGTCGGCTCATACATCCATACGGTCATTTTGCTATATTTCCCAATTGCATATGAATTTGGAAATTTAAATCCAATTAATGCATGACATGATGTCAACACTAATCCTTGATGCAGTCAAATTTCCCCATAAACTGAGCCATCTCACACATGTGAGATGGTTATCTTTCTCACCCAGATGGTCGTCTGGTGAGCCAAGCCGGTTGGTTCAACAGAATGAACTGGTCGGTTCACACTTCAGTTTGAGTAGAACTTTATCCAATTCAACTTTTGATCATCCTGACAATCTAAATGGTTGTCTCAACATTTGAGCCAATCATTTGGCACTCCAAAAGGCCATATCACCCTTTGAGACAATCATCTAGAGATGCAGTCACCTGATCTGTTGTGTGAATTGAGTACCTAAACACTTTAGTAATCAATTTGATCATCATTCAAGATTAAACTCCTCTTCTGGATGAGTTCCTATGTGTGTGACCCTATAGGTGCCATAACACATTGGCAATGAATGTCCATAACTATCTTATGACATTACAAGCAGAGAGTGGTGCCTAGTCTCACATCAATGCTCCCTAAGTGAATGGAAAGTTGGATAAAAATTTCAACCTACAATCTGTGTAAGGTGTTGTAGTGATTATATACTTCCTTTGTCTTAGATATCCAGAGTGAACTTGAGGCAAGGAATTGTCATCCTCTCAACGTTCAACCCATGTTTCTTGAACTAAGAGAAGATTGTCTGAGATAATGTGACCTCAATAACATATATTTATTCACATGTGCATGGGCATGCATTTCTCAGTCTCTCGTATCAAGTGGCTAGGATATCAAACTCCAATAAGAGGGGAAAATCCCATTTCTATCACTCACAGTCATTCCCCATGTGTCAAAGCTACCCAATCAACACCTTTATGACAACCCATATTTTAGGATTACATTTGATGATGTCAAAGTATACCAAACAACATGTGATGAGTGCAGTGATTTTAGGTCTAAGAATCACAATCACCACCTTCACTATGAGAGATGACTATGACCACCAAAGAGATGGTTTTCATGTGTCACTCTCAAGGTGGGTTTGTCTGATACATTGTTCCCTAGCATGTGTCTATGTTCTTGGTTTTATATACCATATCATGACTAATGAGATTCTATCATCAACCAATCCACACTCTACTCTTATGTATTACTGGTATCTATTTTCCTTCCACAGTAACAACTGACTAGGGACATAATAAGAGTGTACTTACTCTTAGCATCCATATGATCCCATTCTTCCAAGTCACGTACTTGAAGACATACATCATTGAGTAATTTCATTCTTTAGACAACCATTATGTATCCTCATTATCTCATAACTAAGTGAAACATAATGAATTGGAAGCTTGCCTTTATCAGTATTAATCAAATCCTTTATGGTATGTTCCATTTAAATAATCACATGATTGTATCTTTGGGCATACCTTACCAACAAACTCCCACTTGCACTTAGAAACAATCACCCACGAATCTCATTCTTAGTGATCCAAACATATCCATTGTGTTTCTCCTACGCAAGTGCTAATATAGTGGGTTAGCAGCATTTTGCTATTAGTTGGTATGTTGCATGTTTCTTATCTCTTTGCTCCAAGATGAAACCATTGTAATATGGTATCTGATATTCCTTGCCTAATAAGTATCTCCATTGTTGTCACAGTATCACTACTGAGTCATCAATGGTTGGAACATGTATAAGTCCATCATATGAACTTTTCGATCCATATAGTATCCACCTTGTGTTCATAACACAAGCCCACTCAACTTCTATTATAGAATACAATTTATGGTTATTAGTTCGGAATGCTTCCAGCTAATAACACTTATAATCAAACATATTTTATTGTGATCACTTTAGTCATTTCGGAAGCTTACGTCGGTGTAAACCTTTACACCCAACTCTTCCTTTTATTGTTATCTTTATCGACTAGAAATATCCCTTAAGTACTTCACAAGTACTAATGGATATATTTAATGACATTCCAATAACCCTTATTGGATTTCACTATCATCTTGTTATGTCAAATACATATAAGATTATATGGGATAAACATTTATAGCATTAATGATAGATCCATTTCTACAGCCTATAGCATCTTAATCATGTCATTTACATTCTTCACAAGAATCAAAACATAAGGTTCATGAGAGTCTAATTTGGATTATATCTCATTCAATCATTTTGTGTTGAACTCTTTCAACATCTTGCTATTATATCCGCTCGAACGTACATTGTTAAACATTTCAAAACTATCTCTATAGGTCTTGATCCTTATCTCATAAGATGTTTCACCTTATCCTTCATTATTGAAGGTGTTTTCATGCCAGCTCCAATATTCAAAATATTGAGATGTTATTCCTCGTCATATGTGGAATATTCATATATGCTCCAACTGAATCTTTTGTAATCACAGATTTCATCTTGATTTTGATTCAAGTCAAACTCTTGGACTATCTTATTAAGCCAAATATCACATCTCTGATATGCTTGTTTCAGTCCCATATTAGTAGTCATTAGACTATATTTGTATTCATGAAGTTATAAAACATTTTTGGTTGTGTTGTTTACACATCATCTCATATATTCCTTTTAAGGAATTCAATTTCAATCCTAATATGCCAAATCTCATAGTCTATTTTAACTACAACAAAAAGCATGACAATTAGTAAAGGAATCGCTATCATGTTCAACAACTTAAATTGATTTGAAAAACTTTTCAACCAATTTGTCCTCTTATGTTATTCATATAGGTCTTTGCCATAAGACTCTATTGCACCCTTTAGGTACTACCCCTTTAGGTGGCACTACCAAGGTCCTACCTTTCTATCTTACATGGATTTCAAAATGGCTTAGATTATGGTTCTTAATAGCTTCTAGTTGATCGGTTGGCTCATCCTCTTATGACCAATCTGTCTGAGTTGTTGGATTCACAATCCTCTAATTCAAGATGTATTCTACTAGAACTATTTTGTTCTATGTCATATGACAAACTTGACATTCCATAATAGCTTGTGGTTCTCTTAATTATCATTTCACCTATTTGTTGTCCTCTAACATTTTGAGTTCTACTCTTACTCCCACTGATTCTTTAGGAACTCAGTTATCCTATCAACAAAACAATTTTGTTATTCGATTGGGATTAATAGTAAAATTCAACAATTATGGTTTGTGGATAAAAAATTTCAAGAAACTACTTTCTCCATGTAGGTTTCAATTCTCTAGACATATTGGGACATTCCCAAATCATATCATTTATGATGTCGTATAAACCATTTAGACGGTACGTTATTTAGTGATAGGTATATAAATATGAGGATATAAGAAGACTAGATTAATTTATAATTATATCATGACTCATCATGGTATAATTCCTTCACTCTGACATGTCATCATGTTCATATGGATTTAACTTGTGATACATCATCATAGTTCTTTCTTGAAGATTCTCAAGGTATTGATGTAAAGTATTTTAACATTTTGATCTCATCAGAGTTTTTTAATACTTTTTTCAAAGTTATACTTCATTTATAATATGCTTGAACACTTGAAGAGATTTATGTTTCTATTTTACTGAGTACATATCATCATATTACCAATAAATGAAATGAGGTATAAGCAATTATCTATAGCATTCGTTCCATAAGATCTTCATGCATCATATGTATGAGGTCTGATGGAAATCTTATCCTCCCACTGCATCTAGTGAAGGATTTCATGTCATATTGTACGAAGTAAGTTTTGAATGTTTTCTTATGTTTGATAATGAATCTAGATTAACATCAATATGTATTCTAGATATTCATTTCTTATATATACATGAAAGATGACTAATGCTAATGCTAGTTTTGAGTTATCAATTATAATCCTTTAGTATAAATTTTATAAACATTCATCTTGAGATTCTTTTATTCAAAAACCATTATATGTTTGGGTTCAGCCATACAAGATCATATGTTACTAAATAGAAACACTAAAAACTCACTTTATTGGTTTATCACCCTTGTCATACAAGATGCTATTAAGTAAATGTTTTTATTTATTGGCATAATGAAATAGCAGTTCTACTAACTCTATTTCATGCCCATTGGGCTAAGATAAATTTAAATATAGATTAAAGCTTCGACAACTCTTGCTCCACCTTGTCCATACTTGTCCTTTCATAAAGGTTTTCACTTCTAGTCAGATCATGCATATCAAGTATGTCAGAACTCTATATGGTATAATATAACAAGATAAAGAAGTAATCAAATTTATCTTATAATATTTATACCTAAAGTGGAGGTCTCAGAGCCTTCCTTCTTCTTCTTTAGTTCCTCTAACCTGAGTGGGCAAATTCTTTTCCAATGTTTGGGTTGGTGGCAATCGCCTCTTTTCTTCACTCCCTTTTCCTTGAGATCTGAAGACTTGAGTTTTTAGCTAGCTTTAGAAATCTTCTCGGATGTGCCTTTGTCTTTAGACTTCCCCTTTGTCTTTTTTATCATCATCACTTGTCTTTCTTCATTTGTGTCTCAATTATTCTCAACATGCCCAGCAACTCTGTCAACAGCTTGTCAAAGTTGTTCATGATGTAGTTCATGAAAAATTGACTATATGACTCTAGTAGGGACTGTAGAATCACGTAAGTGGCCAACTCTTGAGCCAAAGGGAATCCCACTCTATCTAGGTTCTCCACATGCCCTATAAGCTTGAGTACATGAGGACCTACTAGATCTCCTTCTGCCATGTTGCACGTGAACATCTCCTTGGAGACATCGCATCTCTCCTATCTTTTTTTATCTTGGAATATGTTCTTGAGATGTGTGACCATATCAATCACATCCATGTTCTCATGATGCCTTTGCAAATCATAGTTCATGGAGCATAGCATCAAACATTTGACATCTACAACATCTTCAGTATGCTTCTTATAAGCATCCCTATCAGCCCTTAGTACATTTTGAAGTGGTTCTTCTAGTTCTGGCATCTCCAAGACATAGAGCTTGTGTATGAGAACGATCCTCAACGTCCTAAACCAATCATGAAAGTTGTTACCATTTAGCTTGTCTTCTCAAGGACCAATCATAGAGAAAAGTGATTGTTGTTTGTTGTCATTTGGTTCTACAAAAGAATTTACAATTTTGTCAAAACTCATTTTTTATTTGATTTGATTGATATTTTGACGGTATTAACTAGATCTTTAATTAACTAATGTTCTCATTTTTTTTCAAATTGACAACCCTCGAGTATCAATTTGGAAAATAGCAACGAATAAAAAATTTCAAATGAGCAAGATCCAAAATGATTTGATTATCATCTGACCAACGTCGTTTCAATTGCATCATATGCAATTCTTGATAGATAATATGTGCAACTCTTTGTCGTAATTATATATATGCTTCTGGGCTTAGACGCTCTAAGAATCACCAGTTTAAGTATGACCTAGTAGTCAACACGATAGATATGCACCCTATAAAGGAAAAATCTACATATCTACCATCACACTTACACAAGATAGACAACACACCACACGAAGGTGTAACCTATGCTTAGTCGATCAAGTTTTTATGGGTGTTGCTAATGGAAAGAATCTTAGACTTAATATGTTTGACTGAGGGATTGATATATATGTCATATATATACATATATTGTATCCAATCAGCACATATGTATAGTATTGTTGGAATTTTAAGAAAGAGAGATCTCAACTCACTAATCACCCACAAGTGTACGGGGTTGATGTAGTCGAGTGTTGAACACAAGGAGATAGGCTAGTTAGGTGCAAGTTTGTTAACTTTCATTAATCTAAATCAGGTTACAAAAGTTGGATCGATGCATTAGATTTCACCACCATACCATCATATCATATGAACAAATGAAACAAAGATCATTGTTAACAAGCATAGAGGTTGTCATCGTCATGCATTTCCCAATGTCATGAGATGGTTCTCAATATCACATAACACTCATGCTTCTATGCCTAGTCTCAAACACAACCTTAACCCTCAATAATCTCTAGCCACTCCCATGGTCAAGAGAGTATTGCCATAGATCCTACTCCTTACTCCCTCATGCATTCTCCCAAAACACGAGGTAAGCATAAAACATGTACAAGAGGTGGCCAGCCAACCATACAAGCAAGAAACACCATAAGCATCCATGAAAAAGGCAAATTAACCAGCAATAAGCATAAATTTCGAGTTCACATGAACAATGGCATGGGAGTTACTCTCCCATGCCCAAGAAAAGAGTTCTACTCGTCCATAATGGAGATATGTATACACAATGCAGAAATTTTAGAGTTTTGCATGTTTAAGAGAAGAAAAGGCTAGAGGAACCAAAGATGTAGCCAAAGGGAAGTAGAATTCCAGCTAAAGGATGAAACTCTATCCTTAAAGCTGCTCCAACTCAGACAATCTTCCCTCCGAAAAATTTTGGTTGAGAGAAGTAGCTCTACTGCACCTTCGGAGAAGAAAAGAGGTAGAATGGAGGTTCTTTGGCAAGAAACCACCTTCTTCCACCCCAAAATTGCCCTCCTAAGCTCTGGAACTTCTCTTGAATGAAAGAAACTTCTCAAAATGTGAGGGATAACTGCCCATTGGGTTGCATTAGTCTTTAAAAATGAGGGGTGGTCGTTTTCAATTTTACAGAAACTAATAACAACACCGCGTATCTTTCGGAGGACGTCGTTCAATCCTGCTGGGTAGTGCTACTGCAGTGAAGAACATGATGTGTCGAATAAAGACATGATGTGTGACAGTCTTCTAGATTTGATTCAAGTGAAAGGCACACTGTGTGTTTGAATAAATACATGATGTGTGTGTTGGAAGAAAGATGTAGTCGGCCTTCATGTCACAGGAACACGTCGTGTTCTCAGGGGAACATGCCATGTCACAACTTCTTTGTTCTGGGATAGAGGCTAGTGGAAACACACACACCATGTCTTTCATAACACATGGTGTGTTCTTTGTCCTGTGAGGTTTTCTGTGAAGGGACACGTCGTGTCTCTTAGGGAACACATCGTTTCGATGTTGTTTCTTCAGAAAATGGCTCTGAATCAGCTACAAAACAGGGAGAAGTCCCATTGGGGTCAGATTTGAGTTGGACTATCTCCAATTTGACCTTTTTAATACATGTTTGCAATAAACATCATGTGATAAGTAAAATAACTAAAAATGTGGCAAGATGAATATGTATAGAGGCTAAATGGAGACAAAATGAACTGAATTTGTGTGTGAGAATGTACAAAAAGTCAATATGAAATACACACAACAAATCCCCCTAAGCTTGAACGGTTGCTTGTCCTCGAGCAAAAAGAACATAGAAACACAAATGAAGGAATTTTCTAGCTCATGCATAGATTAAATGAAATGAAAGATATGCATAAGACCAAACCAACCATGATCAACAGTTTTATACTCATAGTCATCAACTCAACTTAAAAATCCATGAAAGAGGTTTTTAATTCAGAAGGAGCGGTCATAATTTAGTGAATCAATCAACAAAAAACACTAAAAAGGATTTGGATAACCAAGCCAAACAACTAGTGCATGCACAACATGATTTCTCAGCTATTAAGGATACAAATGATGAAAACTTAGTTAATATTAACAATCTTAGTTGTGCTCTTCTCTTTTCCCAAAATATGATTTGACAATGAATTTAGGGCTCTGGCACTCGGCTGCTAATGTAGGCTTATGCACATGTGGAGTATCGGTTGGGGTATTTTTACCCTCTTTTGATACATACCACCTAACCATCATTGTTGGATCGGACTCACACTAGGCTAGCATGATATGTGGGATGTTAGCCATCTTTTACGGGGTATGAGGGTGAAATAAGGTAGTAGAAATTTTGAGAGTTTTCCAAAATGTAAGAGAATCAACTAAAATGTTAAATTAGCTAGATTTCGTTCATTTTTTTGAAAACTTTTCACTAAAAGAGCAATTATAAATGCACTTAAGAGTTTGGCAAGGGCATCATGTATTCTAATTAGTGTTCCAAAGTTGATTCATCCACAAAAATTTAGACCATTACATGTTTTAAGCAATCAGAGATGTGAAAGGTGAATGTTCAAGCTACAAATATAAACCAAAATTATGTACATGTTGGAGGCCAAGGGTTTCATTTGATCCATGCATGAACTTTAACAATTCCTTCAAATGACCAATTAAGGTGCAAGAGGACAAGATGGTTCAAACTTGCAAGGAAAAATAGTCCATTACATCAAGAGAGACTCACATCATATTAGACTTTCCATAGAAAGAAAAATAGAACTTAAAAAAAACAAAATGAAACTAAAGAACGAACATGACAAACAACATGAAAAACACCAAAAACTACATTACCGTGCAGTTGCGCCCCCTCTAAGCTTGAAATTTGTAGTGTCCTCACTGCATCTATCAAACCTATGGAAAAATAAATCGGGTACCTATCATGGTATGCATCAGTGGGAGGGGCCAATGCCCCTATGATCATAAGGGAAGAACTGGCTGACGAGATCATCATCATCTGGAACATCAACCCTCATGGGCTGTGGAACAAAATCAGGTTGTAAAGGAGGTGTAGGTTGGTACTGTTGTGGCATGGAATAGAGGCCCTGAGAGATATGCTAAGTATCCATGCGGTGAACCACATCATGCATAGTAGAGAATTGTTGACCCATCAGGTCAAGGTGGCCGTCCATATGGTCAAATTGTTGTTGCACATAGTCGTAAAGGTTCCTAAAATTAGGCATGGCCTAGATGTACTCCATCTACGTGCATGTGGAGGGAGGTGGTGGAGTAGTAGGGGTGCCTCTGAAGCATCTAGACCTAGAGAGGCTTCTACTTCTTCTGGGATATTTAGAATGACCTTCCAGTTATCTTTATTTATCAAGGTGATGTGTTCCAAGTCTGGAATGTCAATTTACTGATCTTTATCAAAGAACTGACTAAAGTTGGTGTTACTGTTGGCAACCCTTGAGATCAAGCCTATAGAAAGAAGATACTAAATAACCACCAGGTTTCTACCTTGTGCAGCTTCTAGACTTGTCAGGTCCACATCCAGCTTGTTAGCAATAAGAGTAATTAAACCCCCACACATTATGTCCCCAGATTCTCTCTTCTTCATTTTCTTAATGTCTAACAACCTGGTAAGAATATAATAGCCTGCATTGATTTTATGCTCATACACCATGGCCCACAGAAAGAACAAATCCTATTTACCGCAAACACCTTGGGTTTCCTTCTTTGCAAAAAACCATGTACTAAGAAGGTGGTGCACATATCGGAAAATGGGGTTGTGAACTTAGCATCATGACAGTCTTCGTCAGTGATCTCAGACCAGAATTCATCACTGTCAAAATCTGGCAGGAAGCTTAGTGCCCCTTTGTAGTGGCAGTCTAAAACCTCACAGAAACATCTGAAAGTGAGCTTGAAACTTCAGCCCAGAAGATAGAAACAGATAACAGCGTATGGTTCCAATTTCTTATGGGGGTCATTCTCGATGGTAAGAGTCGCCAAAAACTCATATACGAGGCAGGGGTAAGTGTTTGTTACTGAGAAGTAGACATAATGCAAACCAAGATCTTTTAGGCGGGAGAGGACTTCATCTTTGAATCCCAGAGTAGTGAGTGTTTGCTCACAGGCAAAATGAGTAGGGAGCACCCTCCTCGAGATGAGGAACTAGTAAGTAGGGTCTTCCTCTGGTGTGACCCTGAACTGGGTCATGGAGACGTAAGCCGCAACTGAGGAAGAGCTTACTACAAGCTTGTGGTTCGAGGTTTGCTTGATGAGTGCCATTATGCCTGAGAAATTGCTGAAACATCCTTACACACGATGTGTCATTGGTGGGACATGACGTGTTCTTTTATAGCAGGGTGGTCAAGTAGGGCAGAGACACATTGTGTCTTTTCTGATACACGTTGTATACCTAGAGCGGAAAAGCGACCGTAGAAGAGGAAAATGGCACGATGCACAGGTCTCATGTCGTGTATTTGAGGAAGGATGGGCAAGGGGGGTGGCGGAGATGTGGATGTGAGCTACTCACTAAGAACCTCACATCGGGATGAGGTAGGATGGAGGCAGTTTGAAGACAAAGATGGTCGGCGGTGGCTCAAGGTCGACCTCCAGTGGTGGGAGAGAGAGCTAGATGGAGGAGGCTGCTTCACAACCTCATGAGGTTGAAGGTGATGATGGTGGTGGCAGGCGGCGGCTTGCACACAGCTGGTCGCACGACTAGTCGCATGGCAGAGATGCTACTTACACAGTTGTTTGCACAGCTCGAATGGGGGTGAGTGAGAGAGACGACTTGGAAAATAGGTTTAAAACCCACCTTTCCCATCAAGGAACACGTTGTGTCATCTGCAGGACACACCGTGTCTGATTGCATAGGTTGTCCATCATCTTCTGAGCAAACTTGTGTTGTCTAAGACACGTCGTGTGATCTTTGGCACATGTCGTATACAAATACAGAAGTTGGCGTATGAACCTCTTACTGATAATGACATGTCATGTGAAAATAAAGACACGGCATGTTCAATTCCAGATAATTCATGCTCAGTCTTGTGTATGAAGTACACGTCGTGTCTTGATTAGGACACATCGTGTTTGTTTCCAGATGAGAACATCGTATGCCATACCTAATAACAGAATGGTGTGTCATTTTGAGACATGTCATGTGTTAAATAGAATTTGCTTGGGTTGTGAGTTATGTGAGTGTCAACATAGTGTGTGAAATAAAGACATGTCATGTCATTTGGAATTTCTACAAAATTCTGCTTTTTATCAGCACCTACAGAAGTGGTGAGATGTAAATATAAATGTCTATGTTATTACATTCATCTGTGAAAAGCTTATTTCAAGAAATTAAATATTGTTCTTGACTCAAACTGTGAAAAGAAAATCTATCCTAATGTGGGGTCAACTCCCACATGTTCCTCCATTTAAAATCTAGAGTAAGACTCTTCAATCTATTAGTCAAGCATCTTGGAGGGAGCAAGAGGCTCCCTTATCAACATTGCCCCCTGTGGTGTACAGCTTGCAACATTGTCCATTAACCTTGAAGGATGATTGTTTCACTTGCAGCTCCACGGTCCCATATGGAAAAACATGTAAGACCAAGAACGGTCCAAACCACTTGGATCTCAATTTCCCTGGAAACAATTTGAGTTTGGAGTTGAAAAGAAGAACTTGGTCTCCTTCATTGAAGTCCTTAACCTTGATTCTCCTATCATGCCATCTCTTTGTCTTTTCTTTATAGATTTTGGCATTTTCATAAGCATCCATTTGCAACTCTTCCATCTCTTAGAGTTGCAACAATATCTTCTCTCCTACCTTCTTAAGGTCATAGTTCAGGAACTTGATTGCCCATAATGCTTTGTTCTCCAATTCTACAGGGAAATGACATGATTTGCCATAGACAAGTTTAAAAGGAGTTTGTTCAAATGGGTGTCTTAAAATATGTCATGTATGCCCATAACACATTGTCTAACTTTAATGCCCAATCCTTTATTGAACTGGAGATAGTCCTTTCTAGAATAGCCTTCAATTTCCTATTTGAGATCTCCACTTGGCCTAATGTTTGAGGATCATAAGGTGTGTACACCTTATGCTTCACCCCATATTTGCTAAGTAGTTTGTTGAAGTTTCTTTCATTGAAATGGCTACCACCATCTAAAATAATTGCTCTTGGAACTCCAAATCTGGGGAAGATGATCTTCTGAAATAGTTTAATGACTGAATTTGCATCTGAAGCTTGAGTGGGGATTCCCTCCACCCATTTGGAAACATAATCACAAGACACTAAGATGAACTTGTAGCTGCATGAAGACGGGAAAGGGCCCATGTAATCTATGCCCCAACACATAAAAAACTTCTATTTCTATAATTGAGTTCAATGGCATTTCACCTCTCTTTGAAATTCCCCCACCTCTTTGGCAATTGTCACAAGCCTTGACAAATGTGTGCACATCACAGAATAGACTTGGCCAATAAAAACCAGATTGTAGGATTTTGGTTACTATTTTTCTGCTCCAAAATGTTCGTCATAGGGAGAGGAATGACAATCTGAAATCACATTAGCAATTTCCTCATTTGGGATGCATCTCCTTATGAGTACATATGTGCATTGCTTGAATAATAGAGGGTCATCCCAATAGTAGAATTTAACATCATCAAGTAACTTCTTCTTCTACTGGTAGGTGAAATCAGGTGAAAGGCAACCGATGGCAAGGTAGTTTGCAAAATCAGCAAACCACAACAAGGCTGGAGAATTCACTGCACATAACTTCTCATTGGGCAACTTGTCATCAATGGGTACTTTGTCATCAATGTTTGTAGAGAGACACGAGAGATGGTTAGCTACACTATTCTCTGTTCCTTTCTTGTCTTTGATTTATAAATCAGACTCCTATAGTAACAATATCCAGCGGATGAGATGGGGTTTAGCATCTTTCTTGCTCATAAGGTACCTTATTGCAGCATGATCTATATACACAATAACCTTAGAACCCACTAGATACTGTCTGAATTTATCATATGCATAAACAATGGCAAGCATATCCTTTTATGTAGTAGCATAGTTGAGCTGTGCATCATCAAGGGTCTTACTTGTGTAGTGTATGGCATGGATTTTGTTATCTTTTCTATGTCCCAAGATTGCTCGTATGGCGTCGTCACTGGCAACACATATTACTTCAAAAGGAGCATCCAATCTAATGGTTGGATGATAGGAGCTGAAACTAGGGCATTCTTTAATTTTTCGCAGTTTGGTAATCGTCATTGAATTCAAACTCAGCATCTTTTGCTAACAAGGAGCATATAGGCTTTGCAATATTTGAGAAATCCTTAATAAATCTCCTATAGAAATCTGCATGACCTAGAAAGTTGCAGATTTATTTGACATTGGTTGGAGCATCCATCTTTTAAATAGCCTCCACCTTGGCTTTGTCAACTTCAATCCCTTTATTGGAAATGGCATGGCCTAGAACGACTCCAATCTGCACCATAAAGTAGCATCTCTCCCAATTCAGCACAAGATTGACTTGTTGACATCTTTGCAAAACCTTAGTTAGATTTGACAAGCAATCAACAAATGAATTACCATAGACACTAAAATCATCCATGAATATTTCCATGATTTTTTCAATGTAATCAGAAAAAATAGCCATCATACACCTTTGAAAAGTGGTGGGTGCATTGCAAAGCCCAAAGGGCATCCGCCTATATTCATAAGTTCCATAGGTGCAAGTAAATGTGATTTTCTCTTGATCGGGTGGATAGTTGGGAATCTGAAAGAACCCGCTAAAAGGTAGAAAAAATATGAGTGGTGAGCAAGTCTTTCTAGCATCAAATCAATAAAGGGAAAAGGAAAATGATCTTTTCGGGTGGCTTTATTGATTTTTCTGTAATCAATACACATTCACCATCCAATGACGATTCTTGTTTGAATTAGTTCATCATTTTCTCCTTTAATCATAGTTGTTCCTCCTTTCTTAGGTACAACATGTATAGTACTTACCCAATGACTATCACTTATTGGATAATATTTCTAGCATCTTTAAGTTTTAAGATTTCTTTTTTTACAACTTCTATCACGTTCTGGTTTAGTCTCCTTGGGGGGTCTATACATGGTTTCACATTCTCTTCTAAAGCTATCCTATGCATGCAAATGGATGGGTTAATTCCTTTGAGGTCATCAATAGAATAACCTATTACATCTTTGTAGAATCTAAGTTCATTCAAAAGTTTTTTTTTCTTGAACCTTATTCAATTCAACACTTATAATGACAGGAGTCATTTAATATTTTATTTGATATTTTGGGGAAAACACACATCTTCTTTTTAAAATAAATTAAATTAGTTATTATTATTATGTGAATAATGTGAAACTTGACTCCCAAGGTAATTGGGACCCAAGAAACACGATTTTTATATTAGATTCCATTTTTGGGATTTCTTTTAATGAGATATGTCATATGGACCATTAGTTCATTATTCGACCAATTATATTCTTATTATCTCCATATGTGTCATATATGATTATTAAGCATGATTTATTATGTTGCTCCCTATATAGTACTTGTGACACATTTTATGTTACATTATTTGTCTAAATCTAATGTGAGAACATTTGGGTGATTTGTTCATGTATTATTTCATTAGAGTTATACTAAACCTTGTTTGGCTAAGTCCAAAAGATCAAACTTCTAGGGTAGGGTTCGAGATCTAGTATGTTACAGCACACCACCCCTTAAAGGGATTTCATCCTCTAAATCAAAACATCCATAAGAAAACTTATCCACCACCCCATGAAAGGGTTCATCTTATAATATCAAACTAAACTTCATATACAAAAGGTTCAACTACACTTCTTACATCCTACTACATAAGCAACGTGCAAAAAGGAAACATAACTTGTAAAGACTAATCCAACGAACTATGGTTTAACTTGCTCTTATTCATCATCATTAACTTCTTCACCATCCAAAGCAAAAACTCTTCCAGCTTTTGTTTCCACAGGTCTTCCTCTATTATTGTTACCATTATTGTTGGTCTGGTTCTGAGGAGGTGCTTGTTATTGTTGCACTAGAGCTTGACCATTACGATGCTTAGGGAAATCAGGTCATATGTGTCCAGGTTCATTGCAATAATGACATATCACTGAAGAACCTTGTTGTTATATATCATGAGGACGCTTCCCAGAAGGATGGGGCCTATTGCACTTAGCACACCTGTCTCTTTTCTGTTCATCACATGAGGACTTCCTCTTCTTATCAAACTCCCTAGGTTGAAACCATGGGTAAGACTCTACAGTCAAAGCTTTATCAACCATCTACTGAAAGGTCAAAGGTAGTTGTGGGATAAGAGCATGACCCACGTTGTAGTTGAGTCCTTGTAAATAATATAGGTCAGCTCTACGTTCTTCACTAAGTCCAGAAGCATATTTCTCAAGCAAAAGAAATCTTTATACATAAGCAGAAACTGACATAGAAACTTGATTCAAACTATAGAACTCAGTTTCCTTTTTCTTCAAAGCAGCAGTGCATATGTACTTCCCACAGAAGAGAGCCAAAAACTCCACCCAAGACATGGTTGAGATTTCTCTAGTCCTTGCAATCCCATTCCACCAAACTCTTACTGGTCCTTCCAAGACATATGAAGCAAACCTGGTGTGGAGGACATGCCATACCATCAAAAGTCCTCTCTATGGCTAACACCAATCATCAGCTTTGTTAACCATCTATATGTCACCTTCACCCTTGAAGTAAGGTGGTTGCATCTTCATGAACTCCATGATTGAGAACTCCTTAGGCTTTTCAGATACATATGGGTCTTTCATCTTTCCTGCCATGGTAGTGGCAAAAAATTTTTGAAACATAGCCAACTCTTGCTCTGGAGAGATGACTACACCCGTACTAGCAGAAGCCAATGTCCCCTAACCAAACCTAGGGTTTTGGGGTGTCTCATAACTGTACCGGTTGTCAATAGTTATCTCCCACCATTAAGGTTTTACCTGTACAAGGCAAGGTACTAGATATAAGCAACCTAAGATAAAGGTAAACATCCTAAGGGAGACGAGATTGAAATGTTAGATAATCGATTGCTAGTGGCTCTAATACCATGATGTAAGAAGAGGGACCCGATAGGGAAACCATTCCCTACTATAAATAAATAGTCAACATCCCTTGAACCAAACTCCACATAAAAAATTTTACCAAAGGGATGAATACCAATTCATTCAACATGTATGTATCATAACACAGTGAGTAGCAGCGGAAGAGATCTTTATCTAACAATTTACAAAGCTTGATAACATTATAAATCTCTTCACCACACATGGGTATCCAAAAAGGAAAATTAAACATATATGCCAAAGATCAAGTCGAGGGTCATCTAACCACCTCTTCAAGTCTCCCTAAAGCTCAACTATAAAGGTTGATGTCGAAGTTCACCTCTCTTTGATCTAACATGGGGTTGGAAGCATACCCCACAAAAGAAGAGAAGAAAGAGAAACATCAGCAAAAAGCTAGTATGTGTATACTAAAGAAAACTTGAGCAATATATTGCCCAAAGGACAACAAGAATAAATGCTTCCCATGCAAGAGATAAGGACTACCCACAAGGGCATAGCTGATAGGAATCATCATCACATAATAAAAGAAGATAATTGCCATAATCAAAAAAATAAAGATTATGCAATACGGGCACATAAAGAAAGTAGGGCACACACCCCACAATCAACATCAATAACCTACATGCGTGTGAGATAAGAATAGCCCTAGAACAATATAAACACAAAGGTGGCCAAGTCTCATAAACTTAAAACCTGATAGAGAAAGGAATACTGTCAATCTCCCAAATATATAAAATTGAGAATGAAATATTGTCATTCTCCTCAATAAATAATAGGGGAATACAACCCAAAAACCAATGTAATTTACACTACTCTAGTGCTACTGAATCATATAGCATGTAAAATGTAGAGGCAAGTAGAAAAGTATTGTCGGAATTATACAATGTTGACATCACACAATGGATAACACAGCGTATAAACATCCACTTCAAAGTGGGCACATATCATTATACAAGACCAACATGCACCAAAGAACAAGACCAGAGTCAAGAGAATATCCAAGATTACCACAAACAAGGGTTCACAAGAACCATGATATCAACAGATAAGACATTGTGTACATCAAATTCAAATGAATGAAAAGATAGGTGAATTGCTCAATATAGAGGAATAAGGGATACATCATACTTCAACTTCAGAGTCTACTCTATCCAAAGCCAATTCTAGGTCCAAGCCTAGGCCTCCAAAAAAACTATGATGCATTTATGTGGAATTAGGGTTATGTTTCCATTAATTATTCAAAACCCTAAAAATCATATTTTTATTATATGTGAATTAGGTTACCAAAACCATGCCATGTTTTAGCTTATGTTATTAGGATTTCAGAACATATTTTATTATATTTTTTTGACTTATATGTATTTAGTTATGAATTTTAGAAGATTAACTTATTTAGGTAAATTCATTAAAATCACATATTTTCAAAATCTGATTTGAGCAACAAAACATGTACCATCAAAAAGCTCATATTTTTCTGATTTCAAAGCATATTTTATTTTATTTTATTGGGCAATGAATAATTAGTTATGGATTTTCAAAAAATCAGCCAATAAAAATCCGGTCAACCATCAAACTCCCCCGAGATGGCCCAATAACCAGGGGCCAACTCGTCTAGGTGGGCACCCAGTGACCCGAGCACAAGGGAAGAAAAAATCCAGGGCGATATGACCAAAGATCCCTTGTGGCGTGACATAGATAAAAACAACACCGAGGGTGAAGACGTAAATCGTTCAGAGGTCATCTCCCTCGTCGGGTTACCTGTCGCGATGGTACCAGCCAACCCCGATCCCAGGCTCCAAGGCGACAAAGCGAATCAAGGATCGGAGGAGAAAATCGGTAGCTGAAATCCCGATCGAGATCCCTAAGTTTCCCCAAACTCGAAGACCCCAGGTTCAATACCCAAAATAAACAATGGCGCTCAGTCGGCCCTTGGACATGGCGGCAGAAGGGCAAAGATCAAATCCACGCAACGAACATGAATCAGAACGATTCGAGGCGCAAGACAAGTTTTCATGATCATTGCAGAACTCCAGGTGAAGAAAGTAGGACGGCTGGTGATCAAAAGATCAGAGATGCATTCAGAGGTCAAGAACAAAGAAGAAAAAGGGAAACATAGATAGATACCTCAGCAAGAAAAATCGTTGCTAGAAAAGATTCGTCAGGGCCTCAGGATGCAAACCGCACCCTCACCACGAAAGTCCACCTTCAAAATGATGTTTGCTAGCTCCGTGGAGCAAGCACCCACTGCCAGAGATGGGGAGAATAGATATGGAGCAACCAGATCCTAATGAAGGCTCCGAGATGTCTCTTAATATGTCGAAGATGGTTTGGGTAGGGTCTTATATAGTAGCAAAGCCACAAAGCGTCCAAGAATCCCATTGGCAATGGGAAACAGGGGACCAAGTCCCTCATCGACTAGGATGTTGGGGCGATGAAATCTCCTGGAGTTTGGGTTCAAACAGATCGGAAACAGGAAAGGAAACCAAAGAAAGTGAAAAGGAAGAGAAAGGTGTGGAGGGGAGCGAGATAGCACAGCGAGGAAATCGCAGCTACGGTAGTGATCAGACCGAGAAGAAGTCACAGGAAGAAGATAAGTAGGTGTCGTACGATCAAATATCCAACGGCCCCGAGAAGACCCGTGTTAAAAAAAATCACATGAAACCGTGTGACAGATGTAATCCGAGAAACTATAGGAAATCGGATTGCTAAATACATTTAATTAGTGTTTTAGGGGTTATTTAATGTAATTACTTTCCCAAACCAACTAGGGGTTCAAACATTATCTGAATTAAAAAAACATTTGCACAGAGGCCAATCAAGGCATGTAGATTCTGATTATGCAATTAGATTTACTTTTTGAGGAATTTTAATGTGTTAAATAAATCTAATCCTAATTTCTCTTTCCTCATGCATTAATGACTTCAAGATTCTCCAAATTTTATGAAACTTCACATACAAGTCATATTTAATGTGTAGGATACGAACTTTCCATCAATATTACTTGTTGGAGTTGTTTGAGCATTTATTTAATATTTTGAAGGTTCTACACACTTTCTCTCTCCTAATTTCACCTTTTAATCAAACATCTTCCAAATTGGATGAAAATTCACCCAAATGTTATATTTATTATTTGGATAATGAATCCAAGATTATTTTCCTCTTTTGAGTCATTTAATATTTTATTTGATATTTTGGGGAAAACACACATCTTCTTTTTCCAAAATGAATTAAATTAATTATTATTATGTGAATAATGTGAAATTTGACTCCCAAGGCAATTGGGAACCAAGAAACACAATTTTAAATTAGATTCCATTTTTAGGATTTCTTTTAATGAGATATGTCATATGGCCCATTAGTGTCCCATTAGTTCATTATTCAATCAATTATATACTTATTATCTCCATATGTGTCATATATGATTATTAAGAAGGATTTATTATGTTTCTCCCTATATAATACTTGTGACACATTTTATGCTACATTATTGGTCTAAATCTAATGTAAGAACATTAGAGTGATTTGTTCGTGTATTATCTCATTAGTGTTATACTAAACCTTGTTTGGCTAAGTCTAAAAGATGAAACTTCTAGGGTTGGGTTCGAGATCTAATACGTTACAGCACACCACCCCTTAAAGGGTTTTTGTCCTCAAAATTAAAACATCCATACACAAACTTATCCACCACCCCTTAAAAGGGTTCATATTATAATATCAAACTAAACTTTAGATGCAAAAGGTTCAACTACACTTCTTACATCCTACTACATAAGCAACATGCAATAAGGAAACATAACTTGTAAAGATTAATCTAAGGAACTATGGGTTAACTTGCTCTTATTCAACATCATTAACTTCTTCACAATCCAAAGCAAAAAATCTTCCAGCTTTTCTTTCCACGGGTCTTCCTCTATTATTGTTACCATTATTGTTGCCCTGATTCTAAGGAGGTGCTTGTTGTTGTTGCACTGGAGCTTGACCATTACGACCCTTAGGGCAATCAGGTCGGATGTGTTCAGGTTTATTGCAATAATGACATGTCACTGAAGAACCTTTTTTTATATTTATCATGAGGACACTTCCCAGGAGGATGGGGTCTATTGCACTTAGAATACTTGTCTCTTTTCTGTTCATCACCTGATGATTTCCTCTTCTTGTCAAACTCCCTAGGTTGAAACCTTGGGTAAGACTCTACAGCCAAAGCTTTATCAACCATCTGCTGAAAGGTCAAAGGCAGTTGTGGGATAAGAGCACGATCCACATTGTAGTTGAGTCCTTACAAATATAGGTCATCTCTACATTCTTCACTAAGTCCATAAGCATATCTCCCAAGCAACAGAAATCTTTGTACATAAGCAGACACTGACATGGAACCTTGCTTCAAACTATAAAACTCAGCTTCCTTTTTCTTCAAAGCAGCAGTGCAGATGTACTTCCCACAGAAGAGAGCCAAAAACTCCACCCAAGACATGGTTGAGATGTCTCTAGTCCTTGCAATCCCATTCCACCAAACTCTTGTTGGTCCTTCTAAGGCATATGAAGCAAACCTAACCTTCTGGTGTGGAGGACATGCCATACCATCAAAAGTCCTCTCTATGGCTAACACCAATCATCAACTTTGTCAACCATCACTATTTCACCTTCACCCTTTAAGGAAGGTAGTTGCATCTTCATGAACTCCATAATTGAGAACTCCTTAGGCTTTTCAGGTACAGACGGGTCTTTCATCTTTCCTGCCATGGCAGTGGCAAAAGGTTGTCGAAACATAGACAATTCTTACTATGGAGAGATGACTACACTCATACTAGCGGAATCTGAGGTCCGATCCCCTGATCAAACCTAGGGTTTTGGGGTGTCTCGTAACCATATTGGTTGTCAACAGTTGAGTTATTTCCCATCATTAGGGTTTTTCCTACACAAGGCAAGGTACTAGGTATAAGCAACCTAAGATAAAGGTAAACATCCTAAGGGAGACAAGATTGAAATAGTTAGATAACCGACTGCTAGTGGCTCTAACAATTTACAAAGCTCGATAAGATTATACATCTCTTCACCACACATGGGTGTCCAAAAAGGAAAACTAAACATATAAGCCAAAGATCAAGTCGAGGATCATCTAACCACCTCTTCATGCCTCCCAAAAGCTCAGCTACAAAGGTTGATGTCGAAGTTCACCTCTCTTTGATCTAACATGGGGTTGGAAGCATACCCCATAAAAGAAGAGAAGAAAGAGAAACATTAGCAAAAAGTTGGTATGTGTATACTAAAGAAAACTTGAGAAATATATTAACCAAAGGACAACAAGAATAAATGCTTCCCATGCAAGAGATAAGGACTACCCACAAGGGCATAGCAGATAGGAAGCATCATCACATAATAAAAGAAGATACTTGCCATAATAAAAAAATAAAGATTGTACAATACGGGAACATAAAGAAAGTAGGGCACACACCCCACAATCAACATCAATAACCTACATGCATGTGAGATAAGAATAGCCCTAGAACAATATAAACACAAAGTCAGCCAAGTCTCATTAACTTGAAACCTGATAGAGAAAGGAATATTGCCAATCTCCCACATATATAAAATTGAGAATGGAATACTGCCACACTCCTCAATAAATAATAGGGGAATACTACCCAAAAACCAATGTAATTTACACTACTCTAGTGCTACTAAATCACATAGCATGTAGAATGTAGAGGCAAGTAGAAAAGTATAGTCAAAATTATACAATGTTGCCATCACACAATGGACAACACAACATATAAGCATCCACTTCAAAGTGGGCACATATCATTATACAAGACCAACATGCACCAAGGCACAAGACCAGAGTCAAGAGAACATCCAAGATTACCACAAACAAGATAGTTCACAAGAACCATGATATCAATGGATAAGACATATTGTGTAGGCCAAATTCAAATGAATGAAAAGATAGGTAAATTTCTCAATATAGAGGAATAAGGGATACATCATACCTCAACTTGAGAGTCTACTACGTCCAAATCAAAGTCTAGGTCCAAGCCTAGGCCTCCAAAGAACCTATGATGCATTTATGTGGAACTTGGGTTAGGTTTCCATTAATTATTCAAAACCCTAAAAATCACCTTTTTATTATATGTGAATTAGGTTACCAAAACCATGCCATGTTTTATCTAATGTTATTAGGAGTTCAAAACATATTTTATTATATATTTCCAACTTAGATATATTTAGTTATGAATTTTATAAGTTATTGACTTATTTAGGTAAATTCATTAAAATCACATATTTTCAAATTTTGATTCAAGCAACAAAACATGTACCATTAGAAAGCTCATATTTTTCTGATTTCAAAGCATATTTTATTTTATTTTTCTAGGCTATGAATAATTAGTTATGGATTTTCAAAAATAAGCCAATAAAAATCTACTCAACGATCAAACTCCACTGAGTTGGCCCAATAACCAGGGGCCAACTCGTCTGGGTGGGAAACCAGCGACCTGAGTACAAGGGAAGAAAAAAACTAGGGCGATATGACCAAAGAGCCCTTTTGGTGCGACATAAAGCAAAACAACACTGAGGGTGAAGACATAAATCATTCAAAGGTTATCTCCCTTGCCAGGTTACCTGCTACGATGGTACCAGCCAACCCCGATCCCAGGCTCCAAGGTGACAAAGTGAATCAAAGATTAGAGAAGAAACTTAGTAGATGAGATCCTAGTCGAGATCCCTAAGTTTTCTTGAACTCGAAAACCCCAAGTTTGGTACCCAAAATGAACAAAGGCGCTCAGCCGGCCCTCAGACATGGTGGCAGAAGGGAAAAGATCAAACCCATGCAAAGAACATGAATTAGAACAATTCGAGGCACAAGATGAGTTTTCATGATCATTGAGGAACTCCAGGAAAAGAAAGCAGGGCGACCGGTGGTCGGAAGATCAGAGATGCATTCAGAGGTCAAGAATAAAGAAGAAAAAGGGAAACATATATAGATACCTTAGCAGGCAAAATCGATGCTAGAAAAAGATTCTTCAGGGCCTCACGATGTGAACCACACCCTCACCACAAAAGTCCACCTTCAAAATGATGTCTTCTAGCTTCATGGAGCAAGCACCCACCGTCAGAGATGGGGAGAGTAGATATGGAGCAACCAGATCCTAATGAAGGCTAGGAGATGGCTCCTGAGATGTCAAATATGGTCTGGGTAGGGTCTTATATAGTAGCAAAGCCACAAAGCATCCAAGAATCCCATTGGAAATGGAAAATAGGGGACCGACCAAGTCCCTCATCGACTAGGATGTTGGGGCGATGAAATCTCCTAGATTTTGGGGTCAAACAGATCGGGAACAAGAAAGGAAACCAAAGAAAGTGAAAAGGAAGAGAAAGGTGCAGAGGGGAGCGAGATAGCACAGCGAGGAAATCACAGCTACTGTAGTGATCAGACCGAGAAGAATTTGGAGGAAAAAGATAAGTAGGAGCCATATGATTAAATATTCAACAGCCCAAAGAAGGCCCGTGTTAAAAAAATGAGACCACATAATAGATGTAATATGAGAAACTATAGGAAATCAGATTGATAAATACATTTAATTAGTATTTTGGGGGTTATTTAATGTAAAAAAATTCCCAAACCAAATAGGGGTTCAAACATTATCTAAATTAAATAAAATTTTGTAAAGAGGACAAATAAGGCATGTAGATTCTGATTATGCAATTAGATTTCCTTTTGAGGACTTTTAATGTGTTAAATAAATCTAAGCCTAATTTATCTTTCCTCATGCATTAATGACTTTAAGATTCTCCAAATTTTATGAAACTTCACATACAAGTCATATTTAATGTGTTGGATATGAATTTTCCATCAATGTTACTTGTTGGAATTGTTTGAGCATTTATTTAATATTTTGAAGGTTCTACACACTTTCTCTCTCCTAATTTCACCTTTTAATCAAACATCTTCCAAATTGGATGAAATTTTACCCAAAGGCTATATTTATTATTTAGATTATGAATCTAAGATTATTTTCCACTTTTGGAGTCATTTAGTATTTTATTTGATGATTTGGGGAAAACACACATCTTCTTTTTCCAAAATGAATTAAATTAATTATTATTATGTGAATAATGTGAAACTTGACTCCTAAGGCAATTGGGACCCAAGAAACATGATTTTTAAATTAGATTACATTTTTGGGATTTCTTTTAATGAGATATGTCATATGGCCCATTAGTTCATTATTCAACCAATTATATTCTTATTATCTCCATATGTGTCATATATGATTATTAAGCAGGATTTATTATGTTTCTCCCTATATAATACTTGTGGCACATTTTATGTTACATTATTAGTCTAAATATAATGTGAGAACATTAGGATGATTTATTGATGTATTATCTCATTAGGGTTATACTAAACCTTGTTTGGCTAAGTCCAAAAGATCAAACTTCTAGGGTAGGGTTCGAGATCTAGTACGTTACATCTCCCTTCATTCTTCTTTGTGTTTTCTTCACTTGATGGATTCTCCAAAGTTTTAGTGCTTTCATCATTATGAGTGGCATTAAAATCATCTTCATCAAGATCACCTAAAGTAGTAACAATGGAATTCTTTTCTTCTTCCAGCAATGTGTCAATGGTGCCAATGAGGCAAAGATACTCCTTGGAGTTGGGTGCCTTCATTGCATCATAGACTGAAAATACAAGTTCTTCATATCCCACTCAGACAGTGAGTTTGCCTTCTCTAACATCAACTAAACAGCCTGCAGTGCGCAAGAAGGGTCTTCCAAAAAGTATAGGATTGGTTGGGTCTTCATGCATGTATAAGACCACAAAATCACATGGGATAAAGAACTTTCCTATCTGAACTGGGACATCCTCTATCACTCCCCTTGGATGCTTAAGAGAGAGGTCAGCTAGCTGAATTGTCATGGATGTCGGCTAAAGATCTCCCAAGTCTAGCTTTTCCCATAAAGAAACGGGAATCAAACTAATGCTAGCTCTAAGGTCTACAGGGTCTTTATCAAAAGTAGACTCTCCTATCTTGCAAAGAAGAGTAAAGGAACCTTGATCATCTTGTTTCTCAGGCATACGGTTCTGGATGATGGAGCTTAGCCTTTCAGAAAACATCATAGTTTCAACCTGTATGGATCTCCTCTTCTTTGTTAAGATATCCTTTAAGAACTTGGCATAGGAGGACATTTCAGCTATGACTTCGACTAGGGGCAAGTTTACATATAACGTGTTTAGAATGTCCATAAATTTTTTGAACTTCACATCATCTTTTGTGCTAGCAAACCTGTGGGGAAAAGGAGTGTTTAGCCTGCTTGAAGATTCACCTTGTTGTAGATTTTTAGTAGTTTTCTTCCTTTGTGTTTCAGCAACATCTTCAATAGTAGTATCAAAAATCTCTTCAGATTTCCTCTTGGATGGCGGTGAAGATCTTCCTATGATGGATCCACTCCTTAAGGTCACAAATTTGCAACTCTCCTTGGGTTCATAATAGGTTGACTAGGCAAGGAACCTGAAGATGTTCCTTGATTGGCTAATGCTTGACGAGCTATCTGATTCTCCAACATTTTGTTGTGTGTGGCAATCTCATCAACCTTTGATGAGATTTGTGTGATAGAATCTTTCAACAAGTTTCCATGTGCCCAAAATGGTGACAAAGGTCTCAAGGAGGCTTTCTAAGCTTAATTTCTGAGGGGGAGGAGTCACTTGCTGAAATTGATTGAAGTTTCTATTGTTGCTAGAATTGTACCCCAGTGGCTGTTGGCGATTGGTATTTATTGGTTGATAGTTGCTCATAGGTTGTTGACCTTAAGCTTGGCCTTGTTGTTGGTTCTATGAATTATTGTTCCTATAAGAGAAAATTGGATGGTCTCTCCATCCTGGGTTATATGTTTTAGAAAATGGATTGTAGGTTTGTCTATTATTGAAATCCCCCACTGCATTGACTTGCTCATGTGCTTCAGTGGCATTCATCTATTTTACAAAACAAAAAGTAGAGTTGTACATGTATGTTCCACAAGCTTCACATACTTTCTCAACTTCTTGAACTGAATGGGTAGTCAACCTTTCAAATTTCTGAGTCAAGGCATCAAGTTTGGTTGAAATTAAGTCAACGGCATCAACAGTATGTTTCCCACTGGACTTCTCACTTGAGCTGGTGGAGGAGAGGGGTTAGATGGTTCTTTCATAACACCATTGGATGTGGTTGAGTGTCATGTCATCAATGATAGCAAAGTCTTGACTGTATGACTTGTTCATCAATGCTCCATTTACAACGACATCAATGGTCATACGGGTGTTGTAGGATAACCCATTATAGAAGGTTTGTAGAAGCAACCAGTTCGTCAGTCCATGGTGAGGGCATAGGTTTTGGAGATATTTGAACCTCTCCCAAGTCTCATAAAGTGTCTCACCTTCTTTTTTATTGAAGTTTGTGATTTGATTCCTCAACTGGGTTGCCTTGCTAGGAGGAAAATAATTTTTTAGAAAAGCATTCAGCAAATCATCCCAGCTCTTGATAGAACATTGAGGCAATGAGGAGAGCCACGCCTTGGCTCAGTCTCGCAAAGTGAATGGGAACAAGAGTAGGCATACTCCTTCATCTAGAACACCATTAATCTTGAATGTGTTAAGGTATTATAGAAATTCAGCAATGTGGAGGTTTGGATCCTCCATTGGCGTTCCCCCAAATCGGTTATGTTGGATCATTTGCATGATTGTAGGGCTGATGGAGAAGTTGTTGACCTCTATCGTAGGATGATCTATGGCTCCAAAAATATTTGTGGCAGCCAGCACAGCAAAGTCCTTGAGTGGACGGTTGTCCTCCATCTCTGACTCTCGAGGACGATTGGGTGAAGGTGAAGAATGTGTGAAATGTGGTGATGAAGGATGTGATCCTCCCAAGCTTGAAGAGTTCTCACCCCTCTTTGCTCATCTATGACTGCTAAAAGTTTGTTCTATCTCTGGGTCTAAAAAGATGGATGTTTATAGACCTCTCTTCGAATGACACATGAAACCTAAAAAGTAAAACTTGAGTGAGATTCACAAAAACTAAGAGGTATCACAATATGAAATGTGGAAATGGTGACTTAGTCTCAATTACTAGTTAACACTTTTACTCTAACTAAAAATTACCATAGCTCCCCGAAAATAGTGCCAAAAACTTGTTGGAAGTTTTAGAAAGAGAGATCTCAACTCGCTAATCACCCACAAGTGTACAGGGTCGATGTAGTCGAGTGTCAAACATAAGGAGCTAGGCTAGTTAGGCACAAATTTGTTAATTTTCATTAATCTAAATTAGGTTACAAAAGTTGGATTGATTACACACTTAAAGGAAAGCAAAAGAAAAGGTTAAAATTAGAAGGGTTCGATTAAGCAATTAAGAGCTTGGGCATTAGATTTCACCACCATACCATTATATCATATGAACAAACAAAACAAAGATCATTGTTAACAATCAAGGAGGTTGTCATCTTCACGCGTTTCACCATGTCATGAGATGGTTCTCAACATCACATAATGCTCTTGCATCTATGCTTAGTCTCAAACACAACCTTAACCCTCAATAATCTCTAGCCACTCCCATGGTCAAGAGATTATTTCCATAGATCCTACTCCTTACTTCCTCATGCATTCTCCTAAAACACGAGGTAAGCATAAA
Source organism: Alisma plantago-aquatica (assembly GCA_963693085.1). Classification (NCBI taxonomy): domain Eukaryota; kingdom Viridiplantae; phylum Streptophyta; class Magnoliopsida; order Alismatales; family Alismataceae; genus Alisma; species Alisma plantago-aquatica. The sequence goes on along the minus strand of OY856410.1, from coordinate 1,511,488,285 downwards.
ACGTGTACAAGAGGTGGCCAGCCAACCATACAAGCAAGAAACACCATAGGCATCCATGGAAAAGGCAAATTAACTAGAAATAAGCATAAATTTTGAGTTCACATGAACAATGGCATGGGATTTACTCTCCCATGTGTCCAAGAAAAGAGTTCTACTCATCCATAATGGAGATATGCAGACACAATGCAGAAATTTCTGAATTTTGCATGTTTAAGAGAAGAAAAAGCTAGATGAACTGAAGATGTCGCCAAAGGGAAGTAGAATTCTAGCTAGTGGATGAAATTACACCCTTGTTGCTGCTCCAACTTGGACAATATTCCCTGTGGGAAAGCTTGGTTGAGAGAAGTAGGTCTGTTGCACCTTCAGAGAAGAAAATGAAGAAGAAAAGAGGTAGAACGGATGTTCTTTGGCAAGAAAACTACCTTCTTCCACCCCAAAATCACCCTCCTAAGCTCTGGAACTTCTCTTGGATAAAATACACTTCTCAAAATATGAGTGATAACCACCGATTGGGTTGCATTAGTCTTTAAAAATGAGGGGTGGTCATTTTCAGTTTTGTAGAAACTAATAACGACACGGTCTGTCTTTTGGAGGACACGCCATGTCCCGTCGTTCAATCTCGCTGGGTAGTGTTGTTGCAGTGTAGCACACGATGTGTCGAATAAAGGCACGCCATGTGACGGCCTTCTGGAGTCAATTCAAGTGAAAGGCACATGGCATGTTTGAATAAATACACGTCATGTGCATTGGCAAAAAGATGTAGTCGATCTTCATGTCCCAAGAACATGTTGTGTTCTCAGGGGAACACGTCGTGTCACGACTTCTTCATTCTGGGCTAGAGGCTACTTGAAACACACACGTTGTGTGTGTCATAACACATGGCATGTTCTTCATCCCGTGAGGTTTTCTGTGAAGGGACATGTTGTGTCTCTTAGGGAACAGCTGTGTCCGATGTTGTTTCTTCAAGAAATGGCTCTGAATCAGCTGCAACATGTGGAGAAGTCCCAATGGGGTCAGATTTGAGTTGGGCTGTCTCCAATTTGACCTTTTCAATACATGTCTGCAATCAACATCATACGATAAGTAAAATAACTAAAAATGTGGCAAGATGAATATGAATAGAGGCTAAATGGAGACAAAATGAACTAAATTTGTGTGTGAGAATGTACAAAAGGTCAATATGAAATACACACAACAAGTATGTATCATATACATGTTATATCCTACAACGTAACCATGCAATATAAAACAAAAGGTGATGGTTATGTCCATGTCTACTATAATTCCTTGGAGCCACAAGGAATTACTACCACCTAGGTCAATCATCACATCATATGTATGAACATGTTTGTTGGTATAGATTTGTGTTTTCCAATCTGGGTAGATTAGGTCAACCCTTGAACCAGTCTTCTTGCCTCTTGACTGGTTGGTTGGTCCTCTGGAATGGTTGTTTGGCCTCCTATCCAACCGATGTATGGACACCTTCCATACGGTCGGTTGGGTGTACCGGGTTGTCGTCTAACTCCTTCTCTTTGTCATGCATGGTCCTCCAGGTGGTCGGCTAATCTCACGAATGGGTCGTCTTATCTAGAAATGATCATCTTCTTTGTCGTTGCAGGAAAAGGAAACTATCCCATTGCTATTAAATTTATTACATGGTAAAGAGAAACCTTGAGTTATAGTAAAGGGTAGCAAAGGTAGGAACGAATTAACTTTACATTAGGAATAAGGAGGTAGACTGAGATAAAATGAATAAAACCAAACCATCCAACCACACACGGACATCGGGTATTGGCCATAACCATATAACAAATCCACCATTAAAACCATTTTTAGGGTGACACGTGTAAATTGCATATATATATATATATATATATATATATATCAATTTGGGATCATGTGGTCTTTGATCATGTATGCATATGAGATAGTTTAAAGATTTGCATCATATACAATACATAAACAATAAATTAAAAAATCTAATCATATCGAGTATCCTAAAACATCATAAATTGATGTGGCTCTGATACCACTGTTGGGATATACAGGCATAGAGTATGATAGAGGAAACAAAATTTTATCTATCTATATTCCAATAATAGCAAGATAATATCAACTACTATGAAATAGGAAGGATGGTTTAATGCGTTTATACCTAGTCTGGGAGCAAGTCAAACAAAAAGAACTCATTGCAATGCAACTATCTTCTAGTTACTCTTCAACGGTGTCTGTGCAGCTCTCGGTCTTCTTCACAGACGGCGGACTGGATAGCTTCTTCAGCAGCTCATGTGGTCTCACCACGGACTACAAACTAATGTTGTCCTCCTAGCAGTAGCCAAAGAACTCCTGTCTCTATAGTAGTCCACACTGACCAAATAGAACGCCTATCATTCTTGTAGAATGGTTAGGAAGAAGTTGGCTCTCCCATTTGCATAGTAGTCACCAACTTGCTCTCCCACAACTATGATGCTCAATTGTTTTCTCATGTGACTATTGCTCCCTAGTCAGGTAGGAGTTGCTTGGGCTCTCTTGGTTACCACAACTAGATAGGAAAACAATTGTGAGAGTAACTAGTTCTCAATTGAGTGTATTGTGAAGCCCCTAGTGCCCCTCTATTTATATACATGGTTAGGGTCAGGGTTCCCAGTCTGTTCAAGATTTGTGTGGGAGTGGAAGGGACGTGAAGATCTTGAATTTTCACAACCTATGAAATCCAAAATGATTGTATCACATGCAAGATGGTCGGCTCGTAGAGCCATACGCTCGTTTTTCTATGCTTCCCAATCGCATATGAATTTGGCAATTTGAATCCAATTTATACATGACATGACTTCAACACTAATCCTTGATGCAACTAAATTTCCCCATATACTGAGCGATCTCTCACATGAGATACAGTCATCTCTCTCACCCAAACAGTCATCTGGTGAGCGAAGCTGAGTCGTTTGGTTCAACAGAATGAACCAGTCGGTTCACACTTTGGTTTGGGCAGAACTTTAGCCAATTCAATTTATGTTCATCCTAACAATCCAAACAGTCATATTAACATTTGAGTCAATCCTTTGGCATTCTAAATAGTCATCTCACCCTTTGAGATGATCGGATGGAGGTGTAGTCAGCTGATCCGTTGTGTGAATTGAGTACATAAACACTTTAGTAATCAATTCAATCATCATTCAAGATTAAACTCCTCTTCTAGATGAGTTCCTAGGTGTGTGAACCTAGAGGTCCCATAACATGTTGGCAGTTAATGTCCATAACTATCTTATGATAAGTAGAGAGTGGTGTCTAGTCGCACATCAGTGCTACCCAAGTGAATGCAAGGTTGGAGAACAATTTCAACTTACAATCTGTGTAAGGTGTTATAGTGATTGTATAATTCATTTTCTTTGGATATCCAGAGTGAACTCAAGGCATGGAATCATCATCATCTCAACATTCAACCCATGTTCCTTGAACCAAGAGCAGATTGTTTGAGATAATGTGACCTCTATCGTATATTTATTCACATGTGCATACGTGATAACAACAGTCTTGGTGCAATTTCAATAGAATTTTACATGATAAAAGTCATTAGAAATAATGTCTAGATGTTTAGATTTACCCATTTTATTATAGTTCACTTAAATAATAAAGTTCTAATTAAGTATTGGTGATATTTGAAGGAATCAGATGCAAATCAAGTAAAATTGATGAAGTTTGAGTAAATTGCTCAGACCTTGTTTCAAACAGTTGACATACCGGTCGACAAGAGAAGTCTTCACCAAAGGGATTGACAAAAAGACTATCGACTCAAGCTCGAAAAACTTATCAAGCCCCAACCTAATGAATTGAAGAACCTTGACAGCCACCTGTCGAGACAAGGAGTGTTAAACAAAAAGACAAATCTGACTATCTATCAATGCAACATTGACATCCCATACTGTCGACACAGATAGAGTCATATCGATCTGAAGCTACCGAACAAGTGTTCGACACACCTGTCGAGCAGAGGATCATTGATACCCCCATCAGTTGTTCCATCAATAGCCTACGTCGATAGAATTATCAACGTCCAGAAGACAATTGTCAAGGAATCACCTCGACAGACCTATCGACAAAGAGATCGACAGATCCCTTGACAAGAAGAACTCCGTCGACAGTGAGAAGAGATTGGCATACCTTTTGATTCATAAAAGATTGTTAATAAGATCCATTGTCATCCCATAGGTCAACAATCCCAACAAAAGGTCCAAAATCCATTGACCAATAGGAAACCATCGATGCCAGTGGAGAGGGGTTAACACCCTCAACCTATAAATAAGCTCCCAGTGCAACCATATTAGGGCATCTTGAATTTTGTATCTAGAGCACTGAGAGGCTATCACCAAAACTTCTCAAGTTCTAGAGTTGGAGGGTGAGACATGTCGACCTATCTAGATCCCTTGATCGAGACTTGTCGACCCTGCTACTTGATGATTCCTTTACCATCACTGCTAATCTGAAGGACCTTCTTGCCTCAAGACAAGATCATAAATGAGTAGAAAGCATATTGACACCACTGTCGGTTGCCAAGATATCAACCAATAGGTTGGTAGATCGATCATTCGATCTACCCTTGTATTAATCTTCTCTTTCTCTTTTCTACACCATGACCTATTCTAGTAGTACTCTTTTTGTTTCTTTGTCCATGCATGGCTAAAACCCTAACTTGGGTTGGGAGTAGCCGTCAGGCCCTCCCAACCATGTAATTGTTCATCTTTCTATTTTATGGCATATGTTCTTTAAAGTTTTGTTCCTTTACTCTTATTTAATTGTGTTGATTGATGATTAGCTACCTTCTTCTGATGTTTTATATGAATATTGTTTGAGTAAATAATTCCAACTAGGTCTAGAGTATAGGATAGTAATGATACATGAGAGTGATGAGTTGCTATAACAAAATTCATATAATTTTCCCTCGATCTTTCAGTTATTACCTCGAGAGAGATAACCCCGTTAGATAGAAATTTTCCTGGATTTCAAAAGAAGGGACAGATGTTTTCTCATGACTATTTGCAAAATGAGTAGAGAATATATATAAATGAGAGGGAAGGTTTTACATGGTTGTGTTTGGCTTGATTGGTGAAACCCAATCCAAGTCCCCTTTTATCTTGATTTCTCAATTTATATTTATTTTTCCTTTAATGTTCCATAATTTTGGTTTACTTCTTAATCAAGTTAAAATTGTTCCTTAATCAAAACACCATTAAGAATGATTTTGGTTAGGATAGACTAGGCCAAGGTTTTGTGTTCTTACTCTATTATTCTCCTTGTCCCTACGTTCGACCTCGCACTACTACAAAGACTATGTATTGAGTTGCGAACTCCTCTACTAGTTGGGTATAAATTCAAGGTCTGATTTCTTTGACTAGAACAATTGTGTTCACACATTTGGCCCATAAAAAAGAGTGATCAACTTTTGGCATCGTTGTCGGGGATGAGGCATCAGATAATCTCTAAGAACCTGAGGTCTACTTAGCACTAGTTATCGCTTCTAAATTTTGCCAAAAAAATATTAGCAAATCTCTTTTACAACATATCTGCTATAATATTGGTTAAGTTTCCAGTCTCAGACTCTAATTTGTTCAATATTTTCACTTATAGGTATCCTACTATCATTTCTCACCAATCATGGAGTTCCTAGCTGAATATCTATAGGTAGATATTCTCCTCATCGATCCAATGGCGGTATGAGGTCCCCCCGATGAAAATGTCCCTAAAGAGAAGCATTCTCTTCATTCCTTAGTCACAGGTCATGTCAATGACGATCAGGATCATACAGTTCTCCCTCGCATACCAGCAACAAACTTTGAGTTGAAGCATGGATTCATCAGCATGATCCAAAATCAGATGTTTGGGGGAAAATCTATTGAAGAAAATCTTTATCACCATATAGATGCCTTCAAGAACCTCTGTAATACTATCAAGGTGAACAGAGTACCGCAAGATGTCACCAACATGAAGGGTTTCCATTTTTATCTCAAGGACAAAGCCTTACAATGGTACCTATCTCAAAAGGGCATTACTTTGTGTCAACAGCTATCTGAAGTGTTTGTGAAAAAGTTTTATCCAGTTGAGAAGACAGTGAGGTGTAAGCTAAAAATTACCAATTTTAGATAGAAGGCTAATGAAAGCCTACATGATGCATGGGAAAGATATTATAAATACTTGAGAGACTATCCTCATCATGGATATGATGATGGGTTTATCGTCACCACCTTCTATGAAAGCCTTACTTCCATTGAGAGAACATCTTTAAGCACTACAGCTGGCAGCGATTTCATGAAACATGATGTCAACACCTCCAAAGAGATAATCAATAACATGGCAACTCTCCAAGCAAGTCGTGATTTTTGATAGAGGTTCTTCAGCAACCATGTCTGTTGTCAGCGAATCTCTAGATTATAAGCTACTAGAGAAATTGAACAATAAACTTGATAACATGGCATCTGACATCCAGAATCTGAAGGAAGACAATTCCATACACTTTACCAAGGCATCCATAAAGTGTGTCAGCTTTGGAGAAGGGGGTCATGGTATTGATCATTGTATCTACACTCATGAAGTAGAAGACACGCAAACTAAGAATTTGTCCTATGTGAATTACAAACGACTTGATCATCCTGGATTCTCTTATGGGAACACCTCTATAGTAGAAAACTCATTTCAAGAATCAATATTCTCAAGCAATAGGTAGGGAGCAAGCAGTCGGTAGAGGAACGCCAGCTGGATTTCAACAAAATAGATCTCAGCCACAACATCAGGGAACTTTCAATGGGAAAAGGGGGAGCCTCTTTCAACATCATCAAAAGTCTATATCCAGTCTAGAGTCTTTAATACAAAAGATGTGGGAATGTATCATGAGTAACAACAACATATTAGTGACATTGATGAGCACTGTGAATACTCAAATAAGTGATCCTCAAATCCACAATTGCATGATTGATCAACAATTAGCTTCTATTGTTGCATCGATTAGAAGATCATCAGGACAATTCCCATCCAACACCAAACAAAATCCCAAGAATGAAACAACAAGAATGGCCACACTTTGCTCTAGGAGTTCTACTTTTGTTCCACAGCCCAAAGTATCGATCATTGAAAGAAGCATCAATAGCCTAGAAGAGGTCCCAGTATGCAAAAAGTCAAATGGAGCCACAAACTTTGTTCAGTCATTGAAGGCGACCGAAATTCCCACTGGAGCCCCTTATCCGCATCACTTCATCAATGCACAACTTGAGAATAGATACACCAAATTCCTTGACACTACTAAGAAAATTTGTCTTGATATTACTCCCCTTGACGTCATAGATGAGATGACTACTTACACCAAATTCCTCAAGGACCTCATTACAAAGAAGAGGAAGAGGCGAGAATTTGAGACACTATGCCTTACAAAAATGACATCCACCTTTTGTCAATAAAATATGCCAACAAAACAAAAATATCATGGTTCCTTTACTATACATTTCCTCATTGGAGATTCATCGATGAGATATGGCCATGCAAATCTAGGAGGCAGCATCAGTCTGATTCCGTACAGCTTAGTAGGCAAGTTGGGTCTCACTGACATTATTAAATCCAATATGCAAATTCAATTAGTAGATAATTCTTATACTAAACCACTTGGGGTGGTGGGGGACATACCAATAAGGATAGGTAATTTCTTCATTCCTTGTGACGTTTTCATCATCAACATTGTGGAAGATCCCACCTCTCCAATGATATTCGAATGACCTTTCCTTTCAACAGCTCGAGCATTGATTGATGTGGCTGATGGGTCAATCACAATAAGAGTTGGGAATGAATATATCGATTTCCACATACTCGATCACATGTGAGGTCCCTCTTCAAAATAAACAAGTTACTTCACTAGTTGTTGATATCAACTATTCGCCAAAATAGAAGAGCACAATGCTATAGTCAATCCCCTAATAAGCTCTAAACAACCTGCCTTTAGGATTTGACGATCTCTAGGTTGAAGAAATCCTAGCTTACTTGGCAACCATAGATGAGGAAGAAGAACTTTATGGAGCTACAAAAATCGTAAAATATGATTCTCTTCATCGTGAACCAAAAGACGCTTTAGTTCCAAAACCACTAACAAAACTCAAGCCATTTCTGGAAGGTTTGAAGTATGAATTCCTTGACAAAGAAAAGAGAAATTCAGTGATCATTAATGCACGACTGGCCTTCGATCAACAAGAGCAACTTTTATCTGAACTAAAGCATCAGAAGAAGGATCTAGGATATTCTATATATGATATCAAAGGTCTCAGTCCAATGGTGTGCATGTATAGGATCAACCTCGACAATGATGTGAAGCCATGAGTCTAAGGTCAAAGAAAGTTGAATGACAAAATGTGAGAGTTCGTACGCAAAGAAGTCATCAAACTTATGGATGCATGTATTATCTATGTTATTAGTGACAGCAATTGGGTAAGTCCATTTCATGTGGTTCCCATGAAAGGTGGGATGACAGTAGTAAAGGATAGTGAAGGAAAGTAATTAGACACTCATATAGTTATCTGTTGGTGTACATGCATAGACTACAAATTACTGAATGCAGCAACGCGCAAAGACCATTTCCCCCTTCCTTTCATCGATTAAGTTCTGGAGAGACTGACACATCATTCTCACTTATGTTATTTAGATGGGTATTTTGGATTTTATCATATTCCCATTCATCCATAAGATCAGGAAAATACCACATTCACTTGCTTGTAGGGGACATATGCTTTTCGATGCATGTCGTTCGATCTGTGCAATGCCCTCACTACCTTTCAAAGGTGCATGTCAGCTATATTCTCCGATCTGATAGTAGAGGTCATGAAGTTTTCATGGATGACTTCTATGTGTATGGGTCATCTTTCAAAGATTGTTCAAATAATGTATCCCTGGTCTTCAAAAGATGTGAAGAAAAGAAGTTAGTCCTCAACTGGGAGAAGTGCCACTTCATGGTATGAGAAGGAATAGACATGGGACACAAGTTGTCCGAAGCTGGTATAGAGGTGGATAAAAGTAAGATAGAGGCCATCTCTAAATTTCAACCCCCCTCTTCAATCTCTTCTGTCGATCATTTTATGGGACATGCATGGTGTCATCGTCACTTTATCAAGGACTTTTCAAAGATTGAAAAGCCCTTGTCTAAACTATTGATAAAAGACACTTTGTTTCTCTTTGATGAAGAGTGCTAGAAGGCCTTCAATACCATCAAGTGTGCCTTGACCACTACTACCATTATACAAGCCCCAGATTTGGACCTACCCTTTGAAATAATGTGCAACGCTAGTGATTATGAAATAGGGGTTGTCCTAGGACAAAAGAAGGACATTTACTATGCCAACAAAACTCTTGATGAGGCTCAAATTAATTACACAACCACTAAAAAAGAGATGTTAGCCATTGTCTATGCTTTTGACAAATTAAGATCCTATTTGTTAGGTGGGAAGGTGACAATCTATATTGATCATGGGGAATCAAGTATCTTATGCATAAAAAATATACCAAACCACGTCTCCTCAGGTGGGCCCTTCTTTTGTAAGAATTTGACCATGAGATTGTTGACAACAAGTGGAAAGAGAATGTCGTTGTTGATCACCTCTCTCGAATAAAGGCCAAAGAAAACAATTCACTCCCTATCAATGAATCCTATCAAGAAGAATCACTGCTTCTTATTCATTCTCTTGAACAAATAACCCCATGGTATGTTGATTTCTGCAACCACCTGGCATGCCAACAGTTGCCCCCAGGAATGACCAATAATCAAAAGAAGAAATTCTTTTCTGACATCAAGAACTATTTCTGGGATGATCCCCTTCTTTTCCAAAAGTGCACAGACAATTTATATTGTTGTCGCATGGATCACGATGAAGCTCGTTCAATCTTAGAAAAATGCCATGTGTCACCCCTATGGAGGACATCTTGGCACTAAGAAGACAGCTTTAAAAATATTGAACTCTAGTTTTTACTGGCCAACTATATTTAAAGATGTGCACTCTTTCACTAAAATTGTGATGTGTGTCAGCGCACTGGGAATATCAACAAACACAATGAGATGCCCCTTGTTGAATGGATCGAAGTAGAGATCTTTGATGTTTGGGGGATAGACTTTGTGGGACCTTTCCCACGATCTTCTAGGAACAAATACATTCTGGTGGTCATTGACTACGTCTCAAAGTGGGTGGAGGCTATACCATCATCAACATGTGACTTTAAGACGGTCATGTGTCTATTTACAAAAATTATCTTTCCTAGTTTTGGAGTTCCTCGTACTGTAATTAGTGACAGAGGTTCGCATTTTATTGAAACAATTTGAGTCTCTTATGAAGTGATATGGGGTTAGGCATAAGATAGACACCCCATATCACCCTTAGACTGTAGGTCAAGTTGAGGTCTCCGATAAGCAGATCAAGCAGATTCTCGATAAAACAATGAGCAAGACAAGAAAAGATTGGTCGTCTAAACTTGATGATGCTCTTTGGGAATATTGGATTGCTTAAAATACACCCATAGGAACCGCCCCTTATCAACTAATATATGGAAAATCTTGTCACCTCCCTCTGGAACTGGAACACAAAGCCTATTGGGCAATTAAATCCCTAAACATTGATGTTTGACTTGCTAAAGAAAAGTGCTTCTTACAGCTACAGGAGCTGAAAGAATTTTACTTGCACGGTTATGAAAATACAAAGATCTACAAAGAGCGCACCAAGATTTGGCATGACTCTCATATCAGGATAAAGGATATTTTAGAAGGGGACAAAGTTTTTTTATTCAATTCTACTCTATGTCTCTTCCCAGGAAAGCTTCGTTCTCGCTAGTCTAGACCATTCATAGTAATTACCATCTACCCCTCATGAATGATAGGCATTCATAGAAAGAAATCAGGGACATTTTTAGTTAATAGTCACTAATTAAAGTGGTACTATGAAGATGAATCCATCACCAGAAAGGTGGACTTGGAGTTTCCAGATGCCCCAGAAGCAGAATGAGATGTTCAAGAAGTCAAGCTACATGACTATAAACAAAGCGCTACTTGAGAGGCAACCAAAGCATTTATTTTTTTTGCCATTTAGATTCATTTTCAATGATTTTGTTTCCCTCATACAAAAACTTCTTAAGGATTGTCAGATCTAAATCAAGGGGGACAATCATTTTTATTTTAAATGATGATTGGAAGATAGTTATTTTACTTTGCCTCGTCAACCTAAGTTCTTATCTAACTTATTGCATACTACATTTAGAACATTTTTGAAGAACCTTATCGACCGTCGCGGGTCAACAACGCTATCGAGCCATTTCGATCGACATGGTTGTTGACCAACTAGAGATGATCTTCCCCTCAGGGAATAGTTGTAGCCCTTATAGCCATGCCAATCGAAAAGTTTTTTGTCGACACGGTGGTCGATGGTCTTTTGACTTCATGATCGACATGCTTCAAGGAGATGATTGACAAGTCCATTTAGAGACTTTTTGACCCTCTTGTCGAAACCCTTGTCTACCTACATCCAAGATCTAGATCTACATTTGACAAACTGACTTTAGTTTCATCGACATTAAACCACAGTTATATATATAGGGCCCAGTGTTAAGAATTTTTATCATCTTCTAATCCTAGTGAAACTCTATCTCCCGGTCTTCTCGCCTATCGACCTCCTAGCACTGTTGGTCAAAAATCCTTTTGTCGATGTACTGGTCAACACCCTTGTCGTCGTGTTCCTTTCAACTATGTTCCCAACTAATCGACAGGTAGATATACACGTCGGTCGATAGTCTTGTTGACCTATGCCATGAGAGTAGTCGATCGATAACCTTATCGACCATTTTTACAAAACATATTTATCGACCTAACCTATAATCCTCTTGATGTTTTGTCTCTTGTTGATCATCTTGTCGATAACATTGTCAACTTGTTTTCAATATAATCAATCGATAGCCATATCGACAGTATACTCACTTTTCATGTCAACACCACCAGCATTTGTGCACGATGTCAATGCTTGCTTCTATAATTCTAACAAGAAGAGTTAATTCACACCTAATATTTGCTCTTTCCTTTTTCCTTTATAGTGATGGCTTTTCAAGAAACCACCATTCCATCAAAGAAGGGGGAGAAAAGACCTCTTTCTAAGCAACCAAAAAATGAAGTAGAAAAGAGGGTTGGGATTACTGAACCAGAACCAGAGGCTATGCAAAGCTCACATTTGGAGCTTCCCTACCAAGGAACCTTCAAGCCTTAGAACAAAGACCATCTAGAGGCATTCAAGGCAATGAAAAGAGTAGTTTTCAAAACCACTCTCTTTATCTCTTCCACCGCCCTTGAAGAAGTGGCATCTGGGCACAAGTGGAGGAAATGTTTGCTAAATCCAATTTAGCCCACCTCTATTTCAAAAAACCATGAGCCTACGTGGAAGATACCATAGAGTTCATTTCATCTATCAAGGAAGTATCATCTACTAAGGAGGTGCAATCAAAATAGTTGCAAGTCCAGATCAACAATGTTGATCACATTCTCACTGATCAAAGTCTGAACAAAAATTTTTGTGGTTCTGAGGAAGAAGCTACCAGGGCTTCTTTGGGCCTCCTAGAAAATGAGGATTCCATCTTTGATTCTTCTAAATAGTGGGAGAAATTGATAGGCCAAAAGAAGTATCAATATGGACACTCCAAAGCATCATTGGTGCATTCAGGATTCTGGAAAACTATGCACAAATTTGTAGACAACATCCTCTTCACTAAAGCAGAAATGGGAAGCATCTACCTTGAGGTACTTTATGTTCTATCTTTGATAATGGAAGGATACCATGTCAACATTGGTCACCTTCTGATTGATGAATGGATGCTTATTTGTTCCACTCTACAAAAAGAATATTATATGGGTGGTCTTGTTAGACTCATATTTCAGGCATACAGACACCCGTCATGCGTCGCTTTTAAAGAAATAATAGGGGAAAGCTTTATCACCATAAGGTACCTGATGTAGACTGGTATCTTGGTATGGCGTAACAATTCTAGCCACTACAGGTTCACGAGAACTAAGATTTCTATTCCTTTACCTGGACTGGCAGATTATGACAAAGACCAGTTACTATTTTCTGAGGAGGAAATTATTGAGCTTGTTCAAAACTTTTGGAAGATGAACCAAACATAGTCAAGCATGTCATATGGTCAGTTCTGACCAAAGCCTATCATTACAAAGCAACCTAAGTGGTCTCTATCTAAAATTTCAGAAGAAAGTGACCAAAGAAGAGTTGTCAGGTATGATTTAGAAGAACTGTCGGTGTCACCCAAGCATGGCCTCGACTCCCCTCCAGTATCTATAGAAGAACACCCCCTAGTTACTTCATCTACTGCTACAAGCAAACAACCTAAATCCACCATAAAACACCCTGCCACCATCCCAGTTATAGTTGTTGCTAGCAAACATGTCTCTCCGCCAAGGCAAATGATGTATGATGTTCCTGATAGCCCACCACAATGTCACTTGCATCCATATTGGCCCTTTTCTTGTCACCAGGACCCTAGTTCTGATAATCAATCTTCATCTTCATCGGAGCCAGATACTTTGGGAGGTGCCTTTGTTCGTCAATTTGACACGATGCACAGGTTTACTGGTGCAATTATTACTTCCTTTCTTAAACTTCGAAGTGTCATAACAAACATTGAACAACATGTTCTATCTCTGGGTGCATGGGTCAGTGAGCTAAGCAGCATTCTTGTACAAATGGTGACCCTTCAGTGCAAGCTAGATGAAATATTAAAGATCCAACACCACCTCCTACTCAATAGACTCACCAACAAAAGGCCAAGAAGTGTCGAGAAGAATAGTGCACCCTTCGACAAGAATAAAGACAAGAGCGACGTCACAATTCTGTTGAAGCATCATATTCACCATCTTCCCAGTCTACTAAGTATAATTCTTATGTTTTCAATACTGTGAGTGAAGACGCTCATCACCACTCTCCTGATCAGGCCACTGGATCATTCTAGGAATATGTATCCCATGTTTCTAAATCCATTTTTTGCTCTGCTAAACCTTTTTCAAGGGATGGCCTTCGTATGCCTCATATCCTACAACCTATAGTGGATGGCCAACCTCAGTTTGAGACAGCACCTATCGTCATCCATTCTGAGGATCGACCATCCGACAATATTCCTCCTCCATCTACGCCATCGTCCCAAGATATTTTTGAAAGGGACATGAAATAGAAACTTGACGAAGCACTGCTCAATCTGAGTCAAATACGCTCTTTGTTAAGTATGTTGGATCCAAGATGGGTGATTAGATGCTCTAGAGGGGGTGAATAGAGCTGAATGCACTTAAACAAAATTCATTAGACCTTCAACATATATCACAAGATAAGGTTGCTAAATAGGAAATTTGAGTGCAACTAAAACATGCATATCAAGGGAGAGAGAGATTTAACATACACCAAGAGGACAAGCTATTTAGAGTGGTTCCTCACTTCAAACTAGAACTGAGTCAGTCCACTTACCTAGAGAGGTCAGCCTCTAGGATTTCCTAACCATTTCACTCTTATATTCATTCATAAGACTTACAATACATGGCCAACCAAAGGACTTACCTATCCAATATAAACATTCTTCAACCTTACCAAAGACTTACCCACTTTGCAAGAGTCTTTCGCCTTCTTCCAAGGACTTACCTACTCTTGCACAAGTCTTCACCCTTGCAGGAATTACCCACTCTTCTTGGATCTTCTGCCTTTGACTTCACCTTCACTCAGAGAAGCTTCCACCAAGGACTTACCCACTTGAGCAAGGAGTCTTCTGCCTTCACCAAGGGATTACCTACTCTAGCTCCAAGTCTTCAGCCTTGATCTTCACCACGGGATGCCTTCCCTTGCTCTTCTTCACCTCTCTAAGCTAAGAGAGGAACCTTCATCTTCATGGTTGAAATGAGAGATAGGGAGGTGGAGGAAGTGAGAGCCTCACAAGATATACATGTAGGACAATCTTTCTTACAAATCTCCTACTCACTCTAATATATGTAGTAAGTGATTAAGATTAGAGAGAGAGAGGAGGTTGTAGAAAGCACTCAACTATAGAATAGGAATCTCACATAGAGTTTGCATTGAATGCTCCACCTTGGAATGAAGCCCAAGGGGTCCTATTTATAGCTGGGGATGCCTCTTAGCCTTTGGGAAGACTTGAGAATGAAAGATGGCCATTTTTTGGCTTGCAACAGATATATTTTCACTTCTTGCAACTCCACAATGGCTAAAAGCACTTTTCTGCACTTTTCTGTACAGTGCAATCAGTCGAGTTTTGATAAGGGTAACTTGACCGATAGAGTAAAAGACAAAGCCGATATTCAGACCATTGGTCGAGTTTGTCCTTGGGAAACTCGACCGACCAATGAAAATTGAATTGGTCAGTTACTCCATTGGTCGAGTTCTCTGTAGTGTAAACTCGACTGATCAAAAGTCATTTTCAAGATCCAATTAGGATCGGTCGAGTTTGCAACTCACAGAACTCGACCGATGAACAGCCTGATGTGAATTTTGGAAAATGGCTTTTGAGTGCTTAAACATTCGATCTAAGTGCTCCTAATTTTTATAAGCTTAATTACAAGTCATGCAATCATTACAAGTGATTTACAACATGATTCTAATGGATTTACATCATATTACAAAAATGTGCACTTGTATTGACTT
Organism: Alisma plantago-aquatica; assembly: GCA_963693085.1. Taxonomy (NCBI): domain Eukaryota; kingdom Viridiplantae; phylum Streptophyta; class Magnoliopsida; order Alismatales; family Alismataceae; genus Alisma; species Alisma plantago-aquatica. The sequence continues at coordinate 1,511,472,584 of OY856410.1, read as the reverse complement.
TGACTTGTCTTTTCTCCAATTTGATATGTGCAAGTTAGGGCATTTGAGTGTGTCTATACCTAATCTGAAATCACTCAAATAGAGACATTAGACACCAATATGTGGAATGGTTAGTCATCATCAAAACACGAGTTTAGTCAATTTAGACGTGAGTCGACATTGACCTAATTGACCTTGAGTCTACATTCTCCCCCTTTTTGAAGAGGACAAACCATTCCATAAATGTATTCAAAGCATTTAAGTAAAGTCATACCTTTGGAGAAACCTAGGGTTTTCAATAGGATTGAGCTCATATGCTCCCCCTCAATTTATGTGCATGGAGTTCTCATACTCCCCCTCAATTGATGCTATTTCTCCTGCATGGTTAGCTTTCATAACATTTATTGAATACTATGTCTTCTACTCATATATGTTTTACACATATATGTCTTCTCCCATTTACCTTCTCCCCTTTACATGGACATACTTATCCTCTTCATGTAAGACATGCCATTCTTCCTCTTTTAAAAGAAGACATACCTTTCTCCCCCTTTGTCATTTCAAAAAGTGGGGTTATGAAGAAATAAGAAACATCACTTGTTAAACAGAAAGGAGATAACACAAATATATATAAGGAGAGTAGAAGAGCATAGATAGGGGCTTGTCCAAGCATATAAAAAAAAGCAAGTTAAAGCATATACTTGAACAACCCAAAATGCAAGATGAAGTGCTGTAGAAAAACAATAAAATGCAATTTTGACCCTCAATATGACAAAATTGTCCCAAAAAGTATCAGGGCTCATGGCAAAGCGATAAGCCTTGCTCAGAAGGTTGTTTCTACATAAAAATCACTACTATTGCAGCAAAAACTGAAACTGGAGCAAAGTTTGCATAAAATCCAAAAATACTCCAATTTCTACATATAATGTAGATCTATGTACCATGCATCACAATGTTATGCAAGCAACTCAAGATAGTAGATATGCAATTCAAGGAACATGCTTGAGCATGTATGAGACAAGATACAAGCATAGCATATCGATGAGCAAAGATTCCAATTATAAACAAGGTTAGAACTACATGTAGTGAACTACTAGTAGATGATATCACAAGTTAGGACTACTAGTAGGATCTAGATCATAGAAAGAGATACTAAAAGATACACAAGATAAAGCATAGCTATGAGTAGATGAAGAGATATATCCAAAGAAAGAGATAAGCAATTTTAGAAGCATGAAAGGATATAAATCACATACAAATATGCATCATTACCAAAAGATGATCACCAATAAGAACCTCAAGGTTGTATCAACACAAGATACACATCTAGATAGATGTAGCAAGTTAGAGAACAATAGAAAAAATTTAAGACACAACCAAGAGATGCAAAGAGATAATCATCAAAACCTGAAAAACAACTCAAAGCAAGTAATTGCAAGATATAGATATACCAATTTAGAGCAATTAGAGAGATAGAGTTGTAAGAAACATAGGAAATTTAGAACATGGCAATATGCATATATAAAGGTACCAAATGAGAGTGCTAAAGAATAAGGCTATTGGTTGAGAAAATCTAGTTGAGAGGGAAATTCTCATTCAATAAGCCAAATGTGTATTCTGTGCACAGTGTTATTGGTCGAGTTCTGTGCATTGACAACTCGAATGATGACAGTTGTTGGAAACACCCATTGGTGCCTATCGGTCGAGTTTCAAATAGGGCAAACTCGACCGACAGAGCAGCTGTCAAAAGGCACATATATTTCATAAAAACATATTTAAAGGCATGCTAAAAATACAAACCATATCCAAACATGTCTAAGCAAGTTGGTAATGCACTATAGAAGCATTAGAAATAGTTTTTGAGCAAGAGTGTGAAGAGAATCACAAAATACCAATTTTGAATCAAAAACCATATGTATAGTGCACACCATCTTGATAAAACAAGTTATTATTGGTTATAAGCAAGAAAAACATTACCTTTGTTCTTACCATTCCTTTTTCTACTTGTTGTCACCCTCTACACATCTCACCTTTCTTCTTTCATGTGGATTGAGAAGTCAATTTGCAATTCAATAGCTCAAGTCAATCCATTTGCAAGTACCTACAAGAAGAAAGATGAAATTATCCCCAATCATGTTTTTGGGTCTGGAGGGGTTAGTTTATCAACCCAAGTCCTATTTCTCTTTGGTGCTTTCCTAAAAGGACAACAAGTAGAATAATGACCAACTTCATTGCAATAGTTGCATGTTCCTATAGTCTTGGAACTAGAGGATTTTCCATGGAATATTAGAGGTCATTTACCTTTGTTGTTCCTTTGACTACTATCATATCCTAAACCATGTCTACTAATTTGTTTAGTAGTATGGTGTAGGATGTCATTAAGATTCTTTTTACCAACTAAGAATCTTTGAAAAGAAGATCTTAAACTGTCATTATCATGCTTAAGAGAAGCAATAGTAGAAGATAAATTATTTATATTTTCTTTAGCATGAAAAAGATTATTTTCTAAACAAAGAGCTTTAGTTAAATAAGAATCTCTATCAATATGAAGAGCGGCAACATCATTCTCTCTACTAGTAGAACTAGAACAAGATTCATGCAGATTCATTTTAGCAAGAAAGGAGGCATTTTCTATTTCTAATTCTTGCAAAACAAAATATTTGTCCTTGTTTTCATATTTAAGAACATCAATATCATGCATGAGAGAATCAACAATTAAAGTATGCTCTTCATTAGAACTAGGCATGAGAGGTTGAGCTTCTAGAAATCTAATCTTATCAAGAAAACTAGCATTTTCAAGTTTAAGAGAATCTACTTACCTAAGACAATCATTTTTATCATCAAGTAAGCAAGAATTGGCATGTTCAAGATCATCTAGTTCTACATGCAAATTAACAACAATTCTAGCAAGATTTTTCCCTTTCCTTTTAGAAGACTTAAGAGAGGAACAAGTATCATGAATAATAGCAATCAAAGATTCTTTATCTAAAGAGTTTATATTTACGTCACTTGAGTGCTTACTTGTTGATGCAATAAGAGTAAAATGGTATTCTCCTTCATCACTAAAGCTTGAGATGGATCCTTCACTTGAATCTTCACTTGAGCTTAAGTTGGAGGAGTCAGTTGAGCTTGAGTGGCACTTATCTTCTCTTTTCATGTGATGATGGGTCTTCATAAATTATGGGCAATCTATCTTGAAGTGGCCCTTCTTTCCGCACTTGAGGCACCGGATGGAGGAGGACTTGCCTTTGTAGAGTTTACCCTTGGAGTACTTGGTAGCTTCTTTAGCTTGAGAGGATGGAGAGACTTGTTCCATGATAGCTTCAATTTGAGCCTTCATTTTAGCCTTCTTCATTCTCTTTAGCTCTTTCTTCTCTTGTCTTTCTACTTCCTCCCTCTTGTCAAGTGTGGCTTCATGTGCTTATAGATTTCCAATGAGCTCTTCAATAGGAATATCCTTAACATACCTTGCTTCTTCAATGAAAGTCACCTTGGGTTCCCACCTCTTGGGAAGAGTTATAAGGATCTTTGAGTTGATCTCTCCACTAGACATAGGATGACCTAGAACTGGAAGACCATTCACAATGGCGTTGAGCCTTGAGTACATGTTGGCTATCCTCTCCTCCTTTCCCATCTTGAAGTTCTCAAGCAGCCCTTTGAGCATGTAGACTTTGCTTTCCTTCACTTGATCTGTCCCTTCATAAGTGATGCATAGCTTTCTCCATACCTCATAGGCTATTTCACATTAAGAAATCTGGTTGAACTCGGTGGGGGTCATGGAAACATAGAGGATGTGCATGGCTCTAGCATTCAAGGTTGCTTTCTTCAAGGTAGCTTCATCCCATTCTTCAATATTTGTCTTTGGTAGCATATATGGGTTGTTCACCATTTGCCACATCTCAAGACTTGATCCTTAGATGTAAAATTGAAGCCTTCTTCTCCAATAGAGGAAATTGCTCTCATCAAAGATTGGTAGGCTAATCAAGTATCTCCCTCCTTGGTAGTCACCCATCTTCTCCTACTTGTATAAGTATGCTTGGAGAAGCCCGCCCTGATACCAATTGTTGGATCCTAGATGGGTGATTAGATGCTCTAGAGGGGGGATGAATAGAGCTGAATGCACTTAAACAAAATTCATTAGACCTTCAAGATATATCACAAGATAAGGTTTCTAAATAGAAAATTTGAGTGCAACTAAAACATGCATAGTAAGGGAGAGATATTTTGAAAATACACCAAGAGGACAAGTTATTTAGAGTGGTTCCTCACTTCAAACTAGAAGTGAGTCAGTCCACTTACCTAGAGAGGTCAACCTCTAGGATTTCCAAACCATTGCACTCTTATATTTATTCATAAGACTTACAATACATGACCAACCAAAGGACTTACCTATCTAATACAAAGAATCTTCAGCCTTACCAAGGACTTACCCACTTTTCAAGAGTCTTCCTCCTTCTTCCAAGGACTTACCTACTCTTGCACAAGTCTTCAGCCTTGCAGGAATTACCCACTCTTCTTGGATCTTCCGCCTTTGACTTCACCTTCACTCGGAAAAGCTTGCACCAAGGACTTACCCACTTGAGCAAGGAGTCTTCTGCCTTCACCAAGGGCTTACCTACTCTATCTCCAAGTCTTCATCCCTGATCTTCACCAAGGGACACCTTCCCTTGTTCTTCTTCACCTCTCTTAGCTAAGAGAGAGAACCTTCATCTTCATGGTTGAAATGAGAGATAGGGAGGTGGTGGAAGTGAGAGCCTCACAAGATATACATGTAGGACAAACTCTCTTACAAATATCCTACTCACTCTAATGTATGTAGCAAGTGATTAAGCTTAGAGAGAGAGAGGAGTTTGTAGGAAGCACTCAACTATAGAATAGGAACCTCACATAGAGTTTCCATTGAATGTTCCACCTTGGAATGAAGCCCAAGGGGTCCTATTTATAGCTGGGGATGCCTCTTAGCCTTTGGGAACACTTGAGAACGAAAGCTAGCCATTTTGTGGCTTGCAATGGATATACTTTCACTTGTTGCAACTCCACAATGGCTAGAAGCACTTTTATGCACTTTTCCATACAGTGCAATCGGTCGAGTTTTGATAAGGGTAACTCAACCGATAGAGTAAAAGACAAAGCCGATATTCAGACCATCAGTCGAGTTTTTCCTATGGAAACTTGACGAACCAATGGAAATTGATATGGTTAGTTACTCCATAGGTTGAGTTCTATGTAGTGTAAACTCAACCTATCAAAAGTCATTTTCAAGATCCAATCAGGATCGGTCGAGTTTGCAACTCACAGAACTCGACCGAAGAACAGCCTGATGTGAATTTTGGAAAATGGATTTTGAGTGCTTAAACATTCGATCGAAGTGCTCCTGGTTTTTTCTAAGCTTAATTACAAGTCATACAATCATTACAAGTGATTTTCAACATGATTCTAATGGATTTACATCATATTACAAAAACGTGCACTTGTATTGACTTTGACTTGTCTTTTCTCCAATTTGATATGCACAAGTTAGGGCATTTGGAGTGTGTCTATACCTAATTTGAAATCACTCAAGTAGAGACATTATACACCAATATGTGGAATGGTTAGTCATCATCAAAACACGGGTTTATTTAATTTAGATGTGAGTCAACACTGACCTAATTGACCTTGAGTCAACATTCTCCCCCTTTTTGAAGATGACAAACCATTCCATAAATGTATTGAAAGCATTTAAGTAAAGTCATACATTTGGAGAAAACTAGGGGTTTCAATAGGATTGAGCTCATATGCTCCCCCTCAATTGATGTGCATGGAGTTCTCATACTCCCCCTCAATTGATATTATTTCTCCTGCATGGTTAGCTTTCATAACATTTATAGAATACTATGTCTTCTACTCATATATGTTCCACACATATATGTCTTCTCCCATTTACCTTCTCCCCTTTACATGGGCATACTTCTCCTCTTCATGTAAGACATGTCTTCTTCCTCTTTTAAAAGAAGACATACCTTTCTCCCCCATTGTCATTTCAAAAAGTGGGGTTATGAAGAAATAAGAAACATCACTTGTTAAACAAAAAGGAGATAACACAAATATATATAATGAGAGTAGAAGAGCATAGATAGGGGCTTGTCCAAGCATAGAATGAAAAGCAAGTTAAAGCATATACTTGAACAACCCAAAATGCAAGATGAAGTGCTGTAGAAAAATAATAAAATGCAATTTTGACCCTCAAGATGACAGAATTTGCCCAAAAAGTATCAGGGCTCATGGCAAAGCGATGAGGCTTTCTCAGAAGGTCGTTTCTACATTAAAAAACACTACTCTTGCAGCAAAAACTGAAACTGGAGCAAAGTCTGCATAAAATCCAAAAATACACCAATTTCTACATATAATGTAGATCTATGTACCGTGCATAACAATGTTATGCAAGCAACTCAAGATAGTAGATATGCAATTCAAGGAACAGGCTTGAGAATGTATGAGACAAGATACAAGCATAGCATATAGATGAGCAAAGATGCCAATTATAAACAAGGTTAGAACTACATGTAGTGAACTACTAGTAGATGATATCACAAGTTAGGACTACTAGTGGGATCTAGATCATAGCAAGAGATACTAAAAGATACACAATATAAAGCATGGCTATGAGTAGATGAAGAGATATATCCAAACAAAGAGATAAGCAATTTTAGAAGCATGAAAGGATATAACTCACATATAAATATGCATCATTACCAAAAGATGATCACCACTAAGAACCTCAAGGTTGTATCAACACAAGATATACACCTAGATAGATGTATAAAGTTAGAGCACAACGGAAGCAATTTAAGACACAACTAAGAGATCCAAAGATATCATCATCAAAACCTACAAAACAACTCAAAGCAAGTAATTGCAAGATATAGATATACCAATTTAGAGCAATTAGAGAGATAGAGTTGTAAACAAGATAGGCAATTTAGAACATGGCAATATGCATATATAAAGGTACCAAATCAGAGTGCCAAAGAATAAGTCTATTGGTTGAGAAAATCTAGTTGAGAGGGAAATTCTCATTCAATAAGCCAACTGTGTATTCTGTGCACGGTGTTATCAGTCGAGTTCTGTACATTGACAACTCGACCGATGACAGCTATTGGCAACACCCATTGGTTATAAGCAAGAAAAACATTACCTTTGTTCTTACCATGCCTTTTTCCACTTGTTGTCACCCTCTACACATCTAACCTTTCTTCTTTCATGTGGATTGAGAAGTCAATTTCCAATTCAATAGCTCAAGTCAATCCATTTGCAAGTACCTACAAGAAGAAAGATGAAAAGTTCCCCAATCATGTTTTTGGGTCCGAAGGGGTTAGTTTCGCAACCCAAGTCCTATTGGTCTTGGGTGCTTTCCTAAAAGGACAACAAGTAGAATAATGACCAACTTCATTACAATAGTTGCATGTGCCCATAGTCTTAGAACTAGAGGATTCTCCATGGAAGATTGGAGGTCCTTTACCTTTGTTGTTCCTTTGACTACTATCATATCCTAAACCATGTCTACCAATTTGTTTAGTAGTATGGTGTAGGATGTCATTAAGATTCTTTTTACCAACTAAGAATCTTTTCAAAGAAGATCTTAAACTATCATTATCATGCTTAAGAGAAGCAATAGTAGAATATAAATTATTTATATTTTCTTTCGCATGCAAAAGATCATTTTCTAAGCAAAGAGCTTTAGTTAAATAATAATCTCTATCAATATGAAGAGTAGCAAAATCATTCTCTCTACTAGTAGAACTAGAACAAGATTCATGCATATTGGTTTCAGCAAGCAAGGAGGCATTTTCTGTTTCTAATTTTTGCAAAATAAAATATTTGTCCTTGTTTTCAGATTTAAGAACATCAATATCATGCATAAGAGAATCAACAATTAAAGTATGCTCTTCATTAGAGCTAGGCATGAGAGGTTGAGCTTCTAGAAATCTAATCTTATCAAGAAAACTAGCATTTTCAAGTTTAAGAGAATCTGCTTGACTAAGACAATCTTTTTTATCATCAAGCAAGAAAGAATTAGTATGTTCAAGATCATCTAGTTCTACATGCAAATTATCAACAATTCTAGCAAGATTTTTCCTTTTCCTTTTAGAAGACTTAAGAGAGGCACAAGTATTATGAATAATAGCAATCAAAGATTCTTTATATAAAGAGTTTAGATTTACCTCACTTGAGTCCTTACTTGTTGATACCATAAGAAAAAATGGCATTCTCCTTCATCACTAGAGCTTGATCTTGATCCTTCACTTGAATCTTCACTTGAGCTTGAGTTGGAGGAGTCAATTGAGCTTGAGTGACACTTATCTTATCTTTTCATGTGATGTTGGGTCTTCATAACTTGTGGGCAATCTATCTTGAAGTGACCCTTCTTTCCACACTTGAGGCACCGGATGGAGGAGGACTTGCCTTTGTAGAATTTACCCTTGTAGTACATGGCATCTTCTTTAGCTTAAGAGGATGGAGAGACTTGTTCCATGATAGCTTCAATTTGAGCCTTCATTTCAGCCTTTTTCATTCTCTTTAGCTCTTTCTTCTCTTATCTTTCTACTTCCTCCCTCTTTTCAAGTGTGGCTTCATGAGCTTGTAGATTTCCAATGAGCTCTTCAATAGGAATATTCTTAAGAGACCTTGATTCTTCAATGTAAGTCACCTTGGGTTCCCACCTCTTAGGAAGAGTTCTAAGGATCTTTGAGTTGATCTCTCCACTAGACATAGGATGACCTAGAAGCGCAAGACCATTCACAATGGTGTTGAGCCTTGAATACATGTTGTCTATCCTCTCCTCCTTTCCTATATTGAAGTTCTCAAGCAGCCCTTTGAGCATGTAGACTTTGCTTTCCTTCACTTGATATGTCCCTTCATAAGTGATGCATAGCTTTCTCCATACCTCATAGGCTGTTTCACATGAAGAAATCTGGTTGAACTCGGTGGGGGTCATGGAAGCATAGAGGATGTGCATGGCTCTATCATTCAAAGTTTCTTTCTTCAAGATAGCTTCATCCCATTCTTCAATATTTGTCTTTAGTAGCATGTATGGGTTGTTCACCATTTGCCAGATCTCAAAACTTGATCCTTGGATGTAGAATTGAAGCATTCTTCTCTAATAGAGGAAATTGCTCCCATTAAAGATTGGTAGGCTGATCAAGTATCTCCCTCATTGGTAGTCACCCATCTTCTCCTACTTGTAGAAGTATGCTTGGAGAAGCCCGCTCTGATACCAATTATTGGATCCTAGATGGGTGATTAGATGCTCTAGAGGGGGGATGAATAAAGTTGAATGCATTTAAACAAAATTCATTAGACATTCAAGATATATCACAAGATAAGGTTGCTAAATAGGAAATTTGAGTACAACAAAAACATGCATAGTAAGGGAGAAAGAGATTGAACATACACCAAGAGGACAAGCTATTTAGAGTGGTTCCTCACTTCAAACTAGAAGTGAGTCAGTCCACTTACCTAGAGAGGTTAGCCTCTAGGATTTCCTAACCATTGCACTCTTATATTCATTCATAAGACTTACAATACATGACCAACCAAAGGACTTACCTATCCAATACAAAGAGTCTTCAACCTTACCAAGGACTTACCCACTTTGTAAGAGTCTTCCGCCTTCTTCTAAGGACTTACCTACTCTTGTACAAGTCTTCAGTCTTGCAGGAATTACCCACTCTTATTGGATCTTCCACCTTTGACTTCACCTTCACTCAGAGAAGCTCCACCAAGGACTTACCCACTTGAGCAAGGAGTATTCTTCCTTCACCAAGGGCTTACCTACTCTAGCTCCAAGTCTTCAGCCTTGATCTTCACCAAGGGACACCTTCCCTTGTTCTTCTTCACCTCTCTTAGCTAAGAGAGAGAACCTTCATCTTCATGGTTGAAATTAGAGATAGGGAGGTGGTGTAAGTGAGAGCCTCACAAGATATACATGTAGGACAAGCTCTCTTACAAATCTCCTACTCATTCTAATGGATGTAGCAAGTGATTAATCTTAGAGAGAGAGGAGGTTGTAGGAAGCACTCAAATATAGAATAGGAACCTCACATAGAGTTTGCATTGAATGCTCCACCTTGGAATGAAGCCCAAGGGGTCCTATTTATAGTTGGGGATGCCTCTTAGCCTTTGGGAACACTTGAGAATGAAAGATAGCCGTTTTGTGGCTTGTAATGGATATATTTTCACTTGTTGCAACTCCACAATGGCTAGAAGCACTTTTTTGTATAGTGCAATCGGTCGAGTTTCGATAAGGGTAACTCAACCGATAGATTAAAAGACAAAGTCGATATTCAGACCATCGGTCGAGTTTGTCCTGGGGAAACTCGATCGACCAATGAAAATTGAATTGGTCAGTTACTCCATCGGTCGAGTTTTGTGTAGTGTAAACTCGACCGATCAAAAGTCATTTTCAAGATCCAATCAGGATCGGTCGAGTTTGCAACTCATAGAACTCGACCGATGAACAACCTGATGTGAGTTTTGGAAAATGGCTTTTGAGTGCTTAAACATTCGATCTAAGTGCTCCTAATTTTTTCTAAGCTTAATTACAAGTCATACAATCATTACAAGTGATTTACAACATGATTCTAATGGATTTACATCATATTACAAAAATGTGCACTTGTATTGACTTTGACTTGTCTTTTCTCCAATTTGATATGTGCAAGTTAGGGCATTTGGACTGTGTCTATACCTAATCTTAAATCACTCAAGTAGAGAGATTATACACCAATGTGTAGAATGGTTTGTCATCATCAAAACACAGGTTTAGTCAATTTAGACGTGAGTCAACATTGACCTAATTGACCTTGAGTCAACATTCTCCCCCTTTTTGAAGATGACAAACCATTATATAAATGTATTGAAAGCATTTAAGAAAATTCATACCTTTGGAGAAACCTAGGGGCTTCAATAGGATTGAGCTCATATGCTCCCCCTCAATTGATGTGCATGGAGTTCTCATACTCCCCCTCAATTGATGCTATTTCTCCTGCATGGTTAGCTTTCATAACATTTATAGAATACTATGTCTTCTACTCATATATGTTCTACACATATATGTCTTCTCCCATTTACCTTCTCCCCTTTACATGGACATACTTCTCCTCTTCATGTAAGACATGCCTTCTTCCTCTTTTAAAAGAAGACATACCTTTCTCCCTCTTTGTCATTTCAAAAAGTGGGGTTATGAAGAAATAAGAAACATCACTTGTTAAAGAGAAAGGAGATAACACAAATATATATAAGGAGAGTAGAAGAGCATAGATATGGGCTTGTCCAATCATAGAAAGAAAACCAATCTAAAGAATATACTTGAACAAACCAAAATGCAAGATGAAGTGCTGCAGAAAAACAATAAAATGCAATTTTGACCCTCAAGATGACAGAATTTTCCCAAAAAGTATCAGGGCTCGTGGCAAAGCGATGAGCCTTGCTCAGAAGGTCGTTTCTGCATAAAAAACACTACTCTTGTAGCAAAAACTGAAACTGGAGCAAAGTCTGCATGAAATCCAAAAATACTTCAATTTCTACATATAATGTAGATCTATGTACCCTACATCACAATGTTATGCAAGCAACTCAAGATAGTAGATATGCAATTCAAGGAACATGCTTGAGCATGTATGAGACAAGATACAAGCATAGCATATAGATGAGCAAAGATGCCAATTATAAACAAGGTTAGAACTACATGTAGTGAACTACTAGTAGATGATATCACAAGTTAGGGCTACTAGTAGGATCTACATCATAGAAAGAGATACTAAAATATACATAAGTCAAATCTGAAATAGCATAAATGATGTCTGTCGAAAGAAGCTTGATCACCTCCTTCTTGATGACCTCCATCATGCTAGGATTGAGTCAAAACTATAGCCGAATCACTGTCTTGGCTCCTTCTACAAGTCAGATCTTGTGTTGGCATAGAGTAGGGGAGATCCCCTTGATGTCAGAAACAGACCACCCAAATGCACCATGGTGGTTCTTCAACACAATCATCAACTTTGCTTCCTCATCGGTGCTCAGATATGCCGATATGATCATCGGAAGCTTCTCATTATCTGCCAAGAAGACATACTTTAGGTGGGGGGGCAGCGGCTTAAGTTCCAACTTAGGTGGGTTGACCAAGGAAGATTGAATCGGTGGTGGCAATGGTCCCAGATCTTCCTAGTGCTTGTCGTAATAGCAAGGTATCACTTGAAGCATCTTTACACATTCTTATAATGAGGTGATTCTCATCCAATCTTCCATTAAGTTGAAAAGACATGCCTCAAGGGGCAGTTGTGAGTATGAGTCAAACATGGAGACTACTATAGCCTCATCCTCAGTAGACGGTGAAACTTGTTCTTCTTTATCGTCAGGATAACCCACTGCTTTCATAAGAGAAATTACCTTTGTCTGCTCCATGATGTCCACAGAAATTGTTCCCTTATCTACCTTCATCATGACATGAGCCATATCAAGAAATGACTTCCCTAGACAAAGAGAGATGTGGTGCTCAAAGTGTTTAATTTATGACATTGTTCATTTTCTTGTGACTACTTTGGATTTGGTGGCATGAGTATTTCAAATCTATCATCTGCTATACCCATTGTTAACCGGCCTCTATCCATCTCCAGTATCATGTCGGCAATGGCTTGAAAGGGTCTTCCTAAAAGTAGCTCATTCCCTAGTTCATATTGCATCTCCATAACAACAAAGTCAATTGGGAACACAAACCTATCAACCTTTACTAAGACATCCTTGCAAATACCATATGGCCTCACCACAGAATTGTCTGCCAGTTGAATTTTCATATTTCTCTGTTGAGATTCTTTTAGCCCAAGATTTTTGAATGTAGAGAGGGGAATCAAGTTGATACTTGCCCCGGAATCACATAGTACATCACCAAATTTTACTTTTCCAATATAGCAGGAGATGTTGAAGCAGTCTGGATCGTGTCTCTTTGGTGGCAGTTTACCCAGAATGAAGGCGCTGACCTGCTCCTTAAGCACTACCACCTCTATATCATGTATCTTCATCTTCTTGGTAATTATGTCTTTTAAGAATTTACCATACGAGGGTATCTGCTCAATCGCCTCCAACAAAGAAATATTAATAGAAAGTTTTCTAATACTGTCCAAAAATTTCTTGAACTGTACATCCACTTTCTTGGCTTTGAGACTGTTGGGGTAAGGAATGGGGACGATCTATGCCCTCTGATGTGGTGGCACATATGGCATCATATTATCCTTCTCCTTCTCTACAATAGGCTCCTCTGTGGCCTTCCCTCCTTCATCTTCAACTGTCTCTACCACTTCAGTATCCTCTGTGGTCTCACCTTGATCTTTTGGTTGTGGGGTGCTCGGTTCATCAGCCCTAGGGTTTAAAAGTTTCTTTCCACTCCTCAGTAGAATGGCTTTAGCCTGGTGTTTCCCTCCTGGAACATTTGTATTTCCTGGAAAACCTTGCACTGTGAGCTTCTTCAGACTTGCTATTTCAGCTGCCATATGTGCTATAGATGTCTCAAGAGTCCTCATCTGAGCCCCATGACTTTGTAGAGTTTGCCCAAACTGATTAATAAATTCTCCTTGTTGCTTGATTTATTGGCCAAACATTCTTATTAGCTCTTGATTCTGCTTTATCACCTGATTGAGCAACTCATTGCTCTTTCCCTTTACCATGGGTTGTGGCTTAGCATCAGGATCCTGCAGGAAATTATTTGGATCCTTCCATGAAAACTTTTTGTCCTTCCTCTAAGAATAGTCATTAGTTTTGTACCCCTGTTGCTGGCGCATGAATTTCACTTTTGACTCATCATCAGATCCTCCATTTTCTTTTGCTAGAAGTCTCTTCACAACCAAGTCCATCTTGTCATTCAGTTCTTTGATGGCTTTTGCATCCCCTACAGCTCTAACTTGTTTCGGTGCATCTCTATCACCCCAGGACTGTTTCTTAGCCATGTTCTTCAACATATCCCAACACCTTGTGTCTGTGTTGTTTAAGAAGAAACTTGAGCCTGCTGAATCTAAGTTGCTTCTGTCATGCTCATTGAGAGAAAAGTAGAAAAATTTTACTTATTTTTCCTTATCTAGCCCATGATGTGGGTACCTCCTCAGCATGATCTAGAAGCGTTCCCACGTCTCAAAATACGTTTCTCCTGTCTTTTGGCTAAAATTGTGAATTTTCCTCACTAGGTCATTGGTATTCTTAGGTGGTAAAAATCGCTCAAAAAAGACCTCAATCATTTGATCCCAAGTCTCAATGATTTCATCATCAAGGTTCTGCCGCCATTCTTGTGCATTTCCTATGAGAGAGCTGGGAAATAACTTCAAGTAGAGTGCCTCCTATGGAAACCTGTCAATCTTTATCATGTCACAGTTTTCCACAAATGTGCTAATGTGAACAACATGATCTTCATTCTTCAACCCGTGAAATGCTTGAGACTTGACTAGGTTTATCAATGCCGAATCAATCTTGTATGTGGGAATGTTAATTGCCTTCCTTTTGATCATCCCCTTTGATGTTGATGAGGAAGAAGCCTTGATCTTCTCCCATATTGTCTTTTCTTCAGCCATTTCTTCAGGTTCTTGTTGAAATTCCTTAGGTGGTGGATTTGTCAACTCAACTCCTTCACCTACTGGCAAAAATACTGGTAATTCTGCATAATCTATTCTACGCATATTTACCATCAACTAGAACCTGAAAAGATGGAAATTATTTCAGTACAGTGCTAAAAAGGAATAAGTAAATAAAAGATGTGGAATTAAATTTAAATTTTTAAGAATTATATGAAAAATTGGCCTAGTGTGGCCACTCGCAGCACTCGTAGTGCCAAAAATTGTCATTCCCCAGTAACGGCGCCAAACACTTGACACGATTAAACTGTGCGTAAAATGCAAGTGCACGCGTCAATGTAATATAGGCCTTTGTGAGGCCCGAGTTGAACTCAGGGAGCGTAATTTCGGTAGACTACTACTAACCACTTGCAATCAGCTAGACCGATTATAAAAGTTTGAGAGTTGTTTTGAAAAAGAAAATAAAAATGAAAGAAAGCAAAGCAATCGATTAAATGGTTGGTTTAATAAATTAAAATGGAATCTTTAGGATAGTGGTTTCACCACGGATTCTCATTGTACTAATTTCTATATAATTATCACAACTTGTCTCCTATCTCGGGTAGTGGCATGTGAATAGAATTGTTCGCTTCCGCGATACAATTCACTACCTTAATTTAGATCGTTCCATGTCAGTAGTAACCTATACCCTAAATTAGGTGCATGAAAAACATATCTCTAGGTTTCCACCATTAACTGTACATCACCTTTTCCAAAAGATTTATAAGTTAATGTGATTATTGCGTCTTTTCAATCGTTAATTCTTCATCAAAAGCATTTAAAGGTATTAAATTACCATTATGGTGATCAAGCACAATGATAGAATTGAGAAAACAATATCATACCCCAGATTTGAGAGACAAATTAGGGTAAACTATGTAAGAAGTGACATACAATGATTATCCGGGCTACTCCCGGTCCTAAAGACAAAGGGAATTAGCCTCGCATGTTCATCTCAATTATAAACACAATGAAAGGAGAATAAAACATAGGGAAAATGTGGATGGAGATGGTGTAACCCCTGAATGAAGGAGAACCGGATGATCCTCGGCGCGGGATGGGCATTTTGCAGCCTTCCGATGGTAGAAAACTATGTCTGTAGCTCTGGAAATGTCTGGGGCATAGCTCTGGTCTTTGTTCTTCGTCCTCTCCTCTTCCAAGACTTGTGCGGCGGCTAATGACATGATAGTACGATTTGGGCTGTCTTTTCTAGGTATAGGGATCACTTACGGCTGACAAAATATCACAGTCGTTCGATTAGATTCGATCTATAGAAATTCCAGATCTGACGGTGTTGATACCATCGACGGTGAGTCGATGGTATCGACGTGTTATAGTACTGGCACCCCTTTCCTTTTCTGGGGGTTTGCTCTAACGTCACGTCGATACTATCGACATCCTGCGTTGATTGTATCGATGTGTGGATGTTTGACTCGCTGAAGACATCTCGCTACCATCGACTTCTGGGTCGATGGTATCGACCCATTCTGCTCTTTCCAGCTACCTCCATGTGGCCATCTCGATAGTATCGACAGCAGTCGATGGCATCAACGGCTACATATATGTGAATTGCCTAAAATTCAAAGATAAACTCAACTCAAGTCTGAGAAATATGATCATTTATACCAAATAAGATAAAACAAGGTAAATTTGAGGCATAACGAGATTATATGCTGAAGTAAATGAATCAAGCGATATCAACCATGAAAATGACCAATAAATGCATAAAACGCATATGAAACTAGCCTATAAAAGCAACTTAAAATCCTCAGATCAAGACACAACCAAGAGATCCAAAGAGATCATCATCAAAACCTGCAAAACAACTCAAAGCAAGTAATTGCAAGATATAGATATACCAATTTAGAGCAATTAGAGAGATAGAGTTGTAAGCAAGATAGGAAATTTAGAACATGGCAATTTGTATATATAATGGTACCAAATGAGAGTGCCAAAGAATAAGGCTATTGGTTGAGAAAATCTAGTTGAGAGGGAAATTCTCATTCAATAAGCCAACTATGTATTCTGTGCACAGTGTTATCGGCTGAGTTATATGCATTGACAACTCGACTGATGACAGTTGTTGGCAACACCCATTGGTGCCTATCGGTTGAGTTTCAAATAAGGAAAACTTGACCGACAGAACAGTTGTCAAAAGCCACATATATTTCATAAAAACATATTTAAAGGCATGCTAAAAATACAAAGTATATCCAAACATGTCTAAGAAAGTTGGTAATGCACTATAGAAGCATTAGAAATAGTTTTTGAGCAAGAGTGTGAAGAGAATCACAAAATACCACTTTTGACTCAAAAACCATATGTATAGTGCACACCATCTTGACAAAACAATTTAGGATTGGTTATAAGCAAGAAAAACATTACCTTTGTTCTTACCATTCCTTTTTCCACTTGTTGTCACCCTCTACACATCTCACCTTTCTTCTTTCATGTGGATTGAGAAGTCAATTTGCAATTCAATAGCTCAAGTCAATCCATTTGCAAGTACCTACAAGAAGAAAGATGAAATGGTCCCCAATCATGTTTTTGGGTCCGGAGGGGTTAGTTTAGCAACCCAAGTCCTATTGCTCTTGGGTGCTTTCCTAAAAGGATAACAAGTAGAATAGTGACCAATTTCATTGCAATAGTTGCATGTGCCCATAGTCTTGGAACTAGAGGATTCTCCATGGAAGATTGGAGGTCCTTTACCTTTGTTGTTCCTTTGACTACTATCATATCCTAAATAATGTCTACAAATTTGTTTAGTAGTATGGTGTAGGATGTCATTAAGATTATTTTTACCAACTAAGAATCTTTGCAAAGAAGATCTTAAAGTGTCATTATCATGCTTAAGAGAAGCAATAGTAGAAGATAAATTATTTATATTTTCTTTAGCATGCAAAAGATCATTTTCTAAGCAAAGAGCTTTAGTTAAATAAGAATCTCTATCAATATGAAGAGCAGCAACATCATTCTCTCTACTAGTAGAACTAGAACAAGATTCATGCACATTGATTTTAGCAAGCAAGGAGGCATTTTCTATTTCTAATTCTTGCAAAATAAAATCTTTGTCCTTATTTGCATATTTAAGAACAGCAATATCATGCATTAGAGAATCAACAATTGAAGTATGTTCTTCATTAGAACTAGGCATGAGAGGTTGAGCTTTTCGAAATCTAATCTTATCAAGCAAACTAGCATTTTCAAGTTTAAGAGAATCTGCTTGACTAAGACAATCATTTTTATCATCATGCAAGCAAGAATTAGCATGTTCAAGATCATCTAGTTCTACATGCAAATTATCAACAATTCTAGCAAGATTTTTCCTTTTCCTTTTAAAAGACTTAAGAGAGGCACAAGTATCATGAATAATAGCAATCAAAAATTCTTTATCTAAAGATTTTAAATTTACCTCACTTTATTCCTTACTTGTCGATGCCATAAGAGCAAAATGGCATTCTCCTTCATCACTAAAGCTTGAGCTTGATCCTTCACTTGAATCTTCACTTGAGCTTGAGTTGGAGGAGTCAATTGAGCTTGAGTGGCACTTATCTTCTCTTTTCTTATGATGATGGGTCTTCATAACTTGTGGTCAATCTATCTTGAAGTGACCCTTCTTTCCACACTTGAGGCACTGGATGGAGGAGGACTTGCCTTTGTAGAGTTTACCCTTGGAGTACATGGCATCCTCTTTAGCTTGACAGGATGGAGAGACTTGTTCCATGATAGCTTCCATTTGAGCCTTCATTTGAGCCTTCTTCATTCTCTTTAGCTCTTTCTTCTCTTGTCTTTCTACTTCCTCCCTCTTTTCAAGTGTGGCTTCATGTGCTTGTAGATTTCCAATGAGCTCTTCAATAGAAATATCCTTAAGAGACCTTGCTTTTTCAATGGAAGTCACCTTGGGTTCCCACCTTTTGGGAAGAGTTTTAAGGATCTTTGAGTTGATCTCACCACTAGACATAGGATGACCTAGAACCGCAAGACTATTCACAATGGTGTTGATCCTTGAGTACATGTTGTCTATCCTCTCCTCCTTTCCCATCTTGAAGCTCTCAAGCAGCCCTTTGACCATGTAGACTTTGTTTTCCTTCACTTGATCTGTCCCTTCATAAGTGATGCATAGCTTTCTCCATACCTCATAGGCTGTTTCACATGAAAAAATCTGGTTGAACTCGTTGGGGGTCATGGAGGCATAGAGGATGTGCATGGCTCTAGCATTCAAGGTTGTTTTCTTCAAGGTATCTTCATCCCATTCTTCAATCTTTGTCTATGCTAGCATGTATGGGTTGTTCACCATTTGCCACATCTCAAGACTTAATCCTTGGATGTAGAATTGAAGCCTTCTTCTCCAATAGAGGAAATTGCTCCCATCAAAGATTGGTAGGCTGATCAAGTATCTCCCTCCTTGGTAGTCACCCATCTTCTCATACTTGTAGAAGTATTCTTGGAGAAGCCCGCTCTGAAACAAAATTTTGGATCCTAGATGGGTGATTAGATGCTCTAGGGGGGTGAATAGAGTTGAATGCACTTAAACAAAATTCATTAGACCATCAAGATATATCACAAGATAAGGCTGCTAAATAGGAAATTTGAGTGCAACTAAAACATGCATAAAAAGGGAGAGAGAGATTGAAAATACACCAAGAGGACAATCTATTTAGAGTGGTTCCTCACTTCAAACTAGAAGTGAGTCAGTCCACTTACCTAGAGATGTCAGCCTCTAGGATTTCTTAACCATTGCACTCTTATATTCATTCATAGGGCTTACAATACATGACCAACCAAAGGACTTACCTATCCAATACAAAGAGTCTTCAACCTTACCAAGGACTTACCCACTTTGCAAGAGTCTTTCGCCTTTTTCCAAAGACTTACCTACTCTTGCACAAGTCTTCAGCCTTGCAGTAATTACCCACTCTTCTTGGATCTTCTGCCTTTGACTTCACCTTCACTCAGAGAAGCTTCCACCGAGGACTAACTCACTTGAGCAAGGAGTCTTCTGCCTTCACCAAGGGCTTACCTACTCTAGCTCCAAGTCTTCCGCCTTGATCTTCATCAAGGGACGCCTTCCCTTGTTCTTCTTCACCTCTATTAGCTAAGAGAGAGAACCTTCATCTTCATGGTTCAAATGAGAGATAGGGAGGTGGTGGAAGTGAGAGCCTCACAAGATATACATGTATTAAAAGCTCTCTTACAAATCTCCTACTCACTCTAATGGATGTAGCAAGTGATTAAGCTTAGAGAGTGAGAGGAGCTTGTAGGAAGCACTCAACTATAGAATAGGAACCTCACATAGAGTTTGCATTGAATGCTCCACCTTAGAATGAAGCCCAAGGGGTCCTATTTATAGCTGGGGATGCCTCTTAGCCTTTGGGAACACTTGAGAATGAAAGCTAGCATTTTTTTGGCTTACAACGGATATATTTTCAATTGTTGCAACTCTACAACGGCTAGAAGCACTTTTCTGCACTTTTCCGTACAGTGCAATCGGTTGAGTTTCGATAAGGGTAACTCGACCGATAGAGTAAAAGACAAAGCCGATATTCATACCATCAGTCGAGTTTGTCCTGGGGAAACTCGACCAACCAATGAAAATCAATTTGGTCAGTTACTCCATAGGTCAAGTTCTGTATAGTGTAA
This sequence comes from Alisma plantago-aquatica, assembly GCA_963693085.1. NCBI lineage: Eukaryota > Viridiplantae > Streptophyta > Magnoliopsida > Alismatales > Alismataceae > Alisma > Alisma plantago-aquatica. The sequence goes on along the minus strand of OY856410.1, from coordinate 1,511,452,332 downwards.
ACTCAACCGATCAAAAGTCATTTTCAAGATCCAATCAGGATCGGTCGAGTTTGCAACTCACAGAACTCGACCGATGAACAGCCTGATGCGAATTTTGAAAAATGGATTTTGAGTGCTTAAACATTCGATCTAAGTGCTCCTAATTTTTTATAATCTTAATTAAAAGTCATAAAATCATTACAAGTGATTTTCAACATGATTGTAATGGATTTACATCATATTACAAAAATGTGCACTTGTATTGGCTTTGACTTGTCTTTTCTCCAATTTGATATGTGCAGGTTAGGGCATTTGGAGTGTGTCTATACCTAATCTGAAATCACTCAAGTAGAGACATTAGACACCAATATGTGGAATAGTTGGTCATCATCAAAACACAGGTTTAGTCAATTTAGACGTGAGTCAACATTGACCTAATTGACCTTGAGTCAACATTCTCCCCCTTTTTGAAGATGACAAACCATTCCATAAATGTATTGAAAGCATTTAAGTAAAGGCATACCTTTGGAGAAACCTAGGGGTTTCAATAGGATTGAGCTCATATGCTCCCCCCCAATTGATGTGCATGGAGTTCTCATACTCCCCCTCAATTGATGCTATTTCTCCTGCATGGTTAGCTTTCATAACATTTATAGAATACTATGTCTTCTACTCATATATGTTCTACACATATATGTCTTCTCCCATTTACCTTCTCCCCTTTACATGGACATACTTCTCCTCTTCATGTAAGACATGCCTTCTTCCACTTTTAAAAGAAGGCATACCTTTCTCCCCCTTTGTCATTTCAAAAAGTGGGGTTATGAAGAAATAAGAAACATCACTTGTTAAAGAGAAAGGAGATAACACAAATATATATAAGGAGAGTAGAAGAGCATAGATAGGGGCTTGTCCAAGTACAGAAAGAAAAGCAAGTTAAAGCATATACTTGAACAACCCAAAATGCAAGATGAAGTGCTGCAAAAAAACAATAAAATGCAATTTTGACCCTCAAGATGATAGAATTTGCCCAAAAAGTATCAGGGCTCATGGCAAAGTGATGACCCTTTCTCAGAAGGTCGTTTCTGAATAAAAAAACACTACTCTTGCAGCAAAAACTGAAACTGGAGCAAAGTTTGCATAAAATCCAAAAATAATCCAATTTCTACATATCATGTATATCTATGTACCCTACATCACAATGTTATGCAAGAAACTCAAGATAGTAGATATTCAATTCAAGGATAGGCTTGAGCATGTATGAGACAAGATACAAGCATAGCATATAGATGAGCAAAGATGCCAATTATAAACAAGGTTAGAACTACATGTAGTGAACTACTAGTAGATGATATCACAAGTTAGGACTACTAGTAGGATCTAGATCAAAGCAAGAGATACTAAAAGATACACAAGATAAATCATTGGTATGAGTTGATGAAGAGATATATCCAAACAAAGAGATAAGCAATTTTAAAAGCATGAAAGGATATAACTCACATACAAATATGAATCATTACCAAAAGATGATCACCACCAAGAACCTCAAGGTTGTATCAACACAAGATATACGCCTAGATATATGTAGCAAGTTAGAGCACAACGGAAGCAATTAAAGACACAACTAAGAGATCCAAAGAGATCATCATCAAAACCTGCAAAACAACTCAAAGCAAGTTATTGCAAGATATAGATATACCAATTTAGAGCAACTAGAGAGATAGAGTTGTAAGCAAGATAGGCAATTTAGAACATGGCAATATGCATATATAAAGGTACCAAATGAGAGTGCCAAAGAATAAGGCTATTGGTTGAGAAAATCTAGTTGAGAGGGAAATTCTCATTCAATAAGCCAACTGTGTATTTTGTGCACAGTGTTATCAGTCAAGTTCTGTGCATTGACAACTCGACCGATGACAGTTGTTGGCAACACCCATTGGTGCCTATCGGTCGAGTTTCAAATAGGGCAAACTCGACCAACAAAGCAGTTGTTAAAAGGCACATATATTTCATAAAACATATTTAAATGAATGCTAAAAATACAAACAATATCCAAACATATCTAAGCAAGTTGTTAATGCACTATAGTAGCATTACAAACAGATTTTGAGCAAGAGTGTGAAGATAATCACAAAATAGCACTTTTGACTCAAAAATCATATGTATAGTGCACACCATCTTGACAAAACAAGTTAGGATTGGTTATAAGCAAGAAAAACATTACCTTTGTTCTTACCATTCCTTTTTCCACTTGTTGTCACCCTCTACACATCTCACCTTTGTTCTTTCATGTGGACTGAGAAGTCAATTTGCAATTCAATAGCTCAAGTCAATCCATTTGCAAGTACCTACAAGAAGAAATATGAAATGGTCCCCAATCATGTTTTTGGGTCCGGAGGGGTTAGTTTAGCAACCCAAGTTCTATTGCTCTTGGGTGTTTTCCTAAAAGGACAACAAGTAGAATAATGACCAACTTCATTGCAATAGTTCCATGTGCCCATAGTCTTGGAACTAGCGGATTCTCCTGGAATATTGGAGGTCCTTTACCTTTGTTGTTCCTTTGAATACTATCATATCATAAACCATGTCTACCAATTTGTTTAGTAGTATGGTGTAGGATGTCATTAAGAATCTTTTTACCAACTAAGAATCTTTGCAAAGAAGATCTTAAATTGTCATTATCATGCTTAAGAGAAGCAATACTAGAAGATAAATGATTTATATTTTCTTTAGTATGTAAAAGATCATTTTCTAAGCAAAGAGATTTAGTTAAATAAGAATCTCTATCAATATGAAGAACAGAAACATCATTCTCTCTACTAGTAGTACTAGAACAAGATTCATGCATATTGATTTTAGCAAGCAAGGAGGCATTTTCTGTTTCTAATTCTTGCAACAAAAAAAAATCGTTGTCCTTGTTTTCATATTTAAGAACATCAATATCATGCATAAGAGAATCAACAATTAAAGTATGATCTTCATTAGAACTAGGCATGAGAGGTTGAGCTTTTACAAATCTAATCCTATCAAGCAAACAAGCATTTTCAAGTTTAAGAGAATCTACTTGACTAAGACAATCATTTGTATCATCAAGCAAGCAAGAATTAGCATGTTCAAGATCATCTAGTTCTACATTCAAATTATCAACAATTCTAGAAAGATTTTTCCTTTTCCTTTTAGAAGACTTAAGAGAGGCACAAGTATCATGAATAATATAAATCAAATATTCTTTATCTAAAGAGTTTAGATTTACCTCACTTGATTCCTTACTTGTTGATGCCATAAGAGCAAAATGACTTTCTCGTTCATCACTAGAGCTTGAGCTTGATCCTTCACTTGAATTTTCACTTGAGCTTGACTTGGAGGAGTCAATTGAGCTTTAGTGGCACTTATCTTCTCTTTTCTTGTGATGATGGGTCTTCATAACTTGTGGGCAATCTATCTTGAAGTGACCCTTCTTTCCACACTTGAGGCACCAGATGGAGGATGACTTGCCTTTGTAGAGTTTACCCTTGGAGTACATGGCATCTTCTTTAGCTTGAGAGGATGGAGAGACTTGTTCCATGATAGCTTCAATTTGAGCCTTCATTTGAGCCTTCTTCATTCTCCTTAGCTCTTTCTTCTCTTGTCTTTCTACTTCCTCCCTCTTGTCAAGTGTGACTTCATGTGCTTGTAGATTTCCAATGAGCTCTTCAATAGGAATATCCTTAAGAGATCTTGCTTCTTTAATGGAAGTCACTTTGGGTTCCCACCTCTTGGGAATGGTTCTAAGGATCTTTGAGTTGATCTCTCCACTAGACATAGGATGACCTAGAACTGTAAGACAATTCACAATGGTGTTGATCCTTGAGTACATGTTGGCTATCCTCTCCTCCTTTCCCATCTTGAAGTTCTCAAGCAGCCCTTTGAGCATGTAGAATTTGCTTTCCTTCACTTTATTTGTCCCTTCATAAGTGATGCATAGCTTTCTACATGCCTCATAGGCTGTTTCACATGAAGAAATTTCGTTGAACTCGGTGGGGGTCATGGAGGCATAGAGTATGTGCATGGCTCTAGCATTCAAGGTTGCTTTCTTCAAGGTAGCTTCATCCCATTCTTCAATCTTTGTCTTTGGTAGCATGTATGGGTTGTTCACCTTTTGCCACATCTCAAGACTTGATCCTTGGATGTAGAATTGAAGCCTTCTTCTCCCATAGAGTAAATTGCTCCCAACAAAGATTGGCGGATGATCAAGTATCTCCCTCCTTGGTAGTCACCCATCTTCTCCTACTTGTAGAAGTATACTTGGAGAAGCCCGTTCTAATACCAATTGTTGGATCCTAGATGGGTGATTATATGTTGTAGAGGGGGGTGAATAGAGCTGAATGCACTTAAAAAAATTCATCAGACCTTAAAGATATATTACAAGATAAGGTTGCTAAATAGGAAATTTGAGTCCAACTAAAACATGCATAGAAAGGGAGAGAGAGATTGAACATACACCAAGAGGATAATCTATTTAGAGTGGTTCCTCACTTCAAACTAGATGTGAGTTAGTCCAATTACCTAAAGAGCTTAGCCTCTAGGATTTCCTAACCATTGCACTCTTATAGTCATTCATAAGACTTACAATACATGACCAACCAAAGGACTTACCTATCCAATACAAAGAGTCTTCAACCTTACCAAGGACTTACCCACTTTGTAAGAGTCTTTTGCCTTCTTCCTAGGACTTACCTACTCTTGCACAAGTCTTCAGCCTTGCAGGAATTACCCAGTCATCTTGGATCTTCCGCCTTTGACTTCACATTCACTCGGAGAAGCTTCCACCAAGGACTTACCCACTTAAGCAAGGAGTCTTCTACCTTCACCAAGGGCTTACCTACTCTAGCTCCAAGTCTTCAGTCTTGATCTTCACTAAGGGATGCATTTCCTTGTTCTTCTTCACCTCTCTTAGCTAAGAGAGAGAACCTTCATCTTCATGGTTGAAATGAGAGATAGGGAGGTGGTGGAAGTGAGAGCCTCACAAGATATACATGTAGGACAAGCTCTCTTACAAATCTCCTACTCACTCTAATGGATGTAGCAAGTTATTAAGCTTAGAGAGAGAGGAGGATGTAGGAAGCACTCAACTATAGAATAGGAACCTCACATAGAGTTTGCATTGAATGCTCAACCTTAGAATGAAGCCCAAGGGGTCCTATTTATAGTTGGGGATGGATCTTAGCCTTAAGGAACACTTGAGAATGAAAGCTAGCCATTTTGTGGCTTGCAACGGATATATTTTCACTTGTTGAAACTCCACAATGGCCAGAAGCACTTTTCTACACTTTTTCGTACAGTGAAATCAGTCGAGTTTCGATAAGGGTAACTCGACCTATAGAGTAAAAGACAAAGCCGATATTTAGACCATCGGTTGACTTTGTCGTGGGGAAACTCGATCGACCAATGAAAATTGAATTGGTCAGTTAATCCATCAGTCGAGTTCTATGTAGTGTAAAATTGACCGATCAAAAGTCATTTTCAAGATCCAATTAGGATCAGTCGAGTTTGCAACTCACAGAACTCGACCGATGAACAGCTTGATGTGAATTTTGGAAAATGGCTTTTGAGTGCTTAAACATTCGATCTAAGTACTCCTGATTTTTCTAAGCTTAATTACAAGTCATACAATCATTACAAGTGACTTACAACATGATTATAATGGACTTACATCATATTATAAAAATGTGCACTTATATTGACTTTGACTTGTCTTTTCTCCAATTTGATATGTGCAAGTTAGGGCATTTGGAGTGTGTCTATACCTAATCTAAAATCACTCAAGTAGAGACATTAGACACCAATATTTGGAATGGTTAGTCATCATCAAAACACGGGTTTAGTCAATTTAGACGTGAGTCAACATTGACCTAATTGACCTTGAGTCAACATTCTCCCCCTTTTTGAAGATGACAAACCATTCCATAAATGTATTGAAAGCATTTAAGTAAAGTCATACCTTTGGAGAAACCTAGGGGTTTCAATAGGATTGAGTTCATATGCTCCCCTTCAATTGATGCGCATGGAGTTCTCATACTCCCCCTCAATTGATGCTATTTCTCTTGCATGGTTAGCTTTCATAACATTTATATAATACTATGACTTCTACTCATATATGTTCTACACATATATGTCTTCTCCCATTTACCTTCTCCCCTTTACATGGACATACTTATCCTCTTCATGTAAGACATGCCCTCTTCCTTTTTTTAAAGAAGACATACCTTCCCCCCCTTTGTCATTTCAAAAAGTGGGGTTATGAAGAAATAAGAAACATCGCTTGTTAAAGAGAAAGGAGATAACATAAATATATATAAGGAGAGTAGAAGAGCATAGATAGGGGCTTGTCCAAGCATAGAAAGAAAAGCAAGTTAAAGCATATACTTGAACAAACCAAAATGCAAGATGAAGTGCTGCAGAAAAATAATAAAATGCAATTTTGACCCTCAAGATGATAGAATTTGCTCAAAAAGTATCAGGGCTCATGGCAAAGCGATGAGCCTTGCTCAGAAGATCATTTCTGCATAAAAAACACTACTCTTGCAGCAAAAACTAAAATTGGAGCAAAGTTTGCATAAAATCCAAAAATACTCCAATTTCTACACATAATGTAGATCTATGTACCCTGCATCACAATGTTATGCAACCAACTCAAGATAGTAGATATGCAATTCAAGGAATAGGCTTGAGCATGTATGAGACAAGATACAAGCATAGCATATAGATGAGCAAAGATGCCAATTATAAACAAGGTTAGAACTACATGTAGTGAACTACTAGTAGATGATATCACAAGTTAGGACTACTAGTAGGATCTAGATCCTAGCAAGAGATACTAAAAGATACACAAGATAAATCATGGCTATGAGTAGATGAAAAAATATATCCAAACAAAGAGATAAGAAATTTTAAAAGCATGAAAGGATATAACTCACAGACAAATATGCATCATTACCAAAAGATGATCACCACTAAGAACCTAAAGGTTGTATCAACACAAGATATACACCTAGATAGATGTAGCAAGTTAGAGCACAACGGAAGCCATTTGAGACACAACCAAGAGATCATCATCAAAACCTACAAAACAACTCAAAGCAAGTAATTGTAAGATATAGATATACCAATTTAGATCAATTAGAGAGATAGAGTTGTAAGCAAGATAGGCAATTTAGAACACGGCAATACGTATATATAAAGGTACCAAATTAGAGTACCAAAGAATAAGGCTATTGGTTGAGAAAATCGAGTTGAGAGGGAAATTCTCATTCAATAAGCCAACTATGTATTCTGTGCACAGTATTATCGGTCGAGTTATGTCCATTAACAACTCGACCGATGATAGCGGTTGGTAACACCCATTGGTACCTATCGGTCAAGTTTCAAATAGGGCAAACTCGACCGACAGAGCAGCTGTCAAAAGGCACATATATTTCATAAAAATATTTTTAAAGGCATGCTAAAATTACAAACCATATCCAAACATGTATAAGCAAGTTGGTAATGCACTATAGAAGCATTAGAAATATTTTTTGAGCAAGAGTGTGAAGAGAATCACAAAATACCACTTTTGACTCAAAAACCATATGTATAGTGCACACCATCTTGACAAAACAAATTAGGATTGGTTATAAGCAAGAAAAACATTACCTTTGTTCTTACCATTTTTTTTTTACACTTGTTGTCACCCTCTACACATCTCACCTTTCTTCTTTCATGTGGATTGAGAAGTCAATTTGCAATTCAATAGCTCAAGTCAATCCATTTGCAAGTACCTACAAGAAGAAATATGAAATGGTCCCCAATCATGTTTTTGGGTCCGGAGGGGTTAGTTTAGCAACCCAAGTCCTATTGTTCTTGGGTGCTTTCCTAAAAGGACAGCAAGTACAATAATGACCAATTTCATTGCAATAGTTGCATGTGCCCATAGTCTTGGAACTAGAGGATTCTCCATGGAAGATTGTAGGTCCTTTACCTTTGTTGTTCCTTTGACTACTATCATATCCTAAACTGTGTCTACCAATTTATTTAGTAGTATGGTGTAGGATGTCATTAAGATTCTTTTTACCAACTAAGAATCTTTGCAAAGAAGATCTTAAAGTGTCATTATCATGCTTAAGAGAAGCAATAGTAGAAGATAAATTATTTATATTTTCTTTAGCATGTAAAAGATCATTTTCTAAGCAAAGAGGTTTAGTTATATAAGAATCTCTATCAATATGAAGAGCAGCAACATCATTCTCTCTAATAGTAGAACTAGAACAAGATTCATGCACATTGATTTTAGCAAGCAAGAAGGCATTTTCTATTTCTAATTCTTGCAAAACAAAATCTTTGTCCTTGTTTTCATATTTAAGAACATCAATATAATACATGAGAGAATCAACAATTAAAGTGTGCTCTTCAATAGAACTAGGCATGTGAGGTTGATCTTATAGAAATCTAATCTTATCAAGCAAACTAACATTTTCAAGTTTAAGAGAATCCATTTGACTAAGACAATCATTTTTATCATCAAGCAAACAAGAATTAGCATGTTCAAGATCATCTAATTCTACATGCAAATTATCAACAATTCTAGCAAGATTTTTCCTTTTCCTTTTAGAAGACTTAAGAGAGGCACAAGTATCATGAATAATAGCAATCAAAGATTCTTTATCTAAAGAGTTTAGATTTACCTCACTTGAGTCCTTACTTGTTGATGCCATAAGAGCAAAATGGCATTCTCCTTCATCACTAGAGCTTGCCTAGAGAGGTCAGTTTCTAGGATTTTCTAACCATTGCACTCTTATATTCATTCATAAGACTTACCATACATGACCAACCAAAGGACTTACCTATCCAATACAAAGATTCTTCAACCTTACAAAGTACTTACCCACTTTGCAAGAGTCTTCTGCCTTCTTCCAAGGACTTATCTACTCTTGCACAAGTCTTCAGCCTTGCAGGAATTACCCACTCTTCTTGGATCTTCCGCCTTTGACTTCACCTTCACTTGGAGAAGCTTCCACCAAGGACTTACCCACTAGAGCAAGGAGTCTTATACCTTCACCAAGGGCTTACCTACTCTAGCTCCAAGTCTTCAGCCTTGATCTTCACCAAGGGACGCCTTCCCTTGTTCTTCTTCACCTCTCTTAGCTAAGAGAAAGAACTTTCATCTTCATGGTTGAAATGAGATATAGGGAGGTGGTGGAAGTGAGAGTCTCACAAGATATACATGTAGGACAAGCACTCTTACAAATCTCCTACTCACTCTAATGTATGTAGAAAGTGATTAAGCTTATAGAGAGAGGGGAGGCTATAGGAAGCACTTAACTATAGAATAGGAACCTCACATAGAGTTTGCATTGAATGCTCCACCTTGGAATGAAGCCCAAGGGGTCCTATTTATAGCTGGGGATACCTTTTAGCCTTTAGGAACACTTGAGAACGAAAGCTAGCCATTTTGTGTCTTGCAATGGATATATTTTCACTTGTTGTAACTCCACAATGGCTAGAAGCATATTTCTACACTTTTCCGTATAGTGCAATCGGTCGAGTTTTGATAAGGGTAACTCGACCGATAGAGTAAAAGACAAAGCCGATATTCAGACCATCGGTTGAGTTTTTCATTGGGAAACTCGACTCACCAATTAAAATCGAATTGGTCTGTTACTCCATCGTTCGAGTTATGTGTAGTGTAAACTCGACTGATCAAAAGTCATTTTCAAGATCCAATCAGGATCGGTCGAGTTTGCAACTCACAGAACTCGACCGATGAACAACCTGATGTGAATTTTGGAAAATGGCTTTTGAGTGCTTAAACATTCGATCTAAATGCTCCTGATTTTTTCTAAGCTTAATTACAAGTCATACAATCATTACAAGTGATTTACAACATGAGTCTAATGGATTTACATCATATTACAAAAAATGTGCACTTGTATTGACTTTGACTTGTCTTTTCTCCAATTTGATATGCGCAAGTTAGGGCATTTGGAGTGTGTCTATACCTAATCTGAAATCACTCAAGTAGAGACATTAGACACCAATATGTGGAACGGTTATTCATCATCAAAACATGGGTTTAGTCAATTTAGACATGAGTCAACATTGACCTAATTGACCTTGAGTCAACATTCTCCCCCTTTTTGAAGATGACAAACCATTCCATAAATATATTGAAAGCATTTAAGAAAAGTCATACCTTTGGAGAAACCTAGGGCCTTCAATAGGATTGAGCTCATATGCTCCCCCTCAATTGATACGCATGGAGTTCTCATACTCCCCCTCAATTGATGCTATTTCTCCTGCATGGTTAGCTTTCATAACATTTATAGAATACTATGTCTTCTACTCATATATGTTCTACACATATATGTCTTCTCCCGTTTACCTTCTCCCCTTTACATGGACATACTTCTCCTCTTCATGTAAGACATGCCTTCTTCCTCTTTTAAAAGATGACATACCTTTCTCCCTCTTTGTCATTTCAAAAAGTGGGGTTATGAAGAAACAAGAAACATCACTTGTTAAAGAGAAAGGAGATAACACAAATATATATAAGGAGAGTAGAAGAGCATAGATAGGGGCTTGTCCAATCATAGAAAGAAAAGCAATCTAAAGCATATACTTGAACAAACCAAAATGCAAGATGAAGTGCTGCAGAAAAACAATAAAATGCAATTTTGACCCTCAAGATGAAAGAATTTGCCCAAAAAGTATCAGGGCTCATGGCAAAGTGATGACCCTTGCTTAGAAGGTTGCTTCTGCATAAAAAATTACTACTCTTGCAGTAAAAACTGAAACTAGAGAAAAGTCCGCATAAAATCCAAAAATACTCCAATTTCTACATATAATGTAGATCTATGTACCATGCATCACAATGTTATGTAAGCAACTCAAGATAGTAGATATGCAATTCAAGGAATAGGCTTGAGCATGCATGAGACAAGATACAAGCATAGCATATAGATGACCAAAGATGCCAATTATAAACAAGGTTAGAACTACATGTAGTGAACTACTAGTAGATGATATCACAAGTTAGGACTACTAGTAGGATCTAGATCATAGCAAGAGATACTAAAAGATACACAAGATAAAGCATGGCTATGAGTAGATGAAGATATATATCCAAACAAATAGATAAGCAATTTTAGAAGCATGAAAGGATTGATGCGAGGATTTTGAGTCGCTTTTATAGGCTAGTTTCATATGTGTTTTATGCGATTATTGGTCATTTTCATGGTTAATATTGCATGATTCAGTTCCTTCAGCCTATAGTCTCATTATGCATCAAATTTACCTTGTTTTATCTCATTTGGTATGAATGATCATATTTATCAAAGTTATCAAAGTTGATTTGATTTTATCTTTGATTTTCTGGCAAAACAGATATATACAGTTGTCGATACCATTGATGGTTGTTGATAGTATCGACAGGACCACAGAGAGGTAGCCACAAAAGAGTAGAATGAGTCCATACCATCGACCCAGAAGTCGATGGTAGTGAGATAGCTTTAGCGAGTTATATTTCTACAAGTCGATATAATTGACCAAATAGTCGATACTATCGACTTCGTCTCAGTAGTATCAGCTTAAGCATCGGATTCCACAAAAAAGCGACGCCTAAGGTGTCGATACCTTTGACCCAGAAGTCGATGGTATTAAGATCATGTCATAGCAAACCCAGAAAAGTAGAGGACCGTTGGTATCCGTGTGGGTCGATACCATCGACCCGCGTCGATGGTAATGTCGTCGTCAGATCACGTTAATCTACAGCTCGAGTCTAATCGTATGGTGGTGATGTTTTGGCGGCCTAAAGTGGTCCTTATACCTAAAAATGACAGATCTAAGCCATCTATCGCTTCATTAGCCGTTGCAAAAGACTCGAGGAGAAGAGAGGAGGAAGAACGAAGCCAGAGATATGCACTGATTGTTCTGGAGGTCGTAGAAGGAGTTTTCCACCACTGGAAGGTTGTAGAACACTCATCCCACACCGAGGAATACCCAGATCTTCTCCATACAGGGGTTACTTCACATCTATCCACATTTTCTCCATGTTTCCTCTTTCCTTCACCATGTTTTCTACTGAGTTGAACATGCGGGACTAATCCCCTTTGTCTTTAGGACCGGGAGTAGCCCGGGTGATCGTTGTATGACAATTTCAACATAGTTTATCATAATTTGTGTCTAAAATTCATGGTATGCTATCATTTTCTCTATTATATCATTGTGCTTGATCACCATAGTGATAATCCAATACCTTTAATTTCTTTTGACGAAGAATTAACAGTTGAAAAGAAACGATAATCACATTAATCAATAAATTCCTTGGAAAAGGTGATGTATGATTAATGGTGGGAACCTTTGGACCTAAATTTCATGCACCTTATCTAAGGCATAGGTTACTACTGACGTGGAACCAACTTAGGTTAAGGTAGTGAATTGTATCGCGCAAGCGAGTAATTCTAATTCCAGGCCACTACCCAAATTAGGAGACATTTCATGGTAATTGTGTAAAACTTAGTGCAATGACAACCCACGGTGAAACTGCAATCCTAAAGATTTCATTGAAATTGATTAAACCAACCATTTAATCGATCGTTCTATTTTCTTTTGTTTTATTTTTATTTTTTCAAAACATTTCTCAAACTTTTAAAACCAGTTTAGCTAATCGTGAGTAGTTAGTAGTAGTCTACCGAGAATTCTGTTTCCCTGAGTTCGACTCGGGCCTCACAAGGCTTATATTACATTGACGTGTGCACTTGCGTTATACGCACGGTAAAATCGTGTCAAGTTTTTGGCGTCGTTGTCGGGGAAACGACAATTGTCGGCACTATGAGTATTACAAGCGGCCACTCTAGGCTACTTTTTCTTTTCATTTGCAATTTTAATTTTTGAAATTAATCATCTATCTTTCACATTTTGCTTACGTCTAGCAATGTGATTAATTAAATTCATCTTTTTGTAGGTATTGGTGCATGGTGAGCACGCGTAGCACAGAATACACACGGTCATCATCACAGGTCCCATCTTCAGGATCAGACGAGGAGGAAAACAACATCTAAAATCAGCTTGAGGACGTGGATTCAGATTCTGAACCAAAAGCAATGGCTGAAGAAAAAACAATATGGGAGAAGATCAAGGCTTCTTCCTCTTCTGTGTCAAAAGGGCCTATTAAAAGGTAGGCAATAAACATTCCTACATATAAAATTGATCCGGCACTTATTAATTTGGTCAAATCTCAAGCGGTTCATGGGATGAAGAATGAAGATCCAGTGGCCCACATAAGCACTTTCGTAGAGAACTGTGATATGATAAAAATTGACCGGTTTCCACAGGAGGCACTTTACTTGAAGCTTTTTCCCAACTCTCTGGTAGGAAATGCATGAGAATGGCTGCATAACCTTGATGATGAGATCGTGGAGACTTGGGATCAAATGATAGAGGTGTTCTTCAAAAGATTTTTTTCCACTAGAGAAGACCAATGATCTCGTGAGGCAGATCCATAATTTCATTCAAAGGGCCAGTGAGACCTATTCTGAGACATGGGAGCACTTCCAGATCATGCTGCGGAGGTGCCCACATCATGGGCTGGATAAGGACAAACAAGTAAAAAATTTCTACTTCGCTCTCAATGAGCATGACAGAAGCAATTTAGATTCAGCAGGCTCAGGTTTTTTCTTAAACAACGCAGACACAAGGTGTTGGGAAATTTTGAAAAACATGGCTAAGCAATAGTCATGGGGTGTGAGAGATGCACCAAAATAGGTTCGAGTTGCTGGAGATTCAAAAGCCATTAAGGAGCTTAACGAGAAAATGGACCTATTAGCCAAGAAATTGCTAGCAAAAGAAGAAGATGAATCTAATGATGAGGCACAACTGAAGTTCATGCGCTAGCAGCAGGGGTACAGAAATAATGACTATTCTTAGAGGAAGGACAAAAAGTGTTCATGGAAGGATCCAAATAATTTATTACAGGATCCTGATGCTAAGACACAGTCCACGGCAGAGGAAAAGAGCAATGAGTTGCTCAATCAGGTGATAAAGCAGAATCAAGAGCTAATGAGCACGTTTGGCCAACAAATCAAGCAACAAGGAGAATTTATGAACCAGTTTGGGCAAACTCTACAAAGTCATGGAGCCCATATGAGGACTCTTGAGACATCCATAGCACAGATGGAAGCTGCAATAACAAGTCTGAAGAAGCCCACAGTGCAAGGTTTTCTAGGAAACACAAATATTCCAGGAGGAAACCACCAGGCCAAAGCCATTCTATTAAGGAGTGGAAAGAAACTTTTAAACCCTAGGGTCGATGAACCGAGCACCCAACAACCAACAAATCAAGGTGAGATCGCAGAGAGTACTAAAGTGGTAGAGACAGTTGAAGATGAAGGAGACAAGTCCACAGATGAGCCTATTGTAGAGAAAGAGAAAGATAATATGACGCCATATGTGCCACCACATCAGAGGGCACAGATCATCCCTGTCCCTTACCCCAACAGTCTCAAAGCCAAGAAAGTGGATGCACAGTTCAAGAAATTTTTGGACAGTTTTAGAAAACTTTCTGTTAATATTCCTTTGTTGGAGGTGATTGAGTGGATACCCTCATATGGTAAATTTTTGAAAGATATAATTACCAAAAATAGGAAGATACCTGATACCGAGGTGGTAGTTCTTAAGGAGCAGGTTAGTGCTTTCATTCTGGGAAAATTGCCACCAAAGTGACAAGATCTGGGTTGTTTCAACATCTCCTGCTATATTGGTAAAGTCAAATTTGGTGAGGCACTATGTGATTCTGGGGCAAGTATTAACTTGATGCCCCTCTCCACATTCAAAAATCTTGGGCTAAAAGAATCTCGACATAGCAATATGACAATTCAATTGGCAGACAATTCTGTGGTGAGGCTGTATGGTATTTGTGAGGATGTCCTAGTGAAGGTTGATAGGTTTGTGTTCCCAGCTGATTTTGTCATTATAGAGATGTAAGATGAACGAGGGAATGAGCTACTATTGGGAAGACCCTTTCAAGCCACTACCAACATGATACTAGATATGGGTAGAGGTTGGTTAACAATGAGTATAGCCGATGACATATTTGAAATACTCATGCCGTCAAACCCAAAGCAATCACTAGTAAATGAACAATGTCATAAAATAAAGCACTTTGAGCACAACATCTCTCTTTGTCTAGGGAAGCCATTTCTTGATATGTCCCACATCATGACGAAAGTAGATAAAGGCACAATTGATGTAGACATCATGGAGCAGACAAATGTAATTTCACTTGTAAAAGTAGTGGGTTATCCCGATGATGAAGAAGAGGAAGTTTCACTGTCTATAGAGGATGAGGCTATAACGGTATCTATGTTTGAATCATACTCGCAATTGCCCCTTGAGGCATGTTTGTTCAACTTAACTAAAGATTGGATGAGAAGTGCCTCATTACAAGAATGTGTAAAGATGCTTCAAGTGTTTCCTTTCTACTACGCCAAGCACTATGAAGATCTAGGACCGCTGCCACCACCACTTCAATCCTCCTTGGTCATCCCACCTGAGTTGGAACTTAAACTGCTACCCCCCACCTAAAGTATGTTTTCTTGGCATATAATGAGAAGCTTCGGGTGATCATATCGACATATCTGAGTGTCGATGAGGAAGCACAGTTGATGATTGTGTTGAAGAACCACCATGGTGCATTTGGGTGGTCTATTTCTGACATCAAGGAGATCTTCCCTACTCTTTGCTCGCACAAAATTTGGCTTGTGGAAGGAGCCAAGCCATTGATTCAGCCACAGCGTAGACTAAATCCTAGCATGATGGAGGTCGTCAAGAAGGAGGTGATCAAGCTCCTTTCGGTGGGCATCGTCTATGCCATTTCAGACTCGACATGGGTAAGCCCCACATAGGTAGTCCCTAAAAAGGGGGGAATCACTATTACTCAAAATTTGTTGAATGAACCCGTCACCACCTGATTGGTAACTGGGTGGTGTGTTTGCATCGATTACCGTCGCTTGAATTCTGCTACCCTAAAAGATCACTTTCCTCTTCCATTTATTGATCAGATTTTAGAGTGACTGGCTGGCCGCTCTCATTTTTTTTTTTGGATGGATATTCCAGTTACAATCAGATTTCCATTGATCCTAAGGATCAAGAGAAGTCCACCTTCACTTGTTCTTACGGAACCTTTGCTTATCACCGAATGTCATTTGGTTTGTGCAATGCACCGGCCATTTTTCAGCATTGCATGCTTGCTATTTTCTCAGATATGGTGGAGCGATGCTTGGAGGTTTTTATGGATGAATTTTTCATCTATGGTGCGTCGTTTGAAGAATGGTTGCATAATCTTGATAAGGTGTTACAGAGATGTGAGGACACACATTTAGTCTTCAATTGGGAAAAGTGCCACATGATGGTAAATGAAGGCATAGTGCTAGGATACAAGGTGTCCAACAAAGGACTAGAGGTGGATCCAATAAAGATTGAGGTTATTTCCAAACTACCTCCACCAAATACGGTGAAAGGGGTGCGGAGTTTCCTTGGTCACGCAGGATTTTATCGTCGGTTCATCAAGGACTTTTCGAAAATATCTAAGCCACTTTCAGAATTGCTTGAGAAAGATGTCATTTTTTATTTCAACGATAAATGCATGCATGCTTTTGAGGTGCTTAAGGACAAACTGATTTCTGCACCGGTTGTTCAAACACCAGATTTGACTAATCCATTTGAGCTTATGTGTGACGCATCGGATTTTACCATCGGGGTTGTTCTTGGGTAGCATCTTGAGAACAAACCTACAGTAATTTTTTATGCGTCTAAAACTTTAAATGATGCACAACTCAATTACACCACTACTGAGAAAGAACTACTTGATGTGGTTTTTGCTTTCGAAAAATTTAGGCAATATCTAGTGGGTTCTAAGGTTGTGGTGTGGACTGATCATGCCACCATAAAATACCTAATGGAGAAAAAAGATGCAAAACATAGATTGATTAGGTGGATTTTATTGTTGTAAGAATTTGACATTGAAATTAAAGATAAGGTAGGTATTGAGAATGTGGTTGCGGACAACTTATCTCGGATAGAGTGGGCTGATGAAAAGGATACCCACATACCCATTACCGAGACATTTTCAGATGATAAAACTCTTTCAATTCAATTGACGGGTCCTTGGTTTTCACATATTGTCAATTACCTTGCATGTAAAGAAATCTCGAATGATTGGACCTGTCAAGAGAAAAAAAAGGTTTTTCCACTTTTTGAGATATTATTTTTGGGATGACCTGGTTTTGTTGAGACAATGCAGGGATGGAATCTTGTGCAGGTGTGTACCGGAGTATGAATATGAGAGTGTTCTTAGTTATTGTCATACACTACCTACCAACGGTCATCATGCAAGTGCAAGGACAGTGGCTAAGGTGCTAGAGAGTGGCCTTTATTGGCCTACACTTTTCAGGGACGCCTATGACTATGTGAGACGACGTGATTCCTATCAAAGGGTAGGTAATATATCAAAATGGCAAGAGATGCCCCTCATAGTATTCCAAGAAGTTGAGGTGTTCGATCTGTGGGGTATTGATTTAATGGGACCATTTGTGTCCTCCAACTCCAATTTGTATATCTTACTTGTTATTGATTATGTATCGAAGTGGGTAGAGGTAATACCCACAAGCACTAATGATTCTACGGTAGTTTGCAGGTTTGTAAAAGATCATATTTTCTGTAGGTTTGGTGTGTCGCGGATGATCATCAGTGATGGTGGCACCCACTTCACGAATCAAAAATTTGATGCATTACTGAGTAAATACGGGGTCAAGCACAATGTAGGCACCCTGTATCACCTGCAAACACAAGGCCAGGTGGAAGTGTCAAATAGAGAAATTAAGAAGATCTTGGAGCGTACCATGGCCTCGTCAAGAAAGAATTAGAGTGTGTTGTTACTGAATGCATTATGGGCATACATGACTGCATTCAAAACATCTATAGGCACTACACCTTTTAGGTTGGTGTACGATCGGGCATGCCATTTGCCGGTAGAATTGGAGCACAAAGTGCATTAGGTGCTAAGGAAGTTGAATTTGAGCATGCATGAGGCTGGGAGAAAGAGAATGTTAGAGCTCAATGAGCTAGATGAGCTGAGAATGAATGCCTACTAGAACTCAAGGATTTATAAAGAGCGCACAAAGCAAATCCACGATCACCATATCCAGTTGTGGATGTTCAAGAAGGGTGAGATGGTACTTTTGTTCAATTCAAGGTTCAAGTTGTACCCTAGAAAATTGTGATCACACTGGAGTGGACCATTTATAGTAGAGGAGGTGCGACCCCATGGTTCTATCATGGTCAAGGATGGTGACAGAATGTTCTGAGTGAACGACCAAAGATTGAAGAACTATTATGGGGAGGATTATAAAAGAAAGGTGCATGAGGTTAAACGCATGGCACTTAAGGAAGAATGATGAGCTTTATTATGTCTAGCCTAAGACGTTAAAGTAGGGCGCTTGTTGGGAGGCAACCCAACCATTGGTAATTGCATTTTTATTTAGTTGATTTTTCGCATTTTAAGTATTTTTCATTAATTTCATTTTTAGTATAAAAATGATGCCCTGATATGTGTGTTAAGTGTGTAGGATTGTTTGGGTGTTGATACCATCGACCCTTGTGTCGATGGTAGCAACCAGGGTGCATAGCGCCAGTTGTAGAAAATTTTCTCTGTCGATACTATCGATGGCCTCGTCGATAGTATCGACCACCCATCAGGCTGATCGACAAAATTTTTCGGAGCAAGTCGATTCTCACGAGATCTCTGGAGATTTTTAGATGAAATCTTCTCAGTAATGTCGATGCCATCGACACCATAGTCAATGGTATCGACTTTACTTCAGGAAAAACTAGAGCCAAGGCCTTGCAAGGATAAGGGAAGCATACAGAAGTCGATGCCATCGACAATCCGTCAATGGTATTAATAGGACATGTCAGCGATCTATGAGACACCATCAACGAAGCATGCCAAATTTGGAGGGCGATCCGTGAGACGAGTCGATACTATCGACACCTATCGATGGTATCGATGCGCCATCGATCTGGGCCCCCACATCCATCAATCGACGACCGTCGATACCAGCAGAAGACAGATCATGCTACTAGTGTCGATACCATCGACACCCCGTTGATGGTATCGACGAGTCAACAGGGGCACTGATCTCAGCTATATAAGGAGGGGTTGAGTTCATTTCTTCTTCACACTTTCAGATCTTCTCTCCTCCTGATTGAGCTAGAGCACTTGTGAGCAATCAAGGGCCTGCACTGAGCAACTAGATGATCGTCCTCGAGTTCTTCTTCGACAACGGAGAGCTTCTTCTCCGGATCTTCACTGAGCTCTCTTTTTGGGGGAATAATCACTCCTCTATCCCTCTATCTCGGACTAGATCTTTCTTCAATGCCTCACTTTCCATCATCATGGTGAGGAATGCCGCTTCATTGTATTCGAGCGTTGCGCTGATGGAGATTGATACTTTCGTTCCACCACCGCCATGCTCCGTCCCTCGTCCCCGACTTGCACATCCATCTGCGGATGTGAAAAAAGTTTACGAGGATCTTATGAAGAGGACTATCGAGCTAACTCGATATTGCGACCGACGCATGATCTGAGATCTTGATTTTGAGGATAACTTGATGTATGTCCTCCATGGACAAGAGGGGAGGATGGGTAGGATCGATGACGTGGTCACCCATCATGTGGAGAGCCACCCCTTTTTCAGCAAATGGCTGACCTACAAAGAACTGGTGGTGGAGTTTATGGTGTCACTAGATATTTTTGTCATGCCAAATGACCTCAATGCCGCCAATACAGAATGGATTAAAGGTCGAGTGTCTTTCTGGCTTTTCAACATAAACTACAATCTAACGTTGCAGCAGTTCAATTCAATTTACAACTGGTGGCACTCTCCCTAGCAGCACTGACGGCCAGACAACCAGGTTGATAATGATGCCATTTTTACGTGGTTGGTGACAGCCCCTCAAGGAAAGACAATCAGCTATCACAATGTCGCGGTTGCTGATTTTGAGAATCCTTTTGTGAGGGTCCTCCACCGCATGCTTTGTATCACTTTCTTTGCTCAACGTGAGATGTCGCTGAGTAAATTTCAAGATACTGATCTCTTTTTCCTATACAATCTGCTGACAAGGGGCAAGCTTAATTGGGGTGCATTTTTCTTAACGCGTGTGATGGTTGTGAAGAGGAGCACCAGGCGAGCCCCAATTCATTTTGGGGGAATAATCACTCCTCTAGCCCTCTATCTCGGACTAGATCTTTCTTCAATGCCTCACCTGGTAAGTAAGAGCTCTGTTAGCCTCCATCATCTACATCGGTCTAATTTGTTGACAGTTTGGGATGGCGGGGTCTATGCGCACTACCACGTCAACAAAGAATATGAGGAGTGTGTGCTCCCTGATCCTGTCTTCAACATTTAGGGGGCCAACACTTCAGGTGGCCCATTATTGCCATCGACGACTCTGACAGTACAGAAGACAAGGAGGACAATGACAAAGATGACAGCGATGAGCATGAGGAGGAAGAGGAGACTGTTACTCCTCTTTGGACACCAGTGGCACTGAGGAAGCGGGCATGCTTCTATCTGGGTGCATCATCATCCTCGCAGCCTCCGCCACCACAGCCCTCTCAGGAAGGAGAGGATTCCTTTTTGATGCAGGGAATGTATGCCATGCTGCAAGGCATTCAGGAGATGCAACAACTGCATACCGCATCATTTGCAGATATAAAGGACACGACCAACAGGTTGTATGTGAATCAGTAGGTGATTTTTTAGAATGAACGTCAGTTGTTCGCCAACCAACAGCAGGTCTACGACCGGTTGAGGAGGATCGAGCAACAACAGCAGCCATTCTACGATCATTATTGGAGTCGTGACTACTTCGGAGGGTATCCACAGCCACCTCCCATGCCAACTTATGATCCGAGCTTTCAGTGGAAATATCCTGAGTGGGACCCCCATACCCAGCAGTACCCGCCATTTCCACCGCCACAGCAATAGAAGGGTATCACTGTTCCACCTTCTAAGGTTGTTTTTTACTATGAGGTCATAGTTGAATTCAAGCTTGGAGGGAGATGGAACAGTTTCTATCTTAGTCTTTATTTTTATCTTCTTTTGTTTTAGTATTTTCTAGTTTTTATTATTTACAGCTTTCTAGGATCCACATCTATCTAGTGTAATCTGTGGATGTCTAATTTTAAATGTGTGTCATCTCTTGTTTTCATATGGATAAAGTTGAAATTTGAGCATCAATTTGAAAAAAAATTCAAGTAATTGTAAGCTTGCTTTGTTTAAAATTGAACACTTAACTTATGAAAAGAATTGGGTAGGTCAACTTTAAAACATATGATCATAATTGTACATCTGGATGATTCAAGAAATGTGGATAGGTTTGGATGTTGAGCCTAAACTGACCAAATGGTAATGAGACTTTAATCATAAGTGAGAGAGAGAAATCCCTTGATTTAGTGGTACACAAGTCAGTAAGGAGGGACATATAATATCTTTCGATGGTTCTGTCAATTAGTCTTATGATCTATCCACCGCAATGTTATTCACACTCCACCATAAGAACTGGGAGCACATTACTATCTTTCACTCTTTGGCTGCATTCCATGTAGGTAGGTCTTGCATTACAGTCATTTTTGCATATTCCTTTTTTTTAATGAAAAGTAGAGAATAGTTATACATACACATTATCTTTATGTGCATGTCATAGTAGTTGCATAATTGACATTATGTAGTTGCATTTGTATCTTTTGAGCATACAGTACATTATGTGTCTTATGTTTTTCTAAAAATATTAAAGGTGTTGAACATGTTCCATACCCTCCAAAAAGAATGCATCAAATGTACAAGTTATGTAAAAGGAAGAATGCCCAACAAATAACTCATTGTCATTTATGAAAATGAGGGCTTAAAAAAAAGCAAAAAAGATTTGAGAAATAATAAAGAAGAAGAGGGAGAAAGGAACATGTTCTCACCTAAGAATTAAGAAGAATAAGCACATGGTGTAGTTTTCTTAGATATTCCATCTCACCTTGAGATGGAATGATAGTACATGCATCATTCCACAAAAAATGTAGCATTAGGACATTTTCATTTGCATTTTGTATCATGGTAGGTCATTAATTTTTGTATTGCATGATTGATTGTTATGTTCTTCTTTTTCTTCCACAACCACCCATTCCATCTGCCTGTTGCTCAAAATGGTAGGACACCCATGATTATCTCCTCATTCTTGTATATCAGGAGATCTGCTTCCATGTAGATGGTAGTTAGGATATGAGCAACGTAGATAGGAGATCACGAGATGCACCAAGCCTGAACCAGAGGATTTTATTATATTAATTGCCTTATTTGATGGTGTTCATTGATCTTGGGGTGGACATCTCTTATGGACGATCATTGTCACCTTTAGGGTAGTTACCGTTCCGTGGTCAGTGAGGGTCGGCATGTGCATGTCAGGTGGGAATCATACAGTGATGTCATTTATGCTAGTATGTTCTTTAGTTGACCCTCGCAATTCTATTGTACAATTTTGTGCTCGAGTATGAGCAAAGATCTAGCTTAGGGGAGTTTGATGTGAGGATTTTGAGTCAATTTTATAGGCTAGTTTCATATGTGTTTTATGCGATTATTGGTCGTTTTCATGGTTAATATTGCATGATTCAGTTCCTTCATCCTATAATCTCATTATGCATCAAATTTACCTTGTTTTATCTCATTTGGTATGAATGATCATATTTTCAAAGTTATCAAAGTTGATTCAAGTTTATCTTTGATTTTCAGGAAAAACGGATATATACAGCTGTCGATACCATCAACGGCTGTCGATAGTATCAACAGGGCCACAGAGAGGTAGCCACAAAAGAGCAGAATGAGTCGATGGTAGCGAGATAGCTTCAGTGAGTCAGATTTCTACAAGTCGATACAATTGACCAAATAGTCGATATTATCAACTCCATCTCAGCAGAATCAGATTAAGCGTCAGATTCCACAGAAAAGCGACGCCTAAGGTGTCAATACCATCAACCCAGAAGTCGATGGTATCGAGATCATGTCAGAGCAAACCCAAAAAAGTAGAGTACCATCGATATCTGGGTGGGTCGATACCATCAACCCGCATCAATGGTATCGACGCCGTCAGATCAGGTTAATCTATAGCTCGAGTCTAATCATACGGTGGTGATGTTTTGGCGGCCTAAAGTGGTGCTTATACCTAAAAACGGAGGCTCTAAGCCATATATCACATCATTAGCCACTGCACAAGACTCGAGGAGAAGAGAAGAGGAAGAACAGAGCCAGATCTATGCATCGATTGTTCTGGAGGCCGTAGAAGGAGTTTTCCACCATCGGAAGTTTGTAGAACGCTCATCCCATGCCGAAGAATGCCTGGATCTTCTCTGTTCAGGGGTTACTTCACATATATCCATGTTTTCTCCATGTTTCCTCTTTCCTTCACCATGTTTTCTACTGAGATGAACATGTGGGGCTAATCCCCTTTGTCTTTAGTTCCGGGAGTAGCCCGGGTGATCGTTGTATGACAATTTCAACATAGTTTATCATAATTTGTCTCTAAAATTTGTGGTATGCTATCGTTTTCTCTATTATATCATTGTGCTTGATCACCATAGTGATAATCTAATAAATTTAATTGTTTTTTATGAAGAATTAATTATTGAAAAGAAACGATAATCACATTAATCAATAGATTCCTTGGAAAAGGTGATGTACAATTAATGGTGGGAACCTTTAGACCTAAATTTCATGCACCTTATCTAAGGAAAAGGTTACTACTGACGTGGAACCAACTTAGGTTAAGGTAGTGAATTGTATCGCAGAAGCGAGCAATTCTAATTCCATGCCACTACCCGAATTAGGAGACATTACATGGTAATTGTGTAAAACTTAGTGCAACGAGAACCCACGATGAAACTACAATCCTAAAGATTCCATTGAAATTAATTAAACCAACCATTTAATCGATTGTTATATTTTCTTTTATTTTATTTTTCTTTTTCAAAACATTTCTCAAACTTTTAAAACCAGTTTAGCTAATCATGAGTAGTTAGTAGTAGTCTACCGAGAATTCCATTTCCCTGAGTTCGACTCGGGCTTCACAAGGCCTATATTACATTGATGCATGCACTTGCGTTATACGCATGGTAAAATCATGTCAAGGATATAACTCACATATAAATATACATCATTACCAGAAGATGATCACCACTAAGAACCTCAAGGTTTTATCAACACAAGATATACACCTAGATAGATGTAGCAAGTTAGAGCACAACGGAAGCAATTTAAGACACAACCAAGAGATCCAAAGAGATCATCATCAAAACCTACAAAACAACTCAAAGCAAGTAATTGCAAGATATATATACCAATTTAGAGCAATTAGAGAGATAGAGTTGTAAGCAAGATAGGCAATTTAGAACATGGCAATATGCATATATAAAGGTACCAAATGAGAGTGCCAAATAATAAGGCTATTGGTTGAGAAAATCTAGTTGAGAGGGAAATTCTCATTCAATAAGTCAATTGTGTATTTTGTGCACAGTGTTATCGGTCGAGTTCTGTGCATTGACAATTCGACCGATGACAGCTATTGGCAACACCCATTGGTGCCTATCAGTCAAGTTTCAAATAGGGCAAACTCGACCGACAGAGTAGTTGTCAAAAGGCACACATATTTCATAAAAACATATTTAAAGGCATACTAAAAATACAAACCATATCCAAAGATGTCTAAGCAAGTTGGTAATGCACTATAGAAACATTAGAAATAGTTTTTGAGTAAGAGTGTGAAGAGAATCACAAAATACCACTTTTGAATCAAAAACCATATGTATAGTGCACACCATCTTGACAAAACAAGTTATTATTGGTTATAAGGAAGAAAAACATTACCTTTGTTCTTACCATTCCTTTTTCCACTTGTTGTCACCCTCTACACATCTAACCTTTCTTCTTACATGTGGATTGAGAAGTCAATTTGCAATTCAATAGCTCAAGTCAATCTATTTGAAAGCACCTACAAGAAGAAAGATGAAATTATCCCCAATCATGTTTTTGGGTCTGGAGGGGTTAGTTTAGCAACCCAAGTCCTATTGCTCTTGGGTGCTTTCCTAAAAGGACAACAACTAGAATAATGACCAATTTCATTGCAATAGTTGCATGTGCCCATAGTCTTGGAACTAGAGGATTCTCCGTGGAAGATTGGAGGTCCTTTACCTTTGTTGTTCCTTTGACTACTAGGATATCCTAAATCATGTCTACCAATTTGTTTAGTAGTATGGTGTAGGATGTCATTAAGATTATTTTTACCAACTAAGAATCTTTTCAAAGAAGATCTTAAAGTGTCATTATAATGCTTAAGAGAAGCAATAGTAGAAGATAAATGATTTATATTTTCTTTAGAATGAAAAATATCATTTTCTAAGCAAAGAGCTAAATAAGAATCTAAACCAATATGAAGAGCAGCAACATCATTCTCTCTACTAGTAGAACTAGAACAAGATTCATGCACATTGATTTTAGCAAGCAAGGAGGCATTTTTTGTTTCTAATTCTTGCAAAACAAAATCTTTGTCCTTGTTTTCAGATTTAAGAACATCAATATCATGCATGAGAGAATCAACAATTAAAATATGTTCTTCATTAGAACTAGGTATGAGAGGTTGAGCTGCTAGAAATCTAATCTTATCAAGCAAACTAGCATTTTCAAGTTTAAGAGAATCTACTTGACTAAGACAATCATTTTTATCATCAAGCAACCAAAAATTAGCATGTTCAAGATTATCTAGTTCTACATGCAAATTATCAACAATTCTAGCAAGATTTTTCCTTTTCCTTTTAGAAGACTTTAGAGAGGCACAAGTATCATGAATAATAGAAATCAAAGATTCTTTATCTAAAGAGTTTAGATTTACCTCACTTTAGTCCTTACTTGTTGATGCCATAAGAGCATAATGGCATTATCCTTCATCACTAGAGCTTGAGCTTGATCCTTCACTTGAATCTTCACTTGAGCTTGAGTTGGAGGAGTCAATTGAGCTTGAGTGGCACTTATCTGATCTTTACTTATGATGATGGGTCTTCATAACTTGTGGGCAATCTATCTTGAAGTGACCCTTCTTTCCACACTTGAGGCACCGAATGGAGGAGGACTTTCCTTTGTAGAGTTTACCCTTGGAATACATGGCATCTTCTTTAGCTTGAGAGGATGGAGAGACTTGTTCCATGATAGCTTCAATTTGATCCTTCTTCATTCTCTTTATCTCTTTCTTCTCTTTTCTTTCTACTTCCTCCCTCTTATAAAGTGTGGCTTCATGTACTTGTAGATTTCCAATGAGCTCTTCAATAGGAATATCCTTAAGAGACCTTGCTTCTTCAATGGAAGTCACCTTAGGTTCCCACTTCTTGGGAAGAGTTCTAAGGATCTTTGAGTTGATCTCTCCACTAGATATAGGATGACCTAGAACCGCAAGACCATTCACAATGGTGTTGAGCCTTGAGTACATGTTGGCTATCCTCTCCTCCTTTCCCATCTTGAAGTTCTCAAGCAGCCCTTTGAGCATGTAGACTTTGCTTTCCTTCACTTGATTTGTCCCTTCATAAGTGATGCATAGCTTTCGCCATACCTCATTGGTTGTTTCACATTAAGAAATTTGGTTGAACTTGGTGGGGGTCATGGAGGCATAGAGGATGTGCATGGCTCTAGCATTCAAGGTTGCTTTCTTCAAGGTAGATTCATCACATTCTTAAATATTTGTCTTTGGTAGCATGTATGGGTTGTTCACCTTTTGCCACATCTCAAGACTTGATCCTTGGATGTAGAATTGAAGCCTTCTTCTCCAATAGAGGAAATTGCTCCCATCAAAGATTGGTAGGCTGATCAAGTATCTCCCTCTTTGGTCGTCACCCATCTTCTCCTACTTGTAGAAGTATGCTTGGAGAAGCCCGCTCTGATACCAATTGTTGGATCCTAGATGGGTGATTAGATGCTCTAGAGGGGGGGTGAATAGAGTTGAATGCACTTAAACAAAATTCATTAGACCTTCAAGATATATCACAAGATAAGGTTGTTAAATAGGAAATTTGAGTTCAACTAAAACATGCATAGCAAGGGAGAGAGAGATTGAATATACACCAAGAGGACAACCAATTTAGAGTGGTTCCTCACTTCAAACTAGAAGTGAGTCAGTCCACTTACCTAGAGAGGTCAACCTCTAGGATTTTCTAACCATTGCACTCTTATATTCATTCATAAGACTTACAATACATGACCAACCAAAGGAATTACCTATCCAATATAAAGAGTCGTCAACCTTACCAAGGACTTACCCACTTTACAAGAGTCTTCCGCCTTCTTCCAAGGACTTACCTACTCTTGCACAAGTCTTCTGCCTTGCAGGAATTACCCACTCTTCTTGGATCTTCTGCCTTTGAATTCACCTTCATTCAGAGAAGCTTCCACCAAGGACTTACCCACTTGAGCAAGGAGTCTTTTGCCTTCACCAAGGGCTTACCTACTCTAGCTCCAAGTCTTCACCCTTGACCTTCACCAAGGGATATCTTCCCTTGTTCTTCTTCACCTCTCTTAGCTAAGAGAGAGAACCTTCATCTTCATGGTTGAAATGAGAGATAGGGAGGTGGTGGAAGTGAGAGCCTTACAAAATATACATGTAGGACAAGCTCTCTTACAAATCTCCTACTCACTCTAATGGATGTAGCAAGTGATTAAGCTTAGAGAGAGAGAGGAGGCTATAGGAAGCACTCAACTATAGAATAGGAACCTCAAATAGAGTTTGCATTGAATTCTCCACCTTGGAATGAAGCCGAAGGGGTCTTATTTATAGATTGGGATGCCTCTTAGCCTTTGGGAAAACTTAAGAATGAAAGCTAGCCGTTTTGTGGCTTGCAACAGATATATTTTCACTTGTTGCAACTCCAAAACGGCTAGAAGAACTTTTCTGCACTTTTTTGTACAGTGCAATCGGTCGAGTTTCGATTAGGGTAACTCGACCAATAGAGTAAAAGACAAAGCTGATATTCAGACAATCGGTTGAGTTTGTCTTGCGGAAACTCGACCGACCAATGAAAATCAAATTGGTCAGTTACTCCATCGGTCGAGTTTTGTGTAGTGTAAACTCGACTGATCAAAAGTCATTTTTAAAATCCAATCAGGATCGATCGAGTTTGCAACTCACAGAACTCGACCGATGAACAGCCCGATGTGAATTTTGGAAAATGGCTTTTGAGTGCTTAAACATTCGATCTAAATGCTCCTGATTTTTTCTAAGCTTAATTACAAGTCATGCAATCATTACAAGTGATTTACAACATGAGTCTAATGGATTTACATCATATTACAAAAAATGTGCACTTGTATTGACTTTGACTTGTCTTTTCTCCAATTTGATATGCGCAAGTTAGGGCATTTGGAGTGTGTCTATACCTAATCTGAAATCACTCAAGTAGAGACTTTAGACACCAATATGTGGAATGGTTAGTCATCATCAAAACATGGGTTTAGTCAATTTAGACATGAGCCAACATTGACCTAATTGACCTTGAGTCAACATTCTCCCCCTTTTTGAAGATGACAAACCATTCCATAAATGTATTGAAAGCATTTAAGTAAAGTCATACCTTTTGAGAAACCTAGGGATTTCAAAAGGATTGGGCTCATATGCTCCCCCTCAATTGATGTGCATGGAGTTCTCATACTCCCCCTCAATTGATGCTACTTCTCTTGCATGGTTAGCTTTCAAAACATTCATAGAATACTATGTCATATACTCATATATGTTCTACACAAATATGTCTTCTCCCATTTACCATCTCCCCTTTACATGGACATACTTATCCTCTTCATGTAAGACATGCCTTCTTCCTCTTTTAAAAGAAGACTTACCTTTCTCCCCCTTTGTCATTTCAAAAAGTGGGGTTATGAAAAATAAGAAACATCACTTGTTAAAGAGAAAGGAGATAACATAAATATATATAAGGAGAGTAGAAGAGCATAGATAGGGGCTTGTCCAAGCATAGAAAGAAAAACAAATTAAAGCATATACTTGAACAACCCAAAATTCAAGATGAAGTGCTGCAAAAAAACAATAAAATGCAATTTTGACCCTCAAGATGACAGAATTTGCCCAAAAAGTATCAGGGCTCATAGCATAGCGATGAGCCTTTCTCAGAAGGTCATTTATGAATAAAAAACATTACTCTTGAAGCAAAAACTGAAACTGGAGCAAAGTTTGCATAAAATCCAAAAATACTCCTATTTCTACATATAATGTAGATCTATGTACCCTGCATCATAATGTTATGCAAGCAACTCAAGATAGTAGATATGCAATTCAAGGAATAGGCTTGAGCATGTATGAGACAAGATATAAGCATAGCATATAGATGAGCAAAGATGCCAATTATAAACAAGGTTAGAACTACATATAGTGAACTACTAGTAGATGATATCACAAGTTAGGACTACTAGTAGGATCTAGATCATAGCAAGAGATGCTAAAAGATACACAAGATAAAGCATGGCTATGAGTAGATGAAGAGATATATCCAAACAAAGAGACAAGCAATTTTAGAAGCATGAAAGGATATAACTCACATACAAATATGCATCATTACCAAAAGATGATCACCACTAAGAACCTCAAGGTTGTATCAATACAAGATATACACCTAGATAGATGTAGCAAGTTAGAGCACAATGTAAGCAATTTAAGACACAACCAAGAGATCCAAATAGATCATCATCAAAACTTGCAAAGCAACTCAAAGCAAGTAATTGTAAGATATAGATATACCAATTTAGAGCAATTAGAGAGATAGAGTTATAAGTAAGATAGGCAATTTAAAACATGGAAATATGCATATATAAAGGTACCAAATGAGAGTGCCAAAGAATAAGGCTTTTAGTTGAGAAAATCTAGTTGAGAGGGAAATTATCATTCAATAAGACAATTGTGTATTCTATGCACAGTGTTATCGTTCAAGTTCTGTGCATTGATAACTCGACCGATGACAGTTGTTGGCAACACCCATTGGTGCCTATCGGTCGAGTTTCAAATAGGGAAAACTCGAACGATAGCGAAGTTATCAAAAGGCACATATATTTCATAAAAACATATTTAAAGGCATGCTAAAAATACAAACCATATCCAAACATGTCTAAGCAAGTTGGTAATGCACTATAGAAGCATTAGAAATAGTTTTTGAGCAAGAGTGTGAAGAGAATCACAAAATACCACTTTTAACTCAAAAACCATATGTATAGTGCACGCCATCTTGACAAAACAAGTTAGGATTGGTTATAAGAAAGAAAAACATTACCTTAGTTCTTGCCATTCCTTTTTGTACTTATTGTCACCCTCTACACATCTCACCTTTATTCTTTCATATGGATTGAGAAGTCAATTTGCAATTCAATAGCTCAAGCCAATCCATTTGCAAGTACCTACAAGATGAAATATGAAATGGTCCTCAATTATATTCTTGGGTCTGGAGGGGTTAGTTTAGCAACCCAAGTCCTATTGCTCTTGGGTGCTTTCCTAAAAGGACAACAAGTAGAATAATGACCAATTTCATTGCAATAGTTGCATGTGCCCATAGGCTTGGAACTAGAGGATTCTCCATGGAAGATTGGAGGTCCTTTACCTTTGTTGTTTGTTTGACTACTACCATATCCTAAACCATGTCTACCAATTTGTTTTGTAGTATGGTGTAGGATGTCATTAAGATTATTTTTACCAACTAAGAATCTTTGCAAAGAAGATCTTAAACTGTCATTATCATCCTTAAGAGAAGCAATAGTAGAAGAGAAATGATTTATATTTTCTTTAGCATGCAATATATCATTTCATAAGCAAAGAGCTTTAGTTAAATAAGAATTTATATCAATATGAAGAGCAACAACATCATTCTCTCTACTAGTAGAACTAGAACAAGATTCATGCACATTGATTTTAGCAAGAAAGGAGGCATTTTCTGTTTCTAATTCTTGCAAAACAAAATCTTTGTCCTTGTTTTCAGATTTAAGAACATCAATATCATGCATGAGAGAATCAACAATTAAAGTATGCTCTTCATTAGAACTAGGCATGAGAGGTTGAGCTTCTAGAAATCTAATCTTATCAACCAATTAGTATTTTTTAGTTTAAGAGAATCTACTTGACTAAGACAATCATTTTTATCATCAAGAAAACAAGAATTAGCATGTTCAAGATCATCTAGTTCTAGTTGCAAATTATCAACAATTCTAGCAAGATTTCCTTTTCCTGTTAGAAGACTTAAGAGAGGCACAAGTATCATGAATAATAGCAATCAAAGATTATTTATCTAAAGAGTTTAGATTTACCTCACTTGAGTCCTTACTTGTTGATGCCATAAGAGCAAAATGGCATTCTCCTTCATCACTAGAGCTTGATCTTGATCCTTCACTTGAATCTTCACTTGAGCTTGAGTAGGAGGAGTCAATTGAGCTTGAGTGGCACTTATCTTCTCTTTTCTTGTGATGATGCGTCTCCATAACTTGTTGGCAATCTATCTTGAAGTGACCCTTCTTTCCACACTTGAGGCACTGGATGGAGGAGGACTTGCCTTTTTATAGTTTATCCTTGGAGTATATGGCATCTTCTTTAGCTGGAGAGGATGGAGAGACTTGTTCCATTATAGCTTCAATTTGAGCCTTCATTTCAGCCTTCTTCATTCTGTTTAGCTCTTTCTTCTCTTGTCTTTCTACTTCCTCCCTCTTGTCAAGTGTGGCTTCATGTGCTTGTAGATTTTCAATGCGCACTTCAATAGCAATATCCTTAAGAGACCTTGCTTCTTCAATAGAAGTCACCTTGGGTTGCCACCTCTTGGGAAGAGTTCTAAGGATCTTTGAGTTGATCTCTCCACTAGACATAGGATGACCTAAAACTACAAGACGATTCACAATGGTGTTGAGCCTTGAGTACATGTTGGTTATCCTCTCCTCCTTTCCCATCTTGAAGTTCTCAAGCAACCCTTTGAGCATGTAGACTTTGCTTTCCTTCACTTGATTTGTCCCTTCATAAGTGATGCATAGCTTTCTCCATACCTCATTGGTTGTTTCACATGAAGAAAATCCGATTGAACTCGGTGGGGGTCATGGAGGAATAGAGGATGTGCATGGGTCTAGCATTCAAGGTTACTATCTTCAAGGTAGCTTCATCTCATTATTCAATCTTTGTCTTTGGTAGCATGTATGGGATGTTCACCACTTTCTACATCTCTAGACTTGATCCTTGGATGTAAAATTGAAGCCTTCTTCTCCAATAGAGAAAATTTCTCCCATCAAAGATTGGTAGGCTGATCAAGTATCTCCCTCCTTGGTAGTCACCCATCTTCTCCTACTTATAGAAGTATTCTTGGAGAAGTCCTCTCTGATACCAATTGTTGGATCCTAGATGGGTGATTAGATGCTCTAGAGGGGAGGTGAATAGAGCTGAATGCACTTAAAAAAAATTATTAGATCTTCAAGATACATCACAAGATAAGGTTGCTAAATAGGAAAATTGAGTGCAACTAAAACATGCATAGTAGGTGAGAGAGAGATAGAACATACACCAAGAGGACAAGCTATTTAGAGTAGTTCCTCACTTCAAACTAGAAGTGAGTCAGTCCACTTACATAGAGAGGTCAGCCTCTAGGATTTCCTAAACATTGCACTCTTATATTCATTCATAAGAATTACAATACATGACCAACCGAAGGACTTATCTATCCAATACAAAGATTCTTCAACCTTACCAAGGACTTACTCACTTTGCAAGAGTCTTCCGCCTTTTTCCAAAGACTTACCTACTCTTGCACAAGTCTTCATCCTTGCAGTAATTACCCACTCTTCTTGGATCTTCTGCCTTGACTTCACCTTCATTCGAAGAAGCTTCCACCAAGGACTTACCCACTTGAGCAATGAGTCTTCTACCTTCACCAAGGGCTTACCTACTCTAGCTCCAAGTCTTCGGCATTGATCTTCACCAAGGGACGCATTCCCTTGTTCTTCTTCACCTCTCTTATCTAAGAGAGAGAACCTTCATCTTCATGGTTGAAATGAGAGATAGGGAGGTGGTGGAAGTGAGAGCCTCACAAGATATGCATGTAGGACAAACTCTCTTACAAATCTCCTACTCACTCTAATGGATGTAGCAAGTGATTAAGCTTAGAGAAAGAGAGGAGGTTGTAGGAAGCACTCAACTATAGAATAGGAACCTCACAGAATGAAGCCCAAGGGGTCCTGTTTATATATGGGGATGCCTCTTAGCCTTTAGGAACACTTAAGAACGAAAGCTAGCCATTTTGTGGCTTGCAACGGATATATTTTCACTTGTTACAACTCCACAATGGCTAGAAGTAATTTTCTGCACTTTTCCGTACAGAGCAATCAGTCGAGTTTCGATAAGGGTAACTCGACCGATAGAGCAAAAGACAAAGTCGATATTCATACCATCGGTCGAGTTTGTCCTGGGGAAACTCGACCGACCACTGAAAATCGAATTGGTCAGTTACTCCATCGATCGAGTTCTGTGTAGTGTAAACTCGACCGATCAAAAGTCATTTTCAAGATCCAATCAGGATCGGTCGAGTTTGCAACTCACAGAATTTGACCGATGAACAGCCTGATGTGAATTTTGGAAAATGGCTTTTAAGTGCTTAAACATTCGATCTAAGTGCTCCTAATTTTTTCTAAGCTTAATTACAAGTCATACAAACATTACAAGTGATTTACAACATGATTATAATGGATTTACATCATATTACAAAAACGTGCACTTGTATTGACTTTGACTTGTCTTTTTTCCAATTTGATATGCACAAGTTAGGGCATTTGGAGTGTGTCTATACCTAATCTGAAATCACTCAAGTAGATACATTAGACACCAATATGGGAATGGTTAGTCATCATCAAAACACGGGTTTAGTCAATTTAGACGTGAGTCAACATTGACCTAATTGACCTTGAGTCAACATTCTCCCCCTTTTTGAAGATGACAAACCATTCCATAAATGTATTCAAAGCATTTAAGTAAAGTCATACCTTTGGAGAAACCTAGGGGTTTCAAAAGGATTGAGCTCATATGCTCCCCCTCAATTGATGCGCATTGAGTTCTCATACTCCCCCTCAATTGATGCTATTTCTCCTGCATGGTTAGCTTTCATAACATTTATAGAATACTATGTATTCTACTCATATATGTTCTACACATATATGTCTTCTCCCATTTACCTTCCCCCCTTTACATGGACATACTTCTCCTCTTCATGTAAGACATGCCTTCTTCCTCTTTTAAAAGAAGACATACCTTTCTCCCCCTTTGTCATTTCAAAAAGTGGGGTTATGAAAAATAAGAAACATCACTTGTTAAAGAGAAAGGAGATAACACAAATATATATAAGGAGAGTAGAAGAGCATAGATAGGGGCTTGTCCAAGCATAGAA
Source organism: Alisma plantago-aquatica (assembly GCA_963693085.1). NCBI lineage: Eukaryota > Viridiplantae > Streptophyta > Magnoliopsida > Alismatales > Alismataceae > Alisma > Alisma plantago-aquatica. The sequence continues at coordinate 1,511,417,804 of OY856410.1, read as the reverse complement.
AGAAAAGCAAGTTAAAGCATATATACTTGAACAACCCAAAATGTAATATGAAGTGCTATAGAAAAACAATAAAATGCAATTTTGACCCTCAAGATGACAGAATTTGCCCAAAAAGTATCAGGGCTCATGGCAAAGCGATGAGCCTTGCTCATAAGGTCATTTCTGCATAAAAAACACTACTCTTGCAGCAATAACTGAAACTGGAGCAAACTCTGCATAAAATCCAAAAATACTCCAATTTCTACATATAATGTAGATCTATGTACCCTACATCTCAATGTTATGCAACCAACTCAAGATAGTAGATATGCAATTCAAGGAATAGGCTTGAGCATGTATGAGACAAGATACAACCATAGCATATAGATGAGCAAAGATGCCAATTATAAACAAAGTTAAAACTACAAGTAGTGAATGACTAGTAGATGATATCACAAGTTAGGACTACTAGTAGTATATAGATCATAGCAAGAGATACTAAATATGCACAAGATAAAGCATGTCTATGAGTAGATGAAGAGATATATCCAAACAAAGAGATAAGCAATTTTAGAAGCATGAAAGGATATAACTCACATACAAATATGTATCATTACCAAAAGATGATCACCACTAAGAACCTCAAGGTTGTATCAACACAAGATATACACCTAGATAGATGTAGCAAGTTAGAGCACAACGGAAGAAATTTAAGACACAACCAAGAGATCCAAAAAGATTATCATCAAAACTTGCAAAACAAATCAAAGCAAGTAATTGCAAGATATAGATATATGAATTTAGAGCAATTACAGAGATAGAGTTGTAAGCAAGATAGGAAATTTAGAACATGGCAATATGCATATATAAAGGTACCAAATGATAGTGCCAAAGAATAAGGCTATTAGTTGAGAATATCTAGTTGAGATGGAAATTCTGATTCAATAAGCCAATTGTGTATTCGGTGCACAGTGTTATCGGTCAAGTTCTATGCATTGACAACTCGGTCGATGACAGTTGTAAGCAACACCCATTGGTGTCTATCGGTCGAGTTTCAAATAGGGCAAACTCAGCCGACAGAGCAGCTGTCAAAAGGCACATATATTTCATAAAAACATATTTAAAGGCATGATAATAATACAAACCATATCCAAACATGTCTAAGCAAGTTGGTAATGCACTATAGAAGCATTAGAAACAATTTTTAAGCAAGAGTGTGAAGAGAATCACAAAATACCACTTTTGACTAAAAACCATATGTATAGTGCACACCATTTTGAAAAAACAAGTTAGTATTGGTTATAAGCAAGAAAAACATTATCTTTGTTCTTACCATTTCTTTTTCCACTTGTTGTCACCCTCTACACATCTCACCTTTCTTCTTTCATGTGGATTGAGAAGTCAATTTGCAATTCAATAGCTCAAGTCAATCCATTTGCAAGTACCTATAAGAAGAAAGATGAAATGGTCTCCAATCATGTTTTTGGGTCCTGAGGGGTTAGTTTAGCAACCCAAGTCCTATTGCTCTTGGGTGCTTTCCTAAAATGACAACAAGTAGAATAATGACCAATTTCATTGCAATAGTTCCATGTGTGCGTAGTCTTGGAACTAGAGGATTCTCCATGGAAGATTGGAGGTCAATTACCTTTGTTGTTCCTTTGACTACTATCATATCCTAAACCATGTCTACCAATTTGTTTAGTAGTATGGTGTAGGATGTCATTAAGATTCTTTTTACCAACTAAGAATCTTTGCAAAGAAGATCTTAAACTGTCATTATCATGTTTAAGAGAAGCAATAGTAGAAGATAAATTATTTATATTTTCTTTAGCATGTAAAATATCATTTTCTAAGCAAAGAGCTTTAGTTATATAAGAATCTCTATCAATATGAAGAGCAGCAACATCATTCTCTCTAATAGTAGAACTAGAACAAGATTTGTGCACATTGATTTTAGCAAGCAAGGAGGCATTTTCTTGTTTCTAATTCTTGCAAAACAAAATCTTTGTCCTTGTTTTCAGATTTAAGAACATCAATATCATGCATGAGAGAATCAACAATTAAAGTATGCTCTTCATTAGAACTAGGCATGAGAGGTTGAGCTTCTAGAAATCTAATCTTATCAGGCAAACTAACATTTTCAAGTTAAGAGAATCTACTTGACTAAGACAATCAGATTTATCATCAAGCAAGCAAGAATTAGCATGTTCAAGATCATCTAGTTCTACATACAATTTATCAACAATTCAAGCAAGATTTTTCCTTTTCCTTTTAGAAGACTTAAGAGAGGCACAAGTATCATAAATAATACCAATCAAAGATTCTTTATCTAAAGAGTTTAGATTTACCTCACTTGAGTCCTTACTTGTTGATGCCATAAGAGCAAAATGGCATTATCCTTCATCACTAGAGCTTGAGCTTGATCCTTCACTTGAATCTTCACTTGAGCTTGAGTTGGAGGAGTCAATTGAGCTTGAGTGGCACTTATCTTCTCTTTTCTTGAGATGATGGGTCTTCATAACTTCTGGTCAATCTATCTTGAAGTGACCCTTCTTTCCACACTTGAGGCACCGGATGGAGGACTTGCCTTTGTAGAGTTTACCCTTGGAGTACATGGCATCTTATTTATCTTGAGAGGATGGAGAGACTTGTTCCATGATAGCTTCAATTTGAGCATTCATTTCATCCTTCTTCATTCTCTTTATCTCTTTATTCTCTTGTCTTTCTACTTCCTCCCTCTTGTCAAGTGTGGCTTCATGTTCTTGTAGATTTCCAATGAGCTCTTTAATAGGAATATCCTTAAGAGACCTTGCTTCTTCAATGGAAGTTACCTTAGGTTCCCACCTCTTGGGAAGAGTTATAAGGATCTTTGAGTTGATCTCTCCACTAGACATAGGATGACCTAGAACCGCAAGACCATTCACAATGGTGCTGAGCCTTGAGTACATGTTGGATATCCTCTCCTCCTTTCCCATCTTGAAGTTCTCAAGCAGCCCTTTGAGCATGTAGACTTTACTTTTCTTCACTTGATATGTCCCTTCATAAGTGATGCATAGCTTTCTCCATACCTCATAGGCTGTTTCACATGAAGAAATCCGGTTGAACTTGGTGGGGGTCATGGAGGCATAAAGGATGTAAATGGCTCTAGCATTCAAAGTTGCTTTCTTCAAGGTAGCTTCATCTCATTCTTCAGTATTTTTCTTTAGTAGCGTGTATGGGTTGTTTACCATTTGCCACATCTTAAGACTTGATCCTTGGATGTAGAATTGAAGCCTTCTTCTCCAATAGAGGAAATTTCTCCCAACAAAGATTGGTAGGCTGATCAAGTATCTCCCTCCTTGGTAGTCACCCATCTTCTCCTACTTGTAGAAGTATGCTTGCAGAAGCCCGCTCTGATACCAATTGTTGGATCCTAGATGGGTGATTAGATGCTCTAGAGGGGGGTGAATATAGTTGAATGCACTTAAACAAAATTCATTAGACCTTCAAGATATATCACAAGATAAGGTTGCTAAATAGGAAATTTGAGTACAACTAAAACATGCATAGCATGGGAGAGAGAGATTAGAACATACACTAAGAGGACAAGCTATTTATAGTGGTTCATCACTTCATACTAGAAGTGAGTCAGTCCACTTACCTAGAGAGGTCAGTCTCTAGGATTTCCTAACCATTGCACTCTTATATTCATTCATAATACTTACAATACATGACCAATCAAAGGATTTACCTATCCAATACAAAGAGTCTTCAACCTTACCAAGGACTTACCCACTTTGAAAGAGTCCTCCACCTTCTTCCAAGGACTTACCTACTCTTGCATAAGTCTTCAGCCTTGCAGGAATTACCCACTATTCTTGGATTTTTTGCCTTTGACTTCACCTTCACTCGGAGAAGCTTCTACCAAGGACTTATCCACTTGAGCAAGGAGTCTTCTACCTTCACCAAGGGCTTACCTACTCTAGCTCCAAGTCTTCAGCCTTGATCTTCACCAAGGGACACCTTCCCTTGTTCTTCTTCACCTCTCTTATCTAAGAGAGAGAACCTTCATCTTCATGGTTGAAATGAGAGATAGGGAGGTGGTGGAAGTGAGAGCCTCACAAGATATACATGTAGGACAAGCTCTCTTACAAATATTGTACTCAATCTAATGGATGTATCAAGTGATTAAGCTTAGAGAGAGAGAGGAGGCTGTAGGAAGCACTCAACTATTGAATATGAACCTCACATAGAGTTTGCATTGAATGTTCCACCTTGGAATGAAGCCTAAGGGGTCTTATTTATAGTTGGGGATGCCTCTTAGCCTTTGGGAACACTTAAGAACAAAAGTTAGCCATTTTGTGGCTTGCAACGGATATATTTTCACTTGTTGCAACTCTACAACGGCTAGAAGCACTTTTCTGTACTTTTTCGTACAGTGTAATCAGTCGAGTTTTGATAAGGGTAACTCGACCGATAGAGTAAATGACAAAGCCGATATTGAGACCATCGGTCGAGTTTGTCCTGGGAAAACTCGACCGACCAATGAAAATCAAATTGGTCAGTTACTCCATCGGTCGAGTTCTATGTAGTGTAAACTCGACCAATCAAAAGTCATTTTCAAGATCCAATCAGGATCAGTCGAGTTTGCAACTTCCAGAACTCAACCGATGAACAGCCTTATGTGAATTTTGGAAAATGGCTTTTGAGTGCTTAAACATTCGATCTAAGTGCTCCTGGTTTTTTCTAAGCTTAATTACAAGTCATAGAATCATTACAAGTGATTTACAACATGATTCTAATGGATTTACATCATATTACAAAAGTGTGCACTTGTATTGACTTTGACTTGTCTTTTCTCCAATTTGATATGTGCAAGTTTGGGCATTTGGAGTGTGTCTATACCTAATCTGAAATCACTCAAGTAGAGAAATTAGACGCCAGTATGTGGAATGGTTAGTCACGTCAAAACACAGGTTTAGTCAATTTTAGAGGTGAGTCAACATTGACCTAATTGACCTTGAGTCAACAAAGTCTACATATCAAAGAAGACATATTTGTTGGGGTATATACAACACACATGGACCTCGACGATGATGCTATAAGCCCTATAGAGAATGATGAGGTTTCTTCTGATGATTATAGTAGTGATATCTCCATTTTTCTATGAGTCGCACCCCATCATCTTTATGAAACTATCTTTCCAGAACCTCTTTTGCCACTTCCACCTCAGCTTCCTCTGAAAATTAGTGGATTTGATCTGGATTGCTTGAAAGGAATGTAGGTTCCTAACATCTTTATCCTACAAGACATTTTGGATGATCAACATGATGGTAGCCATATTATCTATAACAACGGCTCCATCACCCTTTCACGAGATGATTTCCGAAATATTTTTCGCAATCCTACCAAAGTTACCAGAAAAATGTTCACCGTCCTTGCCTCAACTATTCTGGAAGACATCATGCCTAGCGATAAGGATTGGCCATATTATAATGCAACTCCTTCCTTAGCAAGCTGCTTGTTCAAGAATCATTTGCAGGCTCAAGTCATTTTGACTTTATAAGAAAATATTGAATATAAGAAGACAAGGGTGATATTGTTACCCTTTCATTTTAGAGGATTGTGGATCCTATACGTTGCTAACTTAAAAGAAAGTCAAATTACTCTATTCAACATGTTCATTGAAACACTCGAGATCGTGCTTCCCGAAAGCTTCCTCATAATCCAATCCGAATTCAACGAGTTGTTCGGGAAGCTCGATATTATCAACCTAACTGGAAAAGTTATGTGATTGCACCACTAACTTTCTAGCACAATCCTGAGCACAATAATAGTGCTTTCATCATTCTTTGATTCATGGAAGCCCTCAATCGTGAAACTCTTGTTTCTAGTCTAGACCACATTGGATTTACACCACTTCATGGACGTTATGCTATGGAAGTCATCCATGACATGCATTTCTTTTAGGACCCTGAACTGCCAGAAAATCCAAGGGATCTTTATCCACTTATTCCTCGACCTGAGAAGGAGGCCTCCCTAGATGTCTTAAAGAAAGAGGAAGAAGAAGAAGGGTAGATTACACCATCACCTATTGTCACTGAACATCCTGCTACTATTATAGCAACTACAAAAGTTAAAGAATCTACGGATATACTAAAACTCCTAGATGAGCCTACGCCATTTATGATATATGGCCTTGTTACCACTATAGAGCCAAGTTTTGATAATTTTGACTGTAGTACATGTTGCGAGCTTTCTCTCCCTCAACTGATGATGTTGATTGACCGCTTCAAACTTGGTGGAAATCACTTCATTTTCAGTAGAGATGACCTTTTGGTCATGAAAGACGACTTCCTGGAGACTTTGCAACCACGAGGATGTTTATCTCATAGCCTCATGGTGGCTTATAGTTCTCTTATATGTCAGGATGTTGATGATGTCTATATGTTTGGTCCTGATCTTGTCACTGATCTCGACCACAACTCTGATTTGGGTAAAAAAGATCTTCTGCTTTGACGGCTACAGGATTCTATTCCTCGCTATATTTTTGTACCTATTCTTCACGATGTGCATTGGACTTTTCTTGTTGTCTCTATTTGTGAAAGGGAGGTCGTTCTCTACAATAATTATGATTCTTCTTTTGACTCTGGCGGTCCTAAATACTCAGTGCTAATATGTAGTACGCATGAAAGTATTGCAGATGCATGTTCAAAGGCGATTATTCCTCTGATCTGTGAATTTGGAAGTGGCTATTCTTCTCAGGAACCATGAAGATGGAAGGTAACCAAATTTTGGCATCATTGTCCTCAACAACATTTGTTGTCCAATGATTGTGGCTTCTATGTTCTACACTGGATGTACACTATTGGAATTCTCTATGTTGTTGTTGAAGAAACTCACAATGATAATTATCATTGCCTTCGAGGGAATTACGCTCTGATGTTGCTTGAATACCCATGGGTAACTGTGGACCTTCGTTGAAGAACTCACGTGTTTACATTTTCTTTTCCTTTCTTTTTCACACTCTGAGGACAGTGTGTGTTGTAAGTTTGGGGGTGTAATCTTGTGAGTGAGGTATCCACATTATATCACAAACATTTTTTTTTCTTTTTTCTTTAATATTTCCTTTCGTGATTTCTAAGGATTCATTCACCAATTCAAACATGCTTATGAAATGAAGCTACAATTGATGGCAAAACTCCCTCTACAAAGATTCCAATTTGTCCCTACATGATATTTCAAGACAAAAATCTTTTTGTTACTGATACAACTTTTATGTTTTCCTCTTTGCAAAATGCTATTTATCTTTTACGATGTCATCAATTATTTCTTACAAAAAAATAATATAATTAAGAAAGTCTTATCTTTTCAAAGGTATACTGATACAATAACAAAGAAAGAGCTACCTCGTGCTATCTTCCGAATGTTTCATCCCAAAAAGAGTAAGAAGTGAAAAAGAATATGAGACACATCCCATGAACTAGAGCTATTGAAATGGTGTAGCAATGCATTCATGAACGTAGATATTTTGATTTCATTTAGTCTCTACAACCTCTACCTCACTCTAATAGAGTTCATTTAAAGGTATTGCAATCTCAGGTAATGATACTTAGGATGTACAATCATTGTTCTAAAACCATCTAGTTTGGAATGCAGGGATCACTTGCCTATCTAAATGGACATGTACTTGAATGACCCAAAAGAAGAAAGAAATATCCATAAGCATATCTAATCTTTCCACATAAATACCTAAGCTAGATGAGAGTGAAAGATGCTTTGACACAGTGATAGATATACTGGAGACAAGCATTAGGCAAAAACAAATAAAGAGAGAAGTTGTTGACATAATGACATATTGGATAAGGATTAATTTTTCTAAGAGGATGGTATAAACTTGTGTTTTCAATACTTTCTAGATTTTTCCTTGTTTTACTTATTAAAGAAATATTGATTTTGTTAGATTGAGGACAAGCTAAAATCTAAGGTTGGGGGAGTTGATAACATCAGTTTTGGTGCAACTTCAATATAATTTTACATGATAAAGTCATTAGAAATAATGTTTAGATTTACCCAATTTATTCTAGTTCACTTAAATGATAAAGTTCTTATTCAGTATTGGTGATATTTGAAGGAATCGGATGCAAATCAAGTAAAATTGATGAAGTTTGAGTAAATTGCTCAAACGTTGTTTCAAACGGTCGACATACCGGTCGACAAGAGAAGTATTCACCAAAGGGATCGACAAAAAGACTACAACTCAAGCTCAACAGACTTATTGAGCACCAACCTGACGAATTGAAGATCCTCGACAGCCACCTATCGAGACAAGGAGTGTCAACAAAAAGACAAATATGACTATCTGTCGACGCAACATCGACAGTCATATCATTGACACCGATAGAGTCTTGTCGATTTGAAGCTATCAAACCAGTGCTCAACACACATGTCAAGTAGAGGATCCTCGATACCTCCATCAGTTGTTCCATTGATAACCTACGTCGACAAAAATATCAACGTCCAGAAGACAATTGTCGAGGAATCACCTCGACAGACCTGTCAACATAGAGATTGATAGATCCCTTGCCATGAAGAACTTCGTTGACAATGAGAAGACATTGACATACATGTCGATTGACAAAAGATTTTTAATAAGATCCATTATCGACCCATAGGTCGACAATCCCAATGACATGACCAAAAGCCATCAACCGACAGGAAACCATCGATATCGATGGAGAGGGGTTGACGACCTCGACCCTATAAATATGCTCCCAATGCAGTTGTACTGGGCATCTTGAATCTTTGGATTCAGAGTGCTGAGAGGTTGTCACCAAAACGTATCCAGTTCGATAGCTAGAGGATGAGACCTATTGACCTATCTAGGTCCCTTGATCGAGACATGTCGCCCCTGATCCTTGTTGGTTCCTTTGCCATCACCGCTGATCTGAAGGACCTTCTTGCCTCAAGCCAAGATCAGAAACAAGGAGAAAACATTCTGATGCCACTGTCGGCCGCCAAGATATCAACTGAGAGGTTGGTAGATCGATCATTCGATCTACCCTTGTATCAATCTTCTCTTTCTCTTTTCTGCATCATGACTTATTCTAGTTATACTCTTTTTGTTTCTTTAGTCAAGTGTGGCTAAAACCCTAACTTGGGTTGCGAGTAGCCATCAGGCCCTCCCAACCATGTAATTGTTCATCTTTCTATTTTATGGCATATGTTCTTTAAAGTTTTGTTCCTTTACTCTTGTTTAATTGCATCATTGATGATTAGCTACCTTCTTCTAACGTTTGATATGAATATTATTTGAGAGATTAATTTCAATGAGATCTATAGTATAGGATAGTATCGATACACGAGAGTGATGAGTTTCTATAACAAAAGTCATATAATTTTCTCTCGATCTTTCGGTTATTACCTTGAGAGTGATAACCTTGTTTGACAGAAATTTGTCTGAATCTTGAGAGAAGGAATGGATAGATGTTTCTTATGACTATTTGCAAAATGAGTAGAGAATATATATATATAATGAGAGTGAAGGTTTTACATGGTTGTATTTGGCTTTATTGGTGAAACTCAGTCCAAGTCCCCTTTTATCTTGATTTCTCTATTTATCTTTATTTTTCCTTTAATCTTCCATAATTTAGGTTTGCTACTTAATCAAGTTAAATATGTTCCTTAATTAGAACACCATTAAGATTGCTTTTGGTTAAGCTAAACTAAGACAAGGTTTTGCGTTCTTACTCTATTATTCTCCTTGTCCCTACGTTTGACCTCGCACTACTACAAAGACTATGTATTGAGTTGTGGACGCCTCTACTAGTCGGCTATAAATTCAAAGTCTGGTTTCTTTGACTAGGACAATTGTGTTCACACTTTTGTCCCACAAAAAAGAGCGATCAATGCACATGTGTTTCTCAGCCTCGCTTATCAAGTGGTTAGGATATCAAACTCCAATAGGAGGGACAAATCCCATTTCTATCACTCACAATCACTCCCCATGTGTCAAAGCTACCCAATCATCACCTTTATGGCAACCCTTATTTCAGGATTACGTTTGATGATGTCAAAGTATACCAAATGACATGTGATGAGTGAAGTGATTTAGGTCTAAGAATCACAATCACCACCTTTACTATGAGAGATGACTATGACCACCAATGATGGTTTTCATGTGTCACTCTCAAGGTGGGTCTGTCTGATACACTGTTCCCAAACATGTATATGTGTTCTTGGTTCGATATATCATGTCATGACGAATGAGATTCTATCATCAACCAAACCACACTCTAGTCTTATGTGTTACTAGTGTTTGTCTACCTTCTACAGTAACAACTGACTAGGGACATAATAAGAGTGTACATACTCTTGGCATCCATATGATTTCATTCTTCTAAGTCACATACTTGAAGACATACGTCATTGAGTAATGTCATTCTTTAGACATCCATTTTATCTCATGATTATATCATAACTAAGTGAAATAGAATGAATTGGAAGCTTGCCTTTATCATTATTAATCAAATCATTTATGGTATGTGTCATGTCAATCATCACATGATTGTGTTACGACCCCACCTCCCGATAACCCCCAATTAAGGGAGACCAAGAGGTTGAGCCGCACCCATTAATCCTGGATCAAAGGTTCGACATATAACCATAAACAATTATTAAATTCTAACAGACTATACTAAAAATGGTAATAAAAATTTTCTTTACATACCTTTTGAAAACTTGGATCTCTAAAATTCTATCCACACCGATACTAATCTATCTAATCCTCCTTTGTACTTTAATTCTCTTTTAGTATCACATGTGCCACTTTACTGTTTGTTCTTTTCATTGTACCTAAAACGCCGACAAACAAAACGTCGGTCAGCCGAAGCTGGTATGTGGGGGAAAAGCAGATAATCATGCAACTATGATAACCATGTAATCATTCAATTAATCATTTAACAACCAATGTTATGTTTTAAGCCAAACTACTCAATCCATACCTATCCACAACTATGTGTTGTCCCTGTAAGGACTTATATGGTACCTCTATAAAGGTGACTTGATGGACCTACCCTCTAGGCAGCCAAAGTCTTTCATGACCTGATGGACCTACCCTCTAGGTAGCCATGTACTAGGTCAGCCATTACGACACAGAGGGGAATAATGATTGAGCTAGTAGGCATATACATTATGTGATAGTCATAGTCACTTTATACTTGCCAGAAATAAATAAACATTCAACATTTTAGTTGCATTCAATGCGTTTAAACATCCGAGAATCCATCGGGAAACTAAAGCGGTTATTCATAATCGTAACCACATACCTGATCCATAGTAACTTGATGTCCATGCATTAACATTCAACACAATTAACAAGCAATCAACAATATCCTGAAAATAATGCATAACATCCAAGTGTCATTGTTTTATTCAAACATCCAAAAGATCAACTTGGATTCCACCTTATAATTTCTAGGCCAACCTTATGATTTTATTAGGTTTTTAGCCTTCATTATGCATTTATCACTTTTAATGCTCTTTTAGTTCACAAACCCTAATTTCTGCATCATAGGCACAATTGCTAAGATTACCATCTCACTTATGCATATTAGGTTACATTTTAAGCCTATTAAACTACTCGTGACACCTAAATCACATTACTAACATTAGGATCACAACAAGATGTCCATGTTGGTTGTAAAACCCTAAATCAGCATAAATAAGATTATTAACCTAGAATAATCAATTATTCATCTTAATCAAGAATTTCTTCATTATACATATCAAGATCAGTTATTACCTTAATATGAACGAACCTATCCCATTAAACATCAGATTATGCAAAATCTAGGTCTTCCATTATGTTAATCACATCATCACATGTATTGTATATACTTTTAAAGCAACAAGCATAATCATGTTCTGATAGTATTTTATTAGGATTGCACTCATTTTTCTAATCAATTTGATATATAACTTTACCATCATTATATAATCCTATTTAATTCTATGGCATCAACAAGGTAGGAAGAAATTACCCATCTTCAACTGATTTGGGTCAGTGGGTTAGCTACTTGGGCCTACTGTAATTTAGCCCAGCCAGGGAGGCGCGTCTAGCGGCAAGCGAATAGGGTTCCTTATTTCTCCCTTCACGCGATTTCTCCTCTCACGATCTCCCGCTCGCGCAGGGAAGACTGCGCTGTGGCCGCCGCTCGGTGGAGGCCATCCCCGCCACCACTGAAACTGTAGGTCGTCCTCCCTCATGAGACTCTGCCAGACTGGACTTCCACCTGCAACCATGTCTACTGTCATGAGATCACAACCACACAACGGACTACCGACGTCGACCCTACTCTACGTCGAGCGAGTTCCCCGTCGTGGCCTCGTGTTCGGCTAGTGCGTTGGCACTAAGGAAAAATAGTAGAGCTATGGCAGACAGAGTTTCTTCACCATCAGAGGTCTGTGCAAACCCATGCAACCGTCATCCCATCTGCCAACGTCCATACCCAGCGATCTGACTAAGCATGTCTGCTACCAATGTCGCCTTCGTCGTTGATGAGCACGTCTCTGGTGACGCAACCGACCATGCAGGGTTTTCGTCTGCAGGGTCATCCCAGGGTAGTTCTGGGCTCACACCTTCCACCGTCGTGGATAGGGAACCACTCCTTCCGCCCAGCCTAGCTGGTGCTCGGCAACCTGTGCATGGGACATGGGTGACCGGAAGAGAGGGTGTCGAAGTCGTGGCTTTGCTATGTTTAGGTTAAAGATCTGCCTGTTCCTCTTGCTAGGAGCCACGCACTAACGAAGTTGAAGAAGTGCACGGAGGTGGGGGATTGAAAGGTAGGAGAAGAAATATGGAGAGGGAGGAAGTTATGTTGGCTCCTCGTACATCCAACAGATACCACACATATATATAAATAAATATGTATTCTCTTGTATCTTCCCTTCTCATCTCTCTTCTCTTCTATTCCTTGATAGACACGGGATTGTCTCCTTCCCTAACTATTACAAGATAATGTTTAGGAAGTTATTAATTATATTCCCCTTTCCTTATATTAGCCTCCTCCACGATTATGAAGAGCCTTCATCGGAAAACTATTTATAAGGAGAGTATTTATATATTATAATTCCCATATGGAGACACTGGTAACCCAAAGGAAACATGCACAATCTAGATAGTTCCTTTTTATCTTTTTTTTGATATATCACATTAGATCCCAAAAGAATAATAGGAAACAATTTCCCTTAATTAAGAAGCAAACTTCTCTCCTCATAATCCTTTTAATATTCTTTATTCTTTAGATATTAGGATTTCGAAAATTACTTCTTTTATTCACTTAGTACTTGCCCTTTAGTCCATTAGCCACAAAATTTCTATTTCCTTTAATAGAAATTACCTTCTTTTTAACAATACCTCATAATTCCTTAATAATGCAACACATTATCCTCTTATTTTGCCTTTTTAGTATTTTCTCTTTCTTTCCTCTTTATTGGGACTCCTTGGATCCCAAGATACTCTATTATTTCGAAATTCTCTTTATTGGATACTTATTATCCTTCTAGATGCATCTTTAGGCATTATTTCACATTATCTTGTTTATTTCTCATTAAAATATCTCTTTTTGAGAATTTCTCTTTATTTCTCTTTTATTTTCCTTATTGGTATTCCTTTTATCATTAGGAATCTTTAGAATACGAAATTCCACCAAGAAAACTCAATTATACCTCTTTTTCACTTATTTTCCACATTTTCTCATTGTTTTCAATTTCCTTCTTAATAAAGAAATACATAATTAATCTTTTCTTTTTCTTATTGCTTTTCTTTGCAACTTTAGACTCCTTGGAACCCAAGGAATCCAAGAGGCACGAAATCCCTCTTTGGATTTGCCCTCAAGAGGTTTCCATCTTTTTCTTTTCTCAAATATTCAATTAATCATTTACTAATTGAATTTTCTTGTTATTTCCTTGTTATTGGGCCCATTAGCCAATACAGCCCACAAAGCAACCAATCAAGGCTATTGTGAAAGGAATCCATTTACTCAAAACAAATCATATCATTATTTGTTCAATTATCTTTAATATGAGAAATTGTATTTCTCACCAATTGATCCCAAAAATTGGGGTTGTAACATCCTTCCCCTCTTATAGGAATTTTGTCCTCAAAATTCAAACAAGCAAACAAACAATTCAGGATAAGACTTTTCCATGTCCATCATTGGCCCCTATGTGGATTTTCTGCACCCATGGCATTTTCAAAGAACATTTATTATCACATATTCTTTTCTCTGAGTCCTTTCATCCTGGCGTCTATAAACTACACAGGTGACTCAGGCCATTTCAGCCTCCCTTGTGGCTCACTAGGTTCATTGCTTAGCACATGGTCGGGGTACCGCACATAGTGCTCTAAATTGGACACATGGAAAACATCTTCCGTTACTCTATCCTGAGGGGTAGGGTCAAACCTAACCTTCTCCACCCATCCATCTCTAATGGATCCATGTATCAGGGACTCAGCTCTCTTAGTTATAACTTAGAGGGGTCGTATTTTTATGTCACATATTCTCCCACAGTAACTTGTATGTCAGTCTACTTTGCATCTGCTCACGACTCTCATCGTCTCTAGGCTCCTTTCAGCCCTTGCACGATCAAAGTGACTTCATCTACATGCACTGGGGTCCCTTATTCTAACCATCATGTGGTACTTTTCTAACTATCATGTGGTCCTTTCACCAACATCACCTTACTGAAGTGGTGACCGACACAACCTCCCTTACAGAGCTTCATATAAAACTCGATACTGGCTATGGTGGTCATTGTCACATCTTTCCTAGGACAGGAATTGTCTCTAGATATCACCCTGAACGAGAACACAAGCCCTCATCAGACCCTTTAGTCTGGATCATACTAACCATAGTTAGGGGTGATAAACTATACTAACATTGAGTTTTTTCATGTACCTACTTCCACTTTATGGAAGCGAACCTTTAGGTCAAACTCAAGAATCCTTTGAACTTGCTTCAGGTGTAATTGAACCATCTTTCTCATGGGTAGTTCAACTAGATCTGTCCCTTAACCGAACTCTTCCTTTCTCATATTATCTAGGTAAGGCGACCTACCATAACCCACATTGTATCTCGACCTTCTTTGGCCCAGGGAAGACCCATCACCACATCCATAGAGTTGAGCTCTCATTCCCTCTCAGGGGTTCTTTTTTCCTCCATATCGATACACTGGGTTACTGGGGTTCGTCCTTTACCTCCTGGCTTGCATGGCCATAATCCACATGCAACCTCATCTTAAGCATCTAACGTGCTATTGCCCTTTTCCATGGTGTATCATGATTTCCTGTATGTCATGATTCTTTCACGATCGATTCCTTCGAAACCCTAAACCACTCTTGTCAGGGTTTCATCACCTTCTTTTCCAAAGAAGTGCACTTGAGGTTCTAGCACCATTCTTTTATTGCATCAAGGACTAGACTGGCTAAACAAACAACCCTTAACTTTTCAACGCATCTTGTTACATCTGAGTGTTATCCAAACACCTCTCCTTTTCAAACTTAGGGTTAGCCAAACAACCTCTTCTAACTTCTAGTCAAACAAGTCTTAACCAGAGCATCCATTTCCACTTCACATCTTTAGGTATTAAGTAACATTGAAGACATACACTTCCATGTATTTCACCTCAAATTCTATGTCTATTTTCATTAAGTACACTCTGATTTCATCAGCATGGTGATCAAACTCTACCTGGCATAACTTGTAAGTTCTACATAGCTCATCATAGAAACTTCCTCATAAGGGGACTACCTCATTCCTCTTAGTGTTTGCAAGCCATGTATCATTCACTTTACCTGGGTAGGTTATCTTCTCTATCCATATTTCTCATGGCGACATTCCAACCTACCTCATCTCTTATCCTTGATGTATGGCATGCGTAATGTCCTATCTCTCACCCCCATAACAAGAGGAAATAAGCATTTGGCTGCAGTCCAAATACAGAGTTCTTCCTATTCCAAGAGTAGAGATGGTACATCCCACCTTGCCAATACACCTTTACCTCAAAGTTGCAACGTGCCACATATGTCTCTACATCACAGACATCATGATATCAAACTAGTCTTGAACCTACTGAGGTTTATATCCTTGGTCATCTCCTCTAGGTCTATAGGGTACCAAATCTTTTGGGGTCATCCCTCTTCCCTCATGCATCAAGAGAGTGCCCTACTCATCTACCCTTTGGGTCCCATGAGTTCATGAAGGTGATCAATCTCCTAACCCATGACCCTCAGACAATGATAGTTGTTACCTCCCGACCCTATGGTCATGTGCAACTAGGGAATTAGGTAACTCCTATTTTCATCGGTCTTATCCCTACCTGACCCTAGGATAGACTTAGGATTCTCTATCTTAGTACATGTTCACTTAGAACCTTACCCAAATCTTCATCATCTCTCTTTCTGCATTCATGGGTTGGCTTTCATCCTTTCATAGGGATCATGGCAACCTGCCTACCTTGGTCAAGCCCCATGCCGGTTACTTCCATGGTAACACATTCATATGCAATTAGAGATGGATATTTACGGGTCTACTGGTTCATACCATGTACTTTTCACTTAGCTTCTCAAGATCCTATGAGACCTCTTAAGGTTACCTTAAACCAACAAAAGCTCTAAGGTCTAGGGTTTATGTCCACATGAGTCTACTTAACCCTAGCAAGCTATTAAGGCACAGCAGATCACCTATTATACCATGCTAGGTCTTACTTGTCCTCTTTCCTCAATGTTGGATCAAGATCATACCTTTCTTTATCATCAACCTAGTTGTGAGGGGTTCATCAAACACACCTTAAACTTAAGGGGCTTCCCTTTTCCTCTATACATGAGGAGCACCATGCTTGCTTCTATAGAAACTCAACTTCTCATCATGAGCATTAGGTACCCCACTTCCCCTCTTAGGCCTAGGAACCCTAGGTTCACTGCATGCTCTGTCTACAAACCAAGCATGAAAAAGGCATGACACACACTCCTTGTCATCCTTCAACTCAAGCAACACTTAGTGTTGGGTCCTCCTTAAGGACAACCAACAAGGTACAAGGCCTCATAACCTGCTACTAAACCTTTCTTCTTCCTAACTCAGAAGGTGAACATCTCTATCATAGGCACGTAGGTACCAGAAGCTTCATCTTTTCTCAAGGGTTTGGTCCCTCTAAGGACAACCAAGGTATCAAAAACTTTTAGGGATCGATCATGAGGCAACCACTATCATCCATTATTCAGGGTTTTAGGCTTCCAACCTTCTTGTTGGGTTTCCTACTCTCTAGAGCTAACCCCACAACCAACCTCACCATTAGAGGTTCTTTCTTCATGAAGGATCAACCTGGTGAAGCCTAGGTTCGAACTTATGGTTGCTCAAGATCATCCATGCTCCATCATAATTCCTTATCCAGGGTTTCATCCTACTGTCAGCATTATGACGTGCCCTAGTTGCCAGCTATGCCCTACTTGTACAAGCCCATAGGGTTTCTATACTACTGCACTAACATCATCATCTAAGGAACTATCCTTTACCCTAACATGCACGACCCTTCCCAGGGTTGGGTTGCTAAAGGTGCTAGGTCACCCATGGATCATATGGCATCCCAAAGGCATGTCCTTTCAAACACCTGGTCCAACTCATCTCTCTCTAACCTTCACTTAGGGCTAGGGTTAGCATCATCCTCAGAGGACGTGCTAGGTCTCTACTTGCAATGGAGATCTCTATCTCCAAGACTAACTCATCCTCCTGACAAGAAGGTCTAGCCTCAGGTCTCTTCTGAGGACATGACAACTTATGTCATATGACCTAAGCATGTATCTATTATTTACTTTGCGCTTAATCTATTAAGCTTATGTCCATGACATCTTATTTACTTGCCTTTCATTAATTTAGTGGAGGATTCCTTAAACCTTATTAACCTTACCCATACCTCAGGAGGGTGAGGAGAAGAAAGGAAACCCTAATCCTTTATGTCCTTATCAGAATTTTGTGATGAGAAGGGATAAATAAGATGAGAAGTCCTAAAGGTATCTTATTTCGATTCATACCCTAAGACTTTGGCCAGGCGGTCACACGGGTCCGGGAGTCCTCGTATTCTGACTAGCGGTGCGGAGGAAAATCTTGCCAGCCCCCGGTCGTGATCCCTTTCTAGACACCTCCGTCTTTCGGATACTCCTCAAATAACTCCCTTGGGTTCTATGGAGTTTGTAAAATTTAATAATTATTAATGGTTAACTGAGGAACCTAAGCTCTGATACCAAATTTTATGACCCCACCTCCCGATAACCCCCAATTAAGGGAGACCAAGAGGTTGAGCCGCACCCATTAATCCCAGATCAAAGGTTCGACATATAACCATAAACAATTATTAAATTCTAACAGACTATACTGAAAATGGTAATAAATTTTTTCTTTACATACCTTTTGAAAACTTGGATCTCTAAACTTCTATCCACACTGATACTAATCTATATAATCCTCCTTTGTACTTTAATTCTCTTTTAGTATCACATGTGCCACTTTACTGTTTGTTCTTTTCATTGTACCTAAAACGCCGACAAACAAAACGTCGGTCAGCCGAAGCTGGTATGTGGGGGAAAAGCAGATAATCATGCAACTATGATAACCATGTAATCATTCAATTAATCATTTAACAACCAATGTTACGTTTTAAGCCAAACTACTCAATCCATACCTATCCACAACTTTGTGTTGTCCCTATAAGGACTTATATGGTACCTCTATAAAGGTGACTTGATGGACCTACCCTCTAGGCAGCCAAAGTCTTTCATGACCTGATGGACCTACCCTCTAGGTAGCCATGTACTAGGTCAGCCATTACGACACAGAGGGGAATAATGATTGAGCTAGTAGGCATATACATTATGTGATAGTCATAGTCACTTTATACTTGCTAGAAATAAATAAACATTCAATAGTTTAGTTGCATTCAATGCGTTTAAACATCCGAGAATCCATCGGGAAACTAAAGCGGTTATTCATAATCGTAACCACATACCTGATCCATAGTAACTTGATGTCCATGCATTAACATTCAACACAATTAACAAGCAATCAACATTATCCTAAAAATAATGCATAACATCCAAGTGTCATTGTTTTATTCAAACATCCACAAGATCAACTTGGATTCCACCTTATAATTTCTAGGCCAACCTTATGATTTTATTAGGTTTTTAGCCTTCATTATGCATTTATCACTTTTAATGCTCTTTTAGTTCACAAACCCTAATTTCTGCATCATAGGCACAATTGCTAAGATTACCATCTCACTTATGCATATTAGGTTACATTTTAAGCCTATTAAACTACTCGTGACACCTAAATCACATTACTAACATTAAGATCACAACAAGATGTCCATGTTGGTTGTAAAACCCTAAATTAGCATAAATAAGATTATTAACCTAGAATAATCAATTATTCATCTTAATCAAGAATTTCTTCATTATACATATCAAGATCAGTTATTACCTTAATATGAACGAACCTATCCCATTAAACATCAGATTATGCAAAATCTAGGTCTTCCATTATGTTAAACACATCATCACATGTATTGTATATACTTTTAAAGCAACAAGCATAATCATGTTCTGATAGTATTTTATTTGGATTGCACTCATTTTTCTGATCCATTTCATATATAACTTTACCATCATTAGATAATCCTATTTAATTCTATGGCTTCAACAAGGTAGGAAGAAATTACCCATCTTCAACTGATTTGGGCCGGTGGGTTAGCTACTTGGGCCTACTGTAATTTAGCCCAGCCAGGGAGGCGCGTCCAGCGGCAAGCGAATCGGGTTCCTTCTTTCTCCCTTCACACGATTTCTCCTCTCACGATCTCTCACTCGCGCAGGGAAGACTGCGCCGCGGCCACCGCTTGGTGGAGGCCATCCCCGCCACCACTGAAACTGTAGGTTGTCCTCCCTCATGAGACTCTGTCATACTGGACTTCCGCCTGCAACCATGTCTACTGTCATGAGATCACAACCACCCAACGGACTACCGCCGCTGACCCTGCTCTACGTCGCACGAGTTCCCCATCATGGCCTCGTGTTCAGCTAGTGCGTTGGCACTAAGGAAAAATAGTAGAGCTATGGCAGACAGAGTTTCTTCACCATCAGAGGTCTGTGCAAACCCATGCAACTGTCATCCCATCTGCCAACGTCCATACCCAGCGATCTGACTAAGCATGTCTGCTACCAACGCCGCCTCCGTCGTTGATGTGCACGTCTCTGGTGACGCAATCGACCATGCAAGGTTTTCGTCTACAGGGTCATCCTAGGGTAGTTCTGGGCTCACACCTTCCACCGTCGTGGATAGGGAACCACTCCTTCCGCCCAGCCTAGCTGGTGCTCGGCAACCTATGGCTGGGACATGGGTGACCGGAAGAGAGGGTGCCGAAGTCGTGGCTTTGCTATGTCTAGGTTAAATATCTGCATGTTCCTCTTGCTAGGAGCCACGCACTAACGAAGTTGAAGAAGTGCACGGAGGTGGGGGATTGAAAGGTAGGAGAAGAAATATGGAGAGGGAGGAAGTTATGTTGGCTCCTCGTGCATCCAACAGATACCACACATATATATAAATAAATATGTATTCTCTTGTATCTTCCCTTCTCATCTCTCTTTTCTTCTATTCCTTGATAGACACGGGATTGTCTCCTTCCCTAAATATTACAAGATAATGTTTAGGAAGTTATTAATTATATTCCCCTTTCCTTATATTAGCCTCCTCCACGATTATGAAGAGCCTTCATCGGAAAACTATTTATAAGGAGAGTATTTATATATTATAATTCCCATATGGAGACACTGGTAACCCAAAGGAAACATGCACAATCTAGATAGTTCCTTTTTATCTTTTTTTCGATATACCACATTAGATCCCAAAAGAATAATAGGAAACAATTTCCCTTAATTAAGAAGCAAACTTCTCTCCTCATAATCCTTTTAATATTCTTTATTCTTTAGATATTAGGATTTCAAAAATTACTTCTTTTATTCACTTAGTACTTGCCCTTTAGTCCATTAGCCACAAAATTTCTATTTCCTTTAATAGAAATTATCTTCTTTTTAATAATACCTCATAATTCCTTAATAATGCAACACATTATCCTCTTATTTTGCCTTTTTAGTATTTTCTCTTTCTTTCCTCTTTATTGGGACTCCTTGGATCCCAAGATACTCTATTATTTCGAAATTCTCTTTATTGGATACTTATTATCCTTCTAGATGCATCTTTAGGCATTATTTCACATTATCTTGTTTATTTCTCATTAAAATATCTCTTTTTGAGAATTTCTCTTTATTTCTCTTTTATTTTCCTTATTGGTATTCCTTTTATCATTAGGAATCTTTAGAATACGAAATTCCACCAAGAAAACTCAATTATACCTCTTTTTCACTTATTTTCCACATTTTCTCATTGTTTTCAATTTCCTTCTTAATAAAGAAATACATAATTAATCTTTTCTTTTTCTTATTGCTTTTCTTTGCAACTTTAGACTCCTTGGAACCCAAGGAATCCAAGAGGCACGAAATCCCTCTTTGGATTTGCCCTCAAGAGGTTTCCATCTTTTTCTTTTCTCAAATATTCAATTACTCATTTACTAATTGAATTTTCTTGTTATTTCCTTGTTATTGGGCCCATTAGCCAATACAGCCCACAAAGCAACCAATCAAGGCTATTGTGAAAGGAATCCATTTACTCAAAACAAATCATATCATTATTTGTTCAATTATCTTTAATATGAGAAATTTTATTTCTCACCAATTGATCCCAAAAATTGGGGTTGTAACAGATTGGCTCTTTGGGCATACCTTACCAACAACTAGAATTGTTGATAATTTACATGTAGAATTAGATTATCTTGAACATGCTAATATATGCTTGATTTTTTAAAACAATGCTTATCTTATGTTGATTCTTTTAAACTTGAAAATGCTAATTTGCTTGATAAGATTAAATTTCTAGAAGCTCAACCTCTTGTGCATAGTTCTAATGAAGAGCATATTAATATTGTGAATTCTCTCATGTTTGATATTAATGTTCTTAAATCTAAAAACAAGAACAAAGATTTGGATTTGCAAGGTTTAGAATCTAAAAATGGGATCTATGGTTCTAAGATTACTTTTTTTGAAAATGAAAATGATTCCTTGTTTGCTGAAATAATGTCCTTGAATATTATTTTAATTCTACTAGTAGAGAGAATAATGTTGTTGCTCTTCATATTGATAGAGATTCTTTACTGACCAAAGCTATTTGCCTAGAAAATGATCTTTTGCATGTTAGAGATAGCATAAATCGTTTGTCTTCTACTATTGCTTCTCTTATGCATGACAATCATAGTTTGAGATCTTCTATGCAAATATTCTTAGATGATAAAAGGGATCTTAATCAAATCCTGATCATACTACCAAAGCAATGGGTAGAAATGATCTTGGACTTGATTGTAGCCAAAGGAACAACAAAGATAAAGGGCCTTCAATTTTCAATGAAGCATCCTCTAGTTCTAAGGCTAGGAGATCATGTAATTATTGCAATAAAATTGGTCATTATTCTACTTATTTTCTCTTTAGGAAAGCATCCAAGAGTAATAGGACTTGGGATTCTAACTAACCCTTCTAGACCATAAAATATGATTGGGGATCACCATTTCATCTTTCATCTAGTAGGTCACTTTCAATTGGATTGACATGAGTTATTGATTTACAAATTGATTTCTCAATCCACACAAAAGAAGAAAGGTAGGATGAATATGGGGTGGAAACAAGTGGAAAATAAATGGTAAGCACAGGGGTAATGTTATTCTTTCTCATATCTAACGCACAAGGGTAATGTTGTTCTTTCTCATATCTAATCCTAACTTGTTTCTGTCAAGTTAATGTGCAACTATGCATGTAGTTTTTGAGTCAAAAGTGGTATTTTGTGATTCTCTTCACACTCTTGGTCAAAAACTATTTGTGATACGTTCATAGTGCATTACCAACTTGTTTACACATGTTTGGATATGGCTTATATTTTTAGCATGCCTCTAAATATGTTTTTATGAAATATATGTGCTTCTTGACATCAGTTGTGTATGTCGAGTTTATCTTGTTAGAAACTCGACCGACATGCACTAATAGGTGTTGCCAACAGTCGTTGTCAGTCAAATTGCCTAAACACATAACTCGACTGACAACATTGTGCACAGAATATACAGTTGGCTTTTTGGATGAGAATTTCCCTCTCAGCTAGACTTTCTCAACCATTGGCCTTATTCTACGAAACTCCTCTTGGTATCTTGATATATGCATTTTTCCCTACTTTAAATTACCTATTTTGCTTACAACTCTGTTTTTCTAATTGATATAGTTTGATATCCCACTAGTGGTATTCCTATGTCTCGCAATTACTTGTCTTGAGTTGCTTTGTAGATTTTGATGATGATCTCTTTGGATCTCTTGATTGTGTTTTAGATTGTTTCAGTTGTGCTCAAACTTGCAAAATCTATATATTTGTATATCCTATTTTGATACAACCTTGAGGTTCTTAGTGGTAACCATCTTTTGGTAATGATGCATGTTTGCTAGTGAGTTATATCCTGTCTTGCTTCTAAAACTGCATATCTTCTTGTTTGGATATATCTCTACATATCTCATAGCTTGCTCTTTAACTTGTGCATCTTTTGATGTGATCTAAACCCTAATAGTAGTCCTAACTTGTGATATCATCTACTAGTAGTTCATATATATATATATATATATATATATATATATATATATATATATATATATATATATATAGTTCTAACCTTGTTTATCTTTTCATCAAGTGGTATTTAACTATATTTTATGCTTGTCTCTTGTTTCCTTTTTACTTAAGATTGTTCCTTAGCTTAGATATCTACTTTCTTGAGTTCCTTTCATAGCATTGTGATGTAGGATATGTAGAGCTACATTGTATGTAGAAATGGGAGCATCCTTGAAATTTATGTAAATTTTGCTCCAGTGTCAGATTTTATTACAAGACTAGTGTTTTATTTATGCAGAAACGGCCTTCTAAGCAAGACCCATTGCTTCGCCATGAGCTCTGACACTTTTTGGGCGAACTCCATCATCTTGAGGGTCAAAATTGTGATTCATTATTTTTTATAGCACTTTATCTTGCCTTGATCTTTGTTAGAATTACTTGTGGGTTGTTCAAATACATGCCTTGATCTGCTTTATATACTATTCTTAGACAAACCCCTAATTTTGCTCTTCTACTCTACTTATAATTTGTTATCTCCTTTCTTTTATCAAGTAGTATTTTTTATCTTCATACCCCACCTTTTTTAAATGACAAAAGGGGAGAAAGCATGTCTTCTTTTGTAAGATAGGGGGAGAAAGCATGTCTTACATGAAAGTTAAGGCATATATTGCATGAAGAGGGAGAAGCATGTCTATGTAAGGTGGTGAAGGTAAAGGGGAGGAGTAGAAGACATAGTATTCTATAAATGTTAAGAAAACTAACCATGCAGAAGAAATTACATCAATTGAGAGGGGGGTATGAAAACTTTACTAGCATCAATTGAGGGACAGCATATGAACTCCATTCTATTGAAACCCCTAGGTTTCTTCAAAGGTATGACTTTACTTAAATGTTTTCAATACATTTATGGAATGGTTTGTCTCTTCAAAAAGGGGGATAATGTTGATTTTATGTCTAAATTGACCAAACCCTTATTTTGATGATGACTAAACCATTCCACCTAATTGTGTCTAATGCTTCTACTTGAGTGATTTCAGATTAGGTATAGACACACTCCAAATGCCCTAACTTGCGCATCTTAACTTGGATAAAAGACAAGTCAAAATCAATGCAAGTAGACTTTTGTGAAATATGATGTAAATCTATTAGAATCATGGTGTAAATCACTTGTAATGATTGTATGACTTGTAATTAAGCTTAGAAAAAATCAAGAGCACTTAAATCGAATATTTAAACGCCTAAATGACATTTTTCAAAATTCATTATAGGTTGTTTGTCGGACGATTTACAAACTCGATTGATCCCTTAATGGATCTTGAGAATTTCATGGTTCAATCGAGTTGCACACTCACAAAACTCGACTGGTCTTTGCACTAGACAAAACTAGTGATCGGTCGAGTTTAGTTTCATCCAGGATAAACTCGACCGATGGCTCAAATCTGCTTTGTCATATAGTACAATCGATTGAGTTACTTTTATTGAAATTCGACCGATTGTACTGTATGTAAAGTGTAGAGAACTTCTAGTCGTCGAAATGTTGCAAAATTTGAAAAAATATATGTTACAACATCCCAAACGACTAGTATTCATCCTTAAGTGTTCTCAAAGGCTAGTTGGCATCCCCAACTATAAATATGACCCCTTGGGCTTTATCTCATGGTTAACCAAGCACTATGAAGGTCTCTATTCTATAGTTGAGTGCATCATACATCCTACTCTCTCTCTCTGTCTCTAAGTTTAATCACTTGCCACATCCATTAGAGTGAGTAGAAGATTTGTAAGAGAGCAAGTCCTACATGTATATCTTGTGGGGCTCTGACTTCCTCCACCTCCCAATCTCTCATTTCTACTATGAAGATGAAGATGGAGATTCTCTCTCTTGACTAAGAGAGGTGAAGAAGACCGATGGAAGTCGTCTGATAGTGAAAGCTTCTCCTTGGCAAAGGTGAAGTCAAAGGCAGAAGATCCAAAAATAGTGGGTAATTCCTCAAAGGCTGAAGACTTGTGCAAGAGTATGTAAGTTCCTGGTGAAAGTCGAAGACTCGTTACAAAGTGGATAAGTTCTTAGTAAGATAGAAGACTCTTAGTTGGATAGGTAAGTCCTTTGGTAGGTTGTTGACTCACATCCCCTCAAAGGGAAAGTTGGGTATCCTTATCCCGTAAAAGAAAGGTCGTGGTAACTCTTATAAGTGAATATAAGAAGTAGACATAGTTAAAAAATCCTAGAGGTTGACCTCTCTAGATAGTGGACTGACAATCTCCTAGTTTGGAGATTGAAACCACTCTACATAGCTTGTGTTCTTTAACTTGTTTCAATCTCTCTCATCAATGCTATGTGTGTTTAGTTGCACTCAAATTCCTATTTAATAACCTTATCTTGTAATATATGTTGAAGGTGTAATGAATTTCACATAATCACCCATCCTAAGATCCAAGAATCGTCATTGGTGGTGCATTGATCCTCATTTGCTTTTTCCATTTGTGGACCTTCTCGAATGAGAGGAAAAAAGCTTCCATGTAGCACCCGATGGATATATATATATATATATATATATATATATATATATATATATATATATATATATATATAATATCTAATAAGTGATTGTTGCTAGAGTTCTATTATCAAATGGTTAGCAATGTTGAAAATGATATTTATTATATGATCACAAGAAGATGAATGGGACGGAGATGTGCAATTAAAGTGTACCCACATCACTCCGATGAGTCAACTTGAGAGCTTATGATGAGAAATATCGTATCTCTACAACATTTCGATTAGGATACTGACCCATGGCAGAGCTGTTGCAAGAAGGGTTTGTGTAGCTAACGAGAACATGGTTGAGTTTGAAGACAATTGACGACATCAACTTTTGGAAACCATTATTAGCAGTTAGCATTAAGTTCTGCAACCAAAGATGGGTCCAACAGCTAGTGACAGCTTCCAGTGACATAAGAGAAAGAAACCCTTAGCAAGACAATAAAATGGTGGCAACTAAGCAACTTACGCACAGCTTGTACTACGGAATGAACCGAAATCTAATAATGACCTTAGAAGAATATGAAAATAATTTAAAATATATATAACAAGGAAATGCTAATGGGCGTATTGAAAGACATACTAATAACAAAACACGTCCTTGGGGTGAATGAACAACTTAGCATCTGCCGCATTGAATAAAATTGTTATCACATCCTTGTATGTTAATGCTATATATATAATCATCAAAACTCAAATGTCTCGCATCATCCAGGTGTTGAATTTATCACCTGATGATTATAAAAGAATATCACTGTATAACTTTGGGCAATTGAATTACATCAGATTGTCAAAATAAAAAATCTTTAAGTGATCCAAAGATATTCACCACAAAAAATTAGGGAAACAAGTATCACGATGCCTATCTAAAATTCACATTGACAAAGGTAACAGTAGTCTTCCTTCCCTTTTCTTCGCAAGCTTTCGGGTCCGGGAGATTTTGAGGGAGACGGGAAGCAACAGCCCAAGGAAGATAAAAACTGCCGAAATTACAAAGTACCGGTAATAGAGTGTCACGTATGAAGTTACAACGAGGAAACAGAACAGCAATGCCCACGAAACCGCTATTACTTTATCAACCCTGTAAGACATCCAGATAACAATCAACAGTCAGTGTTGTGGTTATTTAGGAACCAAGTAAGAATCCCTTGCCGTAAATCAAGAAAAGTTCAGATCCAAATAATAAACCAAACGACCAAATAAAATACAATGCAAACGATGTTGATAATATAAAGAGTGTGCAGTAAAACTAGATTAGGAAATAGTAAGCAGGCAAAAGTAGATCAGAAAAACACAGTATGCAGTAAAACAACAATTACACAACAGCATAGTAGAAGACCATCCGCAACCGGATGCAACTAAAATTGCAGTAATTCATCAGTGCAGTCACTAACCTTTAACAAGCACATTATCTGTGGTAAAAAAATGCATTTAGGCACAGAATGAAGAAAGATGAATGCAGGAAACCTAGCCAAACCTCCAACCACATAGAATGCCCCTAAAAAAGTAACGTTGACAACTTAGACGAAAGCCAACTCAAAAGAATAGCTGAAACATTTTTGCTGATTTTATGGCTGTTGTTTTGAGTATGAAAGGAGATCATGGAGTTCACGATGAAGTGGGTGTTTCTTACTGGCGCGAAAAAGGGAATCTTTCAGGTGAAGAAGAAAGAGAAGGGCCGTAGATGTGCCCAGGTTCAGCAAGAAAAGCAGCTAGAGGCCGGGGTGGAATAGCTCGGGCGGTGCGGCTCGCAAGCTCCCTGCGAGGGGGCACGGGTTCGACTCCCAGCATTCCATCGAAATGATTTAGCCCACGCGTCGGCCGGCCAACGATGCGACTGAATTGGGGCCCCGGTATGGGCGGCAGGGGTCCCCGAGAGTTTACACTGCCTGCGGGGGTCACAAAGTGGCGCTCGTGCGGGGGTGGTTCTCTCGCAAATCAAAAAAAAAAGTAGCTAGAGAAACTCAGCCAGTGGAAAGAAGACGAAACGCTATCATAACAGAGATGAGCACACGGACTTTATAATATTGGCTATATCGATTAAATAGCAATCATATAAATCACTAATTCATGTTTTCTTCCTGTTTGGTTGGAGGGGCCAAACAAGGTCCAAATGACCCCAAATTTAGAGTGTCGATTAATCCTGGGTAGCTAGTTTCCATTTTTGACAATGATTTAATTCTAATATGTTTTAATGTTAATTATTACTTTAGTTGTCTTAATTAGTTATCATATGAACCTTTGTTGATGTGGCTTTCCTTTATTTTTATTTTTATTTTTAGGCTCAACAAGTATTTTAATTAGATCTGTTAGAGAGTCTATATTAGCCTATTTAGTTAATAGGTTAATTAGTTAGTGGGCTTTTGAATTTCAGCCCGTTTAGTTTACTTGCGTCCTAAGTCTTAGGGCGTCTCCCCTCTCCTATATAAAGGAGAGGGTGTTCAGTCTTGTATTCATCCCATTCCGTTCAATACAATCTTATTTGACAAGATCTTTCAAATCAAACAAATCATAAAGAAATAGAAGGGAGACACGCAACAAGTTGCGTCGCCAGTATGATTAAATTGAATGGCTTGTAGTGATTATTAACTAAAATATGTTTACTAAATGAAGTTATCAAATGATTTTACTTATATGTATGTGGGGAGTAGGGATGAGGAAAATATTCATGTGGTGATGAGATTATTTTAAGAAAAGAGGAGTGTATTTTTATTTAAGCTTTTCCACAATCAAGTGACTTGAGATTTCAGAGTTGTCTTTATGTTGTCCTATTTATCATTCACTAATGCAAAGAGAACAGAGAATCATATAGATCAACGTAATGACCCCTCCCCCCCCCCCACCAAACAGAAAGAAAAAAATACCAGCACCACAAAAATCAAAGACGGTTACTAAAAAAGATGTGTGATATCT
This sequence comes from Alisma plantago-aquatica, assembly GCA_963693085.1. NCBI lineage: Eukaryota > Viridiplantae > Streptophyta > Magnoliopsida > Alismatales > Alismataceae > Alisma > Alisma plantago-aquatica. Next base: position 1,511,388,593 of record OY856410.1, on the reverse strand, counting down.
TAGATGCCTAAGAATACAAAGAAAGAGTCCGTTTAGGCCACAATAAATAATGCAGTTTTTTTTTTTTGCATGGGACCGTGGTTAAATAACAGCCTTTTCACCATTCCCATGTTAGGTGGTGTTTAAGTGTTACAGGGAATTCTATACAGGGTAAACGGAAGTCCCATCCAGGTAGTAGTATATAATTGTATATGCCTGATCCCTGTTCCCCACCCACCAGCGTCCATACTCCAGCGAACATAATCCCCACAGAAATCGTGGATCCTAGCATCTCCCTTGCTGGGCCGCTGGATTTGCCTGCAGAGAGGCCCATTTGCATCCCGCATCATGGCTTCGCGCCACTGCCGTTCACGCTAGGGCACCAGGCACAGGCTCTGACCCAGTGCAGAAGAGCCAGTGTGCAAGTCCATGTCATATGCTGGAACTAAGGTAGGGGGAGCTACGGAGGTTGTATTGATCCTACCAGTTACGCTGCAGTGGGGGCACCTGGTTTGGCAAACATATGATATGTTGGGCACACATGTAACATCCCATTGTGCCCTTCTATACATCCAATTCAAATACTTGCCTATGATTCAGACATTTTTTCACATTGAAAGAAAGGAGTATTGACATGTCAGTATTCAGGCCATAGGCTGATTGAGGCTGTCCATATTCACATTGAGGTTGTATCGGCCCTACCAGTTATCCTATATGAACGCTGCATAGGTGGCACCAGTTTTGGCAAATATTTGATATGTTGGGCACACATGTAACATCCCATCGTGTCCTTCCATTATCCAATTCAAATACTTGCTTACGATTCAGACATTTTGTCACATTGCAAGAAAGGAACATTGACATGTCACTATCCAGGCCATAAGCTGATTGAAGTTGTCCATAAACACTTCATCTCAATGCTTAACTCGATCTCCTAATACTCTTGAGATTCTCTTGGAATTTTAGAACCTTCTCTCTAGGACACGGGAGGTAGTCATTTCTTCAAACCAGGGAGAGGTACACAATTTCTATGGGTAGTTGTACCCATGGTATTAAATGTCCTCGACATGGGATGAAATTTCGCCGATAATGTCTATGTCGGCGGCTGGCGACGTCGAATCCACGTAAACATCCTTATTCCACAATATCCTCGACATTTCGTCGAAGTTATCGACATTTTCCCATATGTCGACGATGTTGACCCAAGTCCATTCAAAAATTCCACAATGTCCTCGACATCTGTCGAAGTCGCCGAAGTTGGCGACATTCTTCTGGTGTTTTGTGGAGTTTGATGTGTGAGGGGGAAAAAGTGTTGGAGCTTGAGGTAAGATGATTTTGATGTTATTTTTTACTATTCTAAGCTAATAGTAATAGACGGACCCCCTCTCTGCTAAATCTACCATAGATTTACACCATTTTTATGTAGTTTGTTTAGTGTCACAAACTTTATATATGGAAGAACTCTGTAGTTCGGAGACGACTGTATGTAATCGTGTATTTATCTACATATGTAAACCTATATGGATGGCTATATGTAAACATAAATTTTGTTTTTTAGTAGATTTGATGAAATTTGTCAATTTTCATCTCAAAATGATTATTTTTAGCTTAATTTTTGTCGAAGTTGCGTCGAAGTTTGGTTGTAAAAATCATCGACATTTCCTCGACATTTCCACAAACTTTCATGTCCACACTTGTCGAAGTCGGCTCGAAGTTGAAGTCTTGTTCCATGGTTGTATGGATAGCAACACAGACATTGAATGATTGAAGTCATGAGCAGGAAACAACCGTTAGAACCATACTACAGACACAATGAAACCAACAAACATTTGCTGCGCAGACGCATTAAAGATACTTCTCAGCTTCCATCACATCTTGCTGTTTCATGAAGCTAAATTACTTAGTAGTCTACAGAAACAAAGACGCCAACTAAATAATCCATTTTAACAACTTAAATAAATGACAAATGTGTGTCATATTTTTATGTCATGCTTATATTTATGTCATGTGTGTTTGTGCTTCCTGTTCGTACAGGGATGACTTATACAATTTAACAGAACAAAATCACATAAATGTATGTTTCTCATGGTGAATTTCACTTTGGGAAGAAATTGTTGTCCTATATCTACCATTATCTGTTTTTTTGTATATTCTCGTGAACATTAACTTTTAAATGAATAGCAAAAGGAGTTTTGCCAAAGATTTTAACACCCAACAGCTCGTTCCAACTCCAAGGTCTTTTCTTTAAAGGAGGTAGACTTTCTCTAGAGAATTTGAAACTTGGATCTTCTCCATAAACGGCTTTGGCTCCTAGGAGAGGAACAAACTCATGGATGGAGGTGGTAAAGCAGAAATATTTTCCTAATGGTCGAGGGTCGTCCCAAGGAAGCTCTGTCTCCTGCCTATTTGGATCCATATGCTACAGTGTTTGGTTGCATTCACCAGAAATGATAAGATGAGAATAAGACATTTGTTTTTAGTAAGACAATGCAGCAACTCTTGATTTGCAAGACTTTCCTGTGATGTTGAAGTTGTCATCTAATAAAAGGAGGCAGTAAAATACTGCTTCACTGATGGGCCTTGGCTTCACTCTACTAGATGTTTTGGAGTTCATTTTTTTGTCTGACTACTATACAATAGCAACCCCTTTGGCACCCTCCTCGTATAAAGAGAGATGGCTGACATGACTGTATGGACTATGGACAGTCTGGACCTGGTGAGGAAGAAACACTTTTTAAAGAGCCAGCAACTTTTGTGGATCACGGTATTGTCTAGAAGCCTATCTTTCCTGCAATAATTGAGATATACTGGCAGCTGACCACAATCAGTGTCATTCATCACTGTTTTAGAGTTGGTAGAGTGCATCTTTATGGACCCTTTTCTATGGCATGCTAGATTATGAGAACTTCTAGGGCAGCTCTTTCCAAAAGTTGTGAAGCAGACAATGATGCCCCAACTCTTTCTGGAGACCTGGATTAATTTCTTTGGTGATGGCCCACTCCTGGAGTGAAGGCAAACCCTTACCTGTAATACAAATGATGATGGTCTGTTGGGGCATAGTTGAAAGGAAAGAAAAATGAGAAGGTTTCCAGGCTCCTCTTCCCTAGGAATTGTCATTAGGAGGAATGGGTTTAACACCTTTTATTAAGGAAAAAGACTATCTGTTTATCAGAACTTTTTTTAGGCAAACAATCCATGCACATTTCCCTTCGCTTCTCTCCCCGTCTAGTTGGAGTGGAGAGTAGAGACAGAGAGAAACATATGTTATTTTGTTATTAATTTTGCATTTGTCATGAAATCAAAATAAAAACTTTCCTTGTTATCCTTCCCTTCGCATCTATATGCTAACCAAATACATCAGTAATTAGAAGGTCCTCCTCCCCTTCCCTCCCTCATCATTCACTTGCCTTCTCGTTCTCTCCTTTCTCCCTGTCTCATTCTGAGTCGAGAAGAAAGATGAGAACTGTCTTCTTTTATTATCAACTTTCATTTGCCATGAGATCAAAATAAAATTTCATTTTATTTTTCTCTTATACCCTTCGCCTTCACATGCTCCCCCTCCCTTTTTCTCCCCATCATGACTTCCCTTCCCCTTCAGTCCTTACCCCATACTAAGCATAGCACATAAGGAAACCCTATAGACACTCCATCATAGACCAAAACACTAAAGGTTCACGCAGGCACAAAGACGAGAAAACCAATGTTTTTGTGGCTACACTCCAAACCAAAGACGAGAGTTACATCATCCTACGTCACCCACTTGTCATTTCTAACACCGCCTTTCTATCACTTCCCAGAATCCTCACACCAATCTTTTGCTTCATAGAGGTAAAATTGCCAGAGCTTCCTCAAGATTTGAGGACTATATACCGAAATGCTTCATCCAAGGTTGGGCTTATTATGTTGGGGATCAAAAAAAAAAAAACCCAACCTTGAACCTAGATTTGAACACGTCCCCTTCATGAGAGTAGAAGAGTCGATAGTGTGGAATTTATACAGATGAGTATACCAATTGGGTCTTAATTGATAATTCGCATGGACTAGGTAGGGTTATTGATTGAAATGTCCCTCGTTTCACTTCGTGGAAATGGAGGTTATCTGATGCAATTCTCACCACTTTGATGGTGATTGTGATTACATCTTGAATGCCAACACCACATGTACACCCAATTGCAGTGCATTCCCTCCCCCCAAGCCCAGAGTTCACTAGAGCTAATTCATGCTACTTGTGATGTATTCTACTTTGCACTTCATCCCATTCCTGATTACCTAGCTACTTGAAGCCTGCATATTTTGTGGATTGTGAGACAACTTCAATCTACTACATAATACACTCAACTAGTGGCGACATTGTCGATTCCTCGCAAAGATCGACGTACAAAGAATGTTAAAATGATTAAAGGGATGTAGTGGTTGGGCCTTACTGGTTTGGAGATGACCACCCATCATCATAAAGCACGCATTAGGATTAAAGAAGATAGTAGTTTGAAATAAGGCAAATACAAGGTCTTCAATCTACTAATACATCCTCCAGTAAAAGTGGGGGTCTGCCCAGCAAAATGGAAAACAAAATGAAGCTTCTTGGTTAAAAAACCATATGCTTACAAGTCAATCTAAGTGGTCGTCACATAAAAATAGCAAAACACCAGGCTGAAACAAACTCTTCATTTTGGAGGCAAAAAACCATCACCCAGCACACATTAGGGTAAGAAGTCGGGAGTTTGGAGCAACTAAAATACGAGTGCCTTAAATTTACTAACACAACGTCAAAAAAAGTGAGGAAAAGTGCGCCAATGGAAATAGAAAAAATAAAGCTTTTTGGTTAAGAGGTGCTTATGAGTGGACGGGTTGAGTGGTGGTCATACACAAGTAGAAGAACCTAAGGCTAAAACAGACCTTTGATTTAGAAGCAACAATTCATTATCTAGCACACATTAAGATAAAGAAGTTGCAATTTACAACAAGGGAAATGTTGGCCTTAAATCTACTAATGCAACTTCAAAGGGGTCACAAAAAAGTATTCCCAATAAAACCGAGAAGAAAAAGAAAACCTTTTTATTAGGAGGTGCTTAAGGGTGGAAGGATCAAGGTGGAGGTCATAGGCAAATAGCATAATTTTGTGCTAAACCATAGTTCTCTAATACCACGTGTATTTTTGAAACTTTAAGATGTATTGTTCTAGGATAGTCCATCTATTTAGGCGTTTAACACCTTTTCCACTATGTATCGATAGGCATAGATACCTAGAAAGTCCATAGTTGTAACAAATAAAAGAGGGAAAGAACCTCATCTCCCTACACCAATAATAAGATATTAACTGCTAGACCCTATGATAGTTGATGCAGTAATATTCAATTACGAAATATATAGGTAATGGAAATTGGAATGCCTAACAAAAAATTAACAAGCATGTTATCCTAAGCTTGTAACCTATCTGCTTAATATTTCTACTTAGAATATGCCAACTCATAAGTGCTAAACAAATAAGGTATAAGATGAAAACTGTAATGCAAGCAGCCAGCAGCAACAACAACAAATGCAGCAGCAACAACAGCAACGTAAGCAGGATCAGTAAGAACAGGAACGAACAGATTTACTAATGCAAATTGGGTTGGGTTGATTTGCAGTTGTGTCCACGTGTGCCCCGCTGTGTCCAACCCTCCAGTACATATATTACAGTTATAGTTGCTCCCTAGAAGTGTCTGTGCTTCGATGGTTTCAACATTCTTCATAGTCCATATAATGTTTGATCTCATACTGTAAATGCATTTTGCTGTTAATATTCATCATATACTATGTTTACTTTGCTCATATTGCAAACAACTTATGTTTTGAATTAATCCTTCTTTTGTTTGTTTCTATTGTTTCATTTTTTATAACTTGATTTAGAATTTTGGGTGGATATTGGATATTTCCGTCAATTCCCGGTTATGACTTTATAAGCTTTTTGTTTGTTTTTTTTTGTCGTGATTGTTTGGCGTCATGACTCATGCCCATGTACAATGTTTTTGGAAAATCATGGCGTCATGTGTTTGTGTCTGGTTCTGATGTCGTGACTATGTTTCCTAGCGTGAAACTATAATAAGTATGCAATATGGAATAACATATTGATTATAAAATTGCATGCTGAATTCCTAAAATTAAGGTATTAAAACGATGAATTATAGGAGTGATGTACAATACACGAATTGTAACTATAAATGGGGAATGGGAGGGGGGAGACTTATTATGATTTTATTTTATTTTTGCGACGGGAAATCGGAACAGTTTGGCCTGTCGTGTCTGTGTCGTATACAAGCCTTAAATTCAAAACATTAAAAGGAAAAGGGAACGTTCAGTGTCCACAATGTGCATGTATCAGACACCTGTTTAGCAGGACTATGACTGTCGTCCATGCTTCCTATCTATTGCTTGCATTGTTTGAATCCAATCATATAGCTTTTGTTAGTGAAAGATAAAATGTAATGGAGGATAATACTCTTATGTGAGGTAAAGGCTATATTTATTGCAGCTAGTTTTAATGTATAATTGATAAGAAGCTTAAACGGCAAGTAAATGAATTGACATGCTTTAGAGTTTAGACTTAAGAGTATTACAAGTAAATATTTTAGTTTACTAAATTCTAAACATAGAAAACTGTAGTACTTGATGGGTTCCTATATTATACAAAAGTGATGTGTCATGTGTCCATATATATACATACATATGTATATGTATATACACACATATGTATATGTATATACATACATATATATATATACACACACACACACACACACACACACACACACACATATATATATATATATATATATAGAGAGAGAGAGAGAGTCAGGTTAGAATACACTCGAGTGTACAGATCGCACGAATACACTCAAGTGTGTTTGCATATCAAGACTATTTTTTGCAAAATGTAAACCATTGATCATCACCGTCATACTATAACTAGGCTACATACAAATTTTGAGCCCATTTGGATGAGTGTAAGTCACTCATCCAAGGGCAACAAAACCGACGCGCGAAACTAATTTGAAATGCATAATTTTTGCAGTCTTTATAACATGACCTATAAATATCCAAATGTGCTCAAATTTTGTGTATGAGCTATTCACAACATGTTTAAGAAGATCAACGGATTAGATTTTTGAAAAAATATTGCATCATGAAAAACTACTTGAGTGTATTCTGCTCTGTATACACTCGAGTGAATTCTAGACTCTCTCTCTCTCTCTCTCTCTCTCTCTCTCTCTCTCTCTATATATATATATATATATATATATATATATATATATATATTTGTTTCAGTGTCCAACAACATGGTTGTGCTTGCTAGTCTCAAAGCCAACATTTCTTTAAAGAGAGTATGCGAAGAAATGAGGGAGTGGAAGAAAGGAGGCGCCTTGTAAATATCCCTTAAAGACATCACATTATCACCTTTCATGAGTGACATTAACCAATTACAAACATCATTGGCACAGTCCATTCTAGTTCATTCGACAAACTACGTAATCAAGGACAATGAGGGTCTACCATTTAGCCATGTCACAAGAGTTTTCATGGTTGTTATTAAAAACGCAACTTTAAGTAATCAACTTACCCATGCTTAATCAAATAATCTCTTGTTGGGGATGAGCGGTGAGAGACGCGAACAACAAACCCCAACAAACACTGTTGCGGAGATGTGAAGTGCGAGATCAAACTAGTGAACCAAATACATACAAGTAACAACGATGCAAGCAAGCAACCATAAAACCAGATTTATAGTGGGGTTCAGCCAACTCCCAATGTGGGGCCTATTGTCCACCGAAGATGATTTTATTTATGGAGAGAGTTAAGAGTGAGGAAAATTCCATGAGAGAGAAAGAAAAACCCAATACCCATTACATTGGAAAGACAGCCGTAGAAGAAGAACGATTGCTTGGAGAGGCACTCTAAGAGACTTGAAACTCTAAGAGAAGCCCTAAGTCCATTGTTGGTCTTAGGTCTTCATATTCTAAGGTTTCTTGATTTCTCTTCATGCTTGAGCCTATTTATAAGAAACGGACTTCCACCTGTGTCCCAATTGGATTAGGACTCAATCTCAGTCATGATATAGTCGGGTTTGAACTTTGAACCGTGTCCAGTCAAAATTTCCTAACTGTATATGTTGTTTCCACCCATATATGGTGGATTTAACCATATATAGTCAATTGTTGCATGACTGGATATGGTCATGTGATTATCGTATAAATGTCTAGCGACATAGATATGGGCCGCGAAGCTAGTCTAGCTCGGTATTAGACGTTTGAATCATAAAATATAGTTTTCTTGAGAGTTAAAGACATTCTCTCAATGAACTCCACCTTGTCTTCAACTCAAAAATGATAGTAAGAAATAGAAAAGCTCTTGTTATCTTTCCAACACTAGAAATAGATATGGAAATAAAATCTCCTCCACCTACCCAACACAGGCAAATCTAGTATAGAAAGAAGATCAACTCATCTGGAGCAAAGCTCAAACTTAGATAACAGAAGAGTCTTCATCATTACATGTTGAATTTTCAAACACACCAATCTCTTTATTTGAATTTGACCTTCGGTTGTGCTTTCTCTGATGAAAGGATACTTGACGTCAATGTGCTTCGTTCTCTCCCAGAACATTTGATCTTTGCCACGATGTATGGCATTGCAACTGACACGATAAACAATGATTTGTTCTCCATGCCTAGTTGCTTTAGCAAAACCCTTGAGTTATAAAGTCTCCTTTGTGGCTTAGGTTGCCGCGATGTACTCTACCTCATTAGTGGATAGAACAACAGTACTTTACAAAGTAGCTTCAGGATTGACGGTTGTGATTCCATGGTGAACATGTAACCACCTAATTGGTGAGAGATCTCCTCTTGTCAAGGTTACTTGCATAATTTGTGTCCATGTACCTTGTCATACTGACTTGAACTCCACAAAAGACCAAAGACATACTTGAAGTTTGCTTTGAGTACTTAGAAGCTACTTAACTATTTGCCAATGTGCCTTGCCAAAGTGAGCCATGTAATGACTAACCACACTGACTGCATAAACACTAACGGCCTAGTGCAGATGTTAAGCACGGTACTAGAGTAAGGTGCATGTGTCAAATATTTCTCTTCTTTGTCAAACTATAGAGATAGCAATGTTGATAAAATAAAGTGAACATGATGTAGCCATGCTACAGAGAGGAAGAATGAGAGAAATAAATTCGCAACAAGCAAATTAAGATCTAATTCATATCCAATTGCCTGGACAAAGGCCCCAAGGCTGGCTTATATAAGACTCTGCAACTTGACGTACATGTCAAACAAATAAGAAACTAAAATCCTAATGCAAACAAATATAACAAGAAATTAAATCCTAATAAAGAAATTCCGAATTAAATAGAACATAAATTCCCAATTGCATAAAGAACTAAATAAAGGCCCAACTTGAGCCCAATAAGCTCTAATCAGGATTGTCTGGATCTGGGCTTGTTTCTTATGCAAATCCCCTTTCATGGATTGCATCAGAACGGCTAATGGAGTTCAACCAAAACTATGTCATATGGCATGTGGAACCTATGAAGAACCCTTGTGATATATGCATGTTGCATCAAGATAAGCTCTCCCGCTTTTCGGTCCTTGTGAGTCTACATGCCAAGAATCTTCAAAGTTTCACCTAGGTCATTCATCTCAAATTCTCAACTTAGAAGAGGTTCACATTGGCAATCTCATGTGTATCTAGAAGCAGTGATTATATCATCTATATATCGCAATATGTATACAAAGGAATTATCATCCAGCTCCATATAGGCATAAACGTCGATGCTAATCCTTGAAATTGATTGTGCATTATGAATGATTCAAATCTCACATAGTATTGACTAGGAGATTGCTTCAACCCATAGAAAAATCTCTTAAGCAAGCACATATGGTTATGTTTGTCTCCAAAATCCTCTAATTGTTGCATGTAGCTTTATTCTTCTTTTCGTTGCACAAAAAGTTGTCTTCACATCAAGTTGTTGCAACTCTAGGCCTTCAACGGCTGCCAATAAAGGAAGCAATCCTATTGAACTGTACTTGAGAATGGGTGAGAAAACGTCATCATGATCAATGCCTTCAATTAGACAGTAGCCTTTTGCAATAGGCATGTCGTGTGTGTTGTATTTGTCACCTTTTTATTCATGTATCACCAACTCCAAGTCTGGTTTTTGTAAAGAGATTCCATCTCTTCTTTCATTGCAGCGATCCACTGTAAAGAATATAGACGTTTGATTGTTGCATCATGAAAATTATTGGCCTTGTCGATGATATCCACATCAACAATGTTGGAAAGGGCATAAGCTACCATGGAGTCACCAAAATCATACGATCCGACCCAGATGGTTGAATCGATTGAACCTCCAGCCAACAAGTTTTGTGGGTTGGGTGGGGCATAAACCTGTTTTTGGCCAAGACCTGGAGTTGACCCACAGACCTGGTCGGCTCAACCACCAACCCGGTGACGTGGCCCTTGAGTCAAAAACCCGGTTGGGTTTTGTTGGTTTTATTTTTCCTACCCTAAATGACCATTTGACTGATTTTAATGTCCTGTCATGCAGCCCCAACTATTCCATACATTGATATATTCACTTATTAAGTATGCTATCACTTGTTTTAAGTATTGCAAGACCATTTATATTCTTCTTTATGAATAGATACTTGGTTGTGTATATTTGATGTTTCATATTCATCATCTCATGGTTTCATACAGTAGATTATGTCCATATATATGGACATATATATTATTGTAACATACATGCATATACTTGTGTGTATATAGTAATATTATGTATATGGTGTCATGTTGACATCACCGTGTCAACCGGGTTGACCCAAAGGTTGAACCAGAGACTCGTCACCCAAAATCTTTGTCGGGTCGACCTCCAGGTCGGGTCTGAAAACCTTGGTCATAGATTTAGAGTTGTTTGACATTTGATTTGCCTTGGCCTTCGGCAATTTAATCAGGTTCCTCTAGTGTATCCTCTTCGTGTTGAATATGCATTGATTCGGTTGTTGTAGAAGGGGCCTTGTTCGTCAATCTGTAAATTGAAATCATCTTTAATCTCCACCTATTGTGAACTACCATGTTAAAAACCAACAGGAAAAACCATTTGTGTCTTGCATAATAAATACCATGGAATAATCAGTAAAAGTAATGTTGTAGTCTACCAAAAAGCACGATGAAGTATCCTTGCACCAGTGACTGTATCCTTTCACCGTAGAAGAAAACTCAAGGAAGATGCATTTAATCGACTAGGTTCTAGTTTGCAGTGTTAGAATGAGCATAAGCGGGACACAATCATATATGTGCAAAGTTAAAAAATCAAAAAGTTTACCAAGCAATACTTTTTCACGAGTCTTGAAGTTGATAGAAGATGATAAAGAACAATTACCAAATAACAAGAAGTTGACAGCTTCGTCCTGGAAACTTTGTCTAAGCCCACTTTGAGAAGCATGAATGGGACCTTTTCCAACAATGTATCATTCAATCAAGCAACTACACCGCGTTATTTGGGAGTGTGCGGAGTCATTTGATGTCACTATTGCTACAAAAATTATCGACTCCCTTAAACAAGACTCCATGTCGTTTATCCATAGTCTTTATGTTCTTGCCGATTTGATTTTCCACAAGAGCCTGCCATTGCTTGAAAGTTGAGAATGCATTGCCCTAGCTCTTGGAAAAGAAGCACATACCAACCTTGTGCAATCATTAATGAAAGATATCATGAATGTAGCACCACCTCCCTAAGGGGGGCATAGATCATAGTGTACATAATCCAAGTTGGAAAGAGTGAACCACCTTGTCAAAGCTATTATGCTTTGCCTTGCCCAAACACAATGTTGCTAGAAATCTATCTTTCTAATGCTCTCTACACAACAACACTCTTATTCATAATCGTCATCCCTACCTCATGCATGTGTCCCAACGCATACGTCGGAACCTTCTGGTGTCATTAGATGAGGTTGTAATTGCTATGGAGCTTGAGATAGCAGAGCCCAACAAGATGTAGAATGTGTAAATTTCTCGCCCCCTTAATGAGGACCAGGATACCTTTTAGGATGTCCACACCTCTTAATGTAGAACGTATTAGGCTTTATTTCTACTTTTTTTGCTTTACTTGTAGATTTAGGGACTTGAGTGCAAACTTTTCTGTTAATGTACTTGGACGTAAATCCATTATGCTTTCTATTATTTTATGTTTTGTTTAACTCCGAATTTTAATAAATAGGAGTTTAGTTTCATAACTTGTGGATCAAGTCATGTAGTGTTATAAAAGCCAGCCTTGGGGCCTTTGCCCAGGAAGTTGAATATACTTTGAGAAATAGATTATTTCGAGTTTATCTCTTTTGTTCTACTTCTTCACGATGTGTTCCACATCAGTTGATGTATAACGTGTTAGGCTTTATTTTCACTTTTTTTGCTTTACTTTGATATTTAGGGACTTAAGTGAAAACTTTTCAGCTAATGTGCTTAGTCATAAATTTTTTATGCTTTCTTTTATTTTAGGTTTTATTTAACTCCGAAATTTATTAAATAGGAGTTTATTTTCATTACTTGTGGATCAAGTCATGTAGTGTTATAAACGTCAGTCTTAGGGCCTTTATCTAGCAATTGAATATACTATGAGAAATAGATTATTTCATGTTTATCTCCTTCATTCTTCTTCTTCACGATGTATTCCACATCAGTTGATGTAGAACATATTAGGCTTTATTTCTACTTATTTTTGCTTTACTTTTATATTGGAATTAAGTGCAAACTTTTCAGTTAATGTACTTAAATCTTTTATGCTTTCTTTTATTTTAGGTTTTATTTAGTTCCGAATTTTATTAAATAGGAGTTTATTTTCATTACTTGTGGATCAAGTCATGCAGTGTTATAAAAGTCAGCCTTGGGGCCTTTATTCAGGCAGTTGAATATACTTAGAAATAGATTATTTCGAGTTTATCTCCTTCATTCTTCTTCTGTACGATGTGTTCCACATCAGTTGAAGTAGAACGTATTAGGCTTTATTTTCACTTGTTTTTTCTTTACTTTTATATTTAGGGACTTAAGTGCAAACTTTTTAGTTAATGTACTTAGTCGTAAATCTTTTATGCTTTCTTTTATTTTAGGTTTTATTAAACTCCCAATTTTATTAAATAGGAGTTTATTTCCATTATTTGTGGATCAAGTCATGTAGGGTTATAAAAGCCAGTCTTGGGGCCTTTGTCTAGGAAGTTGTATATGCTTTGACAAAAAGATTATTTCGAGTTTATCTCCTTCATTCTTCGGTCCTCATGATGTGTTCCACATCAGTTGATGTAGAACGTATTAGCCTTATTTCTACTATTTTTGCTTTACTTTTATATTTAGGGACTTAAGTGAAAATTTTCAGTTAATGTTTCGTAAATCTTTTATGCTTTCTTTTATTGTAAGTTTTATTTAACTCCGAATTTTATTAAATAGGAGTTTATTTCCATCACATGTAGTGTTATAAAAGCTAGCCTTAGGGCCATTGTCCATGCAGTTGAATATGTTTTGAGAAACATATTAGTTTGAGTTTATCTCCTTCACGATGTGTTCCACATCAGTTGATGTAGAACATATTAGGCTTTATTTCTACTTGTTTTTTCTTTACTTATATATTTAGGGACTTTAGTCCAAACTTTTCAGTTAATGTACTTAGTTGTAAATCTTTTATGCTTTGTATTGTTTTAGGTTTTATTAATTCCAAATTTTATTAAATAGGAGTTTATTTCCATTACTTGTGGATCAAGTCATGTATTGTTATAAAAGCCAGTCTTGGGGCCTTTGTCCAGGCCAAGGAAAGAGGTATCCGATATCAATGATGTTTCGACAGCATGGAAATGGAAATTTATGGAAATTTCGACGAAATTTTTGATAAATGCAATTGTGCATGTTTCGATGCAAAAATGAACGAATTAAGCCATGAAATTTTGCAGGCAAGATCTCTACACCCAAATGCATCATTTTATGAATAAAATTTTATATGGGGGTAATTTGGGGGGTCCTTCATGTAGGAAGTAAGGAAACTTTCCTGTTTCCTGGGCATTTCGATGAAGGGCTTCGATGACAAATGTAGAATTAAGCTATGTAATTTTACTTTCCTGTTTCCTGGGGATTTCGATGAAGGGCTTCGATGACAAATGTAGAATTAAGCTATGTAATTTTGCAAGTATGAGCTATATACATGCATGTACTGTTTGTGTTAATATCAAATATTGGATACGTAGGGCATCCCACACATTTTACTTGGGTTGGCAGTTTGTTGTTGATATTGACTCAATAGTCAATCATTTCATTGGCCCAAAGAACACTAGTGCAATGTTTCCAAGAAAAATCATTATTTGTTGGTGTGGTTGGCTTCCCAACATCGTCATTGTCTAATAAACCACCACCACTATGATACATGTCGTCCACATTCAAGAAACTAAAAAAGCATGCATTACATAAGTATTTAATAATTTTAATAGCAAATATTAGGGAATGCAATGCAATTATGATATACTATAAGTAAATACTATCTATGAATATGAAATGGTGAAATTACCCCAACCCCCCTTTACTCCTCTTCAAAAAAACAATAATAACACCAAAGATTGCAATTATCGAAATTTTTGTCAAAATTTCCATCAAAATTTTTGAGTTGTGCCCAAAAAAAATCCGTCGAAATTTGGCAAAATTCATCAAAATCATCGATTTTTATTGAAATTTTGATAAATCATAAATGCAACCTTAATAGCAGATTCGATCAAAATTGACACATCCACATGTTTCGGTACCAGATTCGATCGAAATCAAAAAATTTGGCAAAATTTCACCAATTTTGACTGTGACAGAGTCAGGTATTGCAAAAGGCTTAGGGTTGCACAACGTGTGCACCCTCATATATATATAACTGAGACAATTACAGAGAGGTCCATATATAAAGGAAAATAACAAAAACAAATAACATGCTTAAGTAAAACAGGAAATATCTAATGTAACACTCCCCCTCAAGTTGGAGCATAGATGTCAATATTGCCCAACTTGTCCAGCAGCATGCAGAACTGTTTCTTCGCCAAGAGCTTGGTGAAGATATCAGCAACTTGGTCTTCAGATCGCGTGAAAGGAGTGCAGATCTTGCCAGCAAGAATAGACTCTCTGATAAAGTGGCAGTCAACCTCGATATGTTTGGTGCGCTCATGATAGACAGGATTATTTGCAATGAAGATGGCAGCTCTGTTATCACAATGCATAGGAATGGCCGATGAAGACTCAATCCCAAATTCTTTCAGAAGAAAACGCACCCATAGCAACTCACAAGCAGTATGGGCCATGGCCCTGTACTCAGCCTCAGCACTAGACCTGGCCACTACATTCTGTTTCTTGCTCCTCCAAGTGACAAGATTGCCCCCTACAAAGTTACAATAGCCAGAAGTAGATTTTCTATCAACTTTGTTGCCTGCATAATC
The DNA here is from genome assembly GCA_963693085.1 of Alisma plantago-aquatica. Taxonomy (NCBI): domain Eukaryota; kingdom Viridiplantae; phylum Streptophyta; class Magnoliopsida; order Alismatales; family Alismataceae; genus Alisma; species Alisma plantago-aquatica. The sequence goes on along the minus strand of OY856410.1, from coordinate 1,511,373,127 downwards.
AGAATCAGAATATCCTTCAAGAACACAGTGCCCATTGTTTTTATAATGAAGTCCCTTGCCAGGAGATCTTTTTAAGTATCTCACGACTTGGCATGCAGCATCCCAGTGGCATTGTCTAGGTTTTTCGAGGTATCTGCTAAGAAGACCCACTGCAGTAGCAATATCAGGACGAGTAACAGTCAAGTAGATCAATTTACCAATCAGCCTCCTGAATTTTTTATGATCAGTAAACATAGCAGAAGAATCATCATCCCAATTGACATTGGGATCAAGAGGAGTATCTGAAGGTCTCGCACCAAGCATACCAGTCTCCTGCAGTATATCAAGAACATATTTTCTCTGCGAAAGAACCAAGGCATCAGAATTTCTAGAGACTTCTATGCCAAGAAAGTACCGGAGTCTACCTAGATCTTTGGTAGCAAAATGCTTGCCCAAATGATCTTTAGTAGCCTGAATACCAAGAGTGTCGCTGCCAGAAATAATAATATCATCAACATATACAATCAGAACAGTAATACCAGCAGAAGTCTTTTTTGTGAATACAGAATGGTCAACTTGTGACCTCAGAAAGCCAAAATCAATCATAATCCTGCTCAGCTTATCAAACCAGGCACGAGGACTCTGCTTGAGCCCATAGATAGACTTTTTGAGCCTGCATACTTTGTGAGACTCCCCCTGAGCAACAAACCCAGGAGGTTGCTCCATATACACCTCCTCCTGTAAATCACCATAGAGAAAGGCATTTTTCACATCAAGCTGCATAAGAGGCCAGTTTAGATTCACAGCAACAGATAAAAGAATCCTGACAGAGTTAAGACGAGCAACAGGAGAAAAAGTCTCAAAATAGTCAATGCCATAAGTCTGAGTGTATCCCTTCGCAACAAGCCTTGCCTTCAACCTCTCAACCGTACCATCAGGTTGATATTTGACTGCATAAACCCACCTGCAGCCTACATGCCTACATTGAGGAGATGGATCCACCAGCTCCCAAGTGTCTCTGTCAGTAAGAGCTAGCATTTCATCGTTCATAGCAGATGTCCAAGCGGTGCTTTTCAAAGCTTCCTGAACATTCTTTGGAACAGCCACAGCAGATAAGGCAGATACAAAATTGCTGGAATGAGTATTTAGATGAGCAGTCAACACACATTGAGCAATGCTATGGGAAGTACAAGAACGAGTACCCTTGCGGAGAGCAATAGGTATGTCAAGATCAGAGTTTACCTCGAGAGCAGCAGAACCTTCTGGAGGAGAAGATTGGTTGTCTTGGGGGGGTACGTTTGTGGAAGGTGCTTTATTCCTGCGCTGATAAACAATAAGAGGAGGGTCTTGCTTTGCATTAGTCTCAGTGTCAGTGCGATCAGGCATACAGTCAGCAATAACAGGTAAAGGAGGAGCCAGAATATCAGTCTGCAAACTATCTCCTGCTGAAGAATAATATGGTGTCCTCAAAAAAGACATCATTACTAGTAAACCACTTTCGAGTGATGGGATTATAACATCTGTAACCCTTTTGAGTCCGAGAATATCCCAAAAAAATGCATTTAGCAGCTCGAGGAGACAGCTTATCAGAAGTAGGGCCAAGTAGCCGAACAAAACAGGTACACCCAAAAATTCTAGGAGGCACAGGAAACATGGAGATGTCAGGGTGCAAAACTTGGAAGGGAATTTTATTCCCAATAACAGACGATGGCATCCTATTAATCAGAAAACATGCAGTTAAGATAGCTTCAGGCCAGTAAGATCGGGGCACATGAGAATGCAGCATGATTGTTCTGGTAACTTCTAATAAGTGCCTATTCTTTCGCTCAGCAACACCATTTTGTTGTGGGGTATAAGCACACGAAGTTTGATGAAGAGTACCCACAGATTTACAAAAAACAGCTACATCATGCTTAACAAATTCTAAAGCATTATCAGTGCAAAAGGTTTTAATAGGCAAACCAAACTGAGTCTTTATTTCAGCAAAAAAATATTAAATAGTAGACAGCACTTCAGACCTACTTTTTAACAGAAACAGCCAAGTAGTCCTCCAAAAATCATCAATAAACAGAATGAAGTACTTGTAACCAGACAAACTTGGTACATTGCATGGACCCCATACATCAGAGTGAACTAAATCAAAAATGTTTTTACTGGTCACAGAACTACGTCTAGGATACACAGTACGAGTCTGTTTCCCTAGTTGACACGAATCACACTGAAAAGGACAGCTGCCAATATCAGGAACTAAACTACGCAGCTTCTCTGAAGAGGGATGGCCCAGCCTGTAGTGCCACTGGAGAGCTGAAACAGAAGCAGATAATGCAGATACCACAGCAGCTTTCTCTGATCTAGGTAGCTGGTCCAAGTAAAACAACCCATCAGCACCTTCATACCCCCCACCAATCTTCGTCCTCGTGTGAAGGTCCTGAAAAGTGCATGAACCAGGAACAAATGTCAAGCTACAATTCAAACTCCGTAAAATCTTGCTGACAGATAACAGGTTAAGAGGAAATCTGGGCACATATAAGGCAGATTTTAGGCGAAAATGAGAAGTAATATCACCAACTCCAACTACTGACGACTTGGAGCCATCAGCAAGCATAACAGAAGACTGTCGGGTAGGAGCAGATATATGCGTAAATAAAGATTTATTTCCAGAAATATGTGCAGAGGCACCAGAGTCTATCACCCATTTGGTATTACCAGAAGGAGAGGGTGAGGAGGAGCTCAGGAAGGCAGTGTCATAACCAGAAAAGGCAGCATGTGCTCCACTCGTAGATGCAGCAGAAGAGGAACCACCACGCTCAAGGAGAAGACGCTCCACCTCAGCACGGATGTAGTCTGCAGTAGCTCTCACAGGCTCTGGTGCAGATGTCTGAGTAGCACCCTCAGACGCAGAAGAATCGGCCGCAGCATTGGCCCATGCCGGCTTACCATACTTTTCCCAGCATTTTTCCTCAATATGGTTGGACCGGCCACAGAAGGTACATAAGCGCTGTCCTTGCTGAGGACGCGCAGCAGCAGAGGGTGGGGCAGCAGGATGAGCTCCTCGTCCAGCACCAGGTCCACGCCCCCGGCCTGCACCCAGGGGAGGACGACCATCACTGGAGCGGCCACGGCCACGACCACGCCCGCCCCAAGCGGCCAAAGCAGTAGAGTCCCCCGTCTCAGGAGGCGGAGACGGTGTCGATGACGGAAGGCGCTGGAGACGCTTGTAAGCAGTCTGCAATGTAGGGAGTGGATCACTCGCCAAAATCTGATCGACCACAACATTATAGGACTCCGGTAAACCACTGAGAAACTGAATCAGCTGAAGCTCCGCCCGATGTTTCTGCATAGTAGCTAAATCAGTGGACAGCAGGTGATACATCTCCAATTCCCCCCACAGACCAGTGAAGGTGGAGAAGTAATCTGAAATGCCAGAACCAGTAAACTGCAGACGCCCCAATTGCTTTGTGATATCAAAGACCTTCTTCGGATTTTCACTGTGCGAGTAGGTACTGGCGAGCTGATCCCACATCTGCTTCGCCGTAGGCAACTGAAGAAGAGTGACGCTAATCTTCTCAACAGAACTGTTGAGAATCCACGTCATGACAGTCGAGTCATCACGAACCCAATCATCAAAGGCCTTGAGATCTTTGTCATCCGCCTCCGCTGCAGGTTGAGGCGGACCCGTCCGAATCAAGTGAGAGTACTTCCCTTGTGATTTGGCAAAGATCACAAAGGAACAGACCCACAACTGGTAGTTGCGCCCGTCAAGCTTGACAGTAGTGACTTGACGGCGCGACTCTCTCCACATGTCATCCCCGGAAGACGCCATGAGAAAGGCAGGCACAGGTAGAGGACGAACTACGCCGTCAGGCAGGCAGAAGTAGGCAAGAACACGTCACTGTGGACCTCTCACATACGCACTACGCCAAGGCGTAGCAGAGAACCCGGAGGCCGAGGCCTACACGGGCAGGCAGGTACAAAGAAGCACGAACCGACGGTAACCCCTCAGACGAACAACGCGTCGATCTCCCCCTGACTACAGATCTAGGCCAGATCTACCAGTGGGGCAGTGGTCCCTTAGATATGACCACCCAGCAGCGCACCTGCTGTGCGAACAACACCTACGGTTGCTCAAGCACTAGCGGTGCACCACGCCAGGAGGCAAGACGGAACCACAGACCCGAAAAAGAAACCTGCGGCCCGGTGAAGGTGACCGGCCGGAGCTACGGCGGCCCTGGCTAAGCCAGCGGCGGGGGGGGGCGCCGGAGAAGAAAGAAGGGAGGGAGGGAGGCTAGGTTGCCTGCTCTGATACCATGTGACAGAGTCAGGTATTGCAAAAGGCTTAGGGTTGCACAACGTGTGCACCCTCATATATATATATATATAACTGAGACAATTACAGAGAGGTCCATATATAAAGGAAAATAACAAAAACAAATAACATGCTTAAGTAAAACAGGAAATATCTAATGTAACATTGACAAAACCTCATTCCTTGGTCTGGACAGTTGAATATGTTTTGAGAAATAGATTATTTCGAGTTTATCTCCTTCGCTCTTCTTCTTCACGATGTGTCCCACATCACCTTTGTTTTTGCTGAAGAACTTACAGCCCTTATCTTCGAGTGTGCCCAACAAGATGAGATTCTTTTTCAACCCAACAATATGAGGTGATATCAATGTCATGACTTCACCATCAAACAACTTGACCTTCATAGTGTTGAAGCCCATCATCCAACATTGACTGCCACAGTAACAAGGATATCTCCACCTTGATGAGACTCATAAGCATGGATATAATCCTTGCGTTCCGTGGTAAGTACACGCTAAATCAAGAACCAAATCCTTCTTGCAGTTGAATGACAGCGATGACACAAATTCGTAGTTATCATCTTTAGAGCCTCTGTGAACCACCTTTAAATGAGTTGCAATATCTTTGGAATTCTCACATTTCCCTTGTTTTGCTATTTGTAGCATTTATCTCGAGTATGACCTTTCTTGCAATAATTATACCTCTTGGGTCGACATGACTTTGACTTGTTGTTTTTCTTTTGCTTTGAAGCTTCATAGTCTTTGCCGCAACTCCCATTTCAAACAGCCAACGCTTCCCCTACAACTTGTGATTAAGATCCTTCTTCAACTTTGTCTGAGATATCAAAGTTGATTAGGCTTCTTCGAGTGAGATAGTCTTTGACTCCCAGAAGATCATCGTGCCCCAAAGTTCCTGTAGAACAGTGGAAGGGTGTAAAGAAATAATATTGTTTGATCCTTATCTTCTATATATGCAATAATTTGCCTGAGGTCATGGTTGATTTAAAGTTGTCAAGGAACCACCTTCATCCATGCAAAGCATGACAAGGCACTTCTTCGGTGCAAGTTCATTGATGATGGATTCATGTAGAACAATTCAAATGCATCCCAAACTTCATTGGCAGTCTTTAGATGGACAAACTTGTAGAGAAGTTCATCCTCCAAGCAGAGGAAGATGTGCATACAAGCCTTACCAGTCTCCTCTCATTGGCTTCTTCTTTTCGAGAAAAGCTTTACGGATTCCTTACTGCTTGAGGCAAGATTCACACTGGACTTTCCAAAAAGAGAAGCCCTCCATGTGATCGAATTTTTCGATGTTATACTTCAAAGTCACGACGAGGATCGAATACCACTTGCTTTAATACCACTCGTTGAGGATAAAAGTGGTGAGAGGTCGAAACAAACTCTAATGAACTTCTTGTTGAGATGATGTGAAACAATTCAGCCAAACACGTGTACGAGTAATAATGACGCAAACAAGCAACCATAAAACCATATTATAGTGGTTTTGCCAATTTCCAATGCAGGTGCCTAGGTCGACTTGCGTAGATAGTTCTATTGATGGAGAGAGTTACAGAGATGATGATTATAGAAGACGGAGAATAGAACTTGATTCATGTGACACAAAAGCCAACCATAGAAGAAATTGATTGCTTTGAGAAACACTCAACGAGGCTTCAAAGCCTGGGAGAAATCCAAGCTCCATCTCTAGCTTCAGGTCTTTGCATTGACGTCTCTTGATGTCTTTTCATGATTGGGATGAGGTTTGGAGGTCTATTTATAAGAAATGAACACAAACCCTAGCTCCAGTTGGACTGGGATTCAATCGGGGGAATTGTACATAGTCAAAATACCCTAATCATGTATTTTGTCGTCGCCCAAATACTATCTGGTTGGACCATGCGGTCAGATACCATAGTCAAAATACAGAGATGATGATTATAGAAGACGGAGAATAGAACTTGATTCATGTGACACAAAAGCCAACCATAGAAGAAATTGATTGCTTTGAGAAACACTCAACGAGGCTTCAAAGCCTGGGAGAAATCCAAGCTCCATCTCTAGCTTCAGGTCTTTGCATTGACGTCTCTTGATGTCTTTTCATGATTGGGATGAGGTTTGGAGGTCTATTTATAAGAAATGAACACAAACCCTAGCTCCAGTTGGACTGGGATTCAATCGGGGGAATTGTACATAGTCAAAATACCCTAATCATGTATTTTGTCGTCGCCCAAATACTATCTGGTTGGACCATGCGGTCAGATACCATTGATTGCATATATTCCTGACATCACGTATGGTCGAGTGCTACATAACCGCATAGGGTCATGTGATGGACTAAGGGATGGATATACCGATATACTTCCAAAGCTGGTCGAGCTCATTGTAGACATCTGGATCAGCAAATGAAGCTTGTGTTGAGAGATTAATAGACTCACTCAAAATCTTCTTTAATAAGGAACTGGGTTATTTGTTAACTCCGAGGTGTCACTCTTCGTATCCTAGATATCAGCCTTTTAGTAATGATCTTATAGGAGCAATTTACCATCCTCATGGGCCTAAAGCTAGAAATCCTTGTGCCACCCCCCACATTTACATTTCTGAAGCATGGACAAGCATTTAAAGCATCAAGATGCAAACTGATATTTGTTGCCACTTGATTACATCCCCTTGACCACCTCCACCCATCAGCTTCATTTGGGCCTCTCTCTCAACCATGTTGCAATCAGCTACATGGATCTTTCCTAACCTGTCAACTCTAATTTTGGTCATATTCTCATTCAAAATATCATGAATTCATATATCTTTCCGTAAGCTCTTCCCAATTCAATTTAGGTCTACCTTTTCCCCTTGTAACTTTATTTGAGTCAGAGTGATGCATTTCCCCACAGGTTTATACAGGTCTAAACCGTCAAAGGCGGCCCTTTAAAAGTTTGACTTCAATACTTTCCACTCCCACTAGTACTGACATAGTCATTTTTAATGCAATCTTTCCTCATCTTCCTACATACATCTCAGTATTAATAATTTGTCATACTTATCTACTGAACATTTCGTATCTCCGCAAACTAAAATTCACACCAAGCAACAAAGTCATTTTTATGCGATATTCAATACTTTCCACTCCCATTAGTACTTACATAGTCTTTATAATGCAAACTTCAATGCGTTCTTTATAATGCAAACTTCAATACGTTCCACTCCCACTAGAACCAAGTCATTTTTACTGTAATCTTTTGTCATCTTCCTACACATACATCTCCAGAAAAGGTGTCCAGATTTTCCAATGAGATTCGGAATCCAAAACACCTGGCGCATATCAAATTAATGTCAGCTTTGCGGAACTTTCCTTTTCTTCAAAGATGTGTGCCCAAGGCTTCCAATCTGATCTGAGGTTTATGATGCCTAGTGCCATCGGATTAAGCATTTATCTTCTTAGGGATTTGTGGAGGGCTGTTGTTTCCAACCCGAGAAGGAATCATACAAAACCTATTGCCATCAGAACGGCGCTAATATTGAGAGAGTTTCCTTTTCTTGGAAACAATTTGTTAATTGTCTCCAAGTCGAGTCCCAGACTCTGTAAAACCAGTGTTGATCGTGACCACTGCTAGTACACAGCAGTCAAATGTTTACAACCAAAGTAATCCATATATTAATTTAGTTCAGATATGAGTTATACTCTCAAGAACCTAGGGTGTTGTACTATATACAAACTCAAATCTTAACAACCACCCATCCACTATGTAAGCATCCTCTGACCACAGGGAAAAGGCGATCCCTGTCCACATCATCTTATACCACACAATATCATTTGAGAGAGTTTTTTTAAGATCTTCCTTCATACCAAAAATCATATACGTGCAATAATTCGGATGAATGCAAGGTAAGTGCAGCATCTGGGTTGCGAATCACTCTTTTTCTTGTTTTCTTTGCACTTTTAATCACAACGGGAGATGTGTGAGCATTTCACACTCGGTTAAAATGTTTTCTTCATTACTTCAGTTATTGTTTTTAATTTCAAACATGTTTTCTCATTTTGTCGCAAACCCTTAAAGTAGAGGACAATATTGTCAAGGGTGGACAACTGAGGAGCTTAACTGCTTTTGTATCATAACAAGGAGTCGTACCGACACCTTTGGTATGATTTTCTGCTTTATCCAACACTTTTAGAGTCTTACTCTGAAAAAAAAACCTTAGAAGTGAAGAACACAGTGGTGAGTGTGCCTCGTTTTCTACATTCACAGGTAGACTACAATTCATGGAAAGGGATAATTTTTCTCTTTGCATTCTCTCCATTGCTACAATTCAAATTGAACCCTTAAGGTTTCCTCGATATTAAGCTCCAATTCATGAATGCCACAAGGATCAGGAAACTTCCACTTTTCATCAAATTCATCCACTTCAGCAAAGAAGAAGCTAACCCATACATCATACAATTATGAAAGGCATCCAATCATGTTATAGACACTGGAACTTGCCTAGCTACAGATGCACTCCAAATTCAGCACCCCTTAACCCGTAGAATATTTAGGCTATATTGGGAAACCAATGAGGCTCCTCCCATTGACAGAATGCTTGAATAGACACCATGCCATCGTCATTCTATTCCACTTGTATGTCACTCCAGTGCGCAAAAAGAAATAATGTCAAGTTCAGACTTGTTAAGGTGCATGCCTAAGTGTGTCTTGCACTTCCTCGGCATCAAGGCGCCTCAACAAGGTGTAGTACCTAAACCGTGATGCCTACCTACCTTGATCCTTTTACCAGCTCTTCAGCATTTAGGTTCATAGTATTCTAATTATATACTATTGTCCTTGTTAGGTGTCTAATGCCCCTATTTATATCACACATTGTCCATTTTTCAAGTTTGCCTCAATCTTTGCATTGACTCTAGTTTCCGTGTTTGGGCTTAATATTAGGGCTATTATTGTATCACAACAGGCCATAGTACATATAAAACAACCCTCTTAAATGGTATGGGCGCTCCAAATACTCAGTCAGTGAATTGGGCACATTTGATCTTACAATTGGGTAATCAGGAGTTATTGGGAGTCCCAATAACTCAGCCATAAATATACTTGTTGAGGCGGACGCCTGGGCGCCGCCTAGTCGCCGACTAGTCGAGCAAGCGTCCAGGGTGGTCCCGCCCAGCTATCCGCTTAGATCCAGCAACAGATTTGGCGTCCGCCCGGGCGGCTAGTCGGCCGCCTAGCCCGCCTGGTCGACCCCGGAGACAATTGGGCGGCCGCTTAGTTGTGTTGTCGGGCCCAAAGGGCAAGGGCCCATGCAATTTTTTTTTTACTTAAACCAAAACCCAATAGCGCCTTTTCAACTTCCCGCTACGTTCTGTTTCACGCATCGTCGCATCCGCACAGAAGCAGACGCACGCAACGCCGTCCGCCGGCCTCCTCCCTTCCTCTCCGGCCGGCCGACCACCTTCCTTCTTCTTCGGCGGCCGTTCAAGGAATAGGAACAGAAGTCTCCTCCTGCTACTACCCCTCGTCTCATCTTCCACAAGCGAGCATCCTCTGCTTCTCCCTGTTCTACGTCTACGTATAACACTCTTACGTGTACGTTTTTGTCAACAACGAATCGCCGTAATGGACGGAGATGCTGATCCTGTGGTACCTGTTGGAGAGTTTCTACCACGCTTCATCGACTTGGTGAATGATGATTCAAGAAAGGCAAAATCCAAAGACCCCGGGTGGAAATATGGCTTTTGGCCTAATCCAACCGACAAGAACAAGTTACAATGCGGATTTTGTGGGCACGTCAGCAATGGTGGGATCAACAGACTCAAGCAACACATTATTGGCGGGTTTTCTGATATTGTTAAATGTTCTAGAACTACTGAAGCAATCCGTAATGAATTGAAGGAGTACAGAGAACGTACCAAGAAGCGCAAAGTTGATACAAATTTTAATGATAATGTTGTTAATCTGGATGGTGATGATGTAAATCCATCGGCTCCGACTGCAGACAACACTGCTGCAAATGTCAATCCGATCGGCACTTCAGGCCTTGGTTTCAAAGTCAAGGGTTCTCTTGATGATTTTGTTTGTCCTAGCCCTGCAGATGTCGTAGCCCAAAGGAAAGCAGGTGGCAAAGTACAGAAGACAATAGAATCTGCCTACAAAAAAGAGGCGTTGCAGGTGGCCCATGATAGCATAGTTGCTTGGTTCTACGAAGCAGGTATACCTTTTAATGTTGTTAATCGTACTTCCTTTGAAGTCATGTTAGAAGCAGTGGGTCGGTATGGTAGAGGATTGCTTCCCCCTTCTTACCATCAAATCAGGTTGACACTCTTGGAAAGGCAGTATCAGCAGACAAAAGAACTAGAGAGAGAGCATGAGAAACACTGGAAAATGTTTGGTTGTACTCTCATGTCTGATGGTTGGTCTGATAGGAGACAAAGAGGGCTGATTAATTTTCTTGCTAACACTCCTGAAGGTTCATTTTATTTGTACTCCATTGATGCTACTTCTGCAACTCATACATCTGAATACATGTTTACAGTACTTGATGAGGCGATAGGTAAAATTGGGGCTGAAAATGTGGTTCAAGTCATTACAGACAATGCCACTAATTATGTAAGTGCAGGTAAGAAGTTGATGAATAAGCACAAACATTTGTTTTGGACCCCATGTGCTGCGCACTGTGTAGATTTGATGCTTGAAGACATTGGGAAGATGAAGAAGTTTGCCCCAATAATCACAAAGGCAAGGAAGGTGACTGCTTACATTTACCAGCATACACGCCTCCATGATGCATTTATCAAGAAAAGCAAAGGGAATACAGAGACCATGCGTCCTGGTACAACCCGTTTTGCTACTTCATTTTTTACTCTTCAAAGTATGCTTGGCCACAGAGAGACATTGTTTGCTTTGTTCAATTCTACTGCATGGGAGCAAAGCAGTTGGGCGAAGACCACTCAAGGGAAAAAAGTGTCAGCTATTGTACATTCCAGACAATTTTGGAACCGTGTACAAGACTTACTTAGGGCTTCTCAACCCCTAATGCAGATTTTGAGGCTTGTAGATGCTGATGAGAAGCCTCCTATGGGATACATTGCAGCTAGTATTGAGAAGGGAAAAGAAGAAATCATGCTAAATTTTGCCAATAGAGAAAGAGAGTACAAGCCTATCATTGACATAGTGGAGAAGAGATGGGCATTTCAGATGAGCCGCCCCCTATACGGTGCAGGGTTCTTGTTAAATCCATCTTTGTACTATGAAGCTAGACTTCAGCAGGATCCAAACCTTGGGAGTTACGATTCTGACTTTGTTGACTGTCTTGAGAAGATGGTTGATGGCACCCCACAACAAGACAAAGTGTCTACTGAGCTGGATTGGTACAAGGAGAGTCGTGGGATGTTTGGCAAAGACATTGCCATTCGCCATAGGACAGTGAAAACACCAAGTTAGTTATATACTCTATTATTTATATTATTATAATTGTGTACTTGAGCTTTAGTTTGTTACTGATTATATTGTATTTTCTTATAGTTGCTTGGTGGGATTCCTATGGGAGGCAAACACCATCACTTCAAAAGCTTGCTAAGCGTATCCTTGGCTTGTGTTGTACCTCTTCTGCTGCAGAGAGGGCATGGAGTACATTTGACTTTGTAAGAAGAATAAAGAATTAACTAATTTATAAATGTATACTTCATGTTCAAATGACTCACATAGGTATATTCTTTTGTAGATTCACACAAAGAGGAGGAACAGGCTAGAGGTTAAGAGAATGGACAAACTTGTCTATATTCAGTATAATAGACAACTTCATGAAAGGTTCAAGAGTAGACGGATTCAGAACCTAGAGAAGAGCTACGACCCTATAGCTCTAGATGAATTAAACTGGAGTAGTGAATGGATGACAGGTGTGCCAGAAGATCCCATTGTTGTTGAAGGTGTTACTTTGAGCCAAGTAGATGGTGCAATGGGTGCTACCGAATATCAAGCTGGGCCTAGCAGGCCTAGAAGATCAATCAACAGAGCTCCAATGGAATTTAGTGATGATGATATTCAGGAAAAGGATGAAGAAATAGCTGATGATGCAGGACTAGATGATGATGAAGTTGGTGATGGAGAGGAGGATGCAGAGGACAATGATGAAGATCCGTTTGAGTTTTAAAATCAGTTTTATATTTGTTTAGACTTTTCAGAGAAGAGACATTTTCATTTAGTATTACATAGGTTGATTGAACTTGCTTGGAAGTTGGAACTATGGAATATTGGAATGTTTTGCAACTTTTATTATTCATCTTCAGCAATGAATTACGTGTTATGTATTTTTTTCTTATATTTCAATTCACTATTGCAGGCTTGCAGCGATCAGTTTGAGGTATAGAATGTCTCAATTCTCAAATATTTACTATTTTGTTGTCATTTTAGTAAATATATGAAGGCTGGATAAGTTTTACATACATATATGTATAGTTATATACATAACATAGTATATAAATAATATATATAGGTATATATTTATATATGTATACATTTTATGGGGTTAAAAAAGCCACCGCCTGGGCGGCCGCCTGGGCGACCTAGTCGGCCTAGGCGGCTTGGGCGTTCAGGTGAGGAGGGGCACCGCCTGGCCGCCTCAAACTATGTCGAGCTAATCTAATTCGACCAAATCCAGACTTGATTCATGCTAATTTATCCTTTAAATGACTTAATTTAGGCTTAAAAGGCCTTAGACACCCATATAATGCACATACTAGGCTGGGCGCCTAGTTTGAACAGCCTTGCCTAGCACCTAGGACGCCTAGGCGCCGCCTAGGCGGGCGCCTTGAAAACACTGATTGGGACTCCTGATATGTATGCTATTCCAGAGACTATCTTATAATAAAGTCATGACTATATCGAAGACTATTTGCCTTTAATATCAAATTTTATTTTATTTTTATTGTTTGTTCATTTTACAATTTTTTTTAAGATATTCTTTTTTTCTATAGATTTCATGTTATGTTAGTTAGAAATCAGTAAAAATGCACTTTTGTTATATATCTATATACCTGGTTTCAGGCTCCTGGGATTAGCCACAAAATATGTGTGTATATCTATGTATATAGTCATAAAGTACATACATAGACAGGAGAAATGCTCTTGATAACAATAAAATAAGTGCATAAATATAGAAAATGGCCTGAAATTCAGGGAGGAAATAAGATATTGGTAATATCTACGCATGTCAAGGTGCTCAGTCTTGGCGCTTTAAGCCTTGTCACATCAATAAATATGGTGGAGTCTTCATTCAAACAATAACCGATTCCTTTTTCTTGTTTTGCACTAATCCACTCCACAAGATGCACCATTCGTTTGAAAACATCTATGAACTACAAACCCCTTAAAGAAAGAACGAGAAAAAAGGATCCCAGGCTAACGCACAAGATGGATGCACAGATGTAGAGACTTAACTCCTAGCTGACACATCCCGTCATTCATTTTCTAATTGGTCTGAAAAATCAATATGCCACTAGATTTGCCCCAACACGGTGTAGGGATCCCCTTCTTCAAAAGAAACCTCCTATCTTATGATCATAGTCACAATAATCAGCGACTTTTTGAAAAAGTCGCGTATTAAACGAATTTTTTTTTGTCTGCCGTATGTGACGGTCGTTTAGTTCGCCCGGAACGTATTAATAGCGTAGTACGCGTTTTATTCGCGTTTTAAACGCGTATCCCGTTTTAATCGCGTTTTTTTCGTTTTAATCCCGTTTTAAACGTTAGTGTGTGGTCATTGTGCAGCGGTTCAGTAAAACCCTCCCTCCAACAATTTTTTTTTGCCGCTCCTCCCTATTTTTTCCGCATTCCCGCTCCAGCTGTTGTTCGTGGGAAAAGAACCCTAGCAGCAGGGTCCAGCTGCAGCAAGCTCCGAGGAGAAGCAAGCTGCTGCTGAGTGTTGACCACATTGCTGCTGTGGGACGATGTTGTGGTTGTGGATCAACAGCCGAGGAAACGACAAGGCTGACGGCAGCTACTGACCCCGGCGCTGAAAATCCAAGGACGATGCCAAGGCCAGCTCCGGCAACCTTCACCAACGCCGACGACCCCCACTGGAGATACAGGTGTTTAATCTTCCTCATCTTGTTTCCCTTTTATATCCTTTTCTTCCCCTTTCTCCTTTCCCTTTTTTTTTGCTCAGAACGTTTCTTCATTTTCATTCTCCTCTTTTCCTGCCTACTCTTGCGATTTTTCTTCTTCCTACTCTTCTTCTTCCTCCTTTTCTTCTTGTCTTCTTCTCCCACTTTCTCTAATTTCTTCTGCAACAAAGCAGCAGTTCTTCCCTCATAGCCGTCCAATTTTCTTCTTCATTTTTGTTTGTTGAATGCTCTTCTTCTTCCCCTTCCTTCATTAATTCGTAATCTTCCTTCAGTCTGTTTCCTTCAGTCCTTATATATATGCACGGCAACAGGTTCCTACTTCCCTCTCCCCCCCCCCAATTCAGCTATTCCTTCTTCACCTTTCTCCCCATACACAGTAGGATATTTCCTCCTCTCCGTTACAGTAGCTCTATCTTCAATAATGGACTGCACTTCTATTTCTTGCAGCCATAATTCTGTCGCATAGAGTGAAGATAATGCAAATGATGATTTTGATTCTGAGCCATTCGCTCTTAATTTTGATACTGAACTTGTATAGCCTTACGTTGGGTTAGTGGGCATTTAATAGTATTGGGCTACACTTCTAACATCTAAGATGTTTTTTTAATGCTTATGGCAAACTTTGATTTTATTTTGGAGAACATTGGTTGCATCTCCCCCTTTTATGTGTCTTTCAATTTTTTAATGCTTAAAGTATATGTATACATACATTTATACATTAAAATGTAAACATATATATTAGTATACATCTTTTTTTTCCCGACTTTTTTCCGACTTATTCCCGAATAGTTGACCGTACTTTGACCGACTTTGACCGTACTTTTACCGTTTTTTATTCGAATTTCCCGCATAATTCCCGAATTCCGAATTTTTCAGCTCCGCCGTACGTATCCCGAATACCGAATTTGTGACTATGCTTATGATTAATGAAGCAAAAGAATTCTATACATCCACTTTACTTTTGTATATCACATATGTTTTATTTGGAAAATGATATATCGAGATAGCCAAACTTTTTAATATGCATTAGTTTGAATCTATAAGTAAATGGATATATAAGTATACAAGTTCATCCAAGTAGCTAAGGTTATATTTCGATATAGCGGAACTGTGGATAAACCTTGAATGGTGGCCCATGAGTTCATATATATATACAAACATTAGAAAGGCAGTAAGTAGACTTATATGTTTATGAGTGTGTCCAAACAATCTCTTAAGATCAAGTTTAGCTTCAGCCAGGGCCGAGACCAAGTATTTTATCCAACCATGTATGTCTAAGTTGTTTCCGGAGAAATCATGCCAAGTTATGTCATATTTGTGAACTCGCTCTTCCTTCTACTTCTAGTTGTAAAAAAAAGATTGCAAACCTTTTTTTGTTAGCTCAAGATATAAAGTATAATAATTGGGCAGAAAATAAGAAATTTGCCCAAGCCACAAGTAAGCTTCCAAAATGTATATTGAAGAAAATGAGCAGCAGTGACATAAGAAGTCATCACCTAAACCTGAGTCCCAACCAGTGTTTTTAAAAAAGGGCCGCACGGGCCGCTTTTAAGCCGCATATACTGTACGGTCCATAGGCCTCTCCACATATAGAAAATTGTCCCCAAATCAGACCATGCCGATTATGCATCTGCATAACCGCTTACAAGGGCGATTAGTCGGCAAACTTTGGATGTATCTCGACCCAAATTGATTAGATTTTAATTGATAACATTCTCTTGATGTACTTTTTTAAGGTTGTACTCTATCATTCATATAATAGAAAAATTAGCTGAGCAAGGTTCAGAATGAGTTTTGAGATAGCCCCAAGATCTCTACTACTCACACACTCACCAGCTAGAGCGAGCCTGTCGATTGCATGTGCTACACAATTACAGGATCTACTTTGTTACTAACATGTGAAAGGAAACATACATAAAAGAACTAGCTAAGGAAAGTAAAGCATCAACTAGGAGACCAAAGTGATCTTGTCTGCTGGAAGGATTATTCAGAGCATTGATTAGAGTCGGGGAGTCGGACTCGAACTGAACTTTCAACCATCCCCATTCCAAAGCTTGCTTTGCACCGGTCAGCATTGCCATAGCTTCACCCAGAGCCACATTGCACACCGCTTGCTCCTTCCCCAACACTGCCCTCACTCAGCCACTGCTCCGCGAAGGACAGCACCAACATCAAACCCCTCTCCATTACTGGTCACAATGTGACTATTAATCTTGATAATGACATCCGCAGGCGGGGCTACCACTGTATTTTGCTTGACGTCGACTTCTGACCCTCTGTTGTATCCCGCTTTCGATTTGCCTGCCAATAATCAACGATAAAGCATAGCATTGGGTGATGAATTTCCACGCCCTCTTCGGTTCATTGAAGGTTAGATTGTTTCTGTATGCCCATACACCCAACATGGTTGCTACAGCTGTCTGGTTCATCTTCAGCCAAAGCGTCATTCAGTATGATCAGATTGGAACTCGGTGATTCCATTTGTACTGCTGTCAACAAGGTACTGGCGGCACCGCGTGTCTTTTTCTCCTTGGCACACCTAAAGGTCATGTGTGGGATGGTTTCCTTCTCTATCTTGCATAATTTGCAGGTTCCGTCTACATTGCAGTACATGTCCAGCAATCTCCCCATCGTCGCCAGTCCACCCATATACATCCTCCACAAGAAATGAGAGAGTTTGAAGGGGCAACTCAGCTTCCAAATGATGTTCCAGACTTTCTCATTTATAGTGGCTCAACCAATTGGAACTCAGCTCTGCCCGGGTGTCCAAGCCAGTACGCAGACTTTGTAGAGAAACCCCTTTGTTGTATGTTTTGAACATGAGCCGCATGCTTATTTAGTGTTTGTTTTTTGGACCTCTAGGACATTCGAGCATCTTTTTGTATGTCTTGGTTAGTCTTTATTGTTATGTACTCTAGGACATGCGAGCATCTTTTTTTATGTTTTGGTTAGTGTTATTGTTATGTACTTGTGTTTAATTATTTCACGTGTGCTTCATTGGAGTTTATGCCTGAATGATTATAAAAATGCATTGTAAATGAAACTTTTTAACGAAACTTTATATTTGCTCTATCTCGAGTTTTTGGGTCCAAATATGTAATTGTACAAAATAAATATGAATTTGTGTGATTAATTTCTATATATTAAAAAAATGCATATACTCCCGCATATTCTCCCCCACACCGCATATACTCAATAAGGTAACCTCTCTGCACGCATAACGTGTACCGCTTTTTAAAACATTGGTCCCAGCCATGTTGGAGCCAACTATGTCAAATCTTCTTATAAATTCAGCTCTATTTTGCTATAACAAATCAAAATCTCCCTTATATGTGTTATCAAGGAGTTGTAAGTGTTTTCTTTTGGAGGAAGGGGGATGTCTAGGTACTATGTAGGTTGGATGAGGCCTCAAATCATGGAATCTTCCCTAGGAATGATTACCCATATCAACAAGGTGCACCTTCTTCTCAAGTAGCCCACCATGTGGTTAAGTATATTCGGTCAGTAGTACTAGTATGGATGACCTACCGGGAAGTTTTCTAGAGCGTGCTCTGGAGGCTAGTGTTGCTTTGTGGGGCCAGTCATCATTCATGTAACTCTGTAAGAGCTTAAGAGCTTTGGGATGGGTGTCTGGTCATTATAAATGGTATCAGAATTAGTTCCCCTCCAATAGGTGTAGGGGCCCACATGGCATGTGACACCCTAGTCGTGTGTGCTAGACATGTGGAAAGGGCTATCTACGTAAAGACAATAAAAAAAACCTATGTTGGTAGTCGTGAATAAGAGCTAGGCATACACGACATTTGCAAGGCTACAATGAAATAGGGAAGACATTTTGAGTCCCTATTGGGTCTTGACGAGGACGTCAAGGATTCCAAAGAGGGAGATTATGACATCCCAAGATTTGAGGCTCCGAATAAAAATGATCTCAAAAGGAACGATTGGACAATCCACATCAACAGGTTCAACTCTTTTTCAAGTAGCCCATCAATAGGTACTCCCTAGTAAAGCATACTCAGTTCAAAGTAGTACTAGGATAACTTTGCATAAGCCCTCCTCCAATTTCTCTGGTTCATGCATTGCACCCATTGATGAATGGTTGACTGTAGTCCAAGAAGCCAAGAACCAAAGGTTAGAGGCTAGGAAGCACGGACACGGACACAGATATAGACACAAACACGGGAGACTAGACACGACAATCTCCAAAAATATAGGACACGGACACGGCACTGGACACAACAAATATATCAATATATATATATATATATATATATATATATATATATATATTGTAGAACATATTATGACATATAATATGATATATGTATAAACACACAAAATGATCTAAATCGATTATCCACATGGGCAATCACCATAAAATCCAACAAGAAGTCAACATATAACATTATATCCACAAGTCACAATATGGATTAAATCACAACATACACTAAAATGCTTCATTATAAATTGTTGCACTAAAAGTATAGAATTGTAAAAATCAAGAGAATAGAATTTTGGGGATAATAGTTTTAGTGGAAGTAATGGTTAACAACATGTACTGTCAGGAGGAAGAAGGGGTGTGAGGGAATATATTGTTGGTGGTAGTGGAGGAGATGGAAAATGCAGGTGTCTTAGAGGTTGAGAGGGAAGAAAAGGGGAACACATTGGAGAGCTACTTAAGATAGAGGGGCAAGAGAATAGGAGGGGAAGTGTAGATGTAGAGAAGCAATAAAAAGAATAGGTGTAAGGAGGACAATACTTTGTTACTTTTGCCTAGATGAGCAAGAAGAAGAGTGGGGGGTGGCAAGAGAAGGTAGAAAGAGACATGGAGGACCAATGTGGAATAAGAGAAGAGGAGAGGGAGCAGGTGGTGTGGCTGTCACCACATTCATATAGGAAAAACGGGAGGGACAGGAATGAGAAGAGAAGCAAGAGGTACAGAACAAAAAGTAGATAAGGGGGAAACAGACATAGAGCAAGAAAAAGAGGAGGTGAAGGAACATTTTTGGAGCTATTTTAGCTTTCGAGTAGGAAAAGGAAGAGGGGACAAGAAGAAGCATGAAGAGGAGGAAGGGGGAGCAAAGGAGGGAGAGTTGCATGGAACTAGGAAAGAATGTGGTAAATCCAATTGCTTTCCTCCTTGTGGTTGATGTGGCAGTCCCTGAATGTTGCAGCAGTTGGTGGAGATGATATCGCTAACGATGATTGCTACAGTTGCTAAAGAAGAGCATCAACGACTTGCATGTAGCAGTTGAAGCTTAATTAACTAATGTTAGTAGGGCAAGGATAGTGGAGGACATGAGGCAGGGATTTAGAGAAGCTTTGGGTTTTTTCCATGCACTTAGGCTTAAGTGGGTTGGGATGGCGTGTCTTGGATGTGTCCATAGAGTGTCCAAGCCGTGTCTGACACTTGAATAAAAAAAATTCAAAGTGGACACATTGAAGGCGTGTCTGTCACGTGTCCAGGTGTGTCCATGTTGGACATGGACACAGTAGCCTCCGAGAAGTGTCTATGCTTCCAAGGTTGGAGGGCTTGCTTTATTGCTACAAACACCTCTTCAGTTGTCATAGACCAATGAACACAACCCCTTTTTGAAGGGGAGTGAACAGGGTTGCGAGGGTGGTTGCGACAAAGAGACTTTTTTCTCTCTCTTAATAGTATGCACCTTATCGCTTATAGTGACCCAACTTGCTTAGTTTGGATTTAATTTCATGCTTTTGAGTGATATTGATGCTTTAATTTATCATATATTACCCTATGTTCCAAGATGTGACATTTAATTTCATGTTTGACCATAGTTGTATACTCTTAATACTCTATCTACATTCTTTTACTTTTGACCCTCAACGTCATGCCTATGCCCTCTAATGTATGTCATGTGGTAGAGATTCACTTCTGAATCCAACGGTTCAAAAACCGTCTCAATCAGACTTCAAAACCTCATGTTATGACTGTTTGAAGTTTGGACCTTTTTATACCTCTTTTGCCTTCTTTTTTCCCCTTCTTTTCCTTTGGTCCGGCCCATTTTGGTTTGGGCCTCCTGCAGCCCAAATCCCTCACTCTTCCCCACTTTAAGCCCCATCTGCAACTCTCGTTGATATCCAACAAAGCCCTTGGATCAAGAGCCATGGATCAAGTCCTTGATCAAAATGTTGGGAGGCGTCGTCCTTGATCCTGTCATGGCCGCCTGCTCGGCCAGCCTATTGGGTATGCGACCTCTCCCCTCTTTTCGGTCTTTTCTTTTTCCTTATCGCTCCTTCCTCCTTTCCCTTTGGTTTCCACAGCAGCTCACGCATAACAGCCCCTCCAGCTCCTCTCTACCTCCATGGCACCGCCGCTAGCTTCCTATTGGGCGTTTTGCCCCTCATGTTCCTCATGGAAGGTGGAGTCCCAAGATGAGTCTCCTAGGCCAGGAGGGGAGGTGGTGCCCTTCTAACCCTCCTTGTGGCCTCGAGCTTTGGCGCCAGCTTGCTCCAGCGAGAGCAGCACCACCGCGAGCCAACTTGTTGGGCAGAAATCTTCCAGTGTGGAAGATGAGTCGGTCGGCGTTGGATCGGAATCCAACAGCCAGGATCAACCCCCCCCCCCCCGAGTTGACTGGTCAAGGAACATGGACCAACAGCCCAAAATGGCGGACCCCGTGGGAGCCAATGGGCTCACACCACCTCGCCTCTCTCTACATTTTTTTCCTTCTAAAGATTTCTGCTTGTTTTTAGAAAATTCATAATATATTAGATCCTTTAGCCAAATCATATGAACCAATATATCAGATTGATTGGGAGAAGAAGATCTACCAATTAAAAATACTTTCAGGTCCTAAATCCCCCAACGTGATCTCATTGGTATCCTTACTTTGTCAACTTTGATCATGGTTGGATATGTCTATTGCATTAGTATGATGATCTTGGACCAATAATGTTCAAATCCACTTTTAATCTTCAAATCAGTAACTTCAACGCTCTCTTTGAGCTAATGATGACCATGGTCACCTTGTGCTTGTGGCGACCCCTTTTGGGCTCTTGTGACTCAGTTATGGGATTGCATGATAGAAACTTGACCAAAGGTTAATTTTGACCTAACTATACATCAAAACCCCATATTGCATCAAAATAAATAACAATATGATGCCTTATGACATAAATGATATGGATTACCCTCTTGTATGCTATGTTTGGTTTATGTGACATCAAAACCAACTTTTGTGACCTAAAGTGATCTAAAACGGCTTGTTTTGTGCTCTTGTGCCTTAATCCTTATGAAGATCCAAATCTTATGTTCTCTTCCATCAAATCAAGGAGATAGACTAATTTTTGTGACCACCTTGATGTGGATGTCTCACCTAAGCCTAATGTTGACCCCTAATGATGTATGTGAAGTATGATGTTAATGGCATGCACTTTGAAATGATGAAACCAATGTTGGATAAATATGAACCTAACCTAGGGGACCATCCACCTACTTTGCAATATGTTAATTATTCCCTTACCTTGTTGATTTTAATCATCCTTGTTTTCTAAATCTCATGACTTTGTAAACCTTAATCTTGTTTCCCATATTATGAGTCTTGCAACCTCAAAATGCAATATAAGTGCTTAACCTCCTAATAATCATAAAAAATGGATGTAACCTCTAAAGGACAAGAAACTCAAACAACGCCTTCATGATAAACCTAAATCAATAAAAGATCATCAAATATGCTAATAATCAGCTTTGAACCTAAGTTCACCAAAGAGCCTAAGTGTGGTGCTAATAATCAAGATACATGTTGAACCTTGTTTTAATGATGGTTAATGTTCTTAATTTGGTGGTTGTTTGTGATCTAAATGGTCAAGGATAGGCTAAGAACCTTTAAACTCATGTATGTGGGATTTTAATAATTATATGAACATGATTTTCTTGATTGAATGATTGATATGTATGTATGCTCTCTTACTTGCACATTTTTGACATGTAGCATTGTTGTATAGTACTCGATAATTTCCGTCTCGATGTTTTGTCACTTGAGCCATAATATAATTCTCCATTATACAACCTTGGAAACAAGATTTTCTTAATGACATTGGTCATATGAGGTCTCTCACATAAAATAGGGTTAGCTCTTGACTTTTAGCCTTCATATTCTTCACGGACCCTTCTGATGGGAAGTTCGTCAAAAGCCTTATATTGATGATTTGCTTGGTATAATGGAGCAAAATGGCTAAAATGGGTGATTCGTTTTGCTAAATAACTAATTATTTGTTTCTCTTGTTTCTTTTATTTTGTAAAACTTTTCAAATTATGAAACCTTGATATATGTATCCTTATGCCCATGTATCAGCACCTTCTCTGTTGATACGCTTGCTTCTCATATGTTTTAGGTTTAGAGATGGCTTGAGAGAAGAAGGTTTGCGAGTCGGTGTTCAAGTTGTACCATTTGTAAGATCCTAGTTAGTATACATGTTCAGACTATATAATTCACTCTTAAGTGGTGGTGTTATAATATAATTGTTGGATATTGAGAATCAGAGAATGCTTTTGTTTTTTGCATCTAGTAGTTTGTTCGTGTATGCTGAGCATTGTACGCTTCCGCATTCGCACTTTGATATTACCTATGTATGACAGCATCGGGGTTCATCCTCATGGGCCCCACGGGGTTTCGAGAAGACAGGGTCTGATTCCTGTCACAGTGCCATTTACTATATGAATTTTCTCCATTATCCGAAAAGGCCAAGGAAGCCACGAAGACCCTTTCGTGTGATTGGTTTGGGCCAAGCATTAACGGTACAAGCTTGTTTGGGTCTACTGCAACACCGGTGGAGATGATGTAGATTAAGTATCTAACATAGTGGACAATGAAGATGCGTTTTGATTGCTTGGCATGGAGGCGAATCGTCTACAAAATGTGGAGTACCTGTCAGAGGTGTTACAAGTGGTCATCCCTACGACAAATATAAATTCAGTAATCATCAAAGAAAATAAGCATGAATTGGCTAAGAAATGGTCTGATGATGTTGTTCATGTGGTTTTGAAAGGTGGAGGGGGCATTTGAGTGGTCACATGGCATTGCTTAGTATTCGTACTTGCCAAAATGAGTGATAAAGGTTGTTTTGGTGGTCTGTGGATGTACAAGGATTTGTATTAGCTGGATCGAAGATCAGGCTTGGAGAACATGATGGCATCGTGGTGTTCATCTAGAACTTCATCTATAGATGGAATTGATTATTGGTCCTTGATAGTGTTGGTGTTGAGAGCATGATAATCCACGCAAAGTCGCCAATTCTCATCATGCTTCTTCACCAAGACCATTTGGAAACGAGAAAGAAGTTGTGTAGTGTTGGATTAGTCCTTGATCGAGCTAGCCTTGCACCATGTTATCTGAGCTTCAGAAAATGAGGATAGTAGTAATGTGCAATGATAGCCGTCTTGGATTCATTTGTAAGGCAGATAGTGGTCGCATGACCTTGATGGCGGTAAGTCTGTAGGCTCGCCAAACACCATGCTATAGTCATCGAGGATGGCTTAAACTATTTGTCCATGTGTGTTGGGGATGGTTGCTAATTGCAACGAAATTAAGAATAGAACCATTACAGGCATTATAAAGGAACTGTGCATAAATGCCATTAGTCATCAGGTCCACTCACGAGGTGTGGAGGTTGATGAGAAGGGTGGAGAGGCTTGCAGAAAGTGCATTGTGTTTTGGCTAAAATGCTAAACAGGTGGATCATATATTTTAAGCCATTCCACACCAAGTATTGCATTGTATACACCGATGGTAGCAGGAGGAAGTTTGCCTACTCGGAGAAGGATTGCAAGTTTGCAATTGGATAGACAAGTTCGGTATGGTTCGTGTATATTCAACAAGTCCTTTACCTGCTACTCATATCAATCCGCGAGAGGGAGAGACATGCTCTACCGATGGAGTGGGAACTACCCTGGGGTTGATGAAGTCATGCGAGTTACTAGAATCCAAGAGGATAAGCATATTTTAGTTGATGATAGAACCCTGTAATGTAATGGTCCTACTCCCCGTGGAGCCTATCAGGGTCATGGCAACGATTGTTGGATTGCTTGTGGATTATTCTGGAGCTAGGCTTGGAAAGGGCACTTCTAGAGACTCCAATGAGAAAGGGTTTTTAGTGTTGGTTGCAAGTTCTCCAATGAGGAGTGCTTTGAAGGCCATCTCATGTGCCTCCAGCATGTGATTTTGGTGAAGTAGAGCTCTACAAGTTGGTTATCTTTGTTGTTCATAGCTAACCTAGGTGGGAGGGTGCGAGATCGCAAAGCTATTGATGGCTCTGGCTATCATACCAAATTGTTACCTGATTGTCGGAAACTCTTTGGCGGAGCGGGCCGCTTCCTGTTGGGGTAGGGTTTCTCCCAGCTATTCTAGGACTCGCGCGAGGCAAAGAAGGGAAGGAATAAGGTGGCAAAAGCATTAGGCAATCAATAGACACCAATTTCATTGAATAAAGGTCTATATTTAAAAGAGTGTCCGTTCTTTGGGTCACAATCAAGCTAAAAACACAACACGTGAGTGCAAGGCCAATGGCCTGATTTTCCTTCTGTTGATCATTAGCCACTAACGGCCACCTAATGTGGTTCCGGCAGTGTTAATGCTGCATGGATGAGTGGAGCAGGAGTGGTCCCTCTGCTGTGAGGGGCCTGGCGTGTATCATGGATATGGCACTCCTTCTTGACTAAGCAGTGAAACATATATAGCGTCAAAGATAAATCGGTTTGGATGTTTATGCTATCAATTCGCCAGCCCTTACTCATTGCCCTTTTTAGAATAAAAAAGCACGAATACCTGAATATAATTGATGTGATGCTCTCTAGTTTGAACTCTGTGATGACCTAGTTAGAGCTTCCATCTTAGTCAAACTCCCTAAGAACAAATTAAAGCGACGTAGAAAAATCATGCGAGTAAAATTTAACTGCTTAAGTAGCTCCTAACTACTGTTTGTCGCCTAATCACGACATCTACACTGTGCAGATATATATAAGCGGGAAATGCAAGAGGAATTCGAACAAATCAAGAGAAAGCCCTATGGGCGGTAGGAAGAATTGACGCACCGGGAGTGGATCTGGGGCTTGGGGGAGAACACGACAAGGGCGGCCCACTTTTGCTGAGACCGGATCTGATAGTCACGAAGCTGCTCCACCAGCTTCGACCTCGTGATCATCGCTCTTGCCCTCCCTCCTCCCCTCCACGAAGCGGAGGAGGAAACCGTACTGGCGTCGAATGGGCGAGAGAACTCCGTAGTGAGAAAGAAGAAGAACTCCTGGCGGAATTCCCTCTTTTGTCCCCGCGCTGTCCCACCCGGACGGTTCCGCCGCGGGTCCGGCGGAGATCAAGTCATGTATTTCCCGCGCACTTTTCCAGTGAAGAAGCTCTCCTTGCTGCTCGGAGAAATTTAGGTGGAGCAACGGAAGGTCGAAGGTGGCTGTGAGCATGCGGAAGGTGGAAATGCCCGAAACAACTCTGACAGCGGTTGGGTCCCTGGGGTCCGGGTGCGACGGTCACGGGTTAGAATAATGCGTTTCTAACGTGATGATAAAAGAGCATTTCGTTGTCCATTATCGGCCCATTGGGTCACATGGGTAACGGATGCCCTTTGAAATTGACCAAACAGTCACTATTATTTTATTATTTCAATAAGGTTTATTGTTAACTTAATTGTTGCATGTGGTCGATTGCACATATTACTTATTTCATTTACTTGTAACTTATCACCAATATGCGTTTTCATTTGTACCTTTGAATGTACACTAACTGGAGAGTGAAGGGAAATGCCGAAATGTCTGCCACCACAATCACAGCAGCATATTGCCAAAGTGTAAATGTCCGGTGACATTGTTTGATCTTAACAAGACGTGCTTAGGGCAATACAAGTTAGGAGAAGAATTTGTCATTTTTTTCGATTTATCATCAAGCCCAACATAGAGTCTCGTTGATATCATTATGTGTGGTGGCTCTTTCTACAAGCGCTCTATACCAAACATATCAATTCCAAATGACAAGAAGAAAGGCATCATCATTGAATTGACATGTTTTCTTCCAAAAAGGAAAACATGTCAATTCCATGATGATGCATTTCTTCTTGTCACTTGGATGGCCAATAAAGTAGTTTACCAAATTCATAGACAAATGTCAACAATTTGGATTTTGTTTGTGTTAAGATGCCACATTATGTGTGTAACAACCCTGGTTCAAATCAGAAATACTAGAAATCTTTCCAAAGAGATGGGAATCCAAACCCCAATACCCTTCTTGTTTGAATACGGATATAGTTATGAAAATTGATTTCATTTGCTTAGAAATCTAATTTAGTGTGTGGGAACTGTTGTATGGTTGGATCCAATATCAAATAACGAAAACAAAAACCATAGTCATACTTGGTGAGTAAATTACACGAGAAAGATAATTGCGACTTTATTCACATCGTAAGGAGGACATGCACATTCTACAACATTACATCATGTGTATTATTACATTATTGTGTGTCTGAGACCTTTTAGATAGATATGTGACACGAACATGTAAGACGCTATTGCTTGAAAATGTACCACCTAAAAGGTGTTGACACTATCCCACCACATGCTAATGCATAGAGCCACTAAAGTACATAGTAAATGTCATAACACTTTTCCAGATTACTTGCAAACTCTAACTAAGAAGTGTTAACTTCCTAGTAATATCTTTCTTATGATCTTAGGTGAAACCAACTTTTGGATGACTACATAATTGATTAGATATGAAATAGGCAAGTATCCTAGTTCTTGGATATATTATATTAAGAGCTTGGGGATGTGATGGAAAAGTAAAATAAATAAGTAAGTATGAAAAATAGAACAGAGGTATAATAGATGGAGTAAACTATGAAGTTAGTGATTCTATATACTTAGCACGTGAATATAGTGAGTTTAGGATCTGATGCTTTGGTTGAATGTATTGAGAAATTTTTTTTACAAATTCATCCCTAGAAGTTAGGCGACGTTTGCAAATAATTCGTTTTTCTTTGACATCAACTAGTCGAGATCGTCTAAATATAATTAGGCTAACTTGTTAATTGATTTTTTTCAACTCCTTGCACTTCATTTCAACTCTAGGTGACCTCATGTGCTTTTCTATTTTAAAGCAGGGGTGTTCATCTTGACTTGTTCATGAAGTGTTAAATAGGGGGTTAAAAATGGAGTTAAAGTCACTTCTATAAGGTAAATAAGAAAAACCATAACAATAGCTTCATAGAGCAATTGGATAATGCATTAGGTTACTAATGGGAAATGTGTTGGATGCCCCCATGCACTCAAACTTGGTATTACCAACCCATTCAAGGTAAAAAAAAGAGGCCTAATTTGTTTCTGAACAAGGCTAAATGAAACTATCAATATAAATGCATGCATGAATGTTAGTAAATTGAGAAAAAGAGTTTATATAAAAAAATGTATAAGATATCGTAGATGTCTAGTGCTCATATCATCACACCTTGGCACTAAAATGGGGGAGGGAAAGGGGTATATATTGTGGTTAAAACCTTATCTTCCATGTCTCGATGTTGTGGTAGATGAAGGAAGATCATTTTCCTTTGCTTTCATCAAAAGAGGCATGCTAAGATCACCAGGGACATTTCTTACCCTCTTAATCCTATAGATCCCTACCGTTAGTATGTTTCTAGGGTTGTGAGGGTTTAAGCTGAAGTTGTGGTGTTATGGGTTCAAGGATATTGATTGCTCTTTGAGGTTAGTAAGACCATGAAATGCATGGCCATGTCATATGATTATATATATGATATTGAGCTCATGTGTATCTGAAGTAGTCTACTCTAGATCAAAAAACAAACATCGAATATTAAGAAGATGATGTTTCCATATCTCAGATTCAAACTGGATATCAGTGACAAAAGGATTATACAATCATTTTAACATTTGTCACATTACTAGGTAAAAATTATTCTCCAACTTCTCAAATTACTTGGGTAGCAATGAAATCTTGTCGGATACCAATCGTTGCTTATGAAGTCATAATGAACATCACTGCCAATGTAATTTGGAGCCTATAGGGTCACACACACATGATGATGCACTAGAATAGGAGTATAATTGTGGACATAGTTGTAAATGTTCCAAGTTATATTGATTACTAAAATATCTAGGTAATCAATTAGAATAATATTGAAATATAATCTAAGATAATTGGTTGAAAGTTTTAAGCCAATTGATTCGATTTAACTATTCACTTATATGATAAGTTGACCGATTAATCTCGTTCGATTGGATAGAGTTTATAGTCGAGTGATGAAAATTTTGATAATCGATTAATGTGATTAATGACACGATTCTAGAATATTCTAATTACTTATTTGGTTGTCTATGAGTGGCCTGCTCTGAACACAACTGCAAGCTTTCATTTCCTAAGATTTTTAGAAATTTTGCTTCCTCTCCTCTCATATTAAAAGGGGCATGATAGTCGGATCACATAGACATGCTCATATGCATGAACCCTACTTGTCATCGTCCCTAAAAGAGAGAGAAGAAGAACGACTGTGATGCTAATATGTTAGCAACTGAGAGACTTATCCTTCCTATTAGCTCAGGTTGTGCAACGAGGAGTTCTAGTCCATATGTGTGGACTATGTAGAAATACAGGCGTAGTATGAATGCATTAGGAGGATGTCAATGAGGATCGTCCATGCACACAAGAAGAGACACACACTAGCATGTGAGGAGGACGTCATTGTACTTGCTCTACGAAAAGGTATACCTCACACACCCTTTTTTTAAATACATTATTATTGATGAGATCTACTTGTAGGATACTTGAATAATATCTTTTTCTGTTGCATTTTTCGCCATCACAATTCCTAAAATTTGGGGTTCATCATAGGGTTAGGTTTCAGTTAAAGCATGCTTCCCTCATAACTCCTGAAATCATCCTAGATATAAGGCAAACACTCACCACAGTTGCACCATGTTTTGGAAACTTTTCTTAAACAATCAATTAATGGACCTCACCCACACCAACACAAATGGACAATGTAAGTGTTGTTAGATCTAAGGGCTCTAGAGGGGGGTGAATAGAGCTACAAATTTCTCACAAAACATATTAGACCTTCAAATTATATCAATTTTAGAGAAATAGATAGATGTCAATTTGAAGTCCTATCTAACAAGGCAAGGATGAGAGAGATTGATAGCAAGCACTTGACAAAGAGAAGTAGAGTGGTTCCACACTTCAAACTAGAAGTGAGTTAGTCCACTACCTAGAGAGGTCAACCTCTAGGACTTTGCAAGTGTTTTTCTCTATATTATCACCAAAGAGATTACAACACAAGACCACCAAAGGACTTACCCATCCAACCAACCACAAGGAGATATCCACCTTACCGAGGAGCTTACCCACTTAGCTTGAGTCTTCAGCCTTCACCAAGGTCTTACCCACTCAAGCTCAAGTCTTCCACCTTGAAGGACTTTGCTTCTCCTCTTGGATCTTCAACCTTTGCCTTCTCCTTCACCTGGAGAATATCACAACCTCTTCATCAACCTTGAAGAGGACCAGCTATAGCTCCTTCTTCACTCGATGGAGCTTGCTTCATCTTTTCCTCATGTAGAAGATGAGAGCTTTACATGCACAAGGGTGGAGCTCTCTTATAATATGCCTAACTCACAAATCACAAAATGAAGTGTAAAATAGAAAGAGAAAGGGGCTCAAGGAGTAGTAGCATTCTCAACTATATCAAGGACCTTAAATGTATTGAAAGAGTGACTGGCCTAAATCGCACGTCTAAAAGGAGTGGATTCAGAGTAGTCAAACTTTTATAGAGATAACCCGACTCTCAGGCCCCCGCAACGATAAACATGGTCTGATGTAGTGATCGGGGTTGAACACAGGGACAAGGTTGGCAGTGTTAAGCACACAGAATCTAACACTCGTATACTCCAGTCGAAGAGGATATATATAAAAGGCGCTTCCTAAAAAATGATAGCACACAAACTAAAGCAGGTCAAGAAAAACAAGAATAAGAAGAACAAAAGAAAGCAAAAGAAACAATAAGAAATAAGTATATGGGAGGAACCCCAGGTTGGGGTTCACCTACTAAAGCATCTCACCAACATGCAACATCATCTCTCTCTCGCATACTCTTACCAAGATTATAAGCAACCACCAAAAGCATCTATTCCACTCTTTCTCAAGATGAGGATAGATCTAAGTCTAAAGGTAGTCTCTCTCTCGAGATGACAACACGTAAACTTTGCAACAGAACATGTGGTTTTAAAGCCTTAGCATTACAACACTCTTGTGCATTCGTACTACTCCATGAAACATGATAAAAGTGATATTACTCTTTCGAGATATCAACAATCAAACATCACAAGATGGTAGCTAAGCATATAAGTGAAGCATTAAAATAGATGCATGGAGATAATCTTGATAGGAATATGTACATTCAACAGAAAGAGACAATATACATATTGGGAGAGCCTTAATGGCTACTCCCAACCCGAGTTAAGGTGTTTAGCCACTCATGCTTGTGGACAACATAACGACGTTACAGAAAGATGGATACATGAAGTCCCATGAAGAGAGGAGGGAAGTACAATGAGATGGAATGATAGATCTAGAGAGAAGAGACATGATACAACATAGTACTTCTTCAGATATGGATCTAACACATGGATGGCGTGGATGGTCTTCTTCTCTCGAAGAAGGAGTCTTCAGTCTTCTCTCTCCTCAGTTTCTGCCTTTGGAGATTGAAGACCTAGACCGAGCCTAGACCGCAGTCGCAGTCCTGGATGGGTGAGGTGTGAGACTGCGGTCACAGACTGCTCTTTATTCATCTTTCATCGTGTTTGAGCTTAGTCGTGGTCTGGTTACACTCGCGATTAAGGTCTGCTTGTGCCTTACTTCTGAGCAGTCGAGGTCGAGGTCTTCCCATTCGATCACAGTTCGTAAGAATTCATCAGCGACTGCGGTCTCCAAACTGGTCGCGGTCTTTGTTGATTGCGGTCCGTGTTCACACTGCGACCCCTGATCTGACTGGGGACCCTAGTTCTGATCGCGACCATTCTCGAAGTCAAGGTTGAGTAGTGATTGCGGCCTGTAAATTAGCCGCAGTTGGTCTTTGACGCATGATGATCTTGATCTCTAGAAAGCTCTGAAACCGCGATCGCGGTTGAGATATAAGTGGACCGTGGTCGCGGTCCTGGTCCGTGACCTGGGTTGTGAATGTACCTGAAACCACGTAAGTGAGGCTTTAGTCAAAAAGGTAGAAAAATTATGTGAAAAGCTAACAAAAGATATACTAAAAGTGGTGTAAAGTATATATAAAAAGTACGCAAAATAGAGCATTATCAACTCCCCCAAACTTAGAATCAAGCATGTTCTCAGGCTAAGTGTAGGTTCGAGAACTCAGAGAGAGAGAGAGAGAGAGAGAAAGCAATCTTAGATGACAAAATTATAACATGAATGAAATGTTTCATTCTTGCATCAAGACTATTGTAGCATGTTTTCTAACCCTTAGGTCTCATTCCTCCCCCTCAACCGGAGTTGCATAACTTCATTTTCTTGCCATTTCCTTCAATTGTAAAAGGCTCCTCCTTCTCAACTTATCACCCCTTTCCTTAGGTAATGACCATACTAATGCAAGATCTTTTTCGAAGGGTAGCTTTCACACCAATTATTTAGTTTTCAATTGACCCTATGCTAATGTGTTCGAGTAGGCTCAAGGCTTTAGATGATTTCATCTTCCTTCTGAAGTCCTCACCCACAACTGTCGTAAGAATAGTGTTACCCTTTTTGGGCTTCTGACTTTAAGTCAGGTGGTTTTATGAGTTTTCATTCAGGATTGGAGGTGTGTAAGCTTGGATTCAAGATTCCACTTACGAGCACGACATATCTGCATTCATGAGTGCAACAATATATCGGCCATGCAAAAACTTTTGGCATATTTTTGGGCACAACTCTCATATTTTTTTCCTTATTTCTTTCAGGCTTTTTACCTCTCCTTTCAAGATTGGGTGCGAGGGATTTTTACTTGGTCTTTTGGGAGGCCAAGCCTCTTTTAGATATGTCTTGAAGAGGGCAATTGTTTCCCTTTTACGGAGATAAGGATTTTCTGGTCAAGAGCATCAGGTGAGGGTAGTTGGTCAGGAGTATGACGAGATGAAGTTCTCTAGTCTCTGAGGGATTCATGGGTTAAGGTTGTCACATGTACAACACCGTATTGCAAGAATGAGATAGAGCAGTATTGCTATGATTTTGTTTTACTCGTATATACATGTATATGTTGCTCATATATTTCTGTCTAAGAGGGCAGAAACACTACAATCAAAAAATTTAGCAGGAGAAAAGGCTAGCTTCTAAATTCAAAAGACAGATTTTGCAAAAATTCAAAATTTTCAAAATTTCAAAAATTTTGGAAGAATATTTAGAGGTAAAAAGATGTTAAATGTACCTCTGTAGCCCGTTTATGACTCCTCCCCTAAACTTATCGTGCACCACGTCTCGAGATGTCAAAATTTGAGTGAGATGTATAAATGGGATTTCTTTATTTGTTTTTATTGTTGCTGGTGGAGGCCCACTCGGACTCGAGAAGCATGCTTGCGTATATTCCTCGGAGCGCGTGATATTGTTCATATTGCATGCCTTCCACCTTGAAGTCAATAGTGGCAATGGCCACCATCTAGGATAGACAGAAAAAACCGCAGTCATTTGATAGGGGCACCTGCTGGGGGCTCCTGTGGCAGAACTGCGTCTTCTTGAAGTCCTTACATGTCGTATGGTCGTACCCTCTGTAATGACTTTTTATCATGTTGACGATAGCCTCAACGCATGTTTTTGTCTTTTCTTCTGTGGGTGTCTTTGCTATTGTCATATTAGTTTTCGTGTTAAGTGTGAAGGCTACGTCAGAGCTGTTGTAGAGGACTGCAGTCCTTCTGAGGATGTTGACATGTAGTAAAGTCCTATGATTATTGTGTAGAATAGGTAGGAAAATGTGGTCTGGTGGGGACGTCGCTAGGCGTTGTTGCACCCGCTCCTTCTCTCCTGACCTTTTGTCCCTTAGGATGTCGTCTACCGGTAAGAAGTACGCCATGTGGGCATTTGGCATAGTATTGCCTAGTATCGCCTGGTAAGCTGACATCATACTTACAGAAAGGTATCCTCCTATTTTCAATGTTTCTCGGAGGTCGTATTTTAGCACACAAATGCCATCTCTCTCAAAGATGACATCTCTCGGCGAATCATCTTCTTTCAAAGAACTCATAATTATAGTCAATTCTTCTAGAGATAGACTGAGGCAGTTCCATCTGTCAAAATTCTTGAAAGAAGGTGTAATTTCTCCTGCCGGTCTGTCTGGTCTTGTATCACCCATGTCTTCTTCTTCAACCTCTCCTTCCTCAGGTTGTTCCTTTGGAGGATGTTTTTCAGGAACTACTTCTAATGGAGGTTGCTTTGTTTCGTCGTCTCACATTTGTTTTGTAGCTTCTCCAGAGCTTTTATGCCAGCCTTCTTTCCAAGACGCAACCCTGGCTGGCTCAGTTGGATCAACCCACATGGTCTTTAGTTGCTCCCTCCAAGTGACCTTTTTAGGTAGGGGGATATCCATGTGAAGTCTTCGGGGTACAACTTATGAAGGCATTGTCATTGAAGAACCGACGGTCATAGATGACCTCCACAGTGTAATACCCCACAGTCCATGCAGGTCTTCATTGTCTAGATATTCCAAGGGGATGCCCTTGTTGATGGCCTCCATCATTCGTAGTACTATGAAGGCACAATCCCCCGAACCAGCCTCTTCTTGGGGGGCTTTCTTATTAATTGAGAAGAGTTTCCAAGGTCCTTGATTGCTCATTATAGACGTAGTGGTATCTTTAAGACGTTTCTAGCATCCTTCCTCTTATAGACC
The DNA here is from genome assembly GCA_963693085.1 of Alisma plantago-aquatica. Taxonomy (NCBI): domain Eukaryota; kingdom Viridiplantae; phylum Streptophyta; class Magnoliopsida; order Alismatales; family Alismataceae; genus Alisma; species Alisma plantago-aquatica. Next base: position 1,511,338,855 of record OY856410.1, on the reverse strand, counting down.
AGCGAGGTGCTATCCAGTTCAGTTGTACAGCAATTGAGCACTGTCGTTTTCCATTCATACAGATCGACGACTATCAATGCCTAATGCTTTACATTCCTTATGGGCAACACCACATATCTTGTTTCCTTCCGCCAGACTGCTACTTTCAGTTTGACTACATCCGCTGCCTTGTTGTCTTTGTTGCAGAGGAGGTTGGCTAGATGTGTTGTCCCGTTGAAGACCGGTTGTGGCTTGTCTGAGTGTAGGAATTCTTCCAGGAGGGTGGCGTAGAGTACCTTGAATAGTCTTTTATGTACTCACACCTTCTTCATGAATATACCCTGGAAGTGGTCTCTGGACAGGTGTCTACCCTTATTGTTATATAGTATGTCTGACCCGGGTAGATCATCATTGAGGACATCTGCCAATATGTGGATGTCTCTGCATGTAATATGTGATACCACAATCATGTCCATTTCTTTCATCTTGCAAGGCAGAGGGGGAGATGCTCCAAGCATTTCTGCTTTAGCTAGTGCACTCTGCTTCCTGGCAGGCTCATTTGTAAAGAAGGTTGCCAGCCCACCATCCTCATTGTCGGATGTTGCTTCCTGTGCCAAAGTTTCATCTATTGTCGGCATGGCCTTGGCCACTTTTTCAGGCACCTTGTGCGACGGTTGTGTCGCGGCTACTTGTTCAACTACTTCTGAGGAAGCTTCAACAACTATGTTGTCTTTGACATGGCTCTCCTTAGAAGTTTTCCCTAGCTTGGCGTCCGCCATCATTGCCAGAGTTGCCTCCATCTTCCCATCGTAGAGATAGTCGCTATGATCGTGATGTGGTTGGAATAGGAGAAACTCACTGCTCTCTTCGAGTCCGGTCCCCAACTCAGCTAACATTCTATCGACCTCTGCCGCTCCTGTTGCGTTGAGTTCGGTGGCCACTTCTTCACGATGTGCAGCAACAATATGCTCTTTTAGCGTCATTTCATGTGTAGTAGGGGTGAATTGATACTCTGCTAGTTTCCCACCATCTTCGACAGCTTCGTCTTGGCCTTCTTCAGGATTGCAATTAAGGTGGAGCTCCCTTGACAATGTCATATTTTTCTTTGTGTGTTTGTCGTAGGGAGAGCTCGACTGCTGTGGTGGCTCATCTCTTCTTGGCTCAGCTGCTGATGCCATTTTTGTGTTGGCACTTCCTTCTTTTAGCGCACCCACTCCCGTGCCCATCCCTCCCACACTTCTTTGTCAACTCCCCGGACGGACCTATGGGTTCGCCTACTTGACTTATGAAAGAACATGAGAATGGGTTATTTAAAAAGGAAAAGGGGACGAACCCACAGTCGAAGTCAGCGGTGGATTCCGTCGGGAATTCCCCCCCTTTCTTTTTTGAGATTAGTAGGCGAGCGATTCTGCGAGCTTAGGCGGAGAGATAAGAGAGCGCGGTTTCAGTTGACTGGTCAGATCACCCCCGGATGTAGTCTATCGAGTCAGAGACGAACAAGCAAGATTGCATCTGTGATTCGCCTCCCCTTAACAAAATGGGATTCATACTGATCAGGATGGGTAGAATAGCTTGGAGGCGATTAGCAAGGATTTGAGGGAGAATTTGATACAAACAGTTACAGAGAGAGCTGGGTCGCCAATCTTTGATATTACAAGCATCTTGATTCTTTGGGATAAGAGCAATGAATGCTTTATTGACTTCACGCAGCAGTCTGCCACTTTGGCCAGCGACGCAGCCTCCTTTGTCGTCCACCGTCGCCTTAGCGCGCCCAGATGACTTGTACAAAGTCAGCAACCTGGGGCGCAAGCGTAGGCAACACAGTCACGGGACTGCTTCGCTTGAAGCTTGAAGGCAAATAGCATATATGAGCATCGAGAGCCTTGAAGGGCGGTGCTTGGTTCGGCTTGATCGACCCGAGTGGTACTCCTGATTACCCCCGCCCAGGTCCCCGAGCCGACTCGAGTGGGTTAAGAGTTGAGAAGACCCAAAGGCTCGAGCGTTAGCGAGGGTATTGTTCAATTCGGATTATAAACACTGAGACCTGAGTTGTGGGGGAAGGGGTGGTGGGGGATGGGGGAGTTCGAGTTGTTATGAGCCTGAGTTGTAGGGGAAGGGGTGGTGGGGGTTGGGGGAGTTGAGTTATGAGTTATGAGTTGTGGGGGATGGGGGGTTATGAGTTATATGAGTTATTGAGTTATTGAGTTTTTAGCTAAAACCCCTTAGAGGCCTCTAGATTGAGCTAGAAGAGGGGTTTTAGATGCCACTTGGGTGGTGCTTGATATGGCAGCTGTCTAGCGGAGATTGAAGCAATCTTGGTGATGAGTTGCTACTTTGACTTCCAAGTAAGCAAGTCAACTACCTTCAACTTAGTATCTTTTTCTTTTTGTTTGTTTGTTGAGCACCACACGACGCAGAAAGAACCATGGTGAAGATTGGCGTTGGGTGCCAAATAGCTTTGAAAACAACTAAGTAAATTCCCTAGGGGTTGCTTCCTCATCCGAAAACACTGACCCTGCATAACTCGGCATCTCAAACGGCCTTAACCCGGGCCTATAGTTGGGATGCAAGGTCCATACATCGTGGATTGGAGGAGACAATCTTGTGAAAAGCTTTCTTATCGGGGTGGAAAAGTAAGCCCCACTTTCAGTACAAGAAGGCGGGTATTGCCCACAGGAAAATTGGGGTTGCTCCCAAGCCAAGGAAGGCATTTCTAGGGCGCGTGGTTGGTTCACCGGTGGCCAACTCTAGGACTCAAGAGAGACAATGAGTGCTAGCAAGCGCATGTCAGGCGACGAAGATGGCTCCATACGGGTTACAACATTTACTTTGAAAGGGATGAAAACCACTCTGGTTTTCAGGTTTATTTGGCTTAAAATTTCGGCTAAAATTTTTTATAGGGCTAAAGCCCACTAAAGGAATCGCCCCTAAGCGAGACTTACTATATCCATGTGAATTATGTCCCCTATCTTCTTTATGAAATGAAGGAATTATTTATCGATCATCAATCATAGTGGAATCAATGGCGCAGAGTCAAAATCTTATTGAACGATTCAATAGAAGCTTCAACTCTTAACCCACTCGAGTCGGCTCGGGGACCCGGGCGGGGGGTAATCCGGAGTACCACCCGGGTCACTCCTTCTGGGGGGGTTCCATCCACAAACACAAAGTTTATGGTTAACTGATATGGCTCATCATCATTTAGCTATTGCATTTATTTTCCTGATAGCCGGTCATATGTATAGAACTAACTTCGGGATTGGGCACAGTATAAAGGATCTTTTAGAAGCACATACTCCTCCAGGGGGTCGATTAGGACGTGGGCATAAGGGATGCACTGCTTTGGGCCCAGAAAGCTAGGAGCAATAGACTGAAGAGGTACGACATCTGTAAAGTAAGTAACAAAGGGAGAAGGAAGAAAAGCCAGTGGGGATAGCAGGTTCTGGTCCAGCACCCTATCTTTCATAAGCTCCAGTAGTTGCTCACCCATAATCAATCCTACTCGATTAAAGACTAGCTTGAAGGCCTGAAAGCAGGAGGGGGAGTCAAAGTATAGGTGGTTTTCGCAAGCCATGCTGGAAGTGGGATCCTCCACTCCCAGCGGCCCATGCTATCTCCCTTTTACTCGGGAGCAAGCCGAACCAAGCACCGCCCTTGTAATACAATACCGGGAAAGCAGAAAGCATGGATAGGACAAGGGGTTGTGGACGACGTGACGCACCCCTCCGCACCGGATGAATGAGGCAAAACATTGTCATCGTCATTGTTGTTGTGGCTGGAGAGGTTGGATGAGGAGTGTGTCGGGCTTGCTGAGCGCTTGGTCTTCTTTTTCTTCTGCCGATTCTCGAGTTCTTCGCGTTCCTTCTTGAGCTTTTGGCAATCCTCTACTAAGCGTTGGCACTCTTCTTCGAGGTTAGCCATTGCTGCGTCGTAGCCCCAATGCATGTATTCATTTTCGGCTCGGATGGCATGCCTCTCTTTCTGCAGGTCTTCCATCTCGTCCTTCATGTTTTTCAACATTCCCATCATCATCCATTGGTTGCTTATAACTTCTTGGATGAAGTCAGAGAATGCTCTTGTCCTCTCGTCAAGGACCTATACCTGCATTGTTAGCTCAGACAAAGAAGAAGAGATGGTTTTATTTATTGTGTCAGTTTGATGCATGTGTTCCCACATAGCATCAAACCATGTACATAATGCACCTCCGAAGGAAGGTGCATGTTATTGTTGTTGGTGCAGCTGATGCTCCATGCGCGTCATTGATGATCTTGGCACTGTAGGTTGTGGAGGCAGTGGCAGTGGACCTTGTTCTTTCTCCTTTGGCTTTTCTTGTGGGTCCATCTCCGCTCCATTGAACTCCATATCTGGTATGGCCTGGGAGCCTTGTCCTTATGGCTCTGGCTCTGCCTCTGATTCTTTGTCGGGTCATGGGTCGGCTACTGTGCCTCCCTCTTTCTCTACCTCTATCTCCACAATAGATGCTTCCTTGTGTGTCTCAAGAGGTGTGGGTTCTGTAATTTCCACTGGTCCCTCTGGAGGTGGACCGTAGGGGTGGGTTGTTTTGCAGCTATTGGCCTTTCGGTTGGTGGTGTAGTTGTATCTGTCATTTTCTTTTTCTGCACCGCTAACTTCTTTCGTGGCTTTGTACTCTTTTTCTCTTTCAATACAGTTTGGGCATTGCTTTCCCCAACTGTAATTATTGGGTATGTACTCGTGCTGGCTTGCAATGCCCCAGAGCACATCTTTTTGATGTCGTTGTGGGTTGGCCGCAACTTGTGGGCATCATAGAATGCCATTTTAGGAAGGGGAAGGAGTTTTTTTATCCCACTTTGCCTGAAGTTTAGCTTCTTCCCCTTCTGTGCCAGAATACATGTGCTAATAAGGAACTTGACGTCTATTCTTTGTTGTCCCTCCATTTCTTTATACTTTAGGACCTCTCCTTTGTCCATTAGGTATTCGGCAATTTTTTTTATCTGGTCACCCATGCAGTATGCAGAGTTCCTCTTTGCGTCCCCGCCTACTGCTGCTGATAGGCGCTTGATTAGTATCTTCCCGATATTAACCGACTTTCTATTTATCATTGACCAGATTAGGAATAGATCTCCTTTGCTAACTATTCCCGTTTCTGATCTCGTGTAAATTGTGTAGACAGTGATTTTCTGTATTGTGCAAATAAAGCACGAGGTGATCAGTGAGGTTTTAGAGTTCTTTGAGCTTTGCTCCTCTCTAGTTAGCTTTTCCCACATCTGGTTGCTTTCATAGGTGACTGCTTCTTTTTCTCTCGGGACGGTGAAGCAGGCTTTGGCTTGTTCCTCTGTCTCTATAAATATTTTGTTCAGCATCACCTCCGTGATTATGTGAGGCTCGCCTCCAAGCCTTGTAGTTTATAATATCTGCCTCCTAGCCTTCTTGTTTCACTACTAGTAGTGACCTTCTTAAGCGAAGACAAAAACTCTACAGTTAGCTTCTTGTAGGACTTCACCTCTTGTGTGGATAAAGTGCGTAAGTTTGCACCTTCTAGGAATTTCATTGTCCTACCGTAAATTCCCATCTTTTTGAAATCTACTACATCTAGGTAACGGGTAGGATAGAACTCCTTATTTTAGTACATCCAGTCATAGGTAGACTGGTGTACGACATTCCTTGGAATGAACTGGGGTTCTCCAGATTGTGTTGATGTCTCCCCTATGACTTCCTTGGCTTTGCTTGTCTTTTGTTCCCTTGGCTTCTCAACACCCAGTAGTTTTATCTTTTTGCTGCTCTGGGACCCCTTTGGTGCAGCCTTTCTCTTATTCCCTGGACTCGGCTCTCTGACTCCCCAAGTTGATCCTCAGAGGTCTTTGTCTGCTCAGTTTGTTCTGTTTTGTGAGCAGAGACATCCATTGTCATGTTTCCTAGTATTCTTTGATACTGTTCTAGCCTCAGCTGCACGTCAACTCATTTGGCCTCTGGGAGGGAAGTATTCCACTTGAGTGTTGCTATTAAATCCTCCACCATCTTCTCCACCTCCTTTAGGGATGTTGCCTTCTTGAAGATGGGGTCACTATTCTCTGAAGAAGACATTCTGCAAGGTTCCAATAATGCATTAGTTTATAATTGGTTTAATCAGAGACAATCTTATTGCAATTATCTGGGTTTGTATTCAACAACTTTTTAATTGTTAAGTTTATTAATATATCTAGGGACCGCGACCCACGGTCTTGTTAGTAACTCAGAGGACACCGCGGTCGCGGTCACGGTTTACTAAGAAGGGATTGTGGTCACGATTGTGGTTGCGGTTGTGGTCTTCTTCCTTGCTTTAACCAAGTCACGGTTCAGGGGACCGCGACCTCGAGTAGCACCCTCCTACACTGCAACCCACGATGGAACCTATAGTTGGAGTGAACACCGAGGTCAGTTAGCGTTGATGGACACACCACAGTTATGGTTGTAGAGGTGATGACCACGATCCACAGTCCTTCTTAATCCGATCGTTCCGATTCCTTTCTCTGTTTGTTTGTCTGCCCTTCACCTCGCTGGTGGGCAATTGTATCATTATTGATGTTTTTGGGGTTTTTAGCTATTGTTTATATATTCCACCATTAGGGCGATTAGGGTATCAGGAAGGCCACAGACAACTGGTGGCGGCACGACTGACGGTCGTCGACAGTCGAATCAAAAAAATTGGTTCGGTCGATGGACGAAGTTGGCGGTGGATAAAATTGAATAATTGGTGATTTGGAAGTGCAAAAAGGGGGTTTTCATGTTAACTTGTTCGATGGTTGTGACGGAGGAATCGAAGAAGGAAGGTGCAGTGATCAGCTTTGTTGTAGTGGTGGTTCTTGGTCATGGCGGAGCATAGAATCATGGTTTATCTTAGACTCGGGAAAGCTAGAAGCGAAAAGAGTCTGAGAGATGAGGGTTTAAGGATATATATACTAACACGACCGTGACTTGTCGATAGGAGGGAATGACTGCAATTGTAGTGTTCTCGAATCACATCCGTGGTCGTGGTCTATTTCCTCCTAAGAGTAACTGTGGGTCGCGGTCTAGATGTCCGATCATGTCACCGCAGGTCGCGGTCTAGATGTCTGATCATGTCACCGTGGGTCGCGGTCTTGCGCGATGCAAGGCTACACCGCAACCGTGGTCCAGACTGTGACCAGATCAAAACAAAGTCATTTCCTTAGTTGAATCATCAATTACTTAAAAGAAGATGGATATGTGCATCACTTAAAAGAGTAGAAAACTAATCAAGATGAAAAGGGAAGAGAAGACAAAGCTTAATAAAATAGCAAAAACTTGGCTTGCCTCCCAAGAAGTGCTTGCGTTAAAGTCTCTAGCTAGACTTCATAATTCTTCATTCCTTGGGTCTTTCAGCTGGATGTGGCAGCTCTTCATTCCTTTTCTCAGGTGGCTGATCTGGTTTCTCCAAATTGATCTCAGATCTTCGCACAAAAACCGCATCTTCGTAAAATATTTTTACCCTATGGCCATTGACCATGAATATTACAGTTTTTTCTCCCTGAATCTCCATCATTCCTGATGGGTAGATCTTCACCACAGAGAAGGGGTCTGACCATCTTGTTCTAAACTTTCCAGGGAAGAGCCTAATGCTTGAATTGAAGATAAGCACCTTGTCTCCTTCATGAACATCCTTGTTCTTTAGGTGGGCGTCATGCCACACCTTAGTCCTTTGTTTGTAGATTCTAGTACTCTCGTAGGCATGCAATCTCATCTCCTCGAGCTCCTGTAGCTGCAGGAATCTTTTATGTCCTGCCTTCTCCAAGTCCATGTTTAGAAACTTGATCGCCCAAAGGGCTTTATGCTCGAGTTCCAGCGGTAGGTGGCAGAACTTACCATAGATTAATCTATACGGCGTCGTGCCTATTGGTGTTTGATAAGATGTCCTATAGGCCCACAGAGCATCATCAAGCTTCATGGACCAGTCCTTCCGAGTGTGGCTGACTATTTTATCCAGAATCTATTTAATATGTCAGTTGTATACCTCTACTTGTCTCAAGGTTTGAGGGTGATATGGTGTAGCAACCTTGTGCTTTACCCCGTACTTCTTTAATAGCGCCTCAAACTCCTTTTATCCAAAATGTGACCCCCCATCACTCATGATAGTGTGAGGCACTCCGAAGCGTGGAAAAATGATTTTCTCGAATAGCTTGATCACAGATTTAGAAGCACAAGTTTGGGTTGCTACAACCTCTACCCATTTTTACACGTACTCAACAACCACTAAAATGTATTGATATCCTTTTGATGATGGGAAAGGACTCATGTAGTCTATTCCCTAAACATCAAAGATTTCTACTTACACCCAGTCAGCCATAGGCATCTCGCTCCTCTTACTGATATTTCTAGTAAGTTGGCATTCCTTACAAGCCTTGACAAAAGATGTCACGTCTTTGAACATGGTGGGCCAGTAAAACCCAGATTGAAACACTTTGCAGCTATCCTTTCTCCAATGTGATGTCCTCCATATGACAAAGAATGGCATTCTTTTAGGATCAACGAGACTTCCTCCTCTGGTATACACCTTCGATACAAACTGCCAGAACACCTCTTAAACAACAGTGGGTCGTCCCAGTAATTGTTCTTAACATTGGAGAAGAGCTTCTTTTTTTGGTTGTATTTTATGTCCGAAAGAATCTGGCCACAAGCCAGATAGTTACAGATATCTGCAAACCATGGCAGACTTGGCTCGTCAGACTGAGCCATCAGCAGGACTTCATCAGCATAATTGTCATTCATCGGTAACTGATTCACCTCATCAAAACTATTCTAGATAAGTGGTCTACGACCGCATTTCCTTTTCCTTTCTTATCAATGATTTCATGATCAAATTCTTGTAACAACAGGGCCCACCTTAGCAGTCTTGGCTTTGTGTCCTTCTTTTGCATGAGATAGCATATAGCCCCATGGTCAATATAAGCCTTAACCTTGGCTCCTATAAGGTATGATCAAAATTTATCAAACACAAAAACAATCACTAACATGTCCTTCTCAATAGTGGTGCAGTTCACTTGGGCTTTTTCCAGCGTACGACTGGCATAACATATGACATGGTGCTTTCGGTCTTTCTTATGCCCTAGGAATGCACCTATGGCATCATCACTTGCGTCGCACATTATTTCAAAAGGTAGCTCCCAGTTTGGAGCTTGCAAGATCAGTGCAGAGGTTAAACTCTCTTTTAGGGTCTCAAAAGCTTTTGAACACTCGTCATCGAACTCGAACACTGCATTCTTAATCAGCAAATTTGAAAGGGGCTTCGATATCTTCGAGAAGTCCTTAATGAACCTCCTGTAATATCCAACATGACCCAGGAAACTTCTTACTCCTATCACAGATTTTGGTGGTGGGAGTTTGGAGATGGCTTCCATCTTACTAAGGTCCACCTCGATGCCTTTTTTGGAGACCTTGTGTCCTAGGACAATGCCACTCTGAACCATAAAGTGGCACTTCTCCCAGTTCATGACCAAATGTTTCTCTTCGCATCTTTACAGAACGAGGGACAAATTTCTTAGGCAAGCATCAAAATCATTTCCATAAATAGAGAAGCCATACATAAACACTTCAACTATATCTTCTAAGAAGTCAGAGAACATGGAAATCATGCAACGCTGGAAAGTTGCAGGAGCATTGCATAAGTCGAAGGGCATTCTTCTGAAGGCGTACGTGCCATAGATGCATGTAAACATCATTTTCTCCTGATTGTCTGGGTGTATCAGGATTTGATAGAATCCAAAATATCCATCTAAGAAGCAGAAGTAATCATGGTGGGCAAGTCTTTTAAGGACTTGATCAATAAATGGTAAGGGAAAATGGTTTTTCTTTGTGGCCGAATTTAGCTTTCTATAATCAATACACATTCTGCAGCATGTGACAATTCTGGTGACGACTTCATCACTGTTATCTCCCTTCACTACACTCATTCTACCCTTCTTAGGTACTACATGAATGGGGCTCACCCAATTGTTGTCGCTTATTTGGTATATGATTCCCACATCATGTAGCTTCAATATCTCCTTCTTGACTACTTCCTTCAATATTTGGTTCAATTTCCTTTAAGGTTTCACCAACGATATTGCCGATTCTTCTAACTTTATCATGTGCATGCACAAAGCTGGATTCAGTCCCTTGATATCCTCAACTGAATATCCAATAGCTCTTTTATGCACTCTTAACTCTTCCAGGAGTCTTTCCCGTTGTTCTTCTATGAGGTTAGCATTGATGATGATGAGATTCCTTCTTTCCTCATCCAGGAACTCGTACTTTAGCCCTTCTGGTAGTAGCTTTAGTTCCGACCTTGGCTTCAGAGCTTCTAACTCTTAGTTTGACTGTTCCAAATAAGTGTACTTCAATGTCTCTATCACTTCTTCATCATCACTGAGACTTTCTTCACCTTGGTTAAGATAATCTAGTATCTCAACCACTTTTGGGTCTTCCATCAAAGGATTTGGGTGGTTTAAGGCCCTCATAAGTGGGTCCACAGTGGCTTTCTCTTCTTGAATATCTTCACAATACTGGTTATAGCTATCCATAAAGTAGACTGACTCAGAAAGAGATGGCCCCTTCATAGCATCCTTCACTTTGAAGTCAATGTGGTCACTTCCGACTCAAAGGGTTATGATGCCTTTTGCGACATCTATCAGGGCTCTTCCAGTAGCTAGAAAAGGTTGTCCAAAGATTACTGGACACTTCGGGTCCTCCACAATATCTATCACAACAATATCACAAGGTATGAAGAACTATCCCACATGGATCGGGACGTCTTCCACTATACCCACTAGTCTCTTGAAAGTGTGATTAGCTAGTTCTATCTGCATACTTGTCTTTACCATATCGGTTAATCCCAATCTTTATGCTAAACTTAGGGGCATCATGCTTAAGATGGCTCCCAAAACTTCCAGTCCCTTCCTTTCGACGTTGTCTCCGACACAAAAAGGGATGTTAAAAGCCCCTGGGTCTTTCTTCTTGGTAGGTAGTTCAACCTGAACAAACGCACTGGACATGTTTTCCAGGTGTACCATTTTGACGTGGTTTCCTCTCCTTTTCTTTGTGATAAGGTCCTTGAAAAACTTAGCATATGTCAACATCTCCTCCAAAGCATCTAGAAACGGGACATCTATATGCAGTTTCTTTACTGCCTCCATGAACTTTTCATATCTTTTCTTCAGGTGGGCCTTGATAAGCTTGTATGGAAATGGGATTCTTGGTGCATACGGGCTTTTCTTCATAAATATTTCTTCAATGAGATCTTGATCCCTAGCTCCTCTACTTTTCTCACAACTTTCTTCAATAGGCCTCTCCATGTCAGCAGACTTCTCAGAAGAAACATCCTTCTCCTGTTGGAGTTCCTCAATGTTTTCTTCCTCTTTGTCGTTTTCTATTCTAGAATTAATCAATGTCCTCCCTGATCGGAGGGTAGACATTTTTGCAGTCTTTGTGTTTGACATAATCTTTCCTAAGGGGTTCTTCACTAACTCAGCCAACTGCGTGAGCTGTTGGTTGATCTCGTGTTGATGTGTCTACATATCTACCATCTGGACTTGCATAGTTGTTAGGACGCCAGAATTGGTAAGGGCACTTTGTGCCACTTGGTCGTTCACAGTAGCTTGCCTCTTAGCGAAGTCAAACAGTTGAGTTACTAAGTCCGACTAGTTGTTATCTTTTACTTGCCCATGTCCTTGACCTTGACTTGTTCCTTGGCTTGGTCTTGCACCCTAGCGAGTTTGGTTCCTACCTTGTGTTGAGTAGTTATTCTTATTTGTCGAGTAATTGGTTGTTTGAGTATACGATGCTTGTCTGCTCCTCTTTTCAAATCCCGATGGTGGATTTTGCGAATTCCCCAGCTGGTGTGAATTCTCGGCCACATCCTTGTTCCCATAGCTGAAACCAGGGTGATCTGACCTCTTGAAGTTGGCATAGGAAACATTATGTGTAGACTCTTCTTTACTTTCACTGTCTTCACTCTCTTCAGGTCTGGTGTAGATACAGTTATCGACTTTGTGTCCTCCTTCACCACAGGTGACACACTTCATCACCTTTTCAGTGTGCTTCTTTCCTTTACCCCCAATATCTTTCAGTTGTTTGACGTCAGTTGCTATTTTCTGGATTTGGGCGGTTATATTTTCTAAAGCCTTGGCTTCCATGGATGGTCCTTCAGATCCTATCTTCTTCAATGTGCCTCTATCATTCCTGTCATATTCTACTCCTGCTTGAAGTGTAACCATGTTTTCTATAATCTTCATAATCCTACTTGGCTTTTTCCCCAAGAAGTCACTGCCTGCGGTAGCATTTAGAGAAGTCCTCTCTGTATGAGTCAACCCGTTATAGAAGGTGGTCACCAGGAATCCCTTACGGTAGTTATGATATGGGAAATCTCTCAAGTATTCTTGGTAATGATCCCATGCCTTGTGTAGGTTTTCTCCTGGCTTTTGTGTAAAAGATATAATCTTCTGCATGTTACAGATGGTCCTCTCAGTAGGATAAAACTTAGTGACAAAGGCATCTGCCAGGGGTATCCATCCATCTATAGACTGGTGGGGGAGATTTAGATACCAAGAGAGAGCCTTATTCTCCAAGGAGAAGTTGAAACCCTTACAGTAAATCACTTCTTGTGGGACACCCCTCATCTTAATGGTGTCACAAATGTTCTTGAAATCATCAAGATGATGGTATAGATTCTCCCTTGGGTACCCTCAGAAAGGTTTGTTCTGGATCATAGATATGACAATTAGTTTTAGCTCAAAGTTTGTTGCGTTGAAGTTCAGTATAATGATCATACATCTTGACACGTTGGTCCTTGTTGCTGCCAACTCATGAAGGGTCTTCCCTTCCTCGCCGTCCTCGCTATCACTGTCCCTATAGTTGTAATTCCTCTCAGCTTTGCGGTTATGGTTGTTATTGTTTCTTCTATGCCTGCGATGATGATGACACTCCTCGTAGTGACGATCATCATCATGTTGCTCTTCATTTTCTTCCTCCCATTCTTCATATTGATGATCATCATTGTAACGACCATCTCTATCTTCATATGTGCCTGGTGGAGGTGGGTGGTGCTCATTCCTCGCGTTCCGCTCATCTCCTGAAAGGGTAACATCCACTCGAGGCGGCATGGTGAAAAGGAGTAAATTCGAACAAGTTTCTTCTTCCTGGGTGCCTGAATAAATCGTACAGTTGAGTTAGCAAACAGGACGTGTCAAAATGAACTATTTTATACAAACTCAGGGAAGCAAATTTAAAGTAACAGTGTTTTCAAGATTATTGCTAAGCTTGAGGCACGGGAGTATAGTAAGTGGACTCAGGTTCTTAACAGTGCCGTTTTGCCTTGTCCCCAGCAACAACGCCAAAAAGTTGACTGGCCTAAATAGCACATCCAAAAGAAGTGGATTTAGAGTAGTCAGACTTTTAAAGAGATAACCTGACTCTCAGGCCCCCACAACGATAAACGGGGTCTGATGTAGCAATCGAGGTCGAACACAGGGACAAGGTTGGTAGTGTTAAGTGCATAGAATCTAACACTCATATACTCCAACCAAAGAGGATATATATAAAAGGTGCTCCCTAAAGAACGATAGCACACAAACTAAAGCAGGTCAAGAAAAACAAGAATAAGAAGAATAAAAGAAAGCAAAATAAATGAGAAGAAACATGTATATGGGAGGAACCCCGAGTTGGGGTTCACCTACTAAAGCATCTCACCAACATGCAACATCATCTCTCTCTCGCTTACTCTTACCAAGATTACAAGCAACCACCAAAAGTGTCTATTCCACTCTTTCTCAAGATGAAGATAGATCTAAGTCTAAGGATAGTCTCTCTCTCAAGATGACCACACCTAAACTTCACTTTGCAATAAAACATATGGTTTTAAAGCCTTAGCATTACAACACTCTTGTGCATTCATACTACTCCATGACACATGATAAAAGCGATATTACTCTTTTGAGATATCAACAATCAAACATCACAAGATGGTAGCTAAGCATACAAATGAAGCATTAAAATAGGTGCATGGATATGATCTTGATAGGAATACATATATTCGACAGAAAGAGACAATATACATGTTGGGAGAGCCTTAGTGGCTACTCACAACCCAAGTTAAGGTGTTTAGCTGCTCATGCTTGCAGACAACATAATGACGTTATAGAAAGATGGATACATGAAGTCCCATGAAGAGAGGAGGGAAGTACAATAAGATGGAATGATAAATCTAGAGAGAAGAGACGTGATCCAACATAGTACTTCTTCAGATATGGATCTAATACGTGGATGACATGGACGGTCTTCTTCTCTCAAAGAAGGAGTCTTTAGTCTTCTCTCTCCTCAGCTTCTACCTTTAGAGATCCAAGACTGGTGGATGGGATGGTCTGGGATGAATCTGGAACGTAGCAACACTTCATGGTCCTCGGGATCTGATCTATGATCTGATGATTTGACAAGATGGGTGGGTGTGTTATTTATAGGCACATTCCACCGACTTAAGCCTAGACCGTGATTGTGGTCCTGGTTGGGTGAGGTGTGAGACTGCGGTCGCAGTCTTCTCTTTATTCATCATTCATCACGGTTGAGCTTAGTCGCAGTTTGGTTATGATCGCGATCGAGGTCTGCTTGTGCGTTGCTTCTGGGTAGTCAAGATCGAGGTCAAGGTCTTCCCATTTGGTCACAGTTTGCTAGAATTCATCAGCGACCGTGGTCTCCAAACTGGTCACAGTCTGTGTTGATCGCGGTCCATGTTCACACCACAACCCCTGATCTGACTGGGGACCCTGGTTTCGATCGCGACCATTCTCGAAGTCGAGGTTGAGCAGTGACCGCAGTCTGTAAACTAGCCGCAGTCGGTCTTTGACGCATGATGATCTTGATCTCTAGAGAGATCTAAAACTGCGATCGCGGTTGAGATAAAAGTGGACCGTGGTTGCGGTCCTGGTATGTGACTTGGGTTGTGAATGTACCTAAAACCACGTAAGTGAGGCTTTAGTCAAAAAGGTAGAAAAATTATGTGAAAAGCTAACAAAAGATATACTAAAAGTGGTGTAAAGTATATACAAAAAGTATGCAAAATAGAGCATTATCAAAGAGAAAACTTGAAATGAACTCCAAGGGGTCCTATTTATAGCTGGGGGTGCTCTCTTGAGTTGGAGAACCCTTAGGGCCGAAATATAACCATTTTCCTCAAAGAAACAGATCTATTTTCACCTCAAACAAGTCACCAATGGTTATAATCACTTTTTCTGCATTTTTTGTATAGTGCATTTGGTCGAGTTTCAATAAAGGTAACTCGACCGATCAACTAAAAGACAAACCCAATTTTTAAACTATCAGTCGAGTTTGTTCTGGGGAACTCGACTGATCAACCAAAATCGAATTTGGTCCGTGAGTCATTTGGTCAAGTTCTGTGAATGCACAACTCGACCGATGGCCATCTTAAGAAAATCAATCCATAAGATCGATATATACAGTAACTCGACTGATCAACAACCTATGATCAATTTTCTATTTTGGCTAAAAAGTGATTAAAACTTAGTATTAAGTGTCTTGCATATTTTTCTCATCTTAGTTTCAAGTCATATCATAAATACAAGTGATTACAAAATTCTTCTAAGGCCATTTGAAGTGATTTCCTTATTAGCACACTTGCATTGCATTTGACTTGAACTTGGACAAGCTAGGGCTTGTGTAATTTGATCCTTTTTATGTACCGAAAGCCTAAAATCAATCTTGAACAAACATATTAGATACATAGGAATGGAACGGTTAAGTCATTATCAAAATATGGACAATGTATAACCTCTAGGTCAACATTCTCCCCCTTTTTGATAATGACAAACTATTCCTCAATCATATTAAAAAGGATATTGAAGTTATACCTTTGCCTTGTTAATTGTAAGGGGTTTCAAGATTCGAACAATGTGAATTGCTCCCCTCAATCTATGCTTACTTTAACCTACATAGATAGTCTATCTACATAAAGCAATATAACACATACATTCTATATGGTCATTTAGCAAGTCACATGATAAAGCATATAATGAACAAGAAAAGGATAACATGGGCAATAAAAGTAATGTGGCTGAGCTTCAAAACATTGAAATTCTCTCCCCCTTTTGACATTATCAAAAAGGAAGGGGGGTAGAAGAGCATAAAAGTAGGTCTTCTCCAAGCACAACCAAGCATATATCCAAAACATGCAATCTCAAAACATACACCAAATAGAAATGAGATAAACAAACAAGCTTAGTCATAATAAAAATATGGTGAAACATGGCACCAACTCATAAGATATAATAGATCAAAGAGTAAGAGTGCACAAAATATAGATTACAACCCAGAATGCAAGTTCTCATAAAACAACTATAAGAAAAAACGATGAAAACTAAGATGATAAAGTAGTACAACTCAGATCATGTGCCCAGATGTTTCTAATACAATATAGCCTAGAAAGATATATATGATCAACAAACTAGACTAAAAACTAAGAACATCTAGATATCTATGCTATCTATATCAACAACAACATCATCCTCAACATCAGGCTCATAGTCATCATCTCCGTCTGAAGGTGCAACAACATCACCTTCATCACCAGAGTTACCAATAGAACCACCAGAGCCATCATCATTATCAGATGCAACACCATCATTCTCACCATCACCATCATCCTCATAAGCATCAATAGTCTCGTCATCATCCTGGTCCATCATCTCTTCATCAACAGAAGGTCTGAAGCAATGACCAGGCCAACGAGCATTCTGCTCATCCCAAGACATACCAAGAGCATAGAGCTCATTGGCTTGTGGGAAGGAAGGAGTATAATCACCAAGATTGGCAAGTAGAGTGGCCAAGGGGCCAGCAGGTAAAGGCAAGATGATTGGAGCAGGTCCACCGACAGCAGAGGGTGTGGGAGCATCAGCGGAAGGAGCAGGTGCAAGTAGAGGGGTAGGGTAAAAGTGATTGTATGCATAAGATGCATAATCACTACCTGGGTATGACTGGTAGGTGGGGTATGGGTGTGCATAGGATAAGCTCATGGTAGACATGATTGAACATAAATCCTGATGCAGGTGCTCCTAGACCTGGAGGTTGTATGCATGTTGGTGTATCATATAACCCATGAGGGCTTCATTGGACACACAGAATGAGAGGCACGACTAGGTTGGGCAGGATGAGGAGGCGGAGGTTCTCAGGTAGATGTATAAGTAGGTTCAATTGAGGCAGAGGCAGAGGGTGAGGCACCAAGTGTGGTGGAGGAAAGGATAGGCACAAACTTCTGGATAGTGGTCTCACTGATACATACTCCCTTTCAGACATGTCTGTAATGAAAGTCATAGAAGAGAGATTTCTTAGTGGCAAACTCAAAAAGACCACATATCAAGGTAGGATATGGAGGATGGGTGCCACGGGTATTCTTTCCAGAGTCGAAGAAAGTCATGTGGTGGAGGATGTATCTAGACCACTTGACTCTGACATTCTCTAACATGTAGTACATGATCACCGTAGTGTTGTCTGCAATATCCGTTTGATTTTTTTGGGGGTGGATGTTGTAGTTGACCACTAGGGCAAGTATACGCTTCTTGAGATCTAAGGAAGAGGAGGGTATGGTACTCTTCTTCTTATAGGGGACCTGAGGTTTCTTCAAGTAATAATGGATGTCATGAAAGGTGATATCGTATTGCTTGTAGAAACCCTCAGGGTCAAGAAGATCAAAATATTCACCATAATCCTTACGCCAGGAGTCATTCTCACCGACACCTGGCAAAAAATGTTTAGAATGTCCTCTGAGACTTGGAACTTCTTCGCGATTATCATTGAAGTAAGGATGACTTGAGTATTAGGAGGGGGTTCAAGGGTGTCATAATTCCAATGCAAGTATGCATAGAATTCGTGAACGACTTTCATGCTAGTCATGGAGATATGGAAGCACGCACGTTCGAAACCTAGGGCGAATAGGTGGTGAACTCAGAAACTCGATTGCTTAGCCCTTTTTAAAAAGTTCACGGCCATCGATCGGTCGAGTTTGTCTTAGGAAACTCGACCGATGGTCAACCTGACCTAAAACCATCAAACTTAATTTCCAGCCATTTGGGTTCTAATTAAATTTATTTTTCAAGTCCATTATGTATATTAAATATACTTAGGCACATATCACTCATCATTGGGAACTATTTTGCGATAAAACATGAGTTTGCGAAAAATACCCAAAAACAAAAGAAAAACAAGGCAAAATGAACATGAAAAACTGATTTTAAACATATTAGCAAGCAAAAAAAGATCAATATAGATACAAAACATATAGAATAGATGACAACTAGCTAGAAGGCATATCATATTCATTCAAAGCAGTTATAAGTGATACATGTGTATTTATCCTTTTTATTTACATCTTTTAGATATCTTTTTAGGATTGTTTTGTTATAAATCTTCTTAGTTTTGTAATTAATTGTATTAGTTTAGATTTTTCTATTTGCTTAGAGTTTTAATTATATTTGGTTGATCTTTTGTAGGAAAATAGCTCAATGACTAATTTTCCTTGGAAGATATTTTACACAAATTCCCGCAGTGCCTGATTTAAATATATACCTCGCACCAAAATTGTCATAACTCTCACATCTCAAGGTGAAATTTAATGGGCAAGTATGTGTTAGAAAGGGAATTGAATTATCTACAGGAAAAATATATTTTTGGATGACTTCCGAACTTATGAATAACCCAAAAATATGATCCAAATCATTGTTGGGGAAATCTACAGAAAAAAAAAGAATGTGAACGGTCAACAAAATAAAGCAATCAACTGTTTCCTCTATTGACCAAATCGAGAAAGTTTCTAGCCATTGGTCAAGAGTCTTCCAGAGAATCTTCTATGTAGCGTTTCTACCCCTCCTTCTCCTATAAAAGGAGGGGAGACTCCACTAAGAAAGGAGGTCCCAAGTTCTTTTTGTACGTAATTAATAGTGGAATTCTGTCATTTCATCTTAGTGTAATCTTCCTTTCAAGAGTAATAAAGATTAGTTCTTTCACAAAGTTAGTTCTTTTATTTTGGTTATGGATCTCCCTTCTCTTATTCTTCTTTTTTTGTGTTTCTCTTGGAGCGGTAAAAAAAGCAAACGAGTCATTTAATCGTCACCGCCTTGGACTCTACGGAGATTCGAAATTGCGGTCTATGACTCTTTTGCTTTCTTTCCTAGTTTCTCTCATCCTCACCATGAGTAGCGAGTAGTTTCCTTATCGAGACAAGGGGAATAACCCCTTATCCATGTGATTATAGGATCAAGTTTTTACACGACCATTTAGATGGATGGTTTTTAGTTTAGAAATCGCCGATTTAAACAAGCGTAACTAATCATTTTTATCGCTTGTTAATTTCAGTGGATGTGACCGTGGAAACTGGGATTTAGAACACCTAAACCGAATTCATAGAAATTTGGATGTGACCATGGAAATCCCCTTTAGGATGAAGAACAAGGAAGCATGAACACCATGACCAATGGATTCACATAGAGTTCCTCTTTTATGTTTTATTTACGAATATGCACATACCTGCTTCCTTCTTATTATTTTGTTCGATTTTATTTTCAAAAAGGCTAAGGGGGTGATACCCCTAAGCCTCGATGCCTTCTTCTTTGATTTCAAACCGCTTTTTTACTCATTTCTTTCAAGTTCACTCTTTAATTTTCAGCATTTTACTTTTGTTAGATAATTTTTTATGCTAACAATTTCTTCTTTTACTTTCTCTTATTTAGAATAATATTTTATTTTTCTTGCATTAGTGTAACCTTTTATTCTTCTTACAATTTCCTTTCTTGCATTAGAATATTCAACCCCTCTCAAATCAGACTTTATTTTAGGCAAACCTTTCAAAAATACCAAAAAGAAACAATTTCAAAAATAAACCGGGTTTAGGAGAAATAGATCTTAAAAATGTAGTCATGTGGGATCGACCCTTCTATACTAGTCTTAATCAGAAAGTAAAAAATGATTAAACTCTAGGATAATTCTTCTAGTGAATTGGTGTGCAAACGACACGTATCAATTTTGGCGCTGTTGTCGGGGACAACAGATTGTTTTCTCGAACTCCAATTTTTTTTATGCCTTCCGAGTAACATTCTAGAAGTGCTATCTCCTCTTTTTGCTGAGTTTCCATTCCAACGGTATGTTTTTTCTACAAACGAATATAATTGTATAACTGTGCATGCGCCGCTCATCGAACGATCTTACACCGTCAGTTTTTATCCCTAACCAGAAAGAACTGTCCATCACTTAAATCGACAAAACCGACTTAGGATGGACACAGAGGAGGTTGCTCATAGGATTGAGCAGGCATTTGCCGCTCAAAGAGAGTTGATGATGACTGAACACGTGAATCAAGAAGACAACTTGCACACAACCTATATCGCTGAGCAAGAGGCTATAGAAGTCGCTCATAGGGAGGCCAAGAGACAAAAACAACTTAAGGATTTTTCCACTCCAAAAACCGGATTTGTACAACACCCAGTTGTGCCGCCCGTGATCACAACCCCTCAATTTGAGATCCGCACTCAGTGGATCATGATGCTTCAGGCCAATCCTTTTTCTGGGACTAAGGGTGAAAGTTGTCAAGATCACCTCTAACGCTTCACAGACCTTAGCTCCTTGACTAAAATCCCAAGCGATTATGAAGATGCCATTAGACTTAGACTTTTCAAATACTCTCTTTCAGGGGCACCCAACATTTGGTACAATGCGATGGAGAGTGAAAACCCCGTCACCACTTGGGAAGTACTTCAAACAAATTTTTTGGATAAATACTTTCCCCCTTCCCTCACCTATGAGATTAGAGGACAAATCTTGTTGTTTTCAATGGTCCCTGGGGAAACCTTAGGAGAAGCTTGGGAAAGATTTCGGGAACTCCTCTGTCATTGACCTCATCATAACATATCACAATCTCAACTCATTGAGATATTTTATCGTGGTGTTGATGCTGACACCAAGAAATTTCTTGATTCTTCATCTGGAGGAAATTTTATGTTCCAAAATCTAAGCAGTGCATGGGAGGTAGTTAAAAGAGCTTCTGAAACTCAGACTAGACGAGGAACTGGTGGGGTCTTAAAGTGGCTAAGGCTGAGGTAAACCTAGACATTCATACTATTGCCGAAGCTTTTAAATTAATCTCTTTGAAATAGGACCGCTTAGAATCATCCTTTAATGCCTATGAAAGACAATCTCAACAAGTGAGGGCTGCATAATCTTTATGTGGGATATGCCAAGGGTATGATCATGCCATCCTCCAATGTTAATATCTCTACAACACCCCTATGCAATCTAATATTGGTTAACAAGTGGAGGACCTCAACTCTATCCATAGTATCCCAGGCCAGGCTTACTACAATCCAAACCAAGCCAGAAACCATCCCGAATTTCAATATGGAAACCCCTCAGGAGCTGAAAACTCATCTCAACTTCCCCCTCCACAAAGACCCTCACAACCCCAAGCCAACTATCATCCACCACCAGATTTTCTATACAATAACAACCAAAGGAATTTTGGGAACCAAGTAAATTTTAGGGGAAATTTCCAAAATTGTGGCCATTACCAAGGACAACAATATCAAAACCTTCATCAACCTCCACCTCAACCACAACAGAATGTCCCCACTCCTTCAACTGATGATAAGGTAGCTGCCTTAGAGCAAATAATAGCACATCAAAAGTCTACTGATGCTCAGTTTGCCCGTCTTTATCTCAACAAAAACCCCTTGCCAACACATTTGCCGACCAACCTGAACCCAATCCTAGGAATATAGAACAGCTTAAAGCTGTTACTACCAGATCTGACCTTACCATGAAAGAAGGAAGTCCCCCCATATATTTTGACGAAGGGGGTGATGAGGAGGTTGTTGTGTCCCTCGGGCACTGAGATCACCTCCCCCATAAGAGGAGAGTCATGTATATAAAACACGTGTACCTTTTGCCAGTCGGCTGAAGAATACCCAATTAGACTCTAGGTTCAATAAGTTCAAGGAAATTATGAGAAAGTTATGCATCAACATCCCACTTTTGGACACTATGACTAATCTACCCGAATGGAAAAAATTCTTCAAAGCCCTTCTAAACCGTAAGCACACTACCAAAGAATCTAAAATGGTAAAATTGGCTAGAACTACATCAAACATCATCCAAAGTAAAATGCCAAAGAAACGTAAAGACCCAGGATCTTTCGGGATCACTTCTTCTATCGATGACTCTACCATCCATTTGGGCATAGCTGATCTTAGAGCTAGTGTATCTATCATCCCTTTGAGCATGTGTAGAAGGTTTGGTCTCATTGATGCTAGACCCACTCTGATGCATATTCAACCAGCAGACTCTTCCATTACCTAGCCTCTTGGTATTAATGATGATGTGTTGGTCAAGGTCGGAAATTTCTATATACCCTATGACTTTGTGGTACTTGATATAAAAGAAGACACTCACTACCCCCTCATCTTTGGTCGGCCATTCCTCGCCACGACCAGGGCCCTCATTGATGTTGAGGCAAGACTTCTCACACTATGGGTGGGAACAAAATTCATAAATTTTCAAGCATCTAGGGGTATCATGAAGTACACCCAGGAGGAAGAAGTTTATTTCCTTGAATGCATGGACCAGTTCAATAAGATGCAACAACGTTTCCTTAATTCTGAACCACCACATGTGACCGAGACCCAAATATCTCTGGTGGACAATCAAGTTTCCATTCAAACTGCCCAAGTCAGCCCTATTAAGATGGACATTTCCCCTCCCACTATTCGTATTGTGGGCACAACCAACATCACCACTCAAGAAATTCCCCTCCCACAACCCCCTCACCCATCTATGACCATACCCATTTCCTCTCCTCCCTCTCCCTTTGAGGCACCGCTCTATGATAATCGCCAAATGTCTTATGAGCCACCACTACATATCACTAGCCAAGTAGTGCAACAAATGCCATGGATAGATACTCCGACTATTATCCCTTCATCCCAACCCCCATTGACATTAGTGGACAACATTTGATCGGAAAACTGCAATTCAGTCAAAATAATGCTCCTTATAATAATTATCCTTATACAAATGAGATTCAATGTGACTACTCTCCACCACATGTCAAACCATGGGGACCTAACCGTCTTGATTTCAATTTTTGTCCTTGGTATACTGATGTACGCCAAGCCATCCATGATACATTTCAAGACACACAAGCAAAGATGATGGAGTGGTTCTAAGGAAATCAACCAAGTCACTACTACAACCATGCCTCCTCTGCTCCTCCACCACTTCACTATTTGCCACTGCCGTGATCTTCATCCCTCCATCTCGAGTTTGGATTTTTCTCGGGACAAGCAAAAATCTAAGTTCAGGGTGGAGGTGGGTGGTATGATTCTATCCCACCCTCCTATCTTTTTCTTAATTGCTTTATTTTCCCTTTTTATTATTTTGCATGTATATGCTTTAGTTTATGGCCTTTATCTAGTCGGCCATTCTTTTTTTATATATTTTCCATAGTTGTAAAATGGCCTTTATCTAGTTGGCCAATATAAATAGATGTTTGTCATTGTACCCCTTGAATTTAGTAAAGTTTTTGCAAAATCTATTACAAATTGCCATGTCTGAAACCACCATGTCACCTAGGACCCCTAATAACATCACTCCTTGAAATAGTTGGCAAGTCATAAGGAATCGATCATAACCAAGCACACTTTTTCCCTATATTTAAACAAACAGATTATCTTGTTATAAAACTTGTATGATGTGAATTATAGGAATATTCTAACTAGAGCAATGCCACTCTAAAAAAATGTTGAAAGTTATAAGCACAAGAACATCTCTTCATTCCCTCTATTTTTCTTCTAGAAAAGAGAAGCAAAGAATCACCACCGGATAAAAATCAAGTCCGGGGTGGCACGCTTCCCAAAAATAAATTTCATACCCCAAAAAGGGGCTTACCATCAAAATATGCCAAAGCGCACAAGAAAAAATTATGATCGATGTAGTCACAACTCCACAAACCAAAGTCCCAAGTCGAATAGAGGAGGGATCAAAGAAAAAAAAATCTTTTGTTATTTCTTCTTCACTTGTTCACACCCCTCCTTCTTCTTGTTCTTGTACAAATACCTTAGAAAAAAATATTCAAAAATTGAGAGTGTCAAAGCAATAGAAAAGGAACCCTATTTTTCCAACAAAAATCTTGTTTTTGAAGCAAGATGTGATAATTATTTTGATAGGGAATATAGAACTTTATGCTATGTGGTTCTAGGTGATTGGGTCACTTGGCCAAAAATTAGAGGTAAGGATTATATCGATGTTACAAGGGTGAGCAATGGCATATTGGGAGTATAAATTGGACTTTATTTGTGATTTTATTTGCTTGAGGACGAACAAAGATTCAAGTCCGGGGTATTTTAATAAATGTGTATTTATCCTTTTTATTTACATCTTTTAGATATCTTTTTAGGATTGTTTTGTTATTTATATTATTAGTTTTATAATTAGTTATATTAATTTATATTTTTCTATTTATTTGGAGCTTTAATTATATTTGGTTGGTCTTTTTTAGGAAAACAGCTCAATGACTAATTTTTCTTGGAAGATATTTTGCACAAATTCCCGCAATGCTTGATTTAAATATATACCTTACACAAAAATTGCCATAACTCTCACATCCTAAGGCAGAATTTAATGGGAAAGTATGTGTTGGAAAGGGAATTGAATTATCTACAGGAAAAATATATTTTCAGACCACTTCCAAACTTATGACTAGCCCAAAAATACATTCCAAATCATTTCCTCTATTGACCAGATCTAGAAAGTTTTCAACTGTTGGCCAGGAGTCTTTTAAAGAATCTTCTATGTAGGATTTCTACCCCTCCTTCTTCTATAAAAGGAGGGGAGACTCCACTAAGAAAGGGGGTCCCAAGTTCTTTTTGTACGCAATCAATAGTGGAATTATGTCATTTCATCTTAGTGTAATCTTCCTTTCAAGAGCAATAAAGATTAGTTCTTTCACAAAGTTAGTTATTTTATTTCAGTTCTGGATCTCCCTTCTCTTGTTCTTCTTTTTCTGCGTTTCTCTTGGAGCGGGAGAAAAAACAAATGAGTCATTTAATCGTCACCGCCTTGGACTCTACGGAGATCCGGAATTACGGTCTATGACTCTTTTGTTTTCTTTCCTAGTTTCTCCCATCCTCGCCATGAGTAGCGAGTAGTTTCCTTATCGAGGCAAGGGGAATGACCCCTTAGCCATGTGATTATAGGATCAAGTTTTTACACGACTATTTAGACAGATAGTTTTTGATTTAGAAATTGCCGATTTAAACAACATAATTAATCATTTTTATTGCTTATTAATTCTAGTAGATGTGACCGTGGAAACTGGGATTTAGAACACCTAAACCGAATTCATGGGGATTTGGATGCGACGTGGAAAAATTCCCTTTAGGATGAAGAACAAGGACATGTGAATACCAGGACCAATGGGTTCACATAGAGTTCCTCTTTTGTGTTTTATTTATGAATATGCACATACCTACTTCCTTCTTATTGTCGTGTATCATTCGATTTTGTTTTCACAAAGGCTAAGGTGGTGATACCCCTAAGCCTCAATGCCTTCCTCTTTGATTTCAAACTATTTTTTTATTCATTGCTTTCAAGTTTTTCCTTTAATTTTAGCATTTTACTTTTGTTAGATAATCTTTTATGCTAACAATTTCTTCTTTTACTTTCTCTTATTTAGAATGATCTTTTATTTTCCTTGCATTAGTATAACCTTTTGTTCTTCTTGCAATTTCCTTTCTTGTATTAGAATATTCAACCCCTCTCAAATCAGACTTTACTTTATGCAAACCTTTCAAAAATACCAAAAAGAAATAATTTCAAAAATAAATCGGGTTTAGGAGAAATAGATCTTAAAAACGTTGTCATGTGGGATCAACCCTTCTATACTAGCCTTAATCAGAAAGTAAAAAAGGACTAAATTATAGGATAATTTTTCTAGTGAATTGGTGTGTAAATGACGCACATCAATAAGCAATTTTGATCTAATAAAATTAAATTACTCTCTATCTAGAGGTTTAGAGAAAATGTCCGCCAGTTGATTTTCCGTGTCCACATGCGTGATATAGATATCCTTCTTGGCAATGTGATCACAAAGAAAGTGATGGTGAACCTCTATATGTTTATCTCTACTATGCAATATAGGATTGTAAGACAAGTTAATTACACTAGTATTATCACAATAGACATGATAAGCATCAAAATGAATATTAAAGTCTTGGAGCATTTGCTTCATCCATAGGACCTGGGCACAACAACTTTCGGCTACAATGGACTCAACCTCAGTGGTTGATAATGCCACAATGCTCTGTTTCTTGGAGAACCAAAACACCAAGAATGGTCCTAGGAGGAAGCAAGTGCCACTTGTGTACTTTCTATCAATCAAGCACCCTGTATAATCAGCGTCATTATAGGCTGTAAGAGTAAAGTCCCTTGACTTGGGATACTATAGTCCAACATTTGGGGTTTTGGCTAGGTGCCTTAGAATTCTCTTAATAGCTATAAGATGTGATTTCTTAGGATTTGATTAAAAGTGAGCACACAAGCCAACACTAAACATTATATCAGGTCTAGAGGTAGTTAAGTAAAGTAAACTTCCAATCATACCTCTATAGAGCTTCTCATCTACCTTCTCACCTTCTTCATCTTTATCAAGTTTGGTGGTGTTTGACATGGGTGTGTCCATCAGTTTGGTGTTCTCCATCCCAAAGCGCTTAAGTAGTTCACTTGTGTACTAGCCTTGGTTGATGAAGTTCCCATCTTTTGTTTATTTGATTTGAAAGCCGAGGAAGAATGTGAGTTCACCCATCATACTCATTTCAAATTCACTATGCATAAGATCACTAAATTCTTTGCACAAATCAAGGTTAGTTCTGCCAAAAATGTTATCATCAACATATATTTGAATGATAAGAAAATTGTTAGAAGTGTGTTTTAGAAACAAGGTAGAATCCACTTTTCCCATGATATAACCATGATCTAACAAAAAGTTCTTTAATTTCTCATACCAAGCCCTTGGTGCTTGTTTGAGTCCATAGAGAGCTTTTTACAACAAATAAACATGGTTGAGTAGACTATCATGTTTGAAGCCCAAAGGTTGTGCAACATACAATTCCCCCTCAATTGTACCATTCAAAAATGCACTTTTAACATCCATTTGGTACAAAAAAAGTTTTTATAACTAGCAAAGGCAAGCAACATACGAATGGACTCAAGTCTAGCTAGATTTGCATATGTTTCATCAAAATCAATATCTTCCTATTGATTGTAGACTTGAGACAGTAACCTTGCTTTGTTCCTTACCACTTTTCCGCTTTTTTCTAGCTTGTGCGGTAGACCCATTTGGTGCCAATGATGTTTCTATCACTTGGTCCTGGCACAAGGGTCCAAACTTTGTTCTTCTCAAATTGCTCCAGCTCCTCTTGCATAGCCAGGACCCATTCTTCATCCCCAAGAGCTTCCTTGACATCTTTAGGCTCGAGTTGTGAGATGAAGGCGTTGTTTGCGTGTTCTTTGTTGAATGCAACCCACGTCTTCACTCTTTCAAATGGATCACCTAAAATTAGCTCCTTTGGATGATTCTTTGCAAATTGGGGGGTTGGATCCTTCTTTTCATCATCTTTGTCTTCTTCTTGAGTAGCCACCTATTTTCCCTTTTGAGCGATGTTGAGCTCTTTAAGAATAGGAATTACTTCACCTACAACATCATCATTTGGAACAATATCTTTGGGAATAGAGGGGTTAGTCTCAATAAAATTTACATTAATAGATTCTTCTACTTTAGCAAGATCAACATTTAAAACTCTATAAGCCTTGCTAGTAGTACTATATCCAAGAAAGAAAGCCTTGTACAAGTTTGGATCAAACTTGTCGAGAGAATCTTTCATATTCAAAACAAAACAAGGACATCCAAAAATATGAAAATACTCGATAGAAGGATTCCTACCATGCCATAGGTCATAGGGGTTTTCTTAAGCGAAGGATGAGTAAAAACATGGTTTTGCACAAAACAAGAGGTACTGACAGCTTCATCCCAAAACTTCTTAGGAGTATCATTGTAACATCCCTGACCTGGGTTATGCTTTAACCCTAGGTGTTTTGATTAATAAAGATGATTATATGCTTAATCTCATCTTGTGAAAAGTAATTAAGGCTCAAAAGGAACCTATGTTTCAATTTTGGTCCTGTTTGAACAATGTTGAAGCAATGTTTGCTTATTTTGGACTAAAGTGCAAATTACCCAAGTTGAGGGGTTAACTTGAAAATTGCACATGATAAGATGTTACTATGATGTTGAGACATCATAAGGATGAATATGATGTAGTAGTATGGTTTCTACAAGCCTGGACGCCAAGATAGAGCTTGTTGGACAATGTTGTGCATTAAAACCTAGTTTTGGAGTAAAGTGCAAGTTACCCAAAATCTAGGGTTCAATATGCAAATTACCACTTCAATAAGGTCCTTAATGTTTCTTGGCATCATTTATAGCAAATAAAATGAGAGGGACCCCTCATTTGAACTAAGTTGGAGGAGAGAGAATCTTGACATTAAAATAATCAAGAATAATGCCTAATTGAAACCTTAATTCGATTTAGGGCAAAAATGAATAAAAATAATTGAAGGGCTTTCAACCAAAATGTTTTGGGTTGATTTTGAATAAGGGTGGACGTTCCTTTGCTAATATAAGGAACGAAAATATCTTAAGTAGGTGAAATTCCACTCACCTTATTATAAAGAAAAGTAATTTCCACTCACATATGGGATATTAATATAATAAGCATTAAGGTGCTTAATTTGCTTTTCTTTAAATTGAGGATAATGAAGGGGAATAAAAGGCAAATGAAGGTGCCTCATATCCATGGAATTGAGGGGGAAGAGGCGGCCATAATTTTTTGGATTAATTGGATTTTTATAAGGCATTTTCTCTCTCATCAATTTCCTTATAAAAGTGCCTTTTCCAAATGAATTGAAAGGCTTTTTCGGCCCTTTCTTCTTCCTTTGCTTGGGATGAGCTCAAGGGGACTTAGGAGCAACAAGAGGACGAGCCCCAACCTGTTGGTAAGCTTCTTGACCCTCGTTCTTCATGATTTCATGGTGGAAATCGAAAATAAATTATGGATTCCTTCTTATTTCGATCTCCTCTTCAACCCTAGCCAACTTTTGCAATCAAAAGCTTGAGGACGAGCCTAGGGGGAGTTGCTAGAGCTTCATCCACCATTGATGGCGTGATCCTGGAGCTTTGGAGCTCAATTGGAGGCGGGTTTTATAACTTAAACCCTCAAACATTGCTATTGCATCAATCTTCTATGCCTTGTTGATTGATTTCTTCAATTTTATACACTTTTGTTTCTTTGCTGCAAATTCCATCAATAACGGTTGCTGTTATTGGGTGAACGAAGGATGATGATGATGACATCATCATAAGCAAGCACCTCACCAAATATCTTGGGAGCAAACGATCTCAAAAGTTGGGACCAAATGGGTTGCAAACCGTTTGGTGGAAAACGGATTCAAACCCGTTTGAAGGAGTTGACCAAGCGTTGACCGTTTGGGAATCTCGTTCCTAATTATGTAGGCTAATGACCCTACAAATTTGAGTGGTTAACTCCAAAGTAATCATAGGTTGAAGGCCAATCAATTAGACAAATCGAATTGAATTAAGTGCTGATTTTCAACCTGATTAACTTGACCGGCTTGGGAAAACAGGTTCAAGACCATTTGAGATGGTTGACCAAGCGTTGACCGTTTGGGATTCCTGTTCATAATGATGTTGGTTAATTACCCTCCAAATTTGAGGGGTTAACTCCAAAGGAATCATAGGTTTAAGTCTAATCAATTAGGAAAACCTAATTGGATTAAGTGCTGATTTTCAACCTGATTAACTTGACCTGCTTGGGAAAACGGGTTTAAGACCGTTTGAGTGAGTTGACCAAGAGTTTACCGTTTGGGATTCCTGTTAATAATTATGTTGGTTAATGACTCTCCAAATTTTAGGGCTAACTCCCAAGGAATCGTGAGTTGAAGGCTATTCAATTAGGCAAACCCTAATTGAAAACAGTGCTGAAATTCCAATGAGTTAAGTTGAGATTTTGGGTTGATTAGCCCAAACGGGTTCAAGACCGTTTGGGGATCATCCACACGGGTTCAAGACCGTTTGGGGATCACCCCAAGACCGTTTGGAGGTCTGGGGTCAAGTATAGTTGATCAATTGAAGGTCTAAAGGTACCAAATCATACTGCAACTCAATGCTGATTTGTTGATCAACTCGATAGACCAATCCATGATGATTTTTCACTAAAGTCCAAAGGTTGGATGAGCCAAACGGTATCAAGACTGTTTGGAGCTCATCCAAACGGTCTCAAGACCGTTTGGTGGTCACCCAAGACCGTTTGGAGGTCTAGGGTTGAGTATGGTTAGGTGTTTGAAGGTCTAAAGGTACTAAGCTGATATACAATGCAATGTTGATTTGGTGATCAATCCAATGAACCAAACCCCAATTGGATTGCTTCGATTTGAGTGATATGATGGGAAAACGGTCTCAAGACCATTTGGAGGTCATCCAAACGACCTCAAGACCGTTTGGGTTCAGGTCATACCCAATTTGGATGATGGTTCAATGGTTTCAAAGCAACTAGTCTTACATTGATTAGTGTTGTTCAATCATCGATTCCAAACCCTAATTCAATTGAATCAAACCCTAATTGATGATCAATTGAGGGTCAATTGAGGGTCGAATTAGTTGAAGGTTGAATTATCAAACTCAATTGAAGTATGAATATAGGTCCAATTGATGACTGGTTCCATGAATTCAATGATTGAAGGAATCAACATTGGAAACCCTAATTCAATTGGATACCTCATGTTATTGAAGGTCCAATTGATCAAACCTTTTTGGAAACCTAATGTAATTAGGTGAGAGATACCTTAATGGTACTAATTAAGAATGCATAACAAATGCATGGATCCAATACATGATGAAAACCCTAATTGAGGTTGATTCCATGTATAACCCTAATAAGAGGTTGTCTACATGTGAAATCACTAATTAGGATGAATAGTAAACCCTAGTTGAGGGTGTATCCAAGTGAAACCCTAGTTGAGGGTGTATCCATGTGGAATCCTAATTGAGGGTGATTTCATGAGAAATCGTAATTGGGAATGATTAGTAAACCCTAATTATGGGCAATGTGATATGAAATCCCTAATGAAGGGTGATGCTATATACAATCTCTATTATAAAGAAGGGAGATGGTATGTGAAACCCTAATCCCTAATGAAAGAATAGAATTCATACTTGAATATGATTTATGAGGTGAACCCCTGTGGCACGACCGTGCAAGGTAGCACGGCCGTGGTGGATTTCACTTTGCACGACCATGCAAGGTAGCACGGCCGTGGTGGCTTCCCTTTGCACGGCCATTCTTGGTTACACAGCCGTGGTGCTCTATGCTTGACTTAGAGCTGAATTGAAAGTGACCTAACATGGTCGTTTTGTTAATTTCCAACCTAAGGATGAGAGAGAAACTCATACCTTGTGATGATAATCATTTAATGATACATGATGAATGTAATAAGTATGAATGAATACTTAGGATATCAATGAATGCCCCAGAGGTATGGAATAATGTATTAAGGGTTAGACAGATAATGAGATCATGAACTCTTTATTAATGAGAAATGGGGAACCCTAACCCTAATTTGGGTAAAGGGAATGAAAAGCCCTATTTGATAGTAAACCCTAATTCCTAGTAGAGGAATAATGGTGTTACTATCACATCACATGATGTGATGAATATCTTGTATGACTGTTATCATGCCTAATAACCATACAGATATTATGAGATGATGTATATAGCTAGTGTGAGCTGTGACATTTATATAATAAATGTTGATTGGCATTATGTGCCTTAATGTTGTTGTTGCTTAGTAAAAGAAGCAATATGCATGGACTTTTATGAGTCACATGAGTAAGTTGTTACCTAGTGAGAGGTGACAAGATATTTCATGGCCTTGTGAGCCAGGTGTGATGCTTGTGTAACAAGTATCATGAATGCCTTGGTCAGATGACCTGAAGGTGATAGTTACCTGAAAAAGGTATAATAATGCTCAATGATGAGTTAAGGGTTTGAATACCCAGAACCATATGATTATGGTGATGAGAAAGTGAAGGGATGATAATTCCCAGTATTGAAATGAGGGATTGAGTTCCCAAGGTCTTTGAAAGACTGATAAATATCTGATAAAAGTAGTACATGTCTCTTTATAGCATTGTTGTAATAAGTTATGTTTGAAAACTTGGATTATGCTAAAAGAATATGAGAATGTACTTAATAAATCAAGTGAAATCTATTCATGTAGTGCTCTGACCATAGATCCATCATCGTCAGGAATAGGTGATGGTGAAACGGGTGCCTGCGGCAAAACCCAAAGCACATATTTTGAATATGTGGGGGTAAATGGGCAAAAATATCCTTACGTCCTCTTGAAGAGATTGTTGGAAGGTAAACAAGAAACCTCTCAATCCTTCATGAATATGTTGGGATGGATGTATCATGAATCTCCCAATGATACTTAATGTCGGATCGAGGAGATAAACAAGAAATCTCTCGATTGGCGATGAGAGTGCAGTTTACGTTGTAACTCTATAGCGAAGGTGCCAGAATACCCTGGCTAGCTAGTTAGCAGAGACATGAGATGTTCTGCATGTGGTCTCGTACTGACCAAGACAGACGAGGTCATAAGAATCCGGCTCTTTTGATGACCTATGTATGGTACCGAGGCGATTTCATAATGGTCGGTTGGAGTATGAGCAGTATATCTCATCTCCTCAGAGCATAAGTGTGATTGTAAAATGTAATCAGCTGTATAGCATGTTTGCTTAAGGATTGAATACGGAGATTCAGTGGCTGATGTTGCATTTCTTTGTGCATTCCTTAGTAGATAAATGTTAATTATGTTTCTTTATATTCTCTGCAAAGTAGACAGATGAATTACTTATCTACCATGGGTAGATGCAATGACCTCCTTGAGAATGGAGATTATCTTATTTTGTTCTATGATGAATAATTCTGCCTGATAATGTAAAAGTAACCCCTGCTCAGTTTTAATTTAATAAACTGCAATAACAATGTTTTGGCGGAGAGTTATATCTCTCGCTGGGGCAAATTTTCAATTGTCTCACCCCCGTGGGAAACATTTTTAGGTATGCATGGGAGGCAAGGCAAGAAATCCCTAAGATCAGAAAAAGAGCAGCAACAACAACAACAAGGACAACAATCCGATCTCAGGTGGAGATATTGTCTGTCAAGTCATATAGATAGTAGTCCTATGTGTCGTCTCTGTACTCTCAGGTCCTCGGAGTTTTAAATGATTCAATCAGAGTTTTGTCATAGTGCCTCAAAGTTTTTATACCGCCTGTGTATATTTGTAACAGGGCAGTCAATGTTGTAATCCTTAAAAAGGAATTGTACAGGCAGTGTACTTGTGAACCAGGATGAAATGGAAACACTTTGGTTCTTGGTTAAAGAGTTTTCCTGTGAATGGATCTCTTTGAAAAAGTTTTAAATTTTTAGTGATTTTTAGTAATTCCGCTGCAAATGATTTGCTTCCGCATGCTTTATTATTGTTAATGGCACTTGTTATCTTAACGATGGCGAGTGTCGTTACAATTTAGTGGTATCAGAGCTCTAGGTTCGCTGAGTCTACATGGACATAGGACTAAGGAAGTAGAGTTTGTGTTAGTGTCCTCCAATATACCCTATAATGATTTCTGCTTGTGCAGAGAAAGGGTAAAGTTGAAAATGTCTGGAGAACACAAGGAACACATTGCTAAGGGCCATGTTGTTGCATCAAGAAGAGGTGCAAGGGATCTGACAAGAATAGAATGAGTGCCTGAGAATCCCCAATAAGACCTGATCAGGATAGAGAATCCTATGATCATGCTCTTGTTGGGCAGATTAGGGCAACTGTAATGCATATAGTGGACTGGATGCTAGCCTTACAACCTAGGTAATCAGTCCTTAATACATAAATCTTGAGCTTTAAATGAGTTCCTAAATGACTTAGTCATGTTAGAACAAGGGAAAATATGGAAAAGATTAACTTATGGCAAGAAAGTAGACTCTTCCATGAGCTTAGACAGATAATAAATATGTGATGGTAGTGCCAAAGAAGGGGCAACAAGCTGAGAAGTAGGTGATGATCTCTATAATTTTAGAGACATTTGCCTAATGGTTCTAAAAAGCCAAGGTTTTTGGTACAAATAGTGCAATAAATGCCTAGTGTACCAGGGCAGCAACCCCTAAGTAAGTGTAAAGGTCTTAACCTTTCACCTGTAAAATTCCATGGCTTAGTTTTTGCATCAGTAATAAGACTAATAAGACCATGATGTGAGGACAATGTATGTTATAAATGTGTACATGTTGAGTACACTAAACCCCTTTTGTTATAAAAAGGAGGACTGCTGATTTGGTTTTCCCTTTTAGTTGTCATATAGGGAAGAAATGATGTGAATTAGAATTTGAATTCTGTTCAAGTATTCTTTTAAATGTTCTATATTGATCTTACCTCTATGAAAGAGGAAGAGGTATAGAAGAGATGCCTGGATAAAATCCAGGGATGTTAAATCTTATGTTATGATAATATGAAAAACAAGAAATATGATAGCATGTAAGTGCATACTACTTGATCTCAGTACTTGTAAACCCTGATCAGGTTTACAACTATTGATGATAAAGTGAGTATGGAAACTCTTAGATTGATATCTTTTTGATTGCCCTGATCAAGCAAT
Organism: Alisma plantago-aquatica; assembly: GCA_963693085.1. Taxonomy (NCBI): domain Eukaryota; kingdom Viridiplantae; phylum Streptophyta; class Magnoliopsida; order Alismatales; family Alismataceae; genus Alisma; species Alisma plantago-aquatica. Next base: position 1,511,304,042 of record OY856410.1, on the reverse strand, counting down.
CATTTTGATACAATCTAATGAGTATCATGAAATAAGAAATATGGTATGGATAAATGTATCATACCTTAAGTACAAGAAAGAAGGATCTGATAGGAATTCAGATTAGTATGTGTACATGAGGAAGTAAAAGTATGACCCTCATATGATGAGAAAGAGAACAAGGGAGGTGATCCCTGTTCAATAAAGTTGTAAATATGATAAAAGAAAGATGAGAATATGATGTGTTTTCAACACGTGACTGATACCAGGGTAATGGATTCTGGTATCTGAGAATTATCAGATGGTTTAGATTAGCTACCTGGAGTGGTCAACTATGAAATCAGTCTGATTATATAAAATGATATGAACATCATATGTTAGGGGTTTATGCTTTGCATAAACATAACAACTAAATATGTCTTTAAGATAAGTTCTCATTTGACTCTATGAGAATATTGTGTGAAGTAACTTTGTGCTGATCAAAGTTCTATGATGTCTACATAACAATGAGGTGTTATGAAGAGACATGATGATATGATGAATGAATAATATCTGTTCCCTTTATCTGGGATTTCGGGGACGAAATCCTTGTTAGGGGTTTATAATTTGTAACATCCCTGACCTGGGTTATGCTTTAACCCTAGGTGTTTTGATTAAGAAAGATGATTATATGCTTAATCTCATATTGTGAAAAGTAATTAAGGCTCAAAAGGAACCTATGTTTCAATTTTGGTCATGTTTGAACAATGTTGAAGCAATGTTTGCTTATTTTGGACTAAAGTGCAAATTACCCAAGTTGAGGGGTTAACTTGCAAATTGCACATGATAAGATGTTCCTCTGATGTTTAGACATTATAAGGATGAATATGATGTAGTAGTATGGTTTCTACAAGCCTGGACACCAAGATAGAGCTTGTTGGACAATGTTGTGCATTAAAACCTAATTTTGGAGTAAAGTGCAAGTTACCCAAAATCTAGGGTTCAATATGCAAATTACCACTTCAATAAGGTCCTTAATGTTTCTTGGCATCATTTATAGCAAAGAAAATGAGAGGGACCCCTCATTTGAACTAAGTTGGAGGAGAGAGAATCTTGACATTAAAATAATCAAGAATAATGCCTAATTGAAACCTTAATTCGATTTAGGGCAAAAATGAATAAAAATAATTGAAGGGCTTTCAACCAAAATGTTTTGGGTTGATTTTGAATAAGGGTGGACGTTCCTTTGCTAATATAAGGAACGAAAATATCTTAAGTAGGTGAAATTCCACTCACCTTATTATAAAGAAAAGTAATTTCCACTCACATATGGGATATTAATATAATCAGCATTAAGGTGCTTAATTTGCTTTTCTTTAAATTGAGGATAATGAAGGGGAATAAAAGGCAAATGAAGGTGCCTCGTATCCATGGAATTGAGGGGGAAGAGGCGGCCATAATTTTTTGGATTAATTGGATTTTTATAAGGCATTTTCTCTCTCATCAATTTCCTTATAAAAGTGCCTTTTCCAAATGAATTGAAAGGCTTTTTCGGCCCTTTCTTCTTCCTTTGCTTGGGATGAGCTCAAGGGGACTTAGGAGAAACAGGAGGACGAGCCCCAACCTGTTGGTAAGCTTCTTGACCCTCGTTCTTCATGATTTCATGGTGGAAATCGAAAATAAATTATGGATTCCTTCTTATTTCGATCTCCTCTTCAACCCTAGCCAACTTTTGCAATCAAAAGCTTGAGGACGAGCCTAGGGGGAGTTGCTAGAGCTTCATCCACCATTGATGGCGTGATCCTGGAGCTTTGGAGCTCAATTGGAGGCGGGTTTTATAACTTAAACCCTCAAACATTGCTATTGCATCAATCTTCTATGCTTTGTTGATTGATTTCTTCAATTTTATACACTTTTGTTTCTTTGCTGAAAATTCCATCAATAACGGTTGCTGTTATTGGGTGCACGAAGGAAGATGATGATGACATCATCATAAGCAAGCACCTCACCAAATATCTTGGGAGCAAACGATCTCAAAAGTTGGGACCAAACGGGTTGCAAACCGTTTGGTGGAAAACGGGTTCAAACCCGTTTGAAGGAGTTGACCAAGCGTTGACCGTTTGGGAATCTCGTTCCTAATCATGTAGGATAATGAAACTCCAAATTGGAGGGGTTAAATCCAAAGGAATCATAGGTTGAAGGCCAATCAATTAGACAAATCGAATTGAATTAAGTGCTGATTTTCAACCTGATTAACTTGACCGGCTTGGGCAAACGGGTTCAAGACCGTTTGAGATGGTTGACCAAGCGTTTACCGTTTGGGATTCCTGTTCATAATGATGTTGGTTAATTACCCTACAAATTTTAGGGGTTAACTCCAAAGGAATCATAGGTTGAAGTCTAATCAATTAGGAAAACCTAATTGGATTAAGTGCTGATTTTCAACCTGATTAACTTGACCTGCTTGGGAAAACGGGTTCAAGACCGTTTGAGTGAGTTGACCAAGAGTTGACCGTTTGGGATTCCTGTTCATAATTATGTTGGTTAATGACTATCCAAATTTTAGGGGTTAACTCCCAAGGAATCGTGAGTTGAAGGCTATTCAATTAGGCAAACCCTAATTGAAAACAGTGCTGAAATTCCAATGAGTTAAGTTGAGATTTTGGGTTGATTAGCCCAAACGGGTTCAAGACCGTTTGGGGATCATCCACACGGGTTCAAGACCGTTTGGGGATCACCCCAAGACCGTTTGGAGGTCTGGGGTCAAGTATAGTTGATCAATTGAAGGTCTAAAGGTACCAAATCATACTGCAACTCAATGCTGATTTGTTGATCAACTCGATAGACCAATCCATGATGATTTTTCACTAAAGTCCAAAGGTTGGATGAGCCAAACGGTCTCAAGACCGTTTGGAGCTCATCCAAACGGTCTCAAGACCGTTTGGTGGTCACCCAAGACCGTTTGGAGGTCTAGGTTTGAGTATGGTTAGGTGTTTGAAGGTCTAAAGGTACTAAGCTGATATACAATGCAATGTTGATTTGGTGATCAATCCAATGAACCAAACCCCAATTGGATTGCTTAGATTTGAGTGATATGATGGGAAAACGGTCTCAAGACCGTTTGGAGGTCATCCAAACGACCTCAAGACCGTTTGGGGTCAGGTCATACCCAATTTGGATGATGGTTCAATGGTTTCAAAGCAACTAGTCTTACATTGATTAGTGTTGTTGAATCATCGATTCCAAACCCTAATTCAATTGAATCAAACCCTAATTGATGATCAATTGAGGGTCAATTGAGGGTCGAATTAGTTGAAGGTTGAATTATCAAACTCAATTGAAGTATGAATATAGGTCCAATTGATGATTGGTTCCATGAATTCAAAGATTGAAGGAATCAACATTGGAAACCATAATTCAATTGGATACCTCATGTTATTGAAGGTCCAATTGATCAAACCTTTTTGGAAACCTACTGTAATTAGGTGAGAGATACCTTAATGGTACTAATTAAGAATGCATAACAAATGCATGGATCCAATACATGATGAAAACCCTAATTGAGGTTGATTCCATGTATAACCCTAATAAGAGGTTGTCTACATGTGAAATCACTAATTAGGATGAATAGTAAACCCTAGTTGAGGGTGTATCCAAGTGAAACCCTAGTTGAGGGTGTATCCATGTGGAATCCTAATTGAGGGTGATTTCATGAGAAATCGTAATTGGGAATGATTAGTAAACCCTAATTATGGGCAATGTGATATGAAATCCCTAATGAAGGGTGATGCTATATACAATCTCTATTCTAAAGAAGGGAGATGGTATGTGAAACCCTAATCCCTAATGAAAGAATAGAATTCATACTTGAATATGATTTATGAGGTGAACCCCTGTGGCACGACCGTGCAAGGTAGTACGGCCGTGGTGTATTTCACTTTGCACGACCATGCAAGGTAGCACGGCCGTGGTGGCTTCCCTTTGCACGGCTGTTCTTGGTTACACGGCCGTGGTGCCCTATGCTTGACTTAGAGCTATATTGAAAGTGACCTAACATGGTCGTTTTGTTAATTTCCAACCTAAGGATGAGAGAGAAACTCATACCTTGTGATGATAATCATTTAATGATACATGATGAATGTAATAAGTATGAATGAATACTTAGGATATCAATGAATGCCCCAGAGGTATGGAATAATGTATCAAGGGTTAGACAGATAATGAGATCATGAACTCTTTATTAATGAGAAATGGGGAACCCTAACCCTAATTTGGGTAAAGGGAATGAAAAGCCCTATTTGATAGTAAACCCTAATTCCTAGTAGAGGAATAATGGTGTTACTATCACATCACATGATGTGATGAATATCTTGTATGACTGTTATCATTCCTAATAACCATACATATATTATGAGATGATGTATATAGCTAGTGTGAGCTGTGACATTTATATAATAAATGTTGATTGGCATTATGTGCCTTAATGTTGTTGTTGCTTAGTAAAAGAAGCAATATGCATGGACTTTTATGAGTCACATGAGTAAGTTGTTACCTAGTGAGAGGTGACAAGATATTTCATGGCCTTGTGAGCCAGGTGTGATGCTTGTGTAACAAGTATCATGAATGCCTTGGTCAGATGACCTGAAGGTGATAGTTACCCGAAAAAGGTATAATAATGCTCAATGATGAGTTAAGGGTTTGAATACCCAGAACCATATGATTATGGTGATGAAAAAGTGAAGGGATGATAATTCCCAGTATTGAAATGAGGGACTGAGTTCCCAGGGTCTTTGAAAGACTGATAAATATCTGATAAAAGTAGTACATGTCTCTTTATAGCATTGTTGTAATAAGTTATGTTTGAAAACTTGGCTGATGCTAAAAGAATATGAGAATGTACTTAATAAATCAAGTGAAATCTATTCATGTAGTGCTCTGACCATAGATCCATCATCGTCAGGAATAGGTGATGGTGAAACGGGTGCCCGCGGCAAAACCCGGAGCACATATTTTGAATATGTGGGGGTAAATGGGCGAAAATATCCTTACGTCCTCTTGAAGAGATTGTTGGAAGGTAAACAAGAAACCTCTCAATCCTTCATGAATATGTTTGGATGGATGTATCATGAATCTCCCAATGATACTTAATGTCGGATCGAGGAGATAAACAAGAAATCTCTCGATTGGCGATGAGAGAGCAGTTGACGCTGTAACTCTGTAGCGAAGGTGCCAGAATACCCTGGCTAGCTAGTTAGCAGAGACATGAGATGTTCTGCATGTGGTCTCGTACTGACCGAGACAGATGAGGTCATAATAATATGGCTCTTTTGATGACCTATGTATGGTACCGAGGCGATTTCATAATGGTCGGTTGGAGTATGAGCGGTATATCTCATCTCCTCAGAGCATAAGTGTGATTGTAAAATGTAATCAGCCGTATAGCATGTTTGCTTAAGGATTGAATACGGAGATTCATTGGCTGATGTTGCATTTCTTTGTGCATTCCTTAGTAGATAAATGTTAATTATGTTTCTTTATATTCTCTACAAAGTAGACAGATGAATTACTTATCTACCATGGGTAGATGCAATGACCTCCTTGAGAGTGGAGATTATCTTATTTTGTTCTATGATGAATAATTCTGCCTGATAATGTAAAAGTAACCCCTGCTCAGTTTTAATTTAATAAACTACAATAACAATGTTTTGGCGGAGAGTTATATCTCTCGCTGGGGCAATTTTTCAATTGTCTCACCCCCGTGGGAAACATTTTTAGTTATGCATGGGAGGCAAGGCAAGAAATCCCTAAGATCAGAAAAAGAGCAGCAGCAACAACAACAACAAGGACAGCAATCCGATCTCAGGTGGAGATATTGTCTGTCAAGTCATATAGATAGTAGTCCTATGTGTCGTCTCTGTACTCTCAGGTCCTCGGAGTTTTAAATGATTCAATCAGAGTTTTGGCATAGTGCCTCAAAGTTTTTATACCGCATGTGTATATTTGTAACAGGGCAGTCAATGTTGTAATCCTTAAAAAGGAATTGTACAGGCTGTGTACTTGTGAACCAGGATGAAATGGAAACACTTTGGTTCTTGGTTAAAGAGTTTTCCTGTGAATGGATCTCTTTGAAAAAGTTTTAAATTTTTAGTGATTTTCAGTAATTCCGCTGCAAATGATTTGCTTCCGCATGTTTTATTATTGTTAATGGCACTTGTTATCTTAACGATGGCGAGTGTCGTTACAATCATACTCTAGAATCATGGTCCTAGCCATCTCCTGTAGAGACCTATTCTTCCTCTCTACAACCCCATTTTGTTGAGGTGTTCGAGGTGAAGGGAAGTTATGTTCATAACCTGATTCTTAACAAAAAGGCTCAAAAAGCTCATTTTTAAATTCTCCCCCATGGTCACTACAGATGGAAACAATCTGGCAAGAAGCTTCATTCTCAACTCGTTTGCAAAAGCTCGAGAAAACATCAAGAGTAGCACTGTTAGAAATGAGAAAGAAGGTCCACGTATATCTAGAGAAATCATCGACAATAACATGGCAAACCATGAAGCGATTGCGTTCTCATTGGTCCAAATAGATCAATATGAAGAAGCTCAAGAGCTCTCTTGGTTCTAAGACTCCTTTGGATTTGAAGGAGGACTTGGTTTGCTTTCCTTATGTACAAGGTTGGCATTCTTCATCCTTTTTAAAATCCAATTCAGGAAGTCCATTAACCAAGTCCTTTTTGCTCAATTTATTCAATTGATGCATATTTACATGACCAAGCCGACAGTGTCAAAGAGAAACATCATTTGAGTTGAATACTAGACATCTACCAACCACATGCTTAATGGAGTTAAGACCAATAACATAAATATTACCACTTCTAGTTCCCTTATATATAACTTGGTAGGTGAGGGAATCTAGAATCAAGCATTCAAAAGAAGTAAAAAGCACAAGGTAACCATTATCACAAAGTTGACTAACACTTATTAAATTGTGATGTAGATCATCCATAAAAAGAACATTCTTGATGCACAAGGATTCACCTACATCACCCTCACCTTTGACTTTACCATTGTTGTTGTCCCCAAAGGTGATTGATCCTCCTTTCTTCTTGGTGAAATTATTGAAATGGCTTATGTCACCAGTCATGTGCTTTGTGCAACCACTATCAAAAATCCATCTACCTTTTTCCTTTGGTCTTACGTTTGCCCTTTGAGGCTCCCTCTACAAATCCCAAACCACTAGTACCACTTTGTTGGGTAGAATGGTCAAGGATTTCATTTAGGGAGTTCTTCCCTTTGAGGAATTTATGTAGGGATGCTCTTAATCTATGGTTATCATCATTCAAAGAAACAATAGTAGAAGATAAACTAAATATGTCATCCCTAGCATGCAAAATATTAGTCTTAAGACATAAAGCTTTAGTAAGATATGAATCCTTTTCAAGAGATATAGAAGTAACATTAACACTAGGAAACAAAGGTCTAGAGGATAGATCATTTACTTGACTAAGCAACCTAGAATATTTAGATTTTAGCACTTGAATCTCTTTGAGATAGACATATCTCTCTTCTCTATGAGAATCAATAAGCAATTTAAATTCATCATTTTCAGTTTTAAGCAAATCTAGCTCTTTAAGGCAATTTCAGTTTTATTCCTTAAGATTCTCAATGTTCTTAAGGTAGATACCATTCTCAACTTCAACCCCATTATATTGGAGCTCAAGATCAAGGTATTGCCCTTGCAATTATCAATACTCTCAAGGTTGGTTTTCTCATTCATTCAAGAGTTTCAAGCTTAGCATAAAGATCATCACTATTTTTTCCTAATCGTTTTCTTTTATATTTACATTTAGCAAAATATGAACGGGTAGAAATAAGCATGTCAATAATAGCTTCTTTAGTCAATTCATGTAAGATTACCTCACTTACCTCACTTACCTCACCAATATCTTCACTTGTAGAGGCCATGAGAGCAAGGTGACACTCTCCATCTTCTTTGGAGCTTGAGCTGCTTGAAGATGAAGCTTCCCAAGCTACATGAGCTGTATTCTTGTACCTATTCTCCTTCTTGTCATTCCTCTTGTGTTTTCTCTCCTTCTTGTAATCCTCTTCCTTCCTTGAGCTTCTCTTGTGGTGTGTCTTTCTTGACTTTGGGCATTCACTCTTGTAGTGCCCCTTTTGACCATACTTGTAGCATCTCAGAGTAGAGGAGGAGGAGGCTTGCTTTCCCTTGAAGTGCTTGCCCTTGATGTAGTTGGCTTCATGCTCACTAGGGCCTTCATCTTCACTAGAGGAGGAGGGAGAAGTCTGGAAAGCAATTCGTTGTTAAAGAATGACAACATCCACTTGTGTTTTGAAAGCACAATCTTTGATATTCTTGGCTTCATTCTCTTCTTGGCTTCTTCTTCTTGCTTGTCAAGCCTAGGCTCATGGGCTTGAAGATTTCCAATGAGTTCTTTAGTTGGGATGTCACCAAGGCTCCTCACTTCTTCAATGCAGGTGACCTTTGACTCCCATATCTTTGGAAGAGTTCTCAAGATCTTTGAGTTGATGACGCCTCTATCTAAAGTGTTGCTCAAAGCAGCCAACCCATTGATGATGACATTAAGTCTTAAATACATATCTGCAATCCCTTCTTTCTTACCCATCTTGAAGTTCTCTAGGAGGCTATTCAACATGTAGATCCTTGCCTCCTTGACTTGATTTGTGCCTTCATATGTGATGCACAACTTGTCCCAACTCTCATAGGCAGTGTCCCAAGATGAGATCCGGTTGAACTCTGTGGGGGTGAGGGCTGTGTAGAGGATGCTAATATCCTTGGCATTGAGTTGAGCCTCTTTGAGTGTGGCTTCATTCCATTTTGCTCTAGATCGGGTTAGCTCCTTGTAAGGTGTGACCATCACCTTCTACATATCAAAGTTCATCCCATGAATGTTGAACTGCATACGCCTCTTCTAATAAAGGAGATTTGTGCCGTCAAAGACCAGAGGACGTATGGAGATGCCTCCCTCTAGGTTGAGAGAACCAAGTAGGTTGTCGCCCATATTATCATCTCATGGGAAATTGTTAGAGAAGAACATCAGCTCTGATACCACTTGTTGGATCTAAGGGCTCTAGAGGGGGGGGGGTGAATAGAGCAACAAAATTTACAAAACAGATTAGACCTTCAAATTATATCAATTTTAGAGCAATAGCTAGATGTCAATTTGAAGTCCTATCTAACAAGCATAGCAAGGATGAGAGATATTGATAGCAAGCACTTGATAAAGGGATGTAGAGTGGTTCCACACTTCAAACTAGAAGTGAGTCAGTCCACTACCTAGAGAGGTCAACCTCTAGGACTTTGCAAGTGCTTTTCTCTATATTATCACCAAAGAGATTACAATACAAGACCACCAAAGGACTTACCCATCCAACCAACCACAAGAAGATATCCACCTTACTAAGGAGCTTACCCACTTAGCTTGAGTATTCAACCTTCACCAAGGTCTTACCCACTCAAGCTCAAGTCTTCCACCTTGAAGGAGTTTTCTTCTCCTCTTGGATCTTCAACCTTTGCCTTCTCCTTCACCTAGAGAATATCACCACCTCTTCATCAACCTTGAAGAGGACCAACTACATATCCTTCTTCACTCGATGGAGCTTGCTTCACCTTTTCTTCATGTAGGAAGGGGATAGGGAAGTAGGAGAAGATGAGAGCTTTACATGCACAAGGGTGGACCTCTCTTACAATATGCCTAACTCACTCACAAATCACAAAATGAAGTGTAAACTAGATAGAGAAAGGGTTTCAAGGAGTAGTAGCACTCTCAACTATAGCAAGGACCTTGAATGTATTGAAAGAGCAAACTTGGAATGAACTCCAAGGGGTCCTATTTATAGCTGGGAGTGCTCTCTTGAGTCGGGGAACACTTAGGGCCGAAATATAGCCATTTTCCTCAAAGCAACAGATCTATTTTCACCTCAAACAAGTCACCAACGGTTATAATCACTTTTTCTACGTCTTTCGTATAGTGCATTCGGTCGAGTTTCAATAAAGGTAACTCAACTGATCAACTAAAAGACAAACCCAATTTTCAAACTATCGGTCGAGTTTGTTCTGGGGAACTTGACCGATAAACCAAAATTGAATTTGGTCAGTGAGTCAGTCGGTTGAGTTCTGTGAATGCACAACTCGACTGATGGCCATCTTCAGAAAATCAATCCATAGGATCGGTCAAGATTGTAACTCGACCGATCAACAACCTGTGATCGATTTTCTAATTTGGCTAAAAAGTGATTCAAACTTGGTATTAAGTGTCCCACATATTTTTCTCATCTTAGTTTCAAGTCATATCATCAATACAAGTGATTACAAAATTCTTCTAAGGCCGTTTGAAGTGATTTCCTTATTAGCACACTTGCATTGCATTTGACTTGAACTTGGACAAGCTACGACTTGTGGAATTTGATCCTTTTATGTACCTAAAGCCTGAAATCAATCTTGAACAAACATATTAGATACATATGAATGGAATGATTAAGTCATTATCAAAATATGTACAATGTATAACCTCTAGGTCAACAAGTGTTCTATGTAATTAGTGGGATTTTTCGTCTTGTATATTGTCCTGATAACTCTAAAGGAGGGGCACACTTGTCACACATCTCACTTGACCTTGGTCTCAGTGAATCTTCTTTCGTGCTAATGATGTGTGTTTCACAATAAAGCTGGGCACTATAAATGTGAGCGCACATGTACAATGCACCCTAGTTGACATGTTGCCTCAGAAATGTCATTTCAATATATTACAATTTTCATATACATAAACTATTAATGGAGAGAATGTGGGTTGTCCTCATGTTGGGAACACACTTTAAAAGTTAAATTAGCTTAATATGATGTTTGTTTGTCCTAAATTTGGTGCAGATGAAGGGTCTTACAGGTATTTTAGGTTGAAAGAATGTGTGGGATATGTGTAAATGAATTTGGGTTTTCTTAGGTTTTTGAGGGGGGTCTTAGTGGAATCATTGAGTGTGTTGAGATTAGAGATTAGGATCTTGTGGTTCTCTTAGTGACATCCAAGTAAGTTAGTCCACAATAGAATATCAATTGATTAGATGTACATCTTGGTTGGCAAACTGACCGTTGTAGGTGGTGTTATATGGGTGCATGAGTGTGGCCCTAATCATAGAAGAGACTAAGATCATTACTCAAAGAACTTTGAAAATACCAATACTAATCAACCATCATGATTTATAATCATTTTAGGTGCCCAAATTTATATTGATTCAAGATACTTGTGGTTTGTTGAATCTAGTAAACATTAAAGTCATCTCATTGTGACATGATATCACTCAAGATGTTACTTGCATGCTTCAAATATCCTAACTTTTTCTTCTCAATCAAATCCAACATTTAGTGCCTCATGATTAGATTTGGGTAGCCAAAATTATTTTTAGAGCTCACTATTGATTCAATCTTGATTTGAACATGTATTGGGCATTGTAATTTGATCCACTATCACATTTATCTGGTGGTTATCATGTCAACATATAAAATCAATTTGTTTCCATTCTACTGTACATGTAAATAAATTTGAGAAAACCAAAAAATGAAATGTCGATAGTTTGCCCCTTTCAAGAAGAGGATCCAGAGATGGTTGGTGAATTCATGTGAACTCTTGAGATGAGGTGATAGACATTTATATGTAATTTCAATGATGATTAGTATTGGATTTTTATTGGGCACTATCAGAATTATGAAAGGAGTCGAATTGATCCACACAGTTGTCGCCCTCTTAGCTTGATAATGCTTGTATAGTTTCTTATCACAATAAGACTTAAGTGGGTATGCGTTGCAATAAGGATTTGGATAATTGTTTGTGTTTCTTACCTTATAAATTCTTTAAATTGAATTTATTCTCACTACAAGGCCTTATGGTATTGGTTGCATTACTTACCTTATCAAGGCTTTCAATGGATTTATGTTGTGTCATGGCTTTGTTGAATTATTTATATTGCTTGTCTTAAAAAATCTTTTAATTGAATTGTTTGTCACAATAAGGATTTATTGAATCACTTTTCGACATATGCCTTTATTCAACTGATTGGTGCAACAAGTCTTGATTAAATATGTTCAATTTCTTACCTTAATAAGGCTTTCAATTGAATGCTTGTCCCATCAAAGCTTGAGGATGGGTGCTTATTGTGGTAAGGATTTGTAGTTGATAGAATAGTGACGAATGTCATTCATACCATATTATACACCCTATTTTATTTTGCTTTTTGATCCAAAGCATATCTTTGACCAAATTTTTGGCTTATAGTCACTTAATTAGCACATGTATCCTCTTTTTAGTCATTTTAACTAACATAAGGTATTATAATGTGAAAGTCTGAAGACTTGCTTCATATGGAGCCAATTTTGCATTTGCAATCGACATTTTGGACTGAAGAAATCCAATTCAATTTTCATGTAGAAAGACACAATGTGCACTACTTGGTATACATTGTGTCCATGTCTAGAGAGCTCAATTGCATTTTCCCAGCAAGGACAGACATGCCTCTTCTAGTGTATGTTGTATCCACTCACAATGGCAGCGGTGAATTTTGACATTATCAAAGACCACGTGCTCCTCTAGAGCATGGCGTGCTTCACCTTAGGAGAAAATGACCAAGACTACTATGCTGAAGCACTATGGTCCAACCAACAACATACCATGCAATCTCATCACCAATCATAAAAAAAGTTGTAGTGGATGACAATCTCCCAACATGTCATGCCAAATGATTATGGAGCCCGACTCTTGGCAACTATTGAGAGACACGACGTGTCTCCTCATATTTCTAAAAAAATACAAAGAATGGGAGAGAAATTTTAAGGAGAGATATTTCACTTTTTACTCCAACCTTGAGAAAAGAGTGGGAGGAAACCCAGAGGGAAATTCCACTCTAGAGGATTCTAATAGGAAAAAGAGGGGAAATGGGCAATTTTCCTCCTCCTCGGGCTAGAGAAACTTCTCATATAGATCTTTAGTAGAGGGTTTCTCCTTTACTTGTGTTGCATAAAGTTTATCTCCCTCTACTCCTATATTTCTCTATAGTTTCACCATGTAAATTTTAAAACGTGGTTTACAACTTCATTTATGAACCACCTCTAGATATGGAGTTGATCTTTTTGTGTTTAGTTACCTTTTGGCACTTGCTCGTCATGTAATGAACATCATTTATATTTAATACAATTTTCCTTGTTTATAATTCTTATAATTGTTTGAGAGCGAATCATATGATGATTTTAATGGCACATATTATAATTGATTTTATATTAATGAAGGTATTTCACATTATTATGTTTGTTTCAATATGTGATAATGAATAAATATAATAATTTCCTAAGAATGTATGACTCAATGACATGTGATGTTAGGTTGAAGACCTGAATATGAGATCATGTGTATGTAAAGAGTATTCATTCTTCTTCGAGTCCCTATTTAGATATCATTGTTTAAAATAAGACACCAATAATACATTAAGACTAGTATGTGTCTTGATTGATGATTACGTCTCATTAGTCACAATATTCGATATCAAATCAAACACATAGGTACTTGTTATGAATAAGTATACTAGAAAGACCCACTTTGAGTGTGATACATGGGATCTAATAATGGCAGTCAGAATCATACCTCAATATGACAGTGGTGATTGTGGTCTATAGACCTAAAGTCACTATATCGATCACATGTTGTTTAGTGTGCTTCTATACTACTCAACATGACCTTGAATAGGGTTATCATCCAAGTAGTGTTTGGGTACACTATGGTACATGAGAATCACTATGAGTGACGTAGATGGAATTTGTCCCTTCCATTGCATTGATATTCTGATGACTTAATGAGTGAGACCATGAAATGAATGGCCAAGCTCATGTGAGTCAATATATGATATTGCGCTCATGTGTATCTCAAATATTCTACTCTAGATCAACAAACAAATATTCAACATTAAGAGGATGATCTTTCCATTCCTCAGATTCAATCTAGATATCAGATACAAAGGGATTACACAATTACTATAACGACCCCGCCTCCCAGTAACCCCCAATTAAGGGAGACCAGAAGGTCAGAGCCATTATCCCAATTAACAAGATCAAAGGTTTGATAAATAATCAATAACAATTATTAAATTCTACCAACTATACTGAAATATGGTAAAAAATAAAAACTTTTGCATACCTTTTTTTCTCTGAAACCTTGGATCTCTAACCTTCTATCCACTTAAGGATTCTACTCTAACTAATCCTCCTTGTATTTTACTTTATGTATTTCCCAATATGACAATTTACTATTTTTTCTTTTGGCTTGTACCTAAAACACCGACAAATAAAACGTCGGTCAGCCAAAGCTGGTATGTGGGGGAACAATAATCATGCAATTATTCTTTAACAATGTAATCATTCAATTAATCATTTAACAACCAAGATTACATTTTAAGCCACCCTACTCAATCCTTACCTATCCCCTAACTCTGTGCTATCCCTGCAGTGGACTTGTATGCTACCTCTCTTTAGGTAGATTCTTACCACCATGGTCCTACCTTACAGGTAGCTAATACATAGGGTAATAGAGTCGCATGGCACTACCCGAAGGTAGCCCAATATCTAACTCAATGTGACTTGATGGACCTACCCCATTGGTAACCATGTACTAAGTCATCCAATGACATGATGGACCTACCCCATAGGTAGCCATGTACTAGGTCAACTATTAAGCCACACAGGGGACCGGGATCTGAGCTAGTAGGCACATATCTTAGGTGATAGTCATATCCACATTATAGTTTGCATGAATTAAAATCATCCAACAATTAATTCATGACATCGATGAAAACTTCAGTAAACCTCGGAAAACTAACTCGAGATATTCATAAGCATAACCACATACCTGTATTGCAGATTCAGATACAGAATTAATCAGAACATAGAAATCCCAATCAAGCAACCAATCATGCACAGAATCTTGAAATAAATATACTAATTTCCTTTTATTAATATTTATCCAATATCATCATCATCCTTAGGATTTCTATTCCAATTTTAGGGTTTCCTTGGGAATTAGGGTTTTGCCTCCATTCTTAGTTATTAAGAACCCTAATTCATAAAATCTACTTAAAACCTTTAAATTCTCTCCTTTTAATATTCTTAGCAGTCTTAGGATCATCATTTAGTAATTTACTTCCTTAATCCGGAATATCATGGTTTTCCTCTTCTTTTACCCCAATTAGGGTTCCCATATGAATTATTCTTCATTTATGGATTACAACCCTAAAACTACCAATTTTGTATACTAAACGGATGAAAACTCTATATTATTAATCAACAGGTTAATATCTTTCAAATTAACCTATTAGTCTTCAAAGATGTATCCTTTATATTCAATTTAGGGTTTCTAATGTTTCCTACAAAACCCTAACCATCTAAATTATCTTCATTAAGAATTATCTAATCCAAACTATGTTCAAGAATCATTATATTATAGTTTTATTCTTGCAATATCATGTTATGACCACTAAAACTCATATTTACTCGAATCAGGGTTTTTAGTCTATTAAACCATGCTCATGATCATAAAACCCTAAAACCAACATACT
The DNA here is from genome assembly GCA_963693085.1 of Alisma plantago-aquatica. NCBI lineage: Eukaryota > Viridiplantae > Streptophyta > Magnoliopsida > Alismatales > Alismataceae > Alisma > Alisma plantago-aquatica. The sequence goes on along the minus strand of OY856410.1, from coordinate 1,511,288,458 downwards.
AATCATCTTTTTATGATTTTACCATTCCTTTTATTCTTAACAGGTTAAGATTGATCAAAAACATATAAAAGATTCATCATGTTCGTTTTTACATCATTCTAGGGGTTTTCTATCAATTAATGCATCAAAAGATGTAAAACCCTATACTTTTTGAGTTTCAAGCAGAATTAGGCTTCATACATAATTGTTTTTCGTTCCTCTCATTCTTAGGATCAATTTTCATATATGACTTGTTTTAATCCGAGTTTCCTAGAATTAGTTACAATTTTAGCAAACTAACCTTATTTGGGCCAATCCGGACTTGACACGTCAGCGAACTTGCTTTACTTTCCTTTTTCCTTGCTGGTGGCCGGTCTGGTCTTAACTCCCGGTTCACCACTTGAGTTGAGAACCAACAGAACATGGAGGGGGGAAGTCTGGTTCAGGGCTGAACCGCCCGCCTTCTTCTTCACGCGATGCTTTCCTCGCTCATGCAGGAGGAACCCGTGATGCTGCCGTCGGAGCAGGAGGTCCAGCATCCTCGCCACCTATCACTGGCATACATCCCCGACGCCTCAAAACCTGTTCACGAAGGACACCGACTCTTGGCTTCCTCCTCCTCACATCACCGATATATGAAGCACGTCCGGCGCTGCAGACAGCGTAGGTGTGCATTCCACCAGCCAAGGATGTCAGCAGGTCACCTCCTCGCCGATCCCCTTCATGTGTCCGCACACGTAGTGTCGAGCACCATCTTCATGAGCGGTGCACCCAGGTGATGCACATCGTATGTCCTCCTCACCGCAAGCATCCTAAAGGAGTCACGCCTCCTAGCCTGCAACGACAGGTTGCCTAAGACCGCGGTTCTGGTCATCGAGCCTCCCGGGGAAGCCAGCCCATGGGCCACATATTCACCACCTTGACACAGCCATCCAACTGCTGGGTAGATGGTAGTGGCCAGATAGGGGAACACCTCACCAACTATCCTCAGACCGGCGAGCCTCCATCGCTTGCACACCGTCGTGGAAACGGACCCTGATGAGGGTTGAAGGACCATCTACACTTCCACCTCAGATTCAACCCATCGAACTAGACATCCACCTTCTTCGCGGTGGTAGGTCCATGAGCGGGGCTGTAGCCTTACACATCTCAGGTTGGCCTATGGGTCGACGCATCCATCAATCTAGTGTTCTGGAGAAGAAGACATGAGGGTGGAGAAGCTTGGGGTGTTGTCGTGAACTTCTCAAAGACCCATACATCGATCGTCATGGTAGTTGCGAGGGATCTTACGACTAGTTCATTGGACGTAGGGTTTTGGTGATGAGGATTTCCCACAACCTTCATATATAGATATGCCTCCTAGGGGAAAACCTAAAAGAGTCCATATTTGGACTACCATCCCTGCCTCCATAACTCCTGATCACATCTTACTTCTTTTGTTTTCCTTTGGGTTCAAGTCAAAAGTGGAAAGGAGTATTACAACTATTGTTAAACTCAATTTTCCAAGATTAATTAATCTCAACCCCAAGTAGGAAAGAACATACCCTTTTATATAAACTCTTTGCTTTTATTCCAAAAGGCCACGAAATTTCACTTCCTTATAGCAAATAGTATTTCTCTTTGATAATACCAAAAAGTCATTGACTATATAGCACATTATCCTCATATTTTTTTATTATTTGTATTTTCTCTTTCTTCTTCTCCATTGGGACTCCTTGGATCCCAAGACATTCTAGTATTTTCGAAATTCCTTTTTAAGGATAGTTATTACCCTTCTAGATGCATCTACATCCTTTATTTCACATTATCTTTCTAATTTCTTTATTAAGATATTCTTTTGCAAGGATTTCTCATTATCTTTCATTTCCTTTCCTCTTTTCCTATTTCTTTTATTAGAAATCACATATAAATGAAATTTATTCAATTGTGGCCATTAATGCCACTTTCTAGAGATTTCCATGTATTTCTCATAATTATTTTGCTTAATATTCATTATCTTATATCCTTTTCTATTATTTGGACTTTTCCTCCTTTCTTCTCTTTTATATCCAATAATGGATTAATATAATAATAGGAATCACGAAATTCCTATAAAAAGGGATATTTGCAAAGTAGTCCATTGTTTGAAGCAAAGCATACAACCTTTTTAATTAAGTCCAATTCATAAAATCTTTACATTTCAATTATGAAAACATATGCAAAATTGGGGTTGTAACATCCTTCACCTCTTATAAGAATTTTGTCCTCAAAATTCCAACAAGCAAACAAACAATTCAGGATAATACTTTTCCATGTCCATCATTGGCCCCTATGTGGCTTTACCCTACCCATGGCGCTTCCAAAGAACCTTTATCATCACATATTCTTTTCTCTGAGTTCTTTCACCCTGGCGTCTATAAACTGCACATGTGACTCAGGTCATTTCAGCCTCCCTTGGGGCTTACTAGGTTCATTGCTCAGCACATGGCCTGGGTACCTCACATAGTGCTCTAAATTTGACACATGGAACTCATCACACATTACTTTATCCTGAGGGGTAAGGTCAAACATAACCTCCTCCACCAATCCATCTCAAAAGAACCCATGTATCAGGGACTCAACTCTCTTAGATATAACTTAGAGGGGTCAGATTTTCTCATCACATACTCTCCCACAGTGAACTACATGTCAGTCTACTTTGTATCGGCTCACGACTCGTGCCGCCCCTGGGCTCTCTTTCTGCCGTTGCACGATCAAAGCGACTTCATCTGTACACACTGTGGTCCTTTTCTGACCTTCGCGAGGTCCCCTCACCAACATCATCTTTAATGAAGTAGCGACCGACACAACCTCCCTTGCAGAGCTTCTTAACATCCTGATACTAGATATGGTGGTTAACATCACATCTTACCGAAGACAAGAACCGTCTCAATGTATCACCCTGAACAAGCACACATGCTCTCATCAGACCCTCTAGTCTAGATTGTACTAACCATTAGTTAGGGGTGATAAACTATGCTAACATCGAGTTCTTCATGTATCTACTCCCACCATATGGAAGTGTACCTTTAGGTTATACACAAGAATCTTTGAACTCGCATCATGGGGTAGTTGAACCATCTCTCTCTCATATGTAGTTCAACAAGATCCTTCTCATGTCATCTGGGTAAGGCGATCCACCATAACCCACATTGTATCTTGACCTTCCTTGGTCCATGGGAGACTTACCACAATCATCCATAGTGATGAACTCCCATTCTCTCTCAGGGACTCTTTTATCCTCTATATCAATACACTGGGTTACTGGTGTTCGTCCTTCACCTCCTGGCTTGCATGGCAACATACCCCATGCAACTTCATCTTAAGCATCCAAGGTACTACTGTCACTGATTATCTTGGTGGTATGATGTATGGTGATCTTAAAATTATGATCTCCTGTATGTCATGATTCCTCAAGATCGATACCTTACAAACCCTAAACCACTCTAATCAGGGTTTCAACACCTTCCTTTCCAGAGAAGTGAAATTGAAGTTCTACAACCATCCTTTTATTGCACCAAGGCTGACTAACCAAACAACCACTGACTTGTTCAACATGTCTCGTTACATCTGAGTGTTAGACAAACATATCTTCTTTTTCAAACTTAGGGTTATCCTAACAACCTCTCCTAGCCTCTAGACGTACTAGGCAGCTATATCTCAACCAGAGCATCTATTACCACTTCACATCCTTACGTATTAGGTAATGTTGATGACATACACCTTCATGTATTCCACTTATTATCTTATCTCAACTCTAAATCTATCTTCATCGAGAAAACTCTGGGCTTATTCTCATGGTTATCAAGCTCAACCTCGCATATCTTACAAATTCCACATAGCTCATGATAAAACATTCTCACCAGATGATTACCTTAATACTCTTATCGTTTGTACCTATCCATGTATCATTCACTCCACAAGGGAACGTTATCATCTCTGTTCTCATACCTCGTAGCAACGTTCCAACCCACATCATCCATTATCCTTGGTGTATGGCATGTGTACTATCCTATCTCTCACTCCCATAACAAGAGGAAATAAGCATTTGGCTGCAACCCAAATACATAGTTCTTCCTGTTCCAAGAGGAGAGATGGTACATCCCACCTTGCTGGTACACCTTTAAATCCAAATTGAAATATGCCACATATGTCTCTACATCACAATCATCTCGATATCAAGGTTACTTCCATGGGAAAATTGGTCTCGAACCTACTTGGGTCCTCACACAATCCTTTGTCATCTCCTCTAGGTCTATAGGGTTCCGACACTTTTGGGGTCATCCCTCTTCCCTCATGCATCTAGAGAGTGCCCTACTCATCCACCCTTTGGGTCCCATGAGTTTATGAAGGTGATCAATCTCCTAACCCATGGCCCTCGGACAATGATAGCTGTTACCTCCCGACCCTATGGTCATGTGCAACTAGGGAATTAGGAAACTCCTACTTTCATCAATCTTATCCCTACCTGACCCTAGGATAGACTTAGGATTTTATTATAGAACATGTCTAACTTAGAACCTTACCCAAGCCTTCATCATCTCTCTCTGCATTCATGGGCTGACTTTCATCCTTTCATAGGGGTCATGGCAACCTGCCTACCTTGGTCATGCCCCATACCAGTTACCTCCATGGTAACACATCCACATGCACTTAGATATGGTTATGTATGGGTCTACAGGTTCATTCTCATACCATGTACTTTTCACTTAGCTTCTCAAGAACCTATGAGACCTCTTTAGGTTTCCTCAAAACCCACCAAACTGGTATACACCCTTTCAAAGGGTCCTTCTCCCAGGATGGGAGGAAACTATAACTCTTGACAACAAGGTCACAAACATCCTTAGGGTTCCTATTCACATGAGCATGCTTAACCCAACAACTACTAAGGCACAAGCAGACCACCTACTAAACCTTACTAGATCCTACTTGTTCTCTTTCCTCAACACTGGATCATGATCATACCTTCCCATGTCATCAACTTAGCTGTGAGGGGTTCATCAAACATACCTTAAACTTAAGGGGTTTCCTTTTCCTCTAAACATGAGGAGTACCCTACTCGAATCTATAGAAACTCAAATCTCATCATGAGCATCAGGTACATCACTTCCCCTCTCAGGCCTAGGAACCCTAGGTGTCTATCTGCATGCTCAACCTCTTAAACATGTCCAAGGTATGTCATGCACTCCCATGATCCTTTTATTGAGTCCTCCTCAAGGACAACCAACTAGGTATAAAGCCTCACAACTGGTTACTAAACCTCTCTAGGTCTAAGGAACTCTTCTTCCTATCTCAGAAGGTAAACACCTACACCATGGGCTCATAGGTACCAGAAACCTCATCCTCTCTCTAGGGTTTGGTTCCTCTAAAGGAAACCAAGACATCATCAGCCTCCAGGGATCAAGCATGAGACAACCACTATATCCACTTAGGTCGCATCATCCTCAACTCCCCACCTTTCCTCATATCTTAGAGTCTAGGCTCCCAACCTTCTTCCTTGGGGTCCTGCTCTCTGTCTCTCTAGAGCTAACCCTACAAGCAACCTAACTATTAGAGGTCCTCTCTTCAAGAAGATGGATCAAGCTCACCAGCATACCTCTACAAGGTGAAGCCTATGTTCACACTTATGTTTGTTCAAGGTTATCCATAGCTATCCTGGCCAGGGTTTCAACCTACTACTCACACTATTGACGTATTCTGGGTGCCTACTATGCCATGCCCATATAAGCTCATGGGGTTTCCATAGGTTTTTCTCTAACCTCATCAATGAAGGAGCTATCCTTCACTCTAACATGCACGACCCTTCCCAGGGTTGGGTCGCCAAAGGTACTTGGTCATCCAACCCCTCATGGCTCATATGGCATCCAAGGCATGTCTATCCAAACACCTCATCATGTCATATCTCTCTCTAACCTTCACTTAGGGTTAGGGTTAGCATCATCCAGAGGATGTGCCAGGTCTCCACTTATAATGGAGGTCTCTACCTCCAAGACTAACTCTCTTTACTTATCCTCCTGACAAGAAGGTCTAGCCTCAGGTCTCTCCTGAGGGCATGACAACTTATGTCATACGACCTAAGCATGTAACTATTCTTTAGTTTAGCTTATTCTATTAAGCTTATGCCCATGACATCTTATTTACATGATTTTCATTAATTTGGTGGAGGATTCCTTAATCCTTATCAACCTTACCCATACCTCAAGAGGGTGAGGAAAAGAGAGAAAACCCTAATCCTTCAGGTCCTTAATAGCATTTGAGTTGAGAAGGGATGAACCGGACGAGAGAATCCTAAAGGTATCTTATTTCCAATCATACCCTAAGACTTTGGCCATGCAGTCACACAGATCCGGGGGTCCTCGTATTCCAACTAGTGGTGCGGAGGAAAATATTGCCAGCCCCCGGTCGTGATCCTTTTCTAGACACCTCTGTCTTTCAAACAATCCTCTAATAACTCCCTTGGGTTCTACAAAATTTGTAAAATTTAATAATTATTAAAGATTAAGTGAGGAACCTTGGCTCTGATACCAAATGTAATGACCCCGCCTCCTGGTAACCCCCAATTAAGGGAGACCAAAAGGTCAGAGCCATTATCCCAATTAACAAGATCAAAGGTTCAACAAATAATCAATAATAATTATTACATTCTACCAACTATACTGAAATATGGTAAAAAATAAAAACTTTTGCATACCTTTTTTTTCTTCTGAAACCTTGGATCTCTAACCTTCTATCCACTTAAGGATTCTACTCTAACTAATCCTCCTTGTATTTTACTTTATGTATTTCCCAATATGACAATTTACTATTTCTTCTTTTGACTTGTACCTAGAACGCCGACAAATAAAACGTCAGTCAGCCGAAGCTGGAATGTGGGGGAAACAATAATCATGCAATTATTCTTTAATAATGTAATCATTCAATTAATCGTTTAACAACCAAGATTACGTTTTAAGCCACCCTACTCAATCCTTACCTATCCCCTAACTCTGTGCTATCCCTGCAGTGGACTTGTATGCTACCTCTCTTTAGGTAGATTCTTACCACCATGGTCCTACCTTACAGGTAGCCAATACATAGGGTAATAGAGTCACATGGCACTACCCAAAGGTAGCCCAATATCTAACTCAATGTGACTTGATGGACCTACCCCATTGGTAGCCATGTACTAAGTCATCCAATGACATGATGGACCTACCCCATAGGTAGCCATGTACTAGGTCAACTATTAAGCCATAGAGGGGACCATGATCTGAGCTAGTAGGCACATATCTTAGGTGATAGTCATATCCACATTATAGTTTGCATGAATTAAAATCATCCAACAATTAATTCATGACATCGATGAAAACTTCGGTAAACCTCAAAAAACTAACTCGAGATATTCATAAGCATAACCACATACCTATATTGTAGATTCAGATACAGAATTAATCAGAACATAGAAATCCCAATCAAGCAACCAATCATGCACAGAATCCTGAAATAAATATACAATTTCCTTTTATTAATATTTATCCAATATCATCATCATCCTTAGGATTTCTATTCCAATTTTAGGGTTTCCTTGGGAATTAGGGTTTTGCCTCCATTCTTAGTTATTAAGAACCCTAATTCATAAAATCTACTTAAAACCTTTAAATTCTCTCCTTTTAATATTCTTAGCAATCTTAGGATCATCATTTAGTAATTTACTTCCTTAATCCGGAATATCATGGTTTTCCTCTTCTTTTACCCCAATTAGGGTTCCCATATGAATTATTCTTCATTTATGGATTACAACCCTAAAACTACCAATTTTGTATACCAAACAGATGAAAACTCTATATTATTAATCAATAGGTTAATATCTTTCAAATTAATCTATTAGTCTTCAAAGATGTATCCTTTATATTCAATTTAGGGTTTCTAAGGTTTCCTACAAAACCCTAACCATCTCAATTATCTTCATTAAGAATTATCTAATCCAAACTATGTTCAAGAATCATTATATTATAGTTTTATTCTTGCAATATCATGTTATGACCACTAAAACTCATATTTACTCGAATCAAGGTTTTTAGTCTATTAAACCATGCTCATGATCATAAAACCCTAAAACCAACATACTAATCATCTTTTTATGATTTTACTATTCCTTTTATTCTTAACAGGTTAAGATTGATAAAAAACATATAAAAGATTCATCATGTTCGTTTTTACATCATACTAGGGGTTTTCTATCAATTAATGCATCAAAAGATGTAAAACCCTATACTTTTTGAGTTTCAAGAAGAATTAGGCTTCATACATAATTTCTTTTCGTTCCTCTCATTCTTAGGATCAATTTTCATATATGACTTGTTTTAATCCTAGTTTTCTAGAATTAGTTACGATTTTAGCAAACTAACCTTATTTGGGCCAATCCGGACTTGACACGTCAGCGAACTTGCTTCACTTTCCTTTTTCCTTGTTGGTGGCCGGTCTGGTCTTAACCCCCGGTTCACCACTTGAGTCGAGAACCAACAGAACGTGGAGGGGGGAAGTCTGGTTCAGGGCTGAACAACCTGCCTTCTTCTTCACGCGATGCTTTCCTCGCTCACACAGGAGGAACCCGTGATGCTGCCGCCGGAGCAGGAGGTCCAACATCCTCACCGCCTATCACTGGCAGACATCCCCGATGCCTCAAAACCTATTCACGAAGGACGCCTCTCTTGGCTCCTTCCTCCTCACATCACCGATATATGAAGCACGTCCGGCGCTGCGGACATCGTAGGTGTGCATTCCACCGGCTAAGGATGTCAGCAGGTCACCTCCTCGCTGATCCCCTTCACGTGTCCGCACACGTAGTGCCGAGCACCATCTTCATGAGCGGCGCACCCAGGTGATGCACAACGGCTATCCTCCTCACCGCAAGCATACTAAAGGAGTCGCGCCTCCTAGCCTGCAACGGCAGGTCGCCTAAGACCGCGGTTCTGGTCATCGAGCCTCCCGGGGAAGCCAGCCCACGAGCCACATATTCACCGCCTTACCGCAGCCGTCCAACTGCTGGTTAGACGGTAGTGGCCAGATACAGGAACACCTCACCAACCATCCTTAGACCGACAAGCCTCCATCGCTTGCACACCATCATGGAAACAGACCTTGATGAGGGTTGAAGGACCATCTACACTTTTGCCTCAGATTCATCCCATAGAACTAGACATCCACCTCCTTCGCGGTGGTTGGTCCATGAGCGGGGCTGTAGCCTTACACATCTCAGGTTGGCCTACGGGTCGATGCATCCATCAATCCAGTGTTCTGGAGAAGAAGACATGAGGGTGGAGAAGCTTGGGGTGTTGTCGTGAACTTCTCAAAGACCCATACATCGATCGTCATGGTAGTTGTGAGGGATCTTACGACTAGTTCATTGGACGTAGGGTTTTGGTGATGAGGATTTCCCACAGCCTTCATATATAGATATGCCTCCTAGGGGAAAACCTAAAAGAGTCCATATTTGGACTACCATCCCTGCCTCCATAACTCCTGATCGCATCTTACTTCTTTTATTTTCCTTTGGGTTCATGTAATTCAAAAGTGGCAAGGAGTATTACAACTATTTTTAAACTCAATTTTCCAAGATTAATTAATCTCAACCCCAACTAGGAAAGAGCATACCCTTTTATATAAACTCTTTGCTTTTATTCCAAAAGGCCATAGAATTTCACTTCCTTATAGCAAATAGTATTTCTCTTTGATAATACCAAAAAGTCATTGACTATGTAGCACATTATCCTCATATTTTTGTATTATTTGTGTTTTCTCTTTATTCTTCTCCATTGGGACTTCTTGGATCCCAAGACATTCTAGTATTTTCGAAATTCCTTTTTAAGGATAGTTATTACCCTTCTAGATGCATCTACATCCTTTATTTCACATTATCTTTCTAATTTCTTTATTAAGATATTCTTTTGCAAGTATTTCTCATTATCTTTCATTTCCTTTCCTCTTTTCCTACTTCTTTTATTAGAAATCACATATAAATGAAATTTATTCAATTGTGGCCATTAATGCCACTTTCTAGAGATTTCCATGTATTTCTCATAATTATTTTGCTTAATATTCATTATCTTGTATCCTTTTCTATTATTTGGACTTTTCCTCCTTTCTTCTCTTTTATATCCAATAATGGATTAATATAATACTAGGAATCACAAAATTCCTATAAAAAGGGATATTTGCAAAGTAATCCATTGTTTGAAGCAAAGCATACAACCTTTTTAATTAAGTCCAATTCATAAAATCTTTACATTTCAATTATGAAAACATATGCAAAATTGGGGTTGTAACAATTACTGTAATATTAGTAATGATATTAGGTTAAAGTTGTTCTCCAACTTCTCTAATTACTTGGGTGGTAATGAAGTCTTGCTAGATACCAATCATTGCTTGTGAAGTCATAAATTGATTACGGACATCACTAACAATGTAATGTGGAGCCTGTAGGGTCACAAGGATTGGGTGCACTAAATAAGAGTATAATTGTGGACATGATAAAAATGTTCCAAGTTATATTGATTAGTAAAATGTTTAGAAAATCAACTAGAACAATGGTGGAATAAAATCCAAGACAATTTCCTAAAAGGTTAAAGCTAATTTATTTGATTCAATATATTATAGTTGACTAGCTAACCCAAACGATCGACTAGAGTTTCCAACCGTGTGACTAAAAATTAGTCAATTAATTAATGTGATTAAATGATTAATCAATTTACCATATAATTCCAAAATACTTTGTGTCTATTTAGCTGTTCACAAGCGGTCCGCTTTAAACGCAAGTTGCCTTTTTATTTCCTAGGGGTTTAGAAACCCTACTTCCTCACCTCTCCTATTTAAAGGGGCATGATGCCTGGGTTACGAAATGCTATTGTATGTGAACTGTAGCTGTCATAACCGAGAGAGAGAGAGAGAGCGAGAGAGAAAGAGAGTGCACCCTAGCATGTTGCTAACAAAAGGTTATTGGCTCAAGCATTGTGATGAGGAGTTTTAGACCATCTACATGGATTATGTAGAGATGCGGGAGTCATGTGACTCCAGTCAGAGGATGTCTTCGAGGACCACTCATGCATTGTAACGAACCAAAACTTAGATCCTACCCTATCCCCTGATTAGAAAGCTAATTAGATTTGTGACGAAACAAGGACAAAAAACTAGAAAGCCTTTACATGATAGTTTAAATATGTGGCAACATGTAAATGAAATCATGAAATATATTACATATATTTTCTTGATTAATATAATGGATAAATAAAAATAAATAATATTCTTTGGGTAACAAATGGTGAATTCATGTTCATAAATATTAATAATGTTACATTATCCAAATAAATATGGAATTAATAAACTTAATGAGATAAATGATAAACCTAGGATTTCATGTACAATAATGGTATATTACTCTTTTTGTTGTAATATGAGGATATGGGACATAATGGGATGAATAATAGTAATAATGATGAAATAGTATGATAACTAAAATAATTATGGGGACACAAATAATAATTTTTCATAACCCATAAAAGGAAATCATAAAAATGAAATCTAATGTGAAACTTGTGTTCCTTGGGGCCCAATTGCCTTGGGAGCCAAGTTTCACCTTATTTGCATAATAATAATAATAATTTTAATTCTTTTTAGAAAAGAAAATAGGATAAAAGCCAAAAGTACTAAATAAATTATTAATAGTCTCCAAAAAAGGAATTAAACCTTAGATTTGAAATCTACATACTAAAGCAAGCCTATGTGTGAATTTTCAACTAATTTGGACAATCTTGTTATAATGTGTTTAGGAGAGAGAAAGTGTAAATAAAGCCCAAAATATTAAATAATGTGTTAAATAATACCAAGAGTGGAAATTAATAGCAAAATAATATTTTACAAGTTTAAGGTTGCTTGAGGGTGAAGTTTCATATTAATTGGTGGTTTCTATATGTCTCTAAATCAAGAGAAAAGAGAAAATAAGACCTACTTTTAAATAAATAAATAAATATCTAGAGTCTCCCAAAGGGAAAACTAATGTAAAAATTGGATTCTACATGCCTTATCGATCTAGGTGCAATTTTTTTTTATTAATTGGATAATGTTTTGACCCTCAATTGAAGAGAGAGAGAAAAATATATAATGTATCCACACTTTATTAAAAATTGGATTGAATTTGATATTTTGTCACACTGTCACACTATAGTTATTTGGTTTCAAGTTTTGAATTGATGCGTTGTTTGTTCGCAGCTGTTTTATTTGGATCTGATGGCTAAAAGGTAGTCTCCTACCATGGGTAGGATACCGATCTTATCTCACATAGTAACCCCAATGGATTCTCCTTAATATCTCTCTCTACTCCATGGTTGCTAACTAAATTCCTACCATCATGATTGAGGGAGGATTCTGAATCTTGGATTTAATCGGATTTCCTCTGCCCAATCTCCCAATCAACAAAAGGGGGTCCTTCGGTTCCCCTGTTTCCTTCTCCTTCTGGGAATCTAGCTACCACTGGACCTTCCTTCAATATATATGTGCTCCAAGACCCTCACCGAGTACTCATCCACTGTTCAGAGTCCCTTGTTTTTTGTTGTTTGTCTTGGCAGTGAGCATCATCACTTCTCCCTCATGTGGCATTGTGGCCGAGTTCGACACCGCTCCTGAGGCTGCTGCAACCATCCTTGTTCATCGACGTCATTTAAGGGTAGACCATCAAAGCCCTTAGCAACATTGATGCACCTGATTTGAGGTATTTTGGTTTCCCCCTTTTTCTACTTACTTGCCCCGAACTGGTGCTGACTTACAAAGTTTGGTCATCGCCTTGTATCTCTTTGGTTTCTCTAGTTCGGCTAGGCTCGACGATTGAGTTACTTATTTCCCCTATTAATTTTGATGACAAATTTGTGAGTATTGAGTCTCAGATTCTGGTCTGCTCCAACCTTGTTTGTGTCTATTTCATCGCATGTAGATCAAACTAAAGAGGAATATGATTCCCTGTGGATTCCCTTTCATACCCCCTCTTCTGTTTGATTCTTCACTTTCACTTTAGGGGCAAAATTGTCTTTTGATCCTTTAAAGAATGCCTTTCCCATACTGAATTGGGTGCATCACTGGACGTTGACTGGGCTGGTTGGCTAGCGTTGATTGGACCAAGTCATTTTTATTTCAAAAGAAACAAATAATGTTTAAGTGGATTTTTATGATTGGTTGCTTTTTGTAAAATTTATAATTAAATATTTACAACTCAGAAAAATAAAATAAAATATGATTTGGAATAAGAAAGTTATAGTATACCTAATGGTACCAATTTCATCACCTAATTATAAAATAATAAAAATATGATTTTTGTAGGATTTTACTAATTGGTTGATTTTCTAAAATTCATAACTAATAATTTATAAGTCAGAAAAATAAAGTAAAATATGTTATGAACTAATAAAAATATAACCTACAATATGGAATGGTTTTGAAAACCTAATTCACTAATAATGAAAAGGTGATTTTTAGGGTTAATGCAATTACTGTAAATCTAACTTATATATGTGTGTGCTTATTAGGTGCTTTGGAGACCTAGGCTCGAGTCTAGGATTGACTTGGACTTGTTTAGACTCTAAAGTGAGGTATGTTTGCATCCCCTATTATTCTTGTTGAGCAATAAACCTAATTTCTATCACTCTTGACATATTAGCCAACATAATATCTCTCTTTTGAGAATTTATTCCATGTGAAACATTCTACTTAATTATGGTCTATGATCAAACTATTTTGTTAGACTTTTTTTTGAACTCTAACATGTTCTCTTATTCTTGAGGAAACCCTAATTTTTCCACTTATGTGGTGGATGTTTACATTGTCCATTTGTGTAATGGCATTCTTATTGAATTTGACTATACTTTTTACTTGCCTCTACATTAAGCATGTTATGTGATTCAGTAGCCCTAGAGTACTGTAAGTACATTGGTTTGTGTAACATTATTTTTAGGATGGAGGTTGTGTTCCCCATACTCGGGCGGTGATGCCCATTTATATATATTGAGGTTTGACAGTACGTCATTCTCTATCAAGTTTTAAGTTTGTGAGACTTGGTCACCTTTGCTATTTATATTGTTCTATTGCTATCTTATCTCACATGCATGCATGTTGATGTTATTGTTATGGGTTTTGTGCCCAAAAATGTATATGCGCTTGTGTAGAACAACTCTTAGTTTTTATTAATGGCAAGTATCTCTTTTATCATACGATTGTAATTCATTTTCTCTTGATACCCATTTGGGTGGTTCTTTTCTCTTCTATGGAAAGCATTGTTATTTTGATGTCCTTTATTCAATATAGTGCTCATTCCATATTTAGTATGCACATACTGTAAACACCTGGGCCCACTGCCCTAGGCTCTAGTGGAGTTTTAGAAATGATGACTGGCCCCACAGACCACCACTAGCCTTAACAAGGCACTTTGTCCACACTCACGTGCAAGCCAGGATCAATTTCCCGAATGGTCACCCATCCTAGTATACTCCAAGCCAAGCACGCTTAACTATGGAGTTCTTAGTGATGGGCTTCCTGAAAAGGAGGTGCACATTGGTGATATGGGTAGTCCAATCATTCCATTTAAGATCATTATATCTGAGGTCTCAAATCTTGGGATGTTACAATCTCCCCCACTTAGACTCTTGACGTCCTTGTCAAGGTTCAACTATATGGCCTCATAATATTTCTCCATTTCAGTGTAGACCTAGAATGACCCATGGACACCCAGCTCCCGATCACAGAATACCAGCGCAAGGGTGGCTACATCACCATGGACAACCCTTTCCTACATGCCTGGACCACACGACTCAAGATTGGCATGCCACATGCCCATGTGGGCCCCACCTAATGGAGGGGTTAGGATCTGATACCATTTGTAAACACCCGGGCCCAGTGCCCTAGGTTCTAGTGGAGTTTCAGGAATGACAACTGGCCCTATAGACCACCACTAGCCTTAACAAGGTGCTTTGTCCACACTCACGCGCAAGCTAGGATCAACTTCCCAACTGGTCACCCATCCTAGTACTACTCCAAGCCAAGTACACTTAACTATAGAGTTTTTAGTGATGGACTTCCTGAAAAGGAGGTGCACCTTGGTGATATGGGTAGTCCAATCATTCCTTTTAAGATCATTATATCTGAGGCCTCAAATCCTGGGATGTTACAAATACCATCCTTTTGTTAATTTCATCTATTTTTCCTCCTCTTCCTGGGGTATGCTTCCAACCCTAGGTGTAGGTTAAGGAGAACATGACATCCAACATGGACTTAGCTTAAGAAGTTGAAGCTTGAAGACAAACTTGATATGGTTTAGATTTCCCTCTACTACATCCTTATGATGTAATATACATGTAAACCCTACATTAGAGATGATGTACTTTTCTTAAAATTGATTATAGTCATGTTTCATATTCCGCTGCTATACTTTGGTCTTTTGTATACTATCATTTGAGATTTGAAAAATTTACACCTATTCCAGCATACCTTTTGTGTGTGTTTGGAATGGATATTTTATTCCACAAATTTTAGTAGTGAGTGGATCCCCTATCGTGCCCACTCCTTACATCATGGTATCAGAGTGCATGGTAGTCAAAATCTGACTATTTCAACTTTATCTCCCTAATTAGAACCCTTGCTTTACATAGTCCCCCTCTAGGTGAGATGTTTACCCTAGAATTGACTTATGATAATTCATGAGATGATGAAAGGTTGATATGATGTATACATTAGAATCATGTTTAGTAAACCCTAATGTGATGAGATAATCTTACCCTACTATATAGGTGACATATATCTTTGGATGTTGTGAGGTTTGACTTGAGGAATCAATTAGGTTATGAGAACGGGGAAGTAGTAAGATAAGGAGATCTTATTATGGATAAATTGTGACTTGGTACCCGCCATTGATTTGGATCCAACTTTTATTTTATATCAAATGGATTTCATCACCAAAAATTACTTTCATTACTATCATATGTACAAAAGATTTTTTATGGATTTATCGAGGTTTTCTTAAACTAAGTCATTATAAAGAGATATGTGAAGTTTTAGTTGAGAAACCCTAGTTCTAATATTTGAAGTGATGACTAGGAATATATGTCCTATTATAAAGGTTAGTTGACCTACCCTTTATACCCTATGACTTTTAGAATGTTGATGTGAACGTTAGGGTTGTTAGGTTAGAGACACAAGGACCTAAAGCACAACCCTAGGCTGATAGGACATGCTAGCTAGATGCTTGACCAATGAACAACACACAAAAATATTCACAGCTAAAAGATCTGTATGTAACCCATAATATCTTAGTTAGACTTTAAAGATATATTTTCTATTTTGCATGAGTACCTTGAAGATGAAAGTGATGCAGTAGATGAGTCTTGGAAAGACTTTCTTTTAACCTATAGTGTTATGTAACTTAGTAAGAATGACCTTTTAAAAGGGTAGAGTATAGGTGTCTGTTTATGTTGGAATAATTAGATTTCAAAGATGAAATCATTTAAAGGTGTGGAGTTTTTTAATTAACCAGAACTTATATCCTACACTATCCCCTGATTAGAAAGCTAGTTAAGTTTGTGACCAAACAAGGACTAAAAATTAGAAAGCCTTTACATGATAATTTAATTATGTGGCAACATGTAAAAGAAATCGTGAAATACGTTACATATATTTTCTTTACTAACACAATGGCTAAATAAAAATAAATAGTATGCTTTGGGTAACAAATGGTGAATTCATGTTCATAAATATTAATAAAGTTATATTATAAATATGGAATTAATAAGCTCAATAAGATAAATAATAAATATATAGGATTTCATGCACAACAATGATATATAACTCTTTTGGTTGTAATATGAGGATATGGGACACAATTGGATGAGTAATGGTAATAATGATGAAATAATATGATAATTAAAATAATTATGGGCCACAAATATTATTTTTTCATAACCCATAAAAATAAATCTTTGAAATGAAATATAATGTGAAAATCATGTTCCTTGGGCCCCAATTACATTGGGAGCCAAGTTTCACCTTATTTGTGTAATAATAATTATTTTAATTCTTTTTAGAAAAGAAAATAGGATAAAAGCCAAAAGTATTAAATAAATTGCTAAAATATTTAAAAGAGGAATTAAACCCCAGAGTCGAAATATACATACTAAAACAAGCCTATGTGTGAATTTTCAACTAATTTGGACAATCTTTAATGTCCTAATGTGTTTAGGAGAGAGAAAGTGCAAATAAACCCAAATACATTAAATAATCTATTAATTAATACCAAGAGAGGAAATTAATGGCAAATTCACAAGTTTAAGGTTTCTTGAGGGTGAAGTTTCACATTAATTGGTATTTTCTAGATGTCTCTAAATCAAGAGGAAAGATAAAATAAGACTTACTTTAAAATAATTAATAAAATATATAGAGTCTCCAAAACGGAAAGCTAATGCTAAAATCATATTCTACATGCCTTAAATTGATCTAGGTGCAAATTTTCATATTAATTGGATAATGTTTTGACCCTCAATTGGAGAGAGAGAGAGAGAGAGAGAGAGAAAAGGAAATAATGTATCCACACTTCATAAAAAATCGGATTGAATTTGATATTTTGTCACACTATCACGTTGTAGTTATTTGGTTTTTGGTTTTACTTTGATGTGTTGGTTTTCTACAACCGTTTCATTTGGATCAGATGGCTAAAAGTTCATCTCCTACCTTGGTTAGGAGACTGAGCTTATCACACACACTAACCCCGATGGATTCTCCTTGATATCTCTCTCTACTCCACATATTTACACAAATTTACTCCTATCGTTACTGCGAGAGGATTCCGAGTCATTTGAGTCTGGATTTGATCAAGTTTCCTCTTCCCAACCTCCCGATCGACAAAAGGGGGTCCTCTGGTTCCCCTATTTCCTACTCCTTATGGGAATCCAACTACCTCTGGACCTTCCTTCTATACACATGTGCTCCAAGACCCTTGCTGAGTACTCATCCACTGTCCGGAGTCCCTTGTTTTCCCTAGTTTGTTTCAGTGGCAAGTATCATCACTTCTCCTCCCTGTGGCACTATGGTCGAGTTCGACACCGCTCTTGAGTCTGTGCAACCATTCTTCTTTATCGTCACCATTTTAGGGTAGACCATCAAAGCCCCTAGCAACATTGATACACCCAATTTTAGGTATTCTAGTTTCCCCCTTTTTTTGTTTACTTTCCCCAAACTGATGTGCCAGCTAGCAATGTTTGGTTGTCACCTTGTATATCTTTGGTTTCTCTAGTTTGGTTAGGCCTAACGAGTGAGTTACTTGTTTTCCCAGTTAATTGGGATGACGAATTCACGAGTATTGAGTCTCAGATTCTGATTTGCTTCAACCTTATTTGTAGTTGTTTCATCGTGTGTAGATCAGATTGAAGAGGAAGACGATTCCCTACAGATTCCCTTTGCTACCCCTCTATTTTGTTTCATTCTTCACTTTCTCTTTAGGGGTAAAACTATCTTTTGATCCTTTAAAGACTATTTTTCCCATGTTGAGTTAGTTGCCTCACTAGATGATGATCGGGTAGATTGACCGACGTTGATTGGGCCAAGTCATTTTGCTTTCAAAAGAAATAGATAATGTTTACATGGATTTTTCTGATTGGTAGCTTTTTGTAAAATTCATAATTAATTATTTATAGATTATAAAAATAAAATATGAACTGGAATCAAAAAATTATAATCTACCTAATGGTACCCATTTCATCACCTTATTCCAAAAGGGTAAATATACAATTTTTGAAGGATTTTCCTAAGTGGTTTGATTTTCTAAAATTCATAACTAATAATTTATAAATAAAAAAACAAAGTATAATATGTTATGAACTAAGAAAAATATAATCTACAATATGGCATGGTTTTGATAACCTAATTCACTAATAATTAAAAGGTGATTTTTAGGGTTAATAAAATTAAAGCAAATGCAACCTAAATCTATATATATGCTTATTAGGTGCTTTGGAGACCTAGGATTGGGTCTAGGACTCACTTGGACTTATTTAGACTATGAAGTGTGGTATTTTTGCATCCCCTATTATTCTTTTTGAGCAATAAACTTATTTCTCTCACTCTTGACATATTAGCCAACACAATATCTTTCTTTTGAGATTTTATTCGATGTGAAACATTATACTTAATTTTGATTTATGATCAACCTATTTTGTTGGACTTTCTTTTGAACTATAATATGTTCTCTTAGTCCTGAATAAACCCTAATTGTGCCACTCATGTGGTATATGTTTACATTGTCCATTTGTGTGATGGCAATCTTGTTAAATTTGACTATACTTTTTTCTTGCCTCAACATTAAGCATGTTATGTGATTCAGTAACCCTAGAGTAGTGTAAGTACATTGGTTTTTGGGTTTTTTGCCCATTTATTATTTTTAGGATGGAGGTTGTGTGCCCCATATCCGGGTGGTGATGCCCATTTTTATATATATTGGAAGTCTGGCAGTACGTCATTCTCTATCAAGTTTCAATTTTATGAGACTCGGTTGCCTTTGTTATTTGTATTGTTCTAGTGCTATGCTTATCTCACGTGCATGCAGGTTGATATCATTGTTATGGGTTTTGTGCCCAAACATGTATATGTGCTTGTGTGGCACAACTCTTATGTTTTATTAATGACAAGTATCTCTTTTATCATATGGTTGTAATTCATTTTCTCTTGATGTCCATTTGGGTGGTTCTTTTCTCTTCTATGGGAAGCATTGTTATTTTGATGTCCTTCATTCAATATAGTGCTCATTTCATATTTAGTATGAATATACGTAACTTTTTATGATGTCATCCATTTTTCCTCCTCTTGTTGGAGTATGCTTCCAACCCCAGGTGTAGGTTAAGGATAATATGGCATTCAACATGGACTTAGCTTAAGAATTTGAAGCTTGGAAACAAACTTGATATGATTTAGATTTCCCTATACTAGATCCTTATGATGTAATATCCATGTAAACCCTATTTTGGAGATGATGATGTGTTTTTTTAATTGATTATAGTCATGTTTTATATTCCACTGCTATACTTTGGTCTTTTGTATACCATCATTTGAGATTTGAAATTTTACACCTATTATAGCATACCTTTTGTGTGTGTTTGGAATGGATTTATTCCTCAAATTTTAGTAGGGAGTGGATCCCCTATTGGGTCCCACTCCTTACATCATAGTATCAGAGCCCATGGTAGTTAGAATCTAACTATTTCAATATTGTCTCCATAATTAGAACCCTTGCTTTACATAGTCCCCCTCTAGGTGAGATGTTTACCCTAGAATCGACTTATGATAATTCATGAGATGATGAAAGGTTAATATGATGTATACATTATAATCATGTTTAGTAAACCCTAATGTGATGAGATGATCAAACCCTACCATATAGGTAACATATATCTTTGAATTTTATGAGGTTTGACCTCAAGAATGAATTAGGTTATGAGGATGAGGAAGTAGTGAGATAAGGAGATCTTATTATGGATAAATTGTGAATTGATGCCCACCATTTATTTGGATCCATCTTATGTTTTATATCGAATGGATTTCATCGCCAAAAATTACTTTCAATACTATCATATGTATAAAAGATTTTTTCTGGATTTTATTGAGGTTTTCTTGAATTAATCCACAATAAAAGATATGTGAATTTTTGTTGAGAAACCCTACTTTTAATATTTGGAGTGATGACTAGGAATATATGTTTTATGATAAAGGTTAGTTGACCTACCCTTTGTATGCTATGACTTTTTTAATGTTGAAGTGAACCTTAGGGTTGTTAGGTTAGAGACACAAGGGCCTAAAGCACAACCTTAGGATGATAGGACATGTTAGTTAGATGCTTGACCAATTAACAACACACTAAAATATTCACAACTAAAAGATCCATATGTAACCCATAATCTCTTATTTAGACTTTAAAGATATGTTTTCTATTTTGCATGAGTACCTTGAAGATGAAAGTGATGCAGTACATGAGTTTTGGAAAGACTTTCTTTTAACCTATATTGTTGTGTGACTTAGTAGGAAAGACCTTTTAAAGGGCTGGAGTATAGGTAACTGTTTGTGTTGGAATAATAAGATTTTCAGGATGAAATTGTTTAAATGGGTGGAGTGTTGTAACAAACTAGAACTTAGATCCTACCATATCCCCTGATTAGAAAGATAGTTAGGTTTGTGACCAAACAAGGACTAAAATTAGAAAGCCCTTACATGATAATTTAATTATGTGGCAACATGTAAATGAAATCATGAAATATATTACATATATTTTTGTTACAAACATAATTGCTAAATAAAAATAAATAATATGCTTTGGGTAAAAAATGGTGAATTCATGTTCATAAATATTAACAATGTTACATTATCCAAATAAATATGGAATTAATAAACTTAATGAGGTAAATAATAAATATATATGTTTTCATTCACAATAGATATATAACTCTTTTGGTTGTAATATGAGGATATGGGACACAATTGGATGAATAATAGTAATAATGATGAAATTATATGATAACTAAAATAATTATGGGCCACAAATATTATTTTTTCATAACACATAAAAGGAAATCTTAGAAATGAAAACTAATGTGAAAATCGTGTTCCTTGGGTGCCAATTGCCTTGGGAGCAAAGTTTCACCTTATTTGCATAATAATAGTTATTTGATTTCTTTTAAGAAAAGAAAATAGGATAAAAGACAAAAGTATAATATAAATTACTAAAAGTCTTCAAAAAAGGAATTAAACCCCATATTCGAAATCTACATACTAATACAAGCCTATGTGTGAGTTTTCAATTAATTTAGACAATCTTTAATGTTCTAATGGGTTTAGGAGAGAGAAAGTGTAAATAAATCCAAAAATAAAAAATAATGTGTTAAATAATACCAAGAGAGAAAATTAATGGCAAATTCATGTTTCACAAGTTTAAGGTTGCTTGAGGGTGAAGTTTCACATTAATTGGTGGTTTCTAGATGTCTTTAAATCAAGAGAAAAGAGAAAATAAGACTTACTTTAAAATAATTAAATAAAATATGTAGAGTCTCCAAAAGGGAAAACTAATGCCGAAATCAGAATCTACATGCCTTAATTAGTATACGTGCATGAGTTCATATTAATTAGATATTTTTTGACCCTCAATTGAAGATAGAGAGAAAAGGAAATAATGTATCCACACTTTATTTAAAATTGGATTGAATTTGATATTTTGTCACACTGTCACACTATAGTTATTTGGTTTCTAGTTTTGCTTTGATGCACTATTTGTCCGCAACCGTTTGATTTGGATCAGATGGATAAAAGGTCATCACCTACCTTCAGTAGGAGATCGAGCTTATCCCGCATAGTAACCTTGATGAATTCTCCTTGATATCTCTCTCTACTCCATGGTTGTGCCTTACTGGATGCTGACTGGGCCGATTGACAGGCTCTGATTGGGCCATGTCATTTTTCTTCCAAAAGAAACATATAATGTTTATGTGGATTTTTCTGATGGGTTGCTTTTTATAAAATTCATAATTAATTATTTATAGCTTAGAAAAAATAAAATAAAATATGATTTGGAACTAGAATATTATAATCTACCTAATGGTACCAATTTTGTCACCTAGTTACAAAATAGTAAATATATGATTTTTGAAGGATTTTCCTAATTGGTTTGATATTCTACAATTCATTACTAATAATTTATAAGTCAAAAATAAAGTAAAATATGTCCCGAACTAAGAAAAATATAATATACAATATGGCATGATTTTGATAACCTAATTGACTAATGGTGAAAAGGTGATTTCTAGGTTAATGAAATTGTTGTATATCTAACCTAAATCTGTATATATGCTTATTAGGTGCTTTGGAGACCTAGACTTGGGTCTAGGACTGACTTTGACTTATTTAGATTCTAAAGTGTGGTATGTTTTCATCCCCTAATATTCTTGTTGAATAATAAACATAATTTCTCTCACTCTTGACATATTAGCCAACACAATATCTCTCTTTTGAGAATTTATTCCACATGAAACATTCTACTTAATTATGATCTATGATCAACCTATTTTGTTGGACTTTCTTTTGAACTCTAACATGTTCTCTTATTCTTGAAAAAACCCTAATTTTTCACTAATGTAGTGGATATTTACATTGTCCATCTGTGTGAAGGAAATCTTGTTGAACCTGACTATACTTTTTACTTGCCTCTACATTAAGCATGTTATGTGATTCAGTAGCCCTGTAGTAGTGTAAGTACATTGGTTTTTGATTGTGTACCCATGTATTATTTTTGGGATGGTGGTTGTATGCCCCATACTTGAGTAGTGATGCCCATTTATATATATATTGGGACACTGACAATACTCCATTCTCTATCGGTTTTCAAGTTTGTGAGACTTGGCCACTTTGTCATTTATATTGTTCTAGTGCTATGCTTATCTCACATGCATACATGTTGATATTATTAGTATGGGTTTTGTGCCCAAAAATGTATATGTGCTTGTGTGGCACAACTCTTATGTTTTATTAATGGCAAGTATCTCTTTTATCATACGATTGTAATTCAATTTCTCTTGATACCCGTTTGGGTGGTTCTTTTTTCTTCTATGGGAAGCATTGTTATTTTGATGTTCTTTATTCAATATAGTGCTCATTCCATATTTAGTACGCATATACCAGCCTTTTGCTGATGTCATCTATTTTTCCTCCTCTTTTCGGGGTATGCTTCCAACCCAAGTGTAGGTTAAGGAGAACATGGCATTCAACATGGACTTAGCTTAAGAAGTTGAAGCTTGAAGAAAAACTTGATATGGTTTAAATATCCCTCTATTAGATCCTTATGATGTAATATCCATATAAACCCTATATTGGATATGATGACGTAATTTTTTTAAATTGATTATAGTCATATTTTATATTCTACTGCTATACTTTGGTCTTTTCTATACCATCATTTGAGATTTGAAAATTTTACACCTATTCCAACATACCTTTTGTGTGTGTTTGGATTGAAGGTTGATGGATGATTTTTAAAAGGAATTTAGGAGAACAAATCAGCATATGCTAGATTGTTGGTTGGAAGATAGAAATTTAGCTACCTAGGTGGTTAATAAGCATAATTAATTTATCTAATGATGTTTGAGATATGGAAATTTAAGGAATTTAAATCTCTTTTGTGAATGCTCATCATGTAGTAAATAGGTTTCTTGGCACCAAATATACTTTTGTTGATTTTATAACTTGAGATTTTTTTTCATAATGAGATTTAGTTAACACAATATTAAATCAAAATAACCATATTCTTATTGAATTGCATGATTAATCACTTAGTTGGTGTTTGATGTGTACTGAATTCATGTATAGATGACATTAATTTTACTACCGCTCACACATCCAATTGTGAACCTTGTGTGGGTTGTTTAGGTTTTTGTTATTGATAACATTCACACTCCCTTTAAGGCAAAATAAAGTTTTGGCATCATTGTCGAGGCTCCAACTAATTCCAAATTAAAATTCAAACCTAACTTGATTAAATAGTTATTTGATTCCATAGGATTAATCTCCTACACTTGTTTAGTTCTTGTGTTTCACACAAATTCTTGTAAGGTTGAACTCCTTTTTCTGTGTTCATTAGGAACCATGCATTTTTTATGTCGGTCTAGTTAGGAATCATTATTTGAGATCCTTGACAACCCCAAGATTGTGTTAATCAATAGGCGCTTGTGAGCTAGGAGAAAGAATCTAAGCAACACGATAGTAGTTGTCACATCTACAAAAAATATGGAAGTCTAAAGAGCATTTCTTAAATAGACCTCCCCTCATCCTAATGAGGCATCAAGTTTAGGAATTGTTAGACCCATTTTTTACTATGCCTACTTCATATTATACACAAGTCGAATTGCCATCTAATGAAGATGCAAGCCTTCTTGTGGATAACTTATTTGATTGATATGACACTACAAAAATCAATGCAATGGGGGATGAAAATATGTGTTTCCACCTCTTCCTATTCACACCATAATCCCGAGCCAAGCAATGGATCTAAGACATGGAGAAATGATTAGTTCAGACCTGAAACACATTGTTAACAAACTTCTTACTTAATTTCTTTCCTCCTAGCAAGACCAACAAGATTCTAAAGAAAATTTTGAGCTTTGTGCAATAACCTAGAGATATGCTAGCTACTTGATACTTGGTAGAGGTATAAATAACTACCCCAGAGGTGTGACACCACAACTTGCTAGAGTGTACATAGTTGAGCACACTCTGTGGTGGCTTATCCATCAATACCACCTCTACTAGTGATGCAAACACTGCAGGATGTTTCTTGACAATGAATGCAACTTAAGGCATGAAACTAATTGAGATCATGTGCATGAATGAAGATTCTAAGGGCATGGATTGTGGAAGAAACAACCATGCTGTAAAAGCCATTTTAGCCTTTAATTCAAAGATTATCAACCTATCCAAGCAATTCAATGTTATAAGTGTTGGTCTCATTCACCAAGTTATGGTGTGTGACTTTTGCAATGACCCTCACTGTAATATTGATTGCAACATCCAACCAATTGGATGTAGTGAAGAGAAGTTACATTTTCATGGACAAAATTCAAGAAGTAACGATCATTTCAAATTCTTAAAATCTAGGTTGGAGGAGTCATACCAACTTCAATTGGAAGGAAAATGATCAACAAAGCACCAACAATGTCAAGTTGACCACCTACGACAAATTGAAAAGAATGATAACCTTGTAGGCATTAGCTTTGCATTCATTAATGAGTATTCATCACTTACACAAAAAATAAAGAAACATCAATCAAGGGACTTGAGAACTAAATGGGGGTTTCTAGCTTCATCCATTGATGTATTCAAGTCCAGTGAGGGGGAGATTCCTAGAAACAATGTGGTGAACTCTCATGAACATGTCACTTCTATGAGAGTCAAAATAAACAAAATTGTTAAGGAGGAAGATTCAAAGAAGTAATCAATGCAAGTGACCCCACTAAATGTTTTGACAAGATCTTATCTAAGCAAATTGACAAATGAAAAGAAAAACCAACAATGTTGATCTAGAAGGAAGACTACAACTCCATATGTGCCACCTCATTTGATAAGAAATCCAGTGCAACCACATGTACAATCTTTTACAATCACCACTAATGATAAGAGATGTAAGATATAACTCCTTTAATTTCATCCCAAGGGAGTTAAATTGATGGATAAAAGGAGCAACTTCAAGGCATGATGCTTGCACCCAATGCAAGCACATTAAATCTCTTATACCTTCCTTCAAAGCAACCGTGCCATATAGATTTCTACATATTGTGTGATATATGTACTATGAATTTCGTACTATGTTATGTGACCTAGGAGATAAATGAATTGTTATGCCACTAATCATGTCTACCTAGATGAGTTTCAATGCACCCAAGAAATCGAAGATTATTTTTTTGATGGAAGATCACTCAAAAGCAAGCTTTTTTGCTATGATGGACAATGTTTTGATGAAGACTAATGGTTATTTTGTGCCAATTTCATGACAACCGAAGACAAAGGGCGTACACCTAGATATATTATCTTGGATGCCCATTTCTAGAGAGTGTTAAAGCTATACTTCATGTTGACAGAGGTGAGTTTCGTTTTGAGACTTAGCACGAGAATCATCATGGCGATGAATCCTCTAAACAAGACTACTGAATATATAAGATGGGTGTGGGAGGAGAAGAGGGAAATCTACATGATGTCCTTATTTATCAAGATATCCCTTTTTATCCAAGTTCAATAGAAATATAATGTTTAGCTAAGAGACAATAAGCCCAAGTGCTTGTGGGAGGCATTCCACATTTCCCCTTTTGGGAGGAGAAGAGGGCAATATCCATGATGTCCTTATTTATCAAGTCATCCCTTTTCATCCAAGTTCAAGAGAAATATAATGTTTAGCTAAGAGACAATAAGCCCAAGTGCTTGTAGGAGGCATTCCACATTTCCCCCTTTTCATCTAGTTTTTCATAATTTGTTTAGGATTCAACTCCATTCCTGCATGTACATATGTTTGAATGTGAAATTTCCTGTTTACCCATTCATTCAAGATATATTCGTGTATGATATGATTAAATGCAAGTATGGACTATACACTGTCAAAATTTACCTCGACATGATGTGTCGCTCATCACACATGCCATGCATAAGTTCAAAAAGGAGTTAGTAAAATTCTAGAAGTATCAAACATGTTTTGCCCCACTGATATGATGCTCCCAATCTTCTTCTACAAAAACAAATTTTACTAAGGTTGTGCATGATGTTGCAACATTCTACACATTGTGGCATTATGTGTGGGATAAGGATGCAAACCCTGACATCACACATTGTGCGCCCTATATCAAGCATGGTGCATATGGCTATGTGAGAATTTGATGAATCCCTATAGATAGACATGATGTGCGCCATCATGTGAATGACATCTTATTCCAAAACATAATCACCCTTGGTGTCTGATCTCTAGCACTTCGTGCCTTCTCATTGCATAATGTGTCTCTTTACAAAAATTTAAAAAATATATAGAGGGAGGAGTGTTTTTATTTGGATGACACACTATTCCCTAAATTGACACCCTATCATCACTATGTAAGGAATTGATATTGTTGTTCCTTCACAAGCCAAGAACCAAAAAATCATGCTCGTTATCATTGACTCCCCTTTGTCCTCCTTAAAACAGCATGAAATAGCAACTTTGACTGAGGATAAGAAGGAACTACCTCTACATCAACACCGATAAACCTACCAAGAACCAAATAGAGCAAGCTCTACAACCTCTAAGGGGAATCCACTACTCCACCGTTGAGGCCCTTCTCCACCGAGCAATACCAACAACCTTCACCTTGGCCTCACCCCCATCCCCTTCTCACAACCAACTTTTTATCCTAATTACTACTCTGTAAAACCTATGATTGATGTGCTTACCAGAGCACAAGTCATGCATTTCATCTACAAGATACCCAACGTGCTTCAGAAAACACACATTATACTTTGACTGAGTACACCCATATAATACTGATATGTTGATATCTATCCACTCCACCTTAACCATCATCATGGTCCATACTAGAGGACAAGGCAAGTTCCCAAGGGTAGATGAATGTAACACCTAGGAAATCAATTTTGATCCTGATGTGAAGTAGCATGAGAGATAAGAAGAAGATGACACCTACAGGGGGTTCCATTCACACTCCAAACTAATGAGGAACTTCAACGCTTCAACGAGTTCAACACTAGACATCTCTAACCCCACAAGATTGCTATGTGAAGAAACCATAGAGGAGTTTGATATTACTGATGAGTTTAAGACCATGCTGAAGAACATCTCCATTCTCAATACAATATCCAAGGTTAAGACAAAACTTACCATGTTGTCACTCTTGAGTTCCATACTACTATGCAAGAACAAGACAATTAAGATTATCATATGATTGCTTTTACTGTGTACGACAAGGAATTCTTTTTGGGGGTTAGAGATTTTTGTTGATGCCTATGGCTGGATGAAAATTGTTGAACACACGAGCTTCAAGAACTCAATCACCAAACCTTATGGTATCATTGAGGATCTATCATACAAGCCCGAAGAGGGTAGTTCTGGCCACATTCACAGAGTTCTCCTCCACACACTCCACCATGTTCTATCTAACACCATTTTTGGGATGAAGGAGACACATGAGGTGATGTCCAATATGAGCTGTATTATCTATGGTGTATGCTACATAACAAAGAAATTATTGCACATGTATATTTGTCCGTGGGGGTGGAATTTGAGGGTGGTTTCTTGTAAGAAATTTAATAGGGATATCATTAATGGAGTTCTCATATTCAAGTTGGTAGAGATTCTTGGGGGTGGTTGCCGATTCTTGTGCCCTTGGTGGAAAAGAATTAATTGATATTCACTTACTTATCACTTCTATTATTCTAAGGTACAACACACAGAATGAGCAATCACTATGTTAACATACATGGGAATCCATGGAACTCCTTATCACTTCATAATACAACACATGTCGATTTGTCTAACCCAAATAACATAAAGCGGTAGCCAAAGTAGCATCATAGTACATGCACATTGGTCCTTTCTTCTCTCCATACACCACCCTCCATGAGGATCACTAGTACAGAACCAACCTTTAGTGTCGGTTATTTAAGGCCTTTAGCGTCAGTTTCAAAGTGACACCCAAGTGGGCGCCGCTAAAAGTCAAAATCTTCAGTGTCGGTTTTAACACCAACGCCATAACCCTTCCCGCCACCAAAAATGTGCCAGCAAGGGCACTATAGGCATCAGTTATTCAATAAAATTGACACTATATCAAGATCAAAGACATCAATTATTCAATAAAACTGAAACTATATAACCCTTCCCGTCCCTATAAAACATGCCAGCAAGGGCATCATCAACGTCGATTATATATATATAACCAACACCCACAGCCACACAGACGTCAGGTTTTTGCTAATAACCAACGCTGTATGTCTTTGTTGTTAGTTTTATACTAATAACCAACGCCTATTTTATGATTTTTTTCTTATCAGCTTGCAGGCATGCTGTCTGGCTGGTCAGTAGGATACAGAACCTGCAGTTCAGTTCTGAACTGTAGGTTTAAAATATCCATTGATATCAGCCAACAACAGGCCACAAACCTACAAAATTAACAAGATGTACAACAATTTATGACCACACACATTTAACAACCTACAATTCCATTCATTTCATATCTTTTCACAGTCAGACACATGTAGAAACATTCATGTATTAATCATCTTCACATTCACACATATGACAATTTAGAAAAATTCATTCACATTTACACAAAACTAATTATGAGAACAAAGTTTAGAAATATCATTCTTTATTCATCATCATCATTATCGCCATTAGTATCCTAATTATATTTAGTAGGGCTTTTTCCCATTCTTCTCTTACATCATCTAATTCTTCCCTCATATAGGCAGTATGTACATTTAATACCTTTTCACCTGTAGTCAAATTAGTTTTAAACACCTTCAAAGAGAATGACGTATATATATAATTAATAATATATAATAAGATTGATATATTTCATATTATCTAATGAGACTATATATAATACCTTATGTATAGTATCGATTTCCATTGCGACATGTTTGATGATTAGGTCCATAAATCACATCACATAGTATGCATATGCCCAACCATTGTCTTGTGCAACACACTATAAATTGAAATATACAAAATATTCAAAAATACAAATAAGCACAATTCACATAAATAATATATACATTAGAGTCGGGAAATTACTTTCACATTCTCCCAAATTAGTGGCTGATTCTTTTTCTTGGGGACCTTTCCTCCAGCTTTTTTTAACTCATGTAAAGCCCTACATGTTAATGTAACACATTAAATTGCATAATTAAATAGTAATGTAATAACATATGTTAACAGATATAAAAATATGAAATATTTCTCACGGGAATAATGGCTTTTTCATTGTGTGTCCATATAATGTATTCAATTCATTCCCTGCAGGATCTAGATAATAGATAGTGAACGTCTTGGGGACAATAACTAGTAACTCCCAATGCCTACCACTACAGGTAAGAAAGTTAAAAATTAATAACTCAAAATCTACAATAAAAATGTAATTTTCTTAAGTCCAAATTATAAGCAAAGTAAACTTACTCGACATTGAATGGAGCTATTATCACCGTCTTCTTTTTTTGCCAAAATATTTAAAAGTAGCACAACAGTATGAAGTAGCTAAAGAAGGGTCTTTATCTACAAGACTAATCAAAGATGGAACCAAAAATCCCACATGGGAAAATGAAAAATCTGTACATATCGTGTGTAAGTGGCTGCAAAACATGTATTACGTATGCATTAATATATAATAAACCAGATCACCATATATAAAACAAGGTATATGGATGTATAAACAAGATCTCACCATATCCATAGCTCTATCATAGATGTATTCAGCCAATCATAATGAAACAACTCCAAAATATCTTGTATAAATATCTTGTTATCGTATGATTGACCTGCAACATCCTCCAAAATAGAAACATTTGTAGGGCAATTTGGATCATGTTCGCCTATCCATACTGCCATACCCCTACAATTAGGACCTAATGAGGCATGTAGGTCCCTTGGAAGCCAACTTGGTACTTCAGGAGGTGGAGGTGGAGGCCGAGATGTAGCGAGTGTCTTCCTTTTGACCTGAATATATAATTTCAGATCAATTGACTCATATATACACACTACCAAATTAACATAATGTAAATTTACCATACAATATTAGTATAGACGACATCTACTTTGGGCCACATTATCACTCCGCCTTCTGCCTCACTAAGCGTTTCAGAATCTGGGTGGGCATATGGCAATGCAAGATCCCTCCATTTGGGGAGTACATGTATTAGGCTCACATGAACCACACTAGTTGGTACTGGAGTCCCATGAAACATGTCCCCTGGAAGGGTTGGGTAAGCCTGTGCCTCTACAATGATATATTCTTGACTTTTTAGACGACATGGCTTCAACCCCTATAAATTTACGTAAAGAATGTTATATACATATATACATAAACATAATATCTTGAAAAGACTAGATACTATGTCATAAAAATACTTACGGCGGACGTGCTAGGTGGGTCTATAGGATTACTCCCAACCTCTGCAGTAGGAGAGGAGTGGCACACCACATGTACTGTCTGAGTGGCAGCCTGAGATGCCTACCACTTCACCATTGCTTCTTGGACTTTCTTATTAATTAACCCATCTACCTATACATCGACAAAAGAAACACTAGCTTTTGATTATTGAATTCCCTTTCACAATAACATTCTAAAAAAAGAATAGGTTACCTCAACATTTGATAGTCCCGCTTTTGGGATATGTTTGCACTGTGATGGCCCAAAGAACGCTTTTATGCCCACACCAGCACCTACACCCCTAACACATCCAGGATGCTCTGGGTTACCAAGAGAAACTGTCAATTCATCCCTTGTGCCCTCATGGATGAACTTGCCTTCTTTCCTATGCTCGTGAAGCTTCCTCTAATCGCCATTAATAGAAATTGGTAAGTAAACATAACAATAATCAATATCGATTGCTCTAAGAGTTGAATTTTACCATTTTTGCAGCCGCCTCAGTAGTTGTGGGCTTCTTTATATCTCCCTTCTTGTTTTGCCTCCCAACTATCCACATAGCATGGTGAGGCAGAGGTGCGAGACTAATAGTAGAGGACTCTATAGTCTCCTGAGTAGCAACTGGCTGAGCAGTAGACTCAGCTTGTAGTCTTTGTCAAACACTTACATAGCCTCTTGGACCCATTGTGTAGTCATGCACATTCAGTGCATGCCTTTCTCTTTGAGCATTGCTGATAGCCTTATTAGTAAGCACATTAATTTAGTTAGTAACACTAAAGGTTAATCTTGAATAGGTGATAAATAAGAATGTATATTAATTAAATTGGGAGTGGCGCTTAATACCTTGAATTCATCCATTTTTCTTTGGGTAACAAACTCCTCGCAGTCTTTGGGGTCTAGGTAGTTCCATTGCTTAGGGGCTTCCTTCTTCCTAAATTTATTTTTTTAAAGAGAATACATACAAAAATTATTAGTGTAGAGTTAGTCAAAAAGTGATCAATGTCTAGAATCGGAAATCAATCAAGGACCTCTTCTCAGCATCACATATGTAATCTCGGGTGAGATTTGTCCTATAGTTCCTTAGGACCCTCCCACAATGTTGCATCACACATTTAAGATGTAGCTTTTCATCTAGATCAAATATTCTCTACAAAATAGAATTTCTATTAACTAGTATCCTAAAAATGAGTAATCTACAAAAATAGAATTGCAAATAATAATAACTCACGCATAGTTCCTTCCATACTAAGTCTTTCTTCCCCTTAGGAACTTTATGCCAAGATTCAAAAATAGGACTACAATGGCTACAAGTAAGAACCCCAAGATATGAAATAAACAAGTTGCGGTGCACTCCAACTGGATTTCCTGCATGATCGAAATCCACAGCCAGTTTGGGTCCATTGCCCCTTTGCTGTAGTAACTTTTTCATCATTGTGATTCCCCTCACTTTCTCAATTTTTTTTCTACTCATCAAGTGCCCCAAGTTCTTCAGGGGGTACATCATCAACCTAAAATTTGAAAAAATAAACTCACTTACAAGATATAACTATAAATGAACATATAGATAGAAATATAGGATATATTTTTAAAACTTACATTGTGAGGTGGCGCATTGATATCCTCACCCTCACGGTAATCATCATCACGATCATCATTCTCATGCTCAGCCATCTGAAAGTGTCATTAAAAAATCAAAATTTAGCGTTTGACATAACTAGAAGATAATAAAACATTGTAAAGTTCACATTCAGAAAAATAAAACACTTAAAAAAATATAAACGTGCATACCTATAATATTGTGATCTTTTATCAATTAACAATCCTTCATTGTGATCTCTACACACATACAAGTCATCATTAGCTTCAATATTTGGTGGTGTTGGAAACCCAACTGAGAATCGACTGGAGTCATCATACTTATCATAATACTCTTCTTCATCTATAGGATCTTCAATGAACTATCTTTTACCATGAAGAGCAACTGACCATTTATCATTTGCAAGATCATCGATATAAAATACTTGTTTTTCCTATGATTCCAATATGAATGGTTCACCCTTCTTGCCAATATTTTCAAAGTTCACTAATGTGAAACACAATTCATCCACTATAACTCCTTTGGTGTTATCAACTCAATTACATTTAAAGAGCAGAATTCTGAAATCTATGTAGTCAAACTCCCATATGTCTTCAATGACATCGTAATATGACATTTTAGCTTCACGTGGAATCTTATCCTTTGCACTTGAAAAAAACAATGAAGACGCTTGAAGGGTGACCCCACTATTTTGGATGACACTCTTATCATCTTGACGCTTTGTGTAATATGAGAATCCATTTATGTCAAACCCTTCATAAGACATAACATTCAATTTTGGTTTAAAGGTGAGGCATTTGATAGTTTCAGTAAGATTATATGGTGTTTGAGATAGTTGATGTAAGACTTTATCTTAAAACCACTTAATAAATGTCTTGTTATGCTCTCTAGCAAGCCACATTGAATTGGCTCGAGGATATTGTCTCTTGATGAAATTGGTATGTTCCTTGATATAAACACTCACTTCGTCGATGTTGTGTAAAATATACAAGTGAACTTGTTCCAACTGCTCATGACTGATTACTTTCATCTGTGATCCCAAAATTCCTTTTCCAAAATGCTCCTCAATATTCTTGTCATTAATAGGAGTGTCATTAGCACTCAAAAAGTCATTGCAAAAATCCATAACCTCTCTCGCCACATAACCCTCAATTATACTCCTTTCAGGTCGATAACAGTTTTGAACATCACCTTTAAAAATGCTCATGTATCATTCAAAGGGATACATCCAATGCAAGAAAACTAGTCCCAACATTTTCACTTCCCTAGTCAAGCAGACAACAAGATGTATCATGATATCAAAGAACGAAGGAGGAAAATACATCTCAAGATGACATAGGGTAACAACCATTTCTCTTTGCAATTTATCGAGAGTATCAGGGTCAATAACTTTGCTGCACAGACTGTTGAAAAAGAAACAAAGTTTGGTGATTGCAAACTTTACATGCTTCAGCAATATAGATCAAATTTCCACAAGCAATATTTGTTGCATTAGAGTGTGACAATCATGATATTTAAGACCTATCAACTTTAGATCTTTCATTGATACCAATCTACAGATGTTGGATGAGTAACCATGTGGCACGTTAACATTTACCAAGCATTCACAAAAAGTTTTCTTCTCCTTTCTAGACAACGTGTAACAAGCGGGAGGTAACTATGTTCTCCGATCACTACTAACTACTTCTGTTAATTCTGTCCTTATTCCCATTTCACGTAGGTCCATTCTAGATTTTATCCCAACTTTAGTTTTACCTGGTATATTCAACAGAGTACCAATGACGCTATCACATACATTTTTCTCAACGTGCATGACATCGATACAATGCCTACTACCAAAGAACTCCAATAAGGAAGATCTCAAAATATTGACTTCTTGAATAAAGATTTGTCACTCCGTGTGGCCATGGTACATTGTGATCTCTTACTAAATTCATTGGAAAAGTCTTTTACTCTTTCATAAATAACCTCCCCTGGTATAGGTTTAGGTGCACTCCGTTCCTCATTCCGTCCATTGAATGCTTTGCGCAACCTACAATACATATGGAATTTTGGAAGAAACCTTCGATGACCAAGATATACAGTCTTGCTACCATGTTTTATTCATATTGAATCAATGTTCTCTTCACATATAGGACACACTTCAGATCCTTTTACACTATATCCAGACAAATTCCCATATGCTGGAAAGTCATTAACTATGCAAAACAACATAACATGCAAATGAAATGTCTCTCTTCATGAAACATCATAGGTCATCACACCTTCACCCCAGAGTTTCTTTAAGTCATCAATTAGAGGTTCAAGATAAATGTCGATATCATTTCCAGGTTGTTTAGGGCATGATATCAACAATGACAACATAACATACTTATTTTTCATACACAACCAGGGAGGAAGATTGTATATAACAAGCAAAACTAGCCAAGTGCTATGTTGGCTGTTCAATGTCCCGTACAGATTCATCCCATATGTACAAAGCCCAAGTCTTAGATTCCTGACTTCTTCACTGAATTTAGGGTACAATAAATCAATCTTCTTCCACTGTGGGGAATCAGACGCATTTCGTAGGATCCCATCATTATTTTTCTTAACATCTGCATGCCACCCCAAATTCTTCCCATCTATCGGATTGACAAACAAGCATTGAAACTGTGATATTATAGGTAGATACCACATCACCTTGGCAGGAGAACCAGTTTTGGACTCCCCCGAAGTCGTCAATTTATACCTTGACGCACCACATTTTGGACAATCTTTCAAATCCACATAGTCCTTTTGAAATATTACATAATCATTCGGGCATGTTTGTATCTTCTTGGCCTCCATTCCCATTGGGCACAACAATTTCTTTAACTGGTATTTCGAGATTGGCAGCTCGTTTCCTTCAGGAAGAATTTCTTTCAATAAAGACAACAATGACGTGAAGCTTTTGTCGCTCCATCTATTGTTAGCTTTCAGCTTATACAATCTCAACACAATGCTAAGCTTTATAAACTTAGTACAACATGTGTATAACAGAATCTCAACATCATGCACAATGTTTCTAAACATGGGAGGTGGATCGGTGTGCTCTACCCCATAACTATCCACCATCGCATCAACGATGTCTACTAGAACTGGTTCATTCACATCTACGTCATCAGAGGCAATTTCTTCTTCCATACAAGAACTGCTATCGACATCCAATGATTTCAAGTTTGAAATCTCTCCATGCCAGTGCCATTCTGTATAGCCTTGTACAATCCCGTTGCACATGACATGACTTTTGATTTCATCACCAGTGCTGACTTTCAAGTTGTTACCGCAATGCCTACATGGACAGTAGAACCTATCTCTAGGTTGTTTCCTATGTTCCTCAGAAAATCTAATAAACTAATCAAGACCAGAAATAAACTCTGGGGTGCAACGAATTGGAATGGACATCCATGATCTATCCATTCTATGATCAAAGAGAAAACAAGTATATATTAGGGTTTAGGGTTAAAAGATTAGGGTTTATAGTTAAAAGTTTAGGGTTTAAGGTCTTATATATAATAAATGTGTACCACCTATCCCATTTTTGAACACATAATCTCACTACTAAGTGTATAATGTGTATTGGGTTTTCAGGAAAATTTCGGAAGCATTTCCCCGCCGTTCTCCAAGTACATATGTACTTAGAGAAAAAATGGGAAAATGCTACCAAAATTTTGTTGAAAACCCAATACACATTATACACTTATATCCTTAGTGAGATTAAGTGTTCAAGATCAGTCCCAAACCGGGGACTATCCAAGATTTACTTCTAATGAGTAAATCTTGGATGGGTTTCTAGGCCAACAAATACATGTATGTTGTCATTCTTATACTTACAATCCTAGTTACATCATTCATATCCTAAGTTTTGTGTAACATCATTTAATCATGCTTGTCAGTAAATACTAATCAGTAAATAAACCATGATTCCATATATCAAATATTTGAATCAAAATGAAGCCTAATGGCACATTGGGAGAGTGAGAATATTATACCTCATTTGAAGGTTGAAGAAGAAATATATGCAAATCAACAACAAGTTAACAACTCCTGGAACAACAAAAATGCATGATTCAATTATGTTATAATGTATTAATTAGGGGTCAATCTTGAAGTTTTAACTAGAGCTTCATATATCAACATACATACTAGGTCATATTTCAAGTTAAGATTTAGGCATTTAATCACCTTAGGGCGCATACATGACTCAATAGGTATTTGGGTGCACAAAGAATAATATATGTTACTGATTTAGGAGTTCACATAATCATTTTAGAAATAGAAGACCCATATGTGAGTTAAGTTTGAGATTCAACATCAATGTATCTTTAGCACGCATGTTTCAAGGTTCAAAGCACATAATCAAATCAAATTAGGATGCTAGAATGGATAAGTTTGAATCTTATTTCAACATGCATCAAATTTTACTGAATTAGGTCAAGCATGAGGATTAGAAGCACAAATATATGCAAGAACAAGATTTTTTCATATCCTAGGTTGATTTACAATAGCAACATCTTGTAGTCTTAATCATACCCTAGTCTAGGTATCATATTCTATAACATTGATTTCAACATCTCCAATGTACATGCATGTTCATCATCAAGATAATCATTACACACAAATGTAGGTATCCTATCATTCATAATTGATCAATATAGTTAATATAAGATTAGGGTGAAATGTGTATAAGATTAGGTCACAAGATAATCACTACTAAATCAGAAAACAAACATATGAACAAACCTAGCGGGGCTGGCTATTGGAGGCTGGTAGTTGGAGGAAAAGAAGGAGAAAGAGGACCGATAATGGAGGAGGTAGATAGAGCACGACTGTAGATGAGCAGGCAGAGTGGTACCAGTGGCCAACTGAGCAGCAGCTGGAGCTAGGCGGCAGTGGCGGCTCTGGCATATTCCCAAGCTTTAACGTTGCCTCTCAAGCGAGCAAAGGGAGCAGTGGCGGTGGGGGAGCAACGGTGAAGGGGGCAACGACGACGTGAGAGCAACGACAGTGGGGGAACAATGGTGAAGGGGGCAACAACGGCGGGAGAGAAACGGTGGCAGGGGAGCAACGACGGTGGGGGAGCAATGGCAGAGGGGGAGCAACAATGAGCGGCAATAATCAGCAGACCTAACAAGTGAAATCAAAATGAAACAGAGATAATGGGGAAGAGTCTATTTTGAACAGGTACTATTAAGTTTACCATTGTCGTCGGTTGTTTTAGAAACCGACACCTAAGTATCAAAAACGTCGGTCACCACAAAAAACTGAAGCCAAAGGGGGGGAATTTTTCACAGGGACATCACGCGAACACACATTAGCATCGATTATTGTAAGCAAACCGACGACAAAAATGGGGCCGATTTCTATCTCACAAAAAATATTTAGTCATCGGTTATTTGGTAAACAACCGTCTCCGTATGTGAAATTTTGGAGGTAATTTTTTGCATTGGAATAATTGGATTTGGCTGGCGATTTTAGGCATCAGTTTGTTATTGCGCAACTGACACTAAATAAAAAGTGATACCCATGTCTGGCCGGTCTTCACATATAGATGTCAGTTTGTGTATACAGCTGATGTTGTAGGGTTTAGGCATCAGTTTCTTGGATAAAACTGATGCCTCTAAATGTGACATTATAAGCCATTTGTGTAGTAGTGGATCTAGA
This sequence comes from Alisma plantago-aquatica, assembly GCA_963693085.1. Classification (NCBI taxonomy): domain Eukaryota; kingdom Viridiplantae; phylum Streptophyta; class Magnoliopsida; order Alismatales; family Alismataceae; genus Alisma; species Alisma plantago-aquatica. The sequence continues at coordinate 1,511,249,476 of OY856410.1, read as the reverse complement.
TATAGTATACCTGGTCCACCCTTGACTAGCTATGAATCTATATGCCTTTCAACTTCTAGAAAAAATCAACTACAATGAACCACTAGGAATTCAAAGGTGAATTCTCTTCATGTTCAATACCATGGGATATCTTCTATGTTTAACATGATGGGTTCTTCCATAACACCATAACTACTACTTGTATCCATATGCTTTAGAGAAGGCCCCAAACGGCAAGGATGCTTCTTCATGGCCAATTTGTCCATACTAGAAATGGAGGTCCCTTAACTCCAACACCCCATAATGAGTTTCCAGTTGTGCCTTGCACAAGCTTATTCTTATAGTGTAGACACTATATTTTTAAAGCTTGGGTGGGGTGGCAACTAGAATTTCTTCTCATTTGTCTATTGTATCTTTCCTTTTGCATTCATGTTATGACTACATACATTTCTAAGCTTCTTGTATGCATCTCATGTTTGAACTTCATGTTTGTTGTTTGTTTGGCATGTAGTGATTTCTATTGTTTTTTTTTTCAAATTGCAAGTTTAAATGTAAAATGTCACAATTTTGAATATCATATTTGAAATAGAGTATTTTGTCATTTTCAACTAGTTTATCATTTATTTCCTACACCATGTTGTTTGACCTTTTCTTTTAGACAATTATAAGAAATTGACATGTTGCACTTGTAAATTCTTGAATCAAACTTATCATTATGAAACTTGTGTAGTGTATGATTGATTCAAAGACATAAATGATGGAAACGAATATTAGAAATGCTTAAAAGGAATTTTATTGTTGATCTTTTCTATGAGGTAAGAAGAAGCCCTCACTTTTGTTGCCTTGAGTCAACCTGTCTAGAGTACCTCACTACATGACCATGATGATTAATCTATTTTTGTAAACTCATGTTTAGCATTGACTGCAACATGTTTTCATCAATTGGTAAAGAGGATATAAATTGCCTAGTTAGCATGGAAACCTAGCTTGAAATATCAACCTGGTTGCAATGGTTGTGTACTTTTTCAAAGTTTGGACTAAAATTTTAAATGTATAAAACATAAAAAAGGCAATAACAACTCATTAGGTGTTCCAACTTGGTTTGAAACACATGTATACTCTCAATATTTAGGTAATTTGATCTGAATTGTGACATGCTAGAAATCTTTCATATGTAAATAAGGAGATACAATGTTGTTATATGAGGTGCACCTACATGCGGGTGAATCATTAATTTTGTTGTTTGGGGTATATATATTATAGAGTGAGATATTCTTGAGGATAGGTGGGAAGAGTTGTTTGTTTAACTCACTTGAAAATAATCAAACTTTTAATAATAGGATTTGTCATTCATGTCATCAATGCGTTGGAAAAAAAATCCAAATGAAATTAGTTCAATTTAATTATCATAAATGCATGCATTGTTCACTAAATCTTGATGGATATTTTCCCATGAGGACAAGCGATGGTTTAAGCTTGGTATGATTTGATAATTATACTTCATACCATATTCTATGCCCTATTATAATGTTATAATTAATGTCTCAACAATATTTTTAGACTTTTAGTCACATAATTACTATATTTAGTTTCTTTGTTGTCATATTTACTAATCAAATAAAAAATCATGATTTTTTTTTTCATTTAGAACCAATGTTTCCTTTACCATCGGCATTTGGAACTCAAGTGGTCCAATTCAACCTTCGTGCGGAAGATATGGTGTGCACTACTTAGCATACTTCATGTCCATGTCTAGGGATCTCAGTCACATTTTCCCACTGAGGACACAATGTGACTCATCTAGTGTATTCCATGTCCACTCAGATAGGCAATACTCAATATTGACATTAGAAAACATGATATGCTCCCCTTAAGCACGCCATGCTTCACCTTGGTAGAAATAAGCCAAGCCGACCACTCTCAAACACATGTCCAACCAAGAACATGCCATGCAATATCATCATCAACTGCTCAAGAAAGGATTCAACATATCATGCCAATCTCTTGACAAGATGTGTCAAATAGTTACATAATATGACTCTTGGTAACTGTTGAGACATGTTATGCCTCACCCCTGTTAGATTTCCTAGGAAAATATAAAGACCTACAGAGAAACTATGAGGATCATTGTATCATTTATTTTAACTCCAAAATAGGGAAAAGAGTGGGAGGAAATCTATACGGTGATTCTACTCTAGAATAGTCTAAAAGGAAAATGAAGAAGGATAAATGGGAGGATTTTGTCACGGATCCGTTCTTACCCTAATCCCAATCCCACTGTCCAAATGGGCAGTGTTAAAGGGATTAGTGTGCTCGTCCTTGAGTGACCCCAAAATCACACACAAAAAATATGCAAAAAGGAAATAACATTCTTATTTATTAAAATGAACCAAAGGGTTTAGTACATAAGGCTCATAGGCAACATGGAAAGAGAAAAAGATAAGAAACTAGCCAATAACTACATCCCTTTTACAATTAGCTCCTATGCGGAGTCCATATTTGATGTAGTAGTCTTTATTTCAGTTGATAAAAGAGTAGATATGTGTGAATCTCTAGTTCCTTACATTACCTAAAATAAAGAAAATCAAGACACAAAGTATATCCAATTGCACAGTACGCAATAAAAAAAGTAAAACAATTTATAAGAAAATTAGTATACTTGGCATGACTTATATTTCAAAAGTATATCAAGTGATCTTACAAAAACCACAAGTTGTTTCACAAGAATTTTATTATGATTTCCCATTATGCTACAATTGAGAAGCATGCTTATATTATATTTGGCCCCGTCACCCCATCCATATAGGGGAGGTAACCAAACTCCTTCTCACCATAGGAGATAGGATGTCAATGTATAGAATCCCACCCTCCAAACGAGGGGGGTCACTTGTACTGAATATCAACATTATCAACATTATCAACATCATCATGATCAATATACAAGCAGTCATAATGGGTAATGCAATTTATGTTTTCATGTTTTTCAAAATGTAGTATAGGAAAAATGGAAGACTAATCATAGGGAACAATAGCTCATCCAATTAAGTAGCCAAGTATATGGTTAAGAGATACATAAAAGTATCTTCAATACAATCAAGGAGGAGATATATAATAGCGTACCTTTCGAAATGAATATTTGGAGTATAGATTCCAAGAAAGAGTAGATGTAACGATCCCATTTCCCGATAACCCCCAGTTAAGGGAGACCAAGAAGTCAGAGGCGTTATCCCAAAAATAGGATCAATGGTTTTGCAAATAATAAAAAATAATTATTAAATTCTACAAAAGACTAAGCTTAAAACTGGAATAAAAATTACTTTTTACATACCTCTCAAAATTAGGAACTAAACTTCTACCCTCAGTACAATTCTATCTATCTAGATCCTCCTTTAGGAATTAACTTTAATCTTCACAAGTTCCACTTTAATGTTTGTCAATTTCAAATATTTCCTAAAATGCCAACAACCAAAATATCGATCAGTATAAATGAATATACTGGTATGTAGGGACAAACAAAACATTGCACATAAATTCTAACATCATAATCACATCAAATAGTTGTTAACAATGCAAAATACGTTTTTAGTATGACTCCTTAATTAGTTTTACCACCTCTGGGATACCCTGTCTAGGGTTAAGTTCTTGCAAGTGACTTTAAGGCTACCTTCTCCATCCTGAGCTTGGTACCTGGGGTCACCTCTCTGGGTGCCCTGTGGTCTTCCCTCTGGGGCTTGACCACCTTGACCTTCCCTCTAGGGCTTGGTCTCTTATCTTACATCTAGAGGGGTATTTAGGCTCGAGCGAGTCACACACATGTATAAATTGTGATAACCTTATTCACTTTAAAGATTGCAGTAATGAAACATCCAAGAAGTTTGATTTCATTGCAATCGATAAATCCTTTAGAAATGCCAGGAAACATAAAGCATGTACTCATAATTAACCACATACCTGGTCAGGAGATTTCACAAGAAATAAGCAAGTCCAATCAATTAGCAAATCCAATCCAAGCAAGCAATCAAGCCAATCATACAAAAGAATAGAATCTTGAAAAGCATGTACAACCTATTTACTACGTACTCATCAAGAATCTACTTTATTGACTTGAAATCACTTTCTAGGTTTCTAATCCAAATTAGGGTTTCATTAGGATTCATTAGGGCTTCTTAGATCAATTGCTCAAACTTTATCCTTTTTAGGTCAACAAACCCTAAAATAGCCTTTCTACTCATAAAAACCCTAATTACTCAATTTATCCACATTAAGGATGTTTTATACTCAAATTAGCTTTGTAACCACCTATCTTTATTTTATTCATGGATTTGCACAATTAAAACAATTAAAAGATATATTCACTTAAATGAGGGTTTCTAAGCCCATTAATGCATATTCATGTACATGGAACCCTAAATTAAGCCAACTATGCATAAAGATCATCTTTTTAGATATAATTCTTCCTTTTTTCAACAACATGTTAAAATTTGCTCAAAACATTCAAAGAACATCATTAGATTCAATTATCATCAATTCTTAGGGTTTTTCATACATTAAACCATTCAAGATGATAAATTTATACTCTTTTCAAACTAGAAGCTGATCTTGATCATATTTTTATTGGATTCTAAACATTTTTCTGATCAAAATTCATATATAGCATTACTTCATCTGATCTATCAATTATTAGTTACGAATTTCATAAGATAAATCATTATCGGCCAATCGCAGATTGACACATCAGTGACAACCTCCCTTTATCTATTTACTTGCATTGGACTAGTAAATAAATGAAAGACACCACTGCCCCCATGCATAGTAGCTTGGACTACCACACGCCTAGGGGCAGTTTAGTCCAAAGGCGGTACGCCTTCTCCTTCCTCATGAAAGGGTTCACACGTAACCATGGAAGCTCGATCGAGACTCCGCTTCCCTTCCCCATGTCAACGCAGGACCAAGGGATTGTCCAGTCACCCCTGCCCATCCCCAGAGAACTCAAAGGTGGGTCTAGCCTCACTAGAAGATGTAGGGATGAGAGGGAACGACGACGGTTTGTCCGTAAGGCAGGTAGGTCAGAAAATAAAGAAGGAGTGCTTATTTTACCTAATCGTTACAACAGTGATGGACGAGAAGTCGTGGCCTTCCTCAAAGGTCTACTGGTTCCTCTAGATTTCTTATCTTAGCATTGCTTGCCAGGGTTAGGACATAGCGGGGTGGCTATCCAAATCTGTTCAACTCGCCGCTCAGGAATGAAAGGAAGGAAGTCGGATGTGTATAGGGATTCAAGAGTCATGGGAATACAAGTACTTCTTCCCCTCATATGTATGAGGTCCTGAGCCCTTTTATATGCACTAGTGGGAGAGAACGTACAGGCGATATGTTCATTTCCAAACTGGATCGTATGAAAAAGACATGTCAACAATACCCATTCTTTCCTTCTCCTTTCTCAACAAAGCATGGTTACATTCAATATAGGCCCAAAAGAGCACACATAGAAAATCCCCACTTCCTTGTTAAAACTTAGATTTGGTAAAATCCTTGATGAAAAAGGAAAATTGATCAATATCTTTCTCAATTCGTAGACATGAGTTGGTTCTTTATTCCTACATTATTGAGAAGTAATTAAATATATTCTTACTTTTCTTTTATATGAAAACTCCTTGGCTTTTATCCTCTAGCGTGCCAGGTTTGGAGTCATTATACGAAAGTGAAAGTGACTTTTCTTCATATGCAAGTTATCTCTTAATAAGGCATATTTTATGCATATTTTCTCTCTGCTATTTTTTTATTTTCCTTTATTTGGATTCTTTTTACCATTTGAAACCATGTGAACTCAAAATCTCATCCAAGATGATTCCATTATCCACAAATTTCTTATTTTTTCCTCATTATCTAAAATTTTCTTCTTAATAATGCATTATTTGATTTCTTCTTTTTTTTGTTTAACCATATTGGATTCATCAACATATTATGATCCATGAAAACACATGGACCAAGGAAATATTTCAAAGGAAATCCCTTCAATAAGCATAAATCATACAAATTCCATATTCATACATTTATTGGGGAAATTGCATTTCCAACTATATGAACCCAAAAATTGGGGTTGTAACATCCTTCCCCTCTTATAGGAATTTTACCCTCAAAATTCCACCAAACATACAAACAATCAGGATAAGACTTTCCCATGTCCATCATTGGCTCCCATGTGGCTTGATCCCCTCCATGGTGCTTCCAAAGAACCTTTATCATCTTATATTCTTACATCCGAGTTCTCGCACCTTGGTATCTCGTACCCTCGTAGGTGACTCAAGATATGTCAGCCTCCCTTGAAGCTCAAGAGGTTGAATGCTCAACACATGGTTCTGGTACATCACATAGTGCTCTAGATCAGACCCATGGAACACATCATACATCATATTATCCTAAGGGTAAGGCTAAACATTAGCAACTCCACAAAAACATCTCAAATAGCTCAGAGGGGTCGGGTTTTCATAACACATGTTCTCCCATAGTGAACTACATGTCAGTCTACTTTGCATCAGCTCACGACTCCTGTCGCCCCTAGGCTTTCTCAGCCATTGCATGATCAAAGTGACATCATTTGCACACAATGTGGTCTCTTTGATCTTCACAAGGTCCTCTCACTGACATCATCCAAATGAAGCGGCGACCGACACAACCTCCCTTACAGAGCTTCTTACCTCCCGATACTGGCTATGGTGGCTATCATCATGAGCAAACTCCTCTAGAGAAGGAATTGCTCCCATGTATCACACTGAATGAGCACACATGCTCTCATCAGACCCTTTAAAGTCTGGATAATACTCTCTCGACTATCCATCAGTCATGGGGTGATAAGCTGTACTAAACTTCAATCTAGCATCGAGTTCTCCTTGTACCTACTTCCACCACATGGATGTTATTAAACTCATATCGTGGCGTAGTTGGACTATCTTTCTCTCATATGTATATGTAGTTCAACCAAATCTGTCACACTGACAATGCTCTCTCTCTTAGGCAAGGGATTAGGTCAACTTGGTAAGGTGATCTACCATAACCCATATTGCATCATGACCTCTCTCAGTCCAGGGGAGACCCACCACAACGTATGGTGATCTACTCCCATTCCCTCTTGGTGACTCTTCATTCTCTATGGAAATTCACTGGGTTACTGGTGTTCGGCCTTCACCCCTTGGCATGCATGGCGACAAGCCACATGAAACTCTATATACTTCTTCATCTCAGGTCTTCAAAGTACTACTACAAACCTTAATAATCTTGGTAGTACCACGATGTACTTAAAATCTTAAGCTTCTGGCATGACATGATTCCTCAAGGGTGACTCCTTAGAAACCCTAAAACACTCTAGTAGTGGGTTTCACCACCTTCCTTTTCCTGAGAGGTGTATCTGAGGTTCTTACAACCATCCTTCTATCTCATCAAGCTCTGGGTTGGCTAACTGAGTATCCACCAACCTGACCAATGGGTCTGGTTGTATCTGGGTGTTAGCCAAATGGGTCTCATCTTCTAACGAACTTAGGGTTCACCTAACAACCTCTTCCAACCTCTCTACAGGCTAAACAAGATAGTTTATACCTGAGCTGTATTCAGCTGAGAACATCTTGTTACCACATAAGCTTCCTTACGTGCTAGGTGATGGTAAAGACATAAACCCTCATATACTTCACTCATAATCCTCATCTGGGGTTTAGGTCTAACTGAGTCAAGAAAATGTCGAGCTCATCATCTCAGTTATCAAACTCAAACTTATAACTCATAAATTCCATATTAATTTGGATAGGTACATGCTCATATCACCCTTGTTCTTCTTATGATCTCAAATAACCTATCCAATATATTCTCTAAAGGGTGTGGTACTTCCTTCAATCCTCAACATCATAGAAGGGTTTCCACTCATATCACCTTTATCTTTGGCATTCGTTTTGTCCTATCTCTCACACTCATGACAAGAGGAAATAAGCATTTGGCTGCAGTCCAAATACAAAGTTCATCCCTTTCCAAGAGTAGAGATGGTGCATCACACATCACAGTTACACTTTCCAATCTAAGTTTAAATGTACATCACATATTTCCACATCATGAATATCTCCAATCTATGTTTACATCCATGGAAAGGCTTCCAAAATACTCTTGGGTCTTCACATCTTTTATATGTACACTCCTTAGTCATTACCTCAAGGTCTCTAGGGAGCCGATACTTTTGGGGTGATCTGACCCTTATGCAGCTAGGTAGTACCTCTCACTTTTACCCCTTAGGCCCCATGAACTCATGAAGGTGGCCAACCTCCTAACCCATGGTCCTTGGGAAAAGGTAGCTGTTACCTCCCGACCCTATGGTCTCGTGCATCCAGAGAACAAACAACTCCTACTTCCATTGGTCGTGTCCCTTCCTGACCTCAATATTGACTTAGGATTCCATCATAGCACATCTCATTCTTGAATCCTCACCCAAAACTCCATCCTCTTATAGGATTCATGGCAACCTACCTAACTTGGTCTAGCCCCATACAAGTTACCTCTATGGCAACATATCCTCATGCCCCTTAGAGATGGTCACACACATGGGTCTATAGATTAATTCTCATAGTATGTGCTCTTACACTTAGCTCATCAAGATCTTATAAGTGACCTCTTAAGGTTACCTCGAACCTAACCAAAAGCTGGTCCTCACCCTACAGAAGGGTCCCTTCCCAGGATGGGAGAAAACTATCTCTTGATAGTAACAAAGGTCTCAAATGTCCTTACTTCCAAGGTTTACATTATCATGTGCAAGCTTAGCCCTATCATGCAATTTATGCATGTAGCTAGCAAGAAGTCATTCTACTAAACCATGCTAAGTTCCTTGGTACGTTACACTCGTTCTTTTTCCTCCACATTGGATTAATATCATACATGCATATGTCACCCACCTATGCGAATGATTCTTCAAACATATATATTAGTCCTAGTGGGGTTTCCTTTAGCTCTATACATGAGGGGGTTCCATACTCAAATACTATGAACTCAATTGGCCTCGTGAACATCATGTGCACTGGGTGCTATTACTTCCCCTCTTAGGTCTAGGTACCCCAGGTTTGCCACTCATGCATCATCTGTCTAACTACATGTCTAGCTGTCCAACCACAAAAGAAACATGTACAAGGTATGGCATATACTTCCTACCATATTTCCACGTGAACAACAACTTAGATTCCTACATAGGACAACCAACTAGGTGTGAGACCTCACAACTTGTTACCATACCTCTTCCAGGTCTAAGGAACTCTCTTCCTATTCCTAAAAGGTAAGCACCTATAACCTCTATACATTGGTTCAGGAAGCCTCTTTCTCTTTCTAGGGTTTGGTTTCTCAAAAGCATCCAAGGTACAACAAGCCTCCAAAGATCATGCATGAGGCAACCACATCTATCCACTTAGGGTCGTCTGAACTAGATCATATCGTACCCGACTTCTCATAATTCCTCATGTCTCAGATTCAAGATCTCCAACCTTCTTCATCGGGTCTCGCTCTCTCTCTCTCTCTCTCTAGAGCTAACCCTACAACTGGTCCTACCAGTAGAGGTGTCTATCCCCACCTGGGTAAAACATACTATCAAAACTAATGTCTGGCTAAGATCATCCAAAGCTTTGCATGCCTATCTCATAAACCATCAACCTAACCTTTCTAGCTCAGGTTTAAAACCCACTGCCAGCCTTGCTGCTGCTCTCTTCTATGTAGATGCATGCCTCTTTCTACTCATATATATATGTTAGGGTTCCTATATGGTCACTACTAACCTTCTCAATGAGGGAGCTATCCCTCACCCTTAAAAGGTATGACCCACCCAAGGCCGAGTCACTAACATGCACTAGGGTCAAACGACCACACATAGTTCAAGCTCCTCATGTATACTCAAAACCTCACGTAAAGCATGCATGTCTAACCCACGTAGTTGCATGCATGGTAAACTATGATATCCAACTCATATTGTCATCTAGTTCTCTAACTACCACTTAGGGTTTGGGTTGAGCATCATCCTCAGAGGATGCATCATGTCTCTACCTCTTCTTGGAGGCCTCTTCCTCCAAGGCTAACTCTCCTCATCCTCCTACAAGAAGATCTAACCTTATAGCTCTCCTAAGGGCACGACAACACATGAAACACAACCTTAAGCATGTAACTAATCTTTAGTTTACACCTAAATTATTAAAACTTATGTCCATGATATCTTTCTTACATGCTTTTTATTATTTGGTGGAGGATTCCTTAATCCTTATCATTCTTAATCCCAAAACTTAGGAGGGTGGTGGAGAGAGAGAAACCCTAATCTCTTATAGGTATTCAACGAATGGGGTAGAGAAGGGAAAAAGATAGATGAGAGAAGACCTAGAGGTATCTTATTTTGAGTCAAATCCTCTAATTTTGGCCAGGCAGTCACACATACTCATCAAGAATCTACTTTATTGACTTGAAATCACTTTCTAGGTTTCTAATCCGAATTAAGGTTTCATTAGGATTCATTAGGGCTTCTTAGATTAATTCCTCAAACTTTATCCTTTTTAGGTCAACAAACCCTAAAATAGCTTTTCTACTCATAAAAACCCTAATTACTCAATTTATCCACATTAAGCATCTTTTATACTCAAATTGGATTTGTAACCACCTATCTCTATTTTATTCATGGATTTACACAATTAAAATAATTAAAAGATATATTTACTTAAATTAGGGTTTCTAAGCCCATTAATGCATATTCATGTACATGGAACCCTAAATTAAGCCAATTATGCATAAAGATCATCTTTTTAGATAATTCTTCCTTTTGTCAACAATAGGTTAAAATTTGCTCAAAACATTCAAAGAACATCATTAGATTCAATTATCATCAATTCTTAGGGTTTTTCATACATTAAACCATTAAAGATGATAACTTTATAATCTTTTCAAACTAGACTCATATTTTTATCTTGATCATATTTTTATTGGATTCTAAACATTTTTCTAATCAAAATTCATATATAACATTACTTCATCTGAGCTGCCGATTATTAGTTACAAATTTCATAAGATAAATCATTATCGGCCAATCGTAGATTGACACATCAGCGAAAACCTCCCTTTATCTATTTACTTGCGTCATCCTATTAAATAACTGAAAGACACCACTACCCCCATGCGTAGTGGCTTAGACTGCCACATGCGCAGGGGCAATTTAGTCCAAAGGCAGTACGCGTTCTCCTTCCTCGCGGAAGGGTTCGCACGTAACCCTGGAAGCTTGATCGAGGATCCGCTTCCCTTCTCCAGGTCAATGCATGACTAAGGGATTGTCCAGACACCCCTGCCCATCCCTGGAGAACTCAAAGGTGGGTCTGGCCTCACCAAAGGATGTAGGGATGAGAGGGAATGGCGGCGGTTTGTCTATAAGGCAGGTAGGTCGGAAAACAAAGAAGGAGTGCTTGTTTACCTGATCGTTACAACAATGATGGACAAGAAGTCATGCCCTTCCTCAAAGGTATTCTGCTTCCTCCAAATTTCTTATCTTAGTGTTGCTTGCCAGGGTTAGGACATAGCGAGGTGGCTTTCAAAATCCGTTCAACTCGCCGCTCAGGAACGGAAGGAAGGAAGTCGAATGTTTACAAGGATTCAAGAGTCATGGGAATAAAAGTAAAAGTACTTCATCCCCTCATACATATGAGGTCCTGAGCCCTTTTATAGGCACTAGGGGGAGATAATGTACGGGTGATAGGTTCATTTCCAAACTGGATCGTATGAAAAAGACATGTCAACAATACCTATTCTTTCCTTCTCCTTTCTCAATAAAGCGTGGTTACATTCAATATAGGCCCAAAGAGCACACATAGAAAATTCCCACTTCCTCGCTAAACTTAGATTTGGTAAAATCCTTGATGAAAAAGGAAAATTGATCAATATCTTTCTCAATTTGTAGACATGAGTTGGTTCTTTATTCCTACATTTTTGAGAAGTAATTAAATATATTTTTACTTTTATTTTATATATATGAAAACTCCTTGGCTTTTATCCTCTAGCATGCCAAGTTTGGAGTCATTATACGAAAGTGAAAGTGACTTTTTTTCATATGCAAGTTATCTCTTAATAAGGCATATTTTATGCATATTTTCTCTCTCCTATTCTTTTATTTTCCTTTATTTGGATTCTTTTTACCATTAGAAACCATGTGAACTTGAAATCTCATCCAAGATGATTCCATTATCCACATTTCCACATATTTCTTATTTTTTCCCTCATTATCTCAAATTTCCTTCTTAATAATGCATTATTTGATTTTTTTTGTTTAATCCTATTGGATTCATTAACATATTATGATCCATGAAATCTCATGCATCAAGGAAATATTTCAAAGGAAATCCCTTCAATAAGCATAAATCATACAAATTCCATATTCATACATATATTGGGGAAATTGCATTTCCAACCATTTGAACCCAAAAATTGGGGTTGTAACAATAGATCTACCCCTTGAGTCAGATCCTAGATCAAAATGTTGGATCAAGGGTCAGGTTCATACTTTTAAAGAGTCATGTTTCATTATTTGCGATTAAGGTTACATTTTCCTATTTCTACCTTAGGGTTAGGTCATCAACAATATTTCCAAATGTCTAACATTTATTCAAGTATCAAGCATGTTTCAAGAATGGATGACCTACCTAGGTGTTTTTAGGAACACATGTCAACCCTAAATATTATCATCATTATTCAGGTTACCATCAAATCTCTAGATTCTTTTCAATATGAAATAGTATCATTGGACTCAAAATTAGATCAGGTAAAGTCATGGGTCAGTCATATGGTTATGGGGTTTGCAAGAGTAAGATTAATCATCATCATATCAAAAGTAATCCTTATTTCAATGTGCATGATTCATATTCTAGGGTAATGAGTTTAAAAGATTAGTTCTAACTCTTATTTTGTCAGGTTCGATTTAGTATCTCAATATGATGATTAGAATCAAGAATTAGGGTTTCCCAAAGATTAAACTCAAATTAGAGTCATTAACTAAAACATTATGAGCAAGAGATCAAAACTAGGGATAACGATTAGATTCATAAGGAATTAGACTATGAAAGTATTTTTAATGCATTCCTTTGATTTTTTTGATCAAGATTGACTATTTACTTTAATTATTTGGAGCTAGGATGTAATTTTTGTGATTTAAACAAGATATGACTGTTTATTACTATTTGAGAAGAGAGGGGAAAAATTACCAGGAAAATTGAAGGCCGAGAAAAGTAATGGCCGTTGGATCCCTTGGTCAACTTTGACCAAGTCATGATCTTGCGACTGGGAGGTGGTTTGCTCCTGGTCACATGTGCGGGGATGAAAGGTGGGGGAGGCGAGCACGCTAGCTCGTGGTCGTTGATCGCTGGGTCTGGTCACCCTTTGACTGTGTTCTAATGGTCACAATTATTCATCCAAATCACACCGGCCTGCACCAGTGAGGTGGCACCATAGTGCAATAGGGTTGGCGCAAAAGATGGAAAAGATAAGGAGGCAGAGAGGGAGGTCGTAGTAGCGCCGGTTGAAGTTGTGGGGGCTCGCTGAAGGTGAAGGTCTAGTTTTTATAGCCAAAGATGACTAGGTTTAGGGTTAGCGAGGGACTCCATGCCCATGGCAGCGGCTGAGAGAGGTATCTCTCAATTGTTCTCAAAACACATGGATTCAAGGGGGGAAAAAGGGTATTCATGTTCAGATTTGTAGGGGAATCATCCCGATCCTTTTGATTTTTGAAACGGGTAAAAATGAGCCAAGACTGTGTGTCGGTCCCCTTGGTCTCCTACCCACTGATTGCGAGAGGTAGGGGATGATCATGTGACTGCTCAATCAATGCCCCGATCTGTGGGTGCCTGATCTGAGGGTCAGGGATCACTCCCGCCCTCTCAACAGATCGCTGACTCTGATATGGATCGAATAAAAAGCAAATAAAGGGATATTGTCATTAAACTTCAAAAAAAAAAATAGAAATTAGTGGGAATGTCCAATTCGAGTGAAATTTGGATCACTGCTTCACAAAAATGTGTAGAATATATTGAAAAAGTTTGAGGACAAGATGATGAAGTTTGATGGGCGAATTTATTTCTTTGAGTAAGGTGATTATTAAACCTAATTGAAATGTCATATAGTGTAAAAAAGTCACATTGGTCATCAAATTTTGTATTTGAGTCTCAACAATAATTATGTAGATAAGAAAAATAAATTGGGACCATGAGTGAACATAAGGAGGTTAAAATTAGAAATTGGACAAAAGTAAAAGTAAAACTCACTTTATCACATCCTCCCCTCCTTACTAGGAATTTTGTCCTCAAAATTTAGACTTCCTTGAAAAGGTCAGGAAATCTTTCCTTAATATCTGAATTCAACTCCCAGGTAGCATCATCACTATCATGGTGCTTCCACAACACCTTAACCATCTCGATCTTCTTGTTTCTGAGCTCCTTGGTGTGAGTATCAAGTATCTTGACTGGAGCTTCTTGGTATACAAGGATGTCCCTTAATTCAATTGGTTCATGATTGAGGACATGGATAGGGTTCTTTGACATATCGCTGCAGGTTCTATGCATGAAAGACATAGTGCATCATGCTATATTGTGGAGGTAAAGCCAACCTGTAAGCACATTCCTCAATACAATCCAAAATTTCAAATGGACCCACGTATCTAGGGCTAAGTTTTCCTTTGCTCTTTGCAATGGCTTGAATCAGTCGGATCTTCAGGAAAACATGAACACCTACTAAGAACTGAGTATCAGTCCTATGTGCATCAACATATGACTCATGACCATCTTGTACCCTTTTCAACCTTTGCTTGATTAGGTTGACATTATTAGAATAGAGTTGTAATTCCTCAAATTTCAGAATTTGTCTTTCCCCTACTTCATCCCAATAAAGTAGAGATCTACATGGTCTTCCATACAAAGCTTCATAGGGATGCATGCCTATACTAGACTGGTAGCTATTGTTGTAGGCGAACTCAATGAGAGGAAGGTAGTGGTCCCAAGAACCACCCCAATCAAAGACACATGATCTCAGCAAGTCTTCTAGAACTTGTATTGTCCTCTCAGACTATTTGTCAGTTTGTGGGTGATATGCAGTACTAAAATTTAGCTGAGTTCCCAATTCTTACTATACTTTTCGCCATAAGTAAGAAGTGAATTTCACATCGCGATATGATATAATAGATACAAGAATTCCATACAACTTGACTATCTCTCGAATGTACAACTCTACTAACTCTGGGACATTGGTTGTTGTCTTGATCAGAATAAAATGGGTTGACTTAGTCAGGCAATTGACTACAACCTAAATGGCATCACTCCCTTTCCTGGTCCTGGGTAGACCCACCACAAAATCCATGGTGATGTTTCCCATTTCCACTCGGGGATAGGTAGGGGTTTTAGAAGACCTCCTGAACGTTGATGTTCAACCTTGATCTATTGGTAGGCCAGACACTTGGAGATGAAAGTAGTGATATTAGTCTTCATATTCCTCCATTAGAAATGCCTCTACAAATCCTTGTACATTTTAGTCGATTCAAGATGCATAATATATTTTTACCCGTGAGCTTCTCGTAGCACCATTTCTATCATGACTAAATCTTTTAGGACCCATATTCATTGTTTATATCGGGATCCACCATCCATACTGACTGTTAGATGAGTTTGGGGCTTCTCTAAATACTTAGTCATTTCATTAAAGCTCTTGCTATTCTTTTGGGTAGATAGAATCTCAGACTGGAGGCATAGTTTTACATGGAAACTGGCCAATCTAAGAACAGTTCCCATACAACTCAGGGCCCAAGGTGACATGACTTCCATGTTCTTCCATTCAGTAGTGAAAACAACAATACATTTAGCCTGCTTCCTACTGAGTGCATCAGCCACCACATTTTCCTTATCGAGGTGGTAGGAAATGGTGAAGTCATAGTCTTTAAGATACTCGAACCATAGCCTTTATCAGAGATTGAGATCTTTCTGTGTCAAGATGTACTTTAAACTCTTGTGGTCGGTGAGGATGTCAAAGGTGGAACCATACAAGTAGTGTCACCATATCTTCAAAGCATATATGATGGCAGCAAGCTCAAGGTTGTGGGTTGGGTAGTTGACCTTGTTTGGCTTCAATTGTCGAGAGGCATAAGCAACTGCCTTTCTTTCTTGCATGAGGACACAACCCAGACCAGACTTTAATGCGTCGGTGAAGATGATGAACCCATCATTTCCCAAGGGAAGAGTCAAGACAGGTGCAGTTGTCAGCTTTGTCTTTAACTCTTAAAAACTAGACTCACACTCCTTCGACTAGATAAACTACTCTCCTTTCCCGGTGAGCTTTGTGAGAGGTAAGGTAGTCTTGCTAAAATTCTGAATGAAACGTCGATAATAACCAACAAGACCCAGAAAACTTCAAATCTCAAAAAAATTCTTAGGGGCTTGCCATTACAAAACAATTGAGACTTTGGTAGGGTCAATAGAAATTTTCCCACCAGAAATTATGTGGCCTAAGAACATGGCTTCAAAAATCCAAAATTCACATTTTGACAACTTTGCATAGAATTTCTGGTATTAGAGGATGTCAAGAACTTTACGAAGATGAATCAATGTGATTCAACATTAGTTGAATATATCAATATGTCGTCAATGAAGACCACTACAAACTCATCAAGGAAAGGTTGGAAAACACTATTCATCAAGTTCATAAGCATGCCAGGGGCATTGGTCAACCCAAATGGCATGACTAGGAATTTGTAATGCCCGTATTGAGTTTGAAAGGCAGTTTTAGGGATGTCTTCGTCCTTAACCTTGAGTTGGTGGTAACCAGAACAGAGATCAATTTTTGAAAAGACATGGGCAAAACAGAGTTGATAAAAAAGGTCATCAATTCTGGACAGCGGATTCTTATTTTTCACAATAGCTTGATTGATCATGTGATAGTCAATACACATGTGAAGGGAGCCGTCCTTTTTCTTGACAAATAGAACGGGGGCTCCCCAAGGAGAGGTACTAGGGTAGATGAAACCCTTGTCTAGCAATTCCTACAATTACTTTTTCAGCCCAGTCAATTCAGCAGGAGCCATCCGATAGGGTGCCTAAGAAATGGGTGCGGTACCGGGTACTAATTCGATAGAAAACTCAACATCACGATCAGGTGGTAGCCCAGTGAGCTCCTCAGGAAAGACATTAGGGTACTCCCACACTATATCAATGTTTTCTAGGGCACTCATATTAGAATTGACTATGGTTATAGTTTCTAGGTATGCTTTGCACTCTCTGGATATTAAGTTTTGGGCTTTAATTAGAGAAATAACAACATTTTGATTTCAATCTTTCCTTCCAAAAATTACAAGAATAGGGAGGTTGGGTTTAGAACTAATGACTTTCTTGGCACGACAATCGATCAGAGCATGATTTTTATGGAGCCAATCCATCCCCAAAATATGGTCAAAGTCTTCCATGTCTAAGATTATGAAGTCTGACTCAAAACTATGACCAACATAAGATAGAGGGACCATTTCAACAATATAGTAGGAGACTTTCATCTTCCCACTTGGGGTAGTTACATCAAATATGTACCCTAAGTCCCTTGTTTCAAGATTTAGCACAGAGGCAAGATTCTTAGACATGAAGGTGTTTGTTGACCTAGAGTCTAATAGAGTAACAAAAAATGGTCAGAGATTTGCATCATACCTATGTATACATATATTTTGTGTAAGGAGTTTGTAAAAGATAATCATGATACAATGTTCTGGAATTTTTTTGAACTTTAGTGGTACCATCCATGAGTTTGTTTTCATTGGCCTTCACCTCTTCCACATTCACTGCAAAGACATGGTCCTGCCGATGTTCACCTTTCTTGGCCCATGCTAGAGGAGGGTGGGGGCAGTTGTCTCTGAAGTGACCCTCCTATTATAGTGGAAGACCAGGGACGGATATTTGCACTGGACAGAGTGGAAGTTACCGTAGTTGCGACAACGAAGAACATTGACATTCCGACCTTGACCCCTGTTTTGGCCAGGATTCCGGTTTTGTGCAGGGCCACAATTGTAATTCTGGTTTTGGCCTTGATTGTAGTTCTGGGCAAGAGGATTCCTCTGGTTCTTCTATCAGTTCTTGTTCTTATTGCCACCAGTATGGGGCTTTTTCTTCTATTCGGGTTTTGCAGGTACAACCTCAGTAAGGCCGAGATAGGTAAGAGTAGACAATGGTTTCCCATGTCCCATCCCTAGGGTTCTTTCCATGGATAAAGCATGGTCATAGGCATCTTGAAAATTGGTGGGTTTGGATGAGGATACAAAAGCTTTTAGGGTAAGGAAGAGCCCATCAATGTAGCAGTCAAGTTTCTACTCTTCTGTGAGGTTGGTGACATGCCTCTTTGAAAGGCAGAATTGTCGGCTGTATTCAGCCATTGTGTTAGTTCCTTGGGTAAGGGTGAGGAATTGTTTTTGTTTCTCCTTTCTCTCAGATGTGGGTTGGAAACGGTTGGTGAAAATGGGTTTGTAGGCTTCCCAATTGACAGGGATGACCTATTGTGACCGGACATAATTCTCCCACCACAACTTGGCCACCCCCTTCAAATGGTAGGTGGCAAAACCAACTTTGTATTATTCAGGGCACCTCAGAACCCTGAAGGTGTTCTCCATGGACACTAACCAAGCATCATCCTTGTCTAGGACATCATCTTTGTCTTCCCCATAGAAGGCTTCTGGGCTAAGTTTTAGAAAATTATGGATAGTGATGGGTTTTGGGTAATGGGTTAGTACAAGGGATGTTGGACGAACAACTAGGTCATGGAGGGCATCCATAAAGGCCTTCTATTTCATTTCCCACTCCCTCATATTGGTGGTCTTATTGGAAAAACCAACATATTCATCATCATTCATACAAGGATTCTCCCCCTTGTCTTTAGTACCAGAGGTTCCTTCACCATCCTTATTATTCCTGGTTTTTGGGGCCACCTGCAAGTGTTCAACTAATATAAGTTTTCTTATTTATAACTTCTAAACCAAGAATATGATAGATCATGGAAATATTGCAACAAGTTTTTCAATTTATTTTTGAATTTTAGTTATCCCATCCTTAAACTACCCAAAATAGAGAGAGTATATAGATCAAGTCATGACATCTTAAAGAGAATGAGAAGATGAGAAGTCATCCTACTTCCTTCTAATAGGTGGCTTGGGTAATCCTTAAAGAAGAGATAATATGCTAGAAGACTCTCTAGGGTTACAGGACGTCCTTCCATTCATTTCTAGATCAATTAAGGACATGTGGAGTAGGAGGAACCTTAGCCACTATGAAGACGGATAGGAGGAATTACGCCAGAACTCCCTTTGTTCTCTTTCTAGACACCTTAGTTTTCACCATAGTGAATTTTAGGGCTCCCTTGGTTCAGCGATTAAGAACATCATTTCACTAATGCATATGAAGTTTGTTATGGCTCTAATACCAACTATCACAGATCTGTTCTTACCCTAATCCCAATCCCATTGTCCAAATGGGCAGTGTTAAAGGGATTAGAGTGCCCATCCCTGAGTGGCCCAACAATCACACACAAATATTATGCAAAAAGGAAATAACATTCTTCTTTATTAAAATGAACCAAAGGGTTTAGTACATAAGGCCCGTAGGTAAGTTGGAAAGAGAAAAAGATAAGAAACTAGCCAAAAACTACATCCCATTTACAATTAGATCCCATGTAGAGTCTAGATTTGATGTAGCAGTCTTTATTTCAGTAGATAAATGAGTATATATGTGTGAATCTCTTGTTCGTTGCATTACCTAAAATCAAGAAAATCAAGATACAAAGTCAATGCAATTGCACGATACACTATATAAAAAAACAAGTAAAATAGTTTATAAGAAAATTAGTATACTTTGCAGGCTTATATTTTAAAAGTATATCAAGTGATCTTCCAAAAACCAAAAGTTGTTTGACAAGAATTTTATTACGAATTTCCCATTATGCTGTAATCGAGAAGCATGCTTATATTATATTTGGCCCCGTCACCCCATCCATATAGGGGAGGTAACCAAGATCCTTCTCACCATAGGAGATATGAGGTCAATGTACAAAATCCCACCCTCCAAATGAGGGGGGTCACTTTTACTCAATGCCAACATTATCAACATTATCAACATCATCATGATCAATATACAGGCAGTCATAACGGGTAATGCAATTTATGTTTTCATGTTTTTAAAAATATAGTATAGGAAAAATGGAAGACTAATCATAGGGAACAATATCTCATCCAATTAAGTAGCCAAGTATATTGTCAAGAGATACATAACAATATCTTCAATACAATCAAGGAGGAGATATATAATAGCGTACATTTCTAAATGAATATTTGGAGTATAGATTCTAAGAAAGAGTAGATCAACCCCTTGAGTCAGATCCTAGATCAAAATATTGGATCAAGGGTCAAGATCATAGTTTTAAAGAGTTATGTTTCATTATTTGAGATTAGGGTTACATTTTCCTATTTCTACCTTAGGGTTAGGTCATCAAAAATATTTCCAAATGTCTAACATTTATTCAAGTATCAAGCATGTTTCAAGAATGGATGAGCTACCTAGGTATTTTTAGGAGCACATGTCAACCCTAAATATTATCATCATTATTAAAGTTACCATCAAATCTCTAGATCATTTTCAATATGAAATAGTATCATTGGACTCAAAATTAGATCAAGTAGAGTCATGGGTCAGACATATGATTAAGGGGTTTGCAAGAGTAAGATTAATCATCATCATATCAAGAGTAATCATTCTTTCAATGTGTATGATTCATATTCTAGGGTAATGAGTTTAAAAGATTAGGTCTAACTCTTATTTTTTAGGTTTGGTTTAGTGTATCAATATGATCATTAGAATCAAGAATTAGGGTTTTCCAAAGATTAAACTCAAATTAGAGTCATTAACTAAACCATTATGAGCAAGAGATCAAAACCAGGGATAACGATGATATTCATAAGGAATTAGACTATGTAAGTATTTTTATTGCATTCCTTTGGTTTTTTTGATCAAGATTGATTATTTACTTGAATTATTTAGAGCTAGGATGCATTTTTTGTGATTTAAATAAAATATGACTATTTATTGCTATTTTGAGCAGAGAGGGGAAAAATTACCAGGAAAATTGAAGGTCGAGAAAAGTGATGGTTGTTGGATCCCTTGGTCAGCTTTGACCAGGTCAGGATCTTGTGATTGGGAGGTGGTTTGCTCCTAGTCACGTGCGCATGGATGAAAGGAGGGGGATGCGAGCGCGCTAGCTCGTGGCAGTTGATCGCTGGGTCCGGTCGCCCTTTGACTGTGATCAGACGATCAAAGTTATTCATCAAAATCACACTAGTCCGCACTAGTGAGGTGGCATCATGACAGAGTAGGGGTGGCACAAAAGAGGGAAAAGAGAAGGAGGCAGAGAGGGAGGTCGTAGCGGCGGCGGTTGAAGTCGTGGGGGCTCGCTGAAGGTGAAGGTCCGCTTTTTATAGACAAAGAGGGCTAGGTTTAGGGTTAGCGAGGGGCTCCGTGCCCATGGCGGTGGCCAAGAGAGGTATCTCTCGATTGTTCTCAAATGTAGGGATTCAAGGGGGAAAAAGGGGTATTCATGTTTGGATTTGTGGGGGAATCATTCCAGTCCTTTTGATTTTTGAAATGGGTAAAAAATGAGCCAAAACTGTGTTTCGGTCCCCTTGGTCTCATCCCCACTGATTGTGGGAGGTAGGGGGCAATCTCGTGACCGCTCGATTAGGGCCCCTATCTGTGGGTGCATGATCTGAGGGCCAGGGATCACTCCTTCCCTCTCAGCGGATCGCTGACTTAGATAAGGATCAAATAAAAAGAAAAATAAAAGGAATTTTGTCATTAAACTTCAAAAAATCATAGAAATGACTAGGAATGTCAAATTTGAGTGAAATTTGGATCATTGTTTCATAAAATGTGTAGAATATATAAAAAAGTTTGAGGACAAGATGATGAAGTTTGATGAGAGAATTTATTTCTTTAAGTAAGATGATTATTAAGCCTAATTGAAATGTCATAAAGTGTAAACAAGTCACATTGGTCCCCAAATTTTGTATTTGAGTCTCAAATTTAATTATGTAGCTAAGAAAAATAAATTGGGACCATGAGTGAACATAAGGAGGTAAAAATTGGAAATTGGACAAAACTAAAAGTAAAACTCATTTTATTTCAAATTTCCTCCTCCTTGGTCTATAGAAGCTTCTCATGCAACCTATTGCTAGGTATTTCTTTGTTACTTATGTTGTTTCATTCTTCCCATCCTCTTCACCTCTATTTCTCCATAGTTACTCCATGGACGTTATAAAAATGTGTTTTACAATATTCTTTGTGAATAATATCTAGAAATGAAGTAGAATTTTTTGCATTTGGTGCCTTTTTGACAATTATAAGTTATGCGATGAACAACTTTAATATTTCATATAGATTCCCTTTTTGTTTCTCTAATTGCATATAATTGATGATCATAATCTACTACCATAGTTCCTAACATCCCCGATTTCATCATACCCGTAAGGTATACACATTTAGATGAGTATAATTAGAGCTTTTATTGACTTGTACATGAGAGTGAGTATGCATTACTGCATTCCAGTCTCCTTGTGCAAGTAATGAAGGTTGATGAATGCTTTCTTTAAAGGAATTTAGGAGAACATATTCTCACATGCTAGATTATTATTTGAAAGATAACAATTTGGGTACCGAGGTGGTTAATATGTAGAAGTCATTTATCATAATGTTGTATGAAATATGGACAAAGAGGGAAATCAATTGTTTTGTGAATTTTCGTAGGTGTTAGTAAATACATTTTACTTGAATTGATAAGCTGATATAATTCTCATAGTTAATACATTTAGTTTATTATTTTATCAAATCAATCACATTTTAATTTTGGTTTGCATGATTAATTAGATTTGTTGATGTTTGATATGTATTTTCTTACTATGGAGACAATTTTAAGCTATAACATGGTTAAATTGTGTTATTGCCGATCTCAAGTGTGTTTTTTAGGTTCTATCACTGATTTCATGCACACACCTTGTCAGGAAACATCAATCAAGGATTCAAAACATGACAAATTGGGTGATTGGGTTAGTATTCAACCAATTTCAAAAGTATGGTCAAGATTGAAAGGGGTTTGAAGGAGAGGTATTGTGAGGAAAACTATTATCAAAGTAAAGTTTTCCCTCTTTTATAGATAAGGGATGTGCAGATTAGTAATGGACTCATGCATTGAGATAAATCATTCCAAATAGTTCTAGGTATCTTACAACAGTAAGGTTTGAACTCACTCTTATGTTAGTAAGGCTTAAGATGGTGCTTACCTTGGTAAGGATTTAATCAATGCTTATTTTAGTAAGGCTTGAATCAATACTTACCTTGGTAAGGTTTGGGACGTTTCTTACCTCAATAAGTTTTGAATCAATTCTTACCTTGGTAATGTGGTGCTCATTCTATAAGGCTTGGATCAGTTCTTACCATAGAAAGGATTAACATGGTAATTACCTTTGTATCACTTAGAGCGATGCTTACTAAGGTAATGTCGAGCAATGCTTACCTCAATAAGACTTGGATCAGTGGTACCTCAATATGGTTTGAAGTTATTCTCAACCTAGTGAGACTAAAAATCATTCTCACCTCAGTGATGCTTGGTGTTTTTCTCATCATGATGAGACTTAAATGTATGCTTGCCTCAGTTATATACAATGCCATACTCACTGTAGCGAGACTTAAAGTCATTCTCACCATAGTGAGACTTAGAACTGTGCTCACATGTTGAGTCTTAATGTCATTCTCACCAAGGTGAGACTTGTAACTGTGATAAGTAGTATGAATTGATGTTGTGCTCACCATAGTGAGACTTAGAGTCATGCTCACCATAGTGAGACTTTCAATTTTGCTCATTGTAGTGAGACTTAATTTCATGCTCACCTTAGTGAGGCTTAATGTTGTGATCACCTTAGTGATGCTTAAAGTTTTTCTTAGTGAAATAAGACTTGAAGTCATCTTCACCTTAGGGAGGCCTAATGTCATGCTCACCTCAATGAGGATTAATGTCATGATCACCTCAATGAGTCTTAGAAATGTGGTTATTGAATTAAGACTTAATTTTGTTCTTACTCAATAAGGAATAATTTGTACTCACCTTAGTGAGTCTTATAGTCATATTAGCATAGTGAAACTTAAATGTTGTGCTCACCTTAGTGAGGCTTGAAATTATTCTCACCTTGGTGAGGCTTGGAGTTATTCTCACCTCAGTGGAGATTGATGTTTTTCTTTCCAAAGTAAGACTTCAAGTCAAGATCACTAAAAATTGAAGCTTGGGGTTGTGCTCCCCTTGGTGATACTTGGAGTCATGCTCAAATTGATGAGTCTTAGAGTTGTGCCTCTTGTTGTGAGGCTATGATTTGCAATACCTTGGTGATGACATAGAGCTCACCTTACTAAGGCTTGAAGTTTTGCTCACCTCAATGAGGATTAATGTCATGCTCACCTAAGTGAGTCTTAATGTCATTCTCACCTCAGTGAAACTTCATTTCATTCTCACTAGAATTAATGTCATGCCCACCATTAGGAGACTTAGAGTTTTGCTTACCAAAGTAAGTCTTGAAGTCATGCTCATCTCAAAGAGGCTTAATGTCATGCTCACCTTGATGAGGTTTCATGTTGTACTCACCTTAGTGAGGATTAGAGTTTTCCTTACCTATGTAAGACTTGAAGTCATGCTGAACTAAGTGAGTTCATGAGGCTTGGAGACCTACACACTGTAGTGAGGCTTGATTTTTTACTTAACAAGTGAAACTTGGATCTATGCTCACCTAGGTAAGATTAATAGCATGGACACCATATAGGGCTTGGAGTTGTGCTTATTAGGGTAAGACTTGATGTTGTGCTAACCTTAGTGAGGTTTAATGTTGTGATCACCGTAGTGAAATTTATATTTTTTTCTTATCAAAGTAAGACTTGAAGATGATATAACCTCATTCATGCTTGGTGTCATGCTCACTTTAGCGAAATTTAGAGTTTTCTTACCAAACCAAGACTTTAAGTTGAACTAACCTCAGTGAGGCTTGGTTTCATGCTCATCTCAATGAGGTTTGATATCGTGCTCACCTCAGTGAGGTGTGGATTTGTGCTTATCGGGGTAAAACTTGAAGTTGTGCTCACTTTAGTGAGTCTTAATGTCATTCTAACCTTAGTGAAACTTGGAGTTTTTCTTATCAAAGTAAGACTTGAAGTTGAACTAACCTTTGTGAGTCTTGGTGTCATTCTCATCTCAATGAGGTTGGATGTCATGCACTCCTTAGTGAGGCTTGATGTTGTGCACATCTCAATGAGGTTTGACGTCATTCTCACCTCAGTGTGGCTTGAAGTTGTTCTCACCTAGGTGAGACTTCCTATCATGCTTACCTCAGAATGGATTGAATTTTTTCTCACCTTGGTGAGACTTGGAATTATGGTCACCTAGGAGAAACATAATGTTGGGCTCACCTAGGCGAGCTTGGAGTTTTATTGTAAAACTTGAAGTTGTGCTCACAATAGTGATAGTTAGTGTCGTTATCATCTTAGTGAGGCTTGAAGTCATGCTTACCATAGGGATACTTAAATTTATTCCCACCTTAGTAGGCTTGAGATTATGGGTAAATCGATAGGTCTTGATCCATTTGTGAGGAACATGCTTACAACCATAGTTCTAATGTCTTTTGGTTAAATAAGTCAAAATTGAACTCTATTAAGGGATTTTAAAAATGTGAATTTAGAGGACTCCATGAACTTATATTTTTGTTTATCAAGGGCATATAAGGACATGAAACATTATCGGATTTGGTACCATTACCATAGATGTGCATGTGATGTATTAAATTTGATAAAGACCATGATTGAGCAAATGTCTAGCCTTCATGAAGGACTTAAATGGATAATGATTGATATATTATCCATTTTAGTGGAGAGAACACATTATTGAGTGGCCCACGAGTCCTTGTTGGAGCAGAATAAGGTCATTATATGCAATATTTGGATCATTGAGGAAGGTTGTGATCTTGGTATTTGACAATAACTTTTTGGTGGAATATTGTCAAGCTACACAATTTCGAATGGAGTTTTTTTTTATCTTGTATGGACAAAACATGATCTGATCTCTATTCTAAACATTAGGTTTTAGAACCTACATAAGTATGTAAGTGTTATAGCCTCAACCTTTTCACCAAATATGGCTAATGGGATCGATCATATGGACATTAATGTGTGTTGTGTTGATGTGTTATGACAACAAGTAATGTTGTGTTTGGGTGGACGTAGTGGGTGGAAGAGGATGAGCATTCTACATGATGGGTTATTCATCTTCCCAGTTGGAGAGTGAGCTAGTACAAAATTTCAAGCATGTTAAACATTGACATGACCTCTCTTGACTACTAATAGGTAGGTAGTCCTCACAATAACATCTCATATGAATCATCAAACCCAGGTGAGAAGTAGGAATTGGTATCCCATGTGTTATTGATGGCATGCCTATCAATACATAATGGACCACTTTTGAGTGTGCTTTTCTAATTAAAGTAAGATATTACTCATAAAAATATTACAAAAGGAGTATAGGGGAAGAAGAAAACTTGTATATTGTATATGTGGGTACATCCAAAATCCACACCGAGGCAAAAAACAAGAAGCCCTAGACTAGGGTTACACTCTAGAATGCCATCGTCTAAGAACCTGTTGGTCCACACCCAAAACCAACTTTGGTATTGCCTCAAACACTCTTCTGATGTAATGTACAAAAATATCAAAGAGATCCAAATAGTCATTGGCTCATTTCTCCCCTTTTATACAAGTACATGATGTTTTAGTGGGATCCATCACAAGCACATCTAATTTCATCTATTTATCTTGGATAACACTAAATTAGTCCTGGAGACCTTAAACTGGGGACTTGTTGGCCTAATTTTCCATTAACATCACACCTTTATAGACACATTTTATGTTGTAAGTGTTGGTATGTATGCCCAAAGAGTCAATCATATGACAATTGTAATGGAATATTTTCTAAATGTTTTGATTAATAATAAAGGAAATCTTACAATTTATTTTGTTTTATTCAGTTATGAGACAATGATGTAAAAGTGTCTAAAGAATTATATTACTCAATGACATATGTCTTCGGGTTGATGACCTAAAAAATGAGATCATACATATGCCAAGAATATAGACATTCCTGTTATATCCCAAGTCAGATGTTATTGTGGAAGGCTAATAGACAACAATAACACATAAGACTAGAGTGTGTGTTAGTTTATGAAAGAATCTCATCAGTCATGATAGACATCAAACCAAATACATAGATACTTCTTAGAGAACAATGTATCAGATAGACCCACTATAAGAGTGATACATGGAAACCATAATTGGTAGCCATAAACATCTCTTATAGTGTTGGCGATGATTTTGGTTCTTAGACATAAAGTCACTACAAACATCACATGTCATTCGGTGTATTTTGACATCATCCACCGTGACCTTGAATAAGGGTTTCCATAAAGGTGATGATTTGGTGCACTATGACACACAAAGATGTCTGTGAGTGATGTAGATGGGATTTGCCCCTCCTACAGTAGTATAATATCATGGCCACTTGATAAGTGAGACTGAGAAATGCATGGCCATACTCATGTGAGTCAATATGTGATATTGAGCTTACATATATCTCAAACATTCTGCTCTAGTTCAAGGAACATAGATTGAACATCGAAGTGGATAACAATTCCATGCCATGAGTTTAGTGTAGATATTAGTGACAAAGGAACTATATAAACATTATAACACCACACACATATTGTAGGTTGAAGTTGTTCTCTAACTTTCCAATTACTTGAGTAGCAATGATGTGTTACTAAATACCGCTCATTGCTTGTGATGTCATAAACTAATTATGGACATTCACTGCAAACGAAACTTGAAACCTATAGGGACACACACATATGATAGACTTGAAATAGGAGTTTATTCATGAATGATAGTTAACTTGATTACTAAAGTATTTATTTATTCAATTTAGATAACAATTGACTGACTGGACTCTAAACTAACCGGTTTGAGTGTTGAACCGGTGGTTGGAGTGTCAGGTTGATTGGAAATTGCTTTGGTTGAATTCTGGTTGAACCAAGGCATGAACCAACCGGTTTATTGAGTGAACTGATCAATTCAAGGTCAGTCTAATGACTAGTTCATGGGATGAATTGTTGGTATAGTATGCCCAGAGAGCCAATCATATGGTGATTGCAATGAGGCATGTGATACTTGATTTAATAATAATAAAGGCAATTTCCATCTATATGGTTTGATTGTTTTGAGATAATAGTATAACATGTTAGATGTCTAGAGAGTGACAATACTCAATGACGTATGTCTTCAAGTACGTGACTTGAACAATGAGATCATACGGATGTTAAGAGTATGTACATTCTCACTATCATCCCTAGTAAGTTGTTATTGTGGAAATAACCATAGACATCAATAACACAAAAGACTAGAGTGTGTGTTGGTTGATGATAGAATCTCATTAGTCATGATATATGATATCAAACCAAGTACATAGATACATGTTAGAGAACATTGTATCAGATAGACCCACCATAAGAGTGATTCATGGAAACCACACTTGGTTAGTCAGGATCATCTGTTATAGTATTGGTGGCGACTATGGTTCTTAGACCTGAAATCACTACACTCATCAAATGTCGCTGGGTACAATTTGACATCATCAAACACAGTCCTGAAACATGGATTGTAAGGGTGATGATTGGGTGACTTTGACACATGGGGACTTGACTTTGAGTGATAGATATGGAATTTGTCCCTCCTAAGAGAGTGTGATATGCTGGCCACTTGAGGAGTGAGACTGATAAATGCATGTCCATGCACATGTAAGTTAATATATGATATTGAGCTTACATATATCTCAGACAGTCTACTTAGAATCAAGAAACATGGATTGAACGTTTGTAGAGGATGACAAGTCCATGCCTTGAGTTCAATTTGGATATCAGTGACAAAGGAGCTATACATTCAATGTAACACCAATAACAAATTGTAGGTTGAAAGTTGTTCTCCAACTTTCCTCTTCACTTGGGTAGCACTGATGTGCGACTAGGCACCACTCTTTGCTTGTGATGTCATAAGTTATTTATGGACATTCACTGCCAATGTGAAATGGAACCTATAGGGTCACACACATAGGATTAACCTGGAAGAGGAATTTATCAATGAATGATTTTTAGATTGATTAATAAAGTGTTTAGGTACTCAACTAAACATTCAATCAATAGACTTGACTCAGAATCATCAAGTTCAAGTGTTGAACCAACTGCTTAGAGTGTTAGATTGATTAAGAACTACATTGACTGAGTTCTGCACAACCTGGACCACCAACTGACCGGTTCACTGGATGAACCGATTGGCTCATGGTTAGTGAGACAACCGGTTCACTCTGGTGAACCAATTAGTTCACTTGGACCAAATGAGTAGTGTTGGATTTTCCTGATTTGTGAGAAAAGTTTTTCGTTTCACTTATTCAATTCGATTGGGACAAGAATTAATCTTTGCATTAATTAGAAATGAATAAGGAAAGTCAATTGTGGGAAGGTCTAGGAAGTGAAATGACCAGTTCACTGGGTGAAACAATTGGCTCACCTGCCTAAATGATTGGTTCAGTTATGAACCGATCGACTCACCTACCCAAACAATCAGTTCAGTTGTGAACCGGTCGGTTCATTTGCCGTAGTGCAATCAGTTCTTGGAAAATCTAGACCCTTCTACTCCTGCACAGACTAGGAACCCTGACCTTGCTCTCTACTATAAGTAGAGAGGTACAAAGGGCTTATCAGAACACAACTAAAAACATCAGTAGCTCTGCAAAGTTATTGTCCTCTCTGGTTTTAGTAATCGAGAGAGCCCAAGTAAGTTCTACCCATCCAGGGAGGAACATCAATGGAAAGACAACTAAAAAAAATTGACTGGTTGTGGGAGAGTGTGCGGTGACTAGTACGCCGACAGAAGGGGATGACTCCTTCTTGTCTGTCTATCAGGATGACTAGAGTTCCTAGTGGTCCATGTGGACTATCTATAGAGGCAGGAGATTTCTGCCGCTCAGGAGGATGACTGTCAACCACAGTTGTGATGGAGTGGACTTTTAGAATTCTTAAATGTCCAATTATATAAGTGAATTCATGAATGTTGAGGTGTTTTGAGAGTTCCTAATGTTTTGTCAAAGTTGGAAGTCAAATGACATTGATATCATGATTTGGATCCCTATGTTCATGCCTTTTTGAGGTATTTTATTCTATGATCAAACAATAGAATTTGACATCAAATTCGTGTACAAGGTAGTTTGAGTTGTGAGGAAGCTATGGTTAAAATTTCGTAGCAATTGGAGGACCCTAGAGGAAGTTATGTAGGTTTAAAATTGGTGAAATAATATGCATTATTGGTGATTTATGGAGCAAAGTTCTGATCTTTTACCTAATGTCACGTGCCCTTGGTTTAGATATGGGATGTGCGGCAAGATCCAAGCCCTACATATCTAATATAGTGGCAGTGATCTTTGGTTTGAGTGAGCCACGGATGGACTCAAGTGGAGGACTAACTCATATCATAGGATTGGCAATCAAGGGCAGTTGTGTTGTCTTATACCTTGCAGTTATGTCTTTGACCCCGGGCAGCAACCACAATGTTGAGGTACTCTCTGATCGTGGGTATGAATGGGGAGTCCAACTAGGTAGTTGGCTTCAACATGAGGAGAGGAGTCGGGCGACCCCCTTATTTGGGCTTGACAAAACTAAGATGAGGGAGTTTCACCTCCCCTATCTCTATTGCCTCTCCATCGCAACCTACAGGTAGGAAGTAAAGGTAGGAGAGAGACCGGAAGAATATGAGGAGTAGAAAAGAAAGGGTGAGGCCAAAGGAGAAGGATGCTGACATTTTTCGTGGTTGCCGCGAAGGTCCCCATGGCTGACAACGTCCAATTTGCTGGAGGACAAGGCGGATCTCGGAGGCATGTTGAGAGAGATGCTCGTACATATCGGAGGGCCCATAGGTGTTTATGGAGGTCTTGTGATGCTTTCAAAAGCTTTAGACCGATGCGAAAGTGATCAGAGGCAGGACGCCTCCTCTGCTCTGCTACAACAACGTTGATGACGGTGAGCTTGCAGAAGCAAACCTCCAAAGGCGAAGCTAAGGCGTTGAGGAGCCGTGGAGAGGTACCTGAACCTAATGGCATCCTTAGGAGATGAGTACGATGACCGTGACACCTCTGATCCCACACTGGAGTCAAGCCTCGTAGCAGCAACTATTCCAGAAGAACACAGACATATGCGAGACTCAGACTCTGAGATCACGATTCACGCGAGTGAGAGAACCCTGAGCCGGGTCCAAAGAAAAGAAATCAGACCGATTTGACCAGACTGATCGACCCTTCTAAAAAACTGTCTGAGCCAGTATTGAACCAGGGGCGAAAAAAACTGTAATATAAAATTTTGAAAATCAAAATAAATAAATAAAAAATGAAATAATTTTTTCATTCAAATTTGTCCCCCGCCATGATCAAACGAAAGAGGCTTGTGGGATTGACGTGATAGGGTAGGGATGGCTATATTACTGGGAGCATGCCTTGATGGCCACATGTCAACTTCTGATTGGCCACAAAAGGTAAAAACTCAATAAATTGTTAGATCCTAAAAAATTCCTAGTAATTAGCTCTGTTGTTAGAAAATTACAAATGATATACCAAAATTCTTAGAAAAATGTGTAGAATAACATAGAACTATCATATCAGTCTTTTTGAGCTTAGATAACACACATATTAAGTAAGATGTATAATGCTTATTTCATGGATAATAAATATCAAACAATGGCCTAAAATTATAATAATATGTCAGTAAATCTGGGTTCATACTTATAATCCATATGATGTAAGTAATTAAGACGATGCACGGAATCATGTAATTTGCTCGATATAGATAATTAGGGCTAATAAACCTAAATAAAATGCAATAAATACATACATGCTCAATAAATCATGGAAATTACAGAATACCCTCATATAAGTAATTAGAAGATAATATGTAAATCTAAGATTAATTTTATACAAAAAATCCATGTTATATGAAGATGACCCTTAATACATGGGTTGCAACCCTAATTTGAATAATGTATATAAACTAGGGTCACTATGTGCATAAAAAGGATATGGAACCTAATGTTTAGACAATGAATAATAATATGGAAAATGAAATCAGTAAGATAATCTTAAGACAAGAATACAAGTAATTATGGAAATATACTAAAGAGATAAGGTGAACCCTAAAATGGACATAATTAGGGTTAAGATGAGATGTAAGATGATGAGAACCTGATGATAGTATATGATCTTATCTTAATCAGGTTTAACAAAGATATAGATGACATCAGGAATATGTGGTTTAGATTGTCTCTTGATAAAGGTATGCCATTACCTCTTACTTGACTTATTATACAATATGCTTGTGTTATATGTGTAGTAAAATACTTGGTATATGATATTGGATGAAATGATTGTTCTTGTATGATATGTTGCTTGATTTAACATACTTATTTCTATGAACACATGAAACATAATATATCTGTTCCATTATATGAAAGCACTATATCTCTTTGGTAAGCATAGTGCTAGTGAGTGATATATCTCTTTGGTAAGAAGATCACAAGTACAATGATCTATCTCTTTGGTAAGCAGATCATAAGGCCTAAATGCATCTATCCCATTAGTAGGCAGATGCATGAGCATATAATGGAAAATGAGCTTAAAATATGTGTTCTCTTTTGTTAATGAACATCTTTGTGCAAGTATATGCTTTTCTTATATTTCTTATAACTGCCAAGTATTAGTTTTATCTCTTTGCCAAGCTTAGTAATGAGAGGTATATAAAAGACATGTAGGCGTACTCAGTAAAATATTCTTGAATATTGTGCTGACGTGTACCACATGTAATCTTTTGTTTAGGTTGTGGACATATGCTCATGAAGAACCAAGATAGTGTGAGTTGTATAGCAAGCTAATGTACATGTGGACCTATTGTCTTAAGATCCTGTAGCTTAGTGGTAGTACATGTATATGTTAAAGTTTGCTGTTCAATATGTAATATCAAATGTTGTAATAATTCATGTTGTAATTATATGTTGAATGGTGAACATATGTTGTATGGTTTTATTATTGTTCATGTACATGTGCTACTGATTATTTCCTTCTAACTTCTTCTAATTTTCTTCTTCTTAGCCTAGTGTTTAGTGTTTAAATTGGGATTCTCACTAAGGTGAGGTTTCAATTTGGATGTCACACATCCAATTAAGTTTTAGGAAATCCGAGGACATCACAGGTGGTATCAGAGCATGAACAATAGCAAAGCCTGGAATTTTCTCATTATGCAACTCAAAACCAAAGAACCTTGAACTTAATAATCTTTAGGGTAAGATTATCTTTTAGAGACTAAATCTAACCTAGCCTCTAGGTTAGCACCTAGATGTCTGAGAACTAGGTCTAGACTAGTGCTTGTTGTATAGCAAGTCTTCAGATGTCATTCTTTCCTTATAGTGCAGCGGTATGGAATGTTGCACTATTTGGAAATGACATACATCGAGGGAAGAGAAATCCTAGGCATATGGCACTCGTTGTCTAGGGTAGATACACTAGTCTACTCCATGTTCTCACCCTTTTCACTAGTTTTCATGACACTGTACTCTCTACTATGTGTGGGACACTCATTTATGTATATGGTTTTTGATTCCAATCGGATCGAACCTTGATAGTTTTCTCTGATGCTTGTTTTATCGAAAAAAACTATATCATATTTTATTATATATAAGTATTAAAAAAATGTGTCCCCACACATGTACGAGTAGGAGGTGGTCATGTAACCTAAGTGTAAGTGAATGACATCAGTCTAGAAGAGAGAGTAGTTCTGGATTAGATGTCTAGAGCCTTGTTGGATATATGATAGATGGAATAGATGAAATAAGCTTCGATGATATGATCTAAGTCTTATATAGATGATATAGGATTGCTATGATGATCTATGTTTGTCTTCGAGGACTTAAGTCCAATTTTGATTATTTGAGATAAGTTTTGATGATTCAAGTATGCATTCTTTTATGAGATAAGATATGTTAAGTTAAGATAAGTTGTGAATCAACAAGAGCCTCGATCTCTTCACTAAGGAGGACCCCTAATGTTAGGACCAGTTTTAGGGTTAACTCCAAAGAGTGTGAGACCCACATGGAGAAGGTCAGAGAACCTAAACTCCAAGATATGAGAATTATGAGAAATATGTGATATGATATGTCCTAAACTAGACTACTGCTAAGTGAATGAGTTGCGTTACTCTATGTGTGATTCCTATAGATCTGCTGAACCCTAGATGTCCTTGGGAGGATCAAACCCTTGAGTCAGAGAGAGGCTGGTTATATATGCATATGTGAATAAGGAAATGTGAGAACTTACCATCTGGGTGAGGGAGAGAGAGTCCCAAGACACTGGAGGAGGTAAATGATGTTAGTATGTTGAGAAGCCTCATGCTCGGGTTGGTGTTTCCCCACATAGGACTCTAGTGGAATATGTAAGAGAGATAGTTGGGTAAAATATGGTTATAGACCTATTAAGAGAATGCCAAGCATGTTTTAGTTTGTGTTATGTGGCTCGATCTTGTAAGGCTATCGACTAATGCCAATGAGGTATACCTAATAACCCTAGATCAAAGAGGAAAGATAAAGTATATGCATATGAGATACTCATAGAGTTGAGTTAGATCAGAGAGACTGAGCATGACACTACCCTCATGATGTGGGTCAGTAGAACCTCAATTGGATTAGATGAAGTTTTGATATATATGTTTAACAAACCACTCATATAAGTTGGTTTAGTACAACCATGATATAACATAGATAGGAATGTGATCTAATCTTGAGTTTTGACATATGGATATGATATGATGGAAGCCTAGAAATGGTTTAATAGATATCAATGTATAAATGGTTAACCATATACATGAATAATGATGATAATGTGACATTTTTTTGGGTAATCTTGTGATGAAATCACTAGTAAATGTTGCAATTTATATGAATAATGAAATGAGATCATCTTAATGATTATTTTCGAATAGTGAAAATGTTAGAGCTTAATAATTATGTTGAATATAGTATGAAAATATTACACAACATAATGATTAGGGCACTTTGATATGATCTAGATGGATAAAGTGGATTAACTATAGTTAACTCCCTCCTAAAAGGGCATATGTTAATGTTGAATATGTTCTAACAATTATCTCAATAAAATGTTGAGGACACATTGATATAATGGGTTAACTTTAGTTAACTCCTTTAGAACATGGTAATATGATGTGGGAACCCTAATGCATGGGTAAAGACAAGGATGCAATCCTAACATATGAAATATGTCGTGACATAACCTAAGATTCTAAACCCTTGTTCAACCTTTCATGGAGTTCTTGTTGTTGAAATGTTGCACTGACACGATTTTACCGTGCGTATAATGCAAGTGCATGCGTCAGAGTAATATAGGCCTTTGTGAGGCTCAATTTGAACATAGGGACACTGGACTATCGATAGACTACTTACTAACTACTCACGATCAGCTAGATCGATTAAAAGGTTTTGAGAGTTGATTGAAAAATAAAAGAAAACAAAGCAATCAATTAAATGTTGAGTTTAATCAATTTAGATGAGAATCTTTAGGATTGCGGTTTCACTGCTGGTTCTCATTGTATTTATTTCTATATAGTTAATCAAATTCGTCTCTCATTCCGGGTAGTGGCCTGTACTCAGAATTGTTCACTGTCATGATACAATTCACTACCTAAATCTAGACCGGTTCCACGGTCGTAGTAACCTATACCCTAAACTAGGTGCATGAAGACCAAACTCTGGGTTTCCACCATTAACCGAACATCACCTTGTTCAAGAGATTTATTAATTAATGTGAATTTTGTCTCTTTTCAACCTTTAATTCTTCTTTCAAAGAAATTAAAGGCATTCGATTATCATTAAGGTGATCAATCATAATGATATAATGGAGAAAACGAAATCATACCACATATTTAAGAGACAAAATATGAATTACTACGATAAAACATCATACAATGATTACCCAGGCTACTCCCAATCCTAAAGACAAAGGGGATTAGCCCCGCATGTTCATCTCAATGAAAGACATGATGGAAGAAGGGGAAAACATGGAGAAACGTGAATGAAAGTGATGTAAACCCCTAAACAAAGGAGATCCAATCGTTCCTTGACGTAGAGTACGCGATCTACATCCTTCCGGTGGTGGAATTCGTCTTCTGCGGCTCTTGGAACGATTGGAGCATGATTCTAGACTCTGTTCTCTTCTCCACACCTCCTCGAGACTTGTGCAGTGGCTAATGATGTGATAATCTGCTTAGGGCCACCGTCATTAGGTATATGGACCACTTTTGGTAGCCAAAAGATCACCACCGTCCGATCAAGATTGATCTGAAACAAAACATATCCTGACGGTGTCGATACCATCGATGCGGGTCGATGGTATCAACCCGTCATAGTATCGGCAAGTTATCTTCCCTTCTCTGACGCTCCGCCTAGTGCAGACTCGATACCATCGACACGGGTCAATGGTATCGACACCTTTAGGCGTCGGTCTTGTCACCATTCTGACGCTGAAGCTGTGCAATGTCGATAGTATCAACTTTTGTGTCGATAGTATCGATCGGCTGATTGCTGACTTGCTGAAGGTATCTCGCTACCATCGACCTTCCAGTCGATGGTATCGACTCTGCTTGGCTCCTTTTGGTTGTCTCACTGTGACTGTGTCGATACTATCGACGGATGTCGATGGTATAGACAACTGTGTATATTCGTTTTTCCTGAAATTGCAAGACAAAGCCGAATCAGCTATGCTAAAACCCATTATTATGATCGTTTATAATCAAAAAGATAAATTATGAGAGATTTGATACAAAATGAGATTATAGACTACAACGAATGAATCATGCGATACTAACCACAAAAGTGACTAATAAACACATAAAACACATGTAAAACAAGTCTATAAAAGTGACTCAAAATCATCACATCAAACTCCCCTAAGCTTAAACATTATTCATCCTCGAGCAGCAAAACTATAGAATAAAATTGCGAGGGTCAACTAAAGAACATACTATCACAACAGACATTGCCATATGATCCCCGCTAGACATTCACATACCGGCCCTTACTGACCACAGAATGATAATTACCATCTAGGTGACAATGATCATCCATAGTTGATATCCACCCCAAGATTGATGAACACTATCAAATAAGGCAGTTAATATAATAAAATCCTCCAGTTCAGGCTTGGTGCATCTTTGTGATCTCTATCTACGTTGCTCGTTTCCTAACTACCATCTAAATGGAAGAAGATCTCCCTATATTAATGAATGAGGAGATAATCATGGGTGGCCTACCAATTAGAGCAACGGGTGGATGGAATAGGTGGCTGTGGAAGAAATGGAAGCATATAACAGTCAATCATGTAATACAAAATTAATGCCCTATCATGATGCAAAATGCACGTGAAAATGTCCTAATGCTACATTTTAGGTGGAATGATGCATGTACTATCATTCTATCCCAATGAGAGACAGAATATCTACAAACTTACACATGTGCTTGCTCCTCTTATTCTACATATGAACAAATTCCTTTCTCCCTCTGATCTTCATGTTTTTTTTTCCAAGCCCTTATCTTGCTTAATAGAACAAGATGAAATTTTCAATATCTTTCTCTTGGGCTTATTCACATATCTATTATATATATATATATATATATATATATATATATATATATATATATATATATATAAATTTAAGAGACATGAAATAAGTCCTTTATTTGTAGAAGAAGCAAAGTACATCATTGTACAAGGTGATTAGGGTTATGAAAAATGCAACTAAAATGACATTGACATGCACTCTACAATTTGTGAATGTAGGATTATAATGAAACATTTTTTTACAACAAAAGTGAACACTAACTACAATGCAATCTTAACTACATGTCATGCAACCAAAAGATGACAAACTGTATAGTGCTCCCAATTCTTTTGGTGGAGTGTAGATGAGATGAAGTGGATAGATCGCACGATTAATTGACAGAACCATTGGAAGATATTATATGTCCCTCCTTACTGACATGTGTAAAATCAAGAGGTTTCTCTCTCTTATTTCAGATTAAAATCTCATTACCATTTGATCAGTTCAGGCTCAACATCTAATTCCGTCCACTTTTCTTGAATCATAGGCATGTACATTTGTGATTTTATGTTCTTAAGTTGACAAACCTAATTACTTTCATAAGTCATATGCTCAAATTCAAACACAACAAGCTTTCAAATTCATTAAAAATTTTCAAATTGACCCTTGACTCCCATGTGACAGACAAAGAGATGACACGTTAAATTAGACATCCATGATTACACTAGATAGAATGTGGATCCTAAAAACTAAGAAAATTTCTAGAATAAAAGAAAAGGAAATAAATGATAAAAACTAGAAATAAAGATAGAAAAAGATAGAAACTGTTCTATCTCCCCCCTAAGCTTGAATTCGACTATGGCCTCATAGTAAAAAACAATCTTAACAGGTGGAACAATGATACCCTTCATTGTTCAGGTGGCGGGTACTGCGGGGCGGTGGGATCCCATGATGGTTACTACCCCTGGAAGCTTGAATCATACGAGGGCATGGGCAGTGGTTGCGGATATCCCCCGAAGTAATTCTGGTGCCAATAATGATCGTAGAACGATTGTTGCTGTATCTCCATCCTATGCAACCTGTCATGAATTTTTTCTTGGTTGGCGAGGAGGAGGCGCTCATTCTCGTAGATGGCCTGCTAATTTAGGAACAACCGGTTTGTAGTCTCCTGAATACCGACGAAAGAAGTAGTGTGTTGTTGCTGGTTCTGCTGAATCTCCTGTAGCATTGAGTACATCCCCTGCATAGAGTAGACATCCTCTCCTTACTGAGAGGGCTGAGGTGGCTGGTCGGTGGTATCGAGATACCTTCAGCAAGCCAACAATCATCCGGTTGATACTATCAACACAAAAGTTGATACTATCGACATTGTATAGCTTCAACGTCAGAATGGTGACAAAATCGACGCCTAAAGGTGTCGATACCATCGACCTGCGTCGATGGTATCGAGTCTGCATCAGGCGGAGCGTCAGAGAAGGGAAGAGAACTTGTCGATACTATGACGGGTCGATACCATCAACCCGCGTCGA
Organism: Alisma plantago-aquatica; assembly: GCA_963693085.1. NCBI lineage: Eukaryota > Viridiplantae > Streptophyta > Magnoliopsida > Alismatales > Alismataceae > Alisma > Alisma plantago-aquatica. The sequence goes on along the minus strand of OY856410.1, from coordinate 1,511,210,107 downwards.
TGGTATCGACACTGTCAGGATATGTTTTGTTTCAGATCGATCTTCATCGAATGGTGGTGATTTTTTGGCGACCAAAAGTGGTCCATATACCTAATGACGGCGACCCTAAGCAGATTATCACGTCATTAGCCACTGCACAAGTCCCGAGGAGGTGTGGAGAAGAGAACGGAGTCTAGAATCCCGATCATTCCGAGAGACACAGAAGACAAATTCCACCACCGGAAGGCTGTAGATCGCGTACTCTACGTCAAGGAATGATTGGATCTCCTCCGTTTAGGGGTTTACATCACTTTCATTCACGTTTGTCCATGTTTTCCCCTTCTTCCATCATGTCTTTCATTGAGATGAACATGTGGGGCTAATCCCCTTTGTCTTTAGGATTGGGAGTAGCTTGGGTAATCGTTGTATGATGTTTTTATCATAGTAATTCATATTTTGTCTCTTAAATCTGTGGTATGATTTCGTTTTCTCCATTATATCATTATGATTGATCACCTTAATGATAATCTAATGCCTTTAATTTCTTTGAAAGAAGAATTAAAGGTTGAAAAGAGACGAAATTCACATTAATTAATAAATCCCTTGAACAAGGTGATGTACGGTTAATGGTAGAAACCCAGAGTTTGGTCTTCATGCACCTAGTTTAGGGTATATGTTACTATGACTGTGGAACCGACCTAGATTTAGGTAGTGAATTGTATCACGACAGTGAACAATTCTGACTACAGGCCACTACCCGAAATGAGAGACGAATTTGATTAACTATATAGAAATAAATACAATGAGAACCTATGGTGAAACCGCAATCCTAAAGATTCCCATCTAAATTGATTAAACTCAACATTTAATCGATTGCTTTGTTTTCTTTTATTTTTCAATCAACTCTCAAAACCTTTTAATCGGTCTAGCTGATCATGAGTAGTTAGTAAGTAGTCTACCGATAGTCCAGTGCCCCTGTGTTCGACTCGAGCCTCACAAAGGCCTATATTACTCTGACGCGTGTGCTTGCGTTATACACACGGTAAAATTGTGTCAAGTTTTTTGCGCCGTTGCTGGGGACACGACAACTGTCGGCACTACGAGTGCTGCAAACGGCCACTCTAGGCCACTTTTTTATTTTTATTTTTGAAATTCATCGTTTATCTTTCGTATTTAGTAATCATGTAGCGCTGTGCTGAATCAAATTTATTACCTTGTAGGTACCAGTGCATGGTGAGAACGCGTAGCACAGACCACACACTGCCATCACTAGAGGTTCCACCGTTGGGATCAGATGACGAAGAGAACAATATTCACGATCAACCTGAGGATATAGATTCAGACTCTGAACTAGAAGCCATGGCAGAAGAACAGACAATATGGGAGAAGATAAAGGCTTCTTCCTCATCAGCATCAAAGGGGTCGATAAAAAAATAGGCAGTCAACATTCCAACCTATAAGATTGATCTGGCACTGATAAACTTGGTCAAGTCTCAAGCATTCCACGGGCTGAAGAATGAAGACCCTGTTTCACACATCAACACTTTTGTGGAAAGTTGCGATATGATCAAGATAGATAGGTTCCCACATGAGACACTGTATCTGAAGTTGTTTCCCAGCTCTCTTGTAGGTAATGCACGTGAGTGGCTGCATAACCTAGATGATGAGACCGTTGAAATGTGGGATCAAATGATCGAGGTTTTCTTCGAGAGATTCTTTCCACCGGAGAAAACCAATGACTTAGTACAGAAAATCCACAATTTCTATCAAAGGTCTGGCGAGACATATTCTGAGACGTGGGAGCGCTTCCAGATAATGCTGCGGAAGTGTCCACATCACGAGCTAGATAAAGAAAAACAAATGAAGATCTTCTACTTTGCTTTAAATGAGCATGGCAAGAGCAATCTGGACTCCACAGGTTCTAGCTTCTTCTTGAACCACACTGGCAATAGGTGTTGGGAAATCCTGAAGAATATGGCTAGGCAGCAATCATGGGGTGACAGAGACACTCTAGAACAGGTTAAAGTTGTAGGTGAGTCAAAAGCCATCAAAGAATTGAATGATAAATTAGATCTCATAGCCAAGAAACTTGTAGAGAGAGAGGAAGAGCCCGAAGAGGAGGCCCAAGTTAAATTCCTTCAACAACAGGGCTATTGGAACAATGATTACGCCTGGAGGAAGGACAGAAAATTATCATGGAAGGTCCAAACAACTTCATGCAAGACCCGGATGTAAAACCATAGGCTGCTGCGGAGGACAAAAGCACTGAATTGATCAACTAGGTAGTGAAACAAAATCAAGAGATGATGAGTATGTTCAGTAAGAAGTTACAGTCCCAGGGCGAGATTTTGACTAAATTTGGGAAGACATTGCAAAGTCATGGAGCACAGATGAGGACACTAGAGACGACGGTGACTTAAATCGCCAATGAAGTAGCGGCCATGAAGCATGCAAATCAACAAAGACCGGTTGGTAATGCAGAGTTTTCTCAAGTACATCATCAAGTGAAATATATATCTATGATTAAGGAGACAGAACCACCTGTGGAGGAGGTCTATGAAAAGGGCAAAATGAATTTTGAAACGGAGGCTAAGCCCAGGGTGCCATACCTAGCTTATATGGACTACCAGGTGGATATTTCCCATTCAGGATATCCCACCAAGAACCCATCACAGTAGTGGCTACATCTAGGCAAGAGGAGCAAGTAAAGGTGACATTGCATAGTGAAGTCACAACCGCTGAGAAGGATGAGCAGCCACAAGTCACACCAACTGTGACTGATATGTTGAAGCTTACACCAGAGGGTGACAACAAAGCAAGCTTAGGGGAGGAGACCCCGAATAGCCCATATGTGCCACCTCACAAGTGTCTAAAGGAGCCAATTGTGTCTTTTTCGGATAGTTTGAGGCCGAAGAAAGAGCATAGACATTACAAGAAGCTTTTGGAGATGTTTAGGAAGCTCCATATTAATATTCCGTTAGTGGAAATGATAGAACAGACTCCAGCATATGGGAGGTTTATCAAGGACATCATCACCAAGAAAAGGCGGATAAAAGACACTGATGTTTGTGTCATGAATGAGACGGTGAGATCACTTATCCATGGGAGTTTACCAAAGAAGATGAAAGATCCCGAGAGATTCTACATACCGTGCTCAATTGGCGGCCATCATTTCCCATACGCGCAGTGTGATTCGGGCGCTAACATAAACCTTATGCCGTTATCCACATTCCAAAATCTTGGATTGAAGACACTAAAGAAATCTGCCATGACTATTGAGTTGGCGCATGGGTCTATTGTGAAGCCATACAGAGTGTGTGAGGATGTATTTGTCAAAGTCGACATATTTATATTTCCCGTGGATTTCATTGTCATGGACATGCCGCAGCTAAAGGGTTGTGACATGCTACTGGGAAGGCCATTTCAAGCGACGACTGATGTTATCACTAATGTCGGGAGAAGTACCTTGACATTAGGGATTGGCCAGGATAGAGTTGAGTTTAAACTGTCGAGTGATCCCCTAGGAACACTCTCCAATGCTCCAAGCTGAAACGATTGATTTTGTCTAGCCTAAGACAATAAACAAGGGCGCTTGTTGGGAGGCAACCCAACTATTGGTAGTTCTTTCATTTTCTTTCGCATTTACAAGTTAATTTTGTTTAATTTCATTTTTAGTGTAAAAATGATACCTTAATCATTTGTTTAGTGTGCAGTACTGAGACAGAGTCGATACCATCAACAACATGGTTGATGGTAGCGACATGGGTACAGGGAAGCGGTTGCAGAAAATTTTCTAAGTTGATACCATCAATAGCCCTGTCGATGGTATCAACATACCATCAGCGACTTCGAAGAAAAAGATAGCCCCGGGTCGATAGTATTGACTACGAAGTCGATACTTGCGAGATCCCTGAAGATTTACAAAAGAATTCGTCTAAGTGATCTCAATACCATCGATGGCCTTGTCGATGGTATCGACACGACAACAAAAAAGAAGCGGTGCCTGGGCCTCGCGAGGGTATTCGAACCACACAGAGTCGATACCATCGACACCTGTCATAGTATCGACATGACACGTCACCGATCCGCGAGATGAAATCAACGGTGGCCGCTAAATCAAGGAAGTCGATCCGTGGGATGGGTCGATACCATCGACCCGTGTCGATAGTATCGACGCATCATCGATCCGGGCCCCCACATCAAGCAATCGATCCAGGTCCCGTACCACGCTGACGGCCTCCCCTTTTTCAGTGAGTGGCCGACATACAAGGAACTGGTGGCAGAGTTTATGGCATTGCTGGATATATGCATCGTGCCTAACGACCTCATTGCCACCGATTGAGAATGGATCAAGGGACGCATTTCTTTCTGGCTCTACAACAACAATTACAATCTCACCCTCCAACAGTTCAATGCAATTTACAACTGGTACCATTCTTCGAATCAGCATAGGAAGCCGGACAACCAGACGGATAATGATGAGATCTTCGCCTAGTTGGTGACCGCACCTTCAGGCAAGTCTGTCAGCTATCATAATGCAGCAGTAGCTGATTTCGAGCATCCATTTGTGTGGATTCTACATCACATGCTGTGTACTACTCTATTTGCTCGAGGCAATCTTTCTCTCAGTAAGTTTCAGTAGACAGACTTGTTCTTTTTGTATAAGCTGCTGAAATGGGAAGAGCTCAATTGGGGCGCGTTTTTCTTGACGCGTGTGCTGGCCGTGTGGAGGAGTACAAGGAAAGCTCCTATCCATTTTGGGGGGCTTATCACACCGCTTGCTCTATATCTCAGGTTGGATTTTTCCCAACACACTCCGCTATCCAACATGAATAAAGTCAACCTACATCATCTACACCGCTCCAACCTTCTTACGCTCTGTGATGGCGTGGCCTATGCACAGAGCCATGTCAACCAAGAGTACCAGGAGTGTGCGCTTCTAGATCACATCTTCAACATCCAAGAAGCTCAACACTTTCGGTGGCTCATCATCGCCATCGACGACTCCGATGAAGAAGATGATGATAATGACAACGACAATGATGATGACGATGAGCAAGAAGAGGAAGAGGAGGCTTTCACTCCTCTTTGTTCATGAGTGGCACCACGGAAGTATCCACACTTCCACCCGGGTGAATCATCATCTTCACAGCCTCCATGGTATCGAGTCTGCACCAGGTGAAGCGTCAGAGAAGGGAAGAGAACTTGCCGATACTATGACTGGTCGATAGCATCAACCCACGTCGATGGTATCGACACCATCAGGATATGTTTTGTTTCAGATCGATCTTGATCGGATGGTGGTGATCTTTTGGTGACCAAAAGTGGTCCATATACCTAATGACGACGGCCCTAAGCAGATTATCAGGTCATTAGCTACTGCACAAGTCCCGAGGAGGTGTGGAGAAGAGAACGGAGTCCAAAATCATGCCCGATCATTATGAGAGCCACAGAAGATGAATTCCACTGCCGGAATGCTGTAGATCGTGTACTCTACATCAAGGAATGATTGGATCTCCTCCGTTTAGGGGTTTACATCACTCTCATTCACATTTCTCCATGTTTTCCCCTTCTTCCATCATGTCTTTCATTGAGATGAACATGCGGGGCTAATCCCCTTTGTCTTTAGGACTGAGAGTAGCCCAGGTAATCGTTGTATGACATTTTTATCATAGTAATTCATATCTTGTCTCTTAAATCCGTGATATGATTTCATTTTCTCCATTATATCATTATGATTGATCACCTTAATGATAATCAAGTGCCTTTAATTGCTTTGAAAGAAGAAGTAACGGTTGAAAAGAGACTAAATTCACATTAATTAATAAATTCCTTGAACAAGGTGATGTACAGTTAACGGTGGAAACCCAGAGTTTGGTCTTCATGCACCTAGTTTAGGGTATAGGTTACTACGACCGTGGGACCGTCCTAGATTTAGGTAGTGAATTGTATCATGACAGTGAACAATTCTGACTACATGCCACTACCCAGAATGAGAGATGAATTTGATTAACTATATAGAAATAAATACAACAAGAACCTACGGTGAAACCGCAATCCTAAAGATTCCCATCTAAATTGATTAAACTCAACATTTAATCAATTGCTTTGTTTTATTTTATTTTTCTTTTATTTTTCAATCAATTCTCAAAAACTTTTAATCGGTCTAGCTGATCGTGAGTAGTTAGTAAGTAGTCTACTGATAGTCCAGTATCCCTGTGTTCGACTCGGGCCTCACAAAGGCCTATATTACTCTGACGCGTGCACTTGCGTTATACACACGGTAAAATCGTGTCAAGTTTTTGGCATCGTTGTAGTATAGTGGTGAGTATTCCTGCCTGTCACGCCGGTGACCCGAGTTCGATCCCTGACAATAACACTAAAAACTTGACACGATTTTATCGTGGGTATAACGCAAGTGCACGCGTTAGAGTAATATAGGCCTTTGTGAGGCCCGAGTCGAACACATGGACACTGGACTATTGGTAAACTACTTACTAACTACTCGTCATCATCTAGACCGATTAAAAGGTTTTGAGAGTTGATTGAAAAATAAAAGAAAAATAAAAGAAAACAAAGCAATCGATTAAATGTTGAGTTTAATCAATTTAGATGGGAATCTTTAGGATTGCAGTTTCACCGCAAGTTCTCTTTGTATTTATTTCTATATAGTTAATGAAATTCATCTCTCATTCTGGGTAGTGGCCTATAGTCAGAATTGTTCACTGTCGTGATACAATTCACTACCTAAATCTAGGTCGGTTCCATGGTCATAGTAACCTATATCCTAAACTAGGTGCATGAAGACCAAACTTTGGGTTTCCACCATTAACTGTACATCACCTTGTTCAAGGGATTTATTAATTAATGTGAATTTTGTCTCTTTTCAACAATTAATTCTTCTTTCAAAGCAATTAAAGGCATTAGATTATCATTAAGGTGATCAATCATAATGATATAATGGAGAAAAAAAATCATACCACAGATTTAAGAGACAAAATATGAATTACTATGATAAAAACGTCATACAACGATTACCCGGGCTACTCCCGGTCCTAAAGACAAAGGGGATTAGCCCCGCATGTTCATCTCAATGAAAGACATGATGGAAGAAGGGGAAAACATGGAGAAATGTGAATCAAAATGATGTAAACCGTTGAACGGAGGAGATCCAATCATTCCTTGACGTAGAGTATGCGATTTATAGCCTTCCGATGGTGGAATCTTCTTTTGCGGCTCTTAGAACGATCGAGGCGTGATTCTGGACTCCGTTCTCTTCTCCACACCTCCTCGAGACTTGTGCAGCGGCTAATGACGTGATAATCTACTTAGGGACGTCATCATTAGGTATATGAACCACTTTTGGTCGCCAAAAGATCACCACCATCCGATCAAGATCGATCTGAAACAAAACATATCCTAACGGTGTTGATACCATCGACGCGGGTCGATGGTATCGACCCGTCATAGTATCAACAAGTTCTCTTCCCTTCTCTGACGCTCCTCCTGATACATACTCGATACCATCGACGTGGGTCAATGGTATCGACACCTTTAGGCATCAATTTTGTCACCATTCTAACGCTGAAGCTGTGCAATGTCGATAGTATCGACCGACTGATTGCTGGCTTGCTGAAGGTATCTCGCTACCATCGACCTCCCAATCGATGGTATCGACTCTGCTTGGCTCCTTGCAGCTGTCTCACTGTGACTGTGTCGATACTATCGACGGATGTCGATGGTATCGACAACTGTGTATATTCATTTTTCCTAAAATTGCAAGACAAAGCCGAATCAGCTATGCTAAAACCCATTATTATGATCATTTATAATAAAAAAGATAAAATATGAGAGATTTGATACAAAATGAGATTATAGACTACAACGAATGAATCATGCGATACTAACCACAAAAGTGACTAATAAACACATAAAACACATATAAAACAAGTCTATAAAAGCGACTCAAAATCATCACATCATGCACCTATGTTAGTACCCTACAAGTGAACGTAGACCTTTTAGTTTCTCCTTGAAGTAAGAGGATGGTTAATTTTGAGGAATTTTTTTTATTTTAAGATGTATATGATGTGAAAGGCTAGATTTTAGCTTAATTTTGAGGACAAAATATCATTTAAGATGTGTAGGATGTTATTGGAGTGGACTTTTATAATTCTTAAATGTCCAATTATATAAGTGAATTCATGAATGTTGCGGTGTTTTGAGAGTTCCTAATGTTTTGTCAAAGTTGGAAGTCAAATGATATTGATATCATGATTTGGATCCCTATGTTCATGCCTTTTTGAGGTATTTTATTCTATGATCAAACAATATAACGTTGACACCAAATTCATGTACAAGGTAGTTTGATTTGTGAGGAAGCTATGGTTAAAATTTGGTGGCAATTGGAGGACCCTAGAGGAAGTTATGCATGTTTGAAATTGGTGAAATAATATGCATTATTGGTGATTTATGGAGCAAAGTTATGATATTTTACCTAATGTCACATGCCCTTGGTTTAGGTCTGGGATGCGTGACAAGATCCAAGCCCTACATATCTAATCTAGTGGCAGTGCTCTTTAGTTTGAGTGAGCCACATATGGACTCAAGTGGAGGACTATCTCAGACCATAGGATTGTCAATCAAGGGCAGTTGTGTTGTCTTGTACCTTGCGGTTATGTCTTTAACCCCGTGCAGCAACCACGATGTCAAGGTACTCACTGATCGTGGGTATGAAGGGGGAGTCCAACCAGGAAGTTGGCTTCAACATGAGGAGAGGAGTCTGGCAATCCCCTTATTTGGGCTTAACAGAACTAAGACGAGGGAGTTCCATCTCCCCCATCTCTATTGCCTCTCCATCGCAACCTATAGGTAGGAAGTAAAGGTAGGAGAGAGACCAGAAGAATATGAGGAGTAGAAAAGAAATGGTGAGGCCAAAGGAGAAGGATGCTAGCATTTTTTGTGGTTGCCGTGAAGGTCCCCATGGCTGACAACATCCAATTTGCTGGAGGACAAGGCGGATCTCGGAGGCATGTAGAGAGAGATGCTCATACATATCGGAGGGCCTAGAGGTGTTAATGGAGGTCTTGCAAAGCTTTCAAAAGCTTTAGACCAATGCGATAGTGAGCAGAGGTAGGATACCTCTTCTGCTCCACTGCAGCAGTACTGACGACGGTGAGATTGCAGAAACAAACCTCCAAAGGCGGAGCTAAGGTGTTGAGGAGCCGTGGAGGTCCAAAAGAGGTAGCCAAACCTGATGTCATCCTTAGGAGACGAGTACGATGACTGTGATGTTAGAAAATAGTGGTTGCCATAGCTCTGTAAGATAGATATTAATTAGATATTGCAAGCAGTTAACCACCAAAACGCTGTAGTAATATTAACTATAAATTGGATTTGGAGAAAACGGAGAATGAGTTTAGAAATTAGACACCATATCTTGAAGATGAAGGCGTGTGAAAAACTGTCTTCAAGACAAATTCTGCCACTCCTAGCACGAGCGTCTCCAGTGGTCTATCTCCAAGATTCAGTCACCCCAACTCTAGTACAACCGCTCGGTGCAAGCAAGAGTGCTGTGTTGAACTCGTTCCTTAGCCCTTGGTTGCAAATAGCAAAATAGACGTCGCGAAGTAGTCGCCGACGCAACACAGAAGCAAGGCCTGGTGGTGTTTAGGAGAATAGGCTTGCTGTGGTGGAGAAAGGAACAAAGGAGCATGAAGGTAACATCTGTACAATAGGAAGGGAACCAGTGTATAGCAGTGAGGTAACCATGGTATAGAAGTAAAGGAATAAAAACTTTGTACTGGAGGAAAGGAACCACAACACAATAGTATGGTAACCACGGTACATCAACAAAGGAACCGTGATACACCAATAAAGGAACTGGTGTATATCAGGAAAGGAACTGCTGTAGATCTCTTTGTATCTCACTGTCAGTTTGTTGTCTGTAGATCTGTCTACTCAAATGAGATCAAATGCCTCCTTATATGGAGTGCGTCTCAGCCGCCGCAGTAACTGCCCACACCTATTGGACTCTCCAATGTGCATCATTAACATCGCTTTAATGGTCGGCTTTAATGGGTAGTCAAGAGAGGTTTATTGCTGTGTCTTAAATGCTGTCAACCAAACTCCAAATGACGTAACACAGAAAATAAAGCATTGTTTCGGGAAACAAAACAAAATAAAATATTTCATAAAAAGATAAATCCATGCACGCACTGAACCGAACCGAGCTGAGCCGGATCAGGCCGGGCGGGGTGGGCAGGAAAGCAAGCAAACGAACGTGTGTGTGTGTGTTTTTTTTATTCAGAGAAATACACAAGACAAGACAAACAACCTTATGCCCTTGAGAGGTCCTAATCTCTATGGGATCACTAGCTCATATAAGGAGTTGTGTGGTTTCTACTATAGGCAGTATGGGATAAAAGGTTGGATGTAGAAAATTGAATTCTGGAACACGAATACAACATTCCCCCACATGTTCCATAATTATTTTCGAAAATTCAATACTTTATAAAAATTTGCGACATTACTATGTTTTTCAGCATTGGTAGCTTGTGGCTTTAAACCATTGCCTAGAGTGACTCACTTCAATCTGGAGAGACATGGTGAACTACGTCTTGAACCAGACTCCTTGATTTGAACCTTAGTAAATCAAACAACCATAGTGCGGGCACTAGAACAAGTTTGTATCGGTGTTGCGCATAAATGGCCTTTACAAGATCTTGTTTCTTGAGCGCTCTAGTGAGTATGCCCAACTCACATAAACCTCGACTCTCGGGTTACACTAAAATAGTAGGGATCTCCAAGGGTATCCTGTCCAGTACATACCCTTCCAATAAATGGCCTTGAACCCATTCAGAGCAAAGCTCTTCCTATACTCAGATAGAGTCGAAGCACAAACGCCATAGGGAGGGTCAAGGAGTAAAACCCCGGAGTGTGGTTTCTCATAACACGATAACTTAGTTGTCCCTTTGAACAATTCCTCATGGGATCTCTAGTTTTGGAAAGGTAGGGTTACCACTGTAATGTTTATTCTATGGGCAGAAGACCCATCCCCCTCGACGAACTGAGTACTAGCTTTCTAGATAGACCCTTAGTAAGTGGATCAACAATGTTACTTGCATATTTCACATACTCTATATATATGACCCCTCGGGTGATGTGATCTCTCACATCTTCATACCTTAATCTCATAAAGCGCTTTCCCGGGTTGCCTTTAGATTGCTTAGCTTTGTCTATGGCTGCTTTATTATCACATAATAAGCAAACATGAGGAAATGGTTTAGAAACAATAGGCAGACCAATAAGTAAATTTCTAAGCCATTCAACCTGACAACAAGCTAAATCTAAAGCAATAAACTCAGCCTCCATTGTGGATCTAGCTCTCACAGTTTTCTTGGATGATTTCCTAGAAACTGCACCTCCTCCAAGGCAAAATACATACCCACTGGTAGATTTGGTTTCATCTGAATCTACAATCCAGTTAGCGTCGGTATATCCTTCTAATATATGTGGAAAACCACTATAATGAAGGCTGTACATAGTTGTACCTTTAAGGTACTTAAAGACTCTTACCAAAGCTTTCCATTGGTCCTCATTAGGACAGCTAGTGTACCTACTCAACCTGCTTATATCATAAGAAATATCAGGCCTAGTGCAATTAGCAAGGTACATAAAGCTTCCTATAACTTGAGCATATCTATGTTGGTCCATAGGAGTGCCCTTATGTACAACAAGATGTAAACTAGCATCATAAGGTGTATTAACATGAGTATAAACAAACATATCAAATATGTGCAAGATTTTATCAACATAATGAGTTTGATTAAGTACATAACCAGAAGTAGATCTACTCAATTTAATACCAAGTATTACATCAACAAGTCCTAAATCTTTCATATCAAAATTGCTAGCAAGAAAGGATTTAGTTTCAGATATAATTTCAGAACTAGATCCAAACAACATTATATCATCTACATATAAACACATTATTATGTAGGCATCATCAACAATTTTAGAATAAATGAAATGATCAGATTCACTTGCAATAAATCCAACAGATAAAACAATTTTATCGAACTTATCATTCCACTATTTAGGTGTTTGTTTCAGTCCATACAAGGACTTGACAAGTCTACAGACTTTGTGTTCTTGTCCATGTGCTACAAAGCCTTTGGGCTGATCCATATAGACTCTTCTTCAAGATCTCCATTCAAGAAGGCTGTCTTGACATACATTTGATGGATTTCAAGCTTATGGATCGTAGCTAAAGCAACCAGGATATAAATGGAAGAGATTTTGGTTACGGGTGCATATGTATCAAAGTAATCAAATCCTTCCTTTTGACAAAAGCCTTTGGCTACTAGTCTGGCCTTAAACTTATCAATGGAACCATCTGCCCTCATCTTCTTTCTAAACACCCATTTACATCCAATAGTCTTGTATCCTGGAGGGAGCTCAGAAAGAATCCAAGTATGATTGCTCATAATTGATTCTATTTCATTTTCAATGGCTTCCTTCCAAAAGCTAGAGTCTATGGATTTCAGGGCATCCTCATAGGTACGTGGGTCTTCTTCTACTATGAAGGTGTAGAAGTCAGGACCATAATTCTTATCAATTTTAGTCCTTTTACCCCTACCTAGATCACTCAAAGTTTCATCTACTGTGAGTTCATGTTCTACTTCATAAGAAGGTGGAACTACAAGAGGTTCAACAAGAGAACAAGAAGAGAGATCTGTACTAACTTGTCTAGGAACCTTTTCCTTAAGAGGAAAGATGGTTTCATAATAGACAACATCTACATGTCTAATCTCAAGTTTAGAGTTAACTCTAATGTCTGAGATTTCAAATTTTATTACTAGGAATCTATTGGCATTACTGTTTTCAACATATCCTATAAAGACAGTATCAACAGTCTTAGGTCCTAGTTTTCTCTTCTTATTCTCAGGGACCTTAACCTTGGCCAAATACCCCCACACTTTGAGATGATTCAAATAGGGTTTGTTGTTAAGCCAAAGTTCATAGGGTGTTTTGTTAAGGTGCTTAAAAGGGATGCAGTTAATAAGGTAGTTGGTTGTATGAAGGGCTCCCCCCCCATAGTCTGTGACTAAGTCCAGACTCGGCTAGCATTGAGTTGACCATGTCAATCAATGTTCTATTCTTCCTCTCAGCAACTCCATTAGATTGAGGATTATATGGGGCAGTGGTTTAATGCATAAGGCCATGGTCCTCACAAAACTTGTTAAGTTCATTAGAAGTGTACTCACCACCTCTATCAGACCTCACTCTCTTAATGTTCTTCTATAGTTGTTTCTCTACTTGGGTTTTATAGATTCTGAATTTTTCTAATTGTTCATCCTTAGTTTTCAGCAAGAAAATAGAACAATATTTTGAAAAATCATCTATAAAGGTAACAAAGTATCACATACCATCACGAGTAAGAACATGATTTAAATCACAAACATCAGTATGAATTAACTCAAGAAAGGATGTACTATGATATACTACTGATTTAAATGGCTTCTTAGGAAGCTTAGCTTGCACACAAACTTGGCATCTATCAGAAATATCAATATGTGTCTTAGGAATCAGATCTAAATGAATCATGCATTTCATCATATTTTTATTCACATGACCAAGATGTGCATGCCAAACATCACTAGTTTCATAAACTAAAACAGTAGAATATATTTCATTACTAGAAAAAGCATTACATGAAATAGAAGATAGTTTAATCAAACCACTACAATTGTATGCAAGACCAATGTAAGAACCATTCTTAGAAATTATAACTCTATTGCCTTGACATAACAAGGTATAACCAGAATGTTGTAAAACAACTTGACTAATCAAATTTCTACGGAAAGAAGGTACATGTTGGACATGATGTAATCTAAGGACATTCCCAGAAGTAAGATTTATGTCAACACATCCAAATCCAACAATCAGGATGGTGGATGAATGATCTCCCCATTTGATCACTCTGTCGGATTCGGCCTGGTAGGTAGAAAAGAGGGATTGGTCAAAGAAAATATGACAGGTGGCACCAGAGTCCAAGTACCAATCTGAGGATAAGTCAGCAAAAAGAATAGAAGGATTTTCTAACCTTTCTATAGAAGAGGAAGGGACCTCCCCCATAGTGATCATATTTACTTCAAGATTTTTAGGAGCCTAGACATTCTGCTTTCTCTGACCTTTGTGAAATCTGCACACATTCGCTAAGTGGCCAGGTTTATCACACACAAAGCAGACATGTTTTTCTCCTTGATCACGATTATTATTACTCTGATTTTGGTGGTGCTTGCGACCCCTAAAGGAAGGTTTAGATTTCTTATGGAGATGGTATTGGTTGGGTTTTTTCTTAGTTTTATCACCTAACCATATTGACAGACGAGTTAGACTTCCTATCTTGCTCCCTATGTCTATCCTCAGTTTGTAGGGATTTAACTAAGGATGCCATGGACATGTTCCCTTGTTTATGCCTAAGGATCCTGGAGAAATCCTTCCATGAAGAAGGGAGTTTCTCTATGAGGGCTTCTACTTGAACATTCTCATCAAGGTTGTAACCTTTAGCCATGAATTTAGACACTAAGTTTTGGTATTCTAGGACTTGAGCCGAAACAGGTTTATCATCAACCAATTTATATGTTAGCCATTCAACAAAGGCATAACGCTCAAGACTAGTGTCTTCTTGACCAAATTTAGAGTCTAAGGCAATCCATAGTTCTAGATTAGTTGGGATTCTATGATATATGTCATACAGTTCATCAGATAAGGAAGATAGGATCCAACCATGACAAAGGTAATCAGTTTCCTTAGAAACAGGAGTGGGGACAACCGGTTCAGGAACAATGGGTTCAGGTTGATCTTCTCCAAGAAGGAGGTTTTCTGGTTGTAGTGTATGCACAGCAAGAACAAAGTCTTTGGGTGGTAAGATGGCAGATACAAGTCCAAGGGATGTGAGCCAAAATTGCATTTTCTGTTGCCAACGATGGAAGTGCAAACCAGAAAAGCGTTCTGGATGAAGGCAGGCTACATCATCAAGTGATAGCATAGTTTTTGAATCCATATTACTCAAACAGGAAGTAAGATGTATATCTAATTAAAAACTATCTAGGAATGAACTGATCTATCTATGAAATTGTTTATACAATCTAAAGTAGAGCAGTAAACAGATTAATCTGTCTTGAAAATGTTGGAAAATAGTGGTTGCTGTAGCTCTGTGAGACAGATGTTAATTAGATATTGCAAGCAGTTAACCACCAAAACGCAGAAGTAATATTAACTGTAAACTGGAATCGGAGAAAACGGCGAATGAGTTTAGAAATCAGACACCAGAGCTTGAAGATGAAGGTGTGTGAAACACTGTCTTCAAGACAGATTCCACCGCTCCTAGCATGAGCGTCTCTGACAGTCTATCTCCAAGATTCAGTCACCCCAAATCTGGTACAACTGCTCAGTGCAAGCGATAGTGCTGTGTTGAACTCATTCCTTAGCCCTTGGTCGCAAATAGCAAAACAAACATCACGAAGTAGTCGCCGACGCAAGACAACAACAAGGCGTGGTGGTGTTCGGGAGAATGGGCTTGTTGTGGTGGAGAAAGGAACAAAGGAGCACGAAGGTAACAACTGTACAACAGGAAGGGAACTGATGTACAACAGTGAGGTAACTACGCTATAGAAATAAATGAACAACAACTTTGTACTGGAGGAAAGGAACCACAACACAACCGTATGGTTACCGCGGTACAACAACAAAGGAACCGCGATACACCAGTAAAGGAACCGATGTATATCAGGAAAGGAACTACTGTAGATCTCTTTGTATCTCACTATCAGTTTGTTGTCTGTAGACCTGTCTACTTAAATGAGATCGGACGCCTCCTTATATGGAGCACGTCTCAGCCACCGCGGTAACTGCCCGCACCTGTTGGACTCTCCTACGTGCGTCATTAACATCACTTTAATGGTCGGATTTAACGGGTGAGGTTTATTGCTATGCCTTAAATGCTGTCAACCGAACTCCAAACGACGCAACATAGAAAACAAAGCGTCGTTTTGGAAAAATAAAATAAAATATTTCATATAAAGATAAATCCACGCACGCACCGAACCGAGCTGAGCCGGGTCAGACCGTGCGGGGCGGGTGGGCGAGCGAGCGAACGTACACACACACGTGTGTGTGTGTGTTTATTTTATTTAGAGAAATACACAAGACAAGACAAACAACCTTATGCCCTTGAGAGGTCCTAACCTCTATGGGACCACTAGCTCATATAAGGAGCTGAGTGGTTTCTGTTGTAGGCAGTATGGGATAAAAGGTTGGCTGTAGAAAACTAAATTTTGGAACAGGAATACAACATGTGACACCTCTGATTCCACATTGGAGTCAAGCCTCATGGTGGTGTCTATTCCAGAAGAACATAGACGCACGCAAAACTCAGACTCTAAGATCACGATTCATGTGAGGGAGAGAAACCTGAGCCAGATTTAAAGAAAAGAAATCGGACCGGTTGAGCAGACTGATCGAGCCATCTAAAAACCCATCAGAGCCAGTATTGAACCAGGGCGCTACCCAGGAGTTGAGGGCCGTGCCTTGATGGCCATGGGTCGACTTCTGATTGGCCACAAAAGGTAAAAACTCAATAAATTGTCAGATCTTGAAAAATTCCTAGTAATTAGCTCTGTTGTTAGAAATATACAAATGATATACCAAACTTCTTAGAAAAATGTGTAGAATAACATAGAACTATCATATCGGTCTTTTTGTTCTTAGATAACACATGTACTAAGTAAGATGTATAATTCTTATTTCATGGATAATAAATATCAAACAGTGACCTAAAATTATAATAATATGTCACTAAATCTGTGTTTATACTTATAATCCATATGATGTCAGTAAGTATGATGTTGATGCATGAAATCATGTAATTTGCTCGATATAACTAATTAGGGCTAATAACCCTAAATAAAATGCAATGAATACATACATGCTCAATAAATCATGCAAATTACAAAATACCCTCATATAAGTAATTAGAAGATAATATGTAAATGTAAGATCAATTTTATACACGAAATCCATGTTATATGAAGATGACCCTTAATACATGGGTTGTAACCCTAATTTGAATAATGTATATAAACTAGGGTTACTATGTGCACAAAAAGGATATGAAACCTAATGTTTAGATAATGAATAATAATCTAGAAAATGAAATTAGTAAGATAATCGTAATACAAGAATGCAAGTAATAATGGAAATATACTAAAGAGATAAGGTAAACCCTAAAATGGACATAATTAGGGTTATGATGAGATGTAAGATGATGAGAACCTGATGATAGTATATGATCTTGTCTTAATCAGGTTTAACAATGATATAGATGACATCAGGAATATGTGGTTTAGATTGTCTCTTGATCAAGGTACGTCATTACCTCTTACTTGGCTTATTATACAATATGCTTGTGTTATATGTGTAGTAAAATACTTGGCATATGATATTAGATGAAATGATTGTTCTTGTATGATATGTTTCTTGATTTAACATACTTATTACTATGAATACATGAAACATAATATATATGTTCCATTATATGAGAGCAGTATATCTCTTTGGTAAGCATAGTGCTAGTGAGTGATCTATCTCTTTGGTAAGAAGATCACATGTACAATATGCTATCTCTTTGGTAAGTAGATCATAAGGCCTGAATGCATCTATCCCATTGGTAGGCATATGCATTAGCATATAATGGAAAATGAGCTTAAAATATGTGTTCTCTTTTGTTAATGAACATCTTTGTGCAAGTATATGCTTTTCTTATATTTCTCATAACTGCCAACTATTAGTTTTATCTCTTTGCCAAGCTTAGTAATGAGAGGTATATAAAAGATATGTAGGCATACTCAGTACAATATTCTTGAATATTGTGTTGACGTGTACCACATGTAAGCTTTTGTTTAGGTTGTGGACATATGCTCTTGAAGAACCAAGATAGTGTGAGTTGTATAGCGAGCTAATGTACAGGTGGACCTGTTGTCTTAAGATCCTGTAGTTTAGTGGTAGTACATGTATATGTTAAAGTTTGATGTTCAATATGTAATATCAAATGTTGTAATAATTAATGTTGTAATTATATGTTGAATGGTGAACATATGTTGTATGGTTTTATTATTGTTCATGTGCATGTGCTACTGATTGTTTCCTTTTGACTTCCTCTAATTTTCTTCTTCTTAGCCTAGTATGTGGTGTTTAAATTGGGATTCTCACTGAGGTGAGGTTTCAATTTGGATGTCACACATTAGATTAAGTTTTAGAAAAATTTGGGGATGTCACAACAGTTCGGGTCAACACCGGGAGCTGCATAGACGCATTCGAAGACTAGGTGGTTGAAGGCTGTACTAGTTATGAGGTATTTTACCTGAGCAAGCCTCAAGACCAGGTATATCTTGCTAAACCATCTTTCCTATTGCATAGTTGTTGATGCGATCTGTTGGTTATGGGTTTGTGGTTAGATAAAATTTTTGTTTCCGCTGCCTATTCTATCCCACAAAACCCAACAGTGGTATCAAAGCCACGTCAACATACTATGTTTTAGGATTAATCGATATGATCAGATTTTGGTTTATCACCATTTATTTATTGCATACGATGCGAATATTGTAATTGGATAATGTGCATATCCGATTAAACATCACAAATCCCTATATACATATATGATATGGTATATATATGCAATTGATACACGTCACCCTAAAATGATTTTGATGGTGGATGTGTAGCATGGTTATGGCCTATAAACCGCTATGTGTGTGCTTGGTTGGTTGTGGTTGTTTTCATCTCAGTCTGCGTACTGAGTCCTTTCTTCTATTCCAGATGTAACTAGAGATAACTCGAGCCTTCTCTTCTACCTTTGATCCCCCCAAATGTAACTTGGGGTTTCCCAAAGATATATGTAAAAGTAGGATTGTTTTATTTCCTGTTATGTCAAAGAACGATGGGCACCTAGACGAGTGATTGGAGGACCAAGAAAATCAACTGATGGTGCAAGACGAGCACCTAGTGGCCTGACGAGGAGCATGACGACCTGACAAACTGACTGTATGGAGGAGCAAGATGATCAGTTGGTGACAACCAACTGACTGGCCAAGAGGTGAGCCGATCAGTTATAGGATGAGCTGATCAACCTGGAATGACCCAAGCATAGATCTTCATCAACTACAGGTTGCTGCATGTTATGTAGACCTATATGACCATAATTCCTTGTGGCTCAAGGAATTATAATAGGATGGCCATAATCATTGCTTTATCACTTCACATGTTTTCTTGTGAGATATAACATGTATATGATACATACTATCTATGTGGTGATTGGATATGTATATGTATATAAATCTCAAATCCCTCAAATAAAATATTAAATTCTAAGATGCCTTCCATAAGAGGTACACATAAAAGCTTGATCAACCAAGTGTAGGTTATGCCAAAGCATGGTGCACAGTCCATCTCGTAGAAGTGTGATGATAGACATGTTGGTTCTGCCAAAGCAGGGTGCATGTTTATCGTGTCGGCATTTGGGTCAGACTTAACTGGTGATTCTTAGAGAGTCTAAGCTCTAGAGGCATGCAGATGATCATGGAAAAGAGTTGCGCATGCCATCTATCCAAGAGTTTCATATGATGCAATTGGCATGATGGCCTACCTAAATAGTCAAGTTGTGGGCGATCAACCAAAGCTGACTCATAATTTGATGAAATATGGATCTTGGCCACTAGAAGATTGTATGCTGCAATCTTCCAAATTGATACATGAGGGTTATCAATTTAAATAAAATAGTGGGAGTGATAATTAATTAAAGACCTAATTAATATTCTCAACTTTATCAAATCAAACAAATAAAAAATGTTTTGAAATATTGCAAAATTCTTTTGTAGAATCGAAATGAAAAACAAAAATACATTATCATTGCGACCTGTTCATAAATGGGATAAACTTTAAATCTGGTTTGGGACCTTTGAGAAGTGTTCTCAATAGTGAGTGTAAACTCTAAAGTCCTTGAAAGACCAGAGCCAGTAGAACCACTCCAAATGGACCTAAGGCTAAAATTGGATACTTACTTGAAGTATGCCAATGATGCCTAAGACATCAAGAACCTTATGCTAAGCTATATGAACTATGAGTTGCATAAATAGCTTGAAGAATGGACATTCTTGAGATGATCATACATCTTAAAAATCATGTAAAGCAAGAAAGGTATAATGTATTCAAAGCGATGTTTGAGTATAATCAGACAGATGGAGATCAAGTATAATATCATATGCTCAATATGATTGTGCATATAGATTAACTGTAATTTCTTATAGATCAAGAGTTGACCAAACATATGATTCTACAAATTGTTGTGTGAATCATATAGACAATTTATCAAATGTTGAGAAACTTGGTCAAACCATTGTCTGAGGTGCTTGGAATGCTGATGCCAAAGCATAAATGAAGAAAGGACAAACCCAATGATAATGATCAATAGAATGAAGTCCATAGACTAAAGCAAGGTTAAGAAATGTTATGAAGATAAAATTAGGTCAAAGTCTTCATCACTCAAGATATGGAGAGGAGTAATAAGGAAAGGGAAATAACTTCTTTATAGAGAATTTCAGGAAGATGAAAGAGAGATAGAGATCTCTACTTCAGGACCTAAGAAGAAGTAAGCTAGAAACTGTGTAGAGCAAGAGTTGCTACCATTACAGTTATAATATGACATTCATGGGCATATAATAGAATTAGTGAATTTCTATTATACATCTGCCATCAATGAAATCATCATACATCTTGTATGGACAAGAGTGTAATGAACTGATGTTTCATTTCAATGAAATGATCTTTGATGGCAATGCCTATGTCTCATCAACTATACTTGATAGTTAAAGAGACAAATGTGTATGACAAATGTAATGAATGACATGATAACTCAAACTTAAATGCCTATAACATAGTAATCTGTAGTGCATAAATGAGAATTGCATTTCTAGAAATCCATATGATGGTTATATAGACTCATTTTGGTTATTGAAGCAATAGAGACTTGCTAATCTCATTCATTGTGCAATATGACAAAGGTTCTTCACTAGATGTAGTGGGAGAACAATTATTCTTTTAAGGATTATACATATTTATGTATATAGACCTTTTAGAATAAATGCTAAAGGTTCAATATATTTACTAATGACCTCAACAGATATGGTAGTTTGTATTTAATTAATACAAACATGAATCTCTTGAAGTGTTCGAGGAGATCATAAATGAAGTACATAACAAACTTGGTATAAGTATTAAATTTCAATACGAACGATATGAAAATACTTTGAACCAAGAGTTTGAGAATCTTCTGGAAGATCATGATAATGTATCATGATGGACTCCACCTGAAACACAATGATAGTGTATCATGAGAAGTGTATCGGAAAGAAGGAATCACACCTTGATAAGTTAGAGTGTGATTACCAGCTAAAATTCAAATTTCCTTTTGGGCACATGCTTAAAACTAAAATAATGTACCATCTAATTAGTTCAAAAGACACCATACGAGATATGGAATGGGAAGTGTCCCGATATGTCTTTATAAAGATTAGGATTGGAATCCCAAATAAGAAAATGTTTCTAAAAAGGTTTTGTCCACAAATCGCATAAATGTTATTTTGTTGAATACTACTTTGATATCCAAATCCACAACTAAGGTGTTTTGGATGGCTACATTCCTAGAGGAGAACCTAGTTCTAAAGGAATCAGTGGGAGAGAAAAGTAGAATTTGAAATGTTCAAGACAAACAAGAAAGATTGAACTTAAAGAGGTACAATGGGAATAAAGAGAATCACAAAATGTTGTGGAATCTCAAAGTTCCTTAAGTAACACACAAAACTCGTGGTTCTGGTAGAACACACCTAGGGCTTGAATGATATATGATATCTTATGGACAAGAAGGCGGTGAGTTGATCATATGATGAGTCAACAGTCTACCTAGAAGCTAATGAGAGCCATAAATTGAGATATGGCTTGAAGCCATGAAATCCAAGATGGACTCCATGTACTTCAACAAAGTATGACCTTGGTTGATCCACCTGAAGGGGTAAAACCCATAGGGTACTTTTGGGTCTTCCAGAAGAAGACTGACATAGAGGGTAATTTGGTTGTAAAGAGTTTCTAACAAGTTCAAGGTGTTGAGCATGATGAAATCTTTTCAGAATTTACCAAGGATAAATCCATCAGGATAATGGTTGCTATTGTAGCTTAATGGAAATAAAGTCCATGAAGCTACATAGATCAATCTTTGGATTGAAGCAGGCACCTCAAAAATGGGATCTTCTATTTGACAAGATAGTCAAAGAGTTTGACTTGAGTCAAAATAAAGAAGTAATATGTGATTACAATAATTTCATGGGATCATATGTATTTTCCACATATTGATGGGGAATGACATCCTTATACTGTGAATATTAAAACCTGGCAACGAAGTGCATTCTAAAGTTTCAAATAAGCATCCTATGTGATAGGAATCCAGATATATAGAGAGAGATAAAGAGGGTTTCTTGACCTAAGAAAGAGACCATACATCGACAAGATGTTGAAAGGGTTCAACATGATCAGAGAAAACTTGTCCATGTTCCATGGAGTTAGCCTCTCAAGAGCCAAGTGTCCCAATTCTTATGAAGAATGAGGAACACATGGATAGATGCCATAGGCATTCACAATTGGATCTATCATGTATGAACTCATCTTGTTATCTTGTATGTATTGGACATGACAAGAAAATATGAACTAATAATCTTGTATGTATTGGACATGACAAGAATATATGAACTCATCATCTTGTATGTATTGGACATGACAAGAAGATATGGAATCCAATTATTTCGTATGTATTGGACATAACGAATGGATATCTATCAAACTCTAGTAAGAGTTACTCGAATACCATGAAGGACATCTTTATGCACTTGTGAAGTACTAAAAGAATTAATTATTTAATTATGGTAATAAGGAAGAGTTGGGTGTAAAAGAGTTACACTGATGCAAGCTGCTGAAATGAAAAAAAATGTGTTTGACCTTGGAATAAGAATTGTTAGTTGGAAATGTTCCAACATAAGACAATTGATTAATTCTACAATAAGAAGTTGAGGATCTTAGTGTTACGAACATAGTAAAGGATATTTTATGGATCTAGAAGTTCATATGGATGAACTTATGGGAGGTTCCGACCATTGGTGACTTAGTAGTAATATTGTGACAACAATGCAGCTACTAGTTAGGCAAAGGAATTTTAGATAGCATACTATGACAATTCCATCTCATACGAGCTATCGTATAGTGAGGGGATGTGAAACGTACAATATACTGACTTGAAGCAAATGTTGCTTACCCACTATAAAAGCACTTGTGCATTAGAAACATGATGGACACATTAAGATCACTTGGAATATGATTCATAGGTGATTGGCTCTAAGTGCAAGTGAGAGTCTATTGGTATAGTATGCCTAGAGATCCAGTCATATGATGATTGCAATGAGGTATGTGATACTTGATTTGATAATAATAAAGGCAATTTCTGTCTATATGTTTCAACTATTTTGAGATAATAGTATAACATGTTAGATGTCTAGAGAGTGACAATACTCAATGACATATGTCTTCAAGTACGTGACTTGAATAATGAGATCATACAAAAGTTAAGAGTATTCACATTCTCACTAACGTCCCTATTCAGTTGTTATTTTGGAAATAACCATAGACATCAATAACACAAAAGATTAGAGTGTGTGTTGGTTGATGATAAAATCTCATCAGTCATGATATATGATATAAAACCAAGCACATAGATACATGTTAGAGAACAATGTATCAGACATACCCACCATAAGAGTTATGCATGGAAACCACAATTGGTTAGTCAAGATCATCTCTTATAGTATTGGTGGTGACTGTGGTTCTTAGACCTAAAATCATTGCACTCATCACATCTCATTAGGTACACTTTGACATCATCAAACGTAGTCTTGAAAGATGGGTTGTTATAACAGTGATGATTGGGTGACTTTGACACTGGGGACTTGATTGTGAGTGATAGATATGGAATTTGTCCCTCCTAAGGGAGTGTAATATCCTAGCCACTTGAGGAGTGAGACTGAGAAATGCATGGCCATGCACATGTAAGTCAATATATGATATTGAGCTTACATATATCTCAGATAGTCTACTCTGAATCAAGAAACATGGATTGAATGTTTGTAGAGGATGACAAGTCCATGCTTCGAGTTCAATTTGGATATCAGTGACAAAGGAACTTTACATTCACTGTAACACCAATAGCATATTGTAGGTTCAAAGTTGTTCTCCAACTTTCCTCTTCACTTGGGTAGCACTGATGTGTGACTAGGCACCACTCTTTGCTTGTGATGTCATAAGTTAGTTATGGACATTCATTGCCAACGTGAAACATAATCTATAAGGTCACACACATAGGATTAACCCGGAAGAGGAGTTTATCCATGAATGATGTTTAGATTGATTACTAAAGTGTTTAGGTACTCAATTAAACATTCAATGTACTTGACTCAAAATCATCAAGTTCAAGTGTTGAACCAACTGATTAGAGTGTCAGATTGATTGAGAACTGCATTGACTGAGTTCTGCACAACCTGGACAACCAACTGACAGTTCACTAGGTGAACCGATTAGCTCATGGTCAGTGAGATGACTGGTTCACTCTGGTGAACCTATTGGTTCACTTGGACCAAATGAGATGTGTTGGATTTTCCCGATTTGTGAGAAAAGTTTTTAGTTTCACTTGTTCAATTCGATTGGGACAAGAATTAATTTTTGCATTAATTAGAAACGAATAAGGAAAGTCAATTGTGGGTGGATCTGGGAAGTGAAACGATCGGTTCACTGGTGATCCGATCGTCTCATCTACGTAAATGATCGATATAGTTATGAATCAATTGTCTCACCTGCCTAAACGACCGGTTCAGTTGTTAACCAATCAGTTCAATTGTGAACCGATCGGTTCACCTACCACAGTGAAATCAATTTGTGAAAAATTTGGACCCTTCTGCTCCTACACAGATTGGGAACCCTGACCCTGCCCTCTACTATAAATACAGGGGTACAGGGGGATCCTCAGAACACACAACTCAGAACATCAGTTGCTCTACAAAGTTGTTGTCCTCTTTGGTTTTGGTAACCGAGATAGCCCAAGCAAGTTCTACCCATCTAGGGAGGAACATCGAGGGAAATAAAACTACAAAAAAGTGACTGGTGGTGGGAGAGTGTGTCGGTGACTAGTACACTAATAGAAGGGGACAACTCCTTCTATTCTATCAATCAGGATGACTAGAGTTCTCGGTGGTCCATGTGGACTATCTATAGAGGTAGGAGATTTCTACTGCTCAGGAGGATGACTGTCAACAGTAGTTTGGGTCAAGACCAGGAGCTGCACAAATGCCGTCAAAGACTAGGTGGTTGAAGGGTGCACTAGTTGCGAGGTATTTTCATTGAGTAAGCCTCAAGACCATGTATATCTCACCAAACCATCTTTCCTATTGCATAGTTGTTGATGCGATCTGCTGGTTATGAGTTTGTGGTTAGATAATTTTTTTGTTTCCACTGCCTGTTCTGTCCCACAAAACCCAACATGAACCGCCTAGTCTATAAATCAATTTGATTGGATCAATGATTGGTGTTAACATCATGTTATGCATTAATTAGGTATTGATTGTCCATACAATTGTGATTGGGAAACATGATGAAATGAATGGTTCAAGGGTTGAACCAATCGACTCGCATGCCAACCAATCGGTTCACATGTGAATCGATCATTTCACCACTTGTAGGATGCAAAAGTTCATGAAATCCTATACGCTTTGACTACTGCACAAAGTGGGAACCCTGAACCTGACCCTCCTATAAATAGAGGGGTTAGGGGCTTCTTGTATACAACATCAATTGTTGTAACAATTGCTATCTTCTTTAGTTGTGGTAACTAAGATAACTTGAGCAAGTCTGACCCGATAAAGGGAGGGATAACAAGGGAGAACAGTTGTGGGAGAGCAAGTTGGTTCTAGTACACCAACTAGAAGGCGAAAACTCCTTCTTGTTCGTTCATCTAGAATGACAGGAATTCCTAGTGATCCATGTGGACTACTATAGAGGTGAGGAGGCCATTTCATGCTGCTAGGAGGACAAGGTCAAGTTGATGTCTATGGTGATCAACCAAGAGATGCTACAGGCATTGTCCAGGTACAACTTGAAGAAAGGCACATACTACATCGAGGGGATTGTCATTGGATTTGTTCCAGGTATAGGTATTACCTCAACAATCCTTCCCATTACATAGTTGTTGGCATGATCTACTGTCTAAAGAGGAATATGGCGGTTAGATTTTTGTTTCCACTGTCTGCTTTGATGCCATATTTCCCATAGTGGAATTAGATCCACACCAACTACTTTGTTTTGGGATAATCAATATTTCATATTTTTAGTTTTTCATTAATTTATTGCATACAATGTGAATAATTAAACTGATTAATGTGCATATTTGATTAAATACCACATACAATGCCAAACTCTCTCTCTCTCTCTCTCTATATATATATATATATATATATATATAGAGAGAGAGAGAGAGAGAGAGAGAGTCAGGCTAGAATACACTCGAGTGTACGGATCGCACGAATACACTCAAGTGTGTTTGCATATCAAGACTATTTTTTGCAAAATGTAAACTGTTGATCTTCACCGTCATACTATAACTAGGCTACATACAAATTTTGAGCCCATTTGGATGAGTGTAAGTCACTCATCCAAGGGCAACAAAATCGACGCGCGAAACTAATTTGAAATGCATAATTTTTGCGGTCTTCATAACATAAGCTATACATATCTAAATGTGCTCAAATTTTGCGTATGAGTTGTTCACAAGATGTTTAAGAAGATCAACAGATTAGATTTTCAAAAAAAATATTGCATAATGAAAAACTACTTGAGTGTATTCCACTCCGGATACACTCGAGTGTATTCTAGCCTGACTCTCTCTCTCTCTCTCTCTCTATATATATATATATATATATAGGCTATATATTCAATGCCGTATGGGTACAGTAAATTAGCTACCTGCCCAAAGTGGTGCGGTTTGGCATAATTTGTATATACCTGGAACTAATTAATAGCTGAATCACGCGGTGGCATAAGTCATAATTAAACTGAAATTAAAAAAGAGCGAATTCTACCTTCTTCCTTACATTCTTCCGCCGCCGACCTACTCCAATCTTTGATCTTTTAGGATGCACCCATCGCCAGACGCCCTTTTGTGTTCTCTAAACTCTGTCCATCCTTCCGCAGTGTGGACTTTTTGAGTTGCATTTGTAGTCTCGCATCTCAATCCCCCGATCTGCAATTACAGACCTGAACAGTAAGAACATGTCTACATATACCAGTTGTTTGGAGGAGGGTGAAGGTGAATGGACCAAGTCTGGATCTCCTTTAACGTTTGTCGGAGTATGAGTAGTAGGTATTGATCTTTACTAGGTCACATGAAAGCAAGTGCCCTCCTCTTCTTCCATAAGTACACTCCAGATCTCTGACTGAAACTCATGCCGTAGGGGGAGAATTTCTTGATCTTATTGCATTAGGAGCATCAATTGTCCAAGCTACAACTAGGTAAATATCAATACTCTTCGTCTCTTCCATCAATTCTCCTCGATCTTTCCTTTTCATCACATTGTGCAATCATCTCTATTTTTGTGTGGGAAATCCAATGTGTGTCTGGATTTTGTTTGAAGCAGCAACTGTCATACGTGCTCTATGTTTCATGTAGTTATGTTTTGTGATACATGTTTACTTGATGATTCACAAAGTTACTATTTTGTGTTTCAAGGTTACATTTATGTCTGTAGAGTTACTCTCGCACAACTATCATGGATCCTAGTCTTGATACAGATGTTGGTAATGCCAATATCGACTGTGATGATGATAATCCTCATTCTTCTCCTTCTATTGCTGCTGGCACTTTGTCCCCAGTAGAAGTCCCTAGAATTGGACTTCAATTTGGAAGTTTAGGCGAAGGTATCTCCTTCTATTCTAGTTACATTAGCTTGATTGGGTTTAATCTCAGGAAAGACGACAATAGGTATGAACAAGGAACTAAGAATCTGGTTGCTAAAGATTTGTGTTAATGCGTCGAAGTGCACTTAAAATCACTAAGATGTTTATCCTAGAGTTTAATCCTTTTTCTACTTCTGATTAAGGCTAGTATAGAAAGGGTCGATCCTACATGACAACTTATTAAGATTGTTATCTCTAATCCCAATTGTTTGAAGAACTTATTATTTATTTTTGGTATTTTTTTCAGATTTGGAACAGAAAGTATAAGTCAAGTTTTGGGAGTTGATGATTAACACTAAGAAAAGAAATGCAAGAATGAAAATGCACTTAACAAGAATGTAAATTTGCCCTGTCACAAGGAAAATTAAGATTGTTGTAAGTACAAGAAAAACTATTATGAATGAAAAAACTAGAATGTAAGAAAGCAAACGAGCAATTATTGGAATCAAGAAATGAGAATCGAGGATTTAGGGGTTTTCATCACATTAGCCTAGGCAAAAATAAACTAATCCTTAAAAATGATAGATTCGATGAAGGCAAGTGAATTAACAAAATTCCAGTAAAGATAAACTCCACATGAACCCATTGGTCCTGGTGCTCATGTTTCTTAGTTTATCACCCTAAAAGAATAAGATCCACGATCATTTTAAAACTCCTATGCGATTGGGTTTGTTGTTCTAAATCTGAACTTCCACGGTCGTATCCATCCAGATTAACTTTTCATCAAACCAATTAATTACTTTGATAGATCAATTAGTTATCAAACCCAAAAGCCATCCAGAATCATTTTTAAGGAAAAGTCAATAAAGCCATGGCTAAGGGTTATTCCCCTTGCAACGATAGAGAACTACT
This sequence comes from Alisma plantago-aquatica, assembly GCA_963693085.1. NCBI lineage: Eukaryota > Viridiplantae > Streptophyta > Magnoliopsida > Alismatales > Alismataceae > Alisma > Alisma plantago-aquatica. Next base: position 1,511,181,118 of record OY856410.1, on the reverse strand, counting down.
CACTCATGCTTATGGAGAAAAGGGAGACTAAGGGAAGAAGAGTTCTAGCCATAGTTTAGTCTTACTAAAGGATAGTTCCTTTGACGAGAGTTAATGAAATGGCCGACGCTTAATACCTTGCTCCAGTCCACAGAAGAATAAGAGGAAGAAGAATCTAGATCTAAATGAGCAAAATAAAAGAACAACAATTGAAGGAAACATTTATCTTGTAAAAACTAATCTTTATTTATGGAAAGAACACAATAACATAAGAACAAAAGAAGATTACTCAGAAATCACATACAAAGATGATACAAAAGATGATGTGAAAGATGGAGAACCCCCCTCCTTTTATAGGAGAAGGAGGGTGTAGGATGCCCAAAAAAAGAGGGGAAAAAATAAAGGGATCCATCCTTTTGAATTTTCTAGATTTTGTCAATAGAAATTTGATAGGCTTTAATTGTCTTGACCATGTAACTCTCTTCAATGCATATTCTCACAGCAGTGATTTCGAATGTAATTCACTCCCGTAAAAGGTATAAAATCGGTCTAAATAATATGATATTCGTTTAGGAAATTAAATTTCCTTTCTGATGAATACTTGTAAACTCAATTTGGACTTTGGATGCAAGAGTTATGACACTTTTGGTGACGGGTATATATTAATTACAGGACTACTGCAAATTGTGCAATTATACTCCAAGAATATTTATCCCATTTCCTATAAAAATCCAAGAAAATATAAATAAAATTCTACTTAAAGAGAAAAATATAATATAATGAAATTAATTATAAAATTAAGAAAATAAATAACAAAACAATCCTAAAAATATATCTAAAAGATGTAAATAAAAACGATGAAAACACATTTATCAAAATACCCCAGACTTGAATATTTGCTTGTCCTCAAGCAAATTAGATTACAAATAAACTCCAATTTATACTTCCAAAATTCCATACTCACCTTAATAACATCACTATAGTCCTCACCTCCAAATTTTTGGCCAAGTGACCCAATCTCCTAGAACCACATAGCATACAATTATATATTTCCTATCAAAACAAATGTCAAATCTAGCTTCTAAAACAAGAATTTGTAGAAGAATAAGCTTCATCTTACTTTTTCTTTGACACTCTCAATATATATATATATATATATATATATATATTGGAAAGTTGTTGCATAAGAACATGATGAATTTGGGGGGTGTGAAAACAAAAAAGGAAGTGATGAAAAATATTGATCCATCCTCTATTCGACTTGGGATATGAATTTGTGGAGTTGTGGCTACATTGGTCACAATTTTTTTTTCATGTGCACTTTTGGCATCTTTTGATGATACACCCCTTTGTGGGGTATGGAGTTTTTGTTTGGGAAGTATGCCACCCCAGACTTGATTTTTTTCCTGTGGTGATTCTTTTCTCCTCTTTTTTAAAAACAAATAGAGGGAAGGATGAGATGTTCTTGTGCTTATAACTTCAACATTGTTTTTCATATATTTTTATCAGAGAGTGTCATTGCTCTAGTTAGAATATTCATATAAATCACATCATACAAATATTATAACAAGATAATCCATTACTTAAATATAGGGAAAAATTATGCTTGGTTCTGATCAATTCCTTATGACTTGCCAACTTTTCCAAGGAGTGATGTTATTTAGGGGTCCTAGGTGACAGAGTGGTTCCAGACATGGCAATTTTTAATAGATTTTGCAAGAAAACTTACTAAATTCAAGGGGGTAAAATAATAAACATCTATTCAAACTGGCTGACTAGGTAATGGCCATTTTATAATAAAAGAAACTAAAACATGGCCTACTAGATAATGGCCATAAAAGAAGAAAATATAGAAGCAACTATATGCAAAACAAAGGAAAACAAGATGTTGAAAGGAAAAGATAAGGGGGGAAAGTAGAAACATACCCCCACCTCCACCCTGGACTTAGATTTTTGCTCGTCTCGAGCAAAACCCAAACCTGAGATGGAGGGAAGAAAATTCTTGGATTCACCAGGAGGCCATGGTAGCTCGAAATATGTCCATCTGAAGGGAATGTCATTTATGGTTGGGGCTTTGAATAGAGGATCTTCATGGTACTCCCAATGGTTGGGTGGTCGTGGAAGCTTGAAGAGGTTTTCTATATGGTGTTGCTTGTCACTTCGCAATCCTTTGAGTAGGATCCAAATCAGTTGGAGTGTCAAAGAAGGACAAAATGGAACATGATGAAATAACAAAGTAAAGGAAAAGCAATAAAAGGAGAATAGGGTTGGGTTACCTCCCAAAAAGTGCCTTGTTTAATGTCGGAGGCTCGACATATGAGATACCACTTTATTGTGATTCTATGGGAGGCTGAGGGTCTGTCAAGTTGAGATCTTCCAAAGATGGGTGCTTGTTGGAATCTGAAGCGACAAGGTCTTCATGTGGATAGGCACACTTGATGAGTTAGGGACCATACCATCTGGATTTGAGTTTTCCAGGAAAGAGCCTTAGTCTGGAATTAAACACTAGAACTTGGTTTCCTTCTCTAATGTCTTTGTGCTTGATGTGACCATCATGCCAAAGTTTAGTTCGGTCCTTGTAGATTCTCACATTTTTATAAGCGCTCATTCTAAGTTCGTCCAATTCATTTATTTGGAGTAAGGCAATTTTCTCCCGTAGCAGAAAGGTCAAAGTTTAGGCTTTTGATGTCCCAAACGGCCTTGTGTTCTAACTCTATCGGGACATGGAATGATTTGCCATAAATCAGCCTGAAAGGGGTGGTCCCTATGGGTGTCTTGTAGGCAGTACAGTATGCCCACAGAGCGTGATTGATTTTCAACGCCCAATCTTTCCTAGTGCGTCCAAATTTTTTTTCTAGAATGGATTTGATTTATCTATTGGATACTTCAACCTGCCCACCGGTCTGAGGATGGTAAGGAGTGGTGACTTTGTGGTAAACCCCATATCTTTTCAATAGAGCCTTAAAACTTTTCTCCAAAAAATGGGATCCTCCGTCGGAAATGACAATGCGAGGGACCCAAATCTAGGGAAGATAATGTCTTTAAAGAGTTTCTTAATAGGTTTGGAGTCACAAGTTTTAGTGGGTATGGCTTCAACCCATTTTGACACGTAATGGACTGTGACTAAAATGTAAGCAAACCCATAAGAAGAAGGTAATGGGCCCATGTAGTCGACCCAGACGTCAAAAATCTATAATTCCTACCAAGAGGTCAGGGGCATTTGGTAACGTATGGAAATGTTACCCATCCTTTGACATTGGTCACATGAGAGAACATAATCATATGAGTCTTTGAAGATGGTGGGCCAATAGAAACCACACTATAGGACTTTCTTGGCTATTTTCTAGGAACTCATGTGTCCATCATATGGGCCAGAATGACATTGTTCCAAAATGTCAATACTTTCTTCTTGAGAGACACAACGATGATACAGACCGTCGGCACAAAGTCTAAACAGATAAGGTTCATCCCAATAATAGTTTTTGACATCATGTAAAAAATTAGCTTTAGAATGTCCCTAGTACTCATGGTGCAATACACCGATAGGTAACTAGTTTACGAAATCAGAAAACCAAGGAAATTGGGAGTCTACCTTAAGCAATTGGTCACAGGCAAAGAGTCATTTATGGGGATTTCATCGATTGGGCTATAGCTAAGTTGACTTAGGTGATCAACCATGACATTTTCATACCCCTTTTTGTCTAGGATATCTAGATCAAACTCCTGTAATAGCAAAATCCATCTTATGAGTCTGGGTTTGGCATCTTTTTTGGTCATGAGATAGCGAATGGCTGCATGGTTAGTGTAGACAATAACTTTAAAGCCAACTAAGTATGAGAAAAATTTATCAAATGCATAGACAATGGCTAGCATCTCCTTTTCAGTCACAGTGTAATTTTGCTGAGCTTCATCTAAGGTCTTGACGTGTATTTTACTACGCGCTTAAACGCAAGTATACGCGTCGAGTAATATAGGCCTTGTGAGGCCCGAGTCGAACTCAGGGATACGTGAATTATTGGAGACTTCTACTAACTAATCGCAATCAGCTAGACCGATTAACAAAGTAGAATTTGTTGTTGAAATTAAAAGAAAATAAAAATGAAACAAAGAAAATAATCGATTAAAGGTTAATTTAATCAATTAAAAGGATATCTCTAGGATGGCGGTTTCACCGCGGGTCAACATTGTATTAGATTTCATATAATTCCTCACACTTCTCTCTCTATCCGGGTAGTGGCCTGAAATGAGAATTACCCACTGTCGTGGTGTAATTCACTACTTAGGTTTAGGTTGATTCCACCGTCGTAGTAATCATTCCCCTAAACTAAGCGCATTAGGATCGGTCCCTCAGTTCCCACCATTAATTTTACAACTCCTTTGTCAAGGGTTTTATTAATTAATGTAGAATTCGTTTCTTTTCAACCGTTAATCCTTCTGTCGAAGTGATTAAGGGCATTAGTTTACTATTATGGTGATCAAGCATAACAATAGCAATAGAGAAAACGAATTTATACCACGGATATGAGAGAAAAATATGAATTATCAATATAAAATCATCATACAATGTATCCCCGGGCTACTCCCGGTCCTAAAGATTGAGGGTTTTAGCCTCTCATGTTCATCTTACACAAATACATGGTAGAAATTGGGGAATTCATAAGAAAAACGTGAAATAGATGGGAAAACCCCTGAACGGAGAAGAACCGGTGGATCCTTGGCGTAGAACACAGCTTCCCCCGCCTGTCGGTGGTGGAAATTGTCTTCGGCAGCTTCCGAATCACCCGGTATGAGCTTCTCGGCCTCCGTTCTCCTTTCTCTCCTCCTCGGCACTCGTGCAATCCAAAAATCAGATCCCTCTTTTTGTCCGGGCGGCCGTCATTAGGTATAAGTCCCTAATTAGGTCGTCAAATAATGACAGCCGTCCGATTGATATCAAAACAGATCCAACGCATATCTGCCGGCGTCGATACCATCGACGCGGGTCGATGGTATCGACCCAGCGGATTAGCGGCAGCTTTCCTTTCTTTTATTCTGAGCGCCTGTGGTGATCTCGATACCATCGACTTGGGTGTCGATGGTATCGACTCCTTTAGCGTCGGTTGTTGTCGTTTAGCGACGCTGTAGCTCTCCTTGTGTCGATGGCATCGACATCCGTCGATGGTATCGACTTAATCCTCGCTAGCAGCCTGGAGACATCTCGATGCCATCGACTTGGGCGTCGATGGTATCGACTCTGTATTGCTCTTCTCGGCTGACAACCTGTGGCTTGGTCGATGGTATCGACACCCGTCGATGGTATCGACGGATGTAGATACTTGTTTTTCCTGAAATTGTACAACAAGACCAAATAAATCCACACGATTTATGATAAGATGATCAATAATGCTTAAAATAATGAAATAAAGGGGATTTGATATAAAATGATGGCAAAGACCAAATAAAGTGAATTATGCAATATTATCCATGAAAATGAGTAATTAAGGCACAAAACACATATGAAAAAGGTCTATAAATGCGACTCAAAATCATCGCATCAAACTCCCCTAAGCTTAAACATTGCTCGCCCTCGAGCAACTAATCCTTAGAATAAAATTGCGAATGTCAACTAACAATCAAAACACCAACCCACCTCACAAATGACTCCCACTGGACGTTCTCAAACCGGCCTACCCTAATCACAGAACAGTAATTACCCTATAGGCGACAATAACCATCAATAAAAGAAATTATCCTTCAAACTGATGAACACTATCACATAAGGCAGTTATCATAATAAAGTTCGCCGATTCAGCCATGGTGCATCTTGTGATCACCTACTCTACGTTGCTCGCCCTAACTACCATCTACATGGAAGCAGTTCTCCTGATAAACATGAGTGAGGAGAAAATCACGGTGGCCTACCAATCCGAGCAACGGGTGGATGGAATGGGTGGTTCATGGGAGAATTTGGAAGTATTACACAGTTTCAAAATGCATATAACAAAATGCCCTAAATGATGCAAATGCACATTAAGAATGCCCTACCGCCTAAAAGCGGGTGGAATGATGCATGCCCTAACCTTCTACCTCAAAATGAGATAGAAATCTACTCAAGCCACATCATGTACTCAATTCCCCTGTTATACAAGTGATATCATTCCTTTCTCCCTCTTATTCCATTTCCTTCTAAATTCTCTTTTTTTTTTTTTAACATTTGTTCATATTTCCAGAATTTTTTTTCTTCTGTTTTTTTTTCTTTCCAATTGGAGATCCTTGCTTTATTTCGAGGGTATGGAACAAATTAGATCACCTATTTAGGAAAACTGAGATACATGGTGTGCCTATGCATGAAAATCATGAAATTGTGAGTGCAATTACATGACATGCACCTAAAGGTAATGTGCATGTATCACTATATATTTTTTTTTTTATTATTCTATGCAAAAACATGAAAATAACAATGCAAAACCTATCTACATGCCATGCACGCAAAAGAAATTGAAACTGCACTTTACTTCCAATTCTTGGTGGATTATAGGAAATGGGGTGGAATGATCACAAGATTAAGTGACTGAACCTTAAAAGAAAATTATGTGTCCCTCCTTATTGACATGTGTAGTAGTAAAAAGGGTGCTTTCTCTTACATCTGATTAAGGTCTCATTACCATTTGATTAGGTTAGGCTCAAACAACCGTTACTATCCACTTTCCATGAGTCAAAGGGTGTGGGTATGACATATTGGTTCAAAGTTGACATAATCAATCATTTTCATAGAACAAGTTCCCCAAGGACAACCAAGTAAAGCTATTTAAATGACACAGAAAATTTTTAAATTCCCTTAATTTCCCATGAAAACAGCAAGATGACAAATTTTAAGACATCCACGATTACACTAGATAGATGTGGATCCTAAATAAAAACTTAAAATTGCAAAAACAAATAACAAAGCAGAAACTAAAACAACTAAAGAAAAGATAAAAGATAGAGCTGTTCCAGCCACCCCCCTAAGCTTGAATCCGACTATGGCCTCATAGTCAAAAACCAACTTAAGGGTGGAACAGTGATACCCTGATCAATCTTGTGAAGGCGGTGGTGGGTAATGTGGTGCCGTAGGATCCCAAGACGGGTACTCCCCCTGGAAGCTTGGATCATAGTGGGTCCTCGGCGGAGGCTGTGGATAACCTCCAAAGTAGTCTCGACTCCAGTAGTGGTCGAAGAAGGGCTCCTGCTGCGTCTCTATCCGCTGCAACCGGTTGTGCATTTGTTCTTGGTTGGCAAGGATGAGCCGCTCGTTCTCGAACATAGCCCTTTGATTATCAAGCAACCGGCCCGTTGTCTCATGGATGCCGGTATACAAAGTCATATGCTGGTGCTGCGTCTGCTGGATGTCCTGCAGCATGGTATACATCCCTTGCATGGAGTAGGGATCCGCAGCTGGCTGTTCTTGCTGTGGTGATGGCGGCGGGGGCTGAGATGATGAAGATGCACCCGGATGCATCCTAGGACGCTTCCGTGGTGCCACGCGTGCTCGAAGAGGTGTGGAAGCCTCCTCGTCTTCCTCCGCCTCGCCTTCTTGGTCGTCACCTCCGCCTTCTTCTTCCGAGGACTCGATGGCTATGATGGGCCATCGGAAATGCTGCTTGCCCTCGATGTGGAAGACGTCGTCCGGCAGGGATGCCTCCTGGTAAGCTTGGTTGACGTGGCAATGAGCGTACGCCAACCCGTCCCGGAGAAGAATGAGGTTTGAACGGTGCAAGTGTTGCACGTTCACCTTACTCCGCGTAGAAATCGGAGTCATGGACTGAAAGTTCAGCCCCAAGTAAAGCGCCAACTTGGTGACAAGACCACCAAAGTGTATTGGAGCCTTCCTTGTGCTCCGCTTCACCGCCATGACGCGCTGTAACCAGAATGCTCCCCAGTTGCACTCTTGACGCTTCAGGAGGGCATACAGAAAGAACAAGTCGCTCTCCTGAAACTTGCTCAAAGCAAGATCGCTCCGCCCGAAGAAGGTCAAGCTAAGCATCCTATGCAATACCCGGACGAACGGGTGTTCAAAATCAGCTACCGCGGCGTTGTGGTAGCTCACAGTCTTCCCTGCCGGTACCGTACAAAGCTCGGAGAAGATCTTGTCGTAGTCGGTGCGGGCGTCGGGACGTCGGTGATCGTGGCGGCTATGGTTCCAGTTGAAGATGTCGTTGAACTGCTTCAACGTGAAGTTGTAATTGTTGTTGAATAGACGGAAGGTCACCCTTCCCTGGATCCACGTCTGGTCCGATGGTACCACGTCGTTTGGTACGACGCAGATATCAAGGGACGCCATGAACTCGGCCACCAGTTCCTTGTATGTGGGCCATTCGCCAAAGAACGGCTGCCCATCCGCATGACAGTCCATCTCATAGAAGCGACCGGTGTGCCGCGCTTGCCCGGCCAACACATAGGCCAAGTTGGCCTCGAATCCCAAGTCCCTGATCATGCCCCGGTCCACATACCGGGTGGCCTCGAACTTCCTCTTCATGATCTCCTCGTACACTTTCCTCGTGTCCATGTTGGCGTGAATAAGGCGTGGACGAGAGATAGAAGCTGTTGGAGGAGGAACAAACTCCTCGATCACCATTGGATGCGCGCTCGATGAAGATGCTCCACCCGTATGCACCATGTTTGCGAGAAGAAGAGATTAAGAGAAAAGAGCTCGGTGAAGATGGAGAGAAAATCTCCGCTCGATGAAGATCTTTGCTCGGTGACGCTTCTCCGCAGGTGTAGAGGGCTCGGGGGAGTGCTCGACGCAATGGGGGGTACTTGCTCTGAGGGTGTGATGTCATATGACGTTGCAAGTCCCCTTTTATAGACTTGATCGGCGCCCCTGTTAACCCGTCGATACCATCGACGCGGGTCGATGGTATCGACACGTCTCGCGGGTAGCCGTCTCTGTCGCTGGCATCGACGGCTGACATTTGCTGGATCGCGAAACCCGGATCGCTGACGAGTCGATGCCATCGACGGATGTCGATGGTATCGACGCAGCCCCCGGATCGCTGACGTGGCTGTCGCGGTCGTCGCCGATGTCTTCATTCGGATTGGTGACATGTCCGTCGATACCATCGACGAGTGTCGATGGTATCGACCTGCATTTGTTGCAACACCTCCGTTTCTGGCTCTCAACCTGTGATGATGTCGATACCATCGACGAGGCCGTCGATGGTATCGAGTTGACTGAGCAAAACTTGTCTGAATATCTCCAGAGATCTCGATGGTATCGACAGGGGTGTCGATACCATCGACTTTATCCTGGAGATCAACCTGTGACCATGTCGATACCATCGACGGATGCGTCGATGGCATCGACTCAGTGCGATTTTTGCTGGTTGCAACCTGTGCCCAAGTCGATGCCATCGACTGATGTGTCGATGGTATCGACTCTGCCTAATCCTGCACAATTAACAAACGGATCAAGGTATCATTTTTAAACTAAAATCTAAACGAATTAAAAACAATCTATCACTAAAATGAAACTAGCCTAATGTACCGTTGGTTGGGTTGCCTCCCAACAAGCGCCTTTCTTTAGCGTCTTAGGCTAGACGGTGTGACGATTGTCATCTCTTCACCTTGGAAACTGCACTTAGAGGATCATTCGGTAATTTGAATTCAACACGATCTCCTCCAATGCCCAAAGACAGAGTACCTCTCCCTAAGGCAGTCACGACATCTGCCGTTGCTTGAAACGGTCTTCCTAGAAGAATTTCACAGCTTTGGAGTGGTGGCATGTCTATGACGACAAAGTCCACCGGGAATACGAATTTGTCAACCTTAACTAGCACATCTTCACATACTCCATAGGGTCTCACTGTCGACCCATCTGCCAATTCAATTGTCGCAGCCAAATTCTTGATCTCTTTTAACCCTAGCTTCTGAAAAGTAGCCAAAGGCATGAGATTGATACTAGCGCCGGAATCACATTGCGCTCTAGAAACATGTTGACCACCTATTGAACACGGAATGTAAAAAACTCCTGGGTCCTTTCTCTTCCTTGGTGAACTCCCATGAATCATCGAGCTCACCGTCTCATTCAACCAATAAATTTCATCATCATTTATCCGCCTCTTCTTGTTGATGATCTCTTTAATGAACCTCCCGTAGGCGGGCACTTTCTCAATCATCTCCACCAGCGGAATGTTGATATGCAGCTTGCGGAATATTTCCAAGAATTTCCTATAGTGTCGGTGCTCCTTCTTCGGCTTTGGATTGTCCCGATTTGACACATCTGCCGCATTGACACGCTTGTGAGGAGGCACATATGAGTCTTTCGGGGGTACCTCCCCTAAGCTTGCTTCACTCACTATCTCGGGCGTGTGCTTTTGCAAGTCATCCTCATTAGTAGCAGCTTGTTGTGGTTCCTCTTCCACCTTCTTTGTCTCCGCATGTGCACAAACTTGCACTTCTTCTTTTTGCCCAGGTGGAGATACAGTATTCACAACTCTATCAGATTTTCTGAAGAAAGGATTTCCACCCGGCAGTCCATAGTACGTGCGTGGAAATGGTATTGCCGGTGTTGCATTCACATTGAACGTCATTTTCCTTTCCTCTGCAACTTCTTGCACCTGAGATTCTTCTTCATTACTCACCACAGAAATGTATTTGACCTGATGGTGCGCTTGAACCACATTCGCGTTCTCGGCTGGTTTCTGTTGATTGGCGTGCTTGATAGCCGCCACCTCACTTGAAATCTGTGCCACGGTGGTCTCCAATGCCCGCATTTGCGCTCCATGGCTTTGCAGCGTCTGCCCAAATTTGGTTAGAATATCACCTTGAGATTGCAGTTGTTTTCCAAACATGGCCATCATCTCTTGGTTTTGCTGGACCATTTGACTTAGCAATTCAGTGTTCTTGTCCTCGGCTTTCGGTTGTGGCTTTGCATCCGGATCTTGTAGAAAGTTATTCGGATCCTTCCAAGAAAACTTTTTGTCTCTCCTCCATGCATAGTCATTGTTTCTGTAGCCCTGTTGTTGCATGAATTTAACCTGGGCTTCCTCATCCTCAGATGCATCTTCCTTAGACAGTAACTTCTTGGCTAGGAGATCTAACTTATCATTCAGCTCCTTGACTGCTTTAGATTCCCCTATCGCTCGAACATGCTCAACTTTATCCCGGTCACCCCATGATTGTTTTCTGGACATGTTCTTTAAAATCTCCCAGCACCTATCATCAGTGTTGTTTAAGAAAAATCCGGACCCGGCTGAATCCAAATTGCTCCTATCGTGCTCGGAGAGAGCAAAGTAGAAGATCTTCACTTGGGTTTCCTTGTCTAGTCCATGGTGTGGACATCTCCTCAACATGACTTGGAATCGCTCCCAAGTCTCAGAATAAGTTTCACCCGCCTGTTGGGTGAAATTGTGGATCTTCCGGATCATATCATTGGTCTTCTCAGGAGGGAAAAACCTCTCGAAGAAAACCTCCACCATGTGATCCCATGACTCAACAAACTCTTCGTCGAGGTTGTGGAGCCACTCTCTTGCTACTCCCGCCAAGGAACTGGGGAATAACTTGAGATAAAGCACATCTTGCGGAAAGCGATCTATCTTCACCATATCACAGTTCTCCACAAACTGACTAATGTGTGCCACTGGATCTTCATTTTTCAGTCCGTGAAATGCATTGGATTTGACCAAGTTAATCAGTGCTGGGTCGATCTTGTATGTAGGTATGTTTAGCCCTTGTTTCTTTATAGGCCCCTTTGATGCCGAGGAAGAAGACGCCTTGATCTTCTCCCATATTGTCTGTGCTTCAGCCATTACTTCTTCTTGTTCCGGCTCAGATTCAGAATGTATATCACTGTGGTGTTCCTCCTCGTAGTTGTCCTCGTCCTCTGGTCCCGCAGATGGAACCTCAGGTGTGCGATTCACGTAGTCTCAACTACGCGTGTGCACCATGCAAAACACCTGAAATATGGAAATAGGGGTTCAGTACAATGCTTTAGTCGAGTCAACACAAATATAGAGAAATAAAGGAATTTTTGAAATTGTTTTAAAATAAATAAAAAAAATTGTGGCCTAGAGTGGCCGCTCTTAGCACTCAAAGTGCCAATAATTCGCCGTTTCCCCGGCAACGGCGCCAAAAACTTGACGTGTATTTTACTACGCGCTTAAACGCAAGTATACGCGTCGAGTAATATAGGCCTTGTGAGGCCCGAGTCGAACTCAGGGATACGTGAATTATTGGAGACTTCTACTAACTAATCGCAATCAGCTAGACCGATTAACAAAGTAGAATTTGTTGTTGAAATTAAAAGAAAATAAAAATGAAACAAAGAAAATAATCGATTAAAGGTTAATTTAATCAATTAAAAGGATATCTCTAGGATGGCGGTTTCACCGCGGGTCAACATTGTATTAGATTTCATATAATTCCTCACACTTCTCTCTCTATCCGGGTAGTGGCCTGAAATGAGAATTACCCACTGTCGTGGTGTAATTCACTACTTAGGTTTAGGTTGATTCCACCGTCGTAGTAATCATTCCCCTAAACTAAGCGCATTAGGATCGGTCCCTCAGTTCCCACCATTAATTTTACAACTCCTTTGTCAAGGGTTTTATTAATTAATGTAGAATTCGTTTCTTTTCAACCGTTAATCCTTCTGTCGAAGTGATTAAGGGCATTAGTTTACTATTATGGTGATCAAGCATAACAATAGCAATAGAGAAAACGAATTTATACCACGGATATGAGAGAAAAATATGAATTATCAATATAAAATCATCATACAATGTATCCCCGGGCTACTCCCGGTCCTAAAGATTGAGGGTTTTAGCCTCTCATGTTCATCTTACACAAATACATGGTAGAAATTGGGGAATTCATAAGAAAAACGTGAAATAGATGGGAAAACCCCTGAACGGAGAAGAACCGGTGGATCCTTGGCGTAGAACACAGCTTCCCCCGCCTGTCGGTGGTGGAAATTGTCTTCGGCAGCTTCCGAATCACCCGGTATGAGCTTCTCGGCCTCCGTTCTCCTTTCTCTCCTCCTCGGCACTCGTGCAATCCAAAAATCAGATCCCTCTTTTTGTCCGGGCGGCCGTCATTAGGTATAAGTCCCTAATTAGGTCGTCAAATAATGACAGCCGTCCGATTGATATCAAAACAGATCCAACGCATATCTGCCGGCGTCGATACCATCGACGCGGGTCGATGGTATCGACCCAGCGGATTAGCGGCAGCTTTCCTTTCTTTTATTCTGAGCGCCTGTGGTGATCTCGATACCATCGACTTGGGTGTCGATGGTATCGACTCCTTTAGCGTCGGTTGTTGTCGTTTAGCGACGCTGTAGCTCTCCTTGTGTCGATGGCATCGACATCCGTTGATGGTATCGACTTAATCCTCGCTAGCAGCCTGGAGACATCTCGATGCCATCGACTTGGGCGTCGATGGTATCGACTCTGTATTGCTCTTCTCGGCTGACAACCTGTGGCTTGGTCGATGGTATCGACACCCGTCGATGGTATCGACGGATGTAGATACTTGTTTTTCCTGAAATTGTACAACAAGACCAAATAAATCCACACGATTTATGATAAGATGATCAATAATGCTTAAAATAATGAAATAAAGGGGATTTGATATAAAATGATGGCAAAGACCAAATAAAGTGAATTATGCAATATTATCCATGAAAATGAGTAATTAAGGCACAAAACACATATGAAAAAGGTCTATAAATGCGACTCAAAATCATCGCATCAGGTCTTAGATGCATAGTATATGACATGCTGTTTCTTATCAATGCACTGCCCTAAGATGACACCTACATCATAGTCACTAGCATCACACATGATTTCAAAGGGTAGGGCCCAATCTGGTGCATGAATGATTGGAGTGGTTGTGAGAGCATTTTTCAAACATAGAAATCTCTCCATAAATGCCTTATCAAAATGGAAAGGCACCTCCTTTTGAAGTAGATTGGTGAGAGGTTTTGTGATTTTAGAAAAGTCACAGATAAATCACTGATAGAAACCGGCATGTCCTAAGAAGGATCGTATGTCTTTGACTGAGGTTGGGGGTGGAAGCTTGGTTATCACTTCAATTTTTGCTTTGTCGACCTCTATGCCTTAGTTGCTAACCTTATGGCCAAGAATGATGCCCTCCTTAACCATGAAGTGACACTTTTCTCAATTAAGGACCAAGTGTGACTCAATACATCTGTCAAGAATAAGGGCGAGATTCCTAAGGAATGAATTAAAGATATCTCCATAGATGGAGAAGTCATCCATGAACACTTCCATGACGGTTTTGGTCAATCCTGCAAAGATGGATGACATACACCGTTGGAAGGTGGTTTGTGCATTACACAAGCCAAAGGGCATTCGTCTAAAAGCATAGGTACCAAAGGGACATATGAAGGTGATTTTCTCTTGATCTTCAGGATGGATAAGAATCTAATAAAATCCTAGGTAGCCATCTAGATAATAGAATTATTGTTGATGGGCTAAGCATTCAAGAACTTGGTCTAGGAAGGGAAGTGGGAAGTGGTCTTTCCTAGTTGCTTTGTTGAGCTTCCTATAGTCAATGCACATTCTCCACCCTGTGACAGTGCGTGTGGGAATGAGCTCATTCTTCTCATTTCGAATGACAGTAGTCCCTCCCTTTTTGGGAACAACTTGAACTGGGATGACCCATGGGGAGTCAGAGATGGGATAGATGATTCCTACAGTCAAAAGTTTAATCACCTATAGACGAACAACTTCCTTCATGTTTGGGTTGAGTTTTCATTGTAGATATCGAGAAGGTTTGTGGTCTTCTATCATTGGGATTTTTTGGATGTAGATGGATTGATCTATTCCAACTAGATCTGCCATTTTGTACCCCAAGGCATCTCCTTTTTTCCTAAGTTCACCCATTAGTTTGTTTTCTTGTTTGAGGGTAAGGTCAGAATTTATGATGACAGGGTATAGTTCTAGCTCATCAAGAAAGATATATTTCATCCCTATGGGAAGAGTCTTCATTTTTGGGGCCTTTGGCGGTTCAGGCTTTTCTTCTATGGTGGAGATCATCTTAAGGTCCTCAATTTCAGCATCAGGGATCTCCTCAAAGTTATCTAAATGAGCCTTACATTGATCTAATTGTTCATTGTCAAAATCACATTCAGAGGGGGTAGTGAGGGCTGTGTGTAGGGGGTCATCAACTAACTCCCATTTCTGCCTTAGTTGGGATAATTTATCAATGCAATTAAGGAGGTAGACCTCTTCCTTGAGACTAGGCCCCTTCATGCTTTCAAACACCCTAAACTCTAGGGTTTGCTTCCCTAGTTTTAATAGAATGGTACCAACCTCAACATCAATCAAGGCTCAGGCAATGGCTAAGAAGGGACGTCAAAAAATGAGAGGGTAGCGTAGATCTTCCTTTATGTCTATGATCACAAAATCACAAGGAACATAGGCATCTTTTCCAACCTTAACTGGAATGTCTTCTATGATTCCCATGGGTTTGATCATGGATGAGTCTGCCAGTTGGATAGTCATGGCTATGGGTAACATGTATTGAATCCTAGTCTTTTGCAAAGGCTGTAGGGCATGATGGATATACTAAATCCTAAATCAGCTAGGCCCTTTTGACAAGCATTGTCACCCAAGTAGCATCCTATTCTAAAAGAACATGAGTCCTTCTGTTTTTTATACATCTTACTTAGGATTATGTCTGAAGTGATCCTAGCAAACTTAATAGTCTCGTATTCTCTAGTATCATACTTCCTAGTCAAGAGGGATTTCATGTACTTGGACTAGGTGGGCATGTTTGCCAAAGCATCAAGGAAAGGAATCTCAACATGTAGCTTTTTCATAGCATCCCTAAATTTCATGAATCAGGCGTCAAGTCTTATTTGTTTGAGGCGGGCTTGGTAGGGAGGTCGTAGCTTGTAGATTGGTTCTCTGGCTTCTTCCTAAGGGGTTTTGGGGATGGTTGGTTCAGGTGTAGCTTCAGGTTCAACAACTTCCATGTACTCATCCTGAAATTCTAGAGGTGGGTCTGAAGGTTTTTATGGAGGGGGAGGGGAGTGCACCTTTCCCAAATGAGTGGAGACAACCTTGAGTTGTTCGGGATGTTTGGGGTTATTTTCAGGGTGCCCTGCAAAAGTTCCAGTAGGGGGTTTCTGTTGGGCAAACAAACGAGCTAGTTGGGCATCATTCGCCTTTTGATGAGCTTGTTGGGCAATGATGATTTGTTCCAAGGCAACTATCCTTTCATCAGCTGAGGGGTTGGGAGTAGGAACACATGGTGGTGATTGAGGAGGTAGCTGATTGAGATTTGGGGGGATGTTTAAGTTGTGGAATTGTTGTCCTTGATATGGTGGTCGGTTTGGGTGATTTCCTCGGTAGTTTCCTTGGGTTCCAAAGTTCCTTTGGTTGTTGTATGGGAATTTAGGTGGTGGTCAATTGTTGCGTTGAGGGTAGGGAGGCCTTTGTTGGGATTGGAGTTGGCTAGAGTTTTCAGCACCTGCAAAGTTCCCATATTGGAAACTAGGGTGGTTTCTAGTCTGGTTGGGATTGTAGTAACCTTGGCCTGGTATGGTATGGATTGAATTGAGGTATTCTAGTTGTTGTCCTATTTCTGGTTGCATGGGGGTGTTGTAGAGGTATTGACAGTGAAGGGTGGTGTGATCGTATTCTTGGCAAATTCCACAAAGAGAATCCACAACTTTTATTTGTTGGGGTGACTCCCTAAGGGTTCCTAGGGATGACTCTAACCGATCCTATTTTTGAGAAATTAATTTGAGGCTTTCTGCTATGCTTTGAATATCATGATTAACTTCTGCCTTGGCTACCTTAAGGATTCCACCAATTCCCCTTCTAGACCTTGTTTCAAAAGCCCGTTTGACCACCTCCCATGCACTAGTCAGACTTTGGTGCATGAAATTTCCTCCAGATGAGGAATCAAGAAAGAATTTGGTATCATCATCAAAACCACGATATAAGATCTCTATGAGCTGGGTTTGAGAGATATCATGGTGAGGGCACTTCCTAAGTAAGTCTTTGAACCTTTTCTAGGCTTCTCCCAAAGATGCTATCGGGGACATGGAAAAGTGAGTGATTTGTCCCCTGAGTTCATAGGTGAGAGAAGGGGGGTAAAATTTCTCAAGAAACTTACTTTGTAAAACTTCCCAAGTTGTGACATGTTTTTCACTCTCCATGGTGTTGTACCAGCTACTAGCTTGGCCGAAGAGGGAATACTTGAACAATCTAAGGCGGATGGCATCTTCAGAGATGCCTGTGAGTTTGTTCAGAGAACAAAGGTCAATGAACCTTTGAAGGTGATCTTGGCAACTTTCCCCATTGTTTCCTGAGAAAGGATTGGCTTGGATCATGGTGATCTATTGGGTTTAGATCTTGAATTGGGGAGCAATGATGTCAAGAGGCACGACTGGGTGTTGGGAATAGGCAGATTTGGGAACAAAAAAATCTTTCAATTGTTTTTGCCTTTCGACTTCCCTCCTGTTGACTTCTAAGGTTTATTGTTCAACCATGTAGGCTACTCATAAAGAGGCTTCTCTAGCCACTTGGTCAGCTAAGATGTGCTCTCTTTGAGCTTCTAGAGCCTGGTTGATCCTACAGGCGACTTCTTCCTCATCTAACATATTTCGATTTTGATTTTAGAGGTTTAGACGGTGAAAAGTTCTATCTATCTCAGGATCAAACGACTGCAAATCAGCGTTCGGGCATCCCATGCACAAAATAAGAAGTTAATCATTTACAGAAAAATGGACTTCCAGAATGGAAACTCGGCAGAAGGAGGAGTAGCACTTCTGGAATGTTACTTGGAAGGCATAAAAAATAATTTTTTTTTCAAAAAGTTTTTGGGGGTTTGAGAAAACAATCCGTTGTCCCTGACAACGACGCCAAATTGTTAATACGTCGAAGTGCACTTACAATCACTAAGATGTTTATCCTAGAGTTTAATCCTTTTTCTACTTCTAATTAAGGCTAGTATAGAAAGGGTCGATCTCACATGACAACTTATTAAGATTGTTACCTCTAATCCCAATTGTTTGAAGAACTTGTTATTTGTTTTTGGTATTTTTCAGATTTAGAACAGAAAGTAAAAGTCAAGTTTTATGGGTTGATGATTAACACTAAGAAAAGAAATGCACGAATGAAAATGCACTTAACAAGAATGTAAATTTACTCTGTCATAAGGAAAATTAAGTTTGTTGTAAGCACAAGATAAACAATTATGAATGAAAAGACTAGAATGTAAGAAAGCAAATGAGCGGTGATTGGAATCAAGAAATGGGAATCAATGATTTAGGGGTTTTCACCACCTTAGCCTAGGCACAAATAAAATTAATCCTTAAAAATGATTGATTCGATGAAGGCAAGTGAATTAACAAAAATCCACTAAAGATGAACTCCACATGAGCCCATTGGTCCTGGTGCTCATGTTTCTTAGTTTATCATCCTAAAATAAGAAGATCCATAATTGTTTCAAAACTCTTATGCGATTGAGTTTTTTGTTCTAAATCCGAACTTCCACGGTCATATCCATCCAGATTAACTTTTGATCAAACCAATTAATTACTTTGATAGATCAATTAGTTATCAAACCCAAAAGCCATCTAGAATCATTTTTAAGGAAAAGTCAATAAAGCCATGTCTAAGGGGTTATTCCCCTTGCCTCAATAGAGAACTACTCACTCATGCTGGTGGAGAAAAGGGAGACTGAGGGAAGAAGAGTTCTAGCCATAGTCTAGTCTTACATAAGGATAGTTCCTTCGGCTAGAGTCAATGAAATGGCCGACGCTTAATCCCTTGCTCCAGTCCACAGAAGAATAAGAGGAAGAAGAAACTAGATCTAAATGAGAAAAATAAAAGAACAAAAATTGAAGGAAACACTTAGCTTTCAAAAGCTAATCTTTATTGATGGAAAGAACACAATAACATTAGAATACAAGAAGATTGCTCAGAAATCCTATATAAAGATGATACAAAAGATGATGTGAAAGATGGAGAACCCCCCTCTTTTTATAGGAGAAGGAGGGTTTAAGATGCCCAAAGAAGAGGGGGAAAAATAGATGGATCCATCCTTTTGAATTTTCTAGATTTGGTCAATAGAAATTTGATATGCTTTAATTATCTTGACCATATAACTCTCATCAATGTAGATTCCCGCAGCAGTGATTTTGAACGTATTTCGCTCCCATAAAAAGATAAATCGGTCTAAATAATATGATATTCTTTTAGGAAATTAAATTTTCTTTCCAATGAATACTTGTACACTCAATTTGAACTTTGGATTCAAGAGTTATGGCACTTTTTGTGAAAGATATATATTAATTACAGGACTGCTGCAAATTGTACAATTATACTCCAAGAATATTTATCCCATTTCCTACAAAAATTCAAGAAATTATAATTAAAATTATATTTAAAGAGAAAAATATAATATAATAAAATTAATTATAAAACTAATAAAATAAATAACAAAACAATCCTAAAAAGATATCTAAAAGATGTAAATAAAAATGATGAAAACACATTTATCAATTTGGTTTGTGACAAGCAAGGTAACATCAGTCGTTCTAAGAGGTCCAAAGGACTTTTGAGCTCCATTTGTGATGAAGTGGGTAATTTATAGGATAATTTGTCCAAGAAGCACATGCGTTCTGTGAAGAGGTGTGAGTGTAGAGCCATGATCCGATTCACACTAGACAAGTCCTCATCCATGTGGGTTGTGATTGCTTTTGTTAAGGAACACAACCACAATCTTGTTGATGATGCTCACCTGCATTACTTGAAGTGTAACTCATCTCTTGATGAAACTCAAAAAGAGATGCTTTCTTCCATGAGTCAAGCAAACATACCTGTTTTGAGACAACTTGCATTGATAGCAACCGAGTCTGGCAATTATGAAAATTTGACATTTACAAGCAGACAAGGTCATAGACACCTCAGTAGCAAGAGGAAAGAGTTGGCTAAATACGATGTTGACATGGTGTTAGATCATTTTGCTAGGTTGAAGGTTTTGGATTTGAAATTCTTTTATACTTATCAAAATGATCCCAATTGTTGCTTGAAACTTTTGTTTTGGTCTGATCCTATCTCTGTCGAAGATTGCAGGTTGTTTGGCGATGCGATTATGTTTGACATCACTTACCGTACCAACAAATATTCCATGGTTTTTGGAATATTTTGTGGTGTGGTTCACCATCACAAGACAGTGTTGTTTGCCTCATCTCTATTGGCGGATGAGATGTATGACTCCTTTGTTTGGGTTTTCAAGCAATACTTACTTTGTTTTGGCAAAGAGCCAGTTTCCACCATAACCGATCAAGACTCAGCTATGAATGATGCTATCATTACTATTTTTCCAAATTGTAAGCATCGTTTCTGCAGCTAGCACATCCTACAGAAGCTTCCCTCTAAGCTTGGTGGCGTTCCTAACAAGGATAAGATCATAAGCTCTTTGAATGATTGTGTGTGGAATGTAGATGATGTGGACATTTTTGAAGAGAGTTGGAATTCTATAGTTGAAGAGAATGATCTGTCTTCCATTAGTTGGCTTTTTGATATGTATGCGATGCGTTGGGATTGGGTTCCGTGTTATATGCAGTCTTCTTTCTTTGCTGGCATGAAGACAACTCAAAGAAGTGAGAGCCATTCTTTAGAAGCCACATCAACAATAGGAAGACTTTGTTTGAACTTATATGTTGCTTAGAGACTGCTTACTCTCACATGCGGGAGATTGAAAATTTCAAAGATTTTGATGACGAGTACAACAATTTTCCCTTGTCATCATTGTGGACTCTGGAAGAGAAAATGAGAGGTATATACACCAAGTCTATTTTTAAGATCTTTCAGTCTGAGGTTTATCAAAGCATGGTGTACAATGTAAAGGAAACCTCCGACAAAGGTGTCTTTGAGGTGTATCGTCTTGGTGGTTTTGGATCTACTCGTATCTTGAAGAAAGACTCATCTATTGATATGGTTTCATGCAATTTCTTCAATATTGGAATTCAAAGGTATTCTGTGTAAGCACATTCTATCTTATCTGAAGAGACGTGACTTTTGTACTCTTCCCGAGCCATACATATTAAAGAGGTGGACTAAAGGATATAGAGAACACCCTTTGATTTTTGGCAAGACATCAGTTATGCATCCATCCACTGGGAGGACACTTCAACTTGTTTCTGCTTGCAATTCAATTGTCAACATAGCGTGTAGGAACAACACTATAGGTCTTTGTCATGAAAAACTCTTAGCTTTGTGAAAGGAGCTTTTAGAATTAGATCTTACTGATGCTGATGCTGGTGTAACCGCTTCTAATACATATTCTTCTTCTACTGTCAAGGTCCATATCCCTAGTATTTGCAAAACTAAAGGGAGACCTAGATCGATTGATGCGAGGTTTAAATCTGGAGTTGAAATTGCTCAATCTAAAAGAGAGAGGTAGTGTAACAATTGCTTAGAGTTTGGAGTCAATCATGATAGCATAATCTTTGAAGAAGTAGTTCATTCTTCATAGATATTTTTCTGGACTTGTGTTGTTGCTGATTGATATGCTACTTGTGTTGTTTATGATATGTAATCATGCTTCCTGCTGCTACTCATGTTTCTGTTGATGTTGGACTTGTCTCTTCATGATCCTAACTTGCTGCTGCTACTTCTATTCTTGGAGCTGCTACTGCTAACCCTTCTTCTGCTGCTATTGGTTGGAGCATCTTGGTGCTGCTACTTGTGTTGTTCTTTTTTGTGATCTCATGCGGTTGGAGCTGCTGTTGCTACTTCTCTTGATGGATGGCTATCCTTAGTTTTGTGTACATGTTTTTAGTGGAGTTGTAGTTGATTAGTGTGTGAGTGAGGCATATCAAAATTTGAATTAATTGTAATGGATGTTCATGTGTAGTCTTTTGAAAGTAATTGTAATCCTCCTTGTATTTAACTTGTATCTAAATCTATGTGTGTTACCCCTTGAGCTCCAGCAGCTGTATGTAGAAATTGAATATGTTATAAAGAATTATTTATGATAAAATGTTACTCTTTGAACAATATCATTTCTCTTTGTGTCCAATGGATACTTTTCTTCTAATATAGTTACCTTTTGGATTATAACAATTACTTTCATGTTCGGACAGTTACTTACAAAATGTCCACTATTACTCTGTGATTCACATACATTGGTTTTGTATTTTTGATTTACCTTCCTCTTCTAGAGTTACTTTATAAAGTATAAAAGTTACTTTTTGGTTTCTAGGATTACTTTTCAGTTGTCATAGTTACTTTAGTTTCCAATTAATTACTTTATGGATTACCTGATCACTCTTCTTTTTCAATAAGTTTATTTGACATGCTTTTTGCTTACATGCTGAACTATATACACCATTTTCTCCATTAAAGTGCATAATCTATCATCTAAATTTTCAATGACATCCCCCTCACATCAAACCAACTGTGCTGTGATTCCAACATGTTTCTCTCTTGATTCAAAGCTAACAACAAGTCTATATCTTCATACAAGTACACAACAACTATTCATGCAAGAATACCACATATAAAGCTTAAAACATTATCCATTAAACCCAAAAATACTCCTCTTATAAATTAATTTAGAGTAAATGTAATTTCAGACTTCTAGCACATCAGTTAATGTATCTTATAGTAGTTACATATCATATTTCTAGCACCAAATTGTTTTCATTACATTTCACTTAATAAAAGAGTATTTAGTTAGACTTCAGCCTTCTATCTAGGCTTGGAACAACTTCTTCATACTTGTCTTTTTATTCTTGCACATCTACATCTTGGGTTTGTTTCTGCCCTTTTTCTTACTTGTACTATTCCTGATCTGCCTCTTCCATATGTTGGTCCCCTGGACCTTCTTTGGCATCATCGTTGGCATTTTTTTCATCTTTTTGGATAGGCTACAGCTGTCCCCTTCTCAACATTCTTTGGAAAATGTCAGCCCTTATTGCTGGCATGTCTTTGGAAGTGAAGTCCATCTACTTGTCATTGATTAGGAAGTCAAGATACTTCATCATGAAGACCCCATAGTCAACAGAGTCTTCTTTCTCTTGTGGGCATTGTGGGTACTCCCATTTCCACTATGACATTTGGCTTCCCTTGTCTGGTGCCCCCCTGAAGAATTCGTGGGCAATACCCACCTGAAAAAAATGTAACTTTTATTAATTATCAATCAACCAACATTATTTCTTTCAACCCATTATTAACATAGTTACTTTTTCATTGCTTACCCATCTAATGAATTCTTTCTTTGATTTGCCACTTCCACTCATTGAGTTATATGACCTGTGCGCACCATCCTTGAAGCTTGCTTCATGCAAGTACCAATGGTTGTCATTGTTTAGTATCGTGAACACAGAGTCCATCGTGTACCACTCTTTCAAGGGAATGTTGAAGATTGGAGAAAGCATGTCAATCTCCTTTAAGGTGATGTTCTCCACATCAATTGTCAGCTGCTGCTGCAAATACAAAATTTAAAAATGCACATTTCTAAGTTTCAGTGTGTGTATCTCTTGTAATTTGCTGTAATTTTGTATCACAAGTTTGCTTGTCTTACTGAAGCATAAGTGCTCAAGCAGTGCCACAAAAACCACTTCTTCCTCCTCTTGCTTGTGCTCTCCTTGAGCATTTGCGCAAAATAGTCCAGAACCTAAAAAAATCCACAAGCTTATGTTAGCAATCCAAATTATTGTTTCAAATAGTTACACTACATTGGTTTCTTACATCTGATTAAAACATCTGATCCTTGTATAGGAGGGAAAAGAGGTCCTTCCCCATACACCAAGTATCCTTGCTAAATCTCCACTCTTTGTTTGACCTGCCAATCATTATAGATGTGATACAAATGAGTTAGATATTGATAAAGTAATGTGTATTTGTACACTTGACAAATGGAATATTAAAATAACCAATTCTTACACTTCGTTGATGTTGTGCATGAAGTGATGGATAATTTCCTTGGTATCCTTTTTTTTGAAATGTTCAAAACCTATGAAATTGGAGAGCTTTTGCCGTCAACAAAGTGCAGTTCATGTTATAATTCATCTTCATTAACAAGTTACACAATACTTATATGTCCTACAATTAGTTTATTAGGCACAACAATAATTTTTCATTTTATAAAATTACTCTATCAATCACGTAGTTAACTTTTATATTCTTGTAGTTACTTTACTATTCACATAGTTACTCTTATGTTCACACAAATACTTTAAGGACTGCTATACTTAAAAGTAAATGCAACCTTACCTTTTCCTCCCTTTTTTTCTTTATGTTTTTTTTTCTATGCTGCCCATTACATGCTCTGTCCTCTGCTTTCTTTTTGTCATCTTTTTCTTTGGCTCTTCTTCTTTTCCTCCTTCTTTGCTTACTTTGTTAGATTGTTCCCTTTTTTCCCACCCTCTTTCTTCTTCATCTTGTGCATATTTTTCTTGGCAGGAACCATCAACACCTTCTTCTTTGTCATGTTTATCTACAACAATAGTTTCTTTCTCAGGTGTCTCTTCCTATGCTCCTTGCTCTTCAACACATTTTATCTTCAGGCGCAGCTTGCCTGGTGTCCTTGGTGTGTCTCCCTTATCCACACCTCTTTTCATTTCTTCTTCCTCCATTGCCATAACCTTCTTGCGCAACACCTCAATCCTGTCATTGATTTCATCGACATTTACTGAGGCAAACCCCTCAGTAAAATGTGTGAACTCACTTGCATGCGACTGTGCTTTATCACATTCCTCTCCCCCCTTCCTCCTCAAAATTCTGTTCTCCTCCTCCAGTTCGACTATTCTTCTCTCTAGCCTCTTCTTCTCTTGTTGGAGGTCATTAAATGCTTCCACCGCTATCCTGATGCATATTTCCTTCTGCATCCTCAACTCCTCCTCAAGGTGGTGCTCCTCCTCAAGGTGGTGGATTCTTCTTTCTAGGCTGGAGTTCCCAACAGATACTCCCTTGGCAATGATTGGATTTTCTACCACCTTCTCTACCATTGGCTTTCTCTTTGCCCTATTTGCCGCAAGGTAATAGGGCAAGTCCTTTACTACCTTTGCAGCTTGCCAATCATCACCATGGTCCAACTTCATCCATTCACAAACCTGTCCAAAAAATTAAACAATGTGTCACAAAGATACATATATTATTATGTTGTATATTAGTTTTGTAACAAAGAACAAAGATTCTTACATCTTTAGGGTCCACACACCCTATATCCATCAATTTCTTCACAAGAGCAACCCACTTCTTTATCCTTGGCTTGGCGTCAAGGAATGTTGGCTTTGCCATTCTTGTCATCTCATATGCCAAAACGTGCATTTAATAGAGAAAAATATAATTGATATGTAACTGTCCCTATGTAGCATTGTAACAATCTAGACGAAAATAAAGTATGCAATTATTTACTTACACAAAGGCATATGACACACCCTGTTGTGTAGAGTGTGGTTTTTCCTTTCTCTCCTCTTCTCCTCATCTGAATATTTTCCCTCAACACCTTCATCTTCTTCAAGATACTCCCATGCACCAGCTTTGCCCAATTTAATTGCCCTATGGTAGTTACATCATCTAAGTAGTGCATTATGTAAGTCGGGGCACAATAGCTGGTATCAAGGAGTAGGAATGTTGCCAGCAAGTGCAACATCCATGCACGACACATGTTCTGGTAGTCGGTGGGGTTGTCGCTCTTGGCATATTCTTACCAAAGCTTTGCCAAGTTGTCCTTGTGCAGGACATCCTTCTCCTTTAACTTCTTTGAGGTCTCACCCTCCTTTCCATCTCTCCTTGTTTCCCTAGCAAACTCTCACCATATGGAGTTCACTATTCCAGAGTTCTTTCTAGGTATGATATCCATACCTGTGCTAGGGAGACCTAGAATGACCCCACATCCTCCACTGTCATTCTATGTTCTACCCCATGGGCCAAAAAAAACCTATCATCTCCCACATATATGTCTATCAAATCTTCCAAAATATCTACATCTACTGTAAGATTGGGCATCTTGATCATGTTTCCAAATTCCGTGGACCTCATCATTTTAATTTGATTCTTGGTAAACACCACACCGTTGTTGATGCTATTATAGCTTTTTATATAACATCTATGGTATACCTTTTTAAGTCCACCTACAAACATATCAAAACGTAACTTTTAGGTTTGTTTCCTTATTGCTTTTCAGTCAGTTTAGTTACTCTTACATTTTTACAATTTACTTTACGTAATAGGTTGATCACATTAAAATTTAACTGTAACTGTAACAACAAGTTACTAAAGT
Source organism: Alisma plantago-aquatica (assembly GCA_963693085.1). NCBI lineage: Eukaryota > Viridiplantae > Streptophyta > Magnoliopsida > Alismatales > Alismataceae > Alisma > Alisma plantago-aquatica. The sequence continues at coordinate 1,511,154,907 of OY856410.1, read as the reverse complement.
ATACATGTTATTAACTGTCCTATGAAATTAACAACAAGTTTACACAATTATAAATGCATATAACCTTACCTTCATCAAACTTTCCCTTTCCCTTCTCTTTCCTTTTTCTTTTTTCCTCTTCTCCTTCCTCCCCAATAAATTTTTCTTCCTCATTCCCTTCTAGAATTTCTTTTCTCTAGTCATCAGACCCTTGCCTATCCTCATCTTCATACTAAGATTCATTATTACTCGAAAATTTTACTTTTCAGTTTAACGAAAACTACTTTCCAGTTTAATTGCTACATTTATAGTGTACGAGATACTTTTTGTTGTGACATAGGTACTTCAATGTTTCTGTAGTTACTCTAGGCATCATATAGTTACTCTATTGTTCGAACAGTTGCTCATTTATTAGACATTATTACTTTTTACTCAAAAATGTTTACTTATGTTCTTGTAATGTACAATCAAATAGAACTTACCTTGTCTTTCTTCATGCTATGCTTCATCACGTGGTTGTTCCTCATCTCCAGTACCTTCATTGCCTTGCACACCAGCAACAGTCACCTTACTGCTATTTCCTTTCTTCTTTGAAGGTGTTCTCCTCGAAGGAGTTACAGTTATTTTTCCTTCCCCTTCGGAGTAGGTGATTCTATCGCTTCAACCGATTGGTTTTCCAGTAACTTGACAATTTTGTAGTGCCTCAACACGAAGTCCTCTTCATCGTTAGTTACAATTTGAACAAAACTTCTCCATGGCAGATTTACTGTGGCCCTCCCTGATGATTTCTTTGTCCTCACCATGTCTGAAGAGCGGAAGACTTGTGTGGGAGAATAGAGAGGCTGCAGAAGACCTAACCCAGAGAATAGAGATGGAGAAGCAGACAGAGGCCAAAAATCAACTGAGCAAGTGCAGCAGAGCAAATGCAGGGAAGTATCTCAGCGGAGCAACTGCAGAGGAGGAGGACGATGGTGGTTTGAGAGAAAGTAGAGTAACCACATAGAATACAACGGAGGATTTGAACTCTTGATTTGGGTTTTTTTTCCGCTTTCGGTCGTGCCACTCTTTTTCTCGTGAACTACCGCTTTTTACTGGTTTGTGCCACCGCGTCTTATATAGTCAGGCTAGAATACACTCGAGTGTATTCAGAGCATAATACACTCAAGTAGATTTTCATGATGCAATATTTTTTTCAAAAATCTAATCCATTGATCTTCTTAATCATCCCGTGAGTAAGTCATATACAAAATTTGAGAACATTTGGACATTTATAGGTCATGTTATAAAGACCGCAAAAATTATGCATTTCTAATAAGTTTCATGCATCAATTTTGTTGCCCTCGGATGAGTGACTTACACTCATCCAAATGGGCTCAAAATTTGTATGTACCCTAATTATAGTATGACAATGAAGATCAATGTTTTACATTTGGAAAAAAATATTCTTGATATGGAAACACACTTGAGTGTATCTGTGTGATTTGTGCACTCGAGTATATTCTAGCATCTCTCTCTCTCTCTCTCTCTCTATATATATATATATATATATATATCCGCCCTAAAAGCTAGTTTTGATGGTGGATGTGTAGTATGGTTATGGCCAATAATCCTAGATGTCTGTGTGTGGTGGTTGTGTTTGTCTATTCCTATTTATAACTCAGTTTGCATATAGAGCCTCTCTACCTTATCTTCCAGTTGTAAAGGTATTATTCTCTCCTACCTATTCTCCCCTCAAATGTAACTCTATTTCTCTATTATCATGTAATATATAATAGTATTAGGATACTTTAATTCTTATCATGATGAAGAAGATGTTCTGCACTAGATGAGCCATCCCGCTAGAGGACCGAGGAGGACAAATGACAGGTGGAGCCAAAACAATGGTCTAGTGGTCTAACCAATCTACTGGAGGCGTCTAGAAGATTTTTGACCAGAGGCCAGCTGACCATTTTCAGGACCAACTGACCGACCAAGAGGTGATCCAATCGGTTCAAGGGTTGAAGTGATAAACTTAGATTGGTTCAAGTACAAATCTTCATCAACAAAATTTTCTGCATATGACATAGACTTTAGTTGATGGTCATTCTTTGTGGCTCCAAGGAATTACAATAGTATGGCTATAACCATCACTTATATTTTTGATTGCATGCTTTTGTTTGTGGGATATGGCATGTATATGATACATACTACAAGTATGTGGGATATGTATATGTATTTATAATTATAAATCCCTTAATAACATATTAAGTCCTAGATGCTTTCCATTAGAACCACACATGAAAAGCTTGATCAACTATGTGTGGGCACACCAAGCGTGGTGCACTATCCATCTTGTGGAAGTGTGATGGTATTTATGCGGGCCTACCAAGCAGGGTGCATTACTATAGTGTTGGATTTTGGGCCAGGCTTAACTAGGTTAAAATCATCTAGAAGCATGACTTTGACTATGGCAAAGAGTTGTGCATACCATCTATTCAATAATTGCATAAAGATGCAATTAGAAAATGTTGCCTACCTTAATGATTGATTATGGACACTGGCATTGGTCGGGTAATAATAAATTGTTTTGGATCTTGGCTTACTAGAAGGTTGTACGTTGCAATCTTTCGAATGGATATGTGATGGCTATCAGTTTGAATAAAATAGTGGGAGAAATAATTAATTAAAGGCCTAATTTAAATATCATCAAATGTTATTCAAATCAAATAAAATCAAAAGTGTTTGAAAAAAAGTGCAAATTTTCTTTTATAGAATCAAATGGCAATCAAATCATCAATGCAATCGATCATTAGTAAGGACAAACTTAACAGGACAAAGTTCCACATCTGGTTTTGGACTTTGATAAGGGTTCTAAATGATGAGCATAAGCTCTGCATCCTAGATAAACCTGTCCCAGAAATACCAATTCCTCATGCACCTAGGGCTGAGGTGGATGCAAATTGGAAGCACGCCAACGATGCCTTATACATAAAGCACCTTATTCTAAGCTGCATGAACTATGAGTTGCATGAATAGTGTGAAGACATGGGGATACTTGAGATGGTAATACATCTTAAGAATGTGAACCATAATCATACAAAGCAAGAAATGTACAATGTCTCAAAGGCACTCTTTGAGTGTAAGATGACAGAGGGAGATCCACTAGAGGCCCATGTGCTCAATATGTTGGACATGTGGAACATATAGAAGAACTAGGATTCTCTTTGAACCAAGAGTTGTCCATGGATATGATTCGACAATCATTTCATGAATCATATAACCACTTCATCGAGTGTTACTACTTGAATAACATGGCCATATTTGCTTGGCATGTTGATTAATGTTGAAGCAAGAATGAACAAGGACAAATCAGTGATGATGATCAACAGAGTGGAGTCCAAGGATGAAAGCAAGGCCATGAAGAGTTCTGAGGATAAAAATAAATCCAGATCTTCAACACTCAAGATAAGGAGAAAGAAAAGTACAAGAGGAATATGTCCTTGGTACTTGAAGGCATTTGAGAAAAAGAAGATGGAGATAGATATCACCACTTTCGGTATATACATTATTGATATAAATTTATCTACTTCTTCATCTTGGGTACTAGGTACCAAATGTGGATCTCACATATGTAAAAACTATACATGATTTGAAAATAAGTAGGCCTTTAAAAAAGAGTGAGGTTGAACTATGAGTCACAAATGGAGCAAGAGTTGATGTACTACATTTGGAACCTATAATTTATCTCTACCCACATGGCTTGTATTTGAGTTAAGGAACTGCTATTATTGTTATAACCTCAATTTCCTAAATATGTAATTAAAAGTGTAATTCTCTTTTAAAGAATAAATGAAATCTGTTCTTTGATTTGTGATGGATTTTGTGTGAAATGGCCTTGATTGATTGATAATGGGCTTTGTTGGCCATTGAGCCCAATTGAAGAGAAAAGAGAAATAAAAAGGAATAGGATTTGATAAATAAAACCGAAATATGGGAAATAAATATTTAAAGAGGATAAAGGCAAATATATTTTTTCCAAGATGGGAATCTGTGCCTTTAGGATTTCTTGAGGTCCAAGGGACCAAAATAACAAGATAATGGTAAAAGGAAAAGGAATACTAATTAATTTGGATAAATTGGATAGATAAATTGGGAGAGAAGGAAACCTTCTCATCCATTACAATTTGTTTCCCAAATTTAGTAAATATCTAGGTAATATCAAGAGGAATCTTCCCTTAAAATTTGAGTTAAAAAGGAGCAAGGGTTTGGGAGATACGAATTTCCTAAGATATTGCAAAAATTGAAATTTATTTTGAAATTAGGAATGTATTTTCCTTTTTGTTGGAACGCGTGCTCTGAGGACCATTGGATCTCGATCCAATGTTGGTCGCTCATATCCTAAGTCCCACACAGACTGGAACTTTGCAAGTTATAGGGAGAATTTCCATCTTGGATTTCTCGCAATCCAGAGGATGTGCCAACCTGTTGATAGTCCCATTGGACTCAGGAGAGGAAACCACGAAGATTCATCCCTAATTTTATTAGGATTGGTCGTCGTTTTGGGAAATGCCTAACTCGGAAGGATCTTGCCCCGACCCTATATATAGGGGAGGGTGATCGAAGACACCAACATCTCTTTTTGCTAGTCCAACCTCTACGGAAGGAAGCAAGGAGTGTTTTCGTGCGTTCAATTACCCACTCTGCCCTGACCTTCGCTCCCTTCACCGCCGCCAACCTTGATGGAATCTGGAGAGTAGGGGGATATATTGGCGAGCTACGGGCGAGCAATTGAACCCCTGGGCGACTTCGATGAAGGGATACAAAGCTCCCTATTCAATTGACTCGTTCACAGGAGGTCTATATCCGAGAGTCAACCCTTGAGTTGACCACCCAGACCTGCTTGCTCGTCGCAAGGAGGAAGACGAAGACCTCGTGGTCTTTTACACTCTTGCCCCTCTGCGCCTTCAGTCAAGGTAAGGGTGTCTTGGTATTTTAATTCTTTTAATCACATGAGGCATGTGGAATCCTAGTTGCTGGATCCTCAAGTGGACCAGCGGACCACAGATCCAACGCTCCTCGTTTTTCTGAATTAGTCAATAAAGCAATAAAAATGAGTTTTCTTAATAAAATCATATCTGTTGATAGGAAACTCAGATGAAGAAAGTTAATACATGAGAAATGATCATAAAAATACGAGGAACACAATAAAAATAGTTTGGAAACCTAAATCCGTATATTTTTGCAAAAATATCAAATATGGATAGAAAAGGGTATTAATTTGTGGGTATTAACCCTAATTGATGATCGAAAATAGATTTAATCTTGCAAGTGTGTAAACTTGAGCATTATTTACTGTTTTAATGATTAAGGTAGATTGTAACCTATTTTGATGATGGAATTGTAAGGATTAGGGTTTTAAACCTAATATGTTGATTAAAACCCTTAGAAACCCTAAGTGAGGGAAAAAGGGAAGAATGGATATAATAATCCGAAAATTAGGGTTTTAAGGACCAAACTTGATATTCAGGATCTTAATGGAAAATGAGACAAGATAATTAGGGTTTGGTGGATATTTCGATAAAAGTAAAATAAAAGTGGTAAAAAGGGAATTAAACCCTAATTTTCAAGAAACCCTAAAATTGGAATAGAAATCCTAAGGAATAAGATGAAATTGGATAAATATTGATAAAAGGAAGTTGGAATGTTTATTTCAGGATTTCTGTGCACTTTGGTTGCTTTATTGGATTTTCTCTCTCTACATAATTTTGTCTCCAAATCTGCAGTACATGTATGTGGTTACGCCTATGAATATCCTGAATTAGCTTCCCGAGGATTTTTGAGGTTTTATCGATGACTTGAATTAAACTGTTGGTTGCATTTAATTCTTGCAAATTATAATGTGGATATGACTATCACCTAAGATATGTGCCTACTAGATCAGATCCTAGTCCCCTCTGTAGCTTAATAGATTGACCTAGTACATGGCTACCGATGGGGTAGGCCCATGAGGTCATTGAACGACTTAGTACATGGCTACCAATGGGGTAGGGCCATCAAGTCATCATGAGTCAGAGATTGGCCTACCTTTGGGTAGGGCCATGCGACTCCATAACCCTTGGTATTGACAACATGTGTGGTAGGGCCATGGGGGTAATGATCTACCATATGAGAGAGGTAGTATGGATGTCCACTACAGGGACAACACAAAGATAGGGGATAAGAAAGGATTGAGTAGTATTGCTTAAAATGTAATCTTGGATGTCTAAATGATATTTGGATGTCTACATTGTTAATTATTATTTCCCCCACATACCAACTTTAGCTGATCGATGTTTTGTTTGTCGGCGTTTTAGGTACAACCCTGAAATGAACAAATAGTAAAGTGACACATTGTGAAATTAAGAAATAAAGTGCAAGGATGATTAGATAGATTCATTCAAGCTCTGGATAGATATATTTCCAAAGTTTTTCAAAGGTAAGTACAATTTTAATTTTATACCCAATTCCAATTTAGTTAGTAGAATTTCATAATTATTATTGATTATTTGTCGAACCTTTGATCCAGTTTATTGGGATAACGGCTCTGATCTCTTGGTCTCCCTTAAGTGGGGGTTACCGGGAGACAGGGTCGTTACAATTGGTATCAGAGCATAGGTTCCTCATCTAATCATTAATAATTATTAAATTTTACAAATTCCATAGAATAAGGGAGTTATTAGAGGAATGTCCGGAAGACTGAGGTGTCTAGAAAAGGATCACTTTTGGGGGCTGGTAATATTTTCCTCCGCACTGCTAATCGAAATACGAGGACTCCCGGATTGTGTGACTGCCTGGCCGATGTCTTAGGATATGACTCGAAATAAGATACCCACAAGACTCTCTCCTCTTGTCCATCCCTTCTCAACTTAAATTTCTGTTAAGGATTTCTCAGGATTAGGGTTTTCTCTCTCTTCCTCACCCTCTTGAGGTATGGGTTAAGGATGATAAGGCATAAGGGATCCTCCAACAAATTAATTAAAAGATACGTAATTAAGATGTCATTGACATAAGTATAAGCGGTTAATTATAGACTAAAGATCTGTTTGTGTACTTATGTAGATGGCTCGTACAAAGGTTGTGGCAATCCCTTTCTCCACCAGTGGAGGTGGACCACCCCATAAAGAGAATGGGTCTTCTGAGAAGAGGAAGTGGAATCATGGTGGTGAGACCTCCAAGAAGAGAAAGAGACCTGAGGAGGCTGTGCTTGAGGCCCCCAACCCTGAACCAATGCTTGGAAGTAACCTAGAGCAGAAGGAAGGACTGGGATATGAGGAATACCAGGACTGGGATATGAGGAATAACATGGGTATGAAGAGGAAGCTCGGATGGAAGAAGAACAACCCAGTGGTAAAGAACTGGCCATGGTGGTTCACACAACAGATGCAGTTTGGATGGAACAACAGAAACAACTAACTGAGGCTATCTGTTCCCTGGCTCTTAGGGACATGGCTAGGAATGAGTATGGTGAGCCACTTCCTGTTCGACCTCAACTGGGAGCCACCATCCTGGACTTCGTCAAGATGAACATCGAGAAGTTCTAGGAAGAAGATAAGACTGAAGTGGTCAACAAGGCAGAAGCTTGGCTGCTTGCAGTCGAGAACGGATTCTAGATGCTTGAGGTGCAACTGAATAAGAAGGTTCTGTTTTCTACTCACCTTTTGGAAGGTGCAACCAAGATATGGTGGGAGAACCATATCACATGAAGAGACCTAAGCGAGGAACCGATGGCATGGACTGACTTCAAAACCATATTCACTGCTAGATTCATCCCCGTCTCAGTCAAGAAGGAGAAGGAGCGAGAATTCACCAACATGACTCAAGGAAGTTCATCAGTTGCGGACTTTGGTCATAGGTTCCACATCCTGGAATGCTTCAGACACATGATGGATGAAGAAAGAAGGGTGGACCACTTCATAGAGCGTCTGCATCCTGCCATCAAGCCACATGTGATGGCTAGTAAGCCAAAGACCTTCTCTGAAGCCTATAATACCACTTTGGACATGGAAAGGACAGTGATGTCTGCACAGAATCCCTCCAAAGGATACCTGGGTTTCATTGAAGGAGCTCAAGGTCAGAAGAACTATCACAAGAAAGGTCACGGGCGTCACCAGGCCAAAGGAAGACATGGAGGGAAAGGGGGACCCCATCAAGAGAACAACCGACCTCGATGCCGCACCTGCGGGAGATGGCATACCAGTGAGTGCCTCCACAAGAAGAGGGTCTGCTACTGGTGTCAGCAAGAAGGACACTTCATTGCTAGTTTTGCTCAGCCTGACCCAAGAGGACCTTTGGGGTCTCATCCTGTTGCAGCACAACCAGTCGCTGCAGCACCTCCAGCCAAAGCACCCCCAGCTGGAGAGAGGAGACAAGCTAGAGTGTTCTCCATTGACAATGAAGAAGCTCAGGCGAATGCTAATAGGATGATCGAGGGTAATAACCCTTAGATGTTTTTCCTTTTAGTTCAGTAGATCATGTAATAGCTTTCTAATATGGTACAAACTATGTAGGCTTGCTGGAAGTCGTGGGACAAAATGTAAAAGCACTTTTTGATTCTAGTTCTACTAATACTTTCCTTTCAAGAAATCTGGCAACTATGCTTGGTCTGGATATCAAGGATTTGGGTTATGTTTTGGATGTCACAACCCCAAGTGGTCGCATTTATACCTCTCTTTTAAAAACCCCAGTTTTTCCAGTTAAGTATCTGAACCACGAGCTTCCCACTGACTTCATCCTTCTCGATATGAATGATTTTGATGTAATCATCGGTATGGATTGGCTTTCCACCTATAGGGCCCAGATTGACTATAGAGAGAAGAAGATTCTCATTAGGAAAACTATCCATCCACACTTCACCATTAGAGGAAGGAAGGATGCGACAACCTACCTTTATGTGTTCACTTTGAAAGCTGAACGGATGCTATCCAAGGGTTGTCGAGCCTACCTAGCCATAGTTACCATACCGGAGGTTAATGGACAATCCTTAGAGGAGATAAAGGTGGTTCGGGAGTATGAAAATGTGTTTCCAGACGATCTACCAGGGATTCCCCCTGAGAGGGGAGTAGATTTCTCTATTGAGATAGCTCCTGGGACTAACCCTATATCTAAGGCACCCTATAGAATGGCCACTGCAGAGTTGCTTGAGCTAAAAACTCAGTTGCAAGAGTTGTTGGATAAAGGCTTCATCTGGCCCAATACATCACCTTGGGGAGCACCAGTTCTCTTTGTGAAAAAGAAGGATGGGTCACTTCAGATGTGTATTGACTATCAGATGACTAACCAAGAAACCATTAAGAATAAGTATCCTTTGCCTATAATAGATGACCTGTTTGACCAACTCAAATCAGCTCGAGTCTTCTCCAAGATCGATTTGAGGTCAGGATACCACCAGGTGAGAGTGAGAAGTGAGGATATACCTGAAATGACTTTTCAAACCTGATATGGTCACTATGAGTTTGTGGTCATTCCGTTTGGATTATCCAATTCACCTAGTGTCTTCATGAACCTCATGAACAATGTGTTCCAACCTTTCCTTGAATCTTTTGTGATTATGTTCATAGATGACATCTTGGTGTACTCGGATGACCTAGCCCAACATCGTTACACCTAGGTAGAGTCCTTGATAACCTGAGGAAGCATACGTTTTTTGGAAAGTTGTCAAAATGTGAGTTTTGGTTAGACCGAATCATGTTTCTTGGACACATCATCTCAGGAGGAACGATCACCATAGATCCAACCAAAGTATCGACCGTTCGAGACTGAACGGTACCAAAGAACCCCTCCGAGATTTGTAGCTTCTTGGGGTTGGCCGAATACTGCCATCACTTCATCAAGGATTTCTCCAAGACTGCTTTGCCACTAACCATGTTAACCTGAAAGGATGTGAAGTTCATGTGGTATGACATATGTGAAGATTGATTCCAATAATTGAAGGAGAAGCTGACCACCGCCCCTGTGTTGACTCTACCTTCTGGCAATGAGGGTTTCATGATATTCATTGATTCTTCCAAGATGGGACTTGGCAGTGTGTTGGAACAGAATTGGAATGTGGTTGCATATTCTTCCAGATAGCTTAAGCCAAAGGAGGTGAATTATCCAACACATGACCTTGAGCTAGATGCTATCATCCATGCTTTGAAGAAATGGCTGCATTACTTGTATGGTGCTACCTTTGAAATCTTCACCGACCATAAAGTTTAAAATACCTGTTGACACAGAGAGACCTGAACCTACGACAATGACGATGGATGGAGTACATGAAGGATTACGACTTCATGATCGCCTACCATCATAGTAAGGTGAATGTCGTGGCTGATTCTTTGAGTCAGAAATAGCTTAAGTGTGCAGCTATTCTATCTAGTCAGTGGAAGAGTTTGGAGGAGCTTGTGGAATGGACTCCACAACCGTTAGAGGATCGAGTTTGGTTGGCTAATATCCGGATTCAATCTGAGTTGTTGAGTGAGATCATAGAAGCACAATTGACCAGTGAAGAGCTAGACAAGATGAAAGGTTTGATGATGAAGCCACAAACTCATTTATCCGTGGGAGTAGACAGAGGAATCAAATTTGAGAATCATATATGGGTTCCAGTGGATTCATCAGTAAAGAAACATATCCTGCAAGAGGCTCATGGGTCCAAATACACCGTGCACCCAGGAACTACTAAGATGTTCAAGGACCTACAATGGTTTTTCTAGTGGCCAGGAATGAAGAAAGACATTGCAGCATGGGTGGCCAGCTATCTTACATGCTAGATGGTGAAGGCTGAACACCAATGACCCGGTGGACTTTTGCAGTCAATAGAGATTCCAGAGTGGAAATGGGAACATATCACCATAGATTTTGTGGTGGGTCTACCCCAGACCAAGAAGGTCATGACACGATATGGGTCGTGGTAGATCGTCTTACCAAGTCAGCACACTTCCTTGCCTTAAAGATCACTTCTAAGGTGTCAGACTTAGCTGAGTTGTATATCAGAGAGATAGTGCGGTTGCATGGTGTACCAGGATCGATCATTTCAGATAGAGACCCAAAGTTCACTTCCAAGTTGTGGAAGCAAGTTCAAGAGGAACTTGGTACCAGACTGAAGTTTAGTACAACTTATCATCCCCAAACAGATGGTCAGTAAGAAAGAGCAATCCAGACATTAGAAGATCTGTTGAGAGCTTGTGTGCTCGATTGGGTGGCTCATGGGAGCAATACTTACCGTTAGCAGAGTTTGCCTACAACAATAGCTACTAAGCCAGTATCATGATGCCTCCATATGAAGCTTTATATGGGAGACCATGTCGGTCACCACTTCACTGGGATGATGTGGATGAGAGGACCTTGTTGAGGTCAGATGATCTCCAAGTGTATGCTGATAAAGTTGCTTTGATCAAGCGAAGGATGAAGAGAGCCCAGGATCGACAGAAGTCGTATGCTGATGCAAAGCAGACTGATGTACATTTCACTATGGGAGATCATGCATTTTTGAAAGTCCGACCGCTCCGAGCTATATCTAAGAACAGAGGAAAGTTGAGTCCCCGATACGTGGGTCCGTTTGAAGTGTTAGAATGGATTGGTGAAGCTGCATACCGTTTGGCATTACCCCCTCAGTATAGCATGATGCATGATGTGTTTCACGTGTCTAACCTGAAGGGATATGTGTAAGATCCAAGCCATGTGCTGAGCATTGAACCTATTGAGCTTCAAGGGAAGCTGACTTATCTTGAGTCACCTTTGCAGATTCTAGATACCAAGGTGAAAGAACTCAGATGCAAGAATATAGAGATGGTAAAGGTTCTTTGGAAGAACCATGGAGAGGATGAGGCCACATGGGAGCTAAAGGCAGACATGGAGAAAGCGTACCCAAAATTGTTTGTTTGATTGCTTGAATTTTGAGGGCAAAATTCCTATAAGGAGGGGAGGATGTTATAACCTTAGTTTCCTAAATATGTAATTAAAAATGTAATTCTCTTTTAAAGAATAAATGAAATATGTTCTTTGGTTTGTGATGGATTTCGTGTGAAATGGCCTTGATTGATTGATAATGGGCTTTGTTGGCCATTAAACCCAATTGAAGAGAAAAGAGAAATAAAAAGGAAAAGGATTTGATAAATAAAAGAGAAATATGGGAAATAAATAGTTTAAAGAGGATAAAGGCAAATAGATTTTTCCCAAGATGGGAATCCATGCCTTTAGGATTTCTTGAGGTTCAAGGGACCCAAAATAATAAGATAATGGTAAAAGGAAAAGGAATACTAATAAATTTGGATTAATTGGATAGATAACTTGGGAGAGAAGGAAACCTTCTCATCCATTACAATTTGTTTCCCAAATTTCGTAAATAGCCAGGTAATATCGAGAGGAACCTTCCCTTTAAATTTTAGTTAAAAAGGAGCAAGGGTTTGGGAGATATGCATTTCCTAAGATATTGCCAAAATTGGAATTTATTCTGAAATTAGGAATGTATTTTCCTTTTTGTTGGAACGCATGCTCTGAGGACCATTGGATCTCGATCCAACGTTGGCCACTCATCTCCTAAGTCCCACATGGACTGGAACTTTGCAAGTTATAGGGAGAATTTCCATCTTAGATTTCTCGCAATCTAGAGGATGTGCCAACCTGTTGATAGTCCCATTGGACTCAGGAGAGGAAACCGCGAAGATTCATCCCTAATTTTATTAGGATTGGTCGTCATTTTGGGAAACGCCTAACTCGAAAGGATCTTGCCCCAACCCTATATATAGGGGAGGGTGATCGAAGACACCAACATCTCTTTTTTCTAGTCCAACCTCTGCGGAAGGAAGCAAGGAGTTTTTCGTGCATTCAATTGCCCACTCCGCCCTGACCTTCGCTCCCGTCACCGCCGCCAACCTTACTGGAGTTTGGCGAGTAGGGGGAGATATTGGCGAGCTCCGGGCGAGCAATTGAACCCCTGGGCAACTTCGACGAAGGGAGATGGAGCTCCCTGTTCAGTTAACTCATTCGTAGGAGGCCTATATCTGAAAGTCAACCCTTGAGTTGACCACCCGGACCTGCTTGCTCGTCGCAAGGAGGAAGACGAAGACCTCGTGGTCTTTTACACTCTTGCCCCTCCATGCCTTCAGTCAAGGTAAGGGTTTCTTGGTCTTTTAATTCTTTTAATCACATGAGGCATGTGGAATCCTAGTTGCTGGATCCTGAAGTGGACCAGCGGACCACGAATCCAACGCTCCTCATTTTTCTGAATTAGTCAATAAAGCAATAAAAAGGAGTTTTCTTAATAAAATCACATCTGTTGATAGGAAACTCAGATGAAGAAAGTTAATACATGAAAAATGATCAGAAAAATATGAGGAACACATTAAAAATAGTTTGGAAACCTAAATCAGTATCTTTTTGCAAAAGTATCTAATATGGATAGAAAAGGGTATTAATTTGTGGGTATTAACCCTAATTGATGATCGAAAATAGATTTCATCTTGCAAGTGTGTAAACTTGAGCATTATTAACTGGTTTAATGATTAAGGTAGATTGTAACCTGTTTTGATTATGGAATTGCAAGGATTAGGGTTTTAAACCTAATATGTTGATTAAAACCCTTAGAAGCCCTAAGTGAGGGAAAAAGGGAAGAAAGGATATAATAATATGAAAATTAAGGTTTTGTGGACCAAACCTGATCTTAAGGATCTTAATGGAAAATGCGACAAGATAATTAGGGTTTGATGGATATTTCGATAAAAGTAAAATAAAAGTGGTAAAAAGGGAATGAAACCCTAATTTTCAAGAAACCCTAAAATTGGAATAGAAATCCTAAGGAATAAGATGAAATTGGATAAATATTGATAAAAGGAAGTTGGGATGTTTATTTTAGGATTTATGTTCACTTTGCTTGCTTGATTGGTTTTTCTCTCTCTACATAATTCTATCTCCAAATCTGCAGTACATGTATGTGGTTACGCCTATGAATATCCTGAATTAGTTTCCTAAGGATTTTTGAGGTTTTATCGATGACTTGAATTAAACTGTTCGTTGCATTTAATTCTTGCAAATTATAATGTGGATATGACTATCACCTAAGATATGTGCCTACTAGCTCAGATCCTAGTCTCCTATGTAGCTTAATAGATTGACCTAGTACATGGCTACCGATGGGGTAGGCCCATCAGGTCATTGAATGACTTAGTACATGGCAACCAATGGGGTAGGGCCATCAAGTCATCATGAGTCAGAGATTGGCCTATCTTTGGGTAGGGCCATGCGACTCCAAAACCCTTGGTATTGGCCACCTGTATGGTAGGGCCATGGGGGTAATGATCTACCATATGAGAGAGGTAGTATCCATGTCCACTGTAGGGACAACACAGAGATAGGGGATAGGAAAGGATTAAGTAGTATTGCTTAAAATGTAATCTTGGATGTCTAAATGATATTTGGATGTCTACATTGTTAATTATTATTTCCCCCACATACCAGCTTTGGCTGATCGATGTTTTGTTTGTCAACATGTTAGGTACAACCCTGAAATGAACAAACAGTAAAGTGACACATTGTGAAATTAAGAAATAAATTGCAAGGAGGATTAGATAGATTAATTCAAGCTCTGGATAGATAGATTTCTAAATTTTTTCAAAGGTAAGTACAATTTTAATTTTATACCTAATTCCAGTTTAGTTAGTAGAATCTCATAATTATTACTGATTATTTTTCAAACCTTTGATCCGGTTTATTGGGATAACAACTTTAATCTCTTGGTATCCCTTAAGTGGGGGTTACCACGAGACGGGTTCGTTACAATTATGTACCTATCATAAATAGAAACATGATTTTTGCATCTTGTATGGATGACGATGGATATGAATTTTATATTAAGAATGGTCGATATTCTATTTTAAAATTTGACTTCTTTTATGGTAGTGCCCCAATGTCTTATAGTATTTATTTATTGGATCTAAAGACAAATATTTATAATGTAATAACTAAAAGATTCAAAATCAATAACTCAAGCAAAACATATATTTGATATTTTAGTCTAGGGCACATAAATGAGAATTGCATATATAGACTTCATAAAGATGGTTATCTAGACTCTTTTGATTTTGAATCAATAGAAATGTGTGAATCTTGTTTGTTGGGCAAGATGATTGAGACTCCCTTTATTGGCAACAATGAGAGGGCTAGTGATCTATTAGGACTCATACATATTGATGTATGCGACCCTTTTGGAACAAATGCTAGAGGTGGGTGTCAGTACTTCATTACCTTCAATAATGACTTCAGTAGGTATGGTTATGTTTACCTAATGAAACATAAGTAAAAAACCCTTGAAAATTTTAGGGATTTCATGAATGAAGTACAAAACCAACTTGGAAAAAGAATTAAGGATTTTCTTCATGATCGGGGTGGAGAATACTTCAGCCAAGAGTTTGAGGACCTTCTGTGAGCTCGTGGTATCACATCACAATGAACTCCTCCTGGAACACCACAACATAATGGTGTATTATAAATAAGGAATAACACATTGCTAGATATGGTGCGATCAATGATGAGTTTAGATGAACTTCCAACTATCTTCTAGGGTTATTCTCTTGAAACTTCTGTGTTTACACTAAATTGAGCACCATCTAAGTCGGTTCGAAAGACACCATATGGGATATGGTATGTGAAGCATCCCAATGTGTTTTATATGAATATTTGGGACTATAAAGCTTATAAGAGAAAGTAGTTTCCCATAAAGATTGAACCCAAATTAGAATATTTTATTTTCTTGGATATCCTAAGGAAACCAAAGAATATTACTTTTATTCCCTATCTAACAACAAAGTGTTTGTTCCAGAGATGCTACATACTTGAAAAAAGAATTTATTTCCAAAGGAATCAATGGGACAAAAGTATAACTCGAAGAGGTTCGAGACCAACAAGAAAACATTGAACCAATAGATGTACAAAAGGAACAAGGAGAATCACAAATAGTTGTGGAATCTCAAATTCCTCAAGTAACACCAGAACCTCATAGATCTAGTAGGACACGCCTTGAGCCTATAAGATTTGGTTATTTTGTGACTCAAGAAGGTGGTGAGTTGGTCATAGATGATGAAAAAACAACCTATTTAGAAGCTACTAAAGGACCATAGTCTAAGAAATAGCTTGAGGACATGATATCTGAGATGGAATCCATGTATACCAACAAGGTATGGACCTTGGTGGATCCACCCGAAGGGGTAAAACCCATAGGGTGCAAGTGGGTCTTTAAGAAAAAGACCGACATGGATGGTAATGTACAAACTTACAAAGGTATATTGGTTGTAAAGGGTTTCCAAGAAGTTCTAGGTGTTGACTATGATGAAACCTTTTCTCCAGTTGCCATGGCTATATCCATCGAGATCATGATTATAGTTGTAGCTTATCATGACTATGAAATTTTGAAAATGGATGTTAAAACCTCATTCCTTAATGGGAATCTTCTTGAGGATGTGTACATGATACATCCTGAGGGTTTTATAAACCTAAAGGATGCAAATAAAGTCTGTAAGATACATGGTTCAATCTATGGATTGAAGCAAGCATCCCAGAACTAGAATCTTCAATTTGATGAAACAATCAAGAGTTTGGCTTTACTCAAAATGAAGATGAACCTTGTGTGTATAAGAATGTTAGTGGGAACATGATTGTATTCCTCATATTGTATGTGGATGACATACTATTGATAATGAATGACATCCCTACTTTAAAAGGTGGTAAAGGCCTGGCTAGGAAATATGTTTTCTATGGACTTAGGCGAAGCATCCTATATCTTGGGAATCAAGATATATAAAATTAGGTCTAGAAGGATTCTTGGACTAAGTTACAGCACATACACTAATAAAGTATTGAAGAGGTACAACATGGAGGACTCAAAGAGAGGAAACCTATCCATGACTTATGGAGTTACCATCTCTAGATCCCAATGTCCCAGTTCTTGTGAAGAAATAGAACACATGAGTAGGATTCCATATGCATCTGCAAGTGGATCCATCATGTACACAATGTTGTATACTCGTCCTGATCTCTCATATGCCTTGAGCATGATGAGAAAATATCAATTAGATCTAGGTTATGCTCACTAGATAACCGTGAAGAACATCCTTAAGTACTTGATAAGAACTAAGGATCAGTTCTTGGTCTATGATAGATAAGAAGAGTTGGTGGTAAAAGGTTACAGTAATGCAAGTTTTCAAACTGACAAAATTGATTAAGGATTTGTGTTTTGCCTCAACAACAAAGGTGTGAGCTAAAAAAGTTCCATGCAAGAGATAGTTGAAGATTCTACAATAGAGGTCGAGTATATTGCTGCATCAAATGCAACAAAGGAGGCTGTTTGGATCAAGAAGTTCATCTTAGAACTTGGGGTGGTTCCAGCCATCAATGATGCAATTGAGCTATATTGTGACAACAATGGAGCTATTACACAAGCTAAGGAACCTACATCAGATCACTGTCCCAAGCATATACAAATGTAGTTCCATCTCATATGAGAAATCATATAATGAGGAGATGTGAAGATTTACAGAGTACCAACTGAGAGAAATGCGACTGACCCCTTGATAAAAGCACTTTTGTAGCATAAGCATGAAGGTCATGTTACATCACTTGGGATTAAGTTCATGGGTGATTGGATCTAAGTGTGAGTGGGAGTCTGTTGGTATATATGCCCAGAGAGCCAATCATAAGACTAAAGTGTGTGTTGGTTGATGACATAATCTCATCAATCAGGATATGTGATATCAAACCAAACACATATGTACTTGTTAGAGAACAATGTATCCGACAGACCCACCATAAGAGTGATACATGGAAACCATGATTGGTAGTCAGAATCATCTCTTATAGTGTTGGTTGTGATTGTGGCTCTTAGACCTAAAGTCACTACACTCATCACATGTCATTTAATGTAGTTTGACATCATCCACCATGCCCTTGAATAAGGGTTGTCATAAAGGTGATGATTTGGTGCACTATGACACATGGGGATGACTGTGACTGATGTAGATGGGATTTGTCCCTCGTACATAAGTATGATATCTTGGCCACTTGATAAAAGAGATTGAGAAATGCATGCCCATTCTCATGTGAGTCAATATGTGATATTGATCTTACATATATCTCAATTAGTCTACTCTAGTTCAAGGAACATAGACTGAACATTAAAGAGGATGATGATTCCATGGCTCAAGTTCAATCTAGATATCAGTGATAAAGGAACTATACAAACACTATAAAACCAAACACAAATAGTAGGTTGAAGTTGTTATCCAACTTTCCAATTACTTGGGCAACAATTATGTGTTGTTAGATACTACTCATTGCTTGTGATGTCATAAACTAGTTATTGACATTCACTACCAACGTAACTTGGAACCTATAGGATCAAACACATAGGATACACTTGGAATAGGAGTTTATTCATGAATGATGTTTAACTCGATTACTAAAGTGCTTAGGTATTCAATTTGTAGAACAATTAACTGGCTGAAATCTAAACTGACTGATTCAAGAGTTGAAATGATCGGTTGGAGTGTCAGGTTGATTGGAAATTGCAATGGTTGAATGTTGGTTGAAGTAGGACACAAATTAACTGGTTCACTAAGTGAACTAATCGGCTCAAGGTCGGTCAAATGACCAATTCATTGCATGAGCCTCCTAATTCACAGATTAATTTGATTGGATCAAGGATTGGTGGTGACGTCATGTTATGCATTAATTGGATATTAATTACCAATACAATTGTGATTGGAGTACATGTTGAAACGACCAGTTCAAGGGTTGAACTGATTGATTCACATGCCCATTGATTGGTTCACCTATGAAATAATCATTTTATCATGTGTAGGATGGGAAAATTTGTGAAATTCTATACCATTTGACTCTCACATAGAGAGGGAACCCTGACCCTAACCCTCCTCTAAATAGAGGGGTACTGGGGGCTTCCTAGATAAAACATCAGTTGCTTTGACAATTGTTGTCTTCTCTAGTTATGGTAACATAGAGAGCCCAAGAAAGTCCTACCCAATAAAGGGAGGAATAGAAATGGAGAGCAATTGTGGGAGAGCAAGTTGGTACTAGTACACCAACTAGAAGGGGACAACTCCTTCATGTCCATTCATCTAGAATGATAGGAGTTCCTGGTGGTCCACATAGACTAATATAGAGGTGAGGAGGCCATTTCCTATTGCTAGGAGGAAAAGTTCAAGCTTCTATCTATGGTGATCAAGCAAGAGCAGCCACATATACTTTCTGGGTGTGATTTGAAGAAAGGCACATACTACATCGAGGGAATTGTTGATGGACTTACTCCAGGACCAGGTATTACCTCAAAACAATCCTTCCCATTACATAGCTGTTGATGCAATATGCCGTCTAAAAGGGAATATGTAAGTTAAACTATTGTTTCCACTGCCTACTCTGATGAAATATTTTCCCACAGTTAGCTCAAACTATTCATCACAAGAACATATTTCATTTGTCTAATTTTGAATTGATCATGGGACATTCATTCTAAATGAAGTTAGGATAAACACTTTTGAGACTCATTGGTTGTTGAGGTCACAATTTTATATATTTTAGGCATGAGAAATGTGTCACAAGCACACATCCCTTTGGTGCAATTGTGTCATAACTTGCAAGGCATCAATGCCCAAATCCTTAGGATGGAAGCATGGTTCTGTAGAAATTTTTTTTTGGTTTTATATGGGTATTCTACCTTCATACTAGGATAGTCTAAGGAGGACTACACCTACATTGGTAGAGGGAAGTGTAGGCATTGTGAAGGAGATGTTGACCGACTAATCTTCCACATTCCTTTTGTGTTATATTGGTGGAGCGAGAGGCAATTGTTATGGTAATGGATGATATGGATGAATTACCATGCAAGTGTAATCATATTCAAATGAAGGCTCTCAGCTAAAGCAAACTTTCAAGATGAAGATCTAGAAAATGGGTGTTGTCATTATTACCAATTCTTAGTAGATATATGACCAAACTATGTATTGGCTAGTCAAATATCTACCTTCATAAAAACCAAAATATGAATCAATAATGTTGCCTATGAAATATGTTGAGAGTGTGTGTTGTTATTGACATGCCCTCTAGTGAGGATATGTGATACACCTTTCGATATAATTCAAGAATTGTACATGAAACATAAAGATCAAGAGAAACTTAATACATTGTATCGAGAGATAATTACCCATTATAGGACAAAGGGCATATTTGATAAACAATTGAATATATCTTATAGATATATCCACTTGCATTATTCAAGACGTCTTTTAAAATGGCATGTAATGAAAAAAAGTAAAATAGGAATAATTTCTCATTGTGTAGCAAGGGACTAGTGAACTGTGAAAAAAATTGATCCTATTCACAATCATTTTGTTGTCTTCCTAATTTTAGTTGAATACTAAAAAAATTAATATCATGTTAGGTTCTATATCTCCCAACTTCTCATCCCTCCACTCAAGAAAAATTCTACATCCAACTTGTAGCCGTTATGTGAGGTATGTTTTCCTTCAATATAAGAACCTATAGGGGATTTGTTGACCTTTATACGACATAACCTTAGTTTGTGGGGTTCTCTTTCAAGGAATTGAGTTCATCTAATTAAGATCTATTTGTTTATTGAGACTATAGGGGTAGACTACATTGCTTTCCATCCAAGGACCACAAATTATTTTCTAATGGAGAGATTACACTTGGAAGTAGAGATCAAAACCATGCCAATTGGATTTTGATGAATGTATGCTGATGTGATGTTTTGCAAGAAAAAAATCTGCATGGTGCACAATAAGAATGTTTAATTGATTTCAAGGCTTGAACAAGGTCATTCATATTTGGTCATACAAGAATAAGGTACTTGAGGTTTGCAGAATATGAATTCATATGGATTTGAATTTGATTAAAGCATAAAGGTAGTTCAAATATGAAGGAAGTGATTAACTAAGTCAAAACATTGATAGCATGGCATGATTCTTGTTTTGAATAAGAGATACCTTTTTTAGTCAAAATTTTGGTAGAGTTTAAAAGTGATGTTGGTCTGGAACCAAACATGGTTTTGAAATGATCTTACATTGTTGATGAGTACTTCAAGTGATTAGTACAACCATCTTAAATCATGGGGTCGTTGATGTCATGAACAATTGTTGGGGGAATTTTTCCTTCCTTTAGTTGATGTGTTGAAACTAGATGCTCGCATGACCACAAGAGATAAGGGCTCCATTTTTGGGGCAAACTATTGGATGTAGGCCCCATGGTTAAAGTATATGTAACACTCTAAACGTATGTGTCTGAGTATAAAAGGTTTTACCATATGGCATACCAATAGGTTATAATAATATTGCTTTGTAAATGCCCCTTCTGTGGAAAGGAGGCTTTGAAATAGAATTCAAAACTTATCATATCAAAAATTACTCACATCAAAAGGGGCCAATATTGTTGATATGCTAGAAAAGGAAATTTGATAAATGATAAATATGCCCCTTTCTTTGCAAGGCTCTCATATTAGAAATTTAATAGTTCTTGGGAATTAGAAAAAAATGAAACCTCTTGCTAATGTGTCAATGCAATAAACCATTTTTACCCATTGTGTTATACGGTGCTAATGGGACAGTGTGAGAAAATTCGGGTTTCATTACTTAAACCTGACATGATTTGTGAATTGTGGGGATGTGCATATTTATGGTCAAATTAAATAACTATCATCATGGGCGACCCCGTAGAATTTCTTGGTATCCAAATGCGTGTACTTATAAGGATTAATAAAGGTACATTCATCCTATAATTGTTGCAAATCTGAATGATTTAGTTAAGTGATTCATCATATGTGAATGACTTAATGGTGGGGTGAAATTTCCTTTCAAGGAATTGGGTCCAGCCAATTTCTAGTCATTTTCATGGTTGTGGAAGTCATATCACATTGATTTCTATCTAGGGACATCCTTTGTGATAAAGGTCAATATCAGGATCAAAGAATCCACCTCATTTTGAATTCGGAGTGGAAATATCAATGTCCATTGTTTGTTTAGTGTGAGAACATTCAAGTAATGTCTCTTCCTTTATTATTCAAATAGACTCGAGGCTTGTATTATACTTTTTTATTTTTTTAATGATATCACCCTCATGAAACTAGATTTTAGTGTGGATTTGTACTCCTTGGTGATCTTGGATATTTTTCGTATATCCAAACAACTAGACATATTTTTCAATTTCAGTCAGTTTAGTGGATTGTAATTGTTATTAGGCAATATTTGTTGACGTGAGAGTTATACATTGTCCATACTTTGATAATGACTTAACCATTCCATTCATATGTAACTAATATGTTTGTTTGAGATTGATTTCAGGTATTAGGTACATGAAAAGGATCAAATTACACAAGCCCTAACTTGTCCAAGTTCAAGTCAAAAGCAATGCAAATGTGCAATATGGGAAACCACTCCAAACCACCTTAGAATTATTTTGTAACCATTTGTGTTGATGATATGACTTGTAACTAAGATGAGAAAAAATCAAGGACACTTAATTCCATCGTTTGATCACTTAAAAATCATTTTGGAAAATTTGTCATGAAACTTTAATTGGTCAAGTTTGAATCTCAACCGATCAGTGATGGATTTTTGAAAATGGTTGCATCAGTCGAGTTGTACACTCACAAAACTCAACCAACTAACTTACTGACCAAAGTTGATTTTAGCTGATCGATTGAGTTACCCCAAGACAAACTCGATCGATAGTTTGAAAATTGGCATTGTTAGTTAGTGGATCGATCAAATTACCTCTATTGAAACTCAACCAAATGTACTATACAGAAAACATAGAAAAAGTGATTCTAACCATTAGAGAGTTTTTATAAACAAAAATAGATATGTTTCAAGTTGTAAAATGTTATTTTTCAATTTATTATGTGATCCCACACTCAAAGGAACACCCCCATATATAAATAGGACCTCTTGGAGTTCATTCCAAGGTTGCTCATTCATGATATCCTTGGTCCTTGCTATAGTTGAGTTTGGTGAAACACTTTGATCCCCTTGATATCTCTCTTTTACAAATAATTTCGTGATTATGAGTGAGTTAGGCATGTTGTAAGAGAGCTAACCCAATGTTACCTTGTAAAGGTCTCCATATTTCCATCTCCCCAATCCCCATTCTCAAAGAGCAAAGGCTGAAGTGATATTCTCCGAGTGAAGGAGGAGTTATTCTTCTTCTTCAAGGTTGAATAAGGTGTGAAGATCTTCTCCAAGTGAAGGAGAAGGACAAGGAAGAAGATTCAAGAAGAGTGGGTAATCTCTACTAGGCCAAATACTTGATGCAAGTATGGGTAAGTCCTTATTGAAAGCTGAAGACATCTTGATCAAGTGGGTAAGTCCTTTTGTAGGTTGAAGACTCTTGTCTTGGATAGGTAAGTCCTTGGATGTAAGATGGTGTTCTTGTATCTTTTGTAATGGAATATAAGTATACACGGGTTGCAAAGTCCTAGAGGTTGACCTCTCTGGATAGTGGATTGATGGTCTCCTAGTTTGTAGATTGGAACCACTCTAAACACCTTATCCAAGTATTTGTTTCAATCTCTCTCATCCTTTATATGCTTGTTTATATAGCACTTCAAATTTAGTTTTAGCATTTGGTTTCAAATGATATAATTTGAAGGTCTAACTTTTTTTGTGAGAATTTTGAGGCTCTATTCACCCCCCTCTATAGTTCTAGATCCAACAAGTGGTATTAGAGAAAGAATATTATGTAACAAATCTCCTACGAGATGATAAGATGGGAGAGAGTCTACTTGGTTCCCTCACCCTAGAGGGAGGCTTCTCCAAGCTCCCCCAATCTTCGACGACACCAATTTCCTCTATTGGAAGCAGCAGATGCAATTCTACACTCAAGGAATGAACTTTGATATGTGGAAAGTGATGATCACTACCTACAAGGAGCCAATCAGAGCTGTATCAACTTGGGATGAAGCAACCCCAAAGAATGTACAACTCAACGCCAAAGCAATTAGCATCCTCTATGTAGCCCTCACTCCATCAGAGTTCAACCACATCTCCTTATGGGATACAACCTATGAGATATGGGACAAGTTGTGCATCACTTATGAAGGAACTAAGCAAGTGAATGAGGAAAAGATATACATGTTGAACAACTTCCTAGAAAACTTCAAGATGGGGAAGAAAGAAGCAGAGTTGTCTAGATGTACTCAAGGCTCAACATCATCATCAACCTCCTAGCTGCCTTGGGACACACTTTAGATAGAGGAGCAATCAACTCAAACATCTTGAGGTCTTTTCTAAAGATATGGGAGTCAAAGGTGACCTCCATTGAATAAGTAATAAATCTTGGTGATATTCCAATCAAGGAGCTTATTGGAAATCTACAAGCTCATGAACCAAGACCTTGACAAACAAGAAGAGTAAGCAAAGCAAGAAGAAAAATAATCAAGGAAGATCAAAGATAGAACCTTCAAATCTCAAATGGAGGCTCTCGCCCTTCAACAAAAAATTTCTTGTTGGACCTCTCCCTCCTCCTCTAGTGAAGATTATGGCCCTAGTGAGCATGAAGCCAACTTCTATAAGGGAAAACACTTCAAAGGAAAGTAATCTTCTTCCTCTACTCCAAGGTGCTATAAGTGCGGTAAAAAAGGACACTACAAGAGTGAATGACCTAAGGCTAGAAGGTCACACCACAAGAGGAACTCCAAGAAGGAGGAAGAATACAAGAAATATAGAAAATACTAGAGGAAGGATAAGAAGGAGAGGAGGCACAAAGACGCATCTCATTGAGCTTTGAAAGGATCATCCTCTAGTGGCTCAAGCTCCGATGAAGACGGAGAGTGCCACCTTGCACGCATGGCCTCCACAAGTGAAGATATTGGTGAGGTAAGTTTGCATGAGTTAGCTAAAAAAACTCTTATTGACATGCTTGTTACTACCTGTTCTTATTCTGAAAGTGAATCTAAAAAGAAGAGGTTGGGTAAAATCATTGATGACTTGTATGCTAGACTTGATATTCTTGAGCAAAATGAGAAAATTCATCTTGAGAACATTGATTCCTTGCAAGGCCAATTTCTTGATCTTGAGATCCAATACAACTAAGACAACTATCTTAAGTAGAGAATGGTGTCTATCTTAAGAACATTTCATCTCTTAAGGAAGACAACTAAAAGTGCCTGGATGAGATTGAGTTACTTAAAACTAAAAATGTTGAACTTAAGCTCATTAGTGATGCTTGTAGAGATGAGAGGGATGTTTATCTTAAAGAAATTCAATTGCTTAAATATGAAAATACTAGGTTACTTGGTCAAGTTAATGATTTATCTTCTGGACCTATTTTGCCTAGTAATGATATTGCTTCTATTACTCTTGAAAAGGATTCATATTTGACTAAAGCCCTCTATTTAGAGGGTGATCTTGTTAATGCTAGAGATGATATTTCTAGCTTGTTTTCTACTATTATATCTCTTACTGATGACAAACATAGACTTAGAGCCTCTCTGTAGAAATTCCTCAAAGGGAAAAACTCCCTAAATGAAATACTTTACCATTATACCAAACAAAGTGGTACTAGTTGTTTGGGATTTGTAGGGGGAGACCCTAAGGATAAGAGTAAGGCCAAAGGTAAGAAAAAGAGTAAGGAAACTCCTTTTTCATTGTAGAGTCTTCTGTCTCTAAGAACCCTATGATTTTCTCTCATTGCAAAAGTGATGATCATTATTGCACTTATTGTCCTTACAAGCCTAATGGGATCAACCCAAAGATGAAATGGGTCCCCAAGCTAACTCCAGATCCCAAAGTTTGATTTGGGAACCAACACTCTCCTTTCTTATAGGAAAAAGGAAAATGGATTGTTGATAGTGACTGCACAAAACACATGATAGGTGATATAAGCCATTTCAACAATTTCACAAGGAAGAAAGGTGGTTTGGTTACTTTTAGGGACAACAAGAAAGGTAAGATAAAATGTGAGGGTGATGTAGGTGAATCCCTGTGTATCAAGATTTTTGTGTGTGGATGGTCTACGTCATAATTTAATAAGTGTTAGTCAATTATGTGACATTGGTTACCTTGTTCTATTTACTTCTTTTAAATGCTTGCTCCTAGATTCCCTCACTTAGAATGTCATATATAAGGGAATTAGGAATGGTAATATTTATGTAATTTTGCTTGACTCTATTAAGCCTATTGTTGGTAGATGTCGTGCAGTCAATTTGAATGATATTTCTCTTTGGCATCGTTGATTAGGTCATGTAAATATGCATCAATTGAAGAAGTTGAGGAAAATGGACTTGGTCAAGGGAATTCCCAAATTGGATTTTGAAAAGGATGAGGAATTCCAACCTTGTACCCAAGGAAAACAAACTAAGTCGTCCTTCAAGTCCAAAGGAGTCCTTAGTACCAAGAGAGCTCTCGAACTTCTCAATATTGATATGTTTGGACCTATGAGAACTCAATCGCTTCGTGGATCTAAGTATTATCTTGTTATTGTTGATTATTTCTCCCGATATACTTGAACATTCTTTCTCATTCTTAATAGTAATATGCATGATGTTTTCTCTAGATTTTGTAAATGAGTAGAAACCAAAGTTTCTTGCCAGATTGTATCCATCCATAGTGGTCATGGGGGAGAATTTGAAAATGATCTCTTTGAGCAATTTTGTGAAGAGTCTGTATATGCACATAACTTTTCTTCACCTTGAACACCTCAACAAAATGGAGTTGTAGGGAGGAAGAACATGCCACTTCAGGAAATGGCCATGACCATGCTTTTAGAGTATGAAACTCCAAAGAAGTTTTGGGCCGAAGCCGTTAGTACCTCATGTTTTGTGTAAAATCGGGTTTTCACGCATCCTTCTTTGAAGAAAACCCCTTATGAGATATGGTGTGGTAGGAAGCCTTCTATCAAGTATTTTCACATTTTCAGATGTCCTTGTTTTGTTTTAACCATGAAAGATTCTCTTGACAAGTTTGATTTGAAATCGTGCAAGGATTTCTTTATTGGCTACAGAACTACTAGAAAGGCTTATAGACTG
The DNA here is from genome assembly GCA_963693085.1 of Alisma plantago-aquatica. NCBI lineage: Eukaryota > Viridiplantae > Streptophyta > Magnoliopsida > Alismatales > Alismataceae > Alisma > Alisma plantago-aquatica. Next base: position 1,511,127,891 of record OY856410.1, on the reverse strand, counting down.
TATAATTTATCTATATAAAGTAGAAGAATCTATTAATGTCAAATTTATTGAAACTAACCCCTCTATTTCCAACAATATTTCTAATTATGACGTTGCAAAATAAGTACTTCCTATCTTGAAACAACTCAATATTACCCAAAAGGGAAAAGAGGTGGCCACTCAAGAAGAAGAGATAGATGAAGAAAAGAAGGATCCAACCCCTTGATTTGTAAAGAATCATCATAAAGAGATAATAATAGGTTTCCCCTTTGAAAGAGTGAAGAAGTGGGCTGCCTACAACAAGGAATAAGCAAACAACACCTTCATCTCAAAACTCGAACCAAAGAACGTCAAAGATGCTCTTGGGGATGATGAGTGGATCCTACCCATGCAAGAAGAACTGGAGCAATTTGAGAAGAACAAAGTGTGGACTCTAGTGCCAGGACCATGTGATAGAAAGATCATTGGCTCCAAGTGGGTCTACCTCAACAAGCTTGATGAAAGCAACAAGGTGGTAAGAAAAAAGCAAGATTAGTGGCTCAACGATATAACCAATAGAAAGTGATCTTGTGCAGAGTGAGTTTGAGATGAGCATGATGGGTGAACATACATTCTTCCTCGACTTTCAAATCAAGCAAATTAAAGATGGGAACTTCATCAACCAAGGCAAGTACACAAGTAATCTACTCAAACACTTTGGGATGGATAACACCAGGCTAATGGACATCCCCATGCCAAACACTACCAAACTTGATAAAGATGAAGAAGGTGAGAAAGTGGATGAGAATCTCTATAGAGGTATGATTGGAAGTTTACTTAATTTAACTAACTCTAGACTTGATATAATGCTTAGTGTTGGATTGTGTGCTCATTTTCAATAAAGTCCCAAGAAATCACATCTTATAGATGTTAATAGGATTTCAAGGTACTTAGCCAAGACCCAAAATTTTGGACTATGGTATCCTAAGTCAAGGGACTTTACTCTTACTGCTTATAGTGATGCTGATTATGTAGGATGTTTGATTGATAGAAAGTGCACAAGTGGCATTTGCTTCCTCCTAGGACCATGCTTGGTGTCTTAGTTTTCTAAGAAATAGAGCACAATGGCTTTATTAACTACCGAGGCTAAATACATTGCAGCCAGGACTTGTTGTGCCAAAGTTCTATGGATGAAGCAAATGCTCCAAGACTTTAACATTTACTTTATTGCTTGTCCTATCTTTTGTGATAATACTATTGCAATTAATTTATCTTATAATCCTATATTGTATAGTAGAGTCAAGCATATAGAGGTTCTTCATCATTTTCTTCATGATAACATTGCCGAAAAAGATATTTATATCACACATGTGGACACAAAAAATCAGTTGGTGAACATTTTTACTAAACCTCTAGCTAGAGAGAAATTTAAGTTTATTAGATCTAAACTACTCATAAATACTTTGGATGAATATGACATCCCTTCTAGTTAGTTGTTATCTATCCTATATGCTTTTCTCATGTCTTGATCACCCTTGCTTGCTTAAATGCTAAAATTTTCATGTTCTTATGCCTTATTTTTTGCTTGTTTTGGGTACTTTTTGCAAACACTTATTTTATTGCTAAATAATACCCAATGATAAGTGATATGTGCCTAAGTATGTTTAAAATGCAAAACAGACTAGAAAAATAAATTTAATTATCACTCAAATGGCTAGAAACTAAGATTTCTAAATTTGAAACAAACCTTCTGTCCGTCGAATTGCCAACTCAACCGATTGGTGGCTAAGGGCTTTTGTAAAAAGCCATTTGGTCAAGTTTCCATATTACAGAACTTGACCAATGGCTGGGATGGAATACAACTTAAGTAGGGCTCTTCCGACTATTCTCCCTCTCAACTAGAGAAAAGTCGACTGATTCCTCTTCCAACTCTCTCAAGCTCTCAGCCCTAGCCCCGACCTTCCCTTTCCTAGCCCTAGACAACCCTCATTTGACCTTCCTAGCTCCTTTCCCTATCTTCCCTAGGTGGTTAGACGACCTTAGGTGGTGATATTCTCCAGTCTAGGCTCCCATTCTTCTCCATTTTGCCTCCATGGCTTCAAATAGAAGAAAGAGGGCCGACCCTACTGGAGTTCCTTCATCCTCGTCCAACTCTCACTTTATTCTCAACAACGATACCTTATTTTTCTCAACCGAAGCTCTAAATCAATACCAGGAGCTCCTTCCTAGGAACCCCTATCCCCTCCATGCTTTTTTTGGGCCTCTTCCCGCTTAGCAAAAAGTCATAGATGATGTAGCTGAGTTGCTCTATGATCATCACCTAGCTGCCCTTAGTGTCGAACGCCGGTGCTATTACAATTCCATGACAAGCACCAAGGCAGTTCACGAGTTCTATGCTAATCTGTCGTGGAATTATGACACTCTTGTACCCCTACCTAATACTCAAGTAATTCTTACCTCCATGATTGCTGGTAATAAATTCTCTATCTCAGAAGATACCTTGAATATATTTTTCAGTGGTACTGAGGTAACCGACACATGGAGAAAAGATTATCCTAACTATTTCGACTTGCTAGATCCTGAAGCCTTCTACAAGCAATATGATCTCACTCTCCATGACATACATAAGTTCTGGAAGAAGCCTCAATTTTCATATAGGAAGAAACCCACCCTTCCCTCTTCTGCCTTGGACCTTAAAAATCACATTCTCGCTTTAGTAGTCAACTACAATATCCACCCCAAAAAGAATCAAAATAAAATTGCAGAGCATACTGTAGTGACTTTTCCTGTTAAGAAAAATCCGATTCAAGTGGTGTAGATATCTTCTCCACCAAATGACCTACTTTGACCCTGAGAAGAATACCTGTGGTAACCACCCACCCTACCCAACCTTGATTTGTGGTCTTTTCACCTCTGCCACTGGCAAGTCTCTTTTTCATGATCTTGATTACAAACCTTCTAGAAAATGATCTGTATTAGTGAGACCACAAATAAGAAATATTTTTGCCTACATCTTCTTCCACCACACCTTGAGCCTCTACCTCCACCCAAGCACCTCCACCACCATCACAGTCTGCCCGCATCTCATTTCATGTATCCAATGAAGCCCTCATGGGCTACATGGTTCATCAACAGGCGTACAACCTATAGGTTCATGAGCATCTTCATCAAGATCTCTATTCTATCATGTATACCATGAAACTTTCCTATGCCCATCCTTATCCTGACTACCAGCCCTATCCATGTGGTGATTATGCTTCCTATGCATATAATCACTTCTACCCGGACCCTCCACCTACTGCTTCCACTACTACACCCTCTACTGTTGGTTGATCTGCCTCTATCCTTGGAGTGCTCTCTCTCCTTGCTGGCCCAATAGCTATCCTTCCCATAGATCTTGGCACTTCTGCTCCCAATTTTCCTCAAGACCAGGAGATGATGACCTTGGTATGTCTTGGGCTGAGTAGAATGCCATGAGGCCCGGTTGTGGTTTCGGTCCTTTTGTCGATGAGGAGATTCCTGACCAGGTTGATGAGGAAGCTACTGCTAACAATGAGGAGGCCTTTGATGATGACGGTGAGGATGGTTCAGATGGTGATGATGGCTTTACTGGTGGCTCTAGTGATGAAGGTGATGTTGCTGAACCTTTAGATGGAGATGATGACTATGAGCCTGAAGCGGATGATGATGATGATGCTGCTGATGATGCAGTGGACATAGATGCCATAGATGTTTAGATGTTTTAGTTCTTAGCCCTTCAATTATGATCATATATATATATATATATATATATTCTATTTTGTACTTAAAACATATGGGCACATGATTTTAGATGTACTATTTTTATCATCATGTTGTTTTCATCACTTTGGCTTGTAAATGTCTCGAGAACATTATTATGTGTTGTACTTTTAATATTTTGTATAATAACTCTATGTCTATTCTGTCATATGAGTTATTGGTATGCCTTCCATAGTACGATTATGACACAGGTTGCTTGTTCCTCTCTCGTCTCCATTTGTTGTGTGTTTTGTGGTTGCATGTTTTATCTTGTGGTTCGATGTTTGAGCTTCAAAACATCGGACTTATCTCACCCTTTTGTCATTATCAAAAAGGAAGTGGGGTAGAAGAGCATTAAAAATGGGTCTCTTATGACATCAATATCATCTGTCTCTTGAATTTTATCAACCATCACATCATTATAAGTATATGTTTTATCATGTGACTTGCTAAAGGACCATGTAATATATCTATTACATAGATTTGGTAAAAAGACTAACTATGTAGGTAAGAGTGAGCATATACTAAGGGGGAGCAATTCACATTGTTAAAATTATGAACCACTTTTCAATTCATAAGGCTAAGGTATAACTTTACATATTCTTTTCAATATGTTGATGAATGGTTTGTCATTGTCAAAAAGGGGGAGAATGTTGACTTGAGAGTTATACATTGTCCATATTTTGATAATGACTTAACCATTCCATTCATATGTACCTAATATGATTGTTTGAGATTGACTTCAGGTATTAGGTACATGAAAAGGATCAAATTGCACAAGCCCTAGCTTGTCCAAGTTCAAGTCAAATGCAATGCAAATGAGCAATTTGGGAAATCAATCCAAACCACCTTAGAATTATTTTATAATCATTTGTATTGATCATATGAATTGTAACTAAGATGTGAAAAAAGTAGGGACACTTAATTCCATTGTTTGATCACTTAAAATTCATTTTGGAAAATTTGTCACAACACTTTAATCGGTCGAGTTTGAATCTCGACTGACCGATGATGGATTTTTTGAAATGGTTGCACCGGTTGAGTTGTACTCTCATAGAACTTGATCGACCGACTTACTGGCCAAAGTTGATTTTAGCTGATCGATCGAGGACAAACTCGACCGATATTTTGAAAATTGGCTTTGTCGATTAGTGGATCGGTCGAGTTACCTTTATTGAAACTGACCAAATTTACTGTACGAAAAACATAGAAAAAGTGATTCTAACCATCAAAGAGTTGTTATAAATGAAAATAGATCCATTGCAAGTTGTAAAGTGGCTATTTTTTGTTCTTAAGTGATCCCACACTCAAAGGAACACCCCAACTATAAATAGGACCTCTTGGAGTTCATTCTAAGGTTGCTCATTCATGCTATCCTTGGTCCTTGCTATAGTTGAGTGTGCTACAACCCTTTGAGCCCCTTTCTCTCTCTCTCTCTTTTACAAAGAATTTCATGATTATGAGTGAGTTAGGCATGTTGTAAGAGAGCTACCCTAATGTTACCTTGTAAAACTCTCCATCTTTCCATCTCCCCAATCCCCTTTCTCAAAGGGAAAAGGCTAAGGTGATTTTCTACGAGTGAAGGAGGAGTTTCTATTCTTCTTTAAGGTTGAAGAAGGTCTGAAGATCTTCTCCAAGTGAAGGATAAGGACAAGACAGAAGATTCAAGAAGAGTGGGTAATGCATGCAAGGACAAAGACTTGATGCAATTGTGGGTAAATCCTTGTTGAAGGTTGAAGACATCTTGATTAAGTGGGCAAGTCCTTGTGTAGTTTAAGACTCTTTTCTTGGATAGGTAAGTCCTGGGATGTAAGGTGGTCTTCTTCTATCTCTTATAATGGAATATAAGTATACATGAGTTGCATAGTCCTAGAGGTTGACCTCTCTAGGTAGTGGATTGACGATCTCCTAGTTTGGAGATTGGAACCACTCTAAACACCTTGTCCAAGTGTTTGTTTCAATCTTTCTCATCCTTTCTATTCTTGTTTAGGCATGACTTCAAATTCAGTTTTAGCATTTGGTTTTAAATGATATAATTTGAAAATCTAACAGTTCTTGTGAGAATTTTGAAGCTCTATTCACCCCCTCTAGAGCCCTAGATCCAACAATATTTACTCTCATTTTGGGTTTAGAAGTTATGGTTTAAAAAAATCAAGATATCATATGGCTTTAATTTACTTTGGGTTCTCAAAAATTGGTTATAATAAAAGGTTGAGTTATTTTGGAACTTCAAACCTATTTGGCTTTGAAAAAAGATTATTAATGTAATAAATCAAAATTCCAGTGACATTTCAACTCGATTTTGGGTTTTGAAAGAGTTTTTCATATCAAAATCATAACCTTATGTTGGTATGATGTAATCTGACTTTCTAAAAAATAGGTTTCATTAAAATCTTGAAATATTTTGGAAATGCTAACCTATTTGGGTTAATAAGATTTTTGTCAAAGAGTCAAAATTTGTCCGTAATTCTATGTTATTTTGGGTCTTGATTTTTTTTTTATCATCAAAAGAACTTATATGGAATTTTTGTCCGTTTTCTTTTGAAAAATATTTCACCAAAAGTTTAAAATATTTTGGAATTATGAACCTATTTGTTCTAAAAGCTGATTGTTACAAAACAATCAAAACTTTAGTAGTCTTTTACCACTATCTCAAGTTTTAAAAATGTTGGTTTATTGAAATCAGGCATTTTATAAGTTAGATTCATTTTAAGTTTTCAATAATATTATGCCATAAGAATGAAATGTTTTGGATTTTTGGAACTATTTGGGTTTGAAAAGAAATTTACCATCAAAACTTCAATTGAATTGGATGCAATTTTGGGCTTTGAAATTTTTTTCTTACTAATAAGTTTATTTTTTTTGTAACACTTCATCATTATGTTGGGTTTTGAAATAAAAGGATGTTTGCAAACTAGTCAAAATTTTCTTTGGTGATATGCTGCATTTTAATAAAAACATGTTTATCAACAAGTCAAACGTTTGGCAACAATGGAGCACTATGTCGGGTTTTGAAAATACGGGTTTACAAACAATTTGAAACTTTGACAACATTTCAATGTTATGTTGGATTTTGAAAAATAAATTACTTACTAACGATTCAAAAGTTTGGCAGGTTTTTGACAATATGTATGTTTCTCAAAAAAGTACACCGACGAATCAACATTTCAACATCATTTTCACGTTATGTTAGATTTCAAAAAACAATGCGTCACAATTTTGATACCATTTTGGCATAATGTTGGGTTTATTAGAAATGGTATACTAACAAGCCTAATTGTTGTATAATTTCACCAGTATGTTGTTCATTTTATATATATGGTTCTACTAACAAGTCATAATTTTGGATTTCAACATTATATTTAATTTCTGAATAAAAATATGGGTTTGCCAGTGAGTCAAAGTTGTGACAGTGTTTCATGATTCGAGTGTTTTTTTGGAAATAAGCATTTCCACTCCCCATTTTAGACTTCATGAGCTATAACATCTATATCTTAATATGTCCACATATGTTCCTATAATAAGTGAAAACACAGATCCTCATCTTCACTAGGGGGACAATTATCTTCATCCTACTTGGGCCTATGAGCTCACCATGTTAAGATATTGACCGTAATATTCCTCTTGATAATGGTGGACACTATATATTGTGGGTACCAGGGAGTGGGAATGTGTGGGGCTAACAATGATCCCATTATCAATATAAGGGAGTGGGCACATTTGGGTCTAAGCATGGTCCCACTTGCAAGGGGTCCCTACCAATATTGATGCCCTCGTGTCTTTTGACTGGGTAGAATGACAACCACTCTTCCATACTTGATACACACAAATAAGGAAAGTGCCAATTCATTTTGATAAATCCCAAAACTCATATCATGAAATATAACATCATAAAGAGTACACCCAAAATGCAGGAGAATGTACATGGAAAGGATAAAATGAATCACAACAAAATTTGTACATGTATTATTTGAATAAGTAATATGCTTCATGTTAATCAACATGTGTGACAGTCATATGATCAATTACATGTGGGCGAGGGTAGAGGGTACATGCTTACTTTAATAGATAAAACACCTTATAGATGGTTTGTATATATCATTTGAGAAATAATAGATACTGGTGCACTTTAGGAAAGTGCCCTAGGGAAATGTGCAATTTATATTTGTCTAGTCAACATGATAAAGAAAAAAATTGAGATAACACAACCCTCGAGTATACATTGTATGGAAATCAATGTGATAAACATAACAGAAGCAACAAAAATTTCCGTATTTACAACACATTATAGGGAAGGAAGGGCTCATGATATACCTTGTTGAAAAGAAAGTCCAACAACTTTCCTCATGTGGTGATGTACATAATTGTGTGTAGACATCCTCCTAAGATAATCACTTGGCCCTTGCATCTCTATGCAATCCACACAGACAACATGAACTCCACACACATTGCTTGAGCCAATGAGGAAGGAGTAGCCTTTTTCTTGGCAATATGCTATCATCATAAACTATATCCTTTTCTCTCTCCTTTGGGTTTCTGATGGCTATGGCTCATGTGTCAAAGTGTGAAACTACAACGCTACCCATCATGCCATTTTAAACTAAGGAGGATAGAAAATAGGGTTTCTAATAAAATCAAGAAAAAATCCATCAATTGTGTAAGTGGCATGTTTGTAGAGGCCAGTCGATCAATGGGTTACTACAGTCGATCAACAATAACATCAAATTTATTTTGGAACTAGTCATCTGTTTGAGTGATATTGTCCATTCAACCAATTAGACTTTTAGTTGATCATCTATCTAGTCTTATCCATTTGATTTTTTGGACTTTCCAGTCGATCCCTCTAGACTGATCTTGCCCAATCAATCAAATAGACTTTCTTATCAATATTATGGACTTCCAAACGTTCTATTATTGTTCTAATTGATTACCTAAACCTTTTAGAAACTAATTTAACTTGTATCCATGTTGTATTGCACTTACTTATGTATCCTATTTATGTGACCCTATAGGCTCCACATCACATTGGTATCTAGCAACACATCATTTCTACTCAAGTACTTGGATACATGGTAGAACAACTTCAAATTTATATTGAGACTAGTGTTACAATGATAATATAATCCCATTGACTTTGGTATCAGACTGGATCGACTGCATGAAATTATCCTCCTCTTAATGTTCAATCATTGTTCCTTTTTTAAGAGTAGACCATTTGAGATACATGTGGTCTGAATATCAAGTATGGACACACCTCACTCATCAAGTGGTCAGATTACCACTCCAATAGAAGTGCCAAATCCCATCTACATCACTGACAATACACATATGTCATAGTGCACTCAAGAAATACTTGTATGCAAACCATTATTTGAGGTTACATTGAGTACTGTTAAAATACATTTATCAGTATAGTGACTACATAGCTAAGGACCATAGTCACCACTATCACAATGAGATATGATTCTGACTGCCAATTCTAGATTTAACATATCATACTCAAATTGGGTATGTCCTGTACAATTTTCTATTAACAAGTACTAATGTGTTTGACTTGACATCAAGTTATCATGACCAATGAGACATAGTTATCAATCAACACAAATAATAGTCCTATGTTTTTTTCATCCTAATTTCCATGATAATACCTAACTAGGGACTTGGACAAGAATGAATACTCTTGACATAAACATGAGCTCATGTTCAAGTCCTCAACTATAGATCACATGTCACTGAGTAATACATCCTTAGGTCATTTATTATGTTCAATAATTATCTCATATTAAAGTAAACATAACAAACACAAATGCCTTTATTAATAAGCAATGTATCCCACTAAAGTCATCACCTGAATGGATCTAACAACATACAAACAACACATGTCATTCCTAATATTTTTCTAATTTTAGCCAAAATGAAAAAGAAGAATGAAACCACATTAAAAGTGGGTGTTCCATAGATGGCCACACACACTTGAAGAAGGTGAGAAAAAGGAATACTTGTTAATCATGTAGTTTGAAGATATTGGATGAACGCTAAAAGGAGGAGATGTAAAAAATACACGCTTTGTTTATGACTTTATTGAGATAAGGATGGACACCATGGCATCTAGTAGGGCATGCTCTAGGAATACGAACCTATATCACATTTTTTATCATACTATTTCATTGTCCTTCGTGGATTTCCTAAAAATTAATTAAAAGAAGGCATGCATACACTTGAACATACCCTTGAAATGTAGAAAGCCAATGACACCCAAAAGTTTACTTGACATTCACCATTATGTATAGAGGCCATGCCCTAGATAGGACCCCCTCCTTAGTTTTATTCCACCAGTGAGATTGTAACTTCCTCCCATGACCAAAGGCCATGCATGTTATTCACATGGGGCATGTGTTATGAGGGCATCCTAGTTGACTTTGACAAGTGTGCAAATAGATTCCAATCAATCAACCACACCACACAAATTATAAGTAAAGAAGGGTATGTGTATCTAGGAAGGGTAAACCCTTATAGATCCTAAAAAATGTGCGTTCATGGAGATATGATGTTCATACTGTTAGAAAACCATGTGTAACATCCCAGGATTTGAGGCCTCAGATAACATGATCTTAAAAGGAATGATTGGACTACCCATATCACCAAAGTGCACCTCCTTTTCAGGAAGCTCATCACTAAAGAACTCCATAGTTAAGCGTGCTCAGCTTGGAGTAGTACTAGGATGGGTGACCAGTCGGGAAGTTGATCCTGGCTTGCGCGTCAGTGTGGACAAAGTGCGCAGTTAAGGCTAGTGGTGGTCTGTGGGGCCAGTCGTCATTCCTAAAACTCTACTAGAGCCTTGGGAAATGGGCCCGGGCGTTACAAATGGTATCAGAGCCAATTCCTCTCTAGTAGGTGGGGCCCACATAGACATGGCATGCCAGTCTTGAGCCGTACGGTCCAGGCAAGTTGGAAAGGGCTATCCGTAGAGACGAGATGGAGCCGCCCTTGCACTGGTAGCCGTGGACGGGAGCTCTATGTCCATGGGCCATTGTGGGTCTGCACTGAAATGGGGTCAGATTATGAGGCCATATAGTTCAGCCTTGACGAGGACGTCAAGAGTCTAAGTGGGGGAGATTGTAACATCCCAGGTTTGAGGCCTAGGATAACATGATCTTAAAAGAAATGATTGGACTACCCATATCACCAAGGTGCACCTCCTTTTCAGGAAGCTCATCACTAAAGAACTCCATAGTTAAGCGTGCTCAGCTTGGAGTAGTACTAGGATGGGTGACCAGTCGGGAAGTTGATCCTGGCTTGCGCGTCAGTGTGGACAAAGTGCGCAGTTAAGGCTAGTGGTGGTCTGTGGGGCCAGTCGTCATTCCTAAAACTCTACTAGAGCCTAGGGCAGTGGGCTCGGGCATTACAAATGGTATCAGAGCCATAACCCCTCCAGTAGGTTGGGCCCACATGGGCATGTGGCATGCCAGTCTTGAGCCGTGCGGTCCAGGCAAGTTGGAAAGGGCTATCCGTAGAGACGAGATGGAGCCGCCCTTGTGCTGGTAGCCGTGGATGGGAGCTGGGTATCCATGGGCCATTGTGGGTCTACACTGAAATGGGGTCAGATTATGAGGCCATATAGTTGAGCCTTGATGAAGACGTCAAGAGTCTAAGTGGGGGAGATTGTAACATCCCAGGATTTGAGGCCTCAGATAACATGATCTTAAAAGGAATGATTGGACTACCCATATCACCAAGGTGCACCTCCTTTTCAGGAAGCTCATCACTAAAGAACTCCATAGTTAAGCGTGCTCAGCTTGGAGTAGTACTAGGATGGGTGACCAGTCGGGAAGTTGATCCTGGCTTGCGCGTCAGTGTGGACAAAGTGCGCAGTTAAGGCTAGTGGTGGTCTGTGGGGCCAGTCGTCATTCCTAAAACTCTACTAGAGCCTTGGGCAATGGGCCCGGGCGTTACACCATGTGCTACGATGGGGTTTGCACCAAGGGTTTCCCCTTCTTAGACCCTCAACATCATGTCACCCGAAATAAATCATGTGATCTTACATAAGATAACAACTATAAACATGGGCGTCCTGTATAGGGAACCCATGACATGGATCCTAACAATGTGAAAAACTTGGCCTCATCGACATTGTTAATAACTTCAATGCTCATCCCAACATATTTACCACTGTTCTTTTGCTGGGTTTTGAGAAAAACAGGAAATATTCCTAACTCATACACAAAGTGTTGAGAACATGGTTGTAAATGGACTCACCACCATGAACAAGGAAAATTGCTAAAGAGATTTAAAGAGAAAATGGATAGCGTGGTTCAGATAAGGGGGGCTGTGAATGGAAAAGGTGCTACACACCTCCCATGTGACCAAACTAGGTATTTCCAACCTTGACGAGATGAAATAGAGACCTTTCACATTTCACAATAAGACTAAATGAAAAGAGTGAGATGAAACATGCATGAACATTAGTAGCTCAATCAAAAAGATTTTATATAGAAATAATGTACAAAAAATATCATCGATGTAGGGTACTTATATCATTGCACCATAATGCAATTGGAAAAATGGAGGAGGAGAAAGGTTATATTGTATCTAGGCCTTATGTACCTTGTGTGTATGTCATGGGAGATACATAAAGATAATTTTCCTTCATGTTTCACCACAAGAGGAAAGCTAAGGTCATCTCATATATTTCTTGCCTTCCTTAACCATGCATTTCCCTAACCTTAGGGGTTGTATTAGGGTTTTAAAGGGTTGAAATGAAATTGATGGTGCTCTAGGCTCAAGGGTATTTCCCTACAATATTTTGAAGTCATAACCTAGTTGGATAAGTGCCAATCCCTATAGATTATGGTTAGTGGGTCATTTTTTGTAGACGTTTTAAGGTTATATTAGAGTTAGGATTGAGTTAAACCCTACTTTTGTAGCAATTTCAGAACACCACTGACCCACCATTTCAGTGAATCTTCTCAAACAATCACTTAAAATACTTCATCCACAGTAGCAATGCATGACGAGGGAAGTGGGAACGTATCTAGGGATGCCCCCTTTTCCATTTGGGATAATGTCATCATATTGGGAGGATAAATGTGGAATATTCATGATGGAGTTTGATACTCCGAAGGGCTCAAACTTTTTGTCTGCACTAATGAAATTGATGTTATTGAATCTTTTTTTAGGATAGTAATATCCATATTGCATGAGAATTCAAACACTTTGAATGTGAAAGTGCACCTAGATTGCACCCATGTCAACATGTTTTCTCGTAAATGTCATTGTGGGATATTTGGATTTTGAAATCCACAAAAATTCTGGAGAGAGAATGTGGGAGTCCTCATGTTGGGACCCGCTTTAAAAGTTAGAATTTCATCTTAATCAAATGTTACTTTGTCCAGGAATTTTGAGTGAATGAAGGGTCCAATGATTAGGCTAGGTTCATAGGGAATGTGAGGGATAAGTCTAACTAAATTTGTGTGTTTTGGATAGGTTTTTGATATGGCTTTTTTCTGGTGGAATGATTGAGTTTGTTGATATTGGTGAGTAGTTTTATGAGGTTCTCCTAGTGAGGACCAAGAAAGGTAGTGACAATAGAAGATGAACTAATTAAATGTCTATATTGGTTGACAACCTCCCCATTAAGGTAGTTTTCACTTGAGTACGTGTGTGTAAACCTAATCATAGAAGAGAATAGGATCATTACGTAGAGAACTTGTGGGACAAAATTAATATTCTAATCCTGTCCTCACATCCCTCAGTATGTAACATGAAAACTTAAGATGAACTCATTGCTTTTATCAATCATTCAATCTTTAGCACTTCACGGCTAAATTCTACTAGATGAGGTTATGTCCATTGCTTGAGATAGTTCAAACTTTATTTGAACCTATATTAGAAATCTTAATAGGATTCTTTATTGCATTGGTTGATGATTATCACGTTAAGCATAGCAAATCATTGTGTTCTGAAACATATTAAAATTACCAATAAATTCAAGAAAACAAAAAATGGAGTGTCAACACCTCCCATATTGTTCTCCACCACCATAGAAAATATCCACCAAATGTTGGTTATCTTGATATGAATTGCAAGGTAAATCTTAGTTTTCAAATAAAAAAATGGTCTAGAGATGAGTTGGAGTTAGAATTTCAGTTAAGTTACAAACTCTGACTCTTTGTCTATTATTTCTATCCCCTCTAACCTATACGAACAAACCATGATTGTGGTCAAGAATCAAAACTTCTCTTTTGATTGTTTTTCTTCAAACATCTTTCGAAGTGTTATAGGAGAAAAAGACATGGGAAGAACGATACTGATGCACCAGGTAAATGTCATTTTCATAGGCTATTTATTATTTATTTCTGTGCACTATTTTTTCATTTTCATATTAATTTGTGCATTATTTACTCTTATTAGCCTTTGATGCTTAATCACGTCAAATAAATGTAATTTTAATGTTTCCAAAAGATTTACTATATTTTAAGGGCTTATGTTTGGTTTTTGTGTATTTCAGGTGAATCTACACGAACCTACACAACTTGATACTACCGACTTTGGTCTCAGTGGTACCAACACATGCTTAGTTTAGGACTTATGGAAATCAAGAAGACTCGATGCTACCGACCTGGAAGTCGATACTATCGACAACATCACAATGATGGATTCAAAATTATTCAAGGAAACTCACTACTATCGACACTCAACTCAGTGGTAATTAATTACGCCCCAAGTCACTTATATGACTTAGGGGGATTTTAGCCAACCCTATCAATCTCATTCTATTTAGTTGAATGACAACCGAGAGCAAGGAGAGGATAAATCAGAGAAGAAGACCATGTTATGGACAATCTGAGTACTTCCAATGAATGGATTTGCAGTCGAAAGGTAGCTAATCGGCACCAGCGCGAGAGAGGATCATTTGAATTGTCTTTTTCAAGGGTTCTTTAGTTTGACTAATGTTTCCCATGTTTTTCTTCTTCTCTCGCATGTTTGTGATAATGGAAATCATGCGGGGCTAAACCCCTTATTCCTTAGGACCCAGAAGTAGCCCAGTTATGCATTGTAATTGAATTTTATGCATTAATATATTAATATATCTTAATTTCTAGACTTATTTATATGATATTGTCATGAAATATCCATGCTTGATCACCATAGGTAGTTAATTAGACATTTAATTACTTTGAAAAAGGAAATTAATGGTTGGAACATTCATAGAAATACATGTTTTATATCGCCCTTTGAGAAAGGTGGCTTACGAATGTGAAGAGATAACCAGAGTTTTTGATAAAGCACCTAACTAATAACAGAATTAATATGAGAGTGGGATTGGCATTAAATTAGATAGTGAATTATGCCATGAGAGCGGGTAATTCTTTCTATAGGCTCTTTGTCCAGGATTAGGAGAGATAATTATTAATATTATGATTGTTAATTGCAATATTTACTGAGGTGAAACCATAATCCTAATGAATTCACTCCAATTAAGATTAATAACTAGTACTTTAAATTTATTTTTTCTTTATATAATTAAACCATTCAATCAAGTTTTAATCGGCATAGCTGATCACATTATAATTAGTAATAGTTTCTAGATTTACATTTCCCTGTGTTCGATATCCGTGCCTTATTGACCTATATTACTCTAATAGCGTGAACTTGCGTTTTAGGGCATATTGTAAATCCCTATCAAGTTCTTGGCATCGTCACTGGGGAAACAGAAAATCCAACACTATGAGTGATGTGATCAGCCACTCTAGGCTACACCTTTTATTTTTCTTTTCATTCTGTTAAAGATGAATTTCAAATATCATTTACTCAATTATTAGTATCCGTTCTCACATCGTCTTCAACAATTTCAGGTACTAGTGCATGGTGTACACTAGGTATCACGACTACAGAGAGTCATCTCCATGTGATTTAATTAGGGGGAGCTCTTACGTTAAGGAGCAAAGTACAATAACTCAGGGGAAGGTTAATTCAAACTCCACCATCGAATACACCTACATCTCCAATAGAGGAACCAGAAGAACCAATTGAGATGGGTGATGCATAAGAAGATCAGACTATTTGGGAGAAGATCAATGTGTCTTCCTCAACAGCTCAACTAGGGTTGATAAAAAGACAAGCAATAATTGTGGGAAACTACAAGATTGATCCAGAATTGGTGGTATTGGTCAAGTCACAAGCCTTTCATGGCCATATCATAGAAGACCCAATGATGCACATAAGAAATTTTGTGGAAAGTTGCGACATGCTGATGATAGATAGGGTATCGAATACTATAATCTACCTAAAGTTGTTCCCACCATCATTGGCAGACAATGCCAAATCTTGGTTCTACAACCTTTCGCTTGAGTTGATTGAAACATGAGACCAGTTGATAGACACTTTCTTTGAGCGTTACTTCCCTCCTCAGAAGACAAATGAACTGATCAAGAAAATTTAAAACTTCAAGCAATAGGAAGAAGATCCTACTTTGAAGCATGGGAGAGTTACCATAATATGCAGAGGAAGGTCCCTCATCATGGGTTCTATTTGTATGTCCATATGAACATTTTCTACTATGGATTGCATCAAGGGGAAAGTACTACATTTCATAGTGCAGGAACATGCTTATTCCTCAACAACAAGCCATCTAGGTGTCATGAGATCCTAAATAATATGGCTAAAAACCATTCTTGGGGGAGAAGAAAGAGAACACCCAACAACCATTAAAAGTGTCGGGGAGTCCAAAGTGATTTCTGCATTAAATTAAAAGCTTGATCTCATTGTTAAGAAACTATGTGCCAAGGATGGAATCTATTTTGGAGGAGAAGAGGAGGAGTGCATGTTTGCACGTCAGCAAAATTATAGGGGCAATGACTATTCTTGGAGGAAAGATGCCAATTTCTCTTAGAAGGACCCAAATAACTTTTGGCAGGATCCATTACAAGCACATCATCAAGCAAATCCATAGCAACATGAAAAGGGACCACATAAAGTTTACCGTATTGAGGAGATGCTAAACTGGTGAGCCATAATGAAGTGCTCATTGGTCAGACTCATAAGAAACTACAAAATCAAGGAGCACAAATTCACAACATAGATGCTCATATCTCTCAAATTGCAGTAGAGGCAGTTTCTTTGAAGAAACCTGGTCAATAGGGGTTCCCAGGAAATTCTGATGTACCATCTAGAAATCAACATCTCAAGGTAGTATTTCTTCATAGAGGCAAGAAAGTGCTTAATGACAGACATGCAGTCCCAGAAGCAAAAGATGCCACAAGTGACATAGGGCTGACCATTATTGCTGATATAGTTGAGTCAGATACTATAGCAGAGGGGAAGCCATCTGATGATGAAATCAATGAATATGAGGAGACAAAGAAGGAGGCATATGTCCCACCTCACTAGAGGAAGTTGGTGACACCAATTACCTTCCCAAATAGCTAGAAGGTGAAAAAAGCGGACCAAAATTTTTAAAAATTTCTAGACAATTTTAGGAAGCTCCATGTTAACATTCCCCTGATTGACACAATTGAACATATTCCTTCGTACAAGAAATTTTTGAAGGATGTAATCAATAAAAGAGGAGAATAGCTGACAAGAATGTAGTGATATTGAAGGAACAAGTTAGTGATTTTATCTTGGGAACTTTGCCACCAAAAAGGCAAGATCCAGGCTGCTTCAAAATATCATGTTACTTTGGGAGGATGAGGTTTAGAGAAGCTCTACGTGACTTAGGGGAAAATGTTAATTTCATGTCTTTGAGTACCTTCAAGAAGCTGGGTCTTAGAGAATCCAAAAGGAGAAATATGACCATATAGCTTGTAGACAACTCAGTGGTCAGACCATATGGCATCTGTCAGTATGTTCTTATCAAGGTGGACATATATGTATTTCCAACAGATTTTGTGGTAATGAAGATGCAAGATGACCATGACAATGAGCTACTACTCGGAAGGCCATTCAATCCACAATGGACATGATCTTAGTGATGGTCATAGGAAGATTGACACTGGGGATCAAAGAAGATATATTTGAAATCATTATGCCTGAGTATACACAAACAATTGATGAGAAGGTGCAATGACATATGTTGTACATGTCCAAGGAAAAAATGTCTTTATTCCTTGGGAGCCATTCTTAGATATGACTCATGTGATGATATAGGTCTACAAAGGTACATTGGTAGTAGACATTTTGGAGAACACAAAGGAAGTTTCATTGGCCCAGGTAGTTTAATATCCATACGATGAAGTGGAGGATTATTACCCAGTGACAATTGATGAGGTGACTTCTGCCACCCTTTATCAGACATATCCACAGTTACCTTTTGGAGGCGTGTCTCATGAATCTGATGGATGAATGCATTCAATCTCATTCCTTGGAGGAATGTATCTTATTTCTCAAGGAACTACCATGTTACTACACCAAATACTTTGAGGATATAGGACCACCTCTGCCACCATTTATCCCATCACTCTAGATCCTACCAGATTTAGAGCTAAAGCCATTGCCACCACATTTGGAGTATACATTCTTGGAAATAGAAGAGAAGCTTCCTGTCATCATCTCAACTTCATAGACAATTCAATAAGAGGAGCAACTCCTTGTGGTTTTGAAAAACCACCGTGCATCATTCATATGGTTTATAGTAGACATAAAGTAGATGTACCCTAGTTTCTTCCAGCACAAGATCAGACTAGAAGAATGAGCCAAGCCAATTGTGCAACCTCAACTGCGTCTCAACCCTATCATGACCAAGGTAGTAAAGGAGGTAGTAAAACTTTTATTAGGAGGTATAATATATGCTATCTCTGACTCTAACTAGTTTAGTCCAACCCAGGTGGTTCCTAGGAAAGGGGGGATAATAGTCACAACTAATTCAAATGATGAACTAATTTCTACTAGGTTGGTGATTGGGTGGCAAGTTTATATCGATTACCTACGTTTGAATTCTGTCACTTTGAAGGATCATTTCCCGCTTCCCTTTATCGATCAAATTCTTGAGAGGTTCAGCGGCAATTCTCACTTTTGTTTTCTCGATGATTATTCTGGATACAATCAAATATCTATTAAGATACAAGATCAAGAGAAGTCAACCTTCACTTGTCCTTATGGTACTTTAGCATATCGTCAGATGCCGTTCGGTCTTTGCAATGCACCAACTACCTTTCAATGATGCATTCTCACCATTTTTTCTAATATGGTAGAGAAATGTCTGGAGGTATTCATGGATGATTTTTCAGTGTATGGTGCATCGTTTGATGATTGCCTTGACAATCTTTATAATGTGTTGCAAAGATGCAAGGACACTCATCCAATTTTGAATTGGTAAAAAATGTCACATGATGGCGAGTGAGGGGATTGTTTTGGGACATAAGGTGTCCAGTAAAGGAATGGAGGTTGACCCTGTTAAAACACAAGTTATCTCCAAGATACCTCCACCATCATCAGTGAAGGGAGTGAGGAGCTTTTTAGGACATGCCAGATTTTATCGATGATTTATAAAAGATTTTTCAAAAATTGCCAAACCGCTCTCTGAATTGTTGGAAAAGGATGCTGAATTCAATTTTGATGAGCGATGTTTGAAGGTGTTTGAGGTGTTGAAGGAGAAACTTGTCTCCACACCTATTGTCCAGGCTCTAGATTGGAACCAACCTTTTGATTTGATGTGTGACACATCAGATTACATAGTAGGGGTTTTTCTAGGCTAATGCTGAGACAAGGTTTCTGTTATTATATATTATGAGTATAAAACTCTTAATGATGCCCAACTAAATTACACAACAATAGAAAAAGAGTTATTGCCGATTATTTTACTTTTGAGAAATTTTTCTAGTATTTGATAGGGGCAAAGGTTATTGTATGGACAAATCATGGGACAATCACATTTTTGCTACATAAGAAGGATGAAAAGTCTAGGTTGATTATATGGATCTTATTACTGCAGGAGTTCGATATGGAAATCAAATATAAAGTAGGTACTGAGAATGTAGTAGCACATCACTTTTCTAGGCTTGAAAGGGTGGATGAAAAGAAAATAATATACCCATTATGGAAGAATTCTCAGATGAGTAGATCTTTTCTATGAAAAGCAAAGATCCATGGTTTGCAAATATTGTGAACTACTTGGCATGTAGAGAGTTTCCATAAGAGTGGGGATATCAAGAGAAGAAGAAATTCTTCCACTCTTTGAGGTATTACATTTGGTATGATCCCATTTTGCTCAAGCAATGTAGGGATGTTATTTTGAGGAAATGTGTGCCAGATTGTGAGTTTGAGAGTATTTTGGCACATTATCATTCCTCACATATTGGAGGACATCATGCTAGTTCTAGGACTGTGGCTAAGGTTTTAGAATGTTGTTTCTATTGGACTACTCTTTTTGAAGATGCATATAGCTTTGTGCTTTGTTGTGGTTCATGTCAACGTGTAGGTTATATTTCGAAAAGACACAAAATTCCCTTGAATGTTTTTCAGGAAATTGAAGTATTTGATTTGTACAAGATTGATTTATGGGTCCTTTTATGTCTTCAAATTATAATTTGTACATATTACTTTCTGTTAACTACGTGTCTAAGAACCCACACCAATGATCCTCAAGTGGTATGTAGGTTTGTGAAAGAACACATCTTTTGTAGGATTGGGGTACCCTGGTTGATAATTAATGATGGTGGATCTCATTTCACCAATAAGAAATTTAGTGTGATTTTAAAGAAATATGGAGTGAGACACAAGATAGGTACTCCATATCACCCCCAAACCCAAGGTCAAGTTGAGGTGTCTAATAGAGAGATCAAGAAAATCTTAGAAAAAATAGTCTCATCCAATAGGACTAATTGGAGCATGTTGCTCAATGATGCTCTTTGGGCATATAGGATAGACTATAAGACACATATAGGAACCACTCCTTTTAGGTTGTTTTATGGTAGAGCTTATCATTTACCCGTGGAGTTAGAGCACAAGGCTAAGTGGATCCTGAGAAAATTGAACTACAATTTGGACAATACAGTGAAAAAGAGAATGTTGGAATTGAATGGGTTAGATGAGCTGAGATTTGATGCCTATGAAAGCTCAAGGATTTATAAGGAAAGAAAAAAGCTAATCCATGATCGCCATATCCTACATAGAGTCTTAACTCTAGGATAGAAGGTTCTTTTATTTAATTCGAGGTTAAGATTGCATCTAAGTAAATTGAGGTCTAAAGGGCGTGGGTCTTTTGAGGTAATTAAATCTTTTACCCACGGGGCGGTAGAGATAAGCAACGAGGATGAGCCGTTCCTTGTTAATGGCTAGTGGCTTTAACACTAATTTGGGGAAGATGTGGTGAGGAAAGAAGAGGAGTTTAAGCTCATTGAGGTTCAATGATCTTTTACACTTGATCGTTGAGCCTAAGATGTAAAACAAGGGTGCTTGTTGGGAGGTAACCCAACCATCATTTTTTGTTCTTTGCATTAGAAATTTTATTTTCATAATTTTAACTTCCATTTTATTAGATTTTATGTAAAAAAGGTTCCTTGATGAATTTTGTGAGGTGTGCAGGCTGGGTACAAGTTGGTAGTACCGACCCCATAGTTGGTACTACCGACGAAGTCACATGGAAACATATTGAATTTGATTGAACAAATCAGTATTATCAAAGACCTAGATGATAGTACCAACAACATCACATGGAGGCTGAGAGAAAATTCCAAGAAAATCAGAACTACAGACCATAGATTTGGTAGCACTGACTTTTTGAAAAAAGAGAATCAAGTTTGCTGATGAGGACTCAGTACTACCAACCAAAAGTTGGTGGTACTAATAAAAATGAAAGATCTAGTTTTGAAACACCGAGTTCCCACTCAGAAGCACCAATAATTTTTAATGAAACGGTACTATCGACACCAGGGGACACAAAACCTGTGGGAGCGCCATCAACGATCGAGATCATTCACATTTGATGGTCGGTACTACCAATCTGTGGCACAAGTCAGTACCACCGACTCCATGTTGGTACTAATGACACATGGCGATCCCCATCAATCGACTTCGATGAATGAGGTCTGTTAGTACCAACAGATGGTACCGAGTCACATGGATAATGGAAAAAAAGTCAATACTACCGACTGACATGGATAATGGAAGAAAAGTCGATACTAGTGACTAAAAGTCAGTAGTACCGACACAACAATAGTAGGCTGGCCAGGACCTATATAAGGAGGAGTTGTTTTCATTTTCTCACATGTTCTTCACATATCCTATGAGAAAGTGAAAGGAAGCATCCTCGGGCATCCACATTCTACTGTGATCATCTTTTCTCTCCATCTACTTCTTGTACCATCATGATGGCATCCATGAGGAATGCTTCTTCATCGATGGGGTAGATTGAGATGATTCCAAAATAGAGCCGCACCGCCCATCCCAATGCCAACATGAGGAAGATATATGAAGATCTAATGAAGAGGGACATAGTAGCTACACGATATGGATATCGTGCCTTTCTTGCCTCCTTGGACTTCACCAAGAATATGCACCAAGTATGCAAGCATCAGGGGATAATGTGTGATCACCCATTCTTCAGTGATTGGCCAACTTTCCCGAACCTCGTCTGTGAGTTCCTGGCATTACTGGAGATTTTCATCATCCCTAAGAATGGGTATGGATGGATGGAGGGCTACGTCGACTTTCTCCTTTTCAACATTGAATTTCATCTAACATTGTGGAGGTTCAATGCCATCTATGGGTGGCTAATTGGAGGAGAATGATTTGTTCCATTCAACTTCGACTTCAAGAATGCATGGGAGCTTCTGGTGGAGGTTCTATAAGGCTACCATATTAGCTGGCACTCAAACTCCATCACCGACATCAAGCACCCTTTTGCTTGTATTCAACATCACCTCACCACCAACACCCTCTTGGCCAAATCAAGCTAGGGGTAGGGTAAAACCCAACCGGTTGAACTCTACTTCCTCTACAAGTTGTTGGAATTAGGAGGAAGGAATTTGAATTTTGGTTCCTGCTTCCTCCAACATATGATGGGCATGAAGCGATTGTTGTAGAGGGCCCCTCCTATCCATTTTGGAGGATTGATCACGCCGATAGAGCTACACCTTAATCTTGATATATCCAACTTCAGATCCTCAAAGGATGTGACCAAGTTTGACCTATAGCATTTCAAGAGATCTAGCCTCCTCAACATATGTCATGGTATAATGTATGCATGTTGTACAACAAATGAGAAGTACAAGGAGAGGGAGCTCCCCGATGTGGTTTTTGACTTGCAAGTACTCCACCTCATGAGATGTCATGTAGATATTTCTTTAGAGGAGGAAGAGGAAGAAGGTAATACTGAGGAAGAGAAGTAGGAGAAAGAGGAGGAGGAACCCATCATCCCTATCACAAGGAGGTAGGTTTCCCACAAGTGACCGAGGCCATATGGAGCCTCCAGTTCTTCTGCTACACTATTTATATAGGAGGATGATCCATATTGTACGACAAGCTTGTATGGGATTCTGTAAGGGATACAATAAGGACAACAACAACAAATAGTAATGTTGGTAGGTATCCTTGATATCCAAAGACAACTCTACCATAACCAACAAGTGACATTTGAGAATGAGTGTTACAACCTCAATTTTGCATATGTTTTCATAATTAAAATGTAATGATTTTATGAATATGTACTTAATTGAAAAGGTTGTATGCTTTTCTTCAATGGATGGATTTATTTGCAAATATCTCTTTGGATAGGAGTTTCGTGATTTCTACTATTATGCTAATCCAATAATGGATATAAAAGAAAAGAAAAGAAGAAAAGTCCAAATAGTATATAAAGATAAAAGATAATGAATTTTAAGCAATATATTTATGAGAAATGTATAGAAATCTCTAGAAAGTGGCATTGATGTCCAAAATTGATTAGATTTCGTTTACATGTGATTGCTAATGGAAAGAGTAATCAAAATAAAGAATATAGGAAGAGAGGAAAGAGAAAATATATGTTTTAATACAAGATATATGCTTATTAAGTCGTTGGCTTGCAAATGAAGAAAATGGGTTATTCCTTTTGAGTTTCAGCTTCAAACTTGGAATATAAGTAGATTAATTCTTATTAGACTTTCCTTTAAAATATGGGATTTTTTGGATGTATCGTTTAAAAGATATAAATTTTCAAAAAATCCCTAAAGTGAAGGAATGAATAAATGTCATGATTTAGAATTTCTTTTAATAGGCGCGTGCAATACGGACCGTTGGATATGGGATCCAACAGCACGGGGTCATCCCCTACCCTGTGTCAGGAAAGGAAATAGAGGACCAGGAAAGATGTTTTTCGAGGAAGTTCTTTTTTTTTTCTCACAATCTAGTATACGAGAAGTTTTGGAAGCTGTCCCAACGAGATCGGGTGTGAAGGCGAATCCAACCGGCCCTGATTTTGCCCACTATGGAAGGCTACCGACGCTTTCCCCAATGGAACAATAGGTCGACGCCCCAGACTCTCTGGACTCATCCTATAAAAGGTGGGGTAACAACTTCCTTTGAGATCAAAATCTCATCCCTAGTGCTATGCTAGACTCTTAGAATGTTAGCTTGCCTTCGATTCCATAGAGCAGCCATTGCTCGTCCCTCTTTTCCTCCCTTTGTTCAACCACAGACTGGCGTCCAGGACCCAATGGTTCCCTCCTCCTTTTTATGATTTAAGTCCACCTATGAGTCTATTTGGGCATGGAGGAGACGACGACCCTCCTCCCTGGAGCAGCGACTTCCCACATCGTAAGGTCAACCCAACGGTTGACCGGCCCCTGCTGATGTTCGCGTGAGTCTGTCGGGGCTAGAGGTTGAAGACTCAGTTAAGAGAAAACCCATCTGTGCCCTCACTCGCACAATAGGAAAGGGA
Source organism: Alisma plantago-aquatica (assembly GCA_963693085.1). Lineage (NCBI taxonomy): Eukaryota > Viridiplantae > Streptophyta > Magnoliopsida > Alismatales > Alismataceae > Alisma > Alisma plantago-aquatica. The sequence continues at coordinate 1,511,103,296 of OY856410.1, read as the reverse complement.
GGGCAAGCTTGTCTTTAGCCCACGTAGATAAAAGGTAAAAAGGCCCTTTTCCTACATGGCATGTTCTGATAGGCCCAAAATGATTTATCATGTGAAAACTGTAAGAAATCGTAGGTTTGTCCAATGGATATAAGTAATATATGGTTTTTTCTCATAAAAATGCAAGGAATTCAATAAAAATACTAGTAGAGCCTAGTTTTGCTTCTAGTTTGAAAAGTGCATAAAGTTGATAATTTTAATGCCTTAAGTGTAATCAAAACCCTAGATGTTGAATAGGAATGAGTTCAATTACTTAAGTTGGTATTATGAATCAACATTTATCCTTTTGACATAAAATGGATAATATGAATATGATTTGTTTTAAAAAACCCACAATTTGCTTAATTAGGGTGCTATGACTAAGAAAGTGCAATAATGGGCCTAAAAGCCCTAATGTTGGATAATATGACCTTAATGGCTTTTATTTTGAGAATATAGATATCATAAACAGAAATATATTGATCTGAAGTTTATTTAAGAAAAAAAGGGAGTTTTGGAATAGATAACTTAAAGAGATGAAGTTTTGATATGTGAAAAGGATGTTTTAAAGTTTCATATAAATAAAGATGTAATTGAAAACCTAGAAACCCTAATCTAGGTGTTAATGACCTTGATAAACTATATTTCAAAATCCTATATGTAAGATGAAGTTCGAACTAATCTTAAGACAAATTGGTAATAAATAGACTTAGATATGAATAACTAAGTAATTAGGGTTTTGGAACATGGAAACAATGTTTTAGGGTTTAGTTGAACTATAAGGTAAAGGTTAAGAGACGAATATAAAGAACGTTAAGAAAAACTCTAATTCAACTTAGGCACACCCTAGGAGGGAATTCCAATTCAATAAAGTAACTACATGATGAACATATGAGTAATTAGATTGCACATGTTTTCCAGGTTTCTTGTTGTGCTTGGTTGATCGGGGTGATTGGTTGCCTGGCTTGGTTGGCTTTTTGATTAATTGGATATTCTACTTACAATCCTTAAGACTTCCAAATCAGGTATGTGGTTACGCTTATGGATAATCACTTTAGTTTCACGGTGATTCCCGGTTGTTTTATCGATTGCCTGAAAATAACTGCTTGAATGTCTTTTATTTCATGCCACTATAAAGTGACTATGACTGTCACCATAAGTATGCATACATGACTGGATCAGATCCTGGTCCTCATCTGTGGCTTTGCAAATGCTAAAAAGAGTAACCTAGAGCAAGGTCTAGGCTATCAAGAGTTAGTGATTTGGCTACCTATGGGTAGTGCCATGCAACTCTTTAGCACACCATGAGTTAAGGAGTGGGCTACCTATGGGTAGTGCCATGTGACTCAACCCTAGAAACTGATTCACCTATTAGGTAGGATCATGAGGGGTTAAATGGGGATCTACCATAAGGAAGGTAGCATCCAGGTCCACTGCAGGGACAACACAAAGGTTAGGGTATGTATGGATTGAGCAGTTATGTTGAAAATGTAAAGTTGATTGTTAAATCATATTTGACTGCAATAGGTTGTTACAAGTTAATTGCACGATTATTGTTTCCCCCACATACCAACTTTTGCTGACCGATGTTTTGTTTGTCGGCGTTTTAGGTATAAGTGAAATGAACAAGTAGTAAAGTAGCATTTTTGGAATTAAATGAGAATTAAAGTGCAAAGGAGGATTAGTTAGAATAGAATCTAGATGTGGATAGAAATAGTTAACCAAGTTTTTGAAAAAGGTATGCAAAGTTTATTTTATTACAACCTTTCAGTTTAGTTGGTAGAATTTGATAATTATTATAGATTATTTGTCGAACCTTTGATCCGGAGATTGGGATAACGACTCTGACCTCTTGGTCTCCTTTAATTGGGGGTTACTGGGAGACAGGGTCGTTACATTTGGTATCAGCGCACTGGTTCCTCATTTAATCCTTAATAATTATTAAATTTTACAAACTCTGTAGAACACAAGGGAGTTATTAGAGGATTTTCCGAAAGACAGAGGTGCCTAGAAAAGGATCACGCCTGGGGGCTGGCAAGATTTTCCTCTGCACCACTAGTTGAAATACGAGGATTCTCGGATCTGTGTGACTGCCTAGCCAATGTCTCAGGATCTGACTCAAAATAAGATACCTTCAGGATTCTCTCATCTATTTTTCGTCCCTTCTCAACCCATTTCCATTAAGATATTAAGGTTTAGGGTTATTTTCTCTCTTCCTCACCCTCTTGAGGTTAGGGTATGTATAATAAGGTTAAGGAATCCTCCACCAAAATTAAAAGCATGTAAATAAGATGTCATGGACATAAGCTTAATAGTTAAGTGTAAACTAAAGGTTTGTTGCATGCTTAGGTCATATGACATGTGTTGTCATGCCCTCAGGAGAGACCTGAGGTTAGACATTCTTATCAGGAGGATGAGTATAGAGAGTTTGTCTTGGAGGTAGAGACCTCCATTATAGGTAGAGACCTGGCACATCTTATAAGGATAATGCTAACCCTAACCCTAAGTGGTGGTTAGAGAGAGATGGCATGATGAGATGGAAGTTTTGAATCCCTATGATAGTTTGATCCATGTGAGGTTGAATGACCTAGTACCTTTGGCGACCCAACCCTGGGAAGGGTCGTGCATGTTAGGGTGAAGGATAACTCCTTCATTGATGAGGTTAGTGATGACCATATAGAAACCTTATGGGCTTATATGAGCATGGCCGAGTATGCACCGAGAGTACGTGAGTAGTATGGGTGGTAGGTTAAAACCCTGGCCCGAAAGGCAGGTTGGATAGCTTATGAGATAAACATATAGAGCTCTGGATAATCTTCAGTGAACATAAGTTTGAACATAGGCTTCACCCATGTAGGGGTATGATTGTGATATTGATCCACCTTCATGGAGAGATGACCTCTAGTAGTAAGACTATTTGTTGGGTTAACACTAGAGAGAGAGAGAGTAAGAGCCAAGCAAGAAGGTTGGAGGCTTAGACTCTGGGATATGAGGAATAGTGGGGAGTGGAGATTGATGCGACCTAAGTGGATGGTGGTGGTTTCCTCGTGCATGATCCCTGGAGGCTTATGGCATCTTGGTTTCCTTTAGAGGAACCAAACCCTAAGAAGAAGAATGAAGCTACTGGCACCTATGAGCAGAGGACGTAAGTGCTGACCTTCTAAGGATGGGAAGAAAGGTTCCTTAGACCCTGAGGAGGCTTGGTAACAAGTTTTGATGACTTACACCTAGTTGGTTGTCCTTGAGGAGGACTCCACTAGGAGGTGTTATTCAAGTGGAATGATAATAGGAAGTGCATGCCATACCTTGTACGGTTGAGAATGCAGTTGGACATCAGAAAGGTGAACCTAGGGTTCCTAGACCTAAGAGTGGAAGTAGTAGTGCTTGGTGTACCTGATGCTCATGATGAGATTTGAGTTTCCATATATCTGATCATGGCACTCCTCATGTTTAGAGGAATGAGAACCCCTGAGATTAAGGTGTATGGTTGATGAACCCCTCGCCTATAAGTTGGTGACATGAGAAGGTATGATCTTGGTCCAATATTGAGGAATGAGAACAAGTATGACCTATCATGAAGACATGGCATGGTTTAGTATGTGGTCTTCTTACTAGCTGTGTGCCCTAAGTAGCTTGCTAGGGTTAAGCATGCTCATGTGAAGGTAAACCCTGGACATAAGGATGTTTGTGACCTTTGTTCCTATCAAGATGTAGTTTCCTCCCATCCTGGGATAGGGATCCTTCTGTAGGGTGTGGATCAACTTTTGTTGGGTTGAGGTAATCTAAAGAGGTCTCATAGGATCTTGAGAAGCTAAGTGGATAGTACATAGTATGAGAATGAGCCTACAGACCCATAGATGACCATCTCTAAGTGCATGTGGATGTGTTACCATGGAGGTAGCAAGTATGGGGCCTGAACGAGGTAGATAGGTCACCATGATCCATATGAAAAGATGTAAGTCAAACCATGAATGTTGAGAGAGATGATGAAGACTTGAATAAGGTTTCAAGTTGGATATGTACTATGTTTGAATCCTAATCTTATCCTAGGGTCAGGTAGGGATAAGACTGATGAGTGTAGGATTTGCCTAATTCCCTAGTTGCACATGATCATAGGGTCGGGAGGTAACAACTATCATTGTCTGAGGGCCATGGGTTAGGAGATTGATCACCTTCATGAACTCATGGGATCCAAAGGGCAGATGAGGAGGGCACTCCCTGATGCATAAGGGAAGAGGGATAAACCCAAAAGTATCGGCACCCTACAGACCTAGAGGAGAGGACCAAGGATGGTATGATGACCCAAGTGGGTTCGAGACCAGTTTTCCATGGAAGTAACCCTAATGTTGAGATGTTCATGATGTAGGGACATGTGATGCACATTTCTAGTTAGATTTGAAGGTGTATTGGCAATGTGGGATGTACCATCTCTACTCTTAGAATAGGAATAACTTTGTGTTTGGACGGCCGCCGAATGCTTATTTCCTCATGTTATGGGAGTGAGAGATAGGACAATACGCATGCCATACACCAAGGATAAAGATGATGTGAGTTGAAACGTTACTATGTGGATAGAGGTAATAACGTACCCTTGTGGAGTGTACGATATGTGGATGGTTTCCAAACATCAAGAGAACTAAGGTAGTCATCTTATGAGGATGTTTTTATCATGGGCTATGTGGAATATATGAGCTATACAAGGTTCAGTTTGATAACCAAGAGGATGAGCTCTAAGTTTTCTTGATGAAGATAGACTTGGAGTTCGAGATGAGATAATAAGTGGAATACATGGAGGTGTATGTTTTCAATAGTACCTAATACATAGGGATGTGAAGTGGTAATGGATGCTCTTGTGAGAGGCATCTATCTAGTTTAGCTAGTGGATAGGCTGGAAGAGGGGGTTAAGTGAACCCTAAGTTTGTGAGGTATGTTTGTTTAACACCCAGATGTAACGAGATCCAGTGATCGAGTTAGTGGTTTCTTAGTTAGACAACCTAGGGCTTGTCATGATGAAAGGATAGTTGTATAACCTTGGATGCCTTCTATGGGAAAGAAGGTGATGAAACCCCGACTAGAGTGTTTTAGGGTTTCTGAGGAATCAACCTTAAGGAATCATGACATACATGAGATCATGATTTGAAGTTCACCATACACCATGGTACTACTAAGATAGTAAGTTGTAGTAGTACTTTGGATTCCTAAGATGAAGTTGCATGTGGCTTGTCGCCATGCATGCCAGGAGATGAAGGATGAACACCAATAACCCATTGAGTTGATATAGAGGATAAAAGTCCCTGAGAGGGAATGGGAGTTCAGCACTATGGATGTCGTGGTAAGTCTCCCATGCACCAAAGAAGGTCAAGGTGTAATATGGGTTATGGTAGATCACCTTACCTAGATGACATAGTCTAAGAGAAAGAGAGAGTAATGTCAAGGGATAGATCCGATTGAACTACATGTAAGAGAGATGGTTCAACTACACCATGATGTGAGTTCAAGGGTTCTTGAATATGACCTAAAGATTCACTTCCATGAGGTGGAAGTAGATACATGAAGAACTCGATAGTAGTATAGTTTATCACCCCTAACTAATGGTTAGTATGATCCAGACTAGAGGGTCTGATGAGAGCATGTGTGCTCATTCAGGGTGATACATGGAGACAATTATTGTCTTATGTAAGATGTGATGATAATCACCATAGCCAGTATCGGGATGTAAAGAAGCTCTATAAGGGAGGTTGTCTCAGTCACCGCTTCATTAAGATGATGTTGGTGAAGGGACCTCACAAAGGTCAGAAAAAGGCCACAGTGTGTGCAGATGAAGTCGCTTTGTTCATGAAATGGCTGAAAGAGAGCCCAGGGATGACATGAGTCGTGAGCTGATGCAAAGCAGACTGACATGCAATTCACTGTGGGAGAATATGTGATATGGAATCCGACCCCTCTAAGCTATAGCTGAAATAGTTGGGTTCCCAATACATGGATCCATTTGAGATGGATTGGTGGAGATGGTTATGTTTAGCCTTACCCCTGATAACGTAATGTATGATGAGTTCCATGTGTCCAATTTAGAGCACTATGTGAGGTACCTGAGCCATGTGTTGAGCAATGAACCTAGTGAGCCTAAGGGAGGCTGAAATGTCCTAAGTCACCTGTGAGGATTCTAGATGCCAAGGTGAAAGAACTCATAGGAAAGAATATGTGATGATAAAGGTTCTTTGGAAGTGCCATGGATAGGGTAAAGCCACACAGGGGCCAATGATGGACATGAAAAAGTATTATCCTGAATTGTTTGTATGCTTGATGGAATTTTGAGGACAAAATTCTTATAAGAGGGGAAGGATGTTATAACCTCAATTTTGCATATGTTTTGATAATTGAAATGTAATGATTTTATGAATATGTACTTAATTGAAAAGGTTGTATGCTTTGCTTCAAAGGATGTATTTATTTGCAAATATCCCTTTGGATAGGAAATTCATGATTTCTACTATTGTGCTAATCCAATAATGGATATAAAAGAAAAAAAAGCAGAAAAGTCCAAATAGTATATAAAGATAAAAGATAATGAATTTTAAGCAATATATTTATGAGAAATGTATAGAAATCTCTAGAAAGTGGCATTTATGTGCACAATTGATTATATTTCGTTTACATGTGATTGCTAATGGAAAGAGTAATCAAAATAAAGAATATAGGAAGAGAGGAAAGAGAAAATATATGTTTTAATATAAGATATATGCTTATTAAGTCATTGGATTGCAAATGAAGAAAAAGGGTTATTCCTTTTGAATTTTGGCTTCAAACTTGGAATATAAGTAGATTAAGTCTTATTAGACTTTCCTTTAAAATTTGGGATTTTTGGATGTGCCGTGTAAGAGATATAAATTTTTGAAAAATCCCTAAAGTGAAGGAGTGACAATAAAAGTCACGATTTAGAATTTCTTTTAATTGGCACGTGCAATACGGACCGTTGGATCTGGGATCCAAAGGCGTGGGGTCATCCCCTACCTTGCATCAGGAAAGGAAATAGAGGATCAAGAAAGATGTTTTTTGAGGAAGTTATTTTTTTTTCTCGCAATCTAGTGCACAAGAAGTTTTGGAAGTTGTCCCTACGAGATCGAGGTGTGAAGGCGAATCCAACTGACACTGATTTTGCCCACTCTGACAGGCTGCCAAAGCTTTCCCCAAAGGAACAGTAGGTCAGTGCCCCAGACTCTCTGGACCCATCCTATAAAAGGTGGGGTAACAACTTCCTTTGAGATCAGAATCTCATCCCTAGTGCTATGCTAGATTCTCAGAATGTATGCTTGCCTTCAATTCCATAGAGCAGTCACTGCTCGTCCCTCTTTTCCTCCCTCTGTTCAGCCACAGACCGACGTCCAGGACCCAGTGTTTCCCTCCTCCTACGGATGATTCAAGGCCGCCTATGAGTCCGTCTGGGCGCGACGGAAGCGATGACCCTCCTCCCTGGAGCAAAGACTTCCCGCATCGCGAGGTCAACCCAGTAGTTGATCGGCCCCTGCTGCTGTTCATGTGAGTCTGTCAGGGCGAGAGGTTGAAGATGCGGTTAAGAGCAAACTCGTTTGTTCCCTCGCTCATGCAATAAGAAAGGGAGGGAAAGCTTGTCTTTAGCCTACATGGATAAAAGGTAAAAAGGCCCTTTTCCTACATGGCATGTTCTGATAGGCCCAAAATGATTTATCATGTGAAAACTATAAGAAATCATAGGTTTGTCCAATGAATATAAGTAGTATATGGTTTTTTCTTAGAGAAATGCAAGGAATTCAATAAAAATACTAGTAGAGCATAGTTTTGCTTCTAGTTAGAAAAGTGCATAAAGTTGATAATTTTAATGATTTAATTGTAATCAATACCCTAGATGTTGAATAAGAATGAGTTCAATTACTTAAGTTTGTATAATGAATCAACATTTATCCTTTTGACATAAAATGGATAATATGAATATGATTTGTTTTTAAAAACCCACGATTTGCTTAATTAGGGTGCTATGACTAAGAAAGTGAAATAATGGGCCTAAAAGCCCTAATGTTGGATAATATGACCTTAATGGATTTTATTTCGAGAATATAAATATCTTAAACAAAGATATCTTGATCTGAAGTTTAATTAAGAAAAAAGGGAGTTTTGGAATAGATAACTTAAACAGATGAAGCTTCAATATGTAAAAAGCATGTTTTAAAGTTTCATATGAATAAAGATGTACTTGAAAACCTAGAAACCCTAATCTAGGTGTTGATGACTTTGATAAACTATATTTCAAAATCCTATATGTAAGATGAAGTTCGAACTAATTTTAAGCCAAATTTGTAATAAAGAGGCCTAGATATGAATAACTAAGTAATCAGGGTTTTGGAACATGGAAACAATATTTTAGGGTTTAGTTAACCAAAATGGTAAAGGTTATGAGATGAATATAAAGAACGTTAAGGAAAACTCTAATTCAACTTAGGCACACCCTAGGAGGGAATTCCAATTCAATAAAGTAAGTGCATGATGAACATATGAGTAATTAGATTGCACATGTTTTCTAGGTTTCTTGTTGTGCTTGGTTGATTGGGGTGATTGGTTGCCTTGCTTGGTTGGCTATTTGATTAATTGGATATTCTACTTACAAACCTTGAGACTTCCAAATCAGGTATGTGGTTACACTTATGGATAGTCACTTTAGTTTCACAGTGATTCCCAATTGTTTTATTGATTGCCTAAAAATAACTGCTTGAATGTCTTTTATTTCATGCAACTATAAAGTGACTATGACTATAACCATAAGTATGCATACATGACTAGCTCAGATCCTAGTCCTCCTCTGTGGCTTTGCAAATGCTAAAAAGGGTAACCTAGAGCAAGGTCTGGCTCTCAAGAGTTAGGGATTGGGCTACCTATGTGTAGTGCCATGAAACTCTTTAGCACACCATGAGTTAAGGAGTGGGCTACCTATGGGTAGTGCCATGTGACTCAACCCTAGAAATTGATTCACCTATTAGGTAGGATCATGAGGGGTTAAATGGGGATCTACCATAAGGAAGGTAACATCCAGGTCTACTGTAGGGATAGCGTAGAGGTTAGGGTATGTATTGATTGAGCAGTTATGTTGAAAACATAAAGTTGGTTGTTAAATCATATTTGACTGCAATAGGTGGTTACAAGTTAATTGCACAATTATTGTTTCCCCCACATACCAGCTTTTGCTGACCGATGTTTTGTTTGTAGCCATTTTAGGTACAATTGAAATGAACAAACAGTAAAGTGGCATATGTGGAATTAAATGAGCATTAAAGTGCAAAGGAGGATTAGTTAGAATAGACTCAAGATGTGGATAGAAATAGTTAACCAAGTTTTTGAAAAAGGTATGTAAACTTTATTTTTATTACATCCTTTCAGTTTAGTTGGTAGAATTTGATAATTATTATAGATTATTTGTCGAACCTTTGATTCAGAGATTGGGATAATGACTCTGACCTCTTGGTCTCCTTTAATTGGGGGTTACTGGGAGGCGGGGTCGTTACAATGAGAAACTTCTCTTGGCCAACCAAGAGAACATACACACATGCTTGTAGTGGATGGAGGGATACTAGCAACCATTCTTTGACCACTATTGAAGCTAGGGATAATTTGGTGGTTATCCACAACCTCCAATGATGTCATAGAATCTGCCAAATTTTTAGGGACGTTCTACCCCTATTATCCTACCATGCCACAACCACCACCACCACCCTTCTGATCAATACCACTATTCCACCTCTTAAGTTAAAATTTTGACTATGCTAACATGGACAAGTTCAAGCTTAGGGGGTAGTTGGAACAATATCTATCCTATAGTTTTTATTTTACTTTTAATATTTATTTGTTTTTAGTTTTATTTTTCAAAGTTGTAGGATACACGATCTACCTAGTGTAAAAGTGGAGCTTAGCTCATGTATCCTGTCATTATTGCGTGATCTTATTTGTTTTCAATGGAAAAATTCTTGCTTAGTTGAAAAATTTCTTGAGTTGCATCACCTGGAGGAAGCATATGGGCTAGTCATCTTCAGAACAATTGATATGAATGGACATTGTAATTGTTCATGAAATGTGGATGAAGATCGAGTTTGAGCCTAAATTGATCAAATAATTAACAAGATCTTAAATTGATGTTTAAGAAAGAAATACTAAGGTTACCATGTTCATAGGTCATTAGAGAGGGACATATCATAGTTCATGAAAGGCATTGTCTCTTAATTATGTGATTCCATCCATTTTCCATTCATTTTGACTCACCACCTTAAGATGATAAAGTAGTCTGAATTATTTCCTCTTGTTGCATCACATGGAATAATAGTGGATATGATAGCTAGTTCCTCTTTAATTTCATTAGTTTAAAAATGAAAAAAATGTTATTATGCATAAACATTTTGTGCATATCATTCTAGTTGCATAACAATCACATGTAGATTACATGCATTTGTTATCATTCATTTTTATGTCATGTGAATATATTGTTTTCTTCAAATAAGAGTGTAGCGGTACACATCCATATCCTCATAAAAAAGGAAGAAAAAAATGAATCATATGCTAATGAATCCCAAGCATAATTTTCCATAATGCTAAAATAATGCTCTAAAGAAAAAAAAATCAAGAAGAATTTTTTTAATGTTTTGAAGTAAAGAGTGTGAAAGGATGCCCTAAACCTTTCACAAAAAGACAAAAACATTATGATGTAATATTTCCTTTGCTTTAGTCTCTTTCATTTGATGAAATTTTTGGTATATGCATCCTTTCACCCAATACTATTAGGCATTAGGATTCATGCATTTTTCATTCTCTTCACCATATAGGTTTGTCATGTTTGATTTTTGCATAAATAATTTAGAATATTACTTGTGAATCTTCATAACCACCTATTTCATATCATCCATTTCTCTCATCTGTAGGCCACTTAAATGATTATTCTCCTCATTCGTTCTTATAGGGAGAACTGCTTCCAAGTAGTTGGTAGTTAGGAAAAGGGCAATATAGAATAGGGAATCACATGATGCACCAAGTGAATGCTTGATCATCTATGATAGTAACTTCTCTCTTGATAGTGTTCATTGATATAAGGGTGGACATCTTCTATGGGTATTTTTGGTCACTTGAGAGTAGTTGGTTGTTCAGTGATCAGTGAAGGCCAGTTTGGGACCGTAAAGTAGGGATGGTTGTGAAATGAAATTCATAGTTATTTTCCTTTTGCTGACTTGTCTCAAATAGATCCGAGGGTGTGTTGCTCGAGGACAGGAAACATTTAAGCTTAGGGGAGTTTGATGCACTTGATAAATATCATTTTCATAGGCTATTTATTATTGATTTCTATGCACAATTTGTTTATTTTCATATTAATTTGTGCATTATTTAGTCTAACTAGCCTGTTATGCTTAATTACATCAAATAAATGTAATTTTAATGTTTCTGAAAGATTTATTGTATTTTAAGAGCTTATGCTTGGTTTTTGTGTATTTCAGGTGAATCTACACAAATCTACATAGCTCGGTACTAATGACTTTGGTGTCAGTGGTACCGACACATGCTCAGTTTAGGACTTGTGGAAATTGAGAAGACTCGATAGTACTGACCCAAAAGTCGATACTACCAACAAAATCACAATGATGGATTCAAAATTAATCAAGGAAACTCAGTACTACTGAATCTTGACTTAGTAGTACCGACAGCTGCCTAGGCGACCACAACTATCGAAGGCGGCAGTAGTATTGACACCACAAGATCACGCAGATTTGAAGATTATGTCGAATCCAATGGTTGAAAATTAATTACGCCCTAAGTCACTTATATGTGTTAGGTAGATTTTGAACAAACCTATCAATCTCATTCTATTTCATTGGACGGAAGCTGAGAGCAAGGAGAGGAGAAAGTGGAAAAGAAGACCACGTTCTGGACGATCTGGGCACTTCCAGCGGATGGATTTGCAGTCGGAAGGTAGAAAATCAGCACGTGTACAATAGTGGATCATTTGGACCGTGTTCTTCAGGGGTTCTTTAGTTCTACTAATGTTTTCCACATTGTTCATCTTTTCTCCCATGTTTTTGACAATGGAAATCATGCAAAACTAAACCCTTTATTCCTTAGGACCTGAGAGTAGCCTGATTATGCATTGTAATTGACTTTTATGCATTAATATATCAATTTCTCTTAATTTTTGGACTTATTTCTATCAAATTGTCATACCTATCCATGCTTGATCACCATAGTTAGTTAGACCTTTAATTACTTTGAAAAAGGAAATTAATGGTTGGAATATCCATAGAAATACATGTTTTATATCACCATTTGAGAAAGATGTCTTATAAATGTGAAGAGATTATCCAGATTTTTGATAAAGCACCTAACTAATAACACAATCGATATGAGAGTAGGATTGGTATTAGATTAGGTAGTGAATTACATTGTGAGAGTGGGTAATTCTTGCTACATGCTCTTAGTCCAGGGTTAGGAGAGATAATTATTAATGTTATGATTGTTAATTGCAATGCTAAATTAAGTGAACTATATTCCTAAGGAATTTACTCCAATTGAGATAACAATCAATAATTTAGATTTATTTTCTGCTTTAGATAATTAAACCATGAAATCAAGTTTTCATCGGCCTAGCTTATCACATTACAGTTTGTAATAGAATCTGGATTTACATTTCCCCGTGTTCGATATTCGGGCCTCACTGGCCTATATTACTCTGATAGCTTGCACTTGCATTTTAGGGCATATAGTAAATCCCTATCAGATACCTTGAGATATATTCACTTTCTTATTATTTTGTAAGGAAAGAGATGCACAAATCCTATATACTCTCCATTATGAGGTACGTGACATCAAGGAATGGTGGAAATGATAGATACACTCACACACATATATGTGTGTGGATGTATGTATGCATATATATAGGGTATACCTTCTCTACCCACACGATTAACTAATTTTTGTTACCCATGGATCTATTTTGTAATAGGAAGGCACATAATTGTAATGATATGATCAAAATTGTAACAGAAAGACTCATTTTGCATATACAACATGAATTTTTATTATCCCTCTAAAAATAGTAAAAATGATATTTATGACAAAATTGTAAACAATTTACATTATATTACAAAATGAGTGTTTCTGTTACAATTTTCGACATCTCATTACAATTTTGGTTGTCTCATTACAAATATGAGCCTTCCTATTACAAAATAGATGCACATGTAACTAACCTTAGTTATCGACATGAGTAATGAAAGAATTGACATATATATATATATATACATGATGCACCAATTAAAGTATTACTTTAAAATAATGATATTATTGATGGTTATACAATAATTGTATTTGATATTGGCATGTGATGGTATATACGTATTGAGAATGTGATGGCATATAATTATTGAGAAAGATATTTTTAGTGGATATATGGTGCCCTAGATTGGACAAGATCATGAAATGAACAAGAAACACTAATTCAATAGAAATGTGATGAAATCAGATGACATGTCATATGTGGTATGGTATAGTGAGGAATATACTGGCATAGCATAAGTTTTGTTTTTGTTTTGAATTAGTTCTAATATAGTCCATACCAAGGAAATCATTTATAAAATTTTAAGACACAAGAAGAAGGCCTTAAGACCTTAATGATATATGAATTAGATAAACAATCTAGTGATATATGAAATCATATTGTTACATCATGAACACTATTAAGCTCTTGAATGTCCATGGTGGGATGAAGGAATGTGCCTTGTTTGTGTGACCCTAGCCCACTAACCATGGATTAAGGTGTCAAGCGAGAGATTAAGCCAACTATATCTTTGAACTCTATCTAAAATTAATCTTAAATTTTTCTTCCATCAATAACATTAATTCTATTGAATCAATATACAATCATTTGAGAGCAACGTTTGTGGAAATTAAAAAGTACACTATCTACAACTCATAGTAGATATTACAACAAAACTGAAGTAGAAAGAAAATTAGTTTTAGTAAATAATTTACATCAAGTACAAGATTATACAAAAGAGCTCTCATCGTTACTCTCACACATGGCCCATATTGACACTCTAGCCTTCAATATACCGAATTTGGTTTCTAAAGAAGTTAATTTGTGGCCAATTTTAGTCACTATAATTAAAGAATAAAATCAAGATGTGCAAACAAACTTCAAAGCTAGAAATGGTTTGGCAATAAGCTATGGGTGTAACCTTATCTATAAAAATCTGGATAAAAGGCACTAAAGGTCATCCTGGAATGTAAGAAAGTAAATATGTACACATTAGGTTCACGAATAGTGCCCCAATGAATGTTAGGTAACATGAAGATGATTCAATGTGATCTCAACATATCCAATGTACCATAAAGAATTCTAACTAGATCTATGTTCAATTATCAAGATACAATTCTATAATCACTAGACTGATATTCATTAAATGAATGAGTTAAAATGATCCTAGTTCCACACCATTAGAGGTCACAGTTGTACACACAAACATCAAGCTCCAACATGGGAATGCTAGTGACCAAAACTAGGGATGTTTTACTAAAACTTACCTTGCATGGATGTTGTCTATAGAGTCACCTACCCGTGACACTGCCCACTCATTAGACAAGCTACCCAGATGAAACCAATGTGGTGCACCCAATACACACACCCACTTTTATTCTTTGATCACACCAAGATTGCATGTAATTTCACCCTGAATGGACTTTTGCATAGGGTGAGGACATCTAGGCAACATACCAGACACACAACAACTTTGGGGAGTCCAACCTCACTACAAAATAATCAAAGGTTTTCCATTTCAATCCCAAAAGACCCAAACAACGGGGCATGCACCAAACACACACCCCACATTTTCCAAGCTTTGAACATTCAATGAAGCATCATTTAAAGTTCTCCCACATGACCCAAGATGGAGGGTGTTCACTAGGAGCACCCCTTCCCACTTTTAATTGGAAATGGAGTGTCATTTAAATGCACTTGAAAGTCTCTAGAAGGTTGGGTACCACCAAGGCACACAACTCTCATGTCTCTATACCATTCTGACTACATACATGTTAGCTTAAACCCTAACCGTAGGTAACCCCTGTTCCTTATAAATACAACCCCCATGTCCATTACTTGAAGGGATCCAAACTTTAGGCTATAATTTTAATAAGTGAGAGACCCACTAAGAAATACTTTCAATCTATTTAGAGAGGTTATCCCCAAGAACCAAAGGAATCTCCTTTCTCCCTCAAGTTGACAACGATCCAACCTAAAAACACCAATATCCTTCATATATAACCTTTAAATCCCCAAAACAAACATTTTTTTCATTCCATCCACATCCATTGGTATAAAAAGGAGGATAATGACCGTATATCACTTTCTACCACATCCAAGAAAGGTAGATTGCATCTAGAATGTTGTAAACCTTCCCCCCATTTCCAATACTAAGTGGTGTGATGATACAATCACCCATAACTTAGACCTTGTACATATTATCTTTGTGCCACCTCTTTTTCATGTTGTCATCATATTTTCATGTTTGTTTCCTTTTTACATGTTATGTTCACAAAAATACGACTTTATAAAACAAAATCTCATTTTTATTTTCATGAGGATTGATAATATTGAATTTGAGCATCATCAGGTTGCTTAACTCCTTCCTCACATGTAGGCAGGTGCCTTACCCTTTTCTTTGGTTTGAACTTCATGCCTTAACTACCCACTTCCCAAATCCTTACATGCTCCCTGATGTATGTGGTTCATTATACTTTCTATTTCTTGATTTAATGCAATCAACAATAAAAATTTCATGTCTTGACCACATTTTAAGTGTGCAATTTTACAATTAGAGTGATTAGTCATCTTGCACCCATTTGATGGTATTTTAATGCAAACACTATAACTCTTGGTCCATTTTGAACCATTGATTCCTTCACCACTAATAAAGATCACTCTAAAAATCAAGAGTAGGAATTCTACATTGACATATGATGTCCACCCACATGTGCATGGGGTGCTCACACTCATACACACACTTAAAGTCCCCAACCTTGAGCAAAATGTGCTACATAATCTACATAGTGTGTCCAGCTCTAGAAGGTGCCAACATTCTCAACTCCAAAGTGATGTTGTGATTCTCTCGAGCATGTAGTGCTCCACATTAATGTCCACAACAAAATCAACCATAAGCATGCACAACATGCCCCCACCATGATACTTCATGCAATCTCATCAACAATTACTGAGCCAGACTCCCAACACATCATGCCATTCCTCACACATCTTACTAAATTGTTTTAACCTCAATCCTCTAGAAACTATAGAGGGGCACTTTGTGCTTTATGCTCGCCCACTTGGTAAAATATAAAGAATGTGAGAGCAATTATGATGGTAATATCTCATATGTTTTGTTCACAATCAGGTAAAATGAGAGGGGGATCTACTATAGAAGATGATGAATGAAATAAGAAGAAATACCTAGGGGTGAATTTATCTCTCTCCAAGCCTAGAAGCTTTAAGTGTAACTCAATTGTTGAGGATGCTCCTCTACATATGTTGTATCTCATTTATCCTTCTCCCTTGCTCTATTTTCTTCTTTATACTCCATGAAACTTGATAGTTTCATAATATACAACCTTACTTGTGTTTAACTCACCAATATGGAGTAGTTTCCTTTGTATTTGGTGTATAACTGACACTTATTAGTCATGTGATGAACATCTTATTCTAATATTACGAGTTTCCCTATATTTTATCTAATGATTATTCATTTCTCATGAGAATAGATGACTAGGATTCTCTATGTCATTATCAAATTATTTTTAATTTCTCATGAGCATCAACGGCTAGGATTCTCCATATTCCTAAATTTGGCATCCTGAGAAGGATATGAATTTAGTGGATTGTTACTGGAGATCTAATTCCCTTGTAATGAGAGTTAATAGGAACTCATGTATGATAAGTCTCCTTATACACATAATGAATATGCATATATCATTCTCTATAGAAAGGTTCAAGAGAACTTACCATCTTGTTATATTATTAGTTGAGAGACAATAATTTAGCCACCTAAGTAGTTAATAGATGAGAGCCTTTGATCATAATGTTGCATGGGACATGGATAAGAGGAAATTATATATGTTGTGTGTGAATGTTCATCACATGATTCGTATGTGTCAAGGAACCAAATACACTTGTTTGAACTGTCTATTTAATATAAATGTTGTGACAACATTGGTTTGATTATGGATTTAATAAAACTAATCACTTTATCATTTATATTGTATACTTAATTGGGATTGTTTTGGGTTGATTTACATTGGCTTACCATGGAGTTAACCTTATATAATGATACTATTAATCCATACTACTATGGGCCCATTGTGTGTAACTTAGTTTTCTATAATCAATAATATGGACACTCTCATGATGTGACATCAAACTTTGACACCATTTGTAGAGCCAATTTTTTTGTTAATTTAAACTTAACTTGCTTAAACTGATTGTGCAATTATATTGGATAAATTTCCTCCACCTGTTTAGTTCTTGTGTATTATACCAATATCATGAGAGCTAAACCCTCTTTGTTTTGTTAAATAGGACTTCCATGGTTCACACTTTGACTAGTTGGGATTCTTTCACATAATCCTAGAGATCTTGAGATTGTGCTAACTAGTAGGTGACCACAAGCAAGAAGGAAGAAGAAAATGAACCCTAGGACTTTTTCATTTCTACAACAATAGTGGCAACCAAGAAAGGGTTTCTATACTGCGCCCCCCAATCCTAATAAGGTGTTAACTTTTGATACAAAGACATCAACCATGGAAGCTATACATTTTTGATTAAACCCAAGTATAATCACCTTGATGCATAAAAATCAATTCTCTGAGATGATACATGATGATCCAAAACTTCATGTGCATAATCTGATAAACTCAATGATACAATCAAAGATAAATGAGACAACCAATGATGAAATATGACTTCTACAATTTCCTTTCACATTGAGAGGGAACACAAAGATAAGGGTTCAATGAAGGGAAAAAGGTTCCATTCAAACATGGAATGCCCTATTGGCAACCTTCTTGTAGAAATGCTCCCCACCTAGCAAGACAGTTGAGATCTTAAAGTAAAAGGCAAGTTAGTTAAGGAGCTACTATGGAGGTCTCCACACCATAAATTTCCTAAATACACACAAATAATCACATTCCATTGTTTAGTCCCACGATGCCACTTCAATCATTTATGCTATCCTTAGTGGAAACCTTTTTGCTAGAAAAAGGCAAGTGAGGGAAAGAGATTGCTGGAGATAATATCCATGAACCAACCACCTAGAGGTGTAGAGATAAAAATAAAAGGTTACATAGTGTTGAGACAGACACAACTCTCAATACTAAGGTTGACAATATCACCAGATAACTCAATGTCGTGAATGTCAATGAAGTGCGTTAAGTCAAGAGGTTTGATCTTTGTCATGGTCAACACTAGACTATGGATAACTTGAAGGGGGTGAGGAATGAGAAATTTACACATGAATAATCAAAACAACAACCAATATTCAAACTCTTATCATATAAGGTGGAGGAGTCATCCTAATTTCACATGAAGGGACAAGGTACAACATCCATATGACAAACACCATATGGACAAGAAACCACCACAACAAGACAAACTCAACAACCTTAAAGGTATACTAGCTAAGTTTATGAATGACACTTCTAACATGCTGTAGAATGAAGCTCAATCCATAAGGGGGTTGGATACACATGTTGAGAAGCTCGCTAATGCCATAGAATATAGGAGAAAGGGAAAGGGAATAATCCTCTAGTACTATTGATGCCAGTAAAAGGGAAATGTCAAAGAAATATTTCTTAAGAAGGGAGATAAGTGGAGAGGCTGCCCATAGTTCAGACCACCCAAATTGAAGACAACATGGACACCATGGAAGATGAGTCAATTAAATTCACCAATGAAGGAGAAGAACTACTAGTGGTAGGGGAGCATAAAAGACAAAAATATAACACTTGTATTCCACCACAATTAAGGCATGACAATGTAGAAGTGCCTTATCTACGTAGGTTGCAGGAATAGTTGATAGACAATTTGAAAGATTTGTCAAGGCATTCAAAGATCCTCATGTAGACAACTGATATGTTGAATCTCTTGAACAAATGTTGGTCTATGTGAAGTTCCTCAACTATGCCCCCCTAGAAGAGAAGGTTATATTATAACGAAGTCATCACATTAAATCCCAATGTGAATGGTATAATTATACTAATCTTCCTCCCAAGAAAAAAGATCTTGATGTAGTTATAGCCCTTGTAAAATTGGAAATTTGAATTAGTCATGGGTAGGGATATTTTGCTGAAATTAAGGATGAAACAACGGTAATAACCTTCTAGACCAAGGAAGCTACAAATGTTAGAGGCATTGGTAGGAGATTTCCAATCAAGGATGGCTAGGACTTTAGCAAGATCAATAGAAATTTTCCCACCTGAAATGACATGGCCAAGAAACATGACTTGGCCAATGTATAACTCACATTTGGATAGTTTAGCATACAAATTATGGGCTCTCAACACATCAAGTACTTTCTAGAAATTTTGACAATGTTGATCAATAGAATTTGAATATATGAGAATGTAATCAGTGAAGAATACAACAAAGTTGTCTAGAAAAGGTTGAAAAATAGTATTCATCAAATTCATAAACAATCTAGGATCATTGGTCAACTGAAAAGGCATCACCACAAATTCATAATGTCCATATCTAGTTCTGAAAGCTGTCTTTCGAATATCACAACCCTTCACTCATTATTGATGGTAGCCTGATCTAAGGCTAATCTTGGAGAACGCAATGGCAGTATAAAGCTGGTCAAATAAGTCATCAATTCTTGGGAGGGGATATTTATTTTTATTGATGGATTGATTGATCACGTGATAATCAATACACATTTTCATTGACCCATCTTTCTTTTTAACAAAAAGGATAGGAGCATCCCAGGGAGATGTACTAGGACAGATGAAGCCTTTATCAAGTAGTTCTTTTGATTGTTTCTTGAGCTTTATAAGCTTGGAAGGTGCCATTCTCTAAGGTGCCTTTGAGATTGGAGTGGTGCCTGGTGCTAACTCAATTAAGAATTCAATCTCACATACTGAAGGAAGCCCTGGGAGCTACTCAGGAAATACATCGGGGTAATTTCTCACTACATCCAATCTCTCTAAAGGTCTCACCTGAGAATCAGACACTGATACCACTGCAAGATAGGCTCTACATCCTTTGGCTATCAAGGTTTCAACTTTAATAGAAGAGATAATCATATTTCAGTTTCTTTCTTTTCTCCCAGGTATTATCAAAGGTTTAGAATTGGGTACAAAAATGATTACTTTCTTGGCTCAACAATCAAGCATGGCATAGTTGGCAAAAAGCCAATCCATCCCCAAAATTAGGTCAAAATCATCCATATCAAGGAGAATGAAGTTAGGATGAAATTTATGACTAGCATAAGAAATATGCAAGATTTTAGTTTTCTGAAGAGAAGTATAGATTTTGAGACTGGGAATTGTTACATCCAATATATAATCTAGATCTTTTATCTCTATTTTGATCATAGAGGAAAGAATTTTGGAGATGAAGGTATGATTCGATCCTAAATCAAATAGGGCCACAACAGGATGATCCTGGAGATATATCATACCTACATTATGATTTCCATATGATATTATAATTTAAGGTGGTTCACATAAAGAAAATTATATTAACATTATTACCTTCAATCAGAATATTGTCATTAGCCTTATCTTCCTCTGCATCAATTGCAGACACTTGGCCTTGATGGTGTTCTGGTTGAGACTGAGCTAATGAAGCAGCTGGTTGAATAGGTGGAGCTCCAGGTTAAGATAAAGGGACATGATGATTATGAGGTTCCACTTGAACCAGACTTGGGCAATTGAACTTTATATGCCCTTCCTTCTTGCAATATAAGCATATAGACCTCTCAAACTTGCATTTCCCTCAATGAAAACTTCCATAGATCTTGCATTTGTTTGTTTCCACTGGTGGTCCTCGATGTGGCCCACCTTAGCCTCAACCTCCTCTATTTGGTCCTCCTCGGTAAGGTCAACCCCTATGGTGATTTACTCCTCATTTTCCCATGCCCTGGATATGAGTCTTCTTCTTATCCTTCCCCCTTTCATTGTCCTAGGTGATGGATGCATCATTCAAGCCTAAGTATCTCAAACTTGGTGTCATATTCTTCCCTAAGGTTCTTTATTGGGTAAGGTCACTATTGACGGTGGCTTCAAAGGTAGTGTGGTTGGATGTGCATAGGTAAAATTTTAGTTCCTGGTTAAGGCCATGAATGAAGTGTTCAATCTTCTCATCTTCATTAAGGTGTCGAGCATGACACACTAGGAGTCTAAAGGCCCTAACATAGTCAGAAAGAGATAAGGTTCCTTGGGTGAAGTTATTGAATTACTTCCTCTTCACTTTTTTTGGAAGAAATGGGAATGAACTGAGTAGTAAAAATCACCTTAAAATACTCCCAACTCATAGGGGCATCTAGAAGTTCTCATTTATGGTAATAAATTTCCCACCACAACTTCACATACCCCCTGAGTTGGTAGGTTGCAAAAGTGACTTTATCTTCCTCAACACATTTGAGGGCTCTAAAGGCATTTTCAATAGATAGGATCCATGCATCAACTTTATCTAGGACTTCACCTAAACCTTCTCCATGAAAGGCTTCAGGTTTAAGTTTGAGGAAATCACTAATGGTAGTTTTAGGGTTGGTCCTAGATGAGGAAGCTATGTTATTGGTTTCCTTTAGGTCTAGGGAATGCATGCATTCCAACATCACCTTCTTTTGTTCCTCCCATTCGCCTACAACCATGGTCTTATTAGGGTTTGAGTTAGATATATCACCAGAGTCATCATTAGTTCTCTTTCTCTTGGATCTAGTTTTTGGAGGCATCTGCAAGTTGGTAAATCAAGTGATGATTTAGTTGATTATTTGAGGTAGATAATAATGCAATAAACAAAGTTTTATCAACCACAAAGATATATATATATATATATATATATATATATATATATATATATATATATATATATATATATATATACATACATATGTATATATTCCAATTCTTCATGTATTTAGTTGTTCCCATTTCTCCTAACTACCCACATACTAGAGAGAGCATTTCATTGATCATAGTCAAGAGAGAGAGAAAGTATATGAGAATCCTAGTGTGTATCATTTACTAAATAGGTGGTTAGGGTAGTCCTTAAGTGAGAAAATATGAGAAGATGGATTTCTCTAGGATAATGGGTGCCCACTTTAACAATGGTTGTGTGATATAGGCAGATTACTTAAAGCGGGTAACCCTAGCCATCGTGAAGATGGATTGAGGATTTTATGCCAAAACCTTCCACAAGTATCCTTCTAGACACCTCGACAACATATTGTTAAATATGGGTTACCTTAGGTTTAAATAAGGTTACTAGGTATTTAATGCACATTAATTGACCTCTGTGCCTATCTGATACCATCAATTACGGGTTAACAATATAACCCCAATCTACACTTTAGACCCAAAAGGGAATGGTGTACAAAAGGGTTAAAATTGCCCGTCCCTAAGTGGATCAAACACATAAGCATATACATGCACCAAATAACAAAGATTCCTAAAATAAACCAAGTGTTAATTACATAGGGGCCCAAAGGCATAGGAGTAATATAGAAGAAAAACTTAATACATGAGAAAACTACTTACAAAAGAAAAAGAGCTTAAACTAGGAGTCCTATTTAACTTTAGCATCCCCATGAAAGATCTGATTTTGTTGAGCCATCATATTTGAGTTGCATCATCATCATAAGCAAGAGTACCTAAAAGAATTAGAAATTGGTACACATCAGCACAATATAATAAAATATTGTACTTAGTATGCCTACATGTCTTTTACATACCTGTCATTATAACTTGGCAAAAGAATAAAACTAGAACTTGGTAGTAAATAAAAAATATAACAAAATCATATACTTGAACAAGGATGTTTATTTACAAGAGATAAAACATATTTTAGGATTTTTGTTATTATATCATCCATGCATCAACCGCCAAAGGTTGAATGCACTAAGGCCTTATGATCGACTACCAAAGAGTTGGATCAGTTTCAAGTACTTGACTACCAAAGAGTTGAAGTACTTTATTTTCTAGCACTTGACTACCAAAGAGTTTAAGTGATTAGATATAATGGAACAAATCAATTATGTTTTCATGTGTTCATAGACATAAGTATATAAAAATCAAACTAGATATCCTACAAGAACAATCATTTCAACCAATACCATATGCCAAGTGTTTGTACCCACATAATACAACCATATTGAATAGTAGGCCAAGTAAGAGGTAAGGGCATACCTTCTTCTCAGAAGTGGGGAGTCTAGAGATGCTCCTCACTGGTAACTTTATAATCCTGAAATTATAAGAGATTTGATACTAATTAGATATATTGGCAAAATCATCATTTAGTTCTAAAAGAGTATAAAAGGTGGTCCTTTTCTTAGTTAGAGTCATGAGTGTAGAGCATGAGTCATGGAGTATGGATTTGAGTCTATATTTAAAAGTATAATGTCAGAGTAGGATTTCTAGATGATTTGGTGGTTTTTAGATCATGATAGATAATTATAACAATTTTGGTAAGCAAAAATGGAGAAAAAGAGTAATAAATTATCTTTGGTAATATTTTCATCACATAAATTGGAATTGAGTATCTCATAATTATCTAGGAACAAAAAGAAAACAAAAAGAGGAATTTGGTGATTTATTCATGCTCGAGTATTTTCCTAATAATTAAATAAGGTAGGATCACATTTGAGCATGAGTATTTATACGAGTTAGATTTAGGGTTAACTAATGGTATATTTGTGATCCTCATAATTTTTTGATCAAAATGGAGTACCAGTCTATATTTTTTTTGATAATCCTACTATTTATAGTGATTTTTCTAAGATCGAGGTATTCAATGATGAATATTGAAAATAAAAGATACAAATGAAAATGACAAAAAAGGTGGGCCGTCGATGCCTAGATCCAATGGTCGGGAATAAAACACACGACAACAAGGAAAAGAAAAGTCCAACTGAGGTGGTCTAGCCTTACTGGTCCACGCGGATCCAAGTCAGTAGGGTCCACCTTCTCCTTCTCTTCTCTACCTCAACTGTTCGCTAGCTCAGCCCCAACTTCAGCAAGCTTGGAACAGAGGCAGAGAGGGTCTTCAAGCACAATTTCTTCATGGGCACCTTCGTGTTATCCCTCTAGATCATGGTGGCATGACCTCAGTCTTTGGCTCCCTATGGAGAGATGGATCGTGGAGGAGATTAGAGCAGGTCGCCTCTTGCGGTGAAGAAGATGAGGTGAGCAAGTTGCAGGAAATTTGGGGGCCTTCTAAGGTGCTGCTGAGTTTGCTTTAGGCATCACGGAGTTTGAAGGATGTCCAATTTGGGGTGAAGAGTGGAAAGGCGGCTCATCCAGTAGCTACTCTATGGTGGAGCCAATTGGAGTGGTTAGCTTTGAGGGTGGAGCTAATGAGTCTAGAATAAAACAAATTGGGGGGTTCGGTGGACTAAAGAGGTCCAGACAAAGCTGAGGAGGGTTTTAAATAGGTAGGAGAAGAGTAGAGTGCAAGAATTTCAAGTTGGGTGCACTGGATAGGGCTGTTGCTGGAGATGGCCATGGAGGTAGTTCTGGTCGTCCCTGGGAGTCGTGTGAGGGGTTGTTGGGTTTGTGGAGACGAGGTGGAGTCAGTGCCTTAATAATTTTTCTATGAGAGAGAGTAGAGAGGGAGGTTGTGGTTAGTGTTTAAGGCCCTTGTCTATAGACACGATCTTGCGGACCAGGCGGATGTTGAGGGTGACTCCTCAGCCGTCCGATCCTCCCTGCATCTATGGGAGCGCACATGAGCGGCTGTAATGGTGCCCTAAGGGCGACCCACAGATGGGTGAGTCATTCATATGCGTAACATGGTCAGTTGATGAATGCAAAATTCAAAGACCAAAGTCACGAATCAAATAAATGCGATTAAATGGGAACATTATACGAATCTTTGAAAAATCGTAGAGAGAGCTAGGAGTATCAGATTGACATGAAATTTGAACCATAGCTTTATCAAAGCAAAACCTAGATGTTGGTAAAGTTTGAGCTCGAAAATGAAATATTTGGTTGGTCAAGTTATCATTCTTTGAAATGAGGGTTTAGGGTTAAGATATTATAAAAGAAAAGGTATAAAAGAAAAATATAGAAAATTCACCTTATTATAGAAGTAGAGATGCTTCAAGATATCTTTTGGGTGATTTCACGAGACAAGCCAATTTGAGAAACCAAAACAACAGAAAGAGAGATGAAGGGAAGACAAACCTGATGAACCAAACAATTTGAGTCAAGACATCGAGGAGAGGAAGGACCATCCGCCACAAGGCCTAGATCAAAATTCAAACACCAAAAAGAAAGGATGAGAGAACATGAGAAATCATAGGGTAAGAGTAGTTGCAAGAGGTCTAGGGAAGACTCACGTATAGGTATTTATAGGCAAGGTTGAGAAATAAAGCGAGAAGGAATTGGTCCGAACTTGCTTCGAGAGAAAGGTTTGGGGCTTTCTAGATTTCTCCACATAAACATGAAAATAGGGGATCTACTGGTGCAATTTCTTATTTGGAATTGTTTGGAGAAAATTTCATGCAATTTGATTGAGAAATGAGCGAGTAATCAAGAAAATAAAATCAACTATATCAGTCCCTATTTCCTGAATAGTGGGATCTTGAAGGAAACCTACGAGCCATTGGATCACATATCCAATGGCTATGATCACACAGGTCAAAGTCAACTACGTGACAAAATAAATCAAATCCTAATCATATTAGAATATAGTGTATATATGCATTAATTTCCCCTTTTCACTCTCCTCGTTTGAGGGAGCAAACATGCTCCAAATTAAATGAAAATTGACATCTAGCCTACTTTTGATATGGGGAATCTAAATATGCAATTAGATTTGCCTATTGGGAACTTTTAATGTGTTATATAAATCAAATATTATTTTCTCTTTCCTCCATCATTAATGGTTATAAGATTCTGCAAATTTGATGAAATTTCACCCACAAGTCACGTTAAGTGCCTTGGATATGAATTTTCCATAAATTTTACAATTTTGGAGTTGTTTGTATATTTATTTTATATTTTGAAGGTTCTACACACTTTTTCTCTCTTGATTTCACCTTTTAATCAAATATTCTTCAAATTGAGTGAAAATTCACCCAAAGGCATATCGTAATGTGTAGATCACAAATTTAGCATCAATTGTTACTTTTGGAGTCATCAATGATTTTATTTTATATTTTTGAGTTATCTCCTATTTTCCCATTCAATTAATGCAAATATAATTTACCAACTTCCCAAAAGTTGTGAAACTTAACACTCAAGCAAAATGTACACAAAGAGAATGAATTTGGACTTAGAATTATCTAATAAGATCCCATTTTATAAATTTTAGGCAATTTTCTCTGATTTTCACTTAATGGAAAAATTAATTCATTTCATGTCACATTATCTTAGTTTTAGGATTTTATTTTCCTTTTCTCATACAAAAAGGCCACAGAAACTTCTAAATCCATCCTCATTGTAGTGAGATCATTAACTTCTTCAATGTCCGTCACCTTTGACTTATATTTTGGAGGCAAAGATCAAAGGATTTTAGACACCTGATCTTCTTCACTTATATATTTTCCCAATGCACTTAAGTTGTTAACAATGGAAGAAAAATCTTACATACACTCACCAATATATTCATTAGTCTGCATCAAAAATTGTTCAAATTTTTGCTTAAGTATATTAATTTTGGTATTTTTAACTTGGATAGTACCTTCATGTGTTATGTAGAGTTTACGCCATATATCATAATTTGGATCACATGAAGATATTCTATTAAGCTCACTTACAACAATTGAACAATATTATATACTTACCACCTTTGCATTTAATTGAACTTGTTTTACCATGTTTGGATCCCACATTGCATATTCGGTTGTGGGAAGCATATAGGGAGTAGACATCATCCTCCATAACTCCAAGTTCATTCCTTGAAAGTAGAATTGCATTCTTCTTTTCCATTTGGTATAATTGCTTCCATCAAAAGGTGGTGGCCAAGTTACGTGAGTTCCTTCAAGGTTGAGGTTGCTAAGCATGTTGTCCCCCATTCTTCAAGACCTATTATGGCTCCTTGAAGACCTACTTTAATAGCAATTGAAAGATCTAGAGGGGGATGAATAGAGATTTTTGATAATTTAAAGATAATTAAAACACTCAATCAAAGGAGGAGGAAACAAGGAAGACACTTGTGTTTAGAGTGGTTCCAACCTTTTAATTCAAAGGTTGTCAGTCCACTACCCAATTGTCTCCAATTGGATTTTGAAAGTGATTAATTTAATTACCTCACAAGGATGTTACATAAAATATAATCACCTTCCTTGAAGTAGACTTCACCTATAAGTAGCCTCAACCTCCTTGACTCAACCTTCTTTGAAGTAACTCCAAGCCCTTAGAGCAGCCTTCTCCTCCTACAAGTAGCTCCACCACCTTGAGATAACCTTCCTTTAGAAGTAGCCTCAACCTCCCTTGAAGCAACCTTCCTGAAGTAATCTCAAGCTCCTCTTGAAGTAGCCTTCTCAACCAAAAAGTAGCTTCAATGAAACTCCCTCAGGAAGCCTCCACAATCTTAGAGTAGCCAAGGAGCAAAAATAGCTTGTACCTATGAAGGGGGATTGGAAGAAGGAAATACAATAATTGAGTACAATGATTTGATCCTATATCAAGCGTTTGAATCTCCTACCCACTTAAGATGGACGTGGCTATATGTGGTGGATTGGAGAATGTAGCTATAGAACAACTCTAGAGCATAAGGTAGAAGTTGGCAAGTGAATTCTAGCTTTGTTGCTCTCAATAGTGAATACTAAAGTGTAGCTTCGATGCTTTCGGCATCCTAAGGCCTCTCCTATTTATAGGAATGGTTTGCAAGTGTCTAGAGATGTTCAAGGGAGTGTCTAGAGTGTTGTTTATTCTGAACTAGCCATTAGGTGTACATTAGTTGGCTAGCAATTTTTAATTTGTTCGTGCTTGAAAACAACAACCTAGAACCCTGCTCGGTCAACAAGGTCGACAAGTTTGTTGATAGAACTATGTCTTAATCGACAATTTCTTTGACTGATCCTAGGTTTAAGGCAAACATGTTGCAACATCTATTTCCAACTCCCAACTACCAACCACTCTATTTAACAGTCCCAAGCTTTAGAGAGAAGCTTACTTAGTTGAGATTATTTTTGATCGAAGACTATTTTAGAGCACAATTGTGTAAGTTATTGAATAGTGCTCCCAATTTTGACTGAGGTGGTTCTTGATAAAAAAAAACTTTGACTGAGTGTGTTTCCATCAACAAGTTTTCGAGGGTGTCCTTGTTTTAGTCTTTTGAATCACCTACTAAGTGTGTGTTTCAATGAGTGATGGTGACTCTAAGGGAGAAGCCTATCTAATGGTTATAAGTGGGTAGGGAAGATCTAACACTTGATTTACATGATGTCTAAGTACTTGTACATTATATTTTTCTACAAGTGTTTACATTTGAGTACATCAATGAACATTTTTACAATTAAGCACATTTTATCTTAAATTTGCATTGCACTTCATCTTCCCACTTAGTAGGATTTCCTTTTTCCTTTGAAACCTAAAATACTCAAATAACATGTTAGATCCACAAGTGTGAAATGTTTGTCATCATCAAAACAAAGGCTATATTAATATCCAATTTAGCCAACACTCCTTAGGTCTTTGAAGCACATTCAGTCATCTTTAGTTGGCTATAGGAAGAGAGGATGTCAGAAATATGTTCAGGCCATCAGTAGTCTTGATATATAGATTGATAACCAAGAGATCAATACTGATATGACCATTATAGGCCAATCTCTTCTTCCCTGAAGCTTCAATTAATGAAGATGTGGTAAATTAGACAAAGACTTAATGATGATTCAGATACTCATTTAAAGAGAAAATAATGAAGATAACAAAAGTTTGATTTGGATCCCTAAACTTGTTAGCTGGACTATCTAGTTGACTAACCATGTCCTTGAATAATGGCACACAAATAAGTCAACTAATATATGAAGAAGTAAGAATGAAATCTGTAAGTTTGGTAAATTGTTGACTTAGAGAATTCCCAAGAGACTATATTTGTTATTTATTATGAAATTAGTAAATTAGAAAAGTTAGTTCTTTAACTTAAATTATCATATAGACATATACAATAGTGTGTTGGTGTACTAATAACAACAAATAGCAATTTTTTTTTAATATTTAATTATAGAAAATCAATTGATACATATACATTAGATATGAATAGATGATAACTAGAGTTGAGCGTAAAATTTGGTTAATTTAAAATATTTGATTCATTGTACTAGAATTTACTACATATAATGATATATCCATTTAGTAAATAAATTATTATGAAAACCCACAAATTATATTGAGACAATCTTAGATGCCAATATTATTCTTGTCATGAATTAAAAACTTTTATATGATATATGTAATTGGGTAACTAGAAATACAAATGTATTGTTTATTCAAATATTTGTCACATTTGTCCTAAAATGCATACACATGTATGTGATAACTGAGTATTTAGTAATTTTAGTCATCGTTAATAAATTGTTTCGTAAACTAATATTATTTTTGTTATGAATAAAAAACCTAGATTTACAAAAACATTTTATGGAACTAAAAATTATACCTACACCTATCTTACTTAATTAACTAAAAGGGTATATACAAAAAAGTGCATATATAAACATACAAAATGGAAATATCTTAAAATGTTTTGTTGGAAAATAAAAAACCCTAGAAATGGATATTAAATATATACTAGAGAATTCAATATCAATAAATGAGTCACTAGAAAATGTACTAACCTTTAGTTACTAGAGACTTAGATAGAAATATCTAAATTTAAATATTACTATTTTAAACTAATGTGTATATAAAATAGTTTATATTGAGATGGAAGAATTGGTAACTCCCCTAGAAATAAGGTTAGTTGCGAAGAGAAAGTATGCCATCTATCTATTTAATATTTGGGCATCTGTATGACTATACCCTTACTTCTACTTAATGAGACATGAGTAATAAGAAATTTTTTTGTTGGTATATTTTGGATATCTTTTGGAGTATCACTTATTGTCCTATGATTTGTTCATTGTTGACTACTAAAAATTGTTTGCCTCCCACAAAAAATATCATTGTATGATCCTTAATTATGAACTATTCTATTAATCACTAAGTATTTTAATATTTGAATATTGATTATGGATCCTTTGTCTCTATCATGTAATGTTCACATACCTTTGTACTTATAATCATTTGAAAACATCTGAAATTTACTTCACGCAATTCTATTTGCATGTGATATGGTTAGAATAATATCTGTGGTAGCGTTTCTTTTGCAAAACTATATATAGAGGTTCAATATTTGTTACTAGGATCTATTATTTCCACCCACTTACATTTATTGGACACACTATTCTATATAGCTTTGATACTTCCACCCACCTTTTTCTTGGGATCTAATGGTGTCTTGGCCCAGATATAGATAGTCTTAGTCTACATATACTCAAAATGTACTATTTTCTTTGATTTGATTATAAAATGATTCAAAAGTCAAGATATTCATATTCATTAATTATATCTTTAAAAATGTCTCATTCTTATCTTTTCTCTCTACTTCATTGCCTACTCATTGGTATTAATATTATTGAATAAGAAAAAATTATTACTTGTAGTTTAATCTTTCATGCCCAAACAATGTTTTGTTGTACATACTGGTATTCTAACACATACTTTTCTTATTGTTTCTTACCTCTTAGGTTTTTTTTCTCAAACTACCCATGTATATGTTAATGAGATAAAGATGAATCAAGAAGATCATGTACTAGAAAACTAGACTTCGTCCATATCTTGGGATGACCTAGTTTCCCTATGCAACTTTCCTTTGTATGGGTTGTTGTACCCTTCCCTCATTGTATGCCACCCTTGAGAGAAAGTATGTGTGAAATATAATGAGAATAATTATGTAATAGTTTACTTTACTACTGACTTTACATGGATATATTTGAGATAACATATTTGAATAATGAAAATACATATTTCCATCTTACTTGTTGGTGTGTTTGTAACAGATGGAGTTTTCCCAATGTAATGAGTGGATCCCCTATCGAATCCCACTCACTACATGCATGATATCAAATCTTTAGTAGTCAAATAATTTGACAATTTCAAGTTGGCCTCCACTGTTCATATACATATGCCTTGATTAGGCATATGGATAACCACATAGAGGTTGGTGACATACCTATTCCTGAGCCAAGGAATAAAAATTAGGGTTTCAACTCATACTTGTCTTGTATTCCTTACTCCATACACCATTTCCATGGTTGTTACCCAATTTATGCTAACCAAAGTTTTTACCTTAATTTATTCTTAGGTGTCATTAAAGTATTCTCTCAATTGTGTTCACTTTGAGTTTAGAATGCATAAATGACTATCTTTGAATGATTTGTTAAGGTTTAGAGATGTGATCTCCCTTTTGTCAAGTGATAATCTGAGTTGACTCCTTTATATTTGTACATGACTTAATTTCAATGTAGATTTGCATAGCCATCTTGATATAAACCTTCTTTTTGGATAGTAGATACTCTATGTCCCCACATATATAGATTCCTCACTAACGAAGGTTATTTGAAAATGTTATGTATCTAATAAAATCTTTTGCAAGTACATCTCTCTCATCAACATATATCTAGGCTTGATGCCTAGGGACCCCAAATAAGATATGTAGACATGTTTACCTACATGGACTAAATGATGAGGATGGATTCCAATATGATTCCCAATGGTTATAGAGACATAGATACCACAAGGTATCTAGATCAGGAAATCTAAACCCAATTCCTTATGATGATTTTATGAATACGTGACTCCCCATTGTTACATGATGGGATTTGTATCTCTTCTTGGACAAGTAATGATTATTGCTAAGTGGTATGTAGTGTATGGTGTAACCCACACGGACCTGGTAGAATTACATCATTATAGGAAACTAGACATGCCATTGGTATACAATTCTAGATTCTAAAAGTATTAGACTCTCTTGGTAAAGGGAAACAAAGAGGAGTTATGATGAAAAGTTTTTGACTTTATTCACATACTGATTGTGGTGCTGATTTCCATATTAACATCGCAATGTGTTCACATTTAACTTAGTTTACATTATTATATTATATGTACAAAAAAGTTTTCTCTATTTACCAATGGTTTCTAGAACCAAGTCATCACTTGAGGAAGTGGGTCACCCTAGAAACACCTTGGCAAAAAAAGTTATATTATATAAGGAAAAACTGATTAGTTAGAATACACCACACAATAGTAAATTAATTTTGTATCCATAAATGAGAACAAGCTCTGGATTCATATGAATTATTTGACTAATCATTTCCTACCTCCTTAAGTAGTAATGTGGTTGTAGATCAATTAAGATATGGAGCGATACAACCTTTTATATCTAGGAGTATAGTTCAACTTTATGATTTTTCAAGTTCAATATATAATAGTTTAGTAGTTCAATGATAATAACTACCTCATTTGATACAAAACATTTTCATCTACTACTTGATTAGGGTAAATGGATGGCCTTTCTTAGTGGACCACCATCAACATCCATTAGACAATTGAGGCAAGTTCGGTTAATTTATCCGCTTCTATCATGAATGGATAGCATTAAAGTAGGTAACATATATGAATTGATGAAAAATACAAGAGGTTGTATCCCTAACCAAACTAGAGTTATACAGTTTAAGTATTGCCACAGAGCAACCCGTTTCACCATCACCAAATTACTGACAATGATGGATCTATGGTCAGGGCTCTACATGATATGATTTCACTTAATTAATTAAGTACATTATGATATTATTTTATCATCAATCAAGTTCTCAAACATAACTTATTAAGAAAAATGCTACAAAGAAACATGTACTATTTTCATCAATCACTTCTCAGTCTTAATCCCATGATCCCACCTAAAATTTGTCAACCTTTATGGAATTCCAACTTATGATTAGAATCACATTGAAGTGACTGCTATATAAATTGATTTAGGGAATCTTGAATTCTCATGCTTTTGGGGTGGAGAGTGAGAGTCTAAAATAGATCAGAGTTTCTCTGCGTCCAGACATTTCCTCACTTGATCAAAAATACTCAAAATGGTATAAATAGTGTAAGGATGATACTAAATCTAACATTCTAGTTATGCTAAGCGTTATAAGCAAAATAATATTAATGATATGTTATGCTTTAATGAAACTCTCCTAGCTCAACATCTTGTATGGGAAGACTAGAAGGGGAATGATGTTTGAAGTGGCACAAAATCCACCTTAAGAATGGACTATAGTATGGAATAGAGTAGTATGTAACACTTAGAACCCTATAGTTTGTTGGTAAATATTACTTAGTTCAGTCAACCCTAGATATGTTGATTTCTAAGTAGAAATACCTATTAAGAAACATGTGTTGTGTCATATTGAGTTTCAGGTAATAAATCTATTTTGAGCTATAATTAATAATGAAACTCATTTAAAAACCTCCAGTCAATCTTTTTCTCAATAAGCATGCCTCTTCAATTTTTTTGGTAAATAATAAAAGAAAGTTCATGTTTACAACTTTCATCCAAAAAGAAGAAAAATCTATGCATGTATTGAGTATAGAAAAAAACTATCCATTTAGAAGAAGAGTATGGAGAATAGCTTTCCAAAAATAATCAAACCATTCCTTCTTTCCCCTAAAGATTTTGAAATTCCCTTCAACCCACATTGAGTGAAGAATGGTAATGTAGCCAAGTTGTTGGTCTTTCAAATTGAAATCCATATAGTTCTCAGGACAACAAGGAATATTTGGGACAACTTCACATTGCACAACCTTCTTTCAAATATCCAAATCAAAATGATAATTATAGAACATATATTGGATGCTTTTAGATTCATTCTCATAAAGAGGGCATCTATATATGAAATACATACCACACTGCTAGAAATAACCAATTGTAGGAGGCTTACCTAGGAATATATTCCATATAGTTAAAATAAAATTGCTTGGATTATTGAAACTCCATAACCAAATATCCCAATTTAGAGTAGGGAATTCATTTCTAATGGTGTTCACTTCAAAATGTAAACATCATGGATGTTGAGTCCTTAGTGTAGAAAGGAATGATTGATTTAAGAGTAAACTCTTTCATCTCAGAGAAACATCTTTTATCTAAAATGTTCCAACAACCATCCTTAAACATATTTCATAATAAGCTAGCATAGCTAAAGGAAACCTTAAGGATAGTTTTCATATCAAAACGATCCCCAAGAAATCGATTACCAGACAACCAAGGGTCGTTCCATATTATGAGGTCTTTTCCATAACCAATTTGAAAGATGATGAGAGGCAATAGGAATCTCTTCAGACTTACAACATGCTTCCACATCCATGTTTAGCTTTAGTTTTGCAATACCAAAAAGAATAAGTTATAATATACTCCCATTAAGCCAGTTCACTCACAAAATATCCTTCTTTGAAGCCACATTACAAGCATTGACCATCAAACCATCTTTTCAAACCTCCTATACTATTTTGACACCCAAATTATCTTCTCTCTTAGGTCTATAGACCAAATCCCAACTGACATAATGCATTTTCCTGTCAAGTGGAGCTGAGTAGTTAATTCCTACCACAGAAGGATAACATATTCATTTTCTACTTACCCAACATTTTCCTAATTTTATGAATCATCGGGAGGCATTAGGAGTTTTTTAAGCTTGCCATAAGATATAGGCAAAACCAAATATCTCATTGAGAAACCACCCTTATCAATAGATAAAATGCTTCACCATAGAATCTTTATCCACAATTTTACTACAAAAATATTACTTCACATGGATTAGTGACCATGCTTGACATTTCCCCAAAATCCTTAAACAAACCTTTCAAATTGATAGCAACTTGGTATTATGTTTGGATAGAAACTTGGTATTAACTTTAGAGAAAATCAAAACATTATCATCAAACAAGATATGTGAAGTCTTGATATCACCATCACAAAAAGGATCCACCATCTTCTTGTTAACTACATTC
Organism: Alisma plantago-aquatica; assembly: GCA_963693085.1. Lineage (NCBI taxonomy): Eukaryota > Viridiplantae > Streptophyta > Magnoliopsida > Alismatales > Alismataceae > Alisma > Alisma plantago-aquatica. The sequence goes on along the minus strand of OY856410.1, from coordinate 1,511,067,980 downwards.
CCCATCATTGCATTAAAACCTTTCACGACAATGATGAAAAGAGAAGGCTCAAAAGGGATCCTTGTCTGATGCCATTAGTAGAAAAAATGACATTAGTAGGGCTACCTGTCCCCAGGACATGAAGACTAGTAGATCTCATAATTGTATGAATCCATTCGATCCAACAACTAGGAAAGTTCATTTTCTTTAGGATAGCAAACATGAATGACCATTTAATAGTATCATGAACTTTAATTAAGTCTTTTTTGATGCACATCTTGGATTCCTCATAAGAACAATTCAAATAACTAATAATCTCATTACTGAGAAGAAGTGTATCATAAATTTTCCTACCTTTAACAAAGGCACTCTGGCTGTGTCTAAAAATTGAAGGTAACAATCTTTGTAAACATCTAGAGAGGACTTTAGAAGTGATTTTCTATAGAAAGTTCCACTAAGAAATAGGTCATCAGTCTTTTATATAATAAGCATCTTGAAATTTGGAAATCATAGTTATATAGGATTTATTAACCTCATTAAGCATTATGTTACCCTTGGAATTTTTTTGGACAACCTTAACAACATCCAATTCAATAATATATGAGGTGAGTTTGAAAAAAACGACTATTGAACCTGTCAGGTCCATGATCACGATCCTCATCACCTTCATGAACAATTTTATCAATTTCTTCTTTAGTGACAATGGATATCATTGTAATGAAATTCTCAGTAGAAATGGTAGCGTAAACCATACATCATCCTAGAAAATTCACCAACCTTATGAGTATTGATTAAATAACTCATTCTAGTAGGAATATGTATGTCTTGATATGTCTGTTTCATCATACCCTTTCAGACCATTTTTATCCATACATCTAACTATTTCTAGTAGCTCTGGGTTTGATAGAGTTATAATAAAACCTAATATTCTTGTATCCTAGTTTAATCCAGTTCACTCTTGAGAGTTGTTTATCAAATGAATCCTATCATTCAACAACATGATTTTTTTCTCCTTTTATTAGTGGCAATATCCTTTAAATATCCATCATTAGTATGAAGTTCATTGTCTTGATAAATGTGTTTAAATAGAAAACTCCTCATTCAATTTTTCGTGCAATGTAGTCCCTAATTTTAACTTCCTAGGCCACCTTGGCATGCTCAATTTAACATTTTGATTCTAAATATGTTTATAAATCATTCATGCCCGATGTAGAAACCAAGAAATTAGTAAAAAACCAAAATTTAAAAGATTCAAAAGAATTTTTTTCACAGATAAGTTTTTGATCAAGAATATTTTCAACCGAGGAGGATCTCGGTCAAACTTTTGGTCAACCGACAAGCATGTTGTGAATACAAATAAATGAATTACTTATCCTCCTTTGTCATCTCAAAAGGTAGAAAAAGATAAGATGACTCCCCCTTAGTTGGATACCCCCCTAAATGTGATGCCCAAATTGATGTAAATATAATAATCATGGATGTGATGGAACATATTAAGATAAAAATGTTTTACAAATAAGGCTTATGATCTTTTTGCTTCTTATCTAGATAGAAGTTATGGTACCCAAATCATTTTCTATTCTTCTTCTTTTTAAAATGCATAATGTCTGAATCATCTATAAGTAAGACATGTTTTAATGACTAATGCATTTGATAAGATCATGTTAAGGAACATAGTCAAGTTCATGAGTATCCTTTTAATATTTGTGATTTATGAGATCTTTCTATCATGAAGGAATTAACATTGCTTTCATTGGTAATAAGACAATCGTTTTGATGTTCCTTGATAAATTTTGGCTTTTGGACTATGCCCTAATGTGATTAATGTCTATCCTTGTTTTTGGCTTTTCTCGTCAATTGGGATTCTTTTTGAAACTAGTACATTGGGTATACGTTTTTCCCTCTCCAAAATGACTATCTTATCGAGGGGGTGTCTCCTTGAGGGGGAGCACTAGTAAGTATTGGACCTTTTTGACTTAGATAAAAGGGAGAGAATAATCCATGACATAAATTTGCTATCAATAGAGCAATTCAAAGGTATGGAGTTCTAAATTGGATACTTTCAATTTATCTGATGGAAATGTTTGTCATCATAAAAAAGGAGGAGATTGTTGCATTTTTGGATATGCCACACTCTAATTTTGATGATCTAAATATTTCCCAAATTATGTCACTAACATGTGTATTAAGTGTTTCGGGTGATCAAAGAACTAAGTCAAGATCCAACTACCAATACTATGCAATTCTATGTATGTTCGGATGCTTGTAGGTCAAGTTGTATAACAAGTATAATTATATATGTGTACTTTTTGGAGTTAAGTCTTGTCTTCCATGGAGGTGAAGAGACAACAACTATATGAGGAAGACAATGGGTCTCAAGCCCCATAGAACTCCCTACATTAGGTGAAGCATCATGAGGACCGTCTATATGAAAATGACCAAGACAACCATTAGAAAATGAAGTCTAGTGTTTTTTTTCTATTAAGTGTAGATGATATTTGATGGTAATGGCAAGAGAACCATATGAAGGTGAGCATAGATGGTTTGGTGTAGAGCTTCCATCAGATGGAGGATGAAACACAACCTTCAGAAGGCATCCATAGGATTTATGTTATAAGATGAGAGTAGAACAACCATCAAAAGATGAAGTACAAATTTCATCAATATGTAGAGATCTAGGACAACCATCAAAAGGCAGTTGCACTAGAGATCCATTGGAAGGTCACCATCAGTAGTTGGATGTTGGACTTCCATGTTTGTCAACTGATGGATCGACTGAGAGATAGAAAATGATGATTTTTAGAGGCAATGAAAACCAATGGTTTGACAAATGTGATGCAAACTGATGGTTCAATAAATGTGATGCAAAGTAATGGCTTGACAGATGCAAGCCCCACCTGGGGGGCTATTGCCATGTGTCATAAAGTTTGTACCTATAAATCATCAACTAGTAGAATCATTAGTCGATGGAGGGACAAATCAATGGACATATGGTCAATTTTATCAAATTTTGTTGGGCCCTATACTTGATTAATGGGGTCACTGTCTCCTTTTATGTGAATGAGATATGGAGTTCAAACCATCCAAGAAATATAGGGATTGGATCAAAATCTTACAAATTAACATAAAATTAAGAAAACTTAAAAGTAACCTAGTTCTAAAGAATAGTGATGTAAATGAATGTAAAAACAAGTTATAGATGTGACTATAACTAAATTGTGTATGCGTTCATCACTAATTATTGTCTTACCAATACCTAATAAATAGATAAATTAGAAAGTGAAGTTGCCATGGTGGGATGGATACTAGTCAAAGAAATCCATTTATACACTATAGATTTGTATAAGCTTGGTAGAAAATACATCTCCATTAGAGAACATTACATGTACAATGTGATTTATAAATATGTTGTTTCATAATTAATAGGTTTGATAACCATCGACTACCTATTTTAAGAAGCATGATCTGATCTTGTGTATGGAACCCTTCTTGTTTAGTAGTCAAGCATCAAGTCAAATGGTGAGTTAAGAATCATTATTGGTTCTCCTTTTCAGACCTATTAGGAGCGCCCTATATCCCTACTTATCCATTGGTTACTTGGGCATGTTTTGCGTGTAGACTCAATGTCAATTTATCTAAGATGGATGAACTGAAGATTTGTACATAGAAATAGATACCATCTTCACTTTTATGTTTGCATTATTCATCTCACTAGGCATGATGGATCTTTTTGTGCCCTTTTGTAGTGACTCACTAGAAGTTTACAATCATCCTTATAAGCTCATTAGTGACATTTTTTGATATAGATGAAAAAAATCTTATGATATGAGTAGATAAGATTTCATGATTCATTTAAAAGTACATCCTACTCTACTTGACTTATACACTCTTCTTTTGTAACATCTCAAAACCTGCCTTCCTTAACCTTGAAATCCAGATTCCACTGATTTAGACACCAATGGGTATACTTCTTAGGTTCACCCCAAATAAGGTATAGAATATACCCTAGCATGAATAAATAATAACTATTTTGTGCTTTATGTAATAAATCCCAAATATTGTAATGTAACAACTCATACACTTAAGTTAACTAATAAAGCATAATTTAAAAATCCATGTAAAATTACATGATAAACTTTATATAAAGAATAATATTTATGCATGTAAGTAATTTGTGAGTGGCCAATCCTCAACAACTTAACTCATTCAATCGATATATAATAATGATGGAAATGAAATCATATGCATATTAATAATATATTGTAAAATGCATGATTAAGTCAAAAAAAGAGTATAATGGATAATGGAGAGTTGGTTTGATTTTAATTGGAAAGATAATATCACTAGGTATCTTAAAAAGGAATTTGATTTAAAGAAGGGTGTGGGTACATGTGAGAGTTAAAGAAAGTAAGTCATGCAAAGATAATCCTAACACATACAGACACACACACACACACACACACACACACACACATATATATATATATATATATATATATATATATATATATATATATATATAATTGATGTGCACAAATCATATCATCTTTTGGATCATGTTTGGTTGCATATCCATGTTGTTTTGACTCAATTATCACTCTCATTCATGCTAGATTCTATATATTTAGCTATTCTTACTTGTCTCATGGTTGAGATTGTAGGTACTAAATTTTGCAATGAAATGATGAGGAATATATCATATTATCACTTATTGGATCACTCCTCAAGTATCTACATGGTTTGGGGTTTGAAACTGTGCAAATACCACTTTTTACGGCATGTAAAACTGACTACACGCCGTAAGTTATGAGCAGAATACGCAACAACCTAGAACAGCCATTGACGCTTCGTGTCTTAAAAAGACACCTCGTGTCTTATAAAAACACGCCGTGTCTTATTAAAGACACCCCGTGTCTCAGTCCAGAAATTGAATGCAAAACTCTAGATTTGTAACAAAATGCATGGTTTTATTAATGACACGCCATGTCTTATTAAAGATACGTTGTGTCTTATTAAAGACACGTCGTGTAACCTCCCAAAACTCGATCCAAACTTTAGTTATTGCATAAGACACACTGTATCTTATAAAAGACACGTCGTGTGACCTACAGATTTCACTCAAACATGAATATAACTGTCTCACACTTATATATATGACCCAATCCGTCTTGGGACAATTATCATGACATATTTCAGACCTTTTAGAGTGAGACTCAAGCAAGGAAGAGACAAGGAGGAGTTAGAGGAGTTCTAAGGGAGAAAAGGTGGTTTTCCAGGAGGAAAACTTCTTCTTCTTCATCCTTCTTCTCAAACAATTACAGCAGGAATCTCTTTCGTTCTCTTCTCTACACTCTAGCATAAAGTTTTCTGGAGATTTTCTTGCAGCAAGGATGGATTTGTGACTCCTTGGTTGGAGTTCCACGTCTATCTTCTTTCTTCCACAAACAACCAAATTTGCATCAAAGGAATCAAATTGGAGGTTTTCCAACTCAATTTTGTCTTATTCAGGATTTCTCCAAGCCTTGTAACATCTAGAACTTTAAAATTGCTGAAACGACAATGAACACAATGTGTCTTATTTAAGACACAACGTGCACATTCCAGACGCCTTATTGCTTCTATCACTGAAGAAAAGTACACAACATGTCCATAAAAGACACAACATGTACCTGGGATTTCAGAACCGAGACTTACTCTTTCTGGTAAAGTACACAATGTGTATAAATTAAAACATGTTGTGTTCTTTACACTCAGAATGACTGCCTGAGATAGGACACGATGTGTCCAAAGAAAGACACGGCGTGTGCCTGTCAGTTTCAATAATTTTCAAATAGGACTCCTTTTATTTTAAAAGATGAAACCACTATATGGAGCAGTTAATTTTGGTCATAATTTGAAACTCTTTTGTCCCAAAGCAAGGCTAGAGAAAGGAGGGCAATTTTGGAGGTGAAAGAAGGTGGTTTCTTCCAAAAGCACCCCATTTCTTCTTCTTTTCTTCTCCAAGATTCTTCTCCAAGGTGTAGCAAAGCTTCTCCACTCCACATAGCTTCTTGGGAGAGAGGTTTGTCTGGCTTGAAGCAGTTGTAGGAGTGAGATTTCGTGCTAAAGTAGGAATTCTAATCCTCTTGGGTTACACCTTGGGTTTTCTTAGCTTTTCCTTCTCTAAATCACGTTAAACTCTAAAATGTCTATGCATTTTCTGTTGTATACTATTATGGATGAGTAGTTTCCCTTTCTTGGACATGGGAGAGTAGCTCCCATGTCATATCATGTATGGAACATGAAAATTTCGTACAAAATGCTATGTTGTTTGTTTTTCCACCTTGTGAGTACCAATTTCTTCATTTCTGCATGTATGGTTGGCTGCCTTATGTGTATGTTTTATGCTCTTTTGCTTGATATGAGAAGATAGGTAGGAGAGTAAGGAGGTACTCTCTTGGAAACTCCTTCTTTACCATGGGAGTGGAAATTATGGAGTTGAGGAGTAGGCTTGTGATCCAAAATGAAATTCATACATGGGAATGTGGAATTGAGTTAGGATCATTGTACTTGCACCGAGAGGTGAAGTGCAACATATAACTCTCCTTTAAAATAAGTGCTTAGTATGTTTAAATTTCATGCTCCTGTTGTATGCTATGATATGTGGATGAAATCCTAAGTCCAAGATACTTCTAATTCTGAATTTTAATCTCTTTTAGTAATCCATTTACTGTTTGTTTAATTCTGAAATTCTAAAACCTTGCTCCATACATATATGAAGTCGTTAGGGTTGTTAGGTTATATTAAAAGAATCATTAGATATGTTTTCCTATTTTCAACACATCTTTTTACCAAGTTTTCTCTCGGTTGAAATCTTTGTTGATCAAGATTCACTCCATCGAAGACTTTGTCGGTCAAGATACAACAGTTGCAAATTTATGAGTTTTGGGTCCTTCTTGGTCAAAGTATTTTTTGACCGGATGAGTCTCATTCCTGCTCTTTTTCGATCGAGATAAGTTCTATAGACATAATTAATGCAAGTCAACTAGCCATTGTAGCTCAAAAGCCTTAAGTATAACAAGTAATTTACCATTAATCTCGTCCTAAACACTCCCGATACCCTAACCTCTTATAACCTTTTCCTATATATAGGAGTGGTCTTATGACACTTAGAATCAATAATTGAACAACAATTGAGATCATATACACATACTTGAGCATACTTACCATCATTCACAAAGCGCTTAGATGCTACACCTCAAGTTTCCAATCGAACTTGTAACATCCCTGACCTGGGTTATGAACTAACCCTAGGTGTTTTGCCTAAATATGTAATTAAATCCTTGTGATTAACTTTGGGCATTTAATTAAGTTCCTCAGAAACATATATTTCAATTTTGCTCCTTTATATATATAGTTGTAGCATTGTTTTGTAATACAAGGATCTATGTGCAAATTACCCAGTTAAGGGATTAACTTGCAAATTGCACATGTTGAGATGTTCCTCTGATGTTGAGACATCATGAGGATGTTTATGATGAAGTTTGAGGGTTTTCCCAAGCTTGAGCACCAAGGTGCAACTGTGGAAGTAACCCCTGTACTTGAAAACCCTAAATTGGTGTAGAGTGCAATTTACCCAATTTGAGGGGTGAAACTTGTAAAATACATCATATAAAATATCTTTTATAACTTTTTTCATCATTTAGAGTAGAAATGATGAAGAGGGCACTTCATTTGAATAATCATATAATAAAGAACACCTTTGTGATTGAATAATCAAGGTGTATGTATAATAGCCCTTTTATGTGTATGCTTTAGTGATGGGTTGATCCTCTTTGCCTTCAATTCTTGATCTTAGAAGGAGTTTGTCCTTAGAAATAAGATGTGGGGACGTGCAAAGAAGAAAGGAAGGACTTAGATGAGAAATGAGGAAAACATATATTCTTATGTTGGAATTTCACCCAATATATATATACCACTTCCTTTGCAAGCAAAGGAACGTTTCTTTCATTCCCTCACTTATCCCCCTTGCTCAAACCGACTAAGGCAGAGCTCTGGAGCATAGGAGAATGACCAGGGAGTTCAAGGTAAGTTTGGATCATCCCTTTTGCTTGAATTCATGGAGGAAACTCGATTTCAAGGTTGAATTCATGGCTAGCTCACCTAGCTTTATCTTTCTAGCCATTCCTTTCCAACTTTTCCTTGGAGAATTCACCTTGGCCGACCTGTGGAGCTCAAAGACGCCATTAAAGACCTGAAGCTTGGAAGCTTGGAGCTCAAGGAACAACCTTTAGGCGGGTTTTATAACTCTAAACCTTATGCTTTGATTATACATCTTTTTCTATGCATATAGTTGCTAGTTCTTCTTCTTTCCTATCTTCCCTTGCATTCTTGCAAGTGAAATCGTAAAGAACTGCTTCTGTTCTTGAGGAATAAGATAAGGGCGTTAATTCCTATGCTTATCCACGGATTTCCACTTTACTAAACGGTCCTAACCAATTGCCCATGCGGTTTGCACAACCGTTTGGTGGGCAAACGGTTTCAGGGTCGCATGGAGGCAAACGGTCTTCAGGACCGTTTGGTCCAGTTGACCAAGCAACGACCGTATGAGAATCCTGTTCCTAATTATGTAGGCTGATCACCCACAAAATTTTAGGGGTTAACTCCAAAGGAACCGTGAGATATAAGCAAATCAATTAGCAAATCCAATTGAATTAAGTTCTGATTTTCAATCTGTTTAATTTGCCCTTTTTAGGCAAACGGTCTCAAGACTGTTTAATATGGTTGACCAAACGTTTACTGTTTGGGATTACTGTTCATAATGATGTTAGTTAACGACTCACCAAATTTGATGGATTAATTCCAAACGAGTCATGAGTTGAAGGATGATTAATAGGGCAAACCCTAATTGAAATCAGTGCTGAATTTCCAATAAGTTAATTAGTGATTTTGGGTTGATTAGCCCAAACGGTCTCAAGACCGTTTGGGGAATCATCCAAACGGTCTCAAGACCGTTTGGGGATCACCCAAGACCGTTTAGAGGTCTGGGGTCAAGTATAGTTGACCAATTGAAGGTCCAAAGGTACCAAATCATATTGCAATTAAGTATTGAATTGATGATCAACTCAATAGATCAAACCTTGATGAAGTTTCACTAGAGTCCAAAGATTGGATGGGCAAACGGTCTCAAGACCGTTTGTAACTCATCCAAACGGTCTCAAGACCGTTTGGTGTCAACCCAAGACCGTTTGGAGGTCTAGGGTTAAGGTAATTTGATCAATTGAGAGCCCAATTACAGTGGGTTATTGAAATAATCAAATTGCTGATTTGTGACTTAATTAAGGTTCAACCCCTATCAAATCAACTTAGAATTTGATGAATTCTTGGGCAAACGGTCTCAAGACCGTTTGGAGGTCATCCAAACGATCTCAAGACCGTTTGGGCCAAGTTTGGGCCCAATTGGAGGTCAATTGATAGGTTCAACCTTGGATTGATTCACATTGTTGAATATTAATGACCATCCGATTTGAAACTCTAATTGAGATGGACTTAACCCTAATTGGCTTTCAATTGAGGGTTAATTTGGTGTCCAATTGATTTAGGCTCATCCTAATTGACTCAATTTATAAGTGGTTAACATGGCTTTGGCCAATTGAGGGCTTCAACATACTTAATCATAAACATTTGTAACTTTTGAACCATGTTGGAGGTCCAAATGGTTTGAGCCCATTTGGATCAAACGGTCTCAAGACCGTTTGAGTCCAAACGGTCTCAAGACCGTTTGGGATCAAATGATCTCAAGGTCGTTTGGACCAATCGATCTCAAGACAAGTCGATCAAACGGTTTCAAACCGCATAAGCTCAAACGGTTTGGAGAGTCAACCTTTCCAAACGGTCAACGCACCCAAACGGTTTGGGCAAACGACCTTGAGGTCATGCGGTCTTGGAGTCAAACCTAGCAAACGGTCAACGCACCCAAACGGTTTCAAACCGTTTGGTGGTTGAAGGTTGAAACCGTTTGGAGGTTTTCAAGGTTATTTATATATAATCACTTGAAGTTGTGATTGGTTCAATGGTGATCTAATCTAAACCCTAATGGTAGCTTAGAACATTAAGGGACTAAGTGATTAATGAATTGACCCATGATGGTGATCATGAGGTAAATTACCAAAATACCCTTGAGGGGTTTAATTGAGTAATACCTTTTTCTAATAAAACCCTAATCACATGTTAATGATGTTTTGGCTTATGCTAGTCAATGAGGACTTAACCCAACCTGATCTAGAGTGGTGTTATCACCATCTACTAGTAAGAGGAGAGAGAAAGTATCATAAGAGAGAGAGAAAGTACCCTTTTATAGTGGAAACTTAAGTAAAGTACCTTCAATTCACATGAATGTGCATGATTAAGGTATGATCCACCTATGTGAGATTATGGAAACCCTAATTATGATGTTTAGTGAATCTTAATCTTATCTAGGAGCTCTAATGATGATGTTTCTCATACTTGATGATGTTATGAGTTAAATTCGCCATGAGGTGAATAGTAAACCCTAATTCTAGGGTGATGGCATGTAATGTGAATAGTAAACCCTAATTGATGAGAATCAGGGAACTTAGCTCTTATGGCAAGAGTGGAAAGTATAATTCTTGATTTGAATTGCTTTTATCAGTTGAATTAACCTTGCAGGTTCTGATATGAAGATGATCATATCCAGGTATGGATGATGATGCTATATTCATTGAAAGCATGTTGTTAGCTTTATGAATAGTAATTTATCTTGATGCCTTGTCAATGGCAACATATGAATTAAATGGGCTGTGAGAGCCATAAATACCATCAAGGTCATGCTTTAGAGATGACTTGTGATGAATGTATTGAGAAATGATGATTGATGAGAGTTAGGCTTGTTACATTTAGTATTCTCCTTTCATAGCTGTTATGCTAATGTTATTGTTTGAAGAATAATGTATGATGTTAAAGGAATACTGAACGTACCTAACTAATCAAGTATAATGTAGAGCCCTGATCATAGATCCATCATTGTCAGAGATCAAATGATGGTGAAACAGGTTTTCCTAAGGGAACTCCTGGATCACATACTTTTGAGTATGTGGGGTATATGGATGTGTAGAACCTTACATCCTAGTGTAGGTGTTTGATGTAGATGTGTAATCCATCAATCCTTCACTATAATCCCATACCGTATCAGTGGATGGTAAACATGAAACCTCCTGATGACGAAGAAAGCACAGATATCCGTATCAGTGGAAGATAAACATGAAATCTCCTGATGACGAAGAGAGTACAAAACGCTACTGTAACTCTAAAATAGCGAAGGACCAGATTACCCTGGCATGCTATAATAGTAGAGGCACGAGATGTCCTACAAGTAATCCTCTTACTGACTGAGGAAGGTGAAGGTCATGAGAATCCGGCTCTTTCGATGACCTAGTATGATACCGAGGCACTTAGCAGTGATTGGTTGGAGTATGAGTGGTAAACCTCATCTCCACAGGGAATAAAAGTAATGTTTGAAAAACATAATCCACAGCGTAGCATACCTGTTAGAGATAACTACGAGTTGATTGATTGATGTTACACTGTATAGTGCAAATGTCTTCATGTTTCATATCTGTTGAACTCATGTTTACTATTATATCCGATGATGAATACTTTGAAGCCTTTACTGCTTAAGTTATTCTTTGAGATGTTATAATAAAGCTTATGGCGGAGAGTTATAACTCTCGCTGGGACAATTATGTAAAATTGTCTCACCCCGTAGACTTCAACTTTTTAGGTGGACGTCGAAGACGGAGGAACAGGTCTACAGGTGACCAGTCCCTACAGCAGCAGCACCAGGAGTAGCAGTAAAATCTCAGGTGGAGATTTAGCCTGCCATGTGGTGTAGTTAGAGTCAGTCCTATGTGTCCTCTGTACTCTCAAGTCTTGGAGTCTTTTGGTCTGAGATTTTGGTTATGAGTTCTTGAGATTTTGTATCATGTTGTATATAATTACTCAAGAAGTAATTATCTGAGATGTAAACAGTTTATCTCCTTTTATGAAGGAAGTTTTATGGTTTCAATGCTTTATCTCAAAAAGTTTTAATTTCTGCTGATTTTTGGTATTCTGCTGCTAATCGAATCGCTTCCGCTAAGTTTAAATCGTGTTTATATCGTGGTTTGGAGATCAGAGCCCACAAAACTAGTCTTAGACTTATCTCTATACTAGAATCCCTCTCCACCAAATATAGCTTTTCATAAACCTTGTGGATCAGATCATCATCACTTGTCCATTAGAGCTTCATTGTATATCTTATAGATCTATAATGTTTCTTTCTTTCTCCAATCTCTTTCCGTATTGTTGTATTACTCTTGGTCTCCTTCTTGGATTGAAGGATGTCCATGAACCTACGTGAATGAGTCTTCTCAACTTGCTACTCTTCTACTAGCCATTAAAGAAGAGTGTTCTATGATGCTCTTCCAGATCTGTCAAAGAAGAGGTGAGCAAGGTGACATCCTAGGCCCATCAAAGAAGGTGGCAGTTCTCTTTGAGCTGAAAAGGAGGGATTTGTATTGACCCACAAAAGATATGGTAAATTTTATATATTGTGTATTGATATATAAAATGAATAAAATACATGGTTTTAAAATATTTTTTAGAAATAAGGAGGTAGTGGATTGACGTCATCTGATGGAACCACTCTAAATTGCGTATTCTTGGGGTTTGCATCTGTTGTCTACTTGCTTTTTACTTCAACAAATTCTTTAAGCAAGTTGCAATTAACTGTGTTTGTGTTAAAAAGTGCAAGAAAAGATCTTTGACTCTATTAACTCCACTATCGAGTCTTTCAGAGGGTCATAGTACCTTTTGTTCTAATGCCTCTACAAACATGCATATGTATTTATGTATTGTCTACAAAAAAGTAGAAAGGAACTGATGAGAAGAGTTAATTTCTCCTATCACTCATCCTATTAGGGATTTTTTTTGGATTATTGGGAAATGGATTCCCTCCCTTATTTATTGGGATCAAACTAAGATGGAAAGTGTCCACCATGGTTATGACTTCCTAATTGATAAAGTAGTTACACTAAACTCCTAAGCGATCCAGTTTTTCAACCAATCCAATAACTACCTTATTTAGAAGTCTATGAACATATCTTTCACCTTTAAACTATGGTCAAATAGGAATTAATTGGGAAGAAAGTCTCATCTATAGGACTGTGTGAAAATCAATTAAACTAAAGTCCAAAAAGACAACAATAATCTAACATACCTATTTAAAAAAACTTATATATCCTGAACCACATATTAAAATGAAATGAAATTCTAGACTTAGATTCATACCCAAGAAATCTCCATCCTGAAAAAAGGAGACAAAAAATATTTTTTTGATCATCAAAATAGATTCTCAACAAAATTCTTTCTTGGAAAGACATTTCTTCAGATCAATTACTATTTTTTATCAATAGTAACTTAAATAAGCCCATATTGGATACCGTGTCTTTTCAACTTCTCAAAATTTACTTTATTGCTCAAAAAAATCCTTGAATTGGTCAACAATCAAAACTAATAGATTTACCAAAAACCTTATTGTTACTTGGTTTTTCTCAAATATGCTACTAAAATTCCTCAAGTCACACTACCATTCACTCTTTTTTCCAAAAATATAATTAAAAAAAGATATATTAATTTATCTAATGATGAAGTGGGATCATATCTAACAAGATAAAATATAAAGAAGGGCAAATGAGTAATTGGGAAATTGATTAGTGGGAACCTATTTCATCGTAGGGGTGATAGTAATGGATGTAAGGCTAATTTGGGGAACATAATGAGAAATGTGAATCTAATGGAGTTAAAATGATATATAAATAAATAAGTATTGGACGTCAAATTATATAGGGTTATTAAGGCACACTAAATGTGTAATGATCACATACTATACTAGATACCCTATGTAAGATTTGAAACCTAGGACAAGTATTCCCTCGATCTCTGGGCGGCGACCCTCTGGTGATCTCTTAGGGCATCAGCGGTGACTAGTTTCTGCTCGGGGGGGGGGGGGGGGGAGGTAGCCGGCCGTCGGTGGGCTGTTCTCTTCTCCCCCTAGGCATCTTATCATGCTCGCCTGCTGTGGTGGCTACCTGCCTGGGGTCTCACCTCCCTCTCTACCGGACAGAACCGTCTCCGCCCAGGCTCCTGGTGGTCCTGGTGGTGGGACATTGTTCCGCTGGCGTTATCATCTCTGGCCTGCGACCCTGGTCCAAGAGGGAGTCATTTCGAGGGGCCTGGTCCCAGTGCAACAACCACACTTGGCGTATGAGCACCTCCCCTCCTTTTCTTGTTTATGAAGGTCTCAATAGGTGTTCTCCTTGGCTAGTCGGTAAGATCGGGCGCCCCCTTTGTGGTGATAGGAGAAGGTTTCAAGCAGGGGACAGTGTCTTGGTCCGAGTGCTCCTGATTCCCTCCTGTGCTCGACCTCAAGTGGCTGCTTGAGCTTCGTGGTGTTGGCTGTGGTGGTCGGGAGCAGTGGTGGGGTTCCCTGTGCCATCTACCCCCACCCCCTCACCCCTCCAGTCCTCCTTCTCTCTGGTCATCTTCTCTATGGGTTTTGGCCTCCTTCTCGGCTTATCCCTGAGGGTGCTCATAACCTGTTTGAGATTTTGTCTGTTCTGGGTTTTCTTAGTGTTTTGTTTCTGTTGGTTTCGACAATCTTTCTAGTTTTTGTTGTTTTGTTTACTGCAGCCCTTGCTGCTTTGTTAGTTGCTGTTCTTCGGTGGGGGTCTCGATCTTGTTCTCTATCTCTTCGTGAGAGCTTGAGTTTCTTGCTACGACAGGTCCTCAATTTTTTCCTAGTTGTTTTCTTTACTTGGTTGTATGGCTATGCTGGCGGAGAATTGTTTTGTTTAGATTTATGTTTGGTTGCAATCTTATCACCACTGATGCAGGCTCAGGTTGAAGGAATCCCTTTTGAAAAGCTGCTTTAGTCAACTCTATGGTTTAGGGATCAAAGTAGAAGCGTTGTATTTTCAATCCAATATGAGTGTCGATGGTTCCTTTGTATTGCTCTTAACTATGTATGGTCTATCAGAGTTCTTTCTCCTACTTGTAGATGTCGTATGGCTTGAGTAATGAAAATGATCTAGTTGCTCTAAAAAAGTAAGATTTGAAACACATATGTGACTAAAGTGTGTCATTTTTAGAGAAACAAAAGGTATCTATGGCTCTTTTGGTTGTTTCATCAAGAGTTTTATACTCAAATATAAGTTCAAGAATCTTGTTGAGTGATAGTCACAAGAAAAGTAACTATTCCATTCCCTTTCACTATTCAAGTATTATATGACCTTACATGTTTTCATTTTGTAAGGAATGCTATATCTATGTATGGTTTTGCTAGTTTAGGTTATTTATCCTAATATTTCATGAACAACTATAAAATTGAAGTCATAGGATGAATTTAAGATCTTTCAGTTTTGATGTTGAATGGACTAAGTGATAATTTTATGTTGTTTAAAACTATACCAATGTAGTGTTTAAGAACCAAATTAAGAAATGTATTTTTGTTCTTTATAGATCATACCTAGTCATTAAAGTGTAGGATAATTCATATTAAAATATCCAGGAAATAGATAAATAGAGTGTATGTCTTTAATTCTAGGTCTTGGTGTACATGGATATGGACATTTATGTATAAAAAGGAACATGAAAGGTTAACAACGAGTCATGTTTCAAATTTAACAAGCCATTTTTCCTTTTCATATTTTTGTAACTATGTGCATTCTTGAAGTTGTTATTATTATAGTAGATGATTAAATCTTTTTAGTAATCTGACTATTTTTTTCAAGGATGTCAACAAGATATTCATATGTGAGGATCATATGGAGGACCAAACCAGAAGGGGACCAAGTGTGAAGCCTAGAGGGGGACCAAGAGTGTAGCCTAGAGGATCTAGTTTGGTGAGGTGCACTATACAGAAGATCCTTGTTTATTTAGATTCTTTTGTTTGAAAGTGTGGGTATTGATGTATAAGATTCTTATTTATGTTATATGTTTAGTAAGACACTCAATGGGTATTTAAGTTTTTTTTACAAGAACAATGTTGAGAATGGAGACCACTTTAAGTCTGAACTGAAATTTGATATTATTGAAATGTATTTCATATTGGCATTCTAAAAAAATATAGTATTCAATTTTATATACTTACACTCGTGTGCTTTATTTACGTGGGGGATGTTTTCCATTATTAAGGATATATTTCAAAATTACCAAAAGAAACATAAAATAACATGCATAGGTGTATATGCTTTATGAACATGTTACATGGAAGTTCCAAAACCATGATCATTCATTTTTTCGAGTGGAACAATAGTTATTATGAACTTAAAAATACATTTAAAAATTTATATTTAGACTCAAACAGATAGTCCCAAAACTACACATGATTGAATGTCATATTCTAAGCGAACTTCCACCAGAAGGTGTAGGACTATCCATTTTCAATAATCTGAGTCAGTTCGAAAGAGACTTTTAGATTAACTAAAGAATAAATTATTAAAACTATAAAATGATGCTAATCAATGATCACTTTTGTCAACTATCAAGTTTAGAAAGTGAATATCAGTCTTAGATTTTGAGAAACCATGAACACATTCATTCTATAATCATTCAAAATATTATAAAGGGACACACTCATATGCCAATACTCATGGTGACAATAGAAGAGAACTAACCAAATTCCCCATTTTAACATCGTTGTGTCTAAAACATGAAACTAGGTTAAAAAGATAGAACTAACCTTCCCATTGGATTTGTTCACTGTCATTAATCAAACTACATAGTCATTGGTGAACTCTCCCTACTCTAGGCACATCCTATGGACATGCAAGAAAGATCATAAGATGCACATAATGGCTTTCCAAATGATTATGCACACATATAAAATAAGTTCACCACAAATGTACTTTCATTTAAACTTAATAATCAAACTTTTCAACATGTAAGGGTGAGCGGGATACTCCCTCATGCACATGAAATAAAGGACTGCTCCTCCATGATGAGATTTTTAGGATAAAAAGTAAACAAAGGTAGAGTTCATGATATAATATGAAAATTAATTTAAGTGAGAAAGGAAAGAATGGACATTACTGGTAGTGAAACATCTCCAAAAGAGTTTCTAGAAGTCATCCAAATAACTTTTCCTTCAAATCTAGATGGAGAAGGTATAACTCCACACTAAACAGTGAGCATCAACCCATAAGTCAAGAGGGATCATATTGTTTCTCTCTCATTCTTCCTCTTTCACACCCTTGATTTTTCTTGCTTTTCTACTTTGTTCATAGATGAAATCAAGAATCTTCCAAAACTATTGTGGATGGGTCACTCAAATAGTTTACACCTCCTTTTACACTTCAATCAAGATCTGGTTCTAAATTTCCAAGATGACACATTAAATAAAGTGTACTTGAGGTACACAATGTGTAATATGTCTGGTATTCAATACTTGAGTGGAGTTATGAAGGTACACAAGACATAGCGCAATCAAAATCATGAAATAATAATGAAATCACACGTTAACCAAAAAATAAGTTAGGATAATAGGATATATTAATATCTTATAAAACCACCATAAGATTCAACTATTTCTTATTCTAAAGCAATAAAAACAAATCCAAATGGACATAGACCAATAAGAATAAAAATTGTAAACATTGTCTAGCATAAAAGGTCACAACCTATTCAAATTTTAAAAATACAATCAAAGCATTAAGATGCCAACATTTCCTACCAACTATTCTAGATCATGGAATTGTGGTTCAATTATGGTCGAGCCAATATTCCAAGTGGAGTATCAAATAGATAGAATCATTAGAGAGAATTCAATACCCATATCAGATAAAAAAATGGAACAACTTCATCACATCATATACACGAATGAATCAAATGTTCAAAAAAATTAGATAGTAACATCAATGTATATTTGATCAATGCATTGAAAATGATTTAAATATTGAAAAAATTATGCTCTAGAACTGACTTTATGGAGTTCTATTTGGGCCCATCAGCCCACTTTATGACGTAGAACTCAACCATCACTACTTGATTGTATATCATACTAGATTGGTATGCTAGACAATGTATTCCTTTTTTTGTAGGGCTTTTATCTACTTGTTAAATGAGATAAAAATTAACAATACCCGATTTCAGTTCATCTTTGGAACCCCACGAGCCTATCTAAAATTCTATTTCCTCACATTTTCATACACAAATCATATGATAACTGAAACACATAAACCATATTTCATTTGATTATCAAAATGCTTTTTAAGGCAATAGTGACTAAAATCTAGTATGTGTCCACAAGTATGAACATTAAATTTTTATTTATTTAATAAATCCACCAACATGAAATCATTAAGTAAACTAAGTTATCCTAGACAAAGTGAGTTGTTCAATATGGCTTTATTCAAGAACATCAATATTTTACAAAAATATTTTTTGTTAATCAACTAGCTTTTGAAACAATGGAAACATGGAGAAGCATTTCCATATGCATTTAGAGAATAAGGATGCATATGCAATATTAAGAAAATAAGAAATTTCAAAACAAGTAAAACATCCGTAAACAAGCCACATCAAAATATTATTAAAAAACCAAACTAGAACGCAATACTTAAGTTATAAGTAAACCAAAAATACATGCCAATCCCGCTTGAAATATACAAGGCCACACTGTAGGTAACAAACTTATAATTTCAATTGGGAACCTTATTGTGATAGTAGGTTCGAATCAAAGGGGATTTGAAGTTAGTCATGTGTTGGTGGTAGAAGAACATGAGTCCAAATCATTTAAACTTGAATGAGTACAATTCCTTCTAAGCTATTTTGTTCACAAAATATGAGAAATAAAGCAATTACCAATTAGAATGAAATGTAATATGAAGATGTTAAACACACACACCATGATCACAATGAATGAAATGGATGAAATGATCATTATGGAATGGATATAGTGATATGAATGACATAGGCTCATGAAATCACTATAGTTCCAACTCTTACGAGTTATAAAAGAACCCCAATAACACCACATAACTTGTTATGAAATTAATGAGTTTAAAATTTATGTTTAGACTTAACTCATTCACTCAACAACTAAATGAGATCAAACTACCTTAGGTAATATCCAAGGGAACTTTCATTTCTAGGTGCATGAACTATTCATTTTCAACAATCTTAGTTAGTTTGAAGGGATTTAGGTTTCTTACTTGGAAGATTTAGTGGATTGGTGGCACTTATGATTAGAGAATTCTTCAATGCCCTCAAACATATTTTGATACATAAAAAGGTCCTGACAATTAAGATGAGGGATGGGTTTTACCTTGTCGTATCTCGAGGAGGAGGGGTGTCATGCATGGTGTTGCTCTTGTTTAGTGACTCACTTGTGCATCGTTTCCCAATATTTTCCCTCCATCTCCTACTAAAAAGTTTGCATTTATGATCGGAGGCTAGCCTTTCATCCATTTATTTAGAGAGGATGCCAATGCTTCCACTTGGTTTGGGATAAATTTTAATGAGTGAACAACAATGGAGAGATGAATTATCTAAAAAAATAGTATGGATATACTATTAGTAAGGTGTACCTAGAGAGCCAATCATGTGATGATTGACATGGCACATATCATAAAGGATTTGATTAATCCTCATAAAGACAAGCTTTCAATTCATTCTATTTCACTCAGTTATGAGATGATGATGAAACATTATGAATGTCTAAAGAATGACAATACTCAATGATGTATGTCTTCAAGTAGATGACTTGAAGAATGAGATCACATGAATGCTAAGAGTATGTACATTCTAATTATGTCCCTAGTCAGTTGTTACTATGGAATGTAGATAGACACCAATAAAACATAAAATTGGAGTGTGGGTTGGTTGATGAAAAAATATCATTAGTCATGATATGGTATGTCAAACCAAGCACATGGATATATGTTAGGGAACAATGTATTAGACAGACCCACCTTGAGAGTGACACATGGAAACCATCATTGGTGGCCATAGTCATCTCTCATAGTGAAGGTGGTGGTTGTGGTTCTTAGACATGAAGTCACTACACTCATCACATGTTGTTTGGTACACTTTGACATCATCAAACATAATCCTAAAATACATGTTGCTATAAAGGGGATGATTGGGTAGCTTTAACAAATGGGGACTGATTGTGAGTGATGTAGATGAGATTTGTCCCTCCTACTGGAGTTTGATATCCTGGCCACTTGATAAGAGAGATTGAGAAACGCATGCGCATGCACATGTGAATCAATATATGATATTGAGGTCACATTATCTTAGACAGTCTGCTCTTGGTTCATGGAACATAGATTGAATGTTGAGAGGATGATGATTCCATGCCTTGAGTTCATTCTAGATATCAGAGGCATAGGAATTATATAATCACTACAACACCTTACACATATTGTAGGTTGAATTTGTTTTCTAACTTTACATTCACTTGGGTAGAAGTGATGTGCGACTAGGCACCACTCTCTACTTGTGATGTCATAATAGAGTTATGGACATTCACTACCAACGTGATATGACACCTATAGGGTCACACATGAAGGAACTCATCTAGAAGAGGAGTTTAATCTTGAATGATAATTGAATTGATTACTAAAGTGTTTAGGTATTCAATTTAAGCAATAGATTAGCTTAGTGCACTGCCAACTGAATGACACACAGGGTTAGACAGCCATTTGGAGTGCCAAACAATCGACTCAAGTGTTAGAACGGCCGTTTGGAGTATTAGGCTGATTGGAAATAAATTGGATGAAGTTCTGCATGAGCTCGAGTGAGCGAGATGACCGGTTCACATGGTGAAATAATTGGCTTGGTTGGGCCAAATGAAGGTTCTAGTAGATTTCCCAAATTTGTGAGAATGCTTGCTCATTTTACCTTTTTAACTTGATTGGAATAAGGAACTAATGATTTCTTCAATTAGAAACAAAATTTCCAAATTCTTGTGCGATTAGGAAACATGAGAAATGATCGGATCAGACCGTGAACCGATTGACTCACATGTGAAATGACCATTTGAATTATGAAATGACCATTTTGGATTTTGTAGGTTGTGAAAATTCAAGATCTTCTGATTACTTCCACTCCCACTTCAACTGAGAACCTTGACCCTAACCCTACTTATAAATAGAGGGGTATTGGGGGCTTCCCAACACAAACAATTGAGAATCAATTGCTCTAACAATTATTAATGTAGGAAAAAAGTCTCTCATTAGATGGAAAAACCTAGGGGGCGTGGGGGCTCTAGCGGCGGCAGTAGCACAATGCGCAGAGTTGATCCCGAAGTGGATCACGGCGGATCCAAGGAGGATCAAGAAGGCTCGATCCACATTGACCATCATGCTGACAACCGAAGAACCAGTCAAGAAAGTAAAGATGCCCAAGAGGTGGGGTTCTCCATCCCGAAGATCAGATTACAGTTCAGTTACTCTGGCATGCGGGGCGCTCAAAATGATGAACAATCATCTGAGAAAGACTCCACGATACATCAAGGCAGCGAAGAAGAACGACTAATCGAGAATGCAGCTATATCAGGAAGGGAATCCAACACCTTTCCCCCACCGTTGGCGCGAGTCACCCAAAGCAATCTGAATGGAAACACCTTATAACAAACTAGAACAACTTATCAGGAAGCTGTCGTGGGAGGACAGTCAACTGAAGCCAGCGAGGGATTCATTGAAAGACTATTCGAGGAGGGGCTACCGGAGGGCACTGTCACCCTTAAGGAGATAGATGGCACACCCTCCATCACTATAGTACCAGATGTGGAGGAAGCCCTTGCATTCCCATGGAGGTTCACTGTGGTGGTTCGTCTGCTTGGGGCCAACATCGAATACATGACCTTAAGAGACTGTCTCAAACCTATGTGGAAAATCACCAGTAGGTTCAACATGTATGAGATGGAAAAAGGTCACTTTGTCATACAACTGTCATGCCAGCGGGATTATGAAGAAGCTCTTACGGGAGGACCCTGGAAGGTCTTTGGCCTTAACCTACTGGTATGTGAATGGTACCCTACCTTCAAACCTAAAGAGGAGCTCCCTGAATCCTTTGTATCATGGGTACGCATAATGGATTTTCCGCTACACCTATACGTACAAACGATGTATGAGTAAATTGGTAGAGCCCTAGGAAGGCTAATCAAGGTGGACATCCACACAGTGAGTAGATTAAAGAGCAAGTTTTCCCGACTTGTAGTGGAGTTGGACACCAATCGAGAACTGGCGACGTCCATTCTGATAAATGGAGTAGAGTACAAAGTATACTTTGAAGGCATTCCGGGGGCCTGCGCCATGTGTGGCCAGTTGGGATACACATCGAAGGAATGTATCATGGACAAGTATCACCCTGATGGAGAAAATGAAGGTGAGAGAAGACAACAAAACAACTCATCCCAAGCAAATATCCCAATTCAGGAGCTGTGGCAGACGTAGAAGCAGAGGAGAGGGGGTAGGAGGATCAATAATAATAACCAAACATCAACCACTATAAACACAAGAAATACTTTCGCCAACCTAGAAGATGAAGGAGGGGAGCAAACTATGGAGCCATGCACAGAGGAAAACACTGACGGGCGAGGGACCACTGATCCTCCCAAACATACTAAAAAAGTGTGGAGGAAGAAGAAACCCACCAGGGAGGAGGAAAGAGGTGAGAAACCAGAAAACGAACTGAAGAACAATACCAACATTCCTACACTACTTCCCACGAAGAAAGCTTGTACCGAGAAGGTAAAAGAGGACCACATCGCTGTCAATCCCGATGTGGATGAAGTAGTGGAAGTCATTGAGGACAAGGAAGGGGATACTGTCACTGAGATGGATGACTCGACAGACATGGAATGGCTAGCAAAGGAGAATGCCTCAAATAATGAGCACAGTCGCATCAATGACATCCTTGCTAACAACATCCCCACTGTCCTAGCAAGGAAAGCCAAAGGAAACAATGCAAAGATGAAAAGGCAAGGAAAGCAGTGCCAGTCCACTCCCTCAGAGCACCATCGCAGAAACAGAAGACTAGCATCCACGACGCTTCAAGAAGAACCACCTCCAGTAGAAGGCACATCCTTGATCGTGGAGCCCATTTACTTTGAGCTTTCGCTCGCAAAAGAGGAGGATGAGGAGAACCAGATGTCTAACACCAGTGGGCCCTCCGAGCCTACGGAAATTATTAGTTAGTTATTTAATGATTGAGATGCTTTGCTGGAATATCCGAGGAGCAGGAAAGAAGGACACTTACATAAATCTAAAACACCTCATGTCTATTTATAAACCCAAGATTATTGGCATCATAGAGCCTTGGGTAAGTGGCCAGAAAGCATCTCGCATAATTTCTAACCTTGGATTTGATAGATCCTTTAGGGTTGAAACCACAGGCTTTTCCGGGGTGATCTGGGTGTGCTAGAACAGCTCTGATTGCTCTGTTAAAATTGAAAATTATCATAGACAATTTATCACATGTTGTGTCAATAACTCAACCCTGATCACATTTGTTAACGCCATCCCCCGCATCACCATTCGCAATCTTCTGTGGAAACACATTATTAGTATGGGGGAAACCTTCTCCAAACCTTGGATCATGCTGGGAGACTTCAACAACACTTGCAGTCCTGAGGAAAAAAGTGGCAACACATACTACAATCACTCTGAGGCTAGGCTTTTCCACGAGACCTTGAATGCAGCTGGTCTCACTGACCTTGGCTATTCTGGCCTAAGGTTCACGTTCAAGAGAGGGATTCTGCAGCAACGCCTCGACAGGGCTGTAGCCAACCGTGACTTTATAGAATTGCTTCTGCCATCAACCACATTCTACAGATCTTGGTTCCTCTCCCATACATTTGATTTGTTCCTCTTACTTTCTGATGGGGTTTTTTTCCTTTTTCTTATTATGATTCAGGGGCTACTCACCATGTGACAAACAACTTGGCGAACTGAGATATACATTCTGACTATGATGGTAGTGATTTGGTAATGGCAAGGTTGTGCCGATTGCTGCTGTAGGTGCTCAGAAAGTTCCTGGTCTTGATCTCAGGTGTCATGGTATATTGCACGTCCCTCAAGTCATGAAAATAATCAATGGACTTACCCGAGTCCTTAAATTGTGAGTGGAGCCCGACATTCTGAATGGGAGAGATGCTCTTGTAAAAAGCTTTCAGATCCGAGGTAAGATTAACAAGATGAGTTATTTACAGTTGAGCATCTGATGAGGATGCATTCGGACCATAATGCACTTATGGTGAAATCCCACGCTCACACCAAGGGCACAACAAGATGCATAGCCAAAGCTAGCTGGGCTCATGATGAGGGACTGAAATCTTTGCTTAGAAATAGCTGGGATACATCGACATACTTCATAACAGCTCTGGGAAAAGCCAAACATACCATTACCTAGTGTTATAGGAAACAAACCACTAAAAAGAAAAGGAAGAAGAATGTGCTTATGAGGAACATTATGAAGCTTGAGAAAGAGCTTGCCTCATGCTACAACCCGATCACTGACGGAATCTATATAGACATGAAAGCTGAGCATGATCTTGTGATGAAATAAGAGGAGGAGGAATGGAAATTGAGAAGCCATATTAACTGGCTCAACAGCGGAGACTGTAACACCAAGTTTTACAATACTTATGTCACGCAACACCAGAGGAGGAATACCTTCACCTCACTGCAAGACCAGGCAGGAGAGTGGATCACCAATGACAATGAACTCTAGAAAGTAACCAGTTCCTGATAGAAATGGAGCCATTGTCGTGATCCCTAGCCACTTCAAGAAACTCACTGAACGTTAGAAGGAGATGATTGCAGCAGAGCCCACTGAAGTTGAATGCACATACATCCTCAAGAAGGTCAATCCTTACAAGGCAGCAGGCCTGGATGGGATTAATGCCTTATTCCTAATCTATCATTGGGACTCTGTGAAGCAGTCTATGTTAATGACAGTACAAAGCACCTTGCGTGGAGATCCCCTTAAATCTGAGATGTGCAATGCCACCATGGTCCTTATTCCCAAGATCTCACACCCTACTAGTTGCGACCATCTGCGTCCCATATCCTTGAGCAATCTTAGACTCAAACTCGTATCTAAGATCATTGTGGAATGATTAAAGGCTCATTTACCTGAATGGATATCTCAAGAACAAAGTGCTTTTGTTCCCGAACGCAGTATCGCAGATAATATAGTCCTCACCCAGGAGATCATCCATATGATGAAAAGGAAGCAGGGAAAGAAGTATATGGCCATTAAAATTGACTTATCCAAGGCATACAACAAGCTTTATTGGTCCTTCATCACTGACACTATCCAAATGTTGGAGCTCCCAAACAACATCACCAGCTACATTATGAATTCCATCATGACCGGACAGTG
The DNA here is from genome assembly GCA_963693085.1 of Alisma plantago-aquatica. NCBI lineage: Eukaryota > Viridiplantae > Streptophyta > Magnoliopsida > Alismatales > Alismataceae > Alisma > Alisma plantago-aquatica. The sequence goes on along the minus strand of OY856410.1, from coordinate 1,511,042,573 downwards.
TGAGGTCCTCTGGAACGACGACAAGTCCCAACCTTTCAAACCTAGCTGTAGACTCCGCCAAGGAGATCCCTTGGCCCCTTATATATTTGTTTTTTGTATTGAGCAACTAAACAAAATGATTCATGCCCTTGTTCAAAGTAGAGACTGGATACCAATCAAGCTCGGACGACAGGGGACCATAGTGTCCCACTTGTGTTTTGCTGATGATCTGATCCTTTTTGGGAAAGCTTGTTGTGCTCAGATGCGTACAATCAAATGGTGTTTCCATCAATTTGAAAAGGCATTCGGGGAAGCAATCTTGATAGCTAAAACTCAGGTCTTCTATGCCCGTAGTATCCATCATGCAAGCAGAACTCAAATTAATAGAGTTTGCATATTCAAGGAGACAGAAGATCTAGGGAAATATCTTGGAGTTCCCATCATTCATAAGAAAATAACTAAGAATACATATGCTGGTATGTTGGATTGGATAGAGAATACCATGAACAGATGGGCTATAAAATCCTTATCGCTTGTTGGAAGATGCTGCTTGGCTGAGTCCACCCTTGAGGCAATTTCGACCTACACAATGCAAACTACGGTACTTCCTCTCACTTTTTGTGACCGCATAGATAGTACCGTCAGGAGGTTTATCTGGGGCAGATGCTCCAAGAAGAATCCCATGTCCCTAGTGGCCTGGGACAAAGTAACTAGTGCAAGAGGTGATGGAGGACTCGAACTCAAAACTATGAGAGATTGGAACTATGCCCTCATTGCAAAAACTGCTTGGGAAGTGGTCAATAACCAGAGGACCACCTGGTGCAATTTCATAAGGGGAAGGTACATCAAGCACTCAACAGGAAGTTGAAGAAATCTTTATAGTCTTGCATATGCTGTTACGACCCATATCAGGGTTAGTCAACAAATACCTCGAATTACGTGAAACACCTCAATTAGTGTTGAATATCAAATTAAACATCATGGATAATCAAGATAAGCTAAGATGTGAATTAATAGCTGAGATTGAATCATCTGAGGCAATTAATGATATCAATGTTGATTGTTGAGTTAGTTAAGTTGGGTTAAGTACACACATATGAGGTTAGTGTTTTGATTAGTTGAAACACACTAATTAGCATGTTTTCTCGCTTCAAGGTTGTAGAGGTTTCCGTGCTTGAAAGTTTGCAACAGAAATCACCTTAATTGGACTTTCAAGGTGGGAGTTATGGTATTTTCAAGAAGTTCTGGACTTAGTTGTAATTTTTCCAATTTGTTTTGGCTATTAACTTTCCTTTCCCTTTTATTTGTTTTACCATTATTCCATTTCTTCTCTACGCAACCGATAGAACAGGGAAGTCGGCGCTCCGCAGTAGGTCGACCTAGCCACGATTTTGGGGGCGAATTGCTGGAGCTCCAAGCTGGGATCCAGGCGCCCCTTCTACCCTTCTCCTTCCTTCCCTCTTCCTTCTTCTTCCCTCCCTCTATCTCGGACCAGTGGCAGTGCCAGACCAGCGAGGGCGCTGGCCGCCCAAGCTGCAGGAGCAGCAGCTGGTCGACTGACCAAAGAAAGGGGGAAAGGGGCGGGCATCCTTGGTTCTTTAGCTTCGGCCAGCAGCGTCGTCACCTTCCCTTTCCTTCCTCCACCATTTCTCTTCCCCTACCTTGCCCTAGTGGCGCCTCCAACCAGCAGCTCACCCTAGCCATGGGCGGCCGGCCTGCAACTAGCAGCTATGCGGGCAGCAACTAGGCCTCCTTGGGTGCAACCAACTGTTCAAACCAATCGCTTTGAGGTCGGCCGTGAGTCAGGAGCAAGTAGTCGCAACTCCCAGCCACGATTTGGCACTTAATCGATTTCTTCCCCAACCTGCGTATGAAGCAGGTTCGTTAACATAGCTTTTCAAAGGTTGAAGACGATCCGAAACCGCCTAGAATCTGGCCTTGGATGCATCTCCGGATGAATCCGGATAGACCAAATCGCTGTGAGTAGAATTTCATTCATATATCATTAATAAACTCAGGCGTTTGAATATTTCCAGTTATGTGCGCGAATTACGCTGATAACAGGCGTTATCAGGCGTCGGGAAGCGTTTGGCGTCGCCCGACCTTTTTAGTTCATAAAATGCTTCTAGACACTGTTAGATGATTAAATTTAGCATTTGAACAGTATGGATTGAATCAGTAGATTTATATGGTTCATTGGAACCTAAATTGCTCATTTGAATGTTGAAATTAGAAATTCATGTCTGAAAATGGTATGATTTGGGTATGAATCCAGATAATGAAGATTTCTGATAAATTTTCAGATGTACGATTTCAAAGGTGATATGAATAAATAAAAACATGCAAGAAAACCCTAATTGCATATATCTTTTGATGTTAATATGTGTAATTTGATATTTACATGAAATGGCACATTTCTCTAAAATATTACCAGAAATTCTCAAGTATTGTTATTAAATTGTATTGTGATATGTAATTAACTCATAATTGAGTTAAGTGATGCACAAACCAGGATTTGGTTTAGTGTGCACGTTTTTTGAGAATTTTAGAGAATTGATAATTGTTGAGTATGATTCTCATATGTGAAGTAAATTTCTTTAATTTGTGCAATAAGATGTTCAATTGCGTAAATTCGCTATGTATGTGCCAAATTGAAATAAGTTGGGTTATTTATGCATTTCTAATTTGTCTGAATGCATGGTATGAGAATTTCTCAGAAATTACAATGATTTAAAATATATTGCTCTGTCAGTTTAGAATGACAGTGTATTGTGATCTGATATGAAATCAGTAAATGTGACATTCCTGTTTAAATGTTTATATGTTAATCAGTTAATAGACTTAGGTGCCCTAACACCGTAGAACCCCTTTGACATATCTGCTTCTTAGGGGTGAAACTCGTGTTGCAACATCATCTGTGCTTGTGTCATGGACACACGAGGAAAGAGGCAGTGTCCAACAACAACCGTGCTTGTGTCACGATGGCACTGGAGGAAAAATGGGGGTTACTCAACATCATCCGTGCTTGTGTCACAGAGGTAACCCGGTGAGACTCTCCGCCTGTGTACTCAGGTTAGAGGAGGAGTCTAGAGCACTCAGAGTAGTGCAATGAGGCCGTAGAGCCTATGAGTCAGGCCAGAGAGCCTGGGGTCCTGTGGCAGAGCAGGGCTGGCGTCAGACTTAGCATTTCCCGGGTGTGTCGCTAAGTCTTGTACGGTGGGATCGTAGTTCGCTACGGATCTTTATATGCAGGGTACACTGCATATGATTAGGGCATAATAATAATATAAATATGTAATCATATAGGATCACAGTAAATTAATATATCCGAACTTTTGTGCCAATTCATTATATCTGTTTATTGGTTTAAATTATCTATTATTGCATAGAAATGCGATTATATTCTGTAATCTGCTATGTCATTAGAACTGCCCTGCTTGTATTGTATTTATGTTTATTTCAATTTTATAAACCTGATGAGTTGTTTAGTGATAGCTAAATGAAATGCTATTCACTGAGCGAGTAGGCTCATACCTCTACTCAAAACATTTTCAGGTCATCACCAGCAGCAAGAATCTGAAGAATCCTTTCATCCTAACGCTTAGTCTGTAGAAGGTATAAGTAGTTAGTAGTTAGAGGTCTCTTAGTCCTTTCCCCGCGGTCCTTGGGACATGGTGTGGGTGAGAGAGAGAATGTATGGCTAATGTGTAAAAGGTGTAAATTAACTGTTATGTTTTACTTTCTGTTAAACAATGTTACATGTTGTAAACTCTGTTTATGTTCTCTAGCCAGTTTAATTGAAATGCTTCCGCAATAGTTTATTATGTTTAGTTTACAGCTATAATCCGGATATCATTACGAGGTTTTAAAAAGAAAAAAGTTCTCAGTGATTTATTTATGTAATAATCCCTCCTTCGCGCCCTAATCTCGGGATTAGTGGTCAGTGTGAGATCGGGGTGTGATATCTTGGTATCCGAGCATAGGTTGAGTAAATGGTTACTCTAAGTCAAGGTCAGGGGACGATAAGAGACCAATAGGATTAAGGTTTAAGAGTTTTTCTTCTATCTGTAATTTTCTAACAGGAAGTGTTCTGTTATACTATTACAGATGGCAGGAAAAGGATGTGGTCACGAGGACCAAGTAAAGAGTTTAAGTTGAGTCGTTAAGAATCATTAAGATCAAAAGATAAAGTTATAAGTGAGGCAAATAATAGATGATGTGTTTTAGCTCTGGAAGGTCTGAGTGTTTAGATACCCTGGCCAGGTGTTTGAATACTTAGATTGACCAGTATCAAGCTACTCTGTCTGTTCTTCTCTGGATGCCCTGGCTAGGTATGCATAGGAAGGATAGGCTAGAGAGGAAACCCTAGAAATCTTAGGGTTAAGAGATCGGAAATTAATGTAGGAATAAGAGATTACATATAAGATGCGATTCAACTCTTGTCTATTATTGTTTATTTGATTTAAAGATCACTGGAAATGCTTTTATATGCATGAAATAAAATTTTCAGTTTGTAAAGTAAACATGATTCTTTTATATTGTTGTGTCATGAAGTGAATTGTTAAGTGTTTGTTTTCTTAGTACTAAAGTGGACCCAAATTTATGTTTAAATGAGTTTGCTCTGAGTGGATATTCTTTCCACATGTTTAAGATTAATAGGGGTAGATTAATCCCGAGTAGCTCTTCGCTTCAGGACTACAGGTTCGGCCTGGTCCGGCTGGCAGGATGCGTTACTGGGATCTAATGACTCCTATTAACAATAAAATAAGAGTAGATTCTGGATGAATTAGACCCGTAACATAGTGAGAATGTATATACACTAGGATGTTTTAACTATGATAAGAAGTCTAAATGTTCTTTTGTCTTGAGAATTAGGGTTTGAGAAGTATAGACCCTAATCGGCCCAAAATAGGGTTTTGATGATACATAAACACAAAATTTGATAAGTAAAGTGTCTCGGTAAATGATTTTTGGTATTTTATGTGTAACTTTTATTTATCCCAAATTTGTATATATAAAATATAAATAACATTGGAAAATATCAGAATTTTTGAAGAATGTTCTGACTTGTTTATCGGCCGAGTTTCAAACTCGACCGATCACATTTTCTGAATGATATAGCAGTGTGGTAATTGAATTATATCTTTTTATTGATATATCCAATTGATCTAAAATTTTAACTGTGCTTGAAAAACACAATTTTAGACACTCTGTTAAATTGGCGTAATTTTTGGATGACTTTTGATCTCTACAGTGAGGGTGTCGGCCGAGTTTACAACTCGACCGAATCTGCTGCAGACTGCAATATAGCAGTGCACTAATTGATTTTTAATTATTTATTGGTAATTAGAAATGATCTCGAATTTTTACTGGAGGTCTGAAACTTCATTAGGTATAACATATAAAATTTCCATAATTTTTGGAGCTTCTGTTAGATATTTAATAAACGAATTACAGAAACTATTGTGAAAACTGAATTTTCAGCCAATATAATTAAAGTTGAGTGTTGGATTAATATGCTATTGACCCAAGCAACTCAAATTGATTTATATAATCGACCACAACCGCACACAATAGCGCTATGTTATTGTTAAGGACCAAACCCTATAATGATTAGAGTTGTAGTAGTTCAAGGGATATCACTAGTGATTTAATCTTGAATACTAGTATCTTTGTAAAATAAGACCTTGAGATTTGTTCTATGAAAAGTAAACTGGCTTTGATAGTGATCTAGGGTTTTGAGATAGATAATATGAACGGTACATGAGCAACATGTAATGACTTAGAGAAAAGAGTAAGACATAAACTTGAAATGTAACAATAAGAAAGTAGCATAGAAAGCGGAGTATTATCCGATATATGATCTGAAGACAACTGATGTAGTTCATGTTTTTAAGACATGGTGTCACTATCTTTATGATGTGACAATAGATTATCACCCTGGTAAGGAGAATATGGTGGCTGATGCTTTTAGCAGAAAGTCAAGTTCAACAACTAATGCATTCTCTATGACAGGTTTCAATAGAGACCTGTTAGTAGAAATGTGGGAGTTGAACTTAGACTTAGGGGTGACAACACAGAGTGATTTGATTGTACAGATGTAAGTTAAGCCTACTTCTTATGATCAGATCAAGGAACTAAAATAGGGTGATAGTGAGTTAAACCAGACCATGCATGACATGATAGGAGGAAAAGAGACCAGAGTTTAAGTTCTTAAGATGATAAGGTGTTGTATTAGCATGACATGTTGTGTGTACCTCGAGATAGTGAGTTGAAGTAAAAGATTCTTATGGAGGTGCATGTATTGATGTATGCTATGCTTTCAGGAAAACACTAAGATGTATATCAATGTCAAGGAATTGAAACAGATGGTCAGATATGCAGAAGGATGTAGCTGATTAGGTGGTTAAGTGCAATGTGTGTCAGCAGGTTAAGACTTAGCATCAGAAACCCACATGTACTTTGTAATCTTTTCCTATACTAGTATGGGAATGGGAATATATCACAATGGATTTTGTGGTAAGGTTACCCATGACACCTAGAGGTTGTGATTTGATATGAATGATTGTGGATAGACTAATTTAGTCTGCTCGCTTTCTTCATATTAAGTCAACCTTTGATGTCTCGAAACTTGACTAAGATATACATGGATGAAATAATTAGGTTGCCTGGTAATTCAATTTCAATCATATCTTATTGAGATCCTAAGTTCACATCTAGGTTGTGGAAACAGTTGCATCGTGCTTCGGGCACAAAGTTAAGATTCAGTGTAACCTTTTCATCCGCAGACGGATGGTTAGTCTGAGAGAACCATTCAGACTCTTGAGGACATGCTGAGAGCATGTGTTTTGCTTTTCGGTGAAAGTAAGAATGAATATTTAAGTCTTATAGAGCTTTCCTAATGTGAATGTTGAGATTAGAAATACACAACTAATAATGGTACGGTTTGATTATAAACCCAGGCAATACAAATTTGGTAAACCATTAGGTGCATGATTTCAAGATAGTAAGATAGCATTAAAATATGCAAATAAACCTAGTTGCATGCTTCCTGTTATGTTAATGTGTGTGACTTAACATTTACATGAATTCAGTATGTATGTGCCAAAATTTATTTGAGTATGGAATATTTATGAATTTTTAATCTGCCTACATGCATGATATAAAGATTACTCAGTAATCACAATGATTTTTAATATACTGCTCTACCTGTTCTAGAATGATACCGTATTGTGATTTGAACTGCAATCAAACATATGAGATAACGGAAACCCTAAGAATAGGGTGTTGCCATGTGACTAGTGAATGAGATAACCCTAAGAGTAGGGTGTTGGCATGTGATGAATGAATAAGGCAAATGAAACCCTAAGGATAGGGTGTACGATGAATCAAGTATTTTGATAGCAATTTTCATTATGAGATGTGATGATGTTTAACAGTTAAATTGCATGATTTCATTTTAGTACCAAATTGACATGCATTCTGTTTATTTAAGAAATTTAGTTTGTCTGCATGTATAGTATGATAATTTCTCAGTAATTACCATAAATTGAGATACTGTTATAACAATTCTAGAAAGACAATGTTTTGTGGTTTGATCTGGAATTAGATCAGATGTGTCCTATGTTGAGGGACCAATACAAATAGCTGATCTGAGGATCAAGAAACTCAAAAATCGTGAGATACCTTTAGAGAAGGTTTTGTGGAGAAACCACAACTTAGGGGAAGCCACATGGGAGTTTTGGGTTAGATATGTGTAACAAGTTTCTTTTTCTCTTTTAGGAATTTCGGGACGAAATTCTTATAAGGGAGGGAGATTGTTACAACCCATATCAGGGTTAGTCAACAAATACCTCGAATTACGTGAAACACCTCAATTAGTGTTGAATATCAAATTAAACATCATGGATAATCAAGATAAGCTAAGATGTGAATTAATAGCTGAGATTGAATCATCTGAGGCAATTAATGATATCAATGTTGATTGTTGAGTTAGTTAAGTTGGGTTAAGTACACACATATGAGGTTAGTGTTTTGATTAGTTGAAACACACTAATTAGCATGTTTTCTCGCTTCAATGTTGTAGAGGTTTCCGTGCTTGAAAGTTTGCAACAGAAATCACCTTAATTGGACTTTCAAGGTGGGAGTTATGGTATTTTCAAGAAGTTCTGGACTTGGTTGTAATTTTTCCAGTTTGTTTTGGCTATTAACTTTCCTTTCCCTTTTATTTGTTTTACCCTTATTCCATTTCTTCTCTACGCAACCGATAGAACAGGGAAGTCGGCGCTCCGCAGTAGGTCGACCTAGCCACGATTTTCGGGGCGAATTGCTGGAGCTCCAAGCTGGGATCCAGGCGCCCCTTCTACCCTTCTCCTTCCTTCCCTCTTCCTTCTTCTTCCCTCCCTCTATCTCGGCCCAGTGGCAGTGCCAGACCAGCGAGGGCACTGGCCGCCCAAGCTGCAGGAGCAGCAGCTGGTCGACCGACCAAAGAAAGGGGGAAAGGGGCGGGCATCCTTGGTTCTTTAGCTTCGGCCAGTAGCGTCGTCACCTTCCCTTTCCTTCCTCCACCATTTCTCTTCCCCTACCTTGCCCTAGCGGCGCCTCCAACCAGCAGCTCGCCCTAGCCATGGGCGGCCGGCCTGCAACTAGCAGCTATGCGGGAAGCAACTAGGCCTCCTTGGGCGCAACCAACCATTCAAACCAATCGCTTTGAGGTCAGCCGTGAGTCTGGAGCAAGTAGTCGCAACTCCCAGCCACGATTTGGCACTTAATCAATTTCTTCCCCAACCTGCGTATGAAGCAGGTTCGTTAACATAGCTTTTCAAAGGTTGAAGACGATCCGAAACCACCTAGAATCCGGCCTTGGACGCATCTCCGGACGAATCCGGATAGACCAAATCGCTGTGAGTAGAATTTCATTCATCTATCATTAATAAACTCAGGCGTTTGAATATTTCCAGTTATGTGCGCGAATTACGCTGATAACAGGCATTATCAGGCGTCGGGCAGCGTTTGGCGTCGCCCGACCTTTTTAGTTCATAAAATGCTTCTAGACACTGTTAGATGATTAAATTTAGCATTTGAACAGTATGGATTGAATCAATAGATTTATATGGTTCATTGGAACCTAAATTGCTCATTTGAATGTTGAAATTAGAAATTCATGTCTGAAAATGGTATGATTTGGGTATGAACCCAGATAATGAAGATTTCTGATAAATTATCAGATGTACGATTTCAAAGGTGATATGAATAAATAAAAACATGCAAGAAAACCCTAATTGCATATATCTTTTGACGTTAATATGTGTAATTTGAAATTTACATGAAATGGCACATTTCTCTAAAATATTACCAGAAATTCTCAAGTATTGTTATTAAATTGTATTGTGATATGTAATTAACTCTTAATTGAGTTAAGTGATGCACAAACCAGGATTTGGTTTAATGTGCACATTTTTCGAGAATTTTAGAGAATTGATAATTGTTGAGTATGATTCTCATATGTGAAGTAAATTTCTTTAATTTGTGCAATAAGATGTTCAATTGCGTAAATTCGCTATGTATGTGCCAAATTGAAATAAGTTGGGTTATTTATGCATTTCTAATTTGTCTGAATGCATGGTATGAGAATTTCTCAGAAATTACAATGATTTAAAATATATTGCTCTATCAGTTTAGAATGACAGTGTATTGTGATCTGATATGAAATCAGTAAATGTGACATTCCTGTTTAAATGTTTATATGTTAATCAGTTAATAGACTTAGGTGCCCTAACACCATAGAACCCCTTTGATAGATCTGCTTCTTAGGGGTGAAACTCGTGTTGCAACATCATCCGTGCTTGTGTCATGGACACACGAGGAAAGAGAGGCAGTGTCCAACAACAACCGTGCTTGTGTCACGATGGCACTGGAGGAAAAATGGGGGTTACTCAACATCATCCGTGCTTGTGTCATGGAGGTAACCCAGTGAGACTCTCCGCCTGTGTACTCAGGTTAGAGGAGGAGTCTAGAGCACTCAGAGTAGTGCAATGAGGACGTAGAGCCTATGAGTCAGGCCGGAGAGCCTGGGGTCCTGTGGCAGAGCAGGGCTGGCGTCAGACTTAGCATTTCCCGGGTGTGTCGCTAAGTCTTGTACGGTGGGATCGTAGTTCGCTACGGATCTTTATATGCAGGGTACACTGCATATGATTAGGGCATAGTAATAATATAAATATGTAATCATATAGGATCACAGTAAATTAATATATCCAAACTTTTGTGCCAATTCATTATATCTGTTTATTGGTTTAAATTATCTGTTGTTGCATAGAAATGCGATTATATTCTGTAATATGCTATGTCATTAGAACTGCCCTGCTTGTATTGTATTTATGTTTATTTCAATTTTATAAACCTGATGAGTTGTTTAGTGATAGCTAAATGAAATGCTATTCACTGAGCGAGTAGGCTCATACCTCTACTCAAAACATTTTCATGTCATCACCAGCAGCAAGAATCTGAAGAATCCTTTCATCCTAACGCTTAGTCTGTAGAAGGTATAAGTAGTTAGTAGTTAGAGGTCTCTTAGTCCTTTCCCCTCGGTCCTTGGGACATGGTGTGGGTGAGAGAGAGAATGTATGGCGAATGTGTAAAAGGTGTAAATTAACTGTTATGTTTTACTTTCTGTTAAACAATGTTACATGTTGTAAACTCTGTTTATGTTCTCTAGCCAGTTTAATTGAAATGCTTCCGCAATAGTTTATTATGTTTAGTTTACAGCTATAATCCGGATATCATTACGAGGTTTTAAAAAGAAAAAAGTTCTCAGTGATTTATTTATGTAATAATCCCTCCGTCGCGCCCTAATCTCGGGATTAGTGGTCAGTGTGAGATCGGGGTGTGATATATGCCATCTTGAAATGCAAGGCATTTATATATGATAATTCCTACCTAACCCTACACAACGAAAACACCATCAACTTCTGGGAGGATACTTGGGTGGGAGCCGGGATCACTCTCAAATCCAAAGCTATGCACCCGATACCTGAAGTGTTGGCAAATCTCTCAGTTGCTAGTATCGTCCTGTACATAGGAGGATGGGACACCGAGTTCTTAAACCATTGGCTTCCAAAGATGGAAGTGGCCCTGATCCTAAAGTTGGAAACCCCATCGAAAAACAACCAGGACAACCTACGTGTGTGGACTGCCACACACAATTGACAATTCTCTGTAAAATCTTCCTATAACCTCATGCGCAGCTAGCACAACATCCATGTTGAAGGAGAATGGAATGCAGTCTGGAAGACCCAAGTGACTGCCAAAGTCAAGTATTTTGCTTGGATCACCTCCCATGAGGCGTTGCTAACCAACAAGAGAAGGGTACAACGCAATCTTACAACAAGAAGCATGTGTGAATGGTGTAAAACCAATGAGGAGACCTTAATTCATGCTCTACGAGACTTCCAGTTATCTAGGGAGCTCTGGACACATCTTTACAGTGACTGCCTTCCACCCAACTTCTTCCAGAAGAACCAATACAGCTGGATCACCACCCACCTGAAACAAGACGAGCAACAAGTACATACTTTCATGATAGCTGTGTGGCACCTCTGGAAAGTGAGGAATTCATCCATATTCGAGAACCAACATCTCCCGGTCTGCTTTCTGGTGTAGAGAATCATGCGCAAATTGTCCTTGCTGGGCCATGAAGATTTGAACAATCTCTGTCCAAGGCAATGCCTATCAGAACGTCCTTGGAGTAGACCCCAAAATGGGATAGTCAAGATCAACACAGACGCAACTTGGAACAAGCAGAAATCTGCAGTAGCCATTTTCGGATGGGACTATGAGGGTGGTTGGGTCGGTGCACACATGAGGAAGATCCATTCTAATTCTGCCTTGCATGCTGAGCTTGTTGCGGTAGACATAGCTCTGGAGATTGCCACTCGATCTGGAATAGAGAAGGCCTGCATCGAGACTGATTGTAAGGTGCTCGCAAAAATGATACACTCAGATGCTAAGGAAAATCCCCACTTTATTGTCATGCTCGAGAAAATCCAACAAAGATTACTCATGCACACACAGTGGGAGGTTATCTATGCACCAAGATGTTGCAAGAGATTGGCCGACTTCATGGCCAAAAACCATAAAAAACAAACCATGAGTTGCTTTACTTATGTAAGGCCATTGGATTGGCTCTCGACCATCCTTGTTGAAGAGTCTTGTAATGGTAATAGTACTACCAAGTTTATCATTCCTGAAAACCTGTCAGTTTGTAACACCTTCCCCTATTGGCTTGCAAGAGGAGGGCAAGATGAATAAATAGTCTCATGACTTCCATAAAAAAATTGTGCTAACAATTATTGTCTTCTCTGATTGTGGTAACCAAGAGAGTCCAAGCAAGTTCTACCCCACTAGGGAGGGATAGCGAGGGAGAGAACAACTGATGATCATTGTCGTGGGAGAGAGAGTTGGTGACTGGTAGACCAATGGGAGAGATAACTTCTTCCTATCTGTACTACAAGAACAACATGAGTTCTAGTTGGTCCACGTGGAATATTCTAGAGGCACGAGTCCTTTGTCTATTTCTAGGAGGGCAACATCAATTTGCAGTCCATGGTGAGATCGTAGGAGTCACTGCAGAAGCTGTTCAGGTCTAATGTCCATGGTGAAGACCAGGATCTGCACATACACCACCCAAGAGCAACTAGAAGATAATTGCACTACAACGAGTTGTAGTCTCTGGACTTTCTCTAGGACCATGTATAAACTCGATAAACCACTGTTCCTATTTCATAGTAGTTTACACGACCTTGCTCTTGTGGAAATAAAGATAGATAATTTTTTTGTTTTTCTGCATTATTCTATGCCCGTATTTCCCAATAGTTGTATCAGAGCCATGTCAATTTACTATGTTTTGGGATAATTGATATGATTGGACTTTTAGTTTTATAATTTATTTATTGCATATGCTATAAATATTTAAATTTTCTCACAGGCGTGTCCAATAAAAGACCATATAATCCCAAACTAATATATATATATATATACACAATTAGCATGTGTAACATGTTTATATATATATATTAATATATATATACATATATATATATATCTATATATATTAATATATATATACACACATATATATACATATATATATTAATATATTTATATACATATATATACATATATATAGATATATATACATATATATAGATATATATACATATATATACATATATATACATATATATACATACATATATATATATATTTATATATACATACATATATATATACACATATATATACATATATACATAGATACATATATATCTATACATATATATATACACATATATATATATACATACATATATATACATATATATACATATATATATATATATATATATATATATATATATATATATATATATATATATATATATATATATATATATATATATATATATATATATGTATATATATATATATGATGTGTAGCATGGTTATTACCAATAACCCAAATATGTCTGTTTGGTTGGACGGTTTGGTTTTATCCCTATTTATCTCGGTCTGCATACTGAGCCTCTACCTCCTTTTTCCCAATGTAAACTTAATTCTTTCCTACCTTTGCTCCCCTTGAATGTAACAAGAGGTTTCTCTTTATAATGTAATAATGTAAGCAATAAGATAGTTTCCCTTATTGCAACAATGAAGATGGCGATCAATGTTAGGTGAGCTAACCGTCTCACAAGAACAAGCCACTAGCTGAAGGAGTGAGGAGGATAGATTACGGGAGCGAGCTGACCGCCTGGTGGACCCAAACGACCGTCTAGAAGTTTCCAGACATTGGTTGGATAGGAGGCCAGACGACCATTGTAGGTGACCAACCAACTAGCCAAGAGGTGAGACGATCGGTTAAAGGATTGAACTGATCAACCCAGATTGGTACGGACAGATCTAAACCAACAACAGATTCATACATGTGATGTGATGATTGACCTGGGTGATAGTAATTCCTTATGTCTCTAAGGAATTACAATGGACATGGCCATAACCGTCATTTTTTGTTTTACATTGCATATTTACGTTGTGGGATATAGCATGTATGTGATATGTACTATACATGTGGTGACTAAAATATAGTATATATATATATATATATGGCTAAAAGAATTGTGTACTTGAGTACATGTAGCTTACATGTACCCATCATCATTAATGATGATTGTAAAATTGTAATGATCAATCTAACCTTATGGATGTGATGTATACCTCTTGGATAAGATGTGTATAAAAAAGCAACACAATATGATATTTAAAGATCATCCAATGAAAGAAAATGCATATTTTCTAATGAACGGTAAGTTGTAGAAATTACAAACACCGTTGGATGATATATTACTATATCTCATGCTCTATATGGGATATGCTTATGATTTTTTAAACACATGTTATCTATGCAATCATGAATTAATCCATACAGTTGGATTTTACGAACATATCCAGATGTGCCATTTTAATGGCAGGTACACATAAGTTATATGTACCAGTCGGTACACACTTCCTAACATCTCTCACTCTCTCTCTCCCTCTCTCTCTCTCTCTCTCTCTCTATATATATATATATATATATATATATATATATATATATATATATATATATGATATAAATAAATCCATCAATCAAACATATTAAGTCTAAGATTCTTTCCAACAAACAGCACACATGAAAACCTTGATCATCCAAGTGTAGGTTATGCCTTAGAGTAGTGCACCATTTATCTCATGGAATCATGATGGTAATAACATAGATTTCTCCATAGCGGGGTGCATTATTATCGTGTTCGCTTTTGGGTCAGGCTTAACTGGTATTTCTTAGAGCATCTAGGCCTAGAGGCATACAAATAATTATGTCAAGGGGTTGTACATATTATCTTTCAGGAACGACATATGAAGCAATTGACAAATTCCCTACATTAATGATTGATTGTTTATTACAGCATTGGTCAGGTAATAATCAAAACATTTTGAATATTTCTCATTAGAAAATTGCTCAATACAAGATTCTAAATTGATACATGAGGGTTATCAATTTGAAAAAAGTAATGACAATGATAGTTAATTAAAAACCTAATCAATATTGTCACTTTTAATCAAATCAAAACAAATCAAAAATGAGTTTTTGACAAATTCTTTTGTAGAATCAAATGGAAACAAACAATAATAACTTTTCACTATGAATAGTCCTTGAGAAGGACAAGATAAATGGGAACAACTTCCATAACTGGTTCAGGACATTGAGAATCATTCTCACACAAGAATGCAAGCTCTATGTCTTGGAGACACTAGAACCATATGAACCCCTTCCAACTGCACCAAAGGTTGAATGGTATGCTTATAAGAAGCATATTGAAGATGTCGTAGATGTCAATTGTTTGTTGCTATGCTCCATGAACTATGAGTTGTAGAGGCAACATGAGAACATGGATGTGATTGATATGGTCACACATCTCAAGAACATGTTCCAAGATTAGGAAAGACAAGAGAGATATGATGTCGCCAAGGTGTTGTGCAAGTGCAACATGGTAGAAGGACACCAATATGTTGTCATGTACTCAAGCTCATTGGGTATGTGGAGAACCTAGCTAGTCTGGGATTTTCCTTGGGTCAAGATTTGGCCACTGACGTGATTCTACAGTCCCTGCCAAATTCATATAGTCAGTTTGTCATGCTCTACAACATGAATGACTTTGACAAGCCATTGATAGAGTTGTTGGGCATGTTGAGAACAATTGTGACACAAATGAAGAAAGACAAGCCCATGGTGATCAACAAGACAAAAGGGAAGTCTAAAGGAAAAGGCAAAGCTAACAAGAGTTCTAAAGCTATCCAGAAGCCTAATTCTTCAGATCTCAAAGCAAAGGGAGGAGTGAAGAAAAGAGGCGATTGTCACCATTGTCACCAACCTGGACATTGGTAAAGAAATTTCCCACTCTAGTTAGAGGAACTAAAGAAGAAGAAGGAAGGAACTGAGGCTTCCACTTCTGATATAAAAATTATAGGATAAATTTGATTACATCTTCATTTTGGCATGTGATACCAAACAAAAATCTGACATACTTGATGTGAAGGATCTGACAAGAAGTAAAAGCCCTTCATGAAAGGACAAAGATGGACAAGGCAGATCAAGAGTTGCAGAATCTTTCATCTATATTTAAATTTATCTTAGACCAATGGGCATGCAATAGAGTTAGTTGAACTACCATTTCATTAAGCCAAATAAATAGAAACATTTACTTTATGCATCTTGTATGACAAGGATGATAAATCAATAAAGTGAGTTATTTATGTTTCTATTTCAAAAGATATGATCTTGTATGGCAATTCCCAAACATCTAATAGTCATTGAATGAAAGAGAAAAGATGAATTTTTATAATGTTTATAACAAAGGATTTTATTTGATAACTCAAAACTATCATTAGCAATAGCCACTTTGGACGCATATATAAGAAATGCATATCTAGAAAACATATTTATGATTAATCTAGATGCCCATGGTTAATGAACCTGAGGAAATATGCAAGTCTTACTTATGCACATTGTGACATAACATCCTTCAGTAGATGTAGTGGGAGGATAAGTTTTCCACCACATCTCGTATATATGATGCATGAAGATCTTTTGGAATGAATGCCATAGATAATTACTTATACCTCATTTCATTTACTTGTAATATGATGATATGTACTCAGTAAAATAGAAACATAAATCTCTTGAAGTGTTTAAAGGAGATATAAATGAAGTATAACTTTGATGAAAGTATTAAGAAACTTTGATGAGATCAAATGTTGAGATACTTTTACATCGATTCCTTGAGAACCATCAAGAAAGAACCGTGATAGTATATCACAAGTCAAATCCATCTGAACACGGTGATGTGTCAGAATGAAGGAATTATACTATGATGAGTCATGATATAATTATCAATTCATCTAATGTTCTTATATCCTCATAAATATATACCTATCACTAAACAAAGTACTGTGTAAATGGTTTATAAGACATCATATATGATATGATTTGGGAATGTCCCAATGAGTCTAAAGGATTGAAACCTCCATTGAGAAAGTAGTTTCTTGAAAAGGTTTATCCACAAACCATAACTGTTGAATGTTACTATTAACCCCAATCCAATAAAAAAATGTTTTTGTTGATAGGATAATTGAGTTCCTAAAAGAATTAGTGGGAGTAATAGTAGAACTTGAAAACTTCAAGGTCAACAAAGAGGTACAATGAGAACTAAGAGAATCACAAGTTTTTGGAATCTCAAATTCATCATAGGACATAGAAAAAAATAGTTCTAGTAGAACTTATCTGTGATTGGAGGATTGTGAATCCAACAACTCAAACAAGTTGTCATAAGAAGATGAGTTAACTAATCAACTAGAAGCTATAGATAACCATAATCTAAGTAATGGCTCAAAGCCATTTTGAAGTCCATGTAAACTAACAAGGTGGGACCTCAGTAGTGCCACCTAAAGGGGTAATACCTAAAGGGGTCAGCTGGGTCTTGTGGTAAAGACGTACATGGATAACATAAAAGGACAAATTGGTTGAAAAGTTTTTCAAATTAGTTCAAGTTATTGAACATGATAGAGATTCCTTTACCAATTGTCATGATTGTTGTTTTAGTTAAAATAGAGTATGGAATTTGACATATAAAGATTGAAACCAGGTTCCTTAAAGGGAATATATATGAGAGGGTGTGTATGTGACACAACCTAAAGGTTTTATAACTTCATGAATGGAAATAAAGTCTAATAACTTCAAAGTTCAATTGGAATCGAAACTAGCATCTCAAAGATGGGAACTTTTGACCTGATAAGATAGTCAAAGAATTTGACTTAAATCAAGATAAAAGATGAAATCTGTGATTACAAAAGATTTAGTGAGAGCATATATGTATGTTCCACATATGGTGAGGAATTACATCTCAATATTTTGAATATTGAGAACTGTAATGAAAACCCCCTCAACAATGAAGTATTAAGTGAAACATCCTATGAGATAAAGAACAAGACCCATCGATATAGTTCTTGAATATTTCACAACATAAGTTTGAGAACATACAATAGTAATGTGTTGAAAGAGTTCAACTTGGAATGACTCAATGAGAGAGAATCCATATTAGTTTGT
The DNA here is from genome assembly GCA_963693085.1 of Alisma plantago-aquatica. NCBI lineage: Eukaryota > Viridiplantae > Streptophyta > Magnoliopsida > Alismatales > Alismataceae > Alisma > Alisma plantago-aquatica. Next base: position 1,511,024,401 of record OY856410.1, on the reverse strand, counting down.
CATGAACCATATATCCAAATCCTTATGAATAATGGAAATATTAAGAATAAGATGCCATGTGAAGTAATAATGGATATATCATGAATGCTATAGATGTGCACATCCCATATGATCTTGTATGTATTGGATATGACAAGATGATATTAAATTCCAATAAGGGTTATTGGAATTGAAAACCTCTAGAGGGGGGTGAATAGAGTTTTATAATAATTTTAACAATTAATTAACTCAAGCAACCACAAAGAAAATATTGGACAAGGAGACACAAGGGTTTAGAGTGGTTCCTAGCCTTAGCAAATACTAAGGTAGTCAGTCCACTACCCGGTTGCTTACCCAACCGGGATTTGAAAAGAAATCTATTTTATTACCTCGCAAGGACTTTACATAAAATACAATTTCTTTTCCCAAACCCTTCAAGCAGCCTTCACCTAGAAGTAATCGCCCAACCTTGAAGCAGCCTTCCCTTGAAGTAGATGCACCAACACCCGTTGCACCAGCCTTCTGAAGTAGCTTCCCGTGCGATAGCCTTCTTGAAGTAGCTTGAAGTCCCCTTCTCCACCTGAGAAGTCAACCCTCTCCAATCCGCAGCCTCCAACCCTAGGAGTAGCAAGGAGAGTACAAAAGATACAAAGGAATAAGAGAGAAAACAGAAATTACAACTTATCCTTTGAGCCCAAGGCTTGATTTGCCTATATCAAGCGTGTAGATCTCCTAACCAATGTATATGACAATGTGATTGTAGTGGATAGGAGATGCTAGCCTATAGGACACGAAATGGGAGCAATAGGAATGAATAACAAGTGTGGGAATTGCACTATTGCTCTAAAACAGATTGCCAATGTAGTGTAAGCTCAAGGATTGCACAATTGAGTATATGAATGTCTTAGTGTCCTAAGGCTTGTCCTATTTATAGGAATGGCCTATGTATGCTTAAGGACGTTCTAGACAACTTATAGGGGGTTCCTAGTGCTTAACTAGCCGTTAGGAATAAGTTAGGCGCATTAGCAACGGCTAGTTAATTAATTCTGCAGTTGCTGTCAGAGACCATCTCGGTCGAGGACTTGTCGACCGAGATGCCCAGTCGGTCGAGGATTTGTCGACCGACAGGCTCTCTGGATTAACGTTTATTTGCAACTGTCAACTGTTGTGTCTAACGGCTACTTTTGGTCAATCTTGGTCGAGAAGTTTGTCGACCGAGAGTGTCTCGGTCGAGGAGTGTGGTCGACCGAGATTGACTCTGTTTTCAATCTTTCAATTAAGATACTAAGTGTGTGCATGAGTGTGCATTATGTGATCCTATTAGAAGGAGATGACCTAACTAAGTGTGGTGTTTAGCTAGGGAGATCTAACGCTTGATTTACATGAAGTCTAAGTACTTGTACATTATATATTTGTACAAGTTTACAAATGATTGCATTGCATGACATTTACAAACATTCAAGCGTATAGATTCCCTAGAACTTTGTCATCACCTTGTTCCTGCACACTTAAGTAGCTCGTTAGATTAATAAGAATGAAATGTTTGTCATCATCGAAACAAAAGGGATTTATCATAATATCCAATTTATCCAACAGGAATGTCATTAAAATGTCCAAGGTACTTGAGACATACTTAAGGATAGATCACTAGAAATTAAAGATAGAAATAAAGGATGAGTTGGGTGTAAAGGGTTACACTGATGCAAGCTTCCAAAATGACAAAAGTGATTGCAATAAAATATGATTGATTTAAAGAAAAAATGTTTTTATTTGGAAGGGTTCCAAAATAATAGCCACTAATACTATTCCACAATAGAAGTTGAGTATACTTGTGTTATGAACACAAAGTAATGTTGTATGGATCTAGAAATTCATATGTTGAACTTATAGATGTTCTAACCATTGATGACTCAATAGTGATACTGTGACAATAGTAGAGATACTTTTCAAGCAAGGAACATTATATACCATATTATGATGGTTTCATCTCATAGAGAAGAGATAAGAAACATGCAATATACCAAATAATAACAAAGTGTTGCTAACCCACTGGATCAGGCTTGCACAATAGAAACATGGTGGACATGTTTAAATCACTAAGAATGAGATTCATGGGTGATTCTCTAAGTGCAAGTGGGAGTTTATTGGTAAGGTATGCCCAGATAGCCAATCATATGATGATTGAGATGACACATATCAGAAAGGATTTGGTTAATACTCATAAAGGAAAGCTTCCAATTCATTTTGTTTCACTCAATTCTGAGATAATGAGGAAACATTATGAATGTCTAAAGAATGAAAATACTCAATGACATATGTCTTCAAGTACGTGACTTGAAGAATGAGATCATACGAATGCTAAGAGTATGTACATTCTTATTATGCCCCTAGTCATTTGTTACCGTGGAAGGTAGATAGACACAAAGAACACATAAGACTAGTGTGTGGGGTTGGTTGATGACATAATCTCATTAGTCATGATATGGTATATCAAACCAAGAATATAGTTTCATGTTAGGGAATAGTGTATCAGACAGTGACACATGGAAAACATCATTGATGGTCATAGTCATCTCTCACTGTGAAGGTGGTGATCGTGGTTCTTAGACATGAAGTTACTATAGTCATCACATGTCGTTGGGTATACTTTGACATCATCAAATATAATCTTGAAATATGGGTTGCTATAAAGGTGATGATTGGGTAGATTTGACACATGGGGACTGACTGTGAGTGTCATAGATGGGATTTGTCACTTCTACTGGAGTTTGATATCCTGGCCACTTGATAAGAGAGACTAAGAAACTCATGTGAATTCACATGCGAATCAATATATGATATTGAGGTCACATTATCTTAGACAGTCTGCTCTTATTTCAAGGAACATGGACTGAACTTGAGGATGACTATTCCATGCCTTGAGTTCATTCTAGATATCAAAGATAGAGGAATTATAGAATCACTACAACATCTTACACATATTGTAGGTTGAAGTTGTTTTCTAGCTTTCCATTCACTTGGGTAGCACTTATGTGTGACTAGGCACCACTCTCTGCTTGTGATGTAATAAGTTAGTTATGGACATTCACTACCAATGTGATGTGGGACCTATAGTGTCACACACAAAGGAACTCATCTAGAAGAGGAGTTTAATCTTGAATGATAATTGGATTGATTAGTAAAGTGTTTAGGTATTCAATTCAAGCAACAAATCAATTGACTGCACTACCAAACAATCAACTCACAGTGTGAGATGACCATTTGGAGTGCCAAACGATCGGTTCAAGTGTTGGTACAACCCTTTGGAGTGTAAGGCTGATTGGAACTGAATTGGATGAAGTTCTTCATGAATAGGCACCAACCGATCGACTCACTGTGTTAATCAATCAGCTCGAGTGAGCGAGACAACCAGTTCACCTGGTGAACCAATTGGCTCGTTTGGGACAAATGAAGGTTCTTGTAGCTTTCCCAAATTTGTGAGAAAGATTTCTCGTTTTAGTTGTTCAATTTGATTAGAACAAGGAATTAATGATTGCAATAATTATCAACGAATTTTCCAAATTCATGTGCAATTAGGAAACATGTGAAACAACCGTTTCGGACCACGTTCCGATTGGCTTGCATGTGAAATGACCATTTCAGTTTCAAAACAACCATTTTGTATTTTGTAGGTTGTTAAAATTCAAGATCTTCCAGTCCCGTTCACTCCCACTTCAATCGAGAACCCTGAACCTAACCTCGACTATAAATAGAGGGGTACTGGGGGCTTCCAAAACACACAATTGAGAATCAGTTGCTCAAACAATTGTTTTACTCTTTAGTTGTTTTAACCAAGAGAGCTCAAGAAAATGCTACTTTACTAGGGAGGGATAGCGAGGGATAGAAAAACCAAGAATCATTGTTGTGGGAGAGATAGTTGGTGACTTGTACACCAATGGGAGAGACAAATCCTACCTATCTATTCTATAAGAAGAACATGAGCTCTAGTTGGCCCATTTGAACTATTCTAGAGGCAAGAGTTCTTTGGATACTGCTAGGAGGGTAACGTCAACTTGCAGTCTATGGTGAGATCACATGAGTCACTACAGAAGTTGTTCAGGTGCGTAATATGTGGTGAAGACCAGGAGCTGCACAAACACCATCCAAGAGCAACTAAAAGATAGTTGCACTGTAATGAGTTGTAGTCGCTGAACTTGCGCCAGGACCAGGTATCAAATTGTTAAACCATCCTTCCTATTTCATAGTAGTTGACGCGATCTTGCTGTTATGGGAATACAAATATATAAATTTTTGTTTTCTCTTCCTTATTCTATGCCTGTATTTCCCAACATATACGAGGCAAGGTTAGATAAAGAGGAAGTATTTTGAAATGTCACCTCACACATGATATCAAATTCCTTACCGAAAGAATGGACAACATTATTGTGTTAATGCCGCTCATCTAAGGAATAACAAGGTGAATGGTGATTTTGAGGTGATGATTCATCTAGATGATCTGGTTGACCATCTGACGCATCCAAAGGTCATCATGATGATGTTGGTAAGGTGTACAATGCAAAATTTGATACTTGGAGTGATGTAGTGAAAGAGGAGTGGTATGCATAGGATGGTTAGAGATTGGTTGTGTAGTGTCTATGATGGTAGATGTGGTGATGTTCTGCCTTAACAATACTACATATTATTCAAGATGTCTCCTTGTCATGTACATGTTTGACAATAGAGTCTTAAACATGCAAATGTGCTGAATGAGGTTCTTTTGTGCAAGCATTTGTTTTTTAATACAAGAGGGGTGAGTGTGTTGTCCTCCAGAATTATCCCCTCTAGCCTTGATTGAGTCTTTCTCAATTATAGGAAGGATTGTCCATTGTGTTTCTAAAATTGGGCAACATGTCAGGGTTGATGCCTTCTTTCTAAATGGTGTAGTCAACTTTCCTTGCCGTTGAATCATTTTTTTCATCTCTGCTTTGCTAAATAAGTGTTGGTTCTCATCTAGTATATGAGTTTGAGTAGGGGTGTAGGATTTCTATTTTCTTGAAGTGGTAGAAAAATTGGTTCTCTCTATAGGATAAAGTGAAACTATATATTAGATACTTAATATCAATAGAACGCTCCCCTTAGACTTAGTAAGATCTTTCAGGAAATCTAGGTATCCCATATCATGAACAATTATATTGACAAGTCTTCCAAGAAAAAGTCACTCAATTGATTTGAAATTGGCATCCATTTGTCAATTAAAAGCCTTCTAATTTTGATGGTGAGTCCTTCCACAACACACCAGAGGATATGCAGATCCTCATGGTATATACTTCCTATCTCAACTTTTATGAGGAGGACATCAGTGATATTTTTGTGGATAACATGACACATACTATAATGAAAATTGGTGGCCTTGGAGGGCTGCACTTATATTGTGACTATCAAGTGAATTTGTCCCAGACTTTGTTGGTGTCACAATGGGATTCTTCCTTTTCTATGAAGCTTGGATTGGTTCCATCCATTCCATTTTGTCAACATAGAATATGTCATTCAATATCCTCTCAACAATGGTATGGTTTTTACTAAAGAGGTGAGCCTAGAGTTTGTAGACACCATATTCATTTCTTTCTATTGGTTTGGTAGTAATTTAAGGACAATTCATAATTTGAGAATGATTAATTAACTAGCACCACTCTACGGTTTCCCTAGAGTTGCTCTAGTGAAACAAAAACCTAGGAGGAAATCCTCCCATAACCATGTAGGGGGTCTACTTCCCTCTCTTAACCACTAATCTTGAAGATGGTGACTCCTGTGATCAAAGTGGACAAAGATATATCTAAGAAATCCTAGAATCAAGTCCTAAGATTGAGTTACCTCAAACAACATGATTATGTTCCGCTGTAGAAGATAGATGGAAAACATTTTGTGACCATTAATGAGGGTACACATGAAGCTATGGAGAAGTCCTGGGAGCATACAACAATACTTTATGTCATGGGCAAGATACCATACTAATATCATTTTCTGGCATGGATCAAAAGGGTTTTGAAATTAAAAGGTGGCTTTAATCTCTTCTCCAAACCAGATAAGTTTTTGTACTATGCTTCAACTCTGGTGAAGGCAAACAAATTATCATTGGAGGACTTTTCTGGTTTGACAACATATTAGTAGTAGTAGAAAACTACTAATGAATTGATGATCTTTAGAAAGACTTCTTTAGATCAATCCCAGTATAGATCAACATGAAAAACGTGGGTAGGAACTGGTCACCTAGGGCAATCAATATTGTTGCCATTAGTGTGAGAAAACTCATGAGAATTGAATATAAGTCAATCAGTCAAGAATCGTTTGGGAGGATTGAGCCTCCATTATGAACATTTGCCAAATGGATTCTTAGACGGTACAATATTTGGGCATGACGAACATGACTGCCCATTAAATCCGAATGTGGAGGATCAAGTTCATAAGGGTATTCAACAACAACAAGCATACATTTAGAAAGACGTGGGCATACAAAACAAAACCATCACCGACAACTCGGTTCAAAATATTGTTAAAGAGATAGTTATCCTGATCAATAATTAATTTGACAATCTTATCAATGAGGAGGTGAGCACATTCAACAACAATATAAAGGAAGTCGAGAGAGTTGTTCAACTGAAAACTCAATTGACTCTGGTTCTAAGGTTTTGAATGATCATATCAATGACACAACTAAACAAGTGAATGATCCAAACATGAGTCCCACAGTAGTAGGCAACATCACCACCAAGGTACCTAGAGCTACTAGGTTGTCTAAGTTAACTAGAGTGGATGGGTCCCACAAAACCTGTTCCTCTAGCAAAGGTCTTTAGTGACCTTTCTCATGACAAATGTATGTGATTCAGGGAAACCACATAAGAAAAGAGAGGTTAAAAGGATGGTAATGGAGGCCCAAGCATCTATTATGGTCCTAGTTGAAACTAAAATCAAGACGTATATTCAACATACTTTAGAAAAACTTTTCCCTAACAATTGGAAGTGGTTGACTAACAATTACCATGATGTTAATGGTTCTATATGTGTAGACTGGAATCCCAAATCTTGGGATATATTGTGCCATGGCATGAATGATCAACAAGTCACCTTAAAGTGCATCAATCAAGGTGGAATCATCATCATCCTTAGTGTAGTATACACCAAGAATAAAGCTCAACAAAGAACTACATTTTCAGATGATTTTGAGCGACTATCCTCTACAATTACTGATCCCTGTCCAGTTTTGATGATTTCAACAACATAAATAAACATGAAGAGAAATTCAGTGGGTGAGAAGTACCTTCCTTCATTATGAGATACTTCAACACTTCTATAGACAAAGTCAGACTCACTGAGCTACCTATTATCGGTAAAGAAATCTATACCAGACAGATTAAGAGAGGTACTTCCAAGAGGATAGCCTTAAAGATAGATCATCCTCTTATTAACAATGACTAGCTCTATAAACTTACTAGTACTAAGATGAGGATGGTAACCTATGAATTCTCTAATAACTCTTCCATCAACATCAACCTAAAGGAACCATTTTGCATGGGTAGGTTGCCACAATATCATTAAAAAAGCTTGGGAAACTCAACCTTTGGGAAATCCTTTATTTTGCTTATGTCAAAAACTACATGAAGTTAAGAGAAAAGTTAAGATATGGTCTAATAAGTATGTTAACCTTAAAAACCTTAATATTAGAGAAAAACAAGAGATGATCGACATTGTTGTTGCCCTTCAAAGAACTCTAGATGCAGATTTGATCAAAGCTAAGAAAGTCACTTATGATAGAATTGAAACAATTGCTAAGGTTGAAGAGAAGTACTATTGATAGAGAAGTAAACTGGATTGGGTTTCTATGTTACATGAACACGGAGTTACATCATGGTAATGTCAAGAGATGTGACATTGTTAACTCCATTACTGAGCTATTTGACTCACAAGGAAATTGTGTAGAAGATGAGGAAGGTATTGCTAATGAACCTCTCTCTTTCTTTGACCATATCTATAACCAAGTGAACTAGGACCATGATGATACTCAACTAATTACAAATGATTGGATTGCAAAAGTCAATGAAGCCAACAATCAGATACTTTGTAAGATCCTTGATGACAAAAAAACCAATGAAGCTGTGTGGAGCATTTGCATTCATAAAATCCTAGGTCTAGACAGATTCAATGGGTTTTTCTACAGAGAAAATTGGGATCTTATCAAGGCTGATCTAGCAATTGGGTGTTTGAGGGTGGGAACATGGCTCAATAAATCAACCACATCTTCCTATCTCTTATATCTAAGAAGGAAATGGTTACATCTCCTGCAAATTTTGGCCCATCTGATCTTGCTCATTTCTCTACAAAATCGTCAACAAGATAATCACAAGAAGAATGTCTTTGATCCTTCACAAACTAATTTCACACAACCAAGATGATTTTATCCAAGGTAGGAGTATTGAAGACCACTCAATGTTAGCTGCTAAATTCACAATAAACATCAACATAAAAAATAGCTCACCTTCTACCTATCTCAAGTTGGATATTATGAAGGCCTTTAATTCAGTTCATTGGTCCTATTTATGGAATTGTCTATAGAGCTTAGGATTCTTTTATAAATGGATAAACATGGTCAAGAAGTGAGGTTAAACACCTTCATTATCTCTCTTACTCAACATTACTTCGGTTGGTTTCTTCAAGAACTCCAACAGACTACGATAAGAACCCTTTCTCTTTATTATTTCTATGGAAGGTCTTAGTAGGAAAATCAAATATGCTTATGACATGAAGTTGATCACACCATATTCTATTAAAAGATGCAAAGTCCTTATCCACCTATTGTCTACCAATGACATGTTAATCTTCATTGAAGGTCGATCATATAGTCTCAACCTCCTTAGTTTACTTCTCTAGGATTTTGGGAGAGTCTTTAGTGTGAAGTACATATTTTGAAGACACACATTTTCCTTTTAACATCATGACGAAATAAAGAAGCTTTTGTTGACATTTTGGGTATACAAAAGGGTGAATGTCCAACTAAATATCTCGGGTTTCCAATGGATGGTGGCAACCTTAGGAGGAAACATTTTCATGGATTTCTTGATGATTTAAAGGACATGACAATATGTGGCCTGGATCCAAGATTTTCACGGCAAGTAAAATCAGGCTCGTGAAATATTGTGCTATGGGACCGCTAAACTACTGGATGATATAGGGTGGGATTCCTAGACCTTCCTTATCACACATGGAGTTCCTCACATCTTATTTCATTTGGGGTAGTCCCTTTCACCCAACGAGCTATTTGAAGATGGCTTACCCGAGTCAAGAAGGTGGACTTAATCTGAGAATCTTGATGGACCTAGATTTCCATGACAAGGATACATAAGCTTATACATGAGTAATCTACTTGGAATTGTTGGATGATTTCTAGATATGGTATAAGGTTAGACCAAATCCCTAACCATATGCATGGTTTCTCTACTTGCTCAAGAAGGACGTCAAACATATGGCCCATGTTTAGTAATCTTGAAGATAAAACCCTTAGGGAAAGATGTCACCAACTTCAACTAGTTGATAAAGCCTATAAGAATTTGTAATTACCAATGCATAAACTGAGATGGAGCCATACTTCTTATAGAACACTAAAATTATCTTCCTACCATGGAAAGATTGAGTAGATGGAGCATTGTGATGAACTCAGTTTGCTACTTATGCCAACAAGTTGAAGAGAATGATGATCATATCTTCAGTACACACAAGATCTGGAGGTATCTATGAGGGTAAGAACAAATAAAACTCAACATCATAAGCTCCTATTGAATTCATTCATTTCATAACAATATTTGTGATAGAATTCAAAACAACAAAATCCAAGAACTCTGGGAAATAACTAGACACATTTATCTCATCTAGTTAGAAAGAAATAAGAGACTACATGGGGGAGGCACTAGTGATGTTCTCTCCATCTTCAAAAACCTTGAAAGAGAGTTGAAGTTGCTATATGATACCTATAATCATAGGTGGAAGGGTGTCTCTATTATTGCATGAGGAATCGAGATCGATTGTAACTTAAGAGAAATAATTGACCCTTATTTTCCTATGGTGATCTAGTCATCCACCGTGTAAGATAAATGCTCATGTGTAGTTTGTAACTTTGTTCCCTTTGGGGCTGGGAATGTATTTAACAAGATTTTCCAAAAGAAAAATAGTAATTTGAAATAGGAAAGAGATGAAATTGTTCCTTTCCCCTATGTGTGACCCTTTCATGATAAAGCATATGGTCATGATATTAGATCCAACTAGGATAGATTGCATCTAGTCAACTATACCTAGTTGTTAGAGAGTGTCCTCATCAAAAAACGGGTATCCTTGAAGGTTTTCCCCATGTTTGAAGTGTTAGACATCTAATGTTTATCATTATTAAACTAGCCGCACCCTAGCCGCCTAGGGTTTGAGGCGATCATCTAGGCGATCAAGCTCCCAACATCGCAGAGGTGGGATTCCCCTTCTCTACCCGACACCCAAATGTCCTCTACACTACCACCACCACCATCACCGCCACCACCACCACCACCAACATCAGAGAAGACACCACCAAAATCATCGAAGATACCAACATCATCAGAGACACCACCATAAAAAACACCGCCACCATCATTGGAGATACCATGCAAAGGAAGGAGCATTATTCTCAGTGGATCAGATGCATTCAAGGAACAATCTTTTGATCCACCAGAGAGAAAGGACAGAAAGAGGGTCGTCACAATTGATGACAGAACCTATGAGGCCATGGAAAAATATTGGGAGCATACGACTATCCTTTACATCATGGGCAAGAGACCATACTACCACCATCTACTTGCATGGATAAAGAGAGTTTGGAAACCTAAGGGGGGTTTCGATCTCTATTCCAAACCTAAGCAATTCTTCCTGCTGAGATTCAACTATGCCGAAGACAAGAAGAACATCATAAACATAGGTCCAAGATGGTTTAATAACTGGCTAGCTGTCATGAAAGACTATAAATTAGGTGATGATCTCAAGAAGGACTTCTTCAGATCAATACCTATTTGGATTAACATACCTAGCATGGGTAGAAACTGGTCCCCGCGAGCCATCTACATTGTGGCCAATGGTGTTGGGAAGCTACTCCACATCGACTACAGATCCATAGGGCATGAGTCATTGGGAGAAGCCCATGCTCTAGTGGAACTGGATGCTGATGAGGAACCACCAAAAGAAATATGGGTTAACATGCCCAATAGAGATCCGACTGCTATGGAAATCACCTATGAGCATGTTCCCAAGCATTGCACAGACTGCAAGGTCTTCAGACATGACACTGATGAATGTCCTTTGAAGGAGAAGACCACAGGAAATGAAACCCAACCAGTGGCTACTACTAAGACATCGCAAGTCTGGAAGGTTGTGTCCCATAAGAAGAAAAATAAAAAAACTACTCTACCTACCAATGAAACCCCGTGAAGCAGTGAATTCCAAGTTAGTAATAGATTTGAAGGCCTTGACAATGACACAGAAGAAAAGACTGATGAATCTATCCAAGTCGAGGATACTGCTAGAACCGTGGATCAACCACCTAGTCTGAATGACACCCAAGGTACCACAGTCCATGTCGAAGACACTCTTAGCACTGACATGCAAACACCTAGAATGAAGGACACCCAAGGTCCCAAAGAGGGCACTAGTGACTCAACAGACACTGCAAACCAGGCGGACAAATTGACTGAACCTGACAAAGAAGAAGGTGAGTTAAGCAGGACCCCTAAATCCAGGAAGAACAAGACTACTAGAGTGGGTGGGTCATAAAATACCCATTCAACCAGTAGGGGTTATTAATGACCTTCATCATGACTAACGTCTGTGGTTTGGGGAAACCAAAAAAGAAAAGAGAGGTTAGACGTTCCATTATTGAAGGTCAACCCTCATTAGCTGTATTAGTAGAAACCAAGATCAAAGTCCATATGAAGCATACTTCTTCAAAGTTTTTTCCATCTGGATGGAAATGGATCTCCAACCATGATAAAGTTCCTAATGGTTGCATCTGTATTGACTGGAATCCTAGTTCGTGGGACATTTCATGTATTGAATCAGATGATCAGCAAATCACCATGGAATGTAGTAATAAAGACAACCTTACTGTCATGTTAACTGCAGTCTATGATCACAATGCTGGTCAACATCGCGTCCCTCTTTGGTCTACCTTAGAGAGGATCAACACTACTATTTCCATTCCTTGGTTTGTCATTGGTGATTTCAACAACATAAGGAAAAGAGAAGAGAAGGTTGGTGGAAGGGAAGTGCCTGCTACGATTCTTAGCACCTTCAACACAACCATTGATAATACAAACCTGACAGAATTACCTACTGTTTGAAACAAAACCTTTACTTGGCATAACAAACAAGGTGTAGAAAAAAGGATCGCTTGTAAGCTTGACAGAGAATTAGTAAATGATGCTTGGCTTGACAAGTTTCCAGGTACAAAAATGAAGTTAACTAGCTATGAATTCGCAGATCACTCAGCCATTAACGTTTACCTAAAGGAACTCAAGAAAAAGAAAAGTCCTTTTTGCTTTCTCAATTTCTAGATCGAATGGCCTGGCTGTCGAGAAATCATTGCTAGAGCATGGCAAACCCAACATCAAGGCAACCCCTTATTTAGTTTTGCCCACAAACTTCAAGATGCCAAAGCTAACCTTAAAAGATGGGCTAACAAATATGTCAACCTTAGAAACTTGATCGCCAAAGAAAGGCTAGAAATGGATGATATCGCTGCTGTTCTTAGAAGAAATCCTCTAGATAGTGAACTCATCCAAGCTGAAAGAGACAGTTATGATCGCCTATCCATGCTTTTTATAGTCGAGGAACAATACTACTGTCAATGAAGTTTCCTTGATTGGATATCTAACAGAGATCACAACACTAAACTGTACCATTCAGTTGTCAAAAAATGAGATGCAATAAACTCTACCACTGAGCTCTTAGAAAGTAATGGCAATAACCTGGTTGATGAAGATAAAATTGCACAAGAATCTATCCAATTCTTTGAAGGCCTATACAACCAGCCCCAAGAAAACAATGAAGACAACAACCTCAATGTTGATTGGATTCAACAAGTATCTAATGAAGAAAATACCTATCTGTACAATCCACCTGATATGCAAGGACTCAAAGATGTTATCTAGAGTATAGGACCGAATAAAAGTTCGGGTCCCGATGTCTTTAATGGCTTATTCTATAGAAGCAACTGGGAGCTTATCAAAACTGACCTTCTTAAAGCAATTTCATGGTTTTTTGCAAGTGGCAACATGGTTAGACAAATTAACCATGTCTTTCTTACACACATCCCAAAGAAGGGCATTATTTCTTCTCCTACGGATTATAGGCCCATTTCATGTTGTTTTATGCACTATAAGGCTATTACAAAGATTATTACGTGGAGGCTTGCTAATATAATGCCCAAGCTCATCTTTATAAACCAAGGTGCATTCGTGAAAGGAAGAAGCATCGAAGACTACTCCTTACTAGCTGCGGAATTCATGATCAACTTCAACACTCTCAATAGCTTTCCTTCAACCTGTATAAAGCTTGACATTACCAAAGCTTTCGATTCAGTAAATTGGAACTATCTCTGGTCCTACCTGCAAATAATGGGTTTCTGTGAGCCTTGGATTAACTCATAAAGCAATGTGTTACCACACCTTCATTCTCTCTACTACTCAACGGTAGTTCTGTGGGTTTCTTCAAAAATGCTAATGGCTTGTGCCAAGGTGATCCACTATCGCCACTGTTGTTCGTTCTCACCATGGAAGGTCTTAGAAGATAGATCGAGCAATCAATCTCATCCATACTTATTAAGTTCTACTCAGTCAAGCGCACAAGAGTACTATCACACTTGATTTTTGCTAATGATGTCCTCATCTTTATTGAAGGAAAAGTTACATAGTCTCCATAACTTGAAGAACCTCCTCCTTCTCTTTGGGAAAAAATCCGGCATGAAATACAACCCAAGAGAGACACATATCTACCTCTCCAAGTCATGCAAGCATAAATCTAAACTTTTTGAAACCTTGGGCATTCAACGAGGAGGCTGGCCAACCAAAAACCTAGGCTTCCCCATGGCAGGGGGAACCTGAGACACAGACATTTCCACAAATGCCTAGATAAACTAAAGGACATGACCAGCAGATGGCCGGGTTCAAAAATTTTCATGGCAGTCAGACTTGTCCTAGTAAAGCACTGTGCAATGGGGTTGATTAGCTACTGGCTACATCAAGGAGAATTCCCACACTCAGTATTACATCACATGGAGATCATGCTCAGTGATTTCTTATGGGGCAGCTCTATCCATTCAGCTAGTTGGACCCGCCTGGCTTACCCAAAGGTGGAAGGCAGACTAGACCTTAAGCTACTGTCTGACCTTTCTAATTACCATACTATGAAAAGAATCAGGAATATGATGTATGATGAATCCGTATGGAGTAATGGGATGATACAAAGATATGGCAATGACCTTAGTGTCACATCAAGATATGTCAGAGGATACTCAATGATTTGGCATAGAATGAATCTGCTTTGGCCCAAATTCAGAAGACTTGATGACTCAAGACTATGGGACTTATGCAGACAACAAAAAAATCAAGACAAATCTTACAAAAATATCTGGCTCTCAAAGCACCAACCGAAATGGATCCTAGTATCATACATGGTGATACAAGACATACAACCTACCATGGAAAAGATTAGAAGATGGTCTCCCTCTACAATAGAATAATGCTACCTCTATAAGAACGAAGAAGAAACAGCTGAACATCTATTCAACAGTTGCAATTTCTGGAAATATTTGTGGGGTCGAGCTCAACTGAAATTAAATATGAGGTATCCATATCCACTAATCCCATGCTTACGAGAGGATGGGACAAAGAAATCATAAGGCATTCTAGAGCTTTGGGCAATTAGTGCATGCATCCATACCATCTGGACTGAACGCAATAGTAGGAAACATAGATGCAAGGAGATAGACTATGTCAATCTCTTCAAGATTATTGAATCACACATTCAGACGCTCTACAATATATACAAAATGAAACTAACTTGCATTCCTTCCAAAACTCTTAGGAATTGGAATCTATGCTAGTTAATAAGTTTTATTATCTGTCTTAGTCTGATTTAGTCTGATTCAGTCTCCTATAACTATGTAAATTACACGTTGGCTGCAATTGGTACCTTTACCCCAATTTGTTGGGTTTGGAATATATTTACCCTAAATTTTCCCAAAAAAATGTTTATCAGTCTTGGTTGGAAAATGACCATGTTAAGCTCGTAGATGAGTAGTTCTTCTCCTACCTATTCTTCAGTGGTTAGAGCTGTTAAGTCCATTGTTCAATCAATTTGAGGTCTTTTGTTTTGGTTTTTGTGTGGTGGTTCTACTAAACATCTCTCCTTAGACATTGAGTCTTCTACTCTAATAGATGCCTCCCAACTGCTCCTTCCTTGGGAGTGCAAATCTCCCATTCAGACCCAACCAAGTGAACAATAGTTCCTTTTTGTGTCATTTTTTAAATGAGATGATGGGGAATCGATAGATTTAAAAAAAATATTTATCATCAAATCTCAATACATCAAAAGGGATCACACTTGAAGTTTAATTAGTGGAAATCAACCGATCATTAAAAGTTATGAGAAATCTTGATTGTTATCTGTTGCTCGATTGAGTGTGAGAAATTGAATCATATCGATATCATGTCATGTACTGGATCATTTATGAAAATAGGGATGATTGACCAAAATTGGCAAATCAAAATAAAGCAAATTTTGAAAAAGGTTCTTGATAGAATTAGAGTTCCATTGATATAATAAAGGAGACTGGTTGAGAGGTCTATACGGGAAGGAAAACCAATCCACAAATTGAGTATCCATGGTTTACTAGGACTGAAGAAAAGCAACTGAGCAATGACAAATGATGGGTTTGTCAATGGAAATAGATTGAACGATCATATGAAACACAATTGTGACCTATCATCCATGTTTACCTTGTATTAAGAGGGGAAGTCAAGCAAATGAGGTGAGTAAAAGAGCAGTCAAGTAGTTAATGACCAAGAAAAAATGATCAATAGATCTAGAGTGATCAATCAATAGAGGGGATCAATCAAGGGTGTGATATATCTAGTTTTACATGAAAATTTCTCTTAAGTCAACAGGTTACAAGGAGAATAAATTGAGATTAAGGCCTCCTCCCTTATACATCCGAGGTGGTTGGAGGTGGGGTCAATGGTCAATATGGCATGTGGCTATCGACGTGTCCTATAAGCGATTAGGGAGACAACACCATAACAAATTGTTGATAGTTCAAACATGATTGTCTACAAACTTGCTGAATCAATCAAGGATCTTGATCCACATATTGTAAAAGAAATGCTCAATCAAAAATTATTAGTTGCACATGTATGATAGATACATTAGTTTAGGTTGAGTAGAAAAATCATTAATTATGATTGATCAATCAAATAGAGAGAAAAATGCAAGATTGGACCACTCAATCATGTATGATCTAGTAGATAGGTTGATCTATGGAGGTCAATTGTGCATGGGGAAGAAAACAAATGTAAGAAAAACTTAATTTAAATGAATCCTAAATCTAAGATGGAGAGTTGGGTTGCATCCCTAGAAGCATTTTAAAGTCATTTAGCTTGAACAATTTAATCATTCACCAAGTTGTGTATTAAAGAGTAAGCTTTATATTCATAGTACTTTTTCATACAATGTCCACTTACTAAAAATGTTCCTGACTTATTAATGTAAATTTATGTCATCCATGATGGCTATATCTTAACCACTATGAAGGTTCCTGGACTATAATTTTCTTGGATAGAGATGGATGGAAGAGTTGAAAAGTAGAACCTTGTCCCCTTCTAAGATATCCTTTATCTTGATATGCGAGGAATTTCATGTTTTGGTCCTTTATTTCTAGATTTTGGAATTTTCATATGCATGAAGACAAAGTTCTTGAAGCTATTAGATTTCTAGAAATCAATTTTTTCATGATAATTTGGGATCCATATCAAATTCTTGATCACCTAGAAAGCCTTATGCACCATCTCTAATAGAAGATGGCATGATTTCCTAGGCTAAAAAATAGTGTGTTGTGTTTATAGGTGTTTTGAAGACATTGATGTATGCCTAAAGAGGATCATCAAGTTTTGTAGAGCAGTCTTTCCTAGATATTCTCACAATTTCTCCAAGTGCTAATTAATTTGATGATTTGATATTTGGACTTGCCCAAATGTTTCTGAGTGACAAGAAGTAGAAACCTTGTGTCAAACCCCATATATATTTTCAATAATGCCTCAAACTCTCTTTTAACAAAATGAGAACCAACAACGCTTATCATGAACATCAAATTTGGTAAAAACAACTCAATATGATCTTGGAGTCTAGGTGTGTGAAGCCATTTCTTTGACCCATTTGGACACATTTGCTTCATTTGGAAAAATGTTGGTGATTGCTTGAGAAGAGATGGCCAATAGTTGGGAATGGGCCAATATCTATGGATCGCTTTACCATGGAAGGACTATCGATCACTGTTTCTTCACAATATTTTTTTCTATCATCAACAATAAAAAAAATATACCAATCACTTGCTTCTTACCATGAGGAATTGTTGTGAATACTAAATTGGTGTTGAATGCAATCACTTTTCTAAATTTGATAATAATCAACTGCAATTAGGATGTATTGATTCTAAAAGGAAGATAAAAATGATATCATATAATCAACAAACTAGGAATCAAAGATCTCAACCTCTGTCAAGTTGGCAAGAGACATATCATTGCACTTAGAGATATTTGTTATATGTTGACACACATAACATGCTTTGATGTAGGCTGGAGTACCTTTGAATATTAATGGCTAGTAAAATTGATATTTTGAAACTTCCATAGCTATTTTCTCTACTTCAAAATGTCCCACTTAAGGAGATTCATGACATTTCCCAAAATTGACGGGACTTATTCTCCAGGGATACAACAATGGTACATGTTGTATGCTGATTTTTAGAAAAGGAGTAGGACATCCCAATAGTTATTTTTCAAATATGTAGATAACCTCTTCTTTTGATTGTATGTAATAACCTGGAACGATATGTTGACATTCTAGGTTGTTGCAAAAGTTGGAAAATCATGATGTAACATGGACAAAAATGCTTACAACCATTAGGAATTCATCTTCATAGGAGTATTGATAGACATAGAGTTGTCATCTTCTAGATGAATTCTAGAGAGGTGACATGACTTTACTGAGTGTATAACACAAGTGTACGCATCAATGTAATATTGGCCTTGTGAGGCCCGAGTCGAACACAGGGAAACGTGATTTTCGGTAGACTACAACTAACTACTTGCGATTAGCTAAACCGATTGTAAAAGTTTGGAAGTTCTTTTGTAAAAGAAAAATAAAAACAAAATAAAACAAAACAATCGATTAAATGGTTGGTTTAATCAATTCAAAAGAAATCTCTAAGATTGCAGTTTCACCGTGGGTTCTCATTGTACTAATTCCTTCACAACTATCATAACTCGTCTCCCTTTCCGGATAGTGGCCTGTAGCCAGAATTGCTCGCTCCCTCGATACAATTCACTACCTTAATCTAAGTCAGTTCCATGCTAGTGGTAACCTATGCCCTAGGCTAGGTGCATGAAAAACATGTCTCTGGGTTCCCACCATTAATTGTACATCACCTTTTCCAAAGGATTTATTAGTTAATGTGATTTCCGCCTCTTTTCAACTGTTAATTCTTTGTTAAAAGCAATTAAGGGTATTAGATTACCATTATGGTTATCAAGCACAGTGATAGAAATGGAGAAAATGATATCATACCACAGATTTGAGGGTCAAATTATGATAAACTATGTAAGAAGAGTCATACAACAATTGCCCGGGCTACTCCCGGTCCTAGAGACAAAGGGGATTAGCCCCGCATGTTCATCTCAATACAAAACACCATGAAATAAGGAGAAAACATGGAGAAAATGTGGATGGAGATGGTGTAACCCCTAAGCGGAGAAGAACCGAGTGATCCTCGGCACAGATAAGCGTTCTGCAGCATTCCGGCGGTGGAAAACTCCGTCTGCATCTCAGAAATCTCCTGGGCGTAGCTCTTGGTTCCATTCTTCACTCTCTCCTCCTTCGGGACTTGTGCAATGCAATAGAACGTGAATGACGACTTTGGGCGATCTTTTCCTAGGTATAGGTACCACTTACAACCAACAAAAGAATGCAGCCGTCTGATTGAAGTCATGTTGGATAAAACTCTGATCTGATGACGTCGATACCATCGACGAGCACCTTAGGATACCGATGCTTTCTTCAATTTCTGGGAGCCGTCTGATTGAAGTCATGTTGGATAAAACTCTGATCTGATGACGTCGATACCATCGACGAGCACCTTAGGATACCGATGCTTTCTTCAATTTCTGGGAGCCGCCTGAAGCCTTCTCGATACCATCGACCGCTCCCGTCGATGGTATCGATAGAGTGATATCTGGCTCACTGTTGGACCTTCGAGACCATCGACAAAGTACCGATGGTATCAAACCATCTGTTTCCTCTCCGGCTCTGTCACTATTTCTCTGTCTATGCTATCGACAGACTTTCGATGGTATCGACGGGTCCAGAATTGTGAATTGCGTGGAAATGAGAGAAAAAAACAAATCAAATATGAAAAATATGATAATCTATAAAAAACAATGTAAAAGAAGATGAATTTGATGCAGGAAAGGATAATAGGCTAAAGGAATTAAATCATGCGATATTAACCACAAATATGACCAATAAGCACAGAAAACAAGTGTAAAAGTAGCCTATAAAAGCGACTCAAAACTCCTACATCAAACTCCCCCAAGATTGAACTTTGCTCATCCTCTAGCAACAAAACTATTGAATAAAATTGCGAGGGTCAACTAAAGAACATAATCACATAAAAGACATCACAATATGATTCCCACCTACAAGGAAAATACCGGCTCTCACTAACCACGGAACGATAACTACCCTAAAGGTGACAATAGTCATCCATGAGATATGTCCACCCCGTAATCAATGAACACAATCAAATAAAGAAGATAATATAATAAATTCCCCCGGTTCATGCATGGTGCATCTTGCGATCTCCTATCTACGTTGCTCACATCCTAACTACCATATACAATGGAAGGAAATATCCTAATATACTAGAATGAGGAGATAACCATGGATGGCCTACCATTTTGAGCAACGAGTGGATGGAATGGGCGGCTGTGAAAGAACAAAAAGCACAAAATAGTTTAACATGCAAAAACAACAAAAATGACCTAAATGATTCATATGCATATGAACATGACCTAATGCCTACATTTTAGGTGGAATGATGCATGCTCTACTATTCCGTCTCAATGTGAGATAGAATGTCTACAAAACAACATCATGTGCTTATTCTTCCTATTATGCAGGTGAAACAAGTTCCTTCCTCCCTCTGATCTCTACTTATTTTTTTTTTCTCTTGTTTTTTATTTACTTTTTTCAAGCCCTAATTTATCAATTTACTACGGAATTATTTACAAAACATATTATTTTTTCGAGCTTATTGTCACATAAATGCTACAATTGATGCATTATAATCTACTTTTCAGAGAGTATCGAACAAATTACCTGCTTTTCTTATTTTTCAGATGAAATTAGGCACATAATGTCCTATATGCTAAAAAATATGCAAAGTATAACTATATGAAAGTAATTATACAACTACAATGGCATGCACTCTAGAATGTGTGCATGCATAACTGATCTACAAAAAAAAATTAATCTAGCTACAATGCAATCCTATCTAAATGACATGCAATCAAGAGATGAAAAACTGTAGTGTGCTCCCAGTTTGTTTTGGTGGAGTGTGAATGAAGTAAGGTGGATAGATCACAAGACCAAATGGTAGAACCATTGTAAAATATTATATGTCTCTCCTTACTGACATGTGCATAGGGTAACTAAGAGGTTTCTCTTTCTCACTTCAAATTAAAGTCCCATTACTGTTTGGTTAGTTAAAGCTCAACTTCCATATTCGTCCTCATTTCTTGAACCATAAGGATATACAGTTATGATCATATGTTTTAAAGTTGACCTACCCCATTATATTCATAAGTTATGTGCTCAATTTCAACAATTCACACATTAGTCCCATATGAAAAACATTGAGATGACACACTTACATTAGACACGCATAGATTACACTAGATAGAAAGTGGGTCCTAGAAAGCCATAAATAAAACAAATTACAAAACGAGAAGAAAAATTGTAAAAAAAACTAAGAAAAAAATTCTCAAACAGAAGAAAATAAAATAAAACTAAGATAGAAACTGTTCCATCTCCCCGACATGTCATCGATACTATCGACCCATGTGCCGATAGTATCGACACATGTATGTTCCATCGATCCTCGTGATGTCTGACCAATTCAATGTCATTGTAGACCTATCGATACCATCACCAATGCGTCGATGGTATCAAAATCACTGAGACAATTTCATCTAAAAATCTCTAGAAAACTCACTACCATCGACGAGGAGTCGATACAATCGACGCCCGATCCTTTTTCTCATGTTCTAGTTTTGATACCATCTACGAGGCCTTCGATGGTATCGACAGAATGAAATTTCGATAGACTGGTCGGCTGTTCAAAATTCAATACGATCGACCCAGATGTCGATGGTATCGACCGTTCCCTAGCCTGCACACTCAAAAAACACATCAGGGCATCATTTTTAGAGACTAAGTGCTAAATTAATGAAAACTACCTAGGAATGCGAAAAATCAAAGAAAGAAACATGTACACTACCAAGGTTGGGTTGCCTCCCAACAAACGCCTCATTTAACGTCTTGGGCTAGATGCATGCATGCTCCACATTCTTCATTTAGTGCCATTAATTTGAGCTCATGCACTTTCCTTGTGTAGTCTTCCCCATAATAGTGCTTCAACCTTTGACCATTCACCAAGATTTCTTTTTCACCATCTCTCACCATGATGGCACCATGGGGTCGCACCTCCTCTATAAAAAAGGTCCACTCCATCGGGATTTCAATTTCTCGGGATGCAACTTCAACTTTGAATTGAATAATAGGACACTCTCACCTGTCTTGAACACTCACAATTGAATGTGGCGATCATGTATTTGCTTTGTCCGCTCGTTGTAGATCCTTGAGTTCTCATAAGCATTCATCCTTAGCTCATCCAACTCATTGAGCTCTAACATTCACTTTCTCCCTGCATTATCCATACTCAAGTTCAACTTCCTTAGCACCCAGTGTGCCTTGTGCTCTAATTCTACTGGCAAGTGACAAGCCCGCCCGTTAGCCAACCTAAAAGGTGTGGTGCCTATAGGTGTCTTAAATGCGGTTCTATATGCCCATAGTGCGTTCGGTAGTAATGCACTCCAATTCTTCCTTGAAGAGGCCACTGTGCACTCCAATATCTTCTTGATCTCCCTATTGGACACCTCCACCTGGCCTTGCATCTGCGGGTGATATGGGGTACCTACATTATGCTTGACCCCATATTTGCTCAATAGTGTAGCAAATTTCCTATTCGTGAAATGGGTGCCTCCATCGCTAATGATCATCCGTGGCACACCAAACCTAAAAAAAAATATGCTCCTTCACGAACCTGCACACTACCGCAACATCATTAGTCCTTGTGGGTATTTCCTCTACCCACTTTGACACATAATCAACAACAAGCAATATATATATATATATATATATATTGGAATTAGAGGACAAAAGGGTCCCATGAAATCAATGCCCCATAAATCAAATACCTCAACTTCTTAAAATACATTGAGGGGCATTTCTTGCCATTTTGAGATGTTACCTGCCCTTTGACATGAATCACACCTCCTCACATAGTCATAGGTATCTCGAAAAAGTGTAGGCCAATAAAGGCCACTCTCTAGTACCTTCGCTGCCGTCGTTGCACTCGCATGATGTCTGTCGGTGGGCAATGTATTGCAGTGACTAAGCACACTATCATAGTAGCTCTCGGGTACACACCTGCATAATATCCATCCCTACATTGTCTCAACAAAATAGGGTCATCCCAAAAATTATATCTTAAAGAATGGAAAAATCTCTTTTTCTCTTGATAGGTCCAATCATCTGAGATTTCTTTACATGCGAGATAATTCATGATATGTGAAAACCACAGATCCTTAGATTGAATAGAAATGATTTGCTCATCTGGAAAGGTCTCAGTAATGGGTATGTTAGTATCTTTCTCATCTACCTGCTCTAACCGAGACAAGTGGTCCATAACCACATTCTCAATGCCCACCTTGTCCTTAATTTCAATGTCAAATTCTTGTAAGAGTAAGATCCACTTAATGAGTCTAAGCTTGGCATCTTTCTTTTAAATTAAGTATTTTATGGCGGCATGGTCCGTCCATACCACAACTTTAGACCCCACCAAATATTGCCTAAATTTTTCGAAAGAAAAAACCACGACAAGCGATTCTTTTTCAGTGGTGGTGTAATTGAGTTGGGCATCATTCAAAGTCTTAGATGCATAGAAAATAACTGTGGGTTTCTTCTCAAGACGCTGCCCAAGAACGCCCCCCACGATAAAATCTGACACATCACACATAAGCTCAAAGGGCTTAGTCCAATCCTACGTTTGAACAATCGATACAGAAATCAACTTTTGCTTGAGAACTTCGAAGGCATGCATGCATTTATCATTGAAATAAAAAACCACATCCTTCGCAAGTAATTCCGATAATGGCTTAGCGATTTTAGAAAAGTCCTTAATAAACTGGCGATAAAACCCCACATGACCAAGGAAGCTCCTCACCCCTTTCACCAAATTCGGTGGAGGTAGTTTGTAAATGACCTCAATCTTCACTAGATCTACCTCCAGTCCCTTTCTAGACACCTTGTGTCCAAGCAATATGCCTTCTCTAACCATCATGTGCCATTTTCCCCAATTGAGGACTAAATGTGTGTCCTCACATCTTTGCAAAATCTTGTTAAGATTATACAAGCACTCATCAAACGACGCACCATAGATGGAAAAGTCATCCATAAAAACCTCTAAAAAATGCTCCACCATATTTGAAAAGATAGCAAGCATGCAACACTGAAAAGTGGACGGTGCGTTGCACAAACCGAACAACATTCAACGATATGCAAAAGTCCCATAAGGGCAAGTGAAGGTAGACTTCTCTTGATCCTTAGGGTCTATAGAAATCTGATTATAGCCAGAGTAGCCGTCTAAAAAATAAAAGTGAGAGCAGCCAGCCAGCCGCTCTAAAATCTGATCAATAAATGGGAGAGGAAAATGATCCTTTACCGTGGCTGAATTCAATCGAAGGTAATCAATGAAAACACACCACCCAATTATCAATCGGGTGGTGTTAGACTCATTTAGGAGATTTTGAGTTACCATTATCCCCCCATTTTTGGGATCTACCTATGTTGGGCTCACCCATGTAGAATCTAAAATAGCATAGATGATGCCCCTGGAGAGAAGCTTGATCACCTCCTTTTTGACAACCTCCATCATGACGGGGTTGAGGCGATGTTGCGGTTGAATCACAGGTTTAGCTCCTTCAGTAAGCTGAATCTTGTGTTGGCAAAGTGTGGGGGAGATCCCCTTGATGTCAGAAACCGACCACCCAAATGCATCACGGTGGTTCTTCAACACTATAATCAACTGTTCTTCCTCAGCGACACACAAATATACTGAAAGTATCACCGACAACTTTGCATCAGCCACTAAGAACACGTACTTCAACTGAGGGGGGAGCGGCTTAAGCTCTAACTTCGGCGGGCTGACCAAAGAAGATTGAAGCAGTGGTGGCAGAGGTCCTAACTCTTCATAGTACTTGGCATATCAATAAGGAAGCACTTGAAGCATCTTGACACATTCTTGTAATGATATACTTCTCATCCAATCATCCATTATGTTAAATAAACAAGCTTCAAGAGGTAATTGTGGGTATGAGTCAAGCATGGAGACTGCTATAGCTTCATCCTCAATAGATGATGGGACTTCCTCTTCTTCATCATTGGGATAACCCACAACTTTAAGAAGAGAAACCACCTTTGTTTGTTCCATAATGTCCACCGCAATTGTTCCCTTATATTCCTTTGTCATGATGTGAGCCATATCAAGAAACGACTTCCCTAAGAAAAGAGATATGTTATGATCAAAGTGCCTCACTTTATGACATTGCTCCTTCGCTTGCGACTACTTTGAATTTGGTGGCATGAGTATCTCAAATCTATCATCAGGTATACCCATTGTCAACCGGGCTCTACCCATCTCTAGTATCATATCAGTAGTGTCCTGGAAGGGTCTTCCTAAAAGCAACTCATTTCCTTGCTCATCTTGCATCTCCATGATGACAAAATCAGCTGGAAACACGAACCGATCAACTTTGACTAAGACGTCCTTGCAAATACCATGTGGTCGTACTACATAATTGTCTACAAGTTGAATTGTCATGTTGCTTTATCAAGATTCTTTAAGACCAAGATTTTTAAATGTAGAGAGGGGCATCAAGTTGATACTTGCACCAGAATCACACAGTGCTTCACCAAATTTTACCTTCCCAATATAGCATGAAATATTGAAACAGCCTGGATCTTGTCGCTTTGGTGGTAATTTTCCCAAAATAAAAGTGCTGACATGTTCCTTGAGTACCACCAACTCAGTGTCAGGAATCTTCCTCTTCATGGTAAGTATATCCTTCAAGAACTTCCCATAGGAGGGTATCTGCTCAATAGCCTCTAGCAAGGGAATATTGACTGAAAGTTTCCTAAAACTATCCATGAACTTTTTGAGCTGTGCATCAACTTTCTTTGCCTTTATACTATTTAGATAAGGAACTGGGACGGTCTGTACCCTCTGATGTGGGGGCACATACGACGTCCTCTTCTCAACCTCTTTCTCTACATTGGGCTCTTCTGTGGCCGTCTTTGCATCATCCTCCACTGTCTTAGTGACTACGACATCTTCTGCAGCCTCACCTATAACTTCTATCTATGGTGGGCTTGGTTCATCGGCCTTAGAGTTTAAAATTTTCTTTCCACCTCAACAAAATTGCCTTGGCTTGATGGTTCCCTCCTGGAACATTTGTATTTCCTGGAAACCCCTTTTGTGCCAGTTTCTTCAAAGTTTGTGATTTCTGCTGCCATCTGCACAATGGACATTTCAAGCATCCTCATCTGTGCTCCATGGCTTTGTAAAGTTTGACCAAATTGGTTCATAAAGTCTCCTTATGACTTATTTTATTGGTTGAATGTGCTCATCAACTCTTGGTTTTGCTTTATCACTTGATTGAGCAACTCATTGCTCTTCTCCTCTACAGTAGGTTGTGGTTTAGAATCCAGATCCTGTAGAAAATTATTAGGGTCCTTCCATGAGAACTTATTATCCTTCCTCCAAGAGTAATCATTATTACTCTACCCTTGTTGTTGGTGCATAAATTTGACCTGTACCTCATCATCAAATCCTTCATCCTTTTTTGCTAGCAATCTCTTTGCTATCAGGTCCATCTTCTCATTTAGCTCTTTAATTGCCTTTGATTCCCCTGCAACTCTAACTTGTTCTGGTGCATCTCTATTACCCCACGACTGCTTCTTGGCCATGTTCTTTAAGATCTCTCAACATCTTGTACCTGTGTTGTTCAAGAAGAAGCCCGAGCCCGCTGAATCCGAGTTGCTTCTATCATGCTCATTGAGAGCAAAGTAAATTTTTTTTCAACTTGCTTGCCCTTGTATAGCCCATGATGTGGGTGCTTCCTTAGCATGATCTGAAAGCACTCCCATGTCTTTGAATAAGTCTCACCGGCCTTTTGACAAAAGTTATGGATCTTTCTCACAAGGTCATTCGTCTTCTCGGGTGGGAAGAATCTCTCGAAGAAGACCTCTACCATCTGGTCCCAGGTCTCGACACACTCTTCATCGAGATTGTGTAGCCATTCACGTGCATTTCCTGCTAAAGAACTGGGAAAAAGCTTTAAGTAAAGTGCTTCTTGTGGGAACATGTCAATCTTTATCATATCAAAGTTTTCCACAAATGTGCTGATGTGGGCCACTGGATCTGCATTGTTCAGCCCATGAAATGCATTAAACTTGACTAGGTTTATCAGATCCGGATCAATCTTGTATGTAGGAATGTTGATCGCCTACGTTTTAATCGACCCCTTGGATGCGGAAGAGGAAGAAGCCTTGATCTTCTCCCAAATTGTTTGTTCCTCAGCCATTTCTTCAGATTCAGAATATGTGTCTAAGCTTTCAGGTTGATTGTGGATATGTTCCTCCTTGTCACCTGATCCCGAAGGTGGAATCTCAGGTCTCGACTATGCATAGTCTGTACTACGCGTCTTCACCATGCACTAGTACTGGAAATGTGAAAAATTGATTAAGTACAGTGTGAAATGAATAAAGAATTTGAAACAAATACAATTTACTCTCAATTATTAAAATTATTAAAAGTGGCCTAGGGTGGCCTCTTGTAGCAATCGTAGTGTAGAAAATTGTTGTTTCCCAACAACGTCGCCAAAAACTTGACATGACTTAACCGAGCGTATAACGCAAGTGTATGCGTCAATGTTATATAGGCCTTGTGAGGCCCGAGTCGAACATAGGGAAATGTGATTTTCGATAGAATATTACTAACTCCTTGTGATAAGCTAAACCAATTGTAAAAGTCTAGAAGTTATTTTGAAAAAGAAAAATAAAAACAAAAGAAAACAAAACAATCGATTAAATTGTTGGTTTAATCAATTCAAAAGAAATCTCTAAGATTGTAGTTTCATCACGGGTTCTCGTTGTACTAATTCCTTCACAACTATCACAACTCATCTCCCTTTCCAGACAGTGGCCTGTAGCTAGAATTGCTCGCTCCCACAATACAATTCACTACCTTAATCTAAGTCAGTTCCACACTAGTGGTAACCTATGCCCTAGACTAGGTGCATGAAAAACATGTCTCTGGGTTCCCACCATTAACCGTACATCACCTTTTCCAAAGGATTTATTAGTTAATGTGAATACTGCCTCTTTTCAACTATTAATTCTTCGTCAAAAGAAATTAAAGGTATTAGATTTCCATTATGTTGATCAAGCAAAATGATAGAAATGGAGAAAACGATATCATACCACGGATTTAAGTGACAAATTATGATAAACTATGTAAGAAGATTCATACAACGATTGCCCGGACTACTCCCGGTCCTAGAGACAAAGGGGATTAGCCCCACATGTTCATCTCAATAAACAACACTATGAAGGAAGGAGAAAACGTGGATGGAGATGGTGTAACCCCTGAACGGAGAGAAACCGGGTGATCCTCAGTGCAGGATGAGCGTTTTGCATCCTTCTGATGGTGGAAAACTCCGTTTGCATCTCTAGAATCTCCCAGGGCATAGCTCTCGGATCCATTCTTTGCTCTCTCCTCCTTCAGGACTTGTACAAAGCAATAGAACGTGAATGATGGCTTTGGGCCGTCTTTTCAGAGGTATAGGTACCACTTACGACCACTAAAAGAACGCAACCATCCGATTGAAGTCGTGTTGGAAAAAACTCTGATCCGACGACGTCGATACCATCGACGGGGTGTCGATGGTATCGACACCTTAGGATATCGATGCTTTCTTCAATTTCTGGGAGCCACCTGAAGCCTTCTCGATACCATCGACCACTCCCGTCAATGGTATCGACAGAGTGATATTTGGCTCGCTGTTGGACCTTCGAGACCATCGACGGCTCACTGTTGGACCTTTGAGACCATCGACAAAGTGTCGATGGTATCAAACCATCGACTTCCTCTCTGGCTCTATCATTTTTGCTCTGTCGATGCTATCGACAGACCGTCGATGGTATCGATGGGTCCATAATTATGAATTTTTGGAAATGAGAGAAAAACACAAATCAAATCCGAGAAATATGATAATCTATACAAAACAATGTAAAATAAGATGAATTTGATGCATGCAAGGATAATAGGCTAAAGGAATTGAATCATGCATTATTAACCACAAATATGACCAATAAGTGCATAAAACAAGTGTAAAACTAGCCTATAAAATTGACTCAAAACCCCTACATCAAGAGGCGATTTGCCACGACATTTTTCATGCATTTCTATGATCAAAATATTTAAGCAAGAGTTCCAAACTTAGAAATTGAGGATTCATATCTTTCTTTGCCATGAGATATTGGATTGTACCATAGTCTATATAAAGAATGACATTTTCCCCTAGCATATATTAGAAGAAGTTGTCAAAAGCTTGAATGATTACAAACATCTATTTCTTAGTAGTTGTATATTTTATTTGGACCTCATCTATCTTTCTTGTGTAATAAATTATGTGGCATTTTTCATCCTTCTTGTATACTAGTACTATCTCAACAATGAAACCATTGACATCACACATAATATTGAAAGGAAGGTTCCAATCAGGGGTCCTGTAGATATATTTTGATGTCAAAGAAACTTCTAAAGTGTGAAAAGCCTTAAGGCAAGCTTCATCAAATACAGAAGGCACGCCCATGCTCAATAATTTTGACAATGACTTTGATATATTCAAGAACTATTTAATAAATGTGTGTTAGTGACCAGAGTAGATGAGGAAACTTTGTATCATAAGCAACTAAGCATGGTGGTGGAAGTTTATAGGTATCCTCAATTTTACTTTTATCCACTTTGATACCGACCTCAGAAACTGTGCTAGGATTACTTCTCATACCATGAAGTGGAAATTCTCCCTATTCAAGACTACCTTCTTCTCTTTACTTATTATAAAATCCAAGGATAACTTCTTCAAACAATTATCAAAGGATTATCCCTAGATAGAAAAATTAAACGAGAAGTACTTCCATGATTTATTTGATGAAATCAACAAAAATGGCTAACACACAATGTTGAGAGGTGACCAGGACGTTGCCCAACCCTAAGGGCATTCTTTGGAAGGTGTAGGTGGAAATATGCATGTTAACATTTTCTTTTCCTGGTCATTGGGGTGGTCCTATTAAAAGACGTCAGTCCTCTGCCTAGTTGTTCCCAACTAGGATTCATAACAATCAACTTTTATTAACCTTGCAAGGAATAATATAAAGTAGAATTGTTACCCTCTTCTTTCATGGCTAAGGAAGAGCATCGAACCATCACCTCTTCTTTAATGACTTTGAAGAGAAGCAAACCTCTTTAATGGCCATGGAGGAGAACTAAACCTTCACCTCTTTTTTCATGGCTTTGAAGAGAACTAAACCTTTATGTTTTCTTTAACAACCAACGAAGAGAAATGATGAGAAGACTCCTTCTTCTCTAGCAAGTCCACATACAACCTTCTTGTAAGAAGTAGTCAAGAACACTCAGATAATATTTTCTAACAAGATTGGATAGATAGAACACCAATTCTCACTATATATCGATATCAATTATTTAGAAGATTTATAATATGAATCTCTCTATGAACAAGTGATGATCAACTTCCATAAGGATAGGCAAGGCTATATTTGGTGGAGTATGACACTATTGTTGATCTATGGCTTAGATTTGAAGATAGAAACATAGAATTCTAAGCTTGGAGAAAGAAAACATGTAATAGATTACTCAAGTGTGTATTCCAAGTATTCATTGGTACTCCTATATAAAAGAAACACTTAGGAATGTTCAATACAGATGGAGAGAGTGTTTCGAACAAGTTAAATGCTAAACTGCCTATCGAGATGTCAAAAACCGAGTTTACAATAGAGAGAAAATTCCTGCAAATTTTGACTATGGATTGTCTCGATCAAATTGTACTCTGACAATATCAATCTCAGTAAAAATGAGAGTCATTCTCCTCACAAATTTTGCAATAGCTTTTATCTACAGTAACTCTTTCTCGGTCGAAGTGTAGTTTGAGAAAAGATCTACCTGTAAATGCATTTCTAAACTTTAGGAAACATATTAATGATTTTTCTAATGAAACCTAGCTATCCTAAAGACTTCATATAAGAGTGGAAAAAGGTTTAGGATAGGAGAAGGCTGATAATTACTTGTTTTCACATCATTCATAGAAAGTTTCACAAAAGGCACTTCTACAAAGTATATGTTGGTATGTATGCCCAGAGAGACAATCGTATGATGATTGTAATGGCATATCTTTTAAATGATTTGATTAATAATACATACAATCTTCCAATTTATTTTGTTATTCAGTTATGTGATAATTATGAATACAATAAATGTCTAGAGAATGATATTACTCAATGACATATGTCTACAGGTTGAGGACTTGAACGATGAGATCATATGGATTTCAAGAGTATATGCATTCTTGTGGTGTCCCTAGTCGGATGCTATTATGGAAGGATAATAGACAAAAATAACACTTAAGACTAGAGTGTGTATTGGTTGATGACAAAACCTCAATAGTCATGATATGTGATATAAAACCAAGAACATAGATATTTGTTAGAGAACAGTGTATCAGATAGACCCACCATGAGAGTGACACATGGAAACATGATAGGTGGTCATACTCATCTCTCATAGTGATTGTGGTTCTTAGACATGAAGTCACTACACTCATCACATGTCGTTTAGTGTGCTTTGACATCATCCACCATGATCCTAAATAAGGGTTACCATAAAGGTGGTGCTCGGATGCGCTGTGACACATAGGGATGATTGTGAGTGATGTAGATGGGATTTGTCCCTTCTACATGAGTTTGATATCCTGGCAACTTGATAAGTGAGACTTAGAAATGATTGGTCATGTTGATGTGAGTCAATATATGATATTGAGCTTACAATATCTCAGACAATCTTCTCTAGTTCAAGGAACATGAATTGAATGGTGAAGAGGATGACAATTCCATGCCTCGAGTTCAATATGGATATCAATAACAAAGGAACTATACATTCATTGTAATACTAGTCACTGATGATAGGTTAAGTTGTTCTCCAACTTCTCCAGTTACTTAGGTAGTGATCAAGTCTTGCTAGATACCAATCATTGCTTGAGAAATCATAATATGATTATGAATGTCACTACCAATGTAATGTGGAGCCTATCAGGTCACACACATAGGATGTGATTGGAATAGGAGTATAATTGTGGACGTGATTGGAAATGTTCCAAATCAAATTGATTACTAAAATGTCTAGGTAATCTAATTGCATTAATTAGATTCCATTGTTAATTCAGTTGGTTGATCGAGAGATATTTAACTAAAGATGGATAATGGAAATTAGTTAATCAATTAATATGATTAATTGGATTAATTAGTTATTACCAGAACATTCTTTTATTGGCTCACGAGTGGCTCATTTTAAACGCAGCCACAACCCTTTTGTTTATTGAAGGATTTTTGAAAACCCTGCTTCCTTTCTCTGCTATTAATAGGGGCATGATAGCCAAATTTTTGACTAACGCATATGCTCACGCTAAGGTTACGCTCTTGTACATGAATCCTAGTTGTCAACATCCTCGAGCAAGATATAATGAGAGCATTTGACGCTAGCACGTCCTCAAGTAGTAGGCTACTCCTCTCCATCTTAAGGAAGCACAATGTGTAGTTCCAGTCCATCAAACAAGATGAAGTAGAGACTAAAATTCCACAATTTAGGATGTGCCTCATCT
The DNA here is from genome assembly GCA_963693085.1 of Alisma plantago-aquatica. Classification (NCBI taxonomy): domain Eukaryota; kingdom Viridiplantae; phylum Streptophyta; class Magnoliopsida; order Alismatales; family Alismataceae; genus Alisma; species Alisma plantago-aquatica. The sequence continues at coordinate 1,510,991,759 of OY856410.1, read as the reverse complement.
ATGTTATACTTGAAAGCATTTTTGTGAACTTTATTCACATCATCCTTTCCAATATGTTTAATTTTTTCTGGAAATCCTCCCTATGCTGATTTTGTTTGCCAAATAATCCAATATTCTCTTGACAAAAACCTAGAGGACTTAGGCGACAAGTGTGATAGACGTCCCAAAAGAATTAACCAAAACACTATTGAAAAAATGGGAATTGACTTTGGGCACCAAAAGATCTAGGACCTAAGGGGAGACATCTACAGAAGCAAATCCTCCACCTCCTACTCCTCCTAGATATTCAATAGAAAACCTTGACAAAGATGTTTCCTATCTTAAAGGTGCCACTTATCAACTTGGGATACATCTAGAATACAACCACCATTCCATGACCTATCTAAACCAAAGATTGCCAGATCTATCTCCTAATATTCCCGACACATACCTGTATGAACTATATCTTGGGAGCGTCTGCCCTTTTAACCCCTCAATATAATACACCCAAGTTCCACCACAACTATCCAATGATCTTTCCCATACTCAATACTCAACCATGTAACTCTAGAACATAACTTCTCACTTCATATTTGATCGAGCACCTACATTTCTGGAGGCATATGCTCTCACAAAGACAGGTTCACTTGATTGGAAAACACTTGTCAATTACTATGGTGATACTCCATTGCTTGGAAAGATCCTAAAGTTGATGTAATCTTAAACTCTTTCAAGTGATATTTTTATCCTATGTAGTGAGTAGTAAAGCTTATATAATCACTTTATCATCAATAACATTGAACTTGCTTGTGTTCACTTATTCATGATAATAAAAAATGTATATTGTGGCTTTCATTGGACATTTTTCATCACTTTGTTTTCTTTTTTTAACTTGTGTATCATATTAAGCGGGATAATTCCATTCTGGGGGAGTAAGTTTAAAATGATTTTATGGCTATCTTTTTGAAATGATAAAGGGGAGAAATAAAATAAATGAGTTTTATGATCTCTTGGTTTGACATTAATTTGTTCTTAAGAGATGGATATTATGTTCCATATCTCTTTAGGAATAAATTAGCACATATTTCATGAAAACAAGAGAATCTTTTCATCTCAGGTATATCACAGGTATGAATCTCATCTCATTTAACTTATTTTGATTATATTTTAGAAATGTTTGTCATCTTCAAAAAGGGGGAGATTGTTGGATAAATTGGACATTAACATACCCTTTGTTTTGATGATGACAAACATTTCATACTCATGGATATGACATGTTATTTGAGTATTTTAGGGTTCAAGGTAATAAGGAGATCCTACTAAGTGGAAAGTTGAGGATCAATACAAATTGAAGATCAAATGTGCTTAACTATATATGTTTTCATGATTGTAATCAAATGTAAACACTTGTACAAAGATATAATGTAAAAGTACTTAGAAATCATGTAAATCAAGTGTTAGATCTTCCCTATCCACTTATAACCCTCATCTAGGATCCCCCCTAGAGTTGAGTCACTATCATCCATTAAAACACACACTTAATAGGAGGCTCAAAAGAATAAAACTGGGATATCCTCAGTCGGGAAACTAGTCGACTGATACAAACTCCACCAAATTTTTTGTCAACCAAGAACATCTGAGAACTGTTAAAAACCATATGTATTTTTGCTTGAAAATGGGGTTCAGTAAAAAATATTTTCAATTGAGCAAGCCTCGGTCCAAAGGTTGTGACCATTATACCAAGTGATTGGGAGTTGGGAGTTGGAAATAGACATTGATACACAATTGCTTTAATCCCAGGCTCGGTTGAAGAAATGCTCGATCGAGACACAATTCGATCAACAAACTTGTCGACCGAGCAGGGTTCTGGGTTGTTCTTTTAAGAACAAACAAATTACCCTTTGCTAGCCAACTATTGTATAAATAATGGCTAGTTAAGCACTAAGAACACTCTAGAGACTCCCTAGAACGTCCCTAAGTACTTGAAAACCATTCCTATAAATAGGAGAGGCCTTAAGACACCTAAAGCACCTAATCTACACTTGAGAATCCATTCTAGTGAGCAACAAAGTTGATCAACAGTTGCCATCTTGTTCTTCAAGCTCCAAATTCATTTCCTATAGCCATAGCCTCTTAGTTACCATCAAGAAACATCCATCCTAACTGGTTTGAGAGATCTAACACTTGATATACGGTCAAAGCACAATAATATATTGGTTTAGTTCCTTTCTTCCAATCCCCATTCACATGTTAAAGTGCTTGTGCTCCATGGATACTCCTAGTTTTATAGGTTGCTTGTGGGAGCTTTATTGGAGCTACTTCTTGGTGGAGAAGGCTGCTTCAAGGTGTGCTTGAGATTACTTTAAGAAGGTGGCTTCAAGGGAGGTTGAAGCTACTTCTAGGTGAAGGATATATCAAGGTGGTGGAGCTACTTCAAGGAGAAGAAGCCTATTCCAAGGACTTGGAGTTACTTCAAAGAAGGCTTCTTCAACGAGGTTGAGGCTACTTCTAGGAGAAGGCTACTTCAAATAAGGTGATTATATTTTTTGTAACATCCTTGAGAGTTAAATAAAATTAATCACATTCAAAATCCCAATTGGAGACAATTTGGTAGTGGACTAAAAACCTTAAATTTAAAGGTTGGAACCACTGTAAATCAAAGTATCTTCCTTGTTTCCTCCTCCTTCTTTGGTTGAGTGTTTAATAATTTTAAAGTATCAAAAAGCTCTATTAACCCCCTTCTAGATCTTTTATATCCTAACCATAACAAGTGATGATAAATCCTATCCTATCCTAAACCCTTTTCCACTCTTATATCAAGTAATTAGGACCGCTAGGTGTCATTAGAAAGATCATTTATAGGTTTTCCTAAAGTTTAGAAATGCAATTACAAACACATTTTTCGTCGAACTACACTTTAAATGAGGAAGAGCCATTGTAGAAAATAGTCCTGAAATATAAGTGGAGACTAACTCACATTTGAACTATAGTTGAAGATTGAGATTGATCTTGGTCAAAGTACATTTTGACCAAAACTAAGTTTGTAGTCAAAATTTGCATTAATTTTCTATCAATTGTAAACTTGATTTTTGACATATCAATAGCTAGTTTAACATTTCACTTGGTCAAAACACTCTCGACAGTTGTATTGACCATTCACAAGTATTCCCTATATATAAGAGTGCCTATGAACACTTAGAATATACCCTTGAGAAAATCTATTACGTGTTATCTTCATACAAGCTTAGAATTCTACATTGATATCTTCAGATCTAAGACATAGCTCAATAGTGTCATACTCTGCCAAATATAACCTTGTTTATCCCTATGGGAATTGATCGTCACTTTTTCATAGGGAGCTCCATATTGTAAATCTTCTTAATAATTGATATTGTATATTGTGATAATTGGTGTTCGCTCTCTCTCGAATCTTGTTCGACAATATAATTTGAGTGATCTTGGACTACTTCTTGCGAGAAGGTTGTCCAGGGGATTTCTAGAGAAGAAGGAGTCTTTTCATCAGTGTTCTTCCTCAGCCTTTAAAGAAGAGGTGAAGATTTGGTTCTCTTCAAATCTATTAAAGAAGAGGTGAAGGTTCTATGCTCTTCCATGGTCATTAAGAAGAGGTTATGTTCTCTTTAAAGTCGTTAAAGAAGAGATGAAGGTTCGATGCTCTTCCTTGTTCGTGAAAGAAGAGTGTAACAATTATACATTGTATTATCCCTTGCAAGGTTAATAAAAATTGATTGTTACAAATCTTGGTTGGGAACAACCAGGTAGTGGACTAATGTAAGGAGTGCTAAATCCACTCCCTATTAAAAAAAAATTAAAGAATAAAACATCCATTCCAAACACACTCAAAGGTATGCTGGAATCGGTGAAAAATTTTCAAACATTAATAAACGGTATTCAAAACAACCAAAGTGTAGCAGCGGAATAAAAATAATGACTATATTCAATTTTCACAAAAGATTACAAAAGTACACACTAATATCCCATAAAAGAAAGGTCCGATTTTAAAACCAAAATCTATCTCTTCTATTCCTGTTAATCATGTTACTTGTTATGGTTGTGGGAGATTTGGGCATTATGCTTTTTCATGGTCATTTAGAAAGAAAGGGGACAAACATGATTTGGATCCCTAAAACGTTCCTTTAAATGCAATTTGAAAGATCATGAGCTTAAATGGATGTACTTTTTATCTTTCTCATTAATTAAGTTTCTAAAAAGTTTATTACATTTAAAAAAATGTTTGATAGTGATAATAAATTGAATGTAACAATTTTTCTTGGTTATCTTTAAAATTGATTTTTAGATTCATTCTATTTCTTGATTTCCTTATTTTTAAATCTACAATGATTGGTTTTCCATGCTATATGTAGTGCTTTTTGGTTCTTAATGAATATCTCTATCTTAATGGTTCAATTCTTAGTTTGAGCTAAATTTTTAAGAGCATCAGATTAAAAGGGACCTCTCTGTTATTTGTTATAAACTTACATATTTATATCATTTTTTCTTAATGGCTTATGTTACAACCCCAATTTTTGGGTTCTTTTGCTAAGAAATGTAATTTCTCATTTTAAAGATATTGGAACAAATAATGATATGATTTGTTTGAATAAATGGATTTTGTTACAATAGCCTTGATGTTTGTGTTGTGGGCTTTATTGGCTATTGGGCCCAAATAACAAGGAAATTCAATTAGTAAATGAATAATTGAATATTTGAGAAAAGAAAAATGTGGAAACCTCTAGAAGGCAAATCCAAAGAGTATTTCGTGCCTCTTGAATTACTTGGGTTCCAAGGATTCCAAAGTTGCATAAAAAGTGCAATAAGAAAAGAAATGATCAATTAAATATTTCTTTATTAAGGAAGAAATTGAAAATAATAATAAAATGTGGAAAACCAGTGAAAAGAGGTATAATGGAGTTATCCTTTGTGGAATTTCGTATTCCAAGGATTCCTAATAATAAAAGGAATACCAATGAGGAAACTAAAAGAGAAATAAAGGGAAATCCTCAAAAAGGAAATATTTTAATAAGAAATAACCATGATAATGAGAAATAATGCATTTAGATGCATCTAGAAGGATAATGAATATCCAATAAAAAGGATTTTGAAATAATAAAGTTTCTTGGAGTCCCAATAAAGAGGAAAGAAAGAGAAAATACCGAATTTGCAAAATAAAAGGATAACGTGATACATTATTAGTGAATTAGGAGGTACTGTTAGAAAGTAAAGTAATTTCTATTAAAGGAAATAGAATTTCATGCCTATGGGATAGAAGGCAAGTATAAAAGAGATTAAGTAAGAGGATTTTTGAATCCCTAATTATGCAAGAGTTTTGGTCTATTAAAAGGATGTTGAAGAGAGAGAAGTTTACTTCTTATTTAAAGGAAATTGCTTCCTATTAGGAAAGGAGCTTGTTTCCCCTTGTATGAACGTCTTGGGGGCGTGGATACCTCCCCTATATAAGGGGTAGAGTTCTGGGTCGTGTTGGAAGGAAGTTCCACACATCCATCCCTCTCTTCTTCTTCTTCCTCTTCCTCTTCTTCGTCAAAACCCTTACCGGGAGAAGATAGAAAGATCCTAGAGCAAACCAGGGAACATGGAGCAGTCTTGGTGGAAGCATGATACTCCCACACCTCCGGAGTAATGCTCAACGCTCAACCCTTTGCTTCATCCCGAAACAATGGTAGCAAGGCGGCTGTAAGCAGGCCGCAAAGTAGAGGTCTAGCCCACATGGGTCCACCATCATGGGCACGAGACGAGGAGCGATCTGAGTGCGGGAAGGGGCATCGCAGGTGTGGGCATCATCCTGGATGGTTGTCGGTACCTAGAGGAGAGGGGGCACATGCATGTGTGCTACAGATTGGAAGCAGGTGCAGTAGCGACCAAGGGATGCTCCTGCTGGTAAACGGCCATATTGGCCACGACCTAGGGGCGCCATGCGTGCGCCCATGGTGCAGTAAGGAAGGGCGGCCATCTATGGCCACCCACAGACCGAGAGTAGAGGGGATAACCCCCCCCCAAGTTGGAAATAGACATTGATACACAATTGCCTTAATCCCAGGCTTGGTTGAAGAAATGCTTGACCGAGACACAATTCGATCGACAAACTTGTCGACCGAGCAGGGTTTTGGGTTGTTCTTTTAAGCACAAACAAATTACCCTTTGCTAGCCAACTATTGTATACCTAACGACTAGTTAAGCACTAAGAACACTCTAGAGACTCCCTAGAACGTACCTAAGTACTTGAAAACCATTTCTATAAATAGGAGAGGCCTTAAGACACCGAAAGAACCTAATCTACACTTGAGAATCCATTCTAGTGAGCAACAAAGTTGAGCAACAGTTGCCATCTTGTTCTTTAAGCTCCAAATTCATGTCCTATAGCCATAGCCTCTTAGTTACCATCAAGAAACATTCATCCTAACTGGTTTGAGAGATCCAACACTTGATATACAGACAAAGCACAATAATATATTGGTTTACTTCCTTTCTTCCAATCCCCATTCAGATGTTAAAGTGCTTGTGCTCCATGGCTACCCCTAGTTTTATAGGTTTCTTGTGGGAGCTTTATTGGAGCTACTTCTTGGTGGAGAAGGCTGCTTCAAGGTGTGCTTGATATTACTTCAAGAAGGTGGCTTCAAGGGAGGTTGAAGCTACTTCTAGGTGAAGGATATATCAAGCTGGTGGAGCTACTTCAAGGAGAAGAAGCCTACTCCAAGGGCTTGGAGTTACTTCAAAGAAGGCTTCTTCAATGAGGTTGAGGCTACTTCTAGGAGAAGGCTACTTCAAAGAAGGTGATTATATTTTATTGTAACATCCTTGAGAGGTAAATAAAATTAATCACATTCAAAATCCCAATTGGAGAAAATTTGGTAGTGGACTAAAAACCTTAAATTTAAAGGTTGGAACCACTCTAAATCAAAGTATCTTCCTTGTTTCCTCCTCCTTCTTTGGTTGACTATTTAATAATTTTATAGTATCAAAAAGCTCTATTCACCCCCCTCTAGATCTTTTATATCCTACCCATAACAAGTGATGATAAATACTATCCTATCCTAAACCCTTTTCCACTCTTATATCAAGTCATTAGGACCGCTAGGTGTCATTAGAAAAATCATTTATAGGTTTTCCTAAAGTTTAGAAATGCAATTACAAACACATTTTTCTTCGAAATACACTTTAAATGAGAAAGAGCCATTGTAGAAAATAGTCCTGAAATATAAGTGGAGACTAACTCGCATTTGAACTATAGTTGAAGATTGAGATTGATCTTGGTCAAAGTACAGTTTGACCAAAACTAAGTTTGTAGTCAAAATCTGCATTAATTTTCTATCAATTGTAAACTTGATTTTTGACATCTCAATAGCTAGTTTAACATTTAACTTGGTCAAAACACTCTCGACAGTTGTATTGACCATTCACAAGTATTCCCTATATATAAGAGTGCCTATGAACACTTAGAATATACCCTTGAGAAAATCTATTACGTGTTATCTTCATACAAGCTTAGAATTCTACATTGCTATCTTCAGATCTAAGACATAGCTCAACAATAGTGTCATACTCTGCCAAATATAACCTTGTCTATCCCTATGGGAATTGATCGTCACTTTTTCATAGGGAGCTCCATATTGTAAATCTTCTTAATAATTGATATTGTATATTGTGATCATTAGTGTTCGCTCTCTCTCTCTAATCTTGTTCAACAATATAATTTGAGTGCTCTTGGACTACTTCTTGCGAGAAGGTTGTCCAGGGGCTTGCTAGAGAAGAAGGAGTCTTCTCATCAGTGTTTTTCCTCAGCCTTTAAAGAAGAGGTGAAGGTTTGGTTCTCTTCAAATCTATTAAAGAAGAGGTGAAGGTTCTATGCTCTTCCATGGTCATTAAGAAGAGATTATGTTCTCTTTAAAGTCGTTAAAGAAGAGATGAAGGTTCGATGCTCTTCCTTGTTCGTGAAAGAAGAGTGTAACAATTGTACATTGTATTATCCCTTGCAAGGTTAATAAAAATTGATTGTTACAAATCTTGGTTGGGAACAACCAGGTAGTGGACTAATGTAAGGAGTGTGAAATCCACTCCCTATTAAAAAAAATTAAAGAATAAAACATCCATTCCAAACACACTCAAAGGTATGCTGGAATCGGTGCAAAATTTCAAACTTTAATAAATATTATTCAAAACAACCAAAGAGTAGCAATGGAATAAAAATAATGACTATATTCAATTTTCACAAAAGATTACAACAATACACAATAATATCCCATAAAAGAAAGGTCCGATTTTAAAACCAAAATCTATCTCTTGTATTCATGTTAATCATGTTACTTGTTATGGTTGTGGGATATTTGGGCATTATGCTTTTTCATGGTCATTTAGAAAGAAAGGGGACAAACATGATTTGGATCCCTAAAACGTTCCTTTAAATGCAATTTGAAAGATCATGAGCTTAAATGGATGTACTTTTTATCTTTCTCATTAATTAAGTTTCTGAAAAGTTTATTACATTTAAAAAAAACGTTTGATAGTGATAATAAATTGAATGTAACAATTTTTCATGGTTATCTTTAAAATTGATTTTTAGATTCATTCTATTTCTTGATTTCCTTATTTTTAAATCTACAATGATTGGTTTTCCATGTTATATATAGAGCTTTTTGGTTCTTAATGAATATCTCTATCTTAATGGTTCAATTCTTCGTTTGAGCTAAATTCTTAAGAGTATCAGATTAAAAGGGAGCTCTCTGTTATTTGTTATAAACTTACATATTTATATTATTTTTTCTTAATGGCTTCTGTTACAACCCCAATTTTTGGGTTCTTTTGCTAAGAAATGTAATTTCTCATTTTAAAGATATTGGAACAAATAATGATATGATTTGTTTGAATAAATGGATTTTGTTACAATAGCCTTGATGTTTGTGTTATGGGCTTTATTGGCTATTGGGCCCAAATAACAAGGAAATTCAATTAGTAAATGAATAATTGAATATTTGAGAAAAGAAAAATGCGGAAACCTCTAGAAGGCAAATCCAAAGATGATTTCGTGCCTCTTGAATTCCTTGGGTTCGAAGGAGTCCAAAGTTGCATAAAAAGTGCAATAAGAAAAGAAAAGATCAATTAAATATTTCTTTATTAAGGAAGAAATTGAAAATAATAATAAAATGTGGAAAACAAGTGAAAAGAGGTATAATGGAGTAATCCTTTGTGGAATTCGTATTCCAAGGATTCCTAATGATAAAAGGAATACCAATGAGGAAAATAAAAGAGAAATAAAGGGAAATACTCAAAAAAGGAAATATTTTAATAAGAAATAACCATGATAATGAGAAATAATGCATTTAGATGCATCTAGAAGGATAATGATTATCCAATAAAAATGATTTCGAAATAATGAAGTTTCTTGGAGTCCCAATAAAGAGGAAAGAAAAAGAAAATACCAAATTTGCAAAATAAAAGGATAATGTGATACATTATTAGTGAATTAGGAGGTATTGTTAAAAAGGAAAGTAATTTCTATTAAAGGAAATAGAATTTCATGCCTATGGGATAGAAGGCAAGTATAAAAGATATTAAGAGGATTTTTGAATCCCTAATTATCCAAGAGTTTTGGTCTATTAAAAGGATGTTGAAGAGAGAGAAGTTTACTTCTTATTTAAAGGAAATTGCTTCCTATTAGGATAGGAGCTTGTTTCCCCTTGTATGAACGTCTTGGGTGCGTGGATACCTCCCCTATATAAGGGGTAGAGTTCTGGGTCGTGTTGAAAGGATGTTCCACACAACCATCCCTCTCTTCTTCTTCTTCCTCTTCATCTTTTTCATCAAAACCCTTACCGGGAGAAGATAGAATGATCCTGGAGCAAACCAGAGAACATGGAGCAGTCTTGGTGGAAGCACGATACTCCCACACCGCCGAAGTAATGCTCGACGCTCAACCCTTTGCCTTCACCCCGACACAACGGTAGCAAGGCGGATGCAAGCAGGCCGCGAAGTCGAGGTCTGGCCCACATGGGACCGCCATCATGGGCACGAGACGAGGAGCGATCTAAGTGCGGGAAGAGGCGTCGCAGGTGTGGGCATCATCCTGGATGGTTGCCGGTCCCTGGAGGAGAGGGGGCACGTGCATGTGTGCTACAGATCGGCAGCAGGTGCAGCAGCGCCCAAGGGATGATCCTACTGGTAAACGGCCGTATTGGCCGCGACCTAGGGGCGCCATGCGTGTGCCCATGGTGCAGCAAGGAAGGGTGGCCATCTCCGGCCACCCACAGACCGAGAGTAGAGGGGATATCCCCCACCCCCCAGTTGGAAATAGACATTGATACACAATTGCCTTAATCCCAGGATCGGTTGAGGAAATGCTCGACTGAGACACAATTTGATCGACAAACTTGTCGACCGAGCAGGGTTATGGGTTGTTGTTTTAAGCACAAATACATTACCCTTTGCTAGCCAACTATTGTATACCTAACGGCTAGTTAAGCACTAAGAACACTCTAGAGACTCCTAGAACGTCCCTAAGTACTTGAAAACCATTCCTATAAATAGGAGAGGCCTTAAGACACCTAAAGAACCTAATATACACTTGAGAATCCATTCTAGTGAGCAACAAAGTTGAGCAACAGTTGCCATCTTGTTCTTCAAGCTCCAAATTCATGTCCTATAGCCATAGCCTCTTAGTTACCATCAAGAAACATCCATCCTAACTGGTTTGAGAGATCCAACACTTGATATACGGTTAAAGCACAATAATATATTGGTTTACTTCCTTTCTTCCAATCCCCATTCACATGTTAAAGTGCTTGTGCTCCATGGCTACTCCTAGTTTTATAGGTTGCTTGTGGGAGCTTTATTGGAGCTACTTCTTGGTGGAGAAGGCTGCTTCAAGGTGTGCTTGAGATTACTTCAAGAAGGTGGCTTCAAGGGAGGTTGATGCTACTTCTAGGTGAAGGATATATCAAGGTGGTGGAGCTACTTCAAGGAGAATAAGCCTACTCCAAGGGCTTGGAGTTACTTCAAAGAAGGCTTCTTCAATGAGGTTGAGGCTACTTCTAGGAGAAGGCTACTTCAAAGAAGGTGATTATATTTTATTGTAACATCCTTGAGAGGTAAATAAAATTAATCACATTCAAAATCCCAATTGGAGACAATTTGGTAGTGGACTAAAAACCTTAAATTTAAAGGTTGGAACCACTTTAAATCAAAGTATCTTCCTTGTTTCCTCCTCCTTCTTTGGTTGAGTGTTTAATAATTTTAAAGTATCAAAAAGCTCTATTCACCCCCCTCTAGATCTTTTATATCCTACCCATAACAAGTGATGATAAATCCTATCCTATCCTAAACCCTTTTCCACTCTTATATCAAGTCATTAGGACAGCTAGGTGTCATTAGAAAAATCAATTATAGGTTTTCCTAAAGTTTAGAAATGCAATTACAAACACATTTTTTGTCAAACTACACTTTAAATGAGAAAGAGCCATTGTAGAAAATAGTCCTGAAATATAAGTGGAGACTAACTCACATTTGAACTATAGTTGAAGATTGAGATTGATCTTGGTCAAAGTACAGTTTGACCAAAACTAAGTTTGTAGTCAAAATCTGCATTAATTTTCTATCAATTGTAAACTTGATTTTTGACATCTCAATAGCTAGTTTAACATTTAACTTGGTCAAAACACTCTCGACAGTTGTATTGACCATTCACAAGTATTCCCTATATATAAGAGTGCCTATGAACACTTAGAATATACCCTCGAGAAAATCTATTACGTGTTATCTTCATACAAGCTTAGAATTCTACATTGCTATCTTCAGATCTAAGACATAGCTCAACAATAGTGTCATACTCTGCCAAATATAACCTTTTCTATCCCTATGGGAATTGATTGTCACTTTTTCATAGGGAGCTCCATATTGTAAATCTTCTTAATAATTGATATTGTATATTGTGATCATTGGTGTTCACTCTCTCTCTAATCTTGTTCAACAATATAATTTGAGTGCTCTTGGACTACTTCTTGCGAGAAGGTTGTCCAGGGGCTTGCTAGAGAAGAAGGAGTCTTCTCATCAGTGTTCTTCCTCAGCCTTTAAAGAAGAGGTGAAGGTTTGGTTCTCTTCAAATCTATTAAAGAAGAGGTGAAGGTTCTATACTCTTCCATGGTCATTAAGAAGAGGTTATGTTCTCTTTAAAGTCGTTAAATAAGAGATGAAGGTTTGATGCTCTTCCTTGTTCATGAAAGAAGAGTGTAACAATTGTACATTGTATTATCCCTTGCAAGGTTAATAAAAATTGATTGTTACAAATCTTGGTTGGGAACAACTAGGTAGTGGACCAATGTAAGGAGTGCGAAATCCACTCCCTATTAAAAAAAAATTAAAGAATAAAACATCCATTCCAAACAAACTCAAAGGTATGTTGGTATCAGTGCAAAATTTTCAAACTTTAATATATGGTATTCAAAACAAACAAAGTGTAGCAGCGGAATAAAAATAATGACTATATTCAATTTTCACAAAAGATTACAAAAGTACACAAAAATATCCCATAAAAGAAAGGTCCGATTTTAAAACCAAAATCTATCTCTTCTATTCCTGTTAATCATGTTACTTGTTATGGTTGTGGGAGATTTGGGCATTATGCTTTTTCATGGTCATTTAGAAAGAAAGGGGACAAACATGATTTGGATCCCTAAAACGTTCCTTTAAATGAAATTTGAAAGATCATGAGCATAAATGGATGTACTTTTTATCTTTCTCATTAATTAAGTTTCTAAAAAGTTTATTAAATTAAAAAAAACGTTTGATAGTGATAATAAATTGAATGTAACAATTTTTCTTGGTTATCTTTAAAATTGATTTTTAGATTCATTCTATTTCTTGATTTCCTTATTTTGAAATCTACAATGATTGGTTTTCCATGTTATATATAGAGCTTTTTGGTTCTTAATGAGTATCTCTATCTTAATGGTTCAATTCTTAGTTTGAGCTAAATTTTTAAGAGAATCAAAATAAAAGGGTGCTCTCTGTTATTTGTTATAAACTTATATATTTATATCATTTTTTTCTTAATGGATTTTGTTACAACCCCAATTTTTGGGTTCTTTTGCTAAGAAATGTAATTTCTCTTTTTAAAGATATTGGAACAAATAATGATATGATTTGTTTGAATAAAGGATTTTGTTACAATAGCCTTGATGTTTGTGTTGTGGGCTTTATTGGCTATTGGGCCCAAATAACAAGGAAATTCAATTAGTAAATGAATAATTGAATATTTGAGAAAAGAAAAATGTGGAAACCTATAGAAGGCAAATACAAAGAGGATTTCGTGCCTCTTGAATTCCTTGGGTTCCAAGGAGTCCAAAGTTGCATAAAAAGTGCAATAAGAAAAGAAAAGATCAATTAAATATTTCTTTATTAAGGAAGAAATTGAAAATAATAATAAAATGTGGAAAACAAGTGAAAAGAGGTATAATGGAGTTATCCTTTTTGGAATTTCATATTCCAAGGATTCCTAATGATAAAAGGAATACCAATGAGGAAAATAAAAGAGAAATAAAGGGAAATCCTAAAAAAGGAAATATTTTAATAAGAAATAACCATGATAATGAGAAATAATGCATTTAGATGCATCTAGAAGGATAATGAATATCCAATAAAAAGGATTTCGTAATAATAAAGTTTCTTGGAGTCCTAATAAAGAGGAAAGAAAGAGAAAATACCAAATTTGCAAAATAAAAGGATAATGTGATACATTATTAGTGAATTAGGAGGTATTGTTAAAAAGGAAAGTAATTTCTATTAAAGGAAATAGAATTTCGTAACTATGGGATAGAAGGCAAGTATAAAATAGATTAAGTAAGAGGATTTTCGAATCCCTAATTATCCAAGAGTTTTAGTCTATTAAAAGAATGTTGAGGAGAGAGAAGTTTACTTCTTATTTAAAGGAAATTGCTTCCTACTAGGAAAGGAGCTTGTTTCCCCTTGTATGAACGTCTTGGGGGCGTGGATACCTCCCCTATATAAGGGCTGGTGTTCTGGGTCATGTTGGAAGGAAGTTCCACACAGCCATCCCTCTCTTCTTCTTCTTCCTCTTCATCTTCATCTTCTTCGTCAAAACCCTTACCGGGAGAAGATAGAAAGATCCTAGAGCAAACCCGGGAACATGGAGCAGTCTTGGTGGAAGCACGATACTCCCACACCGCCGGAGTAATGCTCGATGCTCAACCCTTTGCCTTCACCCCGACACAACAGTAGCAAGATGGCTGCAAGCAGGCCGCGAAGTAGAGGTCTGGCCCACATGGGTCCGCCATCATGGGCACGAGACGAGGAGCGATCTGAGCGCGGGAAGGGGCTTAGTAGGTGTGGGAATCATCCTAGATGGTTGCCGGTCCCTGGAGGAGAGGGGGCACATGCATGTGTGCTGTAGATCGGCAGTAGGTGCAGCAGCGACCAAGGGATGATCCTGCTGGTAAATGGCCGTATTGGTCGTGACCTAGGGGCGCCATGCATGCACCCATGGTGCAACAAGGAAGGGCGGCCATCTCCGGCCACCCACAGACCGAGAGTAGAGGGGATAACCCCCCCTGGGCGGCGGGCAGCGTAGGGTCGCGCAAGGAAGGAGATGACCTGGTCGTTGGACTGTCTTGCCCCTCCGCGGGCTGTAGCAGATACGACTTAATCGAGGGAAAGAAGGTCAATTCGAAATGTTTCCAAAGAAAGAAACGTTGGATGAAGATAGAGGCGATGTGGCACCCTCTCATTGGCTGTGGAATTATGTGATGATTGAATTACTTGCTTGGATCTGTTGATTGGCTTGATTATATATACATGAAGTATATGTTCAATAATCTGCATGACTCATCAAATCGGGTATGTGGTTACGCTTATGAATAATCGCTTTAGTTTCACGGTGATTTTTGAATGATTTTATCGGTTGCTTGAAATAACTGTTGGATGTCTATTTATTTCATGCAACTATAAAGTGACTATGATTATCACTATCAATGTGCGTATATAACTGGCTAGAACTGGGTCCACCTTTATTGCTTTGAAAAGGCTAAAAAAGGGGGTAATCCTAGAGCAAGGTCTACGTTACCGAGAGTTAGAAACTGGGCTACCTACGTGTAGTGCCATGAGACTCATTAGCCTGCCATGAGTTAAGGAGTGGGCTACTTACGAGTAGTGCCATGTGACTCAACCCTAGAAACTGGTTCACCTATAGGTGGGACCATGAGGGGTTTAATGGGGATCTACCATCAAGAAGGTAGTATCTAGGTCCACTGCAGGGATAGCACAGAGGATAGGGTACTCATGGATCGTGGAGTTATATTTAAAATGTAATCTTGGTTGTAAAATGATTAATTGAATGATTATGTTGTTATCATAGTTGCACGTTTATTGTTTCCCCCACATACCAACTTCGGCTGATCGACATTTTGTTTGTCGGCATTTTAGGTACAAGCCAAAAGGACAAACACTAAATCAACATATTGTGAATTCACGAACTGAAATACAAGGAGGATTAGTTAGAATATTACATCATATGTGGATAGAAGTTTAGAGATCCAAATTTTCAAAAGGTATGCAAAAGTTTATTACAACTTTTCAGTATAGTCTGTTAAAATTTAATAATTATTCTTGGTTAATTGCCGAACCTTTGATCCGGAAGATATGGGTGTGGCTTCGACCTCTCAGTCTCCCTTAATTGGGGGTTACCGGAAGGTGGGGTTGTAACATTTGGTATCAGAGCGTTGGTTCCTCAGTCAACCATTAATAAATATTAAATTTTACAAACTCCATAGAACCCAAGGGAGTTATTAGAGGATTATCTGAAAGACGGAGGTGTCTAGAAAAGGATCACGACCAGGGGCTGGCAATATTTTCCTCTGCACCGCTAGTCGGAATATGAGGACTCCCGGATCCGTGTGACTGCCTGGCCAAAGTCTTAGGTTATGAATCGAAATAAGATACCTTTAGGACTTTCTCATCTTATTCATGCCTTCTCACCACAAATTTTGTTAAGGACCATAAGGATTATGGTTTTCCCTCTCTTCCCCTCACCCTCTTGAGGTATGGGTAAGGTTAATAAGGTCTAAGGAATCCTCCATCAAATTAATGAAAAGCATGTAAATAAGATGTCATGGACATAAGCTTAATAGATTAAGTGCAAACTAAAGAATATATACATGCTTAGGTCGTATGATATAAGTTGTCATGTCCTCAGAAGAGACCTGAGGCTAGACCTTCTTGTTAGGAGGATAAGTTAGTCTTGGAGATAGAGATCTCCATTGCAAGTAGAGACCTGGCACATCCTCTGAGGATGATGCTAACCCTAACCGTAAGTGAAGGTTAGAGAAAAATGAGTTAGACCAGGTGTTTGAAAGGACATGCCTTGGGGATGCCATATGATCCATGGGGTGACCTAGCACCTTTGGCAACCCAACCCTGGAAGGGTCGAACAGGTTAGAGAGAAGGATAGATCCTCCATGGATAAAGCTAGAGAAAAACCTATAGAACTCTATGGGATTATGCGAGTAGGGCATAGCATGCACCCAGAGTACGTTTGTAGGGTGAGAAATAGGTTGAAACCCTGACCAGGAGAGAGTGAAGGATGACCTATGAAATAAGCATAAAGAACTATGGATAACCTTGAGCGAACATAAGTTGAACATGGGCTTCAACCAGGTAGGGGCATGCTTTTGAGATTGATCCTTCATGAAGAGAGGACCTCTAATGGTGAGGTTGGATGCAGGGTTAGCTCTAGAGAGAGCAGGAAACCCAACAAGAAGGTTGGAAGCCTAAAACCCCGAGATATGAGGAACAATGGATGATAGGGGTTGCCTCATGACCGATCCCTATAAGTTGATGATTCCTTGGGACCAAACCCTAGAGAGAGAAGATGAAGCTTCTGGTACCTATGTGCCTACGGTATAAGTGTTTACCTTCTGAGAAAGGAAGAAGATGTTATGTATACCCTGAAGTGGATTTGTAACAGGTTATGAGGCCTTGTACTTTATGGTTTGTCCTTGAGGAGGATCCAACTGTAAGTGTTGCTCGAGTTGAAGGATGACAGGAAGTGCACGTTATGCCTTTTGCAATCTTGATTCATGGTTAAGAGATAGAGCGTGCAGTTGGACACCTAAAAGTGAACCTAGGGTTCCTAGGCATAAGAGGGGAAGTGGTATACCTAATGCTCATGATGGGAATTAAGTTTCTATAGTTTCGAGCATGGTACTCCTCATACATAAAGGAAAGGGAAACCCCCCTTAAGTTTAAAGGTATGATTGATGAATCCCTCACAATAAAGTTGATGACACGGGAAGGTATGACCTTGATCTAATGTTGAAGAATGAGAACCCAGATGACCTAGCTTGGTTTAGTGGTATGCTTGTGCCTTAATAGCTTACTAGGGTTAAGCATATGGATGTACACCCTAGACCTAAGGGTGTTTGTGACCTTGTTATCACGAGATAGTTTTCCACCCATCCTGGAAGAGGGACTCCTTTGGTAGGGTGTATGTCAGTTTTGTCAGTTTAAGGTAACCTAAAGAGGTCTCATAGGATCTTGAGAAGCTAAGTGAAAAGTACATGGTATGAGAATGAACTTGTAGGCCCATAGATATCCATCTCTAAGTGCATGAGGATGTGTTACCATGGAGGTAACCGGTATGGGGCTTGACCAAGGTAGGCAGGTTGCCATGATCCTGATGAAAGGATGAAAGCCAGCCCATGAATGTAGAAAGAGATATGATGAAGACTTGGGTAAGGTTCTAAGTGAACTTGTACTATGATGGAGAATCCTAAGTCTATCCTAGGGTCAGGTAGGGATAAGATCGATGAAAGTAGGAGTTGCCTAATTCCCCAATTGCACATGACCATAGGGTCGGGAGGTAACAACTATCATTGTCTAAGGGCCATGGGTTAGGAGATTGATCACCATCATGAACTCATGGGACCCAAAGGGCAGATGAGTAGGGCACTCTCTTGATGCATGAGGGAATAGGGATGACCCCAAAAGAGCCAGTACCCTATAGACCTAGAGGAGATGACCAAGGATATAAACCTCAGTAGGTTCAAGACTAGTTTGATATCATGATGTCTGTGATGTATAGACATATGTGGCACATTGTAACTTAGATGTAAAGGTGTATTGGTAAGGTGGGATGTACCATCTCTACTCTTGGAACAGGAAGAACTCTATATTTGGACTGTAGCCAAATGCTTATTTCCTCTTGTTATGGGGGGTGAGAGATAGGGCATTATGCATGCCATACACCAAGGATAAGAGATGATGTAGGTTGGAACGTTGCCACGAGAAATGGGGATAGAGAAGATAACCTACCCTGGTAAAGTGAATGATACATGGATGGTTTGTAAACACTAAGAGGAATGTGGTAGTCACCTTATGAGGATGTTTTTATCATGAGCTAAGTGGAACTTACAAGCTATACCAGGTTGAGTTTGATCACCATGATGATGAAATCAGAGAGTGTTCTTAATGAAGATAGACATAGAGTTTGAGGTGAGATGATAAGTGAAATACATGGAAGTGTATGTCTTCAATGTTACCTAATACCTAAGGATGTGAAGTGATAATGGATGCTCTGGTTGAGATACGTCTGACTTGTTTGACTAGAAGCTAGAAGAGGTTGTTTGACTAACCCTAAGTTTGGAAAGGAGAGGTGTTTGGATAACACTCAAATTTAACAAGATACGTTGAAAAGTTAAGGGTTGTTTGGTTAGCCAGTCTAGTCCTTGATACGATGAAAGGATGGGGGTAGAACCTCAAGTGCACTTCTTTGGAAAAGAAGGTGATGAAACCTCGATATAATGGTTTATGGTTTTTGAGGTATTGATCTTGAAGAATAATGACATACAGGAGATCATGATTTTAAGATCACCATACTTTGTACTATGAAGATAATAAGTGACAGTGGTACTTTAGATAAAGTTGAATATGGCCATGCAAGCCGAGGGTGAAGGATGAACACCAGTAACCCAGTGCATTGATATAAAGGATAAAGAGTCCCCGAAAGAGAAAGGGAGTTCATCACTATGGATGTTGTAAGTCTCCCCTGGACCAAGGAAGGTCGAGATGCAATATGGGTTATGATATATCGCCTTACCTAAATGACATGAGAAAGAAAGAGTTCTGTCAAGGGACCAATCTGGTTGAACTACCCATGAGAGAGATGGTTCAACTACACCAGGATGCAAGTTCAAAGGTTCTTGAGTTTGACCTAAAGGTTCACTTCCATAAAGTGGAAGTAGTTACACGAAAAACTCGATGTTAGTATAGTTCATCACCCATAATTAATGGTTAGTATGATCCAGACTAAAGGGTCTGATGAGAGCATATGTGCTCATTCAGGGTGATAGCTAGAGACAGTCCTTGTCCTATGAAAGATGTGATGATAACCACCATCGCCAGTGTCGGGAGTTAAAGAAGCTCTTTATGGGAGGTTGTGTCGGTCACCACTTCAGTAAGGTGATGTTGGTGAAAGGACCACGTGATGGTTAGAAAAGGGCCACAGTGCGTGTAGCCAAAGTCACTTTGATCATACAATGGCTGAAAGGAGCCTAGAGACGATGAGAGTCGTGAGTAGATACAAAGTAGACTGCCATGCAGTTCACTATGGAAGAATATGTGACATGAAAATCCGACCCCTCTAAGTTATAGCTAAGAGAGCTGAGTCCCCAATGCATGGGATCTTTTGACATGGTTTGGTGGAGAAGGTTAAGTATGATCTAACCCCTTAGGATAAAGTAATGTGTGATGAGTTCCATGTGTCGAATTTAGAGTACTATGTGAGGTACCCGACCATGTGTTGAGCAATGAACCTAGTGAGCCCCAAGGGAGGCTGAAATAGCCTGAGTCCACCTATGCAGTTTATAGACGCCAGAATGAAAGAACTCAGAGAAAAGAATATGTGATGATAAAGGTTCTTTGGAGGCGCCATGAGTATGGTAAAGCCACATAGGGGCCAATGATGGACATGGAAAAATCTTATCCTAAATTGTTTTTTTGCTTGATAGAATTTTTAGGACAAAATTCCTATAAGAGGGGAAGGATGTTACAACCCCAATTTTTAGGTTCTGTTGCTAAGAAATGTAATTTCTCTTTTTAAAGATATTGGAACAAATAATGATATGATTTGTTTGAATAAATGGATTTTGTTACAATAGCCTTGATGTTTGTGTTGTGGGCTTTATTGGCTATTGGGCCCAAATAACAAGGAAATTCAATTAGTAAATGAATAATTGAATATTTGAGAAAAGAAAAAAGTGGAAACCTCTAGAAGGCAAATCCAAAGAGGATTTCGTGCCTCTTGAATTCCTTGGGTTCCAAGGAGTCCAAAGTTGCATAAAAAGTGCAATAAGAAAAGAAAAGATCAATTAAATATTTCTTTATTAAGGAAGTAATTGAAAATAATAATAAAATGTGGAAAACAAGTGAAAAGAGGTATAATGGAGTTATCCTTTGTGGAATTCGTATTCCAAGGATTCTTAATGATAAAAGGAATACCAATGAGGAAAATAAAAGAGAAATAAAGGGAAATCCTCAAAAAAGGAAATATTTTAATAAGAAATAACCATGATAATGAGAAATAATGCATTTAGATGCATCTAGAAGGATAATGATTATCCAATAAAAATGATTTCGAAATAATAAAGTTTCTTGGAGTCCCAATAAAGAGGAAAGAAAAAGAAAATACCAAATTTGCAAAATAAAAGGATAATGTGATACATTATTAGTGAATTAGGAGGTATTGTTAAAAAGGAAAGTAATTTCTATTAAAGGAAATAGAATTTCGTGCCTATGGGATAGAATGCAAGTATAAAAGAGATTAAGTAAGAGGATTTTTGAATCCCTAATTATCCAAGAGTTTTGGTCTATTAAAAGGATGTTGAAGAGAGAGAAGTTTACTTCTTATTTAAAGGAAATTGCTTCCTATTAGGAAAGGAGCTTGTTTCCCCTTGTATGAACGTCTTGGGGGCGTGGATACCTCCCCTATATAAGGGGTAGAGTTCTGGGTCGTATTGGAAGGAAGTTCCACACAACCATCCCTCTCTTCTTCTTCTTCCTCTTCATGTTCTTCGTCAAAACCCTTATCGGGAGAAGATAGAAAGATCCTGGAGGAAACCAGGGAACATGGAGCAGTCTTGGTGGAAGCACGATACTCCCACACCACCGGAGTAATGCTCGACACTCAACCCTTTGCCTTCACCCCGACACAACGGTAGCAAGGCGGCTGCAAGCAGGCCACGAAGTAGAGGTCTGGCCCACATGGGACCGCCATCATGGGCACGAGACGAGGAGCGATCTAAGTGCGGGAAGGGGCGTCGCAGGTGTGGGCATCATCCTGGATGGTTGCCGATCCCTGGAGGAGAGGGGGCACGTGCATGTGTGCTACAGATCAGCAGCAGGTGCAGCAACGACCAAGGGATGATCCTGCTGGTAAACGGCTGTATTGGCCACGACGTAGGGGCGCCATGCATGCGCCCATGGTGCAGCAAGGAAGGGCAGCCATATCTGGCCACCCACAGATCGAGAGTAGAGGGGATAACCCCCCCCCCCCCCCCCCGCGTAGATCAACCTGGGCGGCGGGTAGCGTAGGGTCGCGCAAGGAAGGAGATGTCCTGGTCGTTGGACCATCTTGCCTCTTCGCGGGCTGTAGCAGATATGACTTAACCGAGGGCAAGAAGGTCAATTTGAAATGTTTCCAAAGAAAGCAACGTTGCATGAAGATAGAGACGACGTGGCGCCCTCTCATTGGTTGTGGAATTATGTGATGATTGAATTACTTGCTTGGATCTGTTGATTGGCTTGATTGTATATACATGAAGTATATGTTCAATAATCTGCATGACTCATCAAATCGGGTATGTGGTTACGCTTATGAATAATCGCTTTAGTTTCACGACGATTTTTGAATGATTTTATCAGTTGCTTGAAATAACTATTGGATGTCTATTTATTTCATGCAACTATAAAGTGACTATGATTATCACTATCAATGTTCGTATATAACTGGCTAGATCCAGGTCCAGCTCTATTGCTTTGAAAAGGCTAAAAAAGGGGGTAATCCTAGAGCAAGGTCTAGGTTACCGAGAGTTAGAAACTGGGCTACCTACATGTAGTGCCATGAGACTCATTAGCCTGCCATGAGTTAAGGAGTGGGCTACTTACGAGTAGTTCCATGTGACTCAACCCTAGAAACTGGTTCACCTATAGGTGGGACCATGAGGGGTTTAATGGGGATCTACCATCAGGAAGGTAGTATCCAGGTCCAGTGTAGGGATAGCACAGAGGATAGTGTACTCATGGATTGCATAGTTATATTTAAAATGTAATCTTGGTTGTAAAATAATTAATTGAATGATTATGTTGTTATCATAGTTGGACGTTTATTGTTTCCCCCACATACCAGCTTTGACTGATCGACGTTTTATTTGTCAGCATTTTAGGTACAAGCCAAAAGGACAAACAGTAAATCAACATATTGTGAATTCATGAACTGAAATACAAGGAAGATTAGTTAGAATATTACTTCATATGTGGATAGAAGTTTAGAGATCCAAATTTTCAAAAGGTATGCAAAATTTTATTACAACGTTTCAGTATAGTCTGTTAAAATTTAATAATTATTCTTGGTTATTTGTTGAACCTTTGATCCGGAAGATATGGGTGCGGCTTCGACCTCTCGATCTCCCTTAATTGGGGGTTACCAGAAGGTGGGGTCGTAACAGCTTCTCTATATCAATATGGGCTTAACATCCCTAAGACTTGGTCTAGAGATTCTTTGTTTACCTCATTTTTTTCTTAATGGATTCTCTATATCATTTATGGGCTTAACATATCTTGAAGATGATTGAGAATTTGGTTTTAGTTTTGATTTTGTTTTTTAAACAAATTCATCTATATCATGGAAGACTTGACATTCCTTGCATTGATATTGAGATATTATTTAGAAAATTGGTGTTATTCATGGCATCTCAATATCATGGTGGACTTAAAATTCCTTATTATTGACTTAGAGTATCTTTTTTGATATTTTGTTCTTAATGGGATCTTTTTATCCTGAAGGACTTCACAATTTTTTCATTGGTAATTAGACAACTTTTAAATATTACATGATCAAATATGGATTTTTGTCTATGAAATACATCTCATTTCAAATTGGTACACCATCATTTTTCCTTAGGTATATGTAATGCCTCTCCAAATTGACTGTCTCGTTGAGGGGGGTGTCTTCTAGAAGGGGAGCATTGGTAAGTATAACCCAGTTTGACTTTGACAAAGGGGGACAAATATCCATGAAGATAATTTTACTATTTATAGAAATTTAAATGTATGTTGTTCTAAATTTTTTACTTCCAATATTGTCTTATGAAAATATTTGTCATCATCATAAAGGGTGAGATTGTTGGCTTTTTAGATATGCCACAATCTAATTTTGATGATACAAATATTTCCCTTTTGTTTTTCTATAATGTGCATTTAGTGTTTTAGGTGATCAAGGAACTTAGACAAGATCCAACAATAAAGAATATGCAATGGATATTTGTATGGATGCTTTTAGGAAAACTTGTACCATCTATATACAATTGGGTTTTGTGGAGGAGTCATGAGCAATGGAAGCAGTAAAATTTCCTCCACATACCCTACTCAAGGATCTCATCGACAACAACATATTTGGAAAGAGGGGGAAGGGATATACCTCGTCACAAAGTAGGTCCAGAGACATCCCTTAGCTTTGTGATGTGCACACTCCTAGCATGTATAGACAGTCCTCATCTGTCCTGCAAACATAGACACAAAAACGTCTGTGTTTTATTGGCTCTAGGATAAATTTTATAGGAAATGATTAGATTCACCATCCTAGCTTCAAGAGTTACGGAGGTAGCATAATAAGTTCCCCTATGCTCATGTGATGAGGTGTTGGGAAGGAAGATAACCTTTTTGATATCACTAAGGCTAATGGTGTTATCTTCAGTGGAGAATTTTGAGATAGGCTTTTTGGTGGTGAGGTCTAGAAATTCTCCATATTCTTCCACATTTGTATCTAAAATTTTGAGAATGCCATTTTTAGGGAAATGGAAGGGTAACTCATCAACCATGGAAGTGAAAGAAAATGGGTCATTGGAGTCCCTAGTAAGGTTAGCATAGAATTCATTAATGGCTTGGGTGGACCAGGAATGGAAGGAAGGGATAAGAAACTCCATCAACTTTTGTACCTTGAAGAGCTGGGAGAGATCAAGAAGAGTGACGAAGTCATTGAGGTCCACCAGTCAGTGAGGAAGAGGAGATGTTGAGGTGAGATTTAATTAACATTCTCCATCAACAATGTCATTGAAGGGGATGTCATTGATGACACTCAAGGCTAGAGTAACGACTCATCCCTTCCTTGTGACAACTTACTTCTTCCCACCACGAGTTGAAGAGGAATCCATCTTGATCAAAGAGTGGTGGAAGAAGAGCTAGAAATGATAGGGGATGAATGTTGGTGGAGAATAGCTCTAAGAAACACTAGATAACTGATGGAAAAGAGAGCATTTGAGGTGTGAAGAAAATGGGCAAATTGGGGTGCTATTTATAGAAAAATAGAGACCTACTCGAACGAAAAACTCATCAACCTAGACCCAATGACTCTTTTCCAACAACTCTTTGTAACAACTAGTAAGTCGACGTTGGAATTTGAAATTCTAGTTGCAGCGGTCAAGGACTCAGTCAAGAATATTTTTGATCGAGGGACCTATGTGGAAAAATTTCAGTCCATGAGGTTTCTATAAGAATCTCAGTTAAGATTCACATAGTCATCTGAAGGTCCCACCGAGTGAAACTCACTCGAGAAATTTGTCGACCGAGGACTTTCTCAATCCACTATATTTTTGACTGAATATGATACTATGAGTAGTTTTTCATAATTGAATTGAGCTTGTTTAAGTGCTTGTTCATGATAATAAATTATTGTGAATAAACAAAGGAATATTTAAAATTATATGCACTAAAAATTATGTGAATTTCAAATAAGAAAATTATCAAAAATTATGAGCACATATATTAAAGAAAAATCTTCTAGGAGAGTAATAAGTAACCTCTTTATAATATATTGAAATTGATCCAAAGGAAGTGGTTTGGTAAAGATATTAGCTAATTGCTCTTTTTTATCAACATGATGAAGAGATATATTATTCTTAGAAATACAATATCTTAAGAAATGATGTCTAATCTCAATATGCTTGACACGGATATGTAAAACAGGATTGTGAGCCAAGTTTATAGGACTAGTACAATCATTAAATAGTGTAGAAGAAAATGAAAAGCCATAATCATTCAAAACTTGTTGCATATAGAATACTTGAGAAAAACATGAGCTAATAGACACATATTTAGCTTCAGTGGTAGATCGGGAAACTCTATTTTGTTTCTTACTAAACCAAGATACTAAGGCTCTTCCTAGTAAGAAACAACCACCACTTGTGCTCTTTCGATCAAGTCGACAACTAGCATAATCGACATTGGTGTAAGATTTTAAATCCAATGATTGACCTTTAGGATACCACAAACCATAGTCTATAGTGCCAATGAGATATCTTAAAATCCTTTTGATAGCTTGAAAATGAGATTGCATTGGTTTTGATTGAAATCTAGAACAAAGTCTAATGAAAAACATGATATCCAGTCTACAAGAAGTCAAATATAGAAATCTACTAATCATGGCCCTATATAAGGAATCATCAATTGGTTCACCATCTTAATCCTTGTCAATTCTAGCAAAAGTGTCCATGGGTGTAGTAGCATGTTTGAAATTTTCCATACCAAATTGTTTTATGAGTTCCTTGGTGTATTTCTCTTAGCTTAGACAAATTCCGACGGGCATTTGTTTTATTTGAAAACCAAGGAAAATTGTAATTCTCCCATAAGGCTCATCTCAAATTTGTTTTACATGATATCATTAAATTGAATATATAAGGAGTCATTTCAAGCATGAAAAATGGTGGCATCAACATATATTTGAACAATAAGAAAGTTTGATTCATATGTTTTGAAAAATAATGTGGAATCTGGTTTTCCAATGGAGAAACCATTATTAAAGAGATAGTTTTTAAGTCTTTCATACCAATTTCGTGGTGCTTGTTTTAGACCATAAAGAGCTTTCTTAAGTTTATGAACATGGTCAAGATTGTTGGGGATTTCAAAACCAGGTGGTTGAGCAACATAGACTTATTTCTCTATGATTCCATTTAAAAAAGCACTTCTTTCATCCATTTGAAATAGTTTTATGTCTTTATGGGTGGCTAATTCTCCTACCTACCACCTAATGTGGAAAGAAATCCATAGTGGCAGCCTCTCACCCGATCCCTCTTTCTCTGGTACCCCTATTCCACTATGGAAACTCTATTAATCTCTTCCTCTCTAATAACATTCTAATAGCTCAAGCCTAGCCATATGTGCATAGGTTTCATCAAAGTCTATCCCTTCTTGTTGATTATATCCTTTAGAAACCAACCTATCTTTGTTTTTAACTACTTCCCTGTCTTCATTAAGTTTATTTTGAAAAACCCACTTAGTTCCAATGATGGTTTTATCTTGAGGTCTATGAACTATGTCCCATACATTGTTCTTAGTAAATTGATTTAGCTCTTCTTGCATAGACATTATCCAATACTCATCTTTTATAGCTTCATTTACCTTTTTAAGTTCAAAAATTGATACAAAGGCCATGTTTGCAGTATCTCTAAATGATGATCAGGTTTTTACTTTATCAAAAGGATTTCCTATGATTAAGTCTTGAGGATGGACCTTGATTAATCTAGGAATAAGTTTTTGTGCCTCATTATTATGTTGTTCAATTTAAGAATTTTTATCATATTTTATTATTATGGTTAGGTCCTCAATTTTATGAGTAATATCATTTAAGTTTCCATTTTCAATTTCATTTTCAGCACTTTGTGTTGTCATTTCATGAAATGTGATATGAATTGATTACTCAACTTTTCTAAAGATAGTATTGTAGATTCTAAATGCCTTACTAGAAGTTGAATATCCCAATAAGAATCCTTTATGTGATTTAGCGTCAAATTTATCTCTATTATCCTTTGTATTTAAAATGTAACGATGTGTGCCAAAGGTATGAACATAGTCAACTCTTGGTTTCTTGTTGAAGATGAGTTCATAAGAAGTTTTCTTAAGATGGGAGTGAATTATTACATGGTTTAATACATAGCATGTTGTATTTACTGCGTCAGCCCAAAAGGTTTTAGGTGTATTATGTTCAAGTAACATGGTTCTAGCCATTTCTTGTAAAGACCAAATTTTCCTTTCTACTATCCCATTATGTTGTGGGGTGCCTGGTGCTGAAAAATTATGAGTATACCCTTGGGATGTACAAAATTCTTCAAAGATGTGATTTTCAAATTCCCCACCATGATCACTCCAAATGGTGCATATTTTGTTTTGTAGTTGATTTTCAATCATAGAACAAAATTGATGAATATTTTAATAGTATCATCTTTAGTTGAAAGAAAATGAACCCATGTATATCTACTATAATCATCAACAATAACAAAGCAATATCTTTTACCACCAATAGATTGAGTCCTCATAGGATCAAACAAATCCATATGAATGAGTTCTAATGATCTAGTAGCACGAAGAAAGGTTATGGATTTGAAAGAAGTTTTATTTTGCTTGCCTAGAGTACATGTATCATAATTTTTAGGTTTATCAAAAGAAAGTTTAGGTCAGCCACATACACGATCACACTTAATCAACTTTTTGGTGAAATGTGAGCTTGCATGACCTAATTTTCTATGGCATAATTGTAAAGGTTCATCATTTGCAAGAAGACATTTTCCAATAATAGCTTGCATAGAATTAGGTCTAAGTATATATATATTTCCTATTCGTTTTCCTTCATAAGCAATGCATTAGTGTTTTCAATGAGATCCCAATAATTTTACCTTTGGCGTTGTCTCCGAATGTGACTGTTCCACTCTTATTTTCTTCAAGTGTTTGGAAAGCATCCTTGTTTCTAGTCATATGTTTGGAACAACCACTATCAACTACTCAATCCTACAAAATAGGTAGATTTTGGTACCCATGTGGTGTTCCTTTTGGTTAGGAGCATTAACTAAAACATTTCATGTTTTAGAACAACTTAATATGAAGAGTTCTGTGCAAGTTTAAAGCAGTAAGGTTAAATATTAACACATGTTTATTATTTCCATAACAGTTCTTGACAGAACTATCCTTAGTTGAACATTTCCTCGGCCAGAAGTTTTCTTGGTCAAAATAATTGTCGACCGGGAGAATTCATCAGAAAATGAAAATTTTGATAAAACTCCCTTTGGTCAATTATTTCTTTGACCAGAAGAGGTCTCGATCGAGAACTTTGCGACCGAGATGAAGTTATGCGTGTTTCTAGTAAGTTACCAATTTCAAACAGAACATGTTGTCATTTCCTATCAAATCATACAAAAATATGCAAGTTAAAACTTATTTTAGTTGAGATAAGACAATACGGATTTCAAATTAAGGTTTATTCAAGTCTCAACTAAATGTTCCATGTTTCTAAGTTTGTGGTTTTGGAACCCAAATTATATATTTATCCTTATTTTTCTTGTAAGTGCATGAAAATGAATAATTTCCGAGACGTAAAAAATAATGACTACAAATGAAATCAATTTTATTTCTCTTTTTAACTTTGTGGTCATGATCTAGATTGTTTTTAGGTACATACATGACTTTGGTCTTGGGTACTTGTGTCTTTCAACATCTAGATTTTTGATAGGATTTATCTTTTGGTACATAACCTAGTCCTCTCCTCCCAATTTGACCCACTGAGCTTTCTAGGATTTTTTCTAGAATGCCATTTTTTTCACGCTACTAATATATTTTTGCAAATTATCAATTTCATCCATTTTCCTTTTAATGTCTGACTTTTCTTGATCTAAACTAGATAACATGCTATCTCTTTCTTTGATAATAACATCATAATCCAAATGGGTACATAGAATAGGTTGAGATTGAAGATCATCTACTTTAGCAAGCAATTCAACCTTTTCTCGACAACGAAATTTATAGTTTGTTTCTACAACAGACAACTTGACATTATGATAATTTATGTAGGATTTCAAAGTATCTCTTTCAGATATGAGACTTTCACGTTCACAAGAAAGCATGTATAATTTAGCATACAAATCATCATTTGTTTTTGTAAGCTTCTTCAACTTCTTTTTAGAATCAAAATATTTATCATGTATTTCTTGAAGACTAGTAACAAATTATTCTTTAGATAATTCAAGAATTCTTGCCTCACTTGAGTCTTCATTTTCATCTTCCTTAGCCATGAGACATTCCACTACTTCCTCTCCAATTTCAATGTCATCGCTTGATTCATCCCAAGAAACTTTGTAAGCTTTATATCCCTTGTCTTTCTTCTTGAAGGAAGATTTCTTCCCTTTCTTGATCTTAGGACATTCATTCTTTACATGTCTTTTCTTGCCTCATTCAAAGCACTTAAGGGAAGAATATTAAGAAGCACTATAATTCTTGTTAGATTTATACCTTCTATATTTCTTACCATTTACAATGAGTGCATCTTCTTTATCATCTCCTTCACTTGTTTCATCACTTTCTTGAGTGATGACTTTTGATTGAGACTTTGTTGTAATTTGTAAGGAAATTCCTTCCTTTTTCCTTTTTGAAGTTCGTCCTCCATTCTTTCTTCTTCTTCAAGGGTGACTTCATGAGTCTCTAGATTTCTAATGAGCTGCTCCATCCTCATTGTGGTGAGATCATTAGCTTCTTCAAGGGACGTCACCTTTGGTCTGTATTTTGGAGGAAAAGATCTAAGGATCTTGGACACTTGATATTATTCACTTATATACTTACCTAATGCACTTAAGCTGTTAACAATAGAGGAAAATCTTGCATACATTTCACTAATAGACTCATTAGGTTGCATGCAAAATTGTTTAAACTTTTGTTTAAGCATGTTAATTTTGGTATTTTTAACTTGAGTGGTACCTTCATGTGTAATTGAAAGTTTATGCCATATATCATAAGATGTATCACATGAATATATCATATTGAAATCATTAACATAAATAGAACAATATAATATGCTTATCGCCTTTGCATTGAATTGAACTTGTTTTACTGTATTGGGATCCCATGTTGCATATTCAGTAGTAGGAAGTTGATAAGGTGAAGACACCATTATCCAAATCTCTAATATGATCCATTGGAAGTAGAATTACATTCTTATTTTCCAATAGGTGTAGTTTCTTCCATCAAAGGGTGGTAGTCGAGTCACATGAGTTCCTTTAAGGTTGAGGTTGCTAAGCATGTTGTCCCCCATTCTTCAAGACCTATTAGGGTTCCTTGAAGGCCTTCTCTAATACCAATTGGAAGATCTAGAGGGGGGTGAATAGAGATTTTTGATACTTTAAAAATAATTAATCACTCAACCAAAAAGGTGAGGGAAACAAGGAAGACACTTCGATTTAGAGTGGTTCCAACCTTTGAATCAAAGGTTGTCAGTCCACTACCCAATTGTATCAAATTGGGATTTTTAAAGTGATTAATTTTATTTACCTCTAAAGGATGTTAAAATAAAATACAATCACCTTCCTTGAAGTATAATTCTTCTAGAAGTAGCCTCAACCTCATTAAAGAAGCCTTCTTTGAAGTAACTCCCATCCCATTGAGCAGTCTTTTTCTCCTTAAAGTAGATCCACCACCTTGGGACAACCTTTACCTAGAATTAGCTTCAACCTCCCTTGAAGCCGCCTTGTTGAAGTAATCTCAAGGACACCTTGAAGGAAACTTCTCCACAAATAAGTAGCCCCAATCAAGCTTCTCAAGTAGCCTCCACAACTCGGAGTATCCATGGCGCACAAGTAGCTTTAACATGTGAATGGGGATTGGAAGAAAGGAAGTACACCAATAGAGTATTGCACTATAATGCTATATCAAGTGATAGATCTATAAAACCATTGAGTATGGACGTTTCTTGATGGTGGTTAAGAGGTTATGGCTATGGGACACAAATTTGGAGCTTGAAGAACAAGATAGCATGTGTTTCCCAGCTTTGTTTCTCAATAGAATTGAATCTCAAGTGTAGCTTAGGTGCTTTAGGTGTCCTAAGGCCTATCCTATTTCTAGTAGTTGTTTGCAAATACTTAGGGACGTTCTAGGGAGTCTCTAGAGTGTTCTTAGTGCTTAACTAGTTGTTAGGTATATAATAGTTGGTTAGCAATGGCTAATTTGTTCGTGTTTAAAAGAACAATCCAGAACCCTACTCGATCGACAAGTTTGTCAACCAAACTATGTCTTGGTCGAGCATTTCTTCGAATGAGCCTGGGTTTAAGGAAATTGTGTATCAACGTTTGTTTCCAACTTGCAACTCCCAACCAGTTGGTCTAACAGTCTTAGGCTTTGGACCGAGGTTTGCTCAGTTGACAATATTTTCGACCAATACCCATTTAGAGCACAAATATTAAGGTTTTGAACAGTGCTTAGATGTTCGACCAAGGTAATTCTCAGTCGAACAAAACTTCAATCGAGTGTGACTCAGTCGACTAGTTTCTCAAATGAGGATATCCCTATTTTAGTCTTTTGAACTTACTATTAATTGTGTGTTTTAATGGACGATAGTGACTCAAACTCTAGGGGGTATCCTAGATAAGGGTTATAAGTGGATAGGGAAGATCTAACACTTGATTTACATGATGTCTAATTACTTGCACATTATATATTTGTACAAGTGTTTACATTTGATTACAATCATGAAAACACAAACAATTAAGTGCATTTGATCATCAATTTGTATTGATCTTCAACTTTCCACTAAGTAGGATCTCTTTTTTACCTTAAACCTTGAAATATTCAAATAGCACATTAGATCCACAAGTCTAAAATATTTGTGATCATCAAAACAAATGGTATGTTAATGTCCAATTTAACTAAAAGGATTGAGTTGATCATCACTTTTTCTCACATTCCTAGAAAGTTGCACGAAATGCACTTATAAAAAGTATATACATGGGCAAGTTATCCTATAAACATCCAAACACATATAATATTGGATATTCTTTATTGTTGGATCTTATCTCAGTTCCTTGATCACCTAAAACACTAAATGCACATTTTAGCAACATAAAAGTAAAATATTTACATCATCAAAATGCACATTTTAGCAGCACAAAAAATGAGATTACTCAAAAATTAAACAATGAACGACCATAAATAGCGGATTATCAAAAATCACTAGAAATTAAAACCAATTTTCAACAAGCACCATGAGATGAGAATTATTACATAAAAGTCCATACTTGCATTTCATAACATATATTCAAGGTGCTACATCATCATATTCCAAACGAACTATTACATAAAATAACAGTTCCACATGTATATACATATACTAGAGGCACACAAGCCAAAAATCACATATCGATCATCATGTCTATAAAACACATCGAGAACACCCCCAAGGACCTAAGTCTACATGGACGAAACATAGGACTCTATTACTAGACACTTTTTATATACCATGATTCACCAGGTGTAGTTTTCTCCTCATACTATAACCTCACTTACATGATCTTTAACTTGGCATGCACGTCCACCTAAAAAAAGTTTTTTAACCAATAGGGTGAGACAACAATCCCAGCGAGAGATATAACTCTCCACCAACTCTATTATTACCAAAGGTAACTAAGAAGATAGATTAACATACTGAGAAGATTGAACAAAATTAAATAAAGGACATATATCTCATGTGTGAAGTAAATAGAGAAGTAACATGCACTTGCCAATGAGCAATAGAACAATTAATAGTTTAAAAAGGAATGTGAAGAACATGTATAACTATTGTAAACCAAACATTATAAAAGCAAGGCAAGGCTTCTACCAATGTTCTCATATTTGATCCTATACATGTATACTACACGACTAATTAGGAGTTTATTATTCCCTGAGGATTTGAGTCATACCACCCAAATGCAAGTGACCACGGCTAAGTCAAAACTAGTACCATACATGGTCTAGTGGAAGAGCCAGAATCCATGACCTCAACTTCCTCGGTCAGTACGAGTGAACACGCAGTGACATCACAAGTCAACTGCTTCGAGTGACATATAGTCCAATTGTGCAAACCTAGCTCACCTTGGTAAAGGTTACAACACTAGTGCAACTGAGCTACGACCTACAGCCACACTCTTGCAGGGTATTATCCACATCCAATCCTATGAAATCTCATAGACATAACATTACTAAGTCTACGACCTGAAGCTACATTCTTTCTAGGGTATGGCCCACTGCCAATCATGTGTCACATATCCTGAGGCATGATCTGAGGCTCATGCATGGCTACAGTCACCCTCAATTACTTGATATTAGGGTACCAAGCTGTCCTAGCATAATCAATAGTATGCACTCTGAGTTTCCCATAGGAGTTACTCGTTTCACCATCTAGCAATGCTAACACTAAATGTATCAATGGCATAGGGAAATCTACATGATTAGATTCCACTTGATTAATTTGACCAATTAAAGTGTCTTATAACATCAATCAAGTTACAACGTACAAACCATAAAAAAATCCTTCAAAAGAAAGGACATAGTATTTATGAAAATAGATATCATTGTTTAGACTACAAACTGATTCCCATCATCTCATACCACTGTATCACTGCTAGCCACGGGGTTATCATCATCAACATATTATCATGGGATATCGATCCCTCATTCCAGTACCAGAGGATATTACCTCAACCAGGCATTAAGCCTTTCCGGGCCCTAAGACCCATCACATCACACTTGTGATTCATGGTTATCTCATCATGCCTCATTAAGCGTATATGTATTTCTCATGCCACATCACATATACTTGCCATAGGAACCATTAGCCATTATGGTTAGAGAGAGAATATGTTAAAACATATTAAGCACCTAAAAATAAAGCAATAAATGCATCATAAGATCTCTAATTTAGGGTTAGTCTTCCTTCTAATTTCACATAAGGTCCCCAATCATCATTCTATCTAGAATCTCTACCATGCACTACCTCCCCTAAGTTGGAGTTTATAAGGCTAAGAATTAATTAAAGTAACAAAGTATGCACATTCACATATTCATACTTATTATGTTCCCTTATCATGGTTCATAACCAAAGCTTGATATTATTTAACCATCTTCATAGTACTCACAAGTTATAACACCCAATTAACACATTAGGTTATAGCCATGCAATTTAAGAGAGAGAACAATATCATGCTTTCTATTCACACACATTCAATAATATGACCTACTTTTATAATTATAGTTAATGTTTTTCACATAGAACCGATTATAGTTTTACTTCATGGTTACACCATCAAACCCTAATCACACTAAAACCCACCTTTCTAAAACTGATTAGGTTTAAATAACATTAGTTAGATATGAATCACTCTCCATACCATCAGTACCATGTATCACCCTTTCATAAATGCATATGTGTATCATTTCATTAAGTTATGCGGCGGTTACAACAATGCATTATATAAACATGTTGACTATTACACCAATGTGACATTTAATCATTATGTGACCCATACGTTATTACTTCTTACAAGACATTAACAACCTATCATACTAAGGGGAGTCAAACCTTAGATTACATAATCTATAGGGTTTCACTTGAAACTCTCCTCAAGGCACTTATTAGATCATTAGACTTGTTTATATGATTTCTACACAAATGTTGTCACCTTTTATTCCAACAAGGCTTATCATCACCATCACACATATCTTCACATAGTTGTGTCATTAACATCACTCCAGAAGTCAAGATCATGAAAGGCATCTATAGTTGACACTTTCCATGGATTATAATCTTTCATCAAGATGAGCACATGGGTCATATTATTCCATGATTAAAGTTAACATACGGATACTCAATCATCAAACCCTTCATCCATTACTTCCCTCATTATTGAAGAGTTTAGGGCTAATTTCTTTGGTTAAAGATGGACCACTCATAGTAACACAATCCTATGGTGCACTAAATTTAGGAGAAGCAATTAAGATTAATCATACATTATAAAAAACAACACTCTTCTATAGTATGTATTGCTCATATGCATACATCATTGAGTATCCAAGCATACCCTTCAATCCTCATCATGTGACATCAGTTTCACCTCATCAACCTATGGTATCAGTTTAGACCCTCTTGTGGTGTATCGATTTGGACCACCATGAGGTGTATCGGTTTAGGCCATCTTGTCCAAGCATGTTAGGTTCACTACACATAAGGGGTGATGATTTATCTACACTTGAGATGTCGGATTAACTACACAAGAAGTGTATTGGTTTAAGCTACCTTGTAGTGTATCAGTTTAACCCATCTTGAGTGCATTGGTTTAGATTTTCTTATTAGGGTGATGAGAAACACCACCCTAGGGATGTGACAGGCAACACTACCCTAAGGGTGTGACGGGAAACACCACCCTAAGGGTGTGATGGGAAGCACATAGTGTGTCGGGTTGCTTAGGGTTATAGTTAGGTCATGTCAGACTCTTGCACCATTAAGGGTGTCACGACTAGCACTCAAACATACCAACTCACACAATACATCCTCATGGTCATGACGGTCTATCAAGACATACTAGTCTAACCTTTCTTAATCATGTTGAACTAGCACCATTATCGGTTTAATAATATATCAGTTTAAGCCCCTCCAGGGCATGTTCGGTAGAACCATAAAATCCTATAGGGTTAGAAACATATATATCTAAGTCCCTCTAGGTCATGATGAGTTAGATCCTCAAAGAATATCAGTTTAGGCATCTTCTACGACATGACAGTTTAGCATCCTTCCAAACCAAACAGCCAAAGCAGCCCCAAGTCGTGATGACTTGCAACATGTATGTATGTTTAAGCATCACGAATCATGACAACCATTCACCACCTAAGTGTTGACTTAGTCATCTTCAACCTTAGGAAAGTCAGTCACTAGTCTATCTACTAATCAATTCAAGAAAGAGCAAGACATAGGCATCAACTTAAATGCAGTTCCTTCATCAAAACAGTCCTAAAAAACATCACTAACTACTAACATATAAGTGGCACATGATTTAGAGATGAAGAACAACTTTAGCATATAAAGAGTGATAATAAAAAATGAGGTTAATAGTTATATAACTTGCCTTAGGAACATCTCCATCAAGAGTTCAAGCTTCCATGATCAAAGCTCCAAAGCTCACGTTCCTTAACTTGAAGATAATCCATTAAGAGTCCCAACTCGATCGCAACATCACCTTAGTAAAGAAGAAGAAGATGCCATGGTTATGGTATCTCAAGAAGAAAGGAAAGAAGGAGAGAGAATTATGTCCTAGTCAACCTGCATCCAAGGTATGATCCATGTTTAAGATAGGAAGAAGAATATGAAGAAGAGAGCTCAAAGGAATGGCCATCAAAGAAACATAACTCACTAAGATGGAAATTGAACAAGAAATCATCATGAGCAAGGAACTCGACCTCCCAAGCTCCATGGGGCTCCTTATAGCTCCTCAAGCTTCCAAGATTGTCTGCCAAGAGGAGAAGAACAAGGATGTATGAAAGGGTTTACTTGTGTGAAGGAGGAGGGGGTTATATACTTGAGGGAAGGAAGAGAGATCAAAGGAGAGGTGTCATCACCTTAGGAGCTTAGGTGACACTTGTACACGAGAAAAGAGGCACATGCAACAAAATCAAAGGAATAGTGATATGATCTAGGCTAGATATCATACTCTAGGTCTCCTTCCAAGATCATGGTCGATATGCCAAACTGTACACTCTTCACAAACTGATGTGGCAAAGCCCAACATACTCACAAATTGATAGGACACACTCTACACACTCACAAACTGATAGGGTACAACCCTACACACTCAAAAAACCAATAGGGAATACTTTACACACTCACAACCGATAGGGCACAATGCTACTCACTCCACAAACCGATGGGCAGTCAATCCAAGGCTCTCTAACCCGAGTTAACCCATCTTAAGAGCAAAACACACATCAAACACGTGTTCCATATATCACCAAGGATGTTGCCACACAACCAAGATCCAAACAAGGTGCACACATATTCCTCTCTCCTCTAGATGATTCCAAAGAGGGAAGGAACAATATAGAGATGGTGAATTTCATGTTAACCCTTTGCTTTAGGTAAATTACAATTTACACCAAAACTAGCTCATTAAACACAAACATCACCCATACAAGCTCAACTTGGAACTTAGGCTTTCCAAAAGGTGCCCCACAACATCATTCTCTCTCTTATGATGATAAAGCACTAAGGGAACACTCATCATGTGACATATTACAAGATAACCCCTCATGTTTGGTAAATTGTACTTTGGTCCAAAATAGACAAACATTGATCAAACAACATCCAAACAGGACCAAACTTGAAACATAAGCGTGTCACATGATTACAAAACACCTTAAAGTATTTGATTAAAGTTCTAAGCAACTCATTTAATCAAAACAAATAGAATTAGCCCAAAACCCAGGTCATGGTCCTTCCACAAACCTAGCTTGTTAGCCAGAGAAAATGACATTATGATAATGTTTGCACTTAGATATATAAATCCATGCTATTCAGTGGAATATACAACATGTAAAGGAGCTGTGAATGCTCTAGTATCTTTTTTTTCTGGTGGTCATTGTGACTTGGAAAAAATATATATGAATTTTGTAATGATATTTTGAAATTTTTTGTATATGTTAACATCTCACCTATGGAATCAATAAGGGGAACATCTATATGTATTTTCTTTTTGGTTTCTAGAAACTTCTTATACCTCTTATCAAGTTGAGCCTTCACTAGTCAATATGGAAATCATGGTTCTAGTGTATAAGGATCAATTTTGTTTCCTCTTGAGATGTTAGTTGTGTTTTTTTTCTTTACAATCTTATTTGCATTGGGATCTCATTTATAGGATTATCAGGTGCATCCTCAATCAACGATTGATCCTTCTGAGGTGAAGGAGAGTCCATGACTTTTCCAAATCGTAAGGTGGTCATATTCATAGATTTGTGACTTGTAGGATTCTACTCGGTGCTAGAAGGAAATTGACTTTCTAGATTCTTAATTGCTGCAAATATTGAAGCAAGTTGTTGACCAATCATCCTTATATTTTGTTGTAGGTCGGTGATATGTGTATTCACCATCCCATACACTACTACAAAAAATGCTTTTTACAACAGTTCATTTTTCCATTTTACAACGAGTGTTAATTGTTGTATTAGATCGTGTGGTCTTATGGGGGTGTTGTATACAACATGTGATCGCATGTTGTAATACATGTATTTTATATAATAGTTAAAACATGTTGCCTTTTAATGAATGGCCTGTTGTAATATGGCCCATATTATATGGGTATTTTATACAACATGTGGTGCACCCATTGTAATATATATTACACAACAGTTGAATCATGTTGCCTTTAACTAAACACACCTGTTGTAATAGGGGTGTTTTTTACAACATGCGGTGCGCCCATTGTAATATTTATTATAGAACAGTTGAAGCATGTTGTCTTTCACTAAACACACCCATTGTAATAGGGATGCCTATTACAACATGCAGTGCACCTATTGTAATATACATGTTTGTACAATAGGTTGTGCATGTTGTATTTCACTAGAAACACCTATTGTAATAGGTGTCTTTTTTCCAGATACAACATGTGGATAATACAACATGTGTTGTTTTTTGTAGTATCATACATTTTACAACATATCATTATCTTTTGTCTTTGATTAGAGTTTGACATGTCATATATCGAACCAATTTTATTGATCAAATTAACCATATTATTAGTAAATTATAATAAATATGAAATTATACTTTTTTCATTTTACAAACAAGAACATAATTGAACAAATTTTCCATCAAACTTTGAAAAAAACTTGTACTGGATTTAATAAATATTCAATCATCCATACAAAAATTCAATAATACAAAGTACTGAGTACCCACTCTAGAATCGAACTAAAAACTAACTAAAAAAGTTTCACACATTGGTCTATGCTAAAGAAAAGATGTCTCCCCCTCATGTCACATAATATTATGTGTGGTCAAGAACACATGTCGCCCACTCATTTCGGACCTGGTCGATTTATTCTTAGTTGAAGCAATGACCCATATACTTTGAATAATACTGTAATCATATGATAAATATATCAACATATTGTCATTTTTTCAATTTATTTAGAAATTTAAATAAGCTAAAAGAATATAATGATAAGTAGCTTACACATTGAGGAATATTTCTAGTTCTCACATCAACAATGTCTGTCATGTACTTCAGCACATAATACCCGCAATCTGTGTTGTTCGGTTGCTTTGGACACTGTATAAAATAAATATGAATTTCTTATCCAAATAATTGTGAGAACTTGTTTATAAATAAAAGGATGGAGGAAGTATAAATAACTAGAAAACCTAATAAAAGGTAAGTGCATACAAAATCAAAAAATGCTATTCCTCATTACCATAAATTCTTCACAATAGTTGTCCCTCTTATCCTATTCCTGACACAATTCACTTATGCATAATTTTTTTATGTTGATTGGTTCATCATGTCTATTTTCAATAATGTTAAAATTATAACATAGCTTCCCAAAAAGCCTGTAAAATACTTCGTCACTCCATATATCATGTGTGTTCCATGAAAGTGCACTCCAACATGCTATCAAAAGCATGTCTTACCCGTCCTTCAAAAAAAACAAGTGAACAACTATAGCAGATCAGCAGAATTGCTTTTCCAACATTATTAATTATCTGAAATATGATCAAATTTACTTGATCAATACTTAGTAATTTCTAAATTTGGTGATATATTTCTAGGTCTAATAGGGAATAGACTTTGTTTTTGGTAAATGTTAATGTGTTCCTCTTGAATATTCCATCAAAACACTTGATAAACTATCCTATTTCTACTGGACTCTATTAGAAATAAGGAGAAAGAAGCCCTACAAGTTTGAGTAGAAGAAGACAAACATCCAAGTGATGAACTGTTATGGGTAATATCTAAAATGAAATATGATGAAGGAAGGGAAGTTCTTTCCACCGAAAGAGTCCGTGATTAGGTAGAAATTGAGGATACTATGGGTCAAGCAGGGAGACAAGAACTCCAAATAATTTTATGCTTCTATAAAGACATGAAGAAGAACAAACCATATCAAACAAATGGAAAAGGAGGGAAAAGTAATAATATGAAAACATGAACTAATATCACAAGTTGTTCAATTGGGAGCACACCACAAGGCCACTCACCATTTAACAAGACATGTTCGACCTTACTACCCCAAGAACTAATGTGCATACTAATGAAGTCATTTAAAAGTCATATGGTAGTGAGTCACCAGGGATTTACTGCAATTGTTGATTATATAGTAGAGACAAAATAGATTACTGTTTGGTTTATTTAGTCAGTATATTGACCATAGATAAGAGAAGCCATATGGTAGAAGATTGGTGTATGAGACAACTAGAAAGAGAAGTTTTAAGCATATACAAGGACACAATGTAACAAAGATAGAAAAGAACCTGGAAAGTAACATTGTGTTCATAAAATTTTGTAGGAGCTACATTCTACCTACAAGAATAGTAAAGAACTTATAGCATTCATGGTGAATGATTCACTGTGAATTCGAGATGGAAATGACATCTAACATTCATGAGTTTACAATATAGATTTAGAAGATAATAAAACATGTAGACCATAAGATCATCTAGGGCATATCCTACCATCTACCCTCCAAACTTTGTAGTTTTCATAGTAATAAAACATGTGGTTATCTTATTATATTCAGATCAAACCTAAATTTGTGTAGAGCATACATATGGCATTTCTTTCTTCTAGAGATTGCTAGATTGGGCATGAGTTACACACAAAAGAAGTGCTACATGTAGGGGTGACCCGAGGGAGTTGTGTAGCCCAATTGGATCCTATTTGTAACCACTGAGTTGCACATCTATGTGCATCAATGAGTAGCCTTTGGTCTATCACTGTTGGCCTTGCCCATCTATGTAACTCTTCTAAAGTCAATCATAACTCAGAAGGATAGTAATGTGTAAGAAGAACACTGGAGATGAATAATATATTAGCACAACCATGAAAGAAGAATATGCACATATTTGACATAAAAATGTAGCATCTACAACGAGAAACCTAAAATAACTCTGTGTACCTTAATACAGTGCACATATGCTCAGAAAATCTAAGTAAACAACCAACGCATGTTTCTTATGGGAACAACTGAAATAGGATAATAAGCAAGACATTCACCATTTTATAACCAATCACTCTAAAAAAAGATGTGATGAGATCTATATGTTGATGTCTATGACCTGAGAATGTAACAAAAAAAATAAAATAAATGTGAACTAAAGGTAGATTCAAGGATGAGAGGTTTCTTACTGATGGTAGGATGATTATCAATCCTATGTAGATAAAGTCAATCACAATATGCAATGATAGGGTTTAAAGGAAGGCAAAGTAGCTACAGAGGCAAAAGTGGTTATCATACACCAGAGAAAGAGGGGAGGGTTTGATCATCAACCTTACTCCATTTGAGGTTCAGGACACATAAATTCAAGGATGATCCATGTAGGAAAATACAAAATACTTTGTTAACAAAAGAAAACCAATGGTAGGTGGAACACATGCCAATATCCTTAAAGAACTTGGAATCAACCTCGTGTTCTTGGAGAGAGAGAAAGGTGATCAAGAAGGACCAGAGAATTTATATGATCTAACCATGGATGTTGATGCCATGGAAACCAGAGAGAGTTAGATCCTTCATATGAAACTAACTTAATGGAGAAATGATTCGCGAATAAAAACTTGCAAATGGTGTATCTGTACCCATCCTATCTTGTGCAAAGATACAAAGAGGAATTAGTCATATAACTTTGCAATTCCTGGGAATTCTAGATCTAAATGTACATATCACAGAAAAAGGTATAAAACTTGAGAGGATGATGACACACCATCATTTAAGATAAAAGAAACAATATTTGAAGAATTGGTGACACCATAGAGCTCTTATGTGATCGTTAAAGTGCTAGTTATAGAGGTCTGATTCATATCCTTACATGATAGAATCTTATAATGTAGAAGCTAATTGAAAACTTTCAATTGATAGATTTGAGGAATAACTATTACGTAATTCAGTTAATGTGTAAGAATGATTACATACATATGTTAATAGGCAGTGCTTGGCCTGTGCTGGGTGCTTACCTAATAGATCTGAGTATGGATATCATCACATGGAAGTGAGATACTCTCCCATCTTTTTAAGTCATCTAGTGAAATACATCATGGTGGTATGATTCCTTGTTATATATTATTCCTACAACTAGGTCTCGATTGCGGAAGCTTATCTCAAGACACTAGGACAATGTTTGACAAATATTTGGTAAAGTGGATATGAATAGTGAAATTGCTTATGTATAGGAATGGTTAAGGGGGAGAAACTCCTATACAAAACACAAACATGATGATTTCAGAGGAACTAGAGGACCCACAAGTGAACTCTATGATAAGCCTCAAAGGAAACTAAGATAGATGCTTCATCCATAATAGGTTCATAGAAAATACATACGAAAGTAGACATTTGTCATGGAACTGTTCTTACCCCAATCTCAATCCCACTGCCTAGATAGTAGAAAAGGGATTGAAGTGCCCATCCCTAAGTGGCCCAATAGGATCAATCACACTGGCATATACAATAAGAAATAAATAACTCAAAAACTAGATAATTAAAGAACAAACTAACCCAATATGGAGATATATCCGATTTATCTTTGTCATCAGAGTGTGTAGAGTGCGTAAGTGATCTTATTCAATATTTTCCATTTGTATTGCCTAAAACCAAGAAAATCGAGAAGCAATCATGCAATTGCATGGTACGCTATCAAAATCAAGCAAAGCGATTTATAACAAAATAGTATACTTGGCAGGATTTATATTCAAGAGAATAATAATCAATTTGCAAAACCAAAATTTATTTGACAAGCTTTTCAAGCAATTCATCTTTTCTTACGAGTTCCCATTATGCTGTAATTCGAGAAGCATGCTTATATATTTTGTGTGACTCTATTACCCCAATGCAATGGGGAAGGTCACTAGGCTCCTTCTCACCATAGGAACATAGGAAGACAATGTACAAGTCCCACCTCCAAATGAGGGGGTTGTTGTACTCAATATCAACATTATCAACATTATCAATATTATCATCATTATCAATATACAGACAGTCATAATGGGCATGCAATTTATGTTTTCATGTTTTTCAAAATATAGTAGAAAAAC
This sequence comes from Alisma plantago-aquatica, assembly GCA_963693085.1. Lineage (NCBI taxonomy): Eukaryota > Viridiplantae > Streptophyta > Magnoliopsida > Alismatales > Alismataceae > Alisma > Alisma plantago-aquatica. The sequence continues at coordinate 1,510,948,404 of OY856410.1, read as the reverse complement.
AGAAGACTAATTTTAGGGAACAGTAGCTCATCCAAGTAAATAGCCAAGTATACAGTCAAGAGATACATAAAAGTATTTTCATACAATCAAGGAGAAGTTATATAATAGCGTACCTTTCACCGATGATTTCGAGTATAGATCAACAAGAGTAGAAGATCAGAGTCTCAAATAGTTTCCTAGATCAATCAAGATATGGATCGTGGGTCAAGATAATATTATTTGGAAATCATGTTTCAAAGTTTGAGATTAGGGTTACACTTTTCCTATGTCAACCTTAGAGTTGGGTCATTCACTTATCATCAACCAATATTTCAATTTGTCCAACATTATTTCAAATATCAAGTATTTCCGAGTGTGAATGACTTTCCTAGGTTTCTAGAATCATACGTGTTAACCCTAATATCCTGATCATTATTCAAGTCATCATCAATTTCTAGATTATCATCATGGTAATTGGGAATCAAGATCAGATTGATGGGTCAAAACTACATCAAGTGTTTTGCAAGATTAGGATCAAGAGTACTCATTATAAAGATTATAACCAAGATTGAATCCAGTAAAAAGATCTAGATCACTAATGATTCATTTTCAAGAGTAGATGATTCAAATATATCAGATATAGGTTACAAGATAATCATTAGAGTCCAAATCTAAGGTTTCCAAAGATTAATCATGACTATTAGTCATTTGACAATCTAAATATGCAAAGGATCAAAGATATAGAGATATTAGTGAGAAACATTCATAATATGGTCTCAAAAGTATTTTTAAATGATCCATTGGATTTTTCTGGTCAAGATCGATTATTTATTCAAATTATTTGGAGCTAGTATGAGTTTTCTACGAATAAAGTATGATCTGGGAATTTAATTGAATGTTGCCCAGAGAGAGACAAAATACCTTTGTTTGCAAAAATATGAGGGCCATTGGATGAAAAAGTAATGGCTGAGATGGATCCACACATGCGAGGTGGCTTGCTTGGTCTAAGGATTTGATTCACAGTCTGATTTGGCTGGTTCAACACTTGTTTTCATGGTTCAATTAGAGGTTCAGTTGGTTTGCTGAACTGACGAGTTTCTCTTGAACCGAGAAGTTCCATGACTCCTTCCCCTGCTCGCACAGGTCTCACGTGAGCCCAAAAGATCGGCAGAGAACCATGCCAGCGTGGAGCAGCTCCAGGAGAATCAGTGGGCGAGGGAATCAACCAAGGTGCCACCCAATCATATCTCCAACTCGTGGACTAGAAGAGCACTTTAGGTGGTGGCCCAGTGCTGCAAGGAGGAAACACCCAATCTGGGCATTGCGGCGGTGCTGCACAACAACAGGAAGGTCAGGGAGGGAAATCTGAGGGTGTTTGAGGCCAAGGTAGTGTGCGAGGCCGAGCTCTGGGCAAGATTTGCTAGTTTTGGACCTTAGGGGGGGTCCTTTTATAGGACCGGGAGGTAGGTTTAGGGTTAAATATCTTAGAGCAGTAGCTATAGCCGCCGAAAGGAGAGGGGAGAGTGAGGGAAATGGTTTGGAGGCTGGACATAGCACAATTGGTGGTCAAATTAGGGCTCGTTGAGTGCCAAATCACGAGGGGATCCTTTTGGCTCAATTAGAAATTTGAATTGGGGTCGTAGGCAGGTGATAGGGAGACTCACTCCTCATTGACTCTTCCTCATTGATTACGGGAGGTAGGAGACGACCCTTCGGCCGTCAAATTTGGATGCAATCCTTGTGGGTCGGATCCAAGGGCTATGAATCACCCCTGATCATTTGCCATGGATTGCTAACATGGAAAAGGCCCAAAAAAGAGAAAAAAATGCAAATAAAAGGGTTTTCAACATTATAACTTCAAGAAATCATAGTAATTCGTAGGAAAGAGACGTCAAATTTGGACCAAAGCTTCAAACAAAAGTGGAGAATAATTAGAAAAAGTTTGAGAATCAAAATATGAAGTTTTATTGACCAATTTGATTCTTTGAACAAAGTGATCAATTTATCACATTTGAGGTGGTACAAAGCGTATAAAATTCACATTGGTCACCATATTTTGAATTTGAGTGTCAACAATGACTATAAAGACAAGAAAATTGTTTTGACATCATGAGTGATCATAAGGAGGGTGAAATTGGAATTAGTTCATATTAATGCTAAATTTCATTAGGTCACATCCTTCCCTCCTTAAAAAAGAATTTTGTCCCCAAAATTCAAAAATATCCTCAAAATTGGGATTATTTGACCTAAGTCATTTCCTCAAATACTGGGGTGTCCTAAAGTATAAAATCAAAATCATGTCCTCAAATTTCAAGTAATCCAATAATCATTATTGGGATTCCATGTTCCTTTTCATAATCAACTTCGTACTAACACCATTTCATCATCAAGAAATTGAGTATCAAGATCAACACATATATTGTCAAAAGTCATTATATGAGTCACAAATATAGAAAGCATTCTATTGATCACAAATTTGGAGAGATCATATTTTAGGTCAAATAAATAGAGTACTTGAATCAAGTATACAAGGTGACTCTCAATCCCAATATCTCAGGGTCTTAGCTTCTACGTTTGCCTAGGTGGGGCTATACATCTGTGATTTGAGATTTCACATTTCAACATTTTGAGACAACATCATACTTTCAATATCATTATTTTTAGCTCAAAATCAATGGGAAGGTCCCACCCTAGTCCTAATGAGAGCTAAACCCTAAGTCATAAATCGAGAGAGTCAATATAGTTATCTTTTCAAAATTTCAAATTTTGGGATTTACGAAAGTCATTATTCCTATATCTCAATGTTCAAATAGTGTGATCATAAGATTTGTATCATTATTTGAGATTGAAAATCCTAAGTCACAATTCCATAATCAATATCAAGAGTCAAGATTTTAGACACCAAAAGTCATAGATCCAAAATTTGATCATATGTATATATATTTCAAAACTAGGGTTTATATTCTTGTTTAGACCTTAGGGGAGATCACTCATCTATATTCAATTTCTAGCAATAATATTCAAGCAATATTTGATCAACATTTAAATATTTCATTATCATGGTTTCCAAGGTTGATGAATGATCTAGACCTAGGTCTTTCTAGGAAGTCAACCTCAAGCTATAGTTAATATTGCCATATGTCAAGGTCATTATCAAATCAATATTTAAGATTGAGTATCAACCATGGGTTTAACCTATTAGGCTTAGGTCAACCAGTCCAAATAGGGTGGAAGGGAATACCTTTCCAAACTCTAAATAATCAATAATACGAAAATTTAGAGGTAGTCAAAATAGGGATGTGACCTAGGTTATGGGAGTCACGAGTCAACTACTACCCCAATCTAGCACATTACTTACATTGGACATGATCCAATGGTCTTATTCAAATAGGGAGAGTATCATAAATTAAATCATATATATCAAAGTCATAACATCAAAATTCAAGATAATAGGTCAATAATGTCAAGATTTGCAATTATTTCTTTCATGATCAAGGTAGTGATATAAATTGAAAATAGGTGTATGATTCATGTCCATGCTCATCATATCAAAATTGAGATTGCAAGAGACATCAATAGTCAATAGGAAAACTATTTTTTCTTTTTTTTGCATCATATTCTTACATCATGATTTTGTGAGTCTTAGACTTAGTCATTTGATAGCATGGTCAAGGTGTGTATGAAATAGGATATGAGTTTTCATAACTATGTTTTAGTTTTAATCAACAATAGGGCAACACGAGCTTAATCAAATAGGGACCTTATCAACAATAAGGTATAAGGTATAAGTCATCCTTATTTCACCAAACCAATATTTTCCAACATAGGAAGCATATAGTCAAGTTTTAGATAATTTGAGTGTTCATGATATTAGAGATCATACATGAGTATTTGGTTTCAAAATTAATTGATCAAAATCAACTTTTCAAATTAAGGTCATATCATAGTATCAACTTTCAAAAATTTAATGATATTTATTTTCCCATGCATAAGCTACCATAATCGAGACATCAAGTGGTAAAAGGTCATGAGATGGACCACATGATGAGATGAGAAGACTACCTAATCTTCATCTACATGGGTGGCTTATGATTGTCCTTAAGGAAGAGATGAGATGATAGAAGACTCTCTAGGGTTTCATAAGAGAACCTTTAGGTCCAATTCTAGATCTATTAAGGCCAGGTAGAGTGGGGGATCTCAACCACCATGAAGATGGATAGGAGAAATTATGTCAGGACCCCGAGCCTAGACACCTCAATTTTTTCCATTATGGACTTTAGGGTTTCTTGGGTGTAAGAGACTTGAGAAATTATTTACTTAAAGTATATGGGAGTGTGTAGGCTCTGATACCAACTATCACATAACTGTTCTTACCCCAATCTCAATCCCACTGCCTAGACAGTAGAAAAGGGATTGAAGCACCCGTCCCTGAGTGGCCCAATAGGATCAATCACACTGGCATATATAATAAGAAATAAATAACTCAAAAACTGGATAATTAAAGAACAAACTAATCCAATATGGAGATATATCCAATTTATCTTTGTCATCAGAGTGTGTAGAGTGTGGAAGCGATCTTATTCAATATTTTCCATTTGTATTGCCTAAAATCAAGAAAATCAAGACACAATCATGCAATTGCACGGTACAATATCAAAATCAAGAAAAGCGATTTATAACAAAATAATATACTTGGCAGGACTTATATTGTTACGACCCCATCTGAGCTTAATTGGTAAACTAGGGTTTACCTAGATGATTACATATTTGATTGGATTGATCATTGCTTAAATCTAATTAATGATGATATCTCAATTATAATATGTTAAACCTAATGAGAACCCCAAGCATGTTATCTCTTTGTATAATTAGGGTTTGAGGTGTATAAACTCTAGTCGGTTGAAATAAGGGTTTTAAACAAATAAGTTCATTTGGGAAAGAATGATAGAGTTAGGCATAGAAAAAAAATAGAAATGATAGTTGGATGCTTGGGTAGCACGGCCATGGTGGGTAGCACGGCCGTGCTAGGTCTTTGGTGGCACGGGCATGCAAGGCCACACGGTCGTTTTGAAAGAATTAAACTATTAACCAACTTTTCTACTCAAATCTGCTGAAATCAATGCACCACGGCCGTGGTAGGCAGCACGGCCATTCTGGGTCCATCTTGCACGGCCGTTCTGAGGCATTTTTGCTTCAAATGACATTTCTGCAGATTTCTGGATAGCAGCGTACTGTTTTATTTTTAATTATTTATTGGTAACTCCAAATGATCTCAAATTTTAACTGAAGCTTTATAGATCGATTATAAACAACGTGCTAAATTCCCATAATTTTTGGAGAAGGTTTGATCTCTGAAATAAACGAATTACAGTAAATTTTGTATAACTGAATATTCAGCCAATATAATAAAAGTTGAGTGTAGGATCAATATGCAATTGACCCAAGCAGCTCAATTGCTCTATATGTTCGAACACACAAACTAGCAGCTCTCATAATTCGCAATTCATTCCAGAGAAACGAGCTCCTAGAGAGAGAGGGAGAGTTAGGGTTTGAGAGGAGAAAGTGGTGGAATTGCTGAATTAGGGTTTTGCGGTCCGAGAAATGGTGAAATCAAGTAAGTTTAGCTTCTTTGTATAGCCTTTCATGGTGAATCTTCTCTCACATGTCAAGATTCCGTCCCTCCCCTGATTTGATCCGAAATGGTATCAAAATTTCCCCTTTTCTCACTCTTTCTTCATAATCCCTCATTTTCAAGGTTCCCGAGTTGAATGGAAGAAGAATTGGGAGATTTGCTAAGGATTTGATAGGAGTTCGAGATTCCCTGAGTTGAGCTGCAGTTGTGAGGTGTTTGCACACCTTAGGGTGAGTGGGTTCTTCCTTCAAACAGTGTAATGCACGAAATTTGATTATAGCATCCAAATCCCTAATTGCTTAGTATGTGATGCTAAACCCTGAAATGTCCGTTTGATTTAAGTTGTTGCAAATTGATATGATATGGATTCCTTCTCTGTTTGATTGACTCTTAGATGGTAATTTCACATCAGAAACGTATACAACACATCTTAGTAAGAATGCTTTTCAGATTTATACCGTATGATGTAATTAGGGTTTAACCTAATTGAGATCTCACTAGAGTTTTAATCCAATTGAAGAGATATCTAGACTTAAACCAAACCTTGGTCTAAATGCTCTTAATCAAGCTTAAGGCTATCATATTTCAATATCTAAACCCTTTGGGATTCGTCACTAAGTCTATGACTTTGATTTCACTAAGTTAAAGCTCAATCGAGATGTGGCACGGCCGTGGTGGGTGACCACGACCGTGGTGAAGGGTCTGTGCCACAGGCGTGCTAGGTAGCACGGCCGTACTGAATGCTTTTGAAACCCTGATCTCTATGCACCACGATCGTGGGGAAAGAGCCACGACAGTGGTGAGGTGAACGTGCCACGGCCGTGGGGTGATACCACGACCGTGTTGAAGCAAACCCTAAATGAATACTTAAGGGTCAAAGTTAAATAAAGAGGACTGGTAATCCTATAAGTGGATAGGATGTACCTCATGGGTTATCTTATTGAATTTTATTCCTGATACATGATATCTCAGTGAATGGTATGGAAACCCTAAATTTAGTTAAATTTCCACGGTTTCATATCCATATTGATTGTATATGAATTGTTGAAAATAATCTTTATTTAGTGAATGCTTATATCCTATGAAATCCTCATGAGAGCCATGTGATAAGTGAATGAGGCAAATGAAAAGGTGAATGAGGTAGATGAAACCCTAAGAGTAGGGTGTTGGCATGTGATGAATGAAAAGGCAAATGAAACCCTAAGGATAGGGTGTTCAATGAATCATGTTATGGTAATATGAAAGGTCTCGATATGAGATGTGGTGATGCTTAATTGTTGAATTGTATGTTTCTAGTGCATTTAACTTTATATGCTTGTTCTCTCTGAGATGATATCTACATACTGCAGGGTATCTTATTTTCAATACATATCTCGTAAATTGCAGGTGATGAGATATGACATGCCCTAGAAAGGGATGTTACTAAGACATGATATATGTTGAATACATGAGTTATGATGTTTCTTATGATATGATATGGCAGGTCGTGTGAGCCTTGTGAGAAATGTTAAATGAGTTATGATTTCTGATTAGAATGTATCTATAATGTTAATGTTAGACGTAGACGTAGAAACCCTTTTGGTGGTCTGCGCCTTAGGGGTGAAACGACCTCCCTAGCGTGTGTCTAGATGGTCGGTGATTCGTGTTCAACAATAATCCGTGCGTGTGTCACGGTGGCACGAGGACAGAAAGGCAGTGTTCAACAATAAACCGTGCGTGTGTCACGGTGGCATTGGAGTAAATAGGGGTTATTCAACAATAATCCGTGCGTGTGTCACGGTGGTAACCTAGACTCTCCGCCTGTGTGCTCAGGTTAGGAGGAGTCTAGTTTACACTCTTTTGAGAGTGCAGTGAGGTCCTGACATAGACCAGGACAGCAGTCAGACTTAGCATTTCCCGGGTGTGTCGCTAAGTCTTGTATGGTGTGGCCGTAGTGCACTGCGAGTCTCTATGCAGAGTACACTGCATAGATCAGGGCATAAGCTAAAATATGATCATATAGGTTCACAGAGTTCTTTATAAATGAAAGAGTTAAGGAAGACTAGAGCATAGTCTTCTAGTAACTATTCTTTGGATGCAATATTTACATTCTTTGTTATTTCAATTATATTGTTTTAGAACTGCTTAGTGTAGTATTTATTGTTGTTAAATTTCATATCGTTTATTCAAATTATATCTGTAATCACATTAGTGCATTAGTCTGTTTCCATGAAGTACTCATTCACTGAGCGAGTAGGCTCACCCCTCTACTCAAACATTTTAGGGTTAACCGCGTGGACTTAAAGATGGTCAGAGCATCAGTGTAGATCTTCCACAAGAGTTAAGTACAAGATTAGTTGAGTCAGTCGGTCCTTGTCACTCTAGGTCCTCAGTAAGAGATAAGGGAGAGAGTTGTAATTACGATGTGTAATATTATTCCTCTTTTGAAATTGTATGTTAATTAGTAGGTCTTATGTGCATAAGGTGTGAGAGACATCATGAATGTTTATACATGTATCTTTACTATTAAAGTCTGTTTAGTAAAAGAAATGTTCAGATTCCCTTGTTAAAATATTTTATGTGGTTCAATGCGAAGAAACAAGAGTTTTAAAGAAAAGAAGAAAAAAAAAGTTAACGGTGTTCTTTGTATTACATATAAATCCTAATTTATGCTCTAATCTCATGATTAGTGGAAATTGTGAGATCGGGGTGTAACAGCTTGGTATCAGAGCTTAGGGTGAGTTGTCAAGGACCATTAAGTTAGTAAGTTAGAGTCCTATGTGTGGCAGATAGGAGATGTTTGATGTTAGCTTTGGGGATTTGAGTATTTGGATATCCTGGCCCGATATCTGAGTACTTGGATCAACCAGTACAAGCTACTTTGTCTATTCTCTCACGTATACCCTGGCCAGGTATACAGTGGTAGAATGGGCTAGAGAGGAACCCTAGAAATGTTAGGGTTAGAAAACGAGAAAAGTAACAAGAATTAAGAGCATAAATGTAAAAGGAGATAGAACTTACATTTCATAATGTTGTTTTTGTTGGAAATGTATAGAAATGCTCTTATATGTTTGAATTGAAATATTCAATACTTTGAAATATGGGTCTTTAATATCTGTTGTACACTATGCAGTTGTAGCATTTATTGATTTCATTCTTTGTAACAAGTAGACCAGAATTGACCTTTGAATGAGCTTTTGTTAGTGGATAAGTTTTCTTCCACACTTCTGAGATGAATAGGAGTTGAGTAATCCTTTGTAGTTCTTGGCTTCGGGACTTCAGGTTTGGCCTGGTCCGGTTGGCAGGATGCGTTACTAGGATCTAATGAATCCTATCAATAGTATAATAAGAATAGAATTGGAATAATTAGACCCACATCAGAGTAAGAATGTACATACAGTAAGATGTTGAAACATATGGGCAAGATCAGAACAACTAAGAATTTGTTGAAACTGATATCTGAGGTTCAACTTTGGGGTCTCAAATGTGAAACCCTTAATTGGGAATAATAGAACATGATATGAAGTTCATAATCAGTTTATTGATTAATATTATATGAACTATACATATGAAATATAGAAAAGATATGTAAAATGTATGTATGGTTCAAGATAGCAAGAATTAATCATGAAGAATGAATCATATAATAGAGTATAATGCTTTTATGAACTCTAAAGCAAAGGCTAAGTAGGGAATAGGGTTGAGCATTCAATAGGTCCATAGAAGTAAAGAGTCTTCAAAAGAGTAAAAGTAAAGAGAATCGTATGAACATGTAATTCATAAGACTAGAACAACAAACTAGTTTCTAAGAAAAGAACATAGGTGTAGTTTAACAAATGAATAAGTCATACAAAGGTAGACTGTATTCAGGAGAGAAAAACTTGATTGAAAGAGAAACTGTGTTTGATCCATGCATGATCCCTTTGATTTAAAAATGAAGAATATTTAAGGTATTAAGGGAATTTTTGAATACAAGAATTCTAAGTCTCAAAATCATCTTCTCTCTCATATATTCCTTAACAATAGAAAGGTGGGAATGAAATGATAAGAAAATGAATCATATATGATGCATAACTACCTTGGTAGGGTCATTTAGTGAATGTAATAGTGACATACATTACGATGAAGTGCGATAAGAAATAAATTCTTGTGTGATAGCAAGAATGATGAATAATCTATTCTTACCTTGAATGTTTTAATGTTAGGGATGTTTATCGTATATGATCAAAATGAGAAGGAGAGGTAACAAAACATAAGTAGTAAAGAATGAGGAGAGAGATAAAGGAAAACACTAGCTTTGTGTAATATGTGAACTCGTTTTTAGAGGTATGCTTTGTTGAAGGCATACTAAGGTATGTAAGTTGGTTCTATGTATGATTTCAGTGTATTTGTGCAAGCTATATGTTAATTAAAGGTGTATGATAGTTGTAGTAATTCATACCTGATATGCATCTTACTATTGTGTATTTGTGATATGGTAATACGGTTTGGATGATGTCAGAACACATGGAGAGATACCCTGAACAAGGTAGTCATACTTATTCACTCATATTAATAGAAAGGGGTGATAATCAGATTGTCTGGACAAGTAACCCTAATGAGGTGTAGCTTGTTATACCTAGCTCTAATATAACTGAGTGATGGTAATTGAGTATGATTAATGCTTGAATGACTGATACAATTGTGGATTAATTTATTACTGTTGTAAAACCCTAAGATGATATAATACGATGGTTACACTTTGAATTGTGTGTGGGCCCATAACCCACAGGTCCCATGATCGAAACATGATAGTATGGAATGAGGTGGTAATGCTTCACCTCATGCATCCATGACCCAATGAGGATTCCAAGAGTAGTATTGTGCAATTGATTGTTGAATCTAGTCTTTTAATTCAAGACTATTTTGCTATTTGAATAGAACTTTATTAAAGTTTAAAACAGCATGGTGAACTCATTTTTTTGTCACTTAAAGGTGATACGGAACAATAGAACTTTCTGAGTCGCATAAGTTGAGATAGTTGTATCAGAGTATCAGAGATGCGCAGCGGAAGCGTGGTGGTTTATCTTTGCATTCTATGTTTGACTGTGGCATAAAGAATTTGCTTGATATCATTGAGAACTATTTGAAATATGTTGAGATTTGGTAAAGAATTAAAAGATCTAATGCTGAAAACTACATTCAGGTATGAAATACAAGAATATAATGACATGGAAGGCTTTAGAAGCCTAGAATAATCTTGAATGTATCTTTCTTGCAGGTTTATGCTTCGAGGACGAAACATTCTAAGGGGGGAGAGTTGTTACGACCCCATCTGAGCTTAATTGGTAAACTAGGGTTTACCTAGATGATTACATATTTGATTGGATTGATCATTGCTTAAATCTAATTAATGATGATATCTCAATTATAATATGTTAAACCTAATGAGAACCCCAAGCATGTTATCTCTTTGTATAATTAGGGTTTGAGGTGTATAAACTCTAGTCGGTTGAAATAAGGGTTTTCAACAAATAAGTTCACTTGGGAAGGAATGATAGAGTTAGGCATAGAAAAAAAATAGAAATGATAGTTGGATGCTTGGGTAGCACGGCCATGGTGGGTAGCACGGCCGTGCTAGGTCTTTGGTGGCACGGGCATGCAAGGCCACACGGTCGTTTTGAAAGAATTAAACTATTAACCAACTTTTCTACTCAAATCTGCTGAAATCAATGCACCACGGCCGTGGTAGGCAGCACGGCCATTCTGGGTCCATCTTGCACGGCCGTTCTGAGGCATTTTTGCTTCAAATGACATTTCTGCAGATTTCTGGATAGCAGCGTACTGTTTTATTTTTAATTATTTATTAGTAACTCCAAATGATCTCAAATTTTAACTGAAGCTTTATAGATCGATTATAAACAACGTGCTAAATTCCCATAATTTTTGGAGAAGGTTTGATCTCTGAAATAAACGAATTACAGTAAATTTTGTATAACTGAATATTCAGCCAATATAATAAAAGTTGAGTGTAGGATCAATATGCAATTGACCCAAGCAGCTCAATTGCTCTATATGTTCGAACACACAAACTAGCAGCTCTCATAATTCGCAATTCATTCCAGAGAAACGAGCTCCTAGAGAGAGAGGGAGAGTTAGGGTTTGAGAGGAGAAAGTGGTGGAATTGCTGAATTAGGGTTTTGCGGTCCGAGAAATGGTGAAATCAAGTAAGTTTAGCTTCTTTGTATAGCCTTTCATGGTGAATCTTCTCTCACATGTCAAGATTCCGTCCCTCCCCTGATTTGATCCGAAATGGTATCAAAATTTCCCCTTTTCTCACTCTTTCTTCATAATCCCTCATTTTCAAGGTTCCCGAGTTGAATGGAAGAAGAATTGGGAGATTTGCTAAGGATTTGATAGGAGTTCGAGATTCCCTGAGTTGAGCTGCAGTTGTGAGGTGTTTTCACACCTTAGGGTGAGTGGGTTCTTCCTTCAAACAGTGTAATGCACGAAATTTGATTATAGCATCCAAATCCCTAATTGCTTAGTATGTGATGCTAAACCCTGAAATGTCCGTTTGATTTAAGTTGTTGCAAATTGATATGATATGGATTCCTTCTCTGTTTGATTGACTCTTAGATGGTAATTTCACATCAGAAACGTATACAACACATCTTAGTAAGAATGCTTTTCAGATTTATACCGTATGATGTAATTAGGGTTTAACCTAATTGAGATCTCACTAGAGTTTTAATCCAATTGAAGAGATATCTAGACTTAAACCAAACCTTGGTCTAAATGCTCTTAATCAAGCTTAAGGCTATCATATTTCAATATCTAAACCCTTTGGGATTCGTCACTAAGTCTATGACTTTGATTTCACTAAGTTAAAGCTCAATCGAGATGTGGCACGGCCGTGGTGGGTGACCACGACCGTGGTGAAGGGTCTGTGCCACGGGCGTGCTAGGTAGCACGGCCGTACTGAATGCTTTTGAAACCCTGATCTCTATACACCACGATCGTGGGGAAAGAGCCACGACAGTGGTGAGGTGAACGTGCCACGGCCGTGGGGTGATACCAAGACCGTGTTGAAGGAAACCCTAAATGAATACTTAAGGGTCAAAGTTAAATAAAGAGGACTGGTAATCCTATAAGTGGATAGGATGTACCTCATGGGTTATCTTATTGAATTTTATTCCTGATACATGATATCTCAGTGAATGGTATGGAAACCCTAAATTTAGTTAAATTTCCACGGTTTCATATCCATATTGATTGTATATGAATTGTTGAAAATAATCTTTATTTAGTGAATGCTTATATCCTATGAAATCCTCATGAGAGCCATGTGATAAGTGAATGAGGCAAATGAAAAGGTGAATGAGGTAGATGAAACCCTAAGAGTAGGGTGTTGGCATGTGATGAATGAAAAGGTAAATGAAACCCTAAGGATAGGGTGTTCAATGAATCATGTTATGGTAATATGAAAGGTCTCGATATGAGATGTGGTGATGCTTAATTGTTGAATTGTATGCTTCTAGTGCATTTAACTTTATATGCTTGTTCTCTCTGAGATGATATCTACATACTGCAGGGTATCTTATTTTCAATACATATCTCGTAAATTGCAGGTGATGAGATATGACATGCCCTAGAAAGGGATGTTACTAAGACATGATATATGTTGAATACATGAGTTATGATGTTTCTTATGATATGATATGGCAGGCCGTGTGAGCCTTGTGAGAAATGTTAAATGAGTTATGATTTCTGATTAGAATGTATCTATAATGTTAATGTTAGACGTAGACGTAGAACCCCTTTTGGAGGTCTGCGCCTTAGGGGTGAAACGACCTACCTAGCGTGTGTCTAGATGGTCGGTGATTCGTGTTCAACAATAATCCGTGCGTGTGTCACGGTGGCACGAGGACAGAAAGGCAGTGTTCAACAATAATCCGTGCGTGTGTCACGGTGGCACTGGAGTAAATAGGGGTTATTCAACAATAATCCGTGCGTGTGTCACGGTGGTAACCCAGACTCTCCGCCTGTGTGCTTAGGTTAGGAGGAGTCCAGTTTACACTCTTTTGAGAGTGCAGTGAGGTCCTGACGTAGACCAGGACAGCAGTCAGACTTAGCATTTCCCGGGTGTGTCGCTAAGTCTTGTACGGTGTGGCCGTAGTGCACTGCGAGTCTCTATGCAGAGTACACTGCATAGATCAGGGCATAAGCTAAAATATGATCATATAGGTTCACAGAGTTCTTTATAAATGAAAGAGTTAAGGAAGACTAGAGCATAGTCTTCTAGTAACTATTCTTTGGATGCAATATTTACATTCTTTGTTATTTCAATTATATTGTTTTAGAACTGCTCAGTGTAGTATTTATTGTTGTTAAATTTCATATCGTTTATTCAAATTATATCTGTAATCACATTAGTGCATTAGTCTGTTTCCATGAAGTACTCATTCACTGGGCGAGTAGGCTCACCCCTCTACTCAAACATTTTAGGGTTAACCGCGTGGACTTGAAGATGGTCAGAGCATCAGTGTAGATCTTCCACAAGAGTTAAGTACAAGATTAGTTGAGTCAGTCGGTCCTTGTCACTCTAGGTCCTCAGTAAGAGATAAGGGAGAGAGTTGTAATTACGATGTGTAATATTATTCCTCTTTTGAAATTGTATGTTAATTAGTAGGTCTTATGTGCATAAGGTGTGAGAGACATCATGAATGTTTATACATGTATCTTTACTATTAAAGTCTGTTTAGTAACAGAAATGTTCAGATTCCCTTGTTAAAATATTTTATGTGGTTCAATGTGAAGAAACAAGAGTTTTAAAGAAAAGAAGAAAAAAAAAGTTAAGGGTGTTCTTTGTATTACATATAAATCCTAATTTATGCTCTAATATCATGATTAGTGGAAATTGTGAGATCGGGGTGTAACATATATTCAAGAGAATAATAATCAATTTGCAAAACCAAAGTTTATTCGACAAGTTTTTCAAGCAATTCAACTTTTATTACGAGTTCCCATTATGTTGTAATTCGAGAAGCATGCTTATATATTTTGTGTGACTCTATTACCCTAACATGATGGGGAAGGTCACTAGGCTCCTTCTCACCATAGGAACATAGGAAGCCAATATACAAGTCCCACCTCCAAATGAGGGGGTTATTGTACTCAATATCAACATTATCAATATCATCATCATTATCAATATACGGGCAGTCATAATGGGCATGCAATTTATGTTTTCATGTTATTCAAAATATAATATAGAAAAATAGAAGACTAATCATGGGGAAAATTAGCTCATCCAAGTGAATAGCCAAGTATACAGTCAAGAGATACATAAAAGTACTTTCATACAATCAAGGAGAAGTTATATAATAGTATTCCTTTCACCGATGATTTCGAGTATAGATCAACAAGAGTAGAAGATCAGAGTCTCAAATAGTTCCTAGATCAATCAAGATATGGATTGAGGGTCAAGATAATATTATTTGGAAATCATGTTTCAAAGTTTGAGATTAGGGTTACACTTTTCCTATGTCAACCTTAGAGTTGGGTCATTCACTTATAATAAACCAATATTTCAATTTTTCCAACATTATTTCAAATATCAAGTATTTCCGAGTGTGAATGACTTTCCTAGATTTCTAGAATCATATGTGTTAACCCTAATATTATGATCATTATTCAAGTCATCATCAATTTCTATATTATCATCATGGTAATTGGGAATCAAGATCAGATTGATGGGTCAAAACTACATCAAGTGTTTTGCAAGATTAGGATCAAGATTACTCATTATAAAGATTATAACCAAGATTGAATTCAGTAAAAAGATCTAGATCACTAATGATTCATTTTCAAGAGTAGATGATTCAAATATATCAGATATAGGTTACAAGATAATCATTAGAGTCCAAATCTAATGTTTCCAAAGATTAATCATGATTATGAGTCATTTGACAATTTAAATATGCAAAGGATCAAAGATCTAGAGATATCAGTGAGAAATAGTTATAATATGGTCTCAAAAGTATTTTTAAATGATCCATTGGATTTTTCTGGTCAAGATCAATTATTTATTCAAATTATTTGGAGCTAGTATGAGTTTTCTACGAATAAAGTAAGATCTGGGAATTAAATTGAATATTGGCCAGAGAGAGACAAAATACCTTTGTTTGCGAAAATATGAGGGCCATTGGATGAACAATTAATGGTTGAGATGGATCCACACATCTGAGGTGGCTTTCTTGGTCTAAGGATTCGATTCACAGTCTAATTTGGCTGGTTCAACACTTGTTTTCTTGGTTCAATTAGCAGTTCAGTTGGTTTGCTGAACCGACAAGTTTCTCTTGAACCGAGAATATCCAGGACTCCTTCCCCTGCTCGCACAGGTCTCACGCGAGCCCAGAAGATCAGCGGAGGACCATGTCAGCGTGGAGCAGCTCCAGGAGAATCAGTGGGCAAGGGAATCAACCAAGATGCCAACCAATCATATCTCCAACTCGTTGACTAGAAGAGCACTTTAGGTGGTGGCCCGGTGCTGCGAGGAGGAAATGCTAAATCTGGGCATTGCGGCAACACCGCACAATAGTAGGAAGGTCAGGGAGGGAAATCTGAGAGTGTTTGAGGCCAAGGTAGTGTGCGAGGCCGAGCTCTGGGCAAGATTTGCTAGTTGTGGACCTTGGGGGGTCCTTTTATAGGGCCGTGAGGTAGGTTTAGGGCTAAAGATCTTAGAGAAACAACTATAGCCGCCGAAAGGAGAGGGGAGAGTGAGGACAATGGTTTGGCAGCTGGATATAGCACAAATGGTGGTCAAACTAGGGCTCGTTGAGAGCCAAATCGCGAGGGGATCCTTTTGGCTAAGTTAGAAATTTGAATTGGGGTCGTAAGAAGGTGATAGGGAGTCTCAATCCTCATTGACTCTTCCCCGTTGATTACAGGAGGTAGGAGATGACCCTTCGACCGTCAGATTTGGCTGCAATCCTTGTGGGTCGAATCCAAGGGCTAACAATTGCCCCTGATCGTTTGCCATGGATTGCTGACATGGAAAAGGCCCAAAAAAGAGCAAAAATGCAAATAAAAGGGTTTTCAACATTATAACTTCAAGAAATCATAGTAATTCGTAGGAAAGTCCAAATGACCTCAAATATGGACCAAAGCTTCAAACAAAAGTGGAGAATAATTAGAAAAAGTTTGAGAATCAAAATATGAAGTTTTATTGACCAATTTGATTCTTTGAATAAAGTGATCAATTTATCACATTTGAGGTGGTACAAAGCGTATAAAATTCACATTGGTCACCATATTTTGAATTTGAGTGTCAACAATGACTATAAAGACAAGAAAACTATTTTGACATCATGAGTGATCATAAGGAGGGTGAAATTGGAATTAGTTCATATTAATTCTAAATTTCATTTTGTCACAACATTCACCTACTTCTTTTCTCAACATGGAATGCATTTACTTAGAATACAATTTATAATAATTGAAAACATTTTCAAACACAACTATATGCTCAAGCATCAAAGACATGGTTTTGATATGAGGTCTCAATGCAAATTTAATGAAATGATACATGGAAGTGAGTATCTTGTTCCATAATGAAGGGGGATTGTAATGACTCAACATGTTCCTACTAAATGGTTAAGACAAAATATTGGTTTAAATGCAAGGATGATATCAATACATGAGGTTTGGAAACCATATAGTCAAAACTATGTTGGTTGTTATTGGGTTGAGTGGATTCTATGATGAATGGAGGTAGAACCAAGTGAATTTTGAAAAATATTTTTATTGGATCCCCTCATTCATCATATTGCTATTAATTTTTAGACATAAATGTGAAGCTTAAGACTTCCATATACTTGATGTTCTAGCTATTTTCCTAGCCATTGTGAAACATATTCAGTATCAAAAATTATAATAGAATATCTAATTAATTTATAATGGTGAAGAATGCAAAGGTTGGATAAGTCAAAAGATTATATTATAGGTTACCTAAAGCTTGAGAGTGACTCCTTTGGGTCCATGTGCTAGAGTACCATGTTGTTGTTGAGCATGTCCTATTACAAGGAAAACTAGGAACTGAGGGTAGATATGAAGACCATGGTCATTAGCATCCTCACAGACATAGTCTTTTCCTCAATGTATTTCATCAAACCACATTCACCATCATTCTCCTTCGTTGACCACCAGGGAGGAAATACATGAACGAATTCTGAGTCACCAATTCGACACCGTACAACCATGACAATGAGGCAAGGTCCTCATAAAGGTCGATGAGATTGCTTCTACATTGTGTGCTATTGATTTTTTTTTAAACTTGTATTGCAAGATAAACCATGAAACATAGAAACTAAAAAATAAGTAAACCAAAACCACATTAATAAATATGACACAAACATGTTTAAAAAAAATAATACATATAATTTAATGTTGTTCTGTTTAAAGATGAAAAATTGCAATGTGTAGGACGACAATATTTTCTTATGTTTTATGTACTTTATTTTGTTTTTTTATAAAAGTCATTTTCTATTACCTATGGGTTTTCTTGGGTTAGTGCAGCCTTCTATATCAACTACCATTGGGGTGATGGTGTGGAAGTAGGGAGAAATGCTAGAAACTTACACTACATGTCCAACCTTGAACCTGCTTGGCATTCATTTCATGCTGCAACACTAAAATTGCTAGGACTTTCTGGGGATGAAATAGAAAGTCATTTCAAACTTCTCATATCCTAAACTTCTCCCCTTGAGGGTTATCAGTAGCTAGTGCAATATATGGCTCCCACTGTATCCATCTCCCAAGCCATAGGAATCTCCAACATGATCGTGACACTTCCATCCTCCTATCCCATCACCCTCCTTTTATTTCTTCCCTTCCCTTTCCTACTCATCCTGTCATTGTTGCTAGTAGTAGCAACTGACATTTGCTATTACCTATGGGTTTCATAGTGGTGAAAATTGAGTTGGGGATAAGGGCCTGATAATGACAAATGGGAAGGAGGAAAAGAATAGTATTATGGTGGCAGCTCAGTTGGTTTCCAACAACATCCCTTAAGGTTGGTGACTATGGCCAATGAACGAGGCAAGGGGAGAGCATTCGTTCAAGGAAAAACCAAATTGGGATAGATTGATACAACATATACTATTTTGGCAAGGTAGTGCAATTCTAAAATGTTGAGAAGTATATGTGTTATGGGTCATGTATATAATTATTTTATAATACCCTTCCATTAGAGTCATACCTTACATTATATGCCTATTAGGTATTTAAGAATCATGGTGTATCAACGGGTGCTTCTATGTCTTATTCTTATAGCCAATTGATGGGTCTTCCTTTCATCCCTTCCATTGTTGTAACACGGCTTGAAATCTCCAAAGAGTATTTTGCCAAGATAGGGAAATGCTTCCTTTGTGAGACTCCTTTAGATGAGGTTTTGATCAATATGTCTAGGCATTGTTTCTCTATGATTCCTTTTGCAGCTGCATTTCCTTTTGAAGTTTGGATTGTGCCTCAAGGCCATGCTCCCCATTTTAGTGAGTTAGACAATGAAAAGGTATAACCCTTCTTTATTTTCTTTTGTTTTATGAGAATATACTGCAAATGTCTCTCTAGAAATTTTAATAATGTCTACATTCTTGTGATTCGAACCATTGTTGTGTGATGATGCAAAAGTAGAATGCATAATTGACGTCTAAGAAGGCTTTTTGATGCAGGAGCTGGATCATATGTTGAGGTTTCAAAAGTGCACGATGATTATCTCTAGAATGTGGAAATGCATGTTAAGATCATATGTGTTTTTAGTATATGGTTAAGGAAGGCAACTAACCATATACATAAAATAGGTAACTACACATAATCATCAAATTGAATTCATCTATCTGTTCCGAAGGTTGTCAATTACATGAGATTTTATTATTTAGAGAAAATAACAAAATGTCCAAGGCTCTTTGGGAACTACATGAATTACATTATGTAAAAAGTAATCCCCATAAAATGCCCAACAAAGCATTATAAACACATATTGATTTTTGCCTTCTAAATAATCCAGAAATGATACCAGAATTTGATATTCGGGAATGAGATCTCAAATATCACACCATATGGCTACTCATAAAGGCAATGAAACCATACACAAGAAGACTTCTTATGGAAGAAAAGAAAATACAACATGTCCAAGGCCTCAATAAAAAGGGTATATTACCTTGATAATTTCCCATTTCACATTCTTCCTATACTGCACATCTCTCTTTTGATAAAATTTATGAGTCCTATTCAAATTCATATCAAGAATTCTATGCATTAGGAACAATATATGGAACTTTCGATACATGTATTATGTAATGAAATTGTTTTATGAAGTACTTACAAATCCATGAGTTTTTCCACATTTCCACGTAATTTTCCTCTTAACAAATCAAGATAGTAGCACCTACCCCACGTAGAGTCGAAGACACAAAGTATTCAATCTCCCCTATGTATACATGAGCATTACATTTACGATTAATGTATTTTTAAGCAACATTTAAAATAAACAAACACCAGAAAATTGACAAAATGTATACGTACCCCACATTATAAGGGAAAAAGAACAATCCCAATCTTTTCTACTTCCCTCTAATGAACTAATCTACTATATATTGCGCCCGAGTCTCTACTTTTTTAGTGTAGAACAGATCTATGAAATGTGGACATATAAATCTGAATATATTAAATAGATTTCCTGAGGTCACTTTGTTGAACAAATGCCTACAAAAAAACCACATATTTAGTCTTTGAAAATAATTGTCTTATAATCACTTGTATAGACACTTACTTTATGTACACTGATATATGCGAGGCTTCTAGTTGGTCTTGATCATGGCATATTTTGACTAATTCAGGTGTGATAGTCAGCTCATGTGCGTAACCTACTACATCTTCAGACATCTGAAGAGAAATGATATGATTCCCATCATCTTCCACATACACCATCAATAGTTTCAGCTTCGATGGAGGCTTTTTGCATGTTGGCTTGATGGGACTTGAGACTTCATCGCACTTTTTCTTAGTTTTTGAATTTCATGTTTGTGTGCTTATTGATTCCCTCACTTTTCTTTGAGACAATGATTCTTGGGATTCCTTGCATATGATTATAAAAATAAAAAAAATTATTTTATTAATATACATGATACATTTCAATAAATTATTAAAAACACTACCAAGTTGTCACATGTACCTTCATATTTATTTTGATCAATTCTGCAGGACAAGGAAGGTAGGTGCCTATACCTTGAAAAAGTTGATAAACTTCAACCATATCTAAAGGTATTGGCACACTTTCTTCAGGCATCAATGGGGTATCAATTATCACTTTTTTGAGTTTTGGATCCAACACCACATTGTGAAGGATAATTGGCTCATTTTCATGAGATATATACACCCTTTCATCAGCTACTGCATGTAATGGATTATCCAACATCAAAATACACTTGTGATATCCCTAGAAAAATCAAATATTGATATCGTCAATAATAAGTACAACATGAGAAATCACTATCTCTAAAATTTACTAAATAATTGACATTTTACTTACCTCAGGCAGATATGAGAATTGTGCATGTGGGCAACTAGATTTGGAAGTAGGGTCTTGGTCTCTCTCCCCTACATTGTCCAGATCCTTGATCGTATTCTTTCCTTCAAGATACTTGATCTTCATGGCCAAAGCTTCAATAGTCTTTTGCATTTGTAACATCATATGTGATGAATGATCATCTGTTGGAGCGACATGATTAGAATATTTTGTAATTGTTATCCCAAGCTCGGTTGCTCTCGCATGTCATGGGTGATGCATTTTTCCCAATGCCATTGTAAGCACCTCATTACATCCCGTCTCACTAACCATTCCCTCAGAAACGTCCTGAGATAGAGCATCCTTGCAAAATATAAACATACATATGCAAAAATAATTAAAACTATTGTGATGGGAAAACCAACGAGATAAAAAATTAAACTTACAATCTTATACACCACTTCCTTGACCTTGTCACTAGTAATAGTACCGGTTTTGTCCATTCTAGCTCTTTTCCATAATTGTGCTCTAGATATCTTTGATATAACTGGATCTAAATTATTCTCACTGATATGTTTATAAGATGATAAAAGCACAATACTTTTTTAATTTTATATGAAATTTTAGAAATATCTTTAACATGAATTAAATCTTACAATTTCTTGTTCTAGGCTAACATATCCCTTACAAAAAATTCTAGGTCGATACTCATTCTTTCACGATAATTCTCTTCTAGCCTTACTTCTTCTCTGGTTATTTTTACGAACAATAAAATTTTAAAATATTTTTAAATGTCTTACAAGCAACACAACAAATAATATTTGTACACTAGTTTATATCATCACCTTAAATTCTTCGGTCAATTGACTCATGACAAAATCCTCCCATTGATCTACAAATATGAAATCATTTTCTTTTGGTGCGTGTTTGCATATGTTTCCATCTTCCTCTCCCATGAATTTTATTGTTAGCCGAGATTTGAATTCCCTCCATCTATCATTGTCTCTTTGTAATACCCACTTCTTTCTAATAGATCCAATCGAAAATACACCCTACAAATAACAAAATTATATACACATAAAATATAATATATCATTTTTATACAAAAAAGATACAATAAATTATTAATGTCTACATACTCACCTCAATATCTTCCCAAATAAGGTCCTTAAGACCTTCTCCCACATCACTCTAAGTATCAATGTTGATTGGAACTAACTCTCAGGATGCGACTCCAATATAGTTTTTGAAATTTTTTTGGGTTTCCCCAATTCGTTGTCCTTTTGAATTCCATTCTAATTAAATTTTTTGTCCTTTACGTCTCTTTATCGCAACCTTAGGCATTGTAGTACGACACCTATAAATTTTTGTGGTCACTGAGTCACCTTCCTGGGAAGACATATCTACAACAAAATTTAGAAGAAAATAGTATTAGCAAACCGCATATAAAACAACAATTACAAACAACATCATGAAATCTTACAAAATTTAAGACATTTTTACATTACTTACAAAATATATTAGTGCACATCAAGAAAATGCTAATACTTACTCTCACTTGGATGTACGATGTCTTTTATTTTTATGCACATTGACATCATCAACAAATGTCCCGTCATTGTGATCTTCTCGAGCACATATATCTTCTTCATTAGCAACAAGATCATCATTTGCAGACATAGATGGAATGATTCTAGACAAAGAGGTTTACTCTTCTAAAATGATGTCATCTTCATCATCATCTCCTTCATGGGGCCTTCTTCTGTGAGATAATACTAGAGACTAGCCCTTATTAGCTGTGTCTATCACATAGAAAACTTGTTTTGCCTATAATGCCATTATAAACGAATCGTGTTTACATCCCTCCCTATCTAGGTTCACTAATATCAATCCATCTTCTATGCATACACCCTTATCATTTTCATCCCACTTGCAATGAAAAATAGGAATCTAAAATGTGTTGTAGTCCAACTCATATATATCTTGGATCATACCATAATAGGACATGTCACACCAGACTGGATTTTTGTCTTTAGCACCAGTAATGTACAAAGCTTCGGAGACCAAAGACACCCCACTATTTTTTGGATCAAGGGCTCTAGAGGGGGGGGGGGTGAATAGAGCTTCACAAATCTCACAAAACAAATTAGACCACCAAATTATATTAAGTGCAGAAACTTAAACATTCATCCAATTTGAAGTCCTAACTATCATTCATAGGAAGGGTGAGAGACAAGGAAGAACATACACTTGGACAAAGTGGTTTAGAGTGGTTCCACACTTCAAACTTGAAGTGAGTTAGTCCACTACGTAGAGGTGGTTAGGCTCTAGGACTTTTCAATCTTGGTACTCTTATATTCCATCATAAGATTACAAGACATAATCACATTAATCCAAGGGCTTAGTACCTCAAGCAAGGATCTTCAACCTATAGAAGGAGCTTACCCACTTAAACCATGGAGTCTTCAGCCATCAACATGGACTTACCCACTCCTTCAAGTCTTTGGCCTTCAAGGAATTACCTATCCTTCTAGAGCATCCGCCTTGCCTATCTCCTTCACTTGCAAATCTTGAACACCATGCTTTCTTCAACCTTGAAGAACATCAACTCGGAGAAGATCTTTAGCCTTTTCTTCAATAGGAAAGGGGGTAGGAAGATGGAGATGGAGAGCTTTACATCAATACATGGAATATCTCTCATACAAGGGAACCTATCTCACTCATACTCACTAATTTTACTTGAAGGTAGAGAGAGAAAGGGGCTCAAGGGTTAGAACACTCTCAACTAAGCTAGGACCAAGCATGTAGTGAATGAGCAACCTTAAATGAACACCAAGAGGTCCTATTTATAGTTGAGGGTGCCCCTTTAAGTTGTGGGACACTTAGGGACAAAATATAGCCATTTTTATCAAAGCAATGACTCTATTTTTTATCAAATAATACACCAACGGTTACAATCACCTTTTCTACAAATTTCATACAGTGCAATTGGTCGAGTTTCAATAAAGGTAACTTGACCGATAGGGTAAAAGACAAACCCAAATTTTAAACTATCAGTCGAGTTTATCCTGGGGAAACTTGATCGACCAATGAAAGTTGTGTTTGGTCAGTAACCCCATCGGTCGAGTTCTGTGAAAACACAACTCGACCGATGCACTCTTCAGAGAATTGATCTAAGAGGATCGGTCGAGATTGAAACTTAACCGATTGACTGCCTATGATCAATTTTCTAAAGTGCACCAAAAGTGATTAAAACTTGGTGTTAAGAGTGCCAATCAATTTTCTCATCTTAGTTACAAGCCAATACATCAATACAAGTGATTACAAAAATCTTCTAAGGTCGTTTACATGGATTTCCAAAATTATACACTTGTATATCTTTTGACTTGAACTTGAGAAAAATTAGAGCTTTTGATTTTTGATCCTTTTCATGTACCTAACACCTGAAATCAACCTTGAATACACATATTAGATACATATGAATGGAATGGTTAAGTCATTATTAAAATATGGACAATGTATAACCTCTAAATCAACATTCACCCCCTTTTTGACAATGACAAATCATTCCTCAAGCATATTGAAAAGGATATAGAAATTATACCTTTGCCTTGTGAATTAAGGGGATTCAAGATGTGAATAATGTGAATTTCTCCCCCTCAATATATGCTTCCTCTAACCTGCATAGTTAGTCTATCTACACAAAGTAATAATAGCATACATGTACTATATGGGCTTTTGCAAGTCACATGATAAACCATTAAATGAACAAGAAAAGGATCTCATAAGCAATAAATAGTAGTATGACAACTAGTAACAATATGATTGAGTTTCAAGACATTGAAATGTCTCTCCCCCTTTTGACATTATCAAAAAGTAGGGGGTAGAAGAGCATATATCCAGGTCTTCTCCAAAATACAATCAAGAAAATAATCTTACATGCAATTTCATACCATATGGCAAATAGAGACAAGAGAAACATACGATCTCACTTATAATCAAAATATGGTAAAAATGTGGCACCAACTCATAAAATATAATAGAGCAAAGAGCAAGAGTGCACATCACATATATTACAACCCAGAAGCATGTTCTCATGAAAGCAACTACAGGCAAGAAGTGATGAAAAAATAGAAGATAAAAATAGTACAACTTAGATAATGTGCCCAGATGTTTCTTATACAAAATAGCCTAGAAATATATATATGATCAACATACTAAACTAAAAACTAAGAAACAAACTAGACATCTAGACTATCTATATCCACATCATCATCATCATCGTCTCTAGGCTCGTAGTCCCGGTCTCCATCTGAAGGTGTAGCTATAGTACCTTCAGCACCAGAATCAACACCAGAACCATCACCATCATCAGAAGAGTCCTCTCCATCACCATCGTCTACATCAACAGCCTCCACATCATCATCCTGGTCAAGCATCTCCTCATTTGCAGGAGGACCGAAACCACGATCGGGCCAATGAGCATTCTTCTCATCCCAAGTCATACCAAGAGCATAGAGCTCATTGGCATGAGGAAAGGATGGAGTCAAATCTCAAGGACTGGCAAGCAGTGTGGCCAAGGGGCCAACAGGCAATGGTAGATTGGTGGGAGCAGAACCACCAATAGCGAAGGGTGGAGGAGAAGCATCAGCGGAAGGCTCAGGGATAGGATAATAATGATTATATGCATATGAAGCATAATCACTACTGGAGAAAGGATGGTAGGTGGAGTAGGGGTGTGCACATGATATGTTCATGGTAGACATGATGGAACATAGATCCTAATATAGGTGTTCCTGGACCTGTTGGTTGTATGCTTGTTGGTGCATCATGTAGCCCATAAGGGTTTCATTGGATACACAAAACTAAGCACAACTAGGTAGAGGAGGAGGCTGAGGAGGTGGAGCTCAGGCAGAGGAGGTAGGGGTTGTAGAGGCAAAGACAGAGGGAGAAGGACTAGGGGTGGTAGAGGCAAACACAGACACAAACTTCTGAATTGTGGTTTCACAGATACATACACCCATCCTGGCTAATTTGTAATGAAAGTAAGAAAAGAGTGATTTCTCAGTAGCAAACTGAAACAAACCACAAGTCAGAGGTGGGTACATGGATGGGTGCCTCAGGTGTTCTTACCAGTGTCAAAGTAAGTCATGTGGTGTAGAATGTATCTGGCCCACTTGACATCGATATTCTCAAGGATGCATTACATGATGACCATTGTGTTCTCTGCACTATCCGTTTGGTTTTTCTTTGGATGGATATTACAGTTGATCACTAGGGCTAAGATGCGCTTCCTGAGATCAAGGGATGAGGAAGGTAGGGTTCTCTTCTTCTTATATGGAATGTCAGGTTTCTCCAAGTAGCGATGAAGGTCAGGGAGAGTAAGTTCATTCTTCTTGTAGAAATCATCGGGATCTAAAAGATCGAAGTACTCGCCACAATCCTTGCGCCAGGTTTCATTTTTCTCATCTCTAGAAAAGAATAAATTTAAAATATCCTCAGAGATTTGAAAACACTTACCGGTGATCATAGAAGTTAGGATTACTTGAGTATTTAGTGGGGGTATGAGGGTGTCATAGTTCCAAGGCAAGTTAGCGTAGAACTCGTGAACTACTTTTGTGCTTGTCATCGAATTGAAAAAGTAGTCACGCTCGAAAGCCAAGGTGAAGAGGTGGTGAACGGCTAACAACCTAGCAACTTGGTCTATAACCTATTGACGCCTAGGGCTAGGCTTAAACAAGGTGCGAAAAGGGAAAGGACTCCTAGGAAGAAGGTCATTATACCTATTAACAACCTCTATTGAGACAAAGGAGGTATTGTCGAAAGTAATCAAGCAATTAGACAAAGAAGATGAAGGATCATTGGTAGGAGTGGGTCGTTTTCTCCTATGAGAGGCCATGGAGGCAAAAAAGAAGAAGAGAAATGAACAAACACACCAAACAAACTGCAAAAACCATCCAAACATCAACAGGGAGCAATTGGGGAGGTCAAGGTCAACCTATGTAGGTCAGGAAAGGGCTAGGATAGGGAAGGTTAGGGTAAGGGTAGAGAGCTTAGGGCTAGAAGAAGAGGAATCAATCAGCTATTCTCTAGTTCAGAGGGAGAATAGTCGGCCGAACCAAACTTAAGTTGGCTTCAACCCACGGATCGGTCGAGTTCTGAGAGTCGGAAACTCGACTGATTGGTCCATTTTAGAATAACTCTCGGCCACTGATCAATCGAGTTTGTCTTGGGGAAACTCGATTGATGGTCAACCTGGCCTAAAATCATCAAACTTAATTTCTAGCTATATGAATGCGAATTAAATTCATTTTTTGAGTCTATTATTTATTTTGAACATACTTAGGAACATATTACTCATCATTGGGTACTATTTAGCGATAAAACCAAGAAATTCGAGAAAAACCCAAAAATAAGTGAAACTAAGCATGTCAACAAGCAAATTTTAGCAATTTTAGTAATTTTAGGCAAGAAAGGTGAGTAAAGTATGAGCCAGACATATAGGATATAAACAACTAGCTAGATAACATGTCCATATCATCCAAATAAATAATGAGCAATTTAGATCTAATGAAATTCAATTTCTCTCTAGCTAGAGGTTTAGTGAAAATGTTCGCCAACTGATTTTCCGTGTCAACATGTGTGATATAAATATCCTTCTTGGCAATATGATCACGAAGAAATTGATGGAGAACCTCTATATGTTTAGCTCTACTATGCAATATAGGATTATAAGAAAGATTGAATGCACTAGTATTATCACAAAAGATAGGAGAAGCATCAAAATGTATGTTAAAGTCTTGGAGCATTTGCTTCATCCATAGGACTTGGGCACAACAACCCCCAGTTGCAATGTACTCAACCTCAGTAGTTTATAATTCCACGATGCTATGTTTCTTGGAAAACCAAGACACCAAGCATGGTCCTAGAAGGAAGAAAGTGCCACTTGTGCACTTTCTATCAACCAAACAGCCTGCATAATCTGCATCACTATATGCTACAAGAGTAAAGTCCCTTGACTTAGTGTACCATAGTCCAAAGTTTTGAGTTTTGGCTAAGTACCTCAAAATCCTCTTAACAACTATAAGATGTGATTTCCTAGGGCTTGATTGAAAATGAGCACACAAGCCAACACTAAACATAATGTCAGGTCTAGAGGTAGTTAAATAAAGTAAACTTCCAATCATACCTCTATAGAACTTCTCATCTACCATCTCACCTTCTTCATCTCTATCAAGTTTGGTGGTGTTGGAAATGGGTGTATCCATCGACTTCATGTTCTTCATCCCAAAGTGTTTGAGTAGCTCACTAGTGTACTTGCCTTGGTTGATGAAGTTTCTATCTTTGGTTTGCTTTATTTGGAAGCTAAGGAAGAAAGTCAACTCACCCATCATGCTCATCTCAAACTCACTCTGCATAAGAGAACTAAACTCCTTGCAAAGATCAAGATCAGTTCTGCCAAATATGATATCATCAACATAGATTTGAATGATAAGAAAATTACTAGAAGTGTGTTTTAGAAATAAAGTAGAATGGACTTTGCCCATGTCATAGCCATTGTCTAACAAAAAGTTCTTTAATTTCACATACCAAGCTTGAGGTGCTTGATTGAGTCCATAGAGAGCTTTTTGCAACAAATAAACATGATTAGGTAGCTTGTCATTTTTAAGACCTCAACATCAACAACAAAGGTAAGAAGGTGGTAGAAGCAGAAGATGAAGAGAAGAAGGATCCCACTCCTCACTTTGCAAAGAATCATCTCAAAGAGCTAATCATTGGCAACCCATTTGAGAGAGTGAAGACACGAGCTGCCTACAACAAAGAACAAGCAGATAGTGCCTTCATCTCACAACTGGAGCCAAAGAACATCAAAGAAGCTCTTAGGGATGACGAGTGGATCCTAGTCATGTAGGAGGAACTAGAGCAATTCGAGAAGAATCATGTGTGGACACTAGTGCCAAAACCAAGTGATAGGACAATCATTAACACCAAGTGGGTCTACCGCAACAAGCTTGATGAAAAAGGCAAAGTGGTAAGGAACAAAGCAAGGTTAGTGGAACAAGGTTACAATTAGTAGGAAGGTAGGAATAAAGTCATCTGCAACATCATTATCAACAACATTCTTGCCAACAATAGGGTTAGTTTCAATAAACTTGACATTAATAGATTCTTCAATTTTAGACAATTCAATATTGAAAACTCTATAAGCCCTACTTGTAGTGCTATAGCCTAGGAAGAAAGCCTTGTAAGATTTCAAATCAAACTTATCGAGAGAATCATTCGTGTTCAAAACAAAACAAGGACATCTGAAAACATGAAAGAAGTCGATGGATGGCTTTCTACCACACCATAACTCATAGGGGGTTTTCTTCAAAGAAGGATGCGTAAAAACTCGATTCTACACAAAACAAGCAGTGCTAATGACTTTAGCCCAAAACTTCTTAGGAATGTCATATTCAAGAAGCATGGTCCTAGCCATCTCATATAGTAACCTATTCTTTCTCTCTAATAACCCATTTTGTTGAGGTGTACAAGGAGAAGAGAAATTGTGCAAGTAACCGGATTTTTCACAAAAATCCTGAAAAAGATCATTTTCAAACTCTCCCCCATAGTCACTACAGATAGAAACAATTCGGCAAGAAGCTTTGTTTTCAACTCGTTTACAAAAGCTCGAGAAAACATCAAGAGTATCACTTTTAGAAATGAGAAATAAGGTCCAAGTATAGTGAGAAAAATCATCGACAATCACAAGACAATACTTGGAAACTACAAAGCGTTTGAGTTCTCATAGGTCTGAATAGATTAATATGAAGAAGCTCAAGAGCTCTTTTGGTACTAAGGACTCCTTTGGATTTGAAGGAGGACTTGGTTTGCTTGCCTTGTGTACAAGGTTGGCATTCCTCATCCTTTTCAAAATCCAATTTGGGATGTCCCTGAACCAATTCCTTTTTGCTCAATTTCTTCATTTGATGCATATTCCACATGACCCAACTGGCGATGCCAAAGAGAAATATCAGTTTTATCCACAACCAAGCATCTATCAAGTACGGGCTTTAGAGCATCAAGCACAATAACTTACCATTTCTAGTTCCCTTATATATGACATTGTAAGTGAGGGAATCTAGAAGCAAACATTTTAAAGAAGTAAAGAAAACAAGATATCCATTATCACAAAGTTGGCCTACACTTATCAAGTTGTGATGTAGGCCATCAACAAGAAAAACATTTGTGATACTTAGCTTGTTGCCTACATCACCCTCACCTATTACCTTACCCTTTTTGTTGTCCCCGAAGGTCACCGATCCTCCTTTCTTTTTCATGAATTTGTTAAAATGGTTGATTTCACATGTCATATGTTTTGAGCAGCCACTATCAACAATCCACCTTCTTTTGACCTGCATGAAAGAAGGATGTCAGTACCAACTCAAACTTTGAGATTCGGGGTTAGCTTGGTGACCCATTTCATCTTTGGGTTGGTCCCCTTTGGCTTGTAAGGACAATAAGTAGAGTAATGATCATCACATTTATAATGAACACATATCATTGGGTTCTTAGAGCCAAAAGTATCTCCATGGAAGATAGGAGGTTCCACACTCTTCTTCTTACCCTTACTCTTATTCTTGTTCTTACCCTTGGGAATAGTCCCATCATATCCTAAACCACTAGTACCAATTTGTTTGGTAGAGTGTTCTAGGACAGCACTGAGGGATTTCTTTCCCATAAGAAACTTTTACAAAGAAGCTCTTAACTTAGCATTATCATCACTAAGGTTAATGACAGTAGAAGATAAACTAGCAAGATCATCTCTAGCATGCAATAGGTCGTCCTCTAAACAGAGGGCTTTAGTATGAAAAGAGTCACGTTCTAAAGTAGTGCTAGCTACTTCATTACTTTGCAAAATAGGTCTAGATGATAGATCATTAACTTGAGAAAGCAACTTAGAATTTTCAGATTTAAGCAAAAGAATTTCCTTTAGATAGGCTTGAATTTCTTGTTTTCTAGCTTCATCAATGAGATTAAGTTCTACATTTTCAGTTTTAAGAACATCTATATCATCTTGGCATCTTTGGTTATCTTCCTTAAGATCTGCAATAGTCTTAAGGTAGACACCTGTGACATCCCCAGATTTTCTAAAACTTAATCTGATGTGTGACGTCTAAATTGAAACCCTCAACTCAATGAGAATCCCAATTTAAACACCCCACACTAGGCTAAGAAGAAGAAAATCAAGGGAGTCAGAAGGAAAAAATCAATAGCACATGTAGATGAACAATAATAAAACCATACACACATGTTCATCATTCAACATATAATTACAACATGAATTGTTACAACATTTGATGTTACATATTGAATAGCAAACTATACATATACATGTACTACATTCTAAAACAACAAGATCTTAAGACAACAGGTCCACCTGTACATCAGCTCACTACACAACTCCCAACTATCCTGGATCTTCAAGAGCATAACCACAACCTAAACAAAAGATTACATGCGGTACACGTCAGCACAATATTTCAAGAATATTGTACTGATTACGCCTACGTGTCTTTTTATATACCTCTCATCATA
This sequence comes from Alisma plantago-aquatica, assembly GCA_963693085.1. Taxonomy (NCBI): domain Eukaryota; kingdom Viridiplantae; phylum Streptophyta; class Magnoliopsida; order Alismatales; family Alismataceae; genus Alisma; species Alisma plantago-aquatica. The sequence continues at coordinate 1,510,916,689 of OY856410.1, read as the reverse complement.
TCTTGGCAATAAGATAAAACTAATATACTTGGCAGTTCAGAATAAATATAAGAAAAGCATATACTTGCACAAGGATATTCATTTACAAAAGAGAACACATATTTTAAGCTTATTTTCCATTATATACCAAGGTCTTTATGATCACTACCAAAGAGTTAGATCATTTGTACAAGGTGACCACTACCAAAGAGTTAGGTCAGACCACTACCAAAGAGTTAGGTCATATGTACAATGTGACCACTACCAAAGAGTTAGGTCACTTCCAAGCACACTGCCAAAGAGTTAGTGATTTCATATAATGGAACATATATATTATGTTTGATGTGTTCATAGAAGTAATCATGGAAAATTATGCAACATATCATACAAGAACAATCATTTCATCCAATATCGTATGCCAAGTATTTTACTACACATATAACACAAGCATATTGTATAATAAGCCAAGTAAGAGGTAATGGCGTACCTTCCAAAGAGATATCCTAATCACATATTCCTCATGTCATCTATATCCTTGGTCAACCCTGATTAAGACAAGACCATGTATTATCATCAGATTCACATCATCTTCCATCTCATCTTAACCCTAATTACATTCATTAGGGTTTCACTTAGTTTATTAGGATATGTGCATTATTACTTGTATTCTAGTCTTATGATTGTCTCACTGATGTCATATTCCAGATTATGATTCATTATCCGAACATTATCTTCCATAGTATTTTTGTACACATTAATTAACCCTAGGTTACATCATTAACCTAGATTAGGGTTTTAAACCATGTATTAAAGGTCAACTTTATATAACATGAATTATATGCATCATCATGATTTCATCATTAAATCTGAGGTTCCAAATATGGATATGAGCTTGCTTTGTAAATTTCATCAATTCTTGAGCATGCATGTATTTAATACATTTTATTTAGGGTTATTAGCCCTAATTAGCCATATTAATCAAATTACATATTTTCGTACATCAACATAACCATATCTGACATCATATCCATTATAAACACGGTTATAAACTTATTGATATTTTTCCATAAATTTAAACCATCGTTTGATATTTATTATCTATTAGAAAAGCATTACACTTCTTACATAATATCATAGAGATTAGTTCATCAAAATCCTGATATTATGGTTCCATCTTGTTCTATGCATTTTTCTGAGAATTTTGGTATATTATATGTATTTTTATGATACTCGAGGTAATTACTATGAATTATATACGCACTGAGCATGTTTGAGATAAATTACCTAATGGGCCAATTAGATAGTGCCATGTGGCTCAGAGAGGGTGCAACTCTTCCTTGCTTGGGTTGGGACCCGGACGATCCAGATCTCTGGTTAGATCCATGTACCCAACTATCTGTTTACCCGGGACGGTCCTTTCTCTATTCCTGTTCTTTTCCCTTCACGCACGATGTCTGTGGGACAGAAGCGCCGCCGTTGGGCTAGCTCCAGCGAGTTTGCAAGCTCACCAAGATGCTCCTCGCCAATCCCTCTGGACACCGCAGTCTTCGGCATCAAACTACAGACCTCCAAAGCTACCCACCTCCTAGGGTTTGGCTATAGATCTCGACCTCCGCGAGGGCGCCGCCATGGTCTTCCTGTGCGCCGCGTGTGCGGGCTCCTGAAAATGGCCGCCGCCACACAGCCTCAACCCCAGCAACCATAGGCGTCGATCTCCTCCTACTGCTTGGGAGTCTGGAGGGGCTCGCCACCCTAGGCTCCAGGGATCTCGGCGCCGCTACAAAGCTCGGTCTCCGACTGAACGCCGCTGCAAACTCGGTCTCCAACAGAGCACCGTTGTGAGGCTACTCTCCATCCAAAGGTAGGCTATGAGGTCTTCTCCTCGTTCCGCTACGCCTCTGTTGGCTCCTCCACGGATGGTCGGATATGAGATCGCGTCATTCCTTGTACTTCACCTCCTCATCCTCGTCTTCCTTCTCACACTCATCCTCTGTGAGTTACGGTGGTGAAGCTGTGGGTGTCTCTTTCATTTTCTCTGTGTGGGTGATAGTTTGTCTCGAGTGATGGGTTATACAAACCGTGAAGACAAACCGAGAAGTACTGGAGCCTAGAGGCACACCTTTGTGATTCACCCACGATTAAAACATTGTGGTGATCCTTGCAGGCTGAACTGCCATCTCCCCCCACGTTCCTTGCTGACCACGTTCCTTGCTGAACTAAAGGCACAAGGATTTAATCATTTAAAGGTCAGGATGGTGCCATGCTACCAATTCGTGGCCTTGCCCTGGCAGTGCAGATCCTAGGGAAAACTCTGCCCACAAGACATATCCAAGCAACGATACCTAAGCTAAATAATGAAACCTTTGGTAAAGACATGCACCAGAAATCTCATGATTACATGATATTAAAACCTAATAACTCCATCTAGAAAACTCCAATTTCAACCAAGCTTTAACCAGTGATTTATACCCCTTAAGCTACATTCTACTCAAATTTGGGGACAAAACTCCACCATATGCTTATCAACTTAATTACTTCAAAAAGGCATAAGGTTAAGTATCTTACTCATGATATCAACATCAATCAATAAAGCAACTTTACCAAAAAGCTTGTAATTACCCATATAATAAACTAAACACATTGATTCACTTATGTCCTTGATATTCAGGATCTCAAAAGTCCACTCTATCACATCCTACACACCTTAAAAGAATTTCGTCCTCGAAATTAAGCAAGAAAACTCACTTTGTCACATCATATATATCTTAAAAGAACTTTCGTCCTCGAAAGTAAACCATACTCGTACTCCAAGAAAAAAAAAACTACCATGTCTTCATCCACACATAGGTAGAATTCTATGGGTAAGATATCCGCAAAGGTTACCCAAAACCATGTATCCAAAGCACTATTAGGAGGTTTCGAAAGCATCAAGGGTGAAACCTCACTCCAAGGAAGCTCAAACAAGGGTTTAGAAACTCGGGTTAAGTTATTACATATCTCATATGTTATGGTTGCTTCCTTATCTTTGCCCACGGATTAGGGTTCCGTCATCATATTACCATGTTCTAAATGAGTTAACTAATATTAACCCATGCGTCAAGGTGTCATCAACATATTATTGAGCTAGTTATTAGAACATGTTCAACATTAACATATGCCTTTTAGGAAGGAGTTAACTATAATTAACCCGCATTATCCATCTAGTTCATATCAAGGTGTCATAATCGTTATGTTGTGTTAAATGTCAATCTATATTTTTCATCTTAGTTAAGCATTAAGATTAACACCTCATGTAACTTGTTTCATTCATATGATCTTATTCCGTTGCTTATAGTAAATTACAACATTTACTAGTGATATTATCACAAGATTAACCAACAGTAACACATTCTCATCATTATTCATGTATATGGTTAACCATTTATGCATTGATATCAATTATACCATCTCTAGATTTATATCATACCATGTCTAAATATTACATCTTGCATGCACTATATCACGGTTGTGCTAGACAAACTTATACAAGTGGCTCGTGAAACATGTATCAAAACTTTATGTAGTCCCAATGAGGTTCCTCTAACCCATACCGTAAGGGTAGTTTCGTGCTCAGTCTCTCTGAGCTAACTCAACTTTATGAGTATCTCGTATACAAACTTTATCTTCTCTCTCTTAGTCTAGGGTCCTCGGATTACCTCATCGGTACTAGTCGATTACTTTACTAGTTCTAGCCACATAAGCACAAACCAAAACATGCTACAACATACTATTCATAGGTCTTCTACCCATGAAACATGCTTACCCAAGACTCTCTTATACATGCAACCACTAGATTCCTATGTGGGAAACCACCAACCCGAGCATGAGGCTTCAGAGAAACTAACATAGCTACCTCCTCCAGGGTCTTGGGACTCTCTCTCCCTCACCCAGATGGCAGACACTCATATTAAAGTTCACATGTGCACATATAACCAGCCTCTCTTTGTCTCTAGGGTTTGGTCCTCCCAAGGACATCTAGGGTTCAAGAAGACTATAGGAATCATACATAAAGCAACTCAACTCAATCACTCAGGAGTAGTCTAGTTTAGGACATATCATATCACATATTTCATATTTCTCATATCGTGGAGTCTAGGTTCTCTGACCTTCTCCCTCTGGGTCTCACTCTCTCTTGATCTAACCCCAAAACCGGTCCTAACACTAGAGATCCTCCTTTGTAAAAGAGCTTGAGGCTCATGCTGACTCACAACATGTCTTAACTTAAGACATCTTATCCCGTAAAAGTCTAGTTACTTGCATCATCAAAACTTATCACAAATCCTCAAAACTGAATCTAAGTCCTCAAAGTCAAACAAAGATCATAATAAACCATCTTATATCATCTATATGAAACTTACATCATATCATCAAAACTTATATCCTCTATTCCATCTATCACATATGCCAAACAAGGCTCTAGACATCTAATCTAGAACTATCTCTCTTCTGGACTGATGTCATTCACTTTCACTTAGGTTGCATGATCACCTCCAACTCGTACATGTGTGGAGACACATTTTTGTAATACATATGCATAATAAAATATTATATGGTTTTTCTCCGATAAAACAAGCGTCAGAGAAAACTATCGAGGTTCAATCCATTTGGAATCAAAAACCAAATCTTGAAAATGAGTGTCCCACACATAGTAGAGAGTCCAGTGTCATGAAAGCTAGTGAAAGGGGTGAGAACATGGTGTAGACTAGTGTAGCTACTCTAGACAACGTGCGCAATATGTCTAGGGTTTATCTTCCTTTTATGCACGTAATTTCCAAATAGTGCAATGTCCCATACTGATGCACTACAAGGAAAGAATGACATCTAAGGACTTGCTACTCAACAAGCACCAGTCTAGACCTAGTTCTCGGACATCTAGGTGCTAACCTAGAGGCTAGGTCAGATCTAGTCTCTAAAATATGACTAATCTAACCCTAAAGATATTTTTAAGTTCAAGGTTCTTTAGTTTTGAGTTATATAATGAGAAAATGTCAGGCTTTGCTATTGTTCATGCTCTGATACCACCTGTGACGTCCCCGGATTTTCTAAAACTTAATCTGATGTGTGACGTCTAAACTGAAACCCTCAACTCAGCAAGAATCCCAATTTAAACACCCCACACTAGGCTAAGAAGAATAAAATGAAGGGAGTCAGAAGGAAACAATCAGTAGCACATGTACATGAACAATAATAAAACCATACACACATGTTCACCATTCAACATATAATTACAACATGAATTGTTACAACATTTGATGTTACATATTGAATAGAAAACTATACATATACATGTACTACATTCTAAAACAACAAGATCTTAAGACAACAGGTCCACCTGTACATCAGCTCACTACACAACTCCCAACTATCCTGGATCTTCAAGAGCATAACCACAACCTAAACAAAAGATTACATGCGGTACACGTCAGCACAATATTTCAAGAATATTGTACTGATTATGCCTACGTGTCTTTTTATATACCTCTCATCATATCTTGGCAATAAGATAAAACTAATATACTTGGAAGTAACAGAAGAAATATAAGAAAAGCATATACTTGCACAAGGATATTCATTTACAAAAGAGAACACATATTTTAAGCTTATTTTCCATTATATACCAAGGCCTTTATGATCACTACCAAAGAGTTAGATCATTTGTACAAGGTGACCACTACCAAAGAGTTAGGTCAGACCACTACCAAAGAGTTAGGTCATATGTGCAATGTGACCACTACCAAAGAGTTAGGTCACTTCCAAGCACACTGCCAAAGAGTTAGTGCTTTCATATAATGGAACATATATATTATGTTTGATGTGTTCATAGAAGTAATCATGGAAAATCATGCAACATATCATACAAGAACAATCATTTCGTCCAATATCGTATGCCAAGTATTTTACTACACATATAACACAAGCATATTTTATAATAAGCCAAGTAAGAGGTAATGGCGTACCTTCCAAAGAGATATCCTAATCACATATTCCTCATGTCATCTATATCCTTGGTCAGCCCTGATTAAGACAAGACCATGTATTATCATCAGATTCACATCATCTTGCATCTCATCTTAACCCTAATTACATTCATTAGGGTTTCACTTAGTTTATTAGGATATGTGCATTATTACTTGTATTCTAGTCTTATGATTGTCTCACTGATGTCATATTCCAGATTATGATTCATTATCCGAACATTATCTTCCATAGTGTTTTTGTACACATTAATTAACCTTAGGTTACATCATTAACCTAGATTAGGGTTTTAAACCATGTATTAAAGGTCAACTTCATATAACATGAATTATATGCATCATCATGATTTCATCATTAAATTTGAGGTTCCAAATATGGATATGAGCTTACTCTATAAATTTCATCAATTGTTGAGCATGCATGTATTTAATACATTTTATTTAGGGTTATTAGCCCTAATTAGCCATATTAATCAAATTACATATTTTATTACATCAACATGACTATATCTGACATCATATCCATTATAAACATGATAATAAACTTATTGATATTTTTCCATAATTTTAAACCATCGTTTGATATTTATTATCTATTAGAAAAGCATTACACTTCTTACATTATATCACAGAGATTAGTTCATCAAAAGCCTGATATTATGGTTCCATCTTGTTCTATGCATTTTTCTGAGAATTTTGGTATATTATATGTATTGTTATGATACTTGAGCTAATTACTATGAATTATATACGAACTGAGCATGTTTGAGATAAATTACCTAATGGGCCAATTAGATAGTGCCATGTGGCTAAGAGAGGGTGCAACTCTTCCTTGCTTGGGCTGGGACCCGGACGATCCAGATCTCTGGTTAGATCCATGTACCCAACTATCTGTTTACCCGGGACGGTCCTTTCTCTCTTCGTTCTCTATTCCTGTTCTTTTCCCTTCATGCACGATGTCTGCGGGACAGAAGCGCCGCCGCTGGGCTAGCTCCGGCGAGTTTGCAAGCTCACCAAGATGCTCCTCGCCAATCCCTCTGGCCACCGCAGTCTTCGGCATCAAACTACAGACCTCCACAGCTACCCACCTCCTAGGGTTTGGCTGTAGATCTCGACCTCCGCGAGGGTGCCGCCGTGGTCTTCCTGTGTGCTGCGTGTGCGGGCTCCTGAAAATGGCCGCCGCCGCACAGCCTCAACCCCAGTTATTATAGGTGTCGATCTCCTCCTACTGCTTGGGAGTCTGGAGGGGCTGGCTGCCCTAGGCTCCAGGGATCTCGGCGCCGCTACAAAGCTCGGTCTCCGACTGAACGCCACTGCAAACTCGGTCTCCGACAGAGCGTCGTTGTGAGGCTACTCTCCAGCCAAAGGTAGGCTATGAGGTCTTCTCCTCGTTCTGTTGTGCCTCTGTTGGCTCCTCCACGGCTGGTCGGATATGAGATCGCGTCGTTCCTTGTACTTCACCTCCTCATCCTCGTCTTCCTTCTCACACTCATCCTCTGTGAGTTACGGTGGTGAAGCTGTGGGTGTCTCTTTCATTTTCTCTGTGTGAGTGATAGTTTGTCTCGAGTGATGGGTTATACAAACTGTCAAGACAAACCAAGAAGTACTAGAGCCTAGAGGCATGCCTTTGTGATTCACCCACGATCAAAACATCGTGGTGATCCTTGCGGGCTGAACTGTCATCTCCCCCCACGTTCCTTGCTGACCACGTTCCTTGCTGAACTAAAGGCACAAGGATTTAATCATTTAAAGGTCAGGATGGTGCCATGCTACCAATTCGTGGCCTGGCCCTGGCAGTGCAGATCCTAGGGAAAACACTGCCCGCAAGACATATCCAAGCAACGATACCTAAGCTAAATAATGAAACCTTTGGTAAAGACATGCACCAGAAATCTCATGAGTACATGATATTCAAACCTAATAACTCCATCTAGAAAACTCCAACTTCAACCAAGCTTTAACCAGTGCTTTACTACCCCTTAAGCTACATTCTACTCAAATTTGGGGACAAAACTCCACCATATGCTTATCAAATTAATTACTTCAAAAAGGCATAAGGTTAAGTATCTTACTCATGATATCAACATCAATCAATAAAGAAACTTTACCAAAAAGCTTATAATTCCCCATATAATAAACTAAACACATTGATTCACTTATGTCCTTGATATTCAGGATCTCAAAAGTCCACTCTATCACAACACCATTCTCAACCTCTACTCCATTGTATTGGAGCTCAAGGTCAAGAAATTGCCCTTACAAAGAATATATGCTATCAAGGAGCAGTTTTTCATTTTGATCAAGAATCTCAATTTTAGCATAAAGATCACCTATTATCTTGCCTAACCTTTTCGTTTTAGATTTGCATTTAGTAAAAGATGACCGGCAAGCATTAAGCATATCAATAAGAGTTTCCTTAGACAACTCATGCAAATTGACCTCACTTACCTCACCTACATCTTCACTTGTAGAGGCCATGAGAGCAAGGTGGCATTCTCCATCTTCAGAGCTTGAAGAACTTGAGGAAGACTCCTTGCAAGATGCATGAGCTGCATCTTTGCTTCTTCTTTCTTTCTTCTCCTTTCTCTTGTATTTTCCTTCTCTCTTGTACTCCTTGTCCTTCTTGTGGATGCTCTTGTGATGGCTCTTCTTGGCCTTGGGGCAGTCACTCTTGTAATGGCCTTTTTGGCCACATTCATAGCAACTAGGAGTTGATGAAGAAGGCTTAACCTTGAAGTATTTTCCCTTGGAGTACTTAGCTTCATGCTCATTTGGGACTTCATCTTCACTTGAGGAAGGAGTAGGGGACTTGAGTGCAAGTTGTTGCATCTGAACCATCTCTTCAATTTGAGCTTTGAAGGCTATGTCCTTGATCTTCTTGGACTCCATCTCTTCTCTCTTTTCTTCTTCTTCTTGCTTATCAAACCTTGGTTCATGAGCTTGAAGGTTGCCAACCAGATCCTTGGTTAACAATTCATAAAATTGTACACTTCTTCAATGAATGTCACCTTGGGCTCCCATCTCTTTGGAAAATATCTTAAGATCTTGGAGTTGATATTGCCTTTGTCCATCACACTACCAAGGGTTGCCAATCCATTGATGATCACATTGAGCCTTGTGTACATATCTGCCACTCTTTCATTCTTGCCCATCTTGATGTTCTCAAGTAGACCACCAAGCATGTAGATCTTGGCTTCCTTCACTTGCTCTATTCCTTCATAGGTGACACATAGCTTGTTCTAATATTCATGTGTGGTGTCCCAAGAGGATATCTGGTTGAAATCGAATGAGGGGAGGGATGCATAGATGATGCTCACAACTTTGGCATTGAGTTGAGATTGCTTAATTTGGGCTTCCGTCTATGTGGAGATTTCCCCCTTTAGATCTTCATACTTTAGGTGCACCACCTTCCACATATCATAGCTTACTCCTTAGAGATAGAATTTCATTCTTCTCTTTCAATAGAGGAAGTTGGCATCGTCAAAGACCATAGGTCACATGGAGAAGCTTCCCTCCAAGTTGAGAGATCCAAGTGCTAAATCGCCCATCTTCTCCTACTTGTGGAAGTAGCTTGGAGAAGACCTGGTCAGATACCACTTGTTGGATCAAGGGATCTATAGGGGGGGTGAAAAGAGCTTCAAAAATCTCACAAAACAAATTAGACCACCAAATTATATTAAGTGCAAAAACTTAAACACTCATCCAATTTGAAGTCCTAACTATCATGCATAGCAAGGGTGAGAGACAAGGATGAACATACACTTGGACAAAGTGGTTTTGACTGGTTCCACACTTCAAATTTTAAGTGAGTCAGTCAACTACCTAGAGGTGGTTAGGCTCTAGGACTTTGCAATCTTGGTAATCTTATATTCCATCATAAGACTATAAGACAAAACCACATTCATCTAAGGGCTTAGTACCTCAAGCAAGGATCTTCAACCTATAGAAGAAGCTTAACCACTTGAACCATGGAGTCTTTAGCCATCAACATGGACTTGCCCACTCCTTCTTCAAGTATTTGGCCTTCAAAGAATTACATATCCTTCTTGAGTGTCCGCCTTGCCTATCTGCTTCACTTGGAGATCTAGAACACCATGCTTTCTTCAACCTTGAAGAATAGCAACTCCTTCTCCTTCACTCGGAGAAGATCTTCAGCCTTTTTCTTCAATAGGAAAGGGGATAGGAAGATGTAAGTGGAGAGATTTACATCAATAAAGGGATTAGCTCTCATACAAGGGAACCTATCTCACTCATACTCATGAATTTGACTTGAAGGTAGAGAGAGAAAGGGGCTCAAAGGGTTAGAACACTCTCAACTAATCTAGGATCAACTCTTTAAGAATGGACAATGTATAACCTCTAGATCAACACTATTTTGCATAGTGCTCTTGTCATCTTGACATTTTGTATATAAAGTTTATCCATTTATAAAATAACTAGCAAATGAAAACATGATTGTTTTAGACCCCATAGATAACCATTTCAAGGTCTTTGAAACAGATTCTGGTGAACGATCAATCTGTTCACTAATATGATTCTTTAAACAATTCGAAAAACAATGAATGTGTAAGTTGATTATATCCTTCTCATTCTTAGATCGATAATGAGTTCGTAAATAATGAATGTGTAAGTTGATTATATCCTTCTCATTCTTAGATCGATAATGAGTTCGTAAATAATGAATGTGTTCTTTAACATACGGTTCAACCTCGGCTGTATTACGAAGGACATACACATGTGATGTGTGTAATTGATCAGCTAAAAGTCGTACAAACTTGCATCATGTATTGCCTTGACCATCAATTTTTCTGGTATGTCGTGATTTAGGAAGACTAATGGCTTCAACATTGGATAAATGTTGGCCACAAAATTCAATATCCTCTTCTACTATGTAGCTTTCCACCATACAACCCTCAGGTCGATATCTATTCTTTACATACCCTTTTAATAGCTTCATATATCACTCGAATGGATACATCCAACGTAAAAATATTGGACCACATAGTTTGACCTCTCTAACCAAGTGCATAGTCAAATTAACCATTACATCAAAGAATGAAGGAGGGAAGTACATCTCAAGTTGACACAAAGTGATGATGATATGATTTTGCAATGAGTCCAAGGTCTCAGGGTTAATGACTTTTGAGCATAAAGCATTGAAGAACATACAAAGCTTAGTGATTGCATTTCTAACCCGCTTAGGCAAAATGGAACAGATAGAAAACGGAAAAAATTGTTGCATTATGATGTGGAAATCATGTGGTTTCAAGCCCAACAGTTTAAAATTTGTCATATCCACAAATCTACTCATGTTTGAAGAATATCCCTCTGGAACCTTGACTCATTTCAGGAACCCGCAAAAGGTGGCCTTTTCAGACTTTGAAAGTGTGTAAAATGATGGGGGGCAAATATGTCCGACTTCCCCTCATTTGTAGAACAATCTATCTCGAATACCCATTTCAACCATGTCCAATCTTGCTTTGAGGCCATCTTTTGTCTTCCATGGGATATTGAGTAATGTTCCAACCAGACTATCACATATGTTCTTCTCTATGTGCATCACATCTAAACAATGCCTCACATATAAAGACTTCTAATAAGGAAGATCAAAGAATATAGACTCTTCTTGTAGATACCTTTGAGAATTGGAGATTTCTTCTGTTTTCTAAATTTTACTTTCAACTTTTTCACCTCAGTAAAGATTTGCTGACCGGCTAATGGTTGCGGAGCTCTTTGTAGTTCTACTTCTCTGTTAAAAGCTTTCTTCACTCTACGATGTTGATGATCCTTAGGTAAGAACCTATGATGTCCAAGATAAATAATTTTCTTCCCATGTTTCAATTGGAAGAAAAGGTCTCCTCTTCACAAATAGGGCAACCAAGATGTCCTTTGATACTACACCTAGATAAATTTCCATATGCTGTGTAATCATTTATCATACAAAATAGCATCACCCTCATATTCAAATTCTCTTTGCGGTATGCATCATACAAGTCAACACCCTTGTCCCATAGAATCTTTAAATCTTCAACAAGTGGAGCCAAGTAAACATCAATATCATTTCCAGGCTTCTTCGATCCTAAAATTAGCAAAGTCAAAATCATATACTTGCATTTCATGCATACATCTGGATCAAGATTATATATAACCAAAATCACATGCCATGTACTATGACATTTTTGAATTATGGGGATTCATTCCATCTGCAGAAAGTGCCATTTGTAAGTTTCTAGGATCACCACCAAATTCTAGAAATATATTATCGATTGTCATCCATTACGGAGAATCTACAGGGTGTCTAAGAAAACCATCTCTTTTTCTATCCTCAACATGCCAAACCAACTTCTTCGCATCATCAACATTATTGAATAAGCACCTAAATCTCATTATTATTGGTAAATGCCATAAAACCTTACGAGGGCTGCCATCCTTCTTGTATCGTGGTTCTCCACAAACTGGACAACTCTCCTTCAAAGCATGATCATTTCGATACAAAATACAATCATCGGAGCATGCATGTATCTTTTCATAATCAAGACCCATGGATGAAAGCACTTTCTTTGCCTTGTATGTGCGACAAGGAAGTACATTATCCTCAGGAAGCATATCTTTCAAGAGATGTAGCAAGGTCATAAAACTTTTATCAGACCAACCATTGCTCGCCTTCAGGTGATATAATTTTAAAATAGCAAATAATTTGGTGAACTTGACACATCCGTTGTATAATGGTGTTTCAGAGTCAATCATTAACCTTTCAAACATTTTGGGACAATCTCGTATCTTTTCTTCTACATTGTAAGCCATATCTTGCAATGTGTCTCCTTCATCTCCCTCAAATTGTTCACTTTGATCTACAATATGAAAATCTTCCTTCTCACCATGATGTATCCATCGAGTGTAAATCATATCAATATTGTCTCGAAATAAGTGATAACACAATGCATCTTTGTTAAGCCACTTACCTAAATAACACTTTGTGCAAGGACAAAGAAGTCTAGTATCATTTCCAGCATGTTCGCACCCCTTAAAAATTCATCCACTCCTTTTTCATATTCTTCAGATAAGCAGTTTGATGATATCCACTTTCGATCCATTGCTACACACCAGATATGTGTAGAGTTCTTATATGTGATTTTAGTAAAAATATAAAAAAAAAAGTTGTTATGTGTACATGGAGAATAAGCGATACCTGTAGATCTTGATTAAAGTTGGTGAACTCATTTCTAAAAGAGAAATATGACTGCATGCCACCAAAAAAGTTTGTGAACTTAGTTCTAGCTTCAGTTTTATCATTCACATTAGATGCATGCATAGCTATACTAAAATACTAGGGGGGGTCATTCTTGTATAAGATCTTCATAGAAAGGAAGGATTATTAAAATCATGAGAATAATTAAAATTAGTGATAAAGTTGACCATGGTACTATTTACATGATAAAATCAGTATAGTGGTAACGTTCGGGTCATGTAGGGTTTTCATGGGGTGGGGCGGGTGACACCATATGAGGTGATTTTTTTTTCAAAAAGGGGAGTAGCCTACATTTTGAGTCAAGAAAAATTCAGGTAGGGTTCAAGTCAGCTAAACCCGGTCTAGACCTAAACCATATATAGTTAATGGTTGTTGCCATTTGGTCTTCCACCTTCTGCATGAAAGTTGATCATCAAACCCAGTCTCATACCAAAAGGATTAAAGGATTCCCATTTCACGATGTAACTTAGTTGGTAGGACATTCACCAGTTAATGTAAGCTGACTTGAATTGACTTATTAGATACAAGATGAAAGTGTTATGGTAAGAAGTAAACTCCTGGGTGTCCAGATGGTCACAAGAAATAAGCTAATGTTTAATATGAAAATAAACTTCTAGAAAAATTGCATACGACGTTATGAACACTGGTGCCAACTTGAGAAAATGGAATTTAAACCATAAAGGAGAGACTTTCAAATCAGGAGATAATAATACTTAGGAAGCAAGATATCTAGAAAGGAAAATTAAAATTATATTGAAATTCTTAGATTATATATTGGACCCCCCATACACTCCCCAACTAATCCTTCAACATATCCCGCCTGGTCCCCAAACACTAAGGTCTTAACACCTTACACTGCAACATCAGTCGTGGCCACCAACAGCTACAACCAGAACCATTGTAGCAGAGTTGCAGCAGGCACAGGTCCATAGTGACTGAAACATGGAAGCAAGAGCATAATAACTACAAGAAGTCCTTCACAAAGAATAAATTTTTACTCCAATGTCTATTTTTCTTGTTTGATCGATACCTTGTAGGGGTCATTTACACTCAAATCAACTTGATGAATACTGATATAAGGCTAGATATTAACCAAAAATGGAATATTGGCAAAGTTGGTATGAACATAAACATGTTCTTAGGTATGAAATGTTAAAATCAACTTTTTCATTCAATCGATAAACATCTGTATTATCGTATTCAAACTGTAACGAGTTTAAAATTGCATTTTAGGTGGAAAAGATGCATTCTTGCATCTGTATTTAAGTGACATTTATGAAATAGCTATATGTAGATTCCATATATATGCTAACACAGTTTAGCACAACTGACAGTAACACATAGGGAATAGATATATGTATATGAGTATATCTCATTATCTGATACAGCTAACCATGATGTCCAAATTCCAAATCCAAGCCCTATATTTTTGGAATTTTTGTCCCAGGTTCATATTTGTATGTATGCTTCTCTAGATTTTCACAAACTAGAAGAAACTATTTTTACTTGTAGATTTTCCCACCAAATGATGTTACTGAGATTGGTAAATATGCACAAAGTGAAAAATGGTAGATAGATAGGAAATTTGGATGGCCCAAGAAGGAACAAAGTGCCACCTTAGATCCGGCTGGAGCATGTTTCATCAGAACCAACTCAGATGCAAAAATCATCAACAAGAAAAGGGTTTCCTTCAACGTGGTGTTTGGAAAATTAGATAGTACCATAGTTGATATGGCGACCCAAATTATGGATGGAAGATATAAGCAAGTGACCACAAGAAAAGGGGCATAACTAGGTTTACATATGTGTGACTTTCTGGAGGTTCTAGTATAATACAATTGCAAGTGACCACATAAAAAGAGGCATAACTAGGTTTACAGAGCAATGCGACATTTATGCATAGTCTAGGGGAAAGAATCTTTGATAAATATGATGAACTCAAATCCCAAATATGTCATTTAAATCAGTATAAATTTGATAGGGAAATCCGTTCTAGAATATTTATTGGTTCTATGCAGAAGCATGATCTAGACAAGGATGGTCTAATGACTCAAATTAGTCAATGTGTTGTAAAAGTTGACTAGGAGCCAAATGAAAAAGTAGAAAGAGATATTTAAGTTGATGGAAAAAAAGAGTCCTTAAGTAACTCATGTTCTTCACTTTTTAAATATAAAAAAGCAAGTATGAATATTACAGTAGAGAGATCATCAACATCAACAGATATGCAAAAAGAAAAAATTGAAGAACATTAGCAGCAAAATTAGAAGAAAAATAAGAAAAGCATCTGAGAACAGGGACTTAACTGAACCCATTGAAATCCGCTTCAATTATCTTCCAAAGAGAATCCACATTATGAAATTTGTATTCGTGAACTGTAAGATAGATTTCCATCCAAATATGATAGGCAATAAAGGCATCAATGGTTTTGTAATTTTAGGTATTCCAATTTATCAAATCTTTGTAGCTTACAGGTCTCATGATACATATTCAGTTTTATGAATGTGTTAATTTAAAAAACATTTAGTTTTTGTTTCGTAAAATAATAAATATTCTTTGGCCATCTTTTTCATCTTCACATTGCATGACCAACCACACACATTCATCACTGCAAACTATCTATTACACTTGTGAACCCATCTTATTCCAAAAAACTATGAATGCATGTCACAATAATTAACGCAACAAAATGAATTTATAACTCCTAGAACTTATTCCAAAATGAATTTAGCAATCAGGACATACGAAAAAATCTTTCTAGGAGAAACGTAATTAGTATCTACAACATCTCATGAGCATGAACCTCTTAATAAGTAGATCTATAATAAAACTTTTTCTAAGAACGTAACTCACTTTATGGTAATTGATAAAAACCTAGGAGATAATTTGACTGGGATGAATAAGTCCAGACACACAATCAAATGCACATGATGATACATACATAAACAAACAAAGTATGGATGTTAAATCAGGAAGAAACAATCACCGGACCTAGAAAAAAAAGTTCAATAGAAATAAAATTGATCAACAATTTAAAAATCAACATATTCATTTTCATACTAGAAATCCATTGAGCACATTCAATTGTGGCCTTGATTTCTTGCACAAGTTGTTCTCTTTGGGAACCAAGGGCCTGCTTCACATGGCTAGTGTTTGTCTACTCATCTAGTGTGCCTTAACTCTTTCAGTTTAGTCTATGAAAATTCATTTCAATCTCAAAATCAAAACCTGATGATGTGGAGTAAGCACTACTTGAGCATAGCATGCACATAATAAGGTTGCTCAGAGTTTTAACCACCCTAGATTCATCTGGATCACTTATCAATTCTTCAAGATGTGGGGATATATACAAATCATTGCAATAGGGGTCTTGAACTAGATCTAGCATTATTTACTACATTTAAAGTGTGAATTTAAAATGTGCAATGAAATCTACTCTAAAATGTGCAACGAAAATAAAATAAATAGTCAATAACCATAGATGTAATTAATCAGGGATAAGGTAGATTATTTAACATTACTGAGTGTATCTTATTAACCTCCTAATACCCCAAAACACTAAGGTCAGAACCATTATAGCAGAGTCACAACCGTCACAGGTCCACAATGACTGAAACATGGCAGCAAGAGCATAATAGGGCTACATGAAGTTCTTCACAAAGAGGGTTACGCCACTTGAAGAACTAATAACCTCACTCTGTTTGCTTCATTTGAATTTAAAGAACCCCTGGATAAGAAATGAACTAACCTTGTGACAATCTGGTATCAAGGGGGTCCTTAAGAAATATTGGGACAATCAACACTGGCGTTGGAACCAGATCTCCACAAGGTGGGGCTGGCGTTGGCAGTCGGAGAAGGAGGAAGTGAAACTTACCAATTTGGATTGAAGGAAGCTCCACAAGGCAGCACTGGTAGTTTACAAAGAAGCACTGGCAGTGTGATAAGGCAGCACTAGCGGTGCAATAAGGCAGTGTTGGCTGAAGAAGGAGGCACTGACAGTTGGATAAGGAGTAGGCAGTGTCATGGAGTGCTTTTCTTCACGCTATTGGGTCTTTCCACATCCACTTTCTGGAAAAGGAAGAGGAGGAAGGGGGCTTTTGGGCAAAAGACGTGGTGCATGGAAGAAGTGGAGAGGGATGCGTGAGAGGGAGGAAGAAGGAGATTGGGCAATTGGCTGAAGAATGGAAGAATGGGATGTTGACGTGCGCGTAGGAAAAGAATGTCATGCGCGTGACAAAAATCATTACCTAGCTAGGGAAAAAAATTAGATTAATATATATATAATCTATGTTTTTAGTAGAATAATATATACATATAATATTTATCAATGTGTAAGCTTAATGCATGTTAATTTATTACTTTACTATAATATCACAAGGGTGTTAAAAGATTGGGTTCTGGTCAATGATTTTTGGGTCAAAACATGACCCAGTCAGAGTGTTAATTGTCAATCCTGGACTAAAATCAAAAATTGGATTTCAACCAGGTTCTCAATTGGAACTAACCCATATTTAGAAAATTAGTTTCAAACCAAACCCAGACCATATTTGACAATGATATTATTAAAAAAAATCTATGACTAATTACATGCTCCTGATTAAATTATCCTTGTTAAGAAATTGGGTTCAGGTATAGGTTCTTAGACAAAACATTTTAACCCAGATCGAGTGTTTAATAACTGTCATTCCCAGACCCAAATCCAAAACTAGATTTTGTGTGAGTGACTTCTCAATACGAAACAGACATCGATTGAGAAAAGATATCTGGAACCAAATCCGGACCCAAGTCGGACCCAAATTTGAAACTAGATTTTGTTCAACTTGTGTCTCAATTGAGAACGATCCAGATTGAAAAAATTAGATTCGAAAGAAAACTTGGACCTAGATTTGACAATGAATTTATAAAAAAATAATTCTCTAATCTCCTGATTATATTTCATGTTATATAATATTGGGATTGTGTCAGTTCCAGGTCAAAATATCTACCCAGAGTGAAAAAGTGTCATTCCCATGATCACATGAAATTAAATCCCAAAAGGAACTCAAACCTATATATTTGATAATAATATTATATGAAAAAATTATTATCAGATTACATGTTCCTAATAAATTTCTTTGATAAGAAATTGGGTTCGTCTCAATTCTGGGTATATAACAACAAGTCGGAGTCTATTGTATAATCTTGGCTTGTAACAACTGGTTATAGCGTGTTGTGTGATTATGGTCTATTACAACATGTAGCTATTACAACAGGTCATCACATGTTGTGTGACAATGGTATATTACAATGGGTTAGATTACATGGTGTAATGGTGGTCTATTACAATGATTTGTTATGTGTGGATATTACAACATGTCACAACATGTTGTATAAATATAATATATAACAATAGGTTGGAGTATGTTGTGTGATCATGGTATATAACAACAGGTTTCAATATGTTGTATTATCGTGGTCTATTACAATATGTACCAAATACAACAAGTGAAGGCCTGTTGTGTAATTAATACATAATATAATGGGTCAGTCTATGTTGTGTAATGATGGTCTATTACAACATGTTACTACTACAGCGGGTCACATTATGTTGTGTAATTAACATCTTTTACAACATGTTTGAATGTGTTGTGATACTACAACCTATTACAACACTTTAGCACTTTTTATAGTATCCCCCATGCTACAATGGGTTTGGCATGTTGTAAATGACTTGTGTTGTATAAAATATACAATATACAACACAAAAGTAGGCTTGTTGTGATAAGTATGCTAACTACAACACAATCATTAGAATTGTTGTCTATCTCCCATTGTAAAAAGCATTTTCTGTAGTAGTGATATGGGATTGCATTGTGTTCGTCAAGATGTTATTAAGCTTTCCCCACTTGTTCTATCATGGAATTCAACTAGTTTATGGAGTTTTTTTTGTTGTCAAATAAAACTTCATCATTGGTGCCCTTGAAATTTCCTTAATGAATGGGTCCTCAATTTTGGAAATTATTGGATTATTGGAAATCTAGTGGAGCCTAGCCTCTTTCCACAATAGAATTCTTCTAATATCTTCCAAAGTTGTTCTATTGTTGATTCAATATATGGGAATTTTCAAATGTTGGTCATATTTTCATATGAAACCTTTATGAGGGGGTCTATTGTTTTGACATAGGAAACATTTTAATTAGATAGAGTTTCCTATTCTTTTGCAATATAGATGTAGTGTTGAGGGAAATTCCCTTGATTTTTAGAAATAGTGCATTGTAAAAGTGTCTTTGATACTTTGTTCGAATTCATAAATTTTGGTGCATGAACGTTTGTGGTTATTATGTCCAAATTTATTGTAAGTAGGTCAATAGCCCTTGACTCTCTTACCAATTATAGGGAAACATAAATGTTAGCAGTTCCATTATCAAAGTCCCATGCTGATTGTTGTTACTCCATATTTTCTATGATTTTTTGTAGATTGCATCACATTTTTTTCAAGAAAATAACTTCCTAAAATGATATTGATGTATTTCTTCTATACCTAAGTTTGACCATTGAAAAAGTTTTTTATTTATAATGTTTAATGAAGTACATGATGTGGTCACTCTAAGTTTTGAAGCCTTTAAATCTTTTCCATGCTTCATTAAGATTTTCAACTTGTATTTTCAACAAAACTAGTGATCTTCTTATGACAATGGATGTTCCTTCTGTAAGAAAGAATTGATTCATGAAAGTTTCAACAAGCTCATTCTATATTTGTATGCTCAATGGTTTTGAGTTAAAGTACCACCCTAAAGATTTATCCCTCAAGAAAGAGAAAACATTCTCTTAGATAGATTCATGTGGAACCCGCTGGATCTTTTGAGTATCACAATTTGGCTTGAAAGAATCAATGTGACGGTAAGGATTTTTTAAGGAAAATTTCCCCAAATGTCCTTTACTAAATAAGTGAGATGGTGCTTCCTTTGATATCAGCAACAAAAAAATTTAGAACTGGATTCACCACATGATGCCTTATGCCATTTTCCTTAGATTGAGTGTAGGAATTAAGAGAAGGCTATTGCAACGACCTCACTTTTCAGCATCCCCCATTTAATGAAGACCCCAAAGGTTGAGAGCCATTTCCTAAATTTTCCCAAGGATCTAGATTTAACCAAATAACAAATAATAGCAAATAATTTCCATTAATTCAATATTGTTTACAAAATTCTCCTCTAAGGAGTTACATGAATTTCTATCAAAAGAATTGTACATATGAGAAGAAGTATCTATCTAATCCTCCTTACAAGTTAGCTTTAACATCTTCAAGTAATTTCATCTGTCCATCATATCTTGATATCTTCATAGTTAGCATGTACCTAAAACTCGACTCAATATATTGTGATACTGTGTATGTGGAGTGCATGCAAAAGTGTGTAAGCATTATAACTACATATAATCAATCAATTACTTGAAAATAAGAACTGGCATTTTCTTCACATATTATTCCTTTATGTGATACTCATAGCAGCATTATAATTGAACAAAATGTAAATAAAGGTCCAACAGTTAAATTGTTCAATCTTCTAAAAAACCTCGAAAAACTATATTGTAGGTAGTCATAGACTAACCATGTACCTTTTGTAGAACCATGAAGATTTTGAAATATATATTTCAAGTATCTTCAAGCGATCCAATCAACATCAAACAATATAACATTTAAATATGCATGTATATAATCCTGAAGAGTCATCGTCACATCAATTACATTAATCAATATCATGTGATGTATTCTACCTAAAATATATGACACAAGTATATCCACATTGATCAAGGATTGGTATCAATAAGATAATGGTGCATAAATATCATAATAGTCCACAATGCCCAAAGTAGAAATTCCTTGGGTTCTATGACCCCATTTAAATGATGAAAACAACATAACAGGCATGCATCACTCTCACATACTCCCAATGACTTGAAAAATTGAGGGTATCTCAGCTACAAGATTCACTCTGAAAACTTCAACAAAGGGGCTCGACAAATATGGAGTAATGAAGAGTGTTGACTACAAGTGTTGTACTAATGGGACCTGGGACCCGAGAAAAAAAGTTCCCTTACTTGCAATGCACCATTGCCATGTTCAATTCCAACTCACTTACAACTAAATCTATTGTCCATATGTTGATAACACCCCTTATTCAAGACATAGATAATGACCAGGATGGCTACTTTAAGATTGCATGCAACACCGGGTAAATTTCTATCATCACTAATTTTGACGGGCTTTGTACTTCCCAAATCAAACTGTCATATGAAGATATGGTAATATCACATAATGAAAGAACTCCCAAATATATCTGAAGATCAATCAATCTAGACAACTTCACAACACTTGCTTCCACTTATTGACACACCCTATTCATCAGACTCCCACAAGTAGAGAGGTGTAGTGGATTATTGATACCTACATGATGACTATGACATTTCATATGCAATATTTAAAGGATGGGGGATCAATGCCTTTTTGAAGAAAACACCATAGAAAATCCACAATGAATCATTCATCTTATGAAAAGACAGGAGGATTTATTAAATTGGCAGCAGGAGAAGGTTCCCCTAAGTACAAATCTATCTCCATTCTCTAATGTAATCCCATTATATGGGCTGCATTATGATGTTCACTAAATCCCAGAGTGGCTATTTCTTCATTCTCCACAACACCTTCACTTTCCACCAAAAATACTAAAGAAGTTACAAAATAAAAACACCAAAAGAGAATAGAAGCAACTCTTGGCAAACTTGACATTGATGGGTACTCCTTAGAAGTAGTGCAAGTCTATGATAAAATGAAAAAGAATTCAAAGACGTTACCATACTAAATTAAATGGTAAAGGATCATCATGTCTTTTACATTGAATGAGACAAAGATTATCAATCTTTGTTCTGATCTTGAGCCACACAATGTTAATAATGGGATGTGTCTACCTCAAGTTATCTAAGATAAATTGGTAGAACTCCTATGAAACTACATTTATGTATTGTAATGGAGTTACTTAGACATACTAGATCTATATGAGCATGTCATGGGTCATCACTACTTATAATCACTACTATTTATTTATTCAAGCAACAAGCTAGACAACTAAGGTCAAAATGGAGATTCAAGAATTATCACGAGGTCAAAAATCAATATTGTGTGGGTTTCTTAGAGCCAATAAACTATCCTACGTGAGTCCCCAACATTGTATATATAAAAAATAAAGATATAAAAGTACAAATATGTGTGTAATACGACAATCTCAACAAGGTGTCTCTAAGATGAACTTTTGCTACAACACAATGATGTACTAGTTGAAAACAATGCTATCCAGCCCTCTTGAGATTCATGAGTGGCTTTTTCAGATACAACTAGATCAAGATGAATAAGGTAGAAAAGGAGAAGACCACTTCCATAACTTTATGGGAAGTATTCTTCCATCAATTTATGGGTTTTAGCCTCAAAAATATTGGATCCACATATCAAAGGGTGATGGTCACCGCATTCCACGACATGATGCACAAAGAGTTGGAGGTCTACATGGAAAATATGATTGCTAAATATACAACTTGCTCTATTCACCATCATTCATTTGAAAAAGATCTTTCAATGCCTAAGGATATTACCAATACATTTAGATCCAACAATATGTACCTTTGAAGTTGCATCTGGTAACCTCCTGGGATATTGTCTTCCAAAGAGGAATCAAAGTTGAAACAGGAAAGGCCTACTCCATTTTGGAGATTCCTTCACCAAATATATAAAAGGATATACTATTCCCACATGATCATCTCCAATACATCATCCGCTACTTGGACAAGCTAACACCCATATGCAAGCCTGTTTTCAAGCTATTGAAGAAGATATCTAACTCCAAATGGAATAAACAATGTGAAGAAGCACTACACAACTTAACTTGCCCAACCACTAGTTCTAAAACTTACACTACTAAGATACCTTATCACCCTTAGACTACCCTTGTATGAAACTTTGATAGGAGGGGTACTGAGCCAGTCAAAAGTACAAAAAAAGCATTCTATCTACTCTCTACCCAAGAAATTCAATTATATGGAGGCCCAGTGCACAAAAATTGGAAGCTATTACCTATCTCTAATATATGCTACAAGGAAGATGCATCACTATCTGATGATATACTTTCTTCGGACTGCAAGATATGATCCACTTTGCCACTTGGGTTAAGACCTACTTGTTGGCTAAATGGACATCATTAAAATCCCTTTGTTTTGAAAATGACAAACATTTCATTCTTGTGGATCTAATATGCTACTTGAGTATTTTAGGAACAAGAATACAAGGTGGTGGATGACAAAGCTTTGGAAGATCTATATGCTTAAATTGCTTTATTTTCATGATTGTAATCAAATGTAAAAACTTGTACAAGTATATAATGTACAAGTACTTAGATATCATGTAAATCAAGTGGTTAGATCTTCCTATCCACACACAACACTTACATAGGTCATCCCCTATGATAGAATCACAATAGCACTTTAATACATACATTTAGTAAAAGTCTAGACACACTAAAATAGGGACTTTCTCGGTCGAACAAATTCTCGACCGATACACACTCAGTCGGTCATCTTCTCGACTGAGAATCACCTAAGTCTATTCTTTGAGGTGTAACTATAGCCATTAGACTCGGTGGGAAAAAGTGATTGGGAGTTGAGTTGAACATTGCAATACACATACTCCAGACTTACCCTCAGTCAACGAAATGCTCGACCAAGAGACACTTGGTTGACAAACTTCTCGACCGAGAAAGGTTCTGACTAAACTTTTCAGAATTAATCAACTAGCTGTTACAAACGTAATTAGTGGCTACCTAGCAGCTAGTTGAGAACTAAGAACACCCTAGAAAGTGTCTAGAACGTTCCTAATCACTTATAGGCCATTCCTATAAATAGGACATGCCTTAGGACACCTAAACTCAATTGAGAACACATACTTGCAATTGAGAATCAACTCTTGTGAGAAATTGAGCAATCCTTCACTTGCAAATCATTTCCATAAGTTGAGATTTCGTGTCCTATAGGCTAGCATCTCCTACCCACTACACTTTCACGTTCATTCACATTAGATAGGAGATAAAAATTCTTGATATAGGATTCAAGCCTGGTGCTAGAGTGGTAAAGTGTATTTTTCCTTCTTCCCTTCTTGTTCCTTTTATTGCTTGTTTTCTTCTTTGCTACTCCTAGGTTGGAGGCTGTAGAAAGGAGGTTGTAGGAGCTTCTTCGGTGGTGAAGGTAGCTCGATGTGACTTTGGGCTACTTCTAGAAGGTCTCAACGGGAAGATACTTCAAGGAGGAAGGCTAATTCAAGGGGGAACTTGAAGTTACTTCAAATGAAGGCTGCTTCAAGGTTGGTGAGACGACTTCAGGGTGAAGGCTATCCAAAGGGTTGTGAAGGTAGTTGTATCTTATGTAACATCCTTGCGAGGTAATAAAATACAATTGCTTTCAAAATCCCAATTGGAAACAATTGGGTAGTGAACTGGCTCCCTTAGTATTTGCAAAGGGTGGAACCACTCTAAATGCCTTGTCTCCTTCTCCAATATGTTTGTGGTTGTTTGTTGCATTAATTTTTCAAATATCATAAAACCCTATTCACCCCCCCTCTAGTGTTTTTCAATTGGTATCATAGAAGTCTTCAAGGAGCTCTAATCAAGTCTTGAAGACGATGGGGGATGGAGTTCTAAATAACCTCAACTTGGAAGGAACTCTTGTAGCTCGGCCTCCACCATACGATGGCACCAACTACACCTATTGGAAGAGGAGGATGCAATTCTATTTTCAAGGAATCAGTTGGGATATTTGGAGAATGGTTTCAAATGCTTATGATCTTCCTCAAACTGAATATGCTACATGGGATGCTAATATGGTGATATTAGCCCAATTGAATGCAAAAGTTGTAAGTATTCTTTATTGTTCAATTTTCATAGGTGAGTTCAATAGAATATCAAATTGTGAAACTACATATCAAATATGGCATATACTCTCTATTACTTATGAATGATCTGTTCAAGTAAAGAATTCCAAAATTGGTATGCTTAAATAAAAGCTTTAACAGTTTTGTATGGAACCAAATGAGTCTATTAGTGAAATGTATGCAAATTTCTCTTCTATTGTTAATAGTTTGAATGCATTAGGTAAAGCCATTAGTGAAGAGAATCGAGTGCCAAAAACTCTTAGGTCTCTTCCTCCCAAGTACAAGCCTAAGGTGACTGCAATTGAAGAAGCCAATGACCTCACTCGACTAAGGATGGAGCAACTCATTGGCAACTTAGAAGCACATGAGGCAACCATGGAGGAGGAAGAAAGATGAGAGAGTGAACTTCAACAAGAGAGAAAGAAGGACATGGCTCTAAATGCTACAAAGGTCATCACTCAAGAAAGTGATGAGACAAAAGATGGAGATGAAGGAGAAGAAACTCTAATTGAAAATGGTAAGAAATATAGAAGATTTAAATCTAACAAAGTTGTTGGTTCTTCTTCTTCTTCCCCTCCTAGGTGTTTTGAATGTGGAAAGAAGGGACATCTTAAGAATGAATGTCCTAAAGAAAAGAAGGGTAAGAAAATCTCATCCAAGAAGAAGGGAGAAAAAGCATACAAAGTTGCATGGGATGAGTCAAGTGATAGTGAGAGTGGAGAGGAGAACGTGGAGTGTCTCATGGACAAATAAGATGATAGTGATGATTCTCAAGAGGTAAGCCTTCTTGATTGACCAAAAGAAGATCTAATCTCTAGTCTTCAAGATACACATGACAAATATGTTGATTGCAAAAAGCAAATAAAGAAAGTTACTAAAACTAATGAGGATCTGGATGCTAAATTAAATAATATTTCTTTTGAAAAGGACAATATTATTTCTGAAAACTATACCTTGAAATCATCTTTAAATGATTGTAATATGAAGTTGCTTAATTTAGAAACAAACTATGGTCTTCTTTCTCAAGAAAAGGTTGAATTTCTTGCAAAACTAAATAATTTTTAGACTCAACCTATCCTATGTACTCATCTATACTATGATTCTATTGTTAAAGAAAGAGATGCTTTATCATCTAATCTAGATCAAGCACGGTTAGATATCAAAAAGAAAATGGATGAGGTTGCTAAGTTACAAAAAGAAGTTAGTAGCCTGAGAAATAATGGTATTCTTGATAAGATCCTAAAGAATTCTTCTGGTTATAGTGGAAGAAGAGGTTTAAGATATGTTCCAAAAGAAAAATCTTATCAACCTAAACCTAGGAGAACTAAAGCATCCAAGACCAAGATCATATTTGTACCCAAGAACACAACTCAAAATCCTATAAAGAGAAATGAAATTGACTCCATTTGTTGTCACTCTTCCTAGCACCTTGGACATTATTCCTTCTCATGTCCTTACAAGAAAAAGGATGTTGAGTTAGTATGGATTCAAAGACCCCAAACATAGCAAATTTAATATGATTAAGTTGAGATTTGACCTAAAACCTCATTTGAATATCTTAATGTCTTATCTCAAATAAATAGAATGGTACCTTAGCATATTACAAAGATTTAAGCTCACACTGACATAAACAAATTGCTAGAAACATACAGAAACAACCTCGGTCGACAGATAGTTCGACCGAGACACTTTTTGGTCGAGAAAGTATTCGACCGAGGGAATACCTGTATCAAATCTGAAATCTGATGTAGAAACAATAACAATTCCGGTCGAGAAAAATGTCAATTGAGACAACCTCGGCTGAGAGATTTTCAACCAAGAAATTTCCTATTTCAATCTGTAAAATAGCAACATTATTGGTCGACAAAATTTTCGACTGATACACATTTGGTCAAAGTATTTATCGACCGAATGAAGTTTTGTTCAGCTTAATTTATTCAATCATGTTTAGTTTGTTATTAAATGTACCTAACCATAATGGACCATCACATGGGTACCAAAACCTATATTTTATTGTAGGATTGGGTGGTTGATAGTGGATGTTCCAAACACATGACCAGAAACAAGGATGCCTTTCAAACTTTTGAAGAAAAGAAAAGCAGAACAATCACTTTTGGAGACAATGGTAATGGTAAAATTGTTGGAATAGGTAATATTGGTACAAACCTTGAAATTAAGAATGTTTTACTTGTTGATGGTTTGCACCATAACTTGATAAGTGACAGTCAACTATGTGATAGTGGATATGATGTTTTATTTAATAAAAATTGTGGCAAGTTTCTAGTAGAGAACACTACAAGTGTTGTGTATGAAGGAAAAAAATTGGAAATCTATATATTCTTAGACCTAACTCTATGCAATCCGTAGTTGGAAAATGCTTGCATGCAAAAGATAATTCTCTACAATTATGGCATAGAAAATTAGGTCATGCTAGTTCACATGTCATTAGAAAATTAATTATATATGATCTTGTTCGTGGTTTGCCTAAGCTATCTTTTGATCAATCTGAAAATTGTGAACCATGTACTTTGGGTAAACAAACTAAACCTTCTTTTAAACCCAAAAACATGCTTAGCACCATTAGATCACTAGAACTAATTCATAAGGATTTATTTGGACCTATGAGAACACAATCTATTGGTGGAAAAAGATATTTCTTAGTTATTATTGATGATTACAGTAGATATACATGGGTTCATTTTCTTGCAAATAAAGATGATACCATTCAAGTGTTCATACAATTTTGCTCAAAGATTGAAAATCAATTACAAAATAAAATATGCACAATTTTTTTTTGGAGAAGGTAAATATATTCCAAAAGGGTAGTGTAACCTACCAAAATGTAGGAAGACCTACCAAAGTACAAGGATCAACCAGCCGTAAAGGACACACAATCCTAGTAACTAAACGGTAGTATGGGCAATACAAAATCCCAAACTGTACAAGAGGCTAGATACAAAATCCACTATCTACCTATCTATCTCCCATCTACAAAGAATAAATGGGTCAACTTTGTCTATCAACTTTGGCTTGGACTTAGCTTCCCTCTGTATCGTTTCCATAAGCATGTCAAAAAGGGTCGTGTAATCACACTATCCCTTGTCGTGCAACCTATTGTTCCTTTCATTCCAAACTAAGAAACACATCAAGGTGAAACACGAGCTTCTAAATAGAGCAGTCCTATTTTTTGTGCACTTCCTTTTCATCCACATAAAGGCATTATGTAGATCATTAGGAGTCCTCCCATCTCATCTTAAGACTGATTCTACACCAAATGTAATAGCTATACCTACATTTGAAGAAGATGTGTTCATGCGACTCATCTTCCTCGGCACACAACAGACATCTTGGGTTGGCATTCAGACCCCATTTTTGCATCCTATCAAGAGTCGAAAGTCTCCTCATCAGTGCTTTATACACACAGAAGCTCCATTTGGGCGTATGAGCTTTACCCCAAAGAGTGGAGTGCCAGGGCACCTGTGGTGCGTAGAAAGAGATGATCCATGGAGGTTACTTCACATTTACCAGGTTTCAGTTGGTACCAACCTCAATGTAGTCCCCACAAACTTCCCGCCACACCTCCACCATGTGTCTCTAGGTGCGTGAGCATTTCTCTTAGATACGTGGAAGCGCAGCTGGTCCCCATACCTCCTTCTCATCCAGTCCACCCAGGGAGAGTGGGGCTCATGGAGGAAATTATCGATCCTCTTCCTAGTTGCAGCAACATCTGAGATGCTAGGATCGGTGATGTTCAAACCCCCCTCCATGTATGGTCTCTCCAGGGTGCTCCAAGCCACAACATGGCGCTTGCCGACCCACAGGAACCCGCCCATCACCGTCATGATCTTCAGAATGATGAAGGTAGGAAGTTCTTCTTGCCCACACCAGAACCGCACTTTGGCAGAGAGCACTGATCAGATTAGCACAACTCTCCCAGCCTAGGAGAGGTTAATCCATGTCCATCTTTAGACTGCTTCCCTAGCATTTTCGATGTAGGCAGCATAGTCAATACCCTTTCCTCTTCCTCCAATGAGCGGGATACCTAGGTACTTGGTCGGGAAGCTTCCCTCCTGTAGCCAGATTATTCTCTTCAACCTCCCTTTCCTTCTGTCACACGATCTCGAGAAGTAAATTTGGGATTTGATGTCACTCATAAAGAGCCTGGTTAACTTCTTGAACCTCATCATCATCTTCCTAAACGATCTCAACACCTTCTCCTTGCCAAAGAGAAAGAACAACACATCATCCACAAAAATATGATGACTGAGCACCTTCATACCTTCAACCTTAAAAGTTTGCAGATCACCTTCAGCTTCCTCCTTCTTAACCATCTCGGATAGGCCTTCCATGACAATGGTGAACAACAGGGGGGAAAGGGGATCCCCCTGTCTGAGCCCATTAGAGGCATAGAACAAGCTGTAAGGTAGACCATTGACCAACAAAGAGAAGGAGGTTGTCTCGACGCATCTACGAAGAGTGTTGATCCATAGGGGGGCAAACTCCATAGCCTCCATGATCCTCCAAAGAGCTTCCCAAATGACATTATCATAAGCCTTTGAGAGATCTAGTTTTGTGCAGACCTTCTTGGACTGATTCTTCACATTGAACCCAATCAAGAACTCCACAACGAGGAGGGCTCCGTTAGAAATATGCCTTCCTTTCACAAAGGCGGTTTGGTTAGGAGAAATAACCTCCGGAAGAACAAGCCTCAACCTGCTAGCGAGCAGCTTAGAGATGATCTTGTACATAATAGAGCAGTAAGCTATCAGTCTTAGGTCGTTGAGGCTATTGATGACATTCTTCTTGGGTATCAGCTTGATGAAGGCATGGTTGAGACTTCTCAGCATGGCACCCCCCTGAAGGAACCAACAAACGGCTCTACAAACATCCTTTCTGACAATGTGCCACATAGATTGGAAAAACTTAGCATTCAGCCCGTCTGGCTTGGGTGCTTTAGAGGCCCCAATGCTGAAGGCAACACTTTTGATTTCCTCATCAGTCGCATGTTTACACAACCCTTCATTCATAGTGGTGGTCACTCTCGTCCCAGGCAGGGGCAAGTCCTCTCTGCACCTGTGCTCATGATTGTAGATATTGGAATAGAAGCTCACTGCCTCATTAGCAACATCCTCAGGTCCCCTGGAAATGGTCCCATCCTCCTTAATCAGGGAGTGTACACCATCTCTCATGTCATTTTTGCGAACTGCCGCATGGTATGTTTTGGTGCTGCGATCACCATCCTTGATCCAAGTTAAGCAACTTCTATGCCAAAACAAACTCTCCTCAGCCTCTCAAGCTTGACCAAGTGTTCCCTAGCTTCTTCTTCTTTAGCCATAGCCTCCTCATTCAGCGGGTTGAATCTGAGATTGTATGCGGCTTTCTGGTACTCCTCCTTTGCCGTGCTCAATAGGTTATTGAGTTTGACATGCTCCTTCGCCTAAGCCTTCAGCGCCACCTTTATTCTTTTCATCTTCTGTGCAACCAGATACAGGGGGTTGCCTTCTATCGAGCAGCTCCATGCCTCCTTGATGATTAGCTCACAGGCCAGCCATTGTAGCCAGTGATTGAGGAAGCAGAAAGGTCAAGCCTTGCTACTGTTCTTAGCAAGCGCAATCCTTAACCAAGAATGGTCGTTGTTAGGATGATTGTCAATGAAAATATGCACAATTAGAAGTGATCATAGTGGAGAATTTGAGAATCATATTTTTGAAGAATTCTGCACATCTCAGGGCTACACTCACAAATTTTCAGCTCCACATACTCCACAACAAAATGGCATAGTTGAAAGAAAGAATAGGTCTTTACAAGAAATGGCTAGGACTATGATGCTTGAACATAATACATCTAAAACATTTTGGGCTAAAGCAATAAACACAGCTTGCTATGTGTTAAATAGAATAACCGTACATTCTTATTTGAAGAAAAATCCATATGAACTCATCTATAATAAGACACCAAGGGTTGATTATTTTCATACATTTGGCTCAACTTGCTATATCTTAAACACAAAGGATGATAGAGACAAATTTGATTCTAAATCACAAAAAGCATTTTTCTTGGCATATTCAACTTCTAGAAAAACATTTAGAGTTTACAACACCATCTCTAAAATGGTTGAAGAATCAATTCACATCACTTTTCATGAAGAACTAAAACATAATACTGAAGATAATGACATAGTTGATATTACTCATCAAATTGAAGATCTTCACATATCAACTAAAGATGGCCAAAATGCTAAAAATGATCAACAAAATGAGACACACCAATCCATTCCTACACTAATTAAAGATCATCCTCAAGAACTAATCATTGGGAACCCTAATGATAAAGTAAAAACCCATTCCTCTTTTAGAGATGTTCCAAATATGGCATTTGTATCTATAATTGAACCCAAAAAGGTAACTGAAGCTCTAAAAGATGATTATTGGATAATGTCCATCCAAGAATAATTAAATCAATTTACTAAGAATGATGTATGGGACTTAGTTCCTAAACCTCAAGATAAAACCATTATTGGAACTAAGTGGGTTTTTCGTAACAAATTGAATGAAGCTGGGGAAGTAGTGAAAAGTAAAGCTAGGTTGGTAGCACAAGGGTACAATCAACAAGAAGGAATAGACTTTGATGAAACTTATGCACCCATAGAAAGACTTGAAACCATTAGAATGCTACTAGTTATAGTTTCCCACAAAGACATCAAACTATTCCAAATGGATGCAAAAAGTGCATTTTTAAATGGAATAATACAAGAGGAAGTATATGTTTCCCAACCACCTGGTTTTGAAATTCATGGTAAAGATGATCATGTATATAAAATTAAGAAAGCGCTTTATGAGTTAAAACAAGCACCTATAAATTGGTATGAAAGGCTTAAAAATTATCTCTTTGATAATAGTTTTTCTATTGGAAATTCATATTCGAATTTATTTTTCAAAACATATGAATCTGACTTTCTAGTTGTTCAAATTTATGTTGATGATATTATCTTTGGTGCATCAAATGAATTCTTATGTAAACAATTTAGTGATATTATGCAAAAAGAATTTGAAATGAGTCTCATGAGAGAATTGACTTTCTTTCTTGATTTTCAAATAAAGCAAACGCCTGCTGGGATTTTTATAAGACAAGAGAAGTATACAAATGAACTTTTAAAATGTTTTGGAATGGAGCATTGCAAACATGCTACCACACAAATGGCCACTTCTACTAAAATTGACAAAGATGAAAATGGGGAACCCATTCATGATTCTTTGTATAGAGCCATGATTAGTAGTTTGCTTTACTTAACTGCTTCTAGACCGAATATCATGTTTTCCATCGGACTGTGTGCTAGATTTTAATCAAATCCCATGCAAACTCATTTTCAAGCCATCAAAAGGATTCTAAGATACTTAGCCGACACTTCAAACTATGGTTTATGGTATCCTAAAAGACAATCTTTAGATTTGACAACTTATACCGATGCTGACAACATTGGTTGTCAAATTGATCAAAAGAGCACAAGCATAAGTTGTTTCTTATTAGGACGAGCTTTAGTATCATGGTTTAGCAAGAAACAAAACACGGTTGCTCTTTCTACAATTGAAGCTGAATATATGGTAGGCGGGTCTTGTTGTCCTCAAGTGCTTTATATGCAACAAGTTTTAAATTATTATGGTTTTACATTTTCATCTACGCCTATCTATTGTGATAATACTAGTGCTATAAACTTGGCACATAATCCTATTTTATACAATCTTGCCAAACATATTGAAATTTGTCATCATTTTCTAAGGGATCATATTTCCAAAAGATATATATCCCTTCATCATGTTGATATGGAAGATTAATTGGTTGATATTTTCACAAAACCACTTCCATTGGATCAATTTAATTACATAAGAAAGAAATTATTTATCACTTCTTTAGAAGATGTTTTCTTTGACATTTGTGCTTCTCCTTCTTAAAATCAATTTGTTTTCCCGACACTTACATTTTGGCTGAAATGGACAACTTTTAGCTCTTTTAATCATCATATTGGCGGTTATCTTTTTGAAATGACAAAGGGGGAGAAATAATATAAATCTTAAATACTCAAATCAATGAGTTTCATACATACTCTCTTGGTTTCACATCAAATGCTACTATATTCCCTAAAGAGTTGGATTTTACGTTCCACACTTCTTTGGGAATTATAAGCACACATTCCATAAACAAGAGAAGGAATACACAAGTCAAACTTCAGGTATGAAACTTAATATTTAAGCTTATTTGATTTATACTTAGAAATGTTTGTCATATTCAAAAAGGGGGAGATTGTTGGCTAAATGGACATCATTAAAATACCTTTGTTTTGAAAATGACAAACATTTCATTCTTGTGGATCTAATATGCTACTTGAGTATTTTAGGAACAAGAATACAAGGTGGTGGATAACAAAGCTTTGGAAGATCTATATGCTTAAATTTCTTTATTTTCATGACTGTAATCAAATGTAAAACTTGTTCAAGTATATAATGTACAAGTACTTAGATATCATGTAAATCAAGTGGTTAGATCTTCCTATCCACACACAACACTTAGATAGGTCATCCCCTATGATAGCATCACAATAACACTTTAATACATACATTTAGTAAAAGTCTAGACACACTAAAATAGGGACTTTCTCAGTCAAACAACTTCTCAACTGAGACACACTTGGTCGACCATCTTCTCGATCGAGAATCACCTAAGTCTATTCTTTGAGCTGGTTCTATATCCCTTAGACTTGGTGGGAAAAGTGGTTGGGAGTTGAGTTGAACGTTGCAATACACTTAATCCATATGTACCCTTGGTCGATGAAATGCTCGGTCGAGAGACACTCAGTCGACAAACTTCTTGACCGAGAAAGGTTCTGACTACACTTTTCAGAATTAACTAACTAGCCATTACAAACATAATTAGTGGCTACCTAACGGCTAGTTCAGCACTAAGAACACCCTAGAAAGTGTCTAGAACATCCCTAAGCACTAATAGGCCATTACTATAAATAGGACATTCCTTAGGACACCTAAACTCACTTGAGCACACATACTTGCAATTGAGAATCAACTCTTGTGAGCAATTGAGCAATCCTACACTTGCAGATCATTTCCATAAACTGAGATTTTGTGTTCTATAGGATAGCATCTCCTACCCACTATACTTTCACATTCATACACATTGGATAGGAGATCAAAACACTTGATATAGGATTCAAGCCTTGTGCTAAAGTGGTAAAGTGTATTTTTCCTCCTTCCCCTCTTGTTTCTTTTATTGCTTATTTTCTCCTTTGCTACTCCTAGGTTGGAGGCTGTGGAAAGGAGGTTGTACGAGCTTCTTCGGTGGTGAAGGTAGATCGGCATGAATTTGGACTACTTCTCGAAGGTATCAACAGGAAGCTACTTCAAGGAGGAAGGCTACTTCAACGGGGAGCTTGAAGTTAATTCAAGTGAAGGTTGTTTCAAGGTTGGTGAGACGACTTTGGGGTGAAGGTTGTCCAAAGGGTTGTGAAGGTAGTTGTATCTTATGTAACATCCTTGTGAGGGTGGAGTTCAAGTTTCTGACTCTGGTATAAGCTTTAGCATCCACAATGATGGGCAGCTTAACATACAACTGGCCCCTAACGAAATATAATCAAATGAGTGAGGATGGTAATTACTATTTGATTACTTGAACAAGTCAGGTTCTTCCCGAAGTCTTTGACAGGGGCCTTTACCTGCTATCTCACTCTCCCTATAATGTCTATCTTTACCTGGAACGAGATGGAGAGGGACAAAGTAGCTCGACCGTCAGGGAGAGGGATTTCAACACTCTATTCTTTAGAGCTGAGCCAACAGAGGGGTTTGGGCGTTGAGTTGAGAAAAGAAGGCATGGGAATGAGTTACTAATAACGCCGAAAATTTGCTTATGCTTGATTTCCTTGGTTTGCTGGTTTAGGAGCAGGAAGATTCTCAGTTGTTTTTATTTCCGAATCTGGTCAGGATACGGCTATTTCAGCTTCTTCTTCCCCTTTGCTGTAAGAGGAGTAGGTGCAGTGGTAGCAGTCGGGGGATAAGATGCCCTTAAGGCTGTAAAGATAGATTCCCTACCTGAGTATGATGCCCCTGGGGATCTGGCTGTTTCCTCTTATGCTTTCCCTACACGGTTTAGGAATCAAGAAGTAGTCTAGCCGCGAATTCGGAACATCAAGACAGTTTCAGGAAAGTTTAGCAAAGATGTCCCAGCAGAATCCGTTAAGGCAGTCAAGGTAAAGAGAGAAGGTGAACTCACAATAGTAGTAGCTTGTGTCTTTGCATTCTTGGCTTAAGAAGGAGAAGAAGGATTGGCCTCTCTAGTTGATTCATTAAGTCTTTGTTGAAGAATCTGGTTTGGCAGTTGTCCATCGGAATCCCTCGGTCTAGGGCTGTTATGTTAGCTATATTTCCCGCTATCCGGTGAGAAAGAACCTATTTGAAATAATACAATTGTTTTCAAAATCCCAATTGGAAACAATTGGGTAGTGGACTGACTCCCTTAATATTTGCTAAGGGTGGAACCACTCTAAACGACTTGTCTCCTTCTCCAATATTTTTGTGGTTGTTTGTTGAATTAATTTTAAAAATATCATAAAAACCTATTCACCCCCCCTATAGTGTTTTTCACTACTTTCACATGATGATTCACAACATAGCAAGTATTTTTGTCTGAATGCAACATCATGTATGTACCCATGAATGGATAAGAACAAGCAAATAATATAGTCAACTTCTATCTACTAAAAGTCAAATACATGAGTAAGAGTTGCATGATGAAAATTTAGCATTATGAAATCACCAAATATCGTCATCGCCTTAGATATAGACCTATGGATGTTCTTCTTTGATGGTGAGATCAGTCACAAATGGTTGGGATTAGTGGTCCTCCAAGAACCATATAATGAATAGTTGATGGTGGACAAACTCTTAGAGTTCCACAGTCTAATAATGTGGTTGAATAGGAGCATGCATGCTCAAACTCTAGCTTTCTAAGAAAAAAGAGGCACA
The DNA here is from genome assembly GCA_963693085.1 of Alisma plantago-aquatica. Taxonomy (NCBI): domain Eukaryota; kingdom Viridiplantae; phylum Streptophyta; class Magnoliopsida; order Alismatales; family Alismataceae; genus Alisma; species Alisma plantago-aquatica. The sequence continues at coordinate 1,510,880,476 of OY856410.1, read as the reverse complement.
TCACCTTCAAGTCTATGGCGATTATTTCCTCTTGATAACAAAACTCAAGAACAATCAAATAGTCTGCATCGAAATCTAATACCCCATCAATAATGTCTATACTATCTCACCACGAATTTCAAACAAATCTCCTTCAACTTTATGAATCAAGAGAATAATATTTTTTTGGATGATTTGGAGACACTCATCTCATGGATCGATATAGATGGTGACCAATGTTTCTCCTTCGAGGTTTGTACAAAGTCTTAGGAATCATATCACATGGTAATTGATAATACAATCAATAGCAAAGAAAAGACATGGTTCCACAATGTTGAAACCTATCTTGAGAATGAGGTCATTATGAATAATCTCTCTAGAAGAGAACAAAATGCTTTTAAATGAAAAGTGTACCAGGTCTTGGGGACTCAGATAAAGGGATCTTAAAAGGAATGATTGAACTACCCATATCACCAAGGTGCATCTCCTTTTCAGGGAGCCCATTGATGTGGATATTATCACACTACAAATTCACTAGGAATTGAATTTCTAGAGTTTACTAGAACTAATGTAATGCCACCCACAAGTGGACAAATCTTATCGTAGTATAGTTGAGGATCAAATCCCAAGGGACAATGTTTTTATGAATTATCTGATCAAAATTACTTATCAAGAACAAGTGTTTATCACAAACGTTGAGTTTGGGTTGATTAACTAAGGTTATAACAATGAAAATATCTAGATTAAGGTTCTAGTTATTAGTAGATGGAAATAATAGGGTGAGACTAGGCTTCACCACCACTACTCGAATACGTGCATTCATTCAAATCCAAACACATATGAAGATATAATTGGAGTTATGTAAGTTTTCCCTTTCGACGTTATAAACATGCATGAGTAGATATCCTTGCAAGCTCGATGTGTCTTGTTACTTACAGATCCTATACCCACTAATCCAAGGACTTCCTGTTAGAATTTCTCATTAGGGCATCAACAAAAGCTTATTAATATTCAAATGTTAAACAATGAAGTTCTCACATAATAAGACTATAATTGTAACACCCAATTTCATGAATATATAACATAACTTAGAGGAGGCTTTCACATTGAAGGGGGATGTCACATTAATATGATCAATGCAAATAAATACATAAATCACCATTAAGATTCATACATTGTTCTTTGAATTGGAAAACTATAACTGACTAATATACATATCTAAAACTTTAATCATCTTTAAACATGGAAAGTTAATTATGAACGTAAATATTTCTGGATGATTGCATCACCTAGTATGGATGGCACCCCACCAAATATATATTGAAGGTTTTCTAGTCCTTGTTTGTTCCTCTTGAGTCCTTACTTGCTTCAACTCGTGGGGACATTGCGCCCCTAGCCATGCGAGGGGGAAAAACAACACATCAGTAAATGGTAATGGCACATTATAACATAAGCAAAATATGGTGTACTTGACATGAATTAACTATAAGCATTCTTGAATCGTTATAAACATGAAGAATTGAAAAGTAAATGTATGCATCCCTGTATGACATCCCCTTAGGAGCACATGATTGCTAGGAAAGCCCTTGATGCTAGGAAATCCCTTGATGACCCCTTGAGGTCCATGATTCAAGAGCATATAAAAACTATTTCAATTCCAATTAACTTGATCATTAACATGACATTAACATTAACATAATCATGATTCTTAAACTTAACATGATGGGATTTCTCCCCATTAACATGTTCTCTTAAACATGATGGGATTTCCCCCTCTTGATCATTTACATGATTTTCATGAGTCATTAATCATAAGCTTTATCATAGTGAACATTACAAACATAGGACATAGCATATAACAATCATCAAGTAGGGATATAGTGAAGATGATTAAAAAATTAAACTTGAAACGATAATGTCTACTTTATACTTAACATGCAAACAACCATAAATACTTGTGCTTAGGAGCATGACCCGTTTACCTTGGAGCAATGTAGATCCTAAGATTGTATCTCTAATCCTTGAGGCAGTGCCTGGATGTGATATATCAGAACATAAGCTAGTCTTCTTGGAGCAAAGTTGATCCTAAGATGGTCTCTCTAATCTTTGAGGCAGCGCATGGATGTGATTTGCAAGAACGTAGGCTAGTGTGATCTTCCTTGGTATGCTAGGATCATGAGGGTCCATTTTATAGGTGTTAGGGGTCTAGAACTTTATCATCCAAGTGTATTTCAATTTTTTTATATCTTTTGTCCTTTAATTAAACATTGGCCATTATCCTATCTCTAATATATTAAAAGGTAAGAATACGTGAAAAATGTCTTTCTCTTTCTTAATTACTAAAGTCCAACTTTGTGGTTAAACTAATTATCTTTTGTTTGTGAATTTCCTTTATCATCTTTCATATCTTTTGTATGAGATATATAAAAGAGAATTTATTATTGTTTACTTTTATTTGTTAATCAAAAGTATTACATTAACTAAATTACCATTACATTTTATTTGTAATCACAAAGAAATAGAGAAAACATGAGAGAGTTGTACCATTCCTTACATAATTACCATAATGTCTTATTCCCATGTAACTAAGGTCAAGACACATTATTTCATTTTATAAAAAAATTAAAAATGGAGAAAAGAGAAAAAAGAACTCTATTTTACATCTACATTCACTAGTTGTATTTCAAGAATATACAATGTGATTTCAATGTGTTATTTAAACATTGTTGACTGCAATTACTCATACCCATAGAATATATAGTTGTTTAAAAGGATGTTGTTACTATGTAACAAAAAACCATTTTTAATTTTCAATAAATTTTATAACCTCATATCATCCATAATGACATTTTTGTTTTCATACCACGCTTCCTAGTTGTGTTGGAAAGGTGATGGGTCAAAACTCACTTTTTGTAGTCACAAATTAATATATTTATCACATTGTATTCAATTATTAGAACTTTGGAATGTTAAAAGAAAGAAAATAATCAAACTCTCCTTCTAGATTCCCTTCTACTATTTTAACTATATGGTCTCATGTTAACTAATTGTGACCAATAATTGATTAATGTTTACATTGTATGTTTTAAGTGAATTGTCATTGTGTTTTATATTTAATTGATAAGTCAAATGATTTTGAAACAAAACAAAATTTAGAAAACACATTAATTACATACTCTAGATCCTTCCTAGTCAATAAAATTCGAGATTTGAATATATTTTATTCTTAATGTTCATATTTGTTATTTACTTCATTTTCATGCATTAAAATGTGAGATAATGTTAAAAGATTGTCCTTAATTATTTCTTTGAATTTAAAAATGATAAGATCAATATTTATCCACATTTAAGTCTATTATGCCTTTATGGAAAAGTTTATTGTAGAAAGAGACTTGAGAGAAGATAATGTTACATGTATTCAATATAGGGAAGCAAGTAATATCCACATAATGTAATTGATGAATATTATTTTGCATGCATCCAAAATTAAGCCATTAATTGCATTGCATTTTTCTTTGTCTTTTGACTATTCCAAAGAGGAGAGAGAAATCGTGAATTATGTTTTATCCCTTTAACTTTAAAATCTATAAAAGAAAGTAAACTTCTTGTTGAAGTTGTATGTTTATCATTTCGAATTCTACTTCTTTTATTTTCTAATTTTATTTCTTTTAAACATTTTCAAGGATGAGAGAGATAAAAAGGATCAAGGGAAATCATTCATTCAAAAATTTAAGTTAATTGCAATATATGATGGCATATGTATACTAGAAAGTATATTTTTAGTTTTATTTTGTTCTTATTTGTCGTACTTTATTTTTTTATTTAAGGAATAACATTCCATGACCTTTTTAGATTAGGCCCTTAACCTATTGTTATTTTAATAAAATTCATTTTATAAATTTTTAAATTGTGAAAATTTGGGATGTTACAATTCTAACCACCTTAAAAATAAATTTCATCCTCAAAATTTTTCTAGGGTACTACCCACCTTAGGGTTTAATATTATCTATGTACAATAATTTCTAATTTTATCTTAAGGTCTCATTCTCATGGTAAAACACTATCTAAAACTCATTTTTAAAACAAACATGTGGGTAGTCCATTTCACATCATCATTCATATGAAAAAGGACCTCTCTTCTCTAGGGGTTCTGATTTTTGCTTATCAATGTCAAATATCTACTCTTCGAATGCATTCTTGGTTCCAGGATGAATCTGATTAGGTTTTGGTGACTATAAGTCTCAAGCTTTTGATGACAACTCTTATTTTGTTTGTCACCTTTGAATACATGATGGCCACTCATATATTCAAAGATGACATGATTTATCACACTTGTCTTAGCATCTCTCTCATGTACATGTCCCATACCACATGCACTTCAATGGACTAGACAATTATGATTATGCACATAATAGTCTCTCTACAAAATCCCATAAGCATGTGTCCCATACCACAAACACAAGGAAAAAAGATAGAGTATATTATATACAATTCTAGAGTTACACACAAAAATCCAAAATATCTAAGTACATAAATCTACTCCTTATTTGAACTAGACCTCTACTTTGATTTTTAATATCATATACTTACTTTTTCTATACCTAGGGTTAGAACATATGAATCATATTGGCTCTTGGTGGCCATCCATTTATCTACTCTGATACCATTAATGTAACACCCCATTTCATGAATATATAACATAACTCAGCGGAAACTTTCATATTGAAGGGGGTGTCACAATAATATGATCATTGCAAATAAATATGTAAACCACCATTAAGATTCATACATTGTTATTTGAATAGGAAAACTATAACTAACTAATATACATATCTAAAACTTTAATCATCTTTAAACATGGAAAACTAATTATAATTGTAAATATTTCTTGATGATTGGATCACCTTGTATGGATGGCACCCCACCAGATATCTCTTGAAGGTCTTCTGGTCCTTTTTTCCTCTTGAGTCCTTACTTACTCCAAATCATGGGGACATCACATCCCTAACCATGCGTAGGGGATAAACAACACCTCAATAAACGATACTAGCATATTATAACATAAGCAAAATACAATATACTTGACATGTAAGAAAACTTGACATGAATAAACTATAAGAATTTTTGAATCATTACTAACAAGAATAATTGAAAAGTAATTGTATGCATCCCTCTATGATGCCCCCTTAGGAGCATATGATTGATAAGAAATCCCTTGATGCTAGGAAAGCCCTTGACGACCCCTTGAGGTCCATGATTCAGGAGTATATAAGGACTATTTCAATTCCAATTAACTTGATCATTAACATGACATTAACATTAACATTAACATTAACATAATCATGATCCTTGAACTTAACATGATGGCATTTTTCCCCATTAACATGATCTCTAAAACATGATGGGATTTCTCCCTCTTGATCATTTACATGATTTTCATTAGTCAATAATCATAAGCTATAATCATAGTGAACATTATAAACATAGGACATAGCATATAACAGTCATCAAGAAGTGATATAGTGAACATGATTCAAACATTAAACTTGAAACATTAATGTCTACTTTATACTTAACATGCAAACAACCATAAATACTTATGCTCAGTGGCATGACCCATTTACCTTGGAGCAATGTAAATCCTAAGATTGTATCTCTGATCTTTAAGGAAGCGCCTGAATATGATATATAAGAACATAGGCTAGTCTTCTTAGAGATAAGTTTATCCTAAGATGGTCTCTCTAATCTTTGAGGCAATGCATGGATGTGATTTGCAAGAACATAGGCTAGTGTGCTCTTCCTTGGTATGGTAGGATCATGAGGGTCCCTTTTATAGGTGTTAGGGGTCTAAAACTTTCTCGTCCAAGTGTATTTGAATTTTTTAATATCTTTTGTCATTTAATTAAACATTGGCCATTATCCTAACTCCAATATATTAAAAGGTAAAAATAGGTGAAAAACGTCTTTCTCTTTCTTAATTACTAAAGTCCAACTTTGTGGTTAAACTAATTATCTTTTGTTTGTGAATTTCCTTTATTATCTTTCATATCTTTTGTATGAGATATATAAAAAGAATGTATTATTGTTTACTTTTATTTGTTTATCAAAAGTATTACATTAACTAAATTACCATTACATTTTATTTCTAATCACAAAGAAAGCGAGAAAATGTGAGAGAGTTGTACCATTCCTTACATAATTACCATAATGTCTTATTTCCATGTAACTAAGGTTGAGGCACATTATTTCATTTTATAAAAAAAATAAAAAATGGAGGAAAGAGAAAAGAAAACTTTATTTTACATCTACATGTACTAGTTGTATAGTAAGAATATACAATGTGATTTCAATGTGTTATTTAAAAATTGTTGACTGAAATTACTCATTTCCACATAATTCATAGTTTCTTAAAAGGATGTTATAACTATGTAACAATAAACCATTTTTAATTTTCAATAAATTTTATAACATCTTATCATCCATAATGACATTTCCATTTTCATACCACGCTTCCTAGTTGTGTTGGAAAGGTGATGGGTTAAAACCCACATTTTTTATAGTCTCAAATTAATATATTTATCACATTGTATTCAATAATTTGAACTTTAGAATGTTAAAATAAAGAAAATAATCAAAATCTCCTTCTAGCTTCCCTTCTACTATTTTAAATATATGGTCTCATGTTGACTAATTTTGACCAACAATTGATTAATGTTTACATTGCATGTTTTAAGTGGATTGGCATTGTGTTTTATATTTATTTAAGAGGTCAAACGAATTTGAAACAAAATCAAATTTGGATCACACATTAATTACATACTATAGATCCTTACTAGTCAATAAATTTTGAGATTTGAATATCTTTTATTCACAACGTCCATATTTGTTATTTACTTCATTTTCATGCATTAAAAGGTGAGATAATTTTAAAAGATTGTCCTTAATTATTTCTTTGACTCTAAAAATGAGATAATCAATATTTATCCACATTTAAGTCTATAATGCCGTTATGGAATTTTTTTTTGAAGAAATAGACTTGAGAGAAGATAATTTTACATATATTCAATAGAGGAAAGCAAGTAATATCCACATTATGTGATTGATGAATTTTCTTTTCCATGCATCCAAAATTAAGCCATTAATTACATTGAATTTTTCTTTGCCTTTTGAGTATTCCAAAGAGGAGACATAAGTTAATTATGTTTTATCCCTTTTATTTTAAAATCTATAAAAGAAAGTAAACTTCTTGTTCAAGCTATATGTTTATCATTTTGAATTCTACTTCTTTTATTTTCCAATTTTATTCCTTTTAAACATTTTCAAGGACGAGAGAGAGAATAAGAGAAGGGAAATCATTCATTCAAAATTTTAAGTTAATTGCAATATATGATGGCATATGTATACAAGAAAGTGTATTTTTAGTTTTATTTTGTTCTTATTTGTCTTACTTTATTTTTTTTCTGTAAGGAATATCATTCCATGACCTTTTTACATTAAGACCTTCAACTATTGTTATTTTAATAAATATCATTTTATAATTTTTTTAAATTGTGAAAAATTGGGGTGTTACAATAATACATCTTGTAAAGTGGGTGATCCATCCACTAAAACATGTGATAAATGATTAGGTATGAATTAAATGAGTTCATACAAGCATTGGAATATTAATGAAATTGCAAGAGATAGGTAGTGGGGCTAATTCCCATGCCCTAGAGAATGGAATGATCCATCTCCATGGAGAGAACAATAACATGAGAAGAGGAGGACACGATCATGGTAATGATGGTAACAGAAGTAGCTCGACATGGTGTGCGACAATGGACCTCCTTCCTTCTTTCTCTTCTAGGTATTAACCCTGACTTGCAGTTGAAGTGGGTGGATGGAGAACAACTCTAGGAAGACATTGACAACTTAGGAGAGGGAGGTCAGTGGCTTTGGATTACAGAGGTCAATGGAAGTAGCCATGTCTAGAGGTCGATTGGTCTAGACTTGGGCTCTGAGCTTGATGTCGGCCTTTCTACATTTCTATCTCTAGAATTCGATATCCTTTAAAGCACTATGCTTGAGGACTATTTATAGGGTCATGGTTGTCGACCACTTATACTTCCCATTGACGTCGAGCATAGGATATCGATCAATGAGTATTAACTCTTGGATTTCTAGTCATCAGTCTTGGAGGTTGTTGGGTCATCAACCTTGAGGGTCGATGACATGCTTGATCGGCGTCCATCAATCAATGGTTTCTACCTTGTTGGTTGCAGACCAATGGTAATTGTTGGTCGATGGGGAGAGGTCGATGGGTCATTGATCTTAATCATAGATAAATCTAAGTGTCAAGCTTCTAAGCATAGACCAAGGAGTTGGTGGGTCATCGACCTTGGTTATCGATGGGCTTGATTATCGAGCTCTGAGATGCTGAGATTTTGAATGTCAAATATGTAGTCAATGGGTCATCGACCTTAATGAGCATTGAGGTCAATGGATAATAGGTCGATGACTTGATGATTGATGATATTTGAAGGTAAAATGGTAGATTGATGGATCGGCTATTTTTTTCCTTAGACATACTAATTGTATATTGATCTTCCTTCTCATGGTTCTCAAAATATATTTTGATAAGGGGCACTCACTGCACCCCGCGAGAGGAGTCCCCCTATTGACTATAAAACACTTAAGGGCGGCGAGACCCCCTAGGAAAACTTTTTACAGAGTGATAACCTGCAAAGGAAGTCAAGAAAAGTATCAAATTCCTACCAATTAGTGTAAAACCCTAAGTAGATTCAAACACAACTTTTCTAGTGAAATTCAAGATATTTGGATATTAAAGTAGACTAATAATGCTACAAAAACTGGGATGAATATGCATTCATCACCCATCACTAAAGAAATTTGTGGTTAAGCATGCTCAACCCAGAGTAGTACTAGGATGGGTGGCCAGTCAAGAAGTTTATCCTGGCTTGTGCGTGAGTGAGGACAAAGGCCTCGAATAAAGTGATCTTAAAATAAATGATTGAACTAGCCATATCACCAAGGTGCACCTAAATTTCAGGGATCCCATCAATAAAGAACTTTGTATTTAAGCATGATCAACCAAGAGTAGTACTAGTATGGGTGACCAGTTAGGAAGTTTATCATACCTTGTACATGAATGAGGACAAAACACACAGTTAAGGCTAGTGGTGGTCTGTGGGGATAGTCCTTGTTGGCAAATATGGCATCAGCTATGGCAATGTAAAAAAAAAAATTTAACTGTTGTATTCCCCTTAAACAATAGATCGCATCAATAACTATGAATTGGGAAAGAAGGTTTCAAGGTATATACCTAGTCCTAGAGAAAGTCCAATGACTATATCTTGCTATTGTGTGATCCTTTGTTCAAGTTGAACCTGGAAGACATTTTTTGTGGCATTCTGGTTGATCACCATGGATGTTGGTTGACTATGTCCTCCTACAAGGTGATGAAGGCCTCATCACCTCTGTAGTAGTTCATGTGGACCACCGAGAACTCCAAATTGTGCTACTGGAGCTAGTGGGAAGGATTGTCCCTTCGAACGTCAACCTACTAGGGATGATTTTCTCTCCCATATTTGCTCTCCTTTTTCATCCCTCGCTTTTATGGGTAGGACTTTCTTGAGATCTCTAGTTACCACAACTAGAGAGGACAACTCTTGTTAGACAAAAGTTTTGTGTCTCTGGAAAGCCTCTACTACCCCTCTATTTATAGGAGGGTCGAGTTTAGGAGCTCTACTCTGAGTGGGAGTTGAAGAGATAAAATTTAATGAATTTTCCGGATCCTGCAAACCATCAACCAGTTGGTTCACCAGTGAACTAGTCTATTTACTAGTGAATTGGCCAATTCACACATGAGATGATCAGTCTAACACTTGAACTAGACATTTCACTATGTTTTATATTAGAAATTGTATATCATTTTATATTCCATTACTGAACAACATGACTTTAACATCAATCCTTGATCCAATTGTATTGATCAACCAAATGGTTGGTTCACAACCTCAACCTATCGATTCATATATCTGAACCGATCAGTTCACTTATTGAACTATTTTTTTCATAATTCCGATTGCCAATGTTAGTTCAAATTGACCTGACACTAGAATCAATCAGTTCAACACTTGAACCGACCAGTTCGTAGTCCATTCAGTCAACTTTTATCTATTGTTGTTTGAGTTGTATACCTAATACTTTAGTAATCAAGTTTAAACTACATTCATGAATAAACTCCTATTCCATATTCATCTGATGTGTGTGACCCTATAGGTCCCAAGTTACATTGGCAGTGATTGTCCATAACCAATTTATGACATTACAAGTAATGATAGGTATCTAGCAACACATCATTTCTACCCAATTAATTAAAAAGTTGAAGAACAACTTCAACCTAAAATTTATGATCAGTGTTATCGTTATCATATATTCCTTTGTCTCTGATATCTGAATTGAACTCGAGGTGTTGAATTGTCATCCTCTTCAACATTCAATCCATGATCCTTGAACTAGAGTAGATTGTATGAGATGTGTGTGAGTTCACATATAACATATTGAGTCACATGAGTAACCCCTATTCAAGGTCATGTTGGATGATGTCAAAATACATTGAATGACATGTGATGAGTGTAGTGACTTCAGGTCTACGAACCACAACCACCACTATCAGTATGTTAGTTGATTTTGAAAACCATTTCATGGTCTCCATGTATCACTATCAAGGTGGGTCTGTCTGATAGACTATTCCCTAACAAGTACATGTGTCTGGTTTAATATCACATATCATGAAGGATGAGATTCTATCATCATCAAACGCACACTCTAGTCTTATATATTACTATTGTAAATTTTGCTTTCACAATAATATCTGACTAGATAAATGACAAGAATGCAGGTACTCTTATAATACATATGATCTCATTGTTCATGTCCTCAACCTAAAGACATATGTCATCCAATAACATCATTCTTTAGACATCTACTATGCATGTGTCATCATATCATGATTGAGACAAACATGATGCATAGAATCACCTTTATCATTATCAAATCAGGTATCTAATGCCACATTACAATCATCATATGATTGACTCTATTCGATACATACCAATAGACTCCCACTTGTACTTAGATCCAATCACCCACATTTTGAGTGACTTTAAACATGTCCATCATGTTTCTACTACACACATGCTTAGGTAGTGGGTTAGCAACATTTTCTTCAAGTTGATACTTTGCAAGTATTCACATCTTCTCACTGTACGATCTCTCCTATGAGGTGGAAATGTCATAGTATGCTATATGAGATTCCTTGCCTATGCAGTAGCTCCATTACTGTTACGATATTTCTACTATGTCATCAATGGTTGGAACCTCCCACAAGTTCATCTACATGAACTTCTTGATCCATACAATATCCTTTCCGTGTTCATAACACCAAGATACTTAGCTTTTATTGTAGAATTAAACACCTATCACTTGCTCAAAACTTTTCCAGCTTACAATTCTCACTTTAAGATCAAACACAAATTTAGATTGCAATTGTTAATTTTTCTTTGTCATTTTGGAAGCTTGCATCAGTGTAACCCTTTACACCAGCTCCTCCTCATAATCATTACTAAGGACAGATCCTTTTACTGATTCTCAAATACTTAAGGATGTTCTTTATGGTAGTCCAGTGACTTTCAATGGGATCTAACAAATATCCACTCATCATGTCCAATACATATGAGATAATGGGATGAGTAAATTACATTTTATACACATGATAGAGGAAATTGTGAATGCATATGTCATCTCACTCGTGTTATCCCATTCTTCAGAAGAATTGAAAGACTAGGATATTGAGAGACTAACCCCATGGAACCTGACATATTTTCTCTCCCAGAGTCATGCATATTGAACCCCTTCAACATCTTGCCAATGTATGTGCTCTTTCTTAGGTCAAGAATCTTTCCAGATATATCTCTATAGATCTAATTCTGATCTCATAGGATGCTTCACCTAAACCCTTCATAGAGAAGGTACTTTCCTTGTCATGTTTTAACATTTATAGTATAAGGATGTTAATCCTCATCATTATGTGCAATATAAATATGCTCCCATTAAAATTTTGTAATCATAGATTATATCTTCATTTTGACTTAAGTCAAACTCTTTGACTATCTTATCAAATCAAAGATTCCAACTCTAACATGCTTGATTCAATCCACCGATTGGCCTTTGTAGCTTATAGACTTTATTTGCATTAATGAATAAAACATTTAGGCCATGTCACACACATCCTCATAATTATTCTGGTTAAGGAATGTAGTTTTAACATCCATATGCCAAATCTCATAGTCATATTAAGCTGCAATAGCAAGCACAGTCCTGATGAATTTAACCTTGGCAAGTGGTAAAAAGATTTCATCATGTTCAACCCCTTGAACTTGTTTGAAACCCTTTGCAACCAATATTCTCTTATAGTTTTGTACACTACCATCCATCTAGGTCTTCTTAAAAGCCCAATTACACCCTATGGGTTTTACCCCTTCAGGTGGATCCATCAAGGTCATACCTTGTTGGTGTACATGGAGTCATTCTTTGTTCCCATGACCTCAAGCCATTTCTCAGACTCCATTACCTCAATAGCTTCTAGGTAGGTTGTTGACTCATTGTTTATGACCAACATATCACCTTCTTGAGTTATAAGATGTCATAATCTTTCAAGCTCAAGGTGCATTCTGCTAGAACTATGAGGTTTTGTGTTACGTAAGGAACTTGAGATTCCACAACAATTTGTGATTCTCGTTGTTCCTATAATACACTTTTAGGTTCAACATTTTCTTGTTGGTATTAAACTTTTCAAGTTCTACTTAACTCCCACTGATTGCTTTTAAGGAATTCAACCGTCCTAGAAACAAACACTTTTGTTGTCAGATTGGAATAAAAGACACTATTAGAAAAAATAACATTATGTGATTTGCATACAAATATTTCGAAGAAACTATTTTTTTATACAAGTTTTCAATCCTAATCCTAATAAAAGACATATCAAGACACCCCCATGCTATATCTCATATGTTGCCTTTTGAACCATTTTAGATGGTACATTGTTTTAGTATAATAAATGTTCCCAAAAGGAATTTGGACGATTAGCTAGATTTATTGATAATCATAACATGATTTAGCATGATGTGATCACTTCTTTCTGCTACATCATTACATTTTAGGTAGAGTTCATTGTGATACACTATCACGGTCTCTCTAGAAGGTCCTAAAACTATTAGTTTAAAATATTTCGACATCAATCATATCTAAGTGTCTTAATATTTCTACCAAGTTGGTTATGTACTTCATTCATTATCTCCTTGAACACTTCAATATATTCATACTTATATTTCATTAAATACAAATTACCATATCTACTAAGATATCAGTAAATAGAATGAGGTACTATTAACTACCTCCAACATTTATTTTGAAAGATCTACATTGATCAATATGTGCAAGCCTTGATAAAATACTCTCTCCCACTACATATAGTGAGAGGTGTTTTTTTCATATTGCCCAAGAAATAAGACTTGAATATCTTCATTGGTACAACAACCAAAACAGTCTAGACAACCATCATTATGTATTCTAGAAATGCATTTTCCAATTATGTTCTCTAGATGATATTTCTACAAGTATTCGTTGTTTGAGTTAACTAGTCATTCACTGTATGTGTTATGCATAATTGTCTTATTACTATCAAGTATAGATTTTGAGACATAGAGCATTTCCATATAAGATCTTATCATTTAAAATAAAACATCAATGTATTCATAATATTCTTGTCCATATAAGATACATGACATTTTTCTCAATGGCAGGTACATAATAGCAATTCACTAATTCTATTGCATGCTTATGAGGCTGAAAGACAAATTCCAACTGTAGTGACAACGACCCTTACTCTGCAAATTTCTAGCTTACTTCTTCTCAGATCCTAAAGTGGAGATCTCTATCTCCTTCATCTTCTTGAGATCCTCTATATAAAGAGGGATTTCCTTTTCTAGTGTCCAAGTTGGTGACTACGGTGGAACTTTCCTTCATTATTCACTCCTCCCTTAGCTTTTAATGCAGAAGACTTTGCTTTCTGGCTAGCTTTAGAAATCTTATTAGCTTTATCTTTTCCCTTAGACTTCCCTTTGTTGATCATCATCTGATGGATTTATCCTTCTTCATCTTCATTTCAACTTTCCTCAACATGCCAAGTAATTCTAACAACGATTTTTCAAAATCATTCATGTTGCAGTTCATGATAAGCTGACTGAATGATTCCAATAGTGACTGCAAAATGTCATATCTAGCCAACTCATGACCCAAGGGAAATCCCAGTCTAGGAAGTTTCTCCACATACCCAATCAACTTGAGAGTGTGGGGACGTACTGGATCTCCTTCATCCATATTGTACTTGAACAACACCTTTGAGACATCATATCTCTCTTGTCTTGCCTGGTCTTAGAACATGTTCTTAAGATGTGTTACCATATCAATAAAATCCATGTTCTCATGTTGTCTGCAACTGATAGATCATTGAGAGAAACAACATGCACTTGAAATTCACGACATCCTCATATTGCTTCTTGTGAGAATCCCCGTCAGCCTTAGGCATGGTGGAAGTGTGTTCATGTAGATCTGGTGTCTCTAGCACATAGACCTTACGCTCTTGAGTGAAAATGATTCTCAATGTTTGAAACTAGTCATGGAAGTTATTCATGTTCAAATTTTCTTTCTCAAGGATCGATCATAAAGAAAACATATTTGTGTTTTCCATTATATTCTACTAAAGAAATATTTCAATTTGTGTCAAAATATTTTTATATGATTTGATGATATTGATGATATTAATTAGTCATTTAATTAATTACCGCTTCCCACCATTTTGTTTAAATTAATAGGCCTCACGTATCAATTCAGAAGATTGCAGCGTACAACCTTGTGTGAGCCAAGATCCAAAATAATTGGGTGCCAACACCAGCGTCCATAACCAATTATTAAGGTACGTAAATTTTACTTATTGCATCTCATGCAAGTCTTTGATAGATGGTATGCAACTCTTTTCCATAGTCATCTACATGCTTCTAGGTACTTAATGTCATACCTTGGATACATAACACTGCTCTTCCTTGCAAGTTCTTAATACATGTTCTTGAGATGTGTTATCATCTCAATAACATACATATTCTCACATTTGTTTTGAAGCTAATTATTCATGCAGAATATCACCTAGCTAAGTCTGACCCAAAAGCCAACATGATAGTAACGCACCCTGCTTGGAAGGCCCACATAACTACTATCAAACTTCCATGATATGGACAATGCACCATGCTTGGCGTGCCCACTCTTAGTCTATCAAGATTTTCGTGTGTGTCTCTTATGGAAAGCATCTAAGATTTAATATTTTATTGAATATATATATATCCAATCACCACATACTTATATGTATCATATACATACTATATCCAACAAATGAAAACAAATGATTATAAAACACAAGCAATGATTATGGACATACTACTATAATTCCTTGGAGCCACAAAAGGAAATACTACCACCTAAGGTTTACATCATATGAAAAAACCACTTATTGATGAAGATCTATGCTAGAACTAGTCTAGGACGATCAATTCAATTTTTGAACTGATCGATTGGTCTCTTGGTCACTGGGTTGGTATGTCAGATCAATAAAATGTCCTTTGGTCCAAACGATGTCTAGAAACCTCCAGTCGATCGGTTGGACCATCAGCTGGTCGATTCGGCTCCTCCTGTTGTTAGGTGATAAGACTTAAATGTGGGTCCAAAAAGGGAGACATGTCTATGTCATTGGACTTTAGTAATTTATAATACCCAAATGTTTAAGACTCCTACAACTAGCACATGTCAGAGTAGTTCGAGGTCGAACATAGGGACTAGGAGAATAGCACTCTGGAGCCCAAGTTTTACTTGTCTAAGAACGTCAAAGAGTCGAAGGATTAAGGTTTGTTGTAGCAAAAGAATCACAAAGAATTAAACTAAAATCTATCTCCAAGCACTAGTACATGAATGGTCTATAGTGTCAATTTTTTTAATCCTGTAGCATCACTTTTTAACCGACTCCTAAGTGGTCGTCGCTATAGAATTTCACCTATAGGGTCGGGTTTTTTAACCAAAGAAAAATAACCCAATAGGCTGTAAAAAATAAGGAAGAAACTGTGGCCAAAGTTGTAAGGTCAGTTATCAAGCTCAATCTGTAGACCTCTAGCATCAGTTTTCTTAAGAAACCGACCTTAAAGGTTCACTCTAAGGTCGGTTATTTAAGAAAATCATTAGAGGTTCACTCTAATACCGGTTATTTAAGAATATTGATGCTAAAAGTCTACAGATCGAGCTTGACAATCTGTAGACATATAGCATCAGTTTTCTTAAAAAAATCAACCTTAGAGTGAACCTCTAAGGTCAGTTATTTAAGAAAATCGATTCTACAAGTCTATAAATTGTAACCACACACGGTCGTGCTACGTGGCATGGCCGTGCTATCATATCCCAACACGGTCGTGCTACCAGAAGCCAACACGACCATGCTACCAGAAGCCAACATGGCCGTGCGAAGTAGCACGACCGTGCTACCATATCCCAACACAGCCATGCTACATAGCACGACCGTGCTACCAGAAGCTAATACGACCATGCTACACAGCACAACCATGCTACCAGAATTTGCAATTTTTTTTAAATTCTACAAAAATAGAAACAGAACAAAAGAATAAGAAGAACCAGGATATGGGAGAGGGGAGCATTGATGCTCAACCGTCACCATTCCAAACCACACATTCATAACAAAAATGATTCATATATTTAGTTGAGTTACACATAACTGACGCTAGAAGGTCGGTTTTCTTAAATAACTGACGCTAGAAGTTGCAATTGTTTTTAAAAAAAATCTGCAGAAATAGAAACAGAACATAAGAACAAGAAGAACCAGGATATGGGAGAGGGGAGCATTGATGCACAACCGTCACCATTCCAAACCAAAGATTCATAACAAAAATGATTCATATATTTAGTTTAGTTACACATAATCACATCATAATTTACAAAATGATAGATTGCAAGTATGAGATGATATTAAATATCAGACACAAAAGTAAATATGAAAGAGTACTAAAACCACATACACAAATAGAGCTAACATATTTAATTCAATGCTATATTGACTTCATTTAGAAAAGCATCTGACCACTCTTCTCGGAATTCATTTAAGTCCTCAAGTGTGTAAGGCTGAGTTGTAAAGATTTGTAATAGAAAATGCACATGCTAATATTTTATGAAATGACTAAAATCACTTGAAAATTTATGATGTTATTCTTTATTACCTGATCTATAGTCTGAATTTCATATGATGCTTGTTTGACAATAGCTTACATATATTTCATTACATAGTAGCCACAAGCCCAATCATTATTTTTCAGCATCATGGACAATGTTTGCAAATAAAGAAGGTGGATCAATGACATTGTCGCGACAACTACATAGCATCTCGTCAACCATATCATCCTGAATCGGGTCATCCTAAATCGGTTAATCATTGAAATTATCATCAGTATCTATATCTTCTATGCCACAACTATTAGTATCGACATTTTTTGATCCATAATTGAATTTCTCTCCATGCCTATACCATTCATTATAACCTTGTATGATCCCATTGTATTTGACATGTATCTTAATTTCCTCAGTAGTATCAACTTTCAAATTGTTACCACAATTTCTACATGGACAATATAACCTATCTGTAGGTAGTTTCCTATGTTCCTCAGCAAATCTGATAAATTCATCAAGACCTTTGGCAAACTCTGGACTGCAACAGTTCTTGATAAACATCCAACTTCGATCCATCTTCTATATCACATTAAAATTAATTATAAAACTGAGCATTTAATATTTATACTATAAGCTGTAAGTTTTTATTGATAGGAAGTTAATTACTTTTATACTAAAGTGTACCACCTATTCCATTTTTAAATATTTAATCTCACCAGTAACTGTATAATGTATGTTTAGTTTTGAAGAAAATTTCAGCAGCATTTCCGCTAAGTTCTTCAAGTACACTGATGTAAATGGCAAATAACCACTCACATATGTACCCAAACAACAAATGAGGAAATAATACTAAAATTTTCTTCAAAACTAAACATACATTATACAGTTACATCCTAAGTGAGATTAAATATCCAAAAATAGTCCCAAACCGGGGACTATCCAAAATTTACTCCTAATGAGTAAATTTTTAATGGGTTTCTAAGTTGATACATAAATGTATTATTGTCATATTTATATATTAAGTTAAACATCATGCATCGATGATCTCATCTATAAACGCTAAAGTGTCAATCTGAGACTACATAATGTCTACCCTTATATTTCTAGAATGTATATAATGTTTACAAATGTGATTGATAACAAAATGTAGATATGAAAGAATACATATTTTTATTATTGGTTGATTTACTAGTCAAATAAAATGGAACATTGGGAGAGTGAGAATATTATACCTCACTTGTAGGCCAAAGTAGAAATATATGCAAGCCAACAACAAGTCAATAGCACCTACAACAACACAAATGCACGATTTAATTCTATTATATGTATTAATTAGGGGTCAATATATATCAATTTTAGAGGATCAGTAAGAATTAACAAATGCAAAATTGACAAATTTTGAAGTTTCTGCAACTCAGCCAGCAGGACCGTGCTACCCAGCACAGTCGTGCCATCATGACAGCCGTCCTGCCCAGCACGACCGTGCTACCTGGTAAGTTGCATGACAATAAGAAGAAAATGGAGGAGTGAGGCGGTAGAGACAATCGTGCTACCTTGAGAAGAACCAGACGGTGGGGGGGGGGGCTTGTGAGGGAGAACAACTAGAGAGAGAATGTGTGCGACCCTTACAACGTTGTAGGCATCGTCGCTGTTCAAGGAAGAAAGTGGCTGGGTGTCGTTGTCCAAAGTGCATGACTCAGAGATGGTGGTTGATCTGGAGGCGTCAGTGCCATCCAAAGAAGAAAACGGCGGTTGGGCATCATCGTCCAAGAAGGGGTGCCGATTTTCCTCTTTTTGGGCACGAAGATGGTTGGGAAGGTGACCTTGGAATTGGTGGAAATTTGCTTCTCTCTAGGCGCAGGAGCAGGAATGGGGAGACAAACAAAATGAAATAAAACACACGATCTATATGAAAAAAACCGACGCTACAGGTCGGGTTTGTAGGGTCGGTTATTTGAAAAAACCGAACTTAGAGACTAAGTGGTGCCCAAAATTTTTGAGACCATCTATACGAAAAAACACTAGAGGGGGGTGAATAGGGTTTTATGGATATTTTCAAAATAATTTAACCAAAACAAGCAACCACAAAAAGATTGGACAAGGGGACAAGGATTTAGAGTGGTTCGAACCTTAGCAAATACTAAGGCAGTCAATCCACTACATGGTTGCTTACCCAATCGGGATTTTGAAAGTATTTAATTTTATTACCTCACAAGGATGTTACATAAAATTACAAATACTTTCACCAAACCCTTTGGACAGCCTTCACCTTGAAGTAGTCTCACCAACCTCGAAGCAGCCTGCCTCGAAGTAACCTCAAGCTCCCCCTTGAAGTATCCTTCCTATTGAAGTAGCTTCCTGTTGAGACAACCTTCTTGAATTAGTCCAAACTCCACCTTCTCCTCTGAGAAGACCCTTCTCCACCTGAGAAGATAAACCCTCTCCAATCTGCAGCCTCCAACCCTAGGAGTAGCAAGGAGAGTACAAACAATATAAATGAACAAGAAGGAAAAATGGAAATTGTACTACCGTTGTAGCACAAGGCTTGATTTCCTATATCAAGCATTTTGATCTCCTAACCAATGCATATGGAAGTGTAAGTGTAGTGGGTAGGAGATTCTAGCCTATAGGATACGAAATTTGAGCAATGGAAATGAGTAGTAACTGTTGGAGTTGCTCAATTGCTCACAAGAAAGATTGCCAATTTTAAGTAATATGCTCAAGTATTGCACAAGTGTGTGTTGGGTGTCCTAAGGCATGCCCTATTTATAGGAATGGCCTTTGAATGGTTAAGGACATTCTAGATACTTTCTAGGGGGTTCTTAGTGCTTAACTAGCCATTAGTTAGCCACTAATTGCTTTAGAAATGGTTAGTTAATTAACTCTGAAAAGTGTAGACAGAGACAGTCTCGATCGAGGAATTTTCGAATGTGATCCCAGTCGGTCGAAGTTTTTGTCGACCGAGGGACTGTCTGGAGCAAGTGTGTATACCGTTTGATTCCAACTCCCAACTACCTTGTCTGTTGTGTCTAACAACTACTTGGGTCATTCTCAGTCGAGGAGATTGTTGACCGAGAATGTCTCGGTCGAGAAGTTTGTCGACCGACAATGACTCTGTTTCAATGTTTTAAACTAAGTACTAAGTGTGTGTATCAGTGTGCAGTTGTGACACTATTGTAGGGGATGACCTATCTAAGTGTTGTGATTGGCTAGGGAAGATCTAAATGCTTGATTTACATGATATCTGAGTACTTGTACATTATATACTTGTACAAGTTTTTACATTTGATTACAATCATGAATTAAAGCATTTTGAGCATATAGATCTTACAAGTTGTGTCATCCACCTAGATCCTCCAACACTCAAGTAGCATGTTAGATCCACAAGGATGAAATGTTTGTCATTAGCAAAACAGAGGGAGTTAAATGATGTCCATTTGGCCAACAATATCCCCCTTTTTTAAGATGACAAACATTTCCAAAATATAAAATAAGGAAATGTAAATCATGTGAGTTTCATACCTGAAGTTTACCTTTTGTAGTCCTTCTCTTATTTGCACATGTGTGCTGGCCGAATGAAACTCATTTATATTTTTCTATTTATATTATTTCTCCCCCTTTTTCATTTCAAAAAGATACCTTAATTTGATAATTAGATGCTCCCCCTTAATAAGATATTCAATTTCAAAAACAAGGGATGCAAACCACTTATTGTCAAATTTAGCCACAATTTATTTCTCAATCATTTGTAAAGGATGTTAAACCTTGAAATGATATGAGATTATTTTAGATTCATGGCATATATTTTTTTATTTCTCATCTATTTTACAAGGGATGTTAAGCCCTAAAAATGATATGAGAATCCTTTAAGCTTATAGTAGAGTACATGAGTGTATCTCTAAACAAATACACATGATGTTAAGCCCTGATTTGTTTAGAGAATTCCATTATATTCATACATATTGTAGGCTCCAAAATTACTTTAAAGATACTAAGGTCATAACTAGCCTCAAATTTTCTTTATGATGTTTACGAAGTTTTGTAGGATCCTTCTTATAGTCAAGATAGTTTTTGTGAGCTCCCCCTTAATCAAGATAATTTAAGGATTCTAAGGTCACAATAAGTATAATCATTTAACCTTTTATGAGAGTTATGCACTAAAATCTTGTTTTCAATATACTAATATTAAGTGCAAGAAAATGATTTTGAAATAAGCATTTTGGTCAAGCTTATTTTAGGTCGACCTTGACTTCGACCTTAGAGCCCCTTAGTCAAACTTGATTTCAACCAAGAGGCAATTTCTACATATTTCCAACTTGAACACTCATATGCGAAGTATAATTTCTATAGGTAACTTGATTAAATAAATATCAAATTGACGCACTTTGAGTGATACCTATTATGAAGACGTTTTTAAAAACTTAATATAGGCATCACAACGAAGTCTTTGTCCTTGATTTTCCTAGACTGTATGTTTTACATTCATTTTGAATGATGTCTCCTAAGCTTTGCTATGGGTACATAAATATCAATTCCCATTTCTTCTTGTACCCTTATTTTCAGATTAATCATAAGATTCTTTAGAAACATATATCCTTGAAAGAAAGATTAATATCTTAAAGTCAATATTTTGCTTTTGATTTCTTAGAACAAACAAATAGATAAAACATTAATATTCTTGTTCTAAGAGACACTGTTTGGCTTGTCATAGCATCATCATTCATTTATTACAAGCTATTTACATAATAATCATTATCTATTATGTCAAGATGCATTTATGTCACAAAGTTTTACTGTTATGCAAAATGGCACTTTCAATGATAGCATCATCTATATTTGTAATGTGTTGAATCACAATGATCATCCATTTATGGTTTGTATATTTAGATCAAAGATTATTTTAGACAAACCAAGTAAAAATGAAACACAATGATCATGGTAAAATGATTATGATAGAACAGTAGAAGCATAACCACAATACAATGATCAAGATACAAGCATATAATTTCATGAAATACAATGATAATGATCATTTAAACTAAATTTCTATACACATGGTTCCTATATAGGTAGACCAAGGAATACTTAGGATAAACCATGTGAATGATAGAATAGTAAAACCAACATGTTTCATAATTTTTCAGTTTCAAGCTAAACCAGGTTGAAGATGAACCAAAATAATCTCATAAGAAGCAGATTTATAATTTTCTTGATTAAACATGGTTTAAGGATTTTCAAATTAAGACAAACCATGTAAATGAACATGCTCAATAAACTTTTTCAATCAATGAAGAAAGTATGTTCAATATTAGTTTCATATAGAATTTTAGCAATATGTTTAAGGATTTCATATTCATAAAGTTATAACTTCATTCAACAATTCATGATGCAAAAGATCAATATGTCTTGAAAAAAAATGGTCTCCAAGAATTGTGATTCTCAATAAATCAATTTTTATTATTGTTGAATTGATAGCTAATTTAAAATAGTGTAAATAGGTTCTCCAGACCCTTGATCGGTCGAACTCTTTCTCGACCGAGTTCTTTTCGGTCGAGATTATTTTCGACCGAGAAGATTGATGTTTCTTCAGTTTTATCAGTCAAAATTTGGTCGATTAATGTTTGATCGGATAGTCATTTGGTCGAAGTTTTGTTCGACTGATAAATTTACTGTTTAGCCAGTTATTTCATGTTTCTATAGGTTAGAAGCAAAAATTGGTTCGGTCAACCATTTCTCGACCGAATTGTGTCTTGGTCAAGATTTTTGTCGATCGAGATTGTTCCTGTTGTAATTTTTTGCTAGTAAATTATAAGACATTCTTAAAATATGCAAATTAAATCTTATTTTAGTTGAGATAAGACATTTGAATATTCAAATGAAGTGTTAGATCATATCTCAACTAGATTACATTCAAGATTTCCAAGTTTGAGGTTTTGAGATACAAATCAAGTTGTTTAAATATGTGTTTCTGCAGGTTTATTTAAAAATGTGTATTTTCAGGTTGGATCAAATTGTTATTCTATTGTGTTAAGTTGAGATAGACATGAAAATATGCAAATTGGAGTCTTTGGTCATATCTCAACTTAATTTAATCAATTCAGTTTGGGGGTTTTAGAACCCATACCAACTCAATATCCTTTTTCTTGTAAGGACATGAGAAGGAATAATGTCCTAGATGCAAACAATAATGGCAACATATAGAATCAATCTCATTTCTCTTTCTATGATTTTGATGTAGATTGTTCTTGCCTTTAGGTAAATACATAGATTGAGTCTTCGGTGCTTGTGTCCTTCCCCCACTAGGTTTTTTATAGGATTTTCCTTTAGGCTTGTAACCTAGTCCTCTCCTTCCAATTTGACAGTAAGAATCATTTAAGATTTTATCAAGAATACTATTGTTACTCAAGCTACTGACTTCTTGTTGCAACTTAGCAATCTCATCCATTCTCTTCTTGATATCTAACTTTTCTTGATCTAGATTAGATACTAAAGAATCTCTTTCTTTCACAATAGTATAATAATCTAGATGATTGCATAGGATTGGTTGTTTTTGAAGGTCATTAATTTGGGCTTGCAAGTTTGTCTTTTCTAGAGAAAGAAGATTGCAATCTGCCTCTATTGATTTCATCTTAATATCATGGTCTTTAACAGTTAAGTTTAGTGTCTCCTTAAGATCTTCATTTTTAGATGTGAGAGGAAGAAGATTAGCATGTAACTCATCATTTGCTTTATTAGATTTCTTTAATTTATTCTTGCACTCAATATACTTATCATATGTTTCTTGTAGGCTAGAAATTAAATCTTCTTCTGATAAATAAAAAAGGCTTCTCTCTTCTTATTCTTCACTTATTGTAGCAATAAGACATTCTTTATGTGCATCTTACTTCTTTAACCTCCATGGGTAGCTAGGTGTTGTGTGCCTTGTTCCAAAGCACCAATTATATATTGTTGAAGTTTGGTCCATGCTTCTCCTTTGCTTGCGGTTGTTGACACCACCACCCTTCATTCTTCAAAACTCGAATAGAGCTCCTTGAAGCCTGCTCTGATACCAAATGAAAAAACACTAGAGGGGGGTGGATAGGGTTTTATGGATATTTTAAAAATAATTTAACCAAAACAAGCAACCACAAAAATATTAGACAAGGGGACAAGGATTTAGAGTGGTTCCAACCTTAGCAAATACTAAGGCAGTCAATCCACTACCTGATTGCTTACCCAACTGGGATTTTGAAAGTATTTAATTTTATTACCTCACAAGGATATTACATAAAATTACAAATACTTTCACCAAACCCTTTGGACAACCTTCACCTTGAAGTAGTCTCACCAACCTCGAAGCAGCCTTCCTTGAAGTAACCTCAAGCTCCCCCTTGAAGTAGCCTTCCTCTTGAAGTAGCTTCCCATTGAGACAGCCTTCTTGAAGTAGTCCAAAGTCTACCTTCTCCACCTTAGAAGATAAACCCTCTCCAATCCGCAGCCTCCAACCCTAGGAGTATCAAGGAGAGTACAAACAATATAAAGGAACAAGAAGAAAAAATGGAAATTACACTACCGTTGTAGCACAAGGCTTGATTTCCTATATCAAGCGTTTTGATCTCCAAACCAATGTATATGGAAGTGTAAGTGTAGTGGGTAGGAGATTCTAGCCTATAGGACACGATATTTGAGCAATGGAAATGAGTAGCAAATGTTGGAGTTGCTCAATTACTCATAAGAAAGATTGCCAATTTCAAGTAATATGCTCAAGTGTTGCACAAGTGTGTGTTGGGTGTCCTAAGGCATGTCCTATTTACAGGAATGGCCTATAAATGCTTAAGGACATTCTAGATACTTTCTAGGGGGTTCTTAGCACTTAAATAGCTGTTAGTTATCCACTAATTGCTTTAGCAATGGCTAGTTAATTAACTCTGAAAAGTGCAGACTGAGATAGTCTCGGTTGAGGAATTGTCGATCGAGACCCCAGTAGGTCGAAGTTTTTGTCGATCGAGGGACTGTCTGGAGCAAGTGTGTATAACGTTCGATTCTAACTCCCAACTACCTTGTCTGCTATGTCTAACGGCTACTTGGGTCATTCTCGGTCGAGGAGATTTTCGACCGAGAATGTCTCGGTCAAGAAGTTTGTCCACCGAGAATGACTCTGTTTCAATGTTTTAAACTATGTACTAAGTGTGTGTATCAGTGTGTAGTTGTGACACCATTGTAGGGGATGACCTATCTAAGTGTTTTGATTGGCTAGGGAAGATCTAAACGATTGATTTACATGATATCTAAGTACTTGTACAATATATACTTGTACAAGTTTTTACATTCGATTACAATCATGAATTAAAGCATTTTGAGCATATAGATCTTCCAAGTTGTGCCATCCACCTAGATCCTGCAACACTCAAGTAGCATGTTAGATCCACAAGGATGAAATGTTTGTCATTATCAAAACAAAGGGAGTTAAATGATGTCCATTTAGCTAACACTATAAGTTTTGGTATTTAAAAAAACTGACCCTAGAGGTCAGGGTCTATAGGATCGATTATTTGAAAAAACTGACCCTAGAGACTAAGTGGTTCCCGAAATTTTTGAGACCACCTATAAGGTCGGGTATTTGAAAAAACTGACCCTAGAGGTCAGGTTATATAGGGTTGGTTATTTGAAAAAGCTGACTCTTGAGTTTCAAAGTGGTGACCACATTTTTTGTTGACCCTATAGCATCGGTTATTTGGAAAAACTAACCCTATAGATTGAGGCGCGAAACCAAAATCGTGTGAATTTTGGCCGCGAAAAACCTATAAGGTCAGTTTTTATGATAAAGTCGATGCAATAGTCTATTAGGTCGGTTATTATAGTAAAAATGATGTTATGGGAAGCGAAGATACTGGCCAAAAATGTAGTAGTTAAGGGGAGTTACTAGAAAGATTAAAGCTTTGGGTATTTTGGGTTTTAGCTATTTTTATGGTAGTTTTTTCATATGGGAAACCGAGGTGATAAAACTATCTTCAGTGCATAGCACTAAGAAAGAAAACTTAATCATAACAAGCGGATGTGGCCTACATCCGACGTCTTCTTCTATCAAAGAAAACACCAACAAACCATGTACTGGGTTCCTCCTCTCAAAGGTACCAAGTGTGGGCTTGTGCGGAAAGATAAACCTGGTGTAGCTCTAGTTCTGGGTACTCTCATACACCTAAATCAGACCAAGCTCTAAAAGTTTACGATATCCTTCTCTCAAAGGAGTCAAAATAGGAAACACGATTTGATAGCTAATCAAAAGTGTGAATTAGAAAGAAGAACTAGAACTCAGATGCCAGAAAGAAATCATCCAACAAAATAAAGCCATGCATAGAATGATATGAGATAAACTCCAAAGATTCCAATGATCATAAAGAAGCATAATGGTTTAGCTACAATGTTGTAATTAAATGAAAGTAAATGTTGAAAAGGGAAGATAAGTATCAGTCTCATTGATTTAGGAGATCAAAGTACACAACAACTGACACCTAAGATAATGCTAAACTGGTATCGGGTAGAGACCATATCGGGATACGACCATGTCGGGTCCTTGACCGTTTCGGGCCATGGACCATGACGGGTAAGGGTCGTATCGGGATAGGACCTCCGCCTGATATGGTCATATCAGGTTGTTGGCTGTGTCCGGCTGTAACCATGATGGGAATAGACTGTATCGGGTTGGGTATTGTGTATGGTTAGGATACATATCGACTTAACATTATCTTAAGGTTCTCAAGTTCTTCATGTTGGGTATAGGTGGGTGGGTCGTCTCGTGTTGGAGCCCAAATAGGAACCCAACATTCTTGAAGTGGCCTTGAGGATCATATCATGCTGCTTGCTACTACTAAAATGGTCTATAAGTGAACTCCTCTCATCCCCCTTGGGATGGGGGTATGCTCACCTAGTTATCGCCCAGCAGGCGCCTTAGGACTCAGCACACTAGCTCCTTTACTCTAGGGACTAGCTCTAGCAGTGTCTGACCCGTCCCATCATAGGCTTGTAGATGCTATTTATAGGCAACGAGTTAATGGAAGTTGTAGCTTTTATTGGTCCACGTGTCTTTCATCCGTGGCTCTGTTCTCGAGGCTTCAGGAGGGGCCGATATGGCTGTCGCTCGTCATGCGTGTCGGGCTGGGAGTGTGTCAGGCAGTGAGCATATCGTATACAATTGTGGCAAGTTGGAGCCTTGTCGGGCTGCAGTGCCGAGGGGTGGCCATGTCGGGTAACGACCTCGTCGGGTCCTTGATTGTGACGAGTTAGGCACCATATCAGGTAGAGATCTGCAGTGGGCAGGGACTCCAGCACGACACGCCCACATCGGGTTGCTATCATAGCGGGTAGAGACCATGACGGGTAAGAGGGCATGTCAGCCTCAAGAGCTACTGGGCTGGAACATGGACTTCGTTGCTGATGGGCCCATTGGTGCTTCTTTTCTTGTAGAAAAATATGAAAAGCCCTATAAAACATGGGAAATATTGTCAGGGGCGTAGTGGGCCTGATTCTTCATAATAAATAGAATAAAATGAAGATGAAGTTAAGTTTGGAAGCTATTTTGACAATAAATTATAGGTTCTAGCAGCCATAAAATGGGTGTAATCAACTCCTCTAAACTTAGTAATTTGATTATCCTCAATCAATCTGTACTTATTTTAAAACCTTTGTTTGCGGTACTTTTAAACCAGGTGTAGTCTTCAGACAAAGGTTAAGTAGATTTTGGAATGTCTTGAGGAAAATTACATCTGACCACGAACAATATACTTTGTTTTTCTTGCCTTATTAAACAAAAATTTCTCCCCAGCTTTTGTGAGACTTTGGTGCATGATGTTGAAGTCAGCTTTCATACCAAAATTTTTGAATCATGTGGGGTAAAAAGTGGAGTTTTTAGGAAGGCTTAAGGATTTTGGGTTTTTCTTGCTTCCCATTGGTCCATCTAGGTATGGGTCTGTTAATAAGAAAGTGGTCCCTGCAGTCCAAGCCAGTTGGCTTTAGAGTAGTGATTTCACATCCTACGTACCACTGCCCCAGATCTACCATGCCTAAAGATGGGTACCTTTGGGAAGACAAGTGTTTTTTTGGGCACAACTCTCATGCTTTTATTCACTCTCATAAGGCTTTTCTCTCTTTTAGCATTTTAGTGGGTGGGGAACAAGGAGTTTGTTGTTTGGGTAGCTTTTTCCTTCTCATGCACATCTCTTATAGCTAGAAGGAGATTATTTTTCAAAGTTGGCATAAAAATTTTATAGTCTTTGTCATTTAAGACTATGTTTTCAAGAGAGCATAGCATAAATGCACACAGCCTTAGGAACAGAGAGATAAAACTGGAAGTTGTACCAAGTATTTAAGATAAAGTAATTTTTACAAATTTGAAAAACAGACAATGTGTATGTATTGCTTACTATCAAACATTTATATACAATGTATACATGGAGTATGATGAAGGAAGGGAAGGGAAGGAAAAAGAGGAAGAAAATTTTAGAATACCTCCCTCACTGATGCTATGAATCCCCCCAAACTTATCCCACACTCTGTCCCAGAGTAGTGAGATGAATAGGAAAGAGTAGTCATAGATCAGTGAGGGTTCAGTGGATGCGTGCACCTTCAGCAAATAGGAGCTCCATGACGTATTCTCCTCGTTGGTTGTGGTAGTCAAGGGCATGGAGATTCTTTGGCGCCTTCCCCAGTGATGCTACGTGGGATATCCAGTGGAGCATGTATACTCCACAATCATTTGATAGGGGGGCTTGTTATGGACTGCAGTGGCAATAGCAGAAGTCGTGTCGGGTTGCCACATGATCTTCAAGATATGGCTATACCATGGCCACCACCTCGATTTAGTATTTTCTTGCTAGTCATTCGAGGGGTGTTTCTGGCATGATAACATACTCCGTCGACCAGTCACTATTGGAATCTGAGCTGTTGTAGAAGATACCAATGTGAGCGTTGGTGTATATCATGATAAGTGTCCAATGATTGTCATGCAACATAGGAAGGAACATTATGCACGAAAGATGCTCTTGGAATTCTTTCTAAAATAGTTGGCATGCCTTAGATTCATCGGCTAGGCATAGATCATTGAACGGAATCAGATGGGCTATGTAGAGTTGTCCAATATTCTCTTGTAATATAGGGATGTAAGTTGATGCCATCGTCATAGCTAGACATCTGCTAGCCTTTACTAGGTCCCGTAGGTCAATTTTGGGGACCAATGCAGTATTCTTCTCATAGATGATGTCTGCAATGTTAGAATCAGTAAGATGTAGGAGTATGTGATTGACACGTTCCTGAGATAGAGAGTTGTAGGCTAAATGGTCAAAGTTACTAATGACAGAGTTTGAGATGCCAGGCGAACTCGAAGTGCCTTCAGTGGTGAGCAGGGCTTGCAAGTGTTGTATCTACTTGCTTGGCCTGTAGATGTCTACTCAAGGAGTTCTTGATCTAGAAAGTAGTGCTTATCCTTTATCAGGAGCAGTGCATAGATGCTCCTGAGGTGATAGAAGTCAGTGTCCTGGAGCTGCAACATATATCTAAAGATATTCAGAAGCTCCATGGTGTGTAATATGATCAAAGCATTGTTGTTGCTTCCTGGGTCTTGCTGGACTAGGAAGTCCTTTATCACATAGAAGTTCCAAATGCTTTTGTGGCATTGGATGCCTTGTTTAATGACCCAATGAAGGAAGAGAGGCAGAAGCTTTAGGTTTTTATCTTCAGGGTGGATGAAGGCTTTTTCTAGACGGGGGACCTCCGCAACATAGCAGTTGAAAAATGTGACGTTTTGGGATGGAGGTCAGCCACGTAGAGAAACCAACAACTTTTATGCTTGTGTGGGGCCAACACTAGGTCGGGGTTGTGCTCTTCTACATGTTTCAGCATATCAACCAATGACTGCAATTCATCCGCCCCTGCTAGCAGATGTTTGGCCAATGTAGGAGTGACATTGTAGATTGTCTGCCGACCTATCCTGAGCACAATATTCTCGATCATTGTGCTTTCTAGGACTCTAAAGAGGATCTTCCCTACAACTACTTCTGAGCGAAATATCGCTTTGAGTGCTCAGCGTTGTATGGATAAGTATTCGTTGCTCTAGAGGACAACTTCTTCATCAATCTACAGTCTCAGGACCTTATTTAGAAGTTACTGGTCATTGACCGTTAGATAGCCAATGGTGTGTCTATCGAAGTCGGCCATCACAAAGATAGGTATTTCAAACGGGGTAGAGAATTGATCAACTATTGAGTTCTTCACCCTAGGGGGTTGTCCTGCTAGCGAGATGTACAAGTCACTCCCTTCTCCTTCAGATGAGTCATCCACTAGGCTACCAGATATATCTTCTATTGCTTCATTTATCTCTAGCACGTGTAGAGGAGCAATCATGTCATCGTCGTGGGTCCTCCCCTATTATGTAGGGGGGCCGTTGGTGGGTTTCTTGGTCGCCTCCTACTTGAGCATTGTTGAAGGCTTGGAGAGCCTACTGGCATTGGAGGAGGAAGACAAGTTGGAGACAAAGGGTGATGATGAGGATGATGAAGATGAGGATAACGACGGCGATGGCGACGTCTGAGATTATCGTGAGTTGCGGCAGGTTTCCCTCTCATCGAGCATTTGCTCGATGATGCCCAGGCACTGGAGCACCACCTACATCATTTGGTTCATTACTTCTAGTTGGCCTGGAAGACCAACTAGGCTCAACAACTTGCGTTCATGTTCATCTAGACGTTGCTGGAAGGCCTAAAACTTGCGGGTTAGGAAGAAGAAAGTAGCATTGTGATTACGTGTTACCTCCCACAAGTTATCGAACTCAAAGCCGAAAGAGTGTCCTAGAGAGGGGGAGACCGTCGATCGACTTCGGCTCTTAGTGTGGCTCCTCATCTAGGCAGTGCAGCCCGTTGAATGAGCATCGTCTATAGGGGTTGATTCCACCAACATGGTGCATGAGGGCATGTTCTCTGGGCGTGGCGTAGTGGGCCTGATTCTTCAAAATAAATAGAATAAAATGAAGAGGAAGTTAAGTTTGGAATCTATTTGAAAATAAAATATAGGTTCTAGAAGCCATAAAATGGGTGTTATCATTAGGCCTTCTTAGTCATCCAACTGAGTGGTTCATTTTTTGAAATGGGTGGCTCATTTGGCGCAGAGCGTCCTTTATGCTATAATAGGAACTGAAACTATCCTAATCATGTTTAACATATTACATGGTAATAGGGGAACCCTAAGTTAAATCTGTGGGTAGCATAGAGAGAAAAGAATTAATAATTTTACATATGAAAAGGAGATAGAGGATTAGTATACAAATCGAGATATAAAACATGATAAATAATTATCCAACCAAGCATAAGATCTAGGGGTTATTGGACATAACCATGCTAACATCCACCATCAAAACCAATTATGAGGTGACATATATAAATTGCATGTATATAACATATATATATATATATATATATATATATAGAGAGAGAGAGAGAGAGAGAGATGGATCATTTGTGATATTTAATTGGATATGGACATTATTCATTTAAATATTCACATCATGTGTAATAAATAAATGATAAAACCAAAACCCGATCATATTGATTATATCCCTAAACATAGTAAATTGATGTGGCTCTGATAACACTGTTGGGAAATATGGCATCAGGTATGACAGCAGAAACAAAAATTTAACTGCCATATTTCCCTTAAATAGTAGATTGCATCAACAATTGTACATTGGTAAAGTGGGTTGGAAAGTATATTTCAGTGACTATTCCTTGTTGTAGTGTGCTTCTTTCTTCAAGTTGCACCTGGATGGTGTCCTCATCAGCCCCTAGTGGATCACCACAAATGGAGATTGACTACATCCTCCTGGAGGGTGGTAAAGGCCTCCTTGCCTCTATAGTAGTCCACGCGGACCATCAAAAACTCCATGTTGTTCTATAGAGCCAATGGGAAGGAGTTGTACCTTTGAACATCAACTTGCTAGGGTTGATTCTCTCTCCAGTGTTGTCTCTCCCTTGATGTACCTCCCTTTTATGGGTAGGACTTGCTCGGGCTCTCCAGTTACCACAACTAGAGAGGACAAATCTTGTCAGAGAGAATCGTTGTGTCTCTAGAAATCCTCAACTATCCCTCTATTTATAAGAGGGTTAGGGTTAGGAATTCATGTCTGAGGGTACAAAGAGACAAAATTTGATGAATTTTCTAGAATCTATGAACCATGAACCAATCGGTCCATTAGTGAACTGGTCAGTTCACACATGAGATGACCAGTTCAACACTTGAATTGGTCATTTCACTATGTTTCCTATTCAAAATTTACTGACATTTATATTTGTTTAGTGCACAACATGATAGCAATATCAATCCTTGATCTAATCATATTGATCAACCAAACAATAGGTTCACAACTTGAACTGGTCTATTCAGAAATCTGAGCCAATCGATTCACCTGTTGAACGAATCCTTTTAGAGTTCTAATTGCCAATGTTGGTTCAAACTAACCTGACACTTTAATCGATCGGTTCAACACTTGAACCGATCGGTTCAACACTTGAACAGATCGGTTCATACTCCTTTCAGTCAACATTTAGTTATTTTTGTTTAAATTGAATACCTAACACTTCAGCAATCAAGTTTAAACCACATTCATGAATAAAATAGTATTCATATGGATCCTATGTTTGTGACCCTATAGGTCCCAAGTTACATTGACAATGATTGTCCATAACAAATTTTTGACATCACAAGCAATGGACAGTATCTAGCAACACATTATTTCTATCCAAGTAATCGAAAAGTTGGATAGAAATAACATGCTAACTATGAGTGATGTCGAAAGTAACAACAGTGTTTAGACATCTACTATGTTAGTGTCATCATATAATGATTGAGAAAAGCATGATATATGGAATTACCTTTATCATTATTAAATCAGGCATCTAATGCCACATTACAATCATCATATTATTGTCTCTCTGGGCATCCATACCAACAATCATTGTTCCTAAAACTCTATTAGAGCCTTGGGTAGTGGGCCCAAGTTTTAACAAAAGATATGAAATATGTAATGGGAGAAGGACATAATTGTTGTTGATCATACAATCAAATTATCATCAAGTGCATCACCAATACAGAAGCTTAACTGCTAAAGAAGGAGGCCCATGGAGGATCATCAAGCGTACCTTTGAGGGCATGGTGTACCCTCCTCACTAGAAGGTCGATATAGGGCATTACATGAGGGGGAGGGTTACAACTAATAATATAGTCTTAAATGAAATAATTGAAAACCTATTAATATGTATTTCTATTTGTAAATTTACCCAATTCATTAGGAGAACAAATAATGTCTGATTGACTAGAAAATAAATAGGTAAACTATATAGGATATATATAACCCAATTTTACCATTGATTCTACTAATTGAAGTTGTCTTATATTTTATCTCTTACTCAGGTGTTATGTATACTTTTAATGTATTTTGCTTTCTTAATCTATTATAATGTAAAACATTATTTTTCTCCCTTTTCTTTCACCCTCTACTCTAGGAAGATTCTATAGATATAAACACTAGGGTCAAAAGTTATAATTTATGTATATCTATATTTAATCTTACTAGTGGTTTCATTTGGTTATATTATGCTTAAAACTTCATAAAAGGGGTTATTTGTGTTTGCATGGTGTTCCTAATTTTAAAATGAAATGGGGTTTAAGGATTGATACTAACATACTCAAGACAAGGTCAATGAGAAGGAGGGTTAACAGATGGGTCTACATCTGAGTATGTTATAGGGTGTATCCCTATATTTTCAAAAGAACAATTTGGTACTTTTTGTCATTTAGAATGCTAAAATTAGGGGAAATTTTAATCCTAGATGAGGACCCTACAACATGTATTGTGTATGACATATATGGATGTATGTTTTTATCCACCACAAGAGTGGAAACCTTGCCAAATTGTACTACTGGTGATTGAGCTTCATTGCAATCAAGACTTTGGAAAGGAGCACTATACATGAGTAAATTCCCACTAGTAAATTACACTTAAATTTCCCCTATACACAAATGTGTATCTTGTGTATGTTTGATGAAATGATCAAAACTAGAACTATATATTCAAACATAGAAGGAGTACAATCATTGTCTTGAGGCCCTAATAGTTTACAACCTAAATTCATGTATACAACTACCAACTCTAGAAAAAATCATGTTTGTTCCTCAGGTAAAGGAAAACCCCATGTTTGCAAATCATGATTCTCCCCAAGGATAAGGTTATGCTAAAAATACCTATCGATAATCATTATACGTAGCTTGACAAAAGAGTTCTGGTAAAAAGAGTCTTCAGAGGTGAGATAGACATAATTTTTTACCCTACTAGAGGAAATATTGTGAACTAGGAAATTTGGAGGTCATATTAAATCATCATCATCATCATCATCATCATCATCTAAGCCTCAATCCCAACTATGTTGGGGTCGGCTACATGGATCCTTCATTTCCATTCAGCTCTATCATGGGCCATATTCTGATTGAGATGTAGAGATTCAAAATCTCTCTTTATAAGCTCATCCCATGTTAATTTGGAGGTCATATTAAATACATGAAAAATAAAAAAAGAATAGTTCTCAGATTCTGTGCCATGTTTCATGAAAAAGATAATGAAAAATGAGTATGGGTGTTTAAATTAGTGAGAAAACACAAAGAAGCCCAATTTGACACCACCTGAGGGTGGGTAAGGAAAAGGAAAGAATGGTTAAAGATGGAATATGGCAATCTTATTATGAGATGTGAAGGTGTCAGGAAACCCTATTCATTTAGTGAAGAAGGTAGCATATTTTTCATAATATAGAGATCAAACAATGGTTTTAGGTTTAATAAGGAGAATAAAACAATAAAAGTAATAATAAGTGATTTTTAATTTGCATATCTTAGGGACTGGAGACAGATGTTGCTTTCACACTATTACCCAATGAATCCTATTTTATTATTTTATGGAATCCTTATCAACTCCAGAGCTTCCATGATAGAGACCCATCCCAAGTAGTTGGGACAAAAATGTGAGAAATGAATGAAGAGATGACAAGAGAAAGTTTGATATAATCAAGATATAGTTTTTTATATTAAATAAATCAAGAAGGATGTCAGATTAAATAACATGAGAGTAGATCTTAAATGGAAATCATGATCAATACAACGATAAAAGAGGAAAATTGCCTAATAAATTCAGATAGTTGAGCCTAAGATAAATAGTTTAGAAGCAATAGAGAATTTTAAGTTGTTTTGACCCTAATAGTTAAACTAAATAGTTAAATAGTAGTTTCTTGTTATGTAATTTAATAGTACCATTTATCAACGTAACAATGTTCAAAGAGTGATTGCAATAAAGGAAGGATCCTCTAGTCACACAAACAACCACAAATAAATTGGAATATAGTTGTCTCTCTAGCTTTACAAGTGTCAAAAGAGGCTCCTGTGAATGATGGATATGGGGTGTGTTTTATAGAATGGGACTATAGTTTGGGGTTCAAATTATTGGGATGGAGAATTTCTATTTCCCATTGGGCCAACCATATGTCAAATCTCACAATTGTACCATATGTCAAGTGGTGGATTGGAGGATTCTCCCAGGTGTCCCCATGAAGAATATAACTTGAAAATATAAAATATTAGTTTCTAGATTTTCTAAGAATAGTATAAAAATGTGTAGGATTGAAGAAGTTTGGATCATACGATTGAGTCATATAATGAATAAAACTCAGAAAAAAAGGAAGTTAAGAGATAAACTTTTGGTTCCATGTCTTCCTTATTATCCATACATATGATCCTTTATGAAGATAATATGAATCGATATCCAATGGGAATAAAAAATGAATAGTATGTTCAAGATAATATTGTGTTAATAGAGAAACTAAGATGGGTTGAATGGTGAAGTTGAACTTTGGAGAAAGGTATTATAATAAAATGGATTGATGATTAATAGGAGAAAAATTGAGTATATGCATTGTAATTTTAGGCAATCTAACAGTATGAATGGTAGAGCAAAGTTGAACAGAGAAGATATACAAAAATGACATAAATTCCATTATCACGTTTCAATTATTCATATAGATGGGGATATCCAAGATAAAAAATTTCATAGGATCACTACATGATGGTTGAAATGGAGTAGTGCGACTAGAGGATTATCTTATCAAAAGAACCCTCTCAGATATAAAAGCAAGTTTTATAGATAAATTATACGGTCAACCATGATCTATGGGGGTGAATGTTGGGCAGTCAAGAAAGAAGGTATGAACAAGATGAATGTGATAGAAATGTGTATGTTGAGATGGATGTGTGTGAAGACAAGAAAATATCACTTGAGAAATGACTACATCAGAATAAAGTAGGGGTGGTGAGCATTGAGGACAAGTCACATGAGGAGCGACTCATATGGTATGTACATGTACAATACCGGTCGACTAATGTACCTATATGAAGCAATAATATTGAGTCAAGGGTAGTTAAAAAAAGAAGACGAAGGCCTAAATTAATATGATAAAAACTTTTAAAGAGGGTTTTGAATCTTTACATCTTGATTAAAATGACCCATGATAGAGCTGAATGGAAAAGAAGGATCCATGTAGCTAACCCCAACATGGTTGGGATTGAGACTTAGATGATGATGATAATGATGATGATATTGAAGATAATGCATTTCAAAAATTAATTAAAAAGGCATGTAAAAGGTCAACTAAAGGGAAAATTATGGTTAACTCGAGAT
Source organism: Alisma plantago-aquatica (assembly GCA_963693085.1). Taxonomy (NCBI): domain Eukaryota; kingdom Viridiplantae; phylum Streptophyta; class Magnoliopsida; order Alismatales; family Alismataceae; genus Alisma; species Alisma plantago-aquatica. The sequence goes on along the minus strand of OY856410.1, from coordinate 1,510,843,422 downwards.
AGTTATACTTTTTATGTGGAAACTTTTGAGTGAAATGGATGTATAAGTGATACACGAGTTTTTAGTCATTTTCATAGGCATATTTTCCTTGATTTTAAGTGTTGTTTTGTCATTTATATGATTAATAATGCATGAGATTCTATCAATGGCATGTGACATTTGGATGCATCAAATTATCTTATTTTTAATGTTTAAGATGACTTAATATTTAACCCGAGTACTTATCCACGTTCTTGTGTATTTTTAGGTACAATGGAGATACACAGACTTGATACTATCGACACCATAAGTCAGTGGTACTAACTTCACGTCAGTATATGCTCAGAAATACTCACACAAACTCGATACTACCAACACTACAAGTCGATAATACTAATATCAGGTTAGGGAAGCACAAGAATGGATCGCAAAAAGTCAGTGCTACCGAGTTCACAAACTCAGTACTACCGAGATTACGTCAGGCTGATAAGGCTTGGGTGACATGAAAACTTGATGCTATTGAGCTAAGTCGATAGTATCAATAGTGACAAGAGTCTAGGATACCCTAGGAACTCACTACTACCAATTGCCAAGTCGGTACTACCGAGTTTGCCCGATTTGGCAAATCTGAAGATGGCAATCTAATCCAACAGTGGATGTTGTTTCGTACCGTAAGTGACTCCTATGACCCAAGGGGAGTTTGACCATCCAAAGGAAATCATCCGTATTCCATTGCAAAACACTGGAGAGGGAGAGAGAAGAGGAGAAAGAAACATAAAGCCTCATTCGAGACGATACACACACCTTTGGGAGGTGAATCGATAGTCGAAAGATAGCCTATTGCACACACGACGTAGGGGATCATCCGGATCAGCTATTCACCAGGGGTTACTTAGTTTCTCTAATGTTTCCCACGTTTTTCTCTTTTTCTACCATGTATTTGTTAATGAAAACTATGTAGGGCTAATCCCCTTGATTTCTTAGTATTCGAGAGTATCTCAGATATCCATTTTAGTTGTTTTCCATGCATTAATATCATCTTTATCCTTATTTTATGGATATAAATCAACAAAGATGCATTGTTCTATTTATGTATGATCAACATAGATAGATTTTTTGACTCTTAATCATTTCAGGAGAGAGGTTAAGGGTTCAAAAGCATAGATTTACCGATTTATTGCACCCCTTGGGAAAGTCGGAGAATAAACGAGAGGAGAAACCCACAGTTAAATCCTAAAGCACCTAACTAATCAACTAGTTGCTATGGAAATAGGATTTGTATTAGATTAGGTAGTGAACTATGCTACGGGAGTGGATAGTTCTGACTACAGGCTCTTTATCTAGGGATAAGGGTAATATATATTGGTGTATGGAATGAAATACAATGTTATCTGTGGTGAAACCATAATCCTAAGAAATTACCTAAAATTGAGTAATTTAAGTGTTAAGTATGTTTCATTTTTTTTATTATGTTCAATCAAACTCACTAATTGACATAGGCCTAGCTGATTATACCATAGTTAGTAGTAGTCTCTAGAGAACATTTCCCTGTGTTCGACTTGGGTCTCAAAAGGGCCTATATTACTTTGATACGTTCACTTGTGTATAACACATGATAAAATTGTTTCAGTTTTTGGCACTGTTGAGAAATGAAAACATCCAACACTACGAGTGATGTGGTTAGCCACTCTAGGCCAACCCATTTTTTTATTTCGATTAGAGTTGAATTATAAAATTATTATTACCTCTATCTTCACTACTGCATGCTGACAATTAGTTTGCCACTTCTTGGCATTGGTGTATGGTGCATACTCAAGCCCACAAATACGGAGAGCCAGGGTTTGGGAAAGTAGAACTCCTTCACAGAGAAAGAGAATCTTTACAGTTAGCAGATAGATTAAACCAAAATCCACCACCGACACCTCTACCTGAGAGACCTAAAATTCGAGAAGAACTAGAGATAACAGAAATGGAGGGAGAAGAAGAACATACAATATGGAAAAGGATCAAAGCTTCTGCCACAATAGATCAAAAAGGACCAATCAAAAGATAATCCATCAATGTGGGAAGCTACAAAATTGATCCAGGGATGATCTCTTTGATTAAATACCAAGCTTTCCATGGACATAGTTCTGAAGACCCGATGGTGCACATTAGCAACATTGTGGAGAACTGTGATATGGTCAAGATTGACAGAGTACCAACAATTGTGATATATCTAAAGCTTTTTTCGTCGTCATTGGCAGACATCGCAAAATCATGGTTTTATAACCTTGATGACAAATGCATTGAAATGTGGGATCAGATGATTGATGCCTTCTTTGAGCATTATTTTCCTCCACAGAAGACTAATGACTTCATAAAGAAGATCCACATTTTCAGACAACAAGCTGATGAATCTTATTCAGAAGCATGGGAAAGGTTCCAGAGTATGCTGTGGAAAGTACCACATCATGGAATTGATCTTTTGGGACATGTAAAGATATTCTATTATGACTTGTACATGGGAGAAAGGACTACACTAGATAGTGCGGGAGCAGGGTTCTTCCTCAACAACAAACCTACCCGTTGTCATGAGATATTGAAGGATATGTCTAAAAATTAATCACGGGGAGATGAGAGAGAATTTCTAACAATTTTCAAAAGTGTAGGAGAGTCTAAGGTTATCTCTACATTAAATGAGAAGTTGGACTTGATAGCTAAAAATATATGTGACAACGATGGATCACCTTCAGAAAAAGAAGAGTGTAAATTCATGCACCAACAACAGCAATATAGGGGAAACGATTATGCATGGAGGAAGGATCCTAAGTTTTCATGGAAGGATCCTAACAACTTTTAACAAGACCCATCACAGGCGCATCAACCAAAGCTACAACAGTTCAGAGGCCAGGCACAATATCAACAGGAACAAAAGAAGATTGACCATATTGAAGAAATGCTTGGAAAGCTGGTTAGATAGAATAAAGTGTTGATAGCACAAACACAAAGAGAACTCTAGAACCAAGGGGTGAGGATCCACAACATAAAAACACATATTTCTCAAATAGCATCAGATGTAGGTACATTGAAGCAGCCAAACCAATAGGGGTTCCTAGCTGATACCAACATGCCTTCTGGAAATCAACACGTCAAGGTAGTCCTACTACGTAGTGGTAAGACACTATTGAATAAGGCACCAGCAACCACCAATGTAGGTGATGCTATAACAACAAGAAATCAAACTGTGACAGCAGAGGCGACTGAACCAGATAGTATGGAAAAAGGAGAAAACATCTAAAGAGCACACTGATGAGGTAGAAGATACTAGATCAAAACCATATGTCCCACCTCACTAGAGAACACATGTACCCTTTCCAAATAGTTTGAAGGAAACCAAAGTAGACTAGCAATTTCAGAAATTTTTAGAAGGTTTTAAAAAGCTATCTGTCAATATTCTACTTATCGATGCAATTGAGAAGATACCTTCATTTGGAAAGTTCTTGAAAGACATCATCAATAAGAAGAGATGAATACCTAAGGATGAGGTGGTTGTGTTAAAGGAGTAGGTGAGCGCTTTTATTTTGGGAATGCTACCTCCAAAATGACAAGACCCTAGTTGTTTCAACATCACATGCTACATAGGGAAGACTAAGTTTGGTGAGGCCCTATGTGAATTAGGGGCCAGTATCAACCTCATGCCTTTGTCAACCTTCAACAATCTAGGTCTTAAGGAGAAAAGAAAACATAGTATGACTATTGAGTTGTCTGACAACTCTCTGGTCAAGACAAATGGCATTTGTGAAGATGTCCTAATGAAAGTGGATAGGTTCATTTTTCTTGTTGATTTTGTGATAATGGAAATGCAAGAGGATAAAGGTAACAAACTTTTGCTAGGTAGAACATTCCAAGCCACAACTGACATGATTTTGGAAATGGGAAGAGGGTGTCTGACCATGGGCACTTATGATGACTGGTTTGAAATAAAGATGTCTGAACACTCTAAAGAAAAAGGGCGATACTTCACAGTGTAACATGCTGCAACACATGGAGGGCAGAATTTCTTTATTCTTGGGTTAGTCATTTATTGATATGGCTCACATGATGACCAAGGTGGAAAAAGATACTCTGGTAGTTGATATAATTGAAAAAACCAAGATGATATCATTGAAAGAAGAAACATGTTACCCAGATGATAGAGAAGAAGATTATGACCCGGCTACCATAGAGGAGGTCACTGTTGATTCACTGATCCACACATATCCACAATTACCTTTAGAAGCATGTCTATGAATAGGGTAGATGACATCACATGCAACCTCTATCTAGAGGAGTCTGTATTGATATGAAGACGCTACCCTATTATTACATAAGATATTTTGAAGTCTTGGGACCACTTCCCCCACCACTAGTTCCATCTCTGCTGAACCCTCCTAAGTTGGAATTGAAGTCATTGCCAACACATCTGAAATATGTCTTCCTGGCCACAGAAGAAAAGCTCCTTGTGATCGTATCATCATCCTTGCGTGGTAAAGAAGAGGGGCAATTGCTTGCTGTATTGAAGAACCACCGATGTGCTTTTGGATGGTCTATAGTGGACATCAAATGAATCTCCCCAAGCTAGTGCCAACACAAGATCTGGATGGAAGAAGGAGCTAAAGCAATAGTCCAACCTCAGTGGCGACTCAGCCCAATCATGACTGAGGTAGTGAAGAAAGAAGTGGGCAAGCTTTTTTTGGCATGTATTATTTATGCAATTTAAGATTCTATGTGGGTTAGACCAACTCAGGTAGTGCTTAAAAAAGGGGGGAAAACTGCCATGACTAATGCAGCTAATGAATTGATTTCCACTAGGTTGGTGATGGGGTGGCATGTTTGCATAGATTATCGTCGTTTGAATGCCATAACTTTAAAAGGTCATTTTCTGCTACCTTTCCTTGATTAGATTTTGGAATGACTCTCCAGTCACTCACACTTTTGTTTCCTCGATGAGTACTCCAATTACAATCAGATTTCGATCAAGCCAAAGGATTAGGAGAAATTCACTTTCACCTGCCCTTACGGCACGTTTGCATATAGATAGATTCCATTTGGCCTTTATAATGCCCCTGCACCTTCCAACGATGTATGATTGCCATTTTCTCTAATATGGTAGAGTGGTGCTTGGAGGTATTTATGGATGAGTTTTTGATGTATAGGGAGTCATTTAGTGATTTCCTATAAAATTTTGATAAGGTTTTACAAAGGTGTGAGGACACTTGTTTGTCTTAAATTGGGAGAAGTGCCATATGATATGAGTGAGAGAATAGTAGTGGGGCACAAAGTGTCCAACAAGGGTATCGAAGTGGACCCAATCAAGATAGAAGTTATCTCCAAGCTACCTCCACTGACATCGGAAAAAGGAGTAAGGAGCTTTCTAGGACATGTGGGGTTTTACCGCCGGCTCATAAAAGATTTTTCTAAAATTGCTAAACACTTGTCTAAACATTTAGGAAAATATGTTGAATTTTCCTTTGATGATCGATGTTTAAAAGCTTTTGACGTATTAAAGGAAAAGATAAGTTCTACACCTATTGTGCAGGCTCCTGATTGGAGCCTACCCTTTGAGCTTATGTGCGACACATCAGACTATGTTGTGGGAGTTGTGTTGGGACAACACAAAGATAAATCTCCTACTGTCATATATTATGCATCCAAAACATTGAATTATGCACAAATTAATTACACAACCATAGAAAAATAACTCTTCGTAGTTGTATTTGCATTTGAGAAATTTCTCCAGTACCTAGTAGGGGCAAGGGTGATTGTTTGGACTTACCATGCTGCCATCAAATACATGTTGCAAAACAAAGATGCAAAACCTAGATTTATTTGGTGGATTTTATTGCTACATGTATTTAATATAGAAATTAAAGACAAGGCAGGGGGAAATTTGGTAACATATCACCTATCTAGGCTGCAAAGAGTGTGTGAAAAAGATGTCAATATTCCCATTATTGAGGATTTTCTAGATGAAACACGCATTGCTATAAAGGTTAAGGATCCATGGTTAACAGATATTGTTAGTTATTTAGCCTGCAAAGAGTGGCATGTAGATTAGGGATATCAATAAAAGAAGAATTTTTTCCACTCATTGAGGTTTTACATTTGGTATGATCCTATTCTTCTGAAACAATGTTGGGATGGAATGTTGAGGAATTGTGTACTCGAGTCTGAGGTAGAGAGCATTTTGGCACACTGCCATTCTTTGCCTATGGGAGGGCATCGTGCTAGATCTAGGACAGCGGCCAAAGTGTTAGAGAGTGGATTTTATTAGCCAACTTTGTTTAAAGATGCATATGATTTTATTCATTGTTGTGATGCTTGTCAATGTAGAGGTAACATTTCTAAGCGAAATGAGATGACATTGAATGTTTTTTAAGAGGTTGAAGTTTTTGATCTTTGGGGCATCCATTTCATGGGTCCATTTGTGTAGTCTAATTCTAACCTTATATTTTACTTATGGTTGTCTATGCATCTAAGTGGGTGGAAGCTATTCCAACCCACACCAATGACACTCAAGTGGTGTGCATATTTGTGAAGGAAAACATTTTCTATAGGTTTGGTGTTCCCCGACTGATCATTAGTGATGGTGGATCATAGATCACCACTAGGTATTTTGGATCCTTAGAAAATATGGGGTGAAACACTGAGTGGGTACTCGTTATCACCCACAGATACAAGGACTAGTGGAGGTGTCCAATAGAGAAGTGAAAAAGATCTTAAAAAGGACGGTTTCAACAAATACGACAAATTGGAGTTTCATGCTTAATGATGCTCTTTGGGAATATAGGATGGCCTATAAATCACCTATAGAGATGACACCATTTAGGTTGGTTTACAGTCGTGCATGTCAGTTACTAGTAAAACTTGAGCATAAGGTGAAATGGGCATTGTGAATGTTAAACTATGGATTGGATGAAGCAGGTAAGAAAAGACTTATGGAGATGAATGAACTAGACGATTAGGATGGATAGTTATGAAAGTTCTAGGATTTACAAGGAGAGGTCAAAGAAGACTCATGATAAAGACATTGTGAATGGGGTGTTTCTTCTAGGCCAAAAGGTTCTCCTTTTTAATTCCTAACTTAAGTTACATCCGGGAAAACTGAGGTCCAAATGAAGTGGACCATTTGTGATTGAGCAAGTTTTTCCCCATGGTGCAATGAATATTTTATATGGGCATAGGTCATTCCTTATTAATGGCCAATGATGGAAGCACTACTATGGTGGGGAGGTGGAGAAGAGGATAGAAGAGGTACATCTTTTGGATGTCCCTTAGTTTCTTGCTCTTATGAAGGTCTAGTCTAGGACGTTAAACAATGGCGCTTGTTGGGAGGAAACTCAACCTTCATTTTCCTTCTATTCATGTGCATTTTTTCATTGTAGTTGTATTACTATTTTTTTATTTTTGCTTTAAAAATGGTACCTTGACACGTGTGTGGAGTGTGCAGAATTTCTTATAGGTCGGTGATACCATGTTCAAAGTCAGTAGTATCGAGATTACATCAGCGAGGCATCCACACCAGAATGCCAGACTCGGTACTATTGACTCTCCCAGTCGGTACTATCGAGTCTCTGAAGATTTTCGATTGTTAACTGATAAGCTCTCAGTGGTATCAACCCACAAGTTGGTACCATTGACTTTTTGGCACTCCTAGAATCGAAACATGGAGATGAAATATTCAAAAGTACCAAGCTGAAATTGCCAACTTGGTACTACCGACATTCCATTTGGTAGTACTGATGCATTACATCAGCAATCTGGGGTTTCTCATTTCAATGACAGAGGAAAGCTTCATCGCAAGGTCGGTAGCAGCGATATGTGACTCAAGTCGATACTACTGACTTAGACTCAATACCACTAACTCGATGTGATCCGCGCTCAAGACATCATCAAATGTCAACCATCAAAACAACCAAGCCACAAATTTGTGCCTGCAAATTGGTACTACCAACACAAAAGTCAGTAGCACCGACTCTACCTGATTTGGCTATAAAAGAAGGAGTGGTTAACCCATTTTCTTCACAACACCTCCTCTACTCTTCCTAGAACTCAGAGTAGAGTTGTATTGGGTGACAAAGATCGTCACCGAGTCAAAGCTCTTCACTGAGCTAAAGATCTTCATCGAGCCAACAATCTTTATCGAGCTTCTCTTTCCCAATCCTCTTTCTTGTGTTGGCATCATGGCGCCAAGGAGAGGTCCCTCTATGTTAGTGGATCAAGGTGAGTTGGTTGCTCGACCAACCCGCATCTAACATTTGTCTTTAGAGATTAGGAAGCTCTATGAAGAGTTGCAAATGAGGCAGATAATACCAATGCGATATGGCAATTGCACATTGATCAAAAGGGTGGGCTTCACTGACAACATGTGATGGGTATGTCAGAAACAACTCATGGAGGGGGATAATCATTTCTTCAGCAACTGGAAGACTTACTCACATCTCATCTTGGAGTTCTTGGCGTCACTAGATGTTCTTGTCACCCCCAAGTAGAAGTTAGGAGGAGAATGGCGGGAAGGCAAAGTCAACTTTCGCCTCTTCAAGAACAAATATTCCATCACTCTTAGGGTCTTCAATCATATCTTCAACTGGGCTGACATCCTAAAATGCTCGGCCGCTTCTGACTTCGACTACGACTTGACTTGGGAGCAGTTGACTGAGGTGTTGGATTTTGTATAAGTTGGTATATCAATTTTGTTACCAATATTGACCACCCCTTTGCTCGAATCCTTCACCTCCTTTGCACCAACAATATTTTTGCTCGTTCTGATCAAGATCAAGGGAAGGTTCAAAAGGTGAATCTCTACTTTCTCAATAGGCTATTGGAAGGGGAGACTATCAACTTTGGAGCCTTCCTTCTGCTCCACATGATCTCTATGCAGCTCAACGTGACAAGAAAGGTGCTGATTTTATTTGGGGGTTTAATCATCCCCATTGCATTACATCTACACCTTGATTTGTCCACCCTTGTGCCATTGCAGGATACAACGAAGATGGACCTCCTGCGCCTTCACAGCTTACACCACAATGTGCTCTATGCACATTGCACACGTCAAGGACTATTTTAGGAGTGGAGCTTCCCTGACCCCATATTCAACTTGTATAGAGTGAACTATCTCTGGTGGCCACTGAACGAGGGGGAATCAAAAGATCCACCCAGGGTAGCATCTCAGGTCGACGATAGGGAGCAAAGCGATGATGACTCTGATGGAGTTGAGGATGTGGAGCCCACCATCCCCATCATTAGGAGAGCAGTCCTGCACAAATAAGCTCGCACCTACACTGCCTTGAATTCTTCTATACCATCCCATTCCCAAGACGAGCAAGAACGTACAACATGGTGGGTATGTATACCATGCAATAGGAGATCCAGACTGGATAGAAGCAGCAACTTACGACATTGGCTGGTATGCAGGACATTCAAGGAAGGTTGTACCAAAACCAATAGGCAATTTATGAGAATGAACACCTTCTCTTTCCCAACCAAGAGAATGTTCACATGCACCTGTAGAGGATGGAGCAGTATTAGCATCCCTTCTTTGACCATTATTTGAACTAGGGATGCTTTGGAGGGTACCAATAGCCACAACGGACACCACCGCCTGATCTATATTTTTAGGGGATGTTTCCCCCTCACGACCCTGACATGTCTCAACCACCTCCATTTTGAGAAATGGTAATGTTGTTCCACTGCTTGATTGTGAGTATCGACTATGTGGACATAGTCATATTCAATCTTAGAGGGGGAGTACTGGAACAACTTTCTATCTTTATTTTTTTAGTTTTTCTTGCAAATTTTTATCTTAATTGTTTTATTTTTAGTTTGAATCGTGCATTTTTAGGATCCACACCTATCTAGAGTAAGAGTGGACCAGTAATGTATGGTTGCATTTGTCAAGTCATAACGTGTTAGTGCAAGAAAATAGTTGTGTTTTCATAGCTTGAGTTGTGATATCCTTGTGCATCACCAATCGAGGAAGTGTTTGGCTAAGTCAACTTTAGGATATGGGATATGAATGAACATCTAATCAAAATGGGAAAGTGAATGAAGATGTTATTGAGCATGAGATGGTCAAACCTTTGACGAGATATTAAATTGATATTTAAGAAAGAAACCTTAATATTACCTTGAGCACATGTCATTAAAGAGGTACATATCATAACGTATTGAAAGGCATTGTCTCTTAATTATGTGATTCCATCCATTTCCACTCATTCTGAATCACCACCTTAAGATGAACAAGTTCTCCAACTTATTTCTTTTGATTGCATTGCATATCATGATAGGTTACATGGTAGGTTAGCTCTTATCCTCATGTGAATTTGAAAAAAAAAATTATTTTTATGCATGACCAATCTTAGTGTATACCACCACCTTAGTTGCATTGAAATTTGCATGTAGATTAAATACATTCCATCACACTTATTTTTTTTTGTCATGTAGATTGTAGTCTCTAATTGTGAAAGATAAAGCAAGGGCATACCTCCACATCAAAACAAAAGGAGGAAAAAATGAAGCGAAATCTTAAGCATAAGTCCATCGCCCTAAAGATAAGAAAAATTATGGGCTAGAGAGAAAAAAAATCAATCTCAAGATTTCATAAGGAGAAAGTGTGTCCCTGAGCCTTTTTAAAGGGATGGACTAATTGACATGACGCATTTCTTTTGTTTTTTTTTACAATCTCATTTTCTACTATGAGATAACCTTATTCATGCATCATGTGTTAAAAAGAGAGAAACAAAAGTGAGAAAAAGTTAGTATCCATTAGGTCTCATGCATAACATTCTTTTCACTCATGTAGGTCATCATTATTTTTCTCTACATAAATAATTTGGATGTACTTGGGATTCTTCAATTGCCACCCATCTCATATTATTAATTGCTCTCATTGGTAGGATACTCAAATGATTCGTCTCCTCATCCATTATTATAAGGAGATCTGCTTCCAAGTAGTTGGTAGTTAGGAGAGAGCAATTTAGATTAGGGAATCACATAGTGCACCAAATGAATGCCTGAATTATTATGATATTAACTACTTTCTTGATAGTGTTCATTGATAAAAAAAGGTAGACGTCTTCTATGAAAATTTTTGGTCGCTATAGAACAATTATTGGTTCAGTGATCATTGGAGGCCGGTTTAGGGATTATTTGGTGGAAATGATTAAGAAAAGAGTTCATATGTTGTATGCTTTTGGTGAATTACATCAAATAGATCCAAGAGTAGTGTTGTTCAAGGATGAGAAATATATAAGCTTAGGGATGTTTGATACATAAGTTTTTATTCATTTTCATAGGCATATTTTCCTTGATTTTATGTGTTGTTTTGTCATTTATATGATTAATAATGCATGAGATGCTATCAATGGCCTGTGATATTTGGATTCATCAAATTATCTTATTTTTAGTGTTTAAGATGACTTGATATTTACTCCGAGTACTTATCCACATTTTTGTGTATTTTCAAGTATAATGGAGCTACACAGAGTCGATACTACCGAAACCATAAGTGGGTGGTACCAACATCACATCAATATTTGCTCAGAAAGACTCACACGGACTCGATACTACCGACACTACAAGTTGGTAGTACCAATATCAAGTCAGGGAAGCACAAGAATGGATCACAAAAAGTCGGTGCTACCGAGTTCATAAACTCGGTACTACCGAGATTACATTAGGTTGATAATGCTTGAGCAACATGAAGACTCAGTCCTATCGAGCTAAGTCAATAGTACTGACATTGGCAAGAGTTGCAGCTACCCTAGGAACTCTGTACTACCAACTGCCAAGTCAAAACTACTAAGTCTGTCAGATTTGGCAAATCTTAAGATGGCAATCTGATCCAATGGTGGACATTATTTTGTACCGTAAGTGACTCCTATGACCCAAGGGGATTTCATCCATCCAGAGGAGATTAGTTGTGTTCGATTGTACACTAAAGAGAGAGAGAGAAGAGGAGAAAGGAACTAAAAGCCTCATTTGAGATGATTCGAGCACCTTTGGGAGGCGAATCAGAAGTCGAAAGATAGCTGATTTCTCACAAGATGTAGGGGATCATCTGGATCAGCTATTCACTAGGGGTTACTTAGTTTCTCTAATGTTTCCCACATTTTTCTTTCTCTACCATGTATTTTTCAATGAAAACCATGTGGGGCTAATCCCCTTTATTTCTTCGGATCTGAGAGTAACTCGGATATGCATTGTACTTGATTTCCATGAATTAATATCATCTTTATTCTTATTTTCTAGATATAAATCTATGAAGATGCATTGTTCTGTTTATGCCTGATCAACATAGATAGATTTTGAGATCTTAATCATTTCAGGAGAAAGGTTAAGGATTGGAAAGCATAGATTTACCCATTTATTGCACCCCATGGGAAAGGCGGAGAATAAATGGGAGGAGAAACCCATAGTTAAATCATAAAGCATCTAACTAATCAACCAATTGCTATGGAAATAGGATTGGCATTAGATTAGGTAGTGAACTACACTACGGGATTGGGTAATTCTGACTATAGGCTCTTTATCCATGGATAAGGGTAATAGATATTGGTGTATGGAATGAAATGCAATGTTATCTGTGGTGAAACCATAATCCTAAGAAATTCCCTAAAATTGGGTAATTTAGGTGGTAAGTTTGTTTCATTTTATTTTTTATTCTGTTCAATCAAACTCACTCATTCACACTGTCCTATCTGATTAGACCATTATTAGTAGTAGTCTCTAGAGAATGTTTCCCTATGTTTGACTCGGGCCTCAAAAGGGCCTATATTACTTCGATACGTTCACTTGCGTATAATGCATGGTAAACATGTGCTCATAAGTAGGGGAAAATATGGAATAAATGGAATGAACTCCATAATTATCCATAGAGAAGATGTAATCTAACTGACGATGGGGGGATACGAGCGGGAGAAGGGATGAGGGTGGGGATGCAAACCTAGGGTTTGGAAGTCATGATTTGGGAGGGCTTGCTGATGGAGGGGCAGGTAAGGCTAAGATCTTCATCCCTAATATGGATGGAGAATGACCAGGTCTTAAATAGGTAAGTGTTAAGGAGATCGGGCTCAACTTAGTGTATGGTGGCATGAGGGGAAATCAAAGCAAATAGAGCATCTTGGAGAAGGAGTACAGATGAAGGTCACATTCTAACTCTATGGAGAGAAGACCAAATATGTTCAATAAGTCTTTTCCTCTACTATCCGTAGAAGTGGGAGAGATGAACCCTTATCAACAGGTTCAAGAGATGGGATCTAGAAAGGATAAGTCAAATGCCAAGGACTCCCCTTGGATGGGATCATTGAGATTCAAGGCAACAACAAACTAGGATGTTTTTATCCTGGATGATGATGAGGAACCAGGGATTTAGATGGATGAAATGGAACTGTAAAAGGATAGAGGACCGATGGAAGTCTATCTGTCTAATGAGGACAATGCCATATTAGAGAAACCATTTTAGTTTGCGATCATATTCAAACTTATTTGTTGTGGCTTAGGGTTTCTTATTATGCGTGACAGACTTAAGCTACAATGGAAACTTAAGGTATTAAATAGTCATGGGATACTTCACCATCCAACTATCATGCAAGGATGACTACGAAAAGGTGTAAACTGAGGGGCGTGGGTGCTATTTGGATACTCGTCGATGAATATGGAAGTGGTATCCATCCTTTGCACCTAGTAATGGTATGCCCACACATATTGTAACATGGATAAGGGTGATTAATCTACCTCCGCATTTATATCTAACAAGGATATTCGAGGTGATTGGAGAAGTAGTAGGATCCCTGATAAAAGTGGACAATCACACGTTGAATAAAACAAGAATTAGGTTCTCCAAGATTGTTGTTGAGCTTGATACATCCAAGCCAATCCAACTAGAAATTATTATCAATGCAATTGATTATAAGATAGTATATGAATCCTTCCCTGAAATCTATCTTGGATGTGTCAAATTTGTTTAGTCGATCCAGAATTGCAAAGTTATGGATCAATAGATGGAAGAGGATGAAGTAAGACAAAAAGAAATAGATACAGGCATTAGGTGGATCGAGGAGGAGGAATAGTGGAAATCCTATTATGGGAGGGGTATTCATGCAAGAAGAGAACCTCGATGTAATATGGTGGATAAAAGACAAACTTATGGCAACATCATTGCTAATAAGTTTGGAGATCTAAAGGAGGAGGATAAATCATAAGAAGAGGCTTATGCTCATGTTAGAGTAGAAAATTCAGTAACAAAGATATAGGATGGACAACAACATAAGTCTCAATGTTGGTCTAAGAAGAAGATGAATCAATCTAACCATTCAAAAGAAACAACAAATATTTTAAAGGAGGTTACAGAGAACATGGGTGAGGAAGATTATAAAAGTGCACCATTGAAGATTAACACAAGAGAACCTCATAGGCCAGCTGAGAAGCACATGGTTCATGATATGCATGGAGATGAAGTTTTAATGGGGATATAGTAAATGGTTCTCGAAACCATATTGAAACCAATATAGTAATTGCACTGGATATGGGTGTTGAAGATGAAATTGAGGTGGTGAATCAAAATATGTCACCGGATAAAAATAATGCACCTCCCAAAGCAGATGACCGAGGAGAAACTCCACCAACATCAAGATATAACTTGCAAAAGAATAAGTAGGTCAAGACAACTCTGTAAGTTTTCTTTTGCTTTCTGGGCATTCAATTATTAATATCTTATGTTGGAATGTATCAGGATCAGTAATGACCGAACCCATGAGAACTAAAGGAGCATGATCCACAAATACAAGTTGAATATGGTGACTATATTAGAACCTCACATATCTGGGATTGAAGTGGATACTTCCATCAAGAATATTGGTTTGCCTAACTCTCATAGAGTTGAGGCACATGGGTTTTCTGGAGGCGTGTGGCTTTTGTGGGATGAATAGATTTACAAATAGATTTTGATGAATCATGAATAATTTTTTTCATTGTTGTGTCAAAGGAAATGAATACATCACTGTGGTATATGGTATCCCTAATCCAACTAGAAGGTAGTGTCTTTGGGATCATATAATCTGAATTGGACAACAAACACATGGAAGTTGGTTGGTTCTTGGAGACTTCAATGATATGACTCACCCTGATGAAAAGAAAGGTAGTATTTATTTTAACCATTGGGAAGCTCCTCAGTTCTAAGAAACTCTTATTCAGGATAGCCTTACTGATTTAGGTTGTAGTGGACCTAAATATACATATAAAATTAGAAATCTAATCAATTGGTTAAACCGTGTTGTTGCTAATAGTGACTGGATTATTAAAAACTCCTAAAGTATTGTTGTTTGTCTACCTAAGGTTACCAGTTCTAATCAAAACCTTATTCTCATTCAAACAGAGCCAACAAACACAAATGAAATTTTTATCAAAGAAAAGCTCCTTGGAACACTGACATAGAGTTCAAAAAGATTATTAGCAAAAAATGGGACAATAGTCACGAATTTGGGGATGCTTTTAGACGTGTTAGGAACATAATCTAATACTGAGATTCTAGGAAATAAATGGAGAGACATTAGGAGAAAGAATAACTATTTAGTGATATCACTAAGCTTCACATTCAACTAGAAAATCAATATTACAAATATTGGATCAAAACTAGTAATCGAAATAGAAAAGACATGACGAGATATTGCATGTTGATGAGTTAATTTGGCAGCAGAAATCCAGAATTGATTGGCTTCAAAATGGGGACAACAAAACAAATTTTTTTTCATGCAATTGTGAAAGATAGAAGACGTAGAAACAACACAGGAAAACTGAAAAATGTAGTGGGGACTGGATTGAAAATAAGCAAGAAATTGCTTCCATTGTTAATAACTTCTTCAAAAGTCAATTTACTACCAATTTTAGGCCAAGCAGGGATGATATGAATAAGATTTCTAATTTTTTCAAAACCTTAAATCCACAACATCTGAAGGAGATTGGATGTGACACTAATGAAATTAAATATGGACAAATTTAAAAAGAATGAACCCAGTCAAGGTGGTAGGTCTTGATGGGGTGGATGTCGCATTCCTCTGAAAAATTGGAGTACTTTCAAAGATTCAATTATTAAATCTGTTCATAGTTCAATAAGGGGATATCTTCTTCCCAGTACCATGTGTGATTCTATCATTTCTCTTATACCTAAAGTACCTCACCCAGAGCACTATACTCAACTACTTCCGATCTCCCTCAATAATATGATTCTTAAGCTATCTTCAAAAGTTATCATGGGTGGACTTAGACATCTGATGGGAGACTAGATATCCAAAGAATGATTCATCTTTGTTCCTGGAAAAAAAATTACTAATAACATCATTCTTGTCTGGGAACTAATCCATAACATGGAAGCGGAAAACATAGCTTTATTTATGGCAATTATGATCGACCTTGCCAAGACATATGATAAAATGACATGGCCTTTCATCCTGGACACTATGCAACATGCTTGTTGGCCTGCAAACATCATTAGGTTTATCATGAATTCAATTTCTAGGGGTACCTCGACTATGTTATGGAGGGGAACTAAACTCAAAGCATTTTAGGCATCTAGGGGGCTTTGGAAAGGAGACCCTATGTTTCCTTATTTATTTGTGATGTGCTTGGAGTGACTTGGACAAATGATTCATAAATGTGTGGAAGATGGGAGGTGTACTCTGATAAAATTAGAAAAAAATGGACCAATAATCTCTCACATGGCTTTCATAGATTATCATTCTCTGCTAAAGCCTCTATCAAGTAGATGGATGTTATTTGTCTATGTTTTTAGGATTTTGGAAATGCATCCAGACAAACCATGTCATATGCTAAAACCTGAGCTTTTTTCTCCAAAGGGGTTTCAAGGTCTTTACAACAACCATAGAGAATCATGTTGGAATCCAACTGATGGGTGATCTTTGAAGGTATCTAGGTGTGTTTATCATACACAAGAAAGTTAATAAGGATAATACTCATATGTTCTAAAGAAAGTGGAAGGAAAGGTAGTAGGATGGGCACTAACATGCTAAATCGAGCATTTAGATTGTGTCTGATAAAGTCTGTAATGACAAAAATGCCTACTTATACTATGTAGACATGCTCACTCCCTACAAACTTATGTGAAAGGATGGACAAAATGAGAAGAAGATTCTTATGGGGTGGAGGGAGATCAAATGAGCCTCTGTCCTTAGTATCATGGGATAAAGTTACTCAAAGTCTGAATAACAGAGATTTAGGAATAAAAAATATGCAAGATTGGACCAAAGCACTCCTCATGAAAAGTGCTTGGGAGTTCATCACTCATAGTAACCTTATTTGGAGAAAAGGCCTTAAGGAGAAGTATAAAAACTTCAAACATAAAATGGTAGGAGAGAAGGTAATTTATGGAGGGGTGTTTACCTGCTTCTAGAGAAGGTGAGGGAGTACTGTAATAGAACTATTGTGAATGCAAAAAGCACTAGGGCCTGGAAGGACATATGGAGTACTATTCAGGCATCTTTGATTCTACTAACAACTAGATTTGCTCCTAAGGAGCTTCTGGGATATAACGATTGACAGCTGGTTGAACCTGGAAGGGGATTGGAATATTGACTCCATGCAAGAGTATCTACCACATAATGTAATTGATGAGATCACTTTGAATCCAAAACCATTGCAATGTAAAGATCAAAACAGATGGTGTTGAGTTTGACCGGAAATGGTAAGTTTAATATAACATTTGCGTATGATATGATCATTCAGAATATCAACAACCCAAACTCGATCTGGGGTAGGATATGGCTAATACAAGTACCCAATAAGATCTCATTCTTCATGTGGATTGTTGGGCATGAGGCTTAATGTCTAATAAACAACAAGTTCATAGGAAATTGTCTGATGATGTAGTGTGACCAAGATGTAAGGTCGAAGAGGAATCAAACTTACATGCTCTTACATTGTTTAAAGGAGTGTTCCAAAGATAGGGAGGTTTGGTCTAAGTTCCCTAATCTGATCAATTCCTTGCAGCCTCGGTATAACACCATGTTAGAATGGTTGAAAAATTATTTAATGATGAAAAAAATGAACCAAGTTCATTTTTCTATTTTTTGTTGGATTATTTTGTCTATTTTTTGTTGGATCATTTAGAAAAATAGAAACTGTTATGTGTTCAATAAGAAGGAATGGTATTTCCCCAACCAAGTGCAAGATGTCATCAATCTTCATGAACAACTATAGGAATTTTTTTGCTATTAACATGATCCATAATGCAAAGGTCAATTTGATCTAAGACCTAATGTGGAACGCTCTTGCTGAAGGCTGGTTTGATTTTGAATGTGGATGTTTCTTGGAGAAATATGAGAAAATCCATAGCAAGTATCATAAGAGATCATAATGGCAAGTGGATTACAGGATGGAGTTGAAGAACTATGAGTAGTTCAGATACAGATGGTGAATTTGATGTTATTTAATCATGGATCAAGGAAGTGTGTGGTAGGAGATTGCCCAAAGTTATTATCAAGACTGATTGCAAAGTTGTTGTGGTGTTTCTCAAGGAAAAGGAAGTTTAAAGACCTCATGCTGCTTAGTGGACCAGTTGGATAAAAACATTACTGAGAATGGATAACAACATAGTCATTGGTTATGTTAAATGAGGAAGAAACTCCCTTGATAATAGCTTAGCGAAATATCACTAAAATAATCATGTGGCATGAACTTATAGTCAAACACCAAATAAAGTAGTTAGTATTTTACATTATAAACTTTATAAGGAAAGTAGTACTTCCCAGTTTAGTATACATGTTGATTATGATGTAAGCGTATCCAATTTTGAGAGTTTTCCCGTAAGTGGAAAATGGGATGTACAAGATCTCTACTGACTTCTCTGAAAAAAGATGTAATCTCGATCTTTGAATGAATGACTAATAGCGGGGTGTCAATAGCTTTTCCCTCTCAAGACTAGGTTTGAAGTAATAGTGACAACCTCAACTTGAGTCAAGCCCACCCCCATCTTTGGTCATGAAGGCCAAAAGAGTAGGCGGAGTTTTTTCATTTTAGGGATGAAGAATTGTAATGATCATACATAAAGAGTATAAGATTGTGTACAAATGATCATTTAGTGATAAGGTTAGGTTATAACCAATGCATGTTCCAATACTTGAGTAATTATTGTCCCACTAGAATTTCAATAATCCAATCAAAGTGTTACATGTTGAGTTAGGATTTCAAAAGTTTTTCCCATATGGCTTACTCTTCTTATTCAATCCATGTATGATTATCTCACTATTTCATTACACTGGTGAGAAAAAGTGGATGTGGTAATGATGAATGCATATTTATCTATTTTTAGCTCATCTTTTAGATCATTTATTGGGGAAATTGCATTGTTATTTCCTAGTTTTGGGATTTATTTGCCTTAGTTTTGTTTTTGTCTCCTAAATTAGATTTTTTGTTAGATTTGTTCATCTATTACAAGAAAGCAAAACCCCAAAGATCAAAAGAACAAGGATGCTTCAAACACACATTTCATCCTCCCAAACTTTCCAATTGGTTGACACACCCAGTCAACTAACTCACAAGGGAAAAAAATAGTTCCAGATTTTCCAATCGATTGACTGGACAACCAATTGATTGACTCGACCTAAAATATTGGGGACTTATATTGTAATCGAATCGATCGAATGGACTATATTAAACTCAAGCATCAATTTATCGAGTGGACCACCTGGTCCCCCAACTGAATGACTAACCAACATATGATCTCACACATCATCCTACCTAGTCAACTGACTGACCTCCATTTGACCGAGTGGTGTGGCACACTCAGTCTTTACAACTATCACCCATCGTGTATTTAGGGTTTTGGGGTCACATCCCCCCCGCCTATAATAGAAGGGGTTAGGTCAGACACAAGGGGGGTTTTACTCGGCCATCTTGGAGCCTCCCTTAGGTGCATATAGAAAGTAAAGGAGAGGAGCCGTCATATTCCTCATGGAGTCATCCAAAGTGTTTCTAGATTGTAGGGTAGAGTTGGATATCTTCGTATTCTTTGCCTACACCCCTGGAAACATGACTCTATCCCTCTTTATATGTTCTTTTGTGTCTACTATGAGCGAGTAGACCCTTGTACTGGGGCACATGGTGTATATCCATTGCCCTTATATTGTATTAATTGATATTGATACCAAGTATTTAGTTGATAAATGTGTTTCATTTGTTATATGTTCTTGATTTATGATTTGATCCATCATTCTTCGTCTCTGTTATAATTCTTGGTGATGAGATCCTGATCCAAGTATTTGAACACCAAATGAACACATGAAACTTTGGATGAGATCTTAAATGGTGTTTTACTAGAACTAGGAAATGATCTAGAAACATTCAAGATCTCGAGTTTGTGGGAAGTTTGATCCTTGTGAGATTAGTGATCTGTAAGGACACCAATCTGCATGATCCTAATCTAATAGCCTAATTATAAGGAGTTAAATCATTCATATAACTACGTAGTCTATGGTGGTGAATCCCAAAATCTTGATATCTTTTATTAATTGAATTAAATCTTAACTTAATTAGTTTTTCTTCTACAATATTTCCTTCCTATTTGGTTATAATCTCTCACAACAACTAGATTTTAAATATTATTCTTAGCAATAAATTCAAATTCAATTATTAATCATATTGTGTCATGAGTTCGACCCTTTTCTGTACTATAATTGAGTCATTCACTTGTGGGTGAGTAGATTGTCGCTTTTAAGGTTGAACTCTAGAAAATAATCATCCCTAGCAAATTTGTTGTGCAAACAACACAAATCAATTTTGACATTATTGCAGGAACAATGGAGTGGCTTTCAAATCACATTGCTTTAAATTATTAGGATTCTTTCTTTTCTATTCATAAATATTGTTATCATATGAACTTATCTTTATGTTAAATGTTGTCTGGTCTCTTTTTCAAGTACTAACAGCTTATGTGACATTCTCAAAGCATTGATTCTACACCATTTGTGTTAGAGCCACCAATTAATAGAACTTTCCATTGCCTAAACTAGACCTGTTGGAATAGGATGGATGATCAAAAGTCAATTGTTGGGTGGAAAGCACCCTCACTATACAATGAGAATATCTGATGGCCAAAATAAGGGATCCATGACTTCCAAATAGGAAGCCCGAGATGCCACAAAATGAGATGAAGATCAACAAAAGTAGATTAAGCACTTTTTTGCACCAAATTCTACCAACTCACAAAATCCTATTGTTCCTCTTTCTATCACCACCCTACATTTTGAGATCTGCACATAGAGGATCACCATACCTCAAGGTAGAATATTCATCAATAATAAAGGCAACAGTTCTCAAGATCATCTGTGGCACTTCTCCAACTTATGTACCTTGCACAAGATACCTGATGTTTCTGAAGATACCATTAAACTTCAACTATTTAAATTCTCTTTCATAGATCAAGCCAAAAGTTGGTACAATGCTATGAAAGGAGACCACATAAGCATTTGGGAGGCCTTCCGGTTCAAGTTCCTTGAAATATACTATCCCTCCTCACTCATCTATCAAATCTGGGGGCAAATTACCAAGTTCACCATGATTCTAGGTGAAACCTTGGCTGAAGTGTGGGAGAGATTTTAGGACCTCCTCCATCATTTCCTACATCATGGCATCTCTTAAGTCTAGTTGATTGATACCTTCTACTGAGGTGTTGATGATAATACCAAGACCTTCCTTGTCACCTCCACTGGAGGTAACTTTATGTTCCACAATTGCAGCATCGCTTGGGAAGTCATTAAAAGAAATTATCAAACCCAATGCTTATCAAATCTGGATAAGGTGTAGGTCTCAAGGTATCCAAGGACAAGAATAGTTTTGATATTAAATCTATTTTGAGATGTCTCAAAATCTTGTTTTAAAGAAAGACCCTATGGAGTCCTCTTTCAACGTCTATGAAAGAAGAGGTCAGTCACAACAACCTCAATTTCTACAACAACATGTAAAATATGCATATTTTCCTGTTGAGGTTTGCCAAGACCATGACCATTCTACCCAGCAACAAAAATTCCTTTACATTGGTCCCATGCAACTTGAAGATGGGAAACATATGGAGGACCTCAACTCCATCCACATCATACCTGAAAAAACCTAATACAACTTGAGCTAGACCAAAACCCATCTTGTTTTCTAGTATGGAAACCCAACCAGTGTAGAGAATACTCCCAACAACTCTAGTGAACAACTAAGTTTGTGCATCCTAGGGTTTTAATACAACAACCAATTGAGTTTCAAGAACCAACAAAACTAATAGGGTGATTTCCAAAATCATGGTAACAACCAGTGACAATAATTACAAAATCTTAACCAAGTACCACCTATGCGACAATCCAACCCACTTCCCTCTATAGATGACCAAATTACTTCCCTCAATCAGATAATTCTATCCCACAAGCTCATATATAATCAAATTATTCTCTAGCCCAGCTCTTAGCAAGCCAATGCTCTCCTATAGGTTCCTTTGTTGGAAAACATGATAATAACCCTAAGTACCATGAGAAACTAAAGGTCATTTCCACACAATTTGGGAATGTGTATGCACCATCTCCCATCTAGTGAAGTTTTCCACCACACCTATAGACAATGATGATGATATTATGATGGTTGAGAAAGAGTAAGTACTTGACGTAGTTGTCGACCTCAGTACGAGGAAGATTTCCAATATTGGACCTTCAAAAGTTGAGAACATCAAACTTGATGTGACAGTCTATAAGACACATCATCCCAATTAGGTGCACCATAGGCAAACGAGGCTAGACGCCATATTCATGAGATTCAAGGAAGCCATGAAGAAGCTTCACATGGACATCCCATTCCTAGATGCCCATTTTCAGATGCCTACCTAGTAAAAATACCTGAAGACTCTATTGATTAGGAGGTATCGTATAGAAGAGTATGAGAGAGTGAATATTGTGAGAACTACTTCTAATATTATTCTGAATAAGATGCCTAATAAGTCGAAGGATTCTAGTTCATTTGGGATTGGTTGTTATTTAGGTGAAAAATGTTGTAGAAAAGGACTTGCAGATTAGGTGCAAGTATTTCCATCATTGTAGTTTATGCAAGAGATTGGGCTTTGTAGATATGCTTCCTATAATAATGACCATTCATCATACATATGCTTCTATGACAAAACACATTGCTATCATTTAGCACATTCCAATGACAGTGGAAAAGGATGCATATGTTCCCTGAGACGTTGTATTTGTGGACATCAAAGAAAGCCTCTTCTATCCTCTTATCTTCGACCGCTTGTTCCTAGCTACAACCCATGTATTAATTGACACAGAGGCTGGTATAGTTCTCTTACAGCTAGGAAGAGAAAATCTTGAATTGTGTCTTTTAAAGCATGAATGGTCCTAGTATAATGAGGAAGTTTTCTTGCTTGATTTCTTTGACAAGCACTCACATCTTAGACAAGAGTGGGAAATATCAAAAGGTCCACTACATACAACCCTCACAACCCCGACTGAGTCGAAATTTGATGATGAATAGATCCTCTAGTGCAAGTTCCATCTAGATACCTTTGAGACTGTATTCCACACTAAATTTGAAGACATAAAGATGGTTTTTGTTGTTGAAGAAAAAGATAAACCACCAAAGGCTCTAGCAATAAAAGGCCTACTTGAAGGGCTCAAATATGTCTACTGTTTACCTTGATAAACAAAAGGCTTGTCCAGTTATCATCAACTTTGACCTTACACCTGAGAAAGAATACAAGCTAAGGACCGAGTTGAAGAAAAGAAGAGCTCCTTGAGATATAAAAAAACTGACCTGACAAGGTTCAACCGATCTAAATACATGCACAAGATGTCTGTTGTTGATGACTACAAGCATTCTAGTGAACCTTAGTGCAAGTTAAATTCAACATAAAGGAGGTTTTCCACCTAAAAGTCATCAAACTCCAGATTGAGGGTTCATTTACCTGAATTTTAACTCTCCTTGAGTCACCCCTGGTCAAGTTATGCCCAAGAAAAGGGCCACTTTTGTGGTTAAAAATGATGATACTAATTCACCCCACCCATACTATCACTGGGTGGAGGATGTGCTTTGATTATAGATAATTGAACAAGGCCACAAGTAAAGACCACTTCCCCCCCTCCTTGCTCAAGTGCTAAAACACCTTACACTTCAGGGATATTATCTGCCACCTTTATATTTACTCAAGATTTTCTTTGATTCCTATCCATCTCGATGATCAAGAGAAGACCATGGATATGCCCCTTTAACACATGCCTTTAGGAGGATGTCATTTTGCCTTTCCAATGCTTCTGCTACCTTCCAACAATGTATGGCCACCATCTTCACTGGGCTAATAGAAATTACGATCGAAATTGTAATGAAAAAATTCTTTATTAATGGCAATTGTTTAGATTCATGATTGCATCACTTATCTCTCATATTATAAAAATGTGAAGAAGAACATTTGGTTCTAACTAAGAGAAAGCCATGTTATGGTAAAGGAAGGCATTGTTCCTGGTCACAGAGTGAGCAGTAGTGAAATAGAGGATGATAGAGAAAAAGATGAAGTCATTACCAAACTCCCAACCCCCTTCCTCTATTAGGGAATTCTATGCATTTCTTGGGAAAGCCAAAATTTTATGAAAGACTCATCTAGAAGTTCTAAAAGAATTTCAAGCCTCTCACTAATCTTCTATTGAAAGAGGCCATTTTCTATTTCAACTAGGCTTGCACAACTAGCTTGAATATCTTGAAAGAAGCACTCAGCTCCACTTGAATTATTTGTGCACCAAATTGATATCTACCATTCAAGATCATGTGTGATGCGAGTGCTATGCAAATAGATCTATACTCATGAAGCGCATTGATAACAACCATAATGTTATTTACTATGCTTCACAGACTATAGATGATGCATAACAGAACTACACCACGATAGAGAAGGAAATGTTAGCAATCGTCTATGATGTTGAAATTTTTTAATCTTACTTGGTAGGTTCCCAAGTGATAGTGTATATAGATCACTTAACCATTTGTTACTAATGGCGAAGAAATATGCCAAGCCCAAACTTATTAGATAGATTCTGCTACTACATGAGTTTGATCTCAAAATTGTTATTAGAAAGGTTCTAAAAATGTAGTAGTTGAAAACCTTAACCGTCTCACTTTTCCAGATTGTTATGAAATGGCAATTGATGATTCCTTGAATGATGATCAACTGTTAAAGTTTGAGTCTCACTTTCCATGGTTTTCTAATTATGTAAACTATCTTGCAAGTGACTTCGTACATCCTAAGTACAAGTGATATTCAAAGATGAATTTGTTACATGACGTTCAACATTTTTATTGGTATGACCCCTATTTGTCTAAAGTATTTGCAGATAGTCTTCACCATAGATTTGACACTAATGAGGAAGTCCAAGCTATTCTGGAGCAATGTCACTTTCTTCCTAATGACGGACACTTGATCTTGTAAAAGATAGCTAGTAAGGTTCTTCAATGCATGTTTTTTTGGCCAATAATGTTTGAAAACTCCTATGTTGTTATCCCATGTGATCAAATGCTAGAGATCAGGAATATATCAAACATGGACCAGATGTCCATGACCTCATGGAAAGATTTATAAAACTTTGATGTATGGGGAGTTGACTACATGGGACCCTTTCTCTCTTCTTGTGGGTTTACCTACATTCTTCTGGATGTGGACTATTTGTCCAAGTGGGTGGATGGCATTCCCAAAAAAATCTAGAAATTCAAATCTATGACGAATGTCATCAAAGACACTATCTTCTTTAAGTTCAGGGTTGCTTGTACTATGATTTCATATGGAGGATCACACTTCCTGGAGAAAATTTTCAAGATGTTAAGGAAATATGGCATTTTCCCACAAGGTCACTTTCCCCAATCACCCTCAGACAAGTGAACAAGTAGAAGTCTCTAACCACCAAATTAAATCCATTTTAGTGAATATTTTGAACTACACCAGGTAATGGGCCTTAAAGTTAGTGATACACTATGGGTGTATATAACTTCCTTTAGGATACCCTTGGTAACCACAACCTTCAAACTAATATACATGAAATCTTGCCACCTCCCCATAGAGATGGAGAATAAGGTCAGTTGGACCATCAAGACCCTCAACTTTGATCTTTCTATAGTTGGAGAAAAACATTTTCTCCATATATAGGAACTTGAGGAACTAAGAATGTCCTCCAGTGAGAGTACATAATCTATGAGGATGAGAAGGAAATGTGTCATGATGACCATATGAGAAGAAAAGATATCCAAGTGTTTGGTCAAGTCTAGTGTACAACTCCAGGATAAGATTGTTCCCTGGGAAGCTAAAATCTAGGTTTACATACCTTTCCTAGTGAAACATGGATATCCACATGGTACTTTCCTTCTTTAGGACAAGTTTAAAGGGGAACTTCTAGTGAATGGACACCGGCTCAAGTGCTACCTTATAGGTGATGATTTTTTAGCATGAGTAAAGAGATACCCCATCAATGATGATCCAGAGACCAGGGAAACCCATCGCTTGCTCCTTTTAGAGCCAACTATGTCTTGATTTCAGGCATCGAGCCTTTGACATTAAAATATGGCACTTGTTGGGAGACAACCCAACATTCCACTCTTCCTTGAAATTTTTTTTCTTCTTCTTTTTGTTCTCTTTTCATCTTTATTTTCATATCTAGCTTATCCATCATCTTTTTTCTAATTATTTTTTCCCTTCTATTGCAAGACCATAAAAAAATCAAATCTGAATTTGAAACAATTGACTGAAAAGAGTATGAATATGCAAAATGGGTGACTACCTTGAAAGTTAGTCGGTAGGGTCTCCAACCAACCAATTGGTGGTCCAAATTTTCTAATAAAGGAAAGACACTTGGGGTATGTTTGAGTCATTGACGTGTATTTTACTACGCGCTAAAAACGCAAATATCCGCGTCGAGTAGTACAGGCCTTTGTGAGGCCCGAGTCAAACACAGGGATACTCAGAATTGTCGGAGACTCCTACTAACTATTTGCGATCAGCTAAGCCAAATAACAAATTGAGGTTTTTTGTCAAAATTAAAAGAAAATAAAATAAAACAAAGCAACCAATCGATTAAAGGTTAATTTAATAAATTCAAAAAGGTATCTTTAGGATTGCAGTTTCACCGCGGGTATTCATTGTATTAGATTTTATATAATGCCTCAATCTTCTCTCTGTATCTGGGTAGTGGCCTGAAAACAGAATTGCCCACTGTCGTGGTACAATTCACTACTTAGGTTTAGGTCGGTTCCACCGTCGTAGTAACCTATTCCCTAAACTAAGTGCATTACGAACGATCTCTCAGTATCCACCATTAATTTTACACCACCTTGTTCAAGGGATTTATCGATTAATGTAGGTTTCGTCTCTTTTCAGCCGTTAATCCTTCTGTCGAAGTAATTAAGGACATTAGATTATTATTATGGTGATCAAGCATAACAATATATGGAGAAAACGAAGCTATACCACATATTTAAGAGAGAAAATATGAATTACTATTATAAAATTGTCATACAATGAATTCCCGGGCTACTCCCGGTCCTAAAGATGGAGGGGATTAGCCCCGCATGTTCATCTCACACAAGTACATGGTAGAAATAGGGGAAATCATATGAAAAACGTGAATTGAATGGGAAAACCCCTGAACGGAGAAGAACCAATTGATCCTTTGCGTAGAACGCGTGCTTTCCCGCCTCTCGGTGGTGAAATCCGTCTTCGGCAGCGTCTGGATCGACTGGTATGAACTTCTGGTCTCCGTTCTCCTTTCTCTCGCTCCTCGACACTTGTGCAATCGCTAATCCGATCCCCCTTTTTGTCTGGGCGGCCGTCCTTAGGTATAAGTCCCTAATTATGTCGCTAATTAACTCCAGCCGTCTGATTGAGATCATTAGAAAGCAAACTCATATCCTACGGCGTCGATACCATCGACGCGAGTCGATGGTATCGACCCGCTACAGTAGCGGCTGGCTGCAAACCCTTCCTTTGTCGTGTTCGACATCATCTCGATACCATCGACTCAGGTCGATGGTATCGACTTCCTTTTGGTGTCAGTTTTGTCATTTTACGACGCTGTAGCCTCCATGTGTCGATGGTATCAACTTGGTGTCGATACTATCGACTGCTTCTTCGCCAGCAACCTGAAGGTGTCTCGATACCATCGACATCAATGTCGATGGTATCGACTCTTTGCTGCTTCTTTCGGCTGGCAACCTGCGGTCTTGTCGATGGTATCGACTTCCGTCGATGGTATCGATGGAAGCAAATACTTGTTTTTCCTGAAATTCAAACACAAGATCAAATAAATCCACACAAATAATAATAATGTTATAATTAATGCTCAAAATGATAAAACTAAGGGGATTTGACATAAAATGATGGCAAATACCAAAATGGATGAATTATGCAATATTAACCATAAAAATGACTAATAAAAGCACAAAAGACATATCAAACAGGTCTATAAATGCGACTCAAAATCATCGCATCAAACTCCCCTAAGCTTGAATATTGTTCGCCCTCGAGCAACTCATCCTTAGAATAGAATTGCAAATGTCAACTGAAAAACAACAAACCAACCCAACATCCCATATGACTCCCACTGATCATTCACAAACCGGCCTTCTCTAACCACAGAACGGTAATTACCCTAAAGGCGACAATAATCATCAATAAAAGAAATTAACCTCCTAACCGATGAACACTATCACTTAAGGCAGTTAACATAATAAAATTCGTCGATTCAGCATTGGTGCATCTTGTGATCGCCTATACTACGTTGCTCGCCCTAACTACCATCTACATGGAAGCAGTTCTCCTGATATTCATTAGTGAGGAGAAATTCACGGTAGCCTACCAATCCGAGCAATGGGTGGATGAAGATGGGTGGCTCATGGAAGAACGTGGAAGTATTGTACAGTTTCAACATGCATATACAAAAATGTCCTATATGATGCACATGCACATTAGAAATGCCCTAATGCCTAAACTTGGGTGGAATGATGCATGCACTAACCATCCATCTCAAAATGAGATGGATATCTAGTCAAGCTACACCATGTACTCAATTATCCTGAAATGCAACTAATATCATGTTCCTTTCTCCATCTAATTTCACTTCCTTCTAAATTCTTTTTCTTTTCTCTGTTTTTTTTTCAATTGCAGATTTTCAGATTTTTTTCAGCCCTCATATCCATAATTGCTTAAAGATAAGTTTATTGGGCTATTTTTATCATTGATCAGACATTTTTGCACTATTTAGAAGGTATGGAACAATTAATTCACCATTGGGGGAAAAATTGAGATACATGATATACTTTATGCATGAAGATCATGAATGCAACTACATGGCATGCACCTAAAGGTAATGTGCATGAATCACTATATATTTTTTTCTTTTTATGCAAACATATGGAAAATACCAATGCAAGTCCTATCTTAATGCTATGCACACAAAAAGGAATTAAAACTGCACTTTACTTCTAATTCTTAGGTGGATTATGGAAAAATGAAGTGGAACGATCACAAGACTAGATGACTAAACCTTAGAAAGATATTATGCGTCCCTCCTTACTGACCTGTGTAGTAGTTTAGAGGGTTCTCTCTCTTACATCCAATTAAGGTCTCATTACCATTTGGTTAGGTTAGGTTCAAACAACCATTTCTGTCCACTTTCATGAATCATTAGGAGTACAAGTATGAAATGTTGTTTTAAAGTTGACATAATCAATCATTTTCGTAGGATGTGTGCCCCAAGGTCAAACAAAACAAGCTATCCAAACACACAAAAAATTTCAAATTTCCCTTGAATTTCCCATGCACTAACAGCAAGATGACACACTTTTATGACATCCACAATTACACTAGATAGCACGTGGATCCTACAAAAACTAAAATTGCAAGAAACAAATAACAAAAACAAAAGCAATAAAACTAAAGACAATAAAAGATAGAGTTGTTCCAACTACCCCCCCAAGCTTGAATTCGACTATGGCCTCATAGTCAAAAACAAACTTAAAGATTGGAACAGTGATACCAGATCATTCTTGTGGTGGTGGAGGCGGGTATTGCGGCGTCGTGGGGTCCCAAGACGGGTATTGCCCCTGAAAGGTCGGATCATACTGGGGCATCGGAGGAGGCTGTGGATACCCCCCAAATAATTCTGGCTCCAGTAATGATCGTAAAACGGCTGCTGCTTCTGCTCCATCCTGTGCATCCGATCATGGATGTTCTCTTGATTTGCGAAAAGAAGGCGTTCATTCTCGAAGATTGCCTGCTGGTTGACAAAAAGCCGGTTGGTGGTATCTTGAATACCGGCGTACGCAGCGGTGTGGCTGTGCTGCGTCTGCTGAATATCTTGGAGCATGATGTACATGCCCTGCATAGAATAAACATCCTCACTCTGCTGCGAGGGCTGTGGTGGAGGAGGCGAAGGCCGTGATGATGATGATGCACCTGGATGCATCCGAGGACGCTTCCGGGGTGCTACTCGTGCTCGAAGAGGTGTGAATGCCTCTTTTGCCTCCTCTGCCTCGTCGTCCTGTCCGTCGTCACCGCCGTCATTTCCGCCTTCTTCATCATCGGAGTCAATGGCTATGATCGACCATCTGAAGTGTTGTGCGCCCTCGATGTTGAAGACGGGATCCGGCAGCACGCACTCCTGGTACGCTTGATTTATGTGGCAATGCGCAAATGCCACGCCATCCCAGAGAAGAATTAGGTTGGCCCGGTGAAGATGTTGCAAGTGGACCTTGCTTCTCGTCGTAAGAGGAGTTAGTTGATCGAGATTCAAGCCCAAGTAGAGGGCTATCCTGGTGACAAGCCCGCCAAAATGAATCGGGGCTCTCCTCGTGCTCCTCTTCACCGCCAACACTCGGTGTAGAAAGAATGCACCCCAGTTGCATTCTTGTCTCATCAGGAGCTTGTATAGGAAGAAAAGATCATGCTCCTGGAATTTGCTCAAAGCAAGATCGCTTCGAGCAAAGATGGTTGAGCTCAACATCCTGTGCAAGACCCGCACAAACGGGTGCTCGAAGAGCTACCGCCGCGTTGTGGTAGCTCACCGACCTCCCATGCGGAACCGTCACCAACTCGGCGAAGATGGCGGCGTAGTCGGTGCGGTTGTCCGGCCGGCGGTAGTCGTACCTGGAGTTGTTCCAGTTGAAGATGTCATTGAACTGCTCCAGAGTGATGGTGTAGTCATGGTTGTAGAGCCGAAAAGACACCCGGCCCTTCTCCCACTCACGGTCGCTGGCGGACATCTCGTTGGGCACGACATTGACGTCGAGGGACGCCATGAATTCTGCCACCAGTTCCTTGTACGTCAGCCACTCGCCAAAGAAAGGTTGACCATCCTCGTGGCACTCCAGCTCGTCGTGGCCACGGCCCGTTTGGTGTGCTTGTCCTTTCAGCACATAATCCAAATTTGCCTTGAAGCCAAGATCACCGAGCATCTCCCGGTCCACATACCGGGTTGGCTCAATCTTGTGCTTCATGATTTCGTCGAAGATCTTCTTCACCTCCGCAGAAGGGTGGACAAGGCGAGGACGTGCCACCGATGATGGCGGTGGTGGCACGAACTCGGGGATGTCATCCTGACGAGCACGCGAGGAAGAAGCTCCAGCGGTGCGCACCATGATGGCGAAGAGAAAGGGATTAGAAGACGAGAGCTCGGAGAAGAATGGAGATATGAATCTCCGCTCGGTGAAGATCGTTGCTCGGTGATGCTGTTCTTCGCTCTTGGATGGCTCGGGGGAGTGCTCGGCGTAAGGGGAGAAGATCACTCTGAAGATGTGACGTCAAATGACGTATCGGTTCTCCTTTTATAGACTTGGTCGGTGCCACTGTTAACCCGTCGATACCATCGACGCGGGTCGATGGTATCGACACGTCTCGATGCTATCCGCCCCCCTCGCGAGTATCGACGGCTGACGATTGCTTGATCTTAAAACCCGAATTGCTGACATGTCGATACCATCGACATAGGTCGATAGTATCGACGCTGCACCCAGATCGATGACGTGGAAGCCGCGATCGCCGTTGATTTCTTTGCGCGGATCGGTGACATGGATGGTCGATACCATCGACAGACGTCGATAGTATCGACTTGGCTTCATTGCGACACCGCCACTTTGCACTTCAACCTATAACCATGTCGATACCATCGATGAGGCCGTCGATGGTATCGAGTTGACTGAGACAAATTGGTCTGAACTTCTCCAGAGATCTCGATGGTATCGACACCCTTGTCGATACTATCGACTTTTGCTGGGCGACCTGCCTGTAGGTGTGTCGATACCATCGACTTGGCCGTCGATGGTATCGACTCAGAACGAAATCTGCAGTCGTCAACCTGAACCCTTGTCGATACCATCGACTTGTGTGTCGATGGTATCGACTCTGCCTCAGCCTGCACAATGAACAAACGGATCAAGGTATCTTCTTTACACTAAAAATTGAACAAAAATAAAGCAACCTATGATTGTTAATAAACTATCCTAATGTACCGATGGTTGGGTTGCCTCCCAACAAGCGCCCTTTAGTTAACGTCTTAGACTAGACGGTATGAAGCTCATCATCTTTTCACTTTGGGAACTGTGCTTAGAGGATCATGTGGTAGTTTGAATTCAACTCGATCTCCTCCAATTCCCAAGGACAAAGTACCTCTCCCTAAGGCAGTCATGACATCCGCCGTTGCCTGAAACGGCCTTCCTAGAAGAATTTCACAGCTTTGGAGTGGTGGCATATCCATGACAACAAAATCCACTGGGAATATGAATTTGTCCACTTTGACGAGAACATCCTCACACACACCATAGGGTCTCACGATAGACCCATCCGCTAATTCAATTGTTGCGGCTGACTTCTTTATCTCCTTTAACCCTAGCTTTTGAAACGTCGCCAGAGGCATGAGATTTATGCTGGCGCCGAAATCACATTGCGCTTTAGGAAAATGTCGATCACCTATTGAACAAGGAATGTAGAAACCTCCTGGGTATTTTCTCTTCTTTGGCGAACTCCCTTGTATCATAGAGCTCACCGTCTCATTCATCCGACAAATATCACTGTCTTTTATCCGCCTCTTCTTATTGATGATTTCCTTGATGAACCTCCCATAGGCAGGCACCTTATCGATCATCTCCACTAATGGAATATTGATGTGGAGTTTTCGGAATATTTCCAAGAATTTCCTAAAATGACGATGCTCTTTCTTTGACTTCGGATTGTCCATATTTGAAACATTGGCTGCATCAACACACCTGTGAGGTGGCACATATGAGCTATTCAGGGTCAACTCCCCTAAGCTTGCTTCAATCACTCCCTCTGACGTGGGCTTTGGTGAGACATCATCAATAGTAACAGCTTGTTGTGTTTCCTCTCTCGCATTCGATGTTTCCAAACGTGCACAAACAACCTTCCATTGTTCTTCTTGCCTAGATGGAGATATAATATTCATAACTCGCTGTGATTTTCTAAAGAAAGGGTTTCCACCCGGCAGTCCATAGTAAGTGTGTGGATACGGTATCGCCGGTGTCGCAAGCGTATTAAAAGTCATTTTTCTTTCTTCTTTAGCTTCTTGCACCTGAGATTCCTCCTCATTGCTTACCACAGAAATATACTTGACCTGATGGTGTGCTTGGGCCACGTTTTCATTCTTGGCCGGTTTCTATTGATTGGCGTGCTTGATGGCCACCACTTCACTAGAAATCTGTGCCACGGTGGTTTCTAATGCCCGCATTTGTGCTCCATGGCTTTGCAGCGTCTGTCCAAACTTGGTTAGAATATCACCTTGAGATTGCAATTGCTTACCAAACATGGCCATCATCTCCTGGTTCTGTTGTACCATTTGACTCAGTAGTTCAGTGTTCTTATCCTCGGCTCTAGGATGTGGCTTGGCATCCGGATCCTGCAGAAAGTTATTCGGATCCTTCCATGAGAACTTTTTATCCTTCCTCCATGCATAGTCATTGTTTCTATAGCCCTGTTGTTGCATGAATTTCACTTGGGCTTCCTCATCCTCAGATGCATCTTCCTTAGATAGCAGCTTCTTGGCTAGGAGATATAACTTATCATTCATCTCCTTAACTACTCTAGATTCGCCAGCAGCTCTGACCTGCTCCACAGCACATCTGTCACCCCATGACTGTTTCCTAGCCATGTTCTTTAATATCTCCCAACATCTGGTATATGTGTTATTCAGAAAGAATCCCGACTCGGCTGAATCCAGATTACTTCTGTCGTGCTCGGAAAGAGCAAAATAAAAGATTTTCACTTGTGTTTCCTTATCCAGCCCATGATGCGGACACCTCCTCAACATAACCTGAAATCGCTCCCAGGTCTCAGAATATGTTTCACCAGCCTGTTGAGTGAAATTGTGAATTTTTCTGATCATGTCGTTAGTCTTCTCAGGAGGGAAAAACCTCTCAAAGAAGACCTCCACCATATGATCCCAGGACTCCACAAATTCGTCATCTAGGTTGTGTAGCCATTCTCGTGCAATTCCCGCTTGCGAGCTCGGGAAGAGCTTCAAATAGAGTGTAGTCTGCGGAAATCGGTCAATTTTCACCATATCGCAGTTCTCCACGAATTGACTCAGGTGTGCAACGGGATCCTCATTCTTCAAACCATGAAAAGCATTGGACTTAACCAAATTAATGAGAGCTGGATCAATCTTGTACGTTGGTATATTGATTGCTTGCTTCTTTATCGGCCCCTTTGAAGCTGATGAGGAAGAAGCTTTGATCTTCTCCCATATGGTCTGTGGCTCGGCCATCTCTTCGTGTTCGGATTCGGAATCTACTTCTTCCTGTTGCTCTTGCTCTTGATAATCCTCGTCTTCAGGTCCCGGAAACAGAACCTCGGGTGTGCGTTCCGCGTAGTCAGTACTACGCGTCTGCACCATGCAACGTACCTGAAATAGGAAAATTTAGTGCAATACAGTGCTTTGACAAATATAATAATTATTGAAAAATTTAGAAATATTTGAAGTTATTTCAAAAATAAAAAAAATGTGGCCTAGAGTGGCCGCTCGTAGCACTCAAAGTGCCAACAAATCACCGTATCCCCGGCAACTGTGCCAAAAACTTGACGTGTATTTTACTACGCGCTAAAAACGCAAGTATACGCGTCGAGTAGTACAGGCCTTTGTGAGGCCTGAGTCGAACACAGGGATACTTAGAATTGTCGGAGACTCCTACTAACTATTTGCGATCAGCTAAGCTGAATAACAAATTGAGGTTTGTTGTCAAAATTAAAAGAAAATAAAATAAAACAAAGCAACCAATCGATTAAAGGTTAATTTAATAAATTCAAAAAGGTATCTTTAGGATTGCGGTTTCACCGCGGGTATTCATTGTATTAGATTTTATATAATGCCTCAATCTTCTCTCTCTATCTGGGTAGTGGCCTGAAAAAAGAATTGCCCACTGTCGTGGTACAATTCACTACTTAGGTTTAGGTCGGTTCCACCGTCGTAGTAACCTATTCCCTAAACTAAGTGCATTACGAACGATCTCTCAGTATCCACCATTAATTTTACACCACCTTATTCAAGGGATTTATCGATTAATGTAGGTTTCATCTTTTTTTCAGTCGTTAATCCTTCTGTCGAAGTAATTAAGGGCATTAGATTATTATTATGGTGATCAAGCATAACAATATATGGAGAAAACGAAGCTATACCACAGATTTAAGAGAGAAAATATGAATTACTATTATAAAACTGTCATACAATGAATTCCCGGGCTACTCCCGGTCCTAAAGATGGAGGGGATTAGCCCCGCATGTTCATCTCACACAAGTACATGGTAGAAATAGGGGAAATCATATGAAAAATGTGAATTGAATGGGAAAACCCATGAACGGAGAAGAACCAATTGATCCTTTGCATAGAAAACGTGTTTTCCCGCCTCTCAGTGGTGAAATCCGTCTTCGGCAGTGTCCGGATCGACTGGTATGAACTTCTGGCCTCCGTTCTCCTTTCTCTCACTCCTCGGCACTTGTGCAATCGCTAATCTGATCCCCCTTTTTGTCTGGGCGGCCGTCCTTAGGTATAAGTCCCTAATTATGTCGCTAATTAACTCCAGCCGTCTGATTGAGATCATTAGAAAGCAAACTCATATCCTACGGCGTCGATACCATCGACGCGAGTCGATGGTATCGACCCGCTACAGTAGCGGCTGGCTGCAACCCCTTACTTTGCCGCGTCCGACATCATCTCGATACCATCGACTCGGGTCGATGGTATCGACTTCCTTTTGGCGTCGGTTTTGTCATTTTGCGACGTTGTAGCCTCCATGTGTCGATGGTATCGACTTGGTGTCGATACTATCGACTGCTTCTTCGCCAGCAACCTGAAGGTGTCTCGATACCATCGACATCAATGTCGATGGTATCGACTCTTTGTTGCTTCTTTCGGCTGGCAACCTGCGGTCTTGTCGATGGTATCGACTTCCGTCGATGGTATTGACAGAAGCAAATACTTGTTTTTCCTGAAATTCAAAGACAAGATCAAATAAATCCACACAAATAATAATAATGTTATAATTAATGCTCAAAATGATAAAACTAAGGGGGTTTGACATAAAATGATGGCAAAGACCAAAATGGATGAATTATGCAATATTAACATAAAAATGACTAATAAAAGCACAAAACACATATCAAATAGGTCTATAAATGCGACTCAAAATCATCGCATCAGTCATCAATCAACCCTAACCTCTAGTCCCTACAAGAAGTAGAAGCCATTTTTCCCCAAGACGATCAACTATCATCTTAGCAGCCAACCAATCGACTCACCAGCATGCATCTACCTCTGCATCACAACCATCCAACTAGTCAGCTCACCCCTAACTTCATCTCTGCCAACATTGATCCCCCTTTCTCAATAGTTTGTCACCTCACCACACTTTCACCCAGTTGAGTACCTTCATCACCACCATAATAGTCAATTGACTCACTAACCAATCACCAACTGTGTGTCTTTGCCACCTAGCTAGTTCCAATCGACTGACCATTATGTCAACGCCAATGCCAACCGACCATCTAATTCCCTTTCTCCCCGCTTCCCCGAGTTGCTTTTCTCTTCCAGTGAGTCAATCCAGTCATGTAGTGTTGATCGGTCGGACTATATCCACAACCGTCACAACATCACTCCCCATTTGATTGACTTGAGCAACTCACCTACCATTTGACTGACCAGAACCAAAATCTATCTTCCATAGTCGACCAAACCACACCTTAGTAAATCATTAGGATAACCTATGACAGTCACCATGTCACAAAGAGAATAAAATAGAAGAGTCCTTGATTGCCTAAAAAAGGGGAAGGAAAAGCTCAAGAAGATTACCACCAGTGGTCGTTACCGCCACATCCTTGGTCTGCATCTAAAGGGATCCATATTGAGGAGCCTTTAGATAGTGCTGACTCCCCTCCTTGTGATGACACATTAGAGGATGTTGAGATCGTCGATGAGCTTATTGCTGGTGCTAAACTTTTCCAGACTGGTTCAAAAACACCACCTCAACTATCCTCATCCACTGGATATCACATTGCTTCTCTTCCAAACACATACCTTCAGTTCACTAATGATAATCACCATGAGTGCTATGAGTACATGGTGAGGTTGGGTGTTGTCCTTCCTTGTTGTACAGCAACACCCTTCCCAAATTAGGGATCCATAACTTGATCAACATCATTTGCACCAAAACAATGTTTCTCGATTCCCCTTCATAGTCAAGTTTGTCTACCCCAAGTTGACACTGGAGTTCTTGACCATGTTCAAGAGACACTTTATTATTTATTAATATCCTAGTATTTCTTCACATTTAGTCAGCTCACAACTCTCATCCTCAATGACCATATCTGATCTTGGTATTAGAACTGCATGGAGCACAATTATCAAGACCAAAAGTATGTGACATGAAAATTTTGTCCAGAACTCATCGATATTCCTCCTTTCGTTACCTCAGGGGTGAAGACCTCCAAGATGCACAATTCAGTGGTCCATTACCTTCATCGGATTTTGTCTTGCACAATTTTTAGCAGAGTAGGCACGTAGGGAACCCTTACCACCACTAATCTTTATGCTTTATGGTTCCTAATAAAAATGAGGCTTTCAACTAGGAGAAAATCATCCTTGATCATCTACACCTCCAGATGACTCAACACCAATTCTCCATTTAGCTAGGGCCACATTGTCACGATTACTACTATCTCCCTAGTCTATCCCACATCCCCTTTACGACCTTCTAGTCTAGGGAGAATCGACACCTCATTGACATCCTCTAACTCCAGTCTAGCCACTTGTTGTGCCCTGGTGTATGGCCAGATACTTATTTCCTCCTCTTTTGCTGCACTTATGCAAAAAGCATCCTCCTTCTTCATGCTAAGTTTTCACTAAAGATTCTATGATGTATTTTTCCCAAATTGAGTGCCTCTCATCACCGCAATCACATGATCACCACCACCACCAACATGTTGTTCCAAGGGACAAACTGTTGAGACTACTAGATTTGAAGGATCCTACGAGTTCTATGAGATCCATTAGTAGTTGAATCACATTGAAATCTTTGAAGTGTGCATGGAACATGAGAAATAGAGACAGGGTCACCAACTCAATCACATTTATGTTATGTAGATATCTCATGAGTTGTGGCACATCAATCGTAGACAATACCAGTCTACCGGGACCTATTATCAGGACTATGAGGAAAACCAAACCTATCCTAACCTCACGTTATGCTATTGGCGGTAAGACCACATTGATCCCTCTACTTAGGACCTGTTACCTTGGACCGATACCATCTTGCAAAATTTTGGTCTATCCCACCTCCCCCACCACAACCATGGGACCATGGTGGGTGGTGGACATACAAATATTTTTCTTCCCTTCATCTTGGATTTAGTATTTTCTTAAGATGAAAAAAATTATAATTTCAAGTACTACCCATTACGCCCACTCTATCATCCCTTATTTCAAATCCCTAGTATGATATTGTGTTTTGCATGTAGTTTTTTTACTTTTTTCTCTTTTCTTGCATGTGGTATGGCCTTTATATAGTCGGCTAGTTGTTCTTATATGCATGTTTATCAATGAATTCCTTGAATGAAGTCAAATTTCTTGTAACATATTCATAAATTTCCATGTCTAGAACTCACCTTTCACCGAGGACCCAAAGTTGTACTACTCCTTAGAAAATATGGCAAGAGTTAAAGGATCAATAGGAATCAAACACAACATATTTGTACATAATTTCTTTAAAAGCTTGTGAAATTTCTTAATTTTTTCTTGTTGTAGAAAGAACTAACTGAATGCTATGATGCTGCTAATGCGATGAATTCAAAATATGAGATGCACAAGTTCATCCTCATATACATTTCTTCAATCGCCTTCTTGTCCCTCATTTGCAAAAAATAATCAAAAGCCAAAAATAGTTCCAAACTCCAAGTTCGGGGTGGTTACCCTTTTCCCTCTACCACTTTGTCCATAACCCTTCTACGTAATAGGGGCATACCACCAATAAAGAAAACATGCCAACGTGCACATAAAAAATACAATCATTATAATTGTAGGAAAGATCACCTTCTTCCATACCTTCATTCACTCATTTTTTTCTACCTAGTTCTTATGCATAACTCACACAAATATGTGGGAGTACTAAAAATAGAAGAGATGTGACATTTGTTTCTTTGCATGTCTTGAAATGGAAACAAGTTGTGAAACAATTTTGAGTAGAGAACATGGAAAATTTGTGTTTTGTGATTTCAAGAAATTAGGTTCACTTGTCCATAGAAGGTGGTAAAGACACAAATGGTCGTAGGAAAGTGAGGTGGAGATCTTTATGATATTAATTGGTGAGTTTTTGTGACTCTATGTTTCTCAAGGACAAGCAACATTCAAGTTTGGGGTGATTGGTGAATGCATATTCATCTATTTTTACTGCATCTTTTTGATTGTTTATTTGGGACATTGTATATTTATTTCCTAGTTTTTATATTTTTTACTTAGTATTGCTTTTGTCTCCTAAATTAGATTTTTATTAAATTTGTTCATTTAATGCAGGAAAACAAGTCAATCACTCCAAATCCCAATAACACCAACGATCAGAAGATCAAGGAGGCTTCAAATGTGCATTTCAGCCTTCCAGATGTTTCAACTGGTTGACTAACAAACCCAACTGGTCAACTCATAAGAAAATACTTTTTAGATCTAGGATTTCCAATTGATTGACTATCCACCCAGTTGATTGACTCAACATGAAATAGTGGGGACTACTATTGTGGTCAAACTGGTCGATGCACCTCAAACCGATCAACTAGCCTGCATTGAACTCAAGCATATTTGTCCATTCAACTGATTCATCCCCCAACCAACTTGCTGAACTGCATATGATCATGCACATGATCCTACTTTATCCTATCAACTAGCATAGTGGACTCAGCCTTTACATCCACCTCTAGACACATTTTTATGGTTTTACAGTCACATTCCCCCTATAAATGGATTAGGTAAGCCAGACACAAGGGGGATCATACTCAACCATCTTAGTGGCTCTGTTGGGTGCATAAAGCAAGGAAAGGAGAGAAGGAGCCATCATGTTCCTCATGGAAGTTGTCAAAGGGCCTCGAACTAATAAAAAGGGTTGGATATCTTCACATTCTTTCTTTGCGCCCTAGCAACAAGACTCTTTCCTCGTTATATATTCTTTTGTTTCTACTATGAGCGAGTAGACCCTTATACTGGGGCATGGGATGTAGACACATAGTCCATGTCTTGTATTATCTGATGTTGATTCTAAGTGTTTAGTCATTAAATGTGTATCACCTTTTATTTGTGCTCAATTTATGACTCAATCCATCATTCTTCATGTCTATTGTAATATTTGGTGATAAGATCCCAAATTTTAGGATTAGACCACCAACTGAAAATGTAAAAGTCTAGATGAGATCACAAATGAAGATTTATTAGACATTTGGGCAATGATTCAGAAACCACAAGATCTTGAATTTGTAGGAAATTCAATCCTTTTGATATTTGTGTTCCACAAGGACACAAATATATATGCCTCTGATCTAACAGCCTAATATAAGGATTTCAATCATTAATGCAACTACATAGGTTTGCTAGTGATCCCTAGACTCCTGATATCTTTTATTAATTAAATTAAATTTTAACTTAATTACTTTTACTTCTACAATCTTTATTTCTTGTTTAGTTACAATCTGTCTCAACAACCATATTTTAAATACCACTCTAAACAATAAATTTGAATACCATCCTTAATCATTATGTCTCATGGGTTTGACCATTTTCTACACTACTATTAACTTGTTTGCTTTCGGGTGAGTTAATTGTCATTTGTAAGGTTAAACTCTAGGGAATCATCTTCCCTAGTAAATTTGTTGTGCAAACAACAAACATCGGGTAACAAATTGGAAAAGATTGATGTGAAAAAGTTTAAGTAGTTTCTTTTCTATTGAGATATAGATGACTGGGAGAAGCATTCATGAAAGAAATAAGGATGGGTACAAGTGACATTCTACAAATAAGTTTGCTTATAGACAAGGAATATTCATGTACATGCCTACTGATCTATTACCCTAGAGTACTGATGAGCCACTAAAAGGACCACATGTTGAGTAAGGACTCTGAAACTATGTCCTTTACTTCTCTAGTTCTTATCCAATTGATGTCTAATTCTCTTCTTAACTCAGTAGAAAAAGGTACAATGTAGAATTGGGTTGGGATAAGATTGAAGTTCATCGAAAGGTGTTTTGTTGAATCTTGAGCTTATAATATGGGAAGTGTTTGATTTTGAATAATCTTGACAAATTACTATCTCTACATCTAATATTAAAGTTTGAGTGAGTTAGGTACATCACGAGACCTAGGATATGGGACATATCAGGGCTAGGATTACAACCCTAAAAAGGTAAAAATGATTGTGGTTTCCTAAACAAGGTATGGTTTTGGAGATGTTACAATTTAAGGTCA
The DNA here is from genome assembly GCA_963693085.1 of Alisma plantago-aquatica. Lineage (NCBI taxonomy): Eukaryota > Viridiplantae > Streptophyta > Magnoliopsida > Alismatales > Alismataceae > Alisma > Alisma plantago-aquatica. The sequence continues at coordinate 1,510,801,408 of OY856410.1, read as the reverse complement.
TGTAGAAAACCCATATATTATTGGTCCTTGGAGCTAAAAATAGTTTAGGTCAATAATCTAGACCCAATGACACAATTTAAGGTCATGATGCAGGACACAATGCTAAATTTTAAGGTTATGATCCAAGACCCTATGGTAGATATTAAGGATATGATCAATGATCTTGTGGAAGAAGAAGATGCCTACATGTCATAGGTTTTGGTATTGGAACGACACTTGATTATAATATTCCAAATTTTTTTGAAATTGAGAGAATGGGGACCTTAGTATAGGATTCAGGATCCAAAAGACGATCAAACCTCAAACAGTCTAAGATTATATCTCACTCATAATAGTTGATTCTTTTCATTATTATAAGGAAAGATTCAAATCTTCATATTTCTATGAATGTTTCTCTATTTTTAGTTACATTTTTATGAGTTTTATCTAGAAAAACTCAAGAAATTCAACTGGAAATCCAGGGTTATCATTGTAATTTTCCCAAAATTCTTTTAAGATATGTAAATGAAGGGTCATTGAGTTTTTTACCCATTTAACTAACTCTTCTCCATGGATGCAATGATCATAGGTCGTCTTTTCATAACAATGATGATGATCAGTCATGAAGAGACAAAATCAACAATAGAATCTTTCTTTCTACTAATAGAAAGTGTTGTAAAATATTTATTTATGCATTTTCACTTCAGTAGGTTTGGTGAGTATCTTCTTTTATGGTGGAGTGTGACAGATCTAGTGAGTGTGTTGGTGTTTTTTTCATTTTCTATCTTAGATATGCTCCAATAAGGTATATATTTTAGGTTTTAGCCTTAAATTCATATTTTGGATAGGCTAGCCTTAAATTCATTATTTAAGGCCTATGATTATTAAGTATTATTTTTTTCTTCTCTAAATTCTTCATATTCTAGGAGTAAAAGATAAATGAGCTCACATGTTGGTCAAAGATTTTTCCAATATTATTGTTTTTGTATTTTTGTGAGTGTTTGACTGTTATAACCTCAAATTTCTGAAAATATAATGTAAAATGCATTTCTCTTTTAATGATTAAATGAGATATTTTTCTTTGAATTGTAATAATTTTCGTATGAGATGGCTTTGATTGATTTATTGTGGGCCTTATAGGCCATTAAGCCCAATTGAAAAGAAAAAAGAATTAACAAGGAAAAGAAATTGACTAATAAAAGGGAAATATGAGAAATTGATGATTAAAAGAAGATAATGGTAAACTAATATTCCCCAATATGGGAATCCGTGCCTTTGGGTTTCCTTGAGGTCCAAGGGACCCAAATTAATGAGATAAAGGCAAAAGAAATAAGGATATGAATTAATTGCGAGTAATTAATAAGAAAACTTGGGAGAGAAGAAATCCTTTTCATACATTGCTTTTTGCTTCCCAATTTTCGTACAAAGATAGGGAATATTAAAAGGAACTTTCCTTTAAAATTTGAGACCAATCAGAGTTATGGTGTGAGAGATTTTAATTTTGCAAGATTATCTTGGATTTGGGAATTTCTGTGAATTATATAATAAATGAATCTGCTTTCCTTTGAACGCAAGCAATCCAGCCCGTTGGATCTTGATCTGACGGCGATCGCTCATCATCTAAGTCCCACTGGGACTAGGACTCCGAGGTTTACAGGTTGATTTTGCAACCCTTTTTTCTCGTGATCCGTTGATCATACCAGCTGGATGTTGGTTCCAATGAACTCAGGAGAAGGAATCATGAAGATTCCACCCTAACATCTCGAAGTTTCATCGCCAAAATAGGAAACGCCCAACTGGGCAGGTCTCTGCCTCGACCCTATATATAGGGGAGGTTGGAAGGAGGCATCAGAATCTCTGGTTGCTAGTCCAAACCCTGCGGCTGAACGCGAGGATTTCGTTGGTGCCCTCAATTGCCAAACCTACCCCGACCTTCGCCATCGCCACCTCCGCGAACCTCGCCGGAGTTCGGCCAGCAAGGGAGAGTCAAGACGCGGTTGTCGCCTACAATTGAGCCTTTGGTTGAGTTTGTCGACGGGAGACGAAGCTCCCTGCACCTTCAGCCCACTTGCAGGAGGACTAGAGCCCAAATTCAACTCAAAAGTTGACTGCCGAAGCTACAGCCCTCGCGCGAGGTTGAAGACGAAGGCTGCCCTGGCCTTTAACCAAACTACCCCTCCCGGTTGTGAAGTCAGGTAAGGGCACTCCTATCTTTTCTTAGTTTGAGCACTTTGTAGGGGCGCGCGTGATCATGGCCGCTGGATCCTAAGTGGACCACCGGACCATTGATCGTGCGATCCACGTTTTTCCTAATTAGTTAATAATTTGATAAAAACAATTTATCTTAGAAAAATTATATCTGGAGCTAGGAAGCTCGGATGGAAAAACTTAATACATGAAAAATGACCAGAAAAATATGAGGGATTTAATAAAAATAGTTTGAAACCCTGAATCTAACTCTTTTTGTAAAAGTATATTTCTAGAATAGAAATGTAACATCCCTGACCTAGGTTATGAATTAACCCTAGGTGTTTTGCCTAAGATATGTAATTAAATCCTTGTGATTATCTTTTGGCATGTAATTAAGTTCCTAAGGAACATACATTTTCATTTCTGTCCTTTTTAAACAATGATTGTAGTATTGTTTGGTAATACAGGGACCTATGTGCAAATTACCCAATTAGAGGGGTTAACTTGCAAATTACACATATGAAGGAATATGATGAGGTATGATGGATTTCCCAAGTTTGGGCACCAAGGTGCAGCTTGTGGAGCAATCCTTGTGCTTAAACCCTAATTTTGGTGTAAAGTGCAATTTACCCAAAATGTGGGGTGCAACTTGTGCTATACACTTTATAGAATATATTTTATGACTCTTGACATCATTTAGATAATAAATGATGAGAGGGTCTCTTCAATTAAATAATTGGATAAGAAGGATGATCTTTGTAGTGAAAACACCTAGTATGAGTAAGAACACCCTTCATATATATATATACCTTAGTGTGCATATTGGTTTTCTTTACCCTTAGATCTTGAGTTTTGATGGGCTTTGATTAAGTTTTGATATCTTGAACGTGCCTTAGAAATAAGGAGGGACTTGGATGAGAATTACATGCTTTAGAGGTCCTTATGGTGAAAATCAGCCTAAACTATATAAGCACCTTTCTTTCCAAACCAAGCAAACGTTTCCCTTCACTTCCTCATTTCTCATCTTTCTCAACCGACCAAGGCAAAGCTCTGGAGTTCAGGGAAACGACCAACCTGTTCTAAGGTAAGAAAGCACCATCTTCTAGCTTGAATTCATGGGGGAAATCCTAGTATAAGGTTGGTTTCATGGTTAATTTACTTAGCTTTCTCTTCCTAGCCGATCCTTCCCAACCTTTCTTGAAGAAACAACCTTGGATGACCTATGGAGCTCAAGCCACCATTAAAGTTTCGAAGCTTGGAAGCTCTAGGAACCACGTTTGAGGCGGGTTTTATAACTCTAACTCTTAGCTTTGTTATGCATATCTTTGTTCTTGTTTTTATGATTAGTTCTTCTTCTACCTCCCTTCTTCCTTGCTCTTTTGCAAGCAAAACGGTGGAGGAACCGACCTGAACAGAGGTTGAGGATGATGGGCATGGACTCCTAGGTCACTTTATGAAACGACCTTGGACCCTTTTGGTCCAAACGGGTGCAACTCGTTTAAGGTCAAACGGGTTCAACCCGTTTGATCTCAAACGATCCTGCAAGATCGTTTGGATCAAAATGACCCCAAGACCGTTTCATAGGGTTGACCAAGGCATGACCATTTGAGGGTCTGTTCATAATGTATTGAATTTCTTTCCTACAAAGAATTATAATCTAATTCCTAACCAATTGAGAGTTGAAGGCACTTCAACACCCTAATCCTAATCGGGTTGAAATTGCTGATTTTAATTATAGATCTTGTTGAGTTTTGGGTTGGAGGATCCAAACGGGTTCAAACCCATTTGGGGTTCACCCAAACGGTCTCACACTCGTTTAGTGACACCCCAAGACCGTTTGGAGGTCTAGGGTTAAGTAAAATTGATCAATTATAGGTCCAATTTCAATAGGTTGAAGAATTGATAAAAGTGCTGATTTTAGACCTAATTAGGGTTCAATCCTAATCAAATCAACTTAGATTTTGGTCAAACTTTGGGCAAACGGTCTCAAGACCGTTTGGAGGTCATCCAAACGATCTCAAGACCGTTTGGGCCAAGTTTGGGCCTAATTGGAGTTCAATTGATGGCTTCAATTACAATTTGTTTCACATTGTTGAGAATTGATGATTAGCCGATTGGAAACCCTAATTGAGTTAGACTTAACCCTAATTGGCTTTCAATTAAGGGTAAAATTGGAGTCCAATTGATTGAGGCTCATCCTAATTGACTCAATCTGTAAGTGGTTAACATGGCTTTGGCCAATTAAAGGCTTCAACATAGGAAACCCTATTCAAACATAACCTATGTGTCACCTTTTATGTTCATGCGGTTTGGACCCAAGTAAGTTCACACTCGTTTCACCTCAAATAGGTTCAACTCGTTTCACCTTAAATGGGTTCAACTCATTTCACCTCAAATGGGTTCAACTCGTTTCACCTCAAATGGGTTCAACTCGTTTCACCTCAAATGGGTTCAACTCGTTTCACCTCAATTGGGTTCAACTCGTTTCACCTCAAATGGGTTCAACTCGTTTCACCTCAAATGGGTTCAACTTGTTTCACCTCAAATGAGTTCAACTCGTTTCACCTCAAATGGGTTCAACTCGTTTCACCTCAAATGGGTTCAACTCGTTTCAATCCAAACGGGTTCACACTCATTTCAATCCAAATGGGTTCACACTCGTTTCAATCCAAACGGGTTCACACTCATTTCAACTGAAATGGGTCACACTCATTTCAACTGAAATGGGTCACACTCGTTTCAACTGAAATGGGTCACACTCGTTTCGACTGAAATGGGTCACACTCGTTTCAATCCAAATGGGTCACACTCGTTTCAACTGAAATGGGTCACACTCGTTTCAACTGAAATGGGTCACACTCATTTCAACTGAAATGGGTTACACTCGTTTCAACTGAAATGGGTCACACTCATTTCAACTGAAATGGGTCACACTCGTTTCAATCCAAATGGGTCACACTCGTTTCAACCTAAATGGGTTCAATTAAAGGATACCTTGTTTTATGTAAACTCTAATAACATGATAGTGGTGATTTGGTTTATGTAGATCAAAAGGGACTTAACCTAACCTAATCTAAGTGGTGTAGTCATCATCTACCAGTGAGAGGAGAGAGAAAGTACCATTTATGATGGAAACTCAAGTAAAATACCTTCAATATACATGAATGTGCATGATTAGGGTATGATCCACTTATGAGAGATCATGGAAACCCTAATTATGGTAATTGGTGAATCTTGATTTTATCTGGGGGCTTTAATGATGATGTTTCTCATGCCTGGTGATGTAATGAGATTAATTCACCATGAGGTGAATGGTAAACCCTAATTCTAGGGTGATGACATATATTGTGAATAGTAAACCCTAATTGATGAAAATCAGGGAATCTAACCCTTGTAAGAATGTAAGGGTACAACTCTTGATATGAACTGCTTACTATTATTAGTTGAATTAACCATGCAGGTTTCGATACATGATGGTGATCATATCCAGGTAAGGATTATGATTTCATATTCATTGGAAGCATGTTATTAGCTTTATGAATAATGACATATGTTGATGCCTAGTAAGTGGCATCTTATGAGAATGATAGGCTGTAAGAGCCATGAATATCATCAAGGTCATGCTTGTCAAATGACTTGTGATTGGACGATTGAGAAATGATAATTGATGTGAGTTAGACTTGATACATTTAGTATTCTACTTTCATAGCTGCTATGCTAATGATTAATGTTTGAAAACATGTATGATGCTAAAAGAATACTGAAATGTACCTAATAACCAAGTTTAATCATACCATGTAGAGCCCTGATCATAGATCCATCATTGTCAGAATTTAAATGATGGTGAAACAGGTTTTCCTAAGGGAACTCCTGGATCACATACTTTAGAGTATGTGGGGGAATATGGATGTGTATATCCTTACATCCTAGTGTAGGAGTTGATGTTGATGTATCTTAATCCATCAACCCTTCACTATATGTTTATACCGGGATGATGTAACACTATTCTTCCAAGGGAATATTTTATACCGCATCGATGAGAGATAAACATGAAATCTTTCGATGGTGAAGAGAGTGCAGAATGCCACTGTGACTCTAATAGCGAAGTACCAGAATATCCTGGTAAGCTATATTAGCAGGGACACTAGATGTCCTGCATGTTTATCCTCATTCTGACTGAGGTCGTTAAAGGTCATGAGAATTCGGCTATTTCGATGACCTAGTATGATACCGATGCGACTTACTAGTGATCGGTTGGAGCATGAGCGGTATACCTCATCTCTGCAGGGCATAATGATGTTTGTAAAACATAATCAACCGCGTAGCATAACTGCTTAGGTTAAACTATGAGGAACATTGATTGATATTACATTGCTTGCTTTTAATATCCTGTTCAAGCATTAGTATACATGTTCTTCATATTCCCTAACTAAAGATGAGTATTTGTTATCAAGCCTGTTGTGAGTAACATAAATTACTTGCTCATGATATTCCTTTGATTGCTTTTAATAAAGTTTCTGGCGGAGAGTTATAACTCTCGCTGGGACAATTATTTAAAATTGTCTCACCCCGAAGATTTCTACCTTTAGGTGGACGTCGAGGTCGAAGGCACTGATCTGCAGGTGGACAGCAGCAACAACAGCAAATTCAGGAGCAGCAGTGACTTCAGGTGGAAACACTGTGTTGTCTAGTCTTGTAGTCAGAATAGTCTTATGTCGTCTCTGTACACTCAGGTCCTAGGAGTTTGTTGATCTGAGAATTTTGAAATCTTGAGATTTTGTATCATGACGTATATAATCACTCGAGAAGTGATTTATCAGAGATGTAAACAGTTCATCTTACTTTTATAAAAGGAGTTTCAGGTTTTTAAGATCTCGTTTTCAAAAAGTTTTAATTTCTCATGATTTTCATATTCAGCTGTTAATCGAATCGCTTCCGCTATGTTTATCTTGTGTTTTGGAGATCAGAGCCCTCAATTAGTGGTAATAGAGCTATAGGTTCGCTGAGTCTAAAGAGACATAGGACTTAGAGTGTCAAGTCTATCCTTAGTACTTCTTTCTTATTTAATAGAGTCTTCTGCTCCTCAGGAGAAGAAGATAATTAAGGATGTCTGGACCAAAGGAGGAGTACGAGGCTGAAAGTAGTGTTGTTGCGCCTCGAGAAGGTGCAAGGAACCTAGAAATAGAGCAACCTGTGCCGGAGCCACCTTTGGAGCCACCTCAGTTTGACCCAGCTGATATGGGAAACCCAGCGGTTCAGACCATGTTTGGGCAGTTTATGACTGCCATGACACATATCACCGATAGGATGCCCATGCCTGCACCTAGGGCACCTGTCCAGTCTGAGGGTCAAGGTATCGGTAAAACGTCCGAGCGACTTCGTCGGGTCAGAGCAACTAAATATTTTGGAACAGCTGGCTCTGCTGATGATGATCTGTGGTTAACTGAGTTGGAGAAAGCTTTCAGAATCCTTAACATCCCTGAAGGTGAGAAGGTTAGACATGCTGTCTATCTTCTCAAAGGTAGTGCTGGTCACTGGTGGACCATGGAAGAGCAGAAGAGGCCTAGAATAGAGATCTCGTGGGAAGACATTCATCGGGAATTTGTCCGCAGATATTTTCCAAAGACCTTCCTGGATGAGAAGATCTCTCAGTTTGAGAGAATGAGACATGGTATGATGAACATTAGCGAGTATGAGGCTAAGTTCATGGAGTTGTTGCGATTCTGTCCGCATATGGCTACCACAGATGAAGAAAGTATTAGGAGGTTTGAGAAGGGTTTGAATGTTGACATGACTACTCCCGTGTCTACACTAGAAAACCGAGAGAGATTCTCTACCTTTGTTGAGTCAGTCTGAAGGATAGAGATATCCGTAGTCGAGAAAAGACAAACCCAAAAGAGATATCCACAGTTCTAGGCATCTTCATCTAGAGACTTTAAGAAGCCTAGATTCTCTGCACCTACACCTCCACCACCCAGATCGAGTTCTCAGACTCAGTGGTCCCCAAGTAGAGGTAGAGGACGAGGTTTACGGCCATGAGAGACTCACAGTTCAGCATCAATATCGGTCACAGGACCGCCAAGACCACAACAACTGGAGAGAAGTTGCTATAACTGTGGAAAGGTGGGACATCGGATGAAGGACTGTAGGTCTAGGCCTGTCAGTGTGACACAGCCTCTGAGGAAGGATCAACAAGGATCACAGAGAAGGCAGTCTCAAGGAGCAGCTAGAGGACGCGGGCAAGCGTCTCAGGCTAGATCTTCAGCACCAACTCAACCTCAAGCGACAGCGAGGTTCTATGCTATGAACCCACCAGAAGCAGTAGTCAATCCACGGGTTGTGGCAGGTCAGATGGAACTTTTATATTTTGATATGTCTAAATCCTGTGTGGTATCTGTTTTGATTGACTCGGGTGCTACACACTCCTTTGTCACTCGAATAGTGATTCGGAATTGCAATATAACAGTTAGACATAGGGCAGATGGCTTGTTGCTTGAAACTCTGTTGAGAGGATCTGCTATTTTGCAAGAGGTATGCGCTCCCTGCATCCTCTTCTTTTCTGATCATCGCATTCAAGTGGATCTTATACCACTTGATATGCAAGGATTTGATATAATCCTGGGGATGGATAACTTGGAAAGGTATAGAGTTGTCTTGGGTTGTGAATCCAAGTAGGTTGTGTTTGCTGATGAGAGCAACACATGGATCTTTCAAGGAGAGAGAAAGATTCTACCCACCTGTCTTGTGTCTGCTATGGTTGCTGATAAGCTGATGAGGCAAGGATGTTATGCATTCTTGGCCCATGTGATAGATACCACCATGAAGAGTCCTAACCTTGCTGAAGATCATATAGTCAGGGAATTTGAAGATGTATTTCCTGAAGAACTTCCAAGTATGCCACCGCCTCGGGAAATTGATTTTGAAATCAATTTGATCCCAGATACCCAACCTATAGCACAAACACCGTATAGGATGGCACCTGCTGAGATGGCAGAACTCAAGAAGCAGCTTCAAGAGTTGCTTGAGAAAGGTTTTATCCGACCAAGTACTTCACCTTGGGGTGCTCCAGTTTTGTTTGTTAAAAAGAAAGATGGATCAATGCGATTATGCATCGATTATAGACAATTAAATAAAGTAATAATAAAGAACAAGTACCCTTTGCCGAGGATTGATGATCTCTTTGACCAGTTGCGTGGTGCAACCGTCTTCTCAAAGATAGACTTGAGGTCTGGATATCATCAACTCCGTATTAAGGATAGTGACATATCCAAGTCTTCCTTCAGAACAAGGTATGGTCACTGTGAGTTCACAGTTATGTCGTTTGGACTAACTAATGCACCAGCTACATTTATGGAACTTATGAATAGAATCTTCCGACCTTTCCTCGATCAGTGTGTTGTTGTCTTCATAGATGACATCCTGATCTATAGTAGAGATGCTCAGCAGCATGAACAACATCTTCGTCAGGCTCTAACTTTGCTAAGACAACATAAGCTATACGCTAAGTTTAGCAAGTGTGAGTTCTGGATGCCGGAGGTATCTTTTCTTGGACATGTGATATCTGCCTCGGGTATTCGTGTTGACCCTAAAAAGGTAGAATCTGTTCTACAGTGGGAACAACCGAAAACACCGACGGAGATTCGAAGTTTCCTAGGGTTAGCTGGCTACTACCGAAGGTTCATTAAGAACTTCAGTTCTATAGCCTTACCCTTGACAAAGTTGACCCGGAAAGATGTTTCTTTTGTCTGGAGTGATAAGTGTCAACAGTCTTTTCAGCTGTTGAAGGAGAGGTTGACAAGTGCACATGTACTTGTGCTACCTGAGCCAGGAAAAGGATATGTAATCTTTTGTGATGCCTCCAAGAATGGACTTGGATGTGTGTTGATGCAGGATAAACAAGTGATTTCTTTTGCTTCTCGACAACTTAAGAAACACGAGGAGAATTATCCGACACATGATTTAGAGTTAGCTGCTGTGGTTCATGCCTTGAAAATCTGGAGACATTATCTTTACTGAGAAACCTTCTAGATTTTCACATACCATAAGAACCTTAAGTATATCTTCTCTCAGCATGACCTTAACATGAGGCAACGTCGCTGGATGGAGTTAATCAAGGATTATGATTGTACAATAGATTACCATCCAGGAAAGACCAATGTAGTTGCAGATGCCTTGAGTAGGAAATCAGCAACATCATCCTCTGATAGGGCACAATTAAACTCTTTAGTATGCCCTAGGAGAGATATGCTTATCTCCTTAAGACAAGACAATGTACAGATGAAGGTGTCATGGATTGTCGAGTTGTTGGCTGAGATGCATATCAAACCCACCCTAAGAGAGTAGATTAAAGAGGCACAACAAGTTGATGTTGCAGTTCAGCAGATCAGATCTGAGTATGGTGATGAGAAGCGGGAAGGTTTTCATGAATCAGATGATCAAGTGGTATGCTATCATGGGAGGATGATAGTACCAGATGTAGATAACCTGAGGAAGTTAGTCCTGGAATAAGCTCATTCTTCAATGTATGCTATGCATCCAGGAAGCACCAAGATGTATCGAAACTTGAAAGATATGTATTGGTGGCCTGGGATGAAGAAGGACGTAGCTGAGTTTGTTCTGAGGTGCCCAGTGTGTCAGCAAATTAAAGCTGAACACCAGAATCCTGTAGGAATAATGCAACCTTTACCCATACCACAGTGGAAGTGGGATCATGTAACCAGGGACTTTGTTGTTGGTCTACCTAGAACAAACAAAGGACATGATTCCATTTGGGTAATTGTTGATAGGTTGACTAAGACAGCGCATTTCTTACCTGTCAAAACAACCTATTCTGCTGAAAGGTTATCCCAGTTATATGTTCAAGAGATAGTGCGTTTGCACGGAGTTCCTGTCACCATAGTTTCTGACAGAGGTCCTCAGTTCACAAGTCATTTTTGGGAGCAGCTACATAGGGCACTAGGCACCCAGTTAAGGTTTAGTACAACCTTTCATCCACAGACAGATGGACAGTCAGAAAGGACTATACAAACCTTAGAAGATCTATTGAGAGCATGTGTTCTCCAGTTCACAGGAAGTTGGGATTTGCACCTAAGCTTGATAGAGTTTTCCTATAACAATAGCTATCAACATAGTATTGATATGGCACCTTATGAAGCCTTGTATGGCAGACGTTGTAGATCACCCTTATGCTGGTATGAGACTGGTAAACATCAGTTGTTAGGTCCTGATCTTGTGCAGCAGACTACGGAAAAGATTAAAGTAATACAACAACAGATTAAGACTGCACAAGATAGGCAAAAATCTTATGCTGACAAGCGTCGTAGACCGTCGGAGTTCCAGGTTGGAGACAGAGAGTATCTCAAGGTCTCGCCTTGGAAAGGAGTCCTTCTCTTTGGAAGGAAAGGGAAGTTAGCTCCTAGATTTATAGGGCCTTATCCAATCATTGAGCGGGTTGGAAAGGTAGCCTATAGACTAGAGTTACCACCAGAATTACAAAAACTACACCCTGTGTTTCACATTTCTATGCTAAGGAAATGTCATCCCGATACCGAGTCAGTTCTACAGCCTATGGAAGTAGAATTGAATGAAGATATAACTTATGAGGAAGGACCGGTGTCAATCCTTGATAACAGAATTAAAAATCTAAAGAAGAAAGAGATAAGTCTTGTAAAAGTTCTCTGGAATCACCGTGGTGTTGAAGAAGCCACTTGGGAACTAGAGGAAGAGATGAGAAGGAAATATCCTACTCTTTTCTCTTAATATGTTTTATCGATTTCGAGGACAAAATCCTTTTAAGGGGTGGATAATTTGTAACATCCCTGACCTGGGTTATGAATTAACCCTAGGTGTTTTTCCTAAGATATGTAATTAAATCCTTGTGATTATCTTTTGGCATGTAATTAAGTTCCTAAGGAACATACATTTTCATTTCTGTCCTTTTTAAACAATGATTGTAGTATTGTTTGGTAATACAGGGACCTATGTGCAAATTACCCAATTAGAGGGGTTAACTTGCAAATTACACAGGTTAAGAGGTTCCTCTAATAAAGATACATCATATGAAGGAATATGATGAGGTATGATGGATTTCCCAAGTTTGGGCACCAAGGTGCAGCTTGTGGAGCAATCCTTGTGCTTAAACCCAAATTTTGGTGTAAAGTGCAATTTACCCAAAATGTGGGGTGCAACTTGTGATATACACTTTCTAGAATATATTTTATGACTCTTGACATCATTTAGAGAAGAAAGGATGAGAGGGGCTCTTCTATTAAATAATTGGATAAGAAGGAAAATCTTTGTAGTGAAAACACCTAGTATGAGTAAGAAGACCCTTCATATATATATATACCTTAGTGTGCATATTGGTTTTCTTTACCCTTAGATCTTGAGTTTTGATGGGCTTTGATTAAGTTTTGATAGCTTGAACGTGCCTTAGAAATAAGGAGGGACTTGGATGAGAATAACATCCTTTAGAGGTCCTTATGGTGAAAATCAGCCTAAACTATATAAGCACATTTCTTTCCAAACCAAGCAAATGTTTCCCTTCACTTCCTCACTTCTCATCTTTCTCAACCGACCAAGGCAAAGCTCTGGAGCTCAGGGAAACGACCAACGTGTTCTAAGGTAAGAAAGCACCATCTTCTAGCTTGAATTCATGGGGGAAATCCTAGTATAAGGTTGGTTTCATGGTTAATTTACTTAGCTTTCTCTTCCTAGCCGATCCTTCCCAACCTTTCTTGAAGAAACAACCTTGGATGACCTGTGGAGCTCAAGCCACCATTAAAGTTTCGAAGATTGGCAGCTTGGAAGCTCTAGGAACCACGTTTGAGGCGGGTTTCATAACTCTAACTCTTAGCTTTGTTATGCATATCTTTGTTCTTGTTTTTATGATTAGTTCTTCTTCTACCTCCCTTCTTCCTTGCTCTTTTGCAAGCAAAACGGTGGAGGAACCGACCTGAACAGAGGTTGAGGATGATGGGCGTGGATTCCTAGGTCACTTTATGAAACGACCTTGGACCCTTTTGGTCCAAACGGGTGCAACTCGTTTAAGGTCAAACGGGTTCAACCCGTTTGATCTCAAACGATCCTACAAGATCGTTTGGATCAAAACGACCCCAAGACCGTTTCATAGGGTTGACCAAGGCATTACCATTTGAGGGTCTGTTCATAATGTATTGAATTTCTTTCCTACAAAGAATTATAATCTAATTCCTAACCAATTGAGAGTTGAAGGCACTTCAACACCCTAACCCTAATCGGGTTGAAATTGCTGATTTTAATTATAGATCTTGTTGAGTTTTGGGTTGGAGGATCCAAACGGGTTCAAACCCATTTGGGGTTCACCCAAACGGTCTCACACTCGTTTAGTGACACCCCAAGACCGTTTGGAGGGCTAGGGTTAAGGAAAATTGATCAATTATAGGTCCAATTTCAATAGGTTGAAGAATTGATAAAAGTGCTGATTTTAGACCTAATTAGGGTTCAATCCTAATCAAATCAACTTAGATTTTGGTCAAACTTTGGGAAAACGGTCTCAAGACCATTTATAGGTCATCCAAACGATCTCAAGACCGTTTGGGCCAAGTTTGGGCCCAATTGGAGTTCAATTGATGGGTTCAATTACAATTTGTTTCACATTGTTGAGAATTGATGATTAGCCGATTGGAAACCCTAATTGAGTTAGACTTAACCCTAATTGGCTTTCAATTAAGGGTCAAATTGGAGTCCAATTGATTTAGGCTCATCCTAATTGACTCAATCCGTAAGTGGTTAACATGGCTTTGGCCAATTAAAGGCTTCAACATAGGAAACCCTATTCAAACATAACCTATGTGTCACCTTTTATGTTCATGCGGTTTGGACCCAAGTAAGTTCACACTCATTTCACCTCAAATGGGTTCAACTCATTTCACCTTAAATGGGTTCAACTTGTTTCACCTCAAATGGGTTCAACTCGTTTCACCTCAAATGGTTTCAACTCGTTTCACCTCAAATGGGTTCAACTCGTTTCACCTTAAATGGGTTCAACTCGTTTCACCTCAAATGGGTTCAACTCGTTTCACCTCAAATGGGTTCAACTCGTTTCACCTCAAATGGGTTCAACTCGTTTCACCTTAAATGGGTTCAACTCGTTTCACCTCAAATGGGTTCAACTCATTTCACCTCAAATGGGTTCAACTCGTTTCACCTCAAATGGGCTCAACTCATTTCACCTCAAATGGGTTCAACTCGTTTCAATCCAAACGGGTTCACACTCGTTTCAATCCAAACGGGTTCACACTCATTTCAACTGAAATGGGTCACACTCGTTTCAACTGAAATGGGTCACACTCATTTCAACTGAAATGGGTCACACTCGTTTCAACTGAAATGGGTCACACTCGTTTCAATCCAAATGGGTCACACTCGTTTCAACTGAAATGGGTCACACTCGTTTCAACTAAAATGGGTCACACTCGTTTCAACTAAAATGGGTCACACTCTTTTCAACTGAAATGGGTCACACTCGTTTCAATTCAAACGGGTCACACTCTTTTCAACCTAAATGGGTTCAATTAAAGGATACCTTGTTTTATGTAAACTCTAATAACATGATAGTGGTGATTTGGTTTATGTAGATCAAAGGGGACTTAACCTAACCTAATCTAAGTGGTGTAGTCATCATCTACCAGTGAGAGGAGAGAGAAAGTGACATTTATGATGGAAACTCAAGTAAAATACCTTCAATATACATGAATGTGCATGATTAGGGTATGATCCACTTATGAGAGATCATGGAAACCCTAATTATGGTAATTGGTGAATCTTGATCTTATCTGGGGGCTTTAATGATGATGTTTCTCATGCATGGTGATGCAATGAGATTAATTCACCATGAGGTGAATGGTAAACCCTAATTCTAGGGTGATGACATATATTGTGAATAGTAAACCCTAATTGATGAAAATCAGGGAATCTAACCCTTGTAAGAATATAAGGGTACAACTCTTGATATGAACTGCTTACTATTATTAGTTGAATTAACCATGCAGGTTTCTATACATGATGGTGATCATATCCAGGTAAGGATTATAATTTCCTATTCATTGGAAGCATGTTATTATCTTTATGAATAATGACATATGTTGATGCCTAGTAAGTGGCATATTATGAGAATGATAGGCTGTAAGAGCCATGAATATCATCAAGGTCATGCTTGTCAAATGACTTATGATTGGACGATTGAGAAATGATAATTGATGTGAGTTAGACTTGATACATTTAGTATTCTACTTTCATAGCTGCTATGCTAATGATTAATGTTTGAAAACATGTATGATGCTAAAAGAATACTGAAATGTACCTAATAACCAAGTTTAATCATACCATGTAGAGCCCTGATCATAGATCATTGTCAGAATTTAAATGATGGTGAAACAGGTTTTCCTAAGGGAACTCCTGGATCACATACTTTAGAGTATGTGGGGGAATATGGATGTGTATATCCTTACATCCTAGTGTAGGAGTTGATGTTGATGTATCTTAATCCATCAACCCTTCACTATATGTTTATACCGGGATGATGTAACACTATTCTTCCAAGGGAATCTTTTATACCGCATCGATGAGAGATAAACATGAAATCTTTCGATGGTGAAGAGAGTGCAGAATACCACTGTGACTCTAATAGCAAAGTACCAGAATACCCTGGTAAGCTATATTAGCAGGGACACTAGATGTCCTGCATGTTTATCCTCATTCTGACTGAGGTAGTTAAAGGTCATGAGAATCCGGCTCTTTCGATGACCTAGTATGATACCGATGCAACTTACTAGTGATCGGTTGGAGCATGAGCGGTATACCTCATCTTCGCAGGGCATAATGATGTTTGTAAAACATAATCAACCGCGTAGCATAATTGCTTAGGTTAAACTACGAGGAACATTGATTGATATTACATTGCTTGCTTTTAATATCTTGTTCAATCTTTAGTATACATGTTCTTCATATTCCCTAACTAAAGATGAGTATTTGTTATCAAGCCTGTTGTGAGTAACCTAAATTACTTGCTCATGATATTCCTTTGATTGCTTTTAATAAAGTTTCTAGCGGAGAGTTATAACTCTCACTGGGACAATTATTTAAAATTGTCTCACCCCGAAGATTTCTACCTTTAGGTGGACGTCGAGGTCGAAGGCACCGATCTGCAGGTGGACAGCAACAACAGCAGCAAATTCAGGAGCAGCAGTGACTTCAGGTGGAAACATTGTGTTGTCTAGTCTTGTAGTCAGAATAGTCTTATGTCGTCTCTGTACACTCAGGTCCTAGGAGTTTGTTTATCTGAGAATTTTGAAATCTTGAAATTTTGTATCATGACGTATATAATCACTCAAGAAGTGATTTATCAGAGATGTAAACAGTTCATCTTACTTTTATAATAGGAGTTTCAGGTTTTTAAGATCTCATTTTCAAAAAGTTTTAATTTCTCGTGATTTTCGTATTTCGTTGTTAATCGAATCGCTTCCGCTATGTTTATCTTGTGTTTTGGAGATCAGAGCCCTCAAGAAAAAGGGTTAATTTGTGGATAAAAACCCTAATTGTTGATAAAAAAGTGTAATTAGTCTTGCAATTAAGTTAATTCGAGTATGGTTAACTTATTTTCTGTTTTAGATAATTATTGACCTGTTTTGATGATAGAATTACAAGTTTAGGGTTTGTAACTCCATATGTGGATTAAAATGTTTGGAAACCCTAATTTAGAAAAAGAAATGAAAAGTAATTCGAAATTAGGGTTTAATGGACTAAGTCTGATCTTAGGAATCTTAATGGATGATTCAACAAGAAAATTAGGGTTTGATGTATAATTTGATAAAAGTAAGGTAAAGGCAATAAAAAGGAATAAAACCCTAATTATGGTCAAAACCCTAAAAAGGGAAAATAACCTAGGAAACCCTTAGAATTATTGAATCATAATGACATGATTAATAATAGAGGAATTAAATGCCTTTTCAGGAGATTGTGTGTGTGCTTGCTTGATTTCCTGGTTGATTAAGTTAATTCTGCATTCAAGTCTTCATTAATAGGTATGTGGTTAATTTTGAATAACCGCTTTAGTTTCCCGAGATATTCCCGGATGTTTAATCGCATTGAATTCAACTAAACTGTTTGGATGTTCATATTGCAATTATAAAGTGACTATGACTATCACCATTTAATATAAATGTGTAAATCTTGCACCTACATGCCACCCTGATGGAAGATGCCATAAAGGTCAGGCCCAGGAGGGTAGACCAATGGGCACCATGAGAGGTGACCCTAAACACCAAGCTCGGGAATGAGAAGGTGATTGATGAGGCAAGACTAAGGAGCACCATGAGAGGTGACTCCCATGCACCAAGCTCAGGATTGAGAAGGTGGCCTTAAGTCAAATCCAAGGTTAGGGCAAAAGCGGTGGGGATTGTCACATGGAAATTGTAAATTGACTTGTTAATTACCTTGATTGCAATACTTAAATTGTTAGACCTAATTGTGAAATTTTTTGTTGCCTCCACATACCAGCAATTGCTGATCGATGTTTTGTTTGTCGGCGTTTTAGGTAACATCCTGAAAATCACAAATAGAAAAGTGGCACATTGTGAAAATAAGAAATAAAGTGCACGGAGGATTAGATAGAGTACTTCAAGCTGTGGATAGTTAGATTTCCCAGTTTTATAAAGGTAAGTAAAAGTTTTAATTTTTGTACCCAATTCCAGTTTAGTTAGTAGAATTTTATAATTATTGTTGATTATATGCTGAACCTTTGATCCTGTAAATTGGTTAATGGCTCTGACCTTCGGGTCTCCCTTAATTGGGGGTTATCGGGAGGCGGGGACGTTACAATTGGTATCAGAGCGTAGGTTCTCCATCTAATCATCAATAATTATTAAATTTTACAAATTCCATAGAACCGAGGGAGTTATTAGAGGAGTGCTCGAAAGACTGAGGTGTCTAGAAAAGGATCACTTCCGGGGGCTGGCAAGATTTTCCTCCGCACCGCTAGTCTGAATACGAGGACTCCCAGATTGTGTGACTTCCTGGCCAAAGTCTTAGGGTATGAATCGAAATAAGATACCTCTAGGACTCTCTCATCTTGTTCATCCCTTCGCAACTCAAATTCTATTAAGGACCTTAAGGATTAGGGTTTTCCCTCTTCTCCTCACCCTCTTGAGGTATGGGTAAAGATAACAAGGTCTAAGGAATCCTCCACCAAATTAATGAAAAGCATGTAAATAAGATTTCATGGACATAAGCTTGATAGATAAAGCGCAAAGAATAGATACATGCTTAGGTCGTATGACACAAGTTGTCATTGCCCTTAGGAGAGACCTGAGGATAGACCTCCTTGTCAGGAGGGTGAGTAGAGAGAGTTACTCTGGGAGGTAGAGACCTCCATTGCAGGTAGAGACCTAGCATATCCTTTGAGGATGATGTTAACCCTAACCCTAAGTGAAGGTTAGAGAGAGATGACATGATGAGTTAGATGTCATGGTTAACCGAGTGTTTGGCTGGTCATGCCTTTGGGATGCCATAAGAAGGTTGATGACCGAGTACCTTGGCAACCCAACCCTGAGAAGGGTCATGCTTTTTTGAGCGAAGGATAGCTCCTTCATGGATGAGGTTAGAGGAGAACCTATAGTTACCCTATGGCTTATGCAAGTAGGGGATAGCATGCACCCAGAGTACGTCAGTGGTACGGTAGTAGGATGAAACCCTGGTCATAAGGGCATGATGGATGGCTTATGAGATAAGTATAAAGGGATATGAATAATATTGAGCCAAACATGAGTTGAGCATAGGCTTCAACCACATAGGGGTTTGCTTGAGAATACGAGCCTTCATGGAGAAGGGACCTCTAGTAGGTATGGTTAGAGGTGGTTTTAGCTCTAGAGAGAGTAAGCAGGACCCCAACAAGGAGGTTGGAAGTCTAAAACCCCAAAACTTGAGGAACAGTGGGGAGTCGAGAATGATGCGACCTAAGTGGATGATAGTGGTTGCCTTATGCTTGATTCTTGGAAGCTGATGATATCTTGATTGCCTTTAGAGGAACCAATCCCTAGAGAGAGGACGATGATTCTAGTACCCATGGTATAAGTGGTTACCTGTTTGATGAGAGAAAGAGTGCTTTAGACCCTGAGGAGGTTTAAGTAACCAGTTGTGAGGCTTTATACCTAGTTGGTTGCCCTGGAAGAGGACTCAACTCTGAAGTGTTGCTCGAATAGAAAGATCATGGAGGTACATGACATACCTTGGACATTGGTGCGTCCTCGCTAGTGGTGCTTTTACACCCCATGAGGTCGGAGCGCACGGGATATGGGATCTTGCTTTTGAAATTTATAAACCTAAACTAGCTACCTACACCTACTAAAACAACTACACTCGCAAGCGCACAGGGTCGTGTCGTAGTATAGGAAGGTGGCAAGTATAGGGTCGATCCACAGAGAAAAGAGGGGGCACTAGAGCTAGGTTAGTTTGGCTAGGTTCCTACTGTGGAGACTAGGGTTAAGGGTTTAAAGGTTGATTTGATTGTTAACTAAGGATGAACAAGAAACCAGTTAAAGGCAGGAATGAAATCTACGTTACCCTAGACTAGATTAAGACTAAGCAGGAAAGAAAGGACTAAGCTAGGTATGAAAAGGCAAGTTACACTAAGGCAAGCAATAGAGAAGCAAAAGAACAATTAAAAAACTAAACTAGCATAAACAATGCAAGAGCAAGGCAAGAAGCTAACTAAGTAAGAAAAGAACTAACTAAGCTAAGCGAGCACAAAACTAGGGTTTTAAGCAGGAAAGAGAGGTGTGGGTTTTTTAGGGGTATGAACTTATCACTTAAGTTGGGGGTGACATATGAACATTATGATTCCATTTAGATTATCCAAACCAAACAACAAGTTAGAGTCTAATGAATTAACCTAAGCTGCTAACTGGCCATGGATATGCTAGGTTGTGTATAGGGGAACTAGTCCCTAACACCCCCTACTACCCTTACGAGGCTCAATTGGGTTAGGGATTAGGTTCAAATCAATTAGAGTCTAATCAAGTCTAGGTTTCTAGATTAGGCATTCCTAGGGCAATTAGGGGCCGAGGGTAGTAATGGGGAGGTGAGATTAGGGTTTTGGACCCCAATTCCCCCACATTCTAGCCTTGAGAAGGCTCCATGCTAATTGCACTAGAATTACCTAATCTAGCTACTTAGATCTCTCACTTAGGTTTAGGGAGATTGATTAGGATGTAGGAAGATGGGAGGCAACCTAGGGATCCAAGAATTGGACCTAGAGGCAAATCCCAAAATTCACACATATAAGCAATTTGCCTAAATTCCTAAGTGATTTCACACACAAACCAACAAGCAATCCATGGAGAATGAGATAGAAATAGAATATAATCATTAATAAATGAAATTACAAAGTTTACATGCCATTTTCCCCCAACATGGTATCAAAGTAACATAATTTCCCCCAAACAACCCACCCAAGGGGACTAGCTACTCATAGACATGGAAAATACAAAAAGAGAGAAGATAGAGGAAGCAATAGCCATGGAGCTCGGTGCAGATGAAGGACTCCTCTCCAACAGCTGCCAGGTCGTCCTCCTCCTTCTTCTTGGATGGCAAGGTGTAATGGTGGTGGGAAGTGGATGGAAGGCTTAGATATGGGGGGTTATGTGGTGGAAATGGTGAAATGGAGTGGATTTGAGGTGGATATGGAGTGGAATGGAGTGGGTGGCGATTTGGGGATCTAGGAAGGGGTAGAAGGTAGACAACCTCGTGCCCCAGCCACCACCTAGGTATATATAGGTGTATAGGGGGTCTAGGGTTAAGTTAGGGGTAAAATGGGGAAAACAGTGGAAAAATCAGGTAAATTTATGTGTAGCACGGCCGTGCTGGGCTGCACGGTCGTGTTGGGCAATAGTTAGCACGACAGTGGTGGATGGGAACGGCCATGGTGAGAAAATGGATTGAACAGGGGAATTTTGAGTTTCTGGGGCTGGTGGCACGGCCGTGCTGGCCAGCACGGCCGTACTGGGAACTGCCAAAACGGCCATTCTTGGTAACATGGTCGTTCTGGCCAATTGGGTCAATTTTTTATGAATTTGCTGCTTGGAGCATGTCCCAGCACGGCCGTGTTGGGGTCCTTCCCCTGCATTTGAGTGTTGAACTTGGCCATCCATGGAGGGTATTGCTTCAATACATCCTTTGACCGCTTGGGGTAGGTTTGGAGTGATTTTGGCCTCATTTTGGGCTCCTGCAAGCCTAGGAAAACCTGAGATTCAACCATCTTATTTCCAATCCATCAAGTAGTGGCCAAAGTAACTATAAAACATGCAAAAACCATCCATAAGTGCATTTGACAATAAAACACATATTGAGGGAAATAACATGTAATCTAATAGGTATAGATGTGGCTGAAATGCAAAATGACACAAGATAAAGCCCTAAAATAGGGCTGAATCAGACATGCTTGATTTGTGGTTAAGAGCTTGAGCGTGTAGTTGGATACCCAAAGGAGAACCTAGGGTTCCTAGGCCTAGGATGGGAAGCAGTGTATCCGATGCTCATGATGAGATTTGAGTCTCTATAGTTTCGAGCATGGTACTCCTTGTGTGTAGAGGTAAAGTAAATCCCTTAGGTTAAGGGTGTGTTTGATGAACCCCTCACAGCTAAGTTGATCTAATGTTGAGGAAAGAGGACAAGTATGACCTAGCATAGTTAATAGGTGGTCTGCTTGTGCCTTAGTAACTGTTAGGTTAGGCATGCACATGAGAATGTAAACCCTAAGGAGGCTTGTGACCTTTGTTATCAAGGTGTAGTTTCCTCCCATCCTGGGAGAGTGACCCTTTGGTAGGGAGTTTACCAGTTTGGTTGGTGTTGAGGAAACCTAAGGAGGTTCCATGGGATCTTGAGAAGCTAGGTGAAGAGTACATGGCATGGGAATGAACCTTTATACCCATAGATAGCCATCTCTATGTGCATATGGATGTGTTGCCATGGAGGTAACCGGTATGGGGCCTGACCAAGATAGGCAGGTCGCCATGATCCCTATGAAAGGATGAAAATTAGTCGATAATGCAGAGAGAGATGATGAGGCTTGGGTAAGGTTCTATGTTGGACATGTACTATGTTAGAATCCTAAGTCTATCCAAGGGTCAGGTAGGGATAAGACCAATGGAAGAAGGAGTCACCTAATTCCCTAGTTGCACATGACCATGGGGTCGGGAGGTAACAACTATCATTGTCTGAGGGCCATGGGTTAGGAGATTGATCACCTTCATGAACTCATGGGACCCAAAGGGCAGATGAGTAGGTCACTCTCTGATGCATAAGGGAAAAGGGATGACCCCAAAAGTGTCGGCTCCCTATAGACCTAGAGGAGAAGACCTAGGATTATGCTTGGACTAGGTAAGTCTGAGACCAGTTTTCCCTGGAAGTAGTGTGGATATCATGATGTTTGTGATATAGAGACATAAGCTGCATGTTTCAACTTGGATTTGAAAGTGTACGGGCAAGGTGGGATGTACCATCTCTACTCTTGGAACATGAAGAACTCTGTATTTGGACTGCAGCCAAATGCTTATTTCTTCTTGTTATGGGAGTGAGAGATAGGATAGTATGCATGCCGTACACCAAGGATAAGGATGATGTAATTTGGAATGTAGCTACAAGGTATGATGATAGAAATGATAACATACCCTGGTAAAGTGAATGATACATGGATGATTTGCAAACACTAAGAGAGGTAGTGTAGTCAGCTTATGAGGATGTTTTATCAGGAACTATGTGGAATTTGCAAGTTAACCAAGGTCGAGTTTGATCACAGTGAGGATGAGCTCAGAGCTTCTTGATGAAGATAGACTTAGAGTTTGAGATGAGGTGATAAATATAATACATGGAGGTGTATGCTACCTAACACTTAAGGATGAGAGGTGGTAATGAATGCTGTGGTGGAGATCTAGCTGCCTAATTTAGTTAGAGGCTAGAAGAAGTTGAGGTTGTTTGGCTAAACCTAAGTTTGAGAAGAAGATGTGTTTTGGATAACACTCGGATGTAATAAGATATGTTGAACAAGTTAATGGTTCTTTGGGTATCCAGTTTAGTCCTTGATGTAGTAAAAGGATGGTGATAGAACCTCAGATACACTTCTTTGGATAGGAAGGTAATAAAACCCTTTTGGAGAGTGGTTTAGGGTTTCCGAGGTATCAAGCTTGAGGAATCATAACAGGAGGTCATGATATACCTTGATACTACAAAGATAGTAAGTGATGGTAGCATTCTGGATGCTTAAAACAAAGTTGCACGTAGCATGTGGCCATGCAAGCCAAGAGGTGAAGGACGAACACCATTACCCCAGTGCATGGATATAAAGTATAAAAACGTTCCCGAGAGGGAATGGGAGATCTTCACTATGGATGTTGTGAGTCTCTCCTAGACCAAGAAGGTCAAGATACAATATGGGTTATGGTAGATCGCCTTATCTAGATGACATGAGAAAGGAAGAGTTCTGTCAAGGGACAGGTCTGGTTGAACTACATATGAAAAGAGATGGTTCAACTACACCATGATGTGAATTCAAAGGTTCTTGATGTGACCTAAAGGTTCACTTCCATGAGGTGGAAGTAGATACATGAAGAGCTCAGTGTTGGTACAGTTTATCACCCCATACTAATGGACAGTATGATCCGGACTAGAGGATATGATGAGAGCATGTGTGCTCATTCAGGGTGATACAAAGAGACAGTTCTTAAGATGTGATGTTAACCACCATAGCCTATCGGGATGAAAGAAGTTCTATGAGGAGGTTGTGTCGGTCACCACTTCATTATGATGATGTTGGTGAAGGAGGCCTCGCGAAGGTCATAAAAGAACCACAAGTGTGTGAAGATGAAGTCGCTTTGATCGTGCAATGGATAAGAGAAAGCCCAGTGGTGACATGAGTCACGTGTTGATACAAAGAAGACTGACATGCAGTTCACTGTGGGAGAATATGTGATGTAAAAAAATCCGACCCCTCTGAGCTACAGCTGAGAAAGCTGAGTCCCCGTATATGGGTCCATTTGAGATGGATTGGTGGATATGGTTGTGTTTAGCCTTGCCCCTCAGGATAACATGATGTATAATGTGTTACATAAGTCTGATCTAGAGCACTATGTGAGGTACCCAAGCCATGTGTTGAGCCCTGAACCTATTCAGCTTTTGAAAGGCTGAAAAGTCCTGAGTCACCTATGAGGGTACAATATACCAAGGTAAGAAAGAACTCAGATGGAAGGAAATGAGATAATGAAGGTTCTTGGGAAACACCATGGAAAGGGTGAAGCCACATGGGAGCCCTGATGGACATAAGAAGACTTATCTTGTTTGTTTGCTTGTTTGATGGAATTTTGAGGGCAAAATTCCTATAAGGAGGGGAGGATGTTATAACCTCAAATTTCTGAAAATATAATGTAAAAGGCATTTCTCTTTTAATGACTAAATGAGATCTTTTTCTTTGAATTGTAATGATTTTCGTATGAGATGGCTTTGATTGATGGATTGTGGGCCTTGTAGGCCATTAAGCCCAATTGAACAGAAAAAAGAATTAACAACGAAAAGAAATTGACTAATAAAAGGGAAATATGAGAAATTGATGATTAAAAGAAGATAATGGTAAACTAATATTCCCCAATATGGGAATATGTGCCTTTGGGTTTCCTTGAGGTCTAAGGGACCCAAATTAATGAGATAAAGGCAAAAGAAATAAGGATATGAATTAATTGGGAGTAATTAATAAGAAATCTTGGGAGAGAATAAATCATTTTCATACATTGCTTTTTGATTCCCAATTTTCGTACAAAGATAGGGAATATTAAAAGGAACTTTCCTTTAAAATTTGAGACCAATCAGAGTTATGGTGTGAGAGATATTAATTTTGCAAGATTATCTTGGATTTGGGAATTTCTATGAATTATATAATAAATGAATCTTCTTTCCTTTGAACGCGAGCAATCCAGCCCGTTGGATCTTGATCCGACAGTGATCGCTCATCATCTAAGTCCCGCTGGGACTAGGACTCTGAGGTTTATAGGTTGATTTTGCAACCCTTTTTTCTCACGATCCGTTGATCATACCAGCTGGATGTTGGTTCCAATGAACTCAGGAGAAGGAATCGCGAAGATTCCACCCTAACATCTCAGAGTTTCATCGCCAAAATTGGAAACGCCCAACTGGGCAGGTCTCTATCTCGACCCTATATATAGGGGAGGTTGGAAGGAGGCATCAGCATCTCTGGTTGCTAGTCCAAACCCTGCGGCTGAACGCGAGGATTTCGTTGGTGCCCTCAATTGCCAAACCTACCCCGACCTTCGCCCTCGCCACCTCCGCGAAGCTCGCCAGAGTCCGGCCACAAAGGGAGAGTCCAGACGCGGTTGCCACCTGCAATTGAGCCTTTGGTTGAGTTTGTCGACAGGAGACGAAGCTCCCTGCACCTTCAGCCCGCTCGCAGGAGGACTAGAGCCCAAAGTCAACTCAAAAGTTGACTGCCGAAGCTACAGCCCTCGCGCGAGGTTGAAGACGAAGGCTGCCCTGATCTTTTACCAAACTACCCCTCCAGGTTGTGAAGTCAGGTAAGGGCACTCCTATCTTTTCTTAGTTTGAGCGCTTTGTAGGGGTGCGCGTGATCGTGGCCGCTGGATCCTAAGTGGACCACCAGACCATTGATCGTGTGATCCACGTTTTTCCTAATTAGTTAATAATTTGATAAAAACAATTTATCTTAGAAACATTATATGTGGAGCTAGGAAGCTCGGATGGAAAAAATTAATACATGAAAAATGACCAAAAAAATATGAAGGATTTAATAAAAATAGTTTGAGACCCTGAATCTGACTCGTTTTGTAAAAGTATATTTCTAGAATAGAAAAAGGGTTAATTTGTGGATAAAAACCCTAATTGTTGATAAGAAAGTGTAATTAGTCTTGCAGTTAAGTTAATTCGGGTATGGTTAACTTATTTTCTGTTTTAGATAATTATTGACCTGTTTTGATGATAGAATTACAAG
The DNA here is from genome assembly GCA_963693085.1 of Alisma plantago-aquatica. Lineage (NCBI taxonomy): Eukaryota > Viridiplantae > Streptophyta > Magnoliopsida > Alismatales > Alismataceae > Alisma > Alisma plantago-aquatica. The sequence continues at coordinate 1,510,775,196 of OY856410.1, read as the reverse complement.
TTTAGGGTTTGTAACTCAATATGTGGATTAAAATGTTTGGAAACCCTAATTTAGAAAAAGAAATGAAAAGTAATTCGAAATTAGGGTTTAATGGACTAAGTCTGATCTTAGGAATCTTAATGGATGATTCAGCAAGAAAATTAGGGTTTGATGTATAATTTGATAAAAGTAAGGTAAAGGCAATAAAAAGGAATAAAACCCTAATTATGGTCAAAACCCTAAAAAGGGAAAATAACCTAGGAAACCCTTAGAATTATTGAATCATAATGACATGATTAATAATAGAGGAATTAAATGCCTTTTTCAGGAGATTGTGTGTGTGCTTGCTTGATTTCCTGGTTGATTAAGTTAATTCTGCATTCAAGTCTTCATTAATAGGTATGTGGTTAATTATGAATAACCGCTTTAGTTTCCCGAGAGATTCTCGGATGTTTAATCGCATTGAATGCAACTAAACTGTTTGGATATTCATATTGCAATTATAAAGTGACTATGACTATCATCATTTAATATAAATGTGTAAATCATGCACCTACATGCCACCCTGATGGAAGATGCCATAAAGGTCAGGCCCAGGAGGGTAGACCAATGGGCACCATGAGAGGTGACCATAAACACCAAGCTCGGGAATGAGAAGGTGATTGATGAGGCAAGACTAAGGAGCACCATGAGAGGTGACTCCCAGGCACCAAGCTCGGGATTGAGAAGGTGGCCTTAAGTCAAATCCAGGGTTAAGGCAAAAGCGGTGGGGATTGTCACATGGAAATTGTAAATTAACTTGTTAATTACCTTGATTGCAATACTTAAATTGTTATACCTAATTGTGAAATTTTTGGTTGCCTCCACATACCAGCAATTGTTGATCGATGTTTTGTTTGTCGGCGTTTTAGGTAACATCCTGAAAATCACAAACAGAAAAGTGGCACATTGTGAAAATAAGAAATAAAGTGCACGGAGGATTAGATAGAGTACTTCAAGCTGTGGATAGTTAGATTTCCCAGTTTTATAAAGGTAAGTAAAAGTTTTAATTTTTGTACCCAATTCCAATTTAGTTAGTAGAATTTTATAATTATTGTTGATTATATGTTGAACCTTTGATCCTGTAAATTGGTTAATGGCTCTGACCTTCGGGTCTCCCTCAATTGGGGGTTACCGGGAGGCGGGGAAGTTACAATTGGTATCAGAGCGTAGGTTCTCCATCTAATCATCAATAATTATTAAAATTTACAAATTCCATAGAACTGAGGGAGTTATTAGAGGAGTGCCCGAAAGACTGAGGTGTCTAGAAAAGGATCACTTCCGGGGGCTGGCAAGATTTTCCTCCGCACCGCTAGTCGGAATACGAGGACTCTCGGATTGTGTGACTTCCTGGCCAAAGTCTTAGGGTATGAATCGAAATAAGATACCTCTAGAACTCTCTCATCTTGTTCATCCCTTCGCAACTCAAATTCTATTAAGGACCTTAAGGATTAGGGTTTTCCCTCTTCTCCTCACCCTCTTGAGGTATGGGTAAAGATAACAAGGTCTAAGGAATCCTCCACCAAATTAATGAAAAGCATGTAAATACGATGACATGGACATAAGCTTAATAGATAAAGCGCAAAGAATAGATACATGCTTAGGTCGGATGACACGAGTTGTCATTGCCTTCAGGAAAGACCTGAGGATAGACCTACTTGTCAGGAGGGTGAGTAGAGAGAGTTAGTCTGGGAGGTAGAGACCTCCATTGCAGGTAGAGACCTAGCATATCCTTTGAGGATGATGTTAACCCTAACCCTAAGTGAAGGTTAGAGAGAGAGATGACATGATGAGTTAGATGTCATGGCTAATCGAGTGTTTGGCTGGACATGCCTTTGGGATGCCATAAGAAGGTTGATGACTGAGTACCTTGGCAACCCAACCCTGAGAAGGGTCATGCTTGTTTGAGCGAAGGATAGCTCCTTCATGGATGAGGTTAGAGGAGAACCTATAGTTACCCTATGGCTTATGCAAGTAGGGGATAGCATGCACCCAGAGTACGTCAGTGGTACGGTAGTAGGATGAAACCGTGGCCATAAGGGCATGATGGATGGCTTATGAGATAAGTATAAAGGGATATGAATAATATTTAGCCAAACATGAGTTGAGCATAGGCTTCACCACATAGGGGTTTGCTTGAGAATACGAGCCTTCATGGAGAAGGGACCTCTAGTAGGTATGGTTAGAGGTGGTTTTAGCTCTAGAGAGAGGAAGCAGGACCCCAACAAGGAGGTTGGAAGTCTAAAACTCCAAAACTTGAGGAACAGTGGGGAGTCGAGAATGATGTGACCTAAGTGGATGATAGTGGTTGCCTTATGCTTGATTCTTGGAAGCTGATGATATCTTGATTGCCTTTAGAGGAACCAAACCCTAGAGAGAGGACGATGATTCTAGTACCCATGGTATAAGTGGTTACCTGTTTGATGAGAGAAAGAGTGCTTTAGACCCTGAGGAGGTTTAAGTAACCAGTTGTGAGGCTTTATACCTAGTTGGGTTCCCTGGAAGAGGACTCAACTCCGAAGCGTTGCTCGAATAGAAAGATCATGGAGGTACATGACATGCCTTGGACATGCTTGATTTGTGGTTAAGAGGTTGAGCATGTAGTTGGATACCCAAAGGAGAACCTAGGGTTCCTAGGCCTAGGAGGGGAAGCAGTGTATCCGATGCTCATGATGAGATTTGAGTCTCTATAGTTTTGAGCATGGTACTCCTTGTGTGTAGAGGTAAAGGAAATCCCTTAGGTTAAGGGTGTGTTTGATGAACCCCTCATAGCTAAGTTGATCTAATGTTGAGGAAAGAGGACAAGTATGACCTAGCATAGTTAATAGGTGGTCTACTTGTACCTTAGTAACTGTTAGGTTAGGCATGCTCATGAGAATGTAAACCCTAAGGAGGCTTGTGACCTTTGTTATCAAGGTGTAGTTTCCTCCCATCCTGGGAGAGCGACCCTTTGGTAGGGAGTTTACCAGTTTGGTTGGTGTTGAGGAAACCTAAGGAGGTTCCATGGGATCTTGAGAAGCTAGGTGAAGAGTACATGGCATGGGAATGAACCTATAGACCCATAGATAGCCATCTCTATGTGCATACGGATGTGTTGCCATGGAGGTAACCGGTATGGGGCCTGACCAAGATAGGCAGGTCACCATGATCCCTGTGAAAGGATGAAAATAAGTCGATAATGCAGAGAGAGATGATGAAGGCTTGGGTAAGGTTCTATGTTGGACATGGACTATGTTAGAATCCTAAGTCTATCCAAGGGTCAGGTAGGGATAAGACCGATGGAAGAAGGAGTCGCCTAATTCCCTAGTTGCACATGACCATTGGGTCGTGAGGTAACAGCTATCATTGTCTGAGGGCCATGGGTTAGGAGATTGATCACCTTCATGAACTCATGGGACCCAAAGGGCAGATGAGTATGTCACTCTCTGATGCATAAGGGAAAAGGGATGACCCCAAAAGTGCCAGCTCCCTATAGACCTAGAGGAGAAGACCTAAGATTATGCTTGGACCAGGTAAGTCTGAGACCAGTTTTCCCTGGAAGTAGTGTGGATATCATGATGTTTGTGATATAGAGACATAAGTTTCATGTTTCAACTTGGATTTGAAAGTGTACGGGCAAGGTGGGATGTACCATCTCTACTCTTGGAACATGAAGAACTCTGTATTTGGACTGCAACCAAATGCTTATTTCTTCTTGTTATGGGAGTGAGAGATAGGACAGTATGCATGCCTTACACCAAGGATAAGGATGATGTAAGTTGGAACGTAGCTACAAGGTATGATGATAGAAATGATAACATACCCTGGTAAAGTGAATGATACATGGATGATTTGCAAACACTAAGAGAGGTAGTGTAGTCAGCTTATGAGGATGTTTTATCAGGAACTATGTGGAATTTGCAAGTTAACCAAGGTCGAGTTCGATCACAGTGAGGATGAGCTCAGAGCTTCTTGATGAAGATAGACTTAGAGTTTGAGATGAGGTGATAAATATAATACATGGAGGTGTATGCTACCTAACACTTAAGGATGAGAGGTGGTAATGAATGCTCTGGTGGAGATCTAGCTGCCTAATTTAGTTTGAGGCTAGAAGAAGTTGAGGTTGTTTGGCTAACCCTAAGTTTGAGAAGAAGATGTGTTTTGGCTAACACTGGGATGTAATAAGATATGTTGAACAAGTTAATGGTTCTTTGGGTATCCAGTTTAGTCCTTGATGTAGTAAAAGGATGGTGATAGAACCTCAAATACACTTCTTTGGATAGGAAGGTAATGAAACCCTTTTGGAGAGTGGTTTAGGGTTTCCGAGGTATCAAGCTTGAGGAATCATAACAGGAGGTCATGATATACCTTGATACTACAAAGATAGTAAGTGATGGTAGAATTCTGGATGCTTAAAACAAAGTTGCACGTAGCATGTGGCCATGCAAGCCAAGAGGTGAAGGACGAAAACCATTACCCCAGTGCATGGATATAAAGTATAAAAAAGTTCCCGAGAGGGAATGGGAGATCTTCACTATGGATGTTGTGAGTCTCTCCTAGACCAAGAAGGTCAAGATACAATATGGGTTATGGTAGATCACCTTATCTAGATGACATGAGAAAGGAAGAGTTCTGTCAAGGGACAGATCTGGTTGAACTACATATGAAAAGAGATGGTTCAACTACACCATGATGCGAATTCAAAGGTTCTTGATGTGACCTAAAGGTTCACTTCCATGAGGTGGAAGTAGATACATGAAGAGCTCAGTGTTGGTACAGTTTATCACCCCATACTAATGGACAGTATGATTCGGACTAGAGGGTCTGATGAGAGCATGTGTGCTCATTCAGGGTGATACAAAGAGACAGTTCTTAAGATGTCATGTTAACCACCATAGCCTATCGGGATGAAAGAAGTTCTATGAGGAGGTTGTGTCGGTCACCACTTCATTATGATGATGTTGGTGAAGGAGGCCTCGCGAAGGTCAGAAAAGAACCAAAAGTGTGTGCAGATGAAGTCGCTTTGATCGTGCAATGGCTAAGAGAAAGCCTAGTGGTGACATGAGTCATGAGTTGATACAAAGCAGACTGACATGCAGTTCACTGTGGGAGAATATGTGATGTAAAAAAATCCGACCCCTCTGAGCTACAGCTGAGAAAGCTGAGTCCCCGATATATGGTTCCATTTGAGATGGATTGGTAGATATGGTTGTGTTTAGCCTTGCCCCTCAGGATAAAATGATGTATAATGTGTTACATAAGTCCAATCTAGAGCACTATGTGAGGTACCCAGGTCATGTGTTGAGCCCTGAACCTATTCTGCTTTTGAAAGGCTGAAAAGTCCTCATTCACCTATGAGGGTACAATATACCAAGGTAAGAAAGAACTCAGATGGAAGGAAATGAGATAATGAAGGTTCTTGGGAAACACCATGGAAAGGGTGAAGCCACATGGGAGCCCTAATGGACATAAGAAGACTTATCTTGTTTGTTTGCTTGTTTGATGGAATTTTGAGGGCAAAATTCCTATAAGGAGGGGAGGATGTTATAACCTCAAATTTCTGAAAATATAATGTAAAAGGCATTTCTCCTTTAATGACTAAATGAGATCTTTTTCTTTGAATTGTAATGATTTTCGTATGAGATGGCTTTGATTGATGGATTGTGGGCCTTGTAGGCCATTAAGCCCAATTGAAAAGAAAAAAGAATTAACAAGGAAAAGAAATTGACTAATAAAAGGGAAATATGAGAAATTGATGATTAAAAGAAGATAATGGTAAACTAATATTCCCCAATATGGGAATCTGTGCCTTTGGGTTTCCTTGAGGTCCAAGGGACCCAAATTAATGAGATAAAAGCAAAAGAAATAAGGATATGAATTAATTGGGAGTAATTAATAAGAAAACTTGGGAGAGAAGAAATCATTTTCATACATTGCTTTTTGCTTCACAATTTTCGTACAAAGATAGGGAATATTAAAAGGAACTTTCCTTTAAAATTTGAGACCAATCAGAGTTATGGTGTGAGAGATATTAATTTTGCAATATTATCTTGGATTTGGGAATTTCCGTGAATTATATAATAAATGAATCTGCTTTCCTTTGAACGCGAGCAATCCAGCCCGTTGGATCTTGATCCGACGGCGATCGCTCATCATCTAAGTCCCGCTGGGACTAGGACTCTGAGGTTTACAGGTTGATTTTGCAACCCTTTTTTCTCGCGATCCGTTGATCATACCAGCTGGATGTTGGTTCCAATGAACTCAGGAGAAGGAATCGCGAAGATTCCACCCTAACATCTCAGAGTTTCATCGCCAAAATAGGAAACGCCCAACTGGGCAGGTCCCTGCCTCGACCCTATATATAGGGGAGGTTGGAAGGAGGCATCAGCATCTCTGGTTGCTAGTCCAAACCCTGCAGCTGAATGCGAGGATTTCATTGGTGCCCTCAATTGCCAAACCTACCCCGACCTTCGCCCTCGCCACCTCCGTGAAGCTCGCCGAAGTCCGGCCACAAAGGGAGAGTCCAGACGCGGTTTCCACCTGCAATTAAGCCTTTGGTTGAGTTTGTCGACGGGAGACGCTCCCTGCACCTTCAGCCCGCTCGCAGGAGGACTAGAGCCCAAAGTCAACTCAAAAGTTGACTGCCGAAGCTACAGCCCTCGCGCGAGGTTGAAGACGAAGGCTGCCCTGGCCTTTTACCAAACTACCCCTCTGGGTTGTGAAGTCAGGTAAGGGCACTCCTATCTTTTCTTAGTTTGAGCGCTTTATAGGGGCGTGCGTGATCGTGGCCGCTGGATCCTAAGTGGACCACCAGACCATTGATCGTGCGATCCACATTTTTCCTAATTAGTTAATAATTTGATAAAAACAATTTATCTTAGAAAAATTATATCTGGAGCTAGGAAGCTCGGATGGAAAAACTTAATACATGAAAAATGACCATAAAAATATGAGGGATTTAATAAAAATAGTTTGAGACCCTGAATCTGACTCGTTTTGTAAAAGTATATTTCTAGAATAGAAAAATGGTTAATTTGTGGATAAAAACCCTAATTGTTGATAAAAAGTGTAATTAGTCTTGCAATTAAGTTAATTCGAGTATGGTTAACTTATTTTCTATTTTAGATAATTATTGACCTATTTTGATGATAGAATTACAAGTGTAGGGTTTGTAACTCCATATGTGGATTAAAATGTTTGGAAACCCTAATTTAGAAAAAGAAATGAAAAGTAATTCGAAATTAGGGTTTAATGGACTAAGTCTGATCTTAGGAATCTTAATGGATGATTCAGCAAGAAAATTAGGGTTTGATGTATAATTTGATAAAAGTAAGGTAAAGGCAATAAAAAGGAATAAAACCTTAATTATGGTCAAAACCCTAAAAAGGGCAAATAACCTAGGAAACCCTTAGAATTATTGAATCATAATGACATGATTAATAATAGAGGAATTAAATGCCTTTTTCAGGAGAATGTGTGTGTGCTTGCTTGATTTCCTGGTTGATTAAGTTAATTTTGCGTTCAAGTCTTCATTAACAGGTATGTGGTTAATTATGAATAACCGCTTTAGTTTCCCGAGAGATTCCCAGATGTTTAATCGCATTGAATGCAACTAAACTATTTGGATGTTCATATTGCAATTATAAAGTGACTATGACTATCACCATTTAATATAAATGTGTAAATCTTGCACCTACATGCCACCCTGATGGAAGATGCCATAAAGGTCAGGCCCAGGAGGGTAGACCAATGGGCACCATGAGAGGTGACCCTAAACACCAAGCTCGGGAATGAGAAGGTGATTGATGAGGCAAGACTAAGGAGCACCATGAGAGGTGACTCCCAGGCACCAAGCTTGGGATTGAGAAGGTGGCCTTAAGTCAAATCCAGGGTTAGGGCAAAAGCGGTGGGGATTGTCACATGGAAATTGTAAATTGACTTGTTAATTACCTTGATTGCAATACTTAAATTGTTAGACCTAATTGTGAAATTTTTGGTTGCCTCCACATACCAGAAATTGCTGATCGATGTTTTGTTTGTCGGCGTTTTAGGTAACATCCTGAAAATCACAAATAAAAAAGTGGCACATTGTGAAAATAAGAAATAAAGTGCACAGAGGATTAGATAGAGTACTTCAAGTTGTGGATAGTTAGATTTCCTAGTTTTATAAAGGTAAGTAAAAGTTTTAATTTTTGTACCCAATTCCAATTTAGTTAGTAGAATTTTATAATTATTGTTGATTATATGCTGAACCTTTGATCCTGTAAATTGGTTAATGGCTCTGACCTTCGGGTCTCCCTTAATTGGGGGTTACCGGGAGGCGGGGACGTTACAGTTTGACACCCAATTGCACTAACTTAACTTGCGGCGTGAAGCTACTGTTGATGCAACTTTTCTTGTTTGATTATACATGGATGCTCATGAAGGCTGAGGAAATTGGTAGGACTCGTATGTCCCTTAGAAGGATCACATCTTTGATGATAAGAATTTCTATATTGATGATATCAAAGTTGAAGCATATCCCAGTTGCATTTAAATATTTGTTTCTTCAGTTACATTTCCTATAGTTAAGGAAAGTTTAAGTTTTATTTTCTCTAGGAAGTAATCATGGTGTCATGGAAATCAGTAGTGGAAAGCTCCTCCCTCCTAAGGCATTATGGAGTCACAAGGTATACTTGAACTTTTGTCCTACTTATTCTTTTATTTTTGCCAAACGTTAAAGGCTTTGATTGTTTTTAAAGGCAATGTAGTAATTTTACCATCACCTTCTGCCTTTTGATATTAGGGACTCTAGGTTTCAAATGATCCCTTGAGAACTTGTTAGAATGAGGTATGCCATTTGTACTAAGAATTGGTAGATCACAAGCTAGCTTTGCTGCAAAAGACCAATTTTGGGGATGTTAGGAAATGTGGTATTGTATATAGGATCTATGTCATACCTTTGTTTGATCATTTGTTCTCTGAGACTAGTACTTTCTACTTTTCTTTTGGTAAGCTTTCATAACTCCTAGTGAGCATACTAGAATTATTGGGCCTTCTGTCAAAGGTAACCCCATTATTCTTCCACCAGATAGGGAACTAGGGTGGTGGGGGCACACATCATTGAGATGTTTGGTATGGACCAAGTTATTGAGGGATGCCTTGAAAGTATGATTTAAAATACACCTCGTTATGTAAGATCCTCTTCAAGAGGGATGAAGTGAAGATTTTACATTTTTTCCAAGTTGTTTCTCAATGAGTTTGCATGTTTCTAACTTTTGTTGACCATTGGTTGCCTTTTTTGACATCAGTGGTGGGAATAGAGGAGAAATTCTTTGGTTGTCCTTCTTGATGGATTTGAAGGACAATCCTTCATTTGGTTGAGGTGGATGTCTTTATCCCTATATGTTGACTTGCATTAATAAATTCCTCACTGGTTCTATATCTACAAAGAGAAATGTTCACTCTATAAAGAGTTGTGGATGCTTGATGGACACATGATGCACTAATATTTGTCATTTTCTCATGTTATTTTGTATTGTTTTTTGTGCACTTTTTGTTAATTTTCATATTAATTGTGCATGATTTACCTCTATTATCCTATGATACTTAATTGCATCAAATAAATATACTTTTGATGTTTCCAAAGTATTTATTTTATTTCAAGAGATTATGTTTGGATTTAGTGATATTTCAGGAAATTTTCAAGAATCTACATAGCTCGGTACTATCGACTTTGGAGTAGGTGGTAATGACACATGTTCATTTTATGAAAGAAAGAAATCAAGAAGACTCGATAGTACTGGCATGCATGTTGACACTATTGACAACATCACAATGTTTTGATCAAGAATTATCAAAGCAACTCAGTACTATCGACTTCCATGTGGGTTGTACTGATAACTTGATTGGGGGCTGTACAATTAGAGGAATTCATAGTACCGTCACCTATTCAGTAGTAGCAATCCATCATGATCAGGTAGATCTGAAGATAGAACCTAATCCGACGGTTGAGTGATTATTTCACCCTAAGTCACTTTTATGACTTAGGAGGAATTTGGCCAACCCTATTGATAACGTTCTTTTACATTGGATGGCAGTCAAGAGAAGGGAGATAAGAAAGTGAAGAAGAAGACTACATTTTGGATGATCTGGGAACTTCCAACAGATGGATTTGTAGCAAAAAGGTATAAAATTGGCATGTGTGTGAGAAGGGATCTTTTGGACCATCTACTTCAAGGGTTCTTTAATTCTATTAATGATTCCCAAGTTTTTCTTCTCCTCTCCCATGTTTTTGTCCATGAAAATCATTCGAAGCAAAACCCCCATATTCCTTTGGACCCAGAAGTAGTCCGGTAATGCATTGTAATTGACATTATGCAACAACATATTAATTTCTCTTAATTTCTAGACTTATTTCTATGTGTTTGCAATGAACTATCCATGCTTAATCAACATATGTAGTTAGTTAGACATTGATTGCTTTGAAATAGAAAACTAATGGTTGGAAAATCATTGAAATACATATTTTATATCGTCCTTTGAGAAAGGTGACTTACGAATGTGAAGAGATTACCCAGAGGTTTTGTTAAAGAACCCAACTAATTACATAATCAATAGGAGAGTGGGGCTAGTACAAGATTAGGTAGTGGAATACATGTGAGAGTGGGTAATTCTTGCTACAGGCTCTTAGTCCAGGGGTAGGAGAGATATTTATTACTATAAGTGTAACATCCCTAACCTGGTTTATGAGTTAACCCTAGGTGTTTTGCCTAATTATGTAATTAATATACTGGTGATTATCTTTTGGCATGTAATTAAACTCTTGAGGAACACATATTTCCATTTCTGCCCTAATTGAACAATGTTTTAGTATTGTTTTGTAATACAGGGGCCTATGTGCAATTTACCCAGTTAGAAGGGTTAACTTGCAATTTGCACATGTTGAGATGTTCCTATGATGTTGAGGCATCATAAGAATGATTATGGTAAAGTTTGAAGGATTTCCCAAGCTTGAGCACCAAGGTGCAGCTGTGGAAGCAATCCCTGTGCTTGAAACCCTGGTTTTGGGGTAAAATGCAATTTACCCAAAATTTGGAGTGAAACTTGTAAATTTCATCTTTTAAAATATCTTTTATAACTTTTGTCATCATTTAGAGTAGAAATGATGAAGAGGGCACTTCATTTGAATAATCATATAATAAAGAACACCTTTGTGATTAAATAATCAAGGAATAAGTATAATAACTCTTTTATATGTATACTTTAGTAATGGGTTGATCTTCTTTGCCTTCAATTCTTGACCTTAGAAGGAGATTGTCCATAGAAATAATGGGTAGGGACCAGAAAAGAAGAAAGGAAGGACTTAGATGAGAAATGGGATAAAGTAGAAGCTTTATGGAGAAATTTCACCCAAAATATATATACCACTTCCTTTGCAAGCAAAGGAACGTTTCTTTCATTCCCTCACTTATCCCCCTTGCTCAAACCGACTAAGGCAGATCTCTGGAGCATAGGAGAACGACCAGGGAGTTCAAGTTAAGTTTGGATCATCCCTTTTGCTTGAATTCATGGAGGAAACTCGATTTCAAGGTTGAATTCATGGCTAGCTCACCTAGTTTTATCTTTCTAGCCATTCCTTTCCAACTTTTCCTTGGAGAATTCACCTTGGCCGACCTGTGGAGCTAAAAGACGCCATTAAAGACCTGAAGCTTGGAAGCTTGGAGCTCAAGGAACAACCTTTAGGCGGGTTTTATAACTCTAAACCTTATGCTTTGATTATATATCTTTTTCTATGCATATAGTTGCTAGTTCTTCTTCTTCCCTATCTTCCCTTACATCCTTGCAAGAAAAATCGTGAAGAACTGCTACTTTTCTTGAGGTAGAAGATAAGGGCGTTAATTCCTATGCTTATCCACGGATTTCCACTTTACCAAACGACCTCCACCAATTGCCCATACGGTTTACACAACCGTTTGGTGGGCAAACGGTTTCAGGGTCGTATGAAGGCAAACGGCCTTCAAGACGGTTTGGTCACGTTGACCAAGTGACGACTGTATGGGAATCTTGTTTATACATATGTAGGTTAATCACTCACAAAATTTGAGGGGTTAACTCTAAAGTTATCGTGAGATATAAGCAAATCAATTAGCAAATCCAATTGAATTAAGTTCTGATTTTCAATCTGTTTAATTTTCCCTTTTTGGGCAAACGGTCTCAAGACCATTTAAGATGGTTGACCAAGCGTTGACCGTTTGGGATTACTGTTCATAATGATGTTGATTAATGATGCACCAAATTTGATGGATTAATTCCAAACGAGTTATGAGTTGAAGGTTGATTAATAGGGCAAATCCTAATTGAAATCAGTGCTGAAATTCCAATGAGTTAATTAGTGATTTTGGGTTGATTAGCCCAAACGGTCTCAAGACCATTTGGGGAATCATCCAAACGGTCTCAAGACCGTTTGGGGATCACCCAAGACCGTTTAGAGGTTTGGGGTCAAGTATAGTTGACCAATTGAAGGTCCAAAGGTACCAAATCATATTGCAATTAAGTTTTGATGTGATGATCAACTCGATAGATCAAACCTTGATGAATTTTCACTAGAGTCCAAAGGATGGATGGGCAAACGGTCTCAAGACCGTTTGGAACTCATCCAAACGGTCTCAAGACCGTTGGTGTCAACCCAAGACCGTTTGGAGGTCTAGGGTTAAGGTAATTTGATCAATTGAGGGCCCAATTACAGTGGGTTATTGAAATAATCAAATTGCTGATTTGTGACTTAATTAAGGTTCAACCCCTATCAAATCAACTTAGATTTTGATGAATTCTTGGGCAAACGGTATAAAGACCTTTTGGAGGTTATCCAAACGATCCCAAGACCGTTTGGGCCAAATATGAGCCCGATTGGAGGTCAATTGATGGGATCAACTTCGATTTGATTCACATTGTTGAGTGTTGATGGTTGAATGTTTATAGATCTTAATTGAACCAACTCCAACCCTAATTGGATATCAATTGAGGATCAGTTGAGTTACCAATTGGTTAAGGATAACCCTAATTGTCTCAATTGATAAGTGGTTAGCAAGCTTGAGACCAATTGAAGGCTTCAACATAGGAAACCCTAATCGAGTTTACCCTTTGAATCACCTTGGAGGTCCATGCGATCTTGAGCTTTTAGGACCATACGACTTCAGGACCGAATGAGTTCATACGACTTCAGGACCAAATGAGTTCATACGACTTCAGGACCGAATCAGTTCATACGAATTCAGGACCGAATGAGTTCATACGACTTCAGGACCGAATGAGTTCATATGACTTCAGGACCGAATGAGTTCATACGACTTCGGGACCGAATGAGCTCAAACGACTTCTGGTCTGAATGAGCTCAAACGACTTCAGAAGTCAAACTATGACTAAATGGTCTTCACCCCATCTTGGGCAAATGACCTCAAGATCGTTTAAGGGTAAACGGTCTTGAGTGTCATGCGGTCTTGAAGTCAACCAAAGCTAAACGGTCTACAACCTTAAACAATCTCAGGATCGTTTGAAGGTTGAAGGTGTGAAACCTATTGGGGACTTTTAAGGATAAGTCTGCCTAATGCCTTGAAGGCTTAGATGGTTTGATGGTTGTTCAACCTAAACCCTAATGATACCTAGGGACATTAAGGGTCAATTGGTTAGTATATTAACCCATGTTATGATCAATGGTGAACTTTACCAAAATACCCTTTATGGATTCAAGTAGGTAACCCCTTTTTATCATGCAAACCCCAATGGTTACAATGGTGATGACTTGGCTAGGCTTATCAATGTTGATTAGACCTAACCCAATCTAGAGGGATGTAATCATCACCTATGAGCAAGAGGAGAGAGAAAATCCCAATTATGGTTGAAATCCAAGTAAAGTACCTTCAATATATATGAATGTACATGATTAGGGTATGATCCACCTATGTGAGATCATGAAAACCCTATTTATGATAATTGATGAATCTTAATCTTATCTGAGGACTTTAATGATGATGTTTCTCATACATGGTGATGTTATGAGATCAATTCACCAATAGGTGAATAGTAAACCCTAATTGATGAAAATCAAGGAAACCTAGCTCTTGTATGAGTAGGGAGATACAACTTCTTTAAATGAGTTATTTATTGTTATCAGTTGATTTAACCATGCAGGTTCCTATATGAGGATGATCATATCCATGTATGGATGATGATACTAAATTCATTGAAAGCATGTTGTTAGCTTTATGAATAAGTGATTTATCCAGATGCCTTGTTAATAGTGTCTTATGAGATTGATAGGCTGTGAGAGCCATGAATACCATCAAGGTCATCCTTTAAGAGATGACTTGTGATGAGAGTACTGAGAAATGATGATTATGTGAGTTAGACTTGATACATTTAGTATTCTACTTTCATAACTGTTGTTCTAATGATTAATGTTTGAAAACATGTATGATGTTAAAAGAATACTAAAATGTACCTAACTAATCAAGTATAATCATACCATGTAGAGCCCTGATCATAGATCCATCATTGTCAGGAGTTAAATGATGGTGAAACAGGTTTTCCTAAGGGAACTCCTGGATCACATACTTTTGAGTATGTGGGGAAAGTGGATGTGAATGTCCTTACATCCTAGTGTAGGAATTGATGTAGATGTATCTTAATCTATCAATCCTTCACTATGGGTTATGCCGGGGTGATGTAACACCAATCTCCCGAGGAAGTCTTTTATACCGCAATCGATGAGAGATAAACAAGAAATCTTTCGATGGAGAAGAGAGTACAGAATGCCACTGTGACTCTAATAGCGAAGTACCAGAATACCCTGGTAAGCTATAGTAGCAGAGACATTAGATGTCCTGCATGTTGATCCTCACACTGACTGAGGAAGATGAGGTCATAAGAATCTGGCTCTTTTGATGACCTATGTATGATACCGATGCGACTTAATAGTGATCGGTTGGAGTATGAGCGGTATACCTCATCTCCGCAGGGCATAATGATGTTTGTAAAACATAATCAACCGCGTAGCATATCTGCTTAGGTTGATCCACGAGATACATTGATTGAAGATACATTACTTAGTATACATGTTCTTCATATTCCTTAAATGTTGTTGTTCTAATTGATAACAATCTGTTGTTGATTACCTTAAAGCTTTTATTGCCTATGTTGTTCTTGAATTGTTATAATAAAGCTTCTGGAGAAGACTTATAACTCTTGCTGGGACAATTATTTAAAATTGTCTCATCCCGTAGATTTCAACCTTTTTAGGTGGTCGTCGAGGACGAAGGAATCAGTCTGCAGGTGGACAGTATCAGCAGCAGCAGCACCAGGAGTAGCAGTAAATCTCAGGTGGAGATTCAGACTGTTGAGTTGTGTAGTTAGATAGTCAGTCCTATGTGTTCTCTGTACTCTCAGGTCCTTGGAGTCTTTTGGTCTGAGATTTTGATTCTGAGTTCTTGAGATTTTGTATCATGTTGTATATAATTACTCAAGAAGTAATTATCAAAGATGTAAACAGTTTATCTCCTTTTATGAAAGAAGTTTTTATGGATTCAAGCTCTTATCTCGAAAAGTTTTAATTTCCGTGATTTTTGTCTTCCGCTGTTAATCGAACCGTTTCCGCTACGTTTAAATCGTGTTTATATCGTGGTTTGGAGATCAGAGCCCACAATTAGTGGTATAAGAGCTCTAGGTTCGCTGAGTCTACAGAGACATAGGAATTAGGATGTCGAGTCTATCCTTAGTATTTCTTTCTTATCTAATAGAGTCTTCTGCTCCTCAGGAGAAGAAGATAATTAAGAATGTCTGAACCACACGAGGAGTTCGTGGCAAAAAGTAGTGTTTCTGCACCCAAAGGAGGTGCAAGGAACCTGGAGATAGAACAACCTGTACCTGAGCCACCCAGAGAGCCACCTCAGTTTGACCCAGCTGACATGGAAAACCCAGCTGTTCAAACTATGTTCGGGCAGTTTATGACTGCCATGACACACATCATCGACAGGATGCCCATGCCTGCACCTAGGGCACCTACCCAGCCTGAAGGACAAGGTATCGGTAAGACGTTCGAGTGACTTCGTCGTGTCGGAGCAACCGAATACTTTGGAACAGTTGATCCTGCAGATGCCGATCTGTGGTTGACCGAATTGGAAAAAGCTTTTAGAATCCTCAACATCCCAGAAGCTCAGAAGGTTAGACACGCTGTCTATCTTCTCAAGGGAAGTGCTGGTCACTGGTGGACCATGGAAGAGCAGAAGAGGCCTGGAGTGGAGATCTCGTGGGAAGATTTCCGTCGGGAATTTATCAAAAGATATTTTCCAAAGACCTTCCTAGATGAGAAGATCTCTCAGTTTGAGAGACTGAGGCAGGGCATGATGAACATCAGCGAGTATGAAGCTAAGTTCATGGAGTTACTGCGGTTTTGTCCGCACATGGCTGCCACAGAAGAAGAAAGAATCAGAAGGTTCGAGAAGGGTTTAAATGCTGACTTGACTACTCGTGTGTCTGCCCTAGAAAATCGGGAGATGTTTGCTACCTTCGTTGAGTCAGTCAGAAGGATAGAGAAATCCGTAGTCGAGAAGAGACAAACCCATAAAAGATATCCGTAGTTCCAGAGTTCTTCATCTAAAGACTTTAAGAAGCCTAGATTCTCTGCACCTACACCTCCACCACCCAGAACGAGTGCTCAGACACAGTGGTCACCGAGTAGAGGTAGGGGACGAAGCCTACCTCAACAAGAGACTCATAGTTCAGCATCGATGTCAGTCACAGGACCACCCAGACCACAACAACTGGAGAGGAGTTGTTACAACTGTGGGAAGGTGGGGCATTTAATGAAGGACTGCCGATCTAGGCCTGTCAGTGTGACACAACCTCAGAGGCAGAGTCAACAGGGATCTCAGAGAAGGCAATCTCAAGGAGCAGCTCAAGGACGTGGACAAGCGTCTCAAGCTGGATCATCAGCACCACCTCAACACCAGGCGACAGCAAGGTTCTATGCTATGAACCCACCTGATGCAGTGGTCAATCCACAGGTAGTGGCAGGTCAGATGGAACTTTTATATTCTTATATGTCTAAATCCTGTGTGGTATCTGTTCTGATTGACCCGGGTGCTACGCACTCCTTTATCACTCGGAGAGTGATTCGTAACTGCAATATGACAGTCAGTCATAGTGCAGATAGCTTGTTTTTGGAGACTCCGTTGAGTGGGTCTGTCGTGTTGCAAGAGGTATGCTCTCCCTGCATTCTCTTGTTTTCTGATCATCGCATTCAAGTGGACCTTATACCACTTGATATGCAAGGATTTGATATAATCCTCAGGATGGATACCTTGGAAAAGTATCGAGTTGTCTTGGATTGTGAATCCAAGCTTGCTGTGTTTGCTGATAAAAACAACACGTGGATCTTTCAAGGAGAAAGGAAGATTCCGCCCACCTGTCTTGTGTCAGCTATGGTTGCTGATAAGCTGATGAGGCAAGGATGTTATGCATTCTTGGCCCATCTGGTAGATGTTACCAAAGAAGGTATCAACCCTGCTGAAGTTCCTATAGTCAGGGAATTCAAGGACGTGTTTCCTGAAGAACTTCCAGGTATACCACCGCCTCGGGAAATTGATTTTGAAATCAATTTGATCCCAGACACGAAACCTATAGCCCAGACACCATATAGGATGGCGCCTGCTGAGATGGTAGAACTCAAGAAACAGCTTCAAGAGTTACTTGAGAAAGGTTTTATCCGATCGAGCACTTCACCTTGGGGTGATCCGGTTTTGTTTGTTAGAAAGAAAGATGGGTCAATGCGGTTGTGCATTGATTATAGACAACTCAATAAAGTAACGATAAAGAATAAGTACCCTCTGCCGAGGATTGATGATCTCTTTGACCAGTTGCGTGGTGCAACCGTCTTCTCAAAGATAGACCTGAGGTCTGGATATCATCAACTCCGTATTAAGGATAGTGACATATCCAAGTCTGCCTTTAGGACAAGATATGGTCACTATGAGTTCACGGTTATGTCGTTTGGACTAACCAATGCACCAGCTGCATTCATGGAACTCATGAATAGAGTTTTTCGACCTTTCCTTGATCAGTGTGTTGTCGTCTTCATAGATGACATTCTGATTTTTAGCAAGGATGCTCAGCAGCATGAGCAGCATCTTCGCCAAGATTTGACCTTGCTAAGAGAACACAAGCTGTATGCTAAGTTTAGCAAGTGTGAGTTCTGGCTGCCGGAGGTATCTTTTCTTGGACATGTGATATCTTCATCGGGAATTCGTGTTGACCCTACAAAGATAGAATTTGTTCTACAGTGGGAACAACCGAAGACGTCGACGGAGATTCGAAGTTTCCTAGGGTTAGCAGGCTATTATCGAAGGTTCATTAAGAATTTCAGTTCCATAGCCTTACCCTTGACTAAGTTGACCCGGAAAGATGTTCCTTTTGTTTGGAGTGATAAGTGTCAGCAATCTTTCCAGCTGTTGAAGGAGAAGTTGACAAGTGCACCCATACTTGTGCTACCTGAGCAAGGCAAAGGATATATAGTTTTCTGTGATGCTTCTAAGAATGGACTAGGGTGTGTGTTGATGCAGGATAAACAAGTAATTTCTTTTGCTTCTCGACATCTTAAGAAACACGAAGAGAATTATCCGACACACGATCTGGAGTTAGTTGTTGTAGTTCATGCCCTGAAGATCTGGAGACATTATCTTTATGGAGAGACGTTTCAGATTTTCACTGACCATAAGAACCTTAAGTACATCTTCTCTCAGCATGAGCTTAATATGAGACAACGCCGCTGGATGGAATTAATCAAGGACTACGATTGTACGATTGATTACCATCCGGGGAAGGCTAATGTGTTTGCTGATGCCTTGAGTAGGAAATCAGCAACATCAACCATGGAAAGGGCACAACTAAACTCTTTAGTATGCTCTAGAAGGGATATGCTTATCTCTTTGAGACAAGACAATGTGCAGTTGAAGGTGTCATTGTTAGCCGGGTTGTTAGCTGAGATGCATATTAAACCTACCCTTAGAGAGCAGATTAAGGAAGCACAGCAAGGTGATACTGTAGTTCAGCAGATTAGATCGGAGTATGGTAGTGAGAAACGAGATGGTTTCCATGACTCAGATGATCAAATTGCCTGTTATCATGGGAGGATGATAGTGCCAGATGTGGACAACTTGAGGAAGTTAGTCCTGGAAGAAGCTCATTCTTCGATGTATGCCATGCATCCAGGGAGCACCAAGATGTATCAAAACTTGAAAGATATGTATTGGTGGCCTGGAATGAAGAAGGATGTTGCAGAGTTTGTTCTGAGGTGTCCTGTGTGTCAGCAAGTTAAGGATTAACACCAGAAGCCTGCAGGAACAATGCAACCTTTACCCATACCATAGTGGAAGTGGGACCATGTTACCATGGACTTTGTTGATTGGCCTACCCAGGACAAGCAAAGGACATGATTCCATTTGGGTAGTTGTTGATAGGTTGACTAAGACAGTGCATTTCTTACCTGTCAAGACAACCTACACTGCTGAGAGGCTCGCACAGATTTACATAAATGAGATAGTGCGTTTGCACGGGGTTCCAGCTACTATCGTCTCTGATAGAAGTCCCCAGTTCACTAATCATTTTTGGGAACGACTTCATAATGCTTTAGGCACCCAGTTAAGGTTTCGTACGGCCTTTCATCCACAAACTGATGGACAGTCGGAAAGGACCATACAGACCTTGGAAGACCTGTTGAGAACATGTGTTCTCCAGTTTACTGGAAGTTGGGATCTACACCTAAGCTTGATAGAGTTTGCCTATAACAATAGCTATCAGCATAGTATTGATATGGCACCTTATGAAGCCTTGTATGGTATACGTTGTAGATCACCCTTGTGTTGGTATGAGACTGGTGAGCATCAGTTGTTAGGACCTGATCTTGTGCAGCAAACTACAGAAAAGATTAAGGTAATACAACAACAGATTAAGACTGCACAGGATAGGCAGAAATCTTATGCTGACAAGCGTCGTAGACCCTTAGAGTTCCAGGTCGGAGACAGAGTGTATCTCAAAGTCTCGCCTTGGAAAGGAGTTCTTCGTTTTGGAAGAAAAGGGAAGTTAGCTCCTAGATTTATGGGGCCTTATCCAATCATTGAACGGATTGGAAAGGTAGCATATAAAATAGAGCTGCCACCAGAGTTACAAAGGTTACACCATGTGTTTCACATTTCTATGCTGAGGAAATGTCACCCAGATACCGAGTCAATTCTACAACCTATGGAAGTAGAATTGAATGAAGATATAACTTATGAGGAAGGACCAGTGTCAATCCTTGATAGTAGAACTAAAAAGTTAAAGAAGAAAGATATAAGCCTTGTGAAAGTCCTCTGGAACCACCGTGGTGTTGAAGAAACCACTTGGGAACTAGAGGAGGAGATGAGAAGGAAATACCCTGCTCTTTTCTCTTAATACGTTTTATCGATTTCGTGGACGAAATCCTTGTAAGGGGTGGATAATTTGGAACATCCCTGACCTGGGTTATGAGTTAACCCTAGGTGTTTTGCCTAATTATGTAATTAAGATACTGGTGATTATCTTTTGGCATGTAATTAAACTCTTGAGGAACACATATTTCCATTTCTGCCCTAATTGAACAATGTTTTAGTATTGTTTTGTAATACAGGGACCTATGTGCAATTTACCCAGTTAGAAGGGTTAACTTGCAATTTGCACATGTTGAGATGTTCCTATGATGTTGAGGAATCATAAGAATGATTATGGTAAAGTTTGAAGGATTTCCCAAGCTTGAGCACCAAGGTGCAGCTATGGAAGCAATCCCTGTGCTTGAAACCCTGGTTTTGGGGTAAAATGCAATTTACCCAAAATTTGGAGTGCAACTTGTAAATTTCATCTTCTAAAATATCTTTTATAACTTTTGTCATCATTTAGAGTAGAAATGATGAAGAGGGCACTTCATTTGAATAATCATATAATAAAGAACACCTTTGTGATTAAATAATCAAGGAATAAGTATAATAGCTCTTTTATATGTATACTTTAGTAATGGGTTGATCTTCTTTGCCTTCAATTCTTGACCTTAGAAGGATATTGTCCTTAGAAATAAGGGGTAGGTACCAGAAAAGAAGAAAGGAAGGACTTAGATGAGAAATGGGATAAAGTAGAAGCTTTATGGAGAAATTTCACCCAAAATATATATACCACTTCCTTTGCAAGCAAAGGAACGTTTCTTTCATTCCCTCACTTATCCCCCTTGCTCAAACTGACTAAGGCAGAGCTCTGGAGCATAGGAGAACGACCAGGGAGTTCAAGGTAAGTTTGGATCATCCCTTTTGCTTGAATTCATGGAGGAAACTCGATTTCAAGGTTGAATTCATGGCTAGCTCACCTAGCTTCATCTTTCTAGCCATTCCTTTCCAACTTTTCCTTGGATAATTCACCTTGGCCGACCTGTGGAGCTCAAAGACGCCATTAAAGACCTGAATCTTGGAAGCTTGGAGCTCAACGAACAACCTTTAGGCGGGTTTTATAACTCTAAACCTTATGCTTTGATTATATATCTTTTTCTATGCATATAGTTGCTAGTTCTTCTTCTTCCCTATCTTCCCTTGCATCCTTGCAAGCAAAATCGTGAAGAACTGCTACTGTTCTTGAGGTAGAAGATAAGGGCGTTAATTCCTATGCTTATCCACAGATTTCCACTTTACCAAACGACCTCCACCAATTGCCCATACGGTTTACACAACCGTTTGGTGGGCAAACAGTTTCAGGGTCGTATGAAGGCAAACGGCCTTCAAGACCGTTTGGTCACGTTGATCAAGCGACGACCGTATGGTAATATTGTTTATAATTATGTAGGTTAATCACCCACAAACGTTTAGGGGTTAACTCCAAAGGAATCGTGAGATATAAGCAAATCAATTAGCAAATCCAATTGAATTAAGTTCTGATTTTCAATCTGTTTAATTTTCCCTTTTTGGGAAAACGGTCTCAAAACCGTTTAAGATGGTTGACCAAGCATTGACCGTTTGGGATTACTGTTTATAATGATGTTGATTAATGACTCACCAAATTTGATGGATTAATTCCAAACGAGTTATGAGTTGAAGGTTGATTAATAGGGCAAATCCTGATTGAATCAGTGCTGAAATTCCAATGAGTTAATTAGTGATTTTGGGTTGATTAGCCCAAACGGTCTCAAGACCATTTGGGGAATCATCCAAACGGTCTCAAGACCGTTTAGAGGTTTGGGGTCAAGTATATTTGACCAATTGAAGGTCCAAAGGTACCAAATCATATTGCAATTAAGTATTGATGTGATGATCAACTCGATAGATCAAACCTTGATGAATTTTCACTAGAGTCCAAAGGATGGATGGGAAAACGGTCTCAAGACCGTTTGGAACTCATCCAAATGGTCTCAAGACCGTTTGGTGTCAACCCAAGACCGTTTGGAGGTCTAGGGTTAAGGTAATTTGATCATTTGAGGGCGCAATTACAGTGGGTTATTGAAATAATCAAATTGCTGATTTGTGACTTAATTAAGTTTCAACCCCTATCAAATCAACTTAGATTTTGATGGATTCTTGGGCAAACGGTCTCAAGACCGTTTGGAGGTTATCCAAACGATCCCAAGACCGTTTGGGCCAAGTTTGATCCCGATTGGAGGTCAATTGATGGGATCAACTTCGATTTGATTCACATTGTTGAGTGTTGATGGTTGAATGTTTATAGATCTTAATTGAACCAACTCCAACCCTAATTGGATATCAATTGAGGATAAATTGAGTGACCAATTGGTTAAGGCTAACCCTAGTTGTCTCAATTGATAAGTGGTTAGCAAGCTTGAGACCAATTGAAGGCTTCAACATAGGAAACCCAAATCGAGTTTACCCTTTGAATCACCTTGGAGGTCCATGCGATCTTGAGCTTTTAGGAACATACGACTTCAGGACCGAATGAGTTCATACGACTTCAGGACCGAATGAGTTCATATGACTTCAGGAACGAATGAGTTCATACGACTTCAGGACCGAAAGAGTTCATACGACTTCAGGACCGAATGAGTTCATACGACTTCAGGACCGAATGAGTTCATACGACTTCGGGACCGAATGAGTTCAAACGACTTCAGGTCTGAATGAGCTCAAATGTATGACTAAACGGTCTTCACCCCATCTTGGGAAAATGACCTCAAGATCGTTTAAGGGTAAACGGTCTTGAGTGTCATGCGGTCTTGAAGTCAACCAAAGCTAAACGGTCTACAACCTTAAACGGTCTCAGGATCGTTTGAAGGTTGAAGGTGTGAAACCTATTGGGGACTTTTAAGGATAAGTCTGCCTAATGCCTTGAAGGCTTAGATGGTTTGATGGTTGTTCAACCTAAACCCTAATGATACCTAGGGACATTAAGGGTCAAGTGGTTAGTATATTAACCCATGTTATGATCAATGGTGAACTTTACCAAAATACCCTTTATGGATTCAAGTAGGTAACTCCTTTTTATCATGCAAACCCCAATGGTTACAATGGTGATGACTTGTCTAGGCTTATCAATGTTGATTAGACCTAACCCAATCTAGAGGGATGTAATCATCACCTATGAGCAAGAGGAGAGAGAAAATCCCAATTATGGTTGAAATCCAAGTAAAATACCTTCAATATATATATATGAATGTACATGATTAGGGTATGATCCACCTATGTGAGATCATGAAAACCCTATTTATGATAATTGATGAATCTTAATCTTATCTGAGGACTTTAATGATGATGTTTCTCATACATGGTGATGTTATGAGATCAATTCACTAATAGGTGAATAGTAAACCCTAATTGATGAAAATCAGGGAAACCTAGCTCTTGTATGAGTAGGGAGATACAACTTCTTTAAATGAGTTATTTATTGTTATCAGTTGATTTAACCATGCAAGTTCCTATATGAGGATGATCATATCTAGGTATGGATGATGATACTATATTCAATTAAAGCATGTTGTTAGCTTTATGAATAAGTGATTTATCCAGATGCCTTGTTAATAGTATCTTATAAGATTGATAGGCTGTGAGAGCCATGAATACCATCAAGGTCATGCTTTAAGAGATGACTTGTGATGAGAGTACTGAGAAATGATGATTATGTGAGTTAGACTTGATACATTTAGTATTCTACTTTCATAACTGTTGCTCTAATGATTAATGTTTGAAAACATGTATGATGTTAAAAGAATACTAAAATGTACCTAACTAATCAAGAATAATCATACCATGTAGAGCCCTAATCATAGATCCATCATTGTCAGGAGTTAAATGATGGTGAAATAGGTTTTCCTAAGGGAACTCCTGGATCACATACTTTTGAGTATGTGGGGAAAATGGATGTGAATGTCCTTACATCCTAGTGTAGGAATTGATGTAGATGTATCTTAATCAATCAATCCTTCACTATGGGTTATGCCGGGGTGATGTAACACCAATCTCCCGAGGAAGTCTTTAATACCGCAATCGATGAGAGATAAACAAGAAATCTTTCGATGGCGAAGAGAGTACAGAATGCCACTGTGACTCTAATAGCGATGTACCAGAATACCCTGGTAAGCTATAGTAGCAGAGACATTAGATGTCCTGCATGTTGATCCTCACACTGACTGAGGAATTCCACCCAATTGTTAAGTGAGCTGAAACTGTAACCCTAAGGAATTTTGTCCAATTGTGATAAATCAATAATAATTGTAGATTTGATTCACTTTCTGCATTTTAGTTAATTAAACAACCAATTCAAAGTTTTCTTTGGTCTAGATTATCATATTATAGTTAGTAGTAGAGTCTGAGTTTAATGTTTCCCTATGTTTGACATTTGAGTATCATTGGCTTATGCTACTCTGATAGAGTACACTTGTGCTTTAGGGTGTATAGAAAATACCTATCAAGTTTTTGGTGCCATTGTTAGGTAAATGACAAACTTATCACTATGCGTGTTGTAATCAGTCATTCTAGGCCACACTTTTCATTTTATTTATCCTTTAAAATTGAATTCTAAATATCATTTTTCATTCAAATCATTAGTATTCATTCTCACATCGGTTCAACTATTTTAGATACTAGTGCATGGTGCATACAAGAAGCACCAACTACGGAGAGTCGACCCCATAGAATGTCACATCCGAGGAACTTCATCGACGAGCTAAGTAGTGGCATGACTCTCTATGAGATGCCATTCCTACTCCACCACCGCATAGTCCAACACCACCTCTAGGGGGTCCATAAGAACAGTCAGAGATGGAAGAGGAGTAGAAAATTTGGGATAAGATCAAGTTGTCCTCCTCAACTGCTCATCTTGGTCCAATCTAGCGACAAGCAATAAATGTTGGCAGCTACAAGATATATCCAGGGTTGGTGTTGTTGGTCAAACAACAGGCCTTCCTTGGCCATAGTTTTGAAGCCCCGATGATGCACATTGGCAACTTTGTTGAAAGCTATGACATGGTGAAGATAGATAGAGTGCCATCAGGTGTGATATACATCAAGCTCTTTCCTTCGTCACTGGCAGATGGAGCCAAGTCTTGGTTCTACAACTTGGAAGATGAGTCTATTGAAATGTGGGATCAAATGATTGATGATTTCTTGGAGTATTATTTCCCTCCTCAAAAGACAAATGAGTTGACTAAGAAGATATACAAATTCAAACAACAAGTAGAGGAGTCATATTTTGAGGCATGGGAGAGGTTCCAGAACTTGATGAGAAAGGTTCCACATCATGGTATTGACTTGTTAGGCCAAGAAAATATATTTTACTATGAGCTACATCAAAGGGAAAGGACCACATTGGATAGCATAGGGACATGCTTCTTACTCAACAATAAGCTATCCTAATGTCATGAGATCCTTAAAAATATGGAGAAGAACCAGTCACGGGGAGAAGAATGTGAGCATTCAACAACTGTCAAAAGTGTTGGAGAGTCCAAGGTTATTTATGCTTTCAATGAAAAATTGAACTTGATCGCCAAGAATTTATGTGCCAAGGATGGAAGCTCTTCAGGAGGAGAAGAAGAGGAGTGCATGTTTGCACATCAAAAAAACTACATGGGAGGAAATGACTACTCATGGAGAAAGGATCCAAAATTCTCATGGAGGGATCCCAACAACTTCCAATCCTTCTCAAGCTCAGCAAAGCAAGCAACAACATGGTGTTCCTCAATAGAAATACCAACAAGATAGGGGCCCTAGTAAGATAGACCACATATAGGACATGTTGGGTAAGATGGTTAGCCAGAATAAAGTGCTCATTGGTCAGACTCAAAGGGATTTACAAAATCAAGGGGCACAAATTCGTAGCATTGAAACACAAATTTCCCAGATTGCGACAGACGTTGCATCCTTGATGAAATTGACTCAGTAGGGGTTCCCAGGAAACACCAACATACCTACTTACAGTCAACATGTAAAATTTGTGATTTTGTGTAGTGGTAAGAAATTGTTGAAAGAGCATAAAATAGTTCCAGAGGCCAAGGACATAGGGGATGACAAAGGCTCACCAGTGATTACTATTGCAATTGATTTAGCTAAGCTAGAGATTGTAGTAGCAGACAAGATAGTTGAAGAAAACAATCATGAACTAGAGGAACAAGAAAGGAAGTATACATTCCACCTCATCACAGGAAAATGGTGACACCAAAACCCATCTTGTACATCTTAAAGACAAAGAAAATTGACAAGCAATTTCAAAAGTTCCTTGATAGCTTTAGGAATCTTCATGTCAATACCCACTTATTGATGCAATTGAGAAGATCCCTTCCTATGACAAATTTCTAAAGGACTTGATCAACAAGAAGACGAGAATAGATGATTCTAAGGTGGTAGTCCTAAAAGAGCAAGTTAGTGCATTTATTCTGGAAACATTGCCACCAAAAAGGTAGGATTTGGGTAGTTTTAATATCTCATGCTATATTGGGAGGAAAAAATATAGAGAAGCTTTATGTGATTCAGGGGAAAGCATCAATCTCAGGCCCATGAACACTTTCAAGAAGCTAGGTATGAAGGAGTCTAGGCAGAGCAATATGACTATTCAGTTGGATGAAAACTCAGTGGTGAGGCATTACAATATTTGTGAGGATGTTCTTGTTAAGGTGGACATGTTGTATTTCTAGCAGACTTTTTTGTCATGGAGATGCAAGATGGTCAGGGCAACAAAATATTACTCGGGAGGACATTTCAAGCCACGTCTGATATGATTTTGGAAATGGGTAGAGGAAGATTGACATTGGGCAACATAGAAGACCATTATGAAATCTTTATGCTCGAGTCCACATAGACTACAAAAGGGAAAGAACAGTGTCACATGCCGCGTAGGTCCAAGAAAAATTTTCATTATTTTTGGGGAAGTCGTTCCTTGATATGGCTCGTGTGATGACACAAGTCCACAAAGGCACACTGGAGGTGGACATCTTGGAGAACACAATAGAAATCTCTTAGACAAAGGAAGTTCAGTATCCTGATGATGAAGAAGAGGAACATAGCCCAATGATAGTTGAAGAGGCAGCTTCTTCTTCTCTTATACAATCATATTCACAATTGCCTTTAGAAGTGTGTCTCATGAATCTGATGGATGATTGCACTAGATATCATTCTCTAAAGGAATGTGTTTTGTTTCTCAAGGCACTAGTGTGTTATTACACCAAACATTTTGATGATTTGGGACTACCTCCTCCACCTTTGGTCCCATCTTTGCTGAGTCCCCCGGAGCTAGAGCTGAATCCATTGCTACCGCACTATAAGTACACTTTCTTGGTAGTAGAGGAGAAGCTTCAAGTCATCATTTCAACTTCACTGAGCATCCAGAAAGAGGACTAGCTGCTTATAGTTCTGAAAAACCATCGGTCATCATTCGGATAGTCTGTGGCAGACATAAAGGGATCTCCACTATTTTCTTCCAGCATAAGATTAGACTGGAGGAAGGAGATAAATTGATCATGCAATTGCAATGACAACTCAACCCCATCATGACTAAGGTAGTGAAAAAAGAAGTAGTGAAACTTTTATCTGCAAGTATTATATGTGTTATCTCATACTCTACTTGGATTAGTCCAACCCAAGTGGTTCTTAAGAAAGTGGGTATAATAGTTACAACTAACTCAAATGATGAATTAATTTCTACTATGTTAGTGATTAGGTGGTATGTCTGTATAGATTATTGATGTTTGAATTTAGCAACTTTGAAGGATCATTTCCGGCTTCCTTTCATTGATCAAATTTGTGAGCAGCTCGCTGACCGCTCTCATGTTTGCTTTCTCGACGGTCATTCTAGATACAACCAGATTTCTATCGAGCCACAAGATCAAGAGAAGTCTACCTTTACTTGTCCTTATGGCACTTTTTCATATCGTTGAATGTCATTTGGTCTTTTCAATGAACCAGCCACCTTCCAGTGATGCATGCTTGCTATTTTTCTGATATGGTAGAGAAATGTTTGAAGGTGTTTATAGATGATTTTTTGGTTTATAGGGAATAATTTGAGGACTGTCTAGCTAATCTTGATAAGGTGTTGCAGAGATGTGAGGACACTCACCTAGTTTTGAGCTGGGGAAAATGTCACATAATGGTGATTGAGGGAATTGTTTTAGCACAAAAAGTGTATAGTAAAGGAATGGAGGTTAATCTGGTTAAGATAGAAGTCATCTCCAAGCTACATCCACCAACATTGGTGAAGGGATTGTGGAGCTTTTTAGGACACACTAGTTTTTACCGAAGATTTATAATAGATTTTTCCAAAATTGCCAAACCTCCCTCAGAACTGTTAGAAAATTATGTTGATTTTAATTTTAGTAGGTGATGTTTAAAGGTGTTTGATGTGTTCTAGGAGAATCTATTCTGTGCACCAGTTGTCCAGGCTCTGGATTGGAACCAACCTTTTGAGTTGATGTGTGATGAATCAGATTATGTAGTGGGGTCTGCTCTAGGACAACATTGAGATAAGGTCTCACGGTTATCTACTATGTATCTAAAACTCTTAATGATGCCTAATTGAATTACACAACTACAGAAAAGGATCTATTTGTAGTAGTTTTTGCTTTTGAGAAGTTTTGCTAATATTTGATAGGGGAAAAGTTATAGTTTGGACAGATCATGCAGCAATTAAGTATTTGCTGCAGAAAAAGGATGTTAAGCCTAGGTTGATTAGTTGGATATTGCTTTTACAAGAATTTGATATTGAAATCAAATACATAGTAGGTACTAAAAAATGTGGTGGTTGACCACCTATCTATAGGTTGGATGAAAAGGATTTAGATATACCCATAGCGGAACATTTCCCTGGTGCGCACCTCTTTGTTACATGTAGCAAATGTCCATAGTTTGGAAACATTTTGAACTACTTGTCTTGTGGAGTGATACTGGAAGGCTGGGGATATCAAGAGAAGAAGAAAATTTTCCACTCCTTGAGGTATTACATCTTGCATGATCTTATTTTTCTTAAATAATGTAGGGATGGTATTTTAAGAAAATGTGTTCTGGAGTGTGAGTTTGAGATCATATTGGCACATTGTCATTCATTACTTGTTGGGGGTCATCATGCTAGTTCTAGGACCACAACCAAGGTTTTAGAATGTGGTTTCTATTATAATGTTCTTTCCAAAGATGCATATAACTTTGTCCTTCATTGTGATGTGTGTCAACGTGTAGGTAACATTTCGAAAAGACATGAGATGCCTCTAAATGTTTTTTAGGAAGTCGAG
The DNA here is from genome assembly GCA_963693085.1 of Alisma plantago-aquatica. Classification (NCBI taxonomy): domain Eukaryota; kingdom Viridiplantae; phylum Streptophyta; class Magnoliopsida; order Alismatales; family Alismataceae; genus Alisma; species Alisma plantago-aquatica. The sequence goes on along the minus strand of OY856410.1, from coordinate 1,510,745,459 downwards.
GAGTTTGATTTATGGGGCATTATTTCCATGGGACCTTTTGTGTTTTCAAATTCAAACTTATACATTTTCCTTGTTTTTTATTACGTGTTTAAGTGGGTGGAAGCAATTCCAACCCACACCAATGATGTGTAAGTGGTAGGTCATTTTGTGAAGGATCATATCTTTTGTAGGTTTGGGGTGCCCAGGTTGATCATTAGTGATGGTGGATCTCATTTCACTAATAAGAAATTTGGGGCTCTTTTGAGTATGTATGGAGTGAAGCATAAGGTAGGTACTCCATACCATCCCCAAACCCAAGGTCAAGTGGAGGTGTCTAATAGAGATATCAAACAAATCTTAGAGAACACATTCTCCACTAATAGGGCTAATTGGAACATGTTGATCAATATGCTATGTGGGTGTATAGGACTACCTATAAGACACCTATAAGAACCACTCCATTTAGGTTGGTCTATGGGTGTGCATGTCACTTTTATGTAGAGTAGGAGCACAAAGCTATATGGTCATTAAGAAAATTGTACTACAATTTGGATGCCACAGGAAGAATGAGGATGTTGGAATTAAATGAAATCGATGAGCTTAGCTTTGATGCATATGAGAGATCAAGGATTTATAAAGAAAGAACTAAAAACATCCATGATCGCTACATCCTACATATGGTTTTCACTCCAGGACAGAAGGTTCTTCTATTCAATTCTAAATTGAAATTACATCTTGGGAAGTTGAGGTCTAGATGGAGTGGACCTTTTGATGTAGTGAAGGTTTTTCCCCATTGGGTTGTAGAAATTAGAAATGGGGTTGAGTCATTCCTTGTTAATGGCCAGCGGCTTAAAAACTACTTTGGGGGAGAAGTGGTATGGAAAGAGGATGAGTTGATGCTCATTGAGCTTCACTAATGGATTCATTAGGATCGTCGAGCCTATGACGTAAAATAAGGGTGCTTGTTGGGAGGCAACCCAATTATCATTTTCATTCTTTACATTCAGTTTTGTAGTTTCATAGCTTTTATTTTCATTTTTTTAGTTTTTATGTAAAAAAGGTATCATGATCCATTTTGTTTGGTGTGTAGGATAAGTACCAGTCGGTTCTACCGACAAGGTCAGAGGGAAAAAGATTGATTCGATAGAACAACTCGGTACTACCGACCACAATGTTGGTAGTACCGACGACATCACTGAGAGTCGAGCAAAATTTTCATTTTAACTCGGTACTACCGACCCTAAAGTTGGTAGCACCAACTCCCTATAGAAGAAAAGAGGCTAGTAGAATGGTACTATTGACAACTCGTCAGTAGTATTGACGGAGATGCGTGCTCCAAGTTCGGAATACCAAATTCCCACTCTCAAGCACTGACAAAATTTGAAGGATTCAATGTTATTGACACCTCGTCAGTACTATAGTCACTGGAAGACATGGGATCCATGGGAGTGCAATCCAAAAATCGAGACTCTTTACATCTTATAGTCGGTACCACTGATCCGTGGGACGCCATAGTACTACTGACACAATCTCGGTACTACTGACAACATGAAATCCATGCCAATGACATCAACAGATCAGAATTGTCGGTAGCACTGAGCACACAGATTTGAGACAAAAAGCTATTACTACCGACACCTCGTCGATAGTACTGAAAGACAGCAGAGCGGCAGTTGTAGCTATATAAGGAGGGGGTGTGAGTCATTTATCTTCACACCTTCTCTACTCCCCCTTCAAGCAAGCACATGCAAACATCTCTGGGCGTTCAGGATCTACACGGAGCTCTTTCTCTCAAATCCCCTTCTACTACCAATGATGGCTCAAAGGAGAGAGGCTTATCCATCGGTGGGTGTTCCAAACTTGCTTCACAAACCAAGCCGGATTGCCCATCCCAACGTCGACATCAAGAAGATCTATGAAGAGCTACAAAAGAGGGAGATGCATGCAACATGATATGGAGACTGTGAACTAATTGCCTCCACTAGCTTCACTGACAGCATGTTGAAAGTCTATGAGCATCAAGATCTGGTGGGTGACCATCCATTCTTCAGTGACTGGCTTACATACCCAGATCTTGTATGTGAGTTCCTGACATCACTGAAGGTCTGCATCATCCCCAAGCATGGGGATGGCTGGATGAATGGTGGCATCAGCTTCCGCCTCTACAAAATTGACTACACTCTGACATTGCAACAGTTCAACACCATATATAGAGGGTCGAGTTAAGGAAATTGTTTCTACCCTAACAACTTTAGCTTCAAGTAAGCATGGGATCTATTGTCAGAGTTGCATAAGGTCAACACATCGTCTGTTACACAAACTCTGCCAACGACATAGAGCATCCCTTTTCTCGGATACTCCATTGCCTCCCCACCAACACTCTCCTTGCCAAATCTAGTCTAGGCTAGGGGAAAACCTATAGGGTTGACCTCTACTTTCTCTATAAGTTGTTGGATCTAGGAAACATGAATTTGAACTTTTGTGCCTTCTTCCTTCAGCACATGATGGGGGTGAAGTGCCAGGTGCAGAGGAAACCTCCATTTCATTTTGAAGGATTGATCTTGCCAATATCTCTCCATCTCAACCTTGACCTATCGATCACCAAACCACCAAAGGTCGCACCAAATATTGATCTAAAGCACTTTAAGAGAGCCAGCCTCATTAACATACGCCAGGGTACTATACACACATGTTGTACAGTGGGTACCCAGCACAAGGAATGGGCACTTCCAAATTCCATCTATGACTTGTAGGGAATCAACCTCATGCAGTGGAATGTAGACAGCTCATCAGATGAGGAGGAAAAGATGTTGTAGCATAAGACCAGTAGTAGGAGCTGAAGAGGAAGAGGAGGAGCAACCAACCATCCTCATCTTGTAGATAAAGGTTTCATGCAAGCATCGAAGACACTATATAGCCTTCAGTTCTTCTACTCCACTGTCATCACAGGAGGATGATCCATATTCTATGGTGGGAATGTACAGGATGTTGCAAGAGATACAATAAGGACAACTGTAGCATATAGAGACCTTGGCGGGCATCCATGACATGTAGGGACAATTTTACCAAAACCAACAGGCAATATTCCAAAATGAGAAACTTCTCTTTGCCAACCAAGAGAACATACACATGAGCCTATAGAGGATGGAGGGATACCAACACTTGTTCTATGATCACTATTGGAACCAAGGGTACTTTGGTGGTTATCCACAACATCCACCAATGCCACAATAACCACCAAGTTTTCAGGTGACATTCCCTCCCTTTGATCCCACCATGCAATATCCTCCTCCACCACCCATTTGATATGGTACCACTGTTCCACTTCTTAACTTAGAATTTTGACTATGAGGACACAAACAAGTTTGAGCTTGGGGGCAGTTGGAATAGTTTCTATCCTTAATTTTATTTTCTTTAGTCTTTATTTGCTTTTCAATTTTATATTTTCAAGTTGTAGGATCCACATATATCTAGTGTAAAAGTAGAGTTTAATCCATTATTCATGTTAATGCCATATGTTCTCATTTGTGTGCAATGAAAAATTCAATAAATTAAAATTTTGGCTTAGTTGCAAATTTCTTGATTTGCACCACTTAGAGGAAGTCTATGGGTAAGTCATCTTAAGGACATTTAATATGAATCGACATCTTAATTATTCATGAAATGTGGATGAATATGGGATTTGATCCTAAATTGATCAAACAGTAACGAGATCTTAAATGGAAATTAAAGAAAGAAAATCTGAGGTTACCGTATACATATCATTAGAGAGGGACATATCATAAATTCATGAAAGACATTGTCTCTTAGTTATGTGATTCCAGTCACTCCATTCATTTTGACTCACCACCTTAAGATGAGAAAGTAATCCAAATTATTTCCTCTTGTTTGCATTACATGGCATAATATGTGACATGATATTTAGTTTTCTTTTATTGCATTCGTTAAAAAAATGAAAAATATATATGCATTTATGCGCATAAACATTTTTTGTGCATATCATTTTAGTTGCATAAACAATTATGGAGATAACATGCATCTCATATCATTCATTTCCTTATCATGTGGATACCATTTTCCTTCGATATTTAAGTGCAGGGATACACATCCATACCCTCAAAAGAACAAAAAGAAAAAAAAATGAGTGATATGTTAGTAAAGCACAAGCACAACGTTCCATCATGCGAAAATAATGGGCCAATGCAAAAAGAGCATCTATTAATGTTCAAAGTTAAGAGGGAGAAAGGATGTCTTTCGCTCTCCATAAAATGATGGAAACATACACATGATGCATTATTTTCTTTAAATTCATGATTTTTTAAATTGACAAAATCTTTGATTCATGCATCATTCCACCAATAAAAATTGGCATTAGGATTCATGCATTTTTCAATATCTTCACCATATAGGTTCATCATGTTTTAATTGTGCATAAATAAGTCGGATGTTACTTGGAATCTCCACATTAGGGATGGAAAAATGCAGCAACCACACATCCACAACCTGTAACCGAACCGAACCATGCTTATGGTCCACCCCTCAACAAATGGATGATATTTCTATGGCGGAGTGGTTACTTTTTGTTGGGTAACCACAGATTCCCATTTCATCCATGGTGTGCACATGGACATGAGATGCATGGTCCTCATGCAGATTTCAGAGGCGCTCCTTGTCATGTCTGAGACTCTCAACAGCACCTAGCCCAACTATAGAGCATGCCGCCGTCGTCCTAGATAGTCACTGGTGATAGCTTGCATAGGAAGGTATGTGCTAAGCCACAGAGGAAGACTTTCGTCCCTACTAGCAGTTACTCCATCGCACCTGCCATTTTCCACATCATGGTAATGCCCAACCCAGATTCCCCGACAATGTCGTAGCAATGTCCACCCCTGGTACCCGTCAGTCGACCGGCCATGACGGTGTTGAATCTGGGTTACCAGTTTGGAAAGCTCATGGGATGTCAGTAAACACAGCAGAATGTGCTCCCCATGACATCCACAGAACATCACCGTCGGTTGCCTGCCAAATGCCCACCGGACTTCAGATGCAGGTAGATGGAGAGCTGTGAAGGCGGAGATGAGGGAGAAGAGCCCTGCAAAAGGTTTATGTAGGATCATGGTTGGGCCGACGAGAAGCGCATCCTGAGGTGAAGATGGCATATGTGCACGGGCACCCTGCCATTCGGGCGGCCACCATGTCGAACAGGGCGACATCGAACTACGAGGTTAGACCAACGTTAGGACTTAGGAACCTAGGAACTGCAGATATCCTAGTAGGAAGTATGAGACGAGCAGGGGTGCCGTGGAGGGTGTGTCGTTATGATCATGGAGTGGAGAATGAGGAAGAAGATAAGGCTGTCGGAACCCAGCCTGATGGAGACGCAAAGGGCTGCTGCTGGAAATGGCTTCAAGCTTTGACACTTTGGTCATTGACCATTCTCAAATGAATTATAATATTGTCGCAAATACCCATCACCCAAACCGCACTATTATGGTAATGCAGATATTAAACCAATGCCAACCGCTAACAGATTGGGTGACCAAATAATGAATCAGATCGGGGTGGGTGATGGTAATCCAGTGGTAAGTGGATTATTTTGCCATCCCTACTCCACAACCACGTATTTCATGCCATTCATTTCTCTTATAAGTAGGTCACTTATATTATTTTCTCGTGATTCATTCTTATAAGGAGAAATGCTTCTAAGTAGTTGGTAGTTAGAAAAGAGCAATGTAAAATAGAGAATCACATAATTCACTGAGTGAATGCATGATTGATTATGATGTTAACTGGTCTCTTGATAGTGTTCATTAATCTAAGGGTGGACATCTTTTATGGAAATTTTTGGTCACTTAAGAGCAGTTGATTGTTCTGTGGGCAATGAAGGTTGATTTGGAACCTCCTGGTGGGATGGTTGAGAAATGAAATTCATAGTTTTTGTCCTTATGTTGACATGTCTCAAACAGATCTGAGAGTGTGTTTCTTGAGGATGAGCAACATTTGCAGTGATTATTTATCATTTTCACAAGCAATTTTGTATTGGTTTTTGTGCACTTTTTGTTAATTTTCATATTAATTGTGCATGATTTACCTCCATTATCCTATGATACTTAATTGCATCAAATAAATATAATTTCAATATTTTCAAAGGATTTATTTTATTTCAAGAGATTATGTTTGGATTTTATTAATTTTAGGAAATTTTCTAGAATCTACACAACTCAGTACTACCAACTTTGGAGTCGATGGTACTGACAAATGCTTATTTTGGGAAAGAAATAAATTGAGAAGACTCAGTAGTACGGATATGCATGTCGATACTACTGAAAACATCACAACATTTTGGTCAAGAAGTATCAAAGAAACTCAGTACTATCAACAGCCAAGTTGGTAGTATCAACAACTTGACAGGTGCCACACAATTAGAGGAGTCAGTAAGAAGGACACATAGTCAGTAGTACCGACCCGTCGAGATCTGGAAGATCTGAAGATAGCATCTAATCCAATAGTTGAGGGATTATTTCATCCTAAGTCACTTTTATTACTTAAGGGGAATATGGCCAACCCTATCAATCACGTTCTTTTGCATTAGATGGCAACCGAGAGAAATGAGAGGAGAAAGTGAAGAAGAAGACTACGTTCTAGATGATTCGAGCACATCCATTGGATGAATTTGTAGTCAAAAGGTAGCAAATCGGTACGTGCACAAGAAGGGATCTTTTGGACTGTCTACTTCATGGGTTCTTTCTTTCTATTAATGATTCCCATGTTTTTCTTCTCCTTTTCGATGTTTTTGTCCATGAAAACCATGTGGGGCTAAACCCCTTATTCCTTAGGACCCGTGAGTAGCCTGGTGATGCATTGTAACTAACATTATGTAGTAATATATCAATTTCTCTTAATTTTTGGACTTATTTCTATGGGTTTTCAATGAACTATCCATGCTTGATCACTATAGGTAGTTAGTTAGACTTTAATTGCTTTGAAAAAGGAAATTCACGATTGGAAAATCATTGAAATACAAGTTCTATATCGTCCTTTGAGAAAGGTGACTTATGAACATGAAGAGATCGCCTAGAGGTTTCATTAAAGCACCTAACTAATTACACAATCAATATGAGAGTGGGGTTGGTATTAGAATAGGTAGTGGATTACACACGATAGTGGGTAATTCTTGCTATAGGCTCTTAGCCTAGGGGTAGGAGATATATTTATTACTATCAGAATTATTGATTCAATGTTAACTGAGGTAAAACTGTAACACTAAGGAATTTCGTCCAATTGTGATTAATCAATAATAATTTTAGTATCACTATCTGCATTTTAGTTAATTAAATAACCAATTCAAAGTTTTCTTTGGTCTAGCTAATCGTATTATAGTTAGTAGTAGTTTCTGAGTTTAATGTTTTCCCATGTTCAACATTCGGGCCTCATTGGCCTATATTACTCTGATAGCGTACACTTGCCTTTTAGGGCATATAGAAAATACCTATCAATATGTCAGAAGTATATTGTATGTTTTTATTTATCCTCACCTTTGTTGTTTTGTGATTGACTTCACTGATATTGCTTTTGTAGGTTTAGGGATATGATAATTTAAGGCTCAACAGACCTCAAACTAGAGTGCCCCTTATGGTAATCTCTACTCTCCTATACCCATTCTGATATTGGTTAAGGAATAATAAAAATGTTTCATAAGATGTGGTGTGAGGATGTGTAAAGGAGTGAATGTTGGAGAGGCAAGCTCTAGCACTTTTCTAATTTGTCTACTTCGTATGTGTGTGCTTTTAGCTAACAGCTTTGTTTATTTGTTCTTTCTAGGACACATTTACTATCATCTCCATGTTTAGTTTGGTTTAGGAGTACATCATGTGATGCATGTTTCTTCTCTTTGGACTTGGATACATGTAAAATCCTATTTGAGTCACTTACAGTGAATTTACTATATATAGGCAAGCATTTTTATATTGATTCCAGAAGGATTCCAGAAGGAGCCCCTAATCAACCCTTTTCTAAGATTGATTCCAGAAGGAGCCCCTAATCAAACAATTGATACAGGAACTAATGAGTGGGATACAATGAATATATTGGGTGGTACTACCATGTTGATTAAAGGATGTTCATATGAGTGTCTGGCACATGCTTCTTTGGTAAGAATTTGTCTATAGTGTCTATCAACTTCATACTTCTTGCTTTGTCAAAGAAATTTGATAAGTGTTTTCTGCTGATGGTTGATTATAATTCTTTTGAAAAACAAGATGATATGGGTTTTCAATTGTGGTGTCCACATACTACTTAGGAATATCCTCGCCAGGATGCCTCTTTACCTCCACCTAATACTTTTCATCAATTTTTTGGGGCTTTGACCTCATAACAATGTTGGCGTTGGGTTTCTTGTCCCTTCCCTTTTTCTAGAACATTCTTCAAAAGGATGCTTGGTTTTTTCTCATCTCATTAGGAGGGCAACATAGTGAATGGTGTTGTTGGGGATTTCTTTGGCTTGAGTATACCAACAAGATATGAGTAGAGTTAGCAATTCTACAGATCTGAAGGCAACCGTGAACATAGTGTGAGTATGGGTTACTTCCTTAGGGAATAACCAATTTTTATTATGAACCCATGAGGTTGTGTGGTCAATATTGAGCCATATTATACAATTTTGAAGGCATGGGAAAACTCTTTATAGGGAAACTTCTTTGGGAATCGATGTACAAACTTTCATCAATGGTCTTCTAGTGTCATTTGTCCTGACATGAGTGGAGATCATGGATCTTCATGATCTTATTATTTTGATCATCATCTTTTGATAAATGTTTGAAGGATTTACTAGATAAATGCTCATGTATCTTTATTTCTTGGTCTTATGAGATTATTTACCTATAAGAAAACTATGCTATACCATCATATTGAGAAGCATTTTGACAATGCACCATATTCTCTTGAAAAATTGAGTAGCTGGAGAGCCAAATTCTAGTGCAACACTTGTAAATCCCATTTTAAGTCTTCAAGTTACCTTGTACTCGGATTGGGCAGAGTTAGATATGTGGTGCCTGTACTAGGGTGGTAGGATGTCACATGTTGTCACTCCTAATTGATGGAAGAATGTTGTGTTTCGTGAAGGGTTATGATTAGGAATCCTTCTATCCTTAGGAACTATGTCCATTTTGGCATTATTGCTTCAAGGTGGTTGCAATTATAGGATGATTGCTTCATTATTCTGCACCCCTTATTATTTGAAGCTTTGATCCAAGGGCATAGTTGGTTACCAATGAAGTCCCGCTTTTGAGATGACCTCTAATGAATTAGGCCTTGGCAATATGGTGGATCAAAAATATATCTAAGATGGAGGAGGTTTAGTTGGAAATATTTGGCATAACTCAACTCCTATACCAATTAACATATGTTCTAATTTCTAGGAAGTTGATGTCAGTGATGGTCCACTTCTTGGATCCTTCCAACCACACTTTCTATTTTGGAGATGTTGTGCTAACTCCACTCTAGAAGATGTATCTAACTTTACCAATTATTGCAATGAACTCAATCTAGAATGTTGAGCTAGTTGGTTTACTTGGTGTCGAGATCTCTGAGCTTTCCAACTATTGATTGAGGGAAAATGATTCATTAATTTGGATCCTATTTTAGAATAATTCAAGGGTGAAATACATAAGGAGGTTGGATATCCAAATACGCTCCATCTTTGAGCTTATATTTGAACCATATTGAATGAATTATTTGTCAGTGAAATGATTGGTCAGGTGACAATTGCAATACTTTGCATTGTAGCAGTGCTTTGGCATAGCCAGACCATTATGACCTTGATTTGGTGGAGTTATATTGGTGTTTGGATAAAACCAATCTAATCAAGAAGATGACATGGCCTTTAGGGTCCTACAAATTCATCTAGGGACACACATTGGTCCTCATAATTTCAGGAAGTCCTCATATCCACAACACATCATTCTGAATGTTTACTTGATGAAGCATATCTACGTCAGCAAACCTCCCAATTGTAATGGTAATTTATCTTGGTGTCTCTCTTTCTTGACAAGCGAGGACACCCTCCGGTACTAGATGAAGCTTTGTCTCGACACTTTGGATTGTGGGATAGAAATGCCTGATTCTGAGTGGATAGTTATTATTTTGATATTGGAGTTGTACATCACATATTACCCTATAGTTGTGTTGAGCATTTTCAGTTGGGTTCTATGGATGCAACAGGTACAATAGATCAGCAAATTTAATATTTGATGTACCTAATAAAAAATCTCATCAACAACAATATACTAAAAGGAAGGGGTGTGAGATATACTTTTGTTGTAGAGTAGATGAAGAAATAGTTCTCAGAAGAATATAGGTGGAGGAGGAGTTGTTAAGATTTTTTTAATGTAGTCGCGAAGGCATTTGCATCTCTACATAGTCCACATGGATGACAATAACTCCAATGCATGCTCTAAGTGTTGATATGTAAGGAGTAGCATTAGTGTGAGGAAATGTGCTAGCATTACACAATCCCTTCTCTCTCTCATGATGGGTAGTGATAGATAGTCTATAGGTGAAACCAAAACCCTCCCCTTCATGACCATATATATAGGAAATATAGGGAAGCATGATTTCTACTAAACCTTAAGAAATAAATATGATAATGGATGTCTTTCAATGGTCCATTCACAAACATGAAGTCAATCAATTGGTCTTAGTCTGGGTGGGACGATTTATAATAGCCCACTTGGAACATTCAGTCGTCTGGTAGGAGAATTCATTCTATTAAATGGACTAGGTCAACCCCTTTATATTGGTCCCCTAATCTAAACTAGTTGAGCGATTGGGCCAACCAGTCGACAGATTTACTGATCTAGTCTGTTCAATCAATTGGGCTAGGTAGTCAATTAATGAATCTCTACCTGGTCGATCAATTGGACCACTCAAATCAATCGACTGACATGTCCAATCATGTGAATGGACTTTCAACTCCACCAACTCAGCCTCCATTTAATCCATCAATGATTCAAATGATTTCCTAAACCTTTTAGAAGCCAATTAATCATGTGTCCAATATTAAACTCCTCTTGCCTATGCAGCTTATGTGTTTATCCATACAAGATCCAAATTACATTGGTAGTGATATATATAATCATACTAAAATTTACAAATAGTGATTGGTATCTAGCAAAACTTTATTTCCACCCAAGTCATTGGAGAAGTTGGAGAAAAGTTTCGACCTAGCTTTCTGACCAGTGTTGTAGTAATCATATAATCTTTTTGTATCCAATATCTGTATTGAATCTGAGGCATGGAAACACCATCCTCTTAATGTTCAATCATTGTTTCTTGATCTATAGTAGACAATTTGAGATACATATGAGCTCAAGATCACATGTTGACTCAATTAAGCATAACCATGTATTTCATAGTTTCACTCATCAAGTGACTGAGAAATCCCTCCCTTATGAGGGACAAAATTCCATATACATCACTCACAATAATCCACACATGTTACAATGAACTCAAACTCTAACTATATGGAAACCTTTATTCAAGTTCACGTTGAGTAGTATTGAAGTACACCGAACAACATGTGATTATTGTAGTGACTTTGGGTATAAGGACCATAATCACCATTGTCACTTGAAATGATTTTGAATGTCATTAATGGCTTACATGTATAACACTCAATTTTGGTATATCCATTACACTTATTCATAAAAAGTACCTATGTGTTTGACTTTATATATAATACCATGACTAATGAAATGTAGTCATCAGTCCACACACATAGTCTTAATTTATTATTGTTGTCCTAGTTTCTACGATGGTAACTGACTAGGGACCTATAAAAGATGGATACTCTTATCATGCGCATGATCTCATGTTTAGGTCTTGAACTCAAAATCACATGACATTGAGTCATTCATTCTTAGGAATTTCTTATAATCTTTCATATTCTTAAATTGAAGAAAACATAACAATTGGAATTGCCTTTATTAATAATCAAACTTGTTACAAAGTGTGCCATTACAATCATCATATGATTGTCTCTCAGGACATACTACCAATAGACTCTCACTTTCACTAGAGACAATAACTTGAAAAACTAAGTCTAAGTGATTTGACATGACTATCATGCTTCTACTATGACAATACTTTCATTAGAGGGTCAAAAACATTGCTTTTAGTTGGTACTCTTCAAATCTTTACATCTATGCATTGTACAATATCTCATATGATATGGTAGCACTATGGTATATAATTGGGATGATGATGTGATTTGGGTTACATAGGTTGTGTAGTAGCTCTATTGTTGTTACAATATTTCTCTACTACATCATCAATGGAGGAAACCACTCCTAGTTTACCAAACAAACTTTTTGATACATTAAAATTCTTATGTTGCATTGGGAGTATAAATGTACTCGACTTCTATTGTACTATTAGCTACAGTCTCTTGATTAGAACTTTTTCATCTCACAACTCCACCATTGGGGAAAAACATAGAACCTAATTTTGATTAGTAATCATCCTTGTCAGTATGGTAACTTCAGTTGGTGTAACCATTTACAGCCAACTATTCCTCTCCACCATAAAAGTAGAATCATCCTTAGTTCTTTACAAGTATTTAAGGATGCTCTTTACAATAGTCTAGTGATCTTCACTGGGATATGACTGGTACCTACTCATCATGCTCAGAGTATACTAGATGTCAAGATGTGTACATTAAATTTCCTACATGATAGATCCAATAGCATATGCATTTGGAATTTTATTTATTTGTGCATTCTCTTTAGAAAGTCTAGAATATTAATCTCTAGACAAACTTATATGGGTAGGTTTCCTTTCTCATACTCTATCATGTTGAACGTTTTTTCAACACTTTGTCAATGTAAGTACTTTGACCTAGACTAAGAATCCTTCTAGATTTGATTCTATAGAACTTGATTCATAATATAGAGGTTTCTTCTCCTAAGTGCTTTATGGAGAAGGTTTTTTGCAACCATATTTTAACCAAATATAGAGTAGGGATGTCATTCCCCATCAATAGTATGTGATCTACATAAAATATAAGGAATACAATCGTGATCCCACCAACCATCTTGTAAACACATGCACTACTTTAGATACCACCTTTAGTAGTGGTTCAAATATACCTATAATGTCAGTTTTTTGCTAACACAAAAGTGGGAGACTATACAAATAAGGACCTTCTATGTTGGTTTTTTGGGAGCAGTCAAACTGTCGACATAGAAAGAGACCCAATTTCTATGAAAATAGAAACTAGCTACTCAATCAATGAATTAGAGTGATATTAATGTTGTGGAATTGCTTTGTATCATCGGATCTAAGCAAGGAACCGACACTATAGTCAAATTGTGTCATTAGTTTTACTATGAAAAACTAACAAAATGGAGCATCACAGTTGTATTGGAATCACGGCCCATGTCAGATACTATGATCGTGTTGTGGGCTGGGTAGCTTTGTCGTTGGTTATGGTAAAAACAACATACGCTACCAGGTCGTCAAAAGTGCCATGTTATCAGTTCAATCAGCAAAGACAACGTTGACTTCCTTATTAGGTAAAATTTTAATTGATAAGGGTAAATATGTCTTTGGTTTTTCTAAACAACGACACCACAGATATATAGCATCAGTTTTTTTTTAATAATAATCGACACCACAATTATGTTTCTTTTAAATAGCAGGTCTGTAGGACTGTTGTTTGACTATTCAGCAGGATGCATAATCTATAGTTCATTTGAACCGCAGGTTCCATCCTATGTTCATCTTTACAATAGTCCAACACACTTGCATAACCAGTAATAACAAACACATACACACAATTCATCCACTCACATACATTTCCATTCTTCAATTTCATTATCTTCAACACTTAATTCCATTTTCATGCACATATACAATTTTGAAAACACAAATTCAATTCTATTCTCCAATTCCATTCTCATGACATGTACTAATGCAATTCTCATTGTATTCATTCCTTTTCACATTCATTCACACACATGCATATATATATTTTGATAAAGGGTGCTTGTCGCTTTTATTTATTCATATCAGAAAGGGAAATCCATACAATGTTCTCATCAAAATCCTCAAACACAATATGAGGATCTCCTAAGCAACAGGCATGAGCGGCTAAAGCACGGGCAACCCCATTACCTTGCCATCTCATAAAATAACAGTGGAAAGAGGAAAGACGTAAAGATAAGCGACAAATCTCAGTGATGATGATGTCCTCATATACGCATCCCCATCTTCCGGCCTTCTCTGCATGAACCAACATAGCACTATCAGTCTCGACGATTAGATCCACCAGGCCTAGGTCCAGAGCTAACTGTATCCCATGTAGGATTGCCATTCACTCCGCACTAAGCACTGAGAACGCATGGTCCAGATGGGATTGATATGTAGCCTTGATAACCCCTAGGTGGTCCCTGAACACCGCTCCAATCCCCACCCTACCACGATCTTGGACACTGGAATCTGCATTCATCTTGAAACACCCCTGCAGAGGCGGGTTCCAAGCTGAAGAATCCAGGCCACACTCCCTATGTGTCCCTCCATGTGACGCCGACGAGTGCCGTCTGTAGTCCTCCATCAATGAAAGAAAGTTGGCTGCAAGAACTGGAATATGCAGCTGCTGGGGATCAAAAATATGCTTGTTTCTGGCTATCCACATTTTCCAAAGCAAAGTCACCCCTTCCTCCCTTCTCCTCAAATCATCTTCCCATAATAGCTCCCTGGAGAAGTCCCTAACATCCAACCCTGTGTGGAGCGGCCAAGAAAGCTGTTCGACTGCCCACACAAGACCTGCTGAAGCACAGAGTAAGAGTGCATGAGTGGCATCTTCTAGGTAAGATAGGCAGTGTGGGCATAGATCATCCTGTGTTGCATGCCTCCTGTATAGGGCTGCCTTCATCGGTAGAATGTCTCGAAGCATGCGCCAAAAAAGTGTTTTAGCTTTGGAGGCCAGCGTTGCTTCCAGACTCTTTTCCAGTCCTCCTCCTCCAAGTCATCCAGCAGGTCCTCCCTTGTGCACATCAGTCTGTAGGCGATATGCACTGTAAACTCTCCCCTGCTCTCACTATCCCAACATAGAGTATCGGCGTCCTCCCTGCCCCCCAAAGGAATAGCATGAATCATAGAACGTATATGAGGGGGAAACAGATCCATCAAGGCATCCTCGTCCCACTGGCCCGTCACTGCATCTATCAACCCAGCCACTGAAGTATATGTAACCAGCCCCTATACCAGATAATGGTGAACTGTCCCTCCCAGGTGTGGGATCCATCTATCTCTGTAAATATCAATGTTCCTCCCCGAACCCACCCTCCAGAGGAAACTCGGCTTTGCCAACTGCAGCGCCCCCCATATGCTCCTCCAGGTGTAGCTAGGTTCCCCTCCCCTCGTCGAGTGGATGACTAAAGTGTGTCGGTAGTATTTCTCCTTCAATATACGACTGACCAACGATCCCTCCTTAGTAGCAAGCCGCCATCCCTATTTTTCCAGAAGCACATAATTAAAGGCTGACAGATCTCGAAACCCCATCCCCCATACTCCTTCGGCCTACATAGCCTCACCCAACTGAGCCAATGAATCTTCCTCTCCCCTTCCTTCACTCCCCACCAAAACTGTGCTATCATGGAATGTATCTCATCTATGAGTCCTTCCGGGAGTTTGAAAATGCTCATCAAGTAGGTAGGAATAGCCTGGATCACTGCTTTAATACGAACCTCCTTCCCTGGCTTAGACAACAACTGTTCCTTCCATCCCTACAATTTTTTCCATACCCTGTCCTTAATCGCAGCAAAGACCACCTTCTTAGACTACCCCACAGCCGTAGGTAAACCCAAGTATTTCTCATGTCTATCCACCTCTCTCATCCCAAGCATGTTCTTGATGATGTCCCTCCTTTCTACCTCCACATTGCTACTAAAGGAAACCTCAGTCTTCTCAAAATTAATTTTCTATCTGGATGCCCTCTCTTATTGGCTGAAAATCCCAGCTAAACTGGAGCATTCTTGTGAGGTAGCTCTAGTAAACACGATGTTATCATCCGCGAAGAAAAGGTGAGAAACCCACGGTGCTGTCATGCATGCTTTAATTCCATGGATCCTTTTTTCCTGGGCTGCTTTTAAGAGAGATAGAGAGAGCTTCAGCACAAAAAATAAAGAGATAGGGAGAGATAGGGTCACCTTGGCGTAGTCCTCTGGTCGGTCTTGTAAATCCCCTCCTCTTTCCATTAATAACGCATTTATGTGAAACGCTAGCCATGCACTCCTGAACTTTCGACCTCCATTTCATAGGAAAACCCATCCTCTCCAACACCCTCCCCAAAAAGGGCCACTCCACCCTGTCGTAGGCTTTACTCATGTCAAGCTTGAGTGCCAGAAAACCCTCCTTCCCGCTCCTCCTATGCTTCATAGTATGGAATAACTCATAAGCCACCAAAGCATTATCCGTGATCAACATATCTCCAATGAAGGCACTTTGGTTTTCAGAAATAATGTTATTCAACAGTGGCTTAACTCTATTAGCCAGAACTTTTGTGATAATTTTGTAAGCGACGTTGCACAGGCTAATAGGGCGATATTCAGAAATACGGACCGGCATCTCTATATTCAGAATAAGCACAATATTTGTCTCGTTAATCTCTGCCAAACTACACTCTCCCCTCCACCATCCAGCTATATAATCAACCACGCTATTCTTCATCGTACCCCAAAATTTTTGATAAAAAATGGCCTTCATGCCATCAGGGCCAGGAGGTTTATTGGGGTGCATTTGTTGAAGGGCTTGCCAAGTCTCACTCTCTGAAGGGGTCTGCTCCATCCGTGTCACATCCTCCTCTTGTAGAACACCGTGCATGCCGTCCAGAAACTCTTCCATGCCAACCGGATGAGATGTCAAAAAGAGAGAGGTGAAAAAGAAGTAATCACCCCCTCAATCTCCTCAGGAACTGTCTGCCAACTGCCATCCTCCTTGAAAATTTGATCAATGGTGTTTCTCCTTTTCCTCTGGCTTGCCTTATGATGAAAATACTTTGTGTTCTTGTCACCATCCCGCATCTCATTAGTTCATGCTCTAGCGTGCCAAAAGCTCTCCTCCCACCACTGCAATTCCTCTAGCTCTCTCGCCAATTGGGTGCAAACTTGTATCATGCCATGTGAAGGTATGTCATTCTGTGCTCATACCAGCTCTTTCTCAGTCTTTCGTATTTTCATTTTAATATTCCCAAAATTATCCTTAGCCCAGCAACTCAGTCTTTCCGCACACCCCCTTGTCTGCACCAGAAGGCCACCCCTGGTTTCCCCCCATGCTTGTTCCACCACCGACCTGCATTCCGGAGATGAAAGCCAAAGAGTCTCGAATCTGAAACATTTCCCCCTATCCTCGACATGTCTTGACTTCTCTGCCCAAAGGAAAACCTGCCCGTGATCTGAGCCACTGATGGGAAAATTCTTGACCTTCCTCACATTAAAAATGTCGCACCAGTCCCTGTCTGCTAGAAATCTATGCAACCTCTCCATAATGAGGTTGTCCGCATGTAAGCCTCTCTTCCATGTGAATTTTCACCATGTGTATCCCATGTCAATGAGATGACAGTTGTCAATCGCCTCCCTAAAGTTCCTCATCTGCCACTCACTCTGTGTCTAGCCCCCTTGCTTCTCATGCAAGGTAGTGATCTCATTAAAATCCCCACCAAACACCATAGGCCTGTGAGAGGCCCTACGTAGCTCTCCCATTAGAGCCCAAGTCCGCATCCTATCCTATATTTCTGCCCATCCATAGATCCCAACAAAGCAATAATTGTACTCAGGGTTGTACTCATCAATATCATCACAAATATGATGCTCAGAAAAAGACTTAATCGTCACCTTATCACCTCTCCACCACAGCCCCAAACTGCCAGATCTGCCTTTACTGTCCACCCCAAAACCACTGTCGAACCCACAAGATCTTCTGACTCTATCTTGCATCGTGCTCTTAGACATAGTTTCCACCACGAAAACTATGTCGGGCATCTCTCTCCAACATCTCCTCTTGAGAGAGTTCACTGTCCCAGGGCGGCCCAGACCCTGGACGTTCCAGCATAAGGTTTTCATTGTAGTTCACGGGCCTGGACCATTCCATTGCCCGCTACTTGCATGCCTTACGTTGCTGACATCTGACCTGTGGCCTTCCTTCTTTTCATACTATTAAATGAATCCTCTTCGATCATCCCTACATTGTCTTCTTTACTTCGTCATCCTCTTTTTTTGCCCACATGTGTGTCATCCCAGCGCAAAGAGTTAGTTTCCTCTCCTCCATGTATTGCCTCCTGTCATGTCTTTCTTCTAAATTTTCCTTGCTTGGATTGTTGCTGCTGTTTTCGAGTAGGCACATCTCTGCTCATATCCTCCTTCATTTGTTCATCTACCCTGCTTTTTCCATGTTGTTCCTGTGAAAGGATCACCGCACCTTGACTTGCCATTGCATGGTATATTTCAACGTCTTCCACCGGCCTTACAGTAGTGATCACCTCCATATTAGCCCCAATTCCTTCCTTCCCTTGTCTGGTCTGCTCTTCCACCAGAGATTTCTTGTGAACCACTCGAGTGGATATATATACATACATCATTCACAGATGCACCAACAATTCACTTGCATCAAATTTAACAAATAGTCATAACCACCACATAGAAATTAATGACATCAAGGTTTAGAAAACTCATGTTTTATCTCAATCAAATTCAAACTTGACTTTCTTAATGAAGGCATGTTCTCACTCTTGTCGTATCCCATCTATCTCTGCATTTGTATAGGGTTCCATCTTGTG
The DNA here is from genome assembly GCA_963693085.1 of Alisma plantago-aquatica. Taxonomy (NCBI): domain Eukaryota; kingdom Viridiplantae; phylum Streptophyta; class Magnoliopsida; order Alismatales; family Alismataceae; genus Alisma; species Alisma plantago-aquatica. Next base: position 1,510,726,651 of record OY856410.1, on the reverse strand, counting down.
AAACATCTGCAAAGAGAATGACATAATTCAAGAGTTTGATTTGATTTTTTTATATTATCAAATGAAACTATTTTCTTATGATGTCAAGACTATATAGATTACCTTTTGTAAATAATAGATGTCTAGTGCCTCATGTCTGATGATCAGGTCCATATACCACATCACATAATATCAGGGGTGTAGCCAGGGGGCTGCCGGGGCTTTATCCCCACCTCCCCCCCCCCAACTTTAATCCAAAGTAATGTATAAATACATTGAAATCATAAGCATAAATAGTATATATAAACTTTTGGTGCTCTATCAACAACGTTTAGTATTAGGCCGATTGGTTATTTCAGTGCCTCTACATTGTGCTTGCCCGGGTTTGAACCCCATTGAACCGTGTTTTTGTCTTTAAAGCTCTGAATCATTTACACTCAGCCCCCCTTATAATAACTAATGGCTAATAACTATAGTTCAGCCCCCCCAGGCATAAGTTTCTGGATACGCCCCTGCATAATATCCACATTCCCTACCATTGTCTTGTATAGGGCACTATAAATTTATAGGTATGTGAAACATTAATAGATTAAAGTAAGCATAGTTGGAATATATATGCATTCAAGTCTAAAACTACCTCAACATCCTTCCAACTTAATGATCTATTTTCCTTATCTACCTTTCCTCCAACTTTTTAAATTCTTGTATACTCCTATAAGTTAAAGTAACACATTAGTTTAATTAGTAAATAGTCATGTAATTAATGATGTAGACATTAATATATGTTGAGGGATCTATCAGTTTACTCATGCAAATAATGCCTTTTTCATTGCATGCCCCCACTTTCTATTTTGTCACTTGAAAGATTTGGATAATATGTGGTTAGCATCTTAGGGACAATTACCAACAACACCAAATGATTATTACTAAGTGAAATAAGACAAACAAAAGAAAACTCAAAATCCACAATGGAATGTAATTTATAAGTCAAAATTATAAGAGAAGTGCCCAAAATTTACACAACATTGAAAGGAGCAATAATCACACTCTTTCTCTCATTATCAAAATATTTAAATGCAATAGAGAAGTAATCACTAAAAATTTTTGGGTCTCTATCTACACATATTATCAATAATGGAACTAGAAATGCCACATTGCTTAGTATGAACTCTCCACACACCCTATGTAAGTAGTTACAAAACATTTATGTGTCCATTAATATATAAGAAAACATATCAACATATATAGAACAAGCTATTGAGCTGTAATATCTCACCATAACCAAAATTCTATCACATTTGTATTCAACCAATCATAAGTAAACAACTTCACAATATCTTAGAAGAATGCATTAGTATCATGAGCTTGACCTATAGCATCCTCCTTAATATGAACCATCATAGCCGACCCTTCTTCTAAGTCTCTTATCCATAGTGCCAAGCCCCTGCACTTAGGTCCTAGTAGGTTGAATAGGCAATTTTCAATTCTAGCAGGTAATTGAATATTTGGAGGAGGAAGTGGAGGACAAACTATAGGGGGTTTCATAGGTGCTACGAACTACACACACATATGCATGAGTATAAAAGAAACACAAATGCAAGTCAATGAAAAGTTAGCATACATCAGTATGGATAACTCCCGTTTTGGCCCACACAACCTCTCCGCCTTCTACATCACCTATTATCTCATGGTTGGGGTGTGCATGTGGCAGTGGTTTTTATTTCCAAGCACCATAAAAAAGCCTTATAGACACACGAACCTCATTGGCAGGCATTGGAACACCATGAATCATGTCACTTGGAAATGGTGGTTAAGTGTCACCCATTTCAATGACATACTCTTCTTGTAAAAGAGGGCATCACCTCAACCCCTACAAATTTTTATATAGTGTTATATAAACATAAACACAAACATAGTATAAATTCACCTAAAAGACTATTATATCAAAAAAAGACTTATATCAAGTGTGCCAACTGGAGAGTTCATGTGATTACTCCCAACCACCTCTATCATAGGGTGGTTCACCTCGTATGAAGTGTGGGATGGCATAGGTATCGTATGAGGAGGTTGAGACTAAGAATCTTGATAGTGTCTCATCACATCCTCTATTTCCTTTGCAATCATGTCTTGCACTGACTCTTGTGACAATCATCCTTTCTTGATAGAGTTGCACTTCTCTAATGATCCAAAAATTATCTTATACCAAAACTAGCCCTAGTGATTGTAATACAGCCAGACGCTCTGGAGTACCCAAAGAAGCAATCAATTGATTCATTGACCCTTCAAAATGAACTTTACTTCTTTTCTTTTCTCATAGATCACATGCTAATCATCAATAGTAATTGGTCAGTAAAACATAACAATCAAGGTAAAAAATGTATATGAAATCTAAGAGTCGAATTTTACCATTTTTGAAGCAACTACAACGGTTGCAAGGTCGGGTATATCTACAGAACGGTTTTATCCTCATAGTTGTCCACACCTCATGGAAAGGTAAAGTTATAGGAGTAGTAGAAGACTCACTAGACCCAAGAGTAGACTTCTCATAAGAAGGCACTTCCAATCTCTTTTGCCTATGCATTATGTAGCCACCTAAACCCAAATTTTGGTCTTGTACATTTTTGCATGACTTTCTCTTTTAGCAATGTGTAAAGCCTGGTTAATTAAAACCATAAGTTAAATATGTAATACATTGAAATCATAAGAATGAATTACTTTCACTCATGCTCCTAACGTCCCTTTGTTAGATCAGGGATTACTATTCTTTTCTATGGTAGGAGCTGCATTACAACTCAAAAAGTCATTGCAAAAGTCCATAACCTCCCTAGCCACATAACCCTCAATAATAATCCCTTTAGACTAATAACAGTTCCAAACATCACTTTAAATAACATTCATTGTTCAAAAGGATATATCTAATGTAGGAAAATTAGATCCAACATTTTCACTTCCCTAGTCAAATGGACAACAAGATGTACCATGATATCAAAGAATGAAGGAGAAAAATACATTTCAAGCTGGCACATGGTAATAACCACTTTGTTGCATATAGTGTTGAAGAAGAAACAAATCTTGGTGATTGCAAACCTAACATGCTTTAGTAGTATAGATTGAATATCCACATAAAATATTTGTTTCATTAGAATGTGACAGTCATGATATTAAAGACCTATCAACTCTAGATCCTTCATTGATACCAATCTTTGGATATTGGAGGAGTATCCATGTGGTACCTTTTTTGGATAAATTGTACATTAAATAAACTTTTTTTTATGATGACAAATATTTCATTCTTTTGGATCTAAATTCTATTTGACTATTTCAAGATTCAAGAAAATGAAACTTGTACAAGAATATAATGTATAAAGACTTAGATAACATGTAAATCAAGTGTTAGATCTTACCTATCCACCTAAAACCCTATATTACACTCACATGAATAGTTTAGGATTGATATGTTTCATATGAATCATCAATAGGACCGCATATACTATCTTATGCTCACATGAAGACTTTAGGGTTGATAGGTTTTATGAGTCATTAATAGGACCTCACATACATTGTAAATCCTTGCAAAAAGTCCCTCTTGATCGACAATATTGTGGATCAAGATATAGCCATTGTAATAGGTCTAAACAATAGAGAAACAAACACATAGACACCTGAACCCAGACAGTCATCCGGTCAACAATATTGTGAACCGAGAGTCATCCAGTCGACAATATTGTGGACCGAGAAAAGTTCTAGTAACTTCACATTTAACGAACATTTTAGCCGTTGCAACCCAAATGCTTTCTACATAACTACTAGTTAAGCACTAAGAACACTCTAGAGACTCCTTAAAACGTCCCTAGATGCTTGCAAACCATTCATGTAAATAGGAGAGTCCTTGGGACACCTAAAACACACAATCTACACATCAGCATCCAATCTAGAGAGCAAAGAAGCTGAGATTCACTTGCTATTTTCTTCCTTGTGCTCTAGAGTTGTGTCATATAGCTACAATCTCCTAGCCACCACATATAGCCACGTCCATCTTAAGTGTATAGGAGATCTAAATGCTTGATTTAGGATCAAAGCATTGTACTTCATTGGATAAGTATTTTTTTCTTTCAATCTATTTCCTCTATATTGCACTTTGTTCTCCTTGACTACTCTTAGGGCTAGAGGCTGTTGAAAGGAGGTTTCTTGGTGCTACTTCAACAAAGTGAAGGCTGCTCCAATGTGTTCTTGAGGTTACTTCAAAAAGGCTGTTTCAAAGGAGGTTGGAGCTACTTATAGGTGAAGGTTATCTCCAGGTGGTGGAGCTACTTCAAGGTAGTGAAGGTTTCTTCAAGGATTGCTCAAGGTTACTTCAAGAGGGATGCTTCAAGGAGGTTGAGGCTACTTCAAGGTGAAGGCTACTTCAAGTGGAAGGTGATTGTATTTTGTTGTAACATCCTTGCGAGGTAAATAAAATAAATCACTTTCAAATCCCAATTGGTAACAATTGGGTTGTGGACTAATAACCTTTGATTCAAAGGTTGGAACCACTCTAAACCAAAGTGTCTTTCTTGTTTCCTCCTCCTTCTTTGGTTGAGTGTTTTAATTAAATTTTAAAGTTATCAAAAAACTCTATTTACCCCCCTTGAGATCTTTGAATTGGTATCAGAGTAGGTCTTCACGGAGCCCTAACATGTCTTGAAGTAATTGGGGATGGTGTTTCTAGCAACCTCAACATGGAAAGGACACATGAGAGCTAGCCATCATCAAGTGACCAAGATTGTAGATGGTGCTTTGAATGTGAAGTAAGAGGTCACTCAACATTCGGTTGTCTAAAGAAGAAGAAAGGAGAAAAGTTCAACAAAGCTACAAGGCAAAAATTAAGTAAGAGTAAAGAAAACAAAGTAAATTGTTTCATAGCAACAACTGATAAAAAAGAAAATGAGGTAAGTCTTCTTGATTTATCTAAAAAAGAGCTAGTTAATAGTTTAAAATAACTCCATGACAAGTATGTTGAATGCAAAATGAAATTAAAAAATGTTTTAAAAATCAATGATGAGTTGTATGTTGAAATGCTTGATCTCTCTTCTGAAAATAACTCCTTGAAAGATTCTATTAATGATTATAATACCAAATTGCTTGCTCTAGAAAATAATAATGATCTTCTTTCTCAAGAAAAGGTTGAATTGCTTGCAAACATTAATGATTATCAAACTCAACCTATTCTATGTTCTCATTCAAATTATGATATCATTGTTAGAGAAAGGGATTCTTTGCTTTTAAGGTTAGATCAAGCAAAACTAGATATTGGAAAGAGAAATGATGAAAGTGATAAGTTACAAAAACATGTTGATAGTTTAAAGAGTGATTATATTCTTGATAAAATCTTGGAAAAATATTTTAGACAAATTGGAAGAAGAGGTCTAGGCTATGTACCTAAAGAGAAATCTTTCCAAAATCCTAGAACTAGAAAAACACAAAAACCCAAATCAAAGATCTTATATGTGCCCAAAGACAATCTAGCACATAACCAAAATACCAAGAATAGAAATGAAATTGATTTTACTTGCTACCACTATTGTCAATATTTTGGGCATTATTCATTCTCTTGTCCATATAAGAAAAGGAAGGAAGTTGATTTGGTTTGGGTTCCAAAACCTCCAACTTAGAAATATTGGACACTTAGTTGAGATTTGACTCAATGAACTTTGACATTCATAATGTCTTATCTCAACTAAAATTATCTATAACTATATATTTTTGAGTATTTGATTTCTTAATTATGTTAGTGAAATCAAAACTAGTTGAAAAAATAATTCTCTTTATTCCTTCTACAATTGTTGAAAAACATGCAGAATAATACTCGGGTCAATAAAGCTCTCGATCGAGGTGCTTGTCGGTCAAAAAACAAATTTGTCCGAGAACTGTTCTGTCAAAAATTGTTCTTATTGAAATCATTTACTTGAAATCAATACTTGATGGTTATGAAATGCTTTTCATTCTGGTTCGTATATACTTAAAATAATGAAAATCATTCACAAACAAAAGGACCACTATATGGGCACCAAAATTTTCTACTTTATAAGTTTGGATGGTCTATAGAAATCCAGACAAGGAAGCCTTTCATACACTTGGAGAAAAGGTAAAACTATTGTCATAGATAATGTTAGTACAAATTTTTAATGTGCTATTTGTCAAAGAACTACATCATAAGTGTTATGACAATAATTATCACTAGTACATAATCGACCTTTAGTGTCGGTTATTTAAGGCCTTTAGTGTTGGTTTTTAAGCGACACCTATGTGGGCGCCGCTAAATGCCCAACCGTTATGCGTCGGTTCTTAAACCGACGCCACAACCCTTTGCGCACCACCGAAAATGTGCCAGCAGGGGGGTATAGGCATCGGTTATTAGCTTTGAAACCGACGCCATATACCTTCGCGCCACAGAAAGGGTGCCATCTAGGGCACTATCGGCGTCAGTTTATTAGTGATAAATGACGCCATCTCACCCGCTACCACGGCCGTGCTGGCCAGCACGGCCGTGGTGTCTGGTCCGCTATCACGGTTGTGCTGGCCAGCACAGCCATGGTGTCTAGCCCGCTACCACGACCGTGCTGTCCAGCACGGCTGTGGTGTCTGGCCTCATTAGGGAAATCGACATCGGTTACTAGTAGGGAAACTGACACTGTAACCATTTGTCGTCAGTTTTATACAAATAACTGACGCCTATTTTATGTTTTTTTCTATCAGTCTGCAGACCTGCTGTGGCTGGTCGCAGGATGAGAAACCTATAGTTTAGTTATGAACTGTAGGTTTTACGACATCCATTGATATCAGCCAACAACAGGTCACAAACCTGCAAAATTAACAACATAAATGTTCACACATTTAGCAACCTACAATTCCATTCAATTTTCACACATGTAGAAACATTCATGTAGCAATCTGTAGTTCCATTCATTTTCACATTCACACATGTAGAAACATTCATATAGCAACCAACAGTTTCATTCATTTTCACTTAGACACATGTAGAAACATTCAGACAAGTAGAAACATTCACACATATTATAATTCATAAATTCATTTACAAAATATCATTCTTTAGTCATTATTCGCTATCAACATCCCAATTATATATTAAAACCCCCACTACTTGTATGGTTGTTGCCCATTCTTCTCTTACATCATTTAATTCTTCCGTCGTATAGGGAGCATGTACATATAGTAAGGCCTTTCCTGTATTGTGGTCAATTTTAAACACCTGTAAAGAGAATGATGTATATATATAATTAATAATATATAAATAAGAGTGATATATTTCATATTATCTAATGAGACTATATATAATACCTCAGGAATGGTATCGATGTCCACTGTGGCATATTTGATAATCATGTGCATAAATCGCATCACATAGTATGCACATTCCCATCCGTTGTCTTCTGTAGCACACTATAAATTGAAACATACAAAATATTAAAAAATACAACTAATTAAGCATTGTTCACATAAATAATATAAAGATTGCAGTCGGGAACTTATTTTCACATTTGTCCAAATTATTTGCTGGTTCTTTTACCTGGGGACCTTTCCTCCAGCCTTTTTGAACTCATCTAAACCCCTACATGTTAACGTAACACAGTACATTGCATAATTAAATAGTAATGTAATAACATATGTTAACGGATATGAAAATGAAATATTTCTCACCGGAATAATGACATTTTCATTTTGTGTCCATATTTTGAATTCAATTTAGTCCCCTTAGGATCTAGATAATAGACAGTGAATGTCTCGGGAACAATAACTAGTAACTCCCAATGCATAACACTAGTGGTAGAAAAGTAAAAAATTAATAACTCAAAATCCACAAAAAAATGTAATTTTCTTAAGTCCAAATTATAAGCAAAGTAAAATTACTCCACATTGAATGGAGCTATTATCACCGTCTTCTTATTTTGAGCAAAATTTGTAAAAGCATCACAGCAGTATTGTAGAATTGACACAGGGTCTTTAGCTACTACACTAATCAAAGATGTAATAAAAAATCCTATATGTTTGAATGAAAAATCTACACATATCTTGTCTAAGTAGCTGCAAAACATGTATTATGTATCCATTAATAAATAAGAAACCAGATCACCAGATCCTACACAAGGTATATGGATGTATAAAGAAGATCTCACCTTATCCATAGCTCTATCACAGATGTATTCAGCCAATCATATCGAAACAACTACAAAATATCTTGTATAAATAGGTTTCTTTCGTATGATTGACCTGTAGCATATGCATCTATAGAAATAGTTATAGGGCAATTTATATCATATTCGCCTAACCATATTGCCATACCCCTACAATAAGGACCTAACAGGACAGGTAGGTCTTGTGGAACCCAACTTGGTAATGTAGGAGGTGGAGGTGGAGGCCTAGATGATGTGGGTGTCTTCTTTTTAACCTGTATATGTATATATATATATATATATATATATATATATATATATATATATATGTATGTATGTATATATATATATATATAATTTCAGATCAACTGACATCATATACACACACTAACAATTTAACATAATGTAAATTTACCATACAGTTTCAGTATAGAGGACAACCGCTTTTGGCCACAATATCACTCTGCCTTCTGCGTCACCAAGCATTTCACAATCTGGGTGGGCATATGGCAATGGAAGATCCATCCAGTTGGGGAATATACATAGAGGGCTCACACAAACCCAACCAGATGGTAATGGAGACCCATGAAACATTTCCCCTGGTAGGGATGGGTAAGTTGACGCCTCTATAATGACAAATTCTTTACTTTTTAGACAGCATGGCTTCAACCCCTACAAATTTTTGTGTAAAGAATGTTATATACATATATACATATCATAATGAAAACATATCATCTTGAAAAGACTAGTTATTATGTCATAAAAATACTTACATTGGATGTGCTAGGTGGTGGGTCTACAGGATTACTCCCAACCTCTGCAGTAGGAGTAGAGTGGGATGCCATAGGTACTGTCTGCTGAGTGGCATTCTGAGATGCCTGCCACTTTCTCAGTGCTTCTTCGAGTTTCCTATCAACTAGCTTATCTACCTATACATGGATGAACTTGCTCAGTGCTTCTTGAAAAGACTAGTTATCCTCCTAGCAACTGTCAATTCATCCCTTGTGCCCTCAGGGATGAACTTTCCTTGTTTCCCCAGCTTGTGCAGCTCCTGCTAATCGCCAAAAAAATTTGTAATTAAGTAAACACCACAAATAATCAATATTCGAACGATTGTTGTAAGAGTTGTATTTTACCATTTTTGCATCCGCCTCATCAGTTGCGGTCCTCCTTATTTCTCCCTTCTTATTTTGCCTCCTAGCTATCCAGACATCATGGCAAGGCAGAGTTGTGCTACCTATAGTAGAGGACTCCTGAGTAGCAGCAGACTAAGCAGTAGCCTCAGACTGTAGTTTTTGGCGAATGCCTGCATACCCCTTTAGACCCATTGTGTGGACATGCACATTCAGTGCACGCCTTGCTTTTTGAGCCTCACTGAGGGCCTAGTTAGTATGCACATTAATGATTTGGTTAGTAACACTAAATGTTAATCTTGAATAGGTGAATACAACATATATTAATTAAATTAGGGGTGACGCCTAATACCTTGAATTCATCAGTTTATCTTGAAGCAACAAATGCGTCCCATTCTTCTTGGTCCAGGAAGTTCCACTATTCTGTGGCTGTCTTCTTCCTCTTGTCACCTTCTTTTATGTATTCTCGGGTGAGATTTGTCCTATAGTTCCTTAGGACTCTCCCACATCATTGCATCACACATTTACGATGCAGCTTTTCATCCAATTCAAATATACTCCGCAAAATAGAATTGCTATTAACTAGTATCCAAAAAATTAGTAATCTAACAAATAGAATTGCAAATTAATAATGACTCACGCATAAATCCTTCCATATTACATCTTTCTTCCCCTTAGGAACGTTATGCCAAGAATCTATCTTACAACCACAATGGCTACGAGTAACATACCCAAGATATGAAACGAACGAATTGCGATTCACTCCAATTGCATTTCCTGCAGTATCAAAATCCACAACAAGTTTGGGTCCATTGCCCCTTTGCGCTATTAACTTCTTCATCATAGTGATGCCCCTTCTCTTGTCAACTTTTTGGTGATGCTCATCAAGTGCCTCAAGTTCTTCAGAGGGTACATTTGCATCATCAACCTAAAATTTGACAAAATAAACACACTTACAGGATATAACTAGAAATGCACATATAGATATAAATATATGATATATATTTTTAAAACTTACATTGTGAGGTGGCGCATTGATGTCCTCACCCTGACGGTAATCATCAGCACGGTCATCAGGAGAATGCTCAGCCATCTGAAAGTTCACATTCACATTGTAAAGTTCACATTGTAAAGTAATTCATATTGTAAAGCTCACATTGTAAAGTTGACATTCACATTGTAAAGTAATTCACATTGTAAAATTCACATTGTAAAGTAATTAACATTGTAAAGTTCACATTGTAAAGTAATTCACATTGTAAAGCTCACATTATAAAGTTCACATTCACATTGTAAAGTAATTCACATTGTAAAATTCACATTGTACAGTTCACATTCACATTGTAAAGTAATTCACATTGTAAAGTTCGCATTCAAAAAAATAGAACATATAAAAAATATAAACATGCCTCTAATATTGCAATTTTTTATCAATTAACAATCCTTCATTGTGATCTCTGCACACATACAAGTCATCATTAGCTTCAATATTTGCTGGTGTTGGCAACCCAACTGAGAATGGACTGGAGTCATCATACTTATCATAGTACTCTTCTTCATCTATAGGATCTTCAATGAACTATCTTTTACCACGAAGAACAACTGACCATTTATCATTTGTAGGATCATCGATATAAAATACTTGTTTCGCCTGTGATGCCAATATGAATGGTTCACCCTTCTCGCCAATCTTTTCAAAGTTCACTAAAGTGAAACCCAATTCATCCATATAACTCCTTTGGTGTTATCAACCCAATTACATTTGAAGAGTGGAATTCTGAAATCTATGTAGTCAAATTCCCATATGTATTCAATGACATTGTAATATGACATTTTAGCTTCACGTGGACTCTTATTCATTGCACTTGCAAAAAACATAGTCAACGCTTGAAGGGTGACCCCACTATTTTGGACGACACTCTTATCATCTTGGCCCTTTGTGTAATATGTGAATCCATTAATGTCATACCCTTCATAAGACATAACATTCAATTTCAGTTTAACGGCGAGGCATTTGACAGTTTCAGTAATATCATCTGGTGTTTGAGATAGTTGATGTATGACTTTATCTTCGAGCCACTTAATAAATGTCTTGTTATGCTCTCTAGCAAGCCACATTGTATTGGCTCGAGGATATTGTATCTTGATGAAATTGGTATGTTCCTCGATATAAACACTGACTTCATCCATGTTGTGTAAAATATACAAGCGACCTTGTTCCAACTGCTCACGGCAGATTACTTTCACCCGTGATCCCAAATTTCCTTTGCCAAATTTCTCCTCAATATTCTTGTCATTACCAGGAGTGTCATTACCGCTGAGAAAGTCATTGCAAAAATCCATAACCTCTCTCGCCACATAACCCTCAATAATACTCCCTTCAGGCCAACAACAGTTTCGAACATCACTTTTAAAAATGCTCATGTGTCGTTCAAAGGGATACATCCAATGCAAGAAAATTGGTCCCAACATTTTCACTTTCCTATTCAAGTGGACAACAAGATGTACCATGATATCAAAGAATTACAGAGGAAAATACATCTCAAGCTGACATAGGGTAACAACCATTTCTCTTTGCAAATTATCGAGAGTATCAAGGTCAATAACTTTGCTGCACAGACTGTTGAAAAAGAAATAAAGTCTAGTGATTGCAAACCTTACATGCTTCAACTCTGACGGAACAAAAGCTCTAAAGCTAGGTTCGGCGATGGTGATGGTGATGGAGATTGGGGGCGGGAGGCCCCCCAAGCGGAAGGCAGCTGGTTTTCTCCAGAGACTGATGTCACAGTTCCAGGTGCATGGGTCAGTGCGGTGGCTGGTCCCCTTCCGGCGATTAAGAGCTCCTCCCAGGTAGATCCGAAGACCCCCTTTAGGCGTGAGGGAGACTCACGAACTTGGACGAAGATGACAGACGCGATCTTGGAGGAAATGGAGGACTACCACAGACACTCTGTCATAGTGCAGATCCTTGGGAAGAAGAGCAACCTATCATAGCTCCGGGGTTGGATGATCAGGTCATGGTGATCGAAGGAGGAGTTAGAGATTTTCACCTTGGACAGAGGGCTTTATCTAGCTCGCTTCTATAATGCAGCCGATCTTAACAAGGCTATGCTCAGGGGCCCCTGGTTCTTTGATGACCATCTAGTGCTGGTGCGGAAGTGGACCAGGGAGGCGGATACTAGGCGGGTGTCGTTCACCTCGGCCCCAGTCTGGGTGTCTCTACCTAAAGTCGGCCTGCACTGGACACCCCGGGCGATTGTAGTGATTGCGCACGCTATCGGCGAGCCGAGGGCGATTCGGTGCAAAGCTAATGGAACCACGATGGGTTGTGCTAGATTTTGTGTGGACATCTCCGCTACTGTGGAACCACCAAAGGAGGTGATGGTGGAGCTGCCTAACGGTGAGGAATGGGAGGTGAAGGTGAGATATGAAGCCCTCCTGGATCGCTGCTCTACCTGATGTGTCTTCGGGCACGAAATAGAGCAGTGCCCGGGTGAGCATCAAGCCACAAAACCTTCACCACCTATTGTTCCTGAAGCTCCCAGAGGTAGACCAAGAAGAAGAAAGTCGAAGGCGCCTACGACTCAAGGAAGGACACCAACTGTAGGCGGTGAACAAACGGCTACACCACTGGCGGAAGCTCTAGAAGAGACTGATAGTGAGGTGGCTACACAGCCTGCGGCTGCTCATGGAGCATCTGTATGTGGAGCGGCGCCCCAACCGGCGGATGCGGTGGTTGTGCTCGACTCAAGGCCTGAACTAGCTGCTATGGCAGTGGAGGATAGGGATGTTGGCACATCAACAACGTTGGCCCAGGGCATCCATACGCCCAACCCGATAGTTGAAGTAGGAGGACCTAGAGGCTTAGGGGGAGTAAGCTCGGCTAATAAGTTTTCTACCCTTGAGAACCAGGCAGTGGAAGATGAGGTGGTCGACTCCACAGTGAGGAGCAGGAGCCCAAGGGCAACCCGCAGTATGAACAAGAAAAAGAAAACCAGGAGCGACTCTGGTGAAGGGACTAGCTCCAAACAAGACTAATCATATATGTCCTCACATGGAATGTGCGAGGGGCCTCCTTAGCCGAAAAACAAAGGAGGCTACGAAAGGTGGTGACTAGCCAACAGGTTACCCTGTTGTTTTGTTTTGAGATGAGAATAAGGCGAGCAGTCTCTGAACGTATTAGCACCTTGTTCCCAGATGGATGGGAGTCCCTTTCTAATCTGGAGCTTAGGGATGGTGCTCGTATTATAGTGGGGTGGAATCCAAATGTGTGGGATGTGGAGTCGATCTGTGTTACTGACCAAGCGATCATGATCAGCTGCTGCAATCATGGAGGCATGGCGTTCATTGCGACGGGCATCTACGGAGACAACCTAGAGAGCGAAAGAAAGAGGTTGTGGGAGAATGTCAGATCTACAGCTCAAGACGAGGTCCCCTAGCTCGCGTGGGGGGACTTCAACAACATCTGAAGATCGCATGAGAAACATGGTGGTCTGCCGGTTCATGATCGAGTGATGGAGGCGTTTAATAGCGCTATGGATGTTGCTGGCCTGGTTGAGCTCCCGTCTGTGAGAAGGGGTACCTCTTGGTCAAATAAGCAGGAGGGCCATAGGCGGATAGCTAGCATCTTGGACAGAGGGCTCGTCAATGAAGCCTAGATGAAGGTGTGGCCAAATTCTTTTATCAGGTATGTAGACGATCCCCTCAGCGACCATAGCTGGATGCGTATGGATTTGGTTAATGCTCCACCCATCATCAAGTCGTTACAGTTTTGCAACTAGTGGTGTGAGTGGGATGGGTTTGAGAAGGTGGCTAGAGAAGCCTGGGATATACAGGTTGAAGGAAATCCGTTGTTCGTGTTGGTTAAGAAGACACAGAACGCCAAGAGAGGTCTGAAGGTCTGGTCCAAAGAAGTCGTAAACCTAAAGAACATGACCATAGCTGCAAGAAGGGTGTATGAAGAAACTGCTATGGAGGACAAAGGAGATCCATACGACGAGGCCAAGGCCAAGCAATAGCTGCTGGTAGAAACCAAACTGAACAGACTGCTCAAGGCGGAGGAGGTCCTATTGTGGCAGAGGAGTAGGTTGTAATGGATTAAAGATGGGGATTTGAATACCAAAATGTACCACTCAGCAGTACGAAAGAAGGAAATGCGAGAAACTGTGCACCAACTCATAAATGAGGACAGAGAGGTTGTAGTTAGTAGGGATGAGATGGCCCGACATACCATTGCTTTCTTTGAAAATCTGTACAATCAAAAAGGGCATCAAGGAAGCATTGAAGAGGCCATCTTTCTGAGTGCAAGGGTGACAGCAGAAATGAATGATGGTCTGTGTAAGGAGATGACAGAGGAGGAGGTTAAGCGCACGGTTTTCTCCATTAATCCGGAAAAAGCGCCTGGACTAGATGGTATGAACAACAAGTTCTACCAAGCTATGTGGGAGTACATTAAAGGAGACATAGTGGAAGCCATGAAATGGTTGCAGCAGGGTGGCGGCATGGTCCGTGTAGCTAATCACACCTACATTAAATTGATACCAAAGGTAGAGTGTCCAACTTTGATCAATGACTATCGGCCTATTGCCTGTTGCACCACTATCTACAAGATTCGGGTGAAGGTACTGGCTGGTAGATTGAAGACGTGGCTGCCTAAGATGATTTTCGAAGAATAATGTGCGTTCATCAAAGGCCGCAAGATAGCGGATTGTGCACTGTTGGCGGATGAGTACATAACAGGCTTCAACAACAAGTGATCTAATACGAAAGCATGCATAAAAATTGATCTTACTAAAGCTTAAGACCATGTCAGATGGGATACCTTATGGAAGATCATAGAAGCTATGGGATTTAATAGGAGATGGGTGGACTTGATCAAACAGTGCGTCACCACTACTTCCTTTTCAGTCCTCCTTAATGGGGGTCCGGTGGGAATGTTTAGAGCCTCTAATGGGCTAAGAAAGGGGGATCCCCTATCCCCTCTCATCTTCAACCTCGTCATGGAGGGACTTACTACGATGATCAAGAAAGCTAAAGGTGAGAACCTTATTCGGGCCTTCAAGATTAGAGGTACGAAGGTGAGATCACATCTCATATTCGTCGATGATGTTATGGTTTTCTCTACAGGGCATGCTAAGAGATTGAAAGAATACAAGAAAATCCTTCTGAAGTTTGGGCGATCCACGGGGCTGTATATTAGCGATATCAAGTCCCGGATGTACCTCTCTAAATCATGTGACTCTTGAAGGGGTAGGTTAAAATCTGCAATGGGTCTGGAGATGGGGTTGTTTCCTACAAGATATCTGGGTGTACCTATTGCAGGGAGTAGAGGCCATGCTAGCGACTTTTCCTACTACCTTGACAGAGTTTGGCAAAAGGTTGCTAGCTGGACAAGCATCCGTATGTCTATGGCGGGGAGAATGATGCTGACAAGGTCTGTTATACAGGCCATGGTTAGATTCTGGAGTGATATGTGTGTTCTCCCTAATCCAACATGCGAGAGTTTCACCAGGGTTATTACCATTTTGTGTGGAGTGGCAAGGCAAGGGGCATAGCCTGGGATACTATGACTAAATCTTTCAAAGCTGGAGGTCTGAACTTGAAAAAGATTGAAGACATTGTTGCGGAAAGGAACCTACGCAGGCTGCACAGATTCCTAACTGACAAAGATGGCATTTGGGCGAGCTGGATGAGAATGTGATATGGCAGTACGCCTGCATCCCAACATCACTCCTCTCAGGTATGGGGTGCCATGGCAAAGGCGTGGAATGAAGTAGGGCATCATTACGAGGAGGATGGTGACATGTTTTATGCACTGGTGAGCCAACAGAAACTGTGGATCCAAACTGAGGCGAGTGTACAGCCCCCCTGGGTCAATATGTTGTGGGGGAATGGCCATATTCCCAAATGGAGTGTAGCAAGTTATAAGGCAATTCTTGATAAACATATCACGAGGGACAAACTTGCGAAATGGGGCTTGTAGGTTAACCCAAAATATCAGTTTTGTGTCGAGGAGGAGTGCAAACATCATCTATTTCATACGTGCCCTAAGGCTCGTTACATCTGGGCGTTGGTTTGGTTAAAGAACGGATGGGGGCAGTGGATATCCGACAGCCTGGTGGATACGCTCGAGTTGGCTAGGAGGAATGCCAAGAACAAAGAGGAGGAGAGGTATGCGGGGCTGTGCTGCACGAACATCTGCTTCAATATTTGTAAAGCTCACAATATGGTGGTTCACGGTCGTGTGTCTTCAAAGGACATATTCCATTTTGTAAAAGTAGATATCACTAACACTGTAATGGCCAACCATACCCTGAGTAGGGGATTAAATCCCACATCATGGTTATATTGGGGTTTTTTGTAGTTACATACACCCTGTATACACTCACCTTTATTTGTTGTACAGCGTAGCTTAGCTACCCTTTCTCTTTTGGAAATATATTTACCTATTTCCAAAAAAAAACTTACATGCTTCGGCAATATAGATCTAATTTCCACAGGCAATATTTGTTGCCTTAGAGTGTGACAATCATGACATTTAAGACCTATCAACTTTAGATCTTTCATTGATACCAATCTACAGATGTTGGATGAGTAACCCTGTGGCACCTTAACATTTACCATACATTCACAAAAAGCTTTCTTCTCCTTTCTAGACAATATGTAACAAGTGGGAGGTAAGTATGTTCTCCGATTTTCCATTTCACGAAATTTTGTTAATTCTAATCTTTTTCCCATTTCACGTAGGTCCAGTCTGGATTTTATCCCATCTTTAGTCTTACCTCATATATTCAACAAAGTACCAATGACACTATCACAGACACTTTTCTCAACGTGCATGACATCGATATAATGTCTGACTGTCAAAGAACTCCAATAAGGAAGATCCCAAAATATTGACTTCTTCTTGAATAAAGATGTGTCACTCCGTGTGGCCATAGTACATTGTGATCTCTTACCAAATTCATTGAAAAAGTCTTTTACTCTTTCATAAACAACCTCCCCTAGTATAGGTTTAGGTGCACTCCGTTCCTCATTCAATCCATTGAATTCTTTGCACTTCCTACGATACGGATGGAATTTTGTAAGAAATCTTCGATGACCGAGATATACAGTCTTACCGCCATGTTTTAGTCTTGTTGAATCAGTGTTCTCTTCACATATAGGACACACTTTAGCTCCTTTGACACTATATCCAGACAAATTCCCATATGCTGGAAAGTCATTAATAGTGCAAAACAACATAGCATGCAAACGAAATGTCTCTCTTCATGAAGCATCATAGGTCATCACACCTTCACCCCAGAGTTTCTTTAAGTCATCAATCAGAGGTTCAAGATAAACATCAATATCATTTCTAGTTTGTTTAGGGCCCGATATCAACAACGACAACATTACATACTTATTTTTCATACACAGCCAGGGAGGAAGATTGTATATAACAAGCATGACTGGCCAAGTGCTATGCTGGCTGCTCAATGTCCCGTATAGATTCATCCCATATGTACAAAGCCCAAGTCTTAGATTCCTGACTTCTTTACCAAATTCAGGGTACAATAGATCAATCTTCTTCCACTGTGGGGAATCAGACACATGTCGTAGGATTCCATAATTATTTTTCTTAACATCTGCACGCCACCTCAAATTCTTCGCATCTATCAGATTGGCAAATAAGTGTTGAAACCGTGATATTATAGGTAGATACCACATCACCTTGGTAGGAGAACCAGTTTTGGACTCCCCCGAAGTCGTCAATTTATACCGTGACGCACCAAATTTTGGACAATCTTTCAAATCCATATAGTCCTTTTGAAATAATACACAATCATTTGGGCATGCGTGTATCTTCTTGGCATCCATTCCCATTGGGCACAATAATTTCTTTACGTAGTATGTTGAGATTGGCAGCTCGTTTCCTTCAGGAAGCATTTATTTCAACAAAGACAACAATGACGTGAAGCTTTTGTCGCTCCATCTATTATTAGCTTTCAGCTTATACAATCTCAACACAGCGTTAAGCTTTGTAAACTTAGTACAACCTGTGTATAATGATATCTCAGCATCATGCACAATGTTTCTAAAAATGGGAGGTGGATCAGTGTGCTCTACCCCACAACTATCCAGTATCGCATCAATGATGTCTACTGGAACTGGTTTATTCACATATACGTCATCGGAGGCAATTTCTTCTTCCACACAAGCACTGCTATCGACATCCACTGGTTTCGAGTTTGAAATATCTCCATGCCAGTGCCATTCTGTATAGCTTTGTATAATCCCATTGAACATGAAATGACATTTGATTTCGTCACCAGTGCTGACTTTCAAGTTGTTACTGCAATGCATACATGGATAGTAGAACCTATCTCCAGGTTGTTTCCTATGTTCCTTGGCAAATCTAATAAACTGGTCAAGACCAGATATAAACTCTGCGGTGCAGCGATTGCGAATGGACATCCATGATCTATCCATTCTATGATCAAAGAGAAAACAAGTATATATTACAACAAGATTAGGGTCTAGGGTTAACAAATACATGTGATGTCATTCTTATATATAATAAATGTGTACCACCTATCCCATCCTTGAACACCTAAGCTCACTAGTAAGTGTATAATGTGTATTGGGTTTTCAAGAAAATTTTGACAGCATTTCCCCATTGTTCTCTAAGTACATATGTACTTAGAGAACAAACGGGGAAATGCTACTGAAATTTTCTTCAAAATCCAATACACATTATACACTTACATCCTAAGTGATATTATGTGTTTAAGAATAGTCCCAAATCGGGGACTATCCAAGATTTACTCCTAATGAGTAAATCTTGGACGGGTTTCTAGGCCAACAAATACATGTGTTGTCATTCTATAACATTGATTTCAACATTTCGAGTGTCCATGCATGTTCATCATCAAGATAAAGATTACACATAAATTAGTATGACCTTGGGATGGAGAGATTCATAATTGATTTCAAAACTTCAAACTAGCTCATGCATTATCATCAATCTACATCATACAATAGGGATTCATGTAGATGTTAGGGTGATACATCACTACAAAATTAGAGATTTAACAATAGGGTTTTGATATCTTACATAGATTGATCACAAGATTTCAACAATATACTTAATTCAAGATTATGGTGAAATGTGTATTAGGGTTCTAATATCTTAATTCAACATGCATCAAAATTTTCAGAATTAGGTCAAGCATTAGTATTCAATTTCAAATGTATCTTCTTCTTCCTGCTCCCTCCTTACCAAATGGATTAAAGCAAGGCCATGACTGTGTGAGATGGCCACGGCCGTGGCTGTGTTGGCCTACCACGGCTGTGATGGCCAGCACAGTTGTGTTGCCTAGGGGAAGCACGACCGTGCTGGCCAGCACGGCCGTGGTCGGCCAACACAGACACGGTCGTGGCCAGCCCACACGGTCGTGGCCTTGCTTTAATCCATTTGGTAAGGAGAGGGAGCAAGAAGAAGAAGAGGTGAAGGAAGAAGAAGAGGTGGAGGCCCACACGGTTGTGACCTCCTCATGTTGCTTCCAGGCAGAGGATCGGGTAGCAGAACGACAGGGCGAGCAGGTGTTGAGCAAGCAAAAGAGAGGGAGAAAGCAAAGAGGGTACCTCCTCTGTCGAGCGGCGGCGGCGGCGATCTACAGGTGTTTAGCGGCGGTGAGAAGTGACGACGGGTATCATGCGGTGACGGCGTCCAGCAGAGGCGGCGGCGTGGCAGCAGTGGAGGCGGCGGCCTGAGCAATGACGGTGGCAGGCGTGGAGGCAGTGGCAGTGAGCAACGGAAAAGGAGAAATCGCCGGACCAAACCCTGGAGTAGCGCGAGAATGAATGAAACAGAGAAAGGGGAAGAGTGGGGCTCGCGCGGGTATTGTTAAGTTAACAATACGTGTCGGTTCTTATATAAAACTGACACATAAAACTAAAGGTGTCGGTTCTACAAACACACCGACACCTATTCTCAATGATAGTCGTCAGTTTTTACTAGAAAAAAATTGACATCTATCTACATATGCCGATTAAAAAAATTGTTCTCGATTAATGACCATAGTCGTCGGTTTCTTTCAAAAACCGAAGCTCAAAGGGTGTGAAAAAATTCCCAGGAACAATGCAGGAAAACCCATAAATGTCGGTCATTGTAGAAAAACCGTTGACCAAAATGTGCCCAATTTTTGTTTCGTGAATAACCTTTCGTCTTCGGTTTAGTAGTTAATAACCGACGCCATATGTTAAATTTTGGAGGTAATTTTTTTCACTGGAAATTTTGGATTTGGCAGTTAATTTTACCAACAGGGATATTACTTGTACCACCCTACTGACAACAAAGTGTTTGTTGCCAGGACAGCTGTGTTCCTAGAGAAGGAATTTATTTCCAAAGGAAGCAGTGGGAGGAATATAGAGCTTGAAGAGGTTCAAGCCCAACAAGAAAACATTGAACCGATAGATGTACAAGAGGAAAATGTAGATTCACAAGGTGTTGTGGAATCTCATTCTCCTCAAGTGACACAAGGACCTCGTAGATCTAGTAGGACTCGCCTTGAACCTGAGAGGTTTGGATAACTTGTAACTCAGGAAGGTGGAGAGTTGATCATAGATGATGATCCAACTACCTACGTAGAGGCTATGGAGGGACCAGATTCTGAGAAATGGCTAGAAGCCATGAGATCCGAGATGGAATCCATGTACTCCAACAAAGTATGGACTTTGATGGAACCACCCGAAGGGGTAAAACCCATAGGGTGCAAGTGGGTCTTCAAGAAAAAGACCGATATGGATGGCAATGTGCAAACTTATAAAGGCAGATTGGTTGCAAAGGGTTTTCGACAAATTCAAGGTGTTGACTATGACGAAACCTTTTCTCCAGTTGCCATGATTAAGTCCATCAGGATCATGCTTGCTATTGCAGCTTATTATGACTATGAGATTTGGCAGATGGATGTTAAAACCGCATTCCTTAACAGGAATATACATGAGGATGTGTACATGACACATCCTGAAGGTTTTGTAGATCAAAAGAATGCCAATAAAGTCTGTAAACTGCAAAGGTCAATCTATGGATTGAAGCAAGCATCTCGGAGTTGGAATCTTCAATTTGATGAGGAAGTCAAAGTGTTTGGCTTTATTCAAAATGAAGATGAACCTTGTGTGTACAAGAAGGTTAGTGGGAGCTCGACCACATTCCTCATATTGTATGTGGATGACATACTTTTGATGGGGAATGATGTCTTAGCCTTAGAGAAGGTAAAGACATGGCTTGGGAAAACTTTCTCAATGAAGGACTTAGGAGAAGCATCCTACATTTTAGGAATTAAGATCTATAGAGATAGATCTAGAAGGCTTCTCGGACTAAGTCAGAGCACGTACATTGACAAGGTGCTGAAGCGGTTCAGCATGGAGAACTCAAAGAGAGGCAACGTCCCTATGCTACATGGAGTTACCGTCTCTAGAGCTCAATGTCCCCAATCTTGAGAAGAGAGGGAGCGTATGAATGGGATCCCATATGCATCAGCCATCGGATCCATCATGTACGCTATGTTGTGCACACGCCCAGATGTCTCGTATGCTCTCAGCATGACGAGCAGGTACCAGTCAGATCCTGGGGATGCTCACTGGACAGCCGTGAAGAACATCCTCAAGTACTTGCGAAGGACTAAGGATCAGTTTCTTGTGTACGGCGGCGAGGAAGAGCTGGTTGTAAAGGGTTACACCGATGCAAGCTTCCAAACCGATAAAGATGATTACAGATCGCAGTCAGGATTTGTGTTTTGCCTTAATAATGGAGCTGTGAGCTGGAAGAGTTCCAAGCAAGAAACAGTTGCCGATTCTACTACAGAGGCCGAGTATATTGCTGCTTCGCATGCAGCAAAGGAGGCTGTGTGGATCAGGATGTTCATTTCTAAACTTGGTGTAGTTCCCAGTAGCTGTGATGCAATTGAGCTTTATTGTGACAATAATGGAGCTATTGCACAAGCTAAGGAGCCCAGATCACATCAGCGGTCCAAGCACATACTGCGGCGCTTCCATCTCATACGAGAGATCGTACAGTGAGGAGATGTGAAGATTTGCAAAGTACCAACTGAAGACAACATAGCTGATCCACTGACTAAGGCCCTTTCTCAGCAGAAGCATGATGGTCATGCTAGGTCACAAGGACTGTGTTTCCTTGGTGACTGGCTCTAAGTGCAAGTGGGAGTTTGTTGGTATGTATGTCCATAGAGCAAGTCATATGATGATTGTAATGGGATACTTTGTAAATGATTTGAATAATAATAAAGGCAATTTCCAATCTATATGTTTAAACTGTTTCTGAGATGATGGTGTAACATGATAGATGTCTAAAGATTGTATTACTCAATGACATATGCTTTTAGGTTCATGACCTAAACGATGAGATCATATGAATGTTAAGAGTATACATTCTTGTTTAGTCCCTAGTCGGTTGTTATTGTGGAAATAACCATAGACATCAATAACACTAAAGACTAGATTGTGTGTTGGTTGATGACAGAATCTCATTAGTCATGATATGGTGATATCAAACCAAGCACATAGGTACTTGTTAGAGAACAAGGTACCGGACAGACCCACCGTGAGAGTGACACATGGAACCATGACATGGTAGTCACATTCAGCTCTCACAGTGATGGTGGTGAGTGTGATTCTTAGACCTGAAATCACTACACTCAACACATGTCATTGGGTACACTTTGACATCATCAAACGCAATCCTGAAACATGGGTTGTTATAAAGGTGATGATTGGGTGGCTTTGACACATGGGGCTTTTGAGGGGTGAGTGATAGATATGGGATTTGTCCCTCCTAAGGGAGTTTGATATCCTTGGCCACTTGATGAGTAGGATTGAGAAAGGCATGCGCATGCACGTGTGAATCAATATGTGATATTGATGTCATACACATCTCACTCGGTCTACTCTGAGATCAAGGAAATGAATGAACATTGACAGGATGACTGTTCCATGCCTCGAGTTCATTCTGGATATCAGTGACAAAGGAATTATACATTCACTGTAACACCATTCACGGATTGTAGGATGAAAGTTGTTCTCTAACTTTCTACTTTCACTTGGGTAGCAATGATGTGTGACTAGACACCGCTCCTTGCTTGTGAAGTCATAAATGTTATGGACTTTCACTTCCAACGTGAAATGGACCTGCAGGGTCACACACATAGGATTTAACCTGGAAGAGGAGTTTTGTCCACAAGCAATGTTTAGATTGATTACTAAAGGAGTTTAGTAGTTCAATTAAACACTCAATTAATCGATAGCTCAATATCATAATGTTCAAGGTGTTGGACGCATTGATTGGAGTATCGGATTGATTGAAATCACATTTGACTGATTCTGCACAATATGCACTCCCAACCGATCGGTTCAAACGATGAACCGGTCGGCTGAGGTTGCTGAACCGGTCGGCTCAATTGTTGAACCGATCGGCTCATGCACAGAGTGAAATGACCGGTTCAAGTGTTGAAACGATCGGTTCAACTGGTGCAATCGAGCAACTTGGGAAAGTAGGATTGGTGAGAATTTTCCTTTCATTTCAATTGCCCAATTTGATTGGGAATAATATTGGTATTCGATACCAATTGGGAAATAAACAAGGAAAGTCAATCGGGAACCAACCTGGAACCCCAACTGACCGGTTCATGACTGAACCGATCGGTTCAAGGGTCCCAAACGATCGGTTCAGTGGTGAACCGATCGGTTCAGGTCCCCAACCGACCGGTTCACTTGTGAACCGATCGGTTCAGGTTGCGAGATGGTTGCTTTTTGTGGAAAAATCCTGAACCCTTCTACTCCTGCTTTAGTCCCGTATTGCCGGGCACAGAGAACCCTGTCCCATGACCCGCCTATATATATAGGGGTATTGGGGGCTTCTCAGAGTACAACTCAGTGCATGTTGATTGCTCTGCAATGTTGTCGTTCTCTCTGGTTTTGGTAACCGAGAGAGAGCCCGAGAAAGTGCTTCCTGCAAAGGGAGGTGCAGCAAGGGAAGGACAACTGCAGTTGCAGTCGATAGCAGGAGAGTGTGTTGGCGACTAGTACGTCAACAGGAGGGTGCGACTCCTTCCACTTCCTTGTGGGACAAGGAGAGTGGAGTTCCAGGTGGTCCGTGTGGACTACTTCAGAGGCGGGAGGTCACTGCCGCTCAGGAGGACAATTGTCATCCGAAAGTCCGGTAGGAGGAGGAGTCTTCAGTCCCGGTGCGACCAGGAGCTGCACAGACACCGTCCAAGACCGGAGGTGAAGACTGCGCAAGGCGCGTGGCATTGTCGCCGAGCAAGTCTCGGGACAAGGTATGATTCACAAACCATCCTTCTTATTATATAGATGTTGACGCGATTCCTTTTGTTCCGGGTTTGGGGAGAAAAAATTTTTTTTGTTTCCACTGCTTCTCTGCCTCCTCCATAACCCAACAGTGGTATCAGAGCCACGTCGACCTCTCTATATTTTAGGATTATCGATGTGATCGATTTTGGTTTGTCGCCTTTATTTATTGCATGCGATGCGAATAATATTGGCTTTATACATGTCCAATCCACAAATCCCTAATATACATATATGATATGTAATATTAATGCACTCGATACGCGTCGCCCTTAAACGAGTTTTGTGGTGGATGTGTAGCATGATTATGGCCTATAAAACCCTATATCTGTGTGTGGTTGTTTGTGTCATTGCTTGCATCTCGGTCTGCGCACCGATTCCCTTTCTCATATTCCTGATGTAACTCGAAATAATTCGAGAATTCTTTCCTACCTTTGCTCCCCCCGAATGTAACTCGGGGTTTCACAATTCAATTGTAAATAGGATAGATTTTATTTCATGTTATGTCAAATAACGGCGGACAACCTGAAGACAATTGGTTCAAGGAGTGAACCGATCGGTTGGTGATCCAGACGGCCGGTTCGAGGAACGAGATGAGTGGGTGGCGACCTGAGGAGATGCACGATGACCAGTGGACCGATCGGCTGGAGGCGCCAGTCGATCGGCTGGTGGCACCCGAGCAACCAACCTGATGGCGAGCCGATCAGTCATGGAGATGAGCTGATCAAACCCATAAAGGCAGGCACAGATTTCATCTTGTACAGGTTGCATGTGATGTAGACCTAGATGACCGTGATTCCTCTTGGCTCGAGGAATCACAAATAGGATGGCCATAATCATTGCTTTTTATCGTTTATGCATGTTTTCTGTGGGATATAGCATGTATATGATACGTACTATATATTGTGGTGATTGGATATGTATATGTATATATAAAACCCAAATCCCTCATTAAATATTAAGTTTTAGATGCCTTCCAAATGCGACACACGTGAAAAGCTTGATCGACCAAGTGTGGGCACACCCTAGCGTGGTGCACCATCTATCTCGTGGAAGCGTGAAGGATGAATGTGTGGGTCTGCCCTAGCAGGGTGCATGTTCATCGTGTTGGCTTTGGGTCGGACTTAACAAGGTGACCTAGATAGGATCTAGCGCCTTGAGGCATGGAGATGATCATTGCAAGGAGTTGCATATGACATCTTTCAAGAGTTGCATATGATGCAATTGGCAAGAGTTGCCTACCTGAGAGATATGAGTTGTGGGTGACAGCCCTAGCTGGTCCATGGCTCAGAGGATTTCAGGATCTTGACCCACTAGAAGATTGTACGCTGCAATCTTCCAAATTGATGGTGAGGGCTATCAATTTGAGTCAAAATAGTGGGAGCGGTAATTAATTAAAGGCCTAATTAACTATCGTCAAATTTTATTCAAATCAAATCAAAAGGGTTTTGACAAATGCAAATTTTCTCTTATAGAATGGCAAAAGAATCATCTTTTAAAATGGGCAAATTAATTGAGAATAAATTCCATAACTGGTTGAGGATTGTGAGAAGTGTTCTGCACAATCCAGATATACCAGGAACCTTAGAATCCACTCTATGTACGCTTAATGCGTTGGTGAAGAGGAAAGAAGGTAAGGGAGAGAAGTGTTCTCTCGCCAAACCAATTTCTTCTACATGGAGAGGATGGAAGGAACAATGGAAGAAGAAGTCAGAGATAGAGATCTCTACTTCTGGTGTATACGTGATAGAGATTAACTTCACTACTTCTTCGTCATGGGTACTTGATACCGGATGCGGATCTCACATTTGTTCAAATGTGAAGGATCTAAAGAGAAGTAGGCCTTTGGGGAAAGGCGAGGTTGAACTACGTGTTACTAATGGGGCAAGAGTTGCCGCCAGTACCGTAGGAACCTATGAGTTAACTCTACCTAGTGGTCTAATAATAGAGTTGGAGAACTGCTATTACGTAACTGCCATAAATAGGAATATCATTTCCGTCTCTTGTTTGGACAAAGATGGGTTTGAATTTCTTATTAAGAATGGAAAGTGTTCCATTTCTAAAGATGGGATCTTTTATGGCAGTGCCCCTATGTCTTATGGTCTATACTTGATAGACTTGGAGACAAGTGTATACAACGTAAACACCAAAAAGCAAAAACTCAACAACTCAAACAAAACATATCTCTGGCATTGTCGTCTAGGGCACATAAATGAGAAGCGCATTTCTAGACTCCATAAAGATGGTTATCTAGACTCTTTTGATTATGAATCAATAGAGACATGTGAATCTTGTTTGTTGGGCAAGATGACCAAGACTCCCTTTTCAGGTAAAGGTGAGAGAGCTAGTGATCTATTAGGACTCATACATACTGATGTATGTGGGCCTTTTAGAACTAATGCCAGAAATGGGTGTCAGTACTTCATTACCTTCACTGATGATTTCAGTAGGTATGGCTATGTGTACCTGATGAAACATAAGTCAGAAACCCTTGAAAGGTTCAAGGATTTCATGAACGAAGTACATAACCAGCTTGGCAAGAGTATTAAGGCACTTCGTTCCGATCGAGATGGAGAATACTTGAGCCAGGAGTTTGAGGACCTTCTGCGAGCCCGTGGTATTGTATCACAATGGACTCCGCCTGGAACACCACAGCATAATGGTGTGTCTGAAAGAAGGAATCGCACATTGTTAGATATGGTGCGATCAATGATGAGTTTTGTTGATCTTCCAATTTCTTTCTGGGGTCATGCTCTTGAAACCGCCGCATTTATGCTTAACCGTGTACCATCTAAATCGGTTCAAAAGACACCATATGAAATATGGTACGGGAAGCGTCCCGATTTGTCTTTTCTGAAGATTTGGGGTTGTGAAGCTTACGTCAAGAAAACGTTTCCTGATAAGCTTGGACCCAAATCCGATAAATGTTATTTAGTTGGATACCCCAAGGAAATGAGGGGATATTACTTGTACCACCCTACTGACAACAAAGTGTTTGTTGCCAGGACAGCTGTGTTCCTAGAGAAGGAATTTATTTCCAAAGGAAGCAGTGGGAGGAATATAGAGCTTGAAGAGGTTCAAGCCCAACAAGAAAACATTGAACTGATAGATGTACAAGAGGAAAATGTAGATTCACAAGGTGTTGTGGAATCTCATTCTCCTCAAGTGAAACAAGGACCTCGTAGATCTAGTAGGACTCGCCTTGAACCTGAGAGGTTTGGATACCTTGTAACTCAGGAAGGTGGAGAGTTGATCATAGATGATGATCCAACTACCTACGTAGAGGCTATGGAGGGACCAGATTCTGAGAAATGGCTAGAAGCCATGAGATCCGAGATGGAATCCATGTACTCCAACAAAGTATGGACTTTGATGGAACCACCCGAAGGGGTAAAACCCATAGGGTGCAAGTGGGTCTTCAAGAAAAAGACCGACATTGATGGCAATGTGCAAACTTATAAAGGCAGATTGGTTGCAAAGGGTTTTCGACAAATTCAAGGTGTTGACTATGACGAAACCTTTTCTCCAGTTTCCATGATTAAGTCCATCAGGATCATGCTTGCTATTGCAGCTTATTATGACTATGAGATTTGGAAGATGGATGTTAAAACCGCATTCCTTAACAGGAATATACATGAGGATGTGTACATGACACAGCCTGAAGGTTTTGTAGATCCAAAGAATGCCAATAAAGTCTGTAAACTGCAAAGGTCAATCTATGGATTGAAGCAAGCATCTCGGAGTTGGAATCTTCGATTTGATGAGGAAGTCAAAGTGTTTGGCTTTATTCAAAATGAAGATGAACCTTGTGTGTACAAGAAGGTTAGTGGGAGCTCGACCACATTCCTCATATTGTATGTGGATGACATACTTTTGATGGGGAATGATGTCTTAGCCTTAGAGAAGGTAAAGACATGGCTTGGGAAAACTTTCTCAATGAAGGACTTAGGAGAAGCATCCTACATTTTAGGAATTAAGATCTATAGAGATAGATCTAGAAGGCTTCTCGGACTAAGTCAGAGCACGTACATTGACAAGGTGCTGAAGCGGTTCAGCATGGAGAACTCAAAGAGAGGCAACGTCCCTATGCTACATGGAGTTACCGTCTCTAGAGCTCAATGTCCCCAATCTTGTGAAGAGAGGGAGCGTATGAATGGGATCCCATATGCATCAGCCATCGGATCCATCATGTACGCTATGTTGTGCACACGCCCAGATGTCTCGTATGCTCTTAGCATGACGAGCAGGTACCAGTCAGATCCCGGGGATGCTCACTAGACAGCCGTGAAGAACATCCTCAAGTACTTGCGAAGGACTAAGGATCAGTTTCTTGTGTACGGCGGCGAGGAAGAGCTGGTTGTAAAGGGTTACACCGATGCAAGCTTCCAAACCGATAAAGATGATTACAGATCGCAGTCAGGATTTGTGTTTTTCCTTAATAATGGAGCTGTGAGCTGGAAGAGTTCCAAGAAAGAAACAGTTGCCGATTCTACTATAGAGGCCGAGTATATTGCTGCTTCGCATGCAGCAAAGGAGGCTGTGTGGATAAGGAAGTTCATTTCTAAACTTGGTGTAGTTCCCAGTAGCTGTGATGCAATTGAGCTTTATTGTGACAATAATGGAGCTATTGCACAAGCTAAGGAGCCCAGATCACATCAGCGGTCCAAGCATATACTGCGGCGCTTCCATCTCATACGAGAGATCGTACAGCGAGGAGATGTGAAGATTTGCAAAGTACCAACTGAAGACAACATAGCTGATCCACTGACTAAGGCCCTTTCTCAGCAGAAGCATGATGGTCATGCTAGGTCACAAGGACTGTGTTTCCTTGGTGACTGGCTCTAAGTGCAAGTGGGAGTCTGTTGGTATGTATGCCCATAGAGCAAGTCATATGATTATTGTAATGGGATACTTTGTAAATGATTTGAATAATAATAAAGGCTATTTCCAATCTATATGTTTAAACTGTTTCTGAGATGATGGTGTAACATGATAGATGTCTAAAGATTGTATTACTCAATGACATATGCTTTTAGGTTCATGACCTAAACGATGAGATCATATGAATGTTAAGAGTATACATTCTTGTTTAGTCCCTAGTCGGTTGTTATTGTGGAAATAACCATAGACATCAATAACACTAAAGACTAGATTGTGTGTTGGTTGATGACAGAATCTCATTAGTCATGATATGGTGATATCAAACCAAGCACATAGGTACTTGTTAGAGAACAAGGTACCAGACAGACCCACCGTGAGAGTGACACATGGAACCATGACATGGTAGTCACAGTCAGCTCTCACAGTGATTGTGGTGAGTGTGATTCTTAGACCTGAAATCACTACACTCAACACATGTCGTTGGGTACACTTTGACATTATCAAACGCGATCCTGAAACATGGGTTGTTATAAAGGTGATGATTGGGTGGCTTTGACACATGGGGCTTTTGAGGGGTGAGTGATAGATATGGGATTTGTCCCTCCTAAGGGAGTTTGATATCCTTGGCCACTTGATGAGTAGGATTGAGAAAGGCATGCGCATGCACGTGTGAATCAATATGTGATATTGATGTCATACACATCTCACTCGGTCTACTCTGAGATCAAGGAAATGAATGAACATTGACAGGATGAATGTTCCATGCCTCGAGTTCATTCTGGATATCAGTGACAAAGGAATTATACATTCACTGTAACACCATTCACGGATTGTAGGATGAAAGTTGTTCTCTAACTTTCTACTTTCACTTGGGTAGCAATGATGTGTGACTAGACACCGCTCCTTGCTTGTGAAGTCATAAATGTTATGGACTTTCACTGCCAACGTGAAATGGACTTGCAGGGTCACACACATAGGATTTAACCTGGAAGAGGAGTTTTGTCCACAAGCAATGTTTAGATTGATTACTAAAGGAGTTTAGTAGTTCAATTAAACACTCAATTAATCGATAGCTCAATATCATAATGTTCAAGGTGATGGATGCATTGATTGGAGTATCGGATTGATTGAAATCGCATTTGACTGATTCTGCACAATCTGCACTCCCAACCGATCGGTTCATGCGATGAACCGGTCGGCTGAGGTTGCTGAACCGGTCGGCTCAATTGTTGAACCGATTGGCTCATGCACAGAGTGAAACGACCGGTTCAAGTGTTGAACCGATCGGTTCAACTGGTGCAATCGAGCAACTTGGGAAAGTAGGATTGGTGAGAATTTTCCTTTCGTTTCAATTGCCCAATTTGATTGGGAATAATATTGGTATTCGATACCAATTGGGAAAGAAACAAGGAAAGTCAATCGGGAACCAACCTGGAACCCCAACCGACCGGTTCATGACTGAACCGATCGGTTCAAGGGTCCCAAACGATCGGTTCAGTGGTGAACCGATCGGTTTAGGTCCCCAACCGACCGGTTCACTTGTGAATCGATCGGTTCAGGTTGCGAGATGGTTGCTTTTTGTGGAAAAATCTCGAACCCTTCTACTCCTGCTTTAGTCCCGTATTGCCGGGCACAGAGAACCCTGTCCCATGACCCGCCTATATATATAGGGGTATTGGGGGCTTCTCAGAGTACAACTCAGTGCATGTTGATTGCTCTGCAAAGTTGTCGTTCTCTCTAGTTTTGGTAACCGAGAGAGAGCCCGAGCAAGTGCTTCCCGCAAAGGGAGGTGCAGCAAGGGAAGGACAACTGCAGTTGCAGTCGATAGCAGGAGAGTGTGTTGGCGACTAGTACGTCAACAGGAGGGTGCGACTCATAGTCTACGAACATAATCTTATGGCTAGACTTGAGGCCATTTACATGTAATTGAACTCTAGCCAATCATAAGCACATCAATCTCTCCAAATGATGTAAAACTTATTTTCTTAATAAAATCATAAAATAAGAAATCTTTGTTGCTTAAACTTATGACCTGAAACAAGATTGAATATACATACAAAAAGAAGCTAAATGGTCCCTTATGCTAATATATAAGTAAATGTTATATCTTGGTTCATTCTAGATAAAGTTGTATTAATTGGAAATATGTAGAACTGACTCTCA
This sequence comes from Alisma plantago-aquatica, assembly GCA_963693085.1. Taxonomy (NCBI): domain Eukaryota; kingdom Viridiplantae; phylum Streptophyta; class Magnoliopsida; order Alismatales; family Alismataceae; genus Alisma; species Alisma plantago-aquatica. The sequence continues at coordinate 1,510,694,958 of OY856410.1, read as the reverse complement.
GCCAAAAAGGAGTTTGACCAAGGGGTGCACCGATCGAAGTCATGGTCGACCAAAAATAAACCTGACAAAAATGCTTATTTATATATCAAATCATTCATTTATACACAACATTGGTATATTAAATCTTCAATTTTAAATACTTAGAATGAGAGATATTTCTATATCAATATAGCACAACAAACATGATTGCTTAAAGATCATAAAAAATGACTCATAGTCTTAATTGATTTTAAAGTTGGTCATGATTTGAAATACCTTAGTATTTTTTAACTCACTTTTGTTATGATATTAAGGGGGGTCTCACAAAATTCTTAGATATAATGTGCATATATTTTTTGCTCTTAATTGGATTTTCTACACCAATTTGGGCTTAACATCCCTTATATTTGGTTAAGAGATACATTTATTGATTCCACTCTGTGCCTAAAGGAATCTCATATCATTTCAAGTCTTAACATCCCTTGTAAATGGTTATGAAACTAATATAAAAATACATTCATTGATCCCACCATGAATCTAAAGGAATCTCATGTCATTTCAGGGCTTAACATCCCTTGCGAATGGTTGAGAAATAAATCCTAGTTTTTGAATTGTGGCTAAATTTGACATTCATTTTGAAATAAATAATTAAGGGGGAGTAATCAATTAAGGGGGAGTCTTATTGACTTACACATATGATTATCTTTTGAAATGACAAATGGGGAGAAATAAAATAAAGTAAAATATTCTCATGAGTTTCATGATCTCTTGGCTTGACATTAATTGGTGCTACATTGCCTTAAGAGATGGATATCATGTTCCATATCTCTTTAGGTATATCAGCACATATTTTATAATATAAAAAGAAATCTATTCATTTCTGGTACATCACAGGTATAAACTCATTTCATCTCAAATATTTTACTTATATTTTAGGAATGTTTGTCATCTTCAAAAAGGGGGAGATTGTTGGCTAAATTGGACATTAGCATACTCTTTGTATTGATTATGACAAGCATTTCATTCTTGTGGATCTAACATGCTATTTGAGTATTCCAAGGTTCAATAAAATGAGGAGATCATACTAAGTGGATAGTTGAAGATCAATGCACTGAAATGTTTAATATTTTCATGATTGTACTCAATGTAAAAACTTATACAAGAATAAAATGTACAAGTACTTATATATCATGTAAATCAAGCATTACATCTTCCCTATCCACCCAAAACCCTATCTTATACTCACATGAAGACTTTAGGCTTGATAGGTTTCATATGAGTCATCAATAGGACCTCATGTACTATCTTACACTCACATGAAGACTTTAGGGTTGATAGGTTTTATATGAGTCATCAATAGGACCTCACATATATTGTAAATCCTTACAAAAAGTCCTTCTCAATCGACAATATTGTGGACCAAGATATAGCCATTTTAATAGGTCTAAACAAGAGAGGAACAAACATATAGCTAGTTGAACATAGACATTCATCTGGTTGACAATATTGTAGACCAAGAGTCATCTGATCGACAATATTTTCGACCAAGAAAAATTCTAGAAACTTCACATTTAACGAACATTTTAACTATTGCAACCCAACTACTTTCTACCTAAAGTCTAGTTAAGAACACTCTATAGACTCCCTAAAACAGCCGTAGACACTTGCAAACCATTCCTATAAATCGGAGAGGCCTTAGGACACCTAAAACACACAAGCTACACTTGAGCATCCATTCTACAGAGCATCAAAGCTGAGATTCACTTGCTATTTTCTTCGTTGTGCTCTAGAGTTGTGACCTATAGCTACAATATCCTAGACACCACATATATCCACGTCCATATTAAGTGTATAGGAGATCTAAATGCTTGATATAGGATCAAAGCATTGTACGGCATTGGATAAGTATTTTCTTTCTTCCAATCTATTTTCTCTATATTGTAGTTTGTTCTCCTTGACTACTCCTAGGGTTGGAGTCTATTGAAAGGAGGTTTCTTGGTGCTACTTCAACAAAGTGATAGGTGCTCCAAGGTGTACTTGAGGTTACTTCAAGAAGGTTTCTTCATATGAGGTTGGAGATACTTCTAGGTGAAGGCTATCTCAAGGTGGTGGAGCTACTTCAAGGTGGTGAAGGCTTCTCTAAGGATTGCTTAAGGTTACTTCAAGGAGGTTGCTTCAAGGAGGTTGAGGCTACATCAAGGTGAAGGCTACTTTGAGTGGAAGGTGATTGTATTTTGTTGTAACATCCTTGTGAGGTAAATAAAATAAATCACTTTCAAAATCCCAATTGGAAACAATTGGGTAGTGGACTGACAACCATTGATTCAAAGGTGAATACCACTCTAAACTAAAGTGTCTTCCTTATTTACTCCTCCTTATTTGGTTGAGTGTTTTAATTAAATTTTAAAGTTATCAAAAAACACTATTTACTCCCCCCTCTAGATCTTTCAATTGGTATCAGAGCATGTCTTCAAGGAGCCCTAACAGGTCTTAGAGTAATTGGGGATGGTGTTTCTAGCAACCTCAACATGGAAAGGATGCATGAGAGTCGGACATCATCAACTGACCAAAATTTTAGATGGTGATTTGAATGTGAAGTAAGAGGTCACTCGACATTTGATTGTGTAAAGAAGAAGAAAGGAGAAAAGTTTAACAAAGCTACAAGGGAAATATTAAGTAAGAGTAAAGTAGACAAATGAAGTTGTTTCATAGCAATAGCTGATGAAGAAGAAAATGAGGTAAGTCTTCTTGATTTATCTAAAGAAGAGCTAGTTAATAGTTTAGAAGAACTCTGTGACAAGAATGTTGAATGCAAAAGGAAATTTAAAAAGGTTTTAGAAACCAATAATGAGTTGTATGGTGAAATACTTTATCTCTCTTATGAAAATAACTCCTTGAAAGATTCTATAAATGATTATAATACCAAATTGATTGCTCTAGAAAACAAAAATGATCCTCTTTCTCAAGAAAAGGTTGAATTTCATGCAAAGATAAATGATTATCAAACTCAACTTGTTCTATGTTCTCATTCAAATTATGATATCATTGTTAGCAAAAGAGATTCTTTGCGTTCAAGTTTAGATCAAGAAAAACTAGATATTGCAAAGAGAATTAATGAAATTGCTAAGTTACAAAAACATGTTGATAGTTTAAAGAGTAATAATATTCTTGAAAAAATCTTGGAAAACACTTTTGGACAAATTGGAAGAAGAGGTCTACGCTATGTACCTAAAGAGAAATTTGTCCAAAAGCCTAGAACTAGAAAAACACAAAAACCCAAATCAAAGATCTTGTATGTGCCCAAAGACAATCGAACACATAACCAAAATGCCAAGAAGAGAAACAAAATTGATTTTATTTTCTACCACTATTGTCAATGTTTTGCGTAGTATTCATTAATTCTCTTATCCATACAAGAGAAGGAAGGATGTTGATTTGGTTTGGGTTCCAAAACCTCCAACTTAGAAATATTGGACACTTCGTTGAGATTTGACCTGAATTTCATTTTGACATTCATAATGTCTTATCTCAACTAAAATTTGCTTTTACTATATATCTTTGAGTATTTTTTTGTTTAATTATGCTACCCAAATCAAAACTAGTTGTAAAAAGAATTATCTTGATCATTCTACAATTATTGAAAAACTCACAGAGGAATACTGATGCACGGGTTTTAAGTCACTTTTACATGCCTATTTTATATTTATTTTGTGCATATATTTGTCATTTTCTTGATTGTATTTGCATGATTCATTGTTATTGGCATGTACACTCTGTTTGCATCAATTATAATTATTTTATCATATTTATATGATTTTATGCATTCCCCGAACTTATGTATGTTTTTCTGCTCTTTTCAGGTACTCTATACACACTGCAATATCGGTGCCACCGACTATGGAGTCGGTGCCACCAAGATTACATCAGTAGCCAGTCAGAAAAGAATAACAGGCTCGGTGCCACCGACCATCCTGTCAGTGGTACTGAGATTGAATCAGTGGCGCAACTCGAAGCAGAAGCACCAGCTCGGTGCTACCGACTCATCCTGCTGGTGGTACCGAGATTTGGTCAGTATCACATCCCAAGCCAAGCACCATCTCAATACCACTGACCCACAAGCTAGTGGTATCGACTCAAAAGAGGAAGGTTCACAATAAAAAGTCATTGGTGCCACCGACCTTCCAGTCGTTGGTACCAACTCTGTCAGAATCAGCACTTGATCAGATCATTCTAATCCAACGGTCCACATTACGTGGTACCGTAAGTTGTTCAATGACCTAATAAAGGATGGCCAGACCTAAAGGAGGATATCATTATGCACCACACGAAAGATAGAGAAGGGGGAGAGAGGAGAACGGAGTCAAAGGCCACCACCTGGGTGATCCGAGCACCTCAAACGGGCATTTTTGCCACCGGAAGACTGCAGAACATGCGTTACTGGAGGAGGATTATCTGGAATACCTTCTTTCTAGGGGTTACACGAATTCCCTTCATATTTCCCACATTTTTTCCCTATCTCTCCATATATTCGCAACTGAAAACCATGCGGGGCTAATCCCCTCCTTTCCTTAGGACCCGGTAGTAGCTCGGGAGAAAATAATTTTTTGACTTTTACATGAATTAATATAGATCTCTCTTTATTCCTAGATATATAGTTGTGTTTTGAATGATTTACCTATGCTTGATCACCATCGGTAGAATAATAGATTGATAATTGCTCTAGAAGGAGAATTAAAGGTTGGAAAACCATAATCTATACACTTTTCTAAGCATTCCTTGGAAAAGGTAATGTACGGTTAGTGGAGAGAAACCCAGAGTCTTCGATAATGCACCTAGACAAAGATATAAATTGCTACATAAGTGGAATTGGCTTAGATCTGGGTAGTGGATTGAACCGTGGAAGTGGGCAATCCTGACTACAAGCTTTCTATCCAGGGTTAGGGTAAAATATGTATTAATTTGGTAGAAATTAGGTATAAAGAGACCCTGTGGTGAAATCAGTTATCCTAAGGAATCCATCTCATTTGATTTAACCACCATCGGTTTTCATTTAATTCTCTTTTTATTTTGTTTAAACTCAAATTCAACCTTTTAATTAGTCTAGTTGTTCACATCATATTTAGTAGTAGTCACTAAGACTATGTCTCCCTGAGTTCAACTCGGGCCTCACATAGGCCTATATTACTCAACACATACACTTGCGTCTATACACACGGTTTTACCGTGTCAAGTTTTTGGCGCCGTTTCCGGGGAGACGAAAAGTTATCAGAACTACAAGTGTTGTGGTCGGCCACTCTAGGCCACCTTTTATTTCTCGTAACTTTAATTTAATCATTGAACTAAATGGTATATATATATATATATATATATATATTGAGTATCGTGAGTAACGTGATTCCACATTTTTAGGTACTAGTTCATGGTGAAAACATGGAGCAAGGACTACAGAGAATCTATACCAGAGGTCCCAATCACTAGTGAGGATCTACAAGGTTCTGTTGGAACCTTAACACCATCTCCAGTTCAAACAACTCCTTCAGAAGACATACCGTTGACACCTAGGCAACAAGCAATGGGGGACGGTAACACAATGGTTGAGAAGATAATATGGGAGATGATTAACGCATCTTCCTTAGATCCACAGACAGGACCCATCAATAAACAGGTTATAAATGTAGCACAATACAAGATTGATCCAGGGTTGATTGCACTCATCAAGTCACAGTCTTTGTATGGGCACACTCATGAAGACCCGGTGGCACACATTAGCAACTTTTTTGAGTGTTGTGATATGGTGAAAGTGGATTGGTTTCCACAGACATCTATTTATTTGAAGCTATTTCCATCATCACTGGAGGACAAGGCAAAAGAATGGTTGCACAACCTACCAAAGGAATCGATCAAAACATGGGATCAAATGATCAAGACATTCTTTGACAGGTATTTTCCTCCAGAAAAGACAAACAAGCTAGTGAAGAACATTCACAATTTCAAACAACAGGCGGCTGAGTCATATTTTGAGGCCTGGGAGCATTTTCAGAACATTCTTAGGAAAGTCATGCATCATGGGATAGATCTAGAGAACCAAGTAAAGATGTTCTATTTTGGGCTCCACAAAAATGAACGTGTTACCTTAGACAGTGCAGGAACGGTGTTCTTTCTTAACAACTCACCCTCTAAGTGTCAGGAGATTCTGAAAAATATGGCAAAGAATCAGGCATGGGGTAATGAGAGAGATCATCCAGAGCATATCAAAAGCATAGGGGAGTCTAAAGTTATTACCACTTTGAATGAGAAGTTAGACCTGATACCAAGGAAGCTTCTAGAGAAGGAAAACAATTCATCAGATGAAGAAAGACAAGTGAAGTATATGTGCTAGCAAGGATATAGGAATAATGATTACTCGTGGAGGAAGGATCTCAAGTTTCCTTGGAAAGATCCAAAAAAATTTGTACAGGATCCAGACCAGTAGAAACAACACAAGAATAATCAGCAGCATCAGCCTACAACAGAGGAGAACACAAATGAAATTCTGAACAAGATAGGGAAATAGAATGAGGAATTGTTACAACCCCAATTTTTGGGTTCTTTTGATGAGAAATGTAATTTCTCATATTAAAGATATTTGAAAAAATAATGATATAATTTGTTATGAATAAATGGATTCTATTTACAATAGCCTTGATGTTTATGTTGTGGGCTTTATTGGCTATTGGGCCCAATTAACAAGGAAATTCAATTAGTAAATGAATAATTGAATATTTGAGAAAAGAAAAATGTAGAAACCTCTAGAAGGCAAATACAAAGAGGGATTTCGTGCCTCTTGGGTTCCTTGGGTTCTAAGGAGTCCAAAGTTGCATAAAGAGTGCAATAAGAAAAGAAAAGATCGATTAAGTATTTCTTTATTAAGAAAGAAAATGAAAATAATGATAAAATATTGGAAATAAGTGGGAAAAGGTATAATTGGGTAATCCTTGGTGGAATTTCGTATCCCAAGGATTCCTAATGATAAAAGTAATACCAATGAGGAAAATAAAAGAGAAATAAAGAGAAATCCTCAAAAAGAAATATTTTAATAAGAAATACACATGATAATGAGAAATAATGCATTTAGATGCATCTAGAAGGATAATGAGTATCCGATAAAAAGGATTTCGAAATAATAGAGTTTCTTGGGGTCCAAGGAGCCCCAATAAAGAGGAATGAAAGAGAAAATACCAATAAAGTCAAATAAGAAGATAAAATGATGCATAATGAATGATTATGAGGTTTTGTTAAAAAAGGAGTGATTTCTATTAAAAGAAAATAGAAATCCATTGCCAATGAAATAAAAAGGGCAAGTACAAAGAAAATAAAAGGGGAATTTCGAATTCCTAATAATAGAGAATAACCAGGATAAAGAAGAGAGAGAATATTACTTCTCTTTGAAGAAATTGACTTCCTACTTGGAAAGGGACTCTTGGATTTGTGAATAGCCGGCCTAGGGCTTCTTTACTCACCCCTATATAAAGGGGAGACCCTTTGGTTCGAGTCCAGGAAGAATCCCATGATCCCTCTCTTCCTTCTTCTTCTTCTTCATGATTATTTGCGTCCAAACCCTAGAATAGAGGGTAGCTTGAGCCCTGAAGCAACACGAAGCGGTGGATGGTCACGATGGGAGTAGGATGCCCCACGCAGCTAGAGAAAGGCTTGGCCGACATCCTCGTACTCTAACCCAGGCACTGCAGCTGCAACTTGGCTGCATGAACGGCCGCAAGTCACAGGCTTAGTGCATGAAAGATCGGTCCACCTGGCTATAGCCAAGTAGCACCCCAGGTGCGCAAGGGGGTGGCGGACCTAGGGAGGCCATCAGCAATGAGTTTCGTGCTTCGGAGAGGATGGAGGTGGACCCCCGAACTGTAGCACGGCGGCCATGTGTTGCAGGTCGCGCATCCTGAGATGACTGCCCTAGCTGCGAACGGTGGGCACCCATGAGTGCGTGAGGGCAGGTCGGAGCAAGGGGAGGCTCTCCTGGTGGTCGGCGAGGCCTGGGGACGGGCGGCAGAGCCGAGCCCGCTCCTTGCTATGGTCGCAGCTAGGGTATCGGGAGGAAGAAGAAGGACATAGGCCGATTGGACGCTTTTGCCCCTCCGCGGGCTGGAGATGCTTTCAATTTACCAAGGGTAAATGCGTAATTGTGTTATATTCTCTTTTGAGCAACGTTGCATGGAGTGGGACACGTGGCGCAATCTGATTGGCCAAGTAAGTAAAATCTTGCTAAAATCATATCTAATGTTTGGTAACTATGATTAGGACAAGTAATATATGAAAATTGATCCTCAGAACGAGAGGAACACAAAGAAATTATGTTTGAAGCCTAATTTTGCATGATATTCAAAAATTAGTGTAAGTCATCAACTTTAATGAATTAAAGATTAAGAAACTCTACTTTGAAATGATTAATGTAATTGGTAGAATTTAATGGGCGATTAAAGTTGATATTAACCTGTTAATTGTCAAAAGGTACATTAAGATCGGAAAGGATGAACTTTGCATGTAATTAGTTTAATTTAGAGATTATGTGCATAAATATAATTGAAATTTGAAAAGTAAATAAAGTTATCATCTTTAATGATGTAATTAATAAAAAAACCATCAGATTTGATGATAGATGGATTTAATGTTGTTCATTGGATAGTTCAAGCCAATATTAACCTATTGTTAATAAAAGTGAAAATAGGATCTAAAAATAGGATCTTTGTATATAATGGGCTTAATTTAGGGTTTCGTGCATGAATATGCATTAATGAGATTGAAAACCCTAATTTAGATGAATATGTCTTTTAATTGGTTCAATTGTTCAAATCCATGAATAAATAGGGATATGATGATCCTAAGACTGCTAAGAATATTAAAAGGAGAGAATTTAAAGGTTTTAAGTGGATTTGATGAATTAGGGTTCTTAATAACTAAGAATGGAGGCAAAACCCTAATTCCCAAGGAAACCCTAAAATTGGAATAGAAATCCTAAGGATGATGATGATATTGGATAAATATTAATAAAAAGAAATTGGTATATTTATTTTAGGATTCTATGCATGATTGGTTACTTGATTAGGATTGTTGTGTTCTGATTAATTTTGTATCTGATCTGCAATACAGGTATGTGGTTACGCTTATGAATATATCGAGTTAGTTTTCTGAGGTTTACCGAAGTTTTCATCGATGACATGAATTAATAATTGGATGATTTTAATTCATGCAAACTATAATGTGGATATGACTATCACCTAAGATATGTGCCTACTAGCTCAGATCTTAGTCCCCTCTGTGGCTTATTAGTTGACCTAGTACATGGCTACCTATGGGGTAGGTCCATCAGGTCATTGGATGACTTAGTACATGGCTACCAATGGGGTAGGTCCATCAAGTCACATTGAGTTAGGTATTGGGCTACCTCCTGGTAGTTCCATTCGACTCTATTACCCTATGTATTAGCTACCTATAAGCTAGGACCATGGTGGTAAGAATCTACCTAAAGAGAGGTAGCATACAAGTCCACTGCAGGGATAGCACTAAGTTAGGGGATAGGTAAGGATTGAGTAGTGTGGCTTAAAACATAATCCTGGTTGTTAAATGATTAATTGAATGATTACATTGTTAAGAATAATTGCATGATTAGTGTTTCCCCCACATACCAGCTTTGGCTGACTGACGTTTTGTTTGTCGGAGTTTTAGGTACAAGCCAAAAGAACAAACAGTAAATCGTCATATCGGGAAATACATGAAGTGAAATACAAGGAGGATTAGTTAGAGTAGAATCCTTAAGTGGATTGAAGTTTAGAGATCCAAGGTTTCAAAAGTAAAAAAAAGGTATGCAAAAGTTTATTTTCTTACAGCTTTTCAATTTAGTCTGTTAAAATTTAATAATTGTTCTTGGTTAATTGACGAACGTTTGATCTGGGTTATTGGTTAACGACTATGTCCTTTTAGTCTCCCTTAATTGGGGGTTATTGGGAGGCAGGGTCGTAAAATTTGGTATCAGAGCGTAGGTTCCTCAGTTAACCATTAATAATTATTAAATTTTACAAACTCTATAGAACCCAAGGGAGTTATTAGAGGATTATCCAAAAGACGGAGGTGTCTAGAAAAGGATCATGACCAGGGGCTGGCAATATTTTCCTCCACACCGCTAGTCGAAATATGAGGACTCCCGGATCAGTGTGACTGCCTGGCCAAAGTCATAGGGTATGAATCGAAATAAGATACCTTTAGGACTTTCTCATCTTGATTCATCCCTTCTCAACTCAAATTTTGTTAAGGACTTTAAGGATTAGGGTTTTCTCTCTCCTCCTCACCCTCTTGTGGTATGGGTAAGGTTAATAAGGTCTAAGGAATCCTCCACCAAATTAAATGAAAAGCATGTAAATAAGATGCCATGGACATAATCTTAATAGATTAAGCGCAAACTAAAAGAATAGATACATGCTTAGGTCGTATGACATAAGTCGTCATGCCCTCAGAAGAGACATGAGGTTAGACCTTCGTATCAGGAGGATAGATAAAGAGAGTTAGTCTTGGAGATAGAAATCTCCATAGCAAGTAGAGACCTGGCACATCCTCTGAGGATGATGTTAACCCTAACCCTATGGGAAGGTTAGAGAGAGATGGCATGATGAGTTAGACCAGGTGTTTGGATGGACATTCCCTGGATGACATATGGGCCATGAGAGGTTGGATGACCTAGTACCTCTGGCAACCCAACCCTAGGAAGGGTCGTGCATGTTAGAGTGAAGGATAGCTCCTTCATTGTTGAGGTTAGTGAATAACCTATGGAACCCCATGATCTGATATGAGCATGGCATAATAGGCACCCAGTAGGCGTCACTGGTGTGAGCAATAGGTTGAAACCCTAGCCAGGAGGAGTTTGATGGATAGCTTATGTGACAAGTATAAAGAACTAGGGGTAACCTTGAGCGAACAGAAGTTGAACATAGGCTTCATCCAGGTAGGGGCATGCTTTCATGGTTGATCCTTCATGAAGAGAGGACCTCTAATGGTGAGGGTAGTTAGCTCTAGAGAGAGAGCAGGAAACCCAGCAAGGAGGTTGGAATCCTAAACTCTGAGATATGTAGGAAGTTGAGGATGATGCGATCTAAGTGGATGATAGTGGTCGCCACAGGCTTGATCCCTAGAGGTTGTTGATGTCTTGGTTGCCATGAGAGGAACCAAACCCTAGAGAGAGGATGAGTCTACTGGTACCTTTGTACCTATGGTATAGATGAGAAGAAGAGTTTTGTGGACCTGCAAAGGTTTAGTAACAGGTTGTGAGGCCTTATGCCTTGTTGGTTGTCCTTGAGGAGGACCCAACTCTAAGTGTTGCTTAAGTTGAAGGATGATAGGAAATGCATGTCACGCCTTTTGCATGCTTGGTTCGTGGTTAAGAGATAGAGCATGCAGTTTGACACCTAAAAGTGAACCTAGGGTTCCAAGGCCTAAGAAGGGAAGTGGTATACCTAATTCTCATGACGAGAATTAAGTTGCTATAGTTTCGAGCATGGTACTCCTCATGTATATAGGAAAAGAGAAGTCCCTTAAGTTTAAGGTATGTTTGATGAACCCCTCACAGCTAGTTTGATAATAAAGGAAGGTATGATCTTGATCCAACATTGAGGAAAGAGGAAAAGTATGATCTAGCATGGTTCAGTAGGTGATCTACTTGTGCCTTAACAGCTTGCTAGGGTTAAGTAGGCTCATGTGGATGTAAACCCTAGACCTAAGAGCTTTTGTGACCTTGTTGTCAAGAGATAGTTTTCCTCCCATCCTGGGAGAGGGACCCCTTTGGTAGGGTGTATATCAATTTTGTTGGTTTAAGGTAACCTAAAGAGGTCTCATAGGATCTTAAGAAGCTATGTGTAAAGTACATGGTATGAAAATGAACCTCTAGACCCATAACAATCTCTAAGTGCATATGGATGTGTTACCATGGAGGTAACCGGTATGGGACTTGACCAAGGTGGGCAGGATTTCCACGATCCCAATGAAAGGATGAAAGTCAGCCCATGAATGCAGAGAGAGAGATGATGAAGGCTTGGGTAAGGTTCTAAGTTGAGCATGCACTATAAGAAAATACTAAGTCTATCCTAGAGTCAGGTAGGGATAAGACCGATGAAAGTAGGAGTTACCTAATTCCCTAAGTTGCACATGACCATAGGGTCGGGAGGTAACATCTATCATTGTCTGAGGTCCATGGGTTAGGAGATTGATCACCTACATGAACTCATGGGACCCAAAGGGCAGATGAGTAGGGCACTCTCTTGATGCATGAGGGAAGAGGGATGACCCCAGAAGTGCCGGCACCCTATAGACCTAGAGGATATGACCAAGGGATGTGTGTAAACCTCAGTAGGTTCAAGACTAGTTTTCCATGGAAGTAACCTTGATATCGAAATGATTGTGATTAAGTGCATATGAGGCACGTTTCAACTGAGATTTAAAGGTGTACTGACAAGGTGGGATGTACCATCTCTACTCTTGGAATAGGAAGAACTTTGTATTTGGACTGCAGCCAAATGCTTATTTCCTCCTGTTATGGGAGTGAGAGATAGGACATTACGCATGCCATACACCAAGGATAAAAGATGATGTGAGTTGGAACGTTGCTATGAGGTATGAGGACAAAGATGATAACATAACCTAGTAAAGTGAATGATACATGGATGGTTTGCAAATGATAAGAGTATTAAGATAATCACCTTATGAGAATGTTTTATCATGAGCTATGTGGAATCTGCATGTGATATAAGGTTGAGTTCGATAACTAAGAGGATGATCCCAGAGTTTTCTTGATGAAGATAAACTTAGAGTTTGAGATGAGACTTAAGCAGAATTCATGGAGGTAGTATGTCTTCTATATTACCTAATACCTAAAGGATGTGAAGTGGTAATGGATGTTCTGGTTGAGAAGTATCTGACTAGTTTGGCTAGAAGCTAGAAGAGGTTGTTAGGCTAACCCTAAGTTTGGAAAGGAGATAGGTTTGGCTAATACTCCGATGTAATGAGATATGTTGAACAAGTTAATGGTTGTTTGGGTAGACAGTCTAGTCCTTGATTGCAATGAAAGGATGGTGGTAGAACCTCAGATGTACTTCTTTGGAAAAGAAGGTGATGAAACCCCGACTAGAGTGGTTTTGGGTTTCTGAGGAATCGATCTTGAGGAATCATGACATATAGGAGATCATGATTTTAAGATCACCATACACCGTACCCCCAAGATGATAAGTGACAGTAGGACTTTGGATAAAGTTGCATGTGGTATATGGCCATGCAAGCCAGGAGGTAAAGGACAAACCCCAGTAACCCAGTGTATCGATATAGAGGACAAAAGAGTCTCTGAGAGGGAATGGGAGTTCATCATTATGGATGTTGTGATAAGTCTCCCCTAGACCAAGGAAGGTCAAGATGCAATATGGGTTATAGTAGATCGCCTTACCTAGATGACATGAGAAAGAAGAGAGTTCGGTCACGAGACAGATCTGGTTGAACTACTCATGAGAGAGATGGTTCAACTACACCATGAATCGAGTTCAAAAACCCTTGAGTATGACCTAAAGGTTCCCTTCCAAAAGGTGGAAGTAGGTACATGAAGGACTCGATGTTAGTACAGTTTATCACCCCTATCTAATGGTTAGTATGATCCAGACTAAAGGGTCTGATGAGAGCATATGTGCTCATTCAGGGTGATAGCTGGAGACAGTTTTTGTCCTATGCAAGATCTGAAGATAACCACCATAGCCAGTATCGGGATTTAAAGAAGCTCTGTAAGAGAGGTTGTGTCGGTCAGCACTTCAGTAAGGTGATGTTGGTGAAAGGACCACATGATGGTTAGAAAAGGACCACAGTGTGTGTAGATGAAGTCACTTTGATCGAGCAATGGCTAAAAGGAGCCTAAAGACGACAAGAGTCATGAGCGGATGCAAAGTAGACTGACATGTCGTTCACTGTGGGAAATATATGACATGATAATTTGACCCCCCCCCCTAAGTTATAGCTAAGAGAGCTGAGTCCCCGATACATGGGTCCATTTGAGATGAATTGGTGGAGAAGGTCATGGATAACCTTATCCCTCAGGATAAAGAAAGGTGTGATGAGTTCCAAGTGTCCTAGTTAGAGCACTATGTGAGGTACCAGAACATGAGCTAAACAATGAACCTAGTGAGCCCCAAGGGAGGCTGAAATGGTTTGAGTCACCAATGCAGTTTATAGATGCCAGGATGAAAGAACTCAGAGAAAATAATATGTGATGATAAAGGTTCTTTGGAAGCGCCATGGGTAAGGTAAAGCCACATAGGGGCCATTGATGGACATTGAAAAGTCTTATCCTGAATTGTTTGTTTTGCTTGATTGAATTTTGAGGACAAAATTCCTATAAGAGGGGAAGGATGTTACAACCCCAATTTTTGGGTTCTTTTGATGAGAAATGTAATTTCTCATATTAAATATATTTGAACAAATAATGATATAATTTGTTTTGAATAAATGTATTTTGTTTACAATAGCCTTGATGTTTGTGTTGTGGGATTTATTGGCTATTGGGCCCAATTAACAAGGAAATTCAATTAGTAAATGAATAATTGAATATTTGAGAAAAGAAAAATGTGGAAACCTCTAGAAGGAAAATCCAAAGAGGGATTTCGTGCCTCTTGGGTTCCTTGGGTTCCAAGGAGTCCAAAGTTGCATAAAGAGCGCAATAAGAAAAGAAAAGATCGATTAAGTATTTCTTTATTAAGAAAGAAATTGAAAATAATGATAAAATATTGGAAATAAGTGGAATAAGGTATAATTGGGTAATCCTTGGTGGAATTGTGTATCCCAATGATTCCTAATGATAAAAGTAATACCAATGAGGAAAATAAAAGAGAAATAAAGAGAAATCCTCAAAAAGAAATATTTTAATAAGAAATACACATGATAATGAGAAATAATGCATTTAGATGCATCTAGAAGGATAATGAGTATCCAATAAAAAGGATTTCGAAATAATAGAGTTTCTTGGGGTCTAAGGAGCCCCAATAAAGAGGAATGAAAGAGAAAATACCAATAAAGTCAAATAAGAAGATAAAATGATGCATAATGAATGATTATGAGGTTTTGTTAAAAAAGGAGTAATTTCTATTAAAAGAAAATAGAAATATGTGGCCAATGAATTAAAAAGGGCAAGTGCAAAGAAAATAAAAGGGGAATTTCAAATTCCTAATAATAGAGAATAACCAAGATAAAGAAGAGAGAGAATATTACTTCTCTTTGAAGGAATTGACTTCCTACTTGGAAAGGGACTCTTGGATTCGTGAATAGCCGACCTAGGGCTTCTTTACTCACCCCTATATAAAGGGGATGCCCTTTGGTTCGAGTCCAGGAAGAATCCCACGATCCCTCTCTTCCTTCTTCTTGTTCTTCATGATTCTTTGTGTCTAAACCCTAGCATAGAGGGTAGCTTGAACCCTGAAGCAACGCGAAGTGGTGGATGGTCACGATGGGAGTAGGATGCCCCACGCAACTAGAGAAAGGGTTAGCCGACATCCTCGCACTCTAACCCAGGCACTACAGCTGCAACTTGGCTGCATGAATGGCCGCAAGTCACGGGCTTAGTGCATGCAAGATCGGTCCACCTGGCTGCAGCCAAGTAGCACCCCAGGTGCGCAAGGGGGTGGCGGACCTAGGGAGGCCATCAGCAATGAGTTTCGTGCTTCGAAGAGGATGGAGGCGGACCACCGAACTGTAGCACGGCGGCCATGTGTTGCAGGTCACGCAACCTGAGATGACCACCCTAGTCACGAACGGTGGGCACCCCTACATGCGTGAGGGTAGGTAAGAGCTAGGGGAGGCTCTCCTAGTGGTCGACGAGGCTTGGGGACAGGCAGTAGAGCCGAGCCCGCTCCTTGCTGCGGCCGCATCTAGGGTATTAGGAGGAAGAAGAAGGAGATAGGCCGATTGGACACTTTTGCCCCTCCACGGGCTGGAGACGCTTTCAATTTACCAAGGGTAAACGCGTAATTGCGTTAAATGCTCTTTTGAGCAACGTTGTATGGAGCGGGACACGTGGCGCAATCTGATTGGCCAAGTAAGTAAAATTTTGCTAAAATCATATCTAATGATTGGTAACTCCGATAAGGACAAGTAATATATGAAAAATGATCCTCATAATGAGAGGAACACAAAGAAATTATGTTGAAGCCAAATTTTGCATGCTATTCAAAAAGTAGTGTAAGTTATCAACTTTAATGAATTAAAGATTAAGAAACTCTACTTTGAAATGATTAATGTAATTGGTAGAGTTTAATGGGCAATTAAAGTTGATATTAACATGTTAATTGTAAAAGGGTACATTAAGATCGAAAAGGATGAACTTTGCATGTAATTAGTTTAATTTAGAGATTATGTGCATAAATATAATTGAAATTTGAAAAGTAAATAAAGTTATCATCTTTAATGATGTAATTAATAAAAAAAACCCTCAGATTTGATGATAGATGGATTTAATGTTGTTCATTGGATAGTTCAAGCCAATATTAACCTATTTTTAATAAAAGTGAAAATAGGATCTAAAAATATGATCTTTTTATATAATTGTCTTAATTTAGGGTTTCGCGCATGAATATGCATTAATGAGATTGAAAACCCTAATTTAGATGAATATGTCTTTTAATTGGTTCAATTGTTCAAATCCATGAATAAATAGGGATATGATGATCCTAAGACTGCTAAGAATATTAAAAGGAGAGAATTTAAAGGTTTCAAGTAGATTTGATGAATTAGGGTTCTTAATAACTAAGAATGGAGGCAAAACCCTAATTCCCAAGGAAACTCTAAAATTGGAATAGAAATCCTAAGGATGATGATGATATTGGATAAATATTAATAAAAGGAAATTGGTATATTTATTTCAGGATTATGTGCATGATTGGTTGCTTGATTGGGATTTATGTGTTCTGATTAATTCTGTATCTGAATCTGCAATACAGGTATGCGGTTACGCTTATGAATATATCGAGTTAGTTTTTCGAGGTTTACCGAAGTTTTAATCGATGACATGAATTAATTGTTGGATGATTTTAATTCATGCAAACTATAATGTGGATATGATTATCACCTAAGATATGTTCCTACTAGCTCAGATCATGGTCCCCTCTGTGGCTTATTAGTTGACCTAGTACATGGCTACCTATGGGGTAGGTCCATCTGGTCATTGGATGACTTAGTACATGGCTACCAATGGGGTAGGTACATCAAGTCACATTGAGTTAGATATTGGGCTACCTTCGGGTAGTGCCATGCGACTCTATTACCCTATGTATTGGCTACCTGTAAGGTAGGACCATGGTGGTAAGAATCTACCTAAAGAGAGGTAGCATACAAGTCCACTGCAGGGATAGCACAGAGTTAGGGGATAGGTAAGGATTGAGTAGTGTGGCTTAAAATGTAATCCTGGTTGTTAAATGATTAATTGAATGATTACATTATTAAGAATAATTGCATGATTAGTGTTTCCCCCACAAACCAGCTTCAGCTGACTGACATTTTCTTTGTCGGCATTTTAGGTACAAGCCAAAAGAACAAACAGTAAATCATCATATCGGGAAATACATGAAGTCAAATACAAGGAGGATTAGTTAGAGTAGAATCCTTAAGTGGATAGAAGTTTAGAGATCCAAGTTATCAAAAGTAAAAAAAAGGTATGCAAAAGTTTATTTTCTTATAGCTTTTCAGTTTAGTCTGTTAAAATTTAATAATTTTTCTTGGTTAATTTCCGAACCTTTGATCCGGGTTATTGGTTAACGGCTCTATCCTTTCGGTCTCCCTTAATTGGGGGTTACTGGGAGGCAGGGTCGTAATAGGAATTGTTAAACAACTTCCAACGTGATCTCCAGAATAAGGGGCCCAGATGAGGAGTTTTGACACAACTTTGTATCAGTTAGCAGCATATGTGGTAGCCTTGAAGAAGCCTACACAGTAGGGTTTTCCAGGAAATACTGACACTCCAACCGGGAAACAGCAAGTCAAGGCCATACTACTGTGGAATGGGAAGAGGACATTGACTCCAAGGATTGCAGAACATGAGGTGACCAAGCCTACTGAAAGTGGTGAACCAGTGGCAGACTTAGCACAAGTAGTAATTGATGCAGACAACATAGGGAAGAGTAGAATTAAGAATTTTAAGTGGAGAAGATGACTTCATATGTTCCACCACATCAAAGAACACAGACTATATCGGTTCCATATCCTAATAGCTTGAAGGCAACGAAGATGGATCAGCAATTCAAGAAATTTCTAGATTGATTTAGGAAGCTTTCCGTCAACATACCATTGATTGATGTGATTGACCAAATACCGTCATATGGTAAATTTCTAAAGGATGTTATTAACAAGAAAAGGAGGATTCCAGATGTTGAGGTGGTGGTGCTGAAAGAGAAAGTTAGTGCCTTCATTTTAGGAACATTACCGCCAAAGAGATAGGATCCCGATTGTTTCAACATCACATGCTACATCGGGAAGACAAAGTTTGGGGATGTACTCTGTGATTCAGAGTCAAGCATCAACTTGATTCCCCTATCAACATTTAGGAAGCTCGTCTCAAAATGTCTAGGAAGAGCAACATGACAATCCAATTGACAGATAATTCAGTTGTAAGACCCTATGGTATTTGCGAAGATGTACTTGTCAAGGTGGATCGGTTTTTTTTCTTACAGACTTCATGGTGATGGATATGTAGTATGACCATGGCAATGAACTATTATTAGGAAGACCCTTCCAAGAAACAGCTGATATGTTCCTGGAAATGGGTAGAGGCTATTTGACCGTGGGAATTAAAGATGACAGGTTTGAGATTCATATGCTAGACAATTCGAAGTCATCAAAGGATCAGGAGCAATGTAATATGATGATGCACATGGACAAAAATATCTCTTTATTTTTGGGAAGGACATTTTTGGACATGGCGCATGTAATGACAAGGATGGACAAGGGTACAATAGCTATAGACATCATGGAGAACACTAAGGTGGTTTCACTTACCAAGACAGTAGGGTACCTGGATGATGAACAGGATATTTTGTGTTCATCCAATGTGGAGGAGGTTGTAGAGGATTTTCTAGTACATACACATCCACAACTCCCTCTAGAGGCATGCTTAATGAACCTTATGAATGATTTCATGTGGAGCCGGTTACTAGAAGAATGTGCAAAGCTACTGAAGGTTTTTCCTTGCTACTACACAAGACACTTCAAGTATTTGGGAACGTTGCCACCACCGTTGACTTCTTCACTCTTGAGCCCACCTGAGTTGGAGCTCAAACCACTACCACCTCATCTGAAGTATGTGTTTCTAGCTGCATAGGAGAAGTTGTCGGTCATCATATCTGCATCGTTGAGTGTATCAGAAGAAGAACAATTGATTACTGTGCTAAAGAACCACTGAGGTGCATTCATGTGGATCGGGGCTGATATCAAAGGGATCTCCCCCACATTGTTCCAACATAAGATTCGGTTAGAAGAAGGAGCAAAACCGGTCATTCAATCGCAATGTCGCTTAAATCCAATAATGATGGAGGTCGTCAAGAAAGAGGTAATCAAGCTCCTGTCGGCAAGTATAATTTGTTCTATTTCTAACTCCATGTGGGTTACTCCAACACAGGTAGTACCAAAGAAAGGGGGAATCACTTTCACAACTAATTCATCTAATGAACAAATAACCACTAGGTTATTGATAGGGTGGCGAGTTTGTAAAGATTATTGCGATTGAACACCACCATGCTTAAGGATCATTTTCCATTGTCGTTCATTGACCAAATGTTGGAGCGGCTCACTGGTCACTCCCACTTTTGTTTTCTTGATGGTTATTTGGGTTACAATCAGATTTCAATCAAGCCTAAGGATCAAGAGAAGTCTACCTTTACCTGTCCTTATGGAACTTTTGCATATCGTCGTATATCGCTCGGGTTGTGCAACGCATCCGCCACTTTTCAACGTTGTATGCTGGCGATTTTTTTGGATATGGTGGAACGATGTCTCGAGGTTTTTATGGATGATTTTTCTTTGCATGGAGCATCTTTTGATGATTTCTTTAATAATTTGGATAAAGTTTTGCAAAGGTGTGAAGACACACACACGGTGCTTAATTGGGAAAAATGCCACATGATGGTTAGCGAGGGCATAGTACTGGGACACAAGGTGTTCATCAAAGGATTGGAGGTAGATCCTGTCAAGATAGAGGTGATTTCAAAACTTCCTCCACTGACTTTGGTGAAAGCGGTTAGAAGCTTTCTTGGCCATGTAGGGTTTTACTGTCAATTCATAAAGGATTTTTCAAAAATCGCTAAACCATTGTCTGAATTATTAGAAAAAAAATGTTGAGTTCAGTTTTGATGAAAAATGTTTGAAAGAATTTGAGATTCTAAAAGAGAAACTCATTTCTGCATTGGTTGTGCAGGCTACGGATTGGAGCCAACCTTTTGAACTGATGTGTGATGCATCAGACTATGTCGTAGGGGCGGTGTTGGGCCAATGCTTAGACAAAGTTCCTACGGTTATATATTATGCATCTAAAACACTCAATGACGCACAAATAAATTACACCACTACTGAAAAGGAATTATTGGCTGTTGTTTTTGCTTTTGAGAAGTTTAGGTAGTATCTTGTAGGAGCTAAGGTGGTAGTGTGGATTGATCATGCAGCAATCAAATACTTGCTAGTGAAGAAGGATGCAAAACCAAGACTGATTAGATGGATCCTTTCACTGTAGGAGTTTGACATTGAGCTCAAAGATAAGGTAGGGATTGAATATGTGGTGGAAAACCACCTATCTAGACTGGAGAGGATAGATGAAAAGGATGTTAACATACCCATTCTAGAAACTTTCCCTAATGAATAGTTGTTTGCCCTTAAGAAAAGGGACCCATGGTTTGCTAACATTGTGAATTATTTAGCTTGCAAGGAATTACCTGATGATTGGGGTTACCAAGAAAAGAATAGGTTCTTTCATTCATTGCACTATTATTCTTGGGATGACCCTCTTTTGTTGAGACAATGTAGGGATGGCATACTAAGGAGGTGTGTACCTGAATGTGAATATGATAGTGTGTTGAAACATTGTCACACACTACCTATAGGTGGACACCACACCAGTTCTAGAACTGCTGTAAAGGTTTTGGAAAGTTTCTTGTACTGGCTGACCCTATTCAAAGATGCATATGTTTTTGTGTGTAGGTGTGACGCGTGTCAGCGGTCAGGTAATATATCAAAGAGGCGGGAGATGTCGTTGAACGTGTTTCATGAAGTAGAGGTATTTGATCTTTGGGGTATTGATTTCATGGGACCCTTTGTATCCTCAAACTCTTACCTATATATCTTACTAGCTATAGACTATGTATCTAAGTGGGTGGAAGTGATTCCATCCCGCACCAATGATGTCAATATTGTGTGCAAATTTGTCAAGGATTACATTTTTTGCAGGTTTGGGGTGCCAAGGATGATCATAAGTGATGGTGGAACACACTTCACCAATCGGAAATTTGGGGCACTTTTAAGCAAAATATGGGGTGAAGAATCACGTGGGTATGCCCTATCACCCACAGACTCAGGGGAAAGTGGAGATTTCAAATCATGAGATTAAAAAGATCCTTGAGAACACAGTATCTTCTAGTAGAAAGAACTGGAGTGCTTTGTTGGGTGATGTGTTATGGGCTTATAGGACTGTCTATAAAACACCGATAGGAACTACACCCTTTAGGCTAGTCTATGTATGGATGTATCATCTCCCTGTGGAATTAGAACATAAAGCTCATTGGGCCTTGAGGAAGCTCAATTTTGACATTGATGAAGCTGGCAAGACCAGGATGTTAGAGTTAAATGAGCTAGATGAAATTAGGAAGAACGCTTATGAAAATTCAAGAAAGTAAAAAGAGAGAACAAAGAAAACACATGACCGACATATATCAAGGAGAATATTGTACCCATGAGAGAATGTGTTACTTTTTAATTCAAGGTTAAAATTGCACCCGGGTAAACTGAGATCTAGGTGGAATGGACCATTTGTTATTGAGGAAGTGTTTCCACATGGGGATGTTAGAATCAAAGATGGAAAGAGATCCTTCTTGGTTAATGGCCAAAGACTAAAGCATTACTTTGGGGAAGATTTTAACAGGAAGGAGCATGAGGTAAAGCTCATTGCTCCTAATTGATATTTTGATGACTTGTCTAGCCTAGGACGTTGAATAAGGGTGCTTTTTGGGAGGCAATCTAACTATTAGTAATTTTATTTTAGTTCTATGCATTGCTTGGGGTTAGTTATACTTAGTTTTCATAATTTTTTTAAAGAAGATACCTTGACCTGTGTGGTGAGTGTGCAGGAACATACAAGGTCGGTGTCACTGACTAGGTGAGTCGGTGCCACTGAATTATGGCCAGTAAACGGTCGTATTCGGAAGAACAGACTCAGTATCATCGACTCCATAGTCAGTGGCACCGAAATCCCTAAAGAGATGCAGAAAAATCTCAAGCGGTTGACTGATAAACCGTTGGTACCACCAACTCAAGGTCGATGCCACTGACACTATTACACCCCGATCTCACAATTACCACTAATCATGAGATTAGGGCATAAATTGAGGATTTAACGTAATACACAAATCACCCATAACTTTTTCTTCTTCTTTTTCAAACTCTTTGTTTGCTCACATTGAACCACATAAACTAACTTTATAAGGGAATCTAAACATTGATTTCTCTAATTTGATTTCAACAGTAAAAATGCATGTATGAACATTCATTATGTTTCTCATACTTTTAAGCACATAAGACTTGTTGATTCACATATATTGCTAAAAGAGTAATAATGTTATACATCATCATTTACAACTCTTTCTTATTTCATTACAAGGATCTAGAGTGAAAGGACCGACTGAACTTAACTGTACTCAGACTTAACTCTTGTGGCACATCTACTCTGATGCAATGACCTTCTTCAAGTCCATGTGATATCCCTAAAAATTGTGAGTATAGGGGTGAGCCTACTCACTCAGTGAAGAGTACTTCAAAGAAATAGTCTAAAGCACTGATATAATTACAGATATACTTTTGAGCAAATGATATCAATTATAACAGTAGTTAGCATTAAAGAGATTGATCATTGACAATCATAAATATGGCAGGATACTCTAGATATCAACAAGAGCAAATCAATATATGAGCATGCTTGATTAATTTCAAAGAAAACTAATAATTCCGAAACAAACAAAGAATAATTCCTGGGAAACTATACTCGAATCTTTCTTAGCCTTTCTTACTTATAAGAAACTTTTTAAATCTATATGAACATATTTTATCTTATGCCCTGATTAGATGCAGTGTACTCAACATATGAAGACTCGTAACGAACTACGATCTCACTGTATAAGACTTAGCTGACACACCCGGGAATGCTAAGCCTGACTACATCACTGGTCTGCAATAGGAAAATGGATCTCTGGCCTCGGCACACCTATTATGCCGTAAAAACTGGACTCCTCTACTAACCTGAGCACACAGGCGGAGAGTCAAGCCACCTATTGGCTTTTCTGTACTCTAGTACCACCAGGACCTCTGGTTGATGTTGGACACTGCAAGATGTATATTAAGGAGACTTCCACTAGGGCTTCGTCCCCCGTACCACCTGTTAGTATGTTCCAACCCCCGTATACTGGACACTGCTAGGGTTAGGTCATTTCATCCCTATGGTGCAGACCTCTCATAGGGAATCTACGGTGTTCAGGGCTCTTAAGTCTATTATTTTATTATTCTTGGAAAGCACTTACTATATTGTATGGTTTCCCTTACTTATACTTGACTCTGGTATCTCTATGGTACTGTGTCTATTTATTTGAAGTTTATAACACAACATGTATATCATTCTAAACTTGGCAGAGAAATATACTCAAAACACTGTAATATACTGATAAATCAACATTTTATACCTACAGGCAGACTAAAATTCTTAAATAATAGAATACATGTCCACTAGATACTTTGTATACTAGAATCATGCAATTGAATTTCTTAATAAATTGATAAGAGTTAATTACTTGACATACGAGTAATCGTTATTTTTACCTGTAAATTATTTGTACTTTCTTGGAAAACATGCACCTCAACCCAAATCTTGAGTTGTGTATCACATTACATATCTTAGTTTAGCTCTGTAAACCATTCGTTTCATAGACCATCTGATAACATTTACCATAACTGAACTATTAAACATCACCACATCTCATACTGAGAACATTGATATCAAAATAATTGATTCATTGAACATCCTATTCTTAGGGTTTTATTTACCCCATTCACTTATCACATGGCTCTCATAAGGATTTCATGCGACATAAACATTCACTAAATAAAGACTACTATCAACAAATCATATAAAATCAATATATGTATGAAACCTTGGAACTGAGATAAATTTGGGTTTCCATGCCATTCACTGAGATAACATGCATCAATAATAAATAAAGTCTATCATGTCAAGAAAATCCATTCAAATGGATTTCACGATATCTATTCACAAATATCCAACTTTCCTCGCATCTAGGGTTTCACCCTCTTTACTAAGATATCAAACAAACACTATTCACCTTAAATGAAATCCAAGATAGTATCTGACATATATGTACTATGAATTCAGATAAACAATCATTCATAACCAAGGGAATCCAGATAAATAAATTTCTCTATTTAATTATACAGCAATTTTAGTCATAGACAAATTCCCTATATTTCAGTTTACTCTTATAACCTCTGCGAATACTTTGGGAATTCTCATTAGGATGTATTATATACATTTCTAATATGATTTTATCATATGAAATTCATCCAAATAGAGGAAGAATCTGTTTCATATCATTTTGCAACAACTTAGATCAAACACACAATTTAGGGTTTGTAGTCGCATACTAAGAAATTAAATATTATGGATGATTTAACCAATTTTCATGCAATATATTGTTTAAAGGAAGTTCCCACTCACCCTAAGGTGTAAAAACACCTTAAACACACAGCTCATCCTTGAAAATCTCAATCTCATATCAAATCCCTAGCAATTTACCCGATTCTTCTTCCTTTCAACTCAGAAACCCTAAAAATGAGGGATTATGAAGAAAGAGTGAGAAAAGGGGATGTTTTGACACCATTTCAGATCAAATTAGAGGAGGGACGGAATCTTGACTTGTGAGAGAAAATACACCATGAAACTATATCCAAAGAGGCAAAACATACACGATTTCATCATTCCTCGGACCGCAAAACCCTAAGTTAGCATCTCCATCACTTTCTCCCCTCAAACCCTAACTCTCCCTCTCTCTCTCTCTAGGATTTCATTTCTCTGAATTGAATCAAGAATTATGATATCTCATTGTGTGTTAGGTTGACCATATAGAGCAATTGAGCTGCTTGGGTCAATTGCACATTGACCCCTCACTATACTTTCTCTTATTTCAGCTGAATTTTCTGTCATAAAAATATTAATGTAATTAGTCTACTGATAAGGTCTAAATGCATCCAAAAATCATTAAATTTTATATGTTCTTTATGATTGAGTTTCAGATCTTTGATTAAAATTTTAGATCATTTGGAGTTACCAATAAATAAATATAAATAAAACACTACACTGCTAAAAAGCACTCTGTCAGCATTGTGGTCGAAGTATAGGTCAACTAAGAACCACATTCAAAGAACACTAAAATATTTTGAAATTTTTCTCCAATATGAATTATTGAGTTGTCCATATCATATCCAAAAATAAATTAAATAAAAAATTTGTAGAAAATATGAAAAATCATTTACCACACTACTGCTCTGATAAAATTCCATATTCATGTACTATCAAAACCTTAATTTTTGCCGATTAGGGCTTACATTTCTCAAACCCTAATTCTTCAAACTAAAATCATAGTCAGAGTTTCTTCTTAGGTTTTAAACATCACAATTGATCTACTATCACTAATCAAGTCTAAATGATGTTCTATCTAATCAAGCATGTAATCATTCAGGTAAACCCTAGTTTACCAATTAAGCACAAATGTGGTCATTATAGACACGATGGACACTCCAGGCTCGGTAGGTGTATCGATGCACCGAAATAATTGACAAGTCGGTACCACTGACCACCTTGTCAGTGCTACTGACATATGACATCACCAATCTGTGTTTTCCCTCATTGATGGCTCAGATCTGATCATAACCAATGATCGGTAGCACCGATTTGTTGCAAGTCGGTGCCACTGACAGAAACTTGGTGCCACTGACACCATGACAATCTACTTTTCTCAGATGGAGCATCGATATTCATCGATGCACTGAAGCCATGGATAGACCCCAGAGTCAGTGCCACCGACACAGCTCTCGGTGCCACTGACTCCCCAACAGAAGGGTCGGGCAACAATTATTAAAGGGGGAGTGATGAAGTGTTTCTCTCCACACCTTCAAGCACCGCCCCTCCCGAAAGATAGGAAACTACACCAAGCATTCAGAAGCTGCACCGAGCACTATTTTCTCAACCTCCTTCTCCAATCTCATCAACACGATGGCAAGGATAATAGAAGATTCCACATCGATGGTAGGATCTTCTGGAGGTTTGATGCCAAGCCCCCAGATAAGTCACCCTTCAACAGAGGTACGGAAGGTGTATGAGGAGCTCGCTACAAGGCCGTTTTCTCTGACAAGATATGGATACCAAAAGACAATGGAGGACATGGGTTTCACCGACAACTTTAAGGTTGTCCTCCAAGAACAAGAATTCGATGAAGAGGTCTCAAATCCTTTCTTCAGTGGGTGGCCTACATACAAGGAGCTCGTGCTCAAGTTCATGGCTTCCCTGGAGATATGTGTGACCCATGATCCAATTTGTCTAGCACAAGGTGAGTGGAAAGAGGGGAAGGCGGACTTCTGCCTTTACAACACCAACCACTCCATGACTCTTCATGCATTCAATGAGATCTATGGATGGCCCCATGTGCCATGTCGCCAACCCAAGAATGTCGACTATGAATTTGTATGGGGGGATCTTGTGATGGTGCCAGAAGGCTACAAGATAAGCTGGAACCACAGCTCCATCATCGACATCGTGCATCCTTTTGCTCGGGTGCTACACCGCATTCTCACGAATACAATCTTCACCAAGTCTATGCAAGGATAAGGGAAGGTCCAGCAGCCAGACCTATACTTTCTCTATTATCTTCTGGAGAGGAGGCCAGTCAACTTTGGGGCATTCTTCCTCACCCATATGATGGCTGTGAAGTGAAATGTAGGGAGGAAAGCATTGATTCTCTCCGGGGGACTTATAACTCCCATAGCTTTCCACTTAGGTCTAGACCTCTCTACACTTGAGTCGCTACAGTCCAAGCACCAGATTGATCATGCATACTTCAAGAAGGTCGGTCTTATCATTGTCCACCACAACACCCTTTTTGCTAGTTGTTCGGTTAATGACGGCTACTACGAGCATCAATTACTTGATCTTGTATTTAGCATCAGGCAAGTCGACCACTATATATGGCCAGGCATTGATGAAGAAGATGAAGAAGATGATGGAGATGATGATGAGGATGAACAGTCGGGTGATGATGATGTGGAGGAGGTGGATCCCACCATCCCCATCATGCATCGAGTAGCTCCGCATAAGCATCCACGACACTATTCAGCCTCCACTTCTTCTGCATTGTCACCCTCTCAGGAAGGAGAGGAAGCTTACTCCATGGCGGGCATGTATACCATGCTGCAGGATATTTAGAATGATTGGCATTAGCACACCACATCTTTGGCTATAATTCAAGATGTGCAGAGGCAGTTGTACACTAACCAGTAGGCAATCTATGAGAATGTATGTCTTCTCTTAGACAACCAAGAGACCATGCATCAGCACTTGTAGAGGATAGAGAAATACCAACAGCCATTCTTTGATCACTATTGGAGCCAGGGATACATCAGAGACTATCAGATGCCACTGCCTATGCCCCCTTCAGATCCAAACTTCCAGGGGATGTTTCCTCCCCAGGACCCTAGCCAGCCTCCACCACCATACTTGTCGGGTATCACTATTCCACCTCTTAAGTTGGAATTTTGACTATGAGGTCATAGTCATATTCAAGCTTAGGGGGGGTTCTAGAACAGCATCTATCTTGGTTCTTTCATTTTAAGAATTTTGTTTTTCTTTTGGAAAATTAGTTTTTTTTAGGTCTATTATTTTTGTAAGATCCACAAGCTATCTACTGTAATATGTGGAGTAGTAAATGCATGGTTTCATTTGAGTGTATCAATCTTTGGGGTTGTGTGCACGTGAAAAATGAGTAAATTTAAAATTTTGTGATCTTATCTTGTGAGTAATTGAGTTGCATAACTGAGAAAGTGCTTGGGTAAGTCAGTGATGCGATGATTTTGAGTCGCAGTTATATACATATTTTACTTGTGTTTTATGCAGCTATTGGTCATTTTGGTGGTTAATATTGCATGATTCATTTACTTTGGTCTATGATCTTTCTCAGTGTCAAATCACCCTTATTTTGATATTTTTAGCATAAATGATTACAATAATATGTTTTATTTTGGCTTATGTGGTTTTGTGTTGTAATTTCAGGAAAAACGAGTATCTGCTACTGTCGATACCATCGATAGTGGTCGATACCATCGACAGAAGCACAGGTTTCCAGTCATAAGGAGCAGCATAGAGTCGATACCATCGACAGCGAAGTCGATGGTAGCGACGAACCATCAGGTTGCTGGCGAGAGGGCAGTCGATACTATCGACACGAGGACTTTCAGCGACGGAAAAAGACAAAAGCAATGCCTAAGAGAGTTGATACCATCGACCCTCATCGATGGTATCGAGTTAGCATCAATCACGACAGAGAAAAGAAAAGAAGATCAACTGATACCGCGCAAGGTCGATACTATCGACTCGCGTCGATAGTATCGACGCCGTCAGATACAAGTTAGTTTCAGATTGATCTAAATATGATGGTTGTGATATTTTGGCGACCTAACTCGGTGATTATACCTAATGACGGAGGCCAAGAGCAATCCATCACGTCATTAGCGCTGCACACGTCCTGAAAAGGTGTGGAGAGAAGAACGGAGCCCATAAGCACGCCCCAGCCATTCCTGACGCCGAAGAAGATGTTTTCCACCACTGAAAGGCGGGAGAATGTGTATTCTACGCCAAGGAGCGCTTGGATCTTCTCCGTTCAGGGGTTTCACCACTCAATCACGTTTTTCTCCATGTTTCCCTTTTTCTCTATCACGTTTTGCTCTGAGATGAACATGCGGGGCTAATCCCCTTTGTCTTTAGGACGGGGAGTAGCCCGGGAAATCATTGTATGACAATTTTATCATAGTAATTCATCATTTATCTCTTAATTTCGTGGTATAATTTTGTTTTCTCAATTATATTGTTATGCTTGATCACCATAATAATAATCTAATACCCTTAATTACTTTGAAAGAAGAATTAATGGTTGAAAAGAGACGGAATTTAAATTAATTAACAAATCCCTTGAACAAGGTGGTGTAAGGTTAATGGTGGACACTGAGAGATCGACTCTAATGCACCTAGTTTAGGGTATAGGTTGCTACGACGGTGGAACTGACCTAGACATAGGTAGTGAAGTGTACCACGACAATGGGCAATTCTGATATCAGGCCACTACCCGGATAGAGAGATAAATCTGAGTGACTAAATAGAAGTTCATACAATGAAAACCCGCGGTGAAACCGCAATCCTAAAGATTCCCATTTAAATTGATTAAACTAAACATTTAATCGATTGCTTTGTTTTCTTTTATTTTATTTTCATTTTCAATCAACTCTCAAACTTTTTTAACCGGTCTAGCTGATTGCGAGTAGTTAGTAGTAGTCTCTGATAATTCACGTGTCCCTGAGTTCGACTCGGGCCTCACAGAGGCTTATATTACAGTGACGCGTACACTTGCGTTCCTACGCACGTAAAAAGCATGTCAGTCAGCTTCAGGACATGGGGATATGAATGACAATATTGATTGCCCAAGGAAAGTGATTGACAAGGTTGTTGAGCCCGAACCGACCAAACACTAATGTTACCTTAAACTAAAATTTAAGAGAGAAACCCCTTGATTACCATGTACACATGTCATTAAAGAGGGGCATATGATTCTCTCTGAAGGTTCTATCTTTTAGTCATGTGATCTCATCCACTGCATACATTTTCTTTACACTCCACCATAAGAAGATTGAGTACATATTATCATTCTTTCTTTTGAGTGCATTTACATTACATAGTAGACCTTGCATTATTGTTGTTTATTTTTGCTTGCATTAGAAAAAAAGTTATATATATAGAAAATCATACATGCACAACAAAAATTTCGGTGCATGTCATCTAATTGCATAACATCTTTGTTCATATAGTTGCAACTGCATTACATAAAGCATACAGTATCATCATGTGCTAAGCTTATTCTTCTAAAACATAAGAAGGTAGTGATTTTTCCCATGCCCTTGAAAGAAAAAAGAAGAACAATGTCATGATTAGAAAAGTGTAGTGTAAGCATAAGCCTGTAATAATATGTTGAAAAGAGGGCTTGAAAAAAAAAGATTGAGTATAGTTTCATAAAGTGAGGGAGAAAGGGCATAGTCATACCTGTGTCATAAGGAAGAATTAGTACATGATGTAGTTTTGTATATGTTTCATCTTATACTGATATGAAATAATAGTTGCATGCATCATTCCACCTCAATGATTAGGCATCAAGATCATTCGTTAATTTTCATCATCATAGGTTCATCATAATATCTAGTTTCATGAATGATTCTATGTGATCATGACTCTTCCACAGCCACCCATCCTGACCACCCATTGCTCTTACTGGTAGGCCACTCATTCGATTTTCTCCTCATTCATGTTCTATCAGGAAAACGACTTCCATGTAGATGGTAGTTAAAGAAAATGAGCAACATAGATAAGAGATCACACGATGCACCAAGTATGAACTGAATGAGTTTATCATATTAACTACTTTAATTGATAGTGTTTCATTGATTGGGGGATGAACATCTTTTATAGAGGTTTCTAGTCACCTAGATGGCAGTTAGTGTTTAGTGGTCAATGAGGATCGGTATGAGGACCGAAGGTGGGGACTTTGTAGATGTACTTTATGTACTCATGTCCTTCAGCTGACTTAACTCTATCAGATCCAAAGGTTTTGTTTCTCGAGGATGAGCAAAGTTTAAGCTTAGGGGAGTTTGATGCACGGGTTTTAAGCCACTTTTACAGGCCTATTTTATATCTATTTTTTGCATATATTTGTCATTTTCTTTATTGTATTTGCATGATTCATTATTATTGGCATTGTAAGGAGTGGAATCCCATAGGGATCCACTTCCTACTAAAAATAAAGAGGGCAACATCCACCAAGAATTTTTTTTCTCAAAAGGGGATGTAACCAAATTTATTTAACATGATTGTATCACAAAGTAGCAGTATAATAGAAAGATATATCTAACCATTACAAGGCTTCTTACATATTAAACTTTCACCATGCAGGGTGTCATAAAGGAAAACTAACTACATAAGAAGAACTAGTTGAGGATTACCTAACAACTTCAAGCAAGGTGTCCCACGAAGTCAGCTATCCTTGTTGTGGTCTAGGTCCTCCTAGATCTCCTTCTCCTTGACCAACACATGGGGTTGGAAGCGTACCCCATAAAAGTAAAAGAAAATAGGATATCAGCAAAATGCTAGTATGAGCACGCTAAAAAGGAATTGAGCATTATATTTAAAGAAATAAGTACATCAAGTATAGAAGGCTTCCCCTGCAAAAAGAGAAGGACTACCCGATCGGGAATAATAGGAAAGAATCACAAACATATGATAAAAGGGATACTTGACATTAAAACAATAATTAAAGTGGTGCCACAAAAGTACTCACAAAGATTTTAGGGCACAAAACCCATAACAACCTACATGTAGGTGAGATAAACATAGCACTAGAACAACATCA
Source organism: Alisma plantago-aquatica (assembly GCA_963693085.1). Taxonomy (NCBI): domain Eukaryota; kingdom Viridiplantae; phylum Streptophyta; class Magnoliopsida; order Alismatales; family Alismataceae; genus Alisma; species Alisma plantago-aquatica. Next base: position 1,510,662,946 of record OY856410.1, on the reverse strand, counting down.
ATAACAATTGGCAGCCAACCTCATAAAGTTGAAACCTGATAGAGAATGGCATATAACCAAACTCCCAAATATATTAGATTGGTCCAACCCTCATAAAGTTGAAACCCATGTATGGGGCACACAACCACCATCCCAAAATAAACAATAAGGGCACATAACCCAAAACCAATGCAAACTATATTACTCTAGGGCTACTGAGTCACAAAACATGCTTAATAGGGAGGCAAGTAAAAAGTTATAGTTGGATTTTACAAATTAATCACCACATAAGTGACCATCATAAACAACCACCTCAAAGTGGACATATAACAAAAAATTGAGTTACATAATGAACAGGGCATAATAAAGATTCCAAAAGAAAGTCATGAAGATATTTTGATCACAAGATCAGTAACAAATAGGGTACTTCACATGAAGCATCATTTTCAAAAGAAAAAGATATGGTTTTTAGGTTATTGTCCATAGGACCAAGAGAAAGTCAATTTAGGTTATTGCTCAATAAAGAAAATTAGGAGATGCAAACATACCTCTCATAGAGTCTTAAAAGAACACTTTCCAAAATCCTAAGCAATATTAGAGTCAACTTGTCCTATTATAATAACCATACACGTATTAGCATTATATGCATTCATTAAGATCTCAAAACCCTAAAGTTGTCAACTTTTTCTACAAACCACCGATTTAGGTCTTGAAAACATCACCATCTTCTTAGTATGATTTCTGATCAAAATAACATATAATATTAAGTATTTTGAAGATATGGACTTTTAGGGTTCTATTTAGTGATTTTTAGTTAATTAATTCATCCTCAAAAATACTTCTTCCAAAAACTCAAAACTAGGCATTGAATATATCTTTGATAGATATATCATATTTTTCTGAGTCTAGAACATATTTTACTTTTAATTTTTTCCCCAAGGTCTTATTAGTTTTGAATTATACAAATTATTAACTTATTCATTAGATCTATTAAAATCACTTATTATAAAACATTGGATTTAGGCGACAAAACCCTTACCAAAAGAAAGATTACATTTTTCTCATTATATTGACTATTTATGCATATTTTCTGATTAGGGATTAATTTGTTATGTATTTTCAAAGCTCAACCAATCAGAATCTCAAGAATTGCCAAATAAGTGAGAAAGAGAGAGGGAAATAGAGTGGGTTGATCCGCTGACTTGGCCCAATCAGACACGGCCAAGTCAGGGGCCAAAGGCATAGCCTTGACTCACCCAAACAAAAGACAACATGGCGTAAAGAAATTTTTTCCCTCGATGTCAAAACCATACAAAGGATCCAGCATCGAGACGATCAGGTAATTTTCCTAGTGCCCATCCTCTTCCTCATAGACCCCCGCTGCATGAGAACCGAGAAAGTAAGAACTTGCCAAGATTTTGGGCAAAATTCAGATACTCGATTAAACTCAAAGCCAACAATGCAGAAAGAGAGAATAAGGTGCTACAAACTCACCTGCATTGAGAATTTGTTTGAAGGTGCCAAGGAGAAGGAAGGGTGGTCACCGCAAGCTTCAACCAAAAATACGGTAGCCCACGACCAAATGAACCTCGAGCAAAGAAAATGGAAGTAGAGAAGATTAGGGTAAGGTGCGGCAAAGGTGGGGGTGAAGTCCCCTATTTATAATGTAGAGCTATAGGGTGAATCCTCTATGGTCATGGGAGGGATTAGAGGCCAACATTGGGCATTTCATAGATCTAAAGAAATAGAACTCGTGTAAGAGTTTGTTGTGTGTGGGACATCTAAACGAATTCAAGGCAAAAGAAATCATGAAAAAAGGATGTATATAGACCAAGAAAAGTGGGATTTTCATACCATCCCATCCAGCGGCACTGTAGCAAGCCAACTGTAGGTAGTAGATGACCCAAGGATCGTAGGATCAAAATCCAATGGTGACAGCTAAAATTGCAAATCCAATTGAATTCGACTAGTGTTAGATTCATTATTTAATAAATTTCTCTTTCTTCTTTTGAGGACTCAAACAATTTCCAAAAATAACTAGAATTTGCACCTTGACTGATTTTGATGTGTAGAATCCGAATATGGAATTAGTTTTGACTTTTGAGAACTTTTATTGGGTTAAATAATTCAAAACTTATTTTCTCTTTCCTCCTTCATTAATGACATTAGGATTATCCAAAAATTATGAAACTTGACCCACAAGTCATATTTAACATGTTGGATATGAATTTGCCATCAATTTTAGATGTTGGAGTTATTTTTGTAATTATTTAATATTTTGAAGGTTCTACACACTTTCTCTCTCCTGGTTTCATCTTTTAATCAAATTTTCTCCAAATTGAGTGAAAATTCACCCAAAGGCATATTTTATCATGTAAATTACGAATCTAAAATTATTTCCCACTTTTGGAGTCACTAAATATATTATTTTATATTTTTAAGGAAAAACACTCTTTTCTTTTCTAAATAAAATAGATATAGTTATTATTATCCTAAATTGGTGAAACTTGGCCTCCAAGCCAAGACATATTTCAAGAAAACAAATATGAGGTTATTATCACGAATTTTATTACACATGACAAATATTATGTGTCCATTATTGGCATAATACTAATGTGAGAACATTAGGTTACATTAGGATGCATTCTCATTAGGGTTATATTTAAACCTCATCTAGATCTATCCTCAAACTTTTTAGACTAAGTCTAAGAGATCAAACTTCTAGGGTGGGGTTTGAGAACTAGTATGTTACAACACACCAACCCTTAAAGGGATTTCTTCTGCGAAATTGAAACATGCATAAGCAAACTTATTCACCACCCCTTAAAAGGGTTCATCTTAACAAGTCAAGCTAATCATTATCAAGGTATTAAGACTACCCACATATCCTTTAGTTATGAAATTTTTTGAGTTTTATGTTTTTCATGTATCCAACTAGAATTCATACCATCTAAGGTTTAGTTTTAGGTCCTCATGTCTCTAACCTATCAACCCTACATGATCATCCAAAAGACATGAGGTTTCCTCCACAAGGCAAGGATACTAGGTTTAAGAAACCTAAGGTAAAGGTAAACATCCTAAGGAAGACATGTTTGAAATGGTTAGATAACTAACATCTACAAGCTCTGATACCACGTTGTAAGGAGTGGGATCCCATAGGGATCCACTCCCAACTAAAAATAAAGAGGGAAACATCCATCAACAATTTTTTTTCTCAAACGGGGATGTATCCAAATTTATTTAACATTATTCTATCATAAAGTAGCAGCATAATAGAAAGATATATCTAATCATTACAAGACTTCTTAACATACTAATATTTCACCACACAGGGTGTCATAAAGGAAAACTAACTACATAAGCAGAACTAGTTGAGGATCACCTAACAACTTCAAGCAATGTCTCCCATGAAGTCAGCTACCTTGTTGTGGTCTAGGTCTTCCTAGATCTCCTTCTCCTTGACCAACACCCGGGGTTGGAAGCGTACCCCACAAAAGGAAAAGAAAAGAGGATATCAGCAAAACGCTGGTATGAGCACGCTAAAAAGGAACTGAGCATTATATTTTAAGAAAAAGGTACATCAAGTATAGAAGGCTTCCCATGCAAAAAGATAAGCACTACCTGATCAGGCATAAAAGGAAAGAATCACAAACATATGATAAAAGGGATACTTAACATTAAAACAACAATTAAAGTGGTGCCACAAAAGCACTCACAAATATTTTAGGGCACAAAACCCATAACAACCTGCATGTAGGTGAGATAAACATAGCACTAGAACCACATAAATAACAATTGGCGGCCAACCCTCATAAAGTTTAAATCTGATAGAGAATGGCACATAACGAAACTCCCAAATATGTTAGATTGGGCCAACCCTCCTAAAGTTGAAACCTGGGTATGGGGCACATAACCACCATCCCAAAATAAACAATAAGGGCACATAACCCCAAAACCAAAGCAAATTATATTACTCTAGGGCTACTGAGTCACACAACATGCTTAATAGAGAGGCAAGTAAAAAGGTATAGTCAGATTTTACAAATTAATCACCACATAAGTGATCATCATAAACAACCACCTCAAAGTGGACATATAACAATAAATTAAGTTACATAATGAACAAGGCATAATAAAGATTCCAAAAGAAATTCATGAAGATAGTTTGATCAAAAGATCAGTAACAAGTAGGGTACTTCACATGAAGCATCATTTTCAAAAGAAAAAGATATGGTTTTTAGATTTTTGTCCATAGGACCAAGAGAAAGTCAATTTAGGTTATTGCTCAATAAAGAAAATAGGAGATGCAAATATACCTCTCACAGAGTCTTAAAAAACACTTTCCAAAATGCTAAGCAATATTAGAGTCTATAATAATCATACACATGTATTAGCATTATATGCATTCATTAAATTCTCAAAATTGTAAAGTTGTCAACTTTTTCTACAAACCACCGATTTAGGTCTTGAAAACATCACCATCATCTTAGTTAGGATTTTTTTGATCAAAATAACATATAATATTAAGTATTTTGAAGATATGGACTTTAGGATTATTTTTAGTGATTTTCAGTTAATTAAATCATCCTCAAAAATACTTCTTCGAAAAACTCAAAACTAGGTGTCAAATATATATATTTTAGATATATCATATTTTTCTGAGTCTAGAAAATATTTTACTTTTAATTTTTTTCCAAGGGTTTATTAGTTTTTAATTATACAAAATATTAACTTATTAATTAGATCCATTAAAATCACTCATCATAAAACATTGGATTTAGGTTACAAAACCCTTACCAAAAGAAATATTACAATTTTCTCGTTTTATTGACTATTTATACATATTTTTCTAATTAGGGATTAATTAGATATGTATTTTCAAAGCTCAACCAATTAGAATCTCAAGAATTACCAAATAAGTGAGAAAGAGAGAGGGAAATAGAGTGGGTTGATCTACTGACTTGGCCCAATCAGACACGGCCAAGTCAGGGGTCAAAGGCATAGCCTTGACTCGCCCAAACAAAAGACAACATGGCATAAAGATGTTTTTGCCCCCGATGTTAAAACCATACAAAGGATCCAACATCAGGGTGATTAGGTAATTTACTCGGTGCCCATCCTCTTCCTCACTTACCCCCACTGCATGAGAACTAAGCAAGCAGGAGCTTGCCAAAATTTTGGGCAAAACTCAGATATGTGATCAAACTCGAAGCCAACAATGCGGAAAGAGAGAACAAGGTGCTATGAACTCACCTGCATTGAGAATTTGTTTGAAGGTACTGAGGAGAAGGAAGGGTGGTCGTTGCAAGCTTCAACCAAAAATAGGGTAGCCCATGACCAAACGAACCTTAGAGGCCAACATTGGGTATAGAAGATTAGGGTAAGGTGTTGCGAAGGTGAGGGTGAAGTCCCCTATTTATAGGGTAGAGATATAGGGTGAATCCTCTATGGCCGTGGGAGGGCTTAGAGGCCAACATTGGGAATTTCTTGGATCCGAAGAAATAGAACTCATGTAAGAGTTCGTTGTTTGCGGGACATCTCGACGAATTCAATGCAAAAGAAATCACGAAAAAAGGACGTTCATAGACTGAGAAAAGTGTGATCCTCAGACCATCCCACCTGGCGGCACTATAGCAGGCCGACCACAGGTAGGAGATGATCCAAGGATCATCGAATCAAAATCCAATAGTGGCATCTCAAATTGCAAATCCAATTGAATTCGACTAAAGTGTTAGATTCATTATTTAATAAATTTCTCTTTCTTCTTTTGAGGGCTCAAACAGTTTCCAAAAATATCCAAAATTTGCACCTTGACTCATTTTGACATGTAGAATCCGAATATGCAATTATTTTTGGATTTTGAAAACTTTTAATTGGTTAAATAATTCAAAACTTATTTTCTCTTTCCTCCTTCATTAATGACATTAGGATTATCCAAAAATTACGAAACTTGACCCGCAAGTCATATTTAACATGTTGGATATGAATTTGCCATCAGTTTTAGATGTTTGAGTTATTTTTGTAATTATTTAATATTTTGAAGGTTCTACACACTTCGTCTCTCCTGATTTCATCTTTTAATCAAATTTACTCCAAATTGAGTGAAAATTCACCCAAAGGCATATTTTATTATGTAGATTACTAATGTATAATTATTTCCCACTTTTGGAGTCATTAAATATTTTATTTAATATTTTTAAGGAAAAACACTCTTTTCTTTTCTAAATAAAATGGTTATAGTTATTATTATCCTAAATTGGTGAAACTTGGCCTCCAAGCCAAGACATATTTCAAGAAAACGAATATGAGGTTATTAGCATGAATTTTATTTCACATGACAAATATTATGTGTCCATTATTGGCTTAAGACTAATGTGAGAACATTAGGTTACATTAGGATGCATTATCTCATTAGGGTTATATTTAAACCTCATCTAGATCTATCCTCAAACCTATTAGACTAAGTCTAAGAGATCAAACTTCTAGGGTGGGGTTTGAGATCTAGTATGTTACAGGCATGTACACTCTGTTTGCATCAAATTATACTTATTTTACCATATTTATATGATTTTATGCATTCCCCAAACATATGTATGTTTTTCTTCTCTTTTTAGGTACTCTATACTCACTACAATCTCGGTGCCACCCATTGTGGAATCAGTGCCACTAAGATTACATCAGTAGCTAGTCAGAAAAGAATAGCAGGCTCGGTGCCACTGACCAGCCTGTTGGTGGTACTGAGATTGAATCAGTGGTACAGCATGAAGCAGAAGCACCAGCTTGATGCTATCGACTCATCTTGTTAGTGGTACCAAGATTGGGTCAGTATCACAGGCCAAGTCGAGCACCATCTCAGTACCACCAACCCACAATTTGGTGGTATTGACTTAGAAGAGGAAGTTCTACGATAAGAAGTCATTGGTGCCACCGACCTTCCAGTCGGTGGTACTGACTCTGCCGGAATCAACACTTGATCAGATCTTTCTAATCCAATGGTCCACACTGTATGGTACCATAAGTTGGTTGATGACCTAATAAAGGATGGCCAGACCTAAAGGAGGATCTCATTACGTGTCGCACAAAATCCAAAGAAGGGGGAGAGAGGACAACGGAGCCAAAGGCCACCACCCGGGTGATTTGAGCACCTCAAACGGGCATTTTTGCCATCAGAAAACTTTGAAACATGTGTTACTCGAGGAGGATTATCCGGAATACCTTCTTTCCAAGGATTACACAAATTTCCTCCATGTTTCCCATGTTTTTTCCTTTCTCTCCATGCATTCACAACTGAAAACCATGCGGGCATAATCCCCTCCTTTCCTTAGGACCTGGGAGTAGACTGGGGGGATCATTGTATCGACCTTTACATGAATTAATATAGATCTCTCTTTATTCCTGGATATATAGTTGTGTTTTGAATGACCTACCTATGCTTGATCACCATCGATAGAATAATAGACTGATAATTGGTCTGGAACAAGAATTAAAGGTTGGAAAACCATAATCTATACACTTTCCTAAGCATTCCTTGGAAAAGGTAATGTACGGTTAGTAGAGAGAAACCCAGAGTATTCGATAATGCACCTAGATTGAGATATAAATTGCTATGGAAGTGGAATTGACTTAGATCTAGGTAGTAGATTGCACCATGGAAGCGGGCAATCCTGACTATAGGCTTTCTATCCATGGTCAGGGTAAAATCTGTGTTAATTTGGTAGAAATTAGGTATAACTAGACCCTATGGTGAAATCAGTTATCCTAAGAAATCCATCTCATTTGATTTAACCACCATCAATTTTTGTCTAATTCTCTTTTTATTTTGTTTAAACTCAAATTCAACCTTTTAATCGATCTAGTTGATCGCATCGTAGTTAGTAGTAGTCACTGAGACTACGTCTCCCTAAGTTCGACTCGGGCCTCACATAGGCCTATATTACTTGACGCGTACACTTGCGTCTATACACACAGTTTTAGTGTGTCAAACACTCAGCCAACAAATCTCTCGACCGAGGTGTTTTTCAGTCGAAAAACAAATTCGACCGAGAACAATTCTATCAGAAATTGTTGCTATTGAAATCATTTGCTTGAAATCAATACTTGACGGTTATAAAATTCTTTTCATTATGATTCATATAAACTCAAAATAATGAAAATCATTCATAACCAAAAGGATCACTATATGGGTACCAAAACTTTTCTACTTTGCAGGTTTGGATGGTCTATAGAACTCCAGACAAGGAAGCATTTCATACACTTGGAGAAAAGGAAAATTTCAAAGGTAAAACTATTATCACAGATAATGTTAGTACAAATTTTGAATGTGCTATTTGTCAAATAACCACATCATAAGTGTTATGATAATGGCTATGATTCATAAGAAAACTTCAAAGTTGTTGATAAAGGAAAAATAATTGTAAACCTCTCAACTATATGGATACTATCTACAAATAATGTATTGTTTATGGCATGGAAAGATTGTTCATGCAAGAAAGTTTCCTAGAATATAATCATTACCTAAATTTTCTTTTGATAAATCTGAGATTTGTGTATTTTAGACAAGAAAAATTAAGATCTCTTTCAAAACTAAAACTTTGCTTCACTAGAACTCAATTGAATCTTATCTATATGTGGAAAAGAATGTAGTCTTCTCTTCAACAAAATATGAATTCGATCCTGATACACAAAAAGGGCTTTATCTTGGAATATTCCACATATATCAAAGTATCTAAGATTTTTAAGTCTACATCTAAGTGAGTTGAAGAATAAATGATAATTATACACAACAAATTCAAGACTTCGTCATATATCCTAAAGGACATGATTATTAGACAATTTTCATATGAGTTTACCAAGAATAATGCATAAGATTATGTTCTTAGACATAAAGGCAAAACATTCATAAACTATATAACATTAGGATTGAATGAGAGGAAATAGACATCGATATGACTTATTCATCTATGGCTAGACTTGAGGCCATTCATATGTTATTTGACACTAGCCAATCATAAGGACATCAATCTCTCCAAATGATGTAAAACTTGTTTTCTTAATAAAATCACAAAAGAAGAAATCTATGTTGCTTAAACATATGACCTGAAACGAAATTGTATATGCATACAAAACGAAGCTAACCGGTCACATATGCTAATATAGAAGTAAATTTTATATCTTGGTTCACTCTAGTTAAAGCTGCATTAATTGGAAATCTGTAGAATTGCCTCTCGGCCAAAAAGGAGTTCGACCAAGGGGCGCCCCAGTCGAAATCATGGTCGAAAAAAAATAAGCCTGAAAAAAATGCTTGTTTGTATATCAAATCATTCATTTGCACACAACATTGGTATATTAAATCTTCAATTTTCTCAACATGTTATACTTAAAATGAGAGAAATTTCTAATCTATATAGTGCAGCAAACAAGATTGCTTAAAGATCATAAAAATGACTCGTAGTCTTAATTGATTTTAAAGCTGGTCATGATTTGAAATACCTTAGTATTTTTTAACTCACTTTTGTTATGATATTAAGGGGGGTCTCACAAATTCTTGGATATAATGTACATATATTTTTGCTCTTAATCGGATTCTCTACACCAATTTGGGCTTAACATCCCTTATATTTGGTTAAGAGATACATTTATTGATTCCACTATGAGCCTAAAGGAATCTTACATCATTTTAGGGCTTAACATCCCTTGTAAATGGTTGAGAAACTAATATAAAAATACATTCATTGATCCCACCATGAGTATAAAGGAATCTCATATCATTTTAGGGATTAACATCCCTTGCATATGGTTGAGAAATTAATCCTGGTTTTTGAATTGTGGCTAAATTTGACATTCTTTTTAAGTAAATAATTAAAGGGGAGTAATAAATTAAGGGGGAGTCTTATTGACTTACACATATGATTATCCTTTTGAAATTAAAAAGGGGGAGAAATAAAATAAAGAAAAATAAAGTAAAATATTCTCATGAGTTTCATGATCTCTTGGCTTGACATTAATTGGTGCTACAATGCCTTAAGAGATGGATATCATGTTCCATATCTCTTTAGGTATATTAGCATACATTTTATGAGATCAAAAGAATATATTCATCGTAGGTACATCACATGTATGAAACTCATTTGATATCAAATATTTTACATATATTTTAGGAATGTTTGTAATCATCAAAAAGGGGGAGATTGTTGGCTAAATTGGGCATTAGCATACCCTTTGTTTTGATGCTGAAAAACATTTTATTCTTGTGGATCTAACATGCTATTTGAGTATTTAAGGGTTCAAGAAAATGAGGATATCATACTAAGTGGATAGTTGAAGATCAATGGCACTAAAATGTTTAATATTTTCATGATTGTACTCAATACAAAAACTTGTACAAGAATATAATGTACAAGTTCTTAGATATCATGTAAATCAAGTGTTAGATGTTCCCTATCCACCCAAAACCCTATATTACACTCACATGAAGACTTTAGGCTTGATAGGTTTCATATGAGTCATCAATAAGACCTCATATACTATCTTATAATCACATGAAGACTTTAGGGTTGATACATTTCATATGAGTCATCAATAGGACCTCACATACATTGTAAATCCTTGCAAAAAGTCCTTTTCAGTCGACAATATTGTAGACCGAGATACAACCACTATAATAGGTGTAAACATGAGAGAAACATACATATAGTCAGCTGAACCTAGACATTCATCCAGTCGACAATATTGTTGACCGAGAGTCATCCGATCAACAATATTGTCGACCAAGAAAAGTTCTTGAAACTTCACATTTAACAAACATTTTAGTCATTGCAACTCAACTACTTTCTACCTAATAGCTACTTAAGTATTAAGAACACTCTAGAGACTCCCTAAAATGTTCTTTGACACTTGAAAACCATTCCTATAAATAGGAGAGGCCTTAGGACACCTAAAACACACAAGCCACACTTGAGCATCCATTCTAGAGAGCAACAAAGCTGAGATTCACTTGTTACTTTCTTCCTTGTGCTCTAGAGTTGTGTCCTATAGCTACAATCTCCTAGCCACCATATATATCCACGTCCATCTTAAGTGGATAGGAGATCTAAGCACTTGGTATAGGATCAAAGCATTGTACTTCATTGTATAAGTATTTTCTTTCTTCCAATCTATTTCCTCTATATTGTACTTTGTTCTCCTTGACTACTCCTAGGGCAGGAGGTTGTTGAAAGGAGGTTTCTTGGTGCTACTTCAACAATGTGAAGGCTTCTCCAAGGTGTGATTGAGGTTACTTCAAGAAGGCTACTTCAAAGGAGGTTGGAGCCACTTCTAGGTGAAGGCTATCTCAAGGTGGTGGAGCTACTTCAAGGTGGTGAAGGCTGCTCCAAGGATTGCTCGAGGTTACTTCAAGAAGGATGCTTCAAGGAGGTTGAGGCTACTTTAAGGTGAAGGATACTTCGAGTGGAATGTGATTGTATTTTTTTGTAACTTCCTTACGAGGTAAATAAAATAAATCACTTTCAAAATCCCAATTGGAAATAATTGGGTAGTGGACTGACAACCTTTGATTCAAAGGTTGGAATCACTCTAAATCGAAGTATCTTCCTTGTTTCCTCCTCCTTCTTTGGTTGAGTGTTTTAATTAAATTTTAAAGTTATCAAAAAGCTCTATTTACCCCTCCCCACCAGATATTTCAACCTTAACATTAAACAAGCATTTGCAAAAAGCTCTCTTCTCCTATATAGACGACGTGTAACAAGTAGGAGGTACACATATTTTTCGATCACTACTAACTTTTGTTGTTAATTCTTTCCATATACCCATTTCATGTAGGTCCGTTCAGGATTTGATGTTGTTTTTAATCTTACCTGGTATATTCAATATAGTACCCATGACGCTACCACATATATTTTCCTCAACGTGCATGCCATCGATATAATGTCCAACTGTCAAAGAAATCCAATAAGGAAGATCACAAAATATTGACCTCTTCTTGGATAAAAATTTGTAACTCTGTGTGGGAATAATACATTGTGATCTCTTACCAAATGCATTGATAGAGTCTTTTACTCTTTCACAGACAACTTCCCCTTATATAGGTTTAGGGACACTTCGTTCCTTAGTTGATCTATTGAATGATTTGTACAACCTTTGTTAAGGATTTACTTTTAGAAGAAACCTTCAGTGACCAAGATATACAGTCTTGCCACCATATTTTAGTCATTTGGAATCACTATTCTCCTCACATATAGGGCATTCTTTGGATCCTTTTACATTATATCCATATAAATTTCAATATGCTAGAAAGTCATTAATAGTGAAAAACAACAAGCATGCAAACAAAATATCTCTCTATGTGAAGCATCATAGGTCATCACACCTCTCCCCATAGTTTCTTTAAGTCATCAATAAGAGGGTCAAGAAAACTTCAATATCATTGCCAATGTTGTTTAGGGCCATCTATCAATAAGGATAACATGAAGTAATTATTTTTCATACACAACCAAGGAGGAAGATTGTATTTAACTCTCATAATAGGACAAGTGCTATGTTCCTATTTAATGTGTTGTATGAATTTATCCCATCAGTACAAAGCCCAAGTCTTAGAATTCTGACTTCTTCACTAAATTTAGGGTGCAATAGATCAATTTTTCCATTGTGGGAAATTAAACGTTTGTTGTAGTATTACATCAATGTTTTTATTTATATCTACATGTGAAGATAAATTCTACGCATCTATGGTGTTGGTATAAAAACATTAAAACTATGGTATTACAGGTAGATACCAGATCATCTTGATAGGAGAGCAATTTTTTTTCGTTTTGTACCTTTATGCCCCACATTTTGGACAATATTTCAAATTGATGTAGTCCTTTTAAAATAACACACAATTATTTGGGCATGCATGTATCTTCTTAGTCTCCATTCCCATTGGGAACAATATTTTCTTTAGTTCATATGTTAGGACTAGAGGTTTGCTGCCTCCAGGAAGAATATCTTTCAAGAAAGACAATAGAGACATGAATTTTTTTTCACTCCATCTATTGTTAGCCTTCAGAGTATACAATCTCAATGCAGTGCTCAACTTCATAAGCTTAGTATAATCTAAGTATAATAGTCTCTCAACATCATGCACAATGTTTCTAAACAAGGTAGGTGGATCGGTAAGGTTTTCCCCACAACTATCTAGCATTGTACCAACCATGTCTATCAAAATCGATTCGTTGACGTTTACATCATTATTACCCATTTCTTATTCAACACAAGTAATTCTATCGACATCTGTTGATCTCATATTAGGAACCAATCCATGGTTGTACCATTCTTTATAGCCTTGTACATTCATCTTACACATGACATGACTTTTAATTTTATCAACAATGTTGACTTTTAAGTTGTTACTGCAATTCCTACATGGATAATTGAACCTCTCACTGGGTTGTTTCCAAATTTCCTCTGTAAATCTTATAAACCATTCAAGACCAGCAACAAAATTTGGAGTGCAACAATTTGAAATGGACATCCATGATCAATCCATTCTATGATTGTAGGGAAAATGAGTATTGAATGAGGTAGTAGAATATTAGGATTTATAGATTAGGGTTTAGATATTAGGGTTTAAAGATAAAGGTTGATCTTTTAGGATTTAGGGGTTACAATTTTAAGGATTTGGGTTTAAGCCCTAGGATTTAGGGTTTAGTAATGAATGTGTACCACCTATGCCATTCTTGAACACCTAATCTCACTGGTAAGTGTATACTGTGTATTTAGTTTTCAAGAATATTTCAGAAGCCCCTCCCAGTAGTTCTCCAAGTATACCAATATATATGAGAAAATATCCACCTACATATGTACTTAGAAAACAAATGGGAAAGTGTTGACGAAACATATTGAAAATCAAATTAACATTATATATTTACATCCCAAATAAGATTAAGTGTTCAAGAACAGTTTCAAACTAGGGACTATACAATATTTACTCCTAATGAGTAAATGATGGAGCTTCCACTTGCATGGAGTTGCGTGCACCACTAAAAATCCTAGAGATAGTAAGTCTCTAAGTTTAGCCTTGCGTGTGCTATAATAAGATCTCCACCCACATACGCTAAGGTACGTGGAAGTCTTATCGTAGTACAGTTAAGGGTCGAATCCATGAGACAACAGTCTTATTAAGGATTAACAAGATGGAAAATGTTATAATTCTATTTATATACTTAAGAGTTGATATCTAGATCAAAGAGTTGATTTGATGATTATACTAATATACAACAGGAGAGTAAACTTAAGGTTGTAAACAATTTTTGGAAACCACTAGGATGTGATCGAGTTTCACCACCACTAGACATGGATCATAACATACATCATAATAACATGGCTTGCAAAAAGGGTCTAATTAGTTAGTATCTTTTTAGACTTAGCTTTCTTTCGAATAGACAACTATGGGAAACATGGAAGTATTGCAATGAGAGCCATCCCCAAATGAATGGTCACTTACTTTGCATCACTCCATTCGTAAAGTGTGTTCCTTGACCTATCAAAGTTGTACTTCCATACGTCAATTGATTCCATTTCATAGTATGAAAGTACAACAATGGAGGTGAGTTTACTCCACTCCTTGAAAAGCGTTCCTAGATACCAAAATAGATATATGGTGACTACATACATCAAGAACCAACATACAATCAATAATCGAATTTAAAAGCACAAACGTAGACAAATCACACTAGTAGATAATAGGTAACACAGGTTGGTGATCCAGAAACTAGCATTCATTAAACGATTGATGTTGAACTAAAAAGATAGTATTTCTCTATTGCAAACTCATGAATTAGAATGCATCAAATTAAAACATGGGTAGTGGGGCTACTCCCCACACCCTAGTGTATGGAACTACTCACTCATGGCAAGAACAAAGAAGTAGATAAGAGAATAGAAGGAAAACATCGTATTCACATAGGAGGGAAGAAGGTTGACCCCTTGGAGTAGAGAACAACTATCTTCACACTGTGTGGTTGCTTTGGTGACAAATCCTTCACTCCCCACCTTCTGTGTCGATGAGAGAGAAAGTAGGCTTGTGGATGGAGTGTGGATCTTAGACCGACAGCCTTGAGGTGAAGGATGAAGGATGAAACAGCTATGAAACAAATGAGGCAGCCTTTGAGCGTCTAAGAATTGATGCATAATGAGGACCCCTTGGGTCCTATTTATAGGATTCAAAGGGGTCTTGAACAATTTTGAGTTATTTGGATCTTCACGGTTTGGAGACCGTTTGGATCCTCACAGTCTGGAGACTGTTTGGATCCTAACGGTCTTGAGTTATTTGGATCTTCACAGTTTGGAGACCGTTTAGATCCTCATGGTCTGGAGACCATTTGGATCCTAACAGTCTTGAGACCGGTAGCTTTTGCACATTCTTGGGGTCAATAAATATTCATTCAGTCTTGGGACCACTAGAGTCCTCACGGTCTTAGAACTGCTAGGACCTTGCTCGGTCTTGGGACTGTTAGAGTCCTCACGGTCTTGCTCGGTCTTGGGACCGTTAGGGTCTTCACGGTCTTGGGCCTTCACGGTCTTAGGACCGCTAGGGTCTTCACGGTCTTGGGACCGCTAGAACCTTTAGAGTCTTGGGACCGCTAGGGCCTTCACGGTCTTGGGACCGGTTTGGAACTTTTGTAGTTTTTTTGGCGTTTTTCTTTAAGAAGAAAAAGGGAAAATATCAGTCTATTGGTATATTCACAATAAAGCAAAAAGTTGAGTATTCTATCTAATTTATCTAAGAAAGA
Organism: Alisma plantago-aquatica; assembly: GCA_963693085.1. Classification (NCBI taxonomy): domain Eukaryota; kingdom Viridiplantae; phylum Streptophyta; class Magnoliopsida; order Alismatales; family Alismataceae; genus Alisma; species Alisma plantago-aquatica. The sequence continues at coordinate 1,510,647,200 of OY856410.1, read as the reverse complement.
GTATGGAAAACTAAGAAAAACTAGTAAGATAACCACAAAACGGGCGGTTATCACCCCCCTGACTTAGAGTCTAGCTTGTCCTCAAGCTAGATAGAGCTAAGGCACGTAGTGGCGAGGCAATTTTATTTACTAAAGATTTCCATACACTTGCTTCAGTTCTAAACCAAAGATATCCCAGAGTCTTATCGAGGCTTCTACTTGCACCGACTCTTTCAGGTATCGGGAGTTGCGTGGAGCTCAGGTTTCTTCTGTATCGCATAACTCACATTGGGACCACCCTTTCCTTAATCATATTCTATGCATGTCTTCGACTCTAAGTAGTTTTATACTTCTTTGAAATTTCTATCGGAAGCTAATATAGGTACTAGGGTTGGATAAAGGTTGTTGTGTAACTCCCCCTTTGAAGGGGGGTGATTTATCTAAACTTTTAGGGTCTCACTACTGGGAGCGACACATCTGCCTTTATGAGGGCAGCTGAATGTACCAGTCAGGCGAGACCTTTATCAGCTTTTTCATATATTTGGAGACCTTAGGATCTCACTACCGGGCGCGACACATCTGCCTTTGTGAGGGAATATGAATGTACCGGTTGGGCAAGACCTTTATTGTCTCTTCATATAGGTCCTTATGCATGGCACAACTCTCATGTTTTTATTCAACACTTGGGCTTTTATTTGTATGCTCACTGGCTTAGGAATTGGGTATTTTAGGGATTTTATTTGGGTTGCCATGCCTCTTTTTGAAAAGAAGAAAATTGTTCCTTAGAGTTTCCCGACATGCACTTGTTTTAGTTTCATACTTGGTGGTCCACTTGTGAGGTTCCTTGATTAGGATTTCACCTGGTTACCTTCCGACCATGAGAGTGTTTGCTTGTTTCGGCCGCAGTTTTGACTTGTGGAAAGTCTGATGTAGAATTGAAGCAGAAGCATGGACATTGAGTGTGGAGGTGATTTATTAATTTTCCATTACATGCCTAAATGCTACTTATAAGTGCTTCTTAGGACTACTTTGTCTCTAACTTAGTTAGGAGTGTCCCCTTTCCAAAACAAATGTTGTCTTATGTACAAAAGTTGTTCTATCAAAGAAATTATTAGAAAATGTAAATGTCAAAAAAAATGTGTGAAAGAACAAAGGTAAATGAAAGAGAAAATAAAGGAAGGTTTTAATATAATACCTCACCCCTTTTCCAGTGCACTCCCCCTAACTTATCACTCACTCTGTCCTCATAGTGTCAAGGTGATAGGTTGAGAAGTACATGGACAAGGGTATCAAGGTTCTGTTAAACCCTTATTGACACCATAAGAACAGAGAAGATTGGTTGTGAACTTTCCCCATAAAGTGTGATAATCCGCGTCCTTCATGTCATCTACACATTTGCCCAGAACAGTGAGGGTATACATCCAGTAAAGGACATGGAATCCACAGTCGTTTGATTCTCTGACTTGCTAGGGACATCTGTGGCAGAAGGATGGGCGGTTAAAATGTTCTTTACTGTATGCCTTTGTGTGTTTTCCGAGAAGATCGTGTAGTCATTCGGCACAATCCTTCACCACTTCCTCTGTGGGCATCTTTGCTATAACATCATACTCTTTCTGGTTGTGATTGAACTATATATTGAAACAATTATAGATAATTGTAGTTTCGTTATGTAAGTTCATTGTCTGTAGCATCCAATGCTCAGAGTGAAGAAATGGAAATAGGATGAACTTTGGATTCATATGATGAAGATATGAGATAAGGGATTTTGTGGTTCTAAAGTTCTTTGAGCTGAGTAAATCATCCTTCAGGTATGTTGACGCCATGTAAACCGTAGGCAAGTCTTGTGATAGAAGAAATTGGTAGGCAGCCATCATGCTCACGGATAGTGAACCTTTTACTTGTATAGTTTCACAAAGTGCATCTACCATTATGAGAATATTCCCTTCAAGGAAAACAAGCTCATCGTTCTCTGCATACAACCAAGACATGATGAGTCTGAGTTCATTATCAGAAAGACTCTTACATGAAACAAGGTCAAATTTTGGGATTGGTTGTATATCAGATAGAGGCACCATATCCTTGGATGATCTGTTAATGGTGGCTCCTGTTAATAGATCTGTATCCCCCTTATCTTCCACCAAATCAAAAGTGTAGGGGTCCTATTGTCATTTTTCTAGGACCTTGGAAGTTTGTTGTTGTTGTTGCTCCAACTCCTTTAGTGTTTGTCTGAATGGTTGCTTTTGTGGACGTTGGATAGTAGAGAATAAGTAACGGGGAACTTTGGCATGCACCATTGTTGGGTCCTTGAAGAACCGTATATCACAGATGAGCTCCATGGTGTAATGTCCCCGTAAGGAATGCATATCTTTTGTGGCTAGCTCGATAAAGGGGATATGTTTGTTGAGCGCTTCAGTGAATCTGATTGTGGAGAGAGCGCAGTCCCCTGAACCCTCTAGTGTTTGCATGGTTGGGTTAATGATTTTGAACCAAGGTTGGTTCCAGCCATGTGCAAGAGATGGGAAGGCGTCCCATATGACTTTGAGAAGCCGAAAAGGAATGCATCGCGCTTCTCCGGCTTCTGAACTAGTAAAGTTGATTTGTCCTACCTTGAGCTCATTGGTGCAGAAATTGTACACCTTGGCATCGCGGGCCGCAGTGTCAACAATCATTAGGAGCCAGTGGCCAGAAACTTTGAAAGGCAGTGTGATGTACTTTCCTTTCTCGTGAGACCCATTTGCAGCCGCTTGATGGACTTTTCTTGTAAGTCCTTGTGTAATAAGCATAGAGCTAAAGCGGGTGAAGCGTTGAAAATTGGTTGTAGTTTCTTTGGGCTCTAAAATTCCTCTATTGAGTTGGCAAGTAAGACGTGGAAGATGGCCATCTTCACTACCGATTGAGGTCGTAGAAGAATACAGAAATCTTCACGTGTCAACTTGCGCTTTGTCTTTGTGTTGTTATAGAGGATGCCCCCCCTGTCCTTGGCATCATCTACAATAGTGTTCAAGATGAAGATGTCCTGAACATCTAATGTAGAGATGGTTGCCATGTCCAAGTCGTGCATTTTATGAGGTGGAGGTGGCGGCAGGGGAAGGTCTTATGGGGGAGGAAGTGAAGTATGTTCATTGTCATCAAAATATTATAGCAGATCTTCATCCTTCTCAGAGTCAGAGTCGAGTCTATCATTGGTGTTGAGACTCACTCTGTCCTCAGAATCCTCCTTCTCTGGGGGGGAGTGCAGCTTGCTCCAGGGCAGAGTATTGAAAAGTGATGGCTGATGTGAGTGGGCTAATGCTGGCTTCCATGATGCATTATTGAAACTCAGCAAAATTTGCATCTTTGGCAGCATCCCCCAAAAAGCATGTAGCTAAAAAATTGAAAAATTGATCCCCGTATGACATTGTGATGTTATCATTTTTATCGGGGGCATGGTGGTCTTTGCTTCCACCCTCCTTGTGGTCTCCACCATCTCCCCTCTTTGTATTATCTACCCCTAAGTTGGTGTCTTCCCCAACATTTCCTGGGTCGTCAGGTTGGTCATCTGAGGAGGAGTTGTCTACATTAGAGTCAGCTCACGAGTTAGAATCCTCATCATCGTCTTCATTGTCAGCATCATCATCATCTGTGGCCTTGTCTTTTGTCTTCTTAGGTGTTTCTTTCTTGCACTGCCGATGGATGTGTTGTAATTCTTCAAGTGCCACTTGTACATCCTTGTGGGTTTCGAGCAGTGTGTCGTGGCTTTCTTTGATATCTATATATATTGCTTCAGCATAGAGGAGTCATGTTGTTAGATCAGTCACTTGCACTCATAGATGATTGAGTTCTCCATTTGAGTGCTCCTCTTGGCAGAGAATGAGTTGTGTGAGTTTGCTATCAATGCCCTCCATGCACGTGCTCAGTGCAACTTGTTGCTGCTGAAGCTCGTGGAGGGTCTCAGGTAAAGGTTGAGTTTTCTTAGAGACCCTTTCGACTTGCTAGACCAACACTTCTTGCTATCTTTTCATACTAAGCATCAACGGCGTAGGGTTTGGAAGTGATCATCAATGCAGTTGACTTGCTGGACCGCTGCTTCCAGTCATTGTTGAATGCTCGTGAGAAGGTCTGGCAAGGTGTGAGTCCATTTGTCGATATTGGACACCTGTGTGGAAAGCCCCTGCACACAAGAAAAAATAGATTGTAAGATGTTAGAAGGGTCAGTGAGGAGGGTTCGAATAGTGTTAAATTGATGTCTGAATTCCTCACTGACTTGTGAAAAGCAGACCCCAGTGGTGTAAGGGTGTGGTGGCTGGGGTCTGGGTGGAAGGGTGGTGGTGTCGTGTGAGAGAGACACCATTGGCGTACTCACAAATTGTATGGCGACTGTAGAAGGATTCACCAACGGTGTCAGGGTGGTGGAGGATGAGTAAGGTGGTGACATCTCGGATATGGAAGGTGGGACCAAGAATGTCGGGGGGAAGGTGGTGGAGGTGAAGGTGAGATCGGGCATTGATGTGAAAATTGGGTCGCCCGTGGGGAAAGGGAGTGAGGCAGGAGATGTGGGTGAAGTTGTGGTTGTGGGGGAAGGGATTGTGGTGGGTATGATTATGGAAAATGGTGGAAGAGTGGTGTGGAGTGGATAGGTGGTGGACATCAGAAGAGTGGAAGATGGGAGTGTGGTGGAGGAATGAGGTCTTGATCCCTCTATCCCAAGGGTGGTGGGGGTGATTGTAGAGGTGATCCCAACATCCAGATCCATGATGAAGGGGTCTAATGTTACATTGATGATGTTTTCTTCATTGTGGGGATGTTCTGCCTCTGGGTTAATCTTGGATGTAGGCATCCCGGACTGTTGTTGCGTCTGTGCTCACAGTTTGGACGGTCGTGTTACTGGTATTTTCTTTGGCCTTGTCATTGGGGCAATGACACTATGCTATGTTTGCCCTACTTTTACTTTCTTATCCTTTCATTTTACTGAGGCTAGAAGGTTAGCAAGATCCTCTTCAGTGAAGAGTATCTTGTCTTTATCATAATCAGCAAGTTCTGGAAGTGGTAGCAGCGTCTTGTATGCTTTGATAATTGGGCAGAAGACATAGTGGAGTTTGGCATCCTTCTCCTTTATGATATAGGTGTTCTTTAGAATCTGCTCATTTGTTAGGATGTCACCCTTTATCAAAGTACATCTTGGAAGTGGTCCATCCATCTTGAGATACTTCAGAATTAATGTTATGTGACCACCCATGCAGATTTCCTTTCTGAGGGCATAGGATGTGTGTTTATGTATCAAATGACGTCTGATGTTGACCGGATGCCCCTTTAGGATGGACCATAGTATGAAGAGGTCTGAAATGAGCACATTCCCACTCTCTATTCTAGGGAATAGTGCACCTGTTATTATTCTGTGCAGAGTTTGCACCAAGCCAGAATGAATGTTGGAGGCTTTGTAGGTCTTGGAATCATAATTTGGGATTCCATTCAATGATTTCCAGAAAAAGTGCATGTTGAATTGTGGGTGATCTAGACCTACTGTCATAGCCTTCTTCATCTGGTCTGGGTTGTCTATGAAGATTTTGTTCAACTAGTTTTCAGTCAGTGTAACCTTATTCCCAGAAAGTGAGGTTACAAGCTTGTGGTCACCTCTATCCTTTGGTTTGTCTTTTGTGTCCACGGGTTCTTTGGTGAGGTAGGTGAATAACTCCAAGGTGGGCTCAACGTAGGAATTCTCGGCGATGAAGTAGAGTTTGGAAAGATTCGCCTCATCGAGAAAGGCAACAACTTTGTCATAGATGCCCATCTTTTTCAGTATGTTGGAGCTTGCATACTTGGTTGGTCGCAGTATTTTGTCACCAGCATGCAGTTGTTGGATATACAGATCAGCTGGTGTTGTTTCTTCGGTGGTGGCAGTAGGCAGAGTAGCGTATCCTGCCAGAATTTTTTCTGTTGTGGTTGTGGGCTGGACTTGTTTCCTAGCCCGTCTTTTGGTAGGTCATTCCTAAATAACCTCCTGGGCCTTCCTTTTGCCCTTTGACTTGGCGGCTGGAGATTCCTCATCATGGTCTGGTGTGTAGTGTGAGCCTTCATCGGTTGAGGAGATATCTTCGATTTCTTCAACTGGATCTTCTGCTAAACGTTTGTTGACGCGCTCAAGGTCATGGATGACCTTGGGCAAGTCAACTGGAGTTTTTCTAGTTTTTGCACACAAGTCAATGATGTGTTGGAGCTTGGTGCGATGCTCCAAAATTTGCTCCCTGGTCTAATGTCCAGCTTCGGTGACATCCTTTGCAGGGGAGGCCATATTGTAATTTTAATAAGAAATCATGTTCATTAGTAAAAATTGAAATTTAAGTGCTAATCGAATTATTGTATGAATGATGAAAAGGTTGCAAAATGGTGCAAAATGGTGAAGAGAACACACGGTTTCAAAACCGTGTAGGGTTATGTGGTTTAAAGCATGAAACAGCGAGGTTGAAAACCGTGAGGGTAAAAACGTTAAGAACGATATCGTGAAGAGATCAAATGGTTTTCAAGACCGTGAGAGTCCATACACTTTTAAAGACTGTGATGGTGAAAGTGTGAGAGCAAAATCGCGAGGATGAAAATTGTTAAGAGTGAAACTGTGAGGATCAAACCACAAGGGTGAAACCGTGAGGATGAAACCTTTAAGAGAGAAAACCGCAAGGATGAAACTACAAAGGTCCATGTGGTTTTCAAAACCACGAGAGTAAACACATTTAGAATGAAATCGTGAAGAGATCAAATGGTTTTCAAGACCGTGAGAGTCCATGCGGTTTTCAAGACCGTGAGGGTGAAACTGTGAGAGTGAAACCATGAGGTTGAAACCGTTAAGATTCAAAACAGTGGCGGTGACGAGCGTATTAATGATGATGATGGTGAAGAGGCGGCACCACTCGAAGGCATCGATGGTGGTGGATAAGAATGGTACATGTTGCAGTGATAGTGGCGATGAGGAAGAGAAAAGAACACATGTCGTGGTGACAGTGATGGGTGTGAGCACCATCTACTTTGATTATTGGGGTGATGGTTTGTAACGCCCGGGCCCACTGTCCAAGGCTCTAGTAGAGTTTCAAGAATGACGACTGTCCCCACAGACCACCACTAGCCTTAACTGCGTGCTTTGTCCTCACTCACGTGCATGCCACGATCATGTGCATGCTAGGATCAACTTCCCAACAGGTCACCTATCCCAGTACTACTCCAAGTTGAGCACGCTTAACTATGGATTTCTTTAGTGATGGGTTCCCAAAAAAGGAGGTGTACCTTGGTGATATGGGTAGTCCAATCATTCCTTTTAAGATCATGATATCTGAGGCCTCAAATTCTGGGATGTTACAATCTCACCCACTTAGACTCTTGACGTCCTCGTCAAGGCTCAACTATATGGCCTCATAATATTTCCCCATTTTAGTGTAGACCCAGAATGACCCATGGACACCCAGCTCCCAATCACGGAATACCAGCGTAAGGGTGGCTACGTCACCATGGATAACCCTTTCCTACACGGAGGTGGTTACGACCCCACCTCCCGATAACCCCCAATTAAGGGAGACCAAGAGGTCGAAGCCGTACCCATACTTTCCGGATCAAAGGTTCGACAATTAACCAAGAATAATTATTAAATTTTAACATACTAAACTGAAAAGTTGTAAGAAAATAAACTTTTGCATACCTTTTTGAAAACTTGGATGTCTAACTTCTATCCACTTAAGGATTCTACTCTAACTAATCATCCTTGTATTTTACTTCATGTATTTCACAATATGACGATTTACTATTTATTCTTTTGGCTTGTACCTAAAACGCCGACAAACAAAACGTCGGTCAGCCGAAGCTGGTATGTGGGGGAAACAATAAACGTGCAATTAGGATAACAATGTAATCATTCAATTAATCATTTAACAACCAAGATTACATTTTAGATATAACTCTGCGATCCAAGAGTACCCTATCCTCTGTGTTGTCCCCATTAAACCCCTCATGATCCACCTATAAGTGAACCAGTTTCTATGGTTGAGTCACATGGCACTACTCGTAAGTAGACCACTCCTTAACTCGGGGTATGCTAAAGAGTCTCATGGCACTACACGTAGGTAGCCCAGTTTCTAACTCACGGTAACCTAGACCTTGCTCTAGGATTACCCCTTTTTTAGCCTTTTCAAAGTAACAGAGGTGGACCCAGATCTAGCCAGTTATATATGCACATTTATAGTGATAATCATAGTCACTTTATAGTTGCATGAAATAAATAAACAGCCAACAGTTATTTTTCAAACAACCGATAAAACGTTCGAGAATCATCGTGAAACTAGAACGGTTATTCATAAGCGTAACCACATACCTCGATGGTGAGTCATGCAGATTATTCAACATATACTTCATGTACAATCAAGCCAATCAACAGATCCAAGCAAATCAAGCATTCATCATTTATAATCTGCATGTATATAAAACCTAAATTGTCACATTTACATTATTAATCACATTAAACCCTACTCGACCCTAGTCTAGGATTTAGATTTTCTTCGCATCGAAATTATCATTAAGGATATGTTTCTAAACCCTAATTCACATGTTTATTGATTTAATGTCTCAAGAACCCTAATTCGCATTAGGTGTAGCCATAATCATCAAATCAATTTCATCCTTACATTATGATCACTTACATTAAATTAAGTCTAACAAATTAACAAGTTAGGATCCTTAAACCTTACTATTCATATGCATTGATTAGAAAGTCTAATTATCGTCATTAAGATCATAATCATGTTAATTTACCATTATATTCCTCATCATCAGTTTAAATCTCAAGGAAGCATATCTAACAACGTATTAATAAGGACTAGGGTTTCTATGTATTAATCACCCTACATTCATGGACCAACTATACTTTTAGAACAGGAATCATATTTAGGTATTTGGAGTATTTTATTTGGATTCTACTCATTCTCCTGATAAAATTTCATATATAACTTGTCTAAATCTGAGTTACCAATTAATAGTTATGGTTTATTAAAGATTATCAAATTATGACCAATCAGAAACCGTCAAGTCAGCGTCACTTACTTGATTCTAAATTACGTGGGCGACCAGATGGTTTTGAGAAAGGACGCTTGCTTGACGGTGTCTGATTGGTCATAATTTGATAATCTTTAATAAACCATAACTATTAATTGGTAACTCAGATTTAAACAAGTTATAAATGAAATTTTATCAAGAGAATGAGTAGAATGCAAATAAAATACTCCAAATACCTAAATATGATTCTTGTTCTAAAAGTATAGTTGGTCCATGAATGTAGGGTGATTAATACATAGAAACCCTAGTCCTTATTAATACGTTGTTAGATATGCTTCCTTGAGATTTAAACTGATGATGAGGAATATAATGGTAAATTAACATGATTATGATCTTAATGACGATAATTAGACTTTCTAATCAATGCATATGAATAGTAAGGTTTAAGGATCCTAACTTGTTAATTTGTTAGACTTAATTTAATGTAAGTGATCATAATGTAAGGATGAAATTGATTTGATGATTATGGCTACACCTAATGTGAATTAGGGTTCTTGAGCCATTAAATCAATAAACATGTGAATTAGGGTTTAGAAACATATCCTTAATGATAATTTCGATGCGAAGAAAATCGAAATCCTAGACTAGGGTCGAGTAGGGTTTAATGTGATTCATAATGTAAAGGTGACAATTTAGGTTTTATATACATGCACATTATAAATGATGAATGTTTGATTTGCTTGGATCTGTTGATTGGCTTGATTGTACATGAAGTATATGTTGAATAATCTGCATGACTCACCATCGAGGTATGTGGTTACGCTTATGAATAACCGTTCTAGTTTCACGGTGATTCTCGGACATTTTATCGGTTGTTTGAAAAATAACTGTTGGATGTTTATTTATTTCATGCAACTATAAAGTGACTATGATTATCACTATAAATGTGCATATATAACTGGCTAGATCCGGGTCCACCTCTGTTACTTTGAAAAGGCTAAAAAAGGGGTAATCCTAGAGAAAGGTCTAGGTTACCGTGAGTTAGAAACTAGGCTACCTACGTGTAGTGCCATGAGACTCTTTAGCATACCCCGAGTTAAGGAGTGGTCTACTTACGAGTAGTGCCATGTGACTCAACCCTAGAAACTGGTTCACTTATAGGTGGATCATGAGGGGTTTAATGGGGACAACACAGAGGATAGGGTACTCTTGGATCGCGGAGTTATATCTAAAATGTAATCTTGGTTGTTAAATGATTAATTGAATGATTACATTGTTATCCTAGTTGCACGTTTATTGTTTCCCCCACATACCAGCTTCGGTTGACCGACGTTTTGTTTGTCGGCGTTTTAGGTACAAGCCAAAAGGATAAATAGTAAATCGTCATATTGTGAAATACATGAAGTAAAATACAAGGAGGATTAGTTAGAGTAGAATCCTTAAGTGGATAGAAGTTAGACATCCAAGTTTTCAAAAAGGTATGCAAAAGTTTATTTTCTTACAGCTTTTCAGTTTAGTATGTTAAAATTTAATAATTATTCTTGGTTAATTGTCGAACCTTTGATCTGGAAAGTATGGGTACGGCTTCGACCTCTTGGTCTCCCTTAATTGGGGGTTATCGGGAGGTGGGGTCGTAACATTTGGTATCAGAGCCGTAACCCCTCCAGTAGGTGGGGCCCACATGGGCATGTGGCATGCCAGTCTTGAGCCGTGCGGTCCAGGCAAGTTGGAAAGGGCTATCCGTAGAGACGAGATGGAGCCACCCTTGTGCTGGTAGCCGTGATCAGGAGCTGGATGTCCATGGGCCCTTGTGGGTCTGCACTGAAATGGGGTCAGATTATGAGGCCATATAGTTGAGCCTTGACGAGGACGTCAAGAGTCTAAGTGGGGGAGATTGTAACATCCCAGGATTTGAGGCCTTGGATTACATGATCTTAAAAGGAATGATTGGACTACCCATATCACCAAGGTGCACCTCCTTTTCCGGGAGCCCATCTCTAAAGAACTCCATAGTTAAGCGTGCTCGGCTTGGAGTAGTACTAGGATGGGTGACCAGTCGGGAAGTTGATCCTGGCTTGCGCGTCTGCACTAAAATGGGGTCAGATTATGAGGCCATATAGTTGAGCCTTGACGAGGACGTCAAGAGTCTAAGTGGGGGAGATTGTAACATCCCAGGATTTGAGGCCTTGGATTACATGATCTTAAAAGGAATGATTGGACTACCCATATCACCAAGGTGCACCTCCTTTTCCGGGAGCCCATCTCTAAAGAACTCCATAGTTAAGCGTGCTCGGCTTGGAGTAGTACTAGGATGGGTGACCAGTCGGGAAGTTGATCCTGGCTTGCGCGTCAGTGTGGACAAAGTGCACAGTTAAGGCTAGTGGTGGTTTGGGGGGCCAGTCGTCATTCCTGAAACTCTACTAGAGCTTAGGGCAGTGGGCTCAGACATACTGCCCTAGGCTCTAGTAGAGTTTCAGGAATGACGACTAGCCCAACAAACCACCACTAGCCTTAACTGTGCACTTTGTCCACACTGACACGCAAGCCAGGATCAACTTCCCGACTGGTCACCCATCCTAGTACTACTCCAAGCCGAGCACGCTTAACTATGGAGTTCTTTAGAGATGGGCTCCCGGAAAAGGAGGTGCACCTTGGTGATATGAGTAGTCCAATCATTCCTTTTAAGATCATGTAATCCAAGGCCTCAAATCCTGGGATGTTACAATCTCCCCCATTAGACTCTTGACGTCCTCGTCAAGGCTCAACTATATGGCCTCATAATCTGACCCCATTTCAGTGCAAACCCATAAGGGCCCATGGACACCCAGCTCCCGATCACGGCTACCAGCGCAAGGGTGGCTCCATCTCGTCTCTACGGATAGCCCTTTCCAACTTGCCTAGACCGCACGGCTCAAGACTGGCATGCCACATGCCCATGTGGGCCCCACCTACTGGAGGGGTTACGGCTGTGATACCATTTGTAACGCCCGGGCCCACTGCCCTAGGCTCTAGTAGAGTTTCAAGAATGACGACTGGCCCCACAGACCACCACTAGCCTTAACTGCGCACTTTGTCCAAAGTGACGCGCAAGCCAGGATCAACTTCCCGACTGGTCACCCATCCTAGTACTACTCTGGGCTGAGCACGCTTAACCGCAGAGTTCTTTAGAGATGGGCTCCCGGAAAAGAAGGTGCACCTTGGTGATATGGGTAGTCCAATCATTCCTTTTAAGATCAACTTATCCGAGGCCTCAAATCCTGGGATGTTACAGTAAGGGTGGCTACGTCACCATGGATAACCCTTTCCTACATGCCTGGACCGCACGGCTCAAGACTAGCATGCCACATGCCCATGTGGGCCCCACCTACTGGAGGGTTTATGGTTCTGATACCATTTGTAATGCCCGGGCCCACTGTCCAAGGCTCTAGTAGAGTTTCAGGAATGACGACTGTCCCCACAGACCACCACTAGCCTTAACTGCGCACTTTGTCCTCACTCACGCGCATGCCAGGATCAACTTCCTGACAGGCCACCCATCCCAGTACTACTCCAAGTTGAGCACGCTTAACTATGGAGTTCTTTAGTGATGGGTTCCCATAAAAGGAGGTGCAACTTGGTGATATGGGTAGTCCAATCATTCCTTTTAAGATCATGATATCTGAGGCCTCAAATCCTGGGATGTTACATGGTTGTTGTGGAGAGAGCAACGGAGAGGAGGACGACGCTGCTATCGCAAGCATGAACGGAGACGGAGGAAGTGAGACCGGAAGCAAGAGGGTGAACGGAGACGGTGACTGGCTTGGGTTGCGCATGAGCAGAGAAGTTGGAAGGAATGGAACAAGGTCTTGCGAGAGAAGATTTGGGAGTTGAAGAAATGAAAAGGGAGGGGTCGAGTAGTATTTATAGAAAAAGGAGGGGCGACTGTACAAATTCCCTTTAGGTCAAATGGTCTTGAGACCATTTGGGTCCAAACGGTTTCAATACCGTGAGGACCAAACGGTTTCGAGACCATTTGGGTCCAAACGGTTTCAAGACCGTGAGGACCAAACAGTTTCAAGATTGTTTGGGTCCAAACGGTTTCAAGACCGTGAGGACCAAACGGTTTTGAGACCGTTTGGGTCCAAGTAGTTTTGAGACCGTGAGGACCAAATAGTTTTAAGATTGTTTGGGTCCAAACAACTTCAAGACCATTTGGGTCCAAACAGTTTCAAGACCGTGAGGACCAAGACCGTTTGGATAAGACTATTTTAGTTATTGATTTTTATATTTTTATATTTGTTTTGGTTGCTTATATTGATTTTTATATTTTTTGAAGCAAAAAAGAAAGGTAATACTCAGTTCTTGGGCTTCCTCCCAAGTAGCGCTTTGGTTTTACATTGCTGGCTCGATAAGATTCTGGCTTGATCAGGTTGATGCAGTGGGGTCATGAATGTCAATAGTCTGTCTTGGAGTTTTATCAACTGGAGTATAGTGTCTCTTCAGTCTATGGCCATTATCAATCCTTTCTCCTCCATTGTCATCAAGGATGATGACAACTCCTGTTGGGTAGATGTGTTTGATAGTGAAGGGTCCGGACCACTTTGTGTGGAGTTTCCCAGGAAACATTTTGAGTCTAGAATTGAAAAGAAGGACCTTATCTCCGACGATGATATCTTTTCTTTTAAGGTGGCCATCATGCCACATCTTAGTTTGCTCTTTGTAAATCATGGCGTTCTGGTAAGAAGATATTCTTAGTTCTTCAAGTTCTTGTAATTGAAGCTGTTTGTATTCGCCAGCACTTTTGAAATCTAAATTCAACTGTTTAATAACCCACCAAGCCTTGTGTTCTAGTTCGACTAGAAGATGGCATGACTTTTCATATACCAAACAAAATGGAGTTGTTCTTATTGGTGTCTTGTAAGCAGTATGATATGCCCAAAGAGCATCAGGAAGCTTGGTGGACCAGTTTGTATGATTTCTGTTGACGGTCTTCTCTAAAATAGCTTTCAGTTGTCTGTTTGATACTTCAACTTGACCGTTGGTCTACGGATGATAAGGCATGTCGAACTTGTGTTTTACTTCATATTTTTGTAGTAGTGCTTCAAAACTATGTTCCAAGAAATGTGACCCTCTATCGGATATGACTGTTCTAGGAACTCCGAATCTAGGGAAAATAATATCCTTGAACATCTTAATAACTAGCTTAGAGTCACAAGATACAGTAGGTATAGCTTCTACCCATTTGGATATGTAACCCACAACCATATGATGAGGGAAATGGACCCATATAGTCCACTCCCCATACATCGAAGAGTTCAATCTCTTGCCACAAAGTTAGTGGCAATTCATTTCATTTGGTTATCCCTCTAGAGAACTGACATTTACTACATGATTGTATAAATTCATGTGCATCTTTTGCTATTGTCGACCAGAAGAAACCTGACTGTAAGACTTTAAGAGCAGTCTTCTTTGAACTCATATGCCCTCCAGTGGGGCCAGAATGACAGTGTTCTAATACTGGGGTGATTTCTTCTTCAGAAAGGCAACGGTGGAATAATTTGTCTGTGCATAAGTGTAATAGGTATGGTTCATCCCAAAAGTATTGCTTGACGTCATGGAAAAATTTCTTCCTATCATGATATGAAGTAGAAGGATGGACAATTCCCGTAGCCAGATAGTTTACTATGTCAGCATACCAGGGGAATCCAGTGGTGACCTTCATGAGTTGGTCGTCAGGTAGAGAGTTGCAGATAGGTATATTGTCTTCATCTTGAGCTTCATGCGACTCAAGTGATCGGCGACAACATTTTCCACCCCACTTTTGTCCTTTATTTCTAGGTCAAACTCTTGAAGCATCAACACCTAGTGAATAAGTCTAGGTTTGGCGTCTTATTTTTGAATTAGATATTTTATTGTTGAATGATCTGTGTAAACTGTAACCTTTGATCCGATCAGGTAAGAACGGAATTTCTCAAAGGCATATATTTCTGCCAAGAATTCTTTTTATGTAGTTGTATAGTTCTTTTGGGCCTCATCAAGCATTTTTTATGTGTAATATATCATGTAGGGCTTCTTATCTATCCTATGCCCAAGTACTGCTCCTATAGCGTAGTCACTAGCGTCACACATTATTTCAAAGGGCTATGACCAATCAGGAGCTCTTAGTATATGGGCAGAGACTAAGGCATTCTTTAGAGTCATGAAGTTGTGTAAACATTCTTGATCAAATTTGAAGTCCGCATCTTTAGTTAACAGGTGAATCATGGGCTTTGCGATTTTTTAAAAATCTTGAATGAATCTTTAGTAAAATCCGACATGACCCACGAAGGCGCATACTCCTCTGATATCTTTTGGTGGTGACAACTTTGAAATGACATCTATTTTTGCTTTGTCAACTTCAATCCCTCATTCACTCACTCGATGCCTGAGGACAACGCCTTCTATCACCATAAAGTGACATTTTTCCCAATTAAGGATCATATTTGCTTCCTCGCATCTTTGTAACACTTTACTGAGATTAAGGAGATAGTTATCGAAGGAGTCTCCATAGACTGAGAAGTCATCCATGAATACCTCCATGATAGATTTGGTTAAACCTATGAATATAGCAAACATACACATCTGGAATGTAGCGGGTGCATTGCATAGCCCAAACGGCATCCTCCTGAAGGCGTAAGTTCCGAAAGGGTAGGTAAATGTTGTATTTTCTTGATCTTCAGGGTGTATCAGAATCTGATAAAACCCTAAGTAGCCATCGAGATAACAAAAGAATTTCTAGTGAGCTAGATGTTCGAGAACTTTGTCAAGAAAAGGTAATGGAAAGTGATCTTTCCTTGTTGCCTTATTAAATTTTCTATAGTCGATGCACATTATCCACCCTCTAATCGTCCAGGTGGGTACCAGTTCATTTTTATTATTCAAAACAATAGTGGTTCCCCCCTTTTTAGGGACCACTTGAACCATACTTACCCATTGAGAGTCAAAAATTGGATAGATAATACCAGCTTTTAGCAGTTTTAGAACCTTAAGGCAAACTACCTGTAACATCCCAGGTTTGAGGCCTAGGATAACATGATCTTAAAAGGAATGATTGGACTACCCATATCACCAAGGTGCACCTCCTTTTCTGGGAGCCCATCTCTAAAGAACTCCACAGTTAAGCGTGCTCAGCTTGGAGTAGTACTAGGATGGGTGACCAGTCGGGAAGTTGACCCCGGCTTGTGCATGAGTGTGGATAAAGTGCGCAGTTAAGGCTAGTGGTGGTCTGTGGGGCCAGTCATCATTCCTGAAATTCTACTAGAGCCTAGGGCAGTGGATCCGGGCGTTACAAATGGTATCAGAGCCATAACCCCTCCAGTAGGTGGGGCTCACATGGGCATCTGACATGCCAGTCTTGAGCCGTGTGGTCCAGGCAAGTTGGAAAGGGCTATCCGTAGAGACAAGATGGATCCACCCTTGCGCTGGTAGCCGTGGATGGGAGCTGGGTGTCCATGGGCCATTGTGGGTCTGCACTAAAATGGGGTCAGATTACGAGGCCATATAGTTGAGCCTTGACGAGAATGTCAAGAGTCTAAGTGGGAGAGATTGTAACATCCCAGGTTTGAGGCCTAGGATAACATGATCTTAAAAGGAATGATTGGACTACCCATATCACCAAGGTGCACCTCCTTTTCCGGGAGCCCATCTCTAAAGAACTCTATAGTTAAGCGTGCTCAGCTTGGAGTAGTACTAGGATGGGTGACCAGTCGGGAAGTTGACCCCGGTTTGCGCATGAGTGTGGATAAAGTGTGCAGTTAAGGCTAGTGGTGGTCTGTGGGGCCAGTAATCATTCCTGAAACTCTACTAGAGCCTAGGGCAGTGGATCCGGGCGTTACACTACCTCTTTGAGATTCAGGTTTAGCTTCCTCTGGTGCTCCCGTGATGGTTTAAATTCTTTTACCATAGGTAATCTATGCATGCACAAAGCTAGATTTATCCCAGTTAGGTTAGTCGTCTTATATCCAATGGCTTTCTTGTGCTTGCTTAACTCAACAAGGAGTCTTTCTTCCTGTTCATCTATCAAAGTGGAACTGATAATGACCGTACATAGTTTTTCTTCGTCTAGAAAGATGTGTTTGAGTCCAGCTGGTAGGACTTTCAGCACAGGTGCCTTGAGCACTTCAGTGGTCTCCAGAGTGGTAACAGATTTCAACCTCTCAAAAGTAGCTTCTGGAACTTCTTCGGCTTATTCTAGGTATTGTAGACATTATTGAACTAGTTCATCAGTTGAAAATTCGGCTTCTGGATTCATTAATACTTCTTCCAGAGCATCAGATGGTTCAGGAGTTTCTTGCTTTAGCTGGGACATTTTATCTATTGCCTTAAGAAGAAAGACTTCTTCATGGATGCTAGGACTTTTAAGGTTGCCAAAGACTCCGAATTGAATCGTTTCTTTCCCCAGCCTTAAGGTAATTGTGCTAGCTTCGACATCAATTATTTCTCTGGCTGTCGTGAGGAAAGGTCTGCCAAATATTATTGGATACCTCATATCTTCTTTTATGTCCATGACAACAAAATCACAAGGGACATAGGAGTCTCTTCCTACCCTCGATGGGATATCTTCAATAATTCCCAAAGGTGTGGTAATGGTAGAATCAGCCAGTTGGATTGTCATTGTTGTGGGTAGCAAATCAGTACAACCCAATATTTTACACATAGAAAAGGGCATGATAGATATGCTAGCCCCCAAGTCAGCTAATCCTTTCTTCCAAGAGGTGTTTCCTATAGAACATTGGATGTCGATGGAGCCAGGGTCCTTTTGTTTTTTTGGCATTTTGTTGAGAATGATGTCAGAAGTAGTCTGAGCTAATTTGACTATCTCGTGTTCTTCAGTCATGTATTTCTTTGATAGAAAAGTCTTTAGATATTTAGACCAAGCTGGAATTTTAGAGAGAGTGTCAAGGAACAGAATATCAACATATAGCTTCTTCATTGCTTCCTTGAACTTTTAGAATCTAGAATCCAATTTAGTCCCCCTCAATCTGTCTGGGTAGGGTATCCTGGGCTTGTATGGTGGGACCTCTGGTTCCTTGGGAACTAGTTCTTTTTCCTTCTCTTTTTCAACTTCTTGATTTACGCTTACAGTTGGGATGATTTCAGCGGTATCTTCATATTCTTGAATGACTTTGGTAGTGTTAGTAAGAACATGACTAGACCTTGTGGTAACTGCATTCAGTTGTTATGATCTATGTTGATCATGTCTCGGATTTATTTCTAACTAACCAGCGAAAGTACCCACTGGAGGTTTGAATTAAGCTACAATTTGTGCCAATTGGGTCTCTGTAGCTTTCTGTTGAGCCTGCTGGTTGGCAGGCATGGTCTGTTGAGATTGCAGCATTTGCCTTATCAGAGACAACTCATCTGTTGATGGAGGTTGAGCATTCTTTTGTTGATGATGTGTAATTTGTTGTTGTCCTTGAGATTTCTATTGTTGAGGAGTTGTCAACTGAAGTTGTTGAATTTTAGGCTGTTTTGACTGAGGTTGTTGCAATTGAGGGTGAAATGGAGGGTGGGTGTATTGATAGTATGAATAATGATTTCTTGGGTAGGAAAATCTTTTAAGCCCACCTCTGTAGTTTCCTTGGTTTCGGCTATAACTGCTCTGGAATCCATGTGGTGGTCTATTACAAGACCCACCTTGTGTTTTGTGTTGTGGGTTGGCAGTTCCTACGAGATTCCCATACTAAAATCCAGGGTGATTTCTTGGTTGATCCGGATTATAGTATGTTTGACCTGGTATGGTGTGGATAGAGTTAACCTGCTCTGGAAGTTGATCCTCGAGTTGTTCAATGATCGGTTCATATTGTGGTTGAGGTGTCTGTAGATTCATCATCACATCATATAAGAGTCCACATGATAATGTGGGATGATCTGATGCATGACAAGCTTCACAAGTCTCATTAGCTACTTTGGCTTGTTGAACTTGAGAGTTCTTCTTCCTATCATATTCTCCAAACGATGTTTCAAGGACTTGTTGCTTATGAGTTATACTTTTCAGAGCTTCAACAATGGCTTTCATTTCTATAGATTCTTCAGCTTTGAATACTTTTAGGACGCCACATGTAGATGGCCTTCCCCAATTATATTGGTTCTCGGCTCTGAGCATAACAATCTTCCAGGCATCCTCATAATTCTTTCTCATGAAATTTCCTCCAGATGAGGAATCCAAAAACTTCTTTATTCAATCACTTACCCCTCTATAAAATGTTTCTATGAGCTGGTTTTGTGAGATTCTGTGATGTGGGCATTTCCTCATAAGTTCCTTAAATCTTTCCCATGATTTTGCTAGTGATTATCCAGGAAGTTGGGAAAATTGGTTGATTTGTCCCCTAATCTGGTAGGTCAATGAGGGAGGAAAGAACTTCTCCAAAAAACAATTCTTCCAAGGGAGCCCAGATGGTGATTGGCTCTCCATCTAAAGAGTTATACCAGCTTAGTGCCTTTCCAGACAGAGTGAAGTTGAAAAGTCGGAGCATGCTTGCATCAAGCGTAGCTCCGGCTTGTGGAACCAATCGACAGAGTGCCTTAAATCGCTTCAGATGGTCCATGCAATCATCTCCAGTGTTTCCAGAGAACAAGATACCTTGCATGATTTGGATCCATTGTGTTCAAATCTCGAAGTTAGGATCATTAATGAGTGGAGGCTGAACTGGGTGATTATCCTCAGAATTCTTATGAACAACGTAGTCTCGAAGTTGCTTGTTCTTGATCAATAACAGAGAAGCTGTTGTGGCTACCTCATTTTCAGCTTGGATACGAGCTTGCTCTTTAGCTCGAACTTCAGCTTGGACTTGAGCATGTGTATCGGCGATGAATTGAGCTCTTTGAGCTGCTAACTCTGCATTGACTCTTTCCATTATCAAGGAGCTTGGTGTTGTTCTTCAGCCATCTGTCTAGCTTGTTGGCAGTTGAGTCTGATGTGTCGATGGAAGTTTCATTCTACCTCAGAGTCATACTCTAGTTTAGGGGAGAATCTGCGGTTTTACATACACATTTCCTACCTGAGTAGAAGAAAAATCACACTTTAGATGATGGAAAGATGATGGGATAAAAAAGATATGAAATAGTTATCAAGGAAAAATGTAAAATCCTAATCAACTAGCAAGTTGATAAATGAAATAAAAATATTCCGTTGTCCCCGACAATGGCGCCAATTTTTGATGGAGCTTCCACTTGTGTGGAGTTGCATACACCACTAAAAATCCTAGAGATAGTAAGTCTCTAAGTTTAGCCTTGTGTGTGCTATAATAAGATTTCCACCCATGTATGCTAAGGTATGTGGAAGTCTTATCATAGTACAATTGAGGGTCAAATCCACATGATAACGGTCTTGTTAAGGATTAAAAAGATAGAAAATGTTATAATTCTATTTATCTACTTAAGAGTTGATATCTAGATCAAAGAGTTGATTTGATGATTATACTAATATGCAAATGTAAATTAAATGGCAGGAGAGTAAACTTAGGGTTGTAAACAATATTTGGAAACTACTAGGATGTGATCGAGTTTCACCACCACTACACATGGATCATAACATACATCATAATAACATGGCATGCAAAAAGGGTCTAATCAGTTAGTATCTTTGTAGACTTAGCTTTCTTTCGAATAACCAACTACGAGAAACTTGGAAGTATTGCAATGATAGCCATCCCGGAATGAATGGTCACTTACTTTGCATCACTCCCTTTGCAAAGTGTGTTCCTCGACCTATCAAAGTTGTACTTCCATACGTCAACTGATTCCATTTCATAGTATGAAAGTACTGTTGGTATGTATGCCTTGAGAGCCAATCATGGGATGATTGGTGGGATACATTAAGATTGATTTGATAAACATCAAAGGCAACCTTCCAATTCTTTCTGGTTCAGTCATATGAGATAGTGATAGAACATATTGAATGTCTAGAGAATGACAATACTCAATGATGTATGCTTTTAGTTTGAGGACCTGAACGATGAGATCATACGGATGCTAAGAGTTTGTACATTCTTGTTATGTCCCTAGTCGGATGTCATTGTGAAAGGTAGATAGACAGCAATGACACACAAGACTAGATTGTGGTGTTGGTTGATGACAGAATCTCATTAGTCATGATATAGAGATATCAAACCAAACACATAGGTACTTGTTAGAAAACAAGTGTACCGGACAGACCCACCGTGAGTTTGACACATGGAACCATGACATGGTAGTCACAGTCAGTGCTCACAGTGATGGTGGTGAGTGTGATTCTTTGACCTAAAATCACTACACTCAACACATGTCGTTGGTCACACTTTGACATCATCAAACGCAGTCATGAAACATGGGTTGTTATAAAGGTGATGATTGGGTGGCTTTGACACATGGGGCTTTTGAGGGGTGAGTGATAGATATGGGATTTGTCCCTCCTGAGGGAGTTTGATATCCAAGACCACTTGATGAGTAGGATTGAGATAGGTGTGCGCACGCATGTGTGAATTAGTATGTGATATTGATGTCATACATATCTCGTTCAATCTACTCTGAGATCAAGAAAGTGAATGAACGTTGACAGGATGATTGTTCCATGCCTCGAGTTCATTCGGGATATCAGTGACAAAGGAATTATACATTCACTATAACACCATTCACGGATTGTAGGATTGAAATTTGTTCTCCAACTTTCTACTTTCACTTGGGTAGCACTGATGTGTGACTAGGCACCGCTCTTTGCTTGTGAAGTCATAAGTGTTATGGACTTTCACTGCCAACGTGAAATGGACCTACAGGGTCACACACATAGGATTTAACCTGGAAGAGGAGTTTTGTCCACAAACAATGTTTAGATTGATTACTAAAGGATTTTAGTAGTTTAATTAAACACTCAATCAATTGATAGCTCAATGTCATAATGTTCAAGGTGTTGGACACATTGATTTGAGTATCGGATTGATTGAAATTGCAATTGACTGATTCTGCACAATCTGCACTCCCAACCGATCGGCTCATGTGATGAACCAATCGGCTGAGCTTGGTGAACCGGTCGGCTCAAGCGTTGAGTCGATCGGCTCAAGGACAGGGTGAACGATTGCTTCAAGTGTTGAAACGATCGGTTCAACTGTTGCAATCGAGCAAGTTGGGAAAGTAGGATTGGTGAGAATTTTCCTTTCGTTTCACTTGCCCAATTTGATTGGAACAAGGATTGGTATTTGATACCAATTAGAAACAAAAGTTGGAAAGTCAATCGGGAACTGGACAGGACCACGAACCGACCGGTTCAGAAAGTGAACCGACCGGATCATGGGTCCCAACCGATTGGTTGAGTGTCAACCGACCGGCTCAGATCCCCAACTGACCGTTTTAGTTGTGAAACGATCGGTTTAGGTTGCGAGTTAGTTGTTTTTGTGGAAAATCTCGAACCCTTCTACTTCTGCTTTAGTCCCATATTTCCCGGGATAGAGAACCATGTCCCATGACCCTCCTATATATAGGGATATTGGGGGCTTCTCAAAGTACAACTCAGTGCAACCAGTTGCTCTGCAAAGTTGTCATTCTCTGGTTTTGGTAACCAAGAGAGTCCGAGCAAGTGCTACCCAAAAAGGGAGGCACAGCAAGGGAAAGACAACTGCAGTTGCAACTGGCAGTAGGAGAGTGTGCTGGCGACTAGTACATCAACAGGAGGGTGTGACTCCTTCCAACTCCTTATGGGACAAGGAGTGTGGAGTTCCAGGTGGTCAGTGTGGACTACTTCAGAGGCAGGAGGTTTCTGCCGCTTGGAGGACAGTTGTCAATCCCGACAGTCCCGGTGAGACCAGGAGTCGTCAGTCCTAGTGCGACCAGGAGCTGTACAGACACCGTCCAAGACCGGAGGTGAAGACCGTGCAAGGCGCGAGGTATTGTCTCCGAGCAAGCCTCGGGACAAGGTATGATTCCACAAACCATCCTTTCCTATTATATAGATGTTGACACGTTTCCTTGTTTCAGGTTTTGGGGAGAAAAATTTTATTTCCACTTCCTACTCTGCCTCCCCTAAAACCCAACAGTGGTATCAGAGCCACGTCAACTATTCTATATTTTAGGAATATCGATATGATCGATTTTGGTTTGTCGCCTTTATTTATTGCATACGATGCAAATAATATTGGCTTTATGCATGTCCAATCCTAAATACACTAATCCCAATTACATATATGATATGTATTATTAATACACTCGATACGCGTCGCCCTTAAACGAGTTTTGTGGTGGATGTATAGCGTGGTTATGGCCAATAAACCCTATATGTGTATGATTGTATGTGGTTACTTGCATCTCGATCTGCGCACTGACCTTCCCTCTCCTATTCCTGATGTAACTCGAAATAATTCGAGATTCTTTCCTACCTTTGCTCCCCCCGAATGTAACTCGGGGTTTCCCTTTTAAGCAATGTAAAATTAGGATAGATTTTATTTCATGTTATGTCAAAGAACGAAGGACATCCAGATGACAACTGAGACGATCGGTTCAAGACGTGAACTGGTCGGTTGACGTTCCAGACGGTCGGTTCAAGGAGTGAACCGATCGGTTGATGACCGGTTCGAGGAGCGAGATGAGCAGGTGCCGGCCATGATGAGATGCACGATGACTAGGCGAACCGATCGGTTGGAGGAGCCAACCGATCAACTGGTGGAACCCAGACGACCGGGCCAAAATGAGAAAATCAATCATGTGATGAGTTGATCTACTCTGAAGGCAAAGAACAGAGTTCATCTTGTACAGGTTGCATGTGATGTAGACCTAGATGACCGTGATTCCTCTTGGATCGAGGAATCACATTAGGATGGCCATAATCATCGCTTTTATCGTTTTTGCATGTTTTATGTGGGATATAGCATGTATATGATACGTACTATGTATTGTGGTGATTGGATATGTATATGTATATAAAAACCAAATCCCTCATTAAAATATTAAGTCTTATATGCCTTCCATTAGCGGCATACATGAAAAGCTCGATCGACCAAGCGTAGGTTACGCCAAAGTGTGGTGCGTCGTCTATCTTGTGGAAGTGTGAAGGGTAGACGTGCATGTTCTACCAAATTAGGGTGTATGTTTACCGTGTAGGCATTTGGGTTAGACTTAACTGGTGATTCTTAGAGCGTCTAAGCCCAGAGGCAAGGAATGTGCATGGCAAGGTGTTGCGCATGTTCATTCATCAAGAGTTGCATATGATGCAATTGGCATGATGGCCTACCTAAATAGTCAAGATTGTGGGCGATCAGCCAAAGCTGACTCATGACTTGATGA
Organism: Alisma plantago-aquatica; assembly: GCA_963693085.1. Lineage (NCBI taxonomy): Eukaryota > Viridiplantae > Streptophyta > Magnoliopsida > Alismatales > Alismataceae > Alisma > Alisma plantago-aquatica. The sequence goes on along the minus strand of OY856410.1, from coordinate 1,510,622,948 downwards.
AATGTGGATCTTGCCCACTAGAAGGTTGTACGCTGCAATCTTTCGAATTGATGGTGAGGGCTATCAATTTGAAGTAAAATAGTGGGAGCGATAATTAATTAAAGGCCTAATTATATCGTCATTTTTTTAAATCAATCAAATAAGTCAAAATGAGTTTTGGACTAAAATTGCATATATTTCCTTTTGTTAAAATAAATGGTTAATCAACAATAATCACTTTATTTGTGATCGGTCTTTGAGACCAATAAATTAAATGGGAATAATTCCATGACTGGTTAGGATGATGAGAAGTGTTCTCAATCGTAGAGTGAAAGCTCTAAGTCCTAGTTATACCAGAACCAGATGAACTCAATCCCACCACATCAATGGCTGAAAGTATTCTTATGGAAGCATACCGAGGATGCCATTGATAAGGAGTGCTTGATGTTGTGTTCTCTGAACTATGAGTTGCAGAGACAACATGAGACATATGATGTCTCCAAGACACTGTCCTAGTATGTCATGACAGAAGGAGATCCAGTAAGGTATTCACACACTCAATATGATTGGGTATGTGGAAAACCTGACTAAGAAGGATTCCCTCTGAGCCAAGAGTTGGCTATTGGTATGATACTGCAAATGTTGTGAGAATCATACAATTCATGATAAGCTACAACATGAGCAACTTTGACAAGCGTTGACAGAGTTGTTGGACATGTTGAGGATAGTAGAGGCAAGGATGAACAAAGACTAATCATAATCTTTGATGAGATCAATGAAAGGTAAGTCTCAAGGGCAAGGGCAAAGCAAAGAAGTGTTCTGATGCCAGCCAGCAGCCCAAGCCGTCTTCAACCTCAAGGCACATGGGGAAAGGGTGTATGAGGGAATTGCCCTCTATATCTGGAAGAACAAAATAAGATGAAGGAGGGGATGGAGATCTCCACCTAAGGTATCATGAAATGAACTGCTTCTTTATCTGAGGTATATGATACCAAGATATGGATCTATCATATATGATATGCAATATCTGCAAAGAAGTGATGGCCTTCATGAAAGGACCAAGAAAGAAGTACCCATCATTGGAGCAAGTGTTGCTTCCATAGATAGGAGTATCTTTCAGTTTATTTCAGCCTAAAGGGCATGAAATAGAGTTGAGAACTGTTATTTCATATATTTCCAATAGATAGAAACACTTTATTTTTGCATATTGTGCAAAAATTATGGCAATTAATACATTTGAGTTTTCAATCTTAAAGATATGATCTTTGTGGCAATGCCTTATTTATCTTGTGGTATTTGATATGCATAAGATAAAATGATACCTAAAAGTTATAGATAACTCAAACAATCAAATTAGCATCAATCATGAGAAATTCATTTCTAGTTTCCATGTGATGGATAAATCTTGTAAAGAGTGGGATAAACCACCCTCTACTAAAAACAATGGTAAACAAAATCCAATTGAAATAGCAGCGGAAGATAAATTTTTGACTATATTCAATTTAAATAAAATGTACATAAAAATTTCCCCAATATGGGTGTACATGCTTTATACAAAAAGAGGATCTAAGTAGAGGGAAATCTAACTACTCCACTTTTGTCTCCAAGCAACATATCCATCAGCTAAGTCCAAGCCAAGCTATGATCTTCAAGTCCTATTCAACCACCTTACTTCACACCTGGGTGGTTGGGAAGTCACCCAGCAAAAGGGAAAGGAAAAATAAAAGTATGTGTTACAAGAACATTCTAACAATGTCAAAGAAATTTGTAACAAGTAAATTAGGCTAGATATTTGGTGTAAGAAGATATCAAAGAGTATGAGGTTTTTATAAGAGAAACTTGCCATTAACAAAATATTTAAAGGTTTTAGCATGTCATTTAATATGTCTATCTAACTAAGTAGGGTTGAGGCACCTACCGGACCTCTAACCTTAGGTGAGGGAAGAATTATAAACATTTCCAATCACCTACAATTTTTAATGGGGAGAATAATAAACATTCCCCTAGGGCGATTTTATACATGCCCTCTATGGGTGGTTGTACATAAGTACCACTACTTCAAATTTAAATAGAACATTTAATTTCATGCTAACAAAATATTTATGGCAAGGATAGTAAAAGCATATATAACATGGCAGTGGGGTATGAATACCCAAATAAGAGAATACTACATCTACATTTGAGGCAAATAAGCAATTTAGGTTTCAAGGATTCAATGGTTTAGATCAAGTTAAACCTCACAAAAGAAATATAGGTATTGGACTAAAGATTTCCCAACTGATAGGTAGATGCACAATCAAAACTCATACTAAACACATACCTTATTCTTTAGAATCCTAGAATCACTTTTCATAACTTTTACACGAGATCAGATCCACTTGCCCTAATTTCATCATTATATCCATGTATTAGATCTATGTATATTCATTAAAGACTTAAAACCTCAAAACCAATGACTTTTTCCACAAACAATTGAATTACACTCTAAAGCCCTCACTACTGTCTTAGTTAGGATTTTCTGATCAAAAAAACATATATGTTTATATATTTTTGAGTTACTGACTTTTTAGGGTATTTTCCATATTTATTAGCTAATTAAATCAACTCGAAAATACATATTCGAAAACTTCAGAATCAAACCACAAAATTATTTTTGTTAGATAGATCTCGTTCTCCCGATTCCAAAACATAATTTATTTTCAAATTCGGACAATCGAGTGAAAAGATACGATTTTTCAAAAACAGACCAATTAAAAATTGCCACGTAGGCACTTGCATCAAACAGAGAGAGCGAGAGACCGGGCCCACCTACTGACTTGGCCCAATGAGGAGCGGCCAAGTCATGCGGTCAACGTTCGGGTTTGACTCGTCTTAACAAAAGAAAACCAGGCTAAAAGACTTCTGCACCCTTACACGAGAAACAAAAGGTACAAGAGAGCATAAGGGCAAAAGAGGAAAGTCAGGGAATCGTCCCCTTCCTTCTGCCCTGCCATGGCTGCTTGAGCAGCACGGCTGTACCTCGGCGAATAGGGGAAAGTCGAGTTAAGTGAGAAAACAACGAACTAAGGGCATGAAATCGTAGAGCAAGCTGCAAGGAACTTACCGAAGCCAACAATTTAGGCATGGGTGCATCCGAGAACAGGGGAGAAGAGCCGCAAGCCGAGAAGAAAAACTAGATCGGGCGTGGTTGTAGAGGAGTTGTGCTAAGAAATTGAGAGAGGAGAAAGGCTGAGCAAGGTGCAACGCAGCCATAGATACCGATATATATATAGGTGAGGGTGAGTTAAACTAAGAAGAGACATGTGACCTCAAGGCCTTATTGTATGAGTTTCGTATGTTACTCGAATAGGCAACAAGAAACCACAAATATGAGTTTAGTTGATGCAGAATCTTCTCCCGATTCTAACGCAACAAAAATCGTGAGAAACGGATGAGAAACGAGCGAGAAAAGTCAAAAACATCGGACTAAATACCCACAGTTACTGTTCACGGCGGGTTGTCTCCTACCCAAGGTAGGAAATGATCCGCGAGCCGTTGGATTAAGATCCAACGGTAAACGTGCGTGACATTTATTAGGTTGCCAAATACAAATTGGACTAAAGTTCTTATTTAATCATTTACCTTTTTCTCTTTTTATTATTTGAGGGTGCAAACGACCTTCAAACTTATCAAAAATTGACATCCTGACTGATTTTGATGTGTAGAATCCAAATATGAAATTAGTTTTGCATTTTGAGAATCTTTAATGTGTTAAATAATTCAAAACACATTTTCTCTTTCCTCATTTATCTATGACTCTATGATTATTCAAAAATTACAAACCTTCACCCATAACTCGTAATAAGTATGTTGGATACGAATTTATCATTATTTCCCTTTGTTAATTTTATTTATTATTTTAATTAATGATTTTAATATTTTACACACTTTCTCTCTCCTAAATTCACTTTCTCATCAAATATTTTCCAAATTGATTCAAAATTCATACAAAGATATATTTATACGTGTAGAACACGAATTTTGATTTATTATATTTTTTGAAGACTTTAATTATTTTATTTAATTTATTTAAATTTTATCACTTATTTTATCCTTTTAATTTATTAGAGGCATCTAGAAACCTTCTAAAAATATAAAACTTGGTCTACAAGTAATAATAAACGTTAGGAACACGTTTTTGACATTAATTAATTTTTATCAAAATATATTTAATATTTTTGGTCTTTAAGTCATTTTCTCTCTCTTGAATAAAATAAAATATTAAACATTGACCAAATTAAATGCAAATTTGCCCAAAGGATTATTTTTGTGTTTAGAATACGAATTTGGAGTTATTTTTCTGATTTGAGAACATTTAGTATTTTATTTCACTTTATTGGCATATTACCTATTTTCTTTTGATAATGTCATTAATATTTATATTATGTTCCACTTTAAATGATACTTGGCCCTTAAGTTACTTTTTGATCAAGGAAATGAATTTGAGTATCAAATTATCCTGATAGGTTTCCAATTATGATATTTTGTGCAAAATCTTTCTCATTATCTTCTTTACCCATTAATTCCCATATTACCTTTAATTCTTGCATTTATCTTCTCCTTTATTTCAAATTCGGATTTTCTCTTATTTCTCTTATTCTAGTAAGTGCTAGAAAGTTCTAGGACGAAATATTTTATTCTTTTTATTGCTTACTGTATAATTTGCATTTTAGGGCCATTATCTAAAGTCTTACTGAGGTATTTGTGCATAAACCCAAATATTGGAATAAAAGGTGAACAAATGTTCATTAAACCATCATATTGTCCAGAAATTAAATAGAAAGGCCAAAGAGGATAGAAATGAAAGGAAAAGATGGAAAAAGAGGACCAAAAGGCAAAATGCCCAAATTTCGGTATGTTACAGCACTCCACCCCTTAAAGAGGATTTCGTCCCCGAAATCACTAGCAATTAGGGAAGGGTGAGTGTGCAACCTCACATCACCAAAACTTCAAGTTGTTCCTCCAACCATACAACTTCCACCAAAACATACACTTCAACTACCCCTAAGGGTTTAGAAACTTCACATACAGCTCAACATAGGTTGGGTTCTCAAGGATCACCTAGGGTCCATTATTAAGATATTCTTTTTAAGAGATTTAACTTTATTTACATTTTTGACTTATTAACATTATATCAAATTATCATCATTATTTTAATTATGTCATGTCATATTCACTTTATTGTCAAAAGGGTTATATTTCATTATTATCCATTAAACTATTTATATATATATATACATATATATATATATATTTCTCATTTATCTTATTAAGGATTTTATCACAATTAGTTGTTACTCAACTATTTCAACATTCATTATTATATTTGATCATTGTCCTTAATAATTCGGATTTATACTTCATTATCCTCATATTACTATTTTATTAATTATAACAAATTATTTTACATGAATATAAGACATTCTATCCAATTTGTCATTAAGCATACAATTATTTCAATTAATGTCACATTAGTTACTTATATTCGTATTAACGTTGTCACAAGGTCACATTATCTTTATTGCTCACATTAATGTCACCATTAATCATTATTCATATTTATTCATTTATATTATTCATTTTGCATGTTTATATGAATCCAATCACTTCATACTCATATTGAAGCCATTACATGTATTTTAATGATCAAGGTGGAACATATGTCATATTAATGATTTAATTCACATTAAGGTAGCATGCATTCATATTGATGACTTAATTGATATGTGATTAGATGATCATATATATCATTTAGGTGTATCAAAGTATGTTAATTGATTATGGCACTTAACATCATTAACGTATCGTGAAAGGCATTAAAGATGTATAGATTAGGGTTAGATATTACAACTTAGGGTTTAGGTCAACATGACCATTATATTGCACTTATTCATTTCTTATCATGCATTAATTACGAATTATAACCTTACTCATCATATCATTAGGGTTTATTGGTTCATGACATTATTAACATCTTACTTATTGATAATTAGCATTGATATGCATATTATGTGCATTGGATGTTCATTAGGGTTCAAGCATATGATTAGATGATAATTATGTGTTCTTTAATATATAAACAAGCGCGTTAGGATTACACCTATTAACTTGTTTGGTCAAAACTAAGGATCCAAACATACTAACCTCCTATCTATGGAGTTAGGGTTTCTAAAGATAGAGTAGATAGATTTCAAGATGTCATAGGGTTCCATCCCCCTAAAGAGGATTTCGTCCTCGAAATCTAACCACTCAAACATCATCAACTAACCATCCTCCACCCCTTAAAGGGTTTGACCTACTACACTAGGGTTAAAGGATAAGTCTAACTAAACCATTATCAAGATCCATCATGCTTCCACTGTGCACTCTGATATCTTCCCAAACTCCCAAACTCCAAGGTCTAGGTTCTATGGATAACTATTCAAGCATATAGTCCTAAGGGACATAAGGAACTATATAGGGTATATATCCTCAAACAAGTCAACTTAGGGTTCCCAAAGATATCCAACATATATGTCTAAGGTTACTATTGTCTAAAAGAAAACTATTTCGGGCAATTCGTATCAGCGCAGGCCAGGCCGGTATCATATGGGCACGGGAGTCCTCGTATACTAAGCTAGTGGTGCGGAGGAAAATTTTGCCAGCCCCCGAAACCCTGATCCTTTCTAGACACCCTTGCTTCAACTGCATGCCCTAATAGTTGCCTAAAGGTAAACCTAAACAACATCAAGTTATGCATATTTTAATTATAAGTATTTTAGGATTTTATTGATCAAGGTTCTAATGTGGGACTATTGGTTCCTAAGTCAACCTATCATCAAGGTAGATCAAATCTAGGATAACTATGTCACCTAGAGGAACTATGCAAATCTAGGTTTCTAACTAGGGAGACAAATTGAAATAGTCAAAGATTCGACTACCATTGGCTCTGATACCATGCTGTAAAGAGTGGGATAAAAACAATGGTAAACAAAATCCAATTGAAATAGCAGCGGAAGATAAATTTTTGACTATATTCAATTTAAATAAAATGTACATAAAAATTTCCCCAATATGGGTGTACATGCTTTATACAAAAAGAGGATCTAAGTAGAGGGAAATCTAACTACTCCACTTTTGTCTCCAAGCAACATATCCATCAGCTAAGTCCAAGCCAAGCTATGATCTTCAAGTCCTATTCAACCACCTTGCTTCATACCTGGGTGGTTGGGAAGTCACCCAGCAAAAGGGAAAGGAAAAATAAAAGTATGTGTTACAAGAACATTCTAACAATGTCAAAGAAAGTTGTAACAAGTAAATTAGGCTAGATATTTGGTGTAAGAAGATATCAAAGAGTATGAGGTTTTTATAAGAGAAACTTGCCATTAACAAAATATTTAAAGGTTTTAGCATGTCATTTAATATGTCTATCTAACTAAGTAGGGTTGAGGCACCTATCGGACCTCTAACCTTAGGTGAGGGAAGAATTATAAACATTTCCAATCACCTACAATTTTTAATGGGGAGAATAATAAACATTCCCCTAGGGAGATTTTATACATGCCCTCTATGGGTGGTTGTACATAAGTACAACTACTTAAAATTTAAATAGAACATTTAATTTCATGCTAACAAAAGATTTATGGCAAGGATAGTAAAAGCATATATAGCATGGCAGTGGGGTATGAATACCCAAACAAGAGAATACTACATCTACATTTGAGGCAAATAAGCGATTTAGGTTTCAAGGATTCAATGGTTTAGATCAAGTTAAACCCCACAAAAGAAATATAGGTATTGGACTAAAGATTTCCCAACTGATAGGTAGATGCACAATCAAAACTCATACTAAACACATACCTTATTCTTTAGAATCCTAGAATCACTTTTCATAACTTTTACACGAGATCAGATCCACTTGCCGTAATTTCATCATTATATCCATGTATTACATCTATGTATATTCATTAAAGACTTAAAACCTCAAAACCAACGACTTTTTCCACAAACGATTGAATTACACTCTAAAACCCTCACTACTGTCTTAATTAGGATTTTCTGATCAAAAAAACATATATGTTTATATATTTTTGAGTTACTAACTTTTTAGGGTATTTTCCATATTTATTAGTTAATTAAATCAACTCGAAAAATACATATTCGAAAACTTCAGAATCAAACCACCAAAATATTTTTGTTAGATAGATCTCGTTCTCCCGATTCCAAAACATATTTTATTTTCAAATTCGGACAATCGAGTGAAAAGATACGATTTTTCAAAAACAGACCAATTAAAAATTGCCACGTAGGCACTTGCATCAAACAGAGAGAGTGAGAGAGAGCGAGAGACCGGGCCCACCTACTGACTTGGCCCAATGAGGAGCGGCCAAGTCATGCGGTCAACGTTCGGGTTTGACTCGTCTTAACAAAAGAAAACCAGGCTAAAAGACTTCTGCACCCTTACACGAGAAACAAAAGGTACAAGAGAGCATAAGGGCAAAGGAGGAAAGTCAGGGAGTCGTCCCCTTCCTTCTGCCCCGCCATGGCTGCTTGAGCAGCACGGCTGTACCTCGGCGAATAGGGGAAAGTCGAGTTAAGTGAGAAAACAACGAACTAAGGGCATGAAATCGTATAGCAAGCTGCAAGGAACTTACCGAAGCCAACAATTTAGGCATGGGTGCATCCGAGAGCAGGGGAGAAGAGCCGCAAGCCGAGAAGAAAAACTGGATCGGGCGTGGTTGTAGAGGAGTTGTGCTAAGAAATTGAGAGAGGAGAAAGGCTGAGCAAGGTGCGACGCAGCCATAGATACCGATATATATATAGGTGAGGGTGAGTTAAACTAAGAAGAGACATGTGACCTCAAGGTCTTGTTGTATGAGTTTCGTATGTTACTCGAATAGGAAACAAGAGACCACAAATATGAGTTTAGTTGATGCGGAATCTTCTCCCGATTCTAACGCAACAAAAATCGTGAGAAACGGATGAGAAACGAGTGAGAAAAGTCAAAAATATCGGACTAAATACCCACGGTTACTGTTCACGGCGGGTTGTCTCCTACCCAAGGTAGGAGATGATCCGCGAGCCGTTGGATTAAGATCCAACGGTAAAAATGCGTGACATTTATTAGGTTGCCAAATACAAATCGGACTAAAGTTCTTATTTAATCATTTACCTTTTTCTCTTTTTGTTATTTGAGGGTGCAAACGACCTCCAAACTTAACAAAAATTGACATCCCGACTGATTTTGACGTGTAGAATCCAAATATGAAATTAGTTTTGCATTTTGAGAATCTTTAATGTGTTAAATAATTCAAAACACATTTTCTCTTTCCTCATTTATCTATGACTCTATGATTATTCAAAAATTACAAAACTTCACCCATAACTCGTATTAAGTATGTTGGATACGAATTTATCATTATTTCCCTTTGTTAGTTTTATTTATAATTTTAATTAATGATTTTAATATTTTACACACTTTCTCTCTCCTAAATTCACTTTCTCATCAAATATTTTCCAAATTGATTCAAAATTCATACAAAGATATATTTATACGTGTAGAACACGAATTTTGATTTATTATATTTTTTTGAAGACTTTTATTATTTTATTTTATTTATTTAAATTTTATCACTTATTTTATCCTTTTAATTTATTAGAGGCATCTAGAAACCTTCTAAAAATATAAAACTTGGTCTACAAGTAATAATAGACGTTAGGAACACGTTTTTGACTTTAATTAATTTTTATCAAAATATATTTAATATTTTTGGTCTTTAAGTCATTTTCTCTCTCTTGAATAAAATAAAATATTAAACATTGACCAAATTAAATGCAAATTTGCCCAAAGGATTATTTTTGTGTTTTGAATACGAATTTGGAGTTATTTTTCTGATTTGAGAACATTTAGTATTTTATTTCACTTTATTGGCATATTTCCTATTTTCTTTTGATAATGTCATTAATATTTATATTATGTTCCACTTTAAATGATTCTTGGCCCTTAAGTTACTTTTTGATCAAGGAAACGAATTTGAGTATCAAATTATCCTGATAGGTTTCCAATTATGATATTTTGTGCAAAATCTTTCTCATTATCTTCTTTACCCATTAATTCCCATATTACCTTTAATTCTTGCATTTATCTTCTCCTTTATTTCAAATTCGGATTTTCTCTTATTTCTCTTATTCTAGTAAGTGCTAGAAAGTTCTAGGACGAAATATTTTATTCTTTTTATTGCTTACTGTACAATTTGCATTTTAGGCCCATTATCTAAAGTCTTACTGAGGTATTTGTGCATAAACCCAAATATTGGAATAAAAGGTGAACAAATGTTCATTAAACCATCATATTGTCCACAAATTAAATAGAAAGGCCAAAGAGGATAGAAATGAAAGGAAAAGATGGAAAAAGAGGACCAAAAGGCAAAATGCCCAGATTTCGGTATGTTACAAATCTAGACTCTTTTGGTTAGAGAACCAGTAAGAGACATGAATATCTTAGACATGATTAATCAATCTTCACTAATGGTAGTGGGAGAATGATTATCCTATTAGGTATAATACATGTGATGTATTTACATACCTATTGGAACAAATGCTAATACTTCAAATGGTGTTTAGAGAAATACCAATATGAATATCTTGAAGTGTTCAAGATTATCATAGATGAAGTGCAAATTTGGTAAAGTGCTAATTCTTGATGAGATCAATGAATGAAATACTTGGACCAAGTGTTTGAGATCCTTATGAGTGATTATGATAGTGAATCATAGTGAACTCGTGATTAAGGCATGGTGATGTCTAAATCAAGAAGGAAACATACTCTAAGGAGTTATATAATGATTATCAAATAACTGAATTCTTCTTAAATAAAGAATACGCTTCACTAATAAAGGACATTAAGAATCACAAGGAGTTGTGAGTTCTTATATCCTTGACAGATACATCTCAATTATCTATGTGATGAGTTGTTCATGTGATGAGTCAACTATCTAGATGAATATGAGGAACTGAATTTTGAGTTATGGTTTATGACCATTACATCCTAAATGACATCCATATGAACCATAAGGTATGATCTTGATGGTAGCACCCATTGGAATAAAATCCATAAGTGTGAATAAGTCTTAAGTGTTAAGACACATGGATAACATTTTGAGAAGGATGATGCTTGTTGATTGCAACTTAATGACTAAGACATTTGGCATATGGATACTAAAACCACATTCCTATGAGGAATAAAATAAGGATCTGTACGTGACACAACCTATAAGGTTTATGAATCCACTAATGCAAATGAAGTCTATAAGTTACAATGGACTAATCAATGTGATTGATTAAGTACAAGCAACTCAGAATTGGATCTTTACTTTGATGATATAGTCAAAGGTTTTGACTGATATGTCAAAGATAAAAGAAGGGATATGTGATTTAGTGGGAGAGTATTCACATTCCACATGTTGATGTGAAATGGAAATGTTCTAGAATGGAAATCCAAAGTGGAAATTATCTTTAAGGAAGATAGAGATGTTTCCTATGTGATAGGAATAGAGATCTATAGAGACAGTTATCAAAAAATTTCTTAACCTGAAAAGAGAAAGCATACATTGGCAATCTGTACTGAAGGGTTCAGTATACACAGATTCAGTGGGATAAAACTTGTCCATGTTATATGGAGTCAGTATCCCAAAGCCAAGTGTCCAATTCTTATGAAGAATGGGGAACACTAAGAATAGATATGGATCTATCATGTATGTAATCATCCCATTAACTTGCATGTATCGACATGGCAAGAATAAAATGCATTCATCATTTTGTATGTATGACATGACAATATGATGTGCTCATCCTAATAACTCGTATGTGAAACATGACGAGTGGATGTTTGTCTGCTTCCAGTAAGAGTTAATGGAAAACCATAAGAACTTGATAAGTACTTGAGAAGTACTAGTTCTATGGAGATAAGGAAGAGTTCAATGTAAAGAGTTACATTGATGCGAACTTCCGAAAGGACAGAAAATTAATTGCAAAATATATATAGGATATATAAAAGTGAAAGTTTGTTGATAATTGGAAGTGTTCCAATAAAACCATTTAAAAGGAAATGTCAAGTATCTATGTGTTAGAGAACATCATTGGATACTATATGGATCTAGAAGTTCATGAGATGAACTTATAGATATTCCACTCATTGATGACAAGTATGGAATCCTTGATCATGCAATGTGGCTAAAGGTTAGCAAAGGAATACTAGATCGCATATTACGGCAACTCCATCTCATACATGTGACGTACAGCGAAGAGATGTGAGACATGCAATTTATATTGACTTTGGCAAGGTGTTACCATTACTCACTATGTTAGCACTAAAGCACAGTAACATGTGGAACATGTTTAAAGATCACTATGAATATGATTCAAGGGTGATTGGCTCACAGTGCAAGTGGGATTTTGTTGGTATGTATGCCCTGAGAGCCAATCATGGGATGATTGGTGGGATACATTAAGATTTATTTGATAAACATCAAAGGCAAGCTTCCAATTCTTTCTGGTTCAGTCATATGAGATAGTGATAGAACAGATTGAATGTCTCGAGAATGACAGTACTCAATGACGTATGCTTTCAGGTTCAGGACCTGAATGATGAGATCATATGGATGCTAAGAGTTTGTACATTCTTGTTATGTCCCTAGTCGGATGTCATTGTGGAAGGTAGATAGACAGCAATGGCACACAAGACTAGATTGTGGTGTTGGTTGATGACAGAATCTCATTAGTCATGATATAGAGATATCAAACCAAACACATAGGTACTTGTTAGAGAACAAGTGTACCGGACAGACCCACCGTGAGTTTGACACATGGAACCATGACATGGTAGTCATAGTCAGTACTCACAGTGATGGTGGTGAGTGTGATTCTTTGACCTGAAATCACTACACTCAACACATGTCGTTGGGCACACTTTGACATCATCAAATGCAGTCCTGAAACATGGGTTGTTATAAAGGTGATGATTGGGTGGTTTTGACACATGGGGCTTTTGAGGGGTGAGTGATAGATATGGGATTTGTCCCTCCTAAGGGAGTTTGATATCCAAGTCCACTTGATGATTAGGATTGAGATAGGCGTGCGCACGCATGTGTGAATCAATATGTGATATTGATGTCATACATATCTCATTCAATCTACTCTGAGATCAAGAAAGTGAATGAACGTTGACAGGATGACTGTTCCATGCCTCGAATTCATTCGGAATCAGCGACAAAGGAATTATACATTCACTGTAACACCATTCACGGATTGTAGGATTGAAAGTTGTTCTCCAACTTTCTACTTTCACTTGGGTAGCACTGATGTGTGACTAGGCACTGCTCTTTGCTTGTGAAGTCATAAGTGTTATGGAATTTCACTGCCAACGTGAAATGGACCTGCATGGTCACACACATAGGATTTAACCTGGAAGAGGAGTTTTGTCCACAAACAATGTTTAGATTGATTACTAAAGGAGTTTAGTAGTTCAATTAAACACTCAATCAATTGATAGCTCAATGTCATAATGTTCAAGGTGTTGGACACATTGATTCGAGTATCGGATTGATTGAAATCGCAATTGATTGATTCTGCACAATCTGCACTCCCAACCGATCGGCTCATGTGATGAACCGATCGGCTGAGCTTGGTGAACCGGTCGGCTCAAGTGTTGAGTCAATCGGCTCAAGGACAGGGTGACAATTGCTTCAAGTGTTGAAATGATCGGTTCAACTGTTGCAACCGGGCAAGTTGGGAAAGTAGGATTGGTGAGAATTTTCCTTTCGTTTCACTTGCCCAATTTGATTGAAACAAGGATTGGTATTTGATACCAATTAGAAACAAAAGTTGGAAAGTCAATCGGGAACTGGTCAGGACCACGAACCGACCGGTTCAGAAAGTGAACCGACTGACTGATGGGTCCCAACCGAACGGTTGAGTGTCAACTGACTGGCTCAGATCCCCAACTGACCATTTCAGTTGTGAAACGATCGGTTCAGGTTGCAAGTTGGTTGTTTTTGTGGAAAATCTCGAACCCTTCTACTCCTGCTTTAGTCCCATATTGCCCGCGATAGAGAACCTTGTCCCATGACCCTCCTATATATAGGGATATTGGGGGCTTCTCAAAGTACAACTAAGTGCAACCAGTTTCTCTACAAAGTTGTCGTTCTCTGGTTTTGGTAACTGAGAGAGCCCGAGCAAGTGCTACCCGAAAAGGGAGGCACAGCAAGGGAAAGACAACTACAGTTGCAACTGGCAGCAGGAGAGTGTGTTGGCGACTAGTACGTCAACAGGAGGGTGTGACTCCTTCCACTCCTTGTGGGACAAGGAGTGTGGAGTTCCAGGTGGTCCGTGTGGACTACTTCAGAGGCGGGAAGTTTCTTCCGCTCAGAGGACAGCTGTCAATCCCGACAGTCCCGGTGAGACCAGGAGTCGTCAGTCCCGGTGTGACCAGGAGCTGCATAGACACCGTCCAAGACCGGAGGTGAAGACCGCGCAAGGCACGAGGTATTGTCACCGAGCAAGCCTCGGGACAAGGTATGATTCCACAAACCATCCTTTCCTATTATATAGATGTTGACGTGTTTCCTTGTTCTGGGTTTTGGGGAGAAAATTTTTATTTCCGCTGCCTTCTCTGCCTCCCCTAAAACCCAACAAGTACAATGATGGAGGTGAGTTTACTCCACTCCTTAAAAAGCATTCCTAGATATTGAAATAGATATATGGTGACTACATACATCAAGAACCAACATACAATTGATAATCGAATCTAAAAGCAAAAATGTAGATAATTCACGCTAGTAGATAATAGGTAACACAGGTTGGTGATCAAGCAACTACCAATCATTAAATGATTGATGTTGAACTGAAAAGATAGTATTTCTCTATTGCAAACTCATGAATTACAATGCATGAAATGAAAACATGGGTAGCGGGGCTACTCCCCGCACCCTAGTGTACAGAACTACTCGCTCATGGAAAGAACAAAGAAGGAGACAGGAGAAAAGAAGGAAAACATCATCTCCACATAGGAGGGAGGAAGGTTGACCCCTTGGAGTAGAGAACAACTATCTTCACACTGTGTGGTTTCTTTGGTGATGAATCCTTCACTCCCCACCTTCTATGTCGATGAGAGAGAAAGTAGGCTTATGGATGGAGTGTGGATCTTAGACCGACAGCCTTGAGGTGAAGGATGAAGGATGAAATAGCTCTTGAACAAATGAGGCAGCCTTTGGGCGTCTAAGAATTGATTCATAATGAGGACCCCTTGGGTCCTATTTATAGGCTCCAAAGGGGCCTTGAATGGTCTTGAGTTATTTGGATCTTCACAGTTTGGAGACTGTTTGGATCATCACAGTTTGGAGATCGTTTGGATCCTAACGGTATTGAGTTATTTGGATCTTCATAGTTTGGAGACTATTTGGATCCTCACAGTATGGAGACCGTTTGGATCCTAACGGTCTGGAGACCGGTAGCTTTCGCGCATTCTTGGGGTCAATAAATCTTCATTCGGTCTTGGGACCGCTAGAGTCCTCACGGTCTTGGAACCGCTAGGACCTTGCTCAGTCTTGGGACCATTAGAGTCCTCACGGTCTTTCTCGATCTTGGGACTGTTAGGGTCTTCACTTTCTTGGGACCGCTAGGGCCTTCACAGTCTTGGGACCGGTTTGGAAATTTTGTAATTTTTTTGGGTTTTTCTATACGAATAAAAAGGGAAAATATTAGTCTATTGGTATATTCATAATAAAGTGGAAAGTTTAGTATTCTATCTAATTTATCTAAGAAAGAGTATGGAAAACTAAGAAAAACTAGTAAGATAACATCACAAAATGGGAGGTTATCAGTAAATCTCATATGGGTTTCTAGGCCAACAAGATATATGTCTAAATTAGGATTTATGATATAGAATTCAGGTAAATATACAAAATTCAATCTACATCAAGCTCATTTAGGTAATTCGTATCAATTAAGTTTGATTAGTACTAAGGTATGATTATTTATGAATACAATAATTAAATTGAACAATACACCAAATTATACAAGAAGTTATACATGAATTGCAACTATACAAATATGATTTCTCTAATTTTTAAATTAAAACTCTAGTTACATTTCATCATTCAATTGATATCAATTTAGTTATCAAACCTTAGTTAAATTTCACCAAATTATACAAGCAGTGGTAAAACATGTAGCTAAAAAATAAAAAAATAAAAGAAAAAACACACCTTGAGGAGTTGGCGACACTAGTGGCTCAAGCGGCGGAGATGATAGTTGTGGCTCAAGCGGTGGTAGTGGTGAGTAGCAGACCAGTGAAGGAAATAGTAGGGCAACAATAGTGGTCAACAACATCGTCGGTGGCAGAAAACGGTAGCACAATAGTAGTAGAAGAGAATCGGTGAGCGATAGAGACAACGACAATGGTGGAGGTCAGGGTAGAACAACAACATAGTGATGGAGGTGGCAGTCAGGGCAGCAAATTGCCATAATAAGGAAGAAATATGCAGGATGAAATATAGAATGCGGGAAAGTCTATTTTGTGGGTGTTGTTAAATAAGACTTAGTTGTCAATTATTGTAGAAAACCAACTGCTAGGACTTTAGTCATTGGTTGTAGTAAAAAAATGATAACATATGTCAACCTCTGTCGTTAGTTTCCCACTCAAAAGTTGAAGGTGCATGTAATTATCCCTAACAAAAATATCAACTCCACTAAGACTTTAATTTTCTATTGCTACCAAAATACGGATGCCACAGCTCAATCTGTGTCATCAGTTGCACACTAAAAAACTCACACCACATGTACTTATTCCTAATAAAAAATGCTAACCTTGCTAAGACTTTAGCTATCGATTCTTAAAAAAGAACTGCTGAAATAACCCAATTTGGGAGGAAAACAATTTTTGTGGGGCATGTGGCGATAACTCTTTATCATTGGTTCTTTTAGAAAAAACTGACGACACAAGATTTTTGGAGGCAAAACTTTCGAGATGGGTGTGACCTGTAGTGCCATTTTCTTTAGTAAAAACTATTGACATAATGTTTTTTGGAGGCAAAATTTATTTTGCGAGAAGGACTTTGTAGTCAGTTTTCATACAACAGATGTAATAGGCCTATATCAAAAAATTTCACTGAAATATTGAATTTTTTAGGCTATCTTAGGCGTTGGTTCTTTAAAAAAATGGTGTTATAGTAAAATTCGTACTTGTGTTTTTTCTTAATCGGCAAGATTTGACCAGTATTGATGTTTGTGTTATACCAACTGACACTATAGGCTTGTAGAGTCAGTTTTCTGTAGAGACGTTAAGAAAAGTGGCACTAGTGTAAAAAATGTACTAGTGATGGTTCATCTTCATTTTAAATAAGTCAAACTATTTGACTATCTCATCAAATTAAAGACTCCAGCTCATAGATGCTTTCTTCAATCCATATGTTGACCGTTCATGCTTACAAACTTTTTCGGCTTCATTAGAAGAGATAAAACCTTTAAGTTGTGTCATTTACACATCCTTAAGGATATTTCTTGTGGCAACACATCCTGCTATCACACAGACAATGAGGTGCCACACAAAAACATGCAAAAAACACCATAAACCACTAAATTACCCAAAACACGGGGTAATTAAAAGTGATTTCGAGAAATAGATAAACCAAGAAACTATTATATTCAGATCCTCATCCTGCAAGAAGACAGGTTATATAAACATCTACAAGTATATATACGTGTTCACATCTTAACAGATCAGCTATCTCGTCATCACATGAGTTCATCACCTGTTTATATATACATAACGGGCCACATCCGGCCAGCAGCAGGATATACAAAGCTTCATCAGCTATACATCGGAAAACAACGTCGAAACACCTCCAAGGACTTGAGAGTATAGGGATGACTCTAGGACTCTACAACAAAACAACCAAAACATACAACATGACCATCTCTTGCCTTCTACTGCTCCTCTTCTTGCTGCTCGGCCGCAACCCCGCGACCACCACCACATCTAGCACAAACACCTAAAAAGGTTATAAACCAACGGGGTGAGACAAACAATCCCAGCCAGAAACATAACTCCCCGCCGAAAACATAAAACCTCATAAAGGTAAAAGCAACAACAACAGATAATTGATAAAACGTACACTAAGAGCATTCTATAGAGCAAGGTTGTTATTACCATCGATCTTACCAAGTTGTACGGAAGGCATATAACCAAGTATTTCTTCATGGACCATGATTGACAAGATAAGATTTATAAGATCTTACCCCATAATATAAGGAACGTATAAGTAACTGCAATGTATAACAAGATCAACTACACAAGCAAGACCTCAACCAATGTTCTGTGTTTTGCCTTAAGCAATAAATACTATTCGGCTGGATTATGTTTTATTATGCCCTGAGGAAGTGAGTCGTACTGCTCAAATCCAACCTTCGGTTGCGAAACCCAAGCCGGTGCCATACAAGGTCAATGGAAGAGTCGGACTCCACGACCTCACCACCTCGTGGTCAGTGCATGAGAACCAAAGAAGGACCGCAGTCTCATGCTTAAGTGGCCTCAGCCACAGGGTTAGCTCCCGCAAGCTACCCTTTCTCTAGCCCGCCTTGGTACAGGTCTCGGCACTAGTATATCTGAGCCACAGTCCAGTTCACCGTGTTCCCTAAGCCATGAACGCATTCATTCTCTATCACACTGAGACATGGGCCTATTCACCATGCTCTTATACACATCTTGAGTCTACAACCGAAGTTGCACTCTAACCTCCTCATTTTCAGCTAGGAGAAACCACACATATTCAATAATATGCGCTTCCAGGTTAACCCGCAGGAGAACCTGTTTCACCATCACCAGCTACTGACGATGATGGATCTATGGCCAGGGCAAACTACATGAGAGATTCATCTGTAACTAGTTAATGTATTTTAAGTAGATTGTTGGGGCAAACAAGTTGTATCACATATATAACATTAAGCTACATTATTGTTACCACCATCACAATATCCTGGGATCTCAATCCCTCATCACCAGAAACCACTGCCTATTCTCGTCACTGGGGATAACAATCCCTGATTTCATCATTAGAGGGTAACATCTCAACTAGGCACTTTAGCCAAGCTCAGGTTTTCAGACCTAAACACATTATACAGGAGATGCATGTTATCTCATCAGCAAGAGTGACCATCAATGCAGTGTTATTCATACATATATACCTCATAGCCCTTTACCTGGTTATGCAACCGCATGAAACACCTGCATGGTTAGTATACACAATCATAGAGATAACTGAAGCCATCATGGATTAATAGAAGGATCATGATATCAAACATAGGGCAACATTGATGATTATACGCTTTATCATTCATGCCTCAAACCTGTGACCACAGACATGGGTCACATCATCATGTGAAGCAGCTCATATGTTTCCAAGCGTATCATTACTCATCATATATATATATATATATATATATATATATATATATATATATATATATATATATATATATATATATATATATATATATATATATATATATATATACGGATCCAAGGTGATCATAACACATGTAACATCATTATTAACATGGAACCATCATCTATATACAACTCGGGTTATCAAAACCCTTACTAAAACTCTCACAACCCTCACTAAAAGAGGTGGCGGGTAGCGTGTCCCTCACCACAACTTGTGACGGGTAGGGTAGCATCCCTTGTTGGTATGTATGCCCTGAGAGCCAATCATGGGTGATTGGTGGGATACATTAAGATTAATTTGATAAACATCAAAGGCAAGCTTCCAATTCTTTCTGGTTCAATCATTTGAGATAGTGATAGAATAGATTGAATGTCTAGAGAATGACAGTACTCAATGACATATGCTTTCAGGTTAAGGACCTGAACGATGAGATCATACAGATGGTAAGAGTTTGTACATTCTTGTTATGTCCCTAGTCGGATGTCATTGTGGAAGGTAGATAGACAGCAATGACACACAAGACTAGATTGTGGTGTTGGTTGATGACAGAATCTCATTAGTCATGATATAGAGATATCAAACCAAACACATAGGTACTTGTTAGAGAACAAGTGTACCGGACAGACCCACCGTGAGTTTGACACATGGAACCATGACATGGTAGTCACAGTCAGTACTCACAGTGATGGTGGTGAATTTGATTCTTTAACCTGAAATCACTACACTCAACACATGTCGTTGGGCACACTTTGACATCATCGAACGCAGTCCTGAAACATGGGTTGTTATAAAGGTGATGATTGGGTGGCTTTGACACATGGGGCTTTTGAGGGGTGAGTGATATATATGGGATTTGTCCCTCCTGAGGGAGTTTGATATCCATGGCCACTTGATGAGTAGGATTGAGAAAGGTGTGCACACATGTGTGAATCAGTATGTGATATTGATGTCATACATATCTCTTCCAATCTACTTTGAGATCAAGAAAGTGAATGAACATTGACAGGATGACTGTTCCATGCCTCGAGTTCATTCGGGATATCAGTGACAAAGGAATTATACATTCACTGTAACATCATTCATGGATTTTAGGATTGAAAGTTGTTCTCCAACTTTATATTTCACTTGGGTAGCACTGATGTGTGACTAGGCACCGCTCTTTGCTTGTGAAGTCATAAGTGTTATGGACTTTCATTGCCAACGTGAAATGGACCTGCAGGGTCACACACATAGGATTTAACCTGGAAGAGGAGTTTTGTCCACAAACAATGTTTAGATTGATTATTAAAGGAGTTTAGTAGTTCAATTAAACACTCAATTAATTGATAGCTCAATGTCATAATGTTCAAGGTGTTGGACACATTGATTGGAGTATCGGATTGATTGAAACTGCAATTGACTGATTCTGCACAATCTGCACTCCCAACCGATCGGCTCATGTAATGAACCGATCGGATGAGCTTGGTGAACCGATCGGCTCAGATGGTGAGTCGATTGGCTCATGGATAGGGTGAAACAATTGCTTCAAGTGTTGAAATGACCGGTTCAACTGATGCAACTGAGCAAGTTGGGAAAGTAGGATTGGTGAGAAATTTCTTTTCGTTTCACTTGCCCAATTTGTTTGGAACAAGGATTGGTATTTGATACCAATTAGAAACAAAAGAAGAAAAGTCAATCGAGAACTGACCAGGACCACAAACCGACCGGTTCAGAAGTGAACTGACCGTTTCATGGGTCCCAACCGATCGGTTGAGGTGTCAACCGACCGGCTCAAGTCCCCAACCGACTGTTTCAAAAATGAAACGATCGGTTCAGGTTGCGCAGTTGGTTGTTTTTGTGGAAAATCTCGAACCCTTCTACTCATAATTTTGTCTCGCATTGCCCAGGATAGAGAACCCTGTCCCATTACCCTCCTATATATAGGGGTATTGGGGGCTTCTCAAAGAACAACTAAGTGCAACCAGTTGCTCTGTAAAGTTGTCGTTCTCTCTGGTTTTGGTAACCAAGAGAGCCCGAGCAAGTGCTACCTGGTAAGGGAGGCATAGCAAGGGAAATACAACTACAGAAAGCGATTGGTGGCAGGAGAGTGTGTCGGTTACTAGCACGCCAACAGGAGGGTGTGACTCCTTCCAATTCTTTGTGGAATAAGGAGATTGGAGTTCCAGGTGGTCCGTGTGGATTACTTCAGAGGCGGGAGATTTCTGCCGCTCGGAGGACAACGGTCAATCCCGACAGTCCCGATGAGACCAGGAGTCGTCAGTCCCGGTGCAACCGGGAGCTGCACAGACATCGTCCAAGACCGGAGGTGAAGACCGCGCAAGCCGCGAGGTATTGTCACCGAGCAAGCCTCGGGACAAGGTATGATTCCACAAACCATCCTTTCCTATTGTATAGATGTTGACGCATTTCCTTGTTCTGGGTTTGGGGAGGAGAAATTTTTTTTGTTTCTGCTACCTTCTCTGCCTCCCTAAAACCCAACAGTGGTATCAGAGCCACATCAACTACTCTATACTTTAGGATTATCGATATGATCGATTTTGGTTTGTCACCTTTATTTATTGCATGCGATGCGAATAAAATTGGCTTTATGCATGTCCAATCCTAAATCCACAAATCCCAATTTACATATATGATATGTATTATGAATGCACTCAATATGCATCTCCCTTAAACAAGTTTTTTGGTGGATGTATAGTGTGGTTATGGCCAATAAACCCTATCTATGTATGGTTGTATGTGGTTGCTTGCATCTCGGTCTACACACTGATCTTCCCTTTCTCCTATTCCTGATGTAACTCAAAATCACTCGAGATTTCTTTCCTACCTTCGCTCCCCTCGAATGTAACTTGAGGTTTCTCTTTTAACAATGTAAAATAGGATAGAATTTTATTTCCTGTTATGTCAAAGAACGGAGGACATCCTGACGACAGCTGAGACGATCGGTTCAAGGCATGAACTGATCGGTTGACGTTCGAGATGATCGGTTCAAGGAGTGAGCCGATCGGTTGATGACCAGTTCGAGGAGCGAGATGAGCGGGTGGCGGCCATGATGAGATGCACGACAACCAAGCAAACCGATCGGTTGGAGGAGCCAATCGATCAGCTAGTGGAACCCAGCCGACTGGCCTGATGGCGAGTCGATCAATCATGTGATGAGTTGATCAAACCCAGAAAGGCAAAGCACATAGTTCATCTTATACAAGTTGCATGTGATGTAGACCTAGATGACCGTTATTCCTCTTGGCTCGAGGAATCACATTAGGATGGCCATAATCATTGCTTTTATCGTTTTGCATGTTTTCTGTGGGATATAGCATGTATATGATACAAACTATGTATTGTGGTGATTGGATATGTATATGTATATAAAACCAAATCCCTCATTAAATATTAAGTTTTAGATGCCTTCCAAATGCGACACACGTGAAAAGCTTGATCGACCAAGTGTGGGCACGCCCAAGCATGGTGCACCGTCTATCTCGTGGAAGCGTGAAGGATGGATATGTGGGTCTGCCCAAGTAGGGTGCATATTCATCGTGTTGGCTTTGACTTAACAAGGTGACCTAGATAGGATCTAGCACCTTGAGGCATGGAGATGATCATGGCAAGGAGTTGCATATGACATCTTATCAAGAGTTTCATATGATGCAATTGGCAAGAGTTGCCTACCTGAGATATCTAAGTTGTCGGTGACAGCCCTAGCTGGTCCATGACTTAGAGTATTTCAGGATCTTGCCCACTAGAAGGTTGTACGCTGCAATCTTCTGAATTGATGGTGAGGGCTATCAATTTGAACTAAAATAGTGGGAGCGATAATTAATTAAAGGCCTAATTATATCGTCAACTTTTCAAATCAATCAAATAAGTCAAAAATGAGTTTTGGACTAAAATTGCATATATTTCCTTTTGTATAATAAATGGTTAATCAACAATAATAATTATATTTGTGATCGGTCCTTGAGACCAACAAATTAAATGGGAATAATTCCACGATTGGTTAGGACAATGAGAAGTGTTCTCAATCAAAGAGCAAAAGCTCTAATTCCTAGTTATACCAGAACCAGATGAACTTGATCCACCACATCAATGGCTGAAAGTATGCTTATGGAAGCATACCGAGGAAGACATTGATGAGGAGTGCTTGATGTTGTGTTCTTTGAACTATGAGTTGCAGAGACAACATGAGACATATGATGTCTCCAAGACATTGTCCTAGTATGTCATGACAGAAGGAGATCTAGTAAGGTATTCACACACTCAATGTGATTGAGTATATGGAAAAACCTGACTAAGAAGGATTCCCTCTGAGCCAAGAGTTGGCTATTGGTATGATACTACAAATGTTGCAAGAATCATACAATTCATGATAAGCTACAACATGAAAAACTTTGACAAGCGTTGACAGAGTTGTTGGACATGTTGAGGATAGTAGAGGCAAGGATGAAGAAAGACAAACCATAATCTTTGATGTGATCAAAGAAAAGGTAATTCTTAAGGGAAAGGATAAGGGCAAAGCAAAGAAGTGTTCTTATGCTAGCCAGCAATCCAAGTCATCTTCAGCCTCAAGGCACATGGGGAAAGGGTGTATGAGGGATTGCCCTCTATATCTGGAAGAACAAAAGAAGACGCAGGAGGGGATGGAGATCTCTACCTAAGGTGTCATGAAAGTAAACTTGTAACACTTTTGAGGTATATGATACCAAGATGTAAAGTATAAAGCACTCAATAATTGGGGCAAGTGTTGTCGCCATAGTAAGGAGTACTTTAGTTTATTTTCAACCTAAAAGGCATGTAATACAGTTATGAACTGCTATTTCATATTTTCCAATAGATAGAAGCACTTTATTTTTGCATATTGTATAACAATGATGGCAATCAATAAAGAGTTGTTTCAATTTCTAAAGATATGATCTTTGTGGCAATGCCTTGTTTTTCTTGTGGTATTTGATATGCATAAGATAAAATGATACCTAAAAGTTATAGATAACTCAAACAATCAAATTAGCATCAATCATGAGAAATTCATTTCTAGTTTCCATGTGATGGATAAATCTAGACTCTTTTGGTTAGAGAACCAGTAAGAGACATGAATATCTTGGACATGATTAATCAATCTTCACTAAAGGTAGTGGGAGAATGATTATCCTATTAGGTATGATACATGTGATGTATTTACATACCTATTGGAACAAATGCTAATACTTCAAATGGTGTTTAGAGAAATACCAATATGAATATCTTGAAGTGTTCAAGATTATCATAGATGAAGTGAAAATTTGGTAAAATGTTAATTCTTGATGAGATCAATGAAAGAAATACTTGGACCAAATGTTTGAGATCCTTATGAGTGATTATGATAGTGTATCATAGTAAACTCATGATTAAGGCATGGTGATGTCTAAATCAAGAAGGAATCATACTCTAAGGGGTTAGAGAATGATTATCAAATAATTGAATTCTTCTTAATAAAAGAATACCCCACACTAATAAAGGACATTAAGAATCACAAGAAGTTGTAAGTTCTTATATCCTTGACGGATACACCTCGTTTATCTATGTGATGAGTTGTTCATGTGATGAGTCAACTATCTAGATGAATATGAGGAACCAAATTTTGAGTTATGGTTTATGACCATTACATCCTAAATGACATCCATGTGAACCATAAGGTATGACCTTGATGGTAGCACCCATTGGATGAAATCCATAAGTGCAAATGAATCTTAAGTGTTAAGACACATGGATAACATTTTGAGAAGGATGATGCTTGTTGATTGCAACTTAATGACTAAGACATTTGGCATATGGATACTAAAACCCCGCATTCCAATGAGGAATAAAACAAGGATGTGTACGTGACACAACCTATAAGGTTTATGAATCCACTAATTCAAATGAAGTCTATAAGTTACAATGGACTCATCAATGTGATTGATTGAGTACAAGCAACTCAGAATTGGATCTTTACTTTGATGATATAGTCAAAGGGTTTGAATGATATGTCAAAGATAAAGAAGGATCTGTGATTTAGTGGGAGTGTATTCACATTCCACATGTTGATGTGAAATGGAAATGTTCTAGAATGGAAATCCAAAAGTGGAAATTATCTTTAAGAAAGATAGAGATGTTTCCTATATGATAGGAATAGAGATCTATAGAGATAGTTATCCAAAATCTCTTGACCTAAAAAGATAAAGCATATATTGGCAATCTGTACGGAAGGGTTCAGTATGCACAGATTCAGTGGGAGAAAACTTTTCCATGTTACATGGAGTTAGTATCCCAAGGCCAAGTGTCCAATTCTTATGAAGAATGGGAACACTAAGAATAGATATGGATTTATCACGTATGTAATCATCCCATTATCTTGCATGTATCGACATGGCAAGAACAAAATGCATTCATCATCTTGTATGTAGGACATGGCAATATGATGTGCTCATCCTGATAACTTGTATGTAAGACATGACAAGTGGATGTCTGTCTACTTCCAGTAAGGGTTACTGGAATATCATGAGAACTTGATAAGTACTTGTGTAGTACTAGTTCTATGGAGATAAGGAAGAGTTCAATGTAAAGAGTTACACTGATGCGAACTTCCGAAAAGGACAGAAATTAATCGCAAAATATATATATAGGATATATAAAAGTGAAAGTTTGTTGATAATTGGAAGTGTTCCAATAAAACCATTTAAAAGGGAAATGTTGAGTATCTGTGTGTTAGAGAACAACAGTGGATACTATATGGGTCTGGAAGTTCATGAGATGAACTTATAGATATTCCGGTCATTGATGACAAGTATGGAATCCTTGATCATGCAATGTGGCTAAAGGTTAGCAAAGGAATACTAGGTCGCATATTACGGCAACTCCATCTCATACGTGTGATGTACAGTGAAGAGATGAGAGACATGCAGTTAAAAACTGACTTTGGCAAGGTGTTGCCATAAATCACTATGTTCGCACTAGAGCACAGTAACATGTGGGACATATTTGAAGATCACTATGAATTCGATTCAAGGGTGATTGGCTCACAGTGCAAGTGGGAGTCTGTTGGTATGTATGCCCTGAGAGCCAATCATGGGTGATTGGTGGGATACATTAAGATTGATTTGATAAACATCAAAGGCAAGCTTCCAATTCTTTCTGGTTCAGTCATTTGAGATAGTGATAGAATAGATTGAATGTCTAGAGAATGACAATACTCAATGACGTATGCTTTCAGGTTAAGGACCTGAACGATGAGATCATACGGATGCTAAGAGTTTGTACATTCTTGTTATGTCCCTAGTCGGATGTCATTGTGGAAGGTAGATAGACAACAATGGCACACAAGACTAGATTGTGGTGTTGGTTGATGACAGAATCTCATTAGTCATGATATAGAGATATCAAACCAAACACATAGGTACTTGTTAGAGAAAAAGTGTACCGGACAGACCCACCATGAGTTTGACACATGGAACCATGACATGGTAGTCACAGTCAGTACTCACAGTGATGGTGGTGAATGTGATTCTTTGACCTGAAATCACTACACTCAACACATGTCATTTGGCACACTTTGACATCATCAAACGCAGTCCTGAAACATGGGTTGTTATAAAGGTGATGATTGGGTGGCTTTGACACATGGGGCTTTTGAGGAGTGAGTGATAGATATGGGATTTGTCCCTCCTGAGGGAGTTTGATATCCATGGCCACTTTATGAGTAGGATTGAGAAAGGTGTGCACGCATGTGTGAATTAGTATGTGATATTGATGTCATACATATCTCTTCCAATCTACTTTGAGATCAAGAAAGTGAACGAACGTTGACAGGATGATTGTTCCATGCCTTGAGTTCATTCGGGATATCAGTGATAAAGGAGTTATACATTCACTGTAACACCATTCACAGATTGTAGGATTGAAAGTTGTTCTCCAACTTTCTATTTCACTTGGGTATCACTAATGTGTGACTAGGCACCGCTCTTTGCTTGTGAAGTCATAAGTGTTATGGACTTTCATTGCCAACGTGAAATGGACATGCAGGGTCACACACATAGGATTTAACCTGGAAGAGGAGTTTTGTCCACAAACAATGTTTAGATTGATTATTAAAGGAGTTTAGTAGTTCAATTAAACACTCAATTAATTGATAGCTCAATGTCATAATGTTCAAGGTGTTGGACACATTGATTGGAGTATCGGATTGATTGAAACTGCAATTGACTGATTCTGCACAATCTACACTCCCAACCAATCGGCTCATGTGATGAACCGATCGGCTGAGCTTGGTGAACCGATCGGCTTAGATGGTGAGTTGATCAGCTCATGGACAGGGTGAAACGATTGCTTCAAGTGTTGAAACGATCGGTTCAACTGATGCAACCGAGCAAGTTGGGAAAGTAAGATTGGTGAGAAATTTCTTTTCATTTCACTTGCCCAATTTGATTGGAACAAGGATTGGTATTTGATACCAATTAGAAACAAAAGAAGAAAAGTCAATCAGGAACTGACCAGGACCCCAAACCGACCGGTTCAGAAGTGAACCGGTCGTTTCATGGGTCCCAACCGATCGTTTGAGGTGTCAACTGGCCGGCTCAGGTCCCCAACCGACCGTTTCAGAAATGAAATGATCGGTTCAGGTTGCGCAGTTGGTTGTTTTTGTGGAAAATCTCGAACTCTTCTACTCCTGCTTTAGTCCCGCATTGCTCAGGATAGAGAACCTTGTCCCATGACCCTTCTATATATATAGGGTTATTGGTGGCTTCTCAAAGAACAACTAAGTGCAACCAATTGCTCTGTAAAGTTGTCGTTCTCTCTAGTTTTGGTAACCGAGAGAGCCCAATCAAGTGCTACCCTATAAGGGAGGCATAGCAAGGGAAAGACAACTGCAAAAAGTGACTGGTGGAAGAAGAGTGTGTCAGTGACTAGTACACCGACAGGAGGGTGCGACTCCTTCCAATTCCTTGTGGGACAAGGAGATTGGAGTTCCAGGTGGTCTGTGTGGACTACTTTAGAGGCGGGAGATTTCTACCGCTTGGAGGACAGCTGTCAATCCCGACAGTCCCGGTGAGACCAGGAGTCGTCAGTCCCGGTGCAACCAGGAGCTGCACAGACACCGTCCAAGACCGGAGGTGAAGACCGCACAAGCTGTGAGGTATTGTCACCGAGCAAGTCTCGGGACAAGGTATGATTCCACAAACCATCCTTTCCTATTGTATAGACGTTGACGTGTTTCCTTGTTCTGGGTTTGGGGAGGAGAAATTTTTTTTGTTTCTACTTCCTTCTCTGCCTCCCTAAAACCCAACATCCCTTACCAAGCATATCGGCCTATACACATATCGGACAACCACAGTAGGTAACGACCATCACCCAAGGGTGTCGCGCAGCTATAGGACAAGACATATCATGCACAAGGCATAACATGCAGCTGGGTCTAGGGGCATGTCGTGCATCAAGGTGACATCATTCTACTGAACCGAACAAAGCTTATCGGCCTACCCCTTTAGGGTTAGGGTTATATTGGGCAACAACTACCATATCGACTAGATCCATGGCACCCAGGCCAACCCTATAATGCCCACTAGAGGTGAAGGTACCTATCGGGCAGCCACACCACTCACACGCCCAAGGCTCTCACTGCCAGCACATAATGCCCCAACACAACATGGTATCGCCCAACACTAAGGTAGCTCCTTGAGTTCTAAAACGTCCAAGGTACATAGGGCACCACGCCACTACCTTAGCTAGGTGTATAGGGAAGGGCACTCAACAAGGCATATCACCCAACACACAAGGGTATCACCCATCAACCAAACACATCTAGGCACAATGGCCAAGGGTACAACTCAAACGGGCAGCAAAGGAAAGCCTATCGTCCAACCAAGCTAGCCTCATCCTATCGGCCAACACACAAGGTAAGGACCAAGGTGTATCTCCCAAACCCAACATCATCATAACAACCCAGAAATCTAGTCCAAGAGAGGGTATCGGGCAACACCATCCCAAAGCCATATCGTGCATGATACAACCCAACAAGATCGTCATCAACCTCAAGCGCAAAGGCACCAAACCCTAGATTGATCAAGAAGATCGGCTCACCTCTCAACAACCAAGAGAGAGGGGTCTTGCACAACCTCTATCACAACTCAGGCAACTACAAGTATCAACCTTGACATAGGTCTACATCTACCAAAAAGCTCACCTCTCGAATCCATGGTGAGAGGAGGATATTGCTCAAGAAACTAGAATACAAGCTCGCCTCTCAACTTAAATGAGAGAGGGGTATTGCTCATATTACTAGATCTCAAGATCACTTCTCTAGACCAAGGAGGGAAAGGAGTGTTGCTCAACAAGGAAACCCTAAACAACATTAAAGGTGCAACTAAGCAAGAACCATACCTAGCAACATACATGGCCGATTATGATCATATGAAAACATACAAGAATGTAGAAGAAGGTAGTATGGTTAGGGTTAGGAGTTATGTAACCCGCCTTAAGCAAGCTCCAAGCTCCAAGATCCTAGCACCAAGCACACCTTCGTCCACCTCAAGGAAGAAGAAGAAGACTCCAAAGAGAAGGATCAGCCACCAAGCTTTGCAAAGGAAGAGGTGTCGTGCACCAAGGTGGGAGGGGAAACTAAGAAACTAAAGGGATCCTTAGCAAGAGAAAGGGAACACATATATAGAAGAGGATGGAGGAGAAACCAAGGTAAGACAAGGCAAGGTGTCGCCCATCTAGGGACACTTGTCCATGGGCAATGCCACCTGTCTATCTTGCCTTAAACACATGTCCAAGGCCATTGCCACATGCAAGCATCAAGCGCCAAGTGTCCACTAGTGGTGACACAAACTAGGTCAAAGGGTCAAAGGGGGGGTCCATGGACGATACACCCCAACTCCATGCCCGACACACCTCCCTGGGTGGCACACCTAAGGCCGACACAAGGTCCAACAAGGTCAAGTAAGGCACAACAAGGCCCAATAAGGCTCATCCAAGCCCAAGGAAACTCGAGCAACGAGCCCAACCCTTCCTCTCAACACTAGAGGAAGCAAGGAGAGAGAGGAACACCTCTCAAGGTGAAAAACTTGCTCAACAACCCTAGACTTGGGTTATTTGCAAGTAGCACCTCCAACACACAATAAGAACAAACAAACCCTAATCACCACTAAGGGTGATTAGCAAGCAACTAAGCACCAGAGTTAGGCAAAGCAAACATGATAAGCCCTAAACGGAGGTCAGGGTCCTTACAAGCTATAGCCATCTACAAAGGGATTTCTTTCTCAAAATCTGAAGAGAAAAGTGAGGGATACTTCCTCCTCATATCTTCCTCAAGCTCCCATGTGGCTTCCTTAACGCCATGATGATGCAAAAGAACCTTTACCAGAACTAGGTCCTTCCTCTTCATCTTCTTTACTCTTCTGTCAAGGATCATCACAGGACCTTCCTCATAGGTCACATCTTCATCAAGCTCAACCTCGACTGGCTATATCACTGTCCCTGTATATGGGTGACTTTTCTTTAGCATGCTGACGTGGAATACTGGATGTAACATGTGCAACTCTGGCGGCAGCTCTAATTTGTAAGCTACCTTGCCAACACGTGCTATTACTGGATTTGGCCCCATATACCTGGGTGCTAGCTTACCTTTCTGGCCAAACCTTAGCACGCCTTTCCAAGGTGAGACCTTGAGGTACACTTTGTCTCCCATTTAGAACTCTAAAGGTCGTCGGTGATTGTCTGCATAAGACTTCTGTCTGTCATGTGTCGCTTTCAGCTGTTGCTGTATCACTTTGATCTTTTATGTTGTCTGTTGTACTAACTCTGGACCCAAAAGCTGATACTCACCAGATTCATACCAACATAGGGGAGATCTGCACTTTCTTCCATATAAGGCCTCATAAGGAGCCATGTCAATGCTTCGTTGGTAACTATTATTATACACGAACTCCATCAAACTGAGATGCACATCCCGACTTCCTAGGAACTACAACACACAAGCTCGGAGTAGATCCTCCAAAGTTTGAATAGTCCTTTCAGACTACCCATCTGTTTGTGGGTGGAAGGTGGTCTTGAACCTCAACTGTGTTCCCAACGCTTTGTGCAACTGTTCCCAGAAATGACTCGTGAACTGAGGACCTCTGTTGGAAACTATCATTGTTGGTACACCGTGCAAACGTACTATCTCATCTACATATACCTGAGCAAGCTTCTAGGCTGTATATGTTGTCTTTACATGTATGAAATGGGCAAACTTCGTCAATTTGTCCACTATCACGCAAATGGAATCATGATTCTTAGATGTTCTTGGCAGACCAACCACAAAATCCATGGTTATATGATCCCATTTCCACTGTGGTATTGGCAGGGGTTGTAACGTACCTGTCGGCCTCTGATGCTCAACCTTGACTTGCTGGCATACCGCACACCTAGCCACAAACTCAACTACATCTTTCTTCAAGCCAGAACACCAATACAGGTCTTTCATATTGTGATACATGTTGGTGACTCCTGGATGCATAGCATACATCGATGTGTGTGCTTCCTCGAGCACTAGCTTCCTCATATTATCAACATCGGGGACCACCATCCGTCCATGATAGCAAACTAATCCATCCTAAGACTCATGGAACCCATCACACCTTTCACTGTCGAGATCTAACCTAATCAACTAAACTGCATCATCTGGTTGTTGTGCGTCTTTGATTTTCTGTCTCAGTGTAGGCTTGACTTGCATTTTTTCTAAAAGTCCTGCTAACAAGAAAACTTCCATCTGCACATTCATCTGTCGTAAGGAGACAAACATATCCCGTCTATGGCATACCAAAGAACTCAACTGTGCCTTCCTTGTAGGAAGAGAAGAAGACTTTCAGCTAAGCACGTCAGCTACCACATTTGCCTTACTAGGGTGATACTCGATGGTGCAGTCATAATCATTGATTAGCTCCATCCAACGATGTTGTCACATGTTTATCTCATTTTGTGAAAAGATTTACTTCAGATTCTTATGATCTGTAAAGATCTAACACACTTCCCCGTAAAGATAGTGTCTCCAAATTTTTAATGCATGAACCACCGCTGCCAACTCCAAATCATGAGTCAGATAGTTCTCTTCGTGTTTCTTAAGATGTCGTGAAGCAAAAAAACCACATGGTCTTCCTGCATCAGCACGCATCCTAAGCCCTTCTTAGAAGCATCACAGAAAACAACATAGCCTTTCCCAGGCTCTGGCAGGACTAACACTGGAGTACTAGTCAACTTTTCCTTCAAACTTTAGAAAGCTTGCTGGCAACAATCATTCCAGACAAAAGGTACATCCTTCCTAGTCAACTTTTTCATTGGCAACGCGATCATACTGAAGTCCTTTATAAACCTCTGGTAGTATCCTACTAAACCCAGGAAACTGCGAACTTCAGTTGGCGTCTTTGGCTGTTCCCATTCTGCAACAGACTCTACCTTCTTCGGATCCACTTTAACTCCTTTTGCAGATATCACATGACCCAAGAAAGTTACTTCTTTCAACTAGAACTCACACTTACTCAACTTGGCATACAACTGATGTTAGTGAAGGAGAGTCAACACTTTTCAAAGATGTTGTTCATGCTTCTGACGGTCTTGACTGTAGATCAAGATGTCATCTATAAAGACTACAACAAACTGATCTAGAAATGAAAGGAACACCATGTTCATTAAATCCATGAAAGCAACAGGTGCATTAGTTAGCCCAAACGACATAACCACAAACTCGAAGTGACCATACCTCGTCCTAAAAGCTGACTTTGGTATGTCATCCGCCTTAATCCTCAACAGATGATATCTGGACTGTAGATCGATCTTTGAAAACACTATAGCACCACGCAACTGATCGAACAGATCATCCATCCTTGGCAATGGGTATTTGTTCTTGATCGTGACCTTGTTCAACTGTCGGTAGTCTATGCATAGCCGCATCGATCTGTCCTTCTTCTTAACGAACAACACTGGAGCACCCCAAGGCGACGTACTTGGTTGGGTGAAACCTTTCTCCAACAACTCTTATAACTGCTTCTTTAGCTCTGCCATATCTGCTGGAGCCATCCTATACGGTGTCTGTGCAACTGGTTGTGTTCCTGGAACCAGATTGATCTCGAAATCAATCTCTCGAGGTGGAGGAACATCGGGGAACTCATCAGGAAACGCATATGCAAACTCTCAGATGACTGTCACTTCCTCAAGGCTAGGACCCTTTGCCTTGGTATCGACAACATGAGCTAAGAACGCCTTACATCCTTACTGTAACAACTTTGCTGCCACCATCGCTGACACTAGACACGGCGGAAGAATCTTCCTATCTCCTTGGAAGATCCACTTTTCTCCATCATCATCAAACACTACCTGCTTGGAACCACAGTCCAACACAACTTTATACTTCTCTAAGGTATCCATCCCAAGGATCACATCGAATCCATGCATATCAAGTGGTATGAGATCCACTTGTATCATGTGTCCCGAAAAAGAGAGAACACAGGATGGACACACATCCCCAAGCATTGACGAACTTTCAAGAGGGGTTTCTAACAACAAGCTATCTTTCTTACAACTAACAGGTAAAAGACAGTTTTCAAGCATACTATGGGCGATAAAAGAGTGTGTAGCACCCGGGTCAACCAAAATAGATATAAAGCAAGAACAAGACAAATTAGAATGAAATAACTCCATCTGACCTACCACCACTCGCGGGTTGACTATCGCCTCTGGCTGACTCATAGCATAGAATCAAGTCGTTGCTTGCTATCCACATCCTCTACTTCCTTGAGTAGATGATCCCGCTTGTGACGTTTGATCGCGTCCTCGCCCTCTACTACTATTGGGTTGCTGTCAGTCTGACCCTTGTTGATTCTGCCTTAGTTGATGTGTCACTTCAACATCTTTCCTTGGGCAATTTGACTTCCAATGCCCGATCTGACCACAAAGATGGCATGACTGGTCTTGCTGTTGTGGCCTAGACGGCCCTGTCACTGCTACAGAAGTTGTACTATGTGCCTTTGACGGTGAAGAACCATATCCTCTTCCCTTACTTGGAGACCCTTGCGACGGTGCAATGGAACCTCTTAACCCAGAAGGTGCTAAAAACCTCGGCTTCTTGAAGCCATCAAACCTCTATCTCTGGAACTGAGCAGGCCTCTTCTTGTTCATGGATTCTCTTTTCTCCCTGACTGGCCGTTCAATCCTCCGGACAGATTCCACAAACGTGGTAAACCGTTCTCGGTTCTCCAATGCAACAGGAAGTGTTGTCAGTTCCGCACTTAGGCCTTTCTCAAAATGTCTGATCCGCTCATTATTTGTCGTTGTCATGTGAGGACAAAACCTTAACAGGTCCATGAACTTGGCTTCATACTCGGCGATGTTCATCGCTCCTTGGCACAGGCACTCAAACTGGTTGATCTTCTCATCCAGATATGCCTTCAGAAAGTATCTGTTGACAAACTCTCACCGGAAAACCTCCCAGCCGATCACCTCACTGGGTTGCTTCTCCTCCTCGATGGCCCACCAGTGGCCAGCACTACCCTTCAGAAGGTAGACAGTGTGCTTGACTTTGTCTGCTTTGGGGATGTCAAGGATCCGGAAGGCCTTCTCAAGACATGTTAGCCACAGATCTGCATCCGCTGGATCAGCCGTCCCAACATAGTTTGAAGCTCCGACTCGGTGAAGTCGCTCAAAGGTCTTCCCAATACCCGATGTTTCACCATGGGGAGCATGTGCTCTCGGCGGATGCACTAGAAATCTCTCTACCATGAGATTCATCGTAGACATCATCTGCCCCATAAGCTGTTGGTAGGCAGGGTTTTCGAGAATGGCTGGGTCAAGTTGGGGAACCTCAGGCACCCGATCTCCATGTACCTTCCCTTCAGCTCCATCAACTGATGCAGCCTCACTGCTCT
The DNA here is from genome assembly GCA_963693085.1 of Alisma plantago-aquatica. NCBI lineage: Eukaryota > Viridiplantae > Streptophyta > Magnoliopsida > Alismatales > Alismataceae > Alisma > Alisma plantago-aquatica. The sequence continues at coordinate 1,510,587,541 of OY856410.1, read as the reverse complement.
CGGTAGCATGTTCTTCATGGTTTCTAGACATCTTGGCTTTTTCTTCCGCTGAGGGTAGAAGATGATTGTAAGAAAATCTGGAAAACTCACAAGAATAGACACAACCTAGTCCTAAATCCCTATAGACTCAGTGAACCTGGGGCTCTGATACCAAGCTTGTGAAGACACATCCCGCTATCACACAGACAATGAGGTGCCACGTGAAAACGTGCGGAAAACACCATAAACCACTAAATTACCAAAAACACGGGGTAATTAAAACCGAATTCGAGAAACAGATAAACCAAGAAACTATTACATTCAGATCCTCATCCTGCAAGAAGACAGGTTATATAAATATCTACAAGTCTAGATACGTGTTCACAGCTTAACAGATCAGCTATCTCGTCATCACATGAGTTCATCACCTATTTATATATACATAATGGGCCACATCCGGCCAGCAGTAGGATATACAAAGCTTCATCATCTATACATTGTAAAACAATGTCAAACCACCTCTAAGGACCTGAGAGTAAAGGGATGACTCTAGGTCTCTACAACAAAACAACCAAAACATGCAGTATGACCATCTCTTGCCTTCTACTGCTCCTCTTCTTATTTCTCGGCCACAACCCCGCGACCACCACCACGTCTAGCACGAACACCTAAAAAGGTTGTAAACCAACAGGGTGAGACACACAGTCCCAGCGAGAAACATAACTCCCCCACTAAAACCATAAAACCTCAGAAAGGTAAAAGCAACAACAACAGATAACTGATAAAACATACACTAAGAACAGTCTATAGAGCAAGGTTGTTATTACCATCGAGCTTACCAAGTTGTATGGAAGGCATATAACCAAGTATTTCTTTATGGAACATGATTGACAAGATAATATTTACAAGATCTTACCACATAATATAAGGAACGTATAAGTAACTGCAATGTATAACAAGATCAACTACACAAGCAAGGCCTCAACCAATGTTATGTGTTTTGCCTTAAGCAATAAATACTATTCAGCTAGATTACGTGTTATTATGCCCTGAGGAAGTGAGTCGTACCGCTCAAATCCAACCTTCGGTTGTGAAACCCACGCCGATGCCATATAAGGTCAATGGAAGAGTCAGACTCCATGACCTCACCACCTCGTGGTCAGTGCATGAGAACCAAAGTAGGACTGTAGTCTCATGCTTAAGTGGCCTCAGCCACAGGGTCAGCTCCCACAGCCTACCCTTTCTCTAGCCCACCTGGGTACAGGTCTCAATGCTAGTATATCTGAGCCACAGGCCAGTTCATTGTGCTCCCTAAGCCATGAACACATTCATGCTCTATCAAACTGAGCCATGGGCCTATTCACCATGCTCTTATACACATCTTGAGTCTGCAACCGAAGTTGCACTCTAACCTCCTCATTTTCGGCTAGGAGAAACCACACATATTCAATAATATGCACTTCCAAGTTAACCCGCAGGAGAACCTGTTTCACCATCACCAGCTACTGACGATGATGGATCTATGGCCAGGGCAAACTACATGAGAGATTCATCTGTAACTAGTTAATGTATTTTTAAGTAGATTGTTGGGGCAAACAAGTTGTATCACATATATAACATTAAGCTACATTATTGTTACCACCATCACAATATCCCATGATCTCAATCCCTCATCATAAGAAACCACTGCCTATTCTCATCACTGGGGATAACAATCCCTCATTTCATCATTAGAGGGTAACATCTCAACTAGGCACTTTAGCCAAACTCAGGTCCTCAGACCTAAACACATTATACAAGTGATGCATGTTATCTCATCAGAAAGAGTGACCATCAATGCAGTGTTATTCAGACATATATACCTCATAGCCCTTTACCGGCTATGCATCCGCATGAAACACCTGCATGGTTAGTATACACAATCATACAGATAACTGAAGCCATCATGGATTAACAGAAGGATCATTATATCAAACATAGGGCAACATTGATGATTATACAGTTTATCATTCATGCCTCAAACTTGTGACCATAGACATGGGTCACATCATCATGTGAAGCAGCTCATATGTTTCCAAGCTTATCATTACTCATCTATATATATATATATATATATATATATATATATATATATATATATATATATATATATATATATATATATATATATATATATATATATATATACGGATCCAAGGTGATCATAACACATGTAACATCGTTATTAACATGGAACCATCATCTATATACAACCCGGGTTATCAAAACCCTTACTAAAACTCTAACAACTCTCACTAAAAGAGGTGGCGGGTAGCGTGTCCCTCACCACAACTTGTGACGGGTAGGGTAGCATCCCTTACCAAAAGCATATCAGCCTATACACATGTCGGCCAACCACAGCAGGTAACGACCATCACCCAAGGGTGTCGCACAGCTAGAGGTCAAGACATATCGTGTACAAGGCATAACATGCAGCTGGGTCTAGGGGGCATGTCGTGCATCAAGGTGACAACATTCTACTAAACTGGACAAAGCTTATCGGCCTACCCCTTTAGGGTTAGGGTTATATCGGGCAACAACTACCATATCGACTAGAGCCATGGCGCCCAGGCTAACCCTATAACACCCACTAGAGGTGAAGGTACCTATCAGGCAACTACACCACTCACACGCCCAAGGCTCTCACTGCCAACACATAACGCCCCAACACAACATGGTATCACCCAACACTAAGGTAGCTCCTTGAGTTCTAAAACGTCCAAGGTACATTGGGAACCAAGCCACTACCTTAGCTAGGTGTATCGGGTAGGGCACTCAACAAGGCATATCGCCCAACACACAAGGGTATCGCCCATCAACCAAACACATCTAGGCACAATGGATAAGGGTACAACTCAAACGGGTAGCAAAGAAAAGCCTATTGTCTAACCAAGCTAGCCTCATCCTATCGACCAACACACAAGGTAAAGACCAAGGTGTATCGCCCAAACCTAACATCATCATAACAACCCAGAACTCTAGTCCAAGAGAGGGTATCGGGAAACACCATCCCAAAGCCATATCGTGGATGATACAACCCAATAAGATTGTCATCAACCTCAAGCGCAAAGGCACCAAACCCTAGATTGATCAAGAAGATTGACTCACCTCTCAACAACCAAGAGAGAGGGATCTTGCACAACCTCTATCACAACTCGGGCAACCACAAGGATCAACCTTGACATAGGTCTACATCTACCAAAAAGCTCACCTCTCGAATCCATGGTGAGAGGAGGATATTGCTCAAGCAACTAGAACACAAGCTCACCTCTCAACTTAAACGACTCATATTACTAGAGCTCAAGCTCACTTCTCTAGACCAAGGAGGGAAAGGAGTGTTTCTCAACAAGGAAACCCTAAACAAGATTAAAGGTGCAACTAAGCAAGAACCATATCTAGCAACATACATGGCCGATTATGATCATATGAAAACATACAAGAATGTAGAAGAAGGTAGTATGGTTAGGGTTAGGAGTTATGTAACCCGCCTTAAGCAAGATCCAAGCTCCTAGCACCAAGCACAGCTTCGGATACCTCAAGAGGAAGAAGAAGAAGACTCCAAAGAGAAGGATCGGCCACCAAGCTTTGCAAAGGAAGAGGTGTCGTGCACCAAGGGGGGAGGGGAAACTAAGGAACTAAAGGGATCCTTAGCAAGAGAAAGGGAACATATATATAGAAGAGGATGGAGGAGAAACCAAGGTAAGACAAGGCAAGGTGTCTCCCACCTAGGGATACTTGTCCATGGGCAATGCTACCTCTCTATCTTGCCTTAAACACATGTCCAACGCCATTGCCACATGCAAGCATCAAGCACTAAGTGTCCACTAGTGGTGACACAAACTAGGTCAAAGGGTAAAGGGGGGGTTCATGGACGATACACCCCAACTCCATGCCTGACACACCTCCCTGGGTGACACACCTAAGGCCAACACAAGGTCCAAGAAGGTCAAGCAAGGCACAACAAGGCCCAACAAGGCTCATCCAAACCCAAGGCAACTCAAGCAATGAGCCCAACCCTTCCTCTCAACACTAGAGGAAGCAAGGAGAGAGAGGATCACCTCTCAAGGTGAAAAACTTTCTCAACAACCCTAGACTTGGGTTAATTGCAAGTAGCACCTCCAACACACAACAAGCACAAACAAACCCTAATCACCACTAAGGGTGATTAGCAAGCAACTAAGCACCAGGGTTAGGCAAAGAAAACAGGATAAGCCCTAAACAGAGGTCAGGATCCTTACATTTCTCTTAAGGAATGTGGTTTGGATGTCCATTTAGCAAATTTTATAGTCATTATAGGCAACAATGACAAGAATGATCCGTATGATTTTAACCATGTCAGTTGGTGTGTAAGTCTCATCATAGTCAACATCTGGAATTTATTTGAACCTTTTTGAAACCAATTGACCTTTTTAGGTTTGTACATTACCATCCATGTCTATATTCTTCTTGATGACCCACTTGCACTCTATGAGTTTTACCCCTTCTGGTGAATTTACCAAGGTCCATACTATACATCGAGCCCATCTTGGATCTCATGATTTTATGCCATTTATCGAATCTAGTCCCTCACTAGTCTCATTGTAGGTTGTTGATTCATCATCATCAATGACCAACACATCATCTTGTTGAATCATGACAAATACATATCTCTCTAGTTTAAGACATGCCTTACTAGACCTTTAAGGTTCTTGTGTCACAATAGGGACTTGTGATTCCAGGACTTATGATTTTTCTCGGTCCTTATTAACCTTCATGGGTTCAATATTATCTTGTTAGACTTTTTTTCAAGTCTATTTTTTTCCTCCTCTTTTATTTTTTTCCTCCCAAAAAAGGAGGGGTCCACTCACTATTTTTCCCTCTATTCCTCCTTCTCCTACTCATTCTCTCTTCAACCATAACTCACTTTATATAGTATCAACATCACTAACTCATGCCCTCTGCCTGCTCTAAAACTAGTATGCCATGTCATTGCCATATCACCCTCCCAAGTCACCTTTCTCCCATGAAAATCTGCTAAAACCACCTCAACCCCATGTGTAACCCATGGGTGATGTGCGATGAGCATGACCTATAAATTTTTTATTTTAGGTAGAAACGTTGTTGGTACATGAGTTCTTGTGATGTATACTTTGAATCAATGTGGTTTTGTAGGGCTTTAAGCATACTAATAGTGTCTAGCTTGGAGATATCCCATTGATGGACTATTGAAGGGAAACCGTCTACTTTTTTGGGGAGTTGACATGTTCAATATTTTTGTCTGCATAGAAGATATCCAACTGGGAGGAAGGATCAAATGATGGTGCTAGAACACATAACCTTTGTTGGACAGAGAGAATCCCAACACATGTCGCAGGGGTTGGATGGTTTCTAACCATTCCAACCATAATTTTGAAATTTTTTCTTTGCACGTCAATAATTATTGGAAATGTGGTAGGAAAACTGGTGCATTTTTTTCTCACATTCTTTGAACCAAAGGATCTTCACGTTTTGTTTTCACAGTCTTTTTGGCATGATATTAAATGTCATATGGTCGGTGTAACGTTCTGTAGAGAGAATTCTACATTTTTGTGCATATTGCGGAATGAAGAGATTTGCATACTTTTAAGTTCAAGAAAAATATCACATGAGATATAACTCATACATGCACAACAAAAATACGACAATCTATGCCTACAAAGTCAATAATCACCAAATAAATAATCAAGTAGAAAACAAGATTGGAAAAAAGAACACATAATTCTATTAAGAAACATCAAGAAGATTATAAGGAATGACGTTCCTTGACAATCACGTGACCACGATAGAATCCAATAAGTCACTTTTGTTTTCTCCCTTCTTTGGCTATCATTTGTGGCTTCACGTCTTTGACGCATGATGTTGTTCTACGTTGACACACCTAAAATTACCACACCTTAGAGCCTCACACATCGACACACTCTATTCCAACAGTCTCTACCCCTATTTATGATAAAATACCGTAATTCTATAATTTCTAGTTGTTGTTCCCCTCTCAAGGGTAAGATCTTACACGTTACTCACTCATCTGTCACCGGAAAAATCACTACCCGCCCAACTTGCATGTGTTAAGCATGCCACCATCATTCATCCAGAGCCAGTGTCGAAACACAATACAAAAAGATAAGAAATAATATCTTGGACTCTAAATTTAACATTAACTTGCATTTTCCTAGTATTGTTAGATATTATTTATTAGAATAAAAGACATAATCTTAACACGGTATACTTCTCCGCAATCAAGTTAGAATTTAAGATTTTTTGAGTTTGTGAGACGAGAGGGCTAAGAAATTGGTGGTGGTGCCGAGAGATGGAAGACCAAACATTAGAGATAAACACTCATGTCAGTTTTTATGTTTTGTCACACATTCAACTGATTGCCAAACCGATATGCATCCCCCATTGCACACTGAATCAGGGTTCCTTGATCATATTAATGCACCCATAGTAATAAAAGTAGAGTTTTTTCCTAAAACCCCCCTCACTTATCTGAAAATTCCTAAAACCCCCCTCTAGTTTCACAAATCCTAACAAATCCCCTACTACCCATTGCAGCCGGTTGCAGCCTTAGTGGCAACGGCTTAGTTCTTTTTTCTTGTTCCTATTTCCAGTCAAATCTATATTAGATTCTGCTGTTTGCTTGGTGTAATTTTTTGTTGCCTTCTTTTTGTTTTTCTCTCCCACTCTATCACTATGGGAAAAATATAGAGTCCGAGTATATTCTATTTTTAAGATAGAAAATAATTGATGCATTTCTAAATTCGGATCAGTAACCGATTTTGGTCAGAATTTTGGTAAATGCACGTAGGATTATACAACAGTCTAAACACAGACCAGGCCAGTTTGGACCGAACCAGACCAAGATTCAGATAACAAAAATTCATAGACAAGACAGACAGAATAAAGTCGGTCTGGAGATCAGACCAGACAGGAAATATCAGTGACTGGATCAGGACCGGACCCACACCTAGAACAAACTGCGGCCATAGCGTGTACCAATATTCATACAATCCTAATTATAAAATAGAAAAAAAGTATATAACATAAAAGAACTGATGGAAAGTTTTGATGAGTCATTTGTAACACAAATCAAGTTACTCAATTAAATCTTACATACTGTGAGAGTAACTTTGTTGTTATATGACTGTTGAGAACATTAATAATATAAAACTTACACATATTAACACATTAACTACTAATACTTACAATTATTATAAAGTTAAATTACACACTTAATATGTAAGGAGTGTATTTTCCGCAAACATAGTTTACAATTCAACATTCATAGTTCATTTTGTTGTTTATCACCTCAATTTATTACAATATTAAAATTTGTTTAGTGGGTACTTCTTACCAGTGTAAGCGAGCTACGATGCTATCAATATTTATTGATATAATGACTGCTCATGATATTTATATACTTATTGGTCAATTTCAGAATCGTTAATAATACCTACAACCCTTCATAAATAGTAGATCTAATTAATATATATATATATATATATAATATTTTTTATACTCTCTGGTTTAACTGGTACCGACAGATTTCTATCGATTTTAGATCAGATTGAATTTAAAAATTAGAAGATGTGGACCAGAGCAGTAGTCAAGTCGGTCTAAGATTGGACCATACTGAAAAATTGGTCTGATCTAGTGACCGGCCTAAATAGCGCGTCTCGAAATTGGAGGCGGATTTGAGGTAGTCGAGCTTTTACATTTATAAACACGGATCCTTCTAGGCCCCCGCAACTTTGTTTACGGGGTCGAAGTAGAAATACGGGGTCAAACACAGGGACAAGGGGGCAGTGTTGAGAACACGTAATCGACACGCTACACTCCGGCAGGTATAAAGAGAGATAAATTCCCGAAAAGGGAAGCAATAAGATGTCACAAATAAAACAAAGAAAACTATCTCCAAGTGGAGCTACAAGAGAGATTTAAGATTTTAATCCTTTAGCAGTTTTTAGGGGTTTTCATGCAACAGAAATAGAAGGATATTGCTTGAGCTAAAGCGAGGTACGAAGGATGAAACTCCAGTAAAACAAGTGGCGGTAGAACCAGTCCTGCACCCCTCCTCTCGAAGCGGGTACCTCTAACAAGGCATCAGCACCCCTCTCGAGGTCACCGAACTACAATTAAAGTGGAAAGGTCACTAAAGCAACTCTGTTCCAGGCACTCTCGTACTCCAGAATCGGACCAAACACTAGAGCCACAACACAACTCTCGAAGTTTTTGCGATGGGAAAACACGATTCGTTAACTAAGCGAAACGCGATCCAAAACATGCAAGCTAGAGTTCCGATATCAAACATAGCAGTCATCCAACATTATGCACCAAGTATAGAGTAACAAGTAAATAAGCATCTTCTATTTCCATAAACAAATAAAGGGTCTTAATTACAATGCATAAGTAAGGAATTAAATGATAGAAAGTAAAGATAGGTGTCGCCTGCTTGATGTAGAAGGACGACAGGATGATGTAGCTCTCCTGCCTGATATCAGTCAGAGGCCTAGCCCGATACAGAGGTGTCGGGCGGCACACCCTCTCGGGCGGCACGCACCGACTGTCGACCGTATCGCTCAAGGACCCTGCCGATACGCTCATGTCGGGCGGCACACCCTCTCGGGCGGCAGGCTCGACAAGATAAGCGTATCGGGTTGATATCATGTCGGGCTAAGAGCTACGCATTGTTGTTGTGGGGCACTTGTGTCGCTCATCTACGTCGGCCGATGTCAGCCCGCAGTTTCACCCGGGACGGTCCTAAGTGAACTGTCCCCTCCCTTTCAGGATGAGGAGAAGCTCACCTAGTGTCGCCTGAGACAAGCACTAGGGCACGACACGTATGCTCTCGCAGTCTACTCGGAAGATGGCTCAACTCCCAATTGTCTGAATTCAAAACTTCGAATTCCGAATTGTCCACCCGTCTTTTCGGCTCCCTGTAGCTACTATTTATAGTTAGCTGGTTGGGGAGAAGACATGGTGCTCGAAGCTCCACGTGGCTCCCTTATGCGCCAGTCGTTGGACGGGCCGATACAGAGGTGTCGCTCGACATAGATGGTGTCGGCTATCAGTCATGATGGGCGACGCGCCTGCCGGTGGGTGGCTGTGTCGCCCGACAAGCTGGGTTGTCGGGGCGAGCCGGGCTCCCTGTCGGGTAGAAGGTGTGTCGTCCGTCAGCTTCTTCTCGCGCAGCCCCTCTCTTGTCGAGCGTCTTTGTGTCACCCAGCCCTGTCGGGCAGGGGTTGTATCGGGCGTCAGGGAGGTCGAGACAGGCTTGGACTTATTCATGGGTCGGAGCGGCCTTATTGCCCAAAAATGAGGAAAACTCTACAAAAGATAGGGAAATTGGATTAAGAGAATTGATTGGCCAATTATTGCGAAAGTGCTTATAAAAGAGAGGAAAATAGCAGAAAAGGGCAGTTTTGATAACAAAATAAAGGGCAAAAACATCACAAAATTTGGTGTTATCAACTCCCCCAAACTTAGCATTTTGATTGTCCTCAATCTATATTTAAACTATATTTTGTGATGCTTCTTCTTGCTTGGGAAAGCTTCTTGTTCAAAAAGTGAAACAAAGATCGCAATGCCTTAAAGATAATGGTGTCTCAATACGAACAAAAGACTTAGTTTTCCCTGCCTTATTGTTTTAAGTAAGATTTTTCTCTACAGCTTCAGCGAGACTTAGTTGTATGATTACGAAGTTAGCTTAAACACCAAACAGCTTTATTTTTGGGGAAAAACGTTGTGTATAGGGTAGGCTAAGGCTTTTTGGGTTTTTCATTCTTGTCTCCCATCAGTCCATCCAGGTAAGGGTCCGTTAGCGGGCAAGTGGTCCCTGCAGTCCAAGCCAGTTGGCTTTAGAGCAGTGATTTCACATCCTACGTACCACTGCCCCAGATCTACCATGCCTAAAGATGGGTACTTTTGGAAGACAAGTGTGTGTGTGTATATATATATATATATATATATATATATATTATTGGTCACAACTCTCATACTTTTATTCACACTCATAAGACTTTTCTCTCTTTTTAGGATTTTTGTCGGGTGAGGGAAAACAAAAGAGATTTCTGCTGTTTGGGCAGCTTTTTCCTTCTCCATACTCGTCTCTTAGCTGTTTGCGAGATTATTGTATTTTTGAAATTTTTGGCATGACAAAACATATTCTTTTGTTCGTTTGAAGCAGCATTATCAAAAAGATATAACAAAACTTGTATCTCATTAAGTACAAAGAAAACAAACTTTGCAAGAAGTCACAACAGGTTTTTATTATTATTACAGCAACTTTGTACATATACATAGGGACAAAATAAGCAAAATTTTCAAAATTTTCAAAAATTTTGGCATATATATGTACACATGATATAGGAAAGAACAAAAAGATAAAAAAGGATAAGGAAAACATATATATGTACACATGATATAGGAAAGAACAAAAAGAAAAAAAAAAGATAAGGAATTTAAGTCAGAGAGATCAGAAGATTTTTGTACCTCCCTCACTGGTACATGGTACCCCCCCCCCAAACTTACTCCACACTCTATCCCCAGAGTTGTGAAGTAAATAAGGTGAGGTAATGTTTAATCCAGTGAGGTTGTGCCTACATTAGATAGGAGTTCCCACACGTATTCTCCTCGTTTGCTGTGATATCCTGTGTGGTGGAGCTGGTCGTGCGTTGCTTCACTTGCCATCCATTCGAGGACGAAGATGCCGTAGTTGTTGGAAAAAGGAATTTGCTGCGGACTGCGGTGGCAGAACTGGAGGTCATGCCATTTTCCTCCCTGTATGTTCAGGAACGGTTCAATCATCTTTGACACTTCATCGTAATATTTGCAAACTAAGCGTTCGACGGGTGTCAAAGGTTCTGATGTACACGGCACGGGATGGTTCTTGTTGCTGTCCGAGCTATTGTAGAAAATGCCTACTCGTTGCCGAGTATACATCGCTAGGAGCGTCCAATGATTGTAATGCACAATAGGCAGGAAGATAGTGCTTGCGACGCCGTCCTTCAATTCTTGCAGGAACATCTTCTTCACTCCTGTTTCGTCGGCGAGGCAGATATCGTTGAAAAGCAAAGGATGGGCTATAAATGCATGTTCTAGCTTTGGTTGTACATATTGGATGTAAGCGGCTGCAACTGTTATAGTCAAGCACCCTCCTTCTTTCACCATGTCCCTTAGATCATCTTCCAGGTCTATGACATCTCATGTCTGGAAAACAACATTTGATGGGGTTGAGTCAGCAAGCTTCTTCTGGATGATGTTGACCTGCTCCTGTGTGAGAGTTGAACACGGAAAGCGGTTGAAATTTTTGATCTTCCCTTCAGAAGCTTCGGGCAAAGCAGTGTCTTCCTCCCCATGCACTTTCTTCAGAATTGCTAGCTGCTTGCCCGCCCCATGAATTTCAGTTGCTATCTCTTCTTCTTTTTCTTCGGGGCTGCTGGATCGAGAAGAATCTTCCTCTACGTCACTGTCCAGCAGCTGCTTCGGCACACCTGCGTCCCGGAAATAGCGCTTGTCCTTGATTAAGAGCATGGCGTAGATGCCCCTACACTGATAAAAGGACATGTTTCTGAGGACTCCTAAGTTTCCGATTGAATTGAGTGCTTCAATGGCACCCAAGACGGTGATAGCGCTATTTCCGCTCCCTCTTCTGCCTGTTCAGGGAGGTCTTTGATAGCGAATAAGTTCCAAGGTCCTTGAAGACGTTGGATTCCTTGCTTTAAAGCTCATAGCAGGCGTATTGGCAGGTGTTTCAACTGTCCATCCTCTGGGCGGCAGAAAATACCCCCAGAGTGTGGTACTTCATCCTTGTTGCAACACAACAGTTGGACGTTGCGGTTTCTGATGTCCGCCATACAGAGAAACCACACGTTGTGATGCTTGTACGGGGCCAATACTAGATTTGGTCTATGCTCTTCAACGTATTGCAGCATGTCGACCACCGCACGGGAGTCTAGATCTCCCTTCATCAGCCTTCTTGCCAAGGTCGAGGTGGTTGTATATATTCGTCTCCGACCTGTCCTGCTGTCGGTCTTCTCTATTATTGCGTTCTCCAGGACCCTGAACACTCGTTTGCCGACGACAGCCGGCGTGCGAAACATTTTCTGAAGATCTCCCTGTCGTAGGGAGAGGTAGAAGTCACTCCAGACGACGTCTTCTTCATTGGCCTGCGACCTCAAGACCTTATTCAGCAGCTGCTGGTCTCTGATCGTCAGGTTCTCGATGGCTCTTCTATCGAAGTCGGCCATCTCGAAGGAGGGTATCTCGGACGGCTCGCATAATTTGTCCGCAAACGAGCGCTTTCCTCGGGGTGGATGTCTGTTATTCACTGTGTAGACATCCCCCAGCTCTCCCTCGGACTCATCAGACGAGTCTTCCCCGATGCTGATGTCTGCATCATCTTCTTCAACTTCATCCAGGGGGATGAAGACGTTAGCATTTCCCAAACCCAAAGAGCTCTCCTGTCTATTGGGAGACCCTTCGGCAGATCCTTGTTGTGTCCTGTCCTCGGGTGTTGATGATCTCCAGCTAGAGGAGGAGGATGGGGACACCGTTCCTGAGGGGGAAGCTGAATAAGAGGGACTAGGGCTCCGGCTGGGAGGTGACGGCGATCGTCTCGGCTGCCTTCGGCGTGGATGGTCGTCACTTCTGTCCATCCTCTCCTCGAGCCTGTCAAGCCGTTGGAGAACTTGCTGCATTGTTGCATTTAAGGCCTCTAGTCCTCCGGGTATGCTCGCTAGAGCCAGCAGCTTGCTCTCATGGATGTTCAGTCTGACCTTGTGGTTGTCCTGCTTGTCTTGAAAAGATACAAGTTTGCGGGTCAGGGAAGTACAAGTAGCAGAGTTGATGGTTGTTACCTCCCGTAGATCGTCGAGTCCATTTCCGAGCATCTTTCCGAGTGACGGAGGGGGTCCGATGGATCTCCCTTCCGTCCTCGCGACATCTAGCCCACGTGAAGGTCCACCCGGAGAGGTAGAATCTATGAAAATCGTTCGCGAACCAGATGTCGCCAGGCGGGGAGTCGGCACCTTTTCAGGTGCTGCCGCCTTGCCTTCTCTTCTGATTGAGGATGGCCGCGGTGAGGGCGGACTTTGCCCCACCTCTGCACTGTCGGCGATCTCCTCGACTGCTGCAGGCAGGGACTTTGGCGGCAGGGATGGTGTTCTTTCGAGTTCCCTCATGATCTCATCGAACATCACGTTGTCGTTGCTCCGCTGAAGCTCCTCTCCCGCCTCTGCAGTTTTAGAAACACGGATGGGAACTGCGACCGTCTCTTCCGCGACAGATCCCGAAGTTTCCTTCCCGGTGACCTCAACAATCACTGGCTTTTTCTCAGCCACCACTGTCGTTGTTGTTGCGGTGGCTGGTATGGTCGGAGCGACGACAGCTTGATCAGTAGTTGTCACCGACAGTTCTGGGGCTGGCCTCTCTGTGGCCCTGATCGTGGTGGCGGTAGTCGTATTATTAGCTATAGCTTCGATCTCGGCGGTGGTGAAGACCAACTTCTCCTTGTCGTAGTTGGTGCAGCGAGGAAGGGGGAGGAGTATGTCCGTCCTTGAAAACTTGTAGAAGAAACTTCCCCTCTCCTTCCTGATGATGTTGGTCCTCATCAGATATTTGGTGTCAAACACCTCATCGCCTTGCGTTCTAGTATGGTTGCGCGGCTCGAATGGGTACCTGAGTCTTGCTGTGATGAGGTTGATAATGTCGCCCATGCAGTACTCCTTAGTGGCCTCCTTCATTGGATGCAACCTGTTCAGCAAAAACCGACCGAGGTTGATCACTCGGCCCTCCATAATATGCCACATGACGTGGAGCTCCTCCGTGTAGATGATGCTGGATTCGTTCTTGTTGAACAGCAAGCATGCCACCAGCTTGTGTACGATCCTCCAGAAGCAGGAGTGCACTGCCGCGACCTTTGCTCCCGGCTTAAATGAAGATTCGCCGGTAAGCCTGCCCCAAAACTCCACGGGATTGAACCCGTCTTCCTCGGTGATCCTTTCACTGTTGTCCATCTGATTCTTCTCTTCCTCGCTGGAGGATAAGATCTCGTTTAAGAGCTTCTCGGAGATGGCGTGCTTCGAATTGTATAGCCGGGCCTGTAGTTTGTCTGGCCCACCGAATTTTTCTTTCTCTGCCGCTAAATTCCTCACCCGGCGGAGAGAGGACATGAACTCCATCGTCAGCTTGGTGTACAAAGAAGTCTGGTTGAAGCAGATCTTCTTTAGTCCTGCCGCCACAAGGACGCTCTTCAGCCTCTTCACGATCCCAAGCTCATCAAACGAGGCTCTATGGTAGAACCTACTGGGCTTGTACATCTTGGGTACCAGCTCAGCATAGCAGCGAGCATGCTCGTCGTCTCTTGGCTCGAAACTCCCCGAAAAGGATTCCGGGAGTTCTGCTGCTGGTGTTGGTGCTGCTGCAAGTGGTGTTGGTGCTGGTACTGGAGTCGCAGCTTCTCCAACCCTTGCCTTCTTCCTAGTCTCCGATGTCCTAGCCTATCCTTGGTTCGGGCGCTTGAGTCTGGAAGTCTGCCCTTCAGCAGCAGTCTCAGGGTAGACCCTCCTGCCTTGCTCGTCGACTGGGACAGCGGTCATCTTAATGCGGGCCATCTTTGTAAGTCAACAAAAGAGATATCTTGATTAATTATGTTGGCCCTTGGAAGAAATATAATAAAGAATAGACGTGTGACTCTGTATTATCATGTACAAAAACTGCCCGACACTCCTGTATCAGGCGACACACTGGTTTCAGCAGCGAAGCCCTGTGCCCGATACAAGAGATTGGTATCGCCCGATACGTTCTTATTAAAGAGAAGCAGTGTGTCGTCCGATAACAAAAACAGGCGATGCGATGCAACATCGGGCGACACGGCTATCGCCCGACATTGGGTATCGGGCAACGCGAATCAATGATACCCCGCACGACACCCATATCGGGCGACACCACTGCTCAGTGAAGGAAACTTGAGACCGATAACTACTTGTAATCAAGAAAAAGAAGTGTGTCAGCCGACACGATCTGTCGGGCTATACCTCACTGTGATCTGGGCTATCGGGCGACACAAGAGAATTGCAGTCTCGCGCAACACGGGAGCAGAAGCACAAGTTCTCTTGATCGACACGGGAGTGTAAAAATAGCAAGGTAAGGAACCCGACATGGTAAAACTCGCTTTCCTTTTATAGCGACTAAATAGTAAAACCCGGGCGCGCGTCGACCGTCAGTCCAACGCGTAAGCCGGTAAGCCCAACCATCGGCATGACTGTTGCGCTCCACGAAGCCCTACCGCCTGATAAGGGTGCACTCTAAGCGCTGGTTGGAGTGCCCCCCCCCCATGAATCGTGAAAACAAAACGGGTTAAGCTGCGGCCGATGAGTAAAACATCATTGGCCAAGGACTAAGCTCCCGGACTCAGATGGTATTACCCATCCCAGTTAATAAAACTAAGGCGGTGGCCCACAAAACATAAGAGTCAGTGCATGTGGCGCATGCACCGCCTCAGGCCTTATTACATACCAAATGTTCGTAAAGTTTGTTCTGCAGGAAAGTAAATTGCAATCCTATTCCAAGAAATAAAGCTCGGGTTGCCTCCCGAGAAGCGTTGCAGTTATCGTCTGATGCATGGGTTTTGAGTCACTTTTATAGGCTTATTTTATATCTGTTTTATGCATGTATTTGTCATTTTCTTGATTATATTTGCATAATTCACTATAGTTGGCTCTTAAACTCTTTTTGCATCAAATTATACTTCTTTTATCATATTTATATGATTTTATATAATCCCCAGACTTATACACATGTTTCGGCACTTTTTTAGGCACTTTTGCATTGTCCGGAGTCGATACAATCGACCCCCAAGTCGATAGTATCGACATTTCATCAAAAAGCAACCCCAAAACGCGATCTTGGAAGGAATAACCTGTCCCATGGTCGATACCATCGACCTTGGTGTCGATACTATCGACAGCGTCGGGATCTGGCGATTTTCAGCACTAAAACGGAGCGTTTTAATCCGACGGTTGAGCTTTTTCGGAGCCGTAAAGTGGTCCTATGACCTAAGAAGAGCACGGACGGCCCGAGGGGGAGAGGAAATTGTGTTGCACAACATCCAAGAAGGAGAGAGAGAGATAGGAGACGAGAGACAAAGGCCGTCAACCGAGCGATCTGGGCACCTCCGACGAGCGATTTTGCTGCCGGAAGACTGCAAAACGCACGTTTCTCGAGGAGGATCTCCAGGAAAACCTTTGTATCAGGGGTTACACGAGTTTGCTCCATGTTTCCCATGTTTTTCTTCTCTATTCCTCTGTCTTTCATTGAGATGACCATGCGGGGCTAATCCCCTTTGTCTTTAGGACCGGGAGTAGCCCGGGGATTCATTGTATGACAATTTTATAATAGTAATTCATATTTATCTCTTAATCCATGGTATAGTTTCGTTTTCTCCATATATTATTATGATTGATCACCATAATAATAACCTAATGCCCTTAATCACTTTGAAAGAAGAATTAACGGCTGAAAAGAGACGAAATCTACATTAATCGATAAATCCCTTGACCAAGGTGGTGTAAAATTAATGGTGGATACTGAGAGATCATTCATAATGCACCGAGTTTAGGGTATAGGTTACTATGACGGTGGAACCGACCTAGACCTAGGTAGTGAATTGCACCATGACAGTGGGCAATTCTGTTTTCAGGCCACTACCCGGAAAGAGAGAGAAAATTGAGTAGCTATATAGAATTTAATACAATGAAAACCCGCGGTGAAACCGCAATCCTAAAGATACCTTTTGAATTGATTAAACCAACATTTAATCGATTGCTTCTTTTGTTTTGTTTTTATTTTTCTTTTAGTTTTAACAATAACTCTCAACTTGTTAATCGGCTTAGCTGATCGCGACTAGTTAGTAGGAGTCACCAACAATTCCGAGTATCCCTGTGTTCGACTCGGGCCTCACAAAGGCCTGTACTACTCGACGCGTATACTTGCGTTTTTAGCACGTAGTAAAATACACGTCAAGTTTTTGGCATCGTTGCCAGGGATACGGCGAATTATTGGCACTTTGAGTGCTAAGAGCGGCCACTCTAGGCCACATTTTTTTTATTTATTTTAAAACAATTTCAAAAATTCCTTTATTTCTCTATAATTGTGTTGACTCGTTCAAAGCATTGTACTGAACCCCTATTTCCATATTTCAGGTACTTTGCATGGTGCACACGTAGTCGAGACTACGTGAATCGCACACCTGAGGTTCCATCTGCGGGACCAGAGGATGAGGACTACTACGAGGAGGAACACCAAAGTGATCTAAATTCTGAATCTGAAAAAGAACAAGAAGAAGCAATGGCTGAAGCACAGACAATATGAGAGAAGATCAAGGCGTCTTCTTCCTCGGCATCAAAGGGGCCTATAAAGAAACAGGGGCTAAACATTCCAACCTACAAGATCGATCCAGCATTGATTAACCTGGTTAAATCAAACGCATTTCACGGATTAAAAAATGAAGATCCAGTGGCCCACATCAGCCAGTTCGTGGAGAACTGTGATATGGTAAAGATAGATCGATTTCCACAGGATGTGCTCTACCTCAAGTTATTCCCGAGTTCCTTGGCTGGAGTGGCAAGAGAGTGGCTTCATAACCTCGACGACGAGTTTGTTGAATCATGGGATCACATGGTGGAGGTTTTCTTCGAGAGGTTCTTCCCTCCTGAGAAGACCAATGATATGATCAGGAAGATTCACAATTTCACCCAACAGGCGGGTGAAACTTATTCTGAGACTTGGGAGCGATTCCAGGTCATGTTGAGGAGATGTCCACACCATGGACTAGACAAGGAAACCCAAGTGAAGATCTTCTACTTTGCTCTCTCCGAGCATGATAGAAGCAACCTGGACTCGGCTGGTTCCGGATTTTTCTTAAATAACACCGATACTAGATGTTGGGAGATACTGAAAAACATGGCTAGGAAGCAGTCATGGGGTGACAAAGGTGTCGTGGAACATGTCAAGGCTGCTGGTGAATCCAGAATAGTGAGGGAGCTGAATGATAAGTTAGATCTTCTAGCCAAGAAGGTGTTAACTAAGGAGGATGCATCTAAGGATGAGGAAGCCCAAGTAAAGTACATGCAACAACAGGGCTATAGAAACAATGACTATGCATGGAGGAAAGATAAAAAGTTTTCATGGAAGGATCCGAACAATTTTTTACAGGATCCGGATGCCAAGCCACAGCAGAAAGCCGAGGACAAGAACACTGAATTACTAACTCAAATGGTCCAGCAAAACCAAGAGATGATGGCCATGTTTGGAAAACAATTGCAATCTCAAGGTGACATTCTAACCAAATTTGGGCAGACGCTGCAAAGCCATGGAGCGCAAATGTGGGAATTAGAGACCACCGTGGCTCAGATTTCAAGTGAAGTGGCGGCCATCAAGCACGCCAACCAGCAGAAACCGGCTGAGAGTGCAAATGTGGCCCAAGCACACCATCAAGTGAAGTACATGTCTGTGGTAAGCAATGAGGAGGAATCTCAGGTGCAAGAAGCTAAAGAAGAAAGAAAAATGACTTTTAATACGCATGCGTCACCGGCGATACCGTATCCACGCACTTACTATGGACTGCCGGGCGGAAACCCGTTCTTCAGAAAATCACAGCGAGTTATGAATATTGCATCTCCATCTAGGCAAGAAGAACAATTGAAGGTTGTTTGTGCACGTGTGGAAACATCGAATGCGAGAGAGGAACCACAACAAGCTATTACTGTTGATGATGTCTCGCCAAAGCCCATGTCGGAGGGAGTGATTGAAGCAAGCTTAGGGGAGTTGACCCCGAAAAGCTCATGTGTGCCACCTCACAGGCGTGTTAATGCAGCAGATGTGTCAAATCTGGTCAATCCAAAGTCAAAGAAAGAGCATTGTCATTTTAGGAAATTCTTGGAAATATTCCAAAAACTCCACATCAATATTCCATTAGTGGAGATGATCGAGAAGGTGCCCGCCTATGGGAGGTTCATCAAGGAAATCATCAATAAGAAGAGGCGGATAAAAGACGGTGATATTTGTCGGATGAATGAGACGGTGAGCTCTATGATTCACGGGAGTTCGTCAAAGAAGAGAAAAGACCCAGGAGGCTTCTATATCCCATGTTCAATAGGTGACCAACATTTTCCACAAGCACAGTGTGATTCGGGTGCTAGCATTAATCTTATGCCTCTGTCCACATTTCAAAAGCTTGGGTTAAAAGAAATCAAGAAGTCGACCGCGACAATTGAATTGGCGGATGGGTCCATTGTAAGGCCATATGGAGTGTGCGAGGATGTACTCATCAAGGTAGACAGGTTCATCTTCCCGGTAGATTTTGTTGTCATGGACATGCCACAGCTCCAAAGTTGCGAGATGCTATTGGGAAGGCCGTTCCAAGCTACGACTGATGTCATCGTTGCCATTGGGAGAGGTACATTGACCTTGGGGATTGGACATGATCAAGTTCAATTCAAATTGCCACATGACTCATTGGAGACATCTCTTGACAACCCAGGTTAAAGGTATCTTTATGTCAAGCCTAGGACATTAAACAAGGGCGCTTGTTGGGAGGGAACCCAACTTTAGGTTCAATTTTATGTTTGGTTATGTTCTTTTATGTTTATGTACTTAGTTTTTGCTTAGGTTTTGATAATTTTTGTAAAAATGGTACCCTAACTCGTGTTTTGAAGTGTGCAGAATGTTAAGGTTGATAATATCGACACCCATGTCGATAGTATCAAGTTTGGAGAAGTAAACGCTGAACAAAAGTCGATACCATCGACCCTAGGGTCGATAGTATCGAGATTCCTGAAGATTTACAGAAACATTGGTGCCAGTAAAGTCGATACCATCGACCCTAGGGTCGATAGTATCGACACTTTTGAGTTCCCAGGCTTTTAGATGCGTCGATTCAACAAAATTGCTGAGTCTGGGTCGATACCATCGACCTTGGTCGATAGTATCGACACCTGCAGGACAGCTACATAAAACAAGCCATAAAAGGTATCGAAACGAGATTTTTTCGAACCGTTTTTTGCAGAGGAAAGATGGATGAAGAAAGTCACGTCTTAGAACCACTAAGACACCAAAATGGGCCACAAAAAGGAGGGATATAGCAAGAATCACTTGGTCTACTTGAGCATCTGACCATCCTTCTTCACCACACTTCAAAGCGAATGGTACCGTTGTTCCACCTCTTAAGTGAGAATGTTGACTATGAGGCCATAGTCATATTCAACCTTAGGGGGGGTGTTGGAACAACCCTCTATCTTAGTTTTTACTTACTTATTCATGTTGATTTTATTTTTGAATTATTAGTTGTTTTTATTTCTTGGTTTACCGCTTTTGTAGGATCC
Organism: Alisma plantago-aquatica; assembly: GCA_963693085.1. Taxonomy (NCBI): domain Eukaryota; kingdom Viridiplantae; phylum Streptophyta; class Magnoliopsida; order Alismatales; family Alismataceae; genus Alisma; species Alisma plantago-aquatica. The sequence continues at coordinate 1,510,567,127 of OY856410.1, read as the reverse complement.
ACATCTATCTAGTGTAATCTGTGGAGCAATAAATGCATGGTTTCAATTGCAAGTTTTACTCTTGGGTTGTGTGCACATGAAAATATGAGCATATTGAAAACTTTTTGAGATTATTCTTGTGAGTAATTGAGTTGCATAACTGAGGAAGTGCTTGGGTGAGTCAGCTTCAGGACACGGGGACATGAATGACCATCTTTATTGTCTAAGGAAAAGTGATTGACAAGGATGTTTGAGCCCAAACCGACCAAACGCTAACGTGACCTTAGACTAAAGTTTAAGAGAGAAATCCTTCAGTTACCCTGTACACAGGTCTTTAGAGAGGGACATATGATATTTTTGAAAGGTTCTGTCAATTAGTCTTGTGATCTGATCCACCGCAATTTCATTCACACTCCACCATAAGAAATGGGAGCACATTACTGTCTTTCACTCTTTGATTGCATACCATGTAGATAGGTCTTGCATTACAACTATTTTCACATTTTTTGCATGAGAATGAAAAAAAAAGATAGAGTAGTTATACATGCACATTATCCTTAGGTGCATGTCATAGTAGTTGCATAACTGTCATTATGTAGTTGCATTTACATCTTTTGAGCATATTTTACACCATGTATCTTATGTTACTCTGAAAACATTAAAGGTGATGAACTTGTTCCATACCCTCCAAATAGAATGCTTCAGATGCACAAGTATGTAACAAGAAGTGAGCCCGTCATATAATTCATTGTCATCTATGAAAATAAGGGCTTTAAAAAATTGAAAAAAAATTGAAGAAAATTTGAAAAAAAAGAGAAAAAAAAAGAAGAAAAAAAGAATTGAGAAGTAATAAAGAAGAAAAGGGAGAAAGGAACATGTTCTCACTTACATACTAAGAAAAATAAGCACATGGTGTAGTTTTCTTAGATATTCCATCTCACCTTGAGACGGAATGATAGTGCATGCATCATTCCACCGAAAATGTAACATTGGGACATTTTCACTTGCATTTTGCATCATGATAGGTCATTAATTTTTGTATTGCATGATTGACTATTATGTGCTTCCATCTCTTCCACAACCACCTATCCCATCCACACGTTGCTCTAATCGGTAGGCCACCCATGATATTCTCCTCATTCATTAATATCAGGAGATCTGCTTCCATTTAGATGGTAGTTAGGAAATGAGCAACGTAGATAGGAGATCACAAGATGCATCAAGTATGGACCGGATGAGTTTATCATATTAACTGCTTTAATTGATAGTGTTTCATTGATTGGGGGATAGACATCTTTTACATAGGTCTTTGGTCGCCTGGATGGCAGTTAGTGTTCAGTGGTCAATGAGGGCCGGTTTGTGGAAAGAAAGTGGGGATGATGTAGATTCATTTCATGTATTTATGTCCTGTTGCTGATTTATCTCAACCAGATCCAAAGTTTTGTTGCTCGAGGATGAGCAAGGTTTAAGCTTAGGGGAGTTTGATGCATGGGTTTTGAGTCACTTTTATAGGCTTATTTTATATCTGTTTTATGCATGTATTTGTCATTTTCTTGATTATATTTGCATAATTCACTATAGTTGGCTCTTAAACTCTTTTTGCATCAAATTATACTTCTTTTATCATATTTATATGATTTTATATAATCCCCGGACTTATACACATGTTTTGGCAATTTTTTAGGCACTTTTGCATTGTCCGGAGTCGATACTATCGACCCCCAAGTCAATAGTATCGACATTTCATCAACAAGCAACCCCAAAACGCGATCTTGGAAGGAATAACCTATCCCATGGTCGATACCATCGACCTTGGGGTCGATACTATCGACAGTGTCGGGATCTGGTGATTTTCAGCACTAAAACGGAGCGTTTTAATTACACCACGACAGTGATTACTATGACGGTGGAATCAACCTAAACCTAAGTAGTGAATTACACCACGACAGTGGGTAATTCTGTTTTCAGGCCACTACCCGGATAGAGAGAGAAGAGTGAGGAATTATATAAAACCTAATACAATGTTGACCCACGGTGAAACCACAATCCTAAAGATACCTTTTGAATTGATTAAACCAACATTTAATCGATTGCTTCTTTTGTTTTGTTTTTATTTTTCTTTTAGTTTTAACAATAACTCTCAACTTGTTAATCGGCTTAGCTGATCACGACTAGTTAGTAGGAGTCACCAACAATTCCGAGTATCCCTGTGTTCGACTCGGGCCTCACAAAGGCCTGTACTACTCGACGCGTATACTTGCGTTTTTAGCGCGTAGTAAAATACACGTCAAGTTTTTGGCGCCGTTGCCGGGGATACGGCGAATTATTGGCACTTTGAGTGCTAAGAGCGGCCACTCTAGGCCACATTTTTTTTATTTATTTTAAAACAATTTCAAAAATTCCTTTATTTCTCTATAATTGAACTCGAATTGTTTAGGATTCAAAAGGTATCTTTAGGATTGCGGTTTTTAAATTGTTCAAAAGGTATCTTTAGGATTGCGGTTTCACCGCGGGTCAACATTGTATTAGGTTTTATATAATTCCTCACTCTTCTCTCTCTATCTGGGTAGTGGCCTGAAAATAGAATTACCCACTGTCGTGGTGTAATTCACTACTTAGGTTTAGGTTGATTCCACCGTCATAGTAATCATGCAAATACAATTCGAGTTCAATACAGTGCTATGACGAGTATAAAAATTATCGAACAATTTAAAAATAAAGGAATTTTTGAATACAATTCGAGTTCAATACAGTGCTATGAAGAGTATAAAAATTATCGAACAATTTAAAAATAAAGGAATTTTTCATTCACACTCCACCATCGTCTCCAGCTTGATGGCTCCAGCTCTTTATCCGCTAGCTTTGTCCTTTTCTGGCAACTCGATCTCAGCCCTCTATCTGTCACAGTCCCGGTCTCTTCGTAGGTTCGATGTTTGACGGTATCTTTCCTGAGGGATTCTTCATCAGTTCGGCCATTTGAGCTAATTGTTGGTCAATCTGGCGTTGATGCGTCTGCATATCCGCCAGTTGGACCTGTAATGAGTTCAACACCCCCGAATTTGATAGCGCACTTTGCGCCAATTGGTTGTTGATAATGTCCTGCTTTTTCACAAAATCAAACAACTATCCCACCACATCTGCTTGGTTTGAAGCCTGGTTCTATCCTTGTTCTTTAGCTGATCCCTGGTACTTGCCTTGACTTTGGAAATTACCTTTGTTCTGTTGGAAGGGGAAATTTTAGCATACTGACCGGTTCCTCCCCTTTTTTCGAAAGCTTGAGGTGGCTTAGTGGAGTTGTGCAGCTGATGAGAATTTTTAGCTGCATCCTTGTTCCCATAGTTGAAGCCAGGGTGGTCCGGTCTTCTGAAGTTTACAAAAGAGACATTTTCAGTCTCTTCTGCCTCGGACTCGGTATCACTTGATGCTTCTGGATGGGTGTAGATGCAGTTATCTACCCCATGGCCGCCTTCTCCGCATGTTACACATTTCATTACCTTTTCTACCAGCTTCTTCCCCTTACCACCAGCTTCTCGCAACTATTTTACATCCGTAGCAATCCTCTGGATCTGCGAGGTGATTGCCTCCAGCGCCTTAGATTCAAGTGTGGACCCTTATCCTACCTTCTTTATCTGTCCTCTATCGGACCGGTAGAACTCAACACCTGACATCAACTCGGCCATATTCTTGATAATCTTTTCGGACTTCTTCGCCTTCTTCCCCAGGAAGTCACTGCCCGCGGCCGCGTTCAGCGACACCCTGTCTTCGAGAGTCAAGCCATTATAAAAGGTGGTGATGAGGAAGCCCTTCTTGTAATTGTGATGGGGGCAATCCCTCAGATACTCCTGGAATCGCTCCCAGACGTCATGGAGGCTTTCATTCAGCTTTTGCATGAAGGATGTTATCTTCTGCCGATTCCTGACTGTTCTTTCGGTGGGGTAGAACTTGTTTACGAACGCATCTACCAAAGCTCCCCATCCGTTCAAAGACTGGTGGGGTAACCCAAGATACCAGGACAGGGTCTTGTCTTCTAGGGAGAAGATGAAGCCCTTACAGTATATCACCTCCTGGGGAACACCTCTCATCTTAATCGTGTCACAGATATTCTTAAAAGCATACAGGTGATGATAGGGATTGTCATTCTTGGAGCTCCATCTAAAACTCTTATTTTGGATCATAGAAATAACAGAAGGCTTAAGCTCGAAGTTGGCCGCATTGAACCGCGGAGTGACGACAGGATACCTGGAGTTGTTGGCTTTTGAGGATGCCAACTCCCTAAGCGTCTTTTCCTCCTCTTCTGAGTCGTCACTGTCACTCTCTCCCCGACGTTGTTCCTGATCGTTCCGATTTCTTCTTTGCCTCTGACGGTGGCGGCGTCTGTGTCGGTGATGGCCCTCTTCGTACTCCCCTGAGTCTGGATCTTCTTGCTGATGGTCACCGTCGTACCTGTCATTTTCTTCAGGCGGGGGTGAATCAGGCCTCCTCCCTTGGCGTTCTCCTTCAGAATGGGGTGGTTCAATGCGAGGTGGCATGTTGGTTGGAGTTGGTGCTCAGTGGATTGGGATGCCCCTTTTCTTTTGAGGCACCTGAAACGGCACGAAAAACTAAGTTAGAGAATTGAATTTTTACTTTTGTGCAAGAATGACTACGAGAAAAGAAAAAGAAAAAGAGTGTTGTCAAGCTCATTTCTAAGCTTGAGGCACGGGAGTATAGTTAGTGGATTCGGGTTCGTCAACAGTACCGCTTTTGCCTTGTCTCCGGCAACGACGCCAAAAAGTTGACCGGCCTAAATCGCGCGTCTCGAAATTGGAGGCGGATTTGAGGTAGTCGAGCTTTTACATTTATAAACCTGAATCCTTCTAGGCCCCCACAACTTTGTTTACGGGGTCGAAGTAGAAATACGGGGTTGAACACAGGGACAAGGGGCAGTGTTGAGAATACGGAATCGACACGCTACACTCCGGCATGTATAAAGAGAGATAAATTCCCAAAAAGGGAAGCAATAAGATGTCACAAATAAAACATAGAAAACTATCTCCAAGTGGAGCTACAAGAGAGATTTAAGATTTTAATCATTTAGCAGTTTTTAGGGGTTTTCATGCAACAGAAACAGAAGGATATTGCTCGAGCTAAAGTGAGGTACGAAGGATGAAACTCCAGTAAAACAAGCGGCGGTAGAACCAGTCCTGCACCCCTCCTCTCGAAGCGGGTACCTCTAACAAGGCATCAGCGCCCCTCTCGAGGTCACCGAACTACAATTAAAGTGGAAAGGTCACTAAAGCAACTTCGTTCCAGGCACTCTCGTACTCCAGAATCGGACCAAACACTAGAGCTACAACACAACTCTCGAAGTTGTTGCGACGGGAAAACACGATTCGTTAGCTAAGCGAAACGCGATCCAAAACATGTAAGCTAGAGTTCGGATATCAAACATAGCAGTCATCCAACATTGTGCACCAAGCATAGAGCAACAAGTAAATAAGCATCTTCTATTTCCATAAATAAATAAAGGGTCTTAATTACAATGCATAAGTAAGAAATTAAATGACAGAAAGTAAAGATAGGTGTCGCCTCCTTGATGTAGAAGAACGACAGGATGTTGTACCTCTCCTGCCCGATATCGGTCAGAGGCCTAGCCCGATACAGAGGTGTCGGGCGGCACACCCTCTCGGGCGGCACGCACCGACTGTCGACCGTATCGCTCAAGGACCCTGCCGATACGCTCATGTCGGGCGGCACACCCTCTCGGGCGGCACGCTCGACAAGCTAAGCGTATCAGGTTGATATCATGTCGGGCTAAGAGCTACGCATTGTTGTTGTAGGGCACTTGTGTCGCTCATCTACGTCGGCCGATGTCAGCCCGCAGTGTCGCCCGGGACGGTCCTAAGTGAACTGTCCCCTCCCTCTCGGGATGAGGAGAAGCTCACCTAGTGTCGCCCGAGACAAGTACTGGGGCACGACACGTATGCTCTCACAGTCTCTTCGGAAGATGGCTCAACTCCCAACTGTCCGAATTCTAAACTTTGAATTCCGAACTGTCCACCCGTCTTTTCGGCTCCCTGTAGCTGCTATTTATAGTCAGCTGGTTGGGGAGAAGACATGGTGCTCGAAGCGCCACGTGGCTCCCTTATGCGCCAGTCGTTGGACGGGCCGATACAGAGGTGTCGCTCGACGTAGATGGTGTCGGCTATCGGTCGTGACGGGCGGCGCGTCTGCCGGTGGGTGGCTGTGTCGCCCGACAAGCTGGGTTGTCGGGGTGAGCCGGGCTCCCTGTCGGGTAGAAGGCGTGTCGTCCGTTAGCTTCTTATTTTCTATCTTAAAAATAGAATATACTCGGACTCTATATTTTTCCCATAGTGATAGAGTGGGAAAGAAAAACAAAAAGAAGGTAACAGACAATTACACCAAGCAAACAACAAAATCCAATATAGATTTGACTAGAAATTGGAACAAGAAAAAAGAGTTGCAATGGGTAGTAGGGGGTTTATTAGGATTTGTAAAATTAGTGGGGGGTTTTGGGAAAAAACTCATAAAAGTAAGGATAGCGTAAACCATGACTTCCAAGAAGATCATCTGTTTTAAATAATAGAAACCAAAGGAAAGCCGTCTGCTCTTTTGTTAAATTATATATTCGATTAGTATAATGTTCTCTTGCGTTAATTAAGCCGAAACCAGCCACGCCATAACGCGACTCGCGTGTTGTTCAACGGTCACAAACTACAAACGGACAACAGTGGGGGTACACGTGCGCCGCGACAGTGGCTTTTACTGCCGCGATATGTTTCGTCCTCCACACTCCAACGGTCGTGTTGACTGTCGAGGCCCCACCTCAATTCTCAACGGTCCGATTGTGGTGCCTCACCAACCATCCGATTCTTATCGAACGTTCAGTAAGGGGGGGCGGAATGGGGTCCAGCCGTGGGCTCCTAGCATCGGCCCCGTCACATCAAGTTCGAGCAAGAGAGAGCAGGGGGATTAGTTGGTAGAGAGGAGTCGAGAAGGACTCTCTGCAGGAAGAGCGAGAGAGAGTGAGAGTGGAGGGGTTGGGAGTGAGAGTAACAAAACAGAGGAGAAGAAGAAGAAACAAGAGGGAGGTAAGGGGAAAAGAAGAGTGTGCAACTCTCGGACGCCTTCTTCCTCGGTTTTCTTTCGCCCGCCACTTCCGCTCGGGGTTTCAATCGCCTGGTTCTCAATGGATTTCTGAGGGATGGATCCTTCATCGGGTTTGATTTCCGAGCTCTGTCTGCTTCCCCCATTGTCTCAGAGGCATCAAGCATTTCTTCAAGGTTGAATCCACGACGCAGTAGCTGTCTCTGTACAAGCTCAGGGGAAAAGTTCTGAACATTTTGCTGTTTAGTTTTTCGTTCTACATTCTTTATTCTTTTGCATAGATTTTGTTTTTTAGATATTCGTTTCACTTACATTCTTTCATTTTTTTTCGTTCCTTCAATAATTATTTTTTCCAAATAAAGGATTTACATTCCAATACTTGTATCATCTCAGACTGTGATTAAAGGGATTCTTTTTTCGTCATAGGCACCTGACATTCTTTACAAAAACTGATTTAAGGGATTCTTTGATCATACAAACACACTAGCTTCTGTCGTCAAGACTTGATTTCTACAGATTCTTTCTTGTAAAGCCAACCGTTATCGTGTTTCTCTGATTAGATTCATTCATTTCATTATTTTTTCTACAAAGTTTTATCTTATCGGACACAAGAAGGTAGTGTATAGATTTGGTAAGAAGTGAGTGAGTTGTGTGTGGATTCAGTTCCTGGGGGTAAAATCTGGATCGGAGAAGTTCACAGTAACAAGATACCAGAAGCAGCCGGTGAAGCTGACAGTGGAAGCCAAGGGTGGGTTGCGAGTAGAGGATGTTGGCTGGGTGTCCCTCGACGCTACTGTCGCCGAGGCATCGATTGAGTGAAGCTACATTGCAGCTGCAGCAGTCACAGCACAGCGTCATGGGGACGCAGAGGTTCGACATGGCCTGCAACTTGCCGAGGAAAGAAGTGCCGAGGATCTCCATTTCACTGGACAAGCCTGCGGATGCGGCGAGGGGGAGCTGCTCCTTCAGGCGGGCACCCACTCCGGCGACGTCACCGACGTCCTCGTCGTCGTCCCTGGTGGCGGCGATCCCGGCGGCATGGGAGGAGAGGAGGCGGGAGGAGCAGGTGGTTCAAGTCGGTGGCTTTTTCTTCGATGAGAAGCCCAGGAGGAGTTTGAAGAGGTTCCCCGATGCTGGGGATGCATTTGATGGAAGGACCAAGAGGATCAAACAGGGTGGTGGCGGTGACACGGCCGTGAGCCTGGTTGATCAGCTGGTAGTTGGTGCTGCTGGAGCGGGTCAGGTTTGGTTTCCTCATGATAATATCATCATCAATGATCCGCGGACGGTGGAGCAGGAAGTGGATGATCATGACATCTTTGCCCATATCATTCCGCCTTATTATGGTCACGCGATCGGGACAGAATCGTCAAATGATAAGGATGAAGAAGACGCGGCGGCGGCAGACGCAGACGCTTCTACTTCAAAGGTGAGGACCACCACAGGATCGGGATCGATATCTTCCCCTGACAGTGCCACCCACTGCTCGTCCTCGTCACTGAACCCCAACGACAACTCCAGCTGGGACACCGCCGCCGGGACATGCCATTTCAGCTATTCATCCGCATCCGGTGCGGCGGTCCAAGCAGCGGACGACGACGACGACGACAGCAGGAGCAGGGCGGAGCACGAGGGGTTGGAGCTGGTGAACCTGCTCGTGTCATGTGCGGAGTCCATCACCTCCCGCAACCTCGCGTTCTCAAACTACTACCTTGCCCGCCTTGGGGAGCTCGCTTCCCCGGAAGGCGCCACCCCGATCCACCGTGTGGTCGCATACTTCACCGAGTCCTTTGGACTCCGCGTGGCAAGGCAATGGCCCCAGGCCTTCACTATATCCCCGCCGCGGGACCTGCTCTTCAACAGCATCCATGACGACTACAACTCGAGCTCCGACGAGGCCGCGCTGTCCCTGCGAGTTCTGGATCGTGTCACGCCTATACCGAAGTTCATCTACTTCACACTCAACGAGATGTTGCTCCGAGCCGTCACGGGGAAGGCTAGAATCCATATCGTCGACCTGGACATTAGACAGGGCCTGCAGTGGTCGGGCCTGCTTCAGGCGCTCGCGTCTCGGCCGGATCCACCGACCCACGTGCGCATCACGGGCGTCGGTCCCTCACGGCATGAACTCCAGGCTACCGGGGCGCGCCTTTCGGCCCTCGCTGAAGCTTCCCGGTTCCCGTTTCAATTCCGCTTCCATGCTGTGGCCGAGCAACGGCTCGAGGACCTCCGCCTGTGGATGTTGCACCTGCACAAGGAGGATGACGAATGTGTTGCCGTCAATTGCGTGCTGCAGCTCCACAGGGTCTCTAGGGCCGCGCTTGCCGGGGTGCTGGGGTTGATCAGGAGCGCGGGGCCGAAGATCGTACTGATGGCAGAGCAGGAGGCTTCGCACGATGATCCCAGGTGGGAGGTCCGTCTGGCGACGGCGCTGCCACGGTACTGTGCTGTTTTTGACGCCCTTGCGGCGTGCTTGCCGACCAACAGCGCCGCTCGGGCACGGGTGGAGGGGGTGTTTGCAGGTGAGATCAGGAACATCATGGCGTTCGAAGGGGAGGAGAGGACAGAGCGGCACCGGTCGTTTGGGGAATGGAGGAGGGTTCTGGAAGGGGAGGAAGGCGAACTACGGTGTGTTCCGGTTGGGGAGACGGAGACGCATGTCGGGAGGATGGTGGTAAGGATGTTCGGCTCTGGGAGATACGGAGTGGAGGTAGCCAGGGACAGTGCCGGCAGCGGCCGCGGCGGGGCTTCTGGTCTTACTCTTAAATGGGCCGATCAGCCGTTGTACACGGTCTCTGCGTGGGCACCCGTCGAAGAAGCAGCAACAACAACCTCAGCAGTCAGCAGGTAGCTAGTATGGAACCAGGAGTTCTGATTATTTTTTTTGCCTAAAACACACACATACACAATCCATACATACATTCATTCTTCTTCTTTAGCAGCAGTAACACATCAAATTCTTTCATTCATTATTGATTATACTACCTCGACTCCAAGTTATTCTTTCATTGGTTCACACACATGACTAGTCAGTCCATTTTACTGCAACTGCTAGGCTTTCAGAACTACGACAAATCTGATGTATTCTTTCATTCTTTTTGTTGCTTAGTAGAATCTGGGCTATAATATTACCTTCATTTGGCCCTTGTGGCATGTGCCAAATGTAATTTCTCCATGTTTGGGGTTGTATAAGAACAAGTAGACAGCAGCACCTTTTCTTTATCAGTTGCAGTGTAAAATCACCAGGAAGATTATAAATTGTAATGTTGATGATTTGTAGTTATCATTTGTTTGTTAGAAATATTTATTCAAGTGATTCATACCCAAACAGAAACTGTCAAAGTTTAGCAGATTTCAGCAGACTTCATCCGAGTCATGTAATCTGCTAGCACGCTACCCCTTTGCTTAATCTTGTTATGTATGATTCATTGAGTTCGTTGATGTTTCTATTTTACTATCAGATTGGAAATAAAGGCCTTGATTACAATCCTTAGATCCTAGTATTCTTTTCAGCTAGGAGCATGTTCTTGCGGATTGAGGTCTCGATTTTGACCAAATTCCACCAAAAAGATTATACTACCTCGGTCCCAAGTTATTCTTTCATTGATTCACACACATGACTAGTTAGTCCATTTTACGGCAACTGCTTGGCTTTCAGAACTATGTATTCCTCATTCCTTTTGTTAGTCAATTGGGTCTATGCTATATACTATTGCCTTAATTCTTTCTGTCTTTATACTTTCTACTCTGTATGTTGCCCTTGTGCCAAATTGTAGTTTGTCCATGCTTGGGGACTGTGTGCGACTATAAGTAGATGGAATGACACATTTTCTTTATCGTTTAAAATGCAAAATTAGGGGTGAGTATTCAATTAATTTGGTCGGTTATGGTTAATTTGGTATGTATAAATGGTTAATTTGTAATTTGAGATTTTAACTATTAATCTAACTGAATTAGTGTCAATTAATTCGGTTATGGTTCATTGATTAATGATTAATTTGGTCAATTAATTTGGTTAACCAAATAACACTCTTTGATAATGTTGTATGAAAATAGTCATAAAATATTAAACTGTTGTTATATATTATAGTAGTATATTGCATATAAATATAGCACTATGTAGTTCATCAAAACTTGATTACTTTATAAATGTACATGCTTATTGAAGTAAAAGTCTACTATACATGTATATATGTGTAGGATTTTTTTTTTGAATAAATTGTGGCTATACGATTAACTCAGTTAAATAAATTGAAAATATTTTTAACCCACAAATTAACGGTTTAATTAACCAATTAATCGAATAAATTAATCAAATTAACGGAATTGACCAAATTATCTAAATAAAAATAACCATTTGATTAATCAAATTCTACCCACCCTTATGTAAAATGACCCAATAAAATTATGAATTGTGATGTTGATGATCTGTATGTTGCCCTTGTGCTAAATTGTAGTTTCTCCATGTTTTCTTTATCATTTGCAGTGTAAAAATACCTCAAAGATTATAGATTGTGGTATTGATGACCTTTTTTACAGAGAATAGCATGCCTCTTCCATTAATAAACAAAAAGAAGATCCAAGTGATTACAGAGTGTAGCCACATAGGTTAATAAAACCTATGAACAGAAAATAGAAAATTGTGAATGTCACTACTGCATCTTTTGCATATAGTATGAACATCTCTTTCAAAACCTTCAAAAGTCCTACCATTTCTCTCTCCCCAAATGTTGTAGACTACTATTGTTGCTACAACCTTCTCTACATTCTTAAGCTTCAGAAGATCTTCAAAAGATTTCATTGTAGTGCCATACTTCACCTTGAAACTGTCCCATATATCAGCAGAATTAGAACACTGGAAAAACATAAGTTATACCCAATTCTTTGCAGATAGTCCACTATGGCAGTTTGTCTTGAAAGGCCTTCCACAACACACACGAGTATCTTCTAGGGATGCCCCCTTCTAAATCCAATTTCCCCAACCAGTTTTAGAATTCTTCCTCCTTGAAATCTCCCATCCATCTATCGATCTGAAAACAAGTCCTCAATTATATTTTAGAGAGTCAGATAGATTCACGGGCTTTGAAAATTTCTCCAGGACAACCTTTAAAACTTAGACACCGCCAGTGACCATCTTGAATACAATGGCCCATCCATCTCTCAATCTAAAAGCAAGTCATCCATTATATTTTAGAGAGTCAGATACATTCACAGGCTTTGAACATTTCTCCAGGACAACCTTTGAAACTTAGACACTGCCAGTGACCATCTTGAATACAATGGCCCATCCATCTCTCAATCTAAAAACAAGTCCTCCATTATATTTTAGAGAGTCAGATACATTCATAGGCTTTGAACATTTCTTCAGGACAACCTTTGAAACTCATACCTTAAAAGATTTAAGGATTCTAAAAGTCCACTCTGTCACATCCTACACACCTTAAAAGAAATTTCATCCCCAAAATTAAACCAAAATCTATTCTTTCACATCATATACATCTTAAAAGAAATTTCGTCCTCAAAATTAAGCCATCCTCTTACTTCAAGGAACTACATCCATTTCTAAGGCAACATATCCACAAAAAAAGCTCCATGATCATATCCAAACCACTACTAGGAGGTTTTAGAACACCTAAGGTGAATCACCCCTTCATAAAAGATTGAAATAAGGGTTTAGAAGCTTAGGTTATTTCATGATGTCATTCATATTTTAGGATTTACATCCTCATCTTTACCCTTGCATTAGGGTTTCCACATTGACTTATACATTTTATAAGGGAGTTAATCTTTGTTAACACACTTTATCCTTCCAGATCATATCAAAGTGTCATAATCATTATGTTGTGCTAACTGTTAAACATATTCTTCATCTTTATTAAGCACTATGATTAACACCTCATGTAACATATTTCATTCATTTGATTTTATTTCATCGCTCATAATAAATTGTAACATTTACTAGTGATTTCATCACAAGATTAACCAACAATATCACATTATCATCGTTATTCATGATTATGGTTAACCATTTATGCATTGGTATCTATTAAACCATCTCTAGGTTTCCATCATATCGTGTCTATATATCACGTCTCAAGATTAGATCACATCCTTGCATATATTATACCATGGTTGTTCTAAACAAACTTATACAAGTGGCTTGTTAAACATATCAAGGCTTTATCTAGTCCAATTGAGGTCCTAACCCTTATCATGTGGGTAGTGTCATGTTTAGTCTCTTTGAGCTAACTCAACTCTATGAGTATATCATATGCATAAACTTTATCTTTCCTCTCTTAGTCTAGGGTTCTCGGATTACCTCATTGGCACTAGTGATAGCCTTATAAGATCTAGCCACGTAAGCACAAACCAAAAACATGCTATGACATTCTATTCATAGATTTCTACCCATGACATACTATTTCTCAACTCTCTATCTTATGTACACCACTAAATTCCTATGAGGGATCACCAACCTGAGCTTGAGGCTTTACATCATACTAACACATAATTACCTCCTCCAGGGTCTTGGGACTCTCTCTCCCTCACTCAGATGGTAGGTTCTCATATTCATGTTCACATATATATATATATATATATATATATATATATATATATATATATATATATATATATATATATATATATATATATCTAGCCTCTCTCTGACTCAAGGGTTTGATCCTCCCAAGGACATCTAGGATTCAACAAGACTATAGGAATCGTGCATAAATCAACTCATCTCAATCACTCAGGAGTATTCTAGTTTAGGACATATCATATCACATATTTCTCATCATCTCATATCTTCAAGTTTAGGCTCTCTGACCTTCTCCTAATGGGTCTCACTCTCTCTAGAGTTAACCCTAAAACTAGTCCTAACACTAGAGGTCCTCCTTTGTAAAAGAGCTTGAGGCTCATGCTGACTCATATCTTGTCTTAACCTATCTTATCTCATCTTACAAAACATGCATACATCACCAAAACCTATTTCAAATCCTCAAACTGAACTTAAGTCCTAAAGGCAAACATAGATCATCATAAATCATCTTATATCATCTATATCAGACTTAGATCATATCATCAAACTTATTTCATGTATTCCATCTATCACATATTCTAACAAGGCTCTAGACATCTAATCTAGAACTACTCTCTCTTCTAGACTGATGTCATTCACTTTCACTTAGGTTGCATGACCACCTCCTATTCGTACATGTGTGGGGACACATTTTTGTAATACATATATATAATAAAATATTATATAGTTTTTCTCCGATAAAATAAGTGTTAGAGAAAACTATTGAGGTTCGATCCGATTGGAATCAAAAACCAAATCCAGAAAATGAGTGTCCCACACATAGTAGAGAGTATAGTGTCATGAAAACTAGTGAAAAGGGTGAGAACATGGTGTAGACTAGTGTAGCTACTCTAGACAACAAGCGCCATATGTTTAGGGTTTCTCTTCCCTTGATGCACGTCATTTCCAAATAATACAACGTCCCATACCGCTGCACTATAAGGAAAGAACGACATCTAAGGACTTGATATACAACAAGCACTAGTCTAGACCTAGTTCTCTGACATCTAGGTGCTAACCTAGAGGCTAGGTCAGATCTAGTCTCTAAAGATGAATAATCTAACCCTAAGGATTATTAAGTTCAAGGTTCTTTAGTTTCAAGTTGCATAATGAGCAAATGTCAGGCTTTGCTATTGTTCATGCAGTGATACCACATGTGATGTCCCTAGATTTTCTAAAACTTAATCTGATGTGTGACATCCAAATTGAAACCTCACCTCAGTGAGAATCCCAATTTAAACATCTCACACCAGGATAAGAAAGAGAAAATTAGAGGAAGTCAGAAGGAAACACAGTAGCACATGCACATCAGCAATAATAAAACCATACAACACATGTTCACCATTCAACATATAATTACATAATAAATTGTTATAACATTTGATATTATATATTGAAAAACAAACTTATACATAAGCGTGTACTACCACTAAACAATAGGATCTTCAGACAACAGGTCCACTTGTACATCAACTCATCATACAACTCTCAACTATCCTGGTTCTTTAAGATCATATGTCCACATCACCTAAACAAAAGATTACATGTGGTACACGTCAGCACAATATTCAAGAATATTGTATTGAGTATGCCTACGTGTCTTTTATATACCTCTCATCATATCTTGGCAATAAGATGAAACTAATACTTGGCAACATTAAACAAACATAAGAAAAAGTGTATACATTCACAAAGATATTTATTAACAAAAGAGAACTCATGTTTTAGCATGACTTTCCATTATATGTAAAGTTGATCAACCACATGCAATATTCTACCAAAGAGATTTAGTGCTCACATGTACTATTCTACCAAAGAGATTTAGTACTTTCATACATGCACTATTTTGCCAAAGAGATTTAGTGCTTACATGTACTATTCTTCCAAAGAGATTTAGTATTTTCATCAATGTACTATTCTACCAAAGAGATTTAGTGCTATCATATAATGGATCAGATATTTTATGTTTCATGTGTTCATAGCCATAAATATGAAAAATCAAGCAACATATCATACAAGAACATTCATTTCATCCAATATCATATGTCAAGTATTTTACTACACATATAACACAAGCATATTGTATAATAAGCCAAGTAAGAGATAATGGCACACCTTCAACCAAGATATTCCTAATCATCAGATATCTCTCATGTCAACTATATCCCCGGTCAACCCTAATTAAGACAAGATCATACACTATCATCAGATTCTCATCATCTCAACCCTAGTTGATTCATTTTAGGGTTTACTTAGCTCATTAGGATATGTGCATCATTACTTGGCTTCTTATCTTACTCTTTTATTATTTGGGATTGATGTTATTGATGTTGTATTCCATATTATTGTTCATTAAATGGAAATTAGGTTCATATCCTTTTTGTGCACATATTAACCCTAGTTTATGTACATTATTCATATTAGGGTTACAACCCATGTATTAAGGGGTCAACTTCATATAACATGGATTTTGTGTATAAAACTGATCTCATATTTACATATTATCTTCCAGTTACTGATATTAGGGTTTTCTATAAATTTCATCATTTATTGAGTATGTATGTATTTATTGCATTTTATTTAGGGTTATTAGCCCTAAATAACCATATGGAGCAAATTACATGATTTCATGCATCAATATCATAAATATTGGCATCAGATGGACTATAAGCATGAAAATGGATTTACTGACATTTTATCATAATTTTAGGCCATCGTTTGATATTTATTATCTATTAAACAAGCATTACACATCTTACATGATATCACATAGATTTGTATTTCAAAAGCCTGATATTATACTTTCATCTTGTTCTACACATTTTCTAAATATTTCAATATATTCTTTGTATTTTTTGGATAAGCGGGCTAATTTCTATGAGTTATTGAAGATCTGGGAATTAATTGATATATTTACCTTTTTGGTGTTGGCTAAATGGACATCTATAAAATCCCTTTGTTTTGATTATGACAAACATTTCATTCTTATTTATCTAACGAGCTACTTGAGTGTGCAGGATTATGGTGGATGACGAAGCAACTAGGGAGATCATAAGCTTATAGTTTTATTTTCATGCAATGTAATCACTATTGTAAAAACTTGTACAATTATATAATGTACAAGTACCTAGATTGCATGTAAATCAAGCATTGGATCTTCCCTAGCTACACACCATAGTTAGACAAGTCATCCCTTCCAATAGGATCACATTATGCACACTCATGCACACACTTAGTATCTTAATTGATAGATTGAAACAGAGTCAATCTCGGTCGACACACTCCTCGACCGAGACACTCTCGGTCGACAACCTTATCGACCGAGATTGACCTAAAGTAGCCGTTAGACTTAGCAAATGAGTTAGTTGGCAGTTGGAAGTGAACGTTGCACTCAGAGAGCCTGTCGGTCGAGAAAAGCTCGACCGAGTAGGTGTCTCGGTCGACCATCTGTCGACCGAGACGGTCTCTGACAGAATCTGCAGAGTTAAAGCAATTAGCCGTTGTAAAAACGACCAATCTATTCCTAACGGCTAATTGAGCACTTGGAACCCCCTAGAAACTATCTAGAAGGTCCTTAAGCATACTTAGGCTATCCCTATAAATAGGACAAGCTATAGGACACTAGAATTCACCTTGCTACACTTGAGAATTCTTTCTAAGCACTCTTGAGCAATCTTTTACAAGCAACTGAGCACTGTGATCACTTGGCCATATTCCATCTAGCTCAAGCTCGTCCTATAGGCTAGATTTTCCTAACCCTAGCATCCACAAGTCTATTACCTTGGCTAGGAAAATCCATACGCTTGATATAGGCAATTCAAGCCTTGAGCTTAAAAGGATAAGTTGTACTTTCTTATTTTCCTTCTTGTTCCTTGTAATATTTGTACTCTTCGTTGCTACTCCAGGGAGGAGGCTGCATATAGGAAGAGGGTGAAGCTCTTCGTGTGAAGAGGAGGACTTTGGACTACTTCAGAAGGCTATCTTGACGGGAAGCTACTTCGGGAGGGAGGCTACTTCAAGGGGGAGCTTGAAGTTACTCCAAGGAAGGCTGCTTCAAGGTTGGCAAGATTACTTCTAGGTGAAGGCTGTCCAAAGGGTGTTTAGAGAGTGTTGTAATTTTATGTAACATCCTTAAAAGGTAATAAAATTCAATACTTTCAAAATCCCGGTTGGGTAAGCAACCGGGTAGTGGACTGACTCCTTAGTATTTGCTAAGGTGGAACCACTCTAAACACCTGTGTCTCTCTTCTTATCTTTTACTTTGGTTGTTTGAGTTTAAATTGTTTTAAATTATCATAAAACTCTATTCACCCCCCCTCTAGAGGTTTTCAATTGGTATCAGAGCAGGCTTCAAGGAGCCCTAACAAAGTCTTGAAGAAAAGATGGGGGATGGAGTGCTCAACAACCTCAACATTGAAGGAACGTTCGTTGCTCGACCTCCAGCATTTGACGGGACAAACTATCAATACTGGAAGAGAAGAATGCAATTTTACTTCCAAGGAATCAATTGGGATCTTTGGAGAATGGTATCTACACCATACACACTTCCACAAGACGAGTTCGAAGTATGGGACGCTAATACGGTAAAAATGGCACAAATGAATGCAAAGGCAGTAAGCATTTTATATTGTTCCATTTCAGTAGGTGAATTTAATAGAGTATCAAACTGTGATACCGCATATGACATTTGGCATAGATTATCTATAACATATGAGGGTACGGTTCAAGTTAAAAACTCTAAAGTTAGTTTGCTTAAAACAAAATTTGAACATTTTCGTATGGATCCAAACGAAACTATTAGTGAAATGTATTCAAAATTTTCTACTATTGTCAATGGTTTGAATGCTTTAGGGAAACCCGTTCTTGAGGAAGATCAGGTATCAAAAATACTTCGATCTCTTCCTCCAAAGTACAAACCAAAGGTGACAGCTATTGCAGAAGCAAACGACCTCACTCGCCTCAAAATGGAACAACTCATCGGAAACTTAGAAGCTCATGAGGCAGACCTAGAAGAGGAAGAGAGAAGAGAACATGAACATCAACGTGGATCAAAGAAAGACGTGGCTCTCAAAGCATCAAAAGCTCTCTCACAAGAGAGTGAGGAATCTAGTGAAGAAGAAGGAGAAGAAGCATTGATCGTCAATGGTAAGAAATATAGAAGGTTTAAATCTAATAAAATTTCCAGTTCTTCCTCCACTCCCAGGTGCTTCGAGTGTGGAAAGAAAGGACATTTCAAAAATGAATGTCCCAAAGCTAAGAAGGGAAAGAAAAGCTCACATAAGAAGAAAGAAAAAGCTTATAAAGCAGCATGGGATGAAACGAGTGAAAGTGAAAGCGGAGAAGACAAGATAGAATGTCTAATGGCAAGAGAAGATGAAGAATCTCAAGAGGTAAGCCTAGTTGATCTTCCTAAAGAAGAGTTAGTAGCTAGCTTACAAGAAACTCATGATAAATATGTTGATGCCAAGAAGAAACTAAAAAGGACTATAAAATCAAACAATGAGCTCATTGCCAAAATAGATGAACTTTCTTCCGAAAAGAATAACATTGAACTTGAAAATGTATCTTTAAAAACATCTTTAGATGATTGCACTAGAAAGCTACTTACTTTGGAAACTAATGTTGATCTTCTATCAAAAGAAAAGACTGATTTGTTAGCTAAACTACAAGCTTTTCAAACTCAACCTATCTTGTGCAATCATTCGGACTATGACATTATTGTAAAAGAAAAGGATTCATTGCTTTCTGATTTAGACCAGGCAAGAAAAGATATACATAAGAAAATGAATAACATTGCTCAGTTGCAACAAGAACTTCATGAGTTAAGAAGAAAAGATATTCTTGATAACATATTAAGAAGTGGTACTACCTTCAATGGAAGAAAAGGTTTGGGATATGTTCCAAAGAGAAACCAAACCAAAAAGACCCAAACTATGTTTGTACCCAAAAACACAATGATTAGAAAAAGAAACGAAGTTGATTCTATTACTTGTCATTTCTGTTTACGTCTTGGTCATTACTGTTTTTCATGCCCCTACAAGACTAAGAAGTCCAACTTAGTTTGGACCCCAAGACCTCAAACTTAGAAGAATGGAATGTAGTTGAGATATGACAAAATACTTAATTTGTGCAATTTATATTGTCCTATCTCAACAAACGATGCTATGCTTATTGGTATTATTTTTCTGCATTGCTGTACAAAAACAGAAACTTCGTCGGTCGAAGTACTGTCGACCGAGCTCTGGGTCGGTCGAAGTAGGGTCGACCGACTGGATATCTTTAACAAATCGAAAATCTTCCAGTACTCATTTCGGTCGAACACTGGTCAACCGAAAAATTTTCTGCTCCTTTTTTGATTGTGATACAGTAACCTCCTCGATCGATAAATTGTCGACCGAGAATTATATCGGTCGAGCAATCGTCGACCGACTGGCTTCCTGTATCAGAACTTTTTACACATCAGCAAATTAAAAAGTTTCTAACCTTATCGGACCATCACATGGGTACCAAAATCTATATTCTAATGCAGGAATGGGTCGTTGACAGTGGTTGCTCCAAACATATGACCGGAAACAAGGATGCATTTTCAACTTTTGAAGAAAAGAAAAGTGGGACGGTCACTTTTGGAGACAATGGTAAGGGAAAAATCGTTGGAATAGGTAATGTTGGCACAAATCTTGAAATCAAAAATGTTCTACTAGTTGATGGATTGCATCATAACTTAATAAGTGTAAGTCAACTATGTGATAGCGGTTATGATGTGTTATTTAACAAAACCTGCTGCAAGTTATTGATAGAAAATACTACAACTGTTGTTTATGAAGGAAATAGAGTTGGAAATCTTTATATCCTTAAACCAAACTCTATGAAATCAGTAGTAGGTAAATGCTTACTTGCAAATGAAAACACCTTACAACTATGGCATAAAAAGCTTGGTCATGCTAGTTCACATGCTATTAAAAAGTTAGTAAAATATGATCTTGTTCGTGGATTACCTGTTTTGTCTTTTGATCAAGTTGCAAATTGTGAACCTTGTACAATGGGAAAGCAAACCAAAACATCTTTTAAATCAAAACATGTACTTAGTACCAGTAGATCCTTAGAATTAATTCATATGGATTTATTTGGACCAATGAGAACACAATCTATTGGTGGTAAACGATACTGTTTTGTTATTGTTGATGATTATAGTAGATTTACATGGGTACATTTTATTGCAACAAAAGATGACACTATTCATGTCTTTATGCAATTTTGTTCTAAAATTGAAAATCTTTTACAACATAAAATATGTACCATTAGAAGTGATCACGGTGGCGAATTTGAAAATCATACTTTTGAAGCTTTTTGTACATCTCAGGGATATACTCACAATTTCTCTGCTCCACGTACCCCACAACAAAATGGTATTGTGGAACGGAAAAATAGATCTCTACAAGAAATGGCTAGGACCATGATGCTTGAACACAACACACCTAAAACCTTTTGGGCTGAAGCTGTAAACACAGCTTGTTATGTGCTAAATAGAGTCACGGTTCACTCTCACTTGAAGAAAACTCCATATGAAATAATACACTCTAAGAAACCTAGAGTTGACTACTTTCATACTTTTGGCTCTACATGTTATATTTTAAACACCAAGGATGATAAAGACAAGTTTGATTCTAAATCACAAAAAGCATTTTTCTTGGGATATTCTACTTCTAGCAAAGCGTTTAGGGTATATAACACTATCTCTAGAAAAGTTGAGGAATCCATTCATGTTTCTTTTCATGAGGAATCAAAATCTACAAATTTAGATATCATTGATCTCACAAATCAATTTGAAACTATAACCATTCCAAATGATAATGAGAAAACTCCCACATCCGATCCTCCGGTCGAACCACAACCTACACCTAGGCTGATCAAGGATCATCCCCAAGAGCTAATTATTGGAGATCCAAATGATAAAGTCAAAACTAGGTCCTCTTTCCAAGATGTTGCAAACATGGCTTTTGTCTCTATCATTGAACCTAAGAAAATATCCGAAGCTCTTAAGGATGATTACTGGATAATAGCCATGCAAGAGGAATTAAATCAATTCACTAAAAATGATGTATGGGATTTAGTTCCTAAACCACAAGATAAAACTATCATAGGCACTAAATGGGTTTTTAGGAACAAACTTAATGAGGCAGGAGTACTCATACGGAATAAAGCACGGTTAGTTGCACAAGGATATAGTCAACAAGAAGGAATTGACTTTGATGAAACATATGCACCCGTAGCTCGACTTGAAGCTATTAGGATGCTATTAGCTATTGCTGCCCATAAAAACATTCAGTTATATCAAATGGATGTCAAAAGTGCATTTCTAAATGGCTTCATACAAGAAGAAGTTTATGTTGCTCAACCACCTGGCTTCGAAATCCCAGAAAAGGACGATCATGTTTATAAACTTAAAAAGGCACTTTATGGTCTAAAACAAGCCCCTAGGACTTGGTATGAACGGCTCAAGACATATCTTTTTGATAATGGTTTCTCTATTGGAAATTCAGATT
This sequence comes from Alisma plantago-aquatica, assembly GCA_963693085.1. Classification (NCBI taxonomy): domain Eukaryota; kingdom Viridiplantae; phylum Streptophyta; class Magnoliopsida; order Alismatales; family Alismataceae; genus Alisma; species Alisma plantago-aquatica. Next base: position 1,510,544,918 of record OY856410.1, on the reverse strand, counting down.
CTACTCTATTTTTCAAAACATATGCATCTGATTTCTTAGTTGTACAAATATATGTTGATGACATTATTTTTGGTGCCTCAAATGAATCATTATGCACACAATTTAGTGACATTATGCAAAAAGAATTTGAAATGAGCCTTATGGGTGAACTAACATTCTTTCTTGGTTTTCAAATTAAGCAAACACCTGCCGGAATTTTTATAAGCCAAGAAAAATACACTAAAGAACTGTTAAAACGCTTTGGGATGGATCAATGCAAACATGCTACTACTCCTATGGCTACGTCTATTAAAATTGATAAGGATGAAAATGGGGAACCTATTGATGATTCCTTATATAGAGCCATGATTGGTAGTTTGCTATATTTAACCGCTTCCCGACCGGACATTATGTTTTCCGTTGGTCTTTGTGCTCGATTTCAATCCCAGCCTATGCATTCTCATTTTCTTGCGGTTAAACGAATCCTTCGATATCTAGCCGGCACTACTTGTTTTGGTTTATGGTATCCAAAAGGACAATCATTGGATTTTAAAGCATATACTGATGCAGATTACGCCGGTTGTCGACTTGATCGCAAAAGTACTAGTGGTGGATGTTTCTTATTAGGTAGAGCCTTAGTATCTTGGTTTAGCAAGAAACAAAACACGGTTGCCCTATCTACCACCGAAGCTGAATATATGGCAGCTGGGTCCTGCTGTGCTCAGGTGCTTTATATGCAACAGGTTTTAAGCGATTATGGTTTTCATCTTTCATCTACACCTATTTTTTGTGACAACACAAGCGCCATAAACTTAGCACACAATCCTATTCTACACAGCCGGGCCAAACATATTGAAATCCGTCATCACTTCTTAAGGGATCACATCTCAAAGAATCATGTTTCCCTTCATCATGTTGATACAGAAAATCAATTAGCTGATATCTTTACAAAACCGCTTCCATTAGATCAATTCAACAACATTAGGAAGCAATTACTTATCACTCCGTTGGAGGATGTTTTCTTTGATATCTGCGGCTCTTAAAAACAACTACTTATGCTTTTATGGTTTGTATCAATATTGATATGAGCGTTTCAATTGGTAATTTGCAAATTGTTGCCTCTTAGCTAGACACCTCATTGCTTTACATTTTGGCTATTCAATGGACATCTTTTTCGTTCATTTTTGATGGGATATCTAATGAAGGGGGAGTTTTTAAATAAAACGGTTATCTTTTTGAGATGACAAAGGGGGAGAGATATATAAAACTATAATACTTATGACAAACTCAATCAATGAGTTTCATATACTCTTGGCTTACATTGAGAGTTGCTATATTCCCAAATGAACTGGATTTCATGTTCCATAATTCACTGGGGATACTAAGCACACATTTTATAAATAAGAGGAAAAGTTCCAAACGGCAATCTAAAGGTATGACATTTATATGTTTTATATTTCCTTTATTCATATTTTGGAAATGTTTGTCATCTTCAAAAAGGGGGAGATTGTTGGCTAAATGGACATCTATAAAATCCCTTTGTTTTGATTATGACAAACATTTCATTCTTATTTATCTAACGAGCTACTTGAGTGTGCAGGATTATGGTGGATGACGAAGCAACTAGGGAGATCATAAGCTTATAGTTTTATTTTCATGCAATGTAATCACTATTGTAAAAACTTGTACAATTATATAATGTACAAGTACCTAGATTGCATGTAAATCAAGCATTGGATCTTCCCTAGCTACACACCATAGTTAGACAAGTCATCCCTTCCAATAGGATCACATTATGCACACTCATGCACACACTTAGTATCTTAATTGATAGATTGAAACAGAGTCAATCTCGGTCGACACACTCCTCGACCGAGACACTCTCGGTCGACAACCTTATCGACCGAGATTGACCTAAAGTAGCCGTTAGACTTAGCAAATGAGTTAGTTGGCAGTTGGAAGTGAACGTTGCACTCAGAGAGCCTGTCGGTCGAGAAAAGCTCGACCGAGTAGGTGTCTCGGTCGACCATCTGTCGACCGAGACGGTCTCTGACAGAATCTGCAGAGTTAAAGCAATTAGCCGTTGTAAAAACGACCAATCTATTCCTAACGGCTAATTGAGCACTTGGAACCCCCTAGAAACTATCTAGAAGGTCCTTAAGCATACTTAGGCTATCCCTATAAATAGGACAAGCTATAGGACACTAGAATTCACCTTGCTACACTTGAGAATTCTTTCTAAGCACTCTTGAGCAATCTTTTACAAGCAACTGAGCACTGTGATCACTTGGCCATATTCCATCTAGCTCAAGCTCGTCCTATAGGCTAGATTTTCCTAACCCTAGCATCCACAAGTCTATTACCTTGGCTAGGAAAATCCATACGCTTGATATAGGCAATTCAAGCCTTGAGCTTAAAAGGATAAGTTGTACTTTCTTATTTTCCTTCTTGTTCCTTGTAATATTTGTACTCTTCGTTGCTACTCCAGGGAGGAGGTTGCATATAGGAAGAGGGTGAAGCTCTTCGTGTGAAGAGGAGGACTTTGGACTACTTCAGAAGGCTATCTTGACGGGAAGCTACTTCGGGAGGGAGGCTACTTCAAGGGGGAGCTTGAAGTTACTCCAAGGAAGGCTGCTTCAAGGTTGGCAAGATTACTTCTAGGTGAAGGCTGTCCAAAGGGTGTTTAGAGAGTGTTGTAATTTTATGTAACATCCTTAAAAGGTAATAAAATTCAATACTTTCAAAATCCCGGTTGGGTAAGCAACCGGGTAGTGGACTGACTCCTTAGTATTTGCTAAGGTGGAACCACTCTAAACACCTGTGTCTCTCTTCTTATCTTTTACTTTGGTTGTTTGAGTTTAAATTGTTTTAAATTATCATAAAACTCTATTCACCCCCCCTCTAGAGGTTTTCATTTGGGCCAATCACATGTCGCCACGTGGCATTGTTGCCGCTGTGCTGGGCAGGGTCCTGCCCGTGCTTGAGCCAGTAGTTTACTGCATTTGGTTCGTGTCTGAGTTTTCCTATTCAGGCTCTCTCTTCCTCCTTTCCGTGTTTGCATTTCACCTGATGCCTGCGTGAGAGCCTCTGCTCTTCCACATAGGGCCGCCGCCACAGGGCTGGACCTCCAACGAGCAATCATCCATCCTCCAAGCATCATTTCTCACCGATCAAGATGCCAAGAGATTCCTTAGTCCCTTGCGGCCCTTCTCGACTCCTCAGGCGCATGGACACGACTTTAGATCCTCGCTGCAAGCAGCCCGCCGCCCATAGTTGTCTGCTATGACGGTAGAAAGGGGGATAGCATCATTGATACCTCCTAGATCCAATCCAGGTACTCAAGAAGCTATGTGGAACCTCTCGGAACTCGTGTGTGTCCTCAATTCTTAGCGAGGAGCACTAAACACCAGCCTCCAAGCTTCATCTTCAAGCTCCAGCCAACTAGGGTCGTTTGACCAGGGAACCACCATCGCAGGGCACACAGGTGCCTACACTCAACTCCTCAGACTCCATTCTTCCTTTTTGTCTATGTATCTTCCCCTGATCCCCTCTCTCCCTCCAGTATCCCTTCTATCTCCACTCTTTACCCCTGGCTGCAGCCTATCCGCTACAGTGGAGAAGAAGTGAGGGATGGTGGCTCATTCTCTCTACTGGAGTGGTCTCACCTATCGATTAAAGGGTCAAACTACTAGTAAAGAGGAGATGACTCCAAGTGCTCATTCACTTCTCCCCCTCACCCCATGACCAGGCCGATCGTGGTGTCGTGGCTGGAGGCACCAAAGAGCACTCTAACTGAAAGCTTGAAGACAAAAACTGGGCCACTGGTTCCTTGTGTGCGGCTAGATGGAGCCTGCACTGAGTGAGTATGTGGCTCCTCCTTCTGGTTTCCTATGACCACAATATCAAAGATCTAGGGGCAGAAAAGGGCCACACAGGCAGCTCCAAACAAAAGGGGCATGTGACACCAATATTAAGCCCAACTTAGGTCCATCAATCATCGATAATGTGCATTATTTCACAAATTGCAAACCATCATAACTTCTTCTAGGGTCCTCCAATTGCCACCAAATTTTAACCATAGCTTTACTACCTCTAAAACTACATGCTACGCAAATTTGGTGCAAAAACCCAAGTGTTTGACCATTCAATTACATACTTCACAAAGGCATAAACATAGGGATTTTAATCATAATATTAACATCCATCACCACTCAAACTTTACCACAACACTTGCAAATCTCAAGATAACTCAACATATGTGTTCCAATATGTTATTTGAGATTTAAGGATTCCAAAAGTCCACTCCGTCACATCCTACACACCTTAAAAGAAATTTTGTCCTAAAATTAAACCAAAATCCATTCTTTCACATCATATACATCTTAAAAGAAATTTCATCCTCAAAATTAAGCCATCCTCTTACTTCAAGGAACTACATCCATTTCTAGGGTACCGCTCTATGTGCAACGTATCCATAAAAACAAAGATCCATGATCATATCCAAACTACAATTAGAAGGTTTTAGAACACCTAAGGCAAATCACCCCTTCATAAAAGATTGAAACAAGGGTTTAGAAGCTTAGGTTATTTCATGATGTCATTCATATTTTAAGATTTACATCCTCATCTTTACCCTTGCATTAAGGTTTCCACATTGACTTATACATTTTATAAGGGAGTTAATCTTTGTTAACACACTTCATCCTTCCAGATCATATCAAAGTGTCATAATCATTATGTTGTGCTAACTGTTAAACATATTCTTCATCTTTATTAAGCACTACGATTAACACCTCATATAACATATTTCATTCATTTGATTTTATTTCATCCGTGCACGTACATCCACTCTTCTTTCCAACTAGCTGCTACGTGATTGATGAATAACAAAGATTTAGATAATAGTTGTTGGGTAATAGGGCTATTCCTAGTAAATAGGTTCAATTCTTAATCGTTTTACTGCACTATATACATGTACCCATATATCTTATTAGCAAGATAGATGTTTGTAATCTCAGTGAGTATACAATATTCATAGTAATTAATTAGATAACGCAACTTGTTATGTATATAACAAATTATAATATTAATATAGTTCAATGGACTGTTTCCAAGTAATAATCCGACTAGTATGTATATTATGAAGGTAAACTGATGTATTAATGCCAATAGCTATAACACTATGGAGGACTTTAGAAATAGAAAGAGAATGTAGGACATTAGATCAAAGTCTAAAATACGAATTTTGGTAATTGAATAGGTAATTGTGAGGATGACATATACACCTAATATTATAGTCTCTAACCAAATAGTGATATGTATATGTGATTACGACCCTACCTTAGAAAGGACGTAAATATACTTATGACTTTATGCCCACTTAATAACATGACAAACCTTGAGAAAGAATAGAATGAGGTTAATAATAATACAATGTGGTGGTTATCTATAATATATGGTAAATGGACTAGTAAATTTATTATTACTCAACTCAACTAGAAACCCTAACAAGAGAAAGAATAGAAGGACTGTGAAATAGTAATAATCCTAAGTGGGAAATAAAAAAAACAAAAAAAGATTGAACAACATTGATTCTAAGTCATATGGTGACAAGATTATTGTTCTTTGTAGCCACCTCTTCATAAATTCTTGGAGACACATTATGATTATACAATCCTTGGAGCCCTGAATAGTTGAGGTACTAAATCTTCTATTTTATTGTTGAATTATTTTCCCTCTTGATGGACACACATATATCTTGATTCATGGTGAATTCCATATAGTTTTGAAACCTCTACTTGTTCTTGAAAGTTCACCACTCTCATTTTGTAATTGATAAATTATTTTTGATAATTATTTTGGCACTAGACTTGATCTATTTGGAGTTTTGACTCCCTGTGGACTTTGGTCCCTTGGGCTTTGGCCCTATAGAGATTTGGCTCACTTGAGTGGGTCAAGTACCCCACAACCTTGCGCAGAGGATAGGGATTAGTTGTCCCCCAGTTAACTGGAATAGCTAATAAGGCACTAGTGTCGTTCTCTCCTAGAGTGTGAGAACACAAGGCACTTAGCCCTAGAAAAGATATGATAGGAAGGTGCCAAAACGTGCCAAATAGAATATCTTGAAATTGATAGACCTTGTGGATAGCTTGGATAAATTTTGTATACTTGAATTATTGAATCTTGCTTAATGATATTCTTGTGAAAGATTTGCTATCTTGAAGTTGATAATGGAATTTCTTTTTGTTAGCCTTAAGTTCACCAAATAGTCCTTTCCTAACTTTTATTATACATCTAAACCTATTTCGTACATAGTTCAATGATTGGATTTAGTACCAGCTTTGCTGACCCTTTGTTTTCCTTCAATGAGGTCCATGTGTGGTTTTGTTCCCTTTGGGAACTCATGGGTAGGTGATAGATGGAAGAGCTTGAAGAGACATGCACTGGGTAGTCCTCCGTTGAAGACTAGATAGGAATGAATTTTATCTCTTAAACTTGTAATCATATTTGTATGCTTCTGTGACTTTGATGTACAACCATGAATGTAACAAAGATTGTTTATGTTTTTTATATTATTTTGTAAATATTCGACCGTAAAGATCGAGTCTTTACAGAATGGTATCACAGCCAATTCCCCTCCAGTAGGTGGGGCCCACATGGGCCTGTGGCATGCCAGTCTTTGAGCCGTGCGGTCCGCACATGTTGGAAAGGGCTATCCGAGTTGATGGAGCCGCCCATGCGCTGGTAGTGTCCAGGCATGTTGGAAAGGGCTATCTGAGTTGATGGAGCCGCCCTTGCGTTGGTAGCCGTGATCGGGAGCTGGGTGTACATGGGACATTTGGGTCTACACTGAAATGGGGAAAGATTATGAGGCCATATAATTGAGCCTTGACGAGGACGTCAAGAGTCTAAGTGGGGGAGATTGTAACATCCCAGGATTTGAGGCCTTGGATAAGACGATCTTAAAAGGAATGATTGGACTACCCATATCACCAAGGTGCACCTCCTTTTCTGGGAGCCCATCACTAAAGAACTCTATAGTTAAGCGTGCTCAGCTTGGAGTAGTACTAGGATGGGTGACCAGTCGGGAAGTTGATCTTGGCTTGCGCTTCAGTGTGGACAAAGTGCACAGTTGAGGCTAGTGGTGGTTTGTGGGGCCAGTCGTCATTCCTGAAACTCTACTAGAGCCATGGGCAGAGGGCCCAGCCTTTACAAAAAGGAGCAGATAATAACATCATCATTAGCCAGACTATCATCCTTTATCTTGTTGACAATATAAACAATTCAGTATCATATGCATATCTAGCATAATGAGCAAGTCTAGTAACATAGAATCTTTATTATTATGAATGAGTCTAGCCACATAAGCATAGCTAACAACATTAGCATGTCTAACATGTTGAACATATCAACATCATAAAAAGAGCTAACAACATAAGCACAATTATCTGGATAAGCATGATTAACAGTATATGCATCTCTAGTTACCAAGGCATGGCTAGCATGCTAAACATAACTAACAACATGCGATAGCTAGCATCGTGATTATAATCAACAATAGAAATATAGTTATCAACATAATCATGGCTACTATATGTACGCATCTACAATCTTAAGCATATCGACAACATAAGTATATCTACTATCTCTTGATTGCACTAAGCATCATCTTTATGTAAAGAGAACAAACAAGGGTTATCATCCAATGTGAGGCGTCATGTATAACCCTAAACAGATATGCTATACAAATATATTACATCTTTTATTATGTCCTGAGGAATTTGAGGATACCGCTCAAAATCCAACTGACCACTGCTAAGTCGAAATCAGTGCCATACAAGATCTAGGAAGAGTCAGACTCCGAAGATCTTCTTTGCCCCCGGTCAGTACGGGTCCCCCACAATGACACATAAGGTCAAGCTGCTAACAGCCTAGTATGTCCTTGGTACAGGTTACGACACTAGTGAAAGGAGGTGGGTACGCATACCCTACCATCCGAGGTACAACTGCAGTTGTCCTCCAATCTCATCACATATATAATCACTGAGACACGACCGTAGTCGTTCTCAAACTAAGGGCTAGGTATGACCACAATCATCCTCCCTAAACACTTGAAAACAGGATGACAAGCACCCTGCATACTCATCAGTATGCGCTCCGAGTTTCCCTTAGGAATACTCGTTTCACCATCTGGCAAGTTTTGACACTCAGATGGATCTATGGCATAGGGCACTACATGATTAGAGTTTCACTTGATTAGTTATGCCAATTGGGTGAATTAAGGTTGCATCAAACAAGTGGACATACAAACCCTAATTCACTTCTAGCAAGCATATAAATATCACAACTTCAAAAGATTTAAAATGTGTGAAACATAATTTCTCATCTCATCATCACATGGTACTATTCACTTGCCATTCATGAGGCTACACTAGTCATCATACTATCACAAGATATTAATCCTTTTCACAATATCATAGGGTATCAACCCTTATCAACATAAGAGGATTACACCTCATTCAGGGCTCAACCATGCCCAAAGGTCATTATGACCATCATATTATTCCCTACAAGATCATCATTATCTTTGCATGCCTTATAACAAGGCTCAACAACATCACTTACATGTAATACATCAGAACAACACAATATTGCATTAATGAGCTAGGAGATATTCATAAACAATCATACAAGGGTTATATTAACATTAAGAACATTCCTTTATTACATCAACATGCAAGGAATCTAGATATGATTAACCCTCATCATATTCATAATGTACATGTTTAGCATAAGAAAGTATCAACCATGTGACTATGATAACCGCCAATTAACATATTAAGGTTATGATCATATTAAGGAGGTTATTTCACCATCATTCCATCATATAAGAAGGTTAAACATGAATACTAATCTTTATCTATTTGCATTAGAGTTAGGACCACAACATAAATTATATTAATGTTACTAATCAACACTCATACCCAAACCCTAACTCACGACATCCCCATTGGATCATGGATGCATAAGGTGAAGCGTCACCATCACATTCCATACTATTCTCAAGTATGAACCCACACATAAATCAAGGTGTAACCATTGAGTTATATCATACTAGGGTTTCAATGACATTAACATAGTACTTCATGGTTGTATTAGCCATTCAAGGACTATTCATACCCAATTACCCTTATTTAGTTATATTAAAGCTAGGTATAACAAGCTATACCTCATTAGGGTTACATATCAACACAATATGGTTATCATCCCTTCTATTCATATGAGTGAATAGTTAAGACTACATTATTAAGGGTAACCCTCCATTTGTTTCATCATCATTCAACCCATATCACCATACCACAATGTCACCCAGAACCATTGGATGTTTAAAAGGTACGACCATTGGTTGTTTACATAAGTAAAAACCTTGGATAAACCACCTATGAAGTTCTTGATTTGTTCTCTAGAAATACTCACCATCTAACCCTAGACATCCCTTGATTAACAATACAAGAATTTCCATTGAGAGTAGGGTAAAACCCACAATCGACTGTTCATTTAAAACAAGCCATCCATAGTCAATAATTAAGCTCCTTAAGTTGATCATATAAAGAAAACCATCTAAATCACATTATTAGGGCCAACATATTACATTAGCCATCATTCCACTTTATTGGAGGGAATAAACAGTAGATCTTGACCATTGGGTCAAGTTCATATATTAAAATCATCAATTACAGTATAGGTCCGACCATTGCATCAAATGACCCAAGAAACCATTGGCCTAAGGCTTAATTGATGCTACAACTACAATGCTTGACTCAACATAGGTTTTAGAGACCTGATACACCATCATTAGTGACCCTTAAATCACCATAGGTTGTTAGATCAATTCTATATTCATTAATCAACATCAAATATTAAGCTAATGTCATCATTGATTGATAACATCAGTAGGGTACTTAATGGTTGATCATTAAACTTCTGATTGGTCCAAAACCTAACCTAATGGGGTGAACATAGGTTGTCACCATCATTTGACACCCTTGATGATGACCATAAGTTGTCATGAAGACAACACCATAGGGTTGTTGCAATGGTAACATCATCGAGTCATGGATTTATAGAAGAAATCAGCTTTAAACCCTAAAATTGGCCATTGGTTGATAGGTGCTTAGCAGCATATGTTGTCAAAACAACATGAACCAAGTCATATTATACCTTAGTAATAACATACACATGATCACAGGCTCATCTAGAACTAAAAACAGAACAGGGAACATTATAGAAATTGAAATTCAAGTCAAGCATATCTTTTAAGTGCATAAATCATCATTTTCAAGCAAGAACATGAGATAAAGTTATAAAACTTACCTCTAATGAGAAGATGAAACCCCAAACAGAATAAATATTGAGCAGGTAGGACATAAAATCTAAGAATAAGCTATGAATTCGTCCATCTAGCACCTTTCTTCATCAAATGAGCAAACCCTAAGCATAAGGAGCAAGAAAGGTAGGGTTTTAGAGCTTTAGAGTAATTTCTACCATGGAACAGTAAGGTTCCGACCTGGAGGAAGGTCTAAGGAAGGAGAAGATCAAGATAATTGGAGAAGGAAGGAAGAAAATAATTTGACTTGATTGAAATCCCTAGAAGATGACCTTGGAAACTCTAGGTACGGCTAAATGGAGCTCTAGGAGACCTTCTTCTCCAAAAAGAGGTTGTCTTCTACCTTAGAGCACTTGGTTCCATAGAAAAACATAGGGGAGTCATTGCTCCAGGTTAAAGGAAAGAGAAATCAAGAACAGTTTCGAACTTGGGCAAGGAAGAGGTAAATATAGCCCACGGATAAGGATGGAAGCAAGCATGAGGTGTAAAAGTAGCTTCCCCATGTTTCTATGGCCTTAAACTATTAAGAATATACAAGCACACACACAAGAAGCTCTCCCACCATCCTTATAGACCTGCTTAGCTTTCCTTTGTCGAATTTCCCAGCCAATCACATAATTCCTTAGTTGATAGCTACTAAAGGTAGCTCATCCGTGAACGGGTAAACCCTAAAATACCCTTAGAGAAAACACCTTCAAAGAAAAGTTTAAATAGGAACCCCATGGTTAAAAAAGCTCAAGAATGATGAGAGAATATCCAAGTAACATAATACAGGTGATAAATTGCAAAGAAAACCCCTTAATTGGGTAAATTGCAGAAAAATCCAAAATATATAGAAAATTGCATAACTTGCTCAAGCAGTGTCCAAATTGGACCAAATTTGAAAATTAAGCTTGTATTATGATTTTAAAACATATAAAAATGTTATATTAGGTTTATAAGTATTTAATTATGGTAATTAAATGCATTCAACTCATTAAGCAAGTGTAGGGGCCTAACAACTATAAACCCCTAATAGGGATTTCGCCCCCGAAATCTAAGGTAAACAAAGATGGGTACTTCCTTTGCACCTCATCCTATTACCTTCACATGGTTACTTGAATATCATGGTGATGTCACATCATTCATACATATATCCTCTTGGGTCAGCACAAAAACCCCAACCTAAGAAGACATTCTCAATATGGAATGTAGAAACTTGTTGTGTCATCTATACAACTCTAATAGTAATGTTCAACTTTAAATTCTAGCTATCATCCTAAAATTATATCTATTGTATCAACACATTACTCAAAAGTCATACTTTCTAGCTTTTTACTAATCATGGTATGTTTCCCACACCATTCCTTGAAGCAGATAAAAAAAACAATGTATCCATCCTTTTTTTGTACCCTGACACTAGAACTCTTGTCAGTTATTTTCCAGCATCAAAAGAAATGCTAACACTGGAAGCTGTCATTCCATACAAGGAAATATCATTCCTAGTCAACCTTGTTAAGTGTGAAACAACAACACTATCTTCACCTTACTAGGATTTACACAACCTACTTAGAAGACATATCATGATCCCATAAAAAAATTTAATCAACCCCATCTCACTCTTGTTCAACTTGTTCTCATAGCTATTGCTGCTTCAGCAACCCTAAGGTTTTTGAAGAAATATTGATCATATTTTTGACCATATTTGAAATACTTTGACATGTCATCATTTAAAGCTTGATATAACTTGTATGACATGACTAGAACACTCTGTTCCTCCTATTCATAAATTCTATTTGTACATTGGTTAGTCTAAAGGACATAACTCTAAACTCATCATGGTCATGTGAATTACGTCATCCAATCTAAATCTTATGCATTGATATTTGATCATAGGTTAATCTTAAAGGAACATGTATCACATATCTATTGACCAACAAACCATCTATCCTTGATAGTGGTCTTGCCCAGCTATCACTGAACCATACACAATATTATAGAATCGTTTGTTTTTCAAACAACATTTAGAGTGTCATCATCAACTCTCTCCCTCTCTTTAAGGGGGAGGAATACTTGATATGTTCATTTAGTAAACATCTCCAACCTTCACATACTTCCCATACTATTGATACATCTTAGATACTAGGATTCATTACCCTGGTATCCACCTCATGTGCTATAAGGAACTCACATCCTTATCTCATCTACTTTTACCAACATAATAAATTTCTAAACATATAAGCGGAGTCTTGCTAATTATTGGAAAGCTCAAAAGCAAACTCACACAAACTTTATGATCAAGGAACCATAGTCCAAGCAACCTTCTTCTATAATAAGCCAACCAACCTCATGTTTACAATGAATCCACACATACCAAGTGGCAATGACCCACTTAAAAGATGTACCCTAGAAAGGAAAGACACAAAGTGAAACACACTTTCCATACCATAGTAGTATTTTTCAAGGGTCGCTAGCAAAAAGGTAAGCAATTCTATTTTCATCATGCAAGTTACAACTTCTTATGTATCATTTTACCTTTTTCATTTAGGGTTCCTTGCCATTAGCATAGGAATCATCACAATTAACATATCTCATTACTCCTTCCTTGATGACTATTTACCACACTTGGTATGTTCTTTTATTTCATTATGTTTTTCAACCACTTATCGATAGGTAAATCATCATATTCCACATTTTCTTCATTAAATTGGGATCATCTCCCTTAATTTCTTTCACATGTCATGTTGATTGTTCATTAACACTTTCTTACACACATAAGTTGGTCTGAGATTAACTCAGGTTCCACCTTATTTCTTTGTCATTGTTCCCATTCATCTTCTCATTGTGTACTTATTATAGGAGTTCTCTCTATCTTATGTGGATTTCATACCTTGATTCACTTTATAAGCATAGACTTGTTTGTCTTTTACTTTATTATCTTCTTGAATCACATCTTAAAGAACTCCTCTTTTCCTTAGTTGTATTCAGATTTAGATGTCATGGTGTTGTATCTTTCTCTTATATTTACCAAACATTCAAGTTTTGATAGATAATGATGCAATTCTCATCTTCTTTAAGGTAGGATTGAGATATTCACACTATGATTTCTTATTCGTTATGCTCTTTAGATTGTCTCAAAATGACTACTTGATCAGAGTAATAAAAAAGATAACAATCTAAGAGTTCCATACTTACCTTTCTTTAATAATTGAATACCTGGACAGGGCACCCAAGTATTGAGATTAGGCAATATGCACCATATTTTTATGTCATATTCCTAACTTAGACATCATCCTAGTCCTAAGTCCTAGTGTCCCTATAGACTCAGTGAACCTAATGCTCTGATACCAACTTGTGAGAACCTGTTACACTAAATGAGATTACTCAAAACATAAAACACAATCAATCACTAAATAATCACACCCAAAATATGGGTAAATTAAAACCGATTTCAACGTCAGCACCCGCTCATAAACATTTGCATAAGAGCCCAAAATCTTTCTTATATCCATACTATGCCGAGAATTTGATACAAATTGTTCTATCATCTTAGCCACCACATATATACATTAGAGAACAATATTCATATATGTCACACAAACAAGCATTAATATGCTAACAAAAGTCCAATTCGTTTGAAATGCCATATACAAACTTTTTCTCACCCGGACCTAAGAGTACAGGGACTACTCTAGGACACACTAGACATCTAATCAACTTTCTCATATAGCTCCTCTTTGCTTCCATAGGTTTGGTTTTGTCACTTCAGATTACCTAAAAAGATGTGACAAACCATAAGGGTGAGACCCATGTCCCAACAAGAGATATAAACCCCAACAATGATTATTGATTACAACATTTTTAAGTAATTAAACAGTTAAGTAGTTTAATCAGATATAACAAATAAGCCCAGGAGCACTGATGATTAACAAAATACATAAAGGAGCAGATAATAACTATCATCATTAGCCAGACTATCATCCTTTATCTTGTTGACAGTATAAACAATTCAATAGCATATGCATATCTTGCATCATGAGCAAGTCTAGTAACATAGAATCTCTATCATTATGAATGAGTCTATCCACATAAGCATAGCTAACAACATTAGCATATCTAGTAGGTTGAACATATCAACATCATAAAAAAGCTAACAACATAAGCACAATTACCTAGCAAAGCATGATTAGCAGTATATGCATCTCTAGTTACCAAGGCATGGCTAGCATGCTAAACATAACTAACAACATTAGATAGCTAGCATCATGATTATAATCAGCAGTAGTAGTATAGTTATCAACATAATCATGGCTACTATATGTACACATCTACAATCTTAAGCATATCCACAACATAAGTATATCTACTATCTCTTAATTGCACTAAGCATCATCTTTATGTAAAGAGAACAAACAAGGGTTATCCTCCAATGTGAAGCATCATGTATAACGCTGAACAGATATGCTATACGGCTGTATTACATCTTTTATTATGCCCTGAGGAATTTGAGGATACTACTCAAAATCCAACTGACCATTGCTAAGTCGAAATTAGTGCCATACAAGATCTAGGAAGAGACAAACTCCTAATATCTTCTCTGCCCCCATCAGTACGGGTCTTCCACATCGACACATAAGGTCAAGCTGGTAACAACCTAGTCTGTCCTTGGTATAGGTCATGACACTAGTGAAAGGAGGTGGGTATGCATACCCTACCAACCGAGGTACAACCGCAGTTGTTCTCCAATCTCATCACATATATAATCACCGAGACACAACCACATCCGTTCTCAAACTAAGGGATAGGTATGACTGCAGTCATCCTCCATAAACACTTGAATTTAGGATGACAAGCACCCCGCATACTCATCAGTATGTGCTCCGAGTTTCCATTAGGAATACTCATTTCACAATCTTGTAAGTTCTGACACTTAGATGGATCTATGGCACATAGCACTACATGATTAGAGTTTCACTTGATTAGTTATGCCAATTGGGTGAATTAAGGCTGCATCAAACAAGTGGACATACAAACCCTAATTCACTTCTAGCAAGCATATAAATATCATAACTTCAAAAGATATAAAATGTGTGAAACATAACTTCTCATCTCATCATCACATGTTACTATTCACTTTCCATTCATGAGGCTACACTAGTCATCATACCATCACAAGATATAAATCCTTTTTACAATATCATAAGGTATCAACCCTTATCAAAACAAGAGGATTACACCTCATTCAGGGCTCAACCATGCCCAAAGGTCATTAAAACCATCATATTATTTCCTGCAAGATCATCATTATCTTTGCATGCCTTATAACAAGGCTCAACAACATCACGTACATGTAATACACTAGATCAACATAATATTGCATTAATGAGCTAGGAGATATGCATAAACAATCATAGCAGGGTTATATTAACATAAGAGCATTCCTTTATTACAACAACATGCAAGGAATCTATATATGATTAGCCCTCATCATATTCATAATGCACATGTTTAGCATAAGAAAGTATCAACCATGTGGCTATGATAACCACCAATTAACATATTAAGGTTATGATCATATTAAGGAGGTTATTTCACCATCATGCCATCATATAATAAGGTTAAACATGAATACTCATCTTTATGTATTTTCATTAGAGTTAGGATCACAAGATAAATTATATTAATGTTACTAATCAGCACTTATACCCAAACCCTAACTCACAACATCCCCATTGGATCATGGATGCATAAGGTGAAGCATCACCAACACATTCCATACTATTCTCATGTATGAAACCACACATAAATCAAGGTTTAACCATTGGGTTATAGCATACTAGGGTTTCAATAACATTAACATAGTACTTCATGGTTGTATTAGTCATTCAAGGACTATTCATACCCAATTACCCTTATTTAGTTATATTAAAGCTAGGTATAACAAGCTATACCTCATTAGGGTTACATATCAACACAATATGGTTATCATACCTTCTATTCATATGAGTGAATAGTTAATACTACCTTATTAAGGGTAACCCTCCATTTGTTCCATCATCATTCAACCCATATCACCATACCACAATGTCACCCAGAACCATTAGATGTTTAAAAGGTAAGACCATTGGTTGTTTACATAAGTAAACACCTTGAATAAAACACCTATGAAATCCTTGATTTGTGCTCTATAAAGAGTCACCATCTAACCCTAGACATCCCTTGATTAACAACACAAAAAGTTACATTGAGAGTAGGGTAAAACCCACAATCGACTGTTCATTTAAAATAAGCCATCCATTATCAACAATTAGGCTCCTTAAGTTGATCATATAAAGGAAACCATCTAAATCACATTATTAGAACCAACATGTTACATTAGCCATCATTCCACTTTATTGGAGGGAATAAAATTTTAGATCTTGACCATTGGGTCAAGTTCATATATTAAAACCATCAATTACAGTATAGGTCCGACCATTGCATCAAATGACCCAAGAAACCATTGGTCTAAGGCTTAATTGATGCTACAACCACAATTCTTGACTCAACATAGGTATTAGAGACCTAATCCACCATCATTAGTGACCCTCAAATCACCATAGGTTGTTAAATCAATTCTATATTCATTAATCAACATCAAATATTAAGCTAATGTCGTCATTGATTGATAACATCAGTAGGGTACTTAATGGTTTATCATTAAACTTCTAATTGGTCCAAAACCTAACCTAAGGGGGTGACCATAGGTTGTCACCATCATTTGACACCCTTGATCACTACCATAAGTTGTCATGAAGACAACTCCATAGGGTTGTTGCAATGGTAACATCATCGGGTCATGGATTTATAGAAGAAATCAGCTTTAACCCTAAAATTGACCATTGGTTGATAGGTGCTTAGCACCATAGGTTGTCAAACCAACCTGATATAAGTCATATTATACCTTAGGAATAATGTACACATGATCACAGGTTCTCTAGAACTGAAATCAGAACAGTGAACATTATAAAAATTGAAATCCAATTCAAGCATAGCTTTTTAGTGCATAAATCATCATTTTCAAGCAAGAACACGAGCTAGCAAGCTTATGGTAAGAAATAAACATGGAGAAAGTTATAAAACTTACCTCTAATGAGAAGATGAAACCCCACACAGAATGAATCTCGAGCAAGTAGGGTAGAAAATCCAAGAATAAGCTATGAATTCGTCCATCTAGCACCTTTCTTCATCAAAGAGCAAACCCTAAGCATAAGGAGCAAGAAAGGTAGGGTTTTAGAGCTTTAGAGTAATTTATACCATGTAACAACAAGGTTGAAACCTATATAAAGGTCTAAGTAAGGAGAAGAGAAAGAGAAACGGAGAAGGAAGGAAGAAAATAACTTTCCTTGATTGAAATCCCTAGAAGATTACCTTGGAAACCCTGGGTAGGGCTAGATGGAGCTCTAGAAGACCTTCTTCTCCAAAAAGAGGTTATCTTCTACCTTTGAGCACTTGGTTCCGCAATAAAACATAGGGGATCTGTTTCTCCAGGTTAAAGGAAAGAGAAATCAAGCATAGTTTCGAACTTGGGCAAGGAAGAGGTAAATATAGCCCATGGATAAGGATGGAAGCAAGCATGAGGTGTAAAAGTAGCTTCCCCATGTTTCTATGGCCTTAAACTATTAAGAATATACATGGACACACAAAAGCAGCTCCCCCACCGTCCTTATAGACCTGATTATCATTCCTTTGTCAAATTTCCCAGCCAATCACATAATTCCTTAGTTGATAGCTACTAAAGGTAGCTCATCCGTGAAGGGGTAAACCCTAAAATACCCTTGGAGAAAACACCTTCAAAGCAAGGTTTAAATAGGCACCCCATTGTTCAAAAAGATAAATAATGATGATAGAATATCTAATGAAAATATTGAAAGTGATAAATTGTAAAGAAAACCCCTGAATTGGGTAAATTGCAGAAAATTCCAAAATGTATAGAAAATTGCATAACTTGCTCAAGCAGTGTCCAAATTGGACCAAATTTGAAACTTAAGCTTGTATTATGATTTCAAAACATATAAAAAGTTTATATTAAGTTTCTAAGCATTGAATTATGGTAATTAAGCTCATTCAACTCATTAAGCAAGTGTAGGGGCCTTACACAGTTGGGGTCCTAACCCTTATCATGAGGGTAGTGTCATACTCAGTCACTTTGAGCTAACTCAACTCTATGAGTATATCATATGCATAAAATTTATCTTTCCTCTCTTAGTCTAGGGTTCTCAGATTACCTCATTGGTACTAGTGATAGCCTTACAATATCTAGCCACGTAAGCACAAATCAAAAACATGCTATGACATTCTCTTCATAGATCTCTACCCATGACATACTATTTCTTAACTCTCTATCTTATGTACACCACTAAATTCCTACAAGGGATCACCAACCTGAGCTTGAGGATTTACATCATACTAACACTTAATTACCTCCTCCAGGGTCTTAGGACTCTCTCCCTCACCTAGATGGTAGGTTCTCATATTCATGTTCACATGTACATATATATCCAACCTCTCTCTGACTCAAGGGTTTGGTCCTCCCAAGGACATCTAGGATTCAACAAGACTATAGGAATCATGCATAAAGCAACTCATCTCAATCACTCAGGAGTATTCTAGTCGAGGACATATCATATCACATATTTCTCATCATCTCATATCTTGGAGTTTAGGTTCTCTGACCTTCTCCCAATGGGTCTCACTCTCTCTGGAGTTAACCCTAAAACTGGTCCTAACACTAGAATTCCTCATTTGTAAAAGATCTTGAGGCTCATGATGACTCACATCTTGTCTTAACCTATCTTATCTCATCTTACAAAACATACATACATCACCAAAACCTATTTCAAATCCTCAAACTGAACTTAAGTCCTCAAGGCAAACATAGATCATCATAAATCATCTTATATCATCTATATAAGACTTAGATCATATCATCAAACTTATTTCATTTATTCCATGTATCACATATTCTAATAAGGCTCTAGACATCTAATCTAGAACTATTCTCTCTTCTAGACTGATGTCATTCACTTTCACTTAGGTTGCATGACCACCTCCTACTCGTACATGTTTGGGGATACATTTTTGTAATACATATATATATATAATAAAATATTATATAGTTTTTCTCTAATAAAACAAGCGTCAGAGAAAACTATTGAGGTTCGATCCGATTGGAATAAAAAACCAAATCCAGAAAATGAGTGTCCCACACATAGTAGAGAGTACAGTGTCATGAAAACTAGTGAAAAGGGTGAGAACATGGTGTAGACTAGTGTAGCTACTCTAGACAACAAGCGCCATATGTCTAGGGTTTCTCTTCCCTTGATGCACATCATTTCCAAATAATGCAATGTCCCATACCACTACACTATAAGGAAAGAACGACATCTAAGGACTTGCTATACAACAAGCACCAGTCTAGACCTAGTTCTCCAACATCTAGGTGCTAACCTAGAGGCTAGGTCAGATCTAGTCTCTAAACATGACTAATCTAACCCTAAGGATTATTAAGTTTAAGGTTCTTTAGTTTCAAGTTGCATAATGAGAAAATGTTAGGCTTTGCTATTGTTCATGCTCTGATATCACTTGTGACGTCCCCCGATTTTCTAAAACTTAATCTGATGTGTGACATCCAAATTGAAACCTCACCTCAGCGAAAGAGAAACATCTCACACTAGGCTACAAAAGAGAAAATCAGAGGAAGTTAGAAGGAAACACAATAGTACATGCACATGAACAATAATAAAACCATACAACACATGTTCACCATTCAACATATAATTACATAATGAATTGTTACAACATTTGATATTACATATTGAACAACAAAGTTATACATAAGCATGTACTACCACTTGAATACAATGGCCCATCCATCTTTCAATCTAAAAAAATAGTCCTCCATTATATTTTAGAGAGTCAGATACATTCACAGGTTTTGAACATTTCTCCAGGACAACCTTTGAAACTCATATACTGCCAGTGACCGTCTTGAATACAATGGCTCAATCTACATTTGGCACCCATTCCCATTCTAAACATCTACTGAGGAATAACCCTCTTTATAAGACACTACTTGTCATCCAACCAAGGATTAAACCAAAGATGTTTTCTAATACAAAGCTCAACGTTATCACATAAGACCTATCTGTAACCAAGTAACTTCTTCCACAATCAAGAAGAATTACCTTTTCTTCCCAACTAACCGAATATAGTATTCTTTAATATACTTCTCATGTAATGATTTCACCCACAAATATTCTTTATCACTTGCTATATCCTAGAGATTCTTAACCATTCTAGCTTTTGACCAATCCTCAACTTTCATCACTCCAAGTCCCCCTTCATCCTTAGGTTTATAAATATATTCCAACGACATTGTATGGAGATGTCTCTTAGCCCCTGTTTGGTTCGGGACTGGGATTCTGCAGTCTTGACTGGGTTAGTCAGGGTTAATCAGTAGATCTGGATTGTTGTAATCAAGATCCAGTATAATTCTATTTGGCAACCCAATCTGATTCTGGTCAGCTGGTCTGGATTGAGTCAGGTTTCAGTCTGATTCTATTTGGCTAGCAGTCTGGATTCAGTATGATTTTGTTTGGCAACATAGATATGATCTGCTTATTCTATCCTATTCTTATAGAGTTGTTTTAACAATAATAGCTTATGTAAAGTTGTGATGCCACTACAATACAAGTATAAAATTAACAAAATAATTGTAATTTGATCCATAATGTGGGTGATATTATTTGTTGTTTAGTGAAATGAATAGTAATGAGTATGGTTAATTTATATGTTTATTTTAAATAAATTAAACTTTACAATTGTCTTGCATGGCATGTTCATTTTGTATGTATGTAAACAGTTGTGCATATTCGATCTAGTAATTGATAACTAACAAGATAATTGTAATTGTCATAATAGAACATAAATTATGCATAAGTAGACCAAAGATCATTTGAATGATAGTTTTATTAAAATGGCCATAATTGTTCCATAATAAAAGATATGACAGAGTAATGATGATAATGTTTGCATCATAACTTAAACAACGCCAAAGAAAAGCTGATAAGAACATAATGTGGTCCGGGGAAAAAGCATCATGAACCAAGGGAGAGTAGACAAAAAATGAGTGACTTGCCCTGGGCCTAGACCTACACACCCATACACACATGCTAAGACAGTGTCCAACCATTGTGTTGGCCAGTTTTCAGGGTGGACAATGATTGGTCTTGTTCCCATGTAGGACCTTCCCCATTGGCCCACTTTAGGGCCTTCCCATACTCGTCCCATGACACAGGATAGTCCTCCTACAATGACTGAGGTTGTTGTTTGATGTCATCTTTTGGCCAATCAAATAGCAACGGTAGATGAGGAACATGTTTGTTGACCCCAACCTTTTCTTCTTCATGGCTCTCAAATTTGGACCCCTATTGTGCAGGCTCTCCTGGTGTCTAGGGTCACAACAGTTTTTTAGACTATGTATTCCTCAACATATTTGTTTATATTTGACGGGGACATCAATATCTTTTCAAACTTTGGTCATGACTTTGGACGCAATGCTGACATCTAAATTTCTAAAATAAATATAAGTAATAGAAAATAATCATAATAACAAAGTACACATGACAACAATTTGTACAAGTTAAAGTTGGCAAGCAAACTTAGATATGTAAGTTTGAACGTTATGTTAGACTTCCAAATAGAATACGTAAGTACACCTTTGATGAAATGATGGTAAAAACAAAGTAATGATGGCCATAAGTTTTACAACAAAATGTTGCCAAGCAATCATAAACAAATACAAGTTGGACCAACTATGTTATAATTTCATTTGTCTGCTTAACCGCCTAAGGCTGTAGTTTTGTTGGTGGTGATTTCATAAGTGGTAAGATATTCAAAAATGATTTGATTATATTATATTGGTTATACAACGGAAATTAACTTCAATATTATTAAATTTAGACTTACTTAAATTGTGTTTAGTTTATTTTTGTAATACAAATGAAAAATATTGTAACTACTCTACAAATACTACAAGGGATGAATGAAAATTACATAGTTATGAACATGCAAAAGTATTGTTGTCTAAGACAGTAACTAAACGAGGGGGTTGATGTACCCCTAAACATGGACATAAGTAAAATAACTGGAAGAGAGAGATACTACTAGACTAGATAAACATCTTAAACAACAACAACATGGTCTGGAATCAGTAGCTATGATGACCCTTTCATTGTTGTGGTCTTCTCCTGAAGTTTTAACAAAAAAAAAGAGGTATGAAGTTTGATTAATTTAAGATAGAAAGTGGAAAAACAAAATAAGACTGGAATTAGCAATGTGTTTCTTGGACCTACTTTGGTTTTTTTGTTGATGTTGCTGTGTCGCAGAGCTCTTTGTTGTCTTTAGACAAATCTAAATTTCTTGTGATAGGGAAATCAACGGTGCCAAAAGGAATAAAAGGGACTTCATAGCAATCGTCGGGTGTGTTCTCATCATCAGATTCATTGTCATGTTTTCTATCATCTATCGAATACTCAAATCGTTTGAGATGATCGGGCATCTCATTGT
The DNA here is from genome assembly GCA_963693085.1 of Alisma plantago-aquatica. NCBI lineage: Eukaryota > Viridiplantae > Streptophyta > Magnoliopsida > Alismatales > Alismataceae > Alisma > Alisma plantago-aquatica. Next base: position 1,510,521,964 of record OY856410.1, on the reverse strand, counting down.
TGATGTTGGTTATCCAAACCTTGATGGTATTATGGTCAATCGGATGAAGAAAAAGTTTGTCACTACATCCCAATAGCATCTTCCTAACCCACTCGCGCCAACCAAATGTGGATATAAGATTTCCGATAGCGTCATACTTAACCTCGATAATAGATGTTGAATTTCCATAATTTAGGTACACTTCACCAGCCTTGTTGCATCTTCCATTTAGATAATGCCAATGTTTAGGTATAATGAGTTGTGCTAAGGAACAATCGTCTAGGATGATGTCCAATTGTTCTTCAATAGGGAATAGTAACATTGGGGTAAAGGCCCAGGCCATGGTCCTAGGGTGTTTTGGTTGGAGAGAGTGTCAACAATTTAGATGTTATTCCTACAACAATGTAAGATAAAGTTGAGAAAAAGTAATATAAACGTAAGTACTAACAACACACAACAACATGGGGTATTACAACAACATGTATGATGTTTGAATAAAATTTAGATTCTATGCCTACAAAAATGTAAAATAATGTTGAGAACAAGTAATATATATACAAGTATTAACAACAGACAAAACATGGGTTATTTCATATTCATGACGGAGAAATAATTTTTTCAAACGAATAGATAACATATTTTCTACGTAGTTAACGAAACAAACAATAGTCAATCAAATACAAACTGGCATTCATTGCACTAAGTTATTCATTTTATACCAACATCCTCGGGTACTCTGCATGTATCTTCTGTATGTATTGTGCAAGTATGAGATGTGTCTGGTTGGTGAACCGGATGTTGTTGTAGTCCTGGTGGATAAGTTCGTGGGCTAGTCCAGAAAGTTTTTGGAACTACATCTACAATTTTTAAATTTTTCCATCTTGCCTTAAACACACCCATACAAATATCAGTTCTGCCAGTTATCTCATGGAACTCCCCTATGGCATCATGCCAACCCTGCCATGCAGAAGGTCCACATAGTTTGCGTAAGTAATATTATCGACCTAACATTGTTCCTAGGGTTGCATCACATTTTGCATCCCATACAAACTGATTCATTGTATCTGTTAAACCGAAAAATAAATGTGTAGTCAGTAAAGAAACATTCATGATGGAGATAATCTAGAATGAGAAATTACATAGCTAAATGATATTTAAAATTAAGTACTATGTGAATAATCTAAGTACATGTCCACCATTCAAGATGGTAGTAGGAAACATACCTTCCAATTATACATTAGTTTGTACTAAGTGTAGTACATAGTGAAATAAATATGTGGTACATTGATAAAGACAAATTCATATGGACTAGTGTAACAAGGGAGTTAGATGACCATACGGTGAGTGGTCATGCTTCAAGAGTTGTTGCGTTGGCCTAAAGAAGGCAATGCAAACAACTGATAGATAGAAGACTGCATTTTTGTCAACAAGGAAATGAAGTCCGATTTAGCATGATATGATTTGTTCGGTTTAGTTTGGTCAAGCAATGAAAAACCTACACTTGTTACTAAATTCAGATGGAATAGTCACAGGATGTAGTCTGATTTAATTTGGCAACTATAATAGTAGCCAAACCAAACCATACTGCATCACATGCCTATTCCAGCTGAATTTTGCAACCATCAAAGGTGTTTCATTGAATGACCACTGTGAACCATACAACTCCTACCATGCTAATTGGACTCCACTTCTTTGTCGACAAAAATGTAGTATCTTTATACCAAATGTATCAATTGCACTCTTTTGGCTGGTATAACATCTCGTGGTGCATGACTACATCTGCACACCCAATTGTTCCCTTATACAGTGGTTTTAAAAACATAACCCGCTCACTACTCAGAAGAAGAAGGGTTTTATTCGTCCCCTCTCTTTTGTGTCAGAAAAATTTGGTCATCTGACATACTCTTTTGTGGTAGACAAATTTGGTCATCTGACATAGACCTCTCACTATAGATACACAACAAAGGCTTGTCGTATTCTTCAAATTCAGCGTGTGTTGGTGCTCATTTTGCCTTTTTCAGTTCTGTGGCCTCATCCATTGGCGAGTGGAAAATCAGGGGAAGTTGTTGCTTTTTACCAGGTGACGGTGAAGAAGAATAATTGACTGAGTTGTCATCGATACAACATATATACTTTGACCAGTCAAGGGGTATCCCATCTACATCACATTCCATTTTTGACTAGTCTACTACAAATTTTGTCGACTTATCCTTACGCTTTGTGTAGCGTAAGGACTTTGTATTGAATTTTTTGTTGTGCAACATCTACAGGTTGTTTCAAAACAAATGTTCAAAAACACATAGCTAAGTCGGTATCACATTTTATTACTACATCCAAATATAGGTGCATGAAATGAATATGCACAATTATGCATTCATTAAAATAGATTCAGACATGCAAAATATTGATCATAATGACAAATGTTCCCAAATTGAACATAATGACAAATGTTTTTGAATGCATATAAAACAAAATATTTGAACGTCCCTAAGGTGGTCAACAATTGTTCGCAACTTCATTCGTTTGCTTCACCACCTAATCCCATAGTTGCATCATTATTGTTGCCAACATTGCTTAGGTTTTCATCAAATCCTGGGGGGATCACATATTGCGCTAAGGGATGAGGAGGCAATAAATGTCCCAAAAGGAAACAATTTTATCTGATAAATGGTTTCCTTAAGTTCTTCCAACGGGTTTCCATCCTGTTCAAATCAATGCTAAGCACCCCAATTATGTTATGAAAGTCAAGCAATGTCTCCCTCCAAGCCTCTGTAGTATGTGTTCTATTGACACATCTCCCCATGTCATACTGGTTTCTCATTGCATCAAGTAGGATTTGATTGTGCTCCGCAGACCATATTAGACGGCAAGCCATAGAACAAATTCTATATGTAAGATGCTGAAATAGCATAAGGGCTCCTTTAACAATGGTGGATGTAATGTTATAATTCAAATATTACGATTTCGTGTGCAAATAACATAGGGCATACAATCTTATACATCCATAATCATGCAACAAAATGATAAAAAACTATGAATCTTGTGATGTAAGTGTAACAACAACGTTATGGAGTCATTGGAGTTGAAGGATTATCCAAAAGAAGAGTACAACTCTCCTCCAACTTATGAACGGAAGTTTTTAGAACTTCATAGTCGATCTTTCTACAGGTGTAAACATGTTCGGAGTTGTGATGGATTTCAACAAGTCCTTCATGTTCATCACCTGGCCTCACACTGACATGCACTTGCAAGTTAGTAACGTAATCTTAGCCTTCAACGAATCAATTGTTGGGGGGAGATCGACTGCCCAATGAAAGTATTTGCATCGGTCTTTTCCCTAATTTTCCCCCCAAATTCTAGTTAATAACAACAGATACACGATGTACTTAGAAAGTGAAACTAATTATTTTTGGCTTGACTAGTGCACCTGACTAGAAGGACATATGTAATACATTTCTCCCGACCTTTTTCTGAGAATGCCAAAGTCATATAACCCTGCATCCTCTATGTTTATCCGCAATGCTGCAACCAGACCACAATCACACATCGAAACTTCAGTTGGATTCATCGACATCTAGAATAAGTTGATGATTAGTAACATAAACTCAGGTTCAAAATATTGATTTCTACAAAACATAGTTGGAGAGTATTTTGATATGACCAGTTGATTGTTCTAACATACAAGTGAAGCTTAGTTGGATAGATAAAATTATACTACATACTACACCTATGATGTATTATATCCATCTTCCTCTATTGAAGAATCATTATCACTCAGTAGGTGAAGCCGTTTGCAAAGATATAGGTGTCTCTTCTATAAACTTTCAATTTCTACTATTAGCCTATTGGTGTCTGCTCTAGTGGAGTAGACAAGGTCGCATTGTTCTGACCATTGCTTGCATTTTTTGTGTGCATATGCAAGTTGTGTTACCAACGCATCCCTAATTACAGTAAGCGTGGCCACTGTAGGTTGTACTCGTTGAGCAAGCAACATCATACGACATCTGGTCGGAACAAGACCCATACCACATGTAAAATATGGCATGTGGGGGGTTGTTGTCTTCAAACCGTCCATTTGACGCATCTTTGGCATCTATGTACACTCGTATGGTGCACTGGAGACCACATGGACATGGCGACATTGCATTATCCATTTCAAGACAGACAACCTAATGAAATATAATGTGATATTTTTTAGAAGTAGGCAAAATTGTAGTAAACAATAGAATTTGAGAACAAATGTTTGACTGTTAAGTTACTGAATGAAATTTGAAAAGGGAATAAGTGAAACATGTTTTAGAACATGTTTCAATGTATGAAAGTTATACAAAATATGAAAATCACTGATTTTCCCACATAGAATTGGCAAGTCTTTTGTGTAAAACATCTCCCTACCTAGCATCAGACTGGCTTGTTTGTTGGAGAGAACTCAAATCGTTCAAGATGTCAGGGGTATTATGAGGGTCATCCAAGTTTTCGTCCATCATAGGATCACCATCATTTTAGTGTCGGATAAAATTGTGGACGATACAACAAGCCATTACAATGTGAGACTGTGAATGCACAGGAAAAGTCACTCCTTTTTAAAAGTAGGAAAACCTCTTCTTCAACACACCAAAGGCTCGTTCAACAACGTTATGTAGTTGAGCATGTTGGTGGTTGAACATCTCATTTTTTCTAGTTTATGAGTTTCTATTACCCCGATACTCTGCTATATGGTAAGCTATGTTTTGGCATGGTGCAAGAAATTTCCGGGTGTCGGCGTACCCTGCATCAACAAGATAATATTTTCTAGTGGGTACTTTGAAACCGCATGTGGTTGTAGCTGCATGTAGTACCCTTTGGTCAGCCAAAGCCCTCCTAATCAGTCATGATATATGTAAACTCCATTGAGAAGTCTACTACAACCATGACAATCATTAAAACATTCCCTTTTCTATTTCTATAACGGTTCTACTTATTGCGCTTCACCAAAATCGGGATGTGTGTCCCATCAATTGCCCCAATGGCATCTTATGATAAGTATATACGAAATTAAGTGATGATGAAAGTGGTTATACTAGCAATGGAATCCACATGGTCAACAAAGTGATGGTCATACCTTGAAGTAAGGGTAAAATATCAAACTCTCTAGTATGCGTTGGTGCGGAGTTGTGGATGTAGTTGGCATCACAACATATTCATTGCACAAAGCACATACTACATCCAATACCTCATTAAACTTTCTACTTATGGTCTCACCACTGTGAATGTAGTCCTTATCCAGAACACAGTTGGTTTGGCCATGTCCAATCATTTGAAGGAAGTAGCAAACTGCCTCCACTGATGACACACCTCTGGTACTTTTCAACAAACCACGGTCCTCAAGTTTGTCCACAAAGGCTAAAACCGTGCTGGGTAGCATACGGTACAGATCATACGCCCTCCTTTCATGGCCGATTATTATTTCTAAAACCTTTTGATGACCACTCCTAATACTAACCGATCTCAATATTGGTTGTTGTGTGGCTACGTCATTTGAATTTTCCATGATATTGTGTGATATTTGGTCTGCTATTTGGTAGCCTATTACGTTAGCAATGGCATTAGCTGGACCGGACATAAGATCCAAAAGTTGTACAATGTCACCAGTTGTTTCTGGATGTTCAATACTAGCCATGACGTCTAAAATTAAAGAAATTACCCACATAAGAAATATATAGAGAGATTGTAGAAATGAAATGACCATGATAGTGACCAAATAGCAAATAACATGATAAAATATTACAGAGTACCATAATTCAGAAATTGTTCCCAAAGGAATCAAATATTACAACATCAAATTTTGAAATAGTTCTTAAATTAAAGCCAGGCTATTGATATAGTTCTTAAATTAGACAACCTAAGAAGAATGAATATGGGGAAGGACCTCTGTTGTAACCACTCATGATACTAAATGGAGGCAGTGGCGATTGTGAATATGGTGGTGTGAAGGGTGTTTGTGATCCAGAAGCTCCATAAGCTTTTTTCTTCATTTCTCAAAGGTCTTGCAACCAAATGGTGATTTTGTGTGGGGTATCCAGAAGGCTTAGGAAAATGTTACTGTTTGCTGACTCCTTTATGGCATGCACAAGAGTGGTAAAAATAGGGACAGGGGCGTCAGGGTAGGTTACATGAAAATGGTGAAAAATGTTTGGATACTCATCTTTGTCATTAGATCTACCGACAATACCACTGCCCATCTCATGTACCTTGGAAAACACCTTTGTGAATTCAGAAATGACATCATTAGACATGCCACAATTGTCCTGTGTGGTTGAGGCTCGCTTCCTGCATCTGTGCATGGTAGGATTCCTTGCACCAACACCTTGGTTGTTTGTTCTTCCATTGTTGTCCTCACTTTGCGTCCCAGAATAACCCATATCTTCAGTAAGACTGGTTGGACCGGTTGGTTTTGGGCCTTCAAATGAATCAGATGCATCTAGGTTGACAGTAACATCATCTTCAGATGCAACATCAAAAGGAAGTTGTCTATCCATTGAGGACATTGCATGATGCCCCCTAGATATGTTCCTCCCCCCATCATCTTGATGTCGTAGTAGTGGTAGAATGGTCTGGTGATCAATATCGCTAGTTCCTTGTTTCCCTAAAATGGTCAAGAACTACTGATTAGGTCAATATTATTATCTTTAAGTGAATATTTAATACTCAGGGGACTGTATATCATTGGACATACCACAAGTACCTCCCTCCACTCTAGGGTGTCAGGCAGTATTGGCTTGTGCCTGCTCTCATCCCATCCAACACCAATTTTGTTGGTCACCAATTTTATCTTTGTAAAGTCTCTCTTGAGGTTCTTCCACTGAGTTTTTAACTGCTCCATTGAACCCTCGTTCCTCCCCATACTATTATGCCAATCGTGCTGCATCTCCCTCCATGCATCCCTAGTAAAAATTCCATCGACACACCTACCTAGGTCATATTGTCTCCTCAATGATGCAACCAGAGCCTCATCCAACTCTTTCGTCCATACAATACAGATCTTCGGGTCTGGTGTAGACATAGTAGTAATGACACTGTAATAGATCACTTTAGTCAGGGTGTTTAAATGAAACCTTTATACGAACCGAGTTTGGGTCTGTGTAGTTGATAGTAATAACTTGTATTAAAGTAGTCTATTATAAGGTCGATGTTTTCTAATTTAATGGTGAGAGCTTAGGGATAACAAGCATTGGTATTAAAGCTATAGGTGGTGTTTAATTTTTGTCTATTACAACTGTAGGAGGTGTATTGATATTTATAAGATGATTAACAACAGTAGAATTTAGGTGTTGTTTAACATAATAGACCTAACTGAAGGGGTCATACCTCATTAAGGGTATCATATATATGTTCCAACTTAAATAAAAACAATACATAATACATTTTAAACTGAACAAATAATGACCTATTAAATTGATTGGTACTGAATCAAGCTAAAGCACGAATGCATACCACATTGTAGGAATGCATACCACATTGTAGGGCTCAGAGCACACTTAAGGGGACCAAATATATGTTAAATTTTGGTCCATCATAATAGACCTAATTGTAGGGCATTGAAATGCAACCAAGTAAACTATTGGACATGAAATGCAACAAAAATTATTCAGTACACAATCGTAAAATCATTCTGATTTATTTGGTATGATTGTATAATGGTTCAATAATGAGATTTTTTTTGGGTTCTAAATGAAGATCAAGCATGAATTCAGACCTCAATGTAGGGCTTAGAGCACACTTATGGGGATCTGATAGTTGTTCCAACTTAAATAAAAACAACACACAATAGATTTTAAACTGAACAAATAATGACCTATTAAATTGATTGGTACTGAATCAAGCTCAAGCACGAATTCAAACCTCAATGTAGGGCTTAGAGCACACTTAAGGGGATCAGATAGTTGTTCCAACTTAAATAAAAGCAATACATAATAGATTTTAAAGTGAACATATAATGACCTATTACATTGATTAGTACTGAATCAAACTAAAGCACGAGTTCAGACCTCATTGTAGGGCTCAGTGCACACTTAATGGGATAAGATATATGTTATTTGTTGGTCCATCATAATAGACCCTATTGTATAGCATTGAAATGCAACCGCATAGACTGTTGGACATGAAATACAACAGAAATTATTCAGTACAAATCATAAAATCATTCTGATTTATTTGGTATGATTGTATAATGGTTCAATAATGAGATAATTTTTTTTACTTATGTTCTAAATGAAGCTCAAGCACAAATTCAGACCTCAATGTAGGGCTTAGAGCACACTTTAAGGGGATCAGATAGTTGTTCCAACTTAAATAAAAATAATACATAATAGATTTTAAACTGAACAAATAATGACCTATTAAATTGATTGGTACTGAATGAAGCTCAAGCACAAATTCAGACCTCAATGTTGGGCTTAGAGCACACTTAAGGGGATCAGATATATGTTCCAAATTTTATAAAAATAATATGTAATAGGTGGATTCCAATTTTGGACCATCATAGTAGACCTAGGTCAAGGGGTCAGACCTCAGTCAAGGGTTGTGGACAAGGCGCCAAATTAAATTCAACATAAAACAAAATAGGTGGACTAGGGAAAAGATGCCCCTGTTTATGAACACATAAAATATTCATTACACAATAGTAATACACATCAGGCTTTGTTAGATAGAAAATAGTCAACTAACCATTGAGGGTAAATCATTCAAATTTATTCTAAATTATGTGGTATGTGGGTTTTAGTGGTTAAATAGTAGACCTATTAAACTGATTACTACTAAATGAAGATCAAGCATGAATTCAGACCTCATTCTAGGGCTCAGGGCACATTAAACTGAACAATAATAGGTAATGTGGTCAATCAGTACAGTTGATCGGGCTATGTTTATGAGCATAGAGAATGTACACTACACAGTAATAGGTTCCAAATTAAATAAAAATAATATGTAATTGGTGGATTCCAATTTTGGACCATCATAGTAGACCTAGGTCAAGGAGTGAGACCTCAGTCAAGGGTTGTGGACAAGGTGCCAAATTAAATTCAACATAAAACAAAGTAGGTGGACTAGGGAAATATACCCCTATTTATGAACACAAAAAATATTCAGTACACAATTGTAATCCACATCAGGCTCTGTTGGATAGAAAATAGTCAACCAACCATTGAGGGTAAATCATTCATATTTATTCTACATTATGTGGTATGAGGGTTTAGTGGTTAAATAGTAGACCTTAAATACTGACATATTAATTTGATTTCTACTCAATGAAGCTCAATCACAAATTCAGAGCTCATTCTAGGGATCAGAGCACATTAAACTGAACAAATATTCATAATTTGGTCAATCATTATAGTTGAATTGGCTATGTTTATGAGTAGAGAAAATATACACTACACAATAATAGATTCCAACTTAAATAAACATAATACATAATAGGTGGAGTCGAATTTTGATCCAAAATAATAGACCTAGTTCAAGGGGTAAGACCTCATTCAAGGGATCAGACAAGGTTCCAACTTAAATAAACATAATACATAATAGGTGGACTAGGTAAATATTAACATGTTTATGAACACAAAAAATATTCAATACACAATCGTAATGCTAAACAGGCTATGTTGGACATGAAATTCAACCAATCATTTAGGGTATATAATTTTAATTTATTTGGTATGATGGTATAATGGTTAAATAATGACATATTAATTTGATTGCTACACAATGAAGCTCAACCACGAATTCAGAGCACATTAAACTGAACAAATATACATATTTTGGTCAATCATTATAGTTGAACAACCAATTTAATGAGTAGAGAAAATATACATTACACAATAATATGTTCTAACTTAAATAAACATAATACATAATAGGCGGAGTCGAATTTGGTCCAACATAATAGACCTAGTTCAAGGGGTCAGATCTCATTCAAGGGATCAGATAAGGTTCCAACTTAAATAAACATAATACATAATAGGTGGACTAGGTAAATATTTACCTATTTATGAACACAGAAAATATTCAATGCACAATCGTAATTCTGAACAGTCTATGTTGGACATGAAATTCAACCAATCATTCAGGGTAAATCATTTTAATTTATTTGGTATGAAGTTAGATTAGTTAAACAATGACATATTAATTTGATTGCTACTCAATGAAGCTCAACCACGCATTCAGACCACATGCAAGGGATCGTAGCACATTAAAGTGAACAAATATACATATGTCGGTCAATCATTATAGGTATGATTGTAGATGAGTTAAAGAATGACATATTTATTTATTTGGTAATCAATGAAGCTCAATGAAGCATTCAGACCTCATTCAAGGGATCAAAACAAGATCAAGTGAACAAATATACATATTTGGGTCCATCACAGAGAATTAACCATGACCTAATCATTCATTACATATTAAAATGTGTCCTGTTATGAAATACTTGACACACAAGGTTCCAACTTAAATAAACATAATACACAATAAGTGTAGTAGTTATATATATATTGACATGTTTATTAAGAGACAGAAATATTCACTACACAATTGTAATGCAAAACAAGATTTGTTGGACATGAAATTCAACCAAGCATTCAAGGTAAATCATTCTGATTTATTTGGTATGAAGGTAGATGAGTTAAATAGTGACATTTGTTTTTTTGGTACTGAATGAAGTTGAACGAAGCATTCAGACCTCATTCAAGGGATCATACCATATAATATTAGGTTTTTATCAAACATATCATACATCCTTGGAACCAAGCACATTTATATGAGGTTACACATCAATATCGTTCATTACAATAAAAATTACATCAGTATCAAGCATTCAACATGGCTATGCTTACGAAAAAAATACAAAAAATATTTTCGTATTGCTCAGGAGATATACCTAGTAAACTAAAATCCATGTAGAAGAGGGGATCACGGGCAATCACAATGGAAGGGTTGGTACATACATGAAGACAAGGTAAAGGGAATACATATTAGCCTACTCAAAGAAACTCTCGATACATACATGAAGCCGCTACTACATCCGCCTACTGAAACAAAAAGATGGGTGTCCAACACATACCTCTCAAGAAGCTGAGTGACTTTGGAATATAGGGGCTCGACAGCAGTAGCTTTCGAGAAGACTTGGTGGAGGATGCACAGTTGAACAGGTAGGAGATCGACGAACACACGCAACACTATATAGCAACTGTGGCAGGCGTTTCCCTTGCTAGGGTTAAGTCGATGCCTTTCACAGAGTGAAAAGGGGGAGTCAAGGGGCTTTAATGGGAGATGACAAGTCGGGATGCCTAACCTTGATTCTTTTCGTCTAGCCCGGCGTCGTAGCTCGGTGATGCTAGACGAACCAGCACACCCCAAAATGAATCTGTCACCTTGATTGACCGTTGATGCGATGATTTTGAGTCGCATTTATAGACTTGTTTTACTTGTGTTTTATGCTTTTATTAGTCATTTTGGTGGTTAATATTGCATAATTCATTTACTTCAGTCTATGATCTTTCTCAGCATCAATTCTCATCTATTTTGTTGTTTTGAGCATAAATTATTACAATAATATATTTTATTTTGGCTTATGTGGTTTTGTGTTGCAATTTCAGGAAAGATGAATATATACTGATGTCGATACCATCGACAGTGGTCGATACCATCAAAACAACCACAGGTTGTCAGCCGCAAGGAGCCGCACAGAGTCGATACCATCGAAAGCGAATTCGATGGTAGCGACTTACCATCAGGTTGCTGGTGAGAAGAGAGTCGATACTATCGACTCCAAAGTCAATACTATCGACCCCAGAAGATTCAGTGACGGAAAAGGACAAAAAGCGACGCTTTCAGGTGTCGATACCATCGACCCTTGTTGATGGTATCTGACACAAATTTACCGTGCGTAGAAACGCAAGTGAACGCGTCGAGTAGTACAGGCCTTTGTGAGGCCCGAGTCGAACTCAGGGATACGTGCAATCGTCGGGGACTCCTACTAACTACTCACGATCAACTAAACCGATTAACAAGTTGAGAGTTGTTGTAGAAATTAAAAGAAAAATAAAAACAAAATGAAACAAGCAATAGATTAAATGTTGGTTTAATCAATTCAAAAGGAGATCTTTAGGATTGCAGTTTCACCGCGGGTTTTCATTGTAGTAGATTCTATATAGCTACTCAATTTTTATCTCTCTATCCGGGTAGTGGCCTGAAAATAGAATTGCCCACTATCGTGGTGCAATTTACTACCTAAGTCTAGGTCGGTTCCACCATCGTAGTAACCTATACCCTAAACTAGGTGCATTATGAACGATCTCTCAGTATCCACCATTAATTTTACACCACCTTGTTCAAGGGATTTGTCAATTAATGTGAATTCTGTCTTTTTTCAACCGTTAATCCTTCTTTCAAAGCAATTAAGGGCATTAGGTTATTATTATGGTGATTAAGCATAATAATATATTGGAGAACACGAAACTATACCACAGATTTAAGAGATAAGATATGAATTACTATTATAAAATCGTCATACAATGAATTCCCAGGCTACTCCTGGTCCTAAAGACAAAGGGGATTAGCCCCACATGTTCATCTCAAGCAAGTACATGGTAGAGATAGGGGAAATCATATGAAAACGTGAAATGAGAGGTGAAACCCTTGAACGGAGAAGAACCGGTTGATCCTTGGTGTAGAACACGTGCTCTCCCGCCTTTCGGTGGTGGAATCCATCTTCTTCGGCGTCCAGATCAACTGGTATGAGCTTCTAGCCTTCGTTCTCCTCTCTACTCCTCCTCGGTACTTGTGCAATGGCTAATCCGATCTCCCCCACGTCTGGGCAGCCGTCATTAGGTATATCTCCCTCATTAGGTCGCTAATTAACCACGACCGTCCGATTAAGACCATTCCAAAGCAAACACATATCTTATGGTGTCGATACCATCGACGCGAGTCGATGGTATCGACCCAGTGTGGTAGCGGCCAGCTACAAATCCTTTCTTTGTCGCGCTTGACATCATCTCGATACCATTGACGCGGGTCGATGGTATCGACTTCCTTTAGGCGTCGGTTTTTGCAAGATTCTGACACTGTAGTCTCCGTGCATCGATGGTATCGACTTGGTGTCGATACTATCAACTGCTTTCTTGCCAGTAACCTGATGGTATCTCGATACCATCGACATCCCTGTCGATAGTATCGACTCTTTGCTGATACTCGCGGCTGGCAACCTATGGTCTGGTCGATGGTATCGACTTCCGTCGATGGTATCGACGAAAGCAAATACTTGTTTTCCCTGAAATTCAAACACAAAACCACATAAATTCACACAAATAATAATATTTTGACAATTAATGCTCAAAACAATAAAATAAAGGGGATTTGGCATAAAATAGTAGCAAAGACCAAAGTGGATGAATTATGCAACATTAACCATAAAAACTGACTAATAAAAGCATAAAACACATATCAAACAGGTTTATAAATGCGACTCAAAATCATTGCATCAAACTCCCCTAAGCTTGAACGTTGCTTGCCCTCGAGCAACTAATCCTTAGAATAGAATTGCCAGAGTCAACTAAAGAACAAAGCATCACAACAGACATCCCCTATGACTCCCACCGGACATTCACATACCGGCCCTCTCTAACCATAGAATGGTAATTACCCTAAAGGCGACAATAATCATCCATAAAAGAAATTGACCTCAAAACTGATGAACACTATCACATAAGGCAGTTAACATAATAAAACTCGCCGGTTCAGACTTGGTGCATCTTGTGATCTTCTATACTACGTTGCTCACCCTAACTACCATTTACATGGAAGTAGTTCTCTTGATATTCATTAGTGAGGAGAAATTCATGGTGGCCTACCAATCCGAGCAACGGGTGGGTGAAATGAGTGGCTCATGGAAGAAGTGGAAGTATTATACAATTTCAACATGCATAAAACAAAAATGTCCTAAATGATGCAAATGCACATGAAAAATGCCCTAATGCCTAAAATTGGGTGGAATGATGCATGTACTAACCATCCATCGCAAAACGAGATGGTCATCTAATTAAGCTACATCATGTACTCAATTATCTTGAAATTCAGATGATATTACGTTCCTTTCTCCTTCTTATTTTTTTTAAGCCCTTATATCCATAATTGGTAATGAATAATTTATAAGGCTTATTTTTTCTGCATAACTCAAACATTTGAATTATTTAGAAGGTATGGAACATTTTAATTCACCATTACAGAATAAATGAGGTACATGACATACTTTATGCATAGAAGTTATGAATTCAACTACATGTCATGCACCTAAGGTTAATGTGCATATATAACTATTCTAATCTTTTCTTCATTTTTCATTTTCCATGCAAACATAAGAAAAATTGCAATGCAAATCCTATCTACATGTCATGCAATCAAGAAGAGTTAAAATCGTACTTTACTTCCAATTCTTGGGTGGATTATGAAAACAATAAGGGGAACAGATCACAAGACTAGTTGACTGAACCTTAGAAAAATATTATGTGTCCCTCCTTACTGACCGGTGTAGTAGTTAAGAGGTTTCTCTCTCTTACTTCAGATTAGAGTCTCATTACCATTTGGTCAGTTTAGGCTCAACAACCAATTGCCGTCCACTTTCATGAATCATTAGGGATACACAGTTGTGAATTTCTATTTTAAAGTTGACAAAACCAATCATTTTCTAAGTTAAGTGATCAAGGTTAAACAAGACAAGCTTTCCAAACACACAAAAATTTTAAATTTCCCTCAATTCCCCATGCACAACTAATGAGATGACACAAACTTTATGACATCCACGATTACACTAGATAGCATGTGGATCCTACAAAAACTAAAATTGCAAGAAACAAATAACAAGAACAAAAACAATAAAACTCAAAATAGAGAAAATAAAGATAGAACTGTTCCAACTACCCCCCCTAAGCTTGAATACAACTATGGCCTCATAGTTAAAAACAAACTCAAAGGTTGGAACAGTGATACCGATTTACTCATGCGGTGGAGGCGGGTACTGCGGAGCCGTAGGGTCCCAAGAAGGATACTCCCCCTGGAAGCTTGGATCAAATTGGGCCCTAGGTGGAGGTTGTGGATAGCCTCCAAAGTAATCTTGGCTCCAATAGTGGTCATAGAAGGGCTCATGCTGCATCTCCATCTGATACAACCGATCATGTATCTGTTGTTGGTTGTTGAGGAGAAGACACTCATTCTCGAACATCGCCCTTTGGTTGTCCAGTATCCGGTTTATAGTGTCTTGAATACCGGTATACATTATCATGTGCTGCTGCTGCATTTGTTGGATGTCTTGCAGCATAGTGTACATGCCCTGCATAGAATAGGCATCCTCACTTGGCTGTGAGGGTGGTGATGGTGGTGGCGTAGGCTGTGATGATGAAGATGCACCCGGATGCATCCGAGGATGCTTCCGTGGTGCCACTCGTGCCCGAAGAGGTGTAAATGCCTCCTCTTCCTCCTCAGCCTCGTCGTCATTTCCGTCGTCGCCACCGTCATTGCCGCCTTCTTCATCAGAGTCGGCGATGGCTATGATTGGCCACCGAAAGTGTTGCGCCCCTTCGATGTTGATGACCGGTTCAGGCAACGAGCACTCCTGATAGGCATGGTTGACGTGGCAATGCGCATACGCCATACCATCTCGAATAAGTAGGAGATTGGACCGGTGCAAATGTTGCAAGTTCACCTTGCTCCTAGTAGATAGAGGAGTGAGGGTCTGGAAATTCAAGCCGAGGTATGAAGCCAGCTTGGTGATGAGCCCGCCGAAGTGAATCGGCGCTTTCCTCGTACTCCTATTCACCTCCAATACTCTCTACAGAAAGAAGGCACCCCAATTGCATTCTTGACGCTTCAGGAGCTTATACAAGAAGAAAAGATCCGGCTCCTGGAATTTGCTAAGGGATAGATCACCCCTAGCAAACAGCGTCGAACTGAGCATCCGGTGCAGTATCTGGACAAAAGGGTGCTCGAAGTCAGCTACCGCAGCATTATGGTAGCTAACGGACTTCCCCGGCGGCACCGTAACCAGCTCGGCGAAGATGACGTCGTAGTCGGTGCGGTTGTCCGGGCGCCGGTAGTCATTTGGCGAGTGGTTCCAGTTGAATATCTTGTTGAATTGCTGGAGTGTGAGGGTATAGTCGATGTTGAACAGCCGGAACGACACCCGACCTTTGATCCACTCGCAGTCGGTGGCATTAACGTCGTTGGGCATGACACAGATGTCCAGTGACGCCATGAACTCTGCCACCAAGTCCTTGTACGTGGGCCAGTCGCCGAAGAACGGTTGGCCATCTGCATGAAATTCCAGCTCATCAGGTCTTCGGCTTGTGTGGCGCGCCTGTCCTTTCAGAACGTAGGCCAAGTTGGCCTCGAACCCTAAGTCATGGATCATGTCCCGTTCGACATAACGGGTTGACTCTATCTTCCTCTTTAAGATCTCCTCGTAGATCTTCTTCACCTCCGCGGATGGATGAATTAGCCGCGGGCGTGAAATCGATGCGGGAGGAGGTGGCACGAACTCCGGGATATCCGCCGGGTTCGCACGTGAAGATGACGCACCAGCTCCATGCACCATGGTTGCAAGATAAAGGGAATAGGGAAGGAGCTCGGTGAAGATTGGAGAATCGAATCTCTGCTTGATGAAGAACTTGCTCGTTGTTGCTCATCGACGGGCTTACACAGCTCTGGAACTCGCTCGACACAAGTTGAGGAAGATTGCACTGAAGGTGTGATGTCATCTGACGCAATCACTCCCCTTAAATAGATGTGGCCGACGCCACTATTGACCCGTCGATACCATCGACGCGAGTCGATGGTATCAACTCAGGTAGCACAATCCGTACCTCTGCTAGTATCGACGGTCGTCGATGGCTGGATCTGTAGGACCCGGATTGTTAACGCATCGATACTATCGACCCGTCCCCCAGATCGACTTCTCTGCTAGCCGTGATGCCGTTGATCTTTCTCGCGGATTGTTGATGTGGCGCGTCGATACTATCGACGCGAGTCGATAGTATCGACTCCCTGATTAGGGAAAATCCTCGCGAGGCCCGGTCGCCGCCATCTTTCCAGGAAAGTGTCGATACCATCGACACGCCCGTCGATGGTATCGACTTTCGTGAGTCGATTTCTTCTGTAAATCTCCATAGATCTCGATGGTATCGACTGGCATCTCGATGCCATCGACCTTGTATTTGCTATCTGCCTGTAGGTATGTCGATACCATAGACGAGGCCGTCAATGGTATCGACGCAGTGCGATTCTTGCAGTCGTCAACCTGTACCATGGTCAATACCATCGACACAAGGGTCGATGGTATCGACTCTGCCTCAGCCCTGCACAAGTAGCAAACAATCACGGTATCTTTTTTACACTAAAAACCAAGTAAAAACAAATTAAACTACGAATGTAAATGAACTAATCTAAGGTACCAAAGGTTGGGTTGCCTCCCAACAAGCGCCCTTATTTAACGTCTTAGGCTAGACGACTTTTGGGCACCTCATGCATCTGAAAGTGAAATGAGTTTGACCTCATTCACCTTCCTCTTGTAATTTTCACCAAAGTAGAGCTTCAATCTTTGTCCATTCACCAAAAATGTGGTCTCACCATCACGCACCAAGATTGCGCCATGTGGTTTGACCTCTTCTACCACGAACGGCCCACTCCACCGAGATTTGAGCATCCCGGGATGCAACTTCAGTCGTGAATTGAACAGCAATACACTGTCTCATTTCTTGAACGTGCGCAACTGGATGTGACGATCATGGATTAACTTGGTGCGCTCCTTGTATATCCGCGAGTTCTCGTATGCCGTCATCTGCAGCTCATCCAACTCATTCAATTCAAGCAATCTCTTCCTCCCCGCTCCATCGTTACTCAAGTTGAGCCTTCTAAGCGCCCAATGTGCTTTGTGCTCTAACTCTACTGGTAAGTGACAAGCCCGACCATACGCTAACCTAAAAGGCGTGGTGCCTATAGGTGTTTTGTAAGCCGTCCTGTACTCCCACAATGCATCCGGTAGTAGGGCACTCCAATTCTTCCTCGTGGACGCCACCGTACGCTCCAAAATCTTCTTAATTTCGCGATTGGAGACCTCCACCTATCCTTGATTCTACGGGTGATATGGGGTACCTATGTTGTGTTTGACCCCATATTTCTTCAACAATGTCGAGAACTTCTGATTCCTAAAATGCGTACCCCCATCACGGATGATCATTCGGGGCACTCCAAACCTGCAGAAAATGTTTTCTTTCACAAACCTACACACTACAGTGGAATTGTTAGTCCTTGTGGGTATTGCTTCTACCCACTTTGACACGTAATCAACTGCTAAAAGAATATATAAATTTGAATTTGAGGACACAAAGGGTCCCATGAAATCTATGCCCCACAGATCAAATACCTCCACTTCTTGGAACACATTTAGGGGCATCTCCTGTCTCTTTGAAATATTACCTGCTCGTTGGCAGGAATCACATTGCCTTACAAACTCGTAGGCGTCTCGGAACAAGGTTGTCCAATAAAGGCCACTCTCCAGAACTTTAGCTGTCGTATGAGAGCTCGCATGGTGTCCTCCCATAGGTAGTGCGTGGCAATGGTGGAGAACGCTCTCGTACTCCACCTCAGGCACACACCTGCGTAGGATACCATCCCTACATTGCTTAAGAAGAATCGGGTCATCCCAAAAATAATATCGTAAAGAATGGAAAAATCTTTTCTTCTCTTGATATGACCAATCTTCCGGGATGATCTCGCAAGCCAAATAATTCACAATCTCAGCAAACCAAGGGTCTTTAGAATTAACTTTCAAAATCTGTTCATTCGGAAATGTCTCAGTGATGGGTATATGTAAATCTTTTTCATCCACCCTTTCTAACCTAGACAGATGATCTGCCACAACATTTTCAATCCCAACTTTATCCTTGATTTCGATGTCAAATTCTTGTAAGAGCAAAATCCACCTAATTAATCTAGGCTTTGCGTCTTTTTTCTCCATTAAATATTTAATTGTGGCATGGTCAGTCCAAACGACTACTTTAGATCCAACTAAATATTGCCAAAATTTTTCAAAAGTGAAAACAACGGCGAGTAATTCTTTTTCAGTAGTTGTATAATTTAATTGGGCGTCATTCAAAGTCTTTGAAGCGTAGAAAATCACGGCGGGTTTATTGTCCACCCGCTGCCCCAACACGGCTCCTACCGCAAAATCAGAAGCGTCACACATGAGTTCGAACGGTTTAGTCCAATCTGGCATTTGAACAACCGGCGCAGAAATCAGTTTCTCCTTCAACACGTCGAACGCATGTAGACATTTGTCATTGAAATCAAATACAACATCTTTCTCAAGCAGTTCGGATAGAGGTTTCGCGATTTTTGAAAAATCTTTTATAAACCGACGATAAAATCCGGCATGTCCTAAAAAACTCCTTACCCCTTTAACAGAATTTGGTGGGGGCAATTTGGAAATAACTTCAATTTTTACCGGATCCACCTCTAAACCTTTGCTAGACATCTTGTGTCCTAACACTATCCCCTCAGTCACCATCATGTGACATTTTTCCCAGTTGAGGACCAAATGTGTGTCCTCGCAGCGCTGTAAAAATTTGTCCAGATTATAGAGACATTCGTCAAACGATGCACCATACACCGAAAAGTCATCCATAAATACCTCAAGACAGCGTTCTACCATGTCGGAAAAGATAGCGAGCATACAACGCTGAAAAGTCGCAGGTGCATTGCATAAACCAAAAGGCATTCGATGATATGCGAAAGTCCCATAGGGACAAGTGAAAGTAGATTTCTCTTGGTCCAAAGGATCAATTGAAATCTGGTTGTACCCTGAGTACCCGTCAAGAAAACAGAAGTGCGATCGGACGAAAAGATGCTCTAGAATTTGATCGATAAAAGGTAAAGGAAAGTGATCCTTTAATGTAGCGGCATTCAGACGGTGGTAATCAATACAAACTCGCCACCCGATTACCAATCGGGTGGTGACAGGTTCATTTAAAATATTTTGGGTGACAGTAATTCCCCCCTTTTAGGGACTACCTATGTGGGACTCACCCATGTCGAGTCTGATATTGTGTAAATGATACCTACAACAAGAAGTTTAATAACCTCCTTCTTCACAACCTCCATCATGCTTGGATTGAGACATCGTTGAGGTTGGATCACGGGCTTGGCTCCCTCCTCGAGCCGAATCTTATGCTGACACAATGTAGGGGAAATCCCCTTGATATCTGCAACGGACCACCCAAAAGCTCCCCGGTGGTTCTTCAGCACTATCAACAATTGTTCCTCCTCATCTGCACTCAAATAAGCAGAAATGATCACAGGTAACTTGTCTTCCTCAGCTAGAAAGACATATTTGAGATGCGGTGGCAGTGGCTTTAATTCTAACTCTGGCGGGCTGATCAGAGATGATTGAAGCGGCGGGGGAAGTTCACCTAAATCTTCATAATGCCTCGCATAGAAGCATGGAAGCATCTGAAGCATTTTGGCACACTCCTTGAGTGATTTGCTCCGCATCCAATCATGTGTAATATTTACCAAGCAAGCCTCCAATGGTAATTCATGATATGCATCAAAAATAGAAATTGCAATAACATCATCTGTCGTAGAAGGCGTAATGTCCTCATCCTCATCATTAGGGAACCCTACAGCTTTACACAGAGATACTACCTTGGTCTGTTCCATGATATCCACAGCCAAAGTTCCATTGTCCACTTTGCTCATCACATGAGCCATGTCCAAAAATGGCTTCCCAAGATAGAGTGAAATATTATTATCCAGATGTTTTACCACACGACATTGTTCCTTTGCTTTAGACGACACAGTACTAGAGGGCATGACCATGTCAAATCGGTCATCGGCTATATCCAAGGTCAAACGACCTCTCCCCATCTCTAAAATCATGTCAGCTGTAGCTTGGAAAGGACGCCCAAGTAATAGCTCGTTGCCATGTTCATCCTGCATCTCCATGACTACAAAATCTACTGGAAAAACAAATCTGTCCACTTTCACTAACACATCTTCACAGATTCCATATGGCTTTACCATCGAGTTGTCTGCCAATTGAATAGTCATGTTGCTTGGTTGTGACTCCTTCAATCCCAACTTTTTGAATGTAGAAAGGGGCATCAAGTTGATGCTTGCCCCTGAGTCACATAATGCTTCACCAAATTTGAATTTTCCAATATAATAAGAAATGTTAAAGCAGCCTAGATCTTGCCTCTTTGGCGGCAAAGTGCCCATGATGAAGGCACTCACTTGCTCCTTGAGCATGACAACCTCTGTATCCGGAATTTTCCTCTTCTTAGTAATGATGTCCTTTAGAAATTTCCCGTAAGACGAGATTTTCTCAATGGCTTCCAATAGAGGGATGTTTACTGAAAGCTTCCTGAAACTGTCCAAGAACTTTTTGAATTGATCATCTACCTTCCTTGCCTTAGCACTGTTTGGATACGGGACTGGGACCGCTTGTGCCCTTTGATGAGGTGGCACATAGGGTGTCCTTTTCTGAGGTCCCTCCTCCTCTGCAATAGGGTCTTGCGCAGCCTCCACAATTGTGTCATCGACTGGTTCTGTGACTGGTGTGGGCAGCTCCCTTGTGGCTTGAACTTCAATTTCAACTTGGGGTTTGCTTGCTTCATCGGCCTTGGGATTTAACAATTTCTTGCCACTTCTTAGCAAGATGGCCTTAGCTTGTTGGTTCCCTCCTGGAACATTAGTATTTCCCGGGAAACCTGGATGTGCCGGCTTCTTCAAACTGGCTATCTCCACAGCCATCTGTGCCATATATGTCTCTATTGTCCTCATTTGAGCCCCATGGCTCTGCAGTGTCTGCCCGAATTGGTTCATGAACTCCCCTTGTTGCTTTATTTGCTGACTGAAAGTAGCCATGAGTTCTTGATTTTGCTTTATAACTTGATTGAGCAGCTCTATGCTCTTATCCTCTACAGCTGGCTGGGGTTTAGCATTCAGGTCCTGCAAGAAGTTATTTGGATCCTTCCAGGAGAACTTCTTGTCTTTCCTCCATGCATAGTCATTGTTCCTGTAACCTGGATGCTGCCTCATGAATTTCACTTGAGCCTCGTCCTCAGACTCAGTTTCCTCCTTTGTAAGCAATTTCTTTGCGAGAAGATCCATCTTCTCATTCAATTCCTTTATTGCTTTTGATCCACCTGCCACTCGAACTTGTTCCACAGGGCCTCTTTCTCTCTCACCCCATGATTGCTTCCTAGCCATGTTCTTTAATATCTCCCAACACCTGGTGTCTGTGTTGTTCAAAAAGAATCCTGACCCAGTTGAATCAAGGTTGCTCCTATCGTGCTCGGAGAGAGAAAAATAGAAGATCTTTACCTGTGTTTCTTTATCCAGCCCGTGATGCGGGCACCGTCTCAGAATGACCTGAAACCTCTCCCAGGTCTCAGAATATGTCTCACCTGCCTGTTGGGTAAAGTTATGGATCTTCCTGATCATGTCGTTGGTCTTCTCAGGAGGAAAGAACCTCTCAAAGAAAACCTCCACCATATGGTACCAGGACTCCGCAAACTCATCATCTAAATTGTGTAGCCATTCTCTCGTGGCTCCTGCCAATGAACTCGGGAAAAGCTTAAGATAAAGTGCATCGTGTGGAAACCTGTCGATTTTAACCATGTCACAGTTCTCAACAAACTGACTTATGTGCGCGACGGGGTCCTCATTTTTGAGCCCATGAAAAGCATTGGACTTCACCAGATTTATCAAAGCCGGATCAATCTTATATGTAGGTATGTTGATTGCTTGCTTCTTTATAGGCCCTTTTGAAGCGGATGCGGAAGAAGCCTTGATCTTCTCCCATATTGTCTGAGGCTCGTCCATCTCTTCTTGTTTAGGTTCTGACTCTATTTCTTCTAACTGGTCTTGATTGTGGCTTTCCTCGTCTTCTGGTCCCGGCAGCGGGACCTCTGGTACGCGACCTGCGTAGTCAGTACTACACGTCTGCACCATGCACAGTACCTAAAAATAGAAAGATTAATTTTAGTACAGTGCTTGACGACTGCAAATATTTAGAAAATAGATTATGAATTTTTGGAATGATAATATTAAAGAAAATATAAAAAGGTGGCCTAGAGTGGCCACTCACAGCACTCGAAGTGCCAACAAATTGTCGTATCCCCGGCAACGGCACCAAAAACTTGACGCAAATTTACCGTGCGTAGAAACGCAAGTGAACGCGTCGAGTAGTACATGCCTTTGTGAGGCCCGAGTCGAACTCAGGGATACGTGCAATCGTCGGGGACTCCTACTAAATACTCGTGATCAGCTAAACCGATTAACAAGTTGAGAGTTGTTGTAGAAATTAAAAGAAAAATAAAAACAAAACGAAACAAGCAATCGATTAAATGTTGGTTTAATCAATTCAAAAGGAGATCTTTAGGATTGCGGTTTCACCGCGGGTTTTCATTGTAGTAGATTCTATATAGCTACTCAATTTTTATCTCTCTATCTGGGTAGTGGCCTGAAAACAAAATTGCCCACTATCGTGGTGCAATTCACTACCTAAGTCTAGGTCAGTTCCACTGTCGTAGTAACCTATACCCTAAACTAGGTGCTTTATGAACGATCTCTCAGTATCCACCATTAATTTTACACCACCTTGTTCAAGGGATTTGTCAATTAATGTGAATTTCGTCTCTTTTCAACCGTTAATCCTTCTTTCAAATCAATTAAGGGCATTAGGTTATTATTATGGTGATCAAGCATAACAATATATTGGAGAACACGAAACTATACAATGGATTTAAGAGATAAGATATGAATTACTATTATAAAATCGTCATACAATGAATTCTCGGGCTACTCCCGGTCCTAAAGACAAAGGGGATTAGCCCCGCATGCTCATCTCAAGCAAGTACATGGTAGAGATAGGGGAAATCATATGAAAAACGTGAAATCAGAGGTGAAACCCCTGAACGGAGAAGAACCGGTTGATCCTCGGCGTAGAACACGTGCTCTCCCGCCTTTTACTGGTGGAATCCATCTTCTTCGGCGTCCGGATCAACTGGTATGAGCTTCTGGCCTCCGTTCTCCTCTCTACTCCTCCTCGGTACTTGTGCAATGGCTAATCCGATCTCCCCCACGTCTGGGCGGCCGTCATTAGGTATATCTCCCTCATTAGGTCGCTAATTAACCACGACCGTCCGATTAAGATCATTCCAAAGCAAACGCATATCTTACGGTGTCGATACCATCGACGCGAGTCGATGGTATCGACCCAGTGTGGTAGCGGCTGGCTACAAATCCTTTCTTTGTCGCGTTTGACATCATCTCGATACCATCGACGCGGATCGATGGTATCGACTTCCTTTAGGCGTCGATTTTTGCAAGATTCCGACACTGTAGTCTCCGTGCGTCGATGGTATCGACTTGGTGTCGATACTATCGACTGCTTTCTTGCCAGTAACCTGATGGTAGCTCGATACCATCGACATCCCTGTCGATAGTATTGACTCTTTGCTGATACTCGCGGCTGGCAACCTGTGGTCTGGTCGATGGTATCGACTTCCATCGATGGTATCGACTTCCATCGATGGTATCGACGAAAGCAAATACTTGTTTTCCCTGAAATTCAAACACGAAACCACATAAATTCACACAAATAATAATATTTTGACAATTAATGCTCAAAACGATAAAATAAAGGGGATTTGGCATAAAATAGTAGCAAAGACCAAAGTGGATGAATTATGCAACATTAACCATAAAAAATGACTAATAAAAGCATAAAACACATATCAAACATGTCTATAAATGCGACTCAAAATCATTGCATCAGTATTGAGTCAGCATCAGTCGCGACAAAGAAAAGAAAAGAAGACCAGCCACTATCACGCAAGGTCGATACCATCGACTCGCGTCGATGGTATCGACACCGTCAGATACAAGTTTGTTTCAGATTGATCTAAATCCGACGGCTGTGATATTTTTGCAACCTAACTCGGTGATTATACCTAATTACGGTGGCCAAGAGCAAGGGATCACGTCATTAGCTGCTGCACACATCCCGAGAAGGTGTGGAGAGAAGAACGGAGCCCAGAAGCACGCCCCAGACATTTCAGAAGTCGAAGAAGACGTTTTCTACCGCAGAAAGGCTGTAGATCGTGCATTCCACGCCGAAGAAACGCTTGGATATTCTCCGTTCAGGGGTTTCATATCTTATTCACATTTTTCTCCATGTTTCCTCTTTTCTCTACCATGTTTTGCTCTGAGATGAACATGCAGGGCAAATCCCCTTTATCTTTAGGATCAGGAGTAGCCCGGGGAAGCATTGTATGACATTTTTATCATAATAATTCATCATTTATCTCTTAAATACGTGGTATGATTTCGTTTTCTCAATTATATTGTTATGCTTGATCACCATAATGATAATTTAATGCCCTTAATTACTTTGAAAGAAGAATTAACGGTTGAAAAGAGACGAAATTCACATTAATTAACAAATCCCTTGAACAAGGTGTTGTACGGTTAATGGTGGAAACCAGAGGTCGATTCTAATGTACCTAGTTTAGGGTATAGGTTACTATGATAGTGGAACCGACCTAGACTTAGGTAGTGAATTGTACCACGACAGTGGACAATTATGACTACATGCCACTACCCGGATTAAGAGATGAACCTGAAATATTATATGGAAATTCATACAATGAAAACCCACGGTGAAACCACAATCCTAAAGATCTTCACCTGAATTGATTAAAGTAAACCTTTAATCGATTGCTTTATTTTATTTTATTTTCTTTTTAGTTTTACAACAACTCTCAACTCTTTTAATAGGTTTAGCTGATCGTGACCAGTTAGTAGTAGTCTACTGATAGTTCATTGTCCCTGAGTTCGACTCGGGCCTCACAAGGGCCTATACTACATTGACGCGTACACTTGCGTTTTACGCACGGAAAAAGTGTGTCAAGTTTTTGGCGCCATTTTTGGGGACACAACAACTGTCGGCACTACGAGTGTTGCAAGCGGCCATTCTAGGCCAATTTTTAATTTTAATTTTTATTATTCAATAATCATTTTTGAAATTCATAGTTTACCATTCATATTTAGCAATCATCTATCACAGTATTGAACTGAGATTATCATTTATTGCAGGTATTGTGCATGGTGCAGACGCGTAGCACCGACTACATGCAATAAGCACCAGAGGTTCCATTGCTGGGACCTAACAACGAGGAGGAGTACAATCAAAACCAACTGGAAGATATAGATTCCGACTCAGAACAAGAAGCCATGGCCGAAGAGCAGACGATATGGGAGAAGATCAAAGCTTCATCCGCATCCGCTTCAAAGGGGCCAATCAAGAAACATGCGATCAACATTTCGACTTATAAGATTGATCCTGCATTGATCAACTTGGTCAAGTCAAATGCATTCCATGGGCTTAAGAACGAAGACCCGGTGACTCATATCAGCCAATTCGTGGAGAACTGTGACATGATAAAAATAGATAGGTTTCCGCAGGAGACACTATACCTGAAGCTGTTCTCGAGTTCTTTGGCAAGAAATGCATGAGAATGGTTGCATAATCTTGACGATGAATATGTGGAATCATGGAACCATATGGTGGAAGTGTTCTTTGAAAGGTTCTTTCCGCCTGAGAAGACAAATGATATGATCAGAAAAATCCATAATTTCAGCCAAAAGGCAGGAGAGACTTACTCCGAGACCTGGGAGCGGTTTCAGATCATGCTTAGGAGGTGCCCGCATCATGGGCTTGACAAGCATACACAGGTAAAAATTTTCTATTTTTCTCTCTCTGAGCATGATAGAAGTAACCTGGATTCCACAGGTTCAGGGTTCTTTTTGAACAACACAGACACGAGGTGCTGGGAAATTCTGAAAAACATGGCCAAGAAGCAATCATGGGGTGACAGAGACACCGTAGAGCACGTTCGCGCTGTGGGGGAGTCGAAGGCCATCAAAGAGCTGAATGAAAAGATGGACCTTCTAGCAAAGAAACTGCTTGTAAAAGAAGATACTGAAACAGATGATGAAGCTCAAGTCAAATTCATGCGCCAGCAGCAGGGGTACAGGAACAACGAGTACTCATGGAGGAAGGACAAGAATTTTCCTGGAAAGATCCAAATAACTTCTTGCAGGACCCCGATGCAAAACCTCAACCGGCAGCGGAGGATAAGAGCACAGAGTTGCTCAACCAAGTGATAAAGCAGAACCAAGAACTGATGAACACCTTTGGCCAACAACTCAAGCAACAGGGGGAATTCATGAATCAGTTTGGGCAGACATTGCAGAGCCATGGGGCTCAGATGAGGATGATTGAGATGTCTATGGTGCAAATGGCAGATGAGATTGCCAATCTGAAGAAGCCAGCACAACAAGGTTTTCTGGGTAACACAAATATTCCAAGAGGAAATCAACAGGCGAAGGCAATCTTTCTAAAGAGTGGCAAGAAGATTTTAAACCCCAGGGCCGATGAACCAAGAAAACACCAGTCAGAAACTGAAGGTGAGGCCACAGAGGAGGTGCCAATTCCAGTCACAGAACCGATTGAGGATATAGTAGAGGAAGTCACAGCTGAACCTGCTACTACTGAAGAGGAGGATACAAAGAAGAGGACACCATATGTGCCACCACATCAAAGGGCACAGGCTGTCCCGGTCCCATATCCAAATAGTGTGAAAGCAAAGAAAGTGGACGCCCAGTTCAAGAAGTTTCTGGACAGTTTTAGAAAGCTCTCTGTCAACATTCCATTATTAGAGGCAATAGAGCAAATTCCCTCCTATGGGAAGTTCTTGAAAGACATTATCACAAAGAAATGGAAAATCCCTGATACGGAGGTTGTGGTCCTCAAGGAGCAGGTGAGTGCCTTCATCACGGGCACGTTACCACCAAAAAGGAAGGATCTGGGCTGCTTTAATATTTCATGTTACATTGGTAAGGTGAAATTTGGCGAAGCACTGTGTGACTTTGGGGCAAGTATAAACCTGATGCCTCTCTCTACATTTAAGAAATTGGGATTAAAAGAATCAAGGCCGAGCAATATGACAATACAACTGGCGGATAATTCAGTGGTGAAGCCCTACAACATATTTGAGGATGTGTTGGTGAAAGTGGAACAGTTTGTTTTTCCAACAGACTTTGTTGTAATGGAAATGCAGGATGAACAAGGTAATGAGTTACTCCTGGGACGACCTTTCCAAGCCACTACTGACATGATACTGGAGATGGGGAGAGGTCGGTTGACCTTGGGTATTTCCGACGATCGATTCGAGATGGTCATGCCTTCCAGCACCACGCAATCTAAAGCTAAGGAGCAATGTCGCATGGCGAAACACTTTGATCAGAACATCTCTTTATGTCTAGGGAGCCCATTTTTAGACATGGCTCATGTAATGACAAAAGTGGAGAAGGGGACACTGGCTGTAGACATCATGGAGTAGACCAAGTTTGTGTCTCTTAAAAAGGATGTGGGTTTTCCCAATGATGAAGAGGAGGACATCCCTCCCTCTTCTGAAGATGAGGTCATAGCAAGCTCTATTTTCAATGCATATCCAAAATTACCACTTGAAGCCTGCCTGGTTAATATAACACATGATTGGATGAGAAGCACGTCACTACAAGAGTGTGCCAAGATGCTTCAGGTGCTTCCATGCTTTTACGCTAGATACTACGAGGACCTTGGAGAACTTCCACCACCACTCCAGTCATCCTTGATCAGCCCGCCAGATTTAGAATTGAAGCCATTGCCACCGCACTTAAAATATGCATTTCTAGCCAAGGGTGAGAAGCTTCCTGTGATCATTTCGGCATATCTGAGTGCCGAGGAGGAAGATCAATTATTGATTGTGTTAAAGAACCACCGAGGTGCATTCGGATGGTCGGTTGCAGACATTAAGGGGATCTCCCCTACATTGTGGCAGCACAAGATTCGTCTCGAGGAGGGAGCCAAACCGGTGATTCAGCCACATCATCGACTAAATCCGAGTATGATGGAGGTCGTCAAGAAGGAGGTGATCAAGCTCCTTTCTACAGGTATCATCTATGCTATATCCGACTCGACATGGGTGAGTCCGACATAGGTAGTCCCTAAAAAGGGGGGAATTACTGTTACACATAATTTGTTAAATGAACCTGTCATTTCCCTCTCCCATTCATTGATCAGATTTTAGAGCGATTAGCAGGCCGATCACATTTTTGTTTTCTTGATGGTTATTCGGGGTACAATCAGATTTCAATTGATCCTAAGGACCAAGAGAAGTCCACCTTCACTTGTCCCTATGGAACTTTTGCATATCGTCGTATGCCATTTGGTCTGTGTAACGCACCGACAACCTTTTAGTGTTGCATGCTTGCCATTTTCTACGATATGGTTGAATGCTGTTTGGAGGTTTTTATGGACGATTTCTCTGCCTATGGTGCATCCTTTGATGAATGTTTATACAATTTGGACAAGGTTTTGCAACGCTGTGAGGACACGCATTTGGTCCTCAATTGGGAGAAATGCCACATGATGGTCAGCGAAGGTATCGTTCTTGGACATAAAGTGTCTAGCAAGGGGTTGGAGGTAGACCCGGTGAAGATCGAAGTGATTTCCAAATTGCCCCCACCGAGTTCGGTTAAAGGGGTACAGAGTTTCCTAGGTCATGACGGTTTTTATCGCTGCTTTATAAAAGATTTCTCTAAAATCGCCAAACCATTATCTGAGTTGTTAGAAAAGGATGCTATGTTTGATTTTAACGAAAAATGTTTACATGCTTTTAATGTGCTTAAAGAGAAATTGATTTCAGCCCCGATTGTGCAAACACCGGATTGGACAAAGCCATTTGAATTGATGTGTGATGCATCAGATTTCGCAGTTGGTGCTGTTTTGGGACAACAGGTGGACAATAAACCCGTTGTGATTTTCTATGTGTCCAAAACCTTGAATGAAGCACAACTAAATTACACGACAACCGAAAAAGAACTTCTTGCCGTTGTTTTTGCTTTTGAAAAATTCCGGCAATATCTTGTAGGATCTAAAGTCATGGTATGGACGGACCACGCCTCCATTAAGTACTTGATGGAGAAAAAGGATGCCAAACCTAGACTGATTAGGTGGATCCTACTATTACAAGAATTTGATATTGAAATCAAAGATAAGGTGGGGATTGAAAATGTGGTTGCAGACCATCTTTCTAGGTTGGAAAGGGTAGATGAGAAGGACGTGCATATACCCATTACTGAGACGTTTCCTGATGAGCAACTTTTATCTGTGAAATCTAAAGATCCTTGGTTTTCTTATATAGTTAATTATCTTTCCTGCAAAATTACCCCGGATGATTGGACATACCAGGAGAAAAAGAAAATTTTCCATTCTTTGCGGTATTACTTTTGGGATGACCCTATTCTGTTGAAGTAGTGTGGGAATGGTGTATTGCGCAGGTGTGTACCGGAGGTGGAGTACGAAAGCGTTCTTCGTCATTGCCATACTCTACAGACGGGTGGACACCATGCAAGTTCTAGAACTACGGCCAAGGTACTGGAGAGTGGTCTTTATTGGCCTACTTTGTCCAGGGACGCCTATGAGTATGTGAGGCAATGTGATTCCTACCAAAGGGCATGTAATATTTCAAAAAGATAGGAGATGCCCCTCAATGTATTTCAAGAGGTCGAGGTGTTCGATCTATGGGGTATTGATTTTATGGGACCCTTTGTGTCCTCCAATTCTAATTTGTACATTCTATTAGCTGTGGACTATGTGTCGAAGTGGGTAGAGGCAATACCCACTAGGACGAATGATGCTACCATAGTGTGTAGGTTTGTCAAAGAATACATTTTCAGCAGGTTTGGTGTACCAAGAATGATCATTAGTGATGGAGGTATGCATTTCTGGAATCAGAAGTTCGCAGCACTGTTGAGAAAGTACGGGGTAAAGCACAACATTCGTACCCCATACCACCCGCAGACACAGGGGCAAGTGGAGGTTTCTAATCGGGAGATTAAGAAGATCTTGGAGTGCACTGTGGCTTCCATGAGAAAATACTGGAGCACCCTGCTACCAGACGCTTTGTGGGCGTACAGGACGACGTTTAAGATACCTATAGGCACTACACCTTTTAGGTTGGCTTACGGAAGGGCTTGCCATTTTCCGGTGGAATTGGAGCATAAAGCGCATTGGGCGCTTAGGAAGCTGAATTTGAGCTATGATGAAGCGGGAAGGAAAAGGTTGCTTGAGTTGAACGAACTTAACGAGCTGAGGATGAATGCATATGAAAGCTCGTGGATCTACAAGGAGCAAACAAAGTTGATTCATGATCGCCATATTTAGCTATGCGTCTTCAAGAAAGGAGATCGTGTACTCTTGTTCAACTCCAGGTTGAAGATACATCCCAGGAAATTGAAATCCCAATGGAGTGGACCATTCACCGTAGAGGAGGTCATGCTGCATGGTGCAATCATGGTGCGTGATGGCGAGACAACATTCTTGGTGAATGGACAACGATTGAAATTGTATTTCGGTGAAGATTACACAAGGAAAGTGAATGAGGTCAAACTCATTGCTCTTCCAGATGCATGAGGAGCTTAATGTCGTCTAGCCTAAGACGTTAAATAAGGGCACTTGTTGGGAGGCAACCCAACCATCAGTAGCTTAGTTTAGTTTCTTTCACATGTGCACTTTCGTTTGATTTGATTTTGTTTTTAGTGTAAAAAAGATACCTTGATCGTTAGTTCAATGTGCAGGACTGAGGCAGTGTCGATACCATCGACCCTTGTGTCGATGGTATCGAGATGGGTACAGGTTGCCGGCTGCAGAAATTACTCTGCGTCGATACTATCGACGGCCTCGTCGATGGTATCGACACACCAACAGGTTGATCGCAACAATGAGGTCGATAGTATCGACATGGGCGTCGATACTAGCGAGATCTCTGGAGATTTTCAGACGAAATTGTCTCAGTGAAGTTGATACCATCGACGGGCCTGTCGATGGTATCGACCCAGTTACAGGCAGAAAGCGGCGGACGGG
Source organism: Alisma plantago-aquatica (assembly GCA_963693085.1). Lineage (NCBI taxonomy): Eukaryota > Viridiplantae > Streptophyta > Magnoliopsida > Alismatales > Alismataceae > Alisma > Alisma plantago-aquatica. The sequence goes on along the minus strand of OY856410.1, from coordinate 1,510,489,926 downwards.
CCTCCCGAGGGTGTTGCCCTAAGAAGAAGTCAATACTATCGACTTGCATCGATAGTATCGACGCGACACGTCACCGATCCGCGAGAGGAAATCAATAGCGATCGCTGCATCAGGAACGTCGATCCACAGGAAGGGTCGATACTATCGACACCCGTCGATAGTATCGACACGTCATCGATCCGGGCCCCCACACCGGGCTATCGACAGACATCGATAGTAGTGGAAGATGGATTGTGCTACGTGAGTTGATACCATCGACTCGCGTCGATGGTATCGATGGGTACACAGCAGCACCGGCAACGGTTATAAAAGGGATGGTTTGTCGTCATATGACGTCGCACCTTCAGCGATTTCTTCCTCCACTTGTGCCAAGTGCCTTGTTGAGCAATCAGAGCACGGCTACGAGCATCCAAGGAGCATGTTCTTCCTCGATCCTTCACCGAGCAGAGATCGTCTTCTCCGACCTTCACCAAGCGCGCATCCTCTTCACGCGCAACACCGATGGAGATCCCAGAGTTCATTCCTCCACCGACTGCGTCTATTTCATGACCGCGGATTGTCCATCCTTCCGCGGAAGTCAAGAAGGTTTACGAGGAACTAATGAAGAGAAAGATAGAGCCGACCCGCTATGTTGACCGGACAATGGTCCGTGATATGGGGTTCGAGGCCAATCTTGCCTACGTTCTCAAGGGACAGGCAAGGCATACAGGCAGGATGCCCGATGAGATGGAATGCCACACCGACGACCAGCCATTCTTCGGTGACTGGCCCACATACAAGGAGATGGTGACAGAATTCATGGCGTCGCTGGATATATGCATCGTGCCAAATGACATCATCGCTACTGATCGGGAATGGATCAAAGGCCACGTTTCTTTCCGGCTGTACAACAATGACTACACTCTCACCCTCAGGTAGTTCAATGAAATCTACAACTGGAATCATGGGAGAGACCAGTACCGGCGGCCAGAAAACAGAACAGACTACGATGCCATCTTCGCTGAGCTAGTGACTGCACCGCCCGACAAATCAGTGAGCTACCACAATGCGGCAGTGGCAGATTTCGAGCATCCGTTCGTGCGTGTTCTTCACCGCATGCTTTGCACCACCTTATTCTCCCGTGGTGATCTGTCTCTCAGCAAGTTTCAAGAGATAGATTTGTTTTTCCTGCATAAGTTGTTGAAGTGCCAAGAGTGTAATTGGGGCACATTTTTCTTAACGCGCGTGTTGGCTATAAAGAGGAGTACGCGGAAGGCTCCAATTCACTTTGGAGGGCTCATCACACCACTGGCCCACTAAATTTCTCCCAGCTTACTCCTCTCTCCAACAGGAGCAAGGTAAACCTGCAACATCTGCACCGCTCCAACCTCATCCTGCTACGTGATGGCTTGGCATATGCACACTGCCATGTCAACCAAGCATATTAGGAGTGTTCACTTCCAGACCCCGTCTTCCACATCGAGGGCACTCAACATTTTTGATGGCCTATCATCGCCATCAAGAGCTCGGATGAAGACAGAGGCAACGACAACAACGACAATGATGGCGATGCGAATGAAGAGGAAGAGGAGGCTTTAACTCCTCTTTGTGCACGAGTGGCACCCTGGAAGCGTCCCCGCATGCATCCGGGTGCATCTTCTTCTTCGTAGCCTCCGCCACCACAACCCTCGCAGCAAAGCAAGGATGTCTACTCCATGTAAGGGATGTATACGATGCTGTAGGAAATCCAACACACCCAGCTGCAGCACACAGCTTCATATGCCGGTATTCAGGATACGACGAACCGACTACTAGATAACCAGAGGGCTATTTTTGAAAATGAGTGTCTCCTCTGTTGGCTAAATGGACATCTATAAATCCCTTTGTTTTGATTATGACAAACATTTCATTCTTATTGATCTAACGAGCTACTTGAGTGTGCAGGATTAAGGCGGATGCCAAAGAATCTAGGGAAATCCATATGCTTACACATTTATGTTTTCATGCAATGTAATCGCTTTGTAAAAACTTATACAAATATATAATGTACAAGTACTTAGATTGCATGTAAATCAAGCGTTAGATTCTCCCTAGCTAAACACCACATTTAGATAAGTCATTCCCTTCAAATAGGATCATATTTGCACACTCATACATATAGTTAGTGCCTAAGTTGAAACATTGAAACAGGATCAATCTCGGTCGACAAACTCCTCGACCGAGACACTCGCAGTCGACAACCCTCTCGACTGAGAAAGATCCAAAGTAGCCGTTAGACACAACAGACAAGTTAGTTGGCAGTTGGAGAAAGACATTGCAAATCACTTGTTTCAGAGTGCCTGTCGGTCGACAAAAGTTCGACCGAGTAGGTGTCTCGGTCGACCATTCCTCGACCGAGATGATCTCTGACAACAACTGCAGAATTAATTAATTAGCCGTTGTTAAAGCAACAACTTTGTACCTAACGGCTAGTTAAGCACTTAGAAACCCCTAGAAGTTGTCTAGAACGTCCTTAAGCATCCTTAGGCCATTCCTATAAATAGGACAAGCCATAGGACACTCAAACTCACTTGTTTACACTTGCTACACTTGAGAAATCCTTGAGCATACTTTGAGCAATCTGTTTGTGAGCAAATTGAGCTTTGTGAACATTGGCTACTTCCTTCTTTAGCTCATAATTCGTGTCCTATAGGCTAGTATCTCCTACCCACTACAATCACAAGTCCACACACTTGGTTAGGAGATCTATACGCTTGATCTAGGCAAATCAAGCCTTGGGCTACAAAGGATAAGTTGTAATTTCCTTTTTTTTTCTTGTTCTCTATTACCGTTTGTACTCTCCTTGCTACTCCTAGGTTGGAGGCTGCTGATTGGAGAGGGTGGAGTTCTTCTTGGTGAAGAAGGTGACTTTGAGCTACTTCAGAAGGCTGGTGCAACGGGAGGTTACTTCTAGAGAGGAAGGCTACTTCAAGGGGAAGCTTGGAGTTACTTCAAGAAGGCTACCTCAAAGTTGGTGCACCTACTTCACGTGAAGGCTGTTCAAAGGGTGTAAAGGAAAGTATTGTATTTTGTATAAATCCTTGGGAAGGTAATAAAATAAATACTTTCAAAATCCCGGTTGGGTAAGCAACCGGGTAGTGGACTGACAACTTTAGTAGTTGCTAAAGTTGGAACCACTCTAAACACCTGTCTCCTTCTTCTAATTTTTAATTGTGGTTGTTTGAGTTAAATAAATTGTTAAAATTATTTAAAAACTCTATTCACCCCCCTCTAGTGTTTTTCAATTGGTATCATAGCAGGCTTCAAGGAACCCTAACAAGGTCTTGAAGAAATGGGGGATGGAGTGCTCAACAACCTTAACCTTGAAGGTACACTTGTTGCTAGGCCTCCAGCGTTCGATGGAACAAACTACCAATATTGGAAGAGAAGGATGCAGTTCTATTTCCAAGGCATCAATTGGGACCTATGGAGAATGGTGTCAACCCCATACGAGCTCCCTCAAACTCAATTTGCAGAATGGGATGCAAATACGGTAAAGCTGGCCCAAATGAATGCAAAAGCTGTAAGCATTTTATATTGTTCTATTTCGGTAGGAGAATTTAATAGAATATCTAATTGTGACACAACCTATGATATTTGGCATAGACTATCCATAACCTATGAAGGTACAGTCCAAGTCAAAAATTCCAAAATTAGCATGTTTAAACAAAAATTTGAACACTTTCGTATGGATACAAATGAATCAATTAGTGAAATGTTTGCAAAATTCTCTACTATTGTTAATGGTTTAAGTGCTTTAGGAAAACCTATTCCTGAAGAAGATCAGGTATCAAAGATCCTTCGTTCACTTCCTCCAAAATATAAGCCAAAGGTGACAGCCATTGAAGAAGCAAACGACCTCACTCGACTGAAAATGGAGCAACTTATTGGAAACTTAGAAGCTCATGAAGCAACCCTAGAAGAGGAAGAAAGAAGAGCACGTGAACTTCAGCAAGGAAAGAAGAAGGATGTGGCTCTAAAAGCTTCAAAGGCTGTCACACAAGAAAGTGAGGAGTCAAGTGAAGAAGAGGGAGAAGAAGCCTTGATAGTAAATGGTAAGAAATACAAAAGATTTAAATCTAACAAAATTTCCAGCTCTTCTTCTACCCCTCCTAGGTGCTTTGAATGTGGGAAGAAATGGCATTTCAAAAATGAATGTCCTAAAGCAAAGAAAGGAAAGAAAAGCTCTCACAAGAAGAAGGGAGAAAAAGCCTATAAAGCTGCATGGGACGAGTCAAGTGACAGTGAAAGCGGAGAAGAAACCGTGGATTGTCTAATGGCAAGAGAAGATGATGAAAACTCTCAAGAGGAATGGGTGATTGACAGTGGATGTTCCAAACATATGACCGGAAACAAGGATGCATTCCAAACCTTTGAAGAAAAGAAAAGTGGAACAGTCACCTTTGGAGACAATGGTAAGGGCAAAATCGTTGGAATAGGTAATGTTGGTACAAACCTCGAAATAAAGAATGTTCTACTCGTTGATGGTTTGCACCATAATTTGATAAGTGTTAGTCAATTATGTGATAGTGGTTATGATGTATTATTTAACAAAACTTGCTGCAAGTTATTGATAGAAAACACTACAAATGTTGTTTATGAAGGAAATAGAGTTGGAAATCTTTATATTCTTAAACCTAACTCTATGAAATCAGTAGTGGGAAAATGCTTGCTTGCAAATGAAAATATCTTACAAGTATGGCATAAAAAGCTAGGACATGCTAGTTCACATGTTATTAAAAAGTTAGTGAAATATGATCTTGTTCGTGGATTGCCTACTTTATCTTTTGATCAAGTTGAAAACTGTGAACCATGCACAATGGGAAAGCAAACCAAAACCTCTTTTAAACCAAAACATGTACTTAGCACCAGTAGGTCCTTAGAATTAATTCATATGGATTTATTTGGACCCATGAGGACACAATCTATTGGTGGTAAAAGATACTGTTTTGTTATTGTTGATGATTATAGTAGATACACATGGGTACACTTTATTGCAACTAAAGATGATACTATTCATGTTTTTATACAATTTTGTTCCAAGATTGAAAATCTATTACAAAGCAAAATATGTACCATTAGAAGTGATCATGGTGGAGAATTTGAAAATCATACATTTGAAGAGTTTTGTACATCTCAAGGGTACACTCATATTTTTTCTACTCCACGCACCCCACAACAAAATGGTATAGTTGAAAGGAAAAATCGATCACTACAAGAAATGGCTAGAACTATGATGCTTGAACATAACACACCCAAAACCTTTTGGGCTGAAGCTGTAAACACTGCATGCTATGTGCTAAATAGAGTAACTGTTCACTCTCATTTAAAGAAAACTCCATATGAACTAATACATTCTAAGAAACCTAGAGTTGACTATTTTCATACCTTTGGCTCCACATGCTATATCTTAAATACCAAAGATGATAGAGATAAGTTTGACTCAAAATCACACAAAGCATTCTTTTTGGGATATTCCACTTCTAGCAAAGCTTTTAGAGTATATAACACTATATCTAGAAAAGTTGAGGAATCTATTCATGTTTCTTTTCATGAAGAGTCCAAATCTGAAAATCTAGACATCATAGATCTCACAAATCAATTCGACAATTTAAACATACCAAATGATAGTGAGAAAAGTACTACAAATAATCACCAAGTTGAACCACAACCTACACCTAGGCTTATTAAAGATCATCCTCAAGAATTAATTATTGGAGATCCTAATGATAAAGTTAAAACTCGGTCTTCCTTCAAAGATGTTGCAAACATGGCTTTTGTTTCTATCATTGAACCTAAAAAGATATTTGAAGCTCTTAAAGATGATTATTGGATAATAGCCATGCAAGAAGAATTGAATCAATTCACTAAAAATGATGTATGGGATTTAGTTCCTAAACCACAAGATAAAACCATAATAGGAACTAAATGGGTTTTTAGAAACAAGCTAAATGAGGCAGGAGAAGTAATAAGGAATAAAGCTCGGTTAGTAGCACAAGGATATAATCAACAAGAAGGAATAGATTTTGATGAAACATATGCACCAATAGCTAGACTTGAAGCTATTAGAATGTTACTAGCTATTGTTGCACATAAAAACATCAAACTCTACCAAATGGATGTAAAAAGTGCATTTCTAAATGGCATCATTCAAGAAGAAGTATATGTTGCCCAACCACCTGGTTTTGAAATACCGGAAAAAGGTGACTATGTTTATAAACTTAAAAAGGCACTTTATGGTTTAAAACAAGCACCTAGAAATTGGTATGAAAGGCTCAAGACATATCTTTTTGATAATGGTTTTTCTATTGGAAATTCAGATTCTACTTTATTTTTCAAAACATATACATCTGATTTCCTAGTTGTGCAAATATATGTTGATGATATTATTTTTGGAGCTTCTAATGATTCATTGTGCACACAATTTAGTGATATTATGCAAAAAGAATTTGAAATGAGCCTCATGGGTGAACGAACTTTCTTTCTTGGTTTTCAAATTAAGCAAACACCTGCCGGAATATTCATAAGCCAAGAAAAATATACTAAAGAACTCTTAAAATGTTTTGGGATGGATCAGTGCAAACATGCTACTACTCCTATGGCTACTTCTATTAAAATTGATAAGGATGAAAATGGGGAACCTATTGATGATTCCTTATATAGAGCCATGATTGGTAGTTTGCTTTACTTAACTGCTTCTAGACCGGACATTATGTTTCCCGTTGGTCTTTGTGCTCGATTTCAATCACAACCTATGCACTCCCATTTTCTAGCAGTTAAACGAATTCTTCGTTACCTAGCCGGCACTACTTGCTTTGGTTTATGGTATCCAAAAGGACAATCCTTGGATTTTAAAGCTTATACTGATGCGGATTATGCTAGTTGTCGACTTGATCGCAAGAGTACTAGTGGTGGATGTTTCTTATTAGGGAGAGCTTTAGTATCTTGGTTTAGTAAGAAACAAAATACGGTTGCCCTATCTACAACTGAAGCTGAATATATGGCAGCCGGGTCTTGTTGTGCTCAAGTGCTTTATATGCAACAAGTATTAAACGATTATGGTTTTACTCTTTCATCTACGCCTATTTTTTGTGACAACACGAGCGCTATAAACTTAGCACACAATCCTATTTTACACAGCCGAGCTAAACATATTGAAATCTGTCATCATTTTTTAAGGGATCACATCTCCAAGAATCATGTTTCCCTTCATCATGTTGATACGGAAGATCAATTGGCTGATATTTTTACAAAACCGCTTCCACTAGATCAATTTAACAAAATTAGGAAGCAATTGCTTATCACTCCTTTGGAAGATGTTTTCTTTGATATTTGTGCTACTTAAACAAAAAAAACTCTTATTTGCATCATGATATTTTGGCTTTTAAATGGACATCTTTTTCATTAGATTTGATGGGACATCTAATTAAGGGGGAGTTTTTATTTCTAAACGGATATCTTTTTGAAATGACAAAGGGGGAGAAATAAATATAAAACTAAAACTTAGAAAAACTCAATCAATGAGTTTCATAAATAAACTCTTGGCTTTACATTGAAAGTTGCTATATTCCCTAGTGAATTAGATTTCATGTTCCATAATTCAAAGGGAATAATAAGCACACATTTTATAAACAAGAGGAAAAGCTACAAAGGTAAATTTTCAGGTATGAAACTCATATGGTTTATATTTCCTTTATTTTTATATTTAGGAAATGTTTGTCATCTTCAAAAAGGGGGAGATTGTTGGCTAAATGGACATCTATAAATCCCTTTGTTTTGATTATGACAAACATTTCATTCTTATTGATCTAATGAGCTACTTGAGTGTGTAGGATTAAGGTGGATGCCAAAGAATCTAGGGAAATCCATATGCTTACACATTTATGTTTTCATGCAATGTAATCGCTTTGTAAAAACTTGTACAAATATATAATGTACAAGTACTTAGATTGCATGTAAATAAAGCGTTAGATTCTCCCTAGCTAAACACCACATTTAGATAAGTCATTCCCTTCAAATAGGATCATATTTGCACACTCATACATATAGTTAGTGCCTAAGTTGAAACATTGAAACAAGATCAATCTCGGTCGACAAACTCCTCGACCGAGACACTCTCGGTCGACAATCCTCTCGACCGAGAAAGATCTAAAGTAGCAGTTAGACACAACAGACAAGTTAGTTGGCAGTTGGAGAAAGACGTTGCAAATCACTTGTTCCAGAGTGCCTGTCGGTCGACAAAAGTTCGACTGAGTAGGTGTCTCGGTCGACCATTCCTCGACCGAGATGATCTCTGACAGCAACTGTAGAATTAATTAATTAGCCGTTATTAAAGCAACAACTTTGTACCTAACGGCTAGTTAAGCACTTAGAAACCCCTAGAAGTTGTCTAGAACGTCTTTAAGCATCCTTAGGCCATTCCTATAAATAGGACAAGCCATAGGACACTCAAACTCACTTGTTTACACTTGCTACACTTGAGAAATCCTTGAGCATACTTTGAGCAATCTGTTTGTGAGCAAATTGAGCTTTGTGAACATTGGCTACTTCCTTCTTTAGCTCATAATTCGTGTCCTATAGGCTAGTATCTCCTACCCACTGCAATCACAAGTCCACACACTTGGTTAGGAGATCTATACACTTGATCTAGGCAAATCAAGCCTTGGGCTACATAGGATAAGTTGTAATTTCCTTTTTTTTCTTGTTCTCTATTACCGTTTGTACTCTCCTTGCTACTCCTAGGTTGGAGGATGTTGATTGGAGAGGGTGGAGTTCTTCTTGGTGAAGAAGGTGACTTTGAGCTACTTCAGAAGGCTGGTGCAACGGGAGGTTACTTCTAGAGAGGAAGGCTACTTCAAGGGGAAGCTTGGAGTTACTTCAAGAAGGCTACCTCAAAGTTGGTGCACCTACTTCACGTGAAGGCTGTTCAAAGAGTGTAAAGGAAAGTATTGTATTTTGTATAAATCCTTGGGAAGGTAATAAAATAAATACTTTCAAAATCCCGGTTGGGTAAGCAACCGGGTAGTGGACTGACAACTTTAGTAGTTGCTAAAGTTGGAACCACTCTAAACACCTGTCTCCTTCTTCTAATTTTTAATTGTGGTTGTTTGAGTTAAATAAATTGTTAAAATTATTTAAAAACTCTATTCACCCCCCCCTATAGTGTTTTTCATCCTCCTCGACAACCAACAACACATCCACGACAGGTTGCATAGGATGGAGATGCAGTAGTAGCCTTTCTACGATCATTACTAGAGCCAGAATTACTTTTGGGGGTATCCACAACCTCCACCAATGCCTCAGTATGATCCGAGTTTTCAGGGGATGTACCCATCCTGGGACCCCACGGCCCCGCAGTACCCGCCTCCTCCAGAAGAATGATTGGTATCTCTGTTCCACCTTTTAAGGTTGTTTTTGACTATGAGGCCATAGTCGAATTCAAGCTTAGGGGGGGAGTTGGAACAACTCTATCCTTTAGTTTAGTTTTTATTTATTGTTTTGTCTTTTGTCTTTTATTTCTTGCAATATTTAGTTTGTTTGTAGGATCCACACTCTATATAGTGTATTCGTGGATGTCTTAAGTCATGTGTCATATCATTTGCTTGTACATGGGAATTAGGGGAAAATTTAAAATTTTTAGTGTTTGCAAGCTTGTGTTGTTCAACTTTGAGCATATAACTTAAGAAAATGATTGGGTTTGTCAACTCTAAAATAGGAAATCACAACTGTGCATGCTTTTGATTAATGAAAGGTAGACAGAACTGGTTGTTTGAGCCTAAACTGATCAAATTACAATGAGACTCTAATTTGAAGTAAGAGAGAGAAACCTCTTAATTACCACACATGTCAATAACGAGGGACACATAATAAATTACAAAGGTTCAGTCAATTAGTCTTGTGATCTATCCACTCCATTGTTTTCATAATCCACCTTAAGAAATGGAAGTACATTACGGTTTTAATGTCTTTGATTGCATCTCATGTAGATAGGACTTGCATTGTAACTATTTTCACATATTTTGCATGAAATGAAAAAAATAGATGAGTCATACATGCACATTATCCTTAGGTGTGTGTCATTTAGTTGCATAATTATCATATTGTAGCTGCACTCACATTTTTGTGCATAGAGGACATCATGTGTCTTACATCTTCTGAACATAAAGGGTGATCAACTTGTTCCATACCTTCTGAATGATTTATAAGTCATGCAGTAATAAGTGAACCGACAAACAATTCGTTGTCAGCTATGAAAATAAGGGCTTGAAAAAAAACAAGAAAATTTAAATTAAAAAAAAGAAAGAAAAAAAGAAGAAAAAAGAGAATTGAGAAGTAAGCAGTAATGAGAGGGAGAAAGGAACAGAGTATCACATGCATATTAAGAAGGATAAGTACATGATGTAGTTTTCTTAGATATTCCATCTCACCTAGAGACGGAATGATAGTGCATGCATCATTCCACCCAACTGTAGGCATTAGGGCATGTTCATTTGCATATGCATCATTTAGGTCATGTTTGCTTTGTGCATGTTAGAATCGTATAATGCTTCCATTTCTTCCATGAGCCACGCATTCCATCCACCCGTTGCTCGAATTGGTAGGCCACCGTGATTTTCTCCTCACTTGTCAATATCAGGAGAGCTGCTTCCATATAGATGGTAGTTAGGGCGAGCAACGTAGAATAGGAGATCACAAGATGCACCGAGCCTGAACCGGAGAATTTCATTATGTTAACTGCCTTATATGATAGTGTTCATCAATTTTGAGGTAGATATCTTTTATGGATGATTACTGTCGCCTTTAGGGTAATTATCATTCTGTGGTTAGTGAGGGCCGGTTTGTGAATGTCTGGTGGGGATCATTTGGTGATGTTTGTTGTGATGACCTGTTCTTTAGTTGACTTTCGCAAGTCTATTCTAAAGTTTAGTTGCTCGAGGGCGAGCAATGTTTAAGCTTAGGGGAGTTTGATGCGATGATTTTGAGTCACATTTATAGACTTGTTTTACTTGTGTTTTATGCTTTTATTAGTCATTTGGTGGTTAATATTGCATAATTCATTTACTTCAGTCTATGATCTTTCTCAGCATCAATTCTCCTCTATTTTGTTGTTTTGAGCATAAATGATTACAATAATATGTTTTATTTCGGCTTATGTGGTTTTGTGTTGCAATTTTAGGAAAAACGAATATCTGCTACTGTCGATACCATCGACAGTGTTCGATACCATCGACACAACCACAGGTTGTCAGCCGCAAGGAGCCGCACAGAGTCGATACCATCGATGATGAAGTCGATGGTAGCGACTTACCATCAGGTTGCTGGCGAGAAGAGAGTCGATACTATCGACTCCAAAGTTGATACTATCGACCCCAGAAGATTCAGCGACAAAAACGGACAAAAAGCGACGCCTTAGGGTGTCGATACCATCGAACCTCGTCGGTCAATGGTATCGAGTCAGCATCAGTCACGACAAAGAAAAGAAAAGAAGACCAGCCGCTATCGCGCAAGGTCGATACCATCAACTCGCGTCGATGGTATCGACACCGTCAGATACAAGTTTGTTTCAGATTGATCTAAATCCGACGGTTGTGATACTTTTGCAACCTAACTCGGTGATTATACCTAATGACGGCGGCCAAGAGCAAGGGATCACATCATTAGCCGCTGCACACGTCCCGAGAAGGTGTATAGAGAAGAACGGAGCCCAGAAGCACGCCCCAGCCATTTCGGAAGTCGAAGAAGACGTTTTCTACCGCTGAAAGGTTGTAGATCGCACATTCCATGCCGAAGAAATGCTTGGATCTTCTCCGTTCAGGGGTTTCATATCTTATTCACATTTTTCTCCATGTTTCCTCTTTTCTCTACCATGTTTTGCTCTAAGATGAACATGTGGGGCTAGTCCCCTTTATCATTAGGACCGGGAGTAGCCCGAGGAAGCATTGTATGACATTTTTATCATAGTAATTCATCATTTATCTCTTAAATCCGTGGTATGATTTCATTTTCTCAATCATATTGTTATGCTTGATCACCATAATGATAATCTAATGCCCTTAATTACTTTGAAAGAAGAATTAACGGTTGAAAAGAGATGAAATTCACATTAACTAACAAATCCCTTGAACAAGGTGGTGTACGGTTAATGGTGGAAACCCAGAGGTCGATTCTAATGCACCTAGTTTAGGGTATAGGTTACTACGACGGTGGAACCGACCTAGACTTAGGTAGTGAATTGTACCATGACAGTGGACAATTCTGACTACATGCCACTACCCGGATTGAGAGATGAACCTGAATTATTATATGAAAATTCATACAATGAAAACCCACAGTGAAACCGCAATCCTAAAGATCTTCACCTGAATTGATTAAATTAAACCTTTAATCGATTGCTTTATTTTATTTTATTTTCTTTTTAGTTTTACAACAACTCTCAACTCTTTTAATAGGTTTAGCTGATTGCGACTAGTTAGTAGTAGTCTACCGATAGTTTAATGTCCCTGAGTTTGACTCGGGCCTCACAAGGGCCTATACTACATTGACGCGTACACTTGCGTTTTACGCACGGGAAAAGTGTGTCAACCGTCTGTTCACCCCACGGCCCTGTCCTACCATTGATTCCACGATGTGGCGGCAAATTTAACTCACAGAGGAAATAGTAGATGGGAGGACGTTGAGGTCTAATGCATGTTTCGGGAGAGCAGAAGAGGGAGAGGGGAAAGGGGAGGGGGTGTCGGGAGGTGCGTGAGGTGGGGGTGTCGAGGGTCGGGTGAGGCGAAAATGGGGGTACTCGCGTTTTGAGCAGAAACTGGGTTACGAACCGGAATCCTGACTGTCGCGGGACTAGCTTGGGATGATATTTAGGGTTCTGTAATCCCGAAATACGGCCAAAACTAGTTTACCAACCATAAAGAACCCAGTCCCAATTGGTCACCTGTTTGGCGGTGTTGGCACTAGGCGATAAGCTTAAATCGGGTTTTGGTCTCGTGCCAAACACATGCTTAGTATCCTTGTCATTCCAGATAAAATACCTCATCAACTTTTCAATAGAGGTAGTCACAAAATTAAGGAGAGGAAAGGTTGATGACCTAAAGATATAATAACTAGAAAGAGTTGAAATAACTAGCTCAACTCTACCAATAAAGGATAATAATCTACCTTTCTAGGAATCAAGTTTAACCTTGATCTTGTCGATGATAGGAGCACACACATCCTTCGTTAATCTTCATGTAAATAACGAGACTCCCAAGTATCTAACAAAAAGTGGGGAGACTTGAATGTTCAAAATATTTTAAACGTTGTTTTCTTTAGCATTCTTACTAACAAACAATCGACTTTTACTGATATTTAAATTCAAACCAGATATCCTGCAAAAATCCTAAAGAATAGAGTTCATAGCTTCAACATTGGTAACATATGCCTTGGAGAACATAAGAAGATAATCGACAAAAATAATATGTGAAACACCCATATTTGCATAAACATGTATATGAGAGATACTTCCATTCTTCACATGTGTGTTGATGATAGATGACAGCCCATGCTTCACAACTACAAAGAGATAGGGGGACAACATATATCCCTACTTCAACCATTAGAAGCATAAAATGTCCAGCCATTAACTAAAACTCTGAAAAGATGTAGAATCAAAGCACACTTCAATCCATCAAAGACAACATGTTGGAAAGCCCATTTCTCCATAAAAAATAGAATATAATCATGTTTCACAGTATTGTGTGCCTTAGATAAGCCAAACTTCACATACATCTTAGCATGGCCAGAATTGAAGGAACTGAGAACCTCATTGACAAGAAGAATGACATCCCCTATCATCCTTCCTTTAATGAAGACAATTTGATTCTTATCAATAAGATCAGGGAGGACATCCTTCAATCTATTAACTAGAATTTACTAATCACTTTGTAAATCACATTAAAAAGAGAAATCAGCCTAAAATCACTTAAACTATATGTTCTAGATTTCTTAGGAATCAAAGTGATAAACATATCATTACACTCCCTCAACATTTTCCCAGTGTTGCAAAAGCTAAGAATTGCTTTTGTGACATCTTCACCTATAACTTCCCAACTAGCTTTAAAGAAAGCAACATTTAACCCATCTAGGCATGTGGCCTTATCCGTATTTAGGTTCTTGAACATAGTCTCACTTCCTCTTTTGTGACCCATCTAGCGAGATGGTCTGTGACTCTCCAAGGATTAAACAGGCACAATCCACTCATTGTCCCATTCAATCCTATCATTAGGAGAAGAGTTAAAGAGATTATAAAAGAGATTTATGATCCTATGATTAATCTCCTCAAAGTCATACGTGATCCCAGTATCATCTCTCAAAGAATGGATATTGTTCTTTATTCTTCTTATTTTCAAAGATGCATAAAAGAACCTTGAGTTTCTATCACCTAGTCTGAGCTACTGAACCCATGACTTCTTCCTCAGAAAGTTCTCTTCCTCCTCCAAAGCTTTGCCTACTTTGCTTCTAATACAAGAAAGGTACCGATGTTTATCAATATCTCCAGGATTGTTATCAATGTCTCTTTGAGCAAGCAAAGCATCGGCCTCCAATTCCTAGCATTGGATAAACAATTTCCAACCTTGTTTCTATTCCATTTGCTCAATGCTTCTTTAACTGCTGGAAGTCTTCTGTACACTATACACTAGTGCTCCTTCAACACTACAACTTCTCCAAGCCTCCTTCACCACCTCACTATATCCAACCTAATATATCCAAGCATTAATAAAACAAAATGGAGTCATATTTCTCTTCCCACTAGATAACTCAGATGAAGCAGTCTATGATCACTAACCAAAATATACACTACTTCCCCCAACATTATGGAAACTTACTCATCATATCCAGATTGGTGAAGATCCTATCAATTTTAGAGTAAGTACTCACTCCTTTTTTATTGTGACTATCCCAAGTGAAAAGGGTCCTTTCGTAATGATCTCAATAAGATCCATCTTAGCAAGAGTTTCATTGAAGTCCTTCATAATTCTACTGGATGGAGGATGCTTCCCCAACTTCTCATTGTTTAACCACACTGCATTGAAGTCACCAAGAACACACCAGGCACCCCGACGGAAACCCAACAACATTCAATAGAGATCCCAAAGAAGAACTCTTTCAACATCTCCATTAGAACCATAAAATGTTGTAACAACAAGACTAATATCCCTCCTTTTTACATCACAGTGAATCATTTGCTCATTTTTTAAATTTCATCGACCACAATATTGGGATCCCACCAGACAACTAGAATTCTAGTATAAGAATAGAACTTAGAATTCGAAATGAACTTTGCCCCTGACCAGATAGAGTTAACAAACTTAGCAACACACTATTTTTTAAGTTTAGATTCTAGGATAACACAAATGGCAACATTACTTTTATTAATCACTTCCTGAATGCGAGTAGATTTATATGCATCTGCTCTCACATTTCAGGAAACTATAGAAAGTTCTTCAACCATTGGGAGAAATATTTTCATAAACATCACCTCCACCCTTGTAGATTCCTTCTTCTCCATTTTTAAAATCAGCAAGCGGGAAAACTTGTTTAGAGAAGTCTGTATCTTCCTTGCCAGAGAAATTTTCTTGGTTTGGATTTTAGGTGGGGACTTTTCCTTCTACCTTGAACTTCCCACTCCGGTGATTAAATTGGTGTCATCACAAGCTGACTACCTAGTTCGGTGCTTTTGTCAGCATTGTTAACTACTCTACTAATACCCTCCACCACAATACTTTCTTTCTCAACATTCTTAACTGCCCCTTCAACACTAATGTCCTCCACAACATCACTGAACTTCCATTTCTTCTTCAGAAGCAAAATTAGTGTTCTTCAGGACCCATGCTTTCCTCATGGGCAGTTTTTCTCTTGCTCCATTCCTCTTCTGGACTCTTTCTTGGTCCACTCCAGACAAGATAGATTCATGACCAAAATTACCACACTTCAAGCAACGCGATGACTCCCATTCATATTCAAAGGTTATAGTATCCGTTTGTCCATCGTCACTCTAAATTTGCAGTTCCTTCAAAAAGTTGAACTCCACTGGAATCAAAACTTGAAGTCTCGCATAATCCAACCTACAAAACTCCATAGTTTGTTTATCCGGCCCGATAGGCCTTCCCAAGAAGGAACCCGTTCGGTTGAACATTTCCTCATCCCGCAGTTCAAGAGACACGTCATGAATCTTCAACTTTAATTTCTCCATCGGCTCTCCTCTTTCCCACTTCTTTAAGATCAAGGGCTTGCCAACAACGAACCACGGACCTCCGTCCAGCGCCATGGTTATATCTTCATCAATCGAGAACATAATTATAAAATAACCATTGCCTCTGGATCTTTACTTATACAGACCTTTCACATTCCAGATTAGGGCAAGATGTCTCACAAGGGTCGGCCAATGTGGTTTCTAGTCCCACTATGTATCCCGCCGCCGTTCTACTCCAACGAGCCAGATTCCTTTCAGCAATACTTTTCGAGTAGATGAGTTTTCCATCAACCACTTCAATCTCCGTCTTCTTCAGATTGACTAGAGAATCAGCGTTTTCCCACTTGAACAGATTTGACCATCCTTTTGCCTTCTCTGCTACAGATATCGTCGATGAGACATGCTTTCTAACTCTTCCTTGCTTCCCATGTCCTTCCTCCTCCAGATCTGCATTTGCCTTCTCTCCAGGTGTCTCACCTTCCCCGACGGACGCCCCAGTAGTCGCCCCCGGAAGTGCCCCAAGCGCCGCCACAACAGACATCGCAGCAAGACGTCCCGGTAGTGTTGATGATCTGTAGTTATTTATTTATCTGTTAGAAATATTACTCATGCCCAAGCAGAGACTGTAAGTCTGGCAGATTTCAACAAGCTTCACGCTATATAATCCGAGGCCAGATCTGTTGTGCTTGTTTTGAAAAGGGAGCACGCCCCGCCCCTTGCTTAATCTGGTTACATACGATTGATTGTGTTCTTTGTAGTTCCTATTTTATTATCATATTGAAAAAAAAAGTCTTTATTACAATCCTTAGATCACCGTATTGTTTTCAGCTAGGAACATGCTCTAGTAAAACAAGATGCAGATTTAGGTCACTGTTTTTGACGAAATTCCACCCAAAGCTTAGAACGTGCTACAAAGAGGGAAGAAACGCAAAGCGCAAAATGGGAAACTAAATCATCCATATTTGACTCGAGATGTGCGTCGGAGAACTCTTCTGTTCTGAGTGCCATGGGCGCAAAACGGGAAACTAAATCATCCCTATATGACTCGATATGTGGGTCGGAGAACGCTGGTTGGGCCGCAAACCAAGTCACGCGCTTCTAAAACGCTGGTTTTTTATTTCCATTTGTTTGGTTGGGCTGCAAACGGAGCCGAGGTGTGAAAACCAACCCATAGTGCCCTTTGCTTTGCATAGAAAACTGGGAGAAGGAACCGCACAACGAAAGGGCGCGGTTCCAGTTAGGAGTGAGCATTCGGTTAATTCGGTCGGTTACGGTTAATTCGGTTCGGTTAAACGGTTAATTTGTGGTTTGAGATTTTAACCATTAACCTAACCAAATTGAGTCGGTTAATTCGGTTATTGTCCAATCGGTCAATGGTTAATTTGGTCGGTTAATTTGGTTAACCAAATAACACTCGTGTAATAATATTTTTTGAAATACTCATAAAATTTGGGACAGTTGTTATATTATAGTAGTATTTTTATAAATTAATTCTATATGGATCGTAAAAACTTGATTACTATATATATGAGGAAGTATTTTGAAATAAAAGTACAACTATATATGTATATATGCATGTGTAGGATATTATTTATGAATAAATTCTGACTATTCGGTTAATTTGGTTAACCAAATCAAAAATATCTTTAACCGTCAAATTAACCATTTAACCGATTAACCGAAATAAATTAACCAAATTAACCAAATTGATCCAATAAAATTAACCATTCAGAATTAACCGTTCGGTTAATCGGTTATTAACCAAATTATGCTCACCCCTAGTTCCAGTTCCGGAACCCATCCGTGTCTCTCTGAACCTGCTTCCCACCGTGCCTCTTTGCCTGATCACTTGTTTTTTTTATCACAGTTAATAATGAAAATTGGATTTGAAGATGCTTCCAACCAAACCGTTGACGTCTAGTTCCATTTCCTGCTTTCGTTTTTCCAGTTTTTGAATTCAACAAGTGCATTGCAACCACACGGAACCAAATTAGTGATAGAGATAATAAACAGAAGATATATATGGTTAAAGTTTCTTTTGTATAAGAAACTGAAATCAAAACACTAAGCCCTAGCGATACTATATGTAATTTTACGAAAATTCTGCAATATTTAAATTTCAAGACTAAAGTGAAAAACGTAATTATTTTCTCATGCTATGCTACGTAAGGATTACGATACACATAACCCAATTCATAATCCCCTCTAAATACCCGATTTTTGGGTTTTGACAGCACGGAATTGAGAAAAGACATAGGAAAGGAGAAAAATAAAGAGAGAAATCTATTTTCGTTATAACTTTCAAACTGTATTAAATTTTGTTGAAATAAATGTTGTTAGATTTCTTACAAAAATACTTTCTAACAACATCAATGTCGATATATTCTTGAGAATAAATAATATGTAATATAAAAATAGTATGAAATGTGAGTATTATATATATGTATATATATACAAAAAATTAGTACTATCCCCATATATATATATATATATATATATATATGTATATATATATATATATATATATATATATGGCTAAAAGAATTGTGTACCCGAGTACATGTAGCTTGCATGTACCTACCTTCATTTATGATAATTGTAAAATTAAACTACACTATCCAACCTTATGGATGTGGTGTATACCACTTAGATAAGATGTGTATCAAAAATCACCAACATATGATATTCATAGATCATCCAATGAAACAATTTGTGTCTTACCTAATCAACGGTAAGTTGCAAAAATTACAGAAACCGTTCGATGATATATTGCTATATCTCATGATATAAGTGAGATATTGATATGATTTTTTAAACACATGTAATCTATATAATTATGAGTCAATCCATATGGTTAGATTTTATTAACACGCTCCACATATTTCATTTTAATGGCTGGTACACATAACTTACATGTACCGACCGGTACACACTTCCTAACCTCTCTCTCTCTCTCTCTCTATATATATATATATAATACTTATTTTAGAATAAAAATACTAAAAAATGTATACAATCTTATTTGGAAAAGCATACACGTTATAAAAGTGAGTATTTATTTTTGACATACACTTAGTATTTTGTTAAGTACACTACTGGTTAAATATAGATATTGTCCGAATGAATTAAATATAATACCCATTTTTGAGTAAAATGAAACTTAGGAAAATGAGTACTATCTTCCAGAAATATATATACAATACTCATTTTTATAATAATGATACTGAAAAAATGAATACTCTTTCACTTAATGTGCGTACACCTTATAAAAATAGTACTTATTTTTGACATAGATATATTTCACAAACAAATAACAATTACAATACTCATTCTTTACATTTAGGTATACATTGTACAAAACGTAAAGTACTCCCTTTACAAAACGGGTATTGTCCCCAACAAATGAAGCACAATACATATTTTAAAAAACAATGACTTTAATAATGACTACCATATCAAAAATGGCATGCAATACTCATTTTTGAGTTAATATGTGAATCTAAAATGAGTACTATCCCCCAATGCAATACTCATTTTAGAATAATAATATTTTAAATAAATTTTGTACACATTTTTCAATATTATTTATTCTAGAATAAGTATTGCATACATTTATATATGCATATATATTAGGGGTTATACTTAATACACATGCATTAAGTATCAACAACATAAATAGTTATTTTTTGCAATTTTTTTCTTTGCACATTTACATGATTACATTACCTTTCATATAGTTACATTACATGTATAGTAGTTATATGTTGTAACGGATGTACGGTTACATATTTGTTTCAAACATGTTATTGTGTTTTTGTCCATTTTTATCCTTTTAATCAAATAATTAGTTTTAACAACATATTTACTTTTTTGGTCCAGATAATTACTTTATTAATCAAATAGTTACTTTTCTGGATGCATGAATATCAAAATCTTAATTACCCACCTGGATAACGAATGAACCCTTATATATGTATATATGTGTATATATATTTACATACATATATATATACATACACACATCACACACACACACACACACACACACACACACACACACACACACACACACATATATATATATATATATATATATATATATATATATATATATATATATATATATATATATATATACATACATATACATGGATTCATGTTTAATGGTACAACAAAAAGGGTATATCAAGTATCCTAGAAAAAAAGAATAATACGTTGTTACACCCATACTTGATAACCTTGAAGGCTAATTACAAACACACACACACACACACACACACACACACACACATGCACACACACATATATGCAAACTTAAAATTTATCAATTATATACAAACATTTTAAGTTTATATATATATGTATATATATATATGCAAACTTAAAATGTTTATTTTTAATATTTCAGTATTTTTTGAACCTGGATTTCTAATTATTTTTTTGACCTCTACGTAGCATGTTTATATACCATGGTCTTCGATAAGCCCCTCACCTTCCATCCATGACCAAACAACTAGTAAAAGCTATATTTAATAAACTTTAGTCGATAATTGAAGGCCAGACCAATTTTATAGATCTATTTTATAGTTTGATTAGTCTCCTATATGAAATGTGATTAATATAACAACATTGTGTGACTTTGCAAGACACATAAATACAAAATCTTTTGCTTCCATTCATTCTAGTACTCCAAAACACATAAATTTAGGTGGAAGAGCTACTTTGTGTGATAAATGTGGGTGAATTGGGTAGACCCTTTTGATTTTTCTTCCTCTTGTGGTTTCAATATAATTCTTTTAATTCTTCTTAATCTTATATAAACATAATTCTAACTAAAGAGTGTTCTTCTTGAAGTCAAAATGTTCTCCATTTTTTAGCTCTATTCTATCCTTTCAAATTTTCATTTGTTGTAGTATTCAAAAACACATAAAATTTGGATGAGGAAAAATAATTAATGTAATAATCATGGGTGAATTGTATGATATATTTTATTTTTCTCTCTATCCTTTTTCAAGTGATAACACTTTCAATTATTCTTTGTTCAATATAAAACCAATTCTAACAAAGGCTTGCAATTTTCACTGAAGTCAAAATATTTTCTAGTTCATCAACTATCAAAATTTCATCTTGACAATTGAGAAGCAAAGTTCACCATTGTGGAATGAGGGAAACCTTTTCTTAAGGTATAAAAAAATTATTTCTATTATTTTTATGAACTAGTGGATATAACTATTTGTGCCTTTTAAATAATATCAAGCACTCTCTCAACTCATTTTAACTACCAGAAGAAAAACACATGATTTATAGGAATAAAATGTAAATATTTATGGGTTATGTAAGTTGATGCTAATGTTTAATGTAATTCAATGTATGATTGTAATAAATATTTACTAAGCGTACACAAAATATGTGTTATACTAAGAACTTAATGAAAATAATGGTATTTTTATTTATTAGAATATATTTATGTGTCATGTATATAAGGCATTGGGCATGGGATGAGAACGAACTACAAGAGCATATAAGAAGGAATATTGACTTGATGAAAAATTCATGATAAGTTTTGTAAATTACAATCCCTTTATCATTAATGATATACAAACACATAAGATAGTGTTTATTTAAAACTCAACAACTATGAGTGAACCTTAAGTGTATATGTATACATTATAAATGAGCTCCATGAATTATGAAATATGTTGAGGTACTTATATCAAAGTAGATTTGTTATGACCTGATTTTCACTTGTATTTTACTTAGTTGAAATGCAATTATTTCAATAAAAAGGGACATATCAGAAATCTGTGTGCTTTGATTTTAAAGAATGGTTTTCTTTGAAAATGTTCCCTTTTCTATGGATTTTATGATTTATACCGATTTGTTAATATAATAATGGATATAAGGGAAAAGGAAGAGATGAAAATACAATATTAAGAAAAAGACAAAAGAAAATAGATGATAAGTAATGTACATATGAGAATTGTGAGGAATTATCTAGAAAGTGATACAGATGACCACTAATGGTTGGATTTTATTTTCACATGGTTTTTAATAAGAAAAGGAATCAAAATAAAGAATATAGAAAAGATAGAAAGAGAAAAGGGTTGTTTTAATGCCTAAAATATCCCTTATAAAGAGAAGACTTGCATATTAAGAAAAATACCTTTTATTTTCAAGTTTTGGTATCAAACTTTAGACACAGTTAGATAAAGTCATTATAGACTTTCCCTTCAAATTTAGGATTAAAAGGATGAAGGGAGAGAGAGATATGAATTATTTACTTTTTCCTAAAGTGGAAGGGTTTATAAGGCAATACATTAAATGTCACCCTTTATATAGACTTGGAAAACATAGGGTCCAACCCTTCCAATAGGATGCACCACTCTTGACTGTGGATCTGAAGGATTTAATGATTCTTGATCATCTCCTAGCTTGGGATGATTTGGGAAAGGTGTTAACATGACACTGGATCCTACCAAGGACCCGTCCTCTATCTCCTGACCACCTTTCTTCCTGAAAACCCTTCCGACCGATTTGGAAGAAAATTCTGAGTCTATTTGACCCTAGTTTTGGGTGACTTGGAAGGTAATAATACCTTTCCCCAATTTTGGCGATACTATCAAAGACTTAGGCTTGAGATCGGGATTATAAAAGATGGGGTAGAGACCCTTTGCGTAAACACAAATTCCTCGACAAAGCCCTATGAGACTCAAGGAAACTATTATGTCCTCCAATTTCTTATCAAAGCCATGTTGTTTCTCCCTCTTGTTTCATCTATTCCACCAAAGATGCATCCTCTCCATCCACCTAGTTCTTGCCCCTACTAAGAAATCATCAACTATGGTTGAGTTCAATGAAGCATCTCGAAGGGGATGACACCTGCCTCTCCAAGGCCCTAATGTCTGGGGTCAACCTTGGAGTTGACCTGGCCAAGAAGGATACTACTTGTGGGGCTGAGAGGGAAAGGAAGAAGAAGGGTGTCAGGGAAAGGACCAACCTACCCCTGGGGATAACATAGTAAGGTAAGGGTATCTTTGGTATTTTACCCTCATTTCTCATCCTATCCATGCGATACAGGCTGCCACCTTGGTGCAACCTTATTGGTTTGGTCGCAGCCCAGTGGCACCGACTTTACCCAACTGCCTGCCTAGGTGGCGAGCCCTGATTGGTCAGAATCAATTGATTTTTAAATTAAAGAAAGATATGATAAATGCATATAATATATCAATCTTTCTCTGAAAAAAATGAGGAATCCAATAAAAATATAATCAAGACCAAATTTTGCATCTAGTTTAGAAAATATCTAAAGTTTCCATCTTTAATGTGTTTAATACATAAGAACCTAATTTTTAGGTTTTGATGATCTTAATATGTTCAATTGATCTTAATAATCAAATATTGACCCTTTTAGGTAAAAAGGATAACTTGGATCTAATTTGAGATTAATAACCCATTAATTAATGAATTAGGATTTTCTTGAGATGAAAAATACGTATGATGCTAAGATTAGGGTTTATAAACTAAAAAGGCATGAAAAGTGATAATTAAGATTTAGGAAGCTAAAACCCTAATGAAACCCTAACTTGGAACCCAAGTCAGTCTTAATGATAGATTTTGGATAATATAATAATACATGGTGTTGGGTTTTAGAGGAGGCAGAGAAGCAGCGGAACCAAAAAAATTTCTCTCCAAAACCCAGAACAAAAGGAATCGCGACAACGTCTATACAATAGGAAAGATGGTTTGTGAATTCATACCTTGTCCCGAGGCTTGCTTGATGACAGTACCTCGCGCCTTGTGCGGTCTTCACCTCCGGTCTTGGACGGTGTCTGTGCAGCTCCTGGTCACACCGGGACTGAAGACTCCTGGTCTCACTGGGACTGTCAGGATTGACAGTTGTCCTTCGAGCGACAGAGGTCTCCCGCCTCTGCAGTCGTCCACACAGACTTCCTGGAACTCCGATCTCCTTGTCGCACAAGGAATCAGAAGGAGTCACACCCTCCTGTTGGTGTACTAGTCACCAACACACTCTCCTACCAACAGTCGCTTTCTGTAGTTGTCTTTCCCTTACTGTGCCTCCCTTATCGGGTAGCACTTGCTCAGGCTCTCTCGGTTACCAAAACCAGAGAGAACGACAACTTCACAGAGAAACTGGTTGCACTGGGTTATTCTTTGAGAAGCCCCCAATACCCCTATATATAGGAGGGTCATGGGACATGGTTCTCTATCCCGGGCAATGCGGGACTAAAGCAGGAGTAGAAGGGTTCGAGATTTTCTACAAAAACAACCAACTCGCAACCTGAACCGATCGTTTCACAACTGAAACGGTCAGTTGGGGATCTGAGCCAGTCGGTTGACACCTCAACCGATCGGTTGGGACCCATGAACCAGTCGGTTCATTTCTGAACCGGTCGGTTCGTGGTCCTGATCAGTTCCTGATTGACTTTCCTTCTTTTGTTTCCAATTGTTATCGAATACCAATCCTTGTTCCAATCAAATTGGGCAAGTGAAATGAAAAGAAATTTCTCACCAATCTTACTTTCCCAACTTGCCCGGTTGCAATGGTTGAACTGATCATTTCAACACTTGAAGCAATCGTTCACCCTGTCCATGAGCTGATCAACTCACCACATGAGCCGATCGGTTCACCAAGATGAGCCGATCGGTTCATCACATGAGCCGATCGGTTGGGAGTACAGATTGTGCAGAATCAGTCAATTGCAGTTTCAATCAATCCGATACTCTAATCAATCAGTCCAACACCTTGAACACTATGATATTGAGCTATCGATTAATTGAGTGTTTAATTGAACTACTAAACTCCTTTAGTAATCAATCTAAACATTGTTTGTGGACAAACTCCTATTCCAGGTTAAATCCTATGTGTGTGACCTTGCAGGTCCATTTCACGTTGGTAGTGAAAGTCCATAACACTTATGACTTCACAAGCAAAGAGCGGTGCCTAATCACACATCAGTGCTACCCAAGTGAAATAGAAAGTTGGAGAACAACTTTCAATCCTACAATCCGTGAATGGTGTTACAGTGAATGTATAATTCCTTTGTCACTAATATCCTGAATGAACTCAAGGCATGGAACAGTCATCCTGTCAACATTCATTCATTTTCTTGATCTCAGAGCAGACTGGGTGAGATGTGTGTGACATCAATATCACATATTGATTCACACGTGCATGCACATGCCTTTCTCAATCCTACTCATCAAGTGGCCAAGGACATCAAACTCCCTCAGGAGGGACAAATCCCATATCTATCACTCACCCCTCAAAAGCCCCATGTGTCAAAGCCACCCAATCATCACCTTTATAACAACCCATGTTTCAGGACTGTGTTTGATGATGTCAAAGTGTACCCAACGACATGTGTTGAGTGTAATGATTTCAGGTCTAAGAATCACACTCACCACCATCACTGTGAGAGCTGACTGTGACTACCAAGTCATGGTTCCATGTGTCACTCTCACGGTGGGTCTGTCTGGTACCTTGTTCTCTAATAAGTACCTATGTGCTTGGTTTGATATCACTATATCATGACTAATGAGATTCTGTCATCAACCAACACACATTCTAGTCTTCAGTGTTATTGATATCTACGGTTATTTCCATAATAACAACCGACTAGGGACTAAACAAGAATGTATACTCTTAACATCCGTATGATCTCATCGTTTAGGTCCTTAACCTAAAAGCATACGTCATTGAGTAAAATCATTCTTTAGAAATCTATCATGTTACACTATCATCTCAGAAACAGTTTAAACATATAGATTGGAAATTGCCTTTATTATTATTCAAATCATTTACAAAGTATCCCATTACAATCATCATATGACTTGCTCTATGGGCATACATACCAACAGAATCCCACTTGCACTTGGAGCCAGTCACCAAGGAACCTCAGTCCTTGTGACCTAGCATGACCATCATGCTTCTGCTGAGAAAGGGCCTTAGTCAGTGGATCAGCTATGTTGTCTTCAGTTGGTACTTTGTAAATCTTCACATCTCCTCGCTGTACGATCTCTCGTATGAGATGGAAGCACCGCAATATGTGCTTGGACCTCTGGTGTGATCTGGGTTCCTTAGCTTGTGCAATAGCTCCATTATTGTCATAATAAAGCTCAATTGCATCACAGCTACTGGGAACTACACCAAGTTCAGAAATGAACTTCCTGATCCACACAGCCTCCTTTGCTGCATGTGAAGCAGCAATATACTCGGCCTCTGTAGTAGAATCGGCAACTGTTTCTTACTTGGAACTCTTCCATCTCACAGCTCCATTATTAAGGCAAAATACAAATCCTGATTGCGATCTGTAATCATCTTTATCAGTTTGGAAGCTTGCATCGGTGTAACCATTTACAACAAACTCTTCCTCACCGCCGTAAACAAGAAACTGATCCTTAGTCCTTCGTAAGTACTTGAGGATTTTCTTCACGGCTGTCCAGTGAGCATCCCCAGGATCTGACTGGTATCTGCTCGTCATGCTGAGAGCATACGAGACATCTGGGCGTGTGAACAACATAGCGTACATAATGGATCCAATGGCTGATGCATATGGGATCCCATTCATACACTCCCTCTCTTCACAAGATTGGGGACATTGAGCTCTAGAGAAGGTGACTCCATGTATCATGGGGATGTTTCCTCTCTTTGAGTTCTCCATGCTGAACCGTTTCATCACTTTGTCAATGTACGTGCTCTGACTTAGTCCGAGAAGCCTTCTAGATCTATCTCTATAGTTCTTAATTCCTAGAATGTAGGATTCTTCTCCTAAGTCCTTCATTGAGAAAGTATTCCCAAGCCAAGTCTTTACCTTCTCTAAGGCTAAGACATCATTCCCCATCAAAAGTATGTCATCCACATACAATATGAGGAATGTGGTCGAGCTCCCACTAACCTTCTTGTACACACAAGGTTCATCTTCATTTTGAATAAAGCCAAACACTTTGACTTCCTCATCAAATCGAAGATTCCAACTCCGAGATGCTTGCTTCAATCCATAGATTGACCTTTGCAGCTTACATACTTTATTGGCATTCTTTGGATCTACAAAACCTTCAGGCTGTGTCATGTACACATCCTCATTTATATTCCTGTTAAGGAATGCAGTTTTAACATCCATCTGCCAAATCTCATAGTCATAATAAGCTGTAATAGCAAGCATGATCCTGATGGACTTAATCATGGCAACTGGAGAAAAGGTTTCGTCATAGTCAACACCTTGAACTTGTTGAAATACCTTCGCAACCAATCTGCCTTTATAAGTTTGCACATTGCCATCCATGTTGGTCTTTTTCTTAAAGACCCACTTGCACCCTATGGGTTTTACCCCTTCGGGTGGTTCCACCAAAGTCCATACTTTGTTGGAGTACATGGATTCCATCTCGGATCTCATGGCTTCAAGCCATTTCTCAGAATCTGGTCCCTCCATAGCCTCTATGTAGGTAGTTGGATCATCATCTATGATCAACTCATCACCTTCCTGAGTTACAAGGTATCCAAACCTCTCAGGTTCAAGGCGGGTCCTACTAGATCTACGAGGTCCTTGTGTTACCTGAGGAGACTGAGATTCCACAACACCTTGTGAATCTCCATTTTCCTCTTGTACATCTACCGGTTCTATGTTTTCTTATTGGGCTTGAACCTCTTCAAGCTCTATTTTCCTCCCACTGCTTCCTTTGGAAATAAATTCCTTCTCTAGGAACACAGGTGTCCTGGCAACAAACACTTTGTTGTCAGTAGGGTGGTATAGATAATATCCCCTCGTTTCCTTGGGTTATCCAACAAAATAACATTTATCGGATTTGGGTCCAAGCTTATCAGGAAACATTTTCCTAACGTAAGCCTCACACCCCCAAATCTTCAGAAAAGACAAATCGGGACGCTTCCCAGTCCATATCTCATATGGTGTCTTTTGAACCGATTTAGATGGTACTCGGTTAAGTGTAAACGCGGCGGTTTCAAGAGCATGACCCCAGAAGGAAATTGGAAGATCAGCAAAACTCATCATTGATCGCACCATATCCAACAATGTGCGATTCCTTCTTTCAGACACACCATTATGTTGTGGTGTTCCAGGCGGAGTCCATTGTGATACAATACCACGGGCTCGCAGAAGGTCCTCAAACTCCTGGCTTAAGTATTCTCCACCTCGATCGGATCGAAGTGCCTTAATACTTTTACCAAGTTGGTTCTGTACTTCATTCATGAAATCCTTGAACCTTTCAAGGGTTTCTGACTTATGCTTCATCAGGTAAACATAGCCATACCTACTGAAATCATCAGTGAAGGTAATGAAGTACTGATACCCATATCTGGCATTAGTTCTAAAAGGCCCACATACATCGATATGTATGAGTCCTAATAGATCACTAGCTCTCTCACCTTTACCTGAAAAGGGAGTCTTGGTCATCTTGCCCAACAAACAAGATTCACATGTCTCTATTGATTCATAATCAAAAGAGTCTAGATAACCATCTTTATGGAGTCTAGAAATGCGCTTCTCATTTATGTGCCCTAGATGACAATGCCAAAGATATGTTTCATTTGAGTTGTTGAGTTTTTGCCTTTTGGTGTTTACGTTGTATACATTTGTCTCTAGATCTATCAAGTATAGACCATAAGACATTGGGGCACTGCCATAAAAGATCCCATCTTTAGAAATGGAACAATTTCCATTCTTAATAAGAAATTCAAATCCATCCTTGTCCAAACAAGAGACAAAAATGATATTCCTATTTATGGCAGGTACATAATAGCAGTTCTTCAACTCTATTATTAGCCCACTTGGTAGAGTTAACTCATAGGTTCCTACGGCACTGGAGGCAACCCTTGCCCCATTGGCAACACGTAGTTCAACCTCGCCTTTCCCTAAAGGCCTACTTCTCTTAAGATCCTTCACATTTGAACAAATGTGAGATCCGCATCTGGTATCAAGTACCCATGACGAAGAAATAGTAAAGTTAATCTCTATCACGTATACACCAGAAGTAGAGATCTCTATATCTGACTTCTTCTTCCATCGTT
Source organism: Alisma plantago-aquatica (assembly GCA_963693085.1). Classification (NCBI taxonomy): domain Eukaryota; kingdom Viridiplantae; phylum Streptophyta; class Magnoliopsida; order Alismatales; family Alismataceae; genus Alisma; species Alisma plantago-aquatica. The sequence goes on along the minus strand of OY856410.1, from coordinate 1,510,460,632 downwards.
CCTTCCATCCTCTCCATGTAGAAGAAATTGGTTTGGCGAGAGAACCCTTCTCTCCCTTACCATTCATTCCATTCATCTCTATTAATGAACTTTCTTTCCTCTTCACCAATGCATTAAGCGTACATAGAGTGGATTCAAAGGCTCCTGGTATATCTGGATTGTGCAGAACACTTCTCACAGTCCTCAACCAGTTATGGAATTTATTTTCAATTAATTTGCCCATTTTAAAAGATGATTCCTTTGCCATTCTACAATAGAAAATTGCATTTTGTCAAAACCTTTTGATTTGATTTGAATAAAATTTGACGATAGTTAATTAGGCCTTTAATTAATTACCGCTCCCACTATTTTGACTCAAATTGACAGCCCTCACCATCAATTCAGAAGATTGCAGCGTACAATCTTCTAGTGGGTCAAGATCCTGAAATCCTCTGAGCCATGGACCAGCTTGGGCTGTCACCCACAACTCAGATCTTCCAGGTAGGCAACTCTTGCCAATTGCATCATATGCAACTCTTGAAAGATGTCATATGCAACTCCTTGCCATGATCATCTCCATGCCTCAAGGTGCTAGATCCTATCTAGGTCACCTTGTTAAGTCCGACCCAAAGCCAACACGATGAACATGCACCCTGCTTGGGCAGACCCACACATTCATCCTTCACGCTTCCACGAGATAGACGGTGCACCATGCTTGGGTGTGCCCACACTTGGTCGATCAAGCTTTTTACGTGTGTTGCATTTGGAAGGCATCTAAAACTTTAATATTTAATAAGGGATTTGGTTTTTATATACATATACATATACATATCCAATCACCACAATATATAGTACGTATCATATACATGCTATATCCCACAGAAAACATGCAAAACGATAAAAAGCAATGATTATGGCCATCCTATTGTGATTCCTCGAGCCAAGAGGAATCACAGTCATCTAGGTCTACATCACATGCAACCTGTACAAGATGAAATCTGTGCCTGCCTTTCTGGATTTGATCAGCTCATCTCCATGACTGATCGGCTCGCCATCAAGTTGGTTGTTTGGGTGCCACCAGCCGATCGAGTGGCGCCTCCAGCCGATCGGTTCACCAGTCGTCGTTCATCTCCAACCAATCGGTTCACGCCTTGAACCGATCGTCTCAGGTCGTCCGCCGTTCTTTGACATAACAAGAAATAAAATCTATCCTATTTACAATTGAATTGTGAAACCCCGAGTTACATTCAGGGGGAGCAAAGGTAGGAAAAGAAATCTCGAATTATTTCAAGTTACATCAGGATTTGAGAGAAAGGGAATCGGTGCGCAGATCGAGATGCAAGCAACCACATACAACCACACACAGATATAGGGTTTATAGGCCATAACCATGCTACACATCCACCACAAAAATCGTTTAAGGGAAACACGTATCGAGTGCATTAATATTACATATCATATATGTGTATTTGGGATTTGTGGATTGGACATGTATAAAGCCAATTTTATTCGCATCGTATGCAATAAATAAAGGCGACAAACCAAAATCGATCATATCGATAATCCTAAAATATAGAGCAGTTGACGTGGCTCTAATACTACTGTTGGGTTTTAGAGGAGGCAGAGAAGCAGCAGAAACAAAAACTTTTCTCCCCAAAACCCAAAATAAAAGGAATCGCGTCAACATCTATACAATAGGAAAGATGGTTTGTGAATTCATACCTTGTCCCGAGGCTTGCTCGGCGATAGTACCTCGCGCCTTGTGCGGTCTTCACCTCCGGTCTTGGACGGTGTCTGTGCAGCTCCTGGTCGCACCGGGACTGAAGACTCCTGGTCTCACAGGGACTGTCAGGATTGACAGTTGTCCTCCGAGCGACAGAGGTCTCCCGCCTCTACAGTCATCCACACAGACTGCCTGGAACTCTGATCTCCTTGTCGCACAAGGAATCGAAAGGAGTTGCACCCTCCTGTTGGCGTACTAGTCGCCAACACACTCTCCTGCCACCAGTCACTTTCTGCAGCTATCTTTCCCTTGCTGTACCTCCCTTATCAGGTAGCACTTGCTCGAGCTCTCTCGGTTACCAAAACCAGAGAGAACGACAACTTCATAGAGCAACTGGTTGCACTGGGTTATTCTTTGAGAAGCCCCAAATACCCCTATATATAGGAGGGTCATGGGACAGGGTTCTCTATCCTGGGCAATGCGGGACTAAAGCAGGAGTAGAAGGGTTTGAGATTTTTCACAAAAACAACCAACTCGCAACCTGAACCGATCATTTCACAACTGAAACGGTTGGTTGGGGATCTGAGCTGGTCAGTTGACACCTCAACCGATCGGTTGGGACCCATGAACCGGTCAGTTCATTTTTGAACTGGTCGGTTCGTGGTCCTGATCAGTTCCCGATTGACTTTCCTTCTTTTGTTTCCAATTGGTATCAAATACCAATCCTTGTTCCAATCAAATTGGGCAAGTGAAATGAAAAGAAATTTCTCACCAATCTTACTTTCCCAACTTGCCCAGCTGCAACAGTTGAACCGATCATTTCAACACTTGAAGTAATCGTTCACCCTGTCCATGAGCCGATCGACTCACCACCTGAGCCGATCGGTTCACCAAGCTGAGCCGATCAGTTCATCACATGAGCTGATCGGTTGGGAGTACAGATTGTGCAGAATCAGTCAATTGCGGTTTCAATCAATCCGATACTCTAATCAATCAGTCCAACACCTTGAACACTATGATATTGAGCTACCGATTAATTGAGTGTTTAATTGAACTACTAAGTTCCTTTAGTAATCAATCTAAACATTGTTTGTGGAAAAAATCCTATTCCAGGTTAAATCCTATGTGTGTGACCCTGCAAGTCCATTTCATGTTGGCAGTGAAAGTCCATAACACTTACGACTTCACAAGAAAAGAGCGGTGCCTAGTCACACATCAGTGCTACCCAAGTGAAATAGAAAGTTGGAGAACAACTTTCAATCCTAAAATCCGTGAATGGTGTTACAGTGAATGTATAATTCCGTTGTCACTGATATCCTAAATGAACTCGAGGCATGGAACAATCATCCTGTCAACATTCATTCATTTCCTTAATCACAGAGCAGACTGGGTGAGATGTGTGTGACATCAATATCACATATTGATTCACATGTGAATGCACATGCCTTTCTCAATCCTACTCATCAAGTGGCCAAGGACATCAAACTCCCTCAGGAGGGACAAATCCCATATCTATCACTCACCCCTCAAAAGCACCATGTGTCAAAGCCACCCAATCATCACCTTTATAACAACCCATGTTTCAGGACTACGTTTGATGATGTCAAAGTGTACCCAACGACATGTGTTGAGTGTAGTGATTTCAGGTCTAAGAATCACACTCACCACCATCACTGTGAGAGATGACTGTGACTACCAAGTCATGGTTCCATGTGTCACTCTCACGGTGGGTCTGTTCGGTACCTTGTTCTCTAACAAGTACCTATGTGCTTGGTTTGATATCACTATATCATGACTAATGAGATTCTGTCATCAACCAACACACAATCTAGTCTTCAGTGTTATTGATGTCTATGGTTATTTCTACAATAACAACCGACTAGGGACTAAACAAGATTGTATACTCTTAACATCTGTATGATCTCATTGTTTAGGTCCTTAACCTAAAAGCATACATCATTGAGTAAAATCATTCTTTAGACATCTATCATGTTACACTATCATCTCAGAAATAGTTTAAACATATAGATCGGAAATTGCCTTTATTATTTTTCAAATTATTTACAAAGTATCCCATTACAATCATCATATGACTTGATCTATGGGCATACATACCAACAGACTCCGACTTTCACTTAGAGCCAGTCACCAAGGAACCTCAGTCCTTGTGACCTAGCATGACCATCATGCTTCTGTTGAGAAAGGGCCTTAGTCAATGGATCAGCTATGTTGTCTTCAGTTGGTACTTTGCAAATCTTCACATCTCCTTGCTGTACGATCTCTCGTATGAGATGGAAGTGCCACAGTATGTGCTTGGACCGCTGATGTGATCTGGGTTCCTTAGCTTGTGCAATAGCTCTATTATTGTCACAATAAAACTCAATTACATCATAGCTACTGGGAACTACACCAAGTTCAGAAATGAACTTCCTGATCCACACAACCTCCTTTGCTGCATGTGAAGCAGCAATATACTCGGCCTCTGTAGTAGAATCGGTAACTGTTTCTTGCTTGGAACTCTTCCATCTCACAACTCCATCATTAAGGCAAAATACAAATCCTAACTGTGATCTGTAATCATCTTTATCGGTTTGGAAGCTTGCATCGATGTAACCCTTTACAACAAGCTCTTCCTCGCCTCCGTAAACAAGAAACTGATTCTTAGTCCTTCGTAAGTACCTACCTAGAGGATGTCTAGGGTTTTCGGAAGGCCTTTCTTCCCCAAGGAATGATAATGGAAAAGGGAAAGGTCAAAATCACAGAAAAAATAGGAATGATAGAAAAGGAGAACCCCAACGCAAGAATCCTAGACACTCCTGCCACACCTGTAGAAAGACACATCCTGACAGATGACTCTATGAGAAAAAAGTATGCTATCATTTTTGGCAAGATAGACATATCTGAGATGACTATCCTCTCCCTGATCCTCAAGGACCAAGCCAAGTATCAACTCAACTACTGGTTGCAACACCACGAGGGCAGTCCCAGTTCTTGAAGAACACTGACAAGTTCAAATTTTCACCATTGATGATAAAGAATCTTAGGCTGATGCAAACTGGCTTCCAGGAAGTGGTCATCCCTAATAAACTGTAGTACACTTCGTATTGTAAAATGTATGACTTAATGAAATAATATAGTGCTAAGCATGTGAAATCAGATCTTGTGTAACCAAACTATAAATGAAGGTTTTGATAGTGATCCAATTCTTGAATGGTAACTCACATGTATAGCGCCCAGGCTGAAAATGCATGGATGGAATAATAAGAAATATGCCTAAGGGAACATGTCCCCTTGTAGTGATATAAAATTTGGATTCAAGTATGTTTTGTGATCCTTGGTACTGCCAAGTATTAGCTTTATTTTTTCCTGGGGTACAACCCTTCCTAAAAGAGAGAGTTCACAAATTAGTTTAAGAATTACAATAACATTAAAGGTCACCTAAAAATTTGAGAGATTAATTGCATGAAGCGCAAAAGAACATATATTGAGTATGATTATTTGCACCCATGTATGCCATCTCTAATATACATGGGGAAAAGTCACTAGGGAAGTGACTGATAAGGTGGGACCAAACCCAGAAGGGAAGGTCACCATGAGGCCAACAAAGGGATAGAAGGAAATTTGTATGTGCCCTAAGAGATGAAGGAAATTTGGGTGATAGAGTTATAAAGGATATAATGTGCTTGGATATAATCAGAGAAACCTAAAGCAAAATTTGTGATGAAATAAAATAAAGTTATGAAATCTCAATAAAATCCTTTGGAAGGGTATGGACACAAGTCAAACCTAAGATCTTATAGGATGATTAAAGGTACATAAGATTTATGAGTATGATGGAAGATAATTTGATAAGTGAATAAGGCCCTTGGGGCCAGAAGGAGATCACTCCAAAGGTACATATACCATAGAGATATTGAGGAAATGAGATGTGATGAGATGCATACATGAAGTCATGGGATGATGTTTGAATAAGAATCTTAAAAGGAGTTATGCTTAAGACTCAAAGATTATGAGAAAAGTTTTTCCTATATGTGTACATCTCAATAAAGCCCTTTGGAAGGAAGGGTAGGGCCACAAGTCAAACCTAAGATCTTGTAGGATGATTAAAGGTACATAAGATTTATGAGGATGATAAAATATCATTTGATAAGTGAATAAGGCCCTTAGGGGTCAAGAGAAGATCATTCCAAAGGTACATATACCATAGAGATCTTGAGGAATTGAGATGAGATGCGTACAGGGAGTCATGTGATGATATTTGAATAAGAATTTCAAAAGAAGTTATGCTTAAGACTCAAAGATTATGAGATTTTTTTCCTATATGTGTACATAGAATTAAGGGAATGGTGGCATTCATGGTTTGGAGTTATGTGGAGAATGATTCAACATAAATATGAAATTAAAAGATAATGTGTGAATGCACCATCCCTACTCTTGGAATGGGATGAGCTTTGTATTTGGACTGCAACCAAATGCTTATTTGATCTTATTATGAGTGCGAGAGATGAGACAGAGACACACTATATTAGGAATGGAAATGATATGAGAAATAAATACTTACATTGAAACCCTTTTAGGGGAACCAAGAATTTGAGGTATTACCACACCCTTACGAGAGAATATTGAATAAATTGTTTGGAAACCTAGGTGAACAAAGTAATCTCCAAATTAAAATTTCAAATGAGAATATAATTATCTAGTGGAATTTGAATTCTACAGGTTAAGATCTAGTCTAGTGAACAAAATGAGAGTAATTAGCTAACCATGCATGGGTTCAAGAGTTGAGGCACCAAATGAAGATAAACAAGCATGGATTGTTGACTGAGCTTGTAGCAGTCTAGTTAAATGACCCAATGTTAGATGAGATGAGAAGTTTGATGGAAAAGCCTCAGACACATCTCTCAGTGGGAGTAAATGGTGGAATATGAAATGGGAATCATATTTGAGTTCCTGAGGATTCACCCTTAAGGACTTAGAAGTTCATTTGTCTAAGGTTACCGTGCATCCTGGCACCACAAAGATGTTTAAGGACTTGCAACTATATTTTTAGTGGTCTGGAATGAAGAGAGACATAACAACATAGGAGATAAGTGTCTCACAAGCCAAATGGTGAACTTTGAACACCAATGGCCCGATAGGTTACTGCTATCAATTGATATTATTGAGAGGAAATGGGACCAGAGAAATATGCATTTTGTGATGGGTCTTACAAAATAATGAAAGATCATGATGTAATATGGGTGGTGGTGGACCGCCTAACCAAGTAAGCACATTTCCATACCTTAAAAATTACTGCCAAGGTGTCAGACCAAGCCATATTATATGTTATAGAAATAGTTTGTTTGCATGGTGTTCTGAGTTCAATTATCTCTAATCACGAACCTAAGTTCACTTCAAAGTTATGAAAACAAATACGAGGTTGAAATTCAGTACAACCTATCACCCCATATTGATGGACAATCAGAAAGAACAATTCAAAAATTAGAAGACCTATTGAGAGAATTTATGCTTGATTGGGATGGATCATTGGAGCAATACTTACCCTTAGCTGAGTTTGCCTACAATAATAGCTATCAAGCCAGTATTGGGATGCCTCCGTATGAAGCTCTTTATGGGAGGTCGTGTTGGTTACTACTTCATTGGGATGATGTCAGTGAGAGGAACTTGTTGAGGTTAGAGGAACTAAAGTTGAATGTTGATAAGGTTTCTTTGATCAAGAAAAGGATAAAGAGATCCCAAGATCGACATAAGTCGTACACTGATGCAAAGTGGACATATTTCCACTTCACTGTAAGTGACTATGTGTTTCTGAAAATCTGACCCCTTTAAGATATATCTAAGAACAAAGGAAAATTGAGTCCCTGATACATGGGTCCATTTGAGATCCTAGAGAGGATTGGTGAAGCTTCTTATCATTTAGTGTTACCCCCACAATATAGTATGATGCATGATGTGTTCCATGTGTCAAATTTGAAGCGCTATGTGAAGAATCATAGCCATGGGTTGAACATTGATCCTATTGAACTTTAAGGGAGGCTGACATTTCCTAAGTCACTGGTGAAGGTAGTGTATACCAAGGTGAAAGATCTTAGGAATAAAAAAATACAGATGGTAAAGGTTCTTTGAAGGCACCATGGAGAGGATGAAGCCACATGAGAGCTAAAGACGCACATGGAAAAGTTTCATCTTGAATTGTTTGTATGATTAGTGTAATTTTGAGGACAAAATTCCTATAAGAGAGGAAGTATGTTAAAACCTGGTTTCCACTTGTATTTTACTTAGTTGAAATGCAATTAATTCAATAAAAAGGGACCCATTGAAAATTTGCGTGCTTTGCTTTTAAAGATTTATTTTCTTTACAAATTTCCCCTTCTCTATGGATTTCATGATTTCTACTGATTTGTTAATCTAATAATGGATATAAGGGAAACAAAAGGGAAGGAAATCCAATATTAAAAAAAAGGCAAAAGATAATGGATAATAAATAATGTAAATATGAAGCCGGTTCCCATAAAAAAATAATGTACATTTGAGAGTTGTAAGGAATTTCTAGAAAGTGGCATGGATGACCACTAATGGTTGGATTTTGGTTTCACATGGTTTCTAATAAGAAAAAAAATCACAATAAAGAATATGGAAAAGAAAGAAAGAGAAAAGGGTTGTTTTAATGCCTGAAATATGCCTATAAAGAGAAGACTTGAATATGAAGAGAAGTAACTTTTCTTTTTGAGTTTTGGTCTGAAACTTTGGCCACAGTTAGATAAATTCATTATAGACTTCCCCTTAAAATTTGGGATTAAAAGGAAAAAGGTAGAGAGATATGAATTATTTACTTTTCCCTAAAGTTGAAGAGTTTATAAGGCAATACATTAAATGTCGCCCTTTGTATATATTTGGAAAATACAGGGCCCAACCCTTCAACTATGACACACACACTCTTAACCATGGATCTGAAGGATCTAATGGTTCTCAATCATCTCCTATCTTGGGATGATTTCGGAAAGGAGTAAACAGGACACTCAATCCTACCAAGGACTCATCCTCTCTCTCCTAACCACCTTTCTTCCTAAAAACCCTCCCAACTGATTCAGAAGGAAATTCTGAGTCTATTTGATCCTGGTTTTGGGTGCTTTGGAAGGTAGTAATACCTTCCCCAATTTTGGTGATCCAGTCAAAGGCTTTTTCTTGAGGCTGGGATTATATAAGAGGGGGTAGAGACTCTGTGTGAAAACATGAATTCCTCAGCAAATCCCTATGAGACTCAAGGGAACTCTTCTCACTTTCAATTTCTTATCAAAGCCCTACTGCTTTGCCCTCCTATTTCTTGTACTCCTTCAAAGAAGCCTCCTCTCCATCCACCTAATTCTTTCCGCCACTAAGAAATCATCAACTGTGGTTGAGTTCAATGAAGCATCTCGGAGGGGATAGCCTTGACACCTGCCTCTCCGGGGCCCTAACACCAGGTGTAAACCTTGGAGTTGCCCCCCCAAGTAGGATTCTACTCATAGGGCTGAGAGGACGAGGAAGAAGAACGACATCGAGGAAAGGACCAACCTATCCTTGGGGACAACACAATAAGGTAAGGGTATCTTTGGGATTTAACCTTCATTTCTTGTCCTATCCATGCAATACAAGACACCACCTTGGTGCAACCTAATTGGTTTAGTCGCGGCCCAGTGGCATCAGCTTTATCCAACTGGTTGCCTAAGTGGTGAGCCACAATTGGTCAAAATTAATTGATTTTATAAAAATCATAGTATTTTATAGGAAGACTGATAAAGGTATATAATATATGAATCTTGCTCAGAGAAAAACAAGGAATTCAATAAAAATATAATCAAGACTGAATTCTACATCTAGTTCAAAAAGTAACAAGGTTGCCATCTTTAATGTGTTTTATGCATAAGAACCCTAACTTCTAGGTTTTGATGATCTTAATACGTTCAATTGATCTTATTAACCAAATATTGACCCTTTTAGATAAAAAGGATAACTTTGATCTAATTTGAGATTAATAACCCATTAATGGATGAATTAGGGTTTCCTTGAGATAAAAAATGCATATGATGTTAACATTAGGGTTTGTAAACCAAATTGGCTTGAAAAGTGATAATAAAGATTTAGGAAGCTAAAACCCTAACTTGGAACCCAAGTTAGTCTTAATGGTAGAATTTGGATAAAATAATAATACATGGGTATTATGCTTTAATTTCATGGTAGTTGCTTGATTGGTTGATCTTGTTATCTTTTGCTTGGACATCAAGTTACTTATGAGAAAGGTATGTGGTTACGCATATCACTACCCTATTAGTTTTCCATCATTTTTGAGGTTTGTCAGATTGATTACAAATTCAACAGTTGGATGTTTATTTAATTCTTGCAATCTATAAAGTTACTATGGTTATCATATTATATGCTTATACCTTGCTCAAACTCCTCATACCAACTCTGGAAGTCTAAAAATAGAAAGAAATAGAGAGTCATAGAGATGACTTAGACCATGCCCTAGATTGGGAAGATCATATGGAACCTAGCTCCAGATTAAGAAGGTGGCCTAACATCATGGACAGATGAGGTCTGACCCTAGATTGGTATGACCAACATGCTACCTAGCTCCAGTTTGACAAGGTGGCCTAACGTCCACTACAAGAACAAGACCCTAGGAGAGGGTATCCCAGAGGTTGAGTAAAATGGGCTGAGAAGTTATGGTGAAAATGTGAATTTTGATTTTGTAACAGTTGCTACAGATATGTTGTTACACTCAGAGGCAATCGTTTTTTCCCCCACATACCAATATAACTTTTTATACTGACAAAGTTTTTGTGTCTAGACATTTTAGGATAATATGCTATTATTATACAAGTATGATGAAAATGGAAAACCATAGAAGAAGGCATGAAAGATTTAATGTAATCTTGGAGGATATAGTTAGTTAGTCTTTACTTCATGTTGTAAAATTTAGAAATCCATATCATGTAACTTCTTAGTGGAGTGTGTAACTTTTTATATTGTTAAAACTCTTTTCCCTTTTAGTGAAGTTTATTAATTATTTCTGGTTATTTGATAAACCGTTGATCATGTATATATGATAATGGCCCTTGTCCTCTCAGTTTTCCAGAATAGGGGATAATAGGGGTAGGGGGTCACTACAAGATTTTAGAGCCAAACCAAATTATATGTATTTTGAGCTACATATGCACAAATTAAGCATTCTTTAGGATATTTTATGATATTGCTGCCTAAAATCAAACTAGAACTCCTAATTAAGGTCAATTTGTAATTTTTGAAAAGGTTTGCAAGTCATATGTTCTTTTTCATGTTAATTGATCTCTTCATAAAAAAAATTGTATTTTAGCTAAAACTAAAAATTATGAATTATGAAATATCATCATCATGATCATTATCCTAACCCAACTTCCAACCATGTTGAGTTATGATACATGGATTCTTTGTTAAATGTCACATTCTAATTAAGATGTAATGACCTAAAATATCTCCTTATAATCTCTGCCTAAGTTAATTTAGTCATGTCTATTCTCCTTTTTATTAGTCGACTCAATATAATTACTCTAAATTGATGCTTTTATCAGTATCTATTGCACAATTTCATTACAATATGAAGTGAATCTCACATAGTGTATCCTAAATACTTTCCAATCCCACTTTGTTCCGTATTCAATTATTTGTTAAGGGGTATTTCTTTGTCTTGTGACACATCCATAATAATATACACATCTGTGGCACACACCTTATTTACACCTTGTTTCTTTCTACCAAATAATCACTCCCATATAACATGGGTAGTTGTATATATTTTTTAAAGAATTACTTTTCAATATATGAGGGATCTTCTACTCACAACCCATTCTATTTGCACTTCTCCATTTTATCTATCCTACTGTGACACAAGTTTCACATCATCTTAAACATTAATATCCATGCAAATAATAGAATCCAAGTAAATAAAATTATCATGTTTTGGTACAATCACTTCATCCAACTTGGGCCCACCATTCATGATAGTAGAATTGGATAAAATGGCAAGTCATGTACTATATTTTTCTTCATTGATGTTGAGTCTGTTAGATTTCAATGAATTCCTTCAAGGTTGATCTTTTTGTTTTATCGTCAATAGACATGTCATCATAAAAAAATAATAGTTACCTAGGGGATATCATCCTTAACATGCTTTATCTACTAATCTATAATAAAAAAGAATACATATGGGCTTAGATCTCATTTTTGGTCTATCACAATTGTAATGAAAAACTCTACATCTTTCCTCTTGGAATCGTAACACTCATAGTTGATATCATAAATGTTTCTTAGTAAATAAATGTTTTGGTTTGATACACCCTTTTATTCAAAAATAGCCAAAGAACCTTTTCTGGGTACTTAATCAAGTCAATTTGAAACCAACAAAAAATATATGGAAATCTCTTAGATTGTTTCTGTACTTCTCCACAAGCCTCCTGGTTAGTAAAGTAATATAGGAAACCAAATTAGCTATTCAACATATATGTTATAGATCTTAATCATTACATATTAATGATAAAAAGCTAGAACTCTAAGGGGGTCAACAAAGTGGTTCGGTATTTCGTTGTTCATACATTGAGTCATTAGAGAACAATAACATGTAAATGAAATAAATTAATTAAATGAGAAAGAAAAAAGAGAGATACACATTTATTATAGTACAATCATATATCTCTTGGTCTTACTACCAAATATACCTAAGTAGGGGGTGTTGTCACTTGAATATGTCATTTCTAATAGTTTGTACTTGTAAAGAATTATAAAATAAAAAGATAATATATCTTCTTAGTTCAAGAGGAACCTCCCCTTTCAACCAAGGGTAAACCGACAAACACAATCTCACTGAAGCACATGTGTAAATCAATGACTGACATTTTTCATCCTATTGTTGAACAAACATTACATCTTTTCTATCCTAAAAACACTTTGCAAGAGAGAACTTTTTCTCCTCACACCAACTTGGTGATGAACATTGGTGAATCTCTTGACCCATTTACCAAGGATGTGAACCATCCTTTACTTTGAGTAGAATATAAGTGAAGTATTTTCCCTTAGAGAAGGACCACTTGATATGGTTTCATGTACACATAAAAAACGTGGATCTTGAAAGAGGATCATCATTTAATTTATAACCCAAAACCTTTAGGACGCCCACAACTCAATATAGGGTTGAAGTAGATATACAAGGTCGAACACATGGACAAGGGGATGTTTAATCACCTACAACTCCACTTTTAGTTATTTAAGAAAAAATGAAGGTAGATAGATGTTTAGAACTAAAATGAGTCCAGTAAAACAACACAAAACAAAACAAAAAAAGTAAAATAAAGAAAATAGATGTCTTCCAATACTATTAATAAGGAGAACAAGTTCCATGTTATATATCCACAAATCAGGAAGTTTATGTGCTTCATTCTTGGGAGTAGACAACCCTCAACCACCCCATAAAGTATTTAGCATTCTAACCCAGCATGTACCATGGTAGCTACTCATGTAAGGATCATCCCACTCACTCTCATGTAGTGGGACTAAAATCCAATCAATAATACAACTCTCTTAAGGATCATAGAAACATGCCCCTGACTGTTCCAGAGAACCTTTTGGGTCCAGAACAACTAGGAGTGTTAGGAGTAGTAGAGGATCAACTAGGATCCTAACATTTGACAAAAATGCCTCAATTTGAATGAAACCAAGTCAGTTTCATAGTGCAGACTCAATCTGTCTGACCTTGGACTCCCAACAGATCCTCCCTTAGACCTCATCCTATTGGATCTTAGTCCAAACTAACGTCTATATCCATTTCATCATTTATATCTCAAGGTTAGTAGAAACGGAGGTTCGTGCAAGAAATAGATCAACTAAACCAACAACGACATGCATATAGAGAGCTATAATAGAGAAGATGCTAGATCCAAATATTAACTACTTGCTTAGAGTCAAAGTACATAAACATGACCAAGATGGTCTACATAGACTAGAAAGATCTCATCTATCCAGAAACAAACTAGTTGGCATAAACCAAAGATGAAAATACATCACTTATAACAAAACTAAGGATAACTATAACAGAATAGAGAAATAAGAAGAGATTTAGCCCATGAAGGAGAGGTGGCTCTTTCCCCTTAGCCTCTGCATGGGCTGAATTTCTCCCTTAGGGTCATCCTCCTTGACCTAATGGATTCCTTGGCTTCCTTTCTCCTTGATTCCACCCCAAATAACATATAGCATGGATGGATGGAGGTGGAAGACAGTGGAAAATCAATGGAAGGTGTAGATGGTCGATGAAGAGTTGTGGAGTTTGATGACCAATGGAAGGTCAACTGATGAGGTGGATGTAGGGTGAGATATTGAGCCCTTTCAAGCATTAGAGTTCTAGACAGAGGTCTAGGAACAAAAAATGTGGAACATTTGGCTTGGTGTACAAGGTGGGATATTTATAGTGGTTAGTGAAATGTCTATAAATGGAGTTGAAACTGTCTCAGTTTGGGAAAAACCGAGGCACTTTTCACATTGTCAGTTTAGTGTAACTGGATTTCCATCAACTGTGAGGGCTGGAGGCAGCCATCAAAAGGCACTTTTGGGGTTGACCATCGATCTTTACCGTTGGAGGTGGATCTTTGGTTGTTTTCTAAAGTAAATGGTCTATGGATGATGGACACTAAAATTGAGTTAATTTGCTAAACCCAACTCAATTTCATGCCATCAGAAGTCAGTTCATCGATGTAGTTTGTCAAATTTGACCCTTAGTTTTGATCTTTGAATGTAGCCATCGGTTGTGACAATTGGATGTGAAAGTCAGTTGTGACTATCGAGGTATGTCTTCTGACAAAAAAGAGAGTAAATGGATTATTTAGATTTTTTATACTGAGGGGGTGAAACCAACATAATTTAAGGAAACCAAGTTGTTTTCATCGACTGATTCAAGAATGTGGATGATTTCTTCAGTTTGGTGCTTGCAAGTCCCAAAATTATCTAGTTGAGAAAATTATATCTTAGAAAAAGAGACAAATTATGAAAAGCTAGAGTTAAATACTTAGCATAAATGTATATATTTTGGTTTTATAAAACATATCCCACACCATTGATCACCCATGAATGATGCATCCAAAATGTTGTAGATTGAGATTAATTAGATTTAAATTTATACTTGATGCCTTAGATGCCCATAACGATAATACGGGTCCTATGTAGTAAAGTGGGTCAAACATACAAACAAGGGTGACAAGCTATTTATGATCACAATACTTAGCTTAGCCAAAAGGTATATTAAGTTCTCCTTATAGAATGATGTGACCCAAAAAAGAATAAGGAAGAAAAAATGAAATAAAACTACATTACAAAGAAAATTTTGATTTAGACCATTTTGATATTTTCCATTATATGATTAGAGATAGATTGATTGACCATGTGAGTAGTCTCAGCAACTTGCAACATTTACACCCGTCATATACCCTTAGCATACTTTATGGAAAATTGTTAATAGTATCTATTCCTGACTCTATAGAAATCAAGTTTGATCTAGATCATAGGCATGTCTCTCTCTCAAGATGATAAACAAATAACAACACATACAAACATATGGTCATTAACTCTAGTATTAGACCACTTTCATGCATTCATACCACTCTTTAAGTCTTGATATGAGCTAATACTTCTCTTTTGAGTCATTAGAAATCAAGCATCACAACATGGTAGCAAATCACACAAGTGAGTCATTCACAAACAAGAATAAAGAAATAAATAATGGATATGGATATTTACATGTTGGGAGAGCTTTAGTGGATACTCCCAACCCAAATAAAGTGGTCTTATAGCCATTCATATTCATGAGAGACGATACATATTTATAGATGATGAAGGCCATAGACTAGGAAAAAGGAAAGAAGGAGGAAACATGACAAAACAATAGGACGTCTATGGAGGCATCCTCTTCACAAGGATGGTGATGGTGATAGAGATGATGACTTCTACTATCTGCCTCCTCTTGAAGATGGATGTAAATGCCTGTGTGGATGAACAATGATGGATCTTAGACTCTCCTCCTTGCCTTCTAATGGGGGTTGTCAGTGAGTTTGCAATTAGGCAACACTTAATCCTTGTGGTGAAGAGATGCCTTCTTTGAAGTCTTGGGGTCCCTATTAATAGGGATTGCTAATGCATTTGAGGAACCTAAAGGACATGAATTTACTTGAGCTTTGAGCTCTGTGGCACATGCCTTTGGGGTGCGTGCTAAACTAATTGAGATGATGGAAATTTCTATAGAGGCTTTGTCAGTTGTTTGTTTTCTTAGAAACATCTTTAAAAGGTGACCATTCAGCGATGTCATTAGTTGATGGTGGTAGTTTACCCATTTGTTGACAACTTTATGCTTCATTAATTCAAGATTGGTGTAAGTCATTCCGTTAGTAGACATGATCTAAGGTTTCTTTGGTTGACATCTCTGGTCACCCATAGGTAGAGTGGTGGTAGTCTTCCCATTGTTTGGTGGTCTTGAAGGTTCATCAAGTGACGGGTGTTGATCTCACTTCGGTTGTTGGCCATAGACAAAGGGTCTACGCATCTCACATCAGGCTGAGCTTTGTCAGTTGATCTTTGGGCTTCATCTACTTATGGGATGATTATGTCTTGAAAAATTGATGGTTTCCTTTAAAAAAATGAAAAGTTATTTTTTGGCAAAGGTGAAATAGAGAAAAGATGCAAGAAAACACGAGAATATTCACATAAGCCTATGCTAATATGGGAAATGAATGATAAATAGGCATTTAACATCCACAAAATTGGATGTTGTCACCCCCTCCATTTAGGGTGTATCTTGTCCTCAGAATAATATAAAGTTAAAGTAAAATGTGGTGACACATAGAGGGATTTTTTAGTTAAGTTTTGAATGTTGTGATCATGTCTTTGTGCCATCATTAGGCTAATATTTTTGACTGGCTATTGAATCTGCTAGTTGTCATTCTAGGATCTTTGTCAAAAATTTAGATTTCATGAACTTTTGTATGATACTCCATTTTCCTAAGATATTGTTCTTCCTTAGTGATATCCACTCCGAGTATCATTTTCTAGCCATACCATACTTCTTTCTCACACCCAAGGTATCTTTCATGCCCAATTTTTTTGGTGATCAAGAGTGTGTGTAGAGAGTGCTGAGATTGGTGCATGGCTTGTCATTCTTTGGGTCACTCAACTACAAGTCCAAGGTATGACATGTGGCTCCTGTGATTACCCTTTGAAGAATAAGAGTTTTCTTTATAGAGATTCTAGGTTCTACTACCGGTCATGTCATATCTTTTTTCATGACCGCAACTATACACAGGATGGGTAGTACCTTTGACTTTTAACATAGCATAAATTCCATATTTTCATTCACGCTCATGATTTTATTATTTCTCTCATGTCTATGGGACAATAGGATTTTAAGAATTTTGTCCGTTGTCAAGCCTTTTTTTCCTTTCAGGATTTTTAGCACTAGAAGAGGTAAATTTTCCTTAGTGTGAGATATGTTTGATTCTAGTATGTACTCAAAGACTCATATGATTGCTTAGAAGTGTAAAGGACTAAGATTCACCTTGATTCCACGAAATTTCTAGGTGAGCAAGCAATTTATTGGTAGCTTACAATGTCATAAGATAGAGTCAGTGCAAGAACATTATCATTTAGTAGTTTATGTGGATTTATTTCCTGAATGTGTCACTTGATATAATATTGTGCTATGAGATACTTGATGACAACTAGATCTAGTTTGAAGTGAATATAACTTCTAAGAAAATTGGATAAAAATTTCCTAAAGACAAAACTTTATCCTTCATTAAAAACCTTCGAGCTAGGATCAAGCTAAGTGAGTCTTAATCTAATATGCACATACTAATATATTTTCTAAATTCTTTTAAAAATTCTTCAAAATTGTGGGAAATAGGCTATATGCAATTATATGCATGGGTTAGGAAAAAGGTGATTCTAGAGAGATGGGGAAGGAGGGAATACCTTCCTCACACATTCACACCCCTCAAAACTAATCCTTCACTATGTCCATAGAGTGTCAAAGGATGGGGCAAATGTAAACAAGAGAGATTTAGTTTTCCTGTGTCATCCTCTAGTATCCATTTAAAAACCAACAATTGAATGACATAAGCTCCTCATAGGTGGTTGTAGTAGTCATCTTGAATGTCTCCACCCTTTTATCTATAATTGGTAGAATCTGCATCCAAAACAACATGTGGAAGTTGTGATCATTTGATTGTTGTATCTACTGTGGGCTTTTATGGTAGAGGCATGGCTTCCCAAAGTCTCCATCCTTTGTTGAGGGTCTCCTGTCATATTTTTTAATGATCTCAATGATGCCATTTGCACACTGTCCAACCTTTTCTTCTATTATGTTGTTCACTTCATCTAGTTTTTGTTGTTTTCATTTTGAACATGGTATTTGTGTTATTGTACAAAATGAGAGTCTTGGGATTTTCTATAAATTGAAAACACTATATAATTCCCTTCATGAAGAACATGGAGGAGGATGAGTCTAAGAACATGTAATTTAATATGTTCGATCAATTGTTGTTCTTATCTTGACCCTTTCTTCTAGATCATGTCCCCAAGCAATTCATAGCTAGACACATATATGTAATCAATCTTGTCACGTAATAGAAGCTGGAAATAAGTCATGACATTAACTATTTGGCTTTAGGATATTTACATCTCCTCATTTAAAGATAGTGACAATTTCATCTTCTTTACGATCTAGCCTCTCCATGACGAGGGCTAAATCCTATTTTGATAGTTTGTAGCATGTGTAATGGTCAAAGTTTTCAAATTTAGATGTGAATGTCTCAGTATGCATACAATTTGTCACTATAGTTTCTTTTTAGGGTGTTTCTTGGTTTATCTTAGCCTCCCATTATATCTTGAGGGTCACATTGGTAAGAGT
The DNA here is from genome assembly GCA_963693085.1 of Alisma plantago-aquatica. NCBI lineage: Eukaryota > Viridiplantae > Streptophyta > Magnoliopsida > Alismatales > Alismataceae > Alisma > Alisma plantago-aquatica. The sequence goes on along the minus strand of OY856410.1, from coordinate 1,510,441,973 downwards.
TGATGTTTGTTTTTGGACATGTCGAGAGGAATTCTTTTGAGCCTGGGCTTGTTCTTGCTGGACTTGTGTAACATGTTCCTTCCAAAGAGTGTTTAGTAATTCTCCCAAATCTTCTTCTTTGGGAGGGGGACTAATGTATACATCCTCCTCAAGACCGTCTCCATGAGTGTATTGTAGAAAAATCACTTATCATGGATGACCTCCATGACATATTTCCCATGTAGTGCATGTAAGTTATCATTCACAATATCTTCTAAGGGATTCCTTCTATTCAATGCATCTATCATTCTTAGCATGATGAATATGATTTATTTTAAGAATTTTGAGGGACATTGATATCCATATACTAGTCTAGTTTGGAAAATACCATCTATCAACCCTTTTGGTGTGATGTTCTAGTTTGAATGAGATCTATTCTCCTAGGTGTAATATTCTCTAAAGAACATCCCATTACATGGAAGGTCTATGATGTTATAGTTGTGTGTAACAATCTATCGTGCGGAAATGTCCATTAATATCAACAACAATGGTCCTTGTCCTTGTATGGTAGGGTTACACGATTTATGCTTCTAGTACCTTGTAGTGTAGTGACCAACTCATTGAATGAAAGTGTGTCAACCTTATCCTCATATAGTTTGGTAGATAGAGTTGGTGTGACATTGAATACTGGTTCTTCTTTGTCTCTATGAATATATTCTTCAATGATTGTGCAACATATTACCTTAGATAACTTCCTACTAATAGAGGCCTTATGTCTGAATAATGATCCTAGGTCCTCCCTTGTCAGAGTGCATCCCTGGTTCTTATATAGGACATCATCCCCATGCTTTCCATCATAAGAAAATGGTAGTCAAGAGGTGGATTTTGGTGTGTCTCTCTACCTAGTACCACATGCTGATCAATTGAAATATGAGTATGCAACCCTAGGCACTTGAAACACGCTTGGTAACTCTAGAATTTATAATGGGACCTATACTAACACATCCACATAGGCTAAAATATATCACTTTCAAGTGCACATCATTGTATTATAGTATATGTAAGTGGCAAGTGAGGGGTCGATCCACAGGGAAAGAGGGGGCACTAGCTTAACTATGTTACTAGAATGGAGATTAGGGTTTTTAGGGTATGAGGTTGATTTGGGTTTGATTACACTAAAGTTTCAAGCAAGAAAGCAAGGAAGAAATAAAAACAAGAAAAACCCTATTTTAACCCTAAACAAGTTAATTTTTAGTTTCCAAAGAAAGGTAACTAAGTAAGAATTTCTAGGGCAGCTGCGCCTAATAGAAGGTCGCCCTCCCGATTCTTATACCGTCACCCGATTCCTGCGGCCCTGCGACTGGGGTGAAGTCGTAACAAGGTAGCCGTAGATAAGCAAGTTACACTAGATAAGCAAGTTAGACACTAAATCAATTAAGGAACTAGGTTTTCTATAACTAGACAAGACAAACACTAGCAAGCATAAAGGAGACCTAACTATGTTAGCAAGACTACATTTTCTAAAACAAGGAAATTGACTAACATAGAAATTAAAGCAACCAACGAAACTAGCATGAACTAGCTACGAGCGTAATTGGGTTTTTTAGCAAGTTATGGAGAGGTGGACCATTTGGCCGTGTTACTAGGGTTCTAGTTGGGGGTATTATAACATGTAAACTTAACCATTCATTGTAGATTGAAAACCCAAAAGGCTATCCAAATGTAATGGAATGACCCTAAATTATTAGTCAATCATGGATAATATAGGGCACGTGAAGGGAACTACATCCTTGGACACCCTATCTAGCCTTATGAGGCTCAATTGAACTAGGGTTTAGGTGAGATTTCAATAGGGTTTGACTAACCTAGGTTTCTAGGATGTGAATCCTTAGTGTAATTGGGAGCCAAAGGTATGAATGGGGAGTAGAGGTGAGGGTGTTTCACATAACATCACTCACCATCAATTTTAGAAAACCCCTAGGCAATTGCACTAAACATTCCTACACTAGATACTTAGATATCATGCCTTGGAGTAAGAGAAGCGATATATGTATGGGAAGATGGGTTTCTAGCTAGGGATCCACTAGTTGGACCTAGGAGAAAATCCTAAAATAGCCTCAATTATGCCATCTTCTCCTAGACCTAGGTTGTTTCGAGCATTTCAAGCATAAATCACAAGAAGAATCATGGAGACTAAGGTAGAAGTAGAAGGCAATCATCATAGAAAGAAAATACATACTTTACAAGTTATATTCCCCCAACAAAGTAACATTTTTACCCCCAAACAACCCACCACAAAGGGCTTAGCTATACATAAAAGAAGAAAAGATGGAAGGAGTAGAGGAGTAGGGGGGCATAGAACCAGGTGAGGACTCGTCCTTCTTCACATCCTAACTATTGGAGCCTGCACTTCTTCTCCCAAGATGGATGGATATATGGCATGGAATGGTAGTGGATGATTGTAAAAACCCTATTAAACTAGGGTTTTGGGGTGGAGGAAGGTGGAAATGAAGTCGACGCAGGTGGGAGTAGGTGGTAGCTCCTTGAATGCTTAAGAAAGGAGGAAATGAATGCTATGGGGGGTGTAACCTCGTGCTATATCCACCACTAAGGTATATATAGGTGGTAGGGTGATAACCTCCCATTTTGCAATGTTATCTTACTAGTTTTCCTCAGTTTTCCACACTCTTTCTTAGATAAATTAGATAGAATCTTTAACTTTCCTCTTTATTGTAAATATACCATTAGACTAACTTTCCCCCTTTTCTCTCCTTACAGAAAAGTACAAAAAAAATTATAAAAGCTCCAAACGGTCCCAAGACCATTTGATACCAAACGGTCCCAAGACCGTTCGAAGCCACACGGTATCAAGACCGTTTGGAGCCACACGAACCCAAGACCGAATTGACACCAAACGGTCCCAAGACCGAATCGACACCAAACGGTCCCAAGACTGAATGGACACCAAACGGTCCCAAGACTGAATGGACATCAAACAGTCCCAAGATCGAATGAAGGACAAACGGTCCCAAGACCATGTAAAGTCAAATGGTCCCAAGACCGAATAAAGGCAAACAGTTTCAAACCATGAGGACTCGAATGGTTTCCAGACTGAGAGAGTCCAAACGGTCTCCAAACTAAGAGAAAGTCCAAACAGTCTCCAAACTGAGAGAGAGTCCAAACGGTCTTCACGACCGTTTGGGCCCAAACCTCCCAAACCATTTGAGCCTCACTCAAAGCCTATAAATAAGAACCGAAGGGTCCTCAGAAAGGATCAAGTTTTCAGACATTGAAAGGCTGCCTCTATTGCTTCAGAGCCATTCGATCCTTCATCCACTACCCCGAGGCTATCGGTCTGAGATCCTTACTCCATCTCCAAGCTACTTACTCTCTCTCTCTCTCCAAGGGGTCGACCTTCCTCCCTCCTTCGTGGAGATGATGCTCTCTCTCTCTCTCTCTTGTCACCCCCTTCTTTATTCTTGCCATGAGTGAGTAGTCTTATACACTAGGGTGCGGGGAGTAGCCCCGCTACCCATGTTTTCATTTCATGCATTGTAATTCTTGAGTTTGCAATAGAAAAACACTATCTTTCCAGTTCAACATCAATCGTTTAATGGATGCTAGTTGCTTGATCACCAACTTGTGTTATCTATTATCTTTTAGTGCAAATTGTCTATGTTTGTACTTTTGGATACGAATATCGACTATTTGTTGGTTCCAGATTGTATGTAGTCACCGTATGTTTGGTTCGGTATCTAGGAGTGTTTCTCAAGAAGTGGAGTAAACTCACCTCCATCGTTGCACTTTCATACTATGAAATGGAATCAATTGACGTATGAAAGTGCAACCTTGACGGGTTGAGGAACACACTTTGTGAGGGCAGCGATGCAAGGTAAGTGACCATTCGTCCGGGGATGGCTAGCATTGCAACGCTTCCACGTTTCTCATAGTTAGTTATCCGAAAGGAGGCTAAGCCTACAAAGATACTAACTGTTTAGACTCTTTTCTTTGCAAGCCAAGTTTTTGTGATGTATGTTTTGATCCATGAGTAGTGGTGGCGAAAGCCAATAACACCCTAGTGATTCCTTAATATTATTTACAACCTTAAATTTATCTTCCTACTTACTTTCTTGCTTTTACTTTACTTGCACTCAGTTTAAATAACCAAACCAACTCTTTGATCTAAATACCAACTGTTAAGGAGTTAAGTGAAATTCTAACGTTTTCTATCTTGTTGATCTCAACAAGACCGTTGTCCTGTGGATTCAACCCTTAACTATACTACGATAAGACTTCCACGTATATTAGCATACGTGGGTGGAGTTTTTAATCTAGTATAAGCAAGGCTAAACCTAAAGACTTACTATCTTTAGGATTTTTAGTGGTGCATGCAATTCCACGCAAGTGGAAGCTCCATCAAAAATTGGCACCGTTGCCTGGGACAATGGAACGTTTTAATTTCATTTATCATCTTGTTATTTGGTTAGGGTTTTACACATTTTCTTTAATATTACTCTATATTCTCTTGATTTCATCATATCTCCCGCATCATATGAAAAGTGTGCTTCTTCCTCTACTCAGGTAGAAGACATGTATGCAATCAGCGCATAATCTCAGATTCTCCCCTGATCCAGAGTACGACTCTGAGGTAGAGAGAAGTTTCCACCACCGTATTAGACTTAATCGTCAAAGAGCCAGACAAATGGCCTAAGATCAACGCCAAGCTGCACTAGTGATGGAAAGGGTCAACGCTGCCATAGCAACCCAGCGAGCGCAACTCATCGCCGACACACACACCCAAGTTCAGGTTGAAGTTCGGGCTGAAGAGCAAGCCCGCATTCATGCTGAGAATGAAGCAGCCAAGGTTGCTGCACTACTGTTGATAAGGAGCAAGCAACTAAGGGACTACTATATTCCCAAGAACTATGAAGACAACCATCCAGTCCAACCACCACTCATCGAAACACCTAATTTTGAGATTAGGACACACGACACACCTAATTTTGAGATTAGGACACAATGGATCCAAATAATGCAGGGCATATCATTCTCTGGAAGTGTCAGAGATGACTGCATGGACCATTTGAAGAGGTTTAAGGATCTTTGTAGGCTGGTACCACAAGCTGGAACAACCATGGATGCAGTCATGCTTAGACTCTTCAATTTCACCTTGTTTGGAAGAGCACTAAGCTGGTACAATTCTTTGGACGGGGGGACAATCACCACCTGGGCTCCCTTAGAAGAGAAGTTCTTGGAGAAATTATTCCCACCTTCACTAACCTACCAAATTAGAGGGAAAATCAACCAATTCCTTCAACTACCAGGAGAGTAACTGGCTGACTCATGGGAAAGGTTCAAAGAACTCTTGAGGAAATGCCCTCACCATGGAATCTTGCAAAATCAACTCATAGAAACTTTTTACAGGGGAGTAAGTGGTGAAATTAAAAAGTTCCTAGATTCCTCATCTGGAGGAAACTTTATGAGACAAAATTACAAAGACGCCTGGAGAATCATCACTCTTGGAGCAGAAAATCAATCCAATTGGGGGAGGGTGACCAAAGGAGGAGTTCTAAAGGTTTGTAAAGATGAACAATCTATGGAAATGAAATCTATAGCCGAAGCTTTAAAAACCATAGCCAACAAACAACAAGCCCTCAAAGCATCGTTTGGGGAGTATGACAGAAAGAAGAACCCCCAACAAGCTAAAGCAGCCATAGGAACTTGCCCGGCCTGTCATGCATCATATCATCCCACACTATCATGTGGTCTTCTGTACAATGTAATGATGGATTTGCAACCACCTCAACCACAGTATGAGCCGATCGTTGAACACCATGAGGATCAAATTCCAGAACAAGTAAATTCCATTCATTCCATACTAGGACAAGCTTACTACAATCCAAATCAACCAAGAAATCATCTTGGTTTTCAATATGGAAATCTTGCGGGGACTGCTAACCCGCAACATCAAACACAAGGTGGATCCTCCAACAGACTACCACTTGGATTTCAAAGCAACTACAACCAAAATCAAGGGAATCTTAGAAACAATTTCCAAATATCCAACTACCCAAGAAACCCCTCCGCATACTACCAATATACTCACCCTCCTCTGCACCCGCAATTACAACAAACTCAGCTGTGACAGCCGTAGCAACCTCAGTTGCTGACACCTCAACAACAACCACTTCAAGGGCAGCAGAAACTCACTCAATTTCAATAGAAGAATGCCCCACCATAGTAGATTGATGAACTGTCCTTGATAAGGCAAATGCTGCAATCACAGCAAACCATGCTGGCTAACCAGTAGGCCCAGCGAAAAGCCATGGAAACTCAGTTAGCACAGATAGCAGCTCAGCTAAAACCTCCAGTAGGCACTTTCGCTGGCCAACCAGAAACAAATCCAAGACATGACCAACATAGACCAGAACAATTAAATGCTGTTACAATAAGGTCTGGTCGTACTCTCACTGAAGCCATTTCGATTAATCAAGAAGACGGGGATGTAACTGAAATCATCCCAATAGAAGAATCAGGTCAAGATGCTGAAGAGAGGAAAGAAAAGGAACAAGGTCCCAAAGAACCAAAGGTTCCACAATATAAGCCAAGGATACCCTATCCTGGCAGGCTAAAGGAAACCAGGCTAGAATCTAGATTCCAGAAATTCAAAGAGGCAATGAAGAAACTTTATGTTGATATTCCTTTTCTCGATGCCGTATCTGAAATCCTAGCTTGGTCCAAATATCTGAAGACCTTGATGTCAAAGAAATATATGACAGAGGAGCATGAAACTGTCAAGCTAGCCCAAACCACTTTTGATATCATTTTGAATAAAATACCAAAAACACAGAAGGACCCTGGCTCCTTTGGCATACAATGCTCTATTGGGAATACTTCTTGTAAAAAGGGATTGGCCAACTTGGGAGCCATCATATCAATTATGCCATTTTCTATGTACAAAAGATTGGGGTTTACAGACTTATTGCCTTCAGCAATGACCATCCAGCTTGTCGATTCCTCCATTACTGCACCCCTGGGAATAAGTGAAGATATTCCAGTAAGAGTGGGGAGGGACTCTTATGTCCCTTGTGATTTTGTCATTATGGTTATAAAAGAAGACCTAAGGTACCCGATAATTTTCGGTAGACCTTTCCTTGCCACATCTAGAGCATTAATTGATGTTGAGGCTGGCACAATTACATTGAGGCTGGGTAAAGAAATGGTTCAGTTCAGGGTTTTCAACAGCATGAAGAGCCCTAGTATCCACGAAGAGGTCTTTTTTCTTGAAGCTATTGATAAAATGTCTCAACTCAAGCAAGAAAATCCAGAACTAGCAGATGCCCTAGAGGATGCCCTAATAAATCCCAAAGCTGAATTTTCAACCAACGAGTTAGTTCAACAATGCCTGCAATACTTGGAGCAGGCTAAAAAAGCCCCGGAAGCCACTTTTGAAGAACTGAAATCGGTCTCCATATTAGAGACAACAGAAGTACCCAAAGCCCCAGAAATGAATACTCTACCAACTGGGCTCAAACATGTCTTCCTAGATGAAGGAAAATTATGTCCAGTTATCATTAGCTCCTCTTTGAATGACGATCAGGAAGAGAGGCTTCTCACTGAATTAAGGAAGCACAAGAAAGCAATTGGGTACAAAATGACTGACTTAATAGGCATAAACCCAGCTCTATGTATGCATAACCTACCTATGATAGAAGAATTCAAACCCTCGAGGGAGCACCAGAGAAAACTAAAACCAAATCTGAAAGAGGTATTTCCCCTCGAAGTTCTAAAACTCTTGAAAGCAGGTATTATCTATCCAATTTCTGACTCTCAGTGGGTTAGTCCTGTTCAAGTGGTCCCTAAAAAGGGGGGAGCCACTGTTGTCTTAAATGATAAAAATGAACTAGAACCTACAAGAACCGTTACTGGTTGGAGAATGTGCATAGATTATAGAAAACTGAACAAGTCAACAAAGAAAGACCATTTTCCCTTACCCTTCCTTGACGAAGTCCTTGAGCAGCTAGCCAACCAAAAACTTTTCTGCAACCTCGACGGATATTCTGGGTTTTACCAAATCCCAATTCACCCTGAGGACCAAGAAAAAATGATATTTACTTATCCTTTTGGAACATATGCCTTCAGAAGGATGCCCTTCGGTCAATGCACCCACAACCTTCCAAAGGTGCATGACTGCTATCTTCACAGGTCTAACCGAAACAATTATGGAGGTGTTTATGGATGATTTTTCAGTATATGGAGATTCTTTTGACAATTGTCTGCTCAACCTAAGTAAAGTCCTATAGAGATGCGAGGAAACAAACCTTATCCTAAACTGGAAAAAATGTCACTTTATGGTGACCGAAGGTGTTGTCCTCAGACATCGAGTAAGCAAAAGAGGAATCGAAGTAGACAAGGCAAAAATTGATGTCATCTCAAAGTTGTCACCACCCAAAGACATAAGGGGAGTGCGAGCCTTCTTGGGTCATGCCGGGTTCTACTGAAGATTTATCAAAGACTTATCAAAAATAGCAAAACCTATGACATACCTATTGACCAAGGATGTTGATTTCAACTTTGACCAGGAATGCCTGCATAGCTTTACAACTTTGAAGAATGCTCTAATCTCAATACCCATTCTAAGAGCACCTGACTGGTCACAACCATTTGAAATAATGTGTGATGGTAGTGACTATGCCATAGGGGCTGTGCTGGGGCAGAGAATAGACAAAAAGCCATATGTAATATACTACACATCAAAGACGTTAGATGAGGCACAAAGGAATTATACTACTACTGAAAAGGAATTCTTAGCTGTCATCTATGCTTTTGAAAAATTTAATTCCTATCTAATTGGATCAAAGGTCATAGTATATACAGACCACTCCGCCATCAAATATCTTATTCAGAAACATGATGCGAAACCCAGACTCATCCGCTGGGTATTAATGCTGCAAGAATTTGATCTTGAAATAAAAGACAAGAGTGGAGTGGAAAATGTCATCGCTGACCACCTAAGTCGCATCGAATATCTAAACCCTCCCCCACTAAAAGGGGGGAGTTACACATCAGCCTTCAGCCAACCCTCATGCCTAACTTAGTTTCCAGTAGGTTTTTCAAAAGAAGTATAAAACTGATTGGAGTTGAAAACATGCACAAAATGCGATCAAGGAAAAGGTGGTCCCAATGCGAGCTACGCGATACAGAAGAAACCTGAGATCCACACAACTCCCAATACCTAAAAGAGTTAGTGCGAGTAGAAGCCCGATAAAACTCTAAAAGATCTATGGTTCATAATTGAAGCAAAAGTATAGAAATCTTCACTAAATAAAATCGCCTCGCCACTACATGCCTTAGCTCTATCTAGCTTGAGGACAAGCTAGACTCTAAGTTAGGGGGGTGATAACCTCCCATTTTGCGATGTTATCTTACTAGTTTTCCTCAGTTTTCCTTACTCTTTCTTAGATAAATTAGATAGAATCTTTAACTTTCCTATTTATTGTAAATATACCATTAAACTAACTTTCACCCTTTTCTCTCCTTACAGAAAAGTACAAAAAAAATTACAAAAGTTCCAAATGGTCCCAAGACCGTTCGAAGCCACACAGTCTCAAGACCGTTCGGAGCTACATGATCCCAAGACCGAATGGACACCAAACAGTCCCAAGACCAAATGGACACCAAACGGTCCCAAGATCGAATGGACACCAAACGGTCCCAAGACCGAATGGACACCAAATGGTCCCAAGACCGAATGGACACCAAACGGTCCCAAGACCGAATGGACACCAAACAGTCCCAAGACTGAATGGACACCAAATGGTCCCAAGACCGAATGGACATCAAACGGTCCCAAGACTGAATGAAGGACAAACGGTCCCAAGACCGTGTAAAGTCAAATGGTCCCAAGACCGAATAAAGGCAACGTTTCAAACCGTGAGGACTCGGATAGTTTCTAGACCGAGAGAGTCCAAACGGTCTCTAAACGGAGAGAAAGTCCAAACGATCTCCAAACCAAGAGAGAGTCCAAATGGTCTTCATGACCGTTTGGGCCCAAACCTCCCAAACCGTTTGAGCCTCACTCAAAGCCTATAAATAAGACCCGAAGGGTTCTCACAAAGGATCAAGTTTTTAGACATCCAAAGGCTACCTCTATTACTTCAGAGCCATTCCATCCTTCGTTCACTGCCCCGAGGCTGCCGGTCTGAGATCCATACTCCATCTCCAAGCTACTTTCTCTCTCATCGAAAAAGAAGGTGGGAAGAGGAGGATTCATCATCAAGAAAGCTACAAAGTGTGAAGATCATTGCTCTCTCTCTCCAAGGGGTCGACCTTCCTCCCTCCTTCATGGAGATGACACTCTCTCTCTCTCTCTTCTCGCCCCCTTCTTTGTTCTTGCCATGAGTGAGTAGTCTTATACACTAGGGTGCGGGGAGTAGCCTCGCTACCCATATTTTCATTTCATGCATTGTAATTCTTGAGTTTGCAATAGAAAAACACTATCTTTCTAGTTCGACATCAATCGTTTAATGAATGCTAGTTGCTTGATCACCAACTTGTGTTATCTATTATCTTTTAGTGCAAATTGTCTATGCTTGTACTTCTAGATTCGAATATCGACTGTTTGTTGGTTCCCGATTGTATGTAGTCACCGTACATTTGGTTCGATATCTAGGAGCATTTCTCAAGAAGTGGAGTAAACTCACCTCCATCTTTGCACTTTCAAACTATGAAATGGAATCAGTTGACATATGAAAGTGAAACCTTGACAGGTCGAGGAACACACTTTGCGAGGGGAGCGATGCAAGGTAAGTGACCATTCGTCCGAGGATGGCTGGCATTGCAACGCTTCCACATTTCTCATAGTTAGTTATCCAAAAGGAGGCTAAGCCTACAAAGATACTAACTGTTTAGACTGTTTTCTTTGTAAGCCAAGTTTTTGTGATGTATGTTTTGATCCATGAGTAGTGGTGGTGAAAGCCGATAACACCCTAGTGGTTCCTTAATATTGTTTATGACCTTAAATTTATCTTCCTGCTTACTTTCTTGCTTTTACTTTACTTGCACTTAGTTTAAACAACCAAACCAACTCTTTGATCTAAATACCAACTATTAAGGAGTTAAGTGAAATTCTAACATTTTCTATCTTGTTGATCTCAACAAGACCGTTGTCTTGTGGATTCAAACCTTAACTATACTACGATAAGACTTCCACGTATCCTAGCATACGTGGGTGGAGTTTTTAATCTAGTATAAGCAAGGCTAAACCTGAAGACTTACTATCTTTAGGATTTTTAGTGGTCCCTGCAATTCCACACAAGTGGAAGCTCCATCATAGGGAAGCACTAAGTTAAGTGAGGACATTTTTGGTAGAATAGTGTAGAAAGATGTACGATTTTGGTGGTAGCATGACCATGATGGGCAACATGGCCATGGTGGATAGGTGAGAGCATGGATGCAGTAGAATGGAATAGCCATTCTGGTGGAGGTGGCAATGATAGGTTGAAATTGGAAAATTGATGGCTGGTAGCATTACCATGCTGGGTAGCACACCCGTGGTGGGGGCTAGGTAGAACAACCATATTGGGTAGCATGACCGTGGTGGTGAGGTTGTGGACTTCTTCATTCCTTTAAGCACACCCATTCTTCCTCTATCTAGCACAACTACTATGGATGGATTGATTGTGCCACAGTCTTCTTGGCATGACTGTGTTAGCTAGAATGACTGTGTTATTGAGGTCACTCTTCAAGGCTGAACTCTATCATCTGTATGTGATTTTTGATGTTTGTAGCATGGTTGTTCTGTGTCACCACAATCGTTAAGAGTCCTTTGCTTGCACTTTGAATTTCATTCTTTGAGATCCATGTACACCTTTTCTTTCGCTCAACCCTTGGTCACTAGGGGTAGGTTGGGGGATCTTTAAGACCTTCTTTGTATTTATCCATGGGTGGAGGAGCCCCCAAAACACCTTCCATCTCTCCCATCCATCCAAGGTGTGGTCCAAGTACCTAAAAACATGAAAAGAGTGTCCATAAGTGCATATGATAGAAAATGATTTATTTGGGGAAATAGCTTGCAATATAACATGTCTAGATGTGATTGAAATGCAAAAAGACACAAGATGAAGCCTTAAAACATGGCTGCATCAGATGTATCTCAGGAGCATCTCAGAAGTGGATGTCACATACGTGTCTTTCATCTTGCATGGTAGAGATAGAGGCACAACCTCGTTCACATCATAGGTGACTACATGATTGGGGAAGAATGGGTTTTCCAACTTCTTAGGGGCCTCTATTAATAAATAATTGATGTTTCCCTCTTCATCATGGGAGGGATCTTTGTCGTGGTTTTTCCTGAATATATTACTACGGTGCAATCTGATATCTTAATGTTGTACTACATGTTGATTAGATGTGAACTCAATGTAGATCTCTTCACAAGTGAGGGGTTGAAGGGGCTTTGTAAGAAACAAATTCCTCAAGCCTCTCCATAATATCCTCCACTTTCCCCCCTAATTTTCCCTTCTTTTTCTATGGAGGTGGGGTTACATTTTGTCTCATTCTCCCCTATAGTTTCTTATGAATTTGTAAGGTTTGCATCTCCATGATCCTCGTGGATGACCCTCTCTCTAGAAGTTTTATCAGACTTTCTCTCCCCATAACTTTTGGATATGTTTGTGTATTGCATGGGGGAAGTGATGGAATAACTTCTTTTTCATCACCATCTATAGGCTTGTCGGTGTTTTTCTTATAATTCTCCCCCTCTTCATTGTCAGACACCATTGGTGTAGTTATAAAATAGGGGTACTGATGGGTCATTGCTTTGTAATGCCAACACCATGTCCATGTCATGGTTGATGCTTGCATTGTGCTCAAGATATGGCCAATGTCTTTCCTCTTCACGCAAGATTTTCTATGTTTTTGCACTTTGATCCACATTTGTTCAAGAGGTCGAAGGTGCCTCCTTTTTCAATTCTACAAAGGTGAAATTTCATTGCAACATGGTGTTTTATCTTTATAGCTCATCACTCTTCTTCCTCATCTTGAATATTTCCTTGTCTATGTCACCATCATCTGTTGTTGGTTGGTTGCCTTAATCTCCATATGTCGAGATAGGTGCACTAGAGATTCAATGTGACTAGTAACCTCCTTCACTTGTGTGGTTAAATGTACACCTAATTATAAAATGCTAATATTAGTTATGGATGTAAAAATGACCTCATATATATTGTTGATTTCCTATCTAATTTCCATGGATCTTATTATGGTAGGAGTTTTCCTGCTAATGAAAATAGGGAGGCTCGATCCAGCCTCCTGCCTGAGTGTCTTCTTAGAAGTGGCTGCAAGTCCTCTCCTTTGTTGTTCTGGTGTAGGTCACTGGCTGATTATTTTGACGATGGAGTGGGTTCATCAATTGGGGTCTCCTTCTTGTCCTCCTCTTTGTCCCTTGTCATTATCTGCTTAGTTGCAAACTTCTCTGGTGCTGGTACAGTTTGCAGTTCTGTCTTAAGGAAGCCTTTGTTCTTTGCCTCCGAGGTTGCACTCAGTGAAACCAAGATTATGACAATTGAGGTAACTGGGGTCTGATCCTTCTCATGTGGTGTTTCTGGTGGGATAGTTGTTGGTTTTTCTAGCATGGTGACAATTGGGGTAGTCACCAGTTCCTCTTCTCTCATTGACTTTTGAGGTTGGTATGTAGAAATATTCTTCCTCCTAGGTCCCACTATTGTTTTCTTCAAGAACCTTACTATGATCTTGGGTTCATTGGTGGGTACAATAGGTTGATCCTCTTTAGCATGAGTGGTATCCTCTATACAAGGTTCATTGATATGAGGAAGAGGGGCTGATCCTAGCATCATTTTTAGGATGTCACCCATCAAGAAGATGAGTTTGTTACATTCATAGGATACCATCTATGGAAGGGGTAGAAAAATGCTTTGAATTTTTGAAGCTATATAAAAATTTGTTCTTCTTTCTTGCTATATCATTAGATGATTTCAGGTATCTCATGTTCAAGGTCCTATATCTACTTGACTCAATGAAATTGATGAGGATATTTAGATACCTAAGTCTATGTGCTATGCATATTACAAGTCATCACATAAAAATTTTAGGACCTTCAGGACCCTTTGCTACAACTAGCTTGTCAATTAGAAGCCTTACAATGTTGACTAGATTCTTTTCCATTATGCTTCACAAAATGTGGAGGATGGATCTTATCATGTTCTAAGTGACTAGTTGGGTGAAGATTGCATTGGCAATGATCTTGTGGATTGTATGAGACTAGAGTGCATCTAGGAAGCTTTCGACTACCCTAGGTATGGGCCACTTCACATGTTAGTTTTTCCTAGGTCTTGTGAATGGTGAAACCTCTAACTTCTCAGTCCAATATTGCCGTGTTGGCAAGTTCAACTTGTTCTTCAATTTATATGGAGGAGTTCAACATCCTCTCTGTCATAAAAAAGTACTTCAACAACCTAAAACCTAGTTTGTACCCTGACATTCTTTAGCTTCTTCAATTATAACTAGTAATCTCTTCAGAGATGAAAAAATTCCTAGGTGAGTTCTTTGTATAATTGCTGGTCCTTGAAGTAAATCATATAGAGATTGATGGTGTCCAGATGTTCCTTCACTCGATCATGTATTTCTAGTTGAGTCAGGGTATTGATGCAATCGTATCTAGTTGTTTTAAAAGTTTTCTTACTACACATATCTTCCCAGATCTTTTGGTTCTCTTCATCCATGGGTACAAAATAATTGTCTGGTTGGATTTTGGTTCAAGTGTTGGTTCCTTGTGTACATTATTTACAACTCCAAATTGATGTCCCATAGATTTTCTCCCACTTGTTCCTATCTGCCCCTCCTTTTTCTATTACCCCCCCAAACATATGGTTGCCCTGTGCATATTTTTCCTTCCTCCACTGGGGGAAGGATTTGATTATCTTCCTCTTCCTAGACTGTGTAGTTTCCTTAGTATGAATGCATTTAGAGGTTTCTATTTCATCCAAATCTATTGAATCAAAAGACTCTTGTTGGATTGTTTCTATTGTTGTTTCAAGAAGTTCGTACATCACTTTCTTTCTCTTAGGATTTGGATCACCATGTACTTCCACATATCTTGTAGCCTCAAACTTCAAAATATCCATCTTTTCTATCCATTCCTTGTATTTCTTCTCCTTCAAGGTAGCTACTTCTTTCATCCTTTTGTCTAAAGTTGGTGGTAGTCATGACTTCAAGAGATCTATTATACCTTCCATGCTAACTAAATGCCACATAGATATGAGTATATCTCATGCAATGGGTTAGATTAGGTCAAGGGTTACAATATTGTCCTTAACTATCAAATGATGAAACCTAGAGTAGTGTCTTTTGATGAAAGTCAAGAAGTGTCTGACAACCGATGAAAAATAGAAGTCCTAAGAACTGACTAAAAACATGATATTTTAATAAAAAAATGTGTCTAGGTTACATCCTAAAGGGGACATGTACTTTAGTCTTGAAACCAAAAAAAGTATCAGAGAAAAAAATGGTAAATGAGCTAGCTATTGAATCGATGGAAAATCTAGTGGAAAAACTAATGAATTTTTTCTAGGTTTTCATTGGTTGAGATAGGTAGAGTAGAAACTTGTGATGGAGAAAACTAAATAGAAGTGATAAAGGTGTCGAGAGACTATCAAAAATTGATGATTAAGTAGTAGGAAGGGAAAGAGGACCAAGAGGACCTTACTTTGAGAGGTTGGAGGCTGGTGGCTGGTGGCTATTCATCCAGGAAATCCATCAACATTGTTGGTCCTTAGTTATCTATCAGTCGTAGGAGCTCATTATTTCACCACCGTGGAAAAGATGACAACCTTAGCTTTGCTTTGGTGGTGTTGTTGGTCACTGTAGTAGTAGAACTCTAATAAGAGATTGCAAAGTAGAATCTAAGGTTTGCAAGGGGACTTATCGCAAATGATGAGGTGGATCAATCACATGATATGGTGTGAAGTTTTTGTCAAAGTAGTGGCATCAAAAATTGATGCTGGAGGTGGATGACAAAGAATTGACAAAAACTCAAGGTAGCTCATCGATTGCAGCAAAGGGTTAGAAGAGAAATTAAGGCTTGCTTTACTATTTTTTCTTAGGCAAATGGGGTTTGAATGTAAGACCCTCTTTGCTTTTATATCCTTAGGGTTTTGGTATTTGAGGGACCCTTAATTTTATCAATTGATAGAGAGGTAGAAGTTGTTTTCAAATGGGAAGACTAGACTTGCCTATACTAATGAAAACATAGCTAGTGTCTACCAATTGGAACTGTGTGATTCCTTCTGATGGAAGGGTAGACTTTGCAAATAGATGGTTTTTCATATACTTGCCCATGGAGAACCTTTTGATGATGAGTCAGGTAGCAACTTCCAACAATATTTTCATCTTTGTCTTCTAATAAAATATATGTGTGTAACAATCGACACAAACATAGGCTTCAAAGATTGATGGAATTTTCGGTCATTATAATTTTGATGAAATCTCTGCAGTTTTTGAGGGTCCTACTCCCGAAGAAAGTCATGCTCAATAAATTAACTATTTTTTAGTATTGAAATTTCCATAGGTTTGTTAGTTCTTGATCTAGTAACTAGATTTCACATAATTGAGTTGACCTATAAAGAATTAAACAATCCTGATGCCATCAATTTAATTTTATTTGAATTAACACTAGAAGAGAACATTACTTAATATAAGGATTTAAAATGTTATTGTCGCACCCTACTTAAAAGGGGATGACAAATAAAGATAATTGGGGAATAATTCCTCACCTTTTTGGGTAGTGAAAGGTCACATAAAAAATGTCAGAGTCGCCATCACATTTTGTACGAAAAATGAGAAAAAAGGATAGACCGTCAGAGCACCATGTAAAGTGAGTGATTATCCATATTGGATAAGAAAATAGAAAATAAAAGAAAAATTAGAGACTAGATATGACGATCTAATTATGAGTGGGGAAGGGTAAGAAACCATGTATCACCTGGTAAACTGATACCAAAATACTATAAGTGGCATGAAAATTGAGTGATTTAGGATGGTTATATCAAATAAAGAAAGCGAGATAGAAAGTGAATTTTATTGTGGGTGGGTTTTCAGGGCTGAAGATGTTTGTGGCCTTCTTGTCATGGACTCAAAATTCTTAATTTTTTAGGTGGGTTATGGTCTTGATCACTTTAGAATGTCCCCTAGAGGAGATCTATCCTTGGTGACTAGGACCACTACATAGGATGTTAGAGGATGAGTAGCACAAGTGTGCTTAGAGAACTAGATCTAATTTTTTAGAAGCAGTAGAAAATGATAAGAGTAAGAGAGACAAATCACTTATAGAAGATGATAAACTAGACGTAATAGTAGATAAGGCCACATGTAGTAGTCATAGATCAGATAGAAACAAATTGCAAGTTCAGTAGTTAAGTGCAATAGTTAAAGTATTTTACCTTTCTACAAATCTTGTAGAGCAGGCGGTGTTAGAAGAAGGATGTTCTGATCATAAACAACATATAAAAGTAAAGTGAGAGATAGTCATTTCTCTAGATTCATGAGAGATAGGAGGGGCCTGGAATACGCTGGGTGTGGGGATCTATTTATAGATGGATTTTAGGGTTTGATATTTTGGGTAGAACCTTTGGGAAGAGGTGGAAAATCATGATGATGCACCATGTAAGGCCCATAGATCGAGGTGATCCACAATGTGACATGTGGTATATGGCTCTGATCTGCCAAGTGTCCTAGAGTGAAAAAAAGGAAACCTCATTTTTCTAGTAATTTTAGGAATATTCTGGCAAAAATCAAAGAAAATAGCATAGAAAGATAAGTCAGAGTGGATTTTCCTAAAAATAGTTAAAAAGAGGAAATATTCTATTTCAGGAAATTCAATTGGGAAATTTATAAAGAATAGCCTCTTTAAGAAAAAATTAAGAATAATTGCACTTTCTATTTGAAAGAAGGTTTCTTTGTAGAAGAGCCCGAATTGGGTGAAAGTGGGTGAAAAGAGGTGATTTAAATACATGGGAAAATATGGAAACATGTGGAAAAATAGATTAATTTGGAAAATGGGTAGGATGTGGGATGGATTCCATCATTATCCAGAGGATAAATATTAATCATACATATCTAGTATGTGAGCAAAATTGGGTGTCAAAATTTTGCCCCTTTTAAGGAAATGTTTGAGATAAGAGTGAGAACCACAGTCTCAAGCCAACTCTGACCCCCATTTTTGGTCTCCAACAACCAAAAAGGTTGGACTCATCAAGGATGCTTTAAAAAATCTTGCACCGGGTGGAAAGAGAATGTGATGTCTCTTCCTTTTAAAGCTTAATCAGTGTGGAAAAGGTTGGGAATAAATGGTTTCTCCATAATAAGGGAAGCTTATGACTTAGGCAATTTCATGTATTTGACCAATCATTCGATCCCATGAAGTTCTTATGAGTGTCTCCGATCATAGGTTCAGTTCTAAAACTAGTGCATGTTTGATTATCCCACTAACTCATGTCATAGAGAGAAAAAGATGAATGTGAAAAAGAAAATGTAAAGGTGATTGTCAATGACACATTAAGATCTAGAGCCTTTGATTTTTTTAAAATAGTGGCAACTTCTCTATATGAAAAGTACAACTTGAAGAAAAAGAGTAGTCATCCTTCTACCTACGCATCTTTAGTTTTTAGGTTTTTTTTTCAAGTGGGACAATCACGAATCAGTACTAGAACTCTTAAAAGGCACAATTATGAAGAGTTTACCTATTATAATAGAGCTTCGATCATAAAAATGGGTGATTGCACTACAAACAATATTTTATATTTAAGGTGACCTTTCCAGCCAGTGACTGTAATGTTAAGCTCAAATTTATTAAGGCATCTAAGATTGGACTTTAGATTGAATATTCAAACTATCATCCAATGAAAGGTATCCTCCATGATGTGTTCCCTTATTGGTTTGTCTTCTATCCTCTAGAACATCAATGTTCCTTGACTCTCTAGGTCCCAATCCTAGAATTTAGAGATTTGAGCTATAACTCAAGGTCATGAGATACAATCAACAATTCGGTTCATTTTGAGTCATGATATGTGTGGGTGAAAGAAAGCTGATAACCCTGGCCGTGATCCAGGATTAGTCAAAAGGTTGCATTGAGATGTGATTTGGATTTCTATCACATGTCATGAGTAGAGACCTTAGATAAGAAAAAAAAAGAGCGACATGTAGCCTATTGAGGATGAGGCTCGTGGTCTAGTTTAAGGTCTTGGTCTAGGACCCAAATAGATTGGAAAATGAAGATTTGAGATAGTTTATTTTAAGGTCATGATCCGGGACCCTAAAAGATTGAAAAATTGGTTTTGGGTGTGATCTAGTTTTAGGTCATAGTCCGAGAGCTTAGTAAATTTTGGAAGTTAAGTTTGTGATTTGGTTCAATTTAAGGTCATGAGACAAGACCCTAAATTGAAAAGATCGTTTATGATTTTGGTTTAGTTTTAGCTCATAGTCCAAGACCCTAGATTTTGAAAATATATTTTATGATTTTCGTTTAGTTTTATGTCATAGTCTAGGACCCTGGATATTGAAAAGATGCTTTATGATCTTGGTTTAGTTTTAGGCCACAATATAAGACCCTAAATTTTGAAATTTTTGATGTAGTTTTCAGTCATAGTCTAGGACCCTCATGATCGTATGTAGTATGATGGATACTTATCTTTGAGAAAATAGAGTTTGTGTTTTTTATTTAAGATTTGACAATTGTTAGTCCTTTAGCAAAATTTTGTTATTTTTCAAGAATTTATTGGAGGTTCTGGTCTGTTGAAAATCAGGAACCTATTTAAAATTTTTGCATTAGTTTTTTTTGTCTTTAAAAGAAAGAGAATGGGAGGAGGGTCAAGCACTCTTACCATTTCTTCTTCTCTTCATGCAAGATGTGGCAACAAATACCAACTAAGAGCATCTTAGGTGATAGTAGTGGCGATAGGAGAGAGGAAGAAAGGTGACAGATTGCAGCGATCTACAACACCAAGCCCGTGGATCGGACATTTTGTTGACGTCAAGCGCTATTTTTCTAGGAGTGGCTTCGAGATGAGCGAGAGCTTCTGGTAGTCCTCTCAAGTGGTGTTTCAATGCAATTTTCAACTAAATATGTCTGAGGGGACGTATATCTTTTTATTCTTTCACTTTGGTTTGGCCATTTGGGCCCTTGAGGGAAAATCTTGATTTTGCCTTCTCAAAATTCTTTGCATCCTAGAGGTTGAAGATGACTTGGATGCACGTTCTATTTTGCGATCTGGCTAATTTCTTTATTTTATCATTTTCTCGATAGTCCATTGTCCAATCAAGCTGATTTTAGATGATGTAGAAATCTCTTAATTTTGCCATCATTTTAGTGCAGATGGATGCTCATGATTGTCATGAGGAATGATCTCATTGTAGATGAGAAATATGTTGGTGATTGATGGAGCTTCCACTCATGTGGAATTGTGTGCACCACTAAAATCCTAAAGATGGTAAGTCTTTAAGTTTATCCTTGCTTATACTAGATCGAGAACTCCACCCACGTATGCTAAGATACGTGGAAGTCTTATCGTAGTATAGTTACAGGTCGAATCCACGGGACAACGGTCTTGTTGGGAGCAATAAGATGGAAAACATTAGAATTTCACTTAATCTCTTAATAGTTGGTATTTAAAACAAAAGGGTGGTTTGGTTGCTTTTAAACTAAGAGCAAGTAAAGTAAAGCAAGTAAGTAAATTTAAAGACGTTAAAAAATGATAAGGAGCCACTAGGATGTGATCGGATTTCATCGCCACCGCACATGGATCAAAACATGCAACATAAAACATAACCTGCAAAGAGAGTCTAAACATCTAGTATCTTTGTAGATTTAGTTTCCTTTCGGAGAACTAACTACGAGAAGTGTGGGAATGTTGCAATGCCAGCCATCCCCGAACGAATGGTCACCTACTTTGCATCATTCCCTTCGCAAAGTGTGTTCCTCGACTTACCAAGGTTGTACTTTCATACGTCAACTGATTCCATTTCATAGTATGAAAGTACAACGATGGAAGTGAGTTTACTCCACTTCTTGAAAACACTCCTAGATACTGAAACGGATGCATGGAGGATACATGCATCAAGAAACAACATTCAATTGAGTTTCGAATCTAGTAGTACAAACATAGATAATTCATACTAAAAGATAAAAGATAACACAAGTTGGTGATCAAGCAACAAGCATTCATTAAATGATTGATGTTGAATTGAAAAGAAAGCATCTCTATATTGCAAACTATGGATTACATTACATGAATTGAAAACATGGGTAGCAGGGCTACTCCCCACACCCTAGTGAAAGAGACTACTCGCTCATAGCTAGGACAAAGAAGGAGGCGAGAAGAGAGAGAGAGCATCATCCCCACAAAGGAGAAAGGAAAGTCAACCCCTTGGAAAGAGAGAGAGTGACGATCTTCAAACTTCACAGGTTGCTCAATGATGAGGTCTCCTCTTCCCACCTTCTTTGGTGAAGAGAGAGAAAGTAGCTTCAGGATGGAGCGTGGATCTCAGACTGGCAACCTTTGGGCGGAGGATGGAGGTAGGAGTAGCTCTGGAGTAGTAGAGGCAGCCTCTGGGCGTCTGAAACTTCCCCCTCTGGGAGGACCCCTTGGGTCTTATTTATAGGCCTTAAGTGAAGTCCAAACGGTTTGGTCAGTTTTGGGTCCAAACGGTCTCTGAGACCGTTTGGACTCTGAAACCGTTTGAACTCATGCGGTTTTGAGATCGTTTGACTCCATGCGGTCTTGGGACCAGTTGGCTTCATGCGGTCTTGGGACCGTGTGAGTCCATGCGGTCTTGGGACCGGTTGGCTTCATGCGGTCTCGAGATCATTTGACTCAATGCGGTCTTGGGACCGGTTGGCTTCATGCGGTCTTGAGATTGTTTGACTCGATGTGGTCTTGGGATCGGTTGGCTTCATGCGGTCTTGAGATTATTTGACTCCATGCGGTCTTGGGATCGGTTGGCTTCATACGGTCTTGGGGCCGTGTGAGTCCATGCAGTCTTGGGACCGTATGAGTCTTTTGTGATTTTTTTGTGTCTTTTTCTGTAAGTAAAAAGGAGAAAAGTTAATCTAACAATATATTTACAATAAAAGAGGATAGTTAGGGATTCTGTCTAATTTATTTTAGAAAGAGTGTGGAAAACTGAAGAAAAATTACTAAGATAACATCACAAAATTGGAGGTTATCACCCCCTCCCTAACTTAGAGTCTAGCTTGTCCTCAAGTTATATAGAGCTAAGGCATGTTATGGCGGGGTGGTTTTATATAGTCAAGGTTTCCATACTCTTTCTTCAATTATAAACCCGATCTCTCCTAAGGTCGTATCAGATCTTATTGCTTGCCTTAACTCTTTCAGGTATTGAGAGTTTCTTGGGTCTCAGGTTTCTTCCGTATCTCGTAGCCTGCATTGGGACCACCCTTTTTTTATTCTGTGCATGTTGTTGACTCTAATCAGCTTTATACCTCTCTGAAAAACCTACTGGAAGTTAGAGTGGGTATGAGGGTTGGCTAAAGGCTCGATGTGTAACTCCCCCTTCAAGTGGGGGAGGGGATGTCTATGCTTTTAGGAGCTCACTACTGGGCACGACACATCTGCCTTTGTGAGGGTAGCTGAATGTACCGGCCGGGTGAGTCCTTTATAAGCCTTTCATATATTTAGATACTGTAACATCCCAGGATTTGAGGCCTCAGATAATACACTCTTAAAAGGAATGATTGGACTACAAATATCACCAAGGTGCACCTCCTTTTCCGGGAGCCCATCACTAAAGAACTTCATAGTTAAGCGTGCTTGGCTTGGAGTAGTACTAGGATGGGTGACCAGTCGTGAAGTTGATCTCGGCTTGTGCGTCAGTGTGGACAAAGTACACAGTTAAGGCTAGTGGTGGTTTGTGGGGCCAGTCGTCATTCCTGAAACTCTACTAGAGCCTTGGGCAGTGGGCCCGGGCATTACAAATGGTATAAGAGCCAATTCCCCTCCAGTAGGTGGGCCCCACATGGGCATGGCGTGCCAGTCTTGAGCCGTGCGGTCCAGGCATGTAGGAAAGGGTCGTCCATAATTGACATAGATACCCTTGCGCTGGTATTCTGTAATCGAGAGCTGGGTGTCCATGGGCCATTGTGGGTCTACACTAAAATGGGGAAGAGATTATGAGGCCTTATATTTGAGCCTTGACAAGGACGTCAAGCATCTAACTGGGGGAGATTGTAACATCCCAGGATTTGAGGCCTCAGATAATACACTCTTAAAAGGAATGATTAGACTACCCATACCACCAAGGTGCACCTCCTTTTCCGGGAGCCCATCACTAAAGAACTCCATAGTTAAGTGTGCTTGGCTTGGAGTAGTACTAGGATGGGTGACCAGTCGGGAAGTTGATCTCGGCTTGCGCGTCAGTGTGGACAAAGTACACAGTTAAGGCTAGTGGTGGTATGTGGAGCCAGTCGTCATTCTTAAAACTCTACTAGAGCCTTGGGAAGTGGGCCCCACCTACTAGAGGGGTTATGGCTCTGATACCATTTGTAACGCCTGGGCCCACTGCCCAAGGCTCTAGTAGAGTTTTAGGAATGATGACTGTCCCCACAGACCACCACTAGGCTTAACTGCGCACTTTGTCCTCACTCACGCGCATGCCAGGATCAACTTCCCAACAGGTCACCCATCTTAGTACTACTC
The DNA here is from genome assembly GCA_963693085.1 of Alisma plantago-aquatica. Lineage (NCBI taxonomy): Eukaryota > Viridiplantae > Streptophyta > Magnoliopsida > Alismatales > Alismataceae > Alisma > Alisma plantago-aquatica. The sequence goes on along the minus strand of OY856410.1, from coordinate 1,510,418,268 downwards.
CAAGATGAGCACACTTAACTATAGAGTTCTTTAGAGATGGGCTCCCAGAAAAGGAGGTGCACCTTGGTGATATGGGTAGTTCAATCATTCCTTTTAAGATCATGTTATCTCAGGCCTCAAATCCTAGGATGTTACAGATACCTTAGGGTTCGACTACCGGGCACGACACATCTGCCTTTGTGAGGGCAGCTGAATGTACCAACCGGGTGGGACCTTCATTGGTTCTTTATATAGATCCTTATTTATGACACAACTCTCATAATTTTATTCAACTCTCTGGCTTTTATTCGTAAACTCACAAGCTTAGGATTTGGAATTTTTAGGGAATTTATTTTGGGCGGCCAAGCCTATTTTATTTGAAGAGAGGTAAGCTGTTCTTAGAGTTTTTCAACATGTACTTATTTGGTTTCTTTTTAATGGTACACTTGCGAGACTTCTTGATTTGGATGTCGCCTGGTTCCCCTCTCATCCTTGAGAGCTTGGCTTATTTTGACCTTGATATTGACCTCTGGAGAGTCAGATGTAGAAGTGAAACAAAAGCATGAAAATTAGTAGTGGAGAGACATTATTAAGTCGCCATTATATGTCTAAGTGCTATTCTTGTTTTTACTTTTGAGGACTAACATGATTCTAAAGTTAACTGAGGGTGACTTTGTTCCAGAAGGAATGTTCTTCTTTATGTGCAAAGTTTATTTTAACAGGGAAAATGCTTTTAAAACAAAAATTAAATGCGCGAAGAAAAATGTAAAATGGAGAGAGGGAAGGGTTTTGAAAATGATACCTCGCCCTTGTCAGTGTACTCCCCCCCTAACTTATCACTCACTCTGTCTGCAGAGTGGCAAAGTGATAATTTGAGAAGTACAAGGATAAGGGCATCAAGCTTCTATCAGTCCTTTATTAGCGCCATGTGTACGGAGGAGATTAGTGGTGAATTTCCCTCTTAACGCGTGATAATCCACTTCTGTCATGTCTTCTACTGATCTTCCAAGTGCTATGATGGTGTATATCTAGTAGAGGACGTGGAAACCGCAATCATTTGACTCACATATTTGCTGAGGGCACTTGTGATTGAAGGCGGGGCGATGAAACAGTTCTTTGCTGTATGCCCGTGTGTGCTTGCTGAGAAGGATGTGAAGTTGGTTGGCACACTCCTTCTCCACCTCCTCCATAGGCATTCGTGGTGTTGTAGTGTAATGTTGTTGATCTGGGCTGTACTGGCTGTCGGAACTGTTGTATATGCTTGTCGGTCCTTCATGAAGATTTGTTGCCAACGACATCCAGTGTTCTGAATGAAGGAAGGGGAGCATGATGAACTTTAGGGTTGTATGTTGTAAGAAGGAGATGAGTGCCTCAGTTGTTCCGAAGTTCTTTAGCTTTAATAAATCACCCTTCATGTAGGGAGATTCCATATAGGTTGTAGGGTGATTCTGTCCGAGAAGAAATTGATAGGCGGCCATTAAGCTTACGGAGAAAGACCCTTTGAACTATATAGTTTCTCTTAGCGCGTCTGCCATGACCAGAATGTCACCAGACATGAAAATGAGGTCATCCTTCTCGGCGTAAAGCCTTGACATGATGAGACAAAGTTCATTTTCGGAGAGACGTTTGCAAGCACTGAGGTCAAAATTGGGGAATGTAGGTGTTATGGCAGACAGAGGGTCCATTTGTGAAGATGATCTGTTGATGGGCGCCCTGGTTAGCAACTCAGTAACCCCTTCATCATCCTCCAGATTGAAGGAGTAAGGGTCCCATTTCTTCTTCTCGGGAGCCTTAGCGGGCTGTTGTTTCTCCAACTCCTTTATTGTTTGCCTGAATGGTTGTTTTGGAGGACGTTGGATGGCCGAGAAAAGATAGTGAGGAACGTCGCAGTGAGGAACGTCGGTAGGTGCCATAGTTGGGTCCTTGAAGAACCTTCTATCACATATTAGTTCCATGGCGTAGCGACCTCGTAGAGAATGAAAGTCTTCTATGGCCAGGTCAGTAAAAGGGATTTGCTGATTAAGAGCTTGGATATGCCGTATTACACAGAAAGCGCAATCCCTAGAAACTTCTTGAGTTTGAGCTTGGGGGTTGATGATTTGGAACCAAGGTTGGTTCCAATTACTGCGAAGGGATGGGCATGCAACCCAGATCAACTTCAAGAGCCGGAATGGTATGCATCTAGCCTCTCTGGCCTCTGTTCCAGCAAAGTTGATTATTCCAGCTCGTAGTTCAGTGGTGCAAAAGTTGTACACCTTAGCGTCTCGGGCCGCAGTGTCCACTATCATAAGCAGCTAGTAACTAGAGACTTGGAATGGCACAGTAATGTAATGTGCCTTCCTTACGATTCCCCTTTGCAACCATTCGATTGATTTGCTTTGTAATTTTTTGTAAATAAGGCTCATTTCTAGAGCCGGTGATGCGTTTCAAACGGGTTGCTGCCGCCGAGAGCTTCTATAGGTTTCGATAGAGTTGGCGAGGAGGACGCATAAGACTTCCATCTTCACCGTTGATTGTGGTCGAAGGATGGAGCGGAAATCTTCACGCGTCAACTTGTGATGAGTCTTTGTATTTTGGTAGATAATGTCGCCCCCGTCTTTGGAATCATCTACTATGGTGTTAAGGATGAAGATGTCTTGAGCGTCGAGAGTAGAGATGGCCATTGGATCAAGATCATACATTTTGTTCGGTAGTGGTGGTGGCGGGGGTAGCTCTTGCGGATGGAGGGGGGGAGTCTGCTCCAGATTGTCTATATATTGTTGTAGATCTTCGTCTTTGTCTGAGTCAGAAGATGATTCCAGATCTTCATCTGTATCCGAGCTGACTCTTTCTAGGTCTTCTTGCTCTGGGGGAAGGAGCACCGATTGGTATGGTGCAGAGAGGTGTTGAGCTGATGTTTCTTGTTGTTGACTTATGCTGGTTCCGAGTAGACATTGGTGGAACTCAGCAAAGGCTGCTTCTTTGGCAGATCCCCCCAGAGATCCCATTGCGGAATAGTCAAGGAATTGATCCCCGTAAGACATATTAACATAGTCAATGTGAGTCTGGGATTTGGGATCTTTATCACCGTCATGGTGATCTTTTTGTTTTGATACAACTCCTCAGCTTGTTCCCTCCCCAGCATTGCCTGGGTCGTCCGATTGGTCATCTGAGGAGGTGCTATTATTGGAGTTAGCTGAGGAGTCAGAGTCCTCATCATTGTCATCTTCATCATCATCGTCGTCTGCTTTTTTGTCTGCTGGCTTTGGTTGAGGAGGTTTCTTGCACTGCCGATGGGTTGCTTGTAGTTCATCAAATGACACTTGCACATGCTCGTGGGATTCGAGTAGTGTGTCGTGTGTTTCCTTTAGATCTGAGTATCGTCCCTCGGTAGAGAGGAGGCGCACTGTAAGATCTGTTACTTGAGCGCGTAGTTGGTGAAGCTCGGTGTTTGCTGACTCCTCTTGGCAGCTGTGGAGCTGTGTGAGGGTGTTGGTGATGTCGTCCAAGCATGTGCTGAAAGCAGTTTGTTGCTGCTTAAGCTCGCGCAGGGTCTCGGGCAGAGGTTGAGTATTCGTAGAGATCCTATCAACTTGCTTAGCCAGCACTTCATGCTGGATTTTTACTCCAAGGATCAGCTCAGGTAGTTGTTTGTAGTGGTCATCGATATGATTGACTTGCTTGGCCACTACTTCCTGTCATTGCTGAATGCTTCGAAGAATGCCTGGCAAGGCGTTGTTCTGCTCGTTGATCTTGGCGACCTATTGAGAAATACCCTACACACATGAAAAAAATAGGTTGCATTATGTTAGAGGGGTAAGTGAGGAGGTTTCGGATGGCGTCGAATTGACGTCCGAATTCCTCACCGACATTTGAAAAAGGGACCCCAGATGCGGAAGGGTGGTATGGCTGGGGTTGGGGTGGAAGGGTGGTAGTGCCTTGCGAAGGAGACACGGGTGATGGTCCCGCGAACTGTGTGGTGACTGTAGATGGAGTCACCAGTGGTGTCGGGGTGGTGGCGGAAGAAGGGAATGGTAAATGGCTGGGTGAGATATGAGAGGGTGAAAAGGTTGAGGAAAAGAAGGTGGAGATGGGAGCTGAGAAAGTGAAGCTGGATGTTGGAGCGGAAAAGGTAGTGCTCGGGGAAGAAGATGGGAAAGTGGAAGATGTGGGTGGGGGGATTGCTGTGGATGAAGGTGGGGTGGTGGTAGGTGGTGGGAGGGTGGTGGATGGGAGTGTGGTGGGGGTGGTGGTGGTGAGTTCATCATGTAGGCTCATGATGAATGAGTCTATGGAAGATGTAGTGATTGGTTCCTCCGGAGGGGGACATTCTGTCTCCGGTTGTAGCTTTGATGTTGGTGTCCCTGACAGCTGTTGTGGTTGTAAACGTACCTTAGATGGCCGTTTTACTGGTATTTTTGTTACCCTAGCTGTCGGGGCGGTTATGCTAAGTTCTATCTGGCCCGTTTTGGTTGCTTTTTCTTGGACTTTGATGGAATCTAGGAGTTTGGTTATCTCTTCGTCAGTGAAGAGAAGTTTGTCCTTGTCGTAGTCCGCTAGCTCCAGAAGCGGTAGTAGAATCCTTGATGATTTGACTGTTGGGCAGAAAATGTAATGTAAATGGGCATCCTTTTCCTTGATAATATAGGAGTTTTTCAAGGTTTGTTCATTGGTGAGGATGTCGACATTGATCTTCGTGCATTGAGGGAGTAATCTGTCCATCTTGAGGTATTTGATGATGGAAGTTATGTGCCCTCCCATGCAGATTTCTTTGCCTATGGCGTAGGTGGAGATTTTTTGTATCATATGCCGTCCGATGTTGACCGGCTTTCCTTGCAGGATGGACCATAGGAGAAAGAGGTCGACAGTAATAACATTTCCTCCCTCTTTTCTGGGGAACAACGCACTGGTGATGATTTTGTGAAGCATGTGCACGAACCCTGTTCGAATATTGGAGGCTTTGCATGTCTTTGCCTCATAAGTGGGGATTCCTGTTAGTGTCTTCCAAAAGTTGTGTCTATTGAATAGGGAGTTCTCCGTGCCAACAACTTTGGCTAGTTTGAGTTGCTCTGGGTTGTCGATGAAAATTTCGTTCAGAAGATTTTTTGTTATAACGATGTCGTTGCCAAAAAGTTTGGTGAACAGCCTGCGGTCACCTTCGTCCCTTGCTCTGTGCGTAATGTCCACCGCTTCTTTAGTGAAATGGGTAAATAATTCTAAGGTGGGTTCGACATATGACATTTCGGGGACAAAACAAAGTCTGGATAAATTGGCGTTGTCAAGCATGGTGAGGATTCTATCGTATATCCCCATCTTGAGCAGTACGCTTGAGCAAACATACTTTGTTGGTTTTAATACTTTGTCGATGGATGGGATGGTGTGGATGTAAAGGTTTTCTGGTGGTGGTGCGGTGGTGGTGAGTACGGAGAAGACGGGGGTGATAGCGGGGGTAGTAGTGGTTGATGGGATATAGCTTGCTAGGGTTTGTTCCCTAGCAGTGGCGGGGCAGACTTGTTTTCTTACCCGCTTCTTTGAGGGTTGTTCGGTTGCGGTTTCCTGGACCTTTCATTTCCCCTTGTGTCTTTCAGGTGGGGATTCTTCCTCTGGGTTTGGCACGTATTTAGAGCCTTCGTCACTGTAAGAGATTTCTTCCACTTCTTCTTCGGGCTCCTTAGCTAAGCATTTGTTAATGCGGTCAATCTCACACATGACCGCCATGATGTTGACCTTTGGTGGGATCTTCCCGGTTGCTTTATAGGTATCCACCACTTTCTGGAGTTTGGCACGGTCCTCCAGTAGTTGATCCTCAGTCCAGAAAGGGGCGTCGACAGTTCCTGTGGGTTGCTTTGCTGATGAAGCCATTTCTGCAAATGGAAAGTCATGTATTAGAATAACAAGTTTAAAATTGGTTTTTATGTGTTTCTATGTGTTTTTATGTTTTAACGAAGTGCATGCGGTTTTGGAGAGCCAAACAGTTTTAGGACCGTTTGGCTCCAAACGGTTTCAGGACCGTTTGGCTCCAAACGGTTTTCAGGACCGTTTGGCTCCAAACGGTTTTCAGGACCGTTTGGCTCCAAACGGTTTTCAGGACCGTTTGGCTCCAAACAGTTTCAAGACCATTTGGCTCCAAACGGTTTTCAAGACCGTTTGGCTCCAAACGGTTTCAAGACCGTTTGGAATCTGAAACGCTGAGGGCACAACGGACGGAGAAGAGGTGGAATTGGCGGCGAAAGCAAAGGCAGCGGCGATAAGGACGATGGTGGTGATAGAAAAGGGAGTCGCGACGGCGATAAGGACGTCGGTGATGGCAAAGATGGCGGCGGTGCACAGACGAAAGCTCCGATTGTAGTTGCGTGCTGAACTACCTTTCACAAATCGGTCGGTGATGACGATGGTGATGCAAGGAGAGGCGGCGACTGAGGTGCGATCACCGTGAAGACACACAGAGCTGAGTATGAGGGTGGCAGAGAGAATCTGGGTCGCGGGTTGCGCGGGAATGGGAGCAGAGATGGAATAGGAAATGGCGCTCGTGCGAGGGTTTAAGAAAGTTCTGGAGTCGAAATAAAGTAGGAGGGGGGGTTATATTTATAGGATTCGGGGGTTGACCTAACAAAATCCCTTGGTCAAATGGTTTAGCCACCGTTTGGACTCCAAACGGTTTCGAGACCGTTTGTCTCCAAACGATTTAGCGACCGTTTGGCTCCAAATGGTTTCAGGACCGTTTGGGAGAGTTAAGGTTATTTTGATTTTTATATTTGTTTTGGTTATATAAATTTTTATATTTTCAGAAGATAATCCTAAGGTAACTTGAAAGAAGAGAAGATAAAAGAAAAATCTTAGATTTTGGGTTGCTTCCCAAGTAGCGCATGGGTTTTACGTCGCTGGCTCGATGAGGTTTTGATGTTGTTATGATGATGTTGTGGCGTCTCTGATCGCAATAGTCTATCTTGGAATTTTATCTGCTGGAGTGTAGTATTTTTTTAATCGATGGCCATTGACTGTCCTTTCTCCTCCATTGTCGTCAACAATTATGATAGCTCCAGTCGGGTATATATGTTTGATGGTGAAAGGCCCATACCACTTTGTGCGGAGTTTTCTGGGGAACAATTTGAGCTTGGAGAAGAAAAGGAGGACTTTGTCACTAATGGAGATGTCTTTCCTTTTTAGATGACCATCGTGCCACATCTTGGTTTGTTCTTTATAAATCCTAGCACTTTGATAAGCGGTCATTCGGAGTTCCTCTAGCTCTTGTAGTTGGAGTTGTCTATTTTCTCTGGCACTTTTGAAATCAAAATTTAGTTGTTTAATGGCCCACCAAGCCTTATGTTCTAGTTCCACTGGAAGACGACATGACTTCCCGTATACCAAACAGAACGGGGTTGTCCCGATTGGTGTTTTATAAGCTGTTCGATATGCCCAAAGGGCATCGGGAAGCTTGGTGGACCAGTCAGTGCGGTGTCTATTGACTGTTTTTTCTAAGATTGCCTTCAGTTGTCTGTTTGAAACCTTAACCTGACCACTGGTCTGTGGATGGTAAGGCGTGGCGACTTTATGGTTAACTCCGTATTTTTTCAAGAGGGCTTCAAAGCTTCATTCCATAAAATGGGTCCCACCATCGGATATGACAGTTCGGGGGACTCCAAATCTCGGAAAAATGATATCTTTAAACATCTTAGTGACTGGTTTGGAATCGCTGGACACTGTGGGTATAGCTTCGACCCATTTCGAGACATAATCTACTGCAACTAGAATGTAGGAGAAACCATATGAAGAAGGAAAGGGGCCCATGTAGTCTATCCCCCACACGTCAAAAAGTTCGATCTCTTGCCACATAGTGAGGGGCATTTCATTCCTTTTAGATATGCCACCATAAAGTTGACATTTGTTGTAAGATTTTACAAAATCATGAAAATCTTCTGCTATGGTTGGCCAAAAGAAACCTGATTACAGAACTTTCATAGAAGTTTTTTTTGCACTCATGTGTCCCCCAGTGGGGCCGGAATGGCAATGCTCTAAGACGGGGGTAATCTCTTCTTCAGGTAAGCAGTGACGGAAAAGTCCGTCTGCGCAAAGGTGAAAAAGGAAGGGTTCGTCCCAATAGTATTGTTGTACATCGTGGAGGAATTTCCTTTTGTCGTGATGGGAGGCGGAAGGGTGAATGATTCCTGTAGCCAGATAATTAACGATGTCGGCATACCAGGGGAATCCATTGGTAACTTTCATTAGTTGGTCATCTGGAAGGGAGTCTTGGATAGGTACTTTATCTTCATCCTCGACTTCAATATGGCTGAGATGGTCGGATACGACGTTTTCCACTCCTATTTTGTATTTGATTTCTAAATCAAATTCCTGAAGCATCAACACCCAGCGGATAAGTCTGGGTTTTGCATCTTGCTTCTGAATTAGATATCGTATGGCGGAGTGGTCAGTGTAGACGATGAACTTGGCTCCAATCAGGTAGGAGCGGAATTTATCGAACACATATATGACAGCTAAGAACTCCTTCTATGTAGTAGTGTAGTTCTTCTATGCTTCATCGAGCGTTTTAGATGCGTAGTAGATTACATAAGGTTTCTTGTCGATTCTCTGTCATAATACGGCCCCTATGGCATAATCGCTGGCGTCACACATGATTTCAAAAGGTTGTGACCAATCTGGGGCTCTTAATATGGGTGTAGAGATTTAAGCATTTTTCAGAGTTGAGAAACTTTGTAAGAATTCTTGATTAAAAATGAACTCGGTGTCTTTGGTAAGAAGTTGGGTCATGGGTTTTGCTATTTTTGAGAAATCTTTAATAAATCTTCTGTAAAACCCAACATGACCCAAGAATGCTCCTACTGCTTTTATATCTTTTGGAGGCGACAACTTCGAGATAACATCAATTTTTTCCTTGTCGACCTCAATCCCTCTGTCACTCACTCTATGTCTGAGGATGACACCTTCGGTTACCATAAAATGGCATTTTTCCCAATTCAGGATGAGGTTCGTCTCCTCGCATCGTTGTAAGACTTGTCCAAGGTTGAGTAGACAGTTATCGAAGGAATCTCCATAAATGGAAAAATCATCCATGAATACCTCCATTATAGATTCTGTTAATCCTGCAAAAATAGCAAACATGCACCTTTAGAAAGTAGCAGGTGCGTTGTACAGCCCGAATGGCATTCTTCTGAAAGCATAGGTCCCAAAGGGGCAGGTAAATGTAGTTTTCTATTGGTCATCCGGGTGTATAGGGATTTGGTAGAATCCGGAATAACCGTCAAGATAACAGAAGAACTTTTGATGGGCTAAGTGTTCTAGGACTTCGTCCAGAAAGGGTAGAGGGTAGTGGTATTTTCACGTTGATTTGTTTAGTTTCCTGTAGTCGATACACATCCTCCACCCCGTCACAGTCCTTGTAGGTACTAACTCATTTTTGTCATTTAGCACGACAGTGGTTCCTCCCTTTTTGGGGACTACTTGGACAGGGCTGACCCATTGGGAATCTGAAATTGGGTAAATTATGCCGACTTTCAGCAGTTTGAGGACTTCAAGGCGAACCACTTCTTTGAGATTGGGGTTCAACTTCCTTTGGTGTTCTCTTGATGGCTTGAATTCTTTGACCATGGGTAGTCTATGCATGCATAAAGCTGGGTTTATACCTGTCAGGTCAGTTATTTTGTACCCAATAGCTTTCTTGTGTTTCTTCAGCTCAACAAGAAGCCTTTCTTCCTGGTTTTCCGTCAGGGTGGAACTGATGATGACTGGACATAATTTTTCTTTGTCCAAGAAGACGTGTTTAAGTCCTGTTGGCAGAGTCTTCATCTCAGGAGCCTTGGGTGTTTCTGTTGTTTCTAAAATAGTGACAGATTTGAGCTCCTCAAAGGTGGCTGTCGGTGCTTCTTCAACTTTCTCTAAGTGTTGCAAATATTGGTGGACCAATTCATTTGCAGAGAATTCAACTTCTGGGTTGGTCAGAACATTCTCTAACTCATCAGATGGCTCAGATATTGCTAATTGGGACATTTGATGTATTACATCTAAGAGAAAGACCTCCTCTTGAATGCTGCGACCTTTCATGCTATTGAGAACTCGGAATTGAATTGCTTCTTTTCCCAATCTTAGAATGATTGTGCCAGCTTCAACATCAATAAGCACCCTGGCTGTAGCAAGGAAAGGTCTACCAAATATTATTGGGTATCTCAGATCCTCCTTGATATCCATAATGACAAAATCACACGGGACATAGGCATCTTTTCCTATCCTAACTGGAATATCTTCGATAATTCCGAGAGGTGCGGTGATAGTGGAATCAACTAACTGAATTGTCATCGTTGTGGGCAGCAAGTCAGTGAAACCTAATCATTTACACATGGAATAGGGCATAATTGATATGCTAGCCCCTAAGTCAGCTAATCCCTTTTTGCTTGAGGCATTTCCAATACAACACTGAATACCGAAGGAACCAGGGTCCTTTTTCTTTGGCATCTTATTAAGAATGATATCAGAGGTGGTTTGAGCTAGTTTGACGGTCTCTTGTTCTTCAGTAATGTATTTCCTTGATAATAGAGTTTTTAGGTATTTAGTCCAAGCCGGTACTTTAGAGAGAGCATCGAGGAGCGGGATGTCGATATAGAGTTTCTTCATCACCTCCTTGAATCTTTGGAACCTAGTGTCCATTTTTGTCTCTCATAATCTTCCCGGATATGGTATCCTAGGCTTATACTGTGGAATTCCTGGCTCTTTGGAAGCTTGTTCCTTTTCTTTGCTTTCCACGTTCTCCGTGGACTTCTTAGTTCCTAGGTTCGAGCTTGCATTAGGAGTAAAGACAGGTGTATCATCATCATCATGAGCAATTCTCATAGTTTCGTGAAGGACACAACCAGATCTTGTAGTGACAACATTCAATTGCTCTGGTCTATTTTGGTCATGTCTAGGGTTTGACTCAGGTTGTAATACAAAAGTGCCTGCTGGTGGCTTTAGTTGCATAGTAATTTGTGCTAGTTGAGCCTCCACAACCTTCTGTTGAGCTTGCTGATTAGCGAGCATGGTTTGTTCGGACTGTAGCATCTGCCTTATCAAAGTCATCTCGTCTGCTGGATAGGAGGGGGCATTTTTCTGAGTGAGTTGTTGTTGTCCTTGATGTGGTTGTTGCAGAGGCAGTGCTAACTGGGGTTGCTGCAACTGAGGGTGCAGTTGCGGGTTGAGGGGAGGATGGGTATATTGATAGTAGGCAGAGGGGTTTCTAGGATAGTTGGATCTTGGGAAGTTATTTCTGGGGTTCCCTTGATTTTGATTAAAGTTTCTTTGGAATCCAGGTGGCAACCTATTGGAGGATCCACCTTATGTCTGGTGTTGTGGGTTGGCAGTCCCTTCAGGGTTCCCGTATTGAAAACCCGGGTGGTTTTTGGTTGAATTGGATTATAGTAAACTTGGCCAGGTATGGAATGAATGGAATTAACTTGTTAGGGCTTCTACTCTTCAGGTTGTTCGATGATTGGTTTGTACTGCTGTTATGGAGGGTGCATATCCATCATCACATTATAAAGCAGGCCGCATGACAAAGTTGGGTGATCAGATGCGTGACAGGCTTCACAGGTCCCTGTGGCAGCTTTAACCTATTAGACTTGAGGGTTTTTCTTCTTATCATATTCTCTAAGTGATGTTTCAAGAGCCTACTGTTTATGAGCTATGGTCTTTAAGGATTCAACAATAGCCTTTATTTCCATTAATTCCTCAGCTTTATAAACTTTGAGGACTCCCTTGCTGGATGATCGTCCCCAATTGGATTGATTCTCTACTCCAAGTGTGACGATTTTCCAAGCATCCTCGTAGTTCTTTCTCATAAAATTTCCTCCAGATGAGGAATCCATAAATTGCTTGATGTCATCGCTCACTCCCCTATAGTACGTTTCTATTAATTGATTTTGGGAGATGCCGTGATGAGGACACTTTCTTAGAAGCTCCTTGAACCTTTCCCATGCTTCTGCGAGTGACTCTCTAGGAAGTTGGGTGAAGTGGTTAATCTGCCCCCTAATTTCATAAGTTAACGAAGGGGGGAAAAACTTCTCCAGGAACTTTTCTTCCAAGGGAGCCCATGTGGGGATTATTGGCTCCCTATCAAGATATTTTTACCATCTCAAAGCTCTTCCAGATAGAGTGAAGTGAAAAAGATGTAGCATTATTGCATCAAAGGCAACCCCGACCTGTGGGACAAGTCGACAAAGTGCCTTGAACCTCTTCAAGTGATCCATGCACTCGTCTCCAGATCCACCAGAAAATGAGATGCCTTGCATGATTTGAATCCATTATGTTCGGATCTCGAAGTTAGGTATGTTGATGATTGGTGGCCGAACTGGATGATTGTCTTCATAGTTCTAAGGTACGGCATAGTCCCTCAATTGCTTGCTTCTCAGCTCTAGCTGGGCAGCTTGGTTAGCTGCTTCATTTTCAGCTCAGATGCGGGCTTGTTCTTCAGCTCAGATCTCTGCTTGGATCTGAGCATAGGTGTCAACAATGAGTTGTGCTCTCTGAGCGGCTATTGTGACATTGACCCTTTCCATTACTAACGCGGCTTGGCATTGATCTTTAGCCATTTGCCTGGCTCTTTGTCGGTTAAGTCTGATGCGGCAGTAGAAGCTTCTCTCTACCTCAGAGTCGTACTCTAGATCAGGGGAGAATCTGAGGTTATGCGATGGTTGCATACACGTTTTCTACCTAAGTAGAGAAAGGAACACACCTTTTAGATGATGCAGGAGATATGATGAATTCAAGAAGATATGGACTAATGGTTAAAAGGAAGTGTAAAACCCTAACCAACTAGCAAGATAGTAAAAGAAATTAGAACGTTCCGTTGTCCCTGGCAACGATGCCAATTTTTGATGGAGCTTCCACTCACGTGGAATTGCGTGCACCACTACAAATCCTAAAGATGGTAAGTCTTTAAGTTTATCCTTGCTTATACTAGATCAAAAAAACCACCCACATATGCTAAGATACGTGGAAGTCTTATCGTAGTATAGTTAAGGGTTGAATCCATGAGACAACAGTCTTGTTGGGAGCAACAAGATGGAAAACGTTAGAATTTCACTTAATCTCTTAATAGTTGGTATTTAAAACAAAAGGGTGGTTTGGTTGCTTTTAAACTAAGAGCAAGTAAAGTAAAGCAAAAAAGTAAATTTAAAGACTTTAAACAATGATAAGGAGCCACTAGGATGTGATCGGCTTTCACCGCCACCTCACATGGATCAAAACATGCAACATAAAACATAACCTGCAAAGAGAGTCTAAACAACTAGTATCTTTGTAGATTTAGTTTCCTTTTGGAGAACTAACTACGAGAAGTGTGGGAATGTTGCAATGCCAACCATCCCCGAACGAATGGTCACCTACTTTGCATCATTCCCTTTGCAAAGTGCGTTCCTTGACTTACCAAGGTTGTACTTTCATACGTCAACTGATTCCATTTCATAGTATGAAAGGACAACGATGGAAGTGAGTTTACTCCACTTCTTGAAAACACTCCTAGATACCAAAACGGATGCATGGTGTATACATGCATCAAGAACCAACATTCAATCGAGTTTCGAATTGAGTAGTACAAACATAGACAATTCATACTAAAAGATAAAAGATAACACAAGTTGGTGATCAAGCAACAAGCATTCATTAAACGATTGATGTTGAACTGAAAAGAAAACATATCTATATTGCAAACTATGGATTACATTACATGAATTGAAAACATGGGTAGAGGGGCTACTCCCCACACCCTAGTGAAAGAGACTACTCGCTCATAGCTAGGACAAAGAAGGAGGAGATAAGAGAGAGAGAGCATCATCCCCACAAAGGAGAGAGGAAAGTCAACCCCTTGGAAAGAGAGAGAGAGTGACGATCTTCAAACTTCATAGGTTGCTCGATGATGAGGTCTCCTCTTCCCACCTTCTTTGGCGAAGAGAGAGAAAGTAGCTTCAGGATGGAGTGTGGATCTCAGACTGGCAGCCTTTGGGCGGAGGATGGAGGTTGGAGTAGCTTTGGAGTAGTAGAGGCAGCCTCTGGGCGTCTGAAACTTCCCCCTCTGGGAGGACCCCTTGGGTCTTATTTATAGGCCTTAAGTGAAGACCAAACGGTTTGGTCAGTTTTGGGTCCAAACGGTCTTGGAGACCATTTGGACTCTGAGACTGTTTGGACTCTGAAACCGTTTGGACTCATGTAGTTTTGAGATCATTTGACTCCATGCGGTCTTGGGACCGGTTGGCTTCATGCGGTTGTGGGACTGTGTGAGTCCATGCGGTCTTGGGACCAGTTGGCTTCATGCGGTCTTGAGATCGTTTGACTCCATGCGGTCTTGGGACCGGTTGGCTTCATGCGGTCTTTAGATCGTTTGACTCCATGCGGTCTTGGGACCGGTTGGCTTCATGCGGTCTTGAGATCGTTTGACTCCATGAGGTCTTGGGACCGGTTGGCTTCATGCGGTCTTGGGACCGTGGGAGTCCATGCGGTCTTGGGACCGTATGAGTCTTTTGTGATTTTTTTGTGTCTTTTTCTGTAAGTAAAAAGGAGAAAAGTTAATCGAACAATATATTTGCAATAAAAGAGGATAGTTAGGGATTCTGTCTAATTTATCTGAGAAAGAGTGTGGAAAACTGAAGAAAAATTACTAAGATAACATCACAAAATTGGAGGTTATCAGTAATCATATGGGGAATGAGACATATCATAAATATGGGTACTTGCCTTTATGTTTGAATATGCATCTGCTCTATGAATATTCTAATTGAAGTCTTCCTTGAGTAGGCATGATGGCCGTGTGAGAAGGATCGATGGGAGAGATTCCTACATCATCCACACATGCTGTGGATAAATATGCATCACCAAGGCCGTCGAGAGGGTAATGATATATTACTTAGAAACATTTCTCCGTGTTATTTTCTTTCTTCTTTACCGAGCTTGAATGAGGATTTTTTTCCATGTATCAACGAATTTAATTTTTTTTTCTTTAGGTTTAGGGTATTGGATTGTTGAATACTTATGGGAAAATCCATTGGAATGAACTGCAGTACTTGTATGAGATCCTAGTGTCTGAGGGGTAGAACTATTTGAGACGACCTACTTTGATAGCATTAATTGTTGTGGGATCATAGATAAACCCTATCGCCTTCCTTTAATTGGCCACTTCCATCCATAGACCAGTACTTTTCACTCTAGATTTTTTTGAGTAGCACATCACCTGAGTGAGTTTGTCAGGATTATTGGTTTGGGGTTTGGTGGGACTCCCATTAGTTCTCTGCCTGGCAGACAAGAGTGGGGTTTCTACTACTTGTGAGGGATTGTAGAAGTGAACCCCAAAGATATTGAGATGGCATTGAAGTATGAGGTCAATTTTACTTGGATGAGGTCCTTCTTCTTTCACGAGGGGGAGCAGGCGAGGTTCCAGTCATCTATTTTATGCAACCATATGGGTCTAGGTGTTCCTATTCATCTTGATCATTGGTTGCTTGTTTAGCAACTACTCTACAAATAGAGGAGATGTCCGTTGGTTTTCCTTTTTGTTTAACCTATGTAAGGAGTGGGACCTAGAGTGGATCCACTCCCTACTAAAATTTTAAGAATAAAACATCCATTCTAAGCACACTCAAAATGTATGCTGGAATAGGTGTAAAATTTTCAAATCTTACATGATGGTATAAAAACCCAAAGTGTAGCAACAGAATATGCAACATGACTATAATCAATTTTCTAAAAGTACATCATCATCTCCCATATAGGGTTTACATGGTTATTACAACATAAGGATCTAGTAGAGGGAAATCTAAACCATATCAAGTTTATCTCCAAGCAAAATCTTCATGAGTTAGGTCCATGATGAAATCCATGTACTCCTTATCCTAAGCCTGAGCCGGTCCTCCTTGATCTTATTCCACTCCTTGTCCTAGGACTGGGTGGTTGGGATCACCCAACAAGAGGAGATAATAAGATATATGTCAAATAAGGAACAAGAACAAGATAAGAGAAACAAAAGATAATAAAGGGTGTATGTTCATCAAGAACAATGTAAGTCAAGAGTATGAGGCACATATAAAAAAGAATCTTGCTATAACATATAATAAAATATTATGCATAAATGATTAAGTTAGACTAAATAAACTAAGTAGGGTTGATGCACCTACTGAACCCCAACCATTAGGTGAGGGGAGAGTAACACATTCCTAGTCACCAACAACATATTTAAATATGGGGGAGATTAAACACATTCCCTTGGGCGAAATAACATATGCTCAAACTATGGGTGGTTCTATATAAGTACCGCTACATTAGCAGATTAGTCAAACATATCATCATGCTCAAAGAAATAATATGGCAAGTTTAAATAATAAAAATATTACATGTGGGGTTCAATAACCAATTAGATATTGAAGCAATTGTGCCAAAAAGATCAATAATAAGAACAAATGTTTTAGTCCATGCCTCATTGGGGAATTAGGGTTTGGTTATTAAAAATACCCAACTGAAGGGATAAGATGCACATACCTTGACTTGAGAATCAAACCAAATATCAAATTCTACCCTTCCAAGTCTAAAGTCACCTCAAACCTACATGTAATGTTTTGTTAATTAGTTAAGGTTCAATGTATATTATATAGGTGGAAAATATTAGAAATCCAAAATTTTGGCAAAATCCTAAACCGACTCTTAATATTAATCTGATATTGGGTTCAGGGTTACTTATTAATAACTTGACTGAAAATCACAAATATATAAATTATTATGTTGCCTATAATTATTATTAAGATCATAAGTGAAATCAAAACACTAAAAATACAAACTTTAAAACTTGGAAATCAGGCAACAAAACCTATGTCAAAAGTTAGAGAAAATTTTACGATTCTAAAACATAATTTTGTGTAATTTTAGATATTCCAGTAAAAGTAAAATATTTTATGGTTCTATATATTTTTACTGATTTTAGTATGTAAATGATGTCCTAAAAACATACTGGTCTCATATTATCATTCCGAACTATATAACATGATAGAATATTTCGTGATATTACCATACCATCATTCAAATGACAAAGCAAATGACGCAGAATATAAGAAGATAGAAATATTCATGCGGAAAAAAACACCATAAATTAGGTCATGAGGGGAAAATCAGATAACATGAATTGAAGCCTTCAGCCAGCTCTTCCCATGCTATGACAGACGACATAGAGCAGGTCTGAGCAGATGAAAAATTGGAGAAAAAATGTTTGGGAGAAGTCAAGTGCCATCAACAACTTAGAAATGAATAAAAGGTTATAGAAAACCTTATTCAAAGATCTATTGAACTGTCGTGGAGAGTATTGTCATCAACAAGAGAGTTTATGGAGGAGAGAAACTCAACTTGGCGGCAACATATGACGATGACTTGGGTTCAATTGGTACAAGATAAAGGATGCACAAGGTATGGTGGAGGTCTGGGTATAGGTATATGTAGATGGCATTTGGTTTTGGTGCTTCAGGCGGTAGAAACTTTTACAGCCTTGAAACACATGTTTGGGTGTTTCTCGAATATGTGATTTTAGGCTTTGAATAGTGTATGGGTGGACGTAGAATTCAATTTGCAATCTAAAGCAACTTGTTTTGCAATATTTGAGAAATGAGGGAGTTATGCCCAAAATATGAGACACCTTTGGTCCACAGTTACTATTCACATGGCGAATCTACAATGAAAGACATTGAATACAACCTTCCAACTGGGTTCTTTTGATGCATTAAATGTATAAAGGTTTCTATAATTATTTGAGGGTGCAAACGACATCCAAATAAGCTCAAATTTTGTAGGTTAGCTAATGTTGGGGTGGGGAATCCGATTTTGGCATTGCATTTTATTTTTGAGGAGTTTAGTATTTTAATTAATATTTTTAAATATTATCACTTATTTTATAACTTTAATAAACTAGAGGCATCTAAAAATTCTCTAAAATTATGAAATTTGGCCTATAAACAATACTAAACGTGACAAACACAATTTTACCATTAATTGTGTTAACATATTATTTAATATATTTGGTCTTTAAACTATATTCTCTCTCCTAAATTAATTAAAATAAGATTGTCCAAATTAGATGAAAATTCATACTTAGGCTAATTTTGGCATGTAAATTTCGAATTTTAGATTTTCTTCCACTTTTAAAGTCATTTAATGTTAATTTAATATATTTGACTCTTATTCTTATTTATTTTCCCAGTTAGAATAAAAATAATTATTATTATGCAAATAATGTGAAACTTGGCACCCAAGGCAATTGGGACCCAACGAACTCAAATTTGAAGTTACATTTATCCAATATGTCTTTCTTTTGTGAGTTTTAATTTCCTTTACACATTATTATCACTATTTGTCACATTAAATAAATTAATTCAATTTTAACATATTTAAAGCTTTATTATTCATTCCTTTTTCTCTTCCTTAATCCAAAAGGTGATAGAAAGTTCTAGAATGAAATTATTTTATCATTATCTCACTTAAGTAGTAAATGTGCATCTTAGACCCTAATTAAGACACTAACTGAGGTAATTATGCACAAACCCATACATTGACATGAATAGTAATCAAATATACTCCAAACCACTAATAATTACACAAATTCAACATCAAGGACAAAAAAGATAGAAAGGAAAGGAAGAATTTAGGAAAGGGCCAAATTAAAAAATATACTTAGATTTTAATTCTTTACAACACTACACCCCTTAAAAAGGATTTCATCCCCAAAATCTCAAGCAAAGAGGGAAGGGTGAGTACGTAACATCTCATCTCTAAGCTCCCAGGTTGTTTCTTCCAAACCATGATACTTACAGAAGACTTCCACTAGCTCAACTTGGGAGTCAAGAATCTTCACAAGCAACTCCTCATAGGTCAAGTTCTCATGCATCACCAAGGGTTTCACTTTTGAGATTTCCTTTTATTAGATATAATACAATTAATATTTTTAACTTATTAGCATTATTCTTATTATGATGTTACATTATCATTAGTATTCTTTTAATTCTATCCTATTATATTCACTTTGTTGCCAAAAGAGTTACATTTCATTATTATGCACAAAATCCTATATATATTTCTTATTTATATCATTAAGAGTTTTAGCACAATTAGAGTTATACTCAATTATCTCAATATCTACTTTTGACCATTATCCTTAATAATTTGGATTTACACTCCAACCCTCATATTATCTCCATATTAAATTATATCAGATTATTTTTCATGAAATAGATAATCATATCCAATTTGTTATTAAGTCTACAATTAACCACATAATACCACATTAATTACTTCCACCTACATTAAACATCTTTATATTGTCAAATTCTTACTCGCATTAATGTGCTCATAAATCATTTACTTGTGTTTATACATTTCCTATTATTGATTATGCACATTTAACAACACATTAGACATTCATGCATGTATGTGATTAGAATTACCCATTAAATATATTTGAGTTGTTAGGTGAATATTAGCGAACAAGGTGAAACATAGTACATATTAATGAATTGATATATATTAATTCTGGGTTATGTGGTTTTATGTGTGTCAATATATCTTATTTGATTAAGATAGATAAAGTCAGTAATGTATTATGAATTTCATTAAGGATGCACATATCGGTGTTAGATGATTGTAACTTAGGATTTAGGTCAACATGATCATTATACTTCACTTATGGCTTCTTATTATGTCTGGAGTTAGTTTCTATTTATCTCACTCATAATAAAATTAGGATTTATTGGTCCATGAAATGGTGAACATCATGTGTATTGACAATTAGGATTAATATGTGAGTTACTCATATTATGTACATTAAATATTCATTAGGGTTCAAACATGTGAACTATTCATCAGATGACCATTATATGTTCAATAGCATGTCAGGGTATAACTATAACTTGTTTGGTCAATTCTAAGGATCCAAGCACACTAACCTCCTAATCATAGAGTTAAGGTTTCTAGAATTAGAGTAGCTAGATTTCAGTATGATAAAGTCTCCATCTCTTAAAAAGGATTAGCATGTCAGGGTATAACTATAACATGTTTGGTTAATTCTAAGGATCCAAACACACTAACCTCCTAATCATGGAGTTAGGGTTTCTAGAATTAGAGTAGCTAGATTTCAGTATGATAAAGTCTCCATCTCTTAAAAAGGATTTCATCCCTGAAATCAGCATATCCATGATCTATCAAGGTAATACTACTACCCCTCCACCCCTTAAAATGGTTTGACTTCCAATTCAGATTAAAACTAGAGGTAAAAGGGTGAGTCTAACTAAACCACAAGATCTATCACTTGATTAATATCACCAAAGCTCAAAGTCTAGGTTCTAGAGATAGACTACCCAAACATGTGGCCCTATGGGACATAAGCGAAATATATCATGTATCCATCTTTAAGCAATTCATAAGGTCATCATATTAGATTTCTAGGAGTATTTAACATAGACGTCTAAGGCTACTATTGCCTATATGTTTGCTATTTTGGACAGTTAGTATCATCTCAGGCTAGACATTTATCATACAGATCTGGGAGTCCTCGTAAACCAAGCTAGTGGTGCGGAAGAAAATCTTGCCAATCCTCGAACCCTGATCCTTTCTAGACACCCTTACTTTCAACTTATGCCCTAGTAGCTAGCTACCAATTAGGATCTGATACCATGTTGTAAGGAGTGGGGCCTAGAGGGGATCCACTCCCTACTAAAATTTGAAGAATAAAACATACATTCCAAACACACTCAAAAGGTATGGTGGAATAGGTGTAACATTTTCAAATCTTACATGATGGTATAAAACACCAAAGTGTAGCAGCAGAATATAAACATGACTATAATCAATTTTCCAAAAGTACGTCATCGTCTCCCATATAGGGTTTACATGGATATTACAACATAATCATGTAGTACAGGGAAATCTAAACCATATCAAGTTTGTCTCCAAGCACATCTTCATGAGTTAGGTCCATGCTGAAAGCCATGTACTACTTATCCTAAACTTGAGCTAGTCCTCCTTGATCTTATTCCACTCCTTGTCCTAGGCCTAGGTGATTGGGATCACCCTGCAAGAGGAGAAAACAAGATATGTGTCAAATAAGGAACAAGAAAGTGATAAGATCAAAAAAGGATAATAAAGGGTGTATGTTCAACAAGAACAAAGAAACTCAAGAGTATGAGGCACATATAAAAAAGAATCTTGCCATAACAGATAATAAGAAATTCTGCATGAACGATTAAGTTAGAATAAATTAACTAAGTAGGGTTGAGGAACCTACCAGACCCCAACCATTTGGTGAGGGGAGAGTAACATATTCTCAGTCACCTATAAAATATTTATATATAGGGGAGATTAAACACATTCCCTTGGGAAAAATAACACATGCCCAAACTATGGATGGTTGTACATAAGTACCACTATATTAGCTAATAAGTCAAACATATCATCATGCTCAAAGAAATGATATGGAAAGTTTATATAATAGAAATATTGTAGGCGGGATTCAAGACCAAAGTAAATATTGAAGTAATTTTGCCAAAAAGAGAAATAATATGAACAAAGGTTTTAGTTGATGCTTCACTAGGAAATAAGGGTTTGGTTATCAAAAATGTCAAATTGAAGGGATATGATGGTCATACCTTGACTTGAGTATTCAAATCAGATATCAAATCCTACCCTTCCAAGTATAAAGTCACCTCAAACCTACATATAATGTTTTGTTCATTATTTAAGGTTCAATGTATGTTATATAGGTGGAAAATCCTAGAAATCCAAATCTTTGGAAAACCCTATATTGATGCTTAATATTAATATGATATTGGGTTTAGGGTTACTCATTAGTAACTTGACTCAAAATCATAACTTTATAAATTATTATGTTGCCTATAATTAATTATTAAGATCATAAGTGAAATCAAAACTCTAAAAATGTAGACCTTAAAACTTAAAAATAAGGCGACAACACTTATGCCAAAAGAGAGAGACAATTTGTACGATTCCAAAAAATATTTTTTGTGGAATATTTCGAGATTCCATTAAAAGTTATAGATTTTAGAGTTCTATATATTTTTAAAGATTTTAATATATAAATGATGTTCTAAAGAACATATTGGTCTCATATTATCATTCTGAACTATATACCATGATAGGATATTTCATTATATTATCATACCATCATTCAAAAGACAAAACAAATGATGAAGAATGAAAGAAGGTGGAAATACTCATGTGGCAAAAACACCATAAATAAGGTCATGAGGGGAAAATCAAGGAACTCACATTGAAGCCTTTTGCCAACTATATCCATGCCATGACAAAGGACGAAGAGCAGGTATGGGAAGATGAAAAAATAGGGTAAAAATTGTTTGGGTGAAATAAAATCACATCAACAACTTAGAAATGAAGAAAAGACTATAGAGAATGTTACCCTAATATCTATTGAACTGTTGTGGAGAGAACTGCCATTAGCGAGAGAGTTTATGGAGGAGAGAAATTCAATTTGGTGGCAACATATGATGACGGCTTGGGTTCAATTGGAACAAGAGAAAGAGTGCACAAGGTCTAGCTGAGGTCTGGGTATATGTATATACATGGGGTTTGGTTTTGGTATTTGATAGGTAGAAACTTTGAGAGCCTTGGAGAACAAGTTTGGGTGTTTCTCGTATCTGCAATTTTAGGCTTCGAATAGGGTATGGATGGATGGGGAATTTGATTTGTAATCTAAACAACTTGTTTTGCAGAATTTTGTTAAGAAATGAGAAAGTTATGCCCAAAATACCAGACCCATTTGGTCCACGGTTACTATTTACGTGGCAGATCTGCAATGAAAGTTATTTAATACAACCTTCCAACTTTGTTCTTGTAATGCATTAAATGTGCAAAAATTTCTATAGTTATTTGAGGGTGCAAACGATGTCCAAATAAACTCAAATTTGGTAGGTTAGCTAATTTTGGGGTGAGGAATCTAATTTTGATAGTACTTTTGATTTTTTAGGACTTTTAATATCTTATTTAATATTCTTTAATCGTATCACTTATTTTATTCCTTTAATGAATTAGAGGCATCTAGAAACTTTGTAAAAATATAAAACTTGGCCTATAAGCAATAGTAAACTCGAGGAACACAATTTTTCCATTAATTATTTTTAACATGTTATTTAATATATTTGGTATTTAAATTATATTCTCTCTCCTAAATTAAATAAAATATTTAAGATTGTTCAAATTTGATGAAAATTCACAGGTAGGCTAATTTTGGCATGTAGATTTGGAATTTAGATTTGTTTCCACTTTTAAATTCATGTATCAATTAATTTAATATATTTGAATCTTATTCAAGTTAGAATAACAATTATTATTATTGTGAATAATAATGTGAAATTTGGCACCCAAGGCCATTGGGACCCAAGGAGCTCAAATATGAAGTTATTTTTATCTAGTAAGTCTTTATTTTATGAGTTTTATCTCATTTACACATTATTATCACTATTTGTCACATTAAATTATTTAATGCCATATTAGCATATTTAAATCTTTATTATTCATTCCTTTTTCTATTCCTTACTCCCAAAAGGCCATAGAAAGTTCTAGAACAAAAATATTTTATCATTATCTCATTTAAGTAGTAAATTTGCACCTTGTACCCTGATTAAAACACTAACTGAGGTATTTGTACATAAACCCATACATTGGCATGAATTGTGATAAAATACACTCCAAACCACTAATAATTCCACAAGTTCAACATCAAGGAAAAAAAGGATAGAAAGGAAAGGAAGAACTTAGGAAAAGGGCCAAACTAAAAAACATACCTAGATTTTAGTTTGTTACTACCTATACATAGTTCCTTTCTTTGACTGGGATGGTGTCGTGTATGCCCATTTTCTAACACATTTGTAGAGATGTCTATGGGTGAATTCAAAGGAGAGATAGTCCGGGCTATGAAAAGTTATGGAGGCTTGATTATGGTGAGTTTTTACCCATTATTTTGCATTTTATGCTTTGAAATAATTGATGTAAAATATTTTCTTTGATGCTTTTTTTGCAAATATGGGAATATGAGTAGTTTTGGTCACATTGATCCACCCCTTTGAGCATTCGATAAGGTTATCTATATGCCTCTCTCCCTATTTGTTTCCATTAAAATAGCCGTGCTAGTAGGGTGCCGTATGAGCAGTTAAGAGGTGTAGTTGAGACGATGACCATATCTGAGGTATAGGTAGTTGTGCATTTGTAATTTAGCTGACTTCAATTATTATTCTTCCCAGGTTTGATTCAGGATCTTTTCCAAGTTTTAGGATGGTGAGGCAGCCATGTCTTGTGTAGCCTACTTTGAGTCATAGGCTTTGTATGCTTGATGAATTCAGTTTGAGTCTATTTCTAGGACTGTGCTCTATATGGGAAAGCATGTTTCTCATCAGTGGAATGGTTTCTTTCATATCCCTTTCAACCCTTTACCTGCGCTGGTCCTTCCTGGACTTGGGATTTGTTAGGTTTCTTGGGAGCTGATGTACGAACAAACAACACACGAAAAGTACCTAAAGTGGTACTTTGAGCATGGTCATCCCATTCTATTATCTAGTGAGACATATGATCGTCTCTAAAGTCCTTCTGTGGTGATTTTTTGAGTATGGTGCTACTTTTGTGCCTGATTGCATTATCTCTGACATCCATTTGCTTTCAGGTGATTGATTGTGATTTGGTTGAGGGGCAAAATGATTAGGATTATGTCTTTTGTTGTCCACCCCCTCCATAGGAAATTCCTTCACTTGAGGATGTATCTTTTCCTAATGCTCCACCTTCTCCTCCGGTTGATGCTTGTGGCTTTGAGGACTTTCCTAGGTTGCGGCCCCATCGAGGTTTTGATATTGGAGGCTCATGTCACTTCCTATGTGACTTTAGTTGAATCTCATCCTTCGCAAAGATGAATGAGGCTTTGTATGTGGCGGGAACCTCTTTGACTCAAGTATTCCACCATATGGGCATAGTCAACACTTTGAAGGACCTTCTTATGCTTGGAGCTTGTCTTCGAATGCCCCCCTTAATGGTGTAGATCCGTACTCAACTAATGTAGGGGTAGGTTCTTCTTGGTGTAGAGATGATTACCTGGTTGTCAAGGTGACTTCTAGGAGTTCCTCTTTTGGTCACTGGTGATCCACCAATACTATTCACTCTGACACAAGTGATGAGATTCATTCTTTTGGGCCTTTTTCTATGGATCATTGACCTTTTTTCAAGTGCTTTATTGGGTTTCTATAGAAGTAGTTGTCTACTTTTAGCATTTCCTATTTCATGATGTACTTTCCTCTCCTTTAAACCAAATCATGTATTAGTCATGCTAGTACTTGTTAACTCTTTTAAATTTAAATAAAAATTTGAGTATGAGTATACAAATGTTTGAGAGGTTCTTTTGATCTTTGATTCTGAATCAGATTTCTAAGTTTGATATTTAATTGGCCAACTGCCTTATTCCATGTGCTAATTTGAAATGACCATCAGTCAGGACTCAGAGTCCTCTCTACCTCAGGATGCGAGTCAGCATGGGCCATTCATGTAGCATGATTCCATCAAGGAAAAGGACACATAGTCCCCTATTTTTGGAGATGAGTTTTTCCAATAAATAGGGTTTCAACCCTCATCTTTTTAACACAAATAGGTCTCTCACAACTCAGGGTCATGGGAGAAAAGGAGATATCAGAGATCCCACTCTTGTGAAGTCCTCCCATCTTGTCTTTGATGTGATTTTTACATTGTTGATCTTTCTAAGATAGAAGAAGTTGAGTTGGAAAGCTTGGAATGACTCTTCATATTCATGAGCTAGTGTATATCCCTGTAGAAAGGAAGTAGATGTCAGTGACAATCCATTTCTGGGATCCTCTAACTCACACCTTTCATTTTGGAAAATGTTGTTCCTAGTCTCACCTTGGAGGAAGTGGCTAAGATCACATGGCTTCCCCTTCATGACTAGTGGTTTGTGGTGCTAAGGAAGTCAAGTAGGACATGCTGAACTAGGAAGTCTTCATGGTATGAAGAAATCCCAAGCGACTCATTGGTTGGCTGGTGATTGTCACTTTATTTAGATGGGTTCCCTATGGGACTCATTTAATAGCAAGGCACATCGTGGTGTAGATTCTCTTGATATATCTTTCCTACAGGCGTATACTTTGGTCATCCTAGCAAGGTTGTTTGTCAAAGAGACTGTTGGATAAGTGACAACAACTGCTTTTGGATTTGTGGCCTCTTCTAGAGAATGGAAATCATTATCGCTTTGATTTAGGATGAATTGTATGAGTTCTTAGATGAAGCACTATAGATTGGAAAGATAAGATGACCCTTCTAGGTTTTGTAGATTTATCTAGGAATGTGTATTGGTCTTGCTAGATTGATGTAGTCTCAGAATCCTCATCAGAGTAGGGAGAAGGAGTTTCTTTCGAGGTGTATTTGTTTGTAAAGTATGCCTATAGAGCCAATCATATGATGATTGACATGGCATATAACATAAAGGATTTGATTAATAATCATAAAGACAACCTTCCAATTCATTATGTTTCATTCAGTTATGAGATAATAGGGAAATATTATGAATGTCTAAAGAATGGAAATTTTCAATGACATATGCCTTCAAGTACAAGACTTAAAAAATGAGATCATATGAGTGCTAAGAGTGTGTACAATCTTATTATGTCCCTGGTCAGTTTGTTACTATGGAAGGAAGATAGAAACTAGTAACACATAAGTCTGGAGTGCGGGTTGGTTGATGACAAAATCTCATTAGTCCTAATATGGCATATCAAACCAAGAACACATATACATGCTATGGAATGGTGTATCGGAAAAACCCACCTTGAGAGTGACACATGGAAACCATCATTGGTGGTCATAGTCATCTCTAATAGTGAAGGTGGTGATTGTGGTTTTTAGACCTGAAATCACTACACTCATCACATGCTATTGGGTATACTTTGACATCATCAAACGTAATCTTTAAATATGAGTTTCCATAAAGGTGATGATTGGGTAGTTGTGACACATGGGGATTGACTATGAATGATATAGATGAGATTTTCCCCTCCTACTGGAGTTTGATATCCTAGAAACTTGATAAGCGATACTAATAAATTCATGAGCATGCACATGTGAATCAATACATGATATTGAGGTCACATATATCTCAGACAATCTACTCTTGGTTCAAGGAACAAGGATTGAACATTGATAGGATGATGATTCCATGCCTCGAGTTCATTACAGATATCAATCATGAAGGAATTATGCAATCACTACAACACCTTACACATATTATAGGTTGAAGTTGTTCTCTAACTTTCTATTCACTTGGATAGCATTGATGTGAGACTAGGAACCTCTCTCTGCTAGTCATGTCATAAGTTAGTTATGGACATTCACTACCAACATGATATGGGACCTATAGTGTCACATACAAAGAAACTCATATAAAAGAGGAGTTTAATCTTGTATGATGATTGAAGTGATTACTAAAGTGTTTAGGCATTCAATTCAAACAACAAATCAACTAACTAGACTTCCATCCAATCGGCTCACCCAGTGAGACAACCTTTTGGAGTGTTATGTTGATTGGAACTGAATTGGCTAAAGTTCTACATGAATTAGGCACCAATTGATCAGCTCATTGTGTGAATCAATCCTATTGGGATGAGTGAGATGATCGGTTCACCTGGTGAACCGATCATCTCAGTTGGGCCAAATGAAGGTTCTAGTAGCTTTCCTAAATTCGTGAGAAAGATTACTCGTTTCACTTGTTCAGTTTGATTGGTACAAGGAAGTAATGTTTCTATTAATTGGAAATGACTATGCCAAGTTCATGTGCGATTAGGAAGCGACCGAAATGACCGATTCGTGCCACAAACTTATCATCTCTCTTTTGAACTGATCAACTCTGTTGCCAACTAACCGTTTTAGGAGTGACAGGTTGTGAAAATTCAAGATCTTTTGGTCCCTTCCACTCCCACACAGATTGGGAACCCAAACCCTAACCCCTCCCATACATAGAGGGGCACTGGGGCTTCCTAGAACAAAACTCAATTGCCTCAGACAATTGTTGACCTTTTTGGTTGTGGTAGCCAATAGAGAGCCCGGGCAAATCCTACCCACTAAAGGGAGGGATAATAATGGATAAACAATTGTGGGAGAGAAAGTTGGTGACTAGTAAACCAATGGGAGAGATAACCCCTTCCTGTCTGTTCTACTAGAATGACAAGAGTTCTAGGTGGTCTGTGTGAACTTCTCTAGAGGTGAGGAGGCTATTGTCCATCGCTGGGAGGACAACATCAGCTTGCAGTCTATGGTGAGACCATGAGTTGCTGTAGATGCCGTTTGAGTCTATTGTTTGTGGTTAAGATTAGGAGCTGTACATACACCATTCAAGAGAAATAAGAAGATAGTTGCACAACAATGAGTTGTAGTCATTGGACTTGTTCTAAGACCAAGTATAAACTTGTTAAACCATCTTTCCTATTTCGTAGTAGTTGACACGATCTTACTGTTATGGGGAATACAAATAGATAAATGTTTATTTCTGCTTCCTTTCTCTGTGCCCATATTTCCCAACAATATTCAAGTAGGTGAGCCTCATCAGTTGCATAAATACTTGGCTCATGGGCTTGCTAGTTTGAAGGTTGCAAAAATGCATTAGGGATGGATGGAATTTTGTCTTTATAGCTAAGTTTGTGGCATGCCCATGCTTGATTATTAATGGTTGATCATTTTTCTATTTTGTAGGACTGCATTGCATACTAGCCTATATTAGTGTTGTGCCTAGTTCAACCATTTATAGTGTGCCTATAAAGTTGAAGCTCTTCCCCCGTTCTTCAAGAAGCTAGTGCTAGATTCTTGAAAGGTTCACAAGAAGGTTGCAGAGATTTGGATGAACCAGAAGAGGTTGACTTGATATTCCTTCCCTATGGATCGGGACTTCTATCCCAAGTACCCACAGTGGCTTGCATTGAAACCTTCAATGGTGGTGACCTATGATTCTTCTAGAGAACTATAGTGATGTCTTTTTTGTTTGTTTATTTTTTGTTGGCATCAAGCACCAAAGTTTTGTAATGATTTTATTTCTAGAATAAATGTTTTTTTCATGAAATGTGACATCAATTGTACAACTCGATCCATGATACCTAGAAATGTGATTGGACTAGGGTCCTTGATATGCATATGACTATGAGATCCTTTTGCCAGGTCATCTATTTGGGACAATATAGAACTGCTGTCTGTGTGTTTTTAAGACTCCCAAGATAGTTGTTGGCTTTTATATGTCAAGTCACCTCCTTATCCTCCACCTCCTTGCATGAAGTTGAAAGGTTGAAGCTCAAATCACATTAAGCTACCCCTCATCCTATTTGATGATAGATGTTTCCTCCCTCTAAATGTTTCTGGCATGCTCTATTATGTGTGGATCCCTCATACTAGGCATGGAAGAAGCTCTACTAGACCTCTGTGTCATGCCATCAACTAAGTTTATGTCATGTAGTAGGTGTGATAGTGGCAATTTCCTACCCAGTTGGGCCAAGGTGCCAGATGTTGGAGACATCCCAATAGCCTTTTCTATGTACATGCCTTACAATGACAATCGACCATGAGAATATGTGATATTATTTAAAGGGATTCTATATTTATATATTACTTCCTTTCTTCTTAAGGTGCCCACTAGATGTGGGCCTTTTTGTTTAAATAAATTGGTTTGACATTTATTCTTTGGGCTTTAGTATGAGAGCCAAGGGTTCTATGGGGAATGAATGGGGTTTGCCTAGAGAGGTTTTACCATCTCATGACTCCTAGGATATTTCTTTCAGAATGTGGTCTCACCTCTTGTCACAAGGAGTCCAGAGTAGTTGCAAGGGGTTTTCAACCTCTGTCCTTCCCTTTTAGGTTAACTTTGGAAGATAAAAAGGTTATGAAATCCCGCTAGATAGAGATATCAGGATGTTTATTGTGAGGATAATATATGACCAACCTCTAGGGACTCATAGTTTTTGCTATCCTCTTCTGTGGTCCTTGGGATTCTCCCATAGTCATGAACATTTTGCATGTTTTTATTAGGTTGGACCTATTTTAAGGAGTTATTTTTAGGTCGGTGAATTGTCTGGGACTAAGGATAAGCCATGCTCCTTTTGTCGTAGGCCCTGGGCTCTAATTGTACCTCCCCATTTCAGGGTGCACAAGGGTATGTGGTCAGGTATTTAAGTAGATTTTATTTTTTGGAAGGACGGGAGAGTTTGGCTCTTATATATCTTTCTTTCTTGTCATGGTTGTCTGATCAGCAATAGTAGTGTTTGATGAGGTTGTTGTTTGTGAGGACCTCTCTTTTGATCGACATAATTTTTTATCATTAAAGCTACAAATTATCAACAAATGTGATTAACACAATACATGAGAAAACAATTTTTCTTTCCATTTTGTTTCTCATAAAACCTCATAACAATACCTCAATGACAACATGTTTAATCATCATAAACCGTATTGAATTATATTTAATCTAGAATCAAGACTTATTGCACACATGTGATTTAGTTTACATCAGTTACATGAATATCAAAGAACAAAGTCAATCTACAACCCATCCTAAGAAAGAGAGAATACCTAGATTATATTTACATCTTCTTTGTCATGACCTCTCCACTGGATATAATTATTCCTAAAACATTTGAAACACCCTCATGAGGCTTTTCTAGAGCCCTAGATATCTCCCACTCAAGTTGAGTACATGCATAAACATCATATTAAGAATAATGAAGTTAAAAGGAACATATAAATAATGAAAAACCTAGCAGATAGTTCTAACATCTAACCAAATCTATTTTACGATAATAACATAATAAATCAGATAAGGTGATCACTTAGACCAAATCCAATCTTTAAACATGTTTTAGAGCATGTCTATGAACAAATCAAAGATGCTACTTAACTCAGAAGGACAAACCTTTAGTATGAGTAGCAAGTCAAGATATAAGCATATAGAATCAATACATAATAATAAATCATCTTTGTGACACTACCATCCAGACCAGGAACACATTCCGTAGTCCTGAAGATAAAGTACACATAAGACATGTCTACCAAATAAGATAATTCAAATGACAAGTAATTATAAATCATATTCAGAGTGGATATTAAATCCCAACATCAACCGCACATCAACATTTAAGATCAAATTACAAACTAAACAACTAATAGTATGAAAACATATTATATTTATAAAAGAATGATTTATGACCACACAAGAATTATAATCATCAAAATCAACTCTATCATCCAGTAGTAAAGGACATTACACAAACATTCAACTCATATACGACATGACTTATCATCTTTTATTCATTTTCCATGAAACTACTTAGCTTAGACCTCACCATGTAGAAGTTACCACACCTGATTCTTATGTCAACAACTCATCGTCACTATCTTAGGGTTTAGCTGGACACCCTAAAACATCAACAACATACCATGGTCGATAACATGGTTTCCTAGAAAGGATCAAGTGCTCATTTTGGGTACATGAGATAAAACAAACATATCAGAATATCATGTTTCAACACATTTAACATAAATATCACATATCGTCACATTTAACATAAATATCACAGATCATCATGTTTCATAGTTTTCATTCATCACAATGTTTTTCATTGTGAACATAGAATTTCATAGTAAAGGATTTATGGCCAGAGACACACCAAATGACTCACTCCTAAATCATGGTGGTCTGGCCTTCAAGGTCTCAATACACACTCTGGAAATGCTTCTCATAATATCTGAATACTACAAGGAGATCCATTTCATTTCCCTAGTGTGGCACTCAGGGAAACTCATACTGTTCAAGGCACTTAACTAGATGTGTCACTGTTCCAGTTATTATTAATCCTTTATACTCAGCTTAAAGAAGATTCACTCATCATTTATCATATGTGTATATTCTCACAGAACTAGAATGGCATAAAGCATATTAGGCTAATCAAGAGAGAATGACTATAATAGGAATCACAACAATATTTAATTTTGGAACACATATGATTCCTTCCATTTCCACACTATATCATAGCAATAATTATCAGTGGACTTTCATCCTAAGATATTATCTCATTTTCCATTATTTACCCTAGACATGGTTTCTCAAAATCATTAAAGAATCTTAATTCTATCTCAATATATTACTTACCATTTCATTGCATATCACAGTTCTCATCAAATATTCACAGTCATTAAAACTAGAAATAGTATAGCCATATATAAATCTTGTGTCATTCATCATACTTAGAATAGGTTCATCATGCAACACATACTTACTCCATCCCTTTTGTATATATATGCATAAATTTCAAGCATAAATGTGCATAACACTTAACACTCCTTATTTGATATTTATCTTTGTTTAGTTAGGGTTATTGTCCATCACATGTCTAATCTTATTTTAAATTCATTTGACTAGAGGATTCTTAGAATACAAGTGTCTATAGACAATTACAATCCAGACAAGAATTTTTATGAATCAAACTGCATCTGTGAAGTTCATCTTGTAATCTAATTAGACTATACTTATGTACATTTCAAAATTCCTCATTTTAGAACTTTATTCATTATTGTCACACAACTCATTATATTATTTAGGGTTAGGGTTAGGGTTAGGACATTGGATCCAACCATGAATTTTCTTCCTTTTTCCTTCACTTAATATTCATTAGTGATAACTTCTTTCATATCATTCACTATTATTCTTAGAATTAAAACATTTTAAATTTACTAAATGCATAAAGTTCCTCTATTGTTAAATCCTTCATAATTTGATTTTAATGTACATCACTCAATTTAGGTCAACCCGCATGTAAATAAAATAATATACTATATACTTCATCATACACATTTCATAAATTTCATTTTAAACTTGTCATTACCATTTGGTCATTCTTGTCCATCTCCTTTTGTGTAATTAGTAGAGTATACCATGTCATTAACTTCCACTGGCATTCTTGTAATTAATAAAGAACATTCTGTCCCTTGTAACACTACTCACTTTAGCTTAACATAATGGATTGGGTTACATCTTGTTACACAAAAATCTCTAATCATCCTTCCCAATTCATTGTAATGTAGCTTGTATAAATGTACCCACATTCATGTGAGGGTTTACTCATTATTCCATAAATTATACTAAAATAGATGCTTAGATCATATTAGCAAGACTCATCATCTTCAATTGAAGTATTAGTATCTACACTTTAACATTTCATCACATTTACAACACTATATACAAGTTCTACCTTTATCACTCATACTCATCTTAGTACAAAACTTCTATGGTTTTTAGGAAGTCATCTTATTACAACACGTCATAGGAATCATATTATTCATTTATTTAATCAAGGTGTACATAGGTTCATTGTGTCTATTCAGGACACATGGAAACCCTAGATTCCATATCACACAATCAACCAATCATTTTATAGGCATACAATGATTTATTGACTCATTCAAGTCCATTCCTTAACATTAACCATAGACATGTATTTCCTATTGGTATGCATTCCCAGAGAGCCAATCATATGATGATTTTGATGGCATATCTTGTGAAAGATTTGATTAATAATATTGGTAATCTTCTGATTTATTCTGTTTCATTCAGTTATGAGATAATGATGAAGCACAATGAATGTATTAAGTTTGATTTTACACAATGATGTATGTCTTTGGGTTGATGACCTGAACAATGAGATCAGATGGATGTTAAGAGTATGTATATTCTTGATATGTCCCTAGTTGGATGTTCTTGTGGAAGGATGATAGACAATAATGACACATAAGACTAGAGTGTGCATTGGTTGATGAAAAAATCTCATCGCTCATGATGATATCAAACCAAACACATAGATACTTGTAAGAGAGCAATGTATCAAACATACCCACCTTGATAGTGACACATGGAAACCATTATTGGTAGTCAGAATCATCTCTCATAATGAAGGTGGTGATTGTAATTCATAGACCTGAAATCACTACACTCATCACATGTCATTCAATATGCTTACATATCATCCACCATAACCTTGAATAGGGGTTACAATAAAGGTGATGCTCAGGTGAATTGTGACACATGGGGATGACTATGAGTGATGTAGATGGTATTTTTCCCTTCTACATGAGTTTGATATCTAAGCCACTTGATAAGAAAGACTGAGAAAAGCATGAACATGAACATGAACATGAACATGTGAATCAATATATGATATTGAGGTTACATATATCTCAGACAGCCTGCTCTAGTTCAAGGAACATGGATAGAACATTGAGAGAATGACAATTCCATGCCTCGAGTTTAATCTAGATATCAATGATAAAGGAATTATACAATCATTATAACACCAATCAAAGATTGTAGGATGAAGTTGTTCTCCAACTTTGAGGATTACTTGGGTAGAAACGATGTGTTTCTAGATATCACTCATTGCTTGTGACGTCATAATTTAGTTATAGACATTCACTGCCAACGTAACTTGGAACCTATAGGGTCACACACAAAGGATATGCTTGGAATAGGAGTTCATTCATGAATATAGTTTAAAATTGATTACCAAAGAGTTAGGTATTCAATTTAAATAGCACTAATTGAAAATTAACCTACTGGACTCTAAATTGGTCAATTGAAGTGTTGAACCAATCAGTTGGAGTGTCAGGTTAACTAAACTACATTGAACCCACCATTTCAAAGTGAACTGACTGGTTCAAAGTTTGAGATGACTAGTTTACGAGTTGAACCACTCAGTTCATGAATCAATTATATTGGATCAAGGATTTGTTTTGATGTTATGTTGTGCATTATTTATATATTAATTGCCAATACAATTGCAATTGAGAAACAATATGAAACAACTAGTTCAAGGGTTGAACCGACCGGTTCATATACCAACCAATTTGGATCACCCGTGATTCAAATGTTTCGTCGCTCACTTGATGCCAAAATTTGTGAAAAATCCATCCCCTTCGACTCTCACTCAGGCTAGGAAACCTGACCCTAACCCTCCTATAAATAGACTGGTAGACCTCTAAATGGATCGAATATAGAGGGATACTACTATATCCGATATTCAAATTTGAAAAAATATATTTGATTTAACATGTGGTAGATATAATATCAAAATATGATTTGAATGAATAATATCCTATCCAAACCTAAAATCATAAATTTATTATTAATAAATATATTATATATAAAAATATTGATATTATTATTCCTATATATGATTAAATGTCTATATTTTCATATTTTTATATATAGATAATACATATATTTAATAATATATGTATATATTTGTTGGATTTGTATTTTTTTGGAGTGGATATAGCCATATTCGATATCCTATCTAAAATTTTGGATTAAAAGTTGATGTCCTAAACCAATCTGGATTATGTGGATATCATTTTTTTTCAAAATTTTGGAGTCAAATTCAGGTCGAATGTGCGACTTCCAAATATCCATTTACTGGCCTATAGAGGGGTACTGGGGGGCTTCTCAAACACATCAATTAGCTCTGACAATTCTTGTCTTCTCTGGTTGTGGTAACCTAGAGAACCTGAGCAAGTTCTACTTGTCAAAGGGAGGGAAATCAAGGGAGAATAATTGTGGGAGAGGAAGTTAGTTCTAGTACACCAAATAGATAATGATAGTAGTTCCTGGTGGTCCATGGGGATTACTATAGAGGTGAGGAGGATGTTTCCTTCTGCTCGGAGGACAAGGTCAACTTCTGTCTGTGGTGATCAATCAGGAGTTGTTGCTGACACTGCAAGTGAGACTTGAAGATGCACACTAATACAAGGGTATTGTCACTGGGCTTGCTCTAGGACTAGATATAACCTCACAAACTATCCTTCTCATTACATAGTTATTGACATGATCAACTGTTCAATGGGGAATATGGTAGTTTAATTTTTGTTTCTACTACATGTTCTTTATCCATATTTCCCTACATTTACTCCATACCAAACCCTCATATTCTAATCCTCATGTACATAAAATATTCAATTAAAGTAAAGAATCTGAATTTTAGTTGATAAACTCATGATTATTGAGTTCAAATATGATTACATTCATGTCAATGAAATTTCCAAGAACGTCTCCTATTGACTGAATTTTAAGAAAACTTGGTATAAATTGATATAGTTCTTTTTCCATAAGATATGACATATATCTTGAATCAATAGATCAGGAACTACAAAAATAAAAATTAATGAGAAAGGATCTAAATCTGTAGCATATATTTTCCAAAAATCATCCCAATTGATTATACAATTGCATACAAGTACTAGCAATGATCTTGATTATTTTAGCCAGATTTAATTAGGGTTTCAACATGCCATAGATTAATAGGGAGAGAAGCACTCATCTAAGGTGAAAAAACCTTTAAAACGTAGGTCAAACTCTAAATTTCTAAAAATCCACCAAGGTTCTAGATATTGAATCCATCTCTTCCTCCTCTCAACTTGAAACCTTTAAAACAAAGAATAAGATAGAAATGGTGCAAAAAGAGGTCAATTTGATATCATTTTTAATCAAATAAGATGAGGGACAAAATATTGACATGTGAAAGAAGAATCACCAAGGAAGTATATCCAAATAAGTGAAACTTACTTGATTTCATCATTTCTGGGATGGTAAAGCCCTAGGTCAACATTTGCACCTTCTTCCACACTCAAATGCTAACTTTCCCCTCTCTCTATGATTTTGTTTCTTTGGAATGAATCACAAAATATGGAATCTCCTTGGGTGATATGTGAATCATATAGAGAAATTAAGGTGCTTGGGTCAATTGCAAATTAACACCTTTACACTTTCTTTTATTTTAGCATAATTTTCTATCATAAACAAATGTTACTGAAGATAGTTTACGTACTAGCTCAAACCTCCTAAAATAGTTATGAAAAATTAGAAGTTGTGTGAAACATCATTTCAGAGCTCTAATAAAACTTCCATATCATTTAGAGCTACCAATAAATAAATAAAAATTAAATACTATACTGCTATACTGCAGCCTACAACATGGCTGATCGAGTTGTTATTGATAAGAAACTCGACCAGCACCACATTCTATAAAATTGAAACATCATTCAAATAATATGAAATTTAATAAGTTTCTTAAAATGAAGTTTCCAATCTATAGTTAAAATTTCATATCAATTGTATGCACCAATAAAAAGATAAAATTCTAATACTAGGCTGCTATATTTCAAATTGAATGCATGGTCAGTTGTGTTTGTCTTGGGATCGGATAACAAATAGGTCATAAAATAATTCAAGACTTATGGTATTTTTCAAGAACACTAAACATTGACATACCCAAAATATGTACAAATTTCAACTAAATATAATTTATATATAAAATACTAAAAATCATTTACTACTCTACTGTATTTATCAAATGATGTGCTCATAGATTACTAAACCCTTATTTTGAAGGACTAGGGTTTACACTTATCAAACACTAATTATTCAAAGTAAAATCATAAATAGAGTTTCTCATTATCTTTAAATAATAATTATTGGACTATTGTCATTAACCAAGCTTAAACAATGACCAATTTAGTTAACCATGTAATCATCCAAGTAAACCCTAATCAGATGGTTAATATGAAAATGGGTCGTTACAAATTCTCCCCTCCTTTTGGGATTTCGTCATTAAATCCAAAAAAGATGTGGAATAATATCATATTATCTAATCACCATATTTATTGACATCAAGTTAGAATGATTTCTATTTTATATTTCTTTATATGACACCATTTTCTTGTTTCTTATATCTTTTACATTGGAATTCTAAATTTACTAGAATTAGATGGATATTTCATTTCTTATCAAAATCATATCTTTTTATGAGTATTAAAAACACTTATATCATAAATCTTAGTAGTACATCATTCATCAAGATGTGATCCACATCACCATTGTTTTTCTTTAAAATTTTGATTATGTATCTCATGGATCAAAATTTTAATTCATTCTATACCTATAAGGCCCCTAAACTTGCCTAATGAGTTGAATGAGCTTAATTATCATAATTGAATTCTTATAACCCTAATATAACCTTGTGATATGATTTTAAATCATAATAAAAGCTTAAGTTTCAAATTTGTTCCAATTTGGACACTGTTTGAGCAAGTTATGCAATTTTATGCACCTTTTGGAATTTTTTGTAATTTACCCAATTGAGAGGTTTTCTTTGCAATTTATCACTTTCATTATGTTACTTGGGTATTCTCTCATCATTCTTGAGCTTGTTGACCCCATGTGGCTCCTATTTAAACATTGGTCTGAAGGTGTTTTCTCCAAGGGTATTTTAGGGTTTACCCCTTCACGGATGAGCTACCTTTAGTAGCTATCAACTAATGAATGATTTTATTGGCTGGGAAATTCGGCAAAGGAAAGATAAGAATCTCTATAAACATTGTGGGGGAGCTGCTTTTATGTGTTCTTGTATATTCTTAATAAATTAAGGCCATGGACCTATACTGTAATTGATGATTTTAACATATGAACTTGACCCAATGGTCAAGATCTAATGTTTATTCCTCTAATAAAGTGGAATGATGGCTAATGTAACCAGTTGGTCCTAATATTGTGATTTATATGGTTTCCTTTATATGATCAACTTAAGGAGCTTACTTGTTGACAGTGGATGGCTTGTTTTAAATGAACAGTCGATTGTGGGTTTTACCCTACTTTCAATGGAACTTTTTATGTTGTTAATCAAGGGATCTATAGGATAATATGGTGACTCTTTATAGAGAAAAAATCAAGGACTTAATAGGTGGTTTATCCAAGGTGTTTACTTATGTAAACAACCAATGGTCTTACCTTTTAAACATCCAATAATTCTGGGTGACATTGTGGTATAGTGATATGGGTTGAATGATGATGGATCAAATGGATGGTTACCCTTAATAAGGTAGTCTGAACTATTCACTCATATGAATAGAAGGGATGATAACCATATTGTGTTGATATGTAACCCTAATGAGGTTTTGCGTGTTATACCTAGCTTTAATATAACTAAATGATGGTAATTGGGTATGAATAGTCCTTGAATGACTAATACAATCATGAAGTACTATGTTAATGTTGTTGAAACCCTAGTATGCTATAACCCAATGGTTACACCTTGATTAATGTGTGGGTTCATACTTGATAATAGTATGGAATATGATGGTGAAGCTTCACCTTATGCATCCATGATCCAATGTGGATGTCATGAGTTAGGGTTTGGGTATGAGTGTTGATTAGTAACATTAATATAATTTATCATGTTTAACCTTCTTATATGATGGCAAGATGGGGCAATAACCTCCTTAATATGATCATAACCTTAATATGTTAATTGGTGGTTATCATAGCCACATGGTTGGTACTTTCTTATGGTAAACATGTGCATTGTAAATATGATGAGGGTAATCATATCTAGGTTCCTTGCATGTTGATGAAATAAATGAATGTTCTTAATGTTGATATAACCCTGCTATCATTGTTTATGAATATCTCTTAGCTCATAAATGCAATATTGTGATGATCAAGTGTATTATATGTAAGTGATGTTGTTGAGCCTTTTTATAAGGCATGCAAAGATAATGATGATATTGCAGGGAATAGTATGATGGTCTTAATGACCTTTGGGCATGATTGAGCCCTGAATGAGGTGTAATCCTCTTGTTTTGATAGGGGTTAATACCCTGTGATATTATGAAAAGGATTTATATCATGTGATAGTATGATGGTCTTAATGACCTTTGGGCATGGTTGAGCCCTGAATGAGGTGTAATTCTCTTATTTTGATAAGGGTTGATACCTTGTGATATTGTGAAAATGATTTATATCTTGTGATAGTATGATAACTAGTGTGGTCTCATGAATGGCAAGTGAATAGTTCCATGTGATGATGAGATGAGAAATTATGTTTCACACATTTTATATCTTTTGAAGTTGTGATATTTATGTGCTTTCTAGAAGTGAATTAGGTTTTGTATGTCCACGTGTTTGATGTAGCCTAAATTCACTCAATTGGAATAACTAATCAAGTGCAACTCTAATCATGTAGTGCCATGTGCCATAGATCCATCTGAGTGTAAAAACTTTCCAGATGGTGAAATGAGTATTCCTAAGGAAAAGTCAGAGCGCATACTATTGAGTATGTGGGGGTGGCAAGTTGAGGATATATCCTTGTCATCCACAATGCAGGTTGTGGAGGTTGGCTATGGTCATGCCTCATACATCTGATGTGATTCATAATGGATGCGGTCATGTGTCAGTGATTATATATCTGATAAGATTGGAGGACAACTGCGGTTGTACCTCAGATGGTAGGGTATGCGTACCCACCTCCTTTCACTAGTGTCGTGACCTGTACCAAGGACAGACTAGGCTGTTATTAACTTGACCTTATGTGTCACTGTGGCAGACCCATACTAACTGGGGGCGGAGAAGATCTTAGGAGTCTGGAACTTCCTAGATCTTATATGGCACTGATTTCGAGTTAGTAGTAGTGGTCAGTTGGATTTTGAGTGGTATCCTCAATTTCCTCAGGGCTTAATAAAAGATGTAATATAGCAGTGTAGCATTTTGTTTAGGGTTTGACACGACGTTTCACATTGGATGATAACCCTTATTTGTTATTTTTACATAAAGATGATGCTTAGTGAAATTAAGAGATAGTAGATATAATTATGTTGTGGATATGCTTAAGATTGTAGATGCGTACATACAGTAGACATGATTGTGTTGATAACTATACTACTACTACTACTAATTATAATCATGATGCTAGTTATCTCATGTTGTTAGTTATGTTTAGCTTGCTAGCCATGCCTTTGTAACTAGAGATGCATATACTGTTGATCATGCTTATCCAGATAGTCGTGCTTATGTTGTTAGCTCTTCTTATAATGTTGATATGTTCAACCAATTAGACATGCTCCTGTTTTTAGCTATGCTATGTTACTAGACTTGCTCATGATGCAAGATATGCATATGCTACTGAATTACTTATATTATCAACAAGATAAAGGATGATAGTCTGGCTAATGATGATAGTTATTATCTGCTCCCTTGTGCATTTTGTTAATCATCAATGCTGCTAAGCTTATTTGTTATATCTGATTAATTTTCTTAACTATTTAATTACTTAAAAATGTTGTAATCAATAAACGTTGTTAGAGGTTACATCTCTTGCTGGGACTGGGTCTCACCCTTGTGGTTTGCCACATTTTTTAGGTAATCAAAAGTGACGAAAACAAACATGTGGCAATAAGGAGGAGCTATAGTAATGAATCCTTGAGAAAGTGGATTAGATGTCTAGTGTGTCCTAGAGTCATCCCTGTACTCTTAGGTCCTGGCAGGAAAAGTGTGTATATGGTGTTTCAAATGAATCGGAATTGTGTTAGCATGTTCATGCTTGTTTGTTTGACATATAT
The DNA here is from genome assembly GCA_963693085.1 of Alisma plantago-aquatica. NCBI lineage: Eukaryota > Viridiplantae > Streptophyta > Magnoliopsida > Alismatales > Alismataceae > Alisma > Alisma plantago-aquatica. The sequence goes on along the minus strand of OY856410.1, from coordinate 1,510,376,823 downwards.
GAATATTGTTCTCCTGTGTATATATATTGTGGCTAAGGTGATAGAACAATTTGTATAAAATTCTTGGCATAGTATGGATACAAGAAAGATGTTGGGCTCTTATGAAAATGTTTTTGAGCAGGTGTTGATGTTGAAATCGATTTTAATTTACCCATATTTTTGGGTATGTGATTAATTAGTGATTGATTGTGTTTTATGTTTTGAGTAATCTTGTTAAGTGTAACATGCTCTCACTGGTTGATATCATAGCTTTAGGTTCACTAAGTCTACAGGGACATTAGAACTTAAGACTAGGATGATGTCAAAGTTAGGAACGTGACACAAAAACATGATGCATACTGCCTAATCTTAGTACTTGGATGCCCTGTCCAAGTATTCAATTATTGAAGAAAGGTAAGTATGGAACTCTTAGATTGTTATCTTTCTAATTACTCTGATCAAGTAGTCATTTTGAGACAATCTAAAGAGCATAACAAATAAGAAATCATTGTGTGAACATTTCAATCATACCTTAAAGAAGATGAGAATTGCATCATTATCTATCAAAACTTGAATGTTGGTACTATAAGAGAAAGATACAACACCATGAAATCTAAATCTGGATACAAATAAGGAAAAAAGGAGTTCTTGAAGATGTAATTCAAGAAGATAATAAAGTAAAAGACATATAAGTCTATGCTTATAAAGTGAATCAAGGTATGAAATCCACATAAGATAGATAGAACTCCTATAACAAGTACAAAATGAGAAGATGAATGGGAACAATGGCAAAGAAATAAGGTGGAACCTGAGTCAATCTCAAACCAACCTATGTGTGTAAGAAAGTGTTAATAAAAAATTAGCATGGCATGTGAAAGAAATTAAGGGAGATGATCCTGATTTAATGAAGCAAATGTGGAATATGAGTATTTACTTGTTGATAAGTGGTTGAAAAACATAATAAAATAAGAGAACATACACAAGTGTGATAAATAGTCATCAAGGAACGAGTATTGAGATATGTTAATCATGACAATTCCTATGCTAATGGCAAGGAACCCGAAATGAAAAAGGTAGAATGATACATAAGAAACTATAACATGCATAATGAAAATAGAATTGGTTACCTTTTTTTAGTGACCCTTGAAAAATACTACTATGGTATGGGAAGTGTGTTTCCCCTTTATGTCATTCCTTTCTAGGGAACAACTTTGAAGTGGATCATTGCCACTGGGTACATGTGGATTCACTACAAACATGAGGGTGGATATCTTATTATAGCATAAGGTTGCTTGGACTACGATTCTAGGATCATAAAGTTTGTGATGAGTTTGCATTTGAGCCTTCCAATAATTAGGAAGACTCCTCTTATATGTCTTGAGATTTGTTATGTTGGTAAAAGTAGATGAGATAAGGATGCGAGTTCCTTATACCACATGAGGTGGATACCAAGGTAATGAATCCTAGTATCCAAGATGTATCAATAGTATGAGAAATATGTGAAGGTTGGAGATGTTTATTAAATGAACATTATAAGTGTTTCTCCCCATTAGAGAGAGAAAGAGAGTTGACGATGACCCTCTAAATGTTGTTTGGAAAGAATAAAAAAAGTGATTCTATAATGTTGTGTATGGTTCAGTGATAGTTGGGAAAGACCACTATCAAGGATAGATGGTTTTTTGGTCAATAGATTTGTGATACTGTGTTCCTTTAAGATAAACCTATGATCATATATAAATGCATAAGAGTTAGATTGGATGACATAATTCACATGAACATGAAGAGTTTAGAGTTATGTCCTATAGATTAACCAATGTACCAATAGAATTTATGAATAGGAGGAATAGAGTGTTCCAGTCATGTCATACAAGTAATATCAAGATTTGAATGATGACATGTCAAAGTATTTCAAATATGGTCAAAATATGATCAATATTTCTTCAAAAACCTTAGGGTTGCCACAGCAGCAATAGCTACGAGACAAGTTGAATAAGAGTGAGATGGGGCTGATCAAATTTTTTTATGGGATCATGATATGTCTTCTAAGTAGGTTGTGTAAATCCTAGTAAGGTGAACATAGTGTTGTTGTTTCACCCTTAACAAGGTTGACTAGGAATGATGTTTCCTTGCATGGAATGACAACTGCCAGCGTCGGCATTTCTTTTGATGCTGAAAAAGAACTGACAAGAGTTCTAGTTTCAGTAAAAAAAGGATGGATACAATGCCTTTTTTATTCTTCAAGGAATGGTGTGGGATGCATGCCATGATTGGTAAAAATATAGAAAGTATGACTTTTGACTAATTTTTTGATACAATAGATATAATTTTAGGATGATAGATATAATTTAATGTTGAACATTACTACTAGAGTTGTCCAGATGACACAACAAGTTTCTACATTCCATATTGAGAATGTCTTCTTAGATGGGGGTTTTTGTGCTGCTCAAGATGAGATATGTATGAATGATGTGCCATCACCATGATATGCAAGTAACCACATGAAGGTAATAGGATGAGGTGCAAAGGAATTACCCATCTTTGTTTACCTTGGATTTCAGGGGCAAAATCCCTATTAGGGGTTTATAGTTGTAAGGCCCCTCAACTTTCTTAATGAGTTGAATGAGCTTAATTATAATAATGGAATTCTTATAACCCTAATATAACCTTGTGATATGCTTTTAAATCATAATACAAGATTAAGTTTCAAATTTGGACCAATTTGGACACTGTTTGAGCAAGTTATGCAATTTTATACACATTTTGGACTTTTCTATAATTTACCCAATTGAGAGGTTTGCTTTGCAATTTATCACTTTCATTATGTTCCATGGATATTCTAGCATCATTCTTGAGCTTTTTGAGCCATGGGGCACCTATTTCAACCTTGGTTTGAAGGTGTTTTGCTCCAAGGGTATTTTAGGGTTTACTCCTTCACATATGAGCTACCTTTAGTAGCTATCAACTAATGAATTATTTGATTGGCTGGGAAATTCGACAAAGGAAAGCTAAGCAGGTCTATACACATGGTGGGGGAGCTTCTTGTGTGTGTGCTTGTATATTCTTAATAAATGAAGGCCATGGACACTTGGATAGATACTAGAACTTCAACCTTTTCTTTTTCTTTATCTTAAAGTTTCATATACTTATCCCCAAGTACCAAAAGGATCCATTTTATGTGATATACTGGATTCTCTAGCTTAATTCTGTGGACGAAATTTGTTTTAATGTGTGTAGGATGTTATGGACTGGACTTTCAGAGATTTTGACCCAGTTGGATAAGTGAGTTCATATTTTTGAGATCAGAATTGTTTTGGATTTATATGCATATCAATGATTTTGGTGTAGTTTGGAAGCCATTTGATGTTATTCATATGTTTTATACCCCTTTAAAATATGACCCATTGAAGTATTTGATTGACTCATCAAATAGTGATATCTTGGCACCAAATTTAATATAACGTAGATCAGGCTATAATAAAGTTATGGTTCGAGTTTTGTGAAGTTTGTAGTCCCTTGAGCAATTTAGAAGAGCATGAATTTGGGGATACATATATGCATGATTTTCTTAGAGGACTTTGGTTGCATCTTGGTTTAGGACCTATTTCTCAGCTAATGTTTTGCCACGACTGGCCTCATGCTAATATGTGTGTTAGTTTCAACTCCTGTCTTCAGTAAATCATGGGTAATGGGGAGAATGACAACCGTAACTATTCCTCCAATACACATTGTGAATGTGGGCATGGACACGATCAGGAGTGGGTATTTTCCTTTCATTCATCACAGTGTCCTCTTCGACCCCTTATTTGGAGTAAACTAACTAGAAACGAGGGAGTTTCACCTCCCCGTTCTCTTTGACGCATCCACATTTCTAGCAAGCTAGACGAGGAAGATTAAACTTACTTTTCCCAAACCCAGTCGTCCCAGTCATCCCCGTAGTTTGCGGTGGTGGTTCATGTGCACAACCAACCTTTGTTTACTAGAGGAGGACGATGAGATCAGGAAGGATTCTAGGCGTATCCCTATTATTCTCTATCATGGTAGTAGCTGGTAGTTGGCCCCTCCCCTAGATTTGTAAGCAGGAGCCACATATGCTTGTGGAGAAAGAGAATTGACGAGGAGCAAGGTGCTTCCGATACCTCACCAGTGTTGATCTGCCTCGGCAGCACCAGGATGAATAGAGGATTTGCCAAGCTCACAGGTAGGCATCTGACTCTGAGGTCGTGAAGGATAGATGGAACAAATGAGATCCTCACCAAAGGAGAACCTGACGGAGGTCGCGTTTCCTACTTCATCGCCATGCGGGTCAAGCCCGTCAGTGTTTGCAAGAAATGGAAACTGCGTGAGAAGCTGGGAGCCATGAAGGTCTGTTCGAGGAAAGGCATAGGAGGGGAGCGGTTCTACTTGCTTGCTCCACCTTGGCAGCTGTAGTGCTGGCGAGATCGTTGAACCGTGAGGAGAAGCAGCACCTCTCACGCACGTCGACACCTGAGCGAGGCGAGAAAGCCGAAGCGAAGAGAAGAGAAGCTGGCGAGCTTCGGGGGCATGAACTAGTGGAACTCATGTAGGACCTAATCTTGGCTATAGAAGAGAGGTCAACGTGGAGAGGAGCACATCTTGTTCGTCACAGGAGCAGAGCCTGGCGACGGCGCTTGAGGAATCGGGTTGCGGGTGCCGGGCGTCTTGACGTTTCACATGAGAGGGAGGAAAGGGAGTTCTGAACCGGTCCAAGTCCAGTCAAATATGATGTGAACCAAATTTTTGCACCCTAACTGGATCTGCTAAGCAACAACTCAGTGTGAGTCCATGAGCCATGAGCCACGACCTCCCTAGAGCCACGTAGCACATCCTGTTTGGCTACAAGGTAAGAATTTCAGTAAATACCGAGTCCTTCAATAATTCATAGTAAATAGCTCGTTTATCAGAAAAATACAAATAAGGTACCAAAATTCTCAAGAAAATGAGTAGAACACAGTAAAACTATAATATTAGGATTTTGATGCACTAATCTCAGTGATATTATGTAAGATGTGTAATGCTTAGTTCTTGAGTAATAAATATTAAATGACGACATAAAATTATGATAACATGTCAGTAAGTCTATAATCATGTTTATAATGCATATGATGTCATATATGGTCATGTTGATGCACGAAAGCATATAATTTGATTAATAGGGCTAATTAAGGCTAATAAAACTAAAGATCATGCAATAAAATACTTACATGCCCAATAAATGATGAAATTTACAGAGTAAGCTCATATCATTATTTGAAACCTCATATTTAATTAGGAGATCATGATGATGCATATAATTCATGTTACATGAAGATGACCCTTAATACATGGGATGAAACCCCATTTTGTATAATACATGTAACCTAGGTTTAATATGTATAAAGAATGATATAGAACCTAATGTTCAGATAATGAACCATAATATGGAAAATGACATCAGTAAGATAAATCTAAGAAAAGAATTCAAGTAATGATGTACACATCCTAATGAACTAAGATAAACCCTAATGAATCGATTAGGGTTAAGATGAGATGTAAGGGAATGAGAACCTGATGATAGTATGTGATCTTGTCTTGATCAGGTTTTGTAAAGATGTAGTTGACATCAGGAATATGTGTGATGATTAGGATATCTCTTTGGAAGGTACGCCATTACCTCTTACTTGGCTTATTATACAATATGCTTGTGTTATATGTGTAGTAAAATACTTGGCATATTATATTGAATGAAATGATTGTTCTTGTATGATATGTTGCATGATTTTTCCATACTTATTGATATGAACACATGAAACATAATATATATGTTCCATTATATCTAAGCACTTCAACTCTTTGGTAGTCAAGTGCTGATAATAAAGTAATTGAACTCTTTGGTAGTCAAGTACATGAAAGTGATCCAACTCTTTGGTAGTCTGATCACATTATGGAATGATCCAACTCTTTGGTAGTCGATCATAAGGACTTAATGCATTCAACCTTCAGCGGTCAATGTATGGATGATATAATGGAAATGTGCTTAAAATATGTTCTCTCTTTTGTTAATGAAAATCTTTGTGCAACTAAATGATTTTATTATATTTCTTCTATTATTGCCAAGTATTAGTTTTATCTTATTGCCAAGATATGATGAGAGGTATATAAAATACACGTAGGCGTACTGAGCACAATATTCTTGAATATTGTGTTGATGTGTACCACATGTAATCTTTTATTTTAAGTTGTGGTTATGCTCTTGGATATCCAGGATAGTGAGAGTTGTGTGGCGAGCTGATGTACAGGTGGACCTGTTGTCTTAAGATCCTGTAGTTTTAGTTGTAGTACATGTATATGTATAAGTTTTCTATTCAATATGTAATATCAAATGTTGTAACAATTCATGTTGTGATTATATGTTTAATGGTGAACATGTGTGTATGGTTTTATTATTGTTCATGTGCATGTGCTACTGATTATTCCCTTCTGACTCCCTTGTTTTCTCTTTCTTAGCCTAGTGTGTGATGTTTAAATTGGGATTCTTGCTGAGGTGAGGGTTTCAATTTGGACATCACACATCAGATTAAGTTTTAGAAAATTTGGGGACGTCACAGGTGGTATCAAAGCATGAACAATAGCAAAGCCTGACATTTTCTCACTACACAACTCAATACTAAAGAACCTTGAACCTTAATAATCTTTTAGGGTTAGATTAGTCATCTTTTAGAGACTAGATCTGACCTAGACTCTAGGTTAGCACCTAGATGTCTGAGAACTAGGTCTAGACTGGTGCTTGTTGAGTAGCAAGTCCTTAGATGTCGTTCTTTCCTTGTAGTGCAGCGGTATGGGACGTTGCACTATTTGGAAATGACATGCATCAAGGGAAGAGAAACCCTAGACATATTGCGCACATTGTCTAGAGTAGCTACACTAGTCTACCCCTTATTCTCACCCTTTTCACTAGTTTTCATGACACTGCACTCTCTACTATGTGTGGGACACTCATTTTTAGGATTAGGTTTTTGATTCCAAACAGATTGAACCTCGATAGTTTTCTCTGATGCTTGTTTTATCAGAGAAAAACTATATAATATTTTATTATGTATATGTATTACAAAAATGTGTCCCCACACATGTACGAGTAGGAGGTGGTCATGTAACCTAAGTGAAAGTGAATGACATCAGTCTAGAAGAGAGAGTAGTTCTAGATTAGATGTCTAGAGCCTTGTTGGAATATATGATAGATGGAATAGATGAAATAAGTTTTGATGATATGATGTAAGTTGATAGAGATGATATAAGATGTTCATGATGATCTATGTTTGTATTTAAGGATTAAAGTTCAACCTTGAGGTTTTGAGATAAGTTCTGATGATGGAAGTAACTAGGCTTTTATGAGATAAGATAAGCTAAGTTAAGACAAGGATGTGAGTCAGCATGAGCCTCAAGCTCTTTTACAAAGGAGGACCTATAGGGTTAGGACCAGTTTCAGGGTTAACTCTAGTGAGAGTGAGACCCACAGGGAGAAGGTCAGAGAACCTAGACTCCAAGATATGAGATATATGGGATTTATGTGATATGTCCTAAACTAGAATACTCCTGAGTGATTGAGTTGAGTTGTTTTATGAATGATTCCTATAGTTTGTTGAACCCTAGATGTCCTTGGGAGGGCCAAACCCTAGAGTCAGAGAGAGGCTGGTTATGTATGCATATGTGAATAAGGAAATATGAGTGCCTACCATCTGGGTGAGGGAGAGAGCCCAAAACCCTGGAGGAGGTAGCTATGTTAGTTTCTGTGAAGCCTCATGCTCGGGTTGGTGGTTTCCCACATAAGAATCTAGTGGTGTATATAAGAGAGCTTTGGGTAAGATGTTTCATGGGTAGAAGACCTATGAAGAGTATGTCATAGCATGTTTTGGTTTGTGCTTATGTGGCTAGATCTTGTAACGCTATCACTAGTTCCAATGAAGTAATCTGAGAACCCTATACTAAGAGAGGAAAGATAAAGTATATGCATATGAGATACTCATATAGTTGAGTTAGCTTAGAGAGAATGAGCATGGAACTACCCTCATGAGATGGGCCACGAGAACCTCAATTGGACTGGATGAAGTTTTGATATATGTTTGAGGAGCCACTTGTATAAGTTGGTTTAGTACAACCATGATATAACAAAGATAAAAATGTGATATGATCTCAATGACGTGATATATAGACATGGTATGATGGAATCCTAGAGATGGTTTAATAGATATCAATGCATAAATGGTTAATCATATACATGAATAATGATGCTAACGTGAAATTGTTGGTTAATCTTGTGATGAAATCATTAGTAAATGTTGTAATTTATTATGAGTAATGAAATAAGATCATATGAATGCAACATGTTACATGCGGTGTTAACCTTAGTGCTTAATAAAGATGAAAAATATAGTTTGATAGTTAACACAACATAATGCTTATAACACCTTGATATGATCTAGATGGATAACACGGGTTAATTATAGTTAACTCCCTCCTAAAAGGCATATGTCAATGATGAAAATGTTCTAACAATGAACTAAATAAAATGATTATGACACCTCAATATAATGGGTTAACTTTGGTTAACTCCTTTGGAACATGGTAATATGATGTGGGAACCCTAATGCGTGGGTAAAGATGAAGATGCAACCCTAACATATGAGACATGTAATGACATAACCAAAGTTTCTAAACCTTGAATGGAGTGTTTTTGCATCCAAGATGGTTGTAACCCCTCCTAATAGTGATTTGGATACATGGTTCTAGGTAACCTTTGCGCATATGTTACCCATACATGCCCTACATATGGAAGAAGATCGTTGGTTTTCCTTGGAGTAAGAGGATGGTTTACTTTCGAGGACGAAAGTTCTTTTAAGATGTATATGATGTGATAGACTGGATTCTCTGGCTTAATTCTGAGGATGGAATTTGTTTTAAGGTGTGTAGGATGTTATGGACTGGACTTTTAGAGATTTTGACCCAGTTGGATAAGTGAGTTCGTATTTTTGAGATCAGAATTGTTTTGGATTTATATGCATATCAATGAGTTCGGTGTAGTTTGGAAGCCATTTGATGTTAATCATATGTTTTATACCCCTTTAAAATATGACCCATTGAAGTATTTGACTGACTCATCAAACAATGATATCTTGGCACCAAATTTAATATAATGTAGATTGGGTTATAATAAATTTATGGTTCGAGTTTTGTGAAGTTTGTAGTCCCTTGAGCAATTTATAATCGCCCGAATTTGGGGATACATATATGCATGATTTTCTTAGAGGACTTTGGTCGCATCTTGGTTTAGGACCTAGTTCTCAGCTAATGTTTTTCCATGACTGGCCTCATGCTAATATGCGTGTTAGTTTCAACTCCTATCTTCAGTAAAGTTTGGGTAATGGGGAGAGTGACAACTACAACTATTCCTCCAATACACATTGTGAATGTGGGCATGGACACAATCAGGAGTGGGCGTTTTCCTTTCATTCATCACAGTGTCCTCTTAGACCCCTTATTTGGAGTAAACTAACTAGAAATGAGGGAGTTTCACCTCCCCATTCTCTTTGACGCATCCATGTTTCCAACAAGCTAGAAGAGCAAGATTAGACTTACGTTTCGCAAACCCAGTTGTCCCAGTCATCCCCGTAGTTCGCTGTGGTGGTTCATGTACACAGCCAACCTTTTTTTACTAAAGGAGGACGATGAGATCAGGAAGGATTCTAGGTGTCTCCCTGTTATTCTCTGTCATGGTAGTAGCTAGTAGTTGGCCTCTCCCCTGGATTTGTAAGGAGGAGCCACAGATGCTTGTGGAGACAGAGCATTGTGGAGGAGCAAGGTGCTTCCGATACCTCACCAGTGTTGATCTGCCTCGACGACAACAGGATGAATAGAGGATCTGCGAAGCACACATGTAGGCATCTGACTCTTAGGTCGTGAAGGAGATATGGAGCAGATGAGACCCTCACCAGAGGAGAACCTTACGGAGGTCACGCTTCCTACTTCATCACCATGGGGGTCAAGCCCGACAATGTTTGTGAGAAACATAAACTTCGTGAGAAGATGGGACCCATGAAGGTCTGTTTGTGGAAAGGCCTAGGAGGGGAGAGGTTCTGCTTGCTTGCTCCACCTTGGCAGTAGCAGTGGCGGTAAGCTCATTGAACCACGAGGAGAAGTAGCACCCCCCACGCATGTCGGCACTTGAGCGAGGCGAGAAAGACGACGCGAAGAGAAGAGAAGTTGGCGAACTTCGGGGGCATGAACCAGTGGAACTCGTACTGGACCTGATCTTGGATATAGAAGAGAGGTCGGCGTGGAGAGGAGCACAACTTTTTCGTCGCCGGAGTAGAGCTCGATGGTGGAGCTCAAGGAATCAGGTTGTGGGTGCCGGGCATCCTGTCGTTTCACATGAGAGGGAGGAAAGGGAGTTCTGAACTAGTCCAAGTCCAGTCAAATCTGATGTGAACTGGATTTTTGCACCCTAACTGGATCTGCTAAGGCACGACTCAGTGTGAGTCCAGGATCCATGAGCCACGACCTCCCTAGAGCCACGTAGCACATCCTATTTGGCTACAAGGTAAGAATATTTCAGTAAATACAGAGTCCTTCAATAATTCATAGTAAATAGCTCATTTATCAAAAAAATACAAATAAGGTACCGAAATTCTCAGGAAAATGAGTAGAACACAGTAGAACTATAATATAAGGCATTTGATGCATTAATCTTAGTGATATCATGTAAGATGTGTAATTCTTAGTTCTTGAGTAATAAATATTAAATGATGACATAAAATTATGATAACATGTCACTAAGTCTATAATCATGTTTATAATGCATATGATGCCAGATATGGTCATGTTGATGCATGAAAGCATATAATTTGATTAATAGGGCTAATTAAGGCTAATAACACTAAAGATAATGCAATAAAATACTTACATGCCCAATAAATGATGAAATTTATAGAGTAATCTCATATCATTATTTGAAACCTCAAATTTAATTAGGAGATCATTATGATGCATATAATTCATGTTACATGAAGATGACCCTTAATACATGGGATGAAACCCCATTTTGTATAATACATGTAACCTAGGTTTAATATGTATAAATAATGATATAGAACCTAATGTTCAGATAATGAACCATAATATGGAAAATGACATCAGTAAGATAAATCTAAGACAAGAATGCAAGTAATGATGCACACATCATAATGAACTAAGCTAAACCCTAATGAATCGATTAGGGTTAAGATGAGATGTAAGGGAATGAGAACCTGATGATAGTATGTGATCTTGTCTTGATCAGGTTTTGTAAATATGTAGTTGACATCAGGAATATGTGTGATGATTAGGATATCTCTTTGGAAGGTACGCCAATAGCTCTTACTTGGATTATTATACAATATGCTTGTGTTATATGTGTAGTAAAATACTTGGCATATGATATTGAATGAAATGATTGTTCTTGTATGATATGTTGCAAGGTTTTTCCATACTTATTGGTATGAACACATGAAACATAATATATCTATTCCATTATATCTAAGCACTTCAACTCTTTGGTAGTTAAGTGCTGATAATAAAGTACTTCAACTCTTTGGTAGTCAAGTACTTGAAAGTGATCCAACTCTTTGGTAGTCTGATCACATTATGGAATGATCCAACTCTTTGGTAGTCGATCATAAGGCCTTAATGCATTCAACCTTCGGCGGTCAAAGCATGGATGATATAATGGAAATGTGCTTAAAATATGTGTTCTCTTTTTTTAATGAAAATCTTTGTGCAAGTATATGATTTTATTATATTTCTTCTATTAATGCCAAGTATTAGTTTTATCTTATTTCCAAGATATGATGATATGTATATAAAAGACACATAAGCGTACTCAATACAATATTCTTGAATATTGTGCTGAAGTGTACCACATGTAATCTTTTATTTTAGGTTTTGGTTATGTTCTTGGAGATCCAGGATAGTGAGAGTTGTGTGGCGAGCTGATGTACAGGTGGACCTATTGTCTTAGGATCCTGTATTTTTAGTTGTAGTACATGTATATGTATAAGTTTATTGTTCAATATGTAATATCAAATGTTGTAACAATTCATGTTGTGATTATATGTTGAATGGTGAACTTGTGTGTATGGTTTTATTATTGTTCATGTGCATGTGCTACTGATTGTTTCCTTCTGACACCCTTATTTTCTCTTTCTTAGCCTAGTGTGTGATGTTTAAATTGGGATTCTTGCTGAAGTGAGGGTTTCAATTTGGACGTCACACATCAGACTAAGTTTTAGAAAATCTGGGGACGTCACATTTTCTCTCCACCACGTCCCTCATTCTCCCAACCTCGTTCTTCCTCTGTGCTACTGTGAATTTTTCTATCCAAGGAAGAAGAAAGTGGGGATCTTCTTGGAAAAAGGATCTAGGGTTGCAATTGACTTCATTTTAGGGTTGAAAAAGCTTCCTTCTAGTGATCTTGACCTAAAAGAGTAAGAAGTCCCTTCTTTCCTCTGTCTATTTATTTTTTATCCTTCCTCATAGCTTTCTCCAGGCTGTAACCTTGCTGTTCCATGGTAGAAATTGCTCTAAAGCTCTAAAACCCTACCTTTCTTGCTCCTTATGCTTAGGGTTTGCTCATTTGATGAAGAAAGGTGCTAGATGGACGAATTCATAGCTTATTCTTGGATTTTCTACCCTACCTTCTCGAGTTTTCTTCTGTGTGGGGTTTCATATTCTCATTAGAGGCAAGTTTTATAACTTGATTCACGTTTATTGCTTACCATAAGCTTGCTAGCTCATGTTCTTGCTTTAAAATGATGATTTATGCACTAAAAAGCTATGCTTGACTTAGATTTTGATTTTTATAATGTTCCCTATTCTCATTTCAGTTCTAGATGAACCTTTGATCATGTGTACTTTATTCCTAAGCTATAATATGACTTGGATCAGGTTGGTTTGACAACCTATGGTGCTAAGTACCTATCAACCAATGGTCAATTTTAGGATTTAAAGTTGATTTCTTCTTTAAATCCATGACCCGATGATGTTACCATTGCAACAACCCTATGGTGTTGTCTTCATGAAAACTTATGGTCTTGATCAAGGGTGTCAAATGATGGTGACAACCTATGATCACCACCTTAGGTCAGAGTTTTGGACCAATTAGAAGTTTAATGATCAACCATTAAGTACCCTACTGATGTTATCAATCAATGGCGACATTAGCTTAATATTTGATGCTGATTAATGAATATATAATTGATCTAACAACCTATGGTGATTTAAGGGTCACTAATGATGGTGGATCAGGTCTCTAAAACCTATGTTGAGTCAAGCATTATAGTTGTAGCGTCAATTAAGCCTTAGACCAATGATTTCTTGGGTCATTTGATGCAATGGTCCGACCTATGCTGTAATTCATGGTTTTAATATATGAACTTGACCCAATGGTCAAGATCTACTATTTATTCCTTGCAATAAAGTGGAATCATGGCTAATGTAATAAGTTGGTCGTAATAATGTGACTTAGATGCTTTCCTTTATATGATCAACTTAAGGAGCTTACTTGTTGACAATGGATGGCTTGTTTTAAATGAACAGTCGATTGTGGGTTTTACCCTACTTTCAATGGAACTTTTTGTGTTGGTAATCAAGGGATTTCTAGGATTAGATGGTGACTCTTTATAGAGAACAAATAATGGACTTAATAGGTGGTTTTTCCAAGGTGTTTACTTATGTAAACAACTAATGGTCTTACCTTTTAAACATCCAATGGTTCTGGGTGACATTGTGGTATAGTGATATGGGTTGAATGATGATGAAATAAATGGAGGGTTACCCATAATAAGGTATTATTAACTATTCACTCATATGAATAGAAGAGATAATAACCATATTGTGTTGATATGTAACCCTAATGTGCTATAGCTTGTTATACCTAACTTTAATATAACTAAATGATGGTAATTGGGTATGAATAGTCCTTGAATGACTAATACAATCATGAAGTACTATGTTAATGTTGTTGAAACCCTAGTATGCTATAACCCAATGGTTACACCTTGATTTATGTGTGGGTTCATACTTGAGAATAGTATGGAACGTGATGGTGATGCTTCACCTTATGCATCCATGATCCAATGGGGATGTCATGAGTTAGGGTTTGGGTATGAGTGCTAATTAGTAACATTAATATAATTTATCTTGTGGTCCTAACTCTAATGCAAATAGATAAAGATTAGTATTCATGTTTAACCTTCTTATATGATGGCATGATGGTGAAATAACCCCCTTAATATGATCATAACCTTAATATGTTAATTTGTGGTTATCATAGCCATATGGTTGATACTTTCTTATGCTAAACATGTGCATTATGAATATGATGTGGGTAATCATATCTAGATTCCTTGCATGTTGATGAAATAAAGGAATGTTCTTAATGTTGATATAACCCTGCTATGATTGTTTATGAATATCTCTTAGCTCATAAATGCAATATTGTGCTGATCTGGTGTATTATATGTAAGTGATGTTGTTGAGCCTTGTTATAAGGCATGCAAAGATAATGATGATATTGTAGGGAATAGTATGATGGTCTTAATAACCTTTGGGCATGATTGAGCCCTGAATGAGGTGTAATCCTCTTGTGTTGATAGGGGTTAATACCCTGTGATATTGTGAAAATGATTTATATCCTGTGATAGTATGATGGCCTTAATGACCTTTGGGCATGGTTGATCTTGAATGAGGTGTAATCCTATTATGTTGATAAGGGTTGATACCTTGTGATATTGTGAAAATGATTTATATCTTGTGATAGTATGATGAGTAGTGTGGTCTCATGAATGGCAAGTGAATAGTGCCATGTGATGATGAGATGAGAAATTATATTTCACACATTTTATATCTTTTGAAGTTGTGATATTTATATGCTTGCTAGAAGTGAATTAGGGTTTGTATGTGCACTTGTTTGATGCAGCCTTAATTCACCCAATTAGAATAACTAATCAAGTGCAACTCTAATCATGTAGTGCCCAGTTCCATAGATCCATATGAGTGTCAAAACTTGCTAGATGGCGAAATGAGTATTCCTAAGGGAAAGTAAGAGCACATACTGTTGAGTATGTGGGGGTGGAAAGTTGAGGATATATCCTTGTCATCCACAATGTAGGTTGTGAAGGTTGGCTATGGTCATGCCTCATACATCTGATGTGATTGAGAATAGTTGCAGTCGTGTCTTGGTGATTATATATGGGACAAGATTGGAGGACAACTGTAGTTGTACCTTGGATGGTAGGGTATGTGTACCCACCTCCTTTCACTAGTGCCATGACCTGTACCAAGGACAGACTAGGCTGTTAGCAACATGACCTTATGTGTCACTGTGGCAGACCCATACTGACCGGGGGTGGAGAAGATCTTAGGAGTCTGACTCTTCCTAGATCTTGTATGGCATTGATTTCAACTTAGTAGTGGTTAGTTGGATTTTGAGTAGTATCCTCAATTTCCTTAGGGCTTAATAAAAGATGTAATATAACCATGTAGCATATTTGTTTAGGGTTATACATGTTGTTTCACATTGGATGATAACCCTTGTTTGTTATCTTTACATAAAGATGATGCTTAGTGAAATTAAGAGATAGTATATATACTTATGTTGTGGATATTCTTAAGATTGTAGATGCATACATATAGTAGCCATGATTGTGTTGATAACTGTAACATCTCTGACCTGGGTTATGCTCTAACCCTAGATGTTTCACTTAATAATGTTGATTAGATGCTTGTTCATATTTCTTGGAAAGTAATTAAGGCCGAAGAGGAACTTATATTTCAATTTTAGTCCTTTTTGAATAATGTTGAAACATTGTTTTGTTAGTTTTGGACTAAAGTGCAAATTACCCAAGTTGAGGGGTTAACTTGCAAATTGTACATAATATAATGTTCCTCAGATGTTGAGGTATCATAAGAATGAGAATAATGTAGTGTTATGGTTTCCACAAGCTTGAGCACCAAGATAGAGCTGGCTGAGCAATCTTTGTGCATTAAAACCTAGTTTTGGTGTAATGTGCAATTTACCCAAAACCTAGGGTTCAATATGAAAAATATCACTTCTAGAGGGTCCTACATGTTTCTTGGCATAATATAGAGAAAATCAAATGAGAGGGGCACCTCATTTGAATTATTTTGGAGGAGAGAGAATCTTGACATTAAAATAATCAAGATTTAAGCATAATTGAAACCCTAATTCAATTTAATGCAAAAATAAATAAAATAATTGAAGGGCCTTCAACCAAAAAAATGAGATGGTTGAATTTGCTCAAGTGTGAACACCCTTATTCCTTTCAAAATTAACGAAATATTCTAAGGAGGTGAAGACTCCACTCACATTATTATAAGAAAAAGTAACATCCACTAAAAAGGGGATATTAGTATAATATGTTTAAGGTGCTTAATTCCTTTTATTTTAATTCTTGGATAATGAATAAGTTTTGCAAGAAGGATAAGGTGGCTTCGTGTCCAAGGAATTGAGGAGGAAGAGGCAGCACTAATTTTGGAATTAAAAGAATGTTCTAAGGCATTTTCTCTCTCATTGATTTTCTTATAAAAACACCTTTTACAACTCAAATCAAAGGCTTTTTCGAACCCACTTCCTCTATTTGCTTGAAAACTGACCAATGGATCTAGGAGCATCAGGAGGACAACCCCCAACCTGTTGGTAAGCTTCTTGATCCTCTTACACCTTGATTTCATGGTGGAAATCACAAAACAATGCATGATTTCTTCTCTATTTCACTCCATCTTCAATCCTAGCCAATCTTTTGACTCCAAATCTTGAGGACGAGCCTTGGGAGAGTTGCAAAAACTCCCCCCACCATTGTTGACGTGAAGCTCCAAGATTTGAAACTCAATTGGAGGCGAGATATATAACTCAAACCCTTAAATATTGTTATTGCATTCAAATCTCCATTATCTGTTGAACGTTTTGTTCTATTTGAAATTCCCTTGATACATTGCTGTAATTATCATGCAAACGGAAGTAGCTTTTGAATGAATGAAGGTAGATAATGATGACATCATCTTGGGCAAGCAATCCAACAAGTTTCCCTTGCAAACGGTTTTGAAGATCTTGGTCCAAACGGTTTCACCAAACCGTTTGGAGACTAAACGGTTTGCAAACCGTTTAGAGTCTTGAACCCCAAACCATTTAGGATGGTTGACCATTTGGATGGGTTGAACGTTTGAGGTCAGGGAACTAATACTTGTTGGATGAGGATCTAATAGTTCCAATTGATTGAATCAATGTATGGACAATCATCTAATTAGAAACCCTAATCGGGTTGATTGCTGATTTTGCAATTGATTAATTTAATTCTTTTGGTTGATTAATCCAAACGGTCTCAAGACCGTTTGGAAATCACCCAAACAGTCTCAAGACCGTTTGGAGGTCAACCAAGACCGTTTGGAGGTCTAGGGTTAAGTATGGTTGAGTATTTGAAGGTCCAAAGATAGCAAATGGTAATGCAATCAATAGTTTAATTGTTGATCAATCTAATGATCCAAATCCTAATTGAATTTCACAACTTTAAGTGATGGGATGGGGCAAACGGTCTCAAGACCATTTGGAAATCATCCAAATGACCTCAAGACCGTTTGAGGCCAGGTCATGCCCAATTTGAATGATGGATCAATGATTTCTAAGCAATTAGTTCCACAATGACTAATATTGAAGGTTCATCGATTTCAACCCTAAGTCAATTGGGTTCAAAACCCTAATTGATGATCAATTGAAGGTTGAATCAATTGAAAGATGATTCATTAATCTCAATTTAAGCATGGTCCTTAGATTCAATTGATGACTAATTACATGGATTCAATTGATGAAGGAATTAATCTTGGAAACCCTGAATCAATATATGTGGTTGAGACCATTTTTGGTCCAATCAGTTTTGAGGGGGTTTGGACCAAATGGTCTCAAGACCGTTTGAGTCCAAACGGTCTCAAGATCGTTTGGGACCAAACGACCCCAAACTGATTGAGACTCAAATGGTTTCAAGCACCTAATTTTTCAAACGGTTTCAAGCACCTACTTTGCTAAACTGTTTCAAGTGTTGATCAAGACCGTTTGGAGGTCTAAATGGTCTTAGACCGTTTGGAGGTATTTCAAGAAAGACCATTTGAGGACTGGTTGGTCAAGACTGTTTGATGTCTAAGTGACCAAGACCATTTAGAAGTAATTAACCAAAACCGTATGGACACTTAAGATGATTAAATGTCAATTGTTTAATTGATCATTACATGATATAATTCAAGGGTGATTATGGTAATTATACCCTTAATAGGATAGGGTGATTAGTATATTTTGAATGACTAATCTTTGATGATCATGGAAGTAATGACACAATACATGTGTCAACTCTCCAATCTAGTTGAGTTGACCTAATCTAATCAAGTCTGAAGTAAGTATCATCTTATAGAGGTTGAGAGAGAGGACTTCCTACATGAATGATAATTATGCAGTGGTTAAGTCTCAACACTTCCAACATGAATGAATGTGTAATTAGGGTATGATCCTTAATAAAGAGATCACGAACCCTAATTATGAAGGTTGATGAACCCTAACCCTAATTGAGGGCAATGATAGGTGAAATCCTAATCTTGGGTTGTAATATATGAAACCCTAATTTTGGGCAATATGATGATAATCATGACCCAAATCTAAGTAATGAGATCAAGTATTCCTAATTGACATAAATTGGAAAATCCTAGCTCAAATAATTAAATAGTGATGATACTCTTACAATGCATAGTGCTAATTTGTAATTGGTATAATTGTTATCATGTGTAGTAATTATGCAGGTTTCATGAGATGGTGAACATAGCCAGGTATGAGCTACGATGCTTTACTTTTGAATTTTATTTATGGGCCTTGTGAGCCATAATATACTATGTTGCCTAGTGAGAGGTAACAAGAGATATTATTGGGCTTTAAGAGCCATGTGATATACTTGCACTGTAATTATTATGTTTACAATGATCAGATGACCTGAAGGCATTAAGTTACCTGATAAAGTGGTAACAAGTGTTTTGATGAACCAAGGGTTTAGACACCCATGTTTCATAATCATGATGATGAGATGTAAGGGATGAGAATACCCTAATGTGATAAGGAATTGAGATCCCAATGTTTAACAAAGCTTTGAAAAGAACTTGATAGAAATAGTACTCATTCCTTGTAGCAACTGTTACAATGTTTTTTGTTTGAAAAATATGTTTGATGCTAAAAGTATTTTGTAATATACTTAATTAATCAAGTGAAATGGTATCATGTAGAGCCCTGACCATAGATCCATCATCGTCAGTAGTTTTATGATGGTGAAATAGGTTTTCCTGTGGGAACTCCTGGAGGGCATACTTTTGAGTATGTGGGGGTTATGGGCGCGAATATCCTTACGCCCTAATGGAGGAATTGATGTGAGGTAAACATTAAATCTCTCAATCCTTCATTATTTTTATCAGGATGGATGTATCACTAATCTCCCGAAGATTAGGATGGATGTATCATTAATCTCCCGATGACAGATCGATGTGAGATAAATATAATATCTCTCGATTGCGAAGAGAGTACAGCATGCCACTGTAAAACTAATAGCGAAGTTGCCAGTATACCCTGGAAAGCTATTTAGCAGAGACACAAGATGTCCTGCATTTGGTCCTCACACTGACTGAGGAAGATGAGGTCATGGAAATCTGGCTCTTCTATTGACCTATGTATGGTACCGATTTCGATTTCGCAATGGTCGGTTGGAGTATGAGCGGTATACCTCATCTCCTCATGGCTTAAGTATGTTTCTAAAATGTAATCAGCCATGTAGCATATTTGCTTAGGGCTGATATACGAGAATCAATGGTTGATGATACATTGTTTAGCATGTCTTAGTTGGCTAAATGCTATACATGTTCTTCATACTCCTTATTAAATAAATGACATACTGCTCTATCAAGATATAACTGAAATGACTTGAACAGAGAATATTGCTCTAAGTTGTTTAGTCAATAATTTAGCTGCTGTTGAATACTTATGATTCTTCTACTCAGTTTTATTCTATTAATTGCAATAATAATGTTTCTGGCGGAGAGTTATATCTCTCACTGGGACAATTTTCAATTGTATCACCCCCATGGGATCTAACTTTTTAGGTAGACACCGAAGAAGAGGCAGGAACCCTACAACAAGGGAAGAACAACAAAAGCAGTAGTAGAACCAAGGACAGTAGTGAATCCTCAGGTGGAAACACTGATTGTCATGTCCTGTAAATAGAAAGTCCTATGTGTCATCTCTGTACTCTCAGGTCCTAGGAGTCAGTAGTTAGTTTAGTATTGATCTGAGATTTTGGATTGATGCCTCGAGATTTTTGTACTGCCTATGTATAGTTTAACAGGGCAGCTGATGTTTGTAACTCTCAAGGAGGATTGGCATAATAGATGTACTGATGAACCGAAATGTAAATAACTTACTTTGGTCCTTTATGAATGAGTTTTTTAGTTTATGGATCTCTTTGTAAAAAGTTTTAATTTTTAGTAATTTTCAGTAATTCCACTGCTAATGAATGCTTCCGCTTAAGTAAATCATGTTTTTAAAAGTTGGATGCCACAATAACTATACTCTACTTCTGATTATAATCATGATGCTAGCTATCTCATGTTGTTAGTTATGTTTAGCATGCTAGCCATGCCTTTGTAACTAGAGATGCATAAACTGTTGATCATGCTTATCCAAATAGTTGTGCTTATGTTGTTAGATCTTCTTATAATGTTGATATGTTCAACCAATTAGACATGCTCATGTTGTTAGCTATGCTATGTTACTAGACTTGCTCATGATGCTAGATATGCATATGCTACTAAATTGCTTATATTATCAACAAGATAAAGGATGATAGTCTGGCTAATGATGATAGTTATTATCTGCTCCCTTGTGCATTTTGTTAATCATCAGTGCTGTTGAGCTTATTTATTATATCTGATTAATGTGCTTAACTGTTTAATTACTAAAAAATGTTGTAATCAATAAATGTTGTTGGAGGTTATATCTCTTGCTGGGACTGGGTCTCACCCTTGTGGTTCGCCACATTTTTTTTAGGCAATCGAAAGTGAAGAAAACAAACATGTGGCAGTAGGGTGGAGCTATAGTAATGAATTCTTGAGAAAGTTGATTAGATGTCTAGTGTGTCCTAGAGTCATCCATGTACTCTCAGCACCTGGTAGGAAAAGTGTGTATATGATGTTTCAAACGAATCAGAATTTTGTTAGCATGTTAATGCTTGTTTGTGTGACATATACAAATATTGTTCTCCTGTGTATATATGCTGTGGCCAAGGTGATAGACCAATTTGTATAAAATTCTTGGCATAGTATGGATACAAGAAATATGTTGGGCTCTTATGCAAATGTTTTTTAGTAGGTTTTGATTTTGAAATTGATTTTAATTTACCCATATGTTTGGGTATGTGATTCATTAGTTATTGATTGTATTTTATGTTTTGAGTAATCTCGTTTAGTGTAACGGGTTCTCACAATACCATTATCCA
The DNA here is from genome assembly GCA_963693085.1 of Alisma plantago-aquatica. Taxonomy (NCBI): domain Eukaryota; kingdom Viridiplantae; phylum Streptophyta; class Magnoliopsida; order Alismatales; family Alismataceae; genus Alisma; species Alisma plantago-aquatica. Next base: position 1,510,355,227 of record OY856410.1, on the reverse strand, counting down.
CATTCATCAATTTTCTTCATAAAGAAGATCATTTACTGGCATTCATCCTCTGTCATCAAATTTTCTTACAATGTTATATTCATACTCATGTTCAAATCAATTAGGGATTATCTCATAATCCATTGAATTCATTCATCTTTCTCATATGAAATTTCCATCTTGTCTCAGTCTCCATATTAAATTATATAATCCCATCTCTTTATCCATTTTATCCCTTTATTACAATCATGCATATTCTCATACTCCCTAAATGTCTTCATCTAAATGCTTGGTCAAGTCATCTAGAGAAGTACAGTTGATAGTTCTAGACTAACTCATCTCAATACCCAAACACTTGACCAAAGTATATGGATACTAAGTTCTATAATAGTATGCATATCATTCAAGTTATGTTCATCATATATATTATCATTTAGATCTAGATCCTATTGTCCCTGCAAGCTCATCGAACCTAAGATTTAATACCACTTTGTTGGGACCTCCCTTTTGATCAAAATAAATGTTAATCATAGAGGCTCAAACCTAGATTATGAAGTAAAATAAGTGATTCTTAAGAAACATGATTTACACAATATATGAAAAAAATATTTTTTCCTTTATATTCTTATAAAACCTCATAACTATGTCACCTCAATGACAACATATTTAATCGCCACAAATCATATTCAATTCTATTAAAACTGGAATCAAGACTTATTTCTCAAATGCAATTTCGTTTACATCATTTACATGAATGTAGAAGAACAAACCCAATCTACAACCCATCTTGGGAAAGAGAGAGTATAGGGACATTTTAATCTATCTAGATTATTCTATTTACCTCTTCTTTGTTAAAACCTCTCCATTAGATCATATTATACCTAAAAACATTTGGAACAACATCCTTAGACTCATATACAACCTCGATGAGCAGATACCTCCCACTCAAGCTGTGTACATGCAACATAAGATTACGTATAAAGAACTTAAATAAAATTGTAGATTATAAAAAGTCTAGTAGATAGTTCTAGCATCTAGTGAAATCCAGTTTATGATAATAATTTAATCAATCAGATAAGGTGATCACTTACACCACATCCAATCTTTAAAACATCTTTAGAGTATGTCTATGAAAAAAATTAATAGATGCTGCTTAACTCCGAATGATAAACCTTTGGTATGAGTAACAAGTTAAGATCTAAGCATTTAGAATCAATACATCACAACAACCAGAATTTTGTGACATTCCACCAGCTAGACCAGGAACACATCCTATAATCCTGAAGCTAAAGTACACATAAACATGTCTACCACACAAGACTCTTCAAATGAAAAGTCATTAAAAATCATATTCATAGTGAATATTAAATCACAACATCAACCACATGCCAACATTTAATATCATATTCAAAACTAAACAAATAATAGTATGGAAATATATTATCTTTAAATAAGAATGATTTTGTCTAGGATAAGAATTATAATCATCAACATCAGGTTTATTAGCAAGTAGTAAAAAACATGCCACAAACATTTGACTCATATTCTACATGGGTTATCATATTTTATTCATTTTCCCTAAAACTACTCGATTTATACCTCACCAAGTAGAAGTCTCCACGCCTCATTCTTTTGTCAATGACTCGCCGTCACTATCTTAGGGTTTAGCCGACCAACCTAAGACATCAACAACATGCTCTGGTCTACCATAGGGTTTCCTAAAGAGGATTAGGTCCTTATGTAGGGTACATGATATAGGTCAAAAATATCCAAATATCACACATCGTCACATTTTACATAAATATCACATATTATCATGTTTCACTATTTTTATTTCATCACAGTCTTTTCCTTCTGGAAATAGACTTTCACAACAAAGGATTTACGTCTAGAGCCACACCAGAAGATTCACTCCTAAATCATGGTGATATGATTTTTTTAAGGTCTCGATCCACGCTCCAAAAATCCTTCTCATAATCTTTGAATACTACAAGGAGATCCATTTCATTTCCCCAGTGTGGCAAACAAGGAAACTCATACTATTCAGGGCACCTAACTAGATGTGTCATTGTTCCACTTATTATTAATCCTTTATGCTCATGTTAAAGAAGATTCAATCATCATTTATCATATGTGCAATTCTCATGGAACTAGATGGCATAAAGAATATTAGGAATATCAAGAGAGACAATGAGTATAAAAAGAATCACAACAATATTTAATTTTGCAACACATATGATTCTTCCATTTCCAAATCATATCATAGAAATAATCATCAGTGGGCTTTCACCCAGAGAAATCATCTCATTGTCCATCCTTTACCCTAATATGGTTTCTCAAAATAATTAAACCATGTTAATTTAATCCCAACATATTTCATACCATTTTATTGCATATCATAGTTCTCATCAAATGTTCAAAGAGACATTAAAACTAGAAATAGCATAAGCATATAGACATCTTGTGTCATTCATCATACTTAGAATAGGTTCATCATGCAACACATACTTATTCCCTTCCTTTTTTATATATATGAATAAATCTCAAGCATAAACATGTATAACAAACTTAATACTACTCATTTACTATTTACTTTTTTTCAGTTAGGGTTACTATCCATCGCATATCTAATCTCATTTGAAATCCATTAGATTAGATGATTCTTTTAATACAAACTACAAAAATTACAATCCAAACGTGAATCCCTATGAATCAAATTACATCCCTAATTTTCATCTTGTAATTTAATTAGACTATACTTTTGTACATTCCTTAATTCTTCATTTTAGAATGTTATTCATTATTGTCACATAGGTCATCGTAGTAGGGTTAGGGTTAGAATATTAGGTCAAACTATGAATTTTCTTCATTTTTCCTTCATTGGATATTCATCACTCATAACTTGTTTCATGTCATGTTCACTACTATTCTTGGAACTAAAACATTCTAAATTTACTAAATGCATAAAGGTTTTCTCTCAAAGTGATCCTTCATAATCTGATTCTAATGTACATCACTCAGTTTAGGTCAATCCACATGTAATGAAATAAACTATACTATATACTTCATCATATACATTTTGTAAATTTCGTTTTTAACTTGTCATCACAATTCGATCATTCTTGTCCATCTCCTTTCTTATAATTAGTTGAGGATACCATGTCATTGACTTCCAATGAAATTCTTGTAAGTAACAAATATCATTTTGTCCCTTATAATACTACTCACTTTAGCTTAAAATAATGGATTGGGTTACATCTTCTTACACCAAAATCTCTAATCAACCTTTCCAACTCATTGTTAAGTAGCTTGTATAAAAGGACCCACATTCATGTAAGGGTTTACTCATTATTCCATAAATTATACTAAAGTAGATGCTTAGATCATATTTGTAAGACTCATCATCTTCAATTAAAGTATTAATACCTACATTTCATTATTTCATCACATTTACAACATTATATACAAGTTATAACTTTATCACTCATACTCATCTTAATACCAAACTTCTAGGTTTTTCAAGAAGTCATCTTAGTTCAATGTATCTTAGGAATCATATTATTCATTTATCGCATCTAGGTGTACATGTAGGAAAATATGGCGACATAGATGGTAGAGGATGTTTTTTTGTCATGTTCCCCTTGACTAACACATCGTGTCAATAATTATAGATTGGGAAGGAAGGCTTGCAAGGCATATACCTAGTCCTGGAGAAAGTCTAATGACTATCCTTGTAGTGGTGTCCTTCTTTTTCAAGTAGCACAAAGATAGTTGTTTGTGGAGGCTTCCTGGTGTAGAACCACAGATGGAGGTTGATGATGTCCTCCTAGAGGTTGGAAATGACCTTCACACCTCTACGTAATCCACACACACCACCATGAACTCCTGTCATTCTTTTGGAACTTACATGAAGGAGTTGTCTCTTAGATGTCAATGTGTTAGTGTGACTTGTTCTCCCTTTGTTATCTCTCCCATTTATTGTAATACTTTCTTTGGGTTCTCAGGTTGCCACAACAATGAGATGAGAACATTTATCGGCATTAGTTGTGTCTTTTGAAAGCCTTGACTCATCCTTGATTTATAGGAGGGTCAAGGTCAGCATTTCTAGATCAACTAGGAGTTAAAGAGACATATTTCCACAAATTTTTGGATGATGTAAATCATGAATCAGTAAATTCACATGTGAAATGATTTATTCAACACTTGAACCAATCAGTTCAATTTATTTTCTATTTGCAAACATATTGGATTTAATGTGACAATTAATGCCCAACATGATGTCAACATGAATCCTTGATCCAATCTTATTGATCATTGAATCACACGATTCACAATATGAACTAGCCATTTCAAAATCTGAACTGGTCGGTTCATATTCTAAACTGATCAGTTCATATTCTAAACTGATCAATTCATTTTCCGATTCAGCCAATTTTAACCAATGTTGTTTAAATTGACTCAAAACTTGAATCAGTTGACTCAAAGTCTTGATGCGTCAATTCTTAGTGAATGTTATTTAAAATGAATACAAAATACTTTAGTAATCAAGTTAAACCTTATTCATGAGTAAACTCCTATTCCATGTGTATCCTATGCATTTAACCCTATAAGTCCCAAGTAACATTGGCAGCTAATGTCCATAACCAATTTATGACATCACAAGAAATTAGCGGTATCTAGCAATACATCATTATGACCCAAGTAATTGGAAAGTTAGTGAACATCTTCAAGCTACATCTATGATTTGTATTACAATGAATGTACAATTCCTTTATCTTTGATATCCATATTGAACTCGAGGCATGGAAATGTCATCCCTTCAACGGTCAATCCATGTTCCTTGTACTAGCACAGACTATCTGAGATGCTTGTGAGATCACATGTTATATATTGATTCAAATGACATGGCCGTATGTTTCTCGGTCTTGCTTATCAAGTGGCCAAGATATCAACTCCAGTAGGAGGGAAAAACCCATCTACATCACTCACTGTCAATCCTCGTGTGTCACAACATATCCATTCATCACCTTTATGGTAACCATTATTCAATGTCATGTTGGATGATATCAAAATACATCAAACAACATGAATGTAGTGACTTCAGGTCTAAAACCACAATCACCACTATCACTATGCGAGTTCACTATGACTACCATTAATGGTTTCCATGCATCATTCTCAAGGTGCGTATGTGATGCGATGATTTTGAGTCGCATTTATAGACTTGTTTGATATGCGTTTTATGATTTTATTAGTCATTTTCATGGTTAATGTTGCATAATTCATTCATTTTGGTCTATGCTACTTCTTTATGTCAAATTTCCCCTATTTCATCATTTTGAGTATTAATTATCGAAAGAATATATTTTATGTGGATTGATGTGGTTCTGTGTGTTAATTTCAGGAAAAACAAGTATCTGCTGCCGTCGATACCATCGACGGTGGTCGATACCATTGACCGGACCACAGGCTGCCAGCCGCAAGGACCAAAATAAGATTGATACTATCGACGGGGATGTCGATGGTATCGAGATACCATCAGGTTGCTGGCGAGGAGCAAGTTGATACTATCGACACAATGGTTGATACTATCGACTGGTGGAGCTACAACGACACAAAACGATAAAACTGTCGCTATAGGGTTGTCGATACCATCGACCTGCGTTGATGGTATAGAGATGACATCAGGCATCAGACGGAAGAAAAGAAGAACAATCGATGCCGCACTAGGTCGATACCATCGACCCGCGTCGATGGTATCGACACCGTCAGATATGAGTTTGGTTCAGATTCATCTTAATCAGACGGCCATGGTTAATTGGTGACTTAAAACTCGGGAATTAAACCTAATGACGGCGCCCCAACTGGGGGGAGAACGTCATTAGTTGCTGCACGCATCCCGGAGAGCAAGGAGAGAAGAACGGAGCACGAGAGCATGCCCCAACCGATTTGGACGCTGAAGAAGACGAATTCCACCACCGAAAGGCGGAAGAATGCGGATTCCACGCCAAGGATCGATTGGACCTTCTCCGTTCAGGGGTTTCACCACTTAATTTCGTTTTTCTCATGTTTCTCCTTTTCTCTACTACATTGTACTCTGAGATGACCATGCAGGGCTAATCCCCTCTGTCTTTAGGATTGAGAGTAGCTCGGGAATTCATTGTATGACGATTTTATCATAGAAATTCATATCTTATCTCTTAAATCTGGGGTATAATTTTGTTTGCTCCAATATATTGTTATGCTTGATCACCATAATAATAATCTAATACCCTTAATTGCTTTGAAAGAAGATTTATGGTTGAAAAGAGACAAAATTCACGTTAATTGACAAATCCCTTGAACAATGTGGTGTAAGATTAATGGTGGATACTGAGAGATCATTCGTAATGCACCTAGTTTAGGGTATAGGTTACTACAACGGTGGAACCGACCTAGACATAGGTAGTGAATTGTACCACGACAGTGGGCAATTCTGATTTCAGGCCACTACCCAGATAGAGAGATAAAATTGAGACTGTATAGAATTTAATACAATGAAAACCCGTGGTGAAACCGCAATCCTAAAGATCCCATTTTAAATTGATTAAACCAAACATTTAATCGATTGCCTTGTTTTGTTTTCTTTTAATTTCAACAACAACTCTTAATTATTTAATCGGTCTAGCTGATCGTGAGCAGTTAGTAAGAGTCTCTGACAATTACACGTATCCCTGAGTTTGACTCGGGCCTCACAAAGGCTTGTACTACTTCGACGCGTCCACTTGCGTTTCAGTGCATAGTAAATTTGCGTCAAGTTTTTGGCACTGATGCCAGGGATACGACAATTTGTTGGCACTTCGAGTGCTGTGAGCGGCCACTCTAGGCCACCTTTTTATTTTTTTTATCATTCTAAAAATTCATAATCTATTTTCTAAATATTTGCAATCGTCAAGCATTGTACTAAATTTAATCTTTCTATTTTCAGGTACTGTGCATGGTGCAGACGCGTAGTACTGACTACGTGGGTCGCACACCAGAGGTTCCGCTGCCGGGATCGGAAGACGAGGAAAGCCACAATCAAGACCAGTTAGAAGAATTAGAGTCAGAACCTGAAGAAGAAGAGATGGAAGAGCCACAAACAATATGGGAGAAGATAAAGGCTTCTTCCTCATCCGCTTCCAAGGGGCCGATCAAGAAGCAAGCAGTGAATATTCCAACATACAAGATTGATCCAGCTTTAATTAACTTGGTGAAGTCAAATGCTTTCCATGGGCTAAAAAATGAAGACCCCGTCGCGCACATAAGTCAGTTTGTGGAGAATTGTGATATGGTAAAAATCGGCAGATTTCCACAAGACGTGCTCTACTTGAAGCTCTTCCCGAGTTCTCTAGCGGGAATCGTGCGGGAGTGGTTGAACAACCTGGATGATGAATATGTGGAGTCTTGGGACCACATGGTTGAGGTTTTCTTCGAGAGATTCTTTCCTCCCGAGAAGACCAATGACATGATCAGAAAGATCCACAACTTCACGCAACAAGCTGGAGAGACATATTCTGAGACCTGGGAGAGATTTCAGATCATGCTCAGGCGATGCCCGCATCATGGGCTTGATAAAGAGACACAAGTCAAAATCTTCTATTTTTCTCTCTCCGAGCATGATAGAAGCAACCTAGATTCAGCCAGTTCCGGATTCTTCTTGAATAACACAGACATTAGATGTTGGGAGATCCTTAAGAATATGGCTAAGAAACAATCATGGGGTGAAAGAGGCATTGTGGAACAGGTTCGAGTGGCAGGTGAATCTAAAGCAATAAAAGAGCTGAATGACAAGTTAGATCTTTTAGCCAAGAAATTGCTAGTTAAGGAAGATGTGTCCAAGGATGAGGAAGCCCAACTAAAATTCATGCAACAACATAGCTATAGAAATAATAACTATTCATGGAGAAAAGACAAAAAATTCTCATGGAAGGATCCTAATAACTTCCTACAAGATCCGGAGGCAAAGCCACAACTAAGGGCTGACGATAAGAGCACCGAATTGCTTAGTCAAATGGTGCAGCAGAATTAAGAAATGATGACTATGTTTGGTAAACAACTACTGTCTCAGGGTGACATCTTGACCAAATTTGGGCAGACGCTGCAAAGCCATGGAGCACAAATGCAGGCGTTAGAAACCACCGTGACTCAGATCTCAAATGAAGTGGCGGCCATCAAGCACGCCAATTAGTAGAGACAGGACGGGAATGCAGATGTGGTCCAAGCACATCATCAAGTTAAATACATGGTTGTGATCAATGAGGAAGAACCCCAGGTGGTAGAGATAAAGGATCAAAGCAAAATGATGTTTGATACGGAGGCTACACCAGCAATATCGTATCCTCGCAGTCATTATGGACTGCCAGGCAGATACACTCCTCTCAGGGAATCCTGCCAAGAGCCCATGATGGTTGCATCCCCTCCTAGGAAAGAAGAGAAAGTGAAGGCCGTCTGTCAAGGTGCGGATACATCTATTGCAAGAGAGGAGCCACAAAAAATTATACATGTTGATGATGTTCCGACAAAGTCCACGCTAGAGGGAGTCTTTGAAGAAAGCTTAGGGGAGCTGGCCCCGAAAAGCTCATATGTGCCACCTCACAAGCGGGTTAATGCGGCAGTTGTGTCAAGTCTGGACAGCCCGAAGCCTAAGAAAGAGCACTGACATTATAGAAAATTCTTGGAGATGTTCAGAAAACTTCATATCAACATTCCATTAGTGGAGATGATTGAGAAGATTCCTGCCTACGGGAGGTTTATCAAAGAAATCATCAATAAGAAGAGGTGGATTAAAGACACCAATGTATGCCAGATGAATGAAATGGTGAGCTCAATCATCCATGGGAGCTTACCATAGAAGAAGAAAGATCCAGGGAGTTTTTACATTCCCTGCTCGATAGGCGATAGACACTTTCCACGAGCTCAATGTGATTCGGGCGCGAGCATAAATCACATGCCGTTGTCCACATTTAAAAAGCTGGGGTTAAAGGACATGAAGAAGTCAACGGCAACCATTGAATTGGCTGATGGATCCATAGTACGGCCATACGAAGTTTGCGAGGATGTACTCATCAAAGTTGACAAGTTCATTTTTCCTGTAGATTTTGTCATCATGGATATGCCGCAGCTTCATAGTTGTGAGATGTTACTGGGTAGGTCGTTTCAAGCAACGACTGATGTAGTAAATGCAATCGGGAGAGGTACATTGACATTGGGGATAGGTCAAGATTGGGTGGAGTTCAAGCTACCGCACGATCCTCTGAGCACCTTCTCCAAGGTATCGATTTGATGAGAAGCTTGAAGTAGTCTAGCCTAAGACGTTAAATAAGGGCGCTTGTTGGGAGGCAACCCAACCATTGGTACCTTATATTAATTCATTTACATTCGTAGTTTAATTTGTTTTTACTTAGTTTTTAGTGTAAAAAAGATACAGTGATTGTTTTCTACTTGTGTAGGGCTGAGGTAGAGTCAATACCATCGACCCTTGTGTCGATGGTATCGACCATGGTACAAGTTGATGACTGTAGAAATCAGACTGTGTCGATACTATCGACGGCCTCGTCGATGGTATCGACATACCTACAGGCAGATCGCAAAGTCAAGGTCGATGGTATCAGGATGCCTGTCGATACCATCAAGATCTCTGGAGATTTTCAAAAGAAATCGACTCAGTGAAGTGGATACCATCGAAGGGCGTGTCGATGGTATCGACACTTTCATACATAGCTGGTGGTGGCCGGGCCTCGCGAGGATTTTCCCTAATAAGAGAGTCGATACTATCGACTCACATCGATAGTATCGACGTGCCACGTCAACGATCAGCGAGAAAAATCAATGGCATCACAGCAAACAAAGAAGTCGATCCGGGGGATGGGTCGATACGATCGACCCGCATCGATACTATCGACGCGTCAGCAATCCGGGCCCCATAGATCCAGCCATCGACGACCGTCGATACTAGCAGATGTACGGATCATGCTACCCGAGTCGATACCATCGACTCGCGTCGATGGTATCGACGGGAAGATAGTAGCGCCGGCCACGGCTATATATGGGGAGTAGTTGTGTCAGATGACATCAAACCTTCAGTGCAATCTTCCTCCACTTGTGCTGAGCGAGTTCCAGAGCTGTGCAAGCCCGTCGACGAGAACCCACGAGCTAGTTCTTCATCAGGTGGAGATTCGATTCTCTGATCTTCACCGAGCTCCTTTCTAATCCTCTTTCTCTCGCAAACATGGCGCATGGAGCTGGTGCGTCATCTTCACGTGCGAACCCGGTGGATATCCCGGAGTTCGTGCCACCTCCTCCTGCTTCTATCTCACACCCGCGGCTTGTTCATCCATCTGTAGAGATAAAGAAGATCTATGAGGTGATCTTAAAGAGGAAGATAGAGCCAACCCATTATGTCGAACGGAACATGATCCACGACTTAGGGTTCGAGGCCAAATTGGCCTATGTTCTGAAGGGGCAGGCGCATCATACGAGCCGAAGGCCCGACGAGCTTGAGTATCACGCTGATGGCCAGACGTTCTTCGGTGAGTGGCCTACGTACAAGGAGTTGGTGGCCGAGTTCATGGCGTCGCTGGACGTCTGCATCGTGCCCAACGACATTATTGCCACCGACTGTGAGTGGATCAAAGGCCGGGTGTCGTTCCGGCTGTTCAACATCGACTACACCCTTACGGTCTGACAATTCAACAAGATCTTCAACTAGAACCACTCACCAAACGACTACTGGCGACTGGACAACCGCGCCGACTACGACAAGATCTTCGCCGAGCTGGTGACGGTGCCGACGGGAAAGTCCGTTAGCTACCATAATGCTGCGGTAGCTGACTTAGAGCACCCTTTCGTCTGGGTACTGCACCGGATGCTGAGTTCTACATTATTTTCTCGTGGTGATCTGGCACTGAGCAAATTTCAGGAGACTGATCTTTTCTTTTTGTATAAACTCCTGACGCGCCAGGAATGCAACTGGGGCACCTTCTTTCTACAGAGGGTCTTAGCGGTGAAGAGGAGTACAAGGAAAGCCCCGATTCACTTTGGCGGGCTTATCACCAAGCTTGCTTCCTACCTCGGGCTGAATTTCTCTACTATGACCCCACTTTCCACTAAGAGCAAGCTGAACGTGCAACATCTGCACCGTTCTAACCTCTTGCTTCTTCGACATGGTTTGGCGTATGCGCATTGCCACGTCAACCAAGCATACCAGGAATGCTCTCTGCCTGATCCAGTCTTCAACATCGAAGGGGCGCAACACTTCCGATGGCCAATCATAGCCATCGCCGACTCTGATGAAGAAGGCAACAATGACGGCGGTGATGACCGAAATGATAACGAGGCTGAGGAGGAAGAGGAGGCATTCACACCTCTTCGACACGAGTGGCACCACGGAAGCGTCCTCGGATGCACCCGGGTGCATCTTCTTCATCACAGCCTACTCCACCGCCACCTCCACCCTCGCAGCCAAGTGAGGATGTTTATTCTATGCAGGACATGTACACGATGCTGCAAGACATCCAGCAAATGCAGCAGCAGCACATGGCAATGTATACATGTATTCAAGACACTACGAACCGGATACTAGACAACCAAAGGGCAATGTTCGAGAACGAGTGTCTTCTCCTCAACAACCAACAACAGATACATGATCGGTTGTATCAGATGGAGATGCAGCAGGAGCCCTTCTACGACCACTATTGGAGCCAAAATTACTTTGGAGGCTATCCACAACCTCCACCTAGGGCCCAGTTTGATCTAAGCTTCCAGGGGGAGTATCCTTCTTGGGACCCTACGGCTCCACAGTACCCGCCTCCACCACAAGAGTAAACCGGTATCACTGTTCCAACCTTTGAGTTTGTTTTTGACTATGAGGCCATAGTTGAATTCAAGCTTGGGGGGGTAGTTGGAATAGTTCTATCTTTATTTTCTCTATTTTTAGTTTTATTGTTTTTGTTTCTTGTCATTTGTTTCTTGCAATTTTAGTTTGTTGTAGGATCCACATGCTATCTAGTGTAATAGTGGATGTCTTTAATCTTGTGTCATCTCAGTTGCATGTGCATGGGAATGAAGGGAAATTTTAAAATTTTTTGAGTGTTCGCAAGCTTGAGTGTTGTTTAACCTTGAACACTTAACTTGGAAAATGATCGGTTTTGTCAACTTTAAAATAGAAATTCACAACTGTATATCCCTAATGATTCATGAAAGTGGACGGAAATTGGTTGTTGAGCCTTAACTGACCAAATGGTAATGAGACTCTAATTTGAAGTAAGAGAGAGAAACCTTTTAACTACTACACAGGTCAGTAGGGAGGGACACATAGTATTTTTCAAAGGTTCAGTCAACTAATGTTGTAATCTTTCCACCCCATTGCTTTTCACAATCCACCAAGATTTGGAAGTAAAGTATGGTTTTAACTCTTTTTGATTGCATGGCATGTAGATAGGACTTGCATTGTAATCACCTTCATATGTTTTGCATGAAAAATGAAGAAAAAAATAGAATAGTTATACATGCACATTACCCTTAGGTGCATGTCATTTAGTTGCATTCATAACTTCTATGCATAAAGTATGTCATGTACCTCATTTATTCTTTAATGGTGAATTAAAATGTTCCATACCTTCTAAATAATTCAAATGTTTGAGTTATGCAGAAAAAGTAAGCCTTATAAATTATTCATTGCCAATTATGGATATAAGGGCTTGGGAAAAAATGAGAGAAAAAAATCTAAACAAAAACTGAAAAAAAAGAAAGTTATTTAGAAGCAAGTGGAATAAGAAGGAGAAAGGAACATAATCTCACCTACATTTTAAGATGAATGAGTACATGATGTAGCTTAATTACATATCCATCTCATTTTGAGACAGATGGTTAGTGCATGCATCATTCCTCCTAATCTTAGGCATTAGGGCATTTCTCATGTGCATTTGCATCATTTAGGGCATTTTTGTTTTATGCATGTTGAAATCGTATGATACTTCCACTTCTTCCATTAGCCGCCCATTTCATCCACCCGTTGCTCGGATTGGTAGGCCACCATGAATTTCTCCTCACTAATGAATATCAGGAGAACTGCTTCCATGTAGATGGTAGTTAGGGTGAGCAACGTAGTATAGAAGATCACAAGATGCACTAAGTCTGGACCGGCGAATTTTATTATGTTAACTGCCTTATGTGATAGTGTTCATAAGTTTTTAGGTAGACATCTTTTATGGATGATTACTGTCGCCTTTAGGGTAATTATCATTCTATGGTTAGTGAGGGCTGGTATGCGAATGTCCGGTGGGAGTCATATGGGATGAATGTTGTGATGCTTTGTTCTTTAGTTGACTCTGGCAATTCTATTCTAAGGTTTAATTGCTCGAGGGCGAGCAATGTTTAAGCTTAGGGGAGTTTGATGCGATGATTCTGACTCGCATTTATAGACTTGTTTGATATGCGTTTTATGTATTTATTAGTCATTTTCATGGTTAATGTTGCATAATTCATTCATTTTGGTCTATGCTACTTCTTTATGTCAAATTTCCCCTATTTCATCATTTTGAGTATTAATTATCGAAAGAATATATTTTATGTGGATTGATGTGATTCCGTGTGTTAATTTCAGGAAAAACAAGTATTTGCTGTCGTCAATACCATCGACCGGACCACAAGCTGCCAGCCGCAAGGACCAGAACAAGATCGATACTATCGACGGGGATGTCGATGGTATCGAGATACCATCAGGTTGCTGGCGAGGAGCAAGTCGATACTATTGACACAATGGTCGATACTATCGACTGGTGGAGCTACAGCGACACAAAACGACAAAACCGTCGCTACAGGGTTGTTGATACCATCGACCCACGTCGATGGTATCGAGATGACATCAGACATCAGACGGAAGAAAAGAAGAACAATCAATTCCGTGCTAGGTCGATACCATCGACCGGCATCGATGGTATCGACACCGTCAGATATGAGTTTTGTTTAGATTAAACTTAATCGGACGGCCGTGGTTAATTGGTGACTTAAAACTCATGAATTAAACCTAATGACGGCGCCCCAATTGGGGGGAGAACGTCATTAGTTGCTGCACGCATCCCGGAGAGCAAGGAGAGAATAACAGAGCACGAGAGCATGCCCCAGCCGATCCAGACGCTGAAGAAGATGAATTCCACCACCGAAAGGCGGCAGGACGTGGATTCCACACCAAGGATCGATTGGACCTTCTCCGTTCAGGGGTTTCACCACTTAATTTCGTTTTTCTCATGTTTCCCCTTTTCTCTACTACATTGTACTCTGAGATGACCATGCGGGGCTAATCCCCTCTGTCTTTAGGACCGGGAGTAGCCCAGGAATTCATTGTATGACGATTTTATCATAGAAATTCATATCATATCTCTTAAATCTGTGGTATAATTTCGTTTTCTCCAATATATTGTTATGCTTGATCACCATAATAATAATCTAATACCCTTAATTTCTTTGAAAGAAGAATTAATAGTTGAAAAGAGACGAAATTCACATTAATTGACAAATCCCTTGAACAAGGTGGTGTAAGATTAATGGTGGATACTGAGAGATCATTCGTAATGCACCTAGTTTAGGGTATAGGTTACTACGACGGCGGAACCGACCTAGACATAGGTAGTGAATTGTACCATGACAGTGGGAAATTCTGATTTTAGGCCACTACCCAGATAGAGAGATAAAATTGAGTGACTGTATAGAATTTAATACAATGAAAACTCGTGGTGAAACCACAATCCTAAAGATCCCATTTTGAATTGATTAAACCAAACATTTAATCGATTGCCTTGTTTTGTTTTCTTTTTGTTTTCTTTTAATTTCAACAACAACTCTTAATTATTTAATCGGTCTAGCTGATCGTGAGCAGTTAGTAAGAGTCTATGACAATTACACGTATCCCTGAGTTCGACTCGGGCCTCACAAAGGCTTGTACTACTTCGACGCGTCCACTTGCATTTCAGCGCACAGTAAATTTGCGTCAGTATGTCTGGTACACTGTTCTCTAAAAAGTACCAATGTATTTGGCTTGATATCACATATCATGACTAATGAAATTATGTCATCAACGAACAAACACTCTAGTATTATGTGTTATTTGTGTCTATCCATTTCTATAATAACATCTGACTAAGGACACAAAAATCACATATGTACTCTTATCATATGTATGACCTCACTATTTAGGTCCTCAACTCGAAAACATACGTCATTGAGTAACATCATTCTTTACGCATCTATTATGTTATACCATTATCTCATAATTAAATAGACATATAAATGAAGATTGCCTTTATTATTGATCAAATAATTCATTCAAAATGTGATTAAAATCATCACACGATTGTCTCTCTGGGCATACATAACAATAGACTCCCACTTGCACTTAAAGCCAATCACCGGTGAATTTAATCCCAAGTAATTTAACATGACCTTCATGCTTCTGTTGCAAAAGTTATTTTGTTAAGGGATCAACAACATTGATTTGAGTTGGTACTCTGCAAATCTTCACATCTCCTCACTTTATGATCTCTTGTATAATATGGAACCACTGTTGTATGTTCTTGGAATGCTAATGTGATATGGGTTCCTTAGCTTGTGAAATTGATCCATTATTGTTACAATACAACTCTACAACATCGTTGATGCTCGGAACCACCCCAAGTCCACTAATGAACTTCTTAATCCAAACGTCTTACGTTACTACATTGGAGGCAGTAATATACTCAACCTCCATTGTAGAATCAACAATTGTTTCTTGCTGGGAAATCTTCCAGCTTACAACTCTATTTTCAAGGCAAAACACAAATCCAAATTATGATCTATAGTCATCTATGTTAATTTTAAATCTTACATTGATGTAACTCTTTACCACTAACTCTTCTTCACCACTGTAGACAAGGAACTGATCCTTAGTTCTTCACAAGTACTTAAGGATGTTCTTTATGGCAGTCGAGTGATTTTCACCAGGATCTTACTGATACCTACTACTCATACTCAAGGCATATAAGACATTTGGATGAGTACATAATATTGTGTACATGATAGATCCAATTCCAGATGCATATGGAATCTTATGTGTTTATGTTCTTTCCAAGAACTAAGACATTGATATCTAGAGATACTAACATCATGAGACATGGGTAAGTTTCCTCTCTTTGAGTTCTCCATGATGAACCTTTTCAATACTTTCTCAATGTGTGTGCTCTGGCTTAGGCCAAGAAGACTTCTAGATCTATCTCTATAGATCTTGATTCCTAAGATATATGATTCTTTACCTAAATCCTTCATACAGAATGTATCTCTTAGCAAGGATTTTTCCATTGGTAAGGCGGGGGTGTCATTCCCCATCGATAGTATGTCATCTACATAAAGTATGAGAAATAGAATCATTCTCCCACTAACCTTCTTGTAAACACACTGTTCGTCTTCATTCTGACTAAAGCCAAACTCCTAGGCTATATTATCAAATCAAAGATTCCAACTACGAGATGCTTATATCAATACATATATTGACCTTTGCATCTTACAAACTTTATTTGAATCCTTTGGATTTACTAAGCCCTTAGGTTGTGTCATGTACACATTCTCAAGAAGATTCCCATTAAGGAATGCAGTTTTAACATCCACCTACCAAAAATCATAGTCATAATAAGATGCAATGGCAAGCATGATCGTAATGGACTTAACCATGGAAACTAGACACAAAGGTTTCATCTTAGCCAACACATTAAAATTGTTTGAAATCCTTTGTAGTTGGTCAACCTTTGTAAGTTTACACATTACCATCCACATCAATCTTCTTCTTAAAGATCCACTTGCACCCTATGGGTTTTACCCGTTCAGGTGGATGCACCAAGGTTCATACCTTGATGGTGTACATGGATTCCATCTCAGATATCCTAACCTCAAGAAACTTCTCATATTATGGTCCCTTCACAACTTCTAGGTAGGTTGTTGTCTTATCATCAATGACCAACTCATCACCTTATTTAATCACAAGATAATAAAATCTTTTAGGCTCAAGGCATGTCCTACTAGATCTACGTGGTTCTCATGTTGCATGAGGGATTTAAGATTTCACAACAATTTTTGACTCTCCCTATTCCTCTTGTACCTCTACATCTTCAATGTTTTCCTATTGGTTTCAAACCTCTTTGAGTTCCACTTTTCTCCCAATAATTCCTTTGTAAAAAAATTCCTTTCCTACAAATACATCTCCAACAACAACCAATTTGTTGTCAGATGGGGTATAAAAGTTGTATCCTTTGGTTTCCCTAGGATATCCAACAAAATAACATTTATCCGATTTGGATCTAAGATTTTTGGGAATCTTCTTTCTCACATAAGCTTCACATCCCTAAATCTTCATAAAAGATATATTGGGACACTTCCCGTATCATACTCATATAGTGTCTTTTGAGCTGATTTAGATGGGACCCGATTTACTAGATAAACATTGTAGTTTCTAGAGAATATCCCTAGAAAAAGTTCAGAAGACTAGAAAAACTCATCATTAACCATACCATATCTAGCAATGTACAGTTCCTTCTTTGTTATACATTGTTATGCTGTCACATTCCAGGTGGAGTCCATTGTTACACAATATCTTGGTCTCACAGAAGGTCCTCAAACTCCTATCTTAAGTACTCTCCATATAGATCAAAATGAAGTGCTTTAATACTTCTACCAAGTTGGTTATGTACTTCATTCATGAAATCCTTGTACTTTTCAAGTGTTTTTGACTTATGTTTCATTAAGTAAATATGGCCATACCTATTGAAGTCATCATTAAAGGTAATGAAGTATTGGTAACCATCTCTAACATTTGTTCTAAAAGGTACCCATACATTAGTATGTATGAGTCCTAATAGATCACTTGCTCTCTCACAATTACCAATGAAAGGTGGTTTTTTCATCTTTCCCAACAAACAAGATGCACATGTCTCTATTGATTCATGGTCAAAAGAGTCTAGATATCCATCTTCATGGAGTCTAGAAATGAGTTTCTCATTTATGTGCCCTAGATGAAAATGTTAAAGGTATGTTTTGTTTGAGTTATCGAGTGTCAATCATTTGGTATTTACGTTATAACATTTATCTCTATATCTAATAAGTAAAGACCATAGGACATTGGGGAACATCCATAAAACATTTCATCTTTTGAAAAAGAACATTGACCATTCTTTAAAGGAAATTCAAATTCATTCTTGTCCATACAAGATATAGAAATAATGTTTCTTCTAATGGCATGTACAAAATATCAGTCGTCTAACTTTATTACAAGCCCTATGAGTAGAGATAAATGATAGGTTCCAACTACAGTGACAACAACCTTGCTCCATTTTCCACACATAGTTTGACCTCCCCCTTTCTTAAAGGATTACTTCTTTTTAGATTCTACATATTTGAACATATGTGTGATCCACATCCGATATATGAAGAAGTAGAAATATTTATCTTAATAACATATATACCTAAAGTGGAGATCTCTATCCTCTCCTTGTTCTTCCTCAATCCATTTAAGTGTAAAGGACATATTCCTTTTGCACTTACCCTTCTCCTTATCTTGAGTGTAAAAGACTTGGTGTTCAACTTAGCCTCAAAACTCTTCTTGACCTTGCCTTTATCTTTGGACTCTACTCCACTGACCACCATCATGAGTTTGTCTTTTTTCATTAGTGCGTAACATTTTTCAACATGTCAAGCAATTCAGACAACATTTTTTCCAAGATACTCAAGTAGTAACACTCGATAAACTAGCTATATGATTCAAGCAATGATTTTAGATTCATATTCATGGAAAAATCTTGTCTCAAAGTTAATCCCCATATTTCTGGATGATCAACATGGCCAGTAATATTGAGCATATGGGGTTCTACTGGATCTCCTTATGTCATTTTGCACTCGAAGAGCACCTTGAAGACATTGTACCTTTATTACTTTACATGATTCTGGTTCATGTTATTAAGACGTGTTACCATTTTGAGAATGTCCATGTTTTCATGTTACTCATACAACTCATAGTTCACACATAATATCATAATATGTTTATGTATGAGGCATCATTGTCTTGCTTCCTATAAGCATTCATATCAGCCCAGGTGCGTTAGGAGTAGGTTCCTCTAGCACTGGTGTATTCAGGACATAGATCTTATGCTCATCATTGAGAACAATTCTAAAAGTCATATACCACTTGTGGAGATTTTTTTTTGATAGCAATTGAGCATATTGTATTAATCAAGGTTAGATATAATATACTCTCCCAAAATTTTTGGGAAATTTCTCATATTCGTAACAAGAGGTACATCACCCAGCCCCACTTTAGCTAGATAGTGAGCGCCCCCATTGGCTTCTCTGAAGATGTGCGATAAAATAGAATATGTAAAGTATTCAACTTCCTTTGTTATCTCCCTGAATATGATCATTGTCGGGTTGATTCCCTGGTCTTTGTTGTTGATTTTTCTACAAACACCGAGGGCATCCGTTTCCACCTCTACCTGATTAAGATTCAGAACCTTTTCCATCTATAAGCCAAACAACATAGCTTTTGCCATCCATTGACTACAGGTGGTTTTAACAGCCATCATCAGAGTCCACCCTTCGTAGTTCACTACAAAAAAAAGGGTCTTTAACTATAAAAAAAATTGTAGCGAAAACCCTATATTTTGTAGCTAAAGGATTTAACTACATATTTCTTTACACATACAAGTTGTAGTATATGCTCATATAGCTAAAGCCTTTAACTATATATTTCAAATATGTAGTTAGATAATCCATTTGCTAAAAATTCATATGTATCCAGAAGTGTAGCTAGATATTGTCCTTACATATTTAAATATAAGTATAATTATAGCTAAATGTATGACTACAATTGTATATATAGTCAGTATGTAGCAAAAACATACAGTTAATACATTTTATATGTATTTAGTGTGTAGGGAAAGGCAGCAATTACTATATACATATATATGTAGTTTATTATGAATCTAGCTACATATGTAGTGCCATTTAGTACACATACATATATGCTTAGTTCGACTATATATATATATATATATATATATATATATATATATATATATATATATATATATATATATATATATATATATTGTAATTTGTTAGTACACAAGCTATTTTAGTAACAAAATTTTAGTATTTAGAACAAGTTATGCTCATTATGCCAACAGTCTTCCTTTCATTTATAATGAAACGTCGAATGTACATGGGGAGGACGTATACCTTGCCCCTATTACACAATGTGTATAAAGAAAAAAATATATATATATCAATGATTCAGTGGTCTACTAACATCTTTGCGAAAGAGTTGTGTCTTTCTCGGGCAATTTTAACATCCTTATTGTCTTCTTCTTTTGTTCAAGTTGTTGTTATTCGGCCAGCATCGTCCAAAAGCACCCGAGATAAGAATCTGAAAAGAACCTTCTAATTCGAGATAGAAGGAATATCATCCCTATGAAGTTGGTCGCTATGTTTGCAGATGTTGACAGTGGATGTTCAAATATATACATAGGTCTATGAAATGTAGCCTTCTCATAGCAGTAAAGATCCATATCAAATTACAACATATCATGATACACTGTTGCGTCTGTGGCTGTTGTTGCAGCTGTGACTGGGCGGGCCTAGGCTTCAAATGGATATGCATCATGATTCTTCATAGGAGAGCACTTGTTGCACTGGGGCCGTCTTAGATACTTATTATACTCTGTATCTGAATTCTTGACATTGTTAAGCTCAATCTCTAATTTAGGTAATGGAAGTTTCTACGATGGCGAAGCTTGTACTTCTCTTAATCCTAAAAATAAGGTTTTACAAATGAGGAGGCATTAATAATAAGGTAAAGATCATCCAAATAGTTTAATAAAGATATATAAGCATTCATACATGGCATAAATGAAGGTTTCTATGAGAATAAGATGACAAAATTAGTACCTTGAAGAGAGGAGAAGTATTTAGGCAGTTCATCCATGTTTTGTTGCAGCCCAAGCATTATATGGGAGAGTTGTAAGATAGTTCACTTGTACCATTGAGGCTTGCCATGTCCAGAATTTTTAGTCTATAACCTGCACAATAAGGCCATTCATTTAGACCATTTGAAAGTACAACCCAATAACATTATTGTCAGTATGCACCTACAGTAAATTCAAGCTACAACAAAGAGATATGAATAGAATTATGGTTATCATGCAGGAAATGTGAGAGAAAATGATAAGGGAAAGTCATGCCTATGATGTAAAGTAAGTATCTTGAGGCGAATATGGTATAAATATTTTTGTTCAACCTCAACTATCTGATTGGACCAAAATGCATGGAGTTGCTGTTGTTACTGTTATTGTTGCAGGCCAAACCTCACCACCTGAGGGCCTCCACAAGTCTTCATGTGTGCCACTCAATCACCAAGTACATGATCTGAAAGATGCAATATACCCAAAAAATTAGAACCGGATGGATCTCAATATAGTATGTAGTATAACATATAAATTATGGTGCCATCTTTTGAAATACAAGAAATGTGCTATCCTAAGATTAACATGGGGAAACTAGCTAGTAAGGTAAGTCACAGGTCAGCAAACGAGCTCTTCCTACTCAAGTTTTCAGTGAAACAAAAACATGACTCATAAGAGATTCTTACTCTTATCTTGTAAAGAAATACCTAGCCTTAGTAACTCAGGTCATTCAATGTGATGAGAAACCATTAACCCTAAGTGGAAAACAATTAAAGAGAACCAAAAACATAAAACTGTTTGGAGGTATGACTCACCAAAATAACAATCATATGCATATCAAATTCAAATAATTGAAATAGAACATGATCACTACCATAATCCATTTGGGTCACTTTAGGCTTCACTTTTCTAACTTTGACTGTAGTCGTAGGAACAAATGCCAGCCAATCTGCAATCATTTATCTTTTTGCCAATTTTTCCCTATAAATTTTCCAATTAGCAACAACACCTGTGGCACAAAGAAGCAGCTTTAGGGTTTAAACAACATCTGTGGGAACAAAATGATTTACAATGGTAGTATGTTTGCACCTTAGTGGAACATGTTCTAACCAAGTAAGAATAGAAAAGTACTGACATCACAATGACAGATAGAACAGAATAGAACCCAAGAGGGCATATAAAGAAAACAGAGATCCTATCATAAAAACCAAGTAGTTGAATAGCTATAGAACATAACCATATTGCTAGACTCTAAAAAACAGAAGCTGTTTGGTTCCAAAAAAAATAAGCAGCTAGAACATCATGGGTAACCCATGTATACACCAGAAACGAGTATCACAATTGGCTCGTCAATGAGTAATATAGTATACTAACTCACATTGTCTAGTATTTTTAGCAACTCAATTTGGACAACTAGCAACTATTTGATGTGCTCCAAAGCATGAAGAACACCTTCTCAAGACCTTGTCATTGAATTCATTATGCTTCCTAGAGGCACGGTCCTCTTCCTGGTATTAGCAAACATATCACAGAACCAGCATATAGGGATAGACTAGAGTAAAAGGCTAGAGTAGATGATGTCATTATTATTTGTAAAGATACTCACCTCTTGTTTATGTGATATGAGTCCACCACATAGTATTATGAATAAAAATGTACAAAAACAGATATTAGGATATGTGTAACATGTTAGCAACAAATGCCTTTGAATCATGCACCAAAAAATTTAGATATTCTAGTGAGCAGATCAAGATTCATTGTCTAGCCATTGCATATCAATGCTTGTAGCAGGGCATGATTTTGTAGACACATCAGTTTGTTACCAAAAAAAATCTACAAAGTATGCGGGTTAGTATGTTGAGTTTCACATTTAGTTTTAGTCAGGGCCTCTGTTAGAAGTTATATCCATGTATTTTCATAACTTCAATCATTGCTTGGATTGTATAATACTTGGGCTTTTGTAATCAACTTTCTTCTATGAGTAAGAATAGTCTAGTTGAAAATAGTAAGTGACAATGATGGCTATAAAGGAAATTGAGAAGGAATATTCTCTTACAAATAGAGAAGGCCCACATAGATTTTATTTTTAAAGAAACATTTTCTACATAGAGAGACAAGTAGCAAGACTCTTGATATATACAAGTCAGTTTAAGTTGTAAATAGAACAGATTGTTCAATGATAGGCTCGACTGCCAATAGTTTGTATGACTATTTATATACAACATGGTCTGATACAAATAAATGGTTCAACATATATACATGTTCTATGTTTAGGTGACAACATAAAATGTTAATCCATGTTAGTTTATGATAGTTAGAGTGCAAATATGCAAATAGATCTTTAGAATTTCTCTGGGTACAAATCTGTGAGGGTGAAGTTTATTCTTTATCTTGGTAATTTTAGTTCTCTAGGTAAAGAAATAAATAGTTAGTAGGAGATTCTAGGATATAATTCTCAACATTATTAACAACATGTCTATCATTATCTTAAAATCTAACATGACCTAACAAAAACTTCCTTCATAGAGTAATCATTTTGTGAAAGAAACTTGCATGAGACATCATATTAGTTCCCTGCATAAAAAGAGTGAAAAAGACACCATTTCATATATAATAGATATTATTTTCCCTAGAACATCCAATGGATGTATATTTACTCTTAGAACTGAGATCCAAGGAACTGAAAAATCTTGATTCTAGCTCAACTGTTATGAAGAACACTTAAAGCTTCAAAAGACTGTGATAATAATAACATCAACAATCAACGTGCAATTTCTAGCCAAAATTGAGATTCACATTAAAAGAACTTCAAGAAGGTGTACAACAGTTCAATAGCTAGCAAAATGATAGAAATCATGTGGTAAACAATATACTTGAAATGAAGCTAGCATAAAAAATCTTCCCAATCCAACACCTGCAACCATTAGAATACGACACCTTGATCCCAACCATTCATTTTGAGTGGAGCATCCAGCTTCCCATGAACCAGAAAACAAGAGATCTCACCAAATCAACAAACTAAAAAGAAGTCTTTGATACAATAGACCAGCTATATGTATTTGTATTTAGTAGCACCTACTATATATTAGTATTAGAAAAGTAGTTCTCCTTACTCTTCTAAACATCCATAAGAAAACAAACATCATTCATAACATAATAATGTGATATGAAACTACTACAAATTCAAGATTAGTTATGTAAGAGCAATTATCACTTAGGAAGGACTATGACACAAAAAGAAATCAGCTATAGGTTCAAAGAAGGTTGTGTGAACTAGAAGTAATTTGAAATCAACAACTGAGTCGTGGAAGCTTTAACTTAAAACAGAAAATTTTCTCAAGATTTGAAGCCACAAGTTAGTATACTTTAAAGTGGTCCTTGTGTACTCTATAGGAGAGGATAATGAGAATAAAGAAGATGATCATAGCTATGATAAAATTACATGCAGTGATGTAGCTTCAAAGAAGGCTAAACATGCTCAAAATAGAAAATTTTCTCAAGATTTGAAGCCACAAGTTAGTATAATTAAAAGTGGTCCTTATGTACTCTATATGAGAGGATAATGAGAATAAATAGGACGATCACAACTATGAGAAAATGGCATGTAGTGATGGAATTCATACGGCTTTCTATAGAGAAAACTTTTGTAAATATGTTTGTACCAAAAGATCATAGAATAAGAACATTCGAATCAAACACGAGTAGAACCTTCATAAGCCTCTTTACATAGAAAATAAATAGGACAAGTGGATATCCATGTATGTCTAATGGATTCATAAGTAGATAATGTGTGACGACATCTTTTCACATATGGAGACTGAAGTTATTTGGGAACTTTCTTATTTCCAAATCTCGTACAAACAACAAACTTTTTTGTAAAAAAAATATTTGACTATGTACATTGTAGTTGTAACTATATAAAATGTAAAGTAGAAGTAGAACAAAATAAAAATACATCTTCATCTTTTGACTTTCAACCTAACCTTCCAATAGGATGCAATTTCCCTTTTTTATAGAAGCTACTATAGAAAGAACTATATTTTAATAGCTAGGCATCCAACATAAGGCATCTTCAGACCTTTATCCTAGGATATTGCACATGTGGATAGTCTCAATAACTTCACACATCAGTTTACCCTATAGTTAAAGTTCCTATTTTGTCAAATGCAATAGTTTATAGAAGGAATGCATGGGTCTAGTGAGAAAAGACACCTAATGATGATTTCTTACCTTAGGTAAGAAGCAACCCATCTGAACTGATCTGCTACTTCTCCTTGTTGTCCTTTTATGAGCTCTGATAGCCTCTATTTTTAACATTTTGAGTTTCAATTATGTTGTCTTGGATCAGTTTAGAGTGGGTTGTTTTACCAGAAAGGATGTTGTACTGTTGACAATTTTAGATTATATAACCAATATCATGGGTAACCAAAATAAAAGTGTAGCAATTATATGATCAAAATTAGATATAAAACAAAATGGTCATTGGGTGTTCCTACATACCTCACTAGAGGAAAATTTTATAAAAAGAGAACCTTAACATTTTATTTTGAAAATGGTGAGTCTTCCATCAAGTTCCACAATCTAGGAAGCAAATGTATAATATGTGATAGCAACAGAACCAACAAGTCAATTCAGAAAACCAATAGTATGTCAGGTTGTCTTCCACCATCCCTTGCACCTGAAGAAAGAACTTATAAGCAAACTAATAACATTTTGCCAATTGATAGATACATGTCATCCATCCAACACAAACAATTTGCCAGAATAATAAATTTTAAGAAATACATGGATATAGACACAAAGTTATTAAATGAAATAGGACAAATCACAAGGCATCATTCTAAGTTCATATGCATATCCATCGCACAATTTAAAAGCCAAACCTATATAAGATCCTGAGGTACAGACTTGCTACCTACCTGGTACTACTACATTTGTCATGTTCTATATAAGGACATCCATGAACAAATCAAAAACTGAAGAAACCAATCACAGATGGCAACTGAATAGTATATACTATTAAAACACATAGTACAATCCTGTTCATATGTTGTATATGATCTATTGATATATTCTAGTAAGACTGTATATTAGTTTTAGAAGAGACACAAGTGAACATATCTTGGTACGAGCTTCCTATTACAATAGTGAGGTAAGAATAGACATTATTTATAGCTAGTTGATTTTTAAGGCCTTATAATGCGGTATTTGTTGGACACATCAAGAGCTCAAAATCTATGACAGATTCCCAGGAATTCTTGGTTGGTTGCATGTTTCTATTGAGTTGTTTAACTAAAGATAGCTTGGCACAATAAAGTGATCCTAGCACTTATAAACTACTACTATCATGTGATCGAGGCCTTGGATGAAAAAGCTGAGTCTGGATCTCATATGACTACTTTTTTTAGGATAATAACGTAATATTTAGGACTAATGCATATGATAAATGACTAGTTAAGAGTTAAAAACTTAAAACAACATAAAATTAGAGGGATAATACATTGTATTCGCAAAAAGAGATGGGATCACAAATTTGGTAATAGGATTTTTTGCTTAGTAGTTCTTACCCACTCTTTGGCTCCCCTACATTATTAGTCCTCATTTAAATTATGTAGATGATGTGACATGTTGTTTGAAGGGGTGCATAATCAACGCCCTCTTTGACTGACTGCTAATAAAGGATGATGAGGAGGAGCAAATCAGGTTGTGGGTGTCATGTTTAGCTGTAGAAATAAGACAATATTCATTTGTGGAATGAGTTCAACCATTGATTATTATAGAGGGTCTACAACTTTGTGCTTTGGAGCACATCAAACAGTTGCTAGTTGTCCAAATTGAGTTGCTGAAAATACTGGACAATGTGAGTTAGTATACTGATTTTCAGACCTCCAAGTACATATTTTCCTCTATTTTAGAATTTATTTTTTTAAACCACGTACTATTTCCCCTTTCTTAATATTGAAAAAGGCACACAAGTACTTGAACGTTCTCATGGGTTCCCTATGTGTGTGAAGATGACATGAGGGTTGGGTAAGGTTCAGATAAACTTGGTTATTTTAAAGCTATGTTCTCTATTGGAAGTTAATCATTCAAATCCATGTATATATGTCTATTGTGCTTAGTTTTATAATGTGTTCTTCTCAGTGACAATTTCATTATGTTTCAATACATATGCTTTTATAGATGAGATAGGTTTTTGTTTTCAAAGTGATTTTGAACCTTCAAGAGTAAAGATACTGATACATCTCATAGTTCTTCTTCTTTTGAACCTTATTAGTCTATAAAGATGCTTATATGTTCTACTAGGCTCAACTTCTTTTCATGTTCTATTAAACAAAGTCCTTGCTGAAGCTAGTGAGAGGTTCTCTCTTATTTACATGTTGAACATGGGCTTTTGGGTGATATTTGTTTAAGGTGAGCTTTTGTCAAGATATACCAGAGCCATCCACCTTCAGCCATAAGTCATCCAAGCAACTTTGAAAATCTGCACCCCTTCTGACCCCACCCGAAATGGGTATCCCCAAGTACTTCATAGGGACGCACCCAAAATCCACTTGGATTGCCTCCTTCAATCTCCCTCTCCTGGAATCACAAGACTTGGACATGAACACTTGTGACTTAGTGTCACTAATATGCAAGCATGTCAGATACGCAAATCTATGTACGATAATCCTCACACCCCTGAAGACTTTAGCATGTACAGCGACAAAGAACATAAGATCATTGGTAAAAATCATATGGCTCATAACCTTGATTCCCTGCACCTTGAAAGGTTTGATCAAACCTTCATCTTCCACTTTGTGAGTGAGATTTGTAAGGTTTTCAATAACTATTGTGAACTCTGGAGCGACAGTGGGTCACCTTGCCTCAGGCCGTTGGAGTCTTTGAACAATCTTTTGGGGATGATGTTAACAAGGACATAGAAGGAAGTGGTATGAATGCACTGCCAGAGGATGGTGATGAACCTGTTAGAGAAACCCAAAGCCTCCATAGAGCTCCACATACCTTCCCATGACACCTGGTCATAAGCATTGGATATATCAAGCTTAATGCAAGACTGCTTAAAGCTTCTTTTCACCTTGAACTCTCTCAGGAACTCAGTAGCTAAGAGGACATTATCTGATATGATACGACCTCTCACAAACGCACCCTGATTAGGGAAAATCACCACCGACAAAATCCACTTCAATCTCCAGGCCAAAAACTTAGAGATGATTTTGTAGGCTACCAAACAACAAGAAATAGGCTGAAAATCATTCATAGCCGCAACACCCGATTTCTAGAGGCACTAATGGAGAAGGTCTTTTAGAGGCACCAATGGAGAAGGTCGCCTCCTTAATTTCCTCATCTGACACCATCTTCAACAAACCAGCATTCATCTGCTCATTAACCCTTCTGTCAAGGGATGACACCTTGTTCATACTATTATCATCAGTTCTATTGTACAACTCTGTGAAGTACCCCACAGCTAGCTCCTCAACTTTGGTTACTTCATCCACGATCTCCTCTTTATCATCAATAAGATTATGGATATAATCCCTCATGTTATTCCTTTTTACTGCAACATGATAGATTTTAGAGTTGCAATCTCCATCTCTGAGCCATTTGAATCTACTTCTTTGCCATCCTGATATCTCATGAGCCTTCTCCAATTGGGTTAGCCTCTTTCTAGCAACCTCCTCCTCCACCATGCATTGCTGATCAACTAGATTCAATCTAAGATTAGTCACTTTCTTGTTAAACTCCTCTCTTGCTTTCTTGATCAGGTTAGGTAGGTCCACTAGGTTCGTAGACCAATCCTTTAGCTCTTCTTTGGCCCTCTTAAGCTTCTCAACCACCACGAATAAAGGATTGCCACTGACCTTTACCTCCCAGGCACGCTTGACCACACCCTCGAAGGATGGTTAGGATAGCCAGTGGTTAAGAAATCTGAAAGTCCGGTTGGGTTGTTGTTGTCATATTAATTGAACCTCCATCCAAGAATGGTCATTGTTAGGGTGACCACCCAATTTGAGAGCTACCTCAGGGAACACCTCAAGCTACTTTTCATTCACCAACCCCCAGTTCTGGTTGCTAGAGATCCTTCTCACCAGTATCCTTTTATTATGCCATGTGATCAGACCACCTCTCATGTTGAGTTCAAACAGCGCAACAACATCAAAAACTTCATTGAAATGTCTGAGGACCGATTCCGGTATAGGCAAGCCACCCCACTTCTCCCTGGCCTTCCTTACTTGGTTAAAATCCCCAACAACCAACTGAGGCAGTTCCTGTTGGGTAGATTCCACCACCATCTCCCAGAGTCTTCTCCTATCCATCTCCAAATTAGATCCATAAATTACTGTCACCACACAGTGGAACCCCCCCCTGAGTTAATACAACTCAAAGTAATCAAATGGTCACACTCAAAAATCATATACACATCCCACACTATCAAATTTCAGCCCACCACAATTCTACCACATTCAATGCTATTCAAGTTTGAGCAACTCTGCCAACCAGCAAGGAACATCCCCTTAACTCTGTCAGCCACCTCCCTATGGATTCTGGTTTCTAGACATACCACCAATGACACTCTTCTCTCCTGCATGATCTGCCTGAGGGTAGCTTGCTTCCCAACCCAGGAGGCCCCCCTCACATTCAAAACCAACAGGGTCATTGGGAACCCATGTCCACCCCCCCGCCCCCTTCACAAGGGAGTAACCACAGCCTACCGCCTCTCCTATGCCTCTCCCTCGGCCACCATGATCTGATGGCCTACTACTTCTCATGTTGATTCTCTTTGAACTACGAAGAACAACCTCGCCCAACTCTTGGTCTTCCAGTACCTAGAAAGAGTTCCCATACACTACCAAAACCTCCCCCTCCTCTTGAGAAACAGTCGGCTTAACACCAACAGTATCAGTGTCAGCCATAGCAACCACACCAACAACAACATCATCACCTGCAATAGCAACAACACCAGCAACAACAACAACAACATCGACAACCACATCCTCCCCATAAAAAACACTGACCATCGTAGCCACATCTTCGGTTCCCCCTCCAATCACCCCCTCAAGGATGATCTCAGGGTTATCAACCACATCCTCCACGGCCTCACATTCCTGAGGCATCTCCCTTGCACCCACACACATCTGAGAACTATTAATAGGAGTTGTATCACGACATTGAAAAGACTGTGGTCGTGCTCCACCGCTGGTCATTCCTCTATTGCTCCTCCTTGGAGGGGGCCTACTCTTGGATCTTACCCTCACTACCGACGACTCCTTGTGAGTCTCTCTGGCACCCGAGCACCCCTGAGGCAAGTTCCTGAATACCTTGCAGGCAGGGCAGTGATCAGGAAGCACATCATACACGACTCTGATATCCAACTTGCTTCCATTTGGCATTTCAAGCATGACCACTGGAGAAGGTTCCTTGTCCACTACTATCTCAATGCATAAATGAGGGGCTCTAGAAAACTTCCCCTCCATCTAGAAATCCACCACGCGAGGAGTTCCTAGACCATAGCCAATTATGGTGAGAGCTCGCCTCGTCCTGTGGCACTCCAAGTCCGACAGGGTCACCCAAACCAGAGTTGTGGTGAGTGTCGTATGCCTAACTAATGCCTCTGGGGTCCATTTCCTCACTAGGACCAATTTGTTGTCGAAGAACCACATACCTCTCTCCAGTGCCACCTTCATGACTATGTTATAGGAAAACTAGGCGAGCATTAGTCCATCCTTCAACTGGGAGACTTGAAGCTTGCATCTAGGTCTCCACATCCTTAACATCCACCCATACATATGTTGAAGCTGATGATTCCTACCCAAGACCTGAATGATTATTGAGAACCTGTGGAACTTATCCAGTTCCTCCGCCATAGGCTAAGAGATCTTCATCCAAAGTCTACTGTCATCCTTTCAGAAGAACAAGACTTTAGGGTCCTCTGGAGCCACCGCATGCCGACATTCCTCTAGACGCCCATCGGTTGCGAGACAGTGTCCACCCAGGCTCGCCCCACTGTAACATCGACCCTAGGATCAGACCATGGAAGGGATCCCAACTTTATATATATAATACAATGAATATATATAATACAATGAATTCACATGTATATATATAATACAATGAATTCACATGTATATATAATACAAGGAATTTACCTTTCACAACTTAAAAGAACCATGAAGAAGTCAGAGACTTCTTTACTAGATCTAGTGTTTCACAAATGCTGGAACAAAGGAAAGTGACCATTGAAGTTAAGCTATAAGTTATTGAAGATGCCTAAGCCCCATCAACTAAGTTGTTGGACAGTTTTCTCTTCTTTTTAGGCCCTATATGGCCACTTCATCCCTATCCATTCCACACACATTGTCTCTAGGATTCTGGAATTCATACAACAAAAATTGGTGTCATGGTTAGGTTGTTGGAGCCTTCAAAAGATAACTTCACTAATTATTTTGTTGATAATGTTCAATCAATTAACATTAAGTGTTTGTATAAAATAGTTGACATTGATTGCTTACCTCTGATAGCAACTTGTTCATGGTGAAGCCATCATATTTAATGAAGTTGACAACTTATTTAGGAAACCCAAAGTGATGCAGCAATTTTAGCCTTTCTTCCATCATAACGATCACCTAGGGGTTCAAAATATTAAAACTTACTTTTTCTTATCAATTGTAGATCACAATCAGACTTAGAGAAAGAAAGAGATATACCTTTTGCATGTAGTGAGCAGTATTGTAATGATGCAAAAGCCACCTCCTTGGGATTTGTTGACACTCCCTTTTGATTCCACATACTTCCCTTGAGAACCCATGATCACCTTCGAGACATAAAAGGGATAGCTCAGAAAATGTTGGATCTTTGGAGCAACGAAAATAGTAAGCTTGCCATCTTCACTAACTAACTATAACTAATTATATGCTTTTTAAGAAT
Source organism: Alisma plantago-aquatica (assembly GCA_963693085.1). NCBI lineage: Eukaryota > Viridiplantae > Streptophyta > Magnoliopsida > Alismatales > Alismataceae > Alisma > Alisma plantago-aquatica. The sequence goes on along the minus strand of OY856410.1, from coordinate 1,510,323,329 downwards.
GTCTATCACTTGATAACTAAAAGAGTGGCTACCTTTAAAAACTACAGAACATGTCTTCCTTCATTGTGAGGAAATAAATGAACAATTTAAACATCATTAAAGTAGAATGGGAATCATAGACTACTCAAGCATGGAAGTTGTTTTTCTACTTAATTAAATGTCAATGATGTAAGCATATTGTAGATACCAAGAAAATCACAAGTACTCACTAAAATGGGGGCTGAATGGAAAAGAATGATCCTTGTTACCTATGCCAAAATGGTTGAAGCATCGAGATGATGACTCTAGGTTAGGTTTCATATGGTCTACCTCCAGGATAACTTTTCCATCTATTGGAATATGGTGCTAATTTCTAATTGTATAGGTTATCTTCTACTTGTTCACCTCTTTCTACCTGTGATGTGCAAAAACAAATGCATGAGCTAATTGCGACATTAATATTGAATTACAACAAGCAAATGGAAGTTGTCTTGAATGAAAACCAGGGTTTTCATGGAACCCATCAAGAGTAGAGAAAAAAATACATGCAAGAATGAACAAAGGATATTCACTCAAATATAAAACACTAAAAATAATCGCATCAGGTGCCATGCCAACAATACTAAACCAAACTATGCCCATTATTTCAAGTGCATGCAATTGAAAAAAATAAAATCGAAGGTTAATAGAGTTAAATAGGACATAGAATAATGTCGAGTGGAAACACAACAAGTTACCAGACTTTAGTTAGATCCATCTCCAGTAAATTAGTAACTTACCAATCACCATTGCAGCCATGTGTTCAGTCTGATCCATAAGGGATGAGCTCTCAGCCCACATTGTTCTTTTTTGGTCAGTAAAAGATGTAGCCAAGGTTGCGACTGGCATCGGCTGAGAAATACCTACATCCCTCATAGGAAAGTCACCCATGTCATAAGGGCCATTAAGCATACCATCATACTACATAACTACCTTTTGAAAACCTTTTAAAATTACACTTTACCACCCTCACTATCTACTGATAAGAGGGAAAAGTCTAGTTTCTGCACCGCAACAATCAAGATGCATGAAATAGCTAGTCTTGTAGACAAGTTGATATAAAAAAGGTACAAAGATGCTACTCACTTATGGTGAATTGAGTCTTGTTTCCAATTCTTCCAAGAGATGTACACAAGAAGACATGGGTTAAACCAATAAAGGTGTTGTAGTTGTTTGTATGCATAAAATGAATATCAAAGATTTGAAAAGATTTGTTAGTGGTGCATATAGATGTTATTGATTACCTGACAGTCCATGTATGACACAAAATTTAAGAGACAAAGATAAAGATGTTACTGATATCATAAAGGGAATCGAAGGTCATTTAAGAACAACTACGTAAACTATTATAGCCCAAAGAGGAAGTAGAGTTAGAACTTACATGAGCTAGACTCACATCTCAAAAGGATAAGGAATGCAACCATAAAACTTAATAAGAATAAACCTTATGGTAGAGAGAAAGGACCACTGAGACCTACAACATGATCCACTTTCATGTTTATAGATTAGGAATCTATAGTAAATCATGAGTAATTCAAGGGACTTTGGATTCTTTTCAATTTTCATTTAACTTCAACAAGGCATGCAAAACATAAGAACAAAAATAGTTGGAAGCCATTTCTTCAACCAAAATTGCATATTGAATATCTTCAGTAACAACCTCAAGTGGAAGACACAAATCACAATGAGGTTTCAACAGATCCATTATTTAGTATTATACAATCATCTGACCAAATCATGGATTGGTAGCATAAAAATATAGGACACCCTTTATCACATGTCTACTGCCCCAATTATAGTAGGTTCCACACTATGAATGAATTCCAATGGATTGGATTCATGCCTGAGTAAAAAATTACTCATATATTACCAATTAGCTAACCATAGACAACATTTTGTACTAAAATATTAACTGAAAACCATAACAATGCTACTATCTGGAATTCAAAATTTTTAAATCTATCTATAAAAATTTTATTGTAATAATTGAGTTGTAGTAGTGAATTTCAACATAAGTAGAATGACGACTGTTGTTTTGTTTGAAATACATCCCATTGATTTCAAATTGTAGTAGATTCATTCTAGTAGTGTGAATTATAATGAAACTTTGACATGTTTTGATAAGATCCCTAGACCATGAAATGGATTTGAGTTCACCTACATGTCAATGGTTTGCTAAATAATTTTAAAATAATTTATATACCAAGTGAAACGTGGTTTTGATTTATGTGTTATTCCAACAAGATGCAAAGGTTACATCCAGAACATACATTATATCTTGGTTTAGATAAATAAAATTATTCGATACAAAAAATGTGTATCTTCATATCTAAGAAACCAAACAAGATCCCTAAAAAAAAGCAACCAAACAAGCATTATTGCATATAACATGTATCTAGGTAAGAAACATGAACACGTTTGGATTCATGTAAGATACTAAGATTCTAAAACAAAACAAGGAATGGCAGTGGTCTCTATGAAATAATGTATGTTTATGGCTTTAATTAAACCAAGAAATTAATTATATCTAAAAAGACAAATGAAAATTTGAGTTGCTCACCTAGTTTTGAATTACAATATAATTTTGGTAAATCTTCTATTGGATATGTCATGTCACCTCATAGTTCTCTTAACATGGTTTGTTCCTATAGTGATCATAACATGGTTCGTTCCTCTCTAGTGTAGTCCAATCACTGAGGTAAATATTGATTTTCTCATCTCTTTTATTGCTTGCTTTGAATGTTGTTTTGTAAGGACCCTGACGCACATTTTGGGATAACCCTATTTGCTTTGCTTAAGTATGTTTCTTAGCTCCTTGCTCTAATCATCAAAGATGTAATTAGGACATGTTGGAGGTTTGAGTTCCTTGTTTGAGCTTATTTGCTTGATGTTTGTGTTTTGTGGAGAGGTTTTGGTACAAATTGCAATTTACCCAGGATTGAGGTTGATGTGCAAGTTTGTCACCTTTAGTGTGTTCCTTCTCTCTCTTGGCATCATCTAGGGGAGTGATAGAGAGATGGACACCTTGGTTGAGTGGTGACATCCTTGGTGACGTTTTGCACTCATGTTTGAGGTGTATCTTACACTTAGGAGTGTTGTCTCGAGCTTGAGAGCCTTGGAGAGACCCTATATCAGTTTGTGGTTATCTTAAAGGACACCATATCAGTTTGAGGGTGTCTTGGGGAGACCTCCTATCAGTTTGTGGCTCTAGGGTTTCATCCCTATCGGTTTTTGAAGGAAGGAGGAGGTGTGTATCGGCCTTGACCTAGGAAGGAGGCTTAGTGTGCGAGCCATGATTTTTTTTCTCCTTGTTGCATGATGATGCATGTGGCCTTCTTCATGGCCATGTTTCATCTAGGGTTATGTGGTGGTGGCACCTTTCCTTTGTTCTCTCTTTCATCTCTCTTGTATATATACTTCTTTCTCTCCATGAAAGAAAATACTTTGGCCATCTTTGCTTCCTCTTCCATGGTGGACGATCTTGAGCTTGTGGAGTGATCTTCCTTGCAAGCTTGGTGGACGGGTCTAAGCTTGTGGTGTGCTCCTTTCATCTTCTACCTTGGTAAGCCATGGTCATTAGTTTCTCTCTTTCTTTCTTCTTCTCGGTCATGGACCTTAGTTGCTTCATTTTTCCCCTCTTGCTCTCTCTCAACTTCAGTTATATCTTCCTTCTTGGAGGTGTTGTGGAGATCAAGATAGGAGGACCTTCTTCTACCTTGAGCTTCAGAAGCTTAGAGCTTGGTGGTGATCCTTGAGGTGGGTTGTATAACTCTAAACCCACTATGTTATTATCACCTTTTAGTTGTTATCTTGCTCCTGATTATGGCTCGTTATTGCTTGCATGCTAGTAAATTTCGTTGGTAGCCTTGTGTTCTGTTTTGGATAAACGAGCTTGCTTAGTTGTTTCTAGCGTTGCACCTTCTTTTACCTTGTTTATAACACTACCTTGAGGTTGAAGATGAGTAGGCCGACACATATGAGGAGGCCGATATGCAGTTTAGATCGAGATGTTTGGTTAGACTAGTATGTTAGTGCTGGACAATAGGCTTGGAGATCGTTGGTCTTTGGGTGGCCTTCATGACCTGTGACACCCTTGGTCGTTACTCTTGTGGCAGGTCATCACGACCTTGGTTAGGTCTAGGAGGACTCTTCCTGGCCATCATGCCTTTAGGAATGAGTGAATCGATGTTAGACGAGGGTGATGGTTTGTTGGTGGCTATTTCGAGATGTGAATGGTTGTATAGAGAATTAAAGAAGAGTATGGTGCAAAAATAAATAGGGGAACACAACTGAAAAATGACAATGAATTTACATGTAAAACAATATACAAGGTGAGAGATAGATGTAGAAGATAAAATCATAAATAAAACCAAGGAAACATGTACATAAGGAACATTTTGAACAACTAGATCACTTTTTTTTTGGCAAAGTCAGGAGATCATCTATTCATCCCGCTCTCCTCACGCAGGAAAATATTCAAAAGAAAAGGTACACGAGTTGCTATCAGAATTAAACGTGGTAGTACTACTACCATTACATCTATCTATTATGTACCAATCAATAATCGCCTCCGGTGGCCTAGTATAAGAACAGTGACCAGATCTATTCCTTAGATGGAACTTAGCTAGGCCATCAGTAGCTTTGTTGCAGTCTCTCTGTGTAAACAGTAGTCGCCAGCCAGCTCTACTCTCCATAAGGCAGTGAATAGCATGACTTAACCTCATGTGCTTGGGCTATGCACTCAGATCTTGATTCAGAATATATACAGCCTGTCGACAATCTGTCTCAAATTCCACCTGGTCTATGTTCAGCTGAACTGCTCTTTGCATTGCGTAGTGAATCGCCTGCATTTCAGCTTGCAACGCCGAGTCGACATTTACAATCCAGCCATTTCCTTCAATCCAATTGCCTTTACTGTCCCTGATAATCATGGCGGCCGCAGCTTTCTTTCTCAACACTGCTGCGTCGACATTGACTTTGAGTACTCCTTCAGGCGGACGTCTCCACTACAAATTTGAGCTGTTGTTCTGACTGCATCGCCCTTCTCCGTCCATCCATTCTTGCTGTGAACAATCAGCCTCCTTCTTGATGTAATACGACATGTGCGTGACAGGTTTGACTCTTCGGTCGAATATGTGGGCATTTCTGCATTGCCAAAGATACCAACATGCAATCATAAACATGGTCCTTAGGTTGTTATTTCCATTTAGTCCCCATCACAGCCATTCCGCATGGTCTATATTGAAGAAGTTAGGCAGCATATCGCTTTGTAGAAGTTGTGTCCAGGTTTCCTTTACAAACTTACAATTGCGCAAAGCATGCACACTGGTTTCTTCCTCCTCACTTTGATATTCAAAACATTGACAACAAACTTATCTAAAAGTTATTTAAGTAAACGATTATATTTTTACTCATTTAACTGGCATGCACATTTGGTTGACTAGACTACCAACGAATCATAGAAACAATTAAAAATCATTTACTATTGCATATGATTTCATTGAGATTACATATGTATATATAATGGTCTAGTTTAACATCAATCCTTGCGAGTAATGAGCCAATGTTGTACATACATACATACACGCTCAAAGCATCAAACGTATAAGATGCATACATATACATACAGTCTAACTATACGTGCATGTATGAGACCGCAACCAGTTGGTCGATGGTTGGTCAACTTTTGAAAATTTTGCTGGTTTACATCCAATGGTGATGCTATTTAGGATTTTTCCATGAATAAAAGTTTGTGGCATGCATAAGTACTTCAGATTGTTTCAGTATTGTTGTGCATGCATATTAAAAGAATCAAACTATTCAGTTTAATTTAGATCAAAAAGTGGATGGTATTAGTGGTGGCTTATGTACATGATGTATTTTTTGGGCACGTGACGTTCTTGAGAAATGAACATAAGCATAAGCATAGAAAGCTCAGCAAAAATGTCATCAAATGACAAATTGACAATATCCTCATCGAGGTCAGGTCCAAGACCTTCTCATCTCTACCCAACTAAGGAGAGTGGTCACTTCTTTTGCATACTTTTTTACTCCTATATACTAGAACTGTACATCTCCAGAAATGTTCTCTTTTTTATGTGCTTTACAAAAAACATAGACCATTAATTATATGATGTAGCAGCCAGTTGCTGGTGTGTCTATGATGAAAATAATACATTTTGGTGTCTTTTCTACTGATAGTAAAACCAAACAAAAACTAATTGTTCAGATACACAAGTAATATGTGAAGAAATTACCTGGTGCACTATGATTGACTATTACCAGCGGGTTGATGGCTGGGCTGTAAGAATCTTTGCTTCTACAGTTTCATACTATCACTGGCTGGCACAGTTGGAAAACTGAACGAGATTATTGTTGTTCAGCTTTCTCTCCATATGAGCGGATCACTCATTCTTCCTAGAGAAACTACAGTTTCATGGTTTGATCAATAAGTAGGGGTTTGGTTTGTTGGGCTTCGTGATGTTTATTGTCATCCACTTCTACACAGAGTGCAACCAGATTGAAAATACCCAATTGCAGTTTTGCTGGGGTTTGGGAAGGAATAGGATAGCATGCCAGTGTCCCCATGGAATGTCAATCTATAAGGGTTCTTGCAAAACTAGATGTTGGATTCGGCTTGTGATCAGAGCAATTGAACCTCGTCAGCCGAGGGATAAAGTTAGAAAGGAGCTGGAGCCATTGAATAGAACGATTAAGACTACCTACCTAACGACCAGATTCAGTAAGTAGGTGGATCCTTTCCAGTGCAGTCTTGACAAGCAAGGTAAGGGGGAGTCCAGAAGTAGCAGCATTTGCAACAATTTTTGAAGATGATCTACTCTACACAGGTGTGGGCTTACACGGGCTCAGAAACCCTTTCTTTCCCCTGCCGATCAGCTCAAGCAATCCTTTGACCAGTCAATCGAAGCGAGCAAATTAGGAATAAAGGGAATTGAGAATCCTGAGATGGGGTTCCTGGTCATTGGCTGATGTGCGGACCTCTCCCTCCCTCCTTTCCTAGTGTACCTCGTCCTCTTCCTTGGCTACCACCGAGCCATCACATGGTACCTGGTCATCGTGGGACTAGGTGACCTTCTCGACGTTGACGAGCTACTAGATGATCTCACTTTGCTGGTTTCTTCTATGCATGTTCTTCATCCAAACAGACTCCAATCTCCAGGGATGTCATTTCTTGGAGCAGGTCACACCCAGAAGGGACATTCGAAACTAGACGCCAGAGAAATGAAAGGGATGGGGCGATGCGGGGATGATTAGGTGTCCTTCGCACTCGATTGGGAGAAGACGGTTGAGGCTGGGTGGGGCTACGACTTATTTCTTAGGTTTTGGCAGAAACCCGAGAAGGGAATGTGAAACCCGAAGCCAAAATTTGAAAAGTATAAATAAAAACTTCCATGCCAAATGAATTGTTTGGTTCCTTGACTTAACTATTGCTTATGGAATTGTAGTGGATTTGTAGTAAATAGAGTAGTGTGCAAACAACTACATTTTTATTACATACATATGTATGATTTGTAAAGAGAAGTATGTTTTATTACATATTATCTATATGTAACTATAATAATCGTAGCTAAATCACCTTTTTCTTGTAGTGGTTCCTGAGAATAGCCACCAGTGTGATTCTTTTATCATGGGTGTAACCCGCATCAACGTTGATCTTGGTGTAGCCCCACATTGGCAGTCTCCATCTAGTGCTATCCCGCTCCAAAGAAGAGGCCTCCTTGTTCTGGCCCGAGTGTTTCCCAATGATGAAACCTCTAGTCCAGTGAAGGATACCATGCTCTCTGATGAGTGGAAGGACCTCCCTTTGGCTGAAGATATGGTTGTTTCTGCAAATCCAGGCCACCAGACAGGTTCCAGCAAAGGTGGTTATGAGGTGGATGTCGCCTTTAGTTAGAACCCAATTTGTTAGCTTTGAGAAATCATCTGTTGGTCCTCTATTGATCCATGACTGGATGTTAGAAGAGCCCCATATAATAGCAGCATGGGTGCAGAGCAAGAGGCAATGTTCAGTTGAGTCCACCATTTTAGAACAGATATCACATCTTGTGGACTCGTAGGCGTGTCTATCATGGAGGTTCTTCTTTGTGGGGCCTAGTCTTTGGATGTATAGTTTATTTCCACATAGGATCCCAAAACTCCTTCACCGTATGATCATGAACATTCTTACTCGACACACCATGGCCCATGAACCCGAGCCAGTAGGCCGAGTGTACAGTAAACAAACCATCTTGTGTGGGGTACCAATACAGTGGGGTAGACGTTGTCTCAGTTATCGGGATGCTAGTGATGTCCTTTACTTGGTCAATACTGAAGAGGTCCAGAATCATATTGGAATCCCAATCTCCTTTAGTGTTGATCAGGTTTTTAACCTAGTTCGGCTTAACACCCTGGATCTCGGGCTTGAAACAGTCGAATCCTTTATTCCCCAAAAACCAACTGTCTTAAGCAATATTGACCTCTTTAGTTTTTTGTAATGGTCAACCTAATACCTTCGATCAGTAAAGATTTATTTCCCCAAATACTTTGCCAAGTGTAGCTGGGGTCATGGCCCCTGTTAGCTAGGAGAATATTACCTCTGTGGTAATATCATTCTTTCGAAACTATCACAACAATAGAGTTCGAGTCTTGTAACATTCTCCACACATGTTTTGTTAATAGATCCAGGTTGAAAACCTTCAAATATATAAAGCCAAGACCCCCTTGCTTTTGGGTTTACAAAGATTTTCCCAGGAGACACAATGCATTTTCCTGTGACCCCCTCTGTAGCCCCACCAAAAATTTTCCGGCATGCTTGTGATCTCATTGATGATAGTATAAGGAGCCAAAAAACCCCCATAGCTAGGTAGGGATAGCCTGCATGGTGGACTTGATTAGAACTTCTTTCCCCACCTGGCTCAACAACCTTTCCTTCCAGCCATTGATTTTTTTTTTCAAATCCTTTGCTTTATCTCATTGAACACCTTCTTCTTGGACCTGCCAATGATAGTACGTAGCCCGAGGTACTTTTCATGAGCATCCACTTTCTTAACCTAAAGATGGTTTTGAATGCTACATCTTGTCGTTCTCGGGACATTCTTGCTAAAGGAAATTTCCATCTTGTTGTAATTTATCTTTTTCCCTAAAGTCGCTTCATATTAGCTCATTAAAGAATCTATTTCTTTGGCTTCATGGATATTTGCTTTAGAAAAGATAATGTTGTCGTCCGCGAAGAAAAAATGTGTGGTCCAAGGGCAGTTGCGCCCCACATAGGTTCCATTTAATGCCCCATTTGATGCCACTTTGTTGATGAGGTGAGAGAAAGAATCCTCATAGAACAAGAAGAGGTAAGGGGAGATGGGGTCACCCTGGCGGAGCCCTCTTTTGGGAGTTATAAGACCTCTTTTACAACAATTTATAATAAAAGAAAAAGATACACTATTGATACATTAGAAAATTTTCTTACACCAATGGTTTCCAAACCCCATGCTTTCCATGATCTTTATGATGAAAGTCCATTCAACACGGTCATAGACCTTGCTCATATCAAGTTTTATCGCCATGATTCCTTTCTTTCCTTTGGTCTTTCTTTTCATTGTGAGGAAAATTTCAAAAGCCACCAGGGTGTTACCTGTGATAAGTCTTCCTGGAAGAAAGGCACTCTAGTTTGGGGAGATGATATCATTCAGAAGTGTCTTAAAATGATTTGCAAGGACCTTTGATATGATATTGTAGATGGTATTGCATAAGATGATCAGCCGAAAATCCATCATCATTTTTGGTTCATTATTTTTGGGAATCAGGACAATATTTGTTGTATTAATGCCTTTGATCTCATCCTTGTTCTTCCACCAACTCTTGACATATGAAGCTATGTCAACTCCCATGATTGACCAATAGGTTTGGTAGAAGCTTGCATGGAAACCGTCTGAACCTGGGACCTTGTTTGGGTGAATGTTCAACACCACATTTTTATTTCAGTATCATCTGGTTCCTTTTGCAAACTGTCATTCATATCAGCACTAATAACTTTTCTCATATCCTTCAGTTTTTTCCATTAGTTCACGATACCCTTAGAGTTGAAAAGATCTCTATAGTAAGAAACCACTACTTTTTCTATGTCCTCCTCGTTGCTTTTCCACACACCTTCTTCATTCATGATTCTTTTGATATTGTTCCTTCTTTTTCTTTGAGAGGCCTTGTTATGGAAATATGATGTATTTTGGTTGCCATCCATCATCTCTTTTTCTTTAGCTCTAGTGAACCAGTAGGTTTCCTTTAACTTTTGTAGATCATTTATGCTTTCATACAACTCTTTGTAGTTCTCTATATTCTCATTTGTCATAGTTTTTTGCTGATCTCCCAACAAATTTTTTCCACCCTTTTGAGTTTGTCTTCAATATCCCCAAACTTCTTTCCTGCCCACTCATTTACATTCTTGGCCACATTTTCAATTTTGGACTTGATATCACTCCCGAATCCTTCCCAACTCTCCTTTACAATAGTAGCAAATTGAGGATCCTCTCACCAAAAGTGTTCCCATTTGAAGGATTTTTTGTACGCTTTGTACTTCTTTTTTTTGCTACTGGAGAGGAGGATGGGGGTGTGATCAAAATTTAGCCTGAGGAGGTGGGTTACAATAGCTGAAAGGAAGATATTTCTCTACTATTGGCAGGCCAGTGCCCAGTCGAGCCTTTCCATAATGGTAGTTTTCGTGGTCTTTCCTCTGACCCAAGTATAGGGACAACCTTTGTAGTTTAGATTGGCTAGGACACAACATGCAATGGTTTCTTTGAAGTTATCCATGTACTTCTCTTCACGGATGCCCCCCCAACCTTTTCCTTGTGGTAAGTGATCTCATTGAAATCACCTATGAAAAGAGTCGGGATGTTATTGATGTGTTTAATGTCTTTCATCATGTCCCACATTTTGGTTTTGAGGTGCATTTTAGGCTACCCATACACTCCAATACATCTCCAGTCAGGTTTAGCACCTTTTCCTTTTATATTAACCCAGAAGTGGAGTTTAGAATATGATACCACCGTAACATCCATCTCATTCCACCAAAAACCTATCCCACCAGATCTTCCAGTGCTACTCAGACAGACATCATTGTCAAAACCACACTTTTTCCTTATTTCATTTTGGTCTTTTCCACTGATCTTTATTTCCATGATAAAAACAAGATCCAGGCGGTCCCTCCAGTACATGTGTTGGAGTGTGTGGAATGTACCATGGTTTCCCACCCCCTGGTAGTTCCAACTTAGAAGTTTCATTACTCTTTGCGAGCCTGATTTGCATCAACACCCACTACTTGGTTGGATTAAAACTCCCAAACCATTGTGTTCCCATTTCCTCTGGATTGTTTGCTCCATCTTTCCCCTTGATTTGTTTGATGTGGTCCTCTGTCTCCTTGCTCCTTCCACTTCTTGTATTCATTTTTTTTGTCCCTATTTGCAACTTGCCCCCTGGTTTGGACCCCTCTCTTTAGTATCTTTACTTTTCTTTGTTTATTTGTAGTCTTCTTTTCATCCTGTTGTTTTGTCTGTTCGTCTGTGTTTGGTCCTTTTTCAAACACATGCCATGCATTGTCAACACTGCCTTTGTTTATTTCCAGTTGCTTTGAATGGGGGGTAGTTTCGTGGTACCTTCTTCCCTCGAGGGAGTTAAGAAGAGAGTTGAAGATAGGGTCGGTGGCTAGAGAGGTGTATGTTGGCTTTGGTGTTTGTGTTGAGAACAAGTATGGCATTGGGGTTCTCATCAACCCTCGTGGTCCCCTTACTCTTTCCCGAGCACTGGACCCCATCACCCATAAGGGAAGAATCTTTTTCTCCTAACTACTCTCCACCTTTATCTTCTTTATCTGCTTCTGTTTTTTTCACCTTTTGTCCCTTTCTCGCTTCTCGGCCCGTTATATTGCTTCTTTTTTCATCCTTGTAATTTGTCTCTCCTGGCTTGGTCCTGTCAGTTTGCTTCATAAGTGGTACCTCTTTTTTTCCTCATTTCAGCTCCCTTTTACAGCTTTCATAGTTAGCCTCTTGAAATTGTTTTCTTTATTTCCACGGAGATGCTCAGATCTAGCTTCCCCATTTTCCAATGTCGTCCACCCCTTTATTTTTGCATTCTTTTTGGATGTATTCGATCCTTCCACACTTGTAGCATAAATTTGGAAGCCGCTCATACCTGATATCGATCTCCATTATTGTTCCTTTAGTATCCCTCATCTTCTACTTTGTTTTGAGGGGTTGTTCAACATTAATAATCACCTTTTATCTTGTGGCCCAATCCCATGTCTGTTCCTGTGAGTCAACTTCAATGAAATTCACCACTTTACCAGCCACATTTGCCACAGCTCTATCTGACCGGTAGCCCAGCGGCAGATTGTACAGTCTGGTCCATATGGGTGTCTCATTCAGGGTTAGATCTGAAGGTTGTTTCGATCTGTTAATCTCTTTGACAAGAAGAAGATTGTTTTCGAAACTCCACGGTACCCCTTCCAAGACCTTGTTGATGTCTTATCTTTCATCAAACATGATTACAATGACCCCGTGCTCGATCTGTTTAAAGATGGGATTCTTCTTGAGACCCCAAATCATACTCATCGTTCTTTGAAAAGCATTGAAGTTGAAAGGTTGATCTGTCTACAGGCATGCTGCTAGGGCAAGCTCAGTCTGTTCGTCCTCCAGAGCTTCCTCCTCCTCTGAGAAAGTAGCTATAACTTCTTCTTCTATGGTTAGGGCTTCACATTGTCTAGCTATGTCATCCACCATCCTCCCTGCTTACAGATAACCCCCTCACATGAGGGTAAGAAAGTTGGATTAGAGACCAGTATGAGAAACCTTGGCCGCCACCGATGAACCATTTGTGGAGATTTATCTTTTTTTTTGTTTGTCCTTCTCAAGGACCAATCTCAGGGAAAACCTGTTATTTTTTTAGCATAATTCAGGAGGTTATTTTATTCATCTCGCCCTCCTCGTGTAAGCAATTCTTGATAAATATTACAAAACATGTTGTTTTACATTAGTTCTTACAAATGATTTTTTTAAACACTTGATTTGATTTGGCTAAAAGAAATTTTGACGACATTAATTGGACCTTTAATTAATTATATATCCCACTATTTTCTTCAAATTGATAGGCCTCACTTATAAATTTGGAAGATTACATCGTACAACCTTCTAGTGAGCAAAAAAAAAATCAATTAAGTTAATGTTCGACCAATCCCATCATCCATAACCAATAAGGTAGGAAACATTTGTTAATTGGATCTCATGCAATTCTTAGATAGATGGTATGCACAAATCCTCTCCATTGTATGCTTTTAGGCACTTAATCTCATTAAGGTCACCTAGATAAGCCTAACCCAAAAGCCAACATGATAGTACGACACACTACTTGGCATACTCACGTAACTACCATCACACTTCCACGAGATAGACAACACCACACTTGGCATGCCTAGGCTAAGTCAATCAAGCTTTTCATGTGTGTTTCTTATGGATAGCATCTAAGACTTATGATATGATTGAGGGGTTTTATTATATATAATTACATATACATATCCATTCATTGCACATTAATTGTATGTATCGTATACATACTATATACACAAACAAAACATGCAATTATAAAATATGAGCAATGGATATGGCCACACTATTGGAATTCTTTAGAGAAACAAAGAATTGCTACCTCTTAAGGTCCACATCATATGTAGCAACCTATACTGTAGAAAATACCTACTGGAACTGACCCGGTCAGTTGACTCAACCCTTGAGTCTATCGGTTGGCCTCCTAGTCGGTTGAATGGTCTCTTGGATCGGCTGATAGGCTTCTAGCTCAAGTGATGTTTGGACTCCTCCAATTGGTCAGTTCGGCCACTCATTGATCGATCGACTCCTCCTATCATCTAGCCTTTTTGGTCCTGCAGTCGATTGGTTTGACTTCTGATTCGGTCGACTCATCTGGTGTAGAAAGCCTTCTTTTGCTAAAACAAGAAATAAACTATCATATTCCTATTTAACTTATTACATTGTAAAAATGAAACCTCAAGTTATAGTTGAGGGGAGTATATGAAGGAGATCATACCTTTCATATGGAAAAAGAGAGAAAGAGAGAGAGGCGCGGGATGCAAAACAAATTTAAAAGTCAAGAAGTAAAACCATTCAACTATGGACACATATCCAAGGGGTATTGGCCATAAGCATGCTTAAATCCAAAATAAAATCAATTTTAGGGTGCATGTATAAATTGCATATATATATCAAATCATATCATATATATTGGGATCTATTTGGTATTTAATCAGATATGAACATTAGTAATTTTAAATATTGCATCGTATGCAATAAAACAAATGATAAAATAAAAACCAATCATATCGATTAAATCCCAAAACATAGTAAATTGGTGTGGCTATGATACCACTATAGGGAAATATGGCAGCAGAAATAAAATTTTCTTACCATATTCCCTTGACAAGAGGATCACATCAACGGTTACAGATTGGGAAGGAAGGTTTGAAAGACATACCTAGTCGTGGGGCATGTCCTTTGACTATCCTTACAATGATGTGCTTCTTTTGCAAGCCACTCCTACATAGTTGTTAGCATCGGGCTCTTGGCATAGCACCATGGATGGTGGTTGATGATGTCCTCCTAGCAGGTCGCAAAAATCTCCACACCTCTAAGTAGTACGTGCAAACCATCGAGAATTTCTATCATTCTTACAGAACTAGTAGGAAGGAGTTTTCCCTTTGATGTAAACATGCTAGCGCTGACTTATGTACTCTTGGCTATCTCTCCCTTTTATAGGTAAGACTTACTTTGGGATCTCATATTACCACAACAATTAGAGGACAATGTTTGTCAGTGTTTAATGCGTCCTCTGAAAGCCTTGACTACTCCCTATTGATAGGAGGGTCCATGTTTCTAGATGAGGTGGGGGTTAAAAAAACAAATTGTCATGAATTGTGGTTGTTGCCAATCACGAATCGGTCGGTTCACTTCTGAAGCGATAGGTTCACATGTGAAATGGTCGATTCAACACTTGAATTGGTCATTTCAGTTTATTTCCTATCCACAAACATATTGGCTTTAATGTGATGATTAATGTAAAACATGACGTCAACATCAATCCTTGATCCAATATTATTGATCATTGAAACATACAATTCATAGTCTAAACCAATCATTGAAAAATATAAATTGGTTGGTTCATATTCTTAATTGGTTGATTAATTTCCCATTTCAACCAATGTTCAACCAACGTGTTAAAATTGGCTTGACACTTGAATCAATCGACTGAACACTTAAGTCTATTGACTCAAAGTCTTAATCAGTTAATTCTTAGACAATGTTGTTTAAATTGAATACCTAAACACTTTAGTAATCAAGTTAAACCTTATTCACAAGTAAATTCCTATTCCAGGTGTATTCTATGTGTGTGACCCTATAGGTCCCAAGTTACATCGACAATGAATGTCCATGACCAGTTTGTAACATCACAAGAAATGAGTGGTATCTAGCAACACATCATTGCTACCCAAGTAATTGGAATGTTGGAGAACAACTTCAACCTACATCTATGATTAGTGTTACAATGATCATACAATTCATTTGTCTCTAATATCCATATTGAACTTGTGGAATGGAAATGCTATCCCCTCAATGATCAATACATGTTCCTTGAATAAGAGCATACTGCCTTTAATGCATGTGAGCTGAGATATCATATATTGACTCACATGAGTATGGCCATATGTTTCTCAATCTCGCATATCAAGTGTGTAGGATATCAACTCCAGTAGGAGGGACAAATACCATCTACATCACTCACATTCAATC
Organism: Alisma plantago-aquatica; assembly: GCA_963693085.1. NCBI lineage: Eukaryota > Viridiplantae > Streptophyta > Magnoliopsida > Alismatales > Alismataceae > Alisma > Alisma plantago-aquatica. The sequence continues at coordinate 1,510,307,469 of OY856410.1, read as the reverse complement.
CCCATGTATCACAATGTATCCAAGAATCACCTTTATGGTAACCATTATTCAAGGCACATTGGATGATATAAAAATAAATCAAACGACATGTGATGAGTGTATTGACTTCAGGTCTAACATCCACAATCACCACTATCACTATGAGAGTTGACTATGACTACCATTCAATGGTTTCCATGCATCACTCTCAAGGTGGGTCTATCCAGTGCATTCTTTTCTAATAAGTACTAATGTGTTTGGCTTGATATCACATATCCTATCTAATTAGGCTTTTGTCATCAACTAATACACGCTATAGTCTTATGTGTTATTGCTGTCTATCAGCTTCCACAATGACATCTGACTAGGGACACAAAAAGAAAGTATATACTCTTATCATACATATGATGTCACTGTTGAGGTATTGCAAACATACATCGAGTAAAAACATTCTTTAGACATCTATTGTGTTATACATAATTTAAAAAACATATCGAGTGAAGATTGCCTTTATTATTAGTCAAATTATTTACAAGATATGACATAAAAATTATCACATGAGTTCCTCTCGGGGCATTGATACCAATAGGTTTATTGAGTCTATTCATGACACGTGGAAACCCTAGATTCCATATCACACAATCAACCAATCATTTACAAGCATACAACAATTTATTGCATCATTTGAGTCCATCCCTCAACATTAACCCTAGATATGGATTTCCTCCATACCAAAATCTCATATACTGAACCTCATGTACATACCATATTCAATTTAAGTAAGGATTCAAAATTTTAGTTGAGCATCTCATGATTATTGAGTTCAAATATGATTACATTCATGCCAACGAAATTTCCAAGAATATCACCTATTGATTGAATTTTAAGCAAAATTTCTATAAATTGATATAGTTCTCTATCCATAATACATTGCATGTATATTCAATCAATAGATCAGGAACTAGGAAAATACAAATTAATGAGAAAGCATCTGAATCAGTAGAATATGTTTCCTCAAAATGATTCCAATTAATTATACAACTGCATACAAGTACAAGCAATGATCTTGTTTATGTTAGACAGATATAATTATGATTTAAACATTATTTTAGAGCATAATAGGGATAGAAACATTCACCTAATATGATAAGCACCTTAATAATGTAGGTCAAACTTTAAATTTCTAGAAATCCACATTTGTTCTAGATATTGATTCCATTTGTTCCTCCTGTCATCTCAGAAACCCTATAAATGGAGAATATGAGAGAAATGGAGACAAAAAAGGTGATTTGATATCATTTTGAATTAAATCAAAGGAGGGATGAAATATTGACATGTGAAAGAATAATCACCAAGAAAGTGTATCCAAAGAAGCAAAACTTACTTTATTTCATCATTTCTCATATGGTAAAGACCTAGGTCAACATCTCCACCTTCTTCCTCACTCAAACCTAACTCTCCATCTCTCTCTAGGATTTCATATCTTTGGAATAAATCATGAAATATGAGAGATCCTTGGGTGTGTGGGTACTCATATATAGAAACTAAGGTGCTTGGGTCAATCGCAAATTAACCCTTATTTACACTTTCTTTTCTTTTAACATCATTCTATATCATAAATAAATGTTAGTGAAGATCATTTACTTAAGAGGTCAAACCTTCTTCAAAAATTATGAACATATAGAATGTTGTTTGAAACTAATCCAGTAAGAATTTTTTATCATTTAGAGTTATTAATAAATAAATAAAAATGAAACTACATTGATATACTGGAGTCTTCAACATGGTTGGTCAAGCTATTACTGATAAGAAACTCGACCGACACCATACTATGTTAAACTCAAACATCATCCAAATATTATGAAAATTTATGATGTTTAAAATGGGATTTTTCATTCTATAGTTAAATTACAGATCAATTGGAAGTACCAATTAAAAGATTAAAATCTAATACTAGACTACTATATTTTAGCAGGAATGCATGGTCGACTGAGTTTGTCTTGGGGATCAAAGGGATTTGCATTTCAACTATCAGGACTTCCTCCATCCTGTATACTAGGGATTATGGTGTAGCTCCAATTTAAATTATGATGGAAATGTGATAGGTCCACAAAGCAATTGGAAGATGTTCACACTAGTTGGCATGTAAGCTGATAGTCTTCTTCAAAATCTTGATCTGATTTTGAATAGTATCTTCTACAAATCTGTTCATCTAAGGTTGATACAATGAAGTTTGATTATGTTTGATCCCCAACGAGCTTAGGTACTCCTTTACAGTCTTGGAAATGAAGTTCATCCTATTATCATAAACGATCTCATGCAGTAAACCATACCAGTCTAGATATTGTTCTAGAGAAATTGGATGACTTGTAGGGCCAGTGCATTAGTGATCAACACTAGTTCTACCCACTTGGTAAAGTTATCAATTGCAACTAGGATGAAGCAATTTCCATTTGGCATTTTAGGTTGATCTTGCCAATCATGTTGATACCCCAGGATAAGTATGGCCAAGGCATGGTCATGCTGTAAATTTGATTTTCAGGTGAATGGATGTAGTCCCCATGGATTTGACAAGCTCAATATAGGAATACAAATTGGTACCAATCTATTTCCATTGTGTTCCAGTAGTATCACAAGAGTTATACCTTATTGTCTAGCATGACTCCATTCATGTGCATGCCACATGACCCTCCATGTACCTCCTTCATTAGAGCTTTTGCCTCTATCTTATTGATGCATTTAAGAATATTTTGATTATAAAATATGTGGTATAGACATTCTCTAGAACATATTATGTGGCTCATCATTTGATTACTAGTTTCTCTCTCTAGGAGAGGTTCTCAGGAATGATTTGGTTTGATAGATACATCTTGATTTCTTGAAACCATGCCCTTTATTTATCATTGGTTGTATTGTCAATACCATGTAGTAAGATAGTAGTAAGTGCCTCAACTCTGAAAGAGAAGGTTTGACCCTCCTAGATGTCAATCCATGAAGAGATGGTTGGTGTTGCGTCAGGAAAAACATTATGCTCTCTTCTAATGAAGTGAAAGGAGATATGGTTGAAACCTTGAGAATGAGAACACATGTGCTCCGGATATGACACCAAATTCTAATGGTACATTCTCTAATTGTTTTAGACTTCAGAGATAACCAAGAGGGATTCACCATAGACCTGTAGGCGTTGTGTCCCTTGGTATCTAGTGAGATAGCGACCTAGAATATAAGCTTAATATTCGGTCATATTACTTGTAGTGTCGAATTTAAATGCCTTGGTACCAATAGCTGGTCCCCCTTGGGACAATGTAGGACTACTCCTATTTTGGATCCCTTTCAGTTCATAGACTATTAAAAGATGATTTTCACGTGTAGGCATCTGGTGGGATCCCCATGTATGGTGGTTGATCATCTCTATATATTTGTTTGAGAACTTGTATTCATGAGTAGCTTCTTGTGGTAGCGGGGAATATGATAATTGATCTGTGTGGCTTGTTCTTTAACGTTCTTCATAGGGAGATAGGTAATATCAAATTTTGACAAAATCACATGCCATTTAGCACATCGTCACTAGTGTTGGCCGATCACATAAATAGAGGAGTGCATGATGCTTGGAGATTATCTATAGAGGATACATCATTAGATAGTGGCATAGCTTCCTTAGTGCATGGATCAGAGTCATGCAATATTTTTCAATCATAGTGTAGCAATCCTCCATGTTTTTGAACTTCTTGGACATGTAGTAGATGACGTTTCACTCTAGGTTGTTTCTTGACTCAAGAATGCACCCATAGATGTCTCATAGATAGGTAGATGATAAGAGGATAGCCATGCACAATTGACCTTAGTACTGGAGAAAGTAATCTTTAAGATTCTAGAGAAAAACCTCACATTTTTTTTTCCATCCAGTGGTAGAGTTATGGAGCACAACCTCACATTTTTTGCTCCATCCAATGGTAGAGTTCTTGTTTAACAGTTTGAAGATTGGCTCACATGTGGGCATGAGTTTTCCAATTAAGCAATTGATGTATTTGATTCTCCAGCATGCCTCATATCTCCTTCTCAATTTTGGGGAAATCCATTTCTCAAATGACCCGTCTTGTCCAAGATCTACTTCAATCCCTCTCTAGATGATGATGTATCACAATAGGTTACCAGATGTAACCTGAAAGGTGCATTTGGAGGTATTAAGGAACAATGAGAACCATCATAGTTGTCGAAACAATTTCTTGATGTTGGTGATGTAGTCTTTAGGACTTTTAGATTTAGCGACCATGTCGTCCATGTAGAACTCCACCTCTTTATGGATCATATCATTAAAAAGTGCATCCATTACCCTTTGATATGTATCTATGGAGTTCTTAAAACCACCAGGCATGACAGGATATCAAGGAACTCCCCATTCTATGATGTAGGTAGTCTTTTACTTGTCTTCTTTATCCATCTTAATCTGATTGTTTCCCGTGAATCCATCAACGAAACTCAGCATCGCATGGTCGACCATATTTTCAACAAGTACATCTATGTGTGGAAGCAGGAAATCATCTTTTGGGAATTTCTTATTGAGGTTGTTGTAGTCCATACACATCCGTACTTTACTGACTTTCTTTGGAACTGGTACAATGTTGGTGAGCCAAGTAGGATTGTTAACTTGCTCTAGGAAACTAGTATTGTATTTCTTTTGAACTTCCTTGATGATCTTGAAGCTCCATTTGAGCCACAGTCATCTAGCCTTCTCTTTGATGGGGTGAACACCAGGGATGACGTGTAGTCGATGGACAATAATTTCTTCATCCAACCTAGGCATATCAACATAGATCCAAGAAAACATGTCGATCTAGTGAAGTAGAAGCTCTGTTGATTGATTTTTGAGGTGTTGATGTGGATGTGCCCAACCTTCACTTTGCATAACTCTGGGCCTGAGCTAAGATTGATGGTCTTTGTCTCATCTACAACATGAAAATATGTTTATGCTTCTTTGTCATATATTCTTGGATAGATTCATCTTCAAATTTTGCATCTTCATCCTTGTAAACATGTGCCACCTCTATGGAGTAGCTAGCCAACTCTCGGGGGGGGGAGCCTGCTTGTCTTTAGATTCTTTTGGTTTTTCTAGATTTTGTATTTTTTTTGTGTTTTTGCTTATTTTGTAATTTCTTAGATTTTGCAACGATAAAGGGAGATTTAGTACAATGCGGCAAAACACCAACTCTAGGATCTCTACCACACCAGAATACCATTCTTCTAAAGGGTGTTTTTTTGGATCTAAGGGGAGACCTCATCCTCAGGACATTGCAGTCATCCACACACTAGAGTTTCTCTCTTTTTTGGATCAGACAAATAAGAGCCCTTGGGTCTTCCACGACCTTGGAATCAAAGATGGCGTTGACACCCCATCCTCCAAACATGTCATAGGCTTTGTCATAGTCATTCCATGTGATGTTGTAGTCTTCTTCTATGACTTTGGCGTATATGATCTTGTCTGGGCCACCGGGGCAAACTTGAAGAGGATTGTAGCCATCTACTTTTGGTAATGCCTCCACCCTTTTTGGTGTTCGGTCGAAGATCTTCATTTGGTCATCATGGTTATCTTAATAATGTGCGATGATTTTATGAATGTTTGAGTGCTCAGGACACAATCTACTGACAACAGGAATCAACATCATGTTTATCACATCCTCATTTGGTGGGATGACACTATTCTTGGATGGTTGATTATTCTGGGTGGTCCAGATGCCATGGTCTTTGTTGGTGATGCGGGATATCTCCCTGATGTTGACATCGATCTTGGAATAGTCCTCCTGTTCCTTGTCATTGACCTCTTAAAGAAAGTAAGGCAATGTTAAGGGAACAATTGCCTTGGTTCTATCTGAATGATCTTTAATGATTGCCATGATACAAGGAAAATGCAGGGGGCCGTACGCTCAGGTCTGAGATCCCATTAGTATAATACCTTGAATTGATGCTCTTCTTCTAGCTGAAGACATTTGGCTTTTTGGCATAGATCTCTGGTTATTGGTAGGATGTTAAGGTAACCTCTTTGGCTTAAGTCCCTTGTAGTGGCCCACAATATTGTGGGCTTCTAATATGACATCCACCTGGGGGAAGCGATTTCATGTGTAGGATGGGACTTAGAACTTGAGGACCACGCCCTTTCTATCTGGGAGTGACCTGGATGATCTCTATGTGTTCATGTCATCTAGCTCCCAGCCCTCTTATTTGGATGGATATCCATCTCCAGTAGTTGTTGTGAGAACTATATGGGGTTGTAGGGTAGATTAAGTCTCCCTATGTGAGGCCATCTAGCTGATGTTGGTGATGTGAAGCATCTCAAAGAGAAGCAAGATATCATATTCTTTGATGCACACTATGGTACTAGGATTGTTAGCTTGAACGGTGACTAACAACATGACCTAACCAAAAATTCAATTTCTGATGTAGCAATGAGAGAACTACCCAATTTTGATGAATCCACAGTCTCCCTGGAGGGAGTTCGAAGGAGGGACTCAGCTCAATGACAGAAAATGGGACATTTAATGCTAGAGGCCAGATTTGATCTCAAGCATGACTTCTCCTAGAGAATCCTTGATTTCTCCCTCAAATGAGGTTGCTTTCTTTTTCATTGGTTGGATGTCAGAGGGATCTATCCCCAAGACGACTAGTGTCTATAAGGGGCACACATTGAGGCATGCATTATTGTCAATGAAACAAGAGGGTATCTTGAGGTTGTTGTATACTACAGTGATCAATAAGGGCCATTTGTGATTTCCTCCTATAGGAATCTCATTCTCAGAGAACAAGATTAGGTGTGGGGTTGTGATCAATGCAATGATGGCCACAAGAGCCGATGGCTATACATCTTTGGAGATGTAGGATCCTTCCAATGTCTGCATGACTGTGTGCGAGTGTGCTGGGGAATTCTACATCACTTCTTCCAGTGATAATTCCCCTAGTTCTATGAGAAATTAGATTGTGTATGAGCCTTTAGGATCCATCTCTTTGCAAAGTTTAGGACTCGGTGGTACTTTCTTGGTATTAATATATGGAATAGAGACCTTGTTGGCCCCCTATTATATGATGCTGGTAGGGAATCCTATGTAAGTAGTCACCTTTTCTTTGCCATTTTCAAGGGGTAGTGGTACAATTGATGAGGCCAAGAGTTAATCTCACTTTGTTGTAATAGATGAACTTTTTATGGCTGATATCAAAAATTTAGGGCAAGAATTTTGAGGGATCCCTATTATTGAGACCCAAACCTTCTGCACCTTTGGCATTGAACATGCCATAGGTATGTAGATTGTTTGTGCCTTCTTTCCTTGTCGGGCCCCTGGTATCATGACTTGTTGTACCATCTACCCCTGGAAGGCACTTGGTATGCTAATTAACTTCTTGAGATTGATCGCAATCACCAGATTCTATACCCAGTCTGAGGTGATGATATGAGCACTTCATGATCAATTTTTGACTACTTTCTCTAGGGGAAGAATGAGTCCGTAGAGTGATTCCTCAGGAGATGAAATTACAACCATTGTGTTGGAGGATGAGGGTTCCTCTTTTGAAGTGAATGTGTGGACTTCTCTAGCCTTTATGATATCTTGTAAGGTGTTCTTGAGCATGATGCTAGAATCTATCATGTCACCCTTTGTAATGTGGTAGTCAAAAAAGGTGTTGGCGTTGTAGCTCTTTGGTAAGGGATTCAGTGGATCCCTTATAGCGGGAAACTTGAGTGTTTGCTTGATGTCTGATAGGATTGTATTGAGGCAAGCTCCGAAGGGTGTGACTTCCTCTTTGGTTTGGAAGGGTCCTCAGCTGATGGAGTGGTAGTTTCTAGTTTGACATGAGATGTTAGATTAGTTGTTGTTGGAGGAGTGCTTGTGACTATCTACTGCATTGTCGATTGAAAAGGCAGTGGCATGTGCCCATATTAGTTGTTCGGAGGCCAGACATACTATGGGGGCATTTACGGGGTTGACAATTGGGTGCATAATGTGAGCCTATTGTAGTTGAGATACTAGAGCATGAGCAATCTGTGCAGCTAATGTTTGTGCTAACAAGTCCTATATAGATGGAGTTTGTCACTTTTCCATCCCAATTGGGATGACTACAACTCCCACCATACCATCTAACGTCTTTTCCTTCACCCATTTAGTCTTCTAATTAGTCATCGAGGAGGTGGATGATGGTTGGAAGGTGAGGCCTATGTTTTAATAGACCCCTCTCTTGATTGAATTCTCCATATGTGCACCCTCTTGTATGAGCTCTAGGAAGGTATTTTAACTTTGTAATGATAAGAGACCAGTGAATGATGGTGTGGTGGATTGGATCACCATGTCCAAAGCCTACTTGAATGTAGGATTGAAGTCTACTTGAGTAGAAAGCTCCTTCCATCGTCTGACAAACTTGAAGAAGCTTTCATCTATATTTTGTTGTAGTGATTCCAAGTCTTCCTTGTTTAAGGACTAGTCTAGATTCCAGACATATTGGTCGACAAACTTCTTGGACATCTTAACCCATGTGGTGGTGGTCGTCATGTTCTATTTGTTGTATAGCCCAACATGTGACTTATTAATGTCTATAAAAAATAACATATTAGTACTTTGTCATCATTCTGGAGTTCCACAATATTAGAGAAAAACACCTTGACATGGGCCATGGGATTTCCCTTTCAATAATACTCCTGGAGTTTTGGCATACTGAAGTTGTGGGGTAGCTGGAGTTTGGAAAGTGGTAGTAGTCCATGAATGTCATCCCACTATTCTTCTTCCCATCTAGCAATTTGATCTTTTGCATGATCTTAAGCAGTAGGGATTCTACTACAATCGATTCCTATGCAAAAACTTCTTGCTATGCGGCTACCATGTGTATAACATGAAGCTTGATTTTCATTGGCAGATCCATATATGGATGGTGGGAGTCCATATACTCCCCATACTGATGGGTTAAACCAAGAGTGGGGTGATGGATACATAGAGTGTAGGTGGCTATTGGTCCTCGACCATTCAGATATTCCATTTGAAGCTTTGTATCAGTGTTGTCCTGCTCAGATGCTTATAGTTCTTATTGTGTGGTTACAACTTCACTTTCTTTCTTATTTCCTTTGAATTTTCCCTCAGGACTTAATAAGGTCGTTGCTTCCTCCTAAGGGATTGAGATTGACCCAATGCACATGAATGATGGGCTATAATAGAACCCTAGATTGAATGCTTCTGGTTGAGGTGGGTGGCAACCCCACATGCCATATAGGAAGCATGATGTGGATGACTCGGAAGATATAGCTCCTTGTCTGAAAATCCTAGGTACTATCTTCATCCCATATATGTTGAGCTTGATTGATGAGGAAAATTCTTGTTGGAGGGATGCTTAAAGGGGAGTCATTATTTAGATGATGTGGCTCTAGGTACAGAGGCATTTTTTTTGCATTTCTCCACCTCTTCTGGCTTGTCTTGCTTGTTGTGGACGACCTCCCCCTTGGAGGTACTTCAAACTCATTGTCCATATTGCTTCTCCAAGCCATCCAGATTTATTGTTGACAAGACCAGAGAGGTATGAGCCCCTTGATTTTCCTATGATACCCTAAAAAAACACTAGAGGAATTCAAAAGGAGGATGTAGCCTCATGATATAATTATTCTAGACAAGATATTGAAAAGGCTTCCTCCATTCCAGGGGAGGCACATACATGGGATGCTCCCAGTTTTCTTACGATCCTCTCAGGATGAAAGACACCTATATTTATTTTTCTTATATTTTTTGGTGGATGTTCCTACCCCTAGCTTGGAATATATGAGGGAGCCTATCCACTTTTGTATGAGATGTGCTTGCAAATGTAATGGAAAAAAGGAAAGATGGTGGGTGTGTTGTTCCTTTGAGATATGCTCCAAAATAATTATTTATAAGTAGTATGGGAGGTGGGTTTTTGAGTGGTTGATCAAGATTAAGGTGACCCATACCAAGCTAGTGATTGCACTTGACCAACCGCTTTTCTTCCCCAAGGCATCCCTTATCTAGCTAGGTTACCAAATTGAACCATTTGGCAACATCCATGACACCATGGTCTCCTCATAGCTTGAGGGGTTTCTCTGGAGAGTTCCTACGGGGAATGGTTGGTAAGGAGGAAGCCTCAACTTGGCCTCTACTTTCCTTGGTTTACAGAGAAAGGTTGTGGTATAGTTTTATGTCTTAGTCCAGAACCTTATTTAGGAAGATAAAGTGTATGATTGGGCCAACTTTAGGTCGTGGTCAAGGAACCAAATGGTTTGGAAAGTTGAAGTGGGATTAGTTTAAGGTCATAATCTAGGATAATTGTGGGGCAGACTTGAAATTGCTAAATAATGTCTTACATGACCCAGAGGAACCCTTTATTTGCCCAAGTTTTTGGAGGAGACCCCCTTTGGATTTTTTTTTAAATACACCTATTTAAGTTGTTGATATTTGAAAAATATTGTTTGAGTTTGAGATTTTTAATCTTTGAAAAATATTGTTTGAATCTGAATTTGAGAGTTTTAGCGTTCGGAAAGATTGTTTTGAAATTTGAGTTTGAGATTGTTAATCTTTAAAAAAGATTGTCTTAATCTTTGAATTGGAAAACTGGGAGTTTGATTGAGATTGTCTTGGCTCCCTAGAGAAGTCGTCAATATTTTGCACCCTACCCAAAAAGGGAAAAAATAGAAATATTTAGGGAATAAAGGCATATCCATTTTGGTAGTGAAACGTCATATTAAAATGTCTGAGCTGGCACCACATTATGTACAAAAAATGAGGAAAAGGGATAGATCATGGCATCCACAATGTAAACTGAGCAATTATACATGTTGGATAAGAAAACAAAAGCAGAGCAAAACCAAAGATTAGATTTGATGATCTTGTTATGAGTTGGGTAGGGTTAGCACCCCCATCTCGCTCGATAAAATAGTATCAAAACATTGTCAATTTGTGAAGAAATTGAGCAATTCAGGATGGTGAAATTAAAGAAAAGATGAAAACAAGATAAAAAGTGTTTTTTTATTGTGGGTGGGATTTTAGTGTTGAAGATGTTCATGGACTTCCTATCAAGGCTCAAAAACTCCTAATATTTTAGGTGTGTTATGGTCTTGAACACTTCATATTCTCCCATGATGGAGATCCATCATTGGTGACCAAGACTGATGCGTAGGATGTTTGAGGATGACTAACAAAAGTGTCCTTGGAGAACTAGATCTAATTTACCACAAGTAGTAGAAAACATCAACTACAAAAGTCAAAAAACAATTATAGAATACTTATAGATCAAATAGAAACATATTGTAGATTTAGAAGTGTGTGCAATAGCTAAAGAAGTTTACTATTATATAGATCCAACAGAATAGGTGGTGTCATAAGAAGGATCTTCTGATCACAGAAAATAAGAAAAATTAAAGAAAGAGATAATTGTCACCCTAGATTTAGGAGAGACAAGTGGGTTCTAGAATACATTGGGTGTGAGGGTCTATTATAGGTGGATTTTAGTGTTTTAGATTTTGTACAGAACCTTCAAGAAGAGCTCACAAATCCTATTGATGTGCCTCATAGGTAACTCAGATCGAGACAATTTTCCACATGGCTTGTGGAAGATGGTTCTGATCCCCCCGAGGTGCCCAAGTGAAAATAAGAAATCTCATTTTTCCCAGTAATTTCACGAATTTCCTGGCAAAAATCAGAGAAAACTTGCATAGAAAGATAAATCGACATTATAACTCAATTTTTTTTGGAAAAGCAATTGAAAAGATGAAATCTTCTATTTCAGATAATTCAACTAGGAAATTTGTAAAGAATCGCCTATTTAAGGAAGAATTGAAGAACAATTGCACTTTCAATTTCAGAGAAGGTTTATTTGTAGAAAAGCCCAAACTGGGTGAAAAGGGGTGATTTAAATAGGCAGAAAAATATAGAAAATGTGGAAAAATTGATATATGTGTAATTTAGGTGGGATGTGGTACAAATCCCATCATTAGTTAGAGGATTGACATTAATCATGAATTTTGGCGAGTGAGAAAAAACGGGGTGTCAACATTTATGCTATATGATGAGAGACAACTGAAATTTAAAAGTTGATAAGGAATGTTAGAAAAAAAATTATTGGGTTTCCTCCCAAGGAGTGCTATTTCTTCATTATCTTGACTTTCACCATCCTTTGTTGTTGAGTTTGGGTTCACTGAGCTACAAATCAACTCTCCTTGTTTATGCTTCATCTTCATAATACCTTTTTACTCTATGGACACTCAGTTGAAAGGTACTTGAATTTTCACTAAAGAATTTCGTCACTCTGATGAATAGATCTTCATGATAATGAAAGGTCCAGACCACCTTGATCCTACTTTTTCAAGGAATAATCAGATTGTAGAATTAAATAGGAGTACTTTGTCTCCCTTTCTAACATGCTTTCTCTTCAGGTATGAATCATGACACACCTTGGTCCTCTATTTGTAGATGAGGGTATTTTTACAAGCATGCAACCTTAGTTCTTCATGTTCCTGGAGTTGTAAACATTGTTTCTTTCCCTCTATTTTTGGGTCAATGTTGAGAAATTCAATGGCCTAAAAGGCTTTCTTCTCCAGTTTTATAAGCAAGTGACATGCCTTTCCATATATCAACCTATAAGGGTGGTCCCTGTAGGTGTTTTATAAGTAGTTTTGTACGCCCATAATGCATCATCAAGTTTGCTACACCAATATTTTCATGGTTTTCCAACTATCTCCTATAAGATTCATTTTATCTACTAGTTAGTCACTTCAACTTGATTTGAAGTTTGTGTGTGGTATGGGGTAGAGACCTTGTGCTTCACTTCATTATTCCTTAGGAGTGCCTTGAATTATTCTCAGCAAAGTGAGATACACCATCAACTATTATAGTTCTAGGGACCCCATATCCTGGGAAGATTACCTTGTTGAAGAGCTTCATCATGTATTTTGAATCACAAGTAGGACTTTCTATAGATTTTACAGACTTAGATACAAAATCAATTGCAACCAAAATGTATTTATTACTGCATGAAGAAGGGAATGGCCCCATATACTAAATTTCCCAAACATCAAAAATATCTTAACTTCAATCCAATTAGACACAAGTGTCCCTTTCTCTTTTACACATTTCCATGTTCTTTGGTAATCATTATAAGACTGAACAAAAACTTGGGAATCCATAAAAAGGTGGGTCGCTAAAACCCTAAGTATTTTTGCAGCAATTCTATCTGCCCCCAGATGCCAACCATATGGTGAGGCGTGGTAGTCATATAAGATCGTGAGACTTCTTCTTTGGGTATGCACCTCCAATTGAGGTTATAAGCACATCTACTAAACAACAAGGGATCATCCCAATAGCAGTTCTTCTATTCTAAGAAGAGCTTCTTTTTTTCATTGTATGTGATGTCAAGAGGTAGCAGCTGACAAGCTAAATAGTTGCAGATGTCTACAAACCATGGTACTATATGGTCAATGGCCTTGCATAGCATGAGTGATTCATGAAGTTATCTATATTTATAGATGGAGAGTGATCTTCTTCCAGATGCATCCTAATAGCTGATCTACCACAACATTTTCAAACTCTTTCTTGTCAAAAATTTCATGATCAAACTCCTATTGGAGGAGAGACATCTTAATAAACTAGGCTTCATATATTCTTTGTCATCAGATACTCTATGGATCCATGATATGTGTACATAATTACTTTAGAACCATTTATTTATGACCTAAACTTGTCAAAAATAGACTACAAACAACATCTATTTTTTGGTAGTAGCGTAACTCACTTGATATGCCTCCAAAATCTTATTGGATTAGTATATCGTGTGGTGCTACTTATCCCTTTTCTACCCCAAGACAATACCTCCAACATAATCACTCTCATCACACATAATTTGGAGTGGTAGGTTCCAATCTAGTGCTTGATTTATAGGTCTAGTGGTAAGAGCATTCTCGAGAGTCTCGAAGGCTTTTGAACAGTTCTCATCAAAAAAGAAAACAACATCTTTTACAATTAAACTTGATAACAATTTTGAAATATTTGAAAAATCCTTGATGAAACATCTATAATACCCAATATGTCCTAAGCAACTTCTCACCCAAGTTACTATTTTGGGTGGTATAAGTTTGATATTACTTCAACTTTTCTCCGATCTACCTATATACCTCTATATGAGACTTTAGGTCCCATCACTATCCCTTTTTGTACCATAAATGGCACTTTTTCCAATTTAGTACATGTGATTTTCCTCACAATGATCTAGTCTAAGAGAGAAATTCATTGTGTAGCCATAGAATGAGAAACATCCATAAAACCTCCATGATATCTTGATGGAAATGAAGTAAATGAAAAAAAATATGGAAATCATGCACCTTCAAAGAGTAGCAGGCACATTGCATAACTATAAAGACATTCTTTTGAAAGTGTATGTATCATAAAAGAAGGTAAATGTAGTCTTCTCCTGATAGTCTGGGTGGATTAGCACTTGATGAAACCTTGAATAACCATCAAGATATCATAAGTAGGAATGATGAGCTAGATACTCCATCACCTGATTGATAAAGGATAAGGAAAAATGGTTTTTCTTAGTGACTTCATTCAATTTTATATAGTCGATGTACATTCTCTACCCAGTTATAGTCTTCTTTGCAATTTCATTTCCATTTTTTTCCTTTTACGAATGTCATATCACCCTTTTTTGGTACCACATGAACTGGGCTTACCCATTTTTTGTCACTTATGGCGTATTTGTTTCTAACATGACATAGTTTAATAACCTCTTTTTCAAAACCTCTCTCAAATTCTAGTTAGCGTTCTTTGTCCTTGGGAATGAGGTTTGGCATATGTTTCTACATGATTTATATGCACACAATCTATTGCGTTCAATTCTCCTATGTCATCCACCAAATATCCAATGTCTTTCCTTCTTATCTTCAATTCATAAAGGGGTTGATTTCCCTACTCCTGGGCCAGAGAAGAATTTATAATCATAGGGTTTCATCCTTCTATGTCTATGGGTTCATATTTGAGACCTTTAGGTAGTTTCTTAAACTCAAATTTGGGTTTTGGTACTTCTTTGATCATGGAGTTGTTTCTAGAGAGGCAAAATTGAATGTCTCTATCTTTAAGTCTTCCCCAATTTCACAGTTGCTTCCATCTCCATCAAGGTCATCAAGTAACTCCTCAACTTCTGGATCATCGACACTAGGAGTTTGTTCTATCAAGTCCCTAATCAAAACATCCACCATAGAATTATGTTCTTGAATTTCACACATAATTGATTGTAGCTTTTGATGAAATATACAAACTCAAATAGGATGGCCCACTCATGGAGTCTTGAAATTTGAATCTATGTGGTAATTCCTAACTCTAATTATTATAATTCGAGATTCAATGTCAATTAACACTCTTATTGTAGATAGTAAGGGTCTTCTAAAAATCATCAAGCAAGTTGGTTCCTCCATAGTGTATATTACGATGATATCACAAGAAATAAAGAACCTTACAACTTTAATTGTAACATCCTCAATGACGTCTATGGGTCTTGTGAAATTGTGATCATTCAATTGGATATGCATTCATGTTTTCACAATGTCAATAAGGACAAGCCTTTGGAAAAGATCCAGTGGTATTAGACTTATGCTTGTTCCTAATCAGTGAGTCCGTTTCTCTTTTCATTATCACCCACATTGAATGGGATGATAAAATCTCTTGGTTCCTTTTTCTTGGTTGGCATCTTTACCTTTACAAATTCACTAGACATCTTTGTGAGATTGACCATCTCTACCTCATCATCTTGTGTCCTTTTTGTTCTCAACCTTGTCTTGTGTTAGATTTTTCTATAGATTTCTTGTCCTCCTTCCCTTCCTTTGACCTTATGTTGAGAATGAGGGGCTAAATCCCCGTTATTTAGGACCATGGAGTGGCCCAATGTTGACTTTATGCAAATTTATGACAAATTTCATATATATTGTCTTTTCTTTAGATTTTTATGGTAGAAGTTCTTTGTTTCCTTATTTATGCTTGATCACCATGAATATATGATATATTTTTAATTACTATGAGAGTGGGATTAATAGTTAAAAAACTATTATGAACATAGTCAATAACACAATGTGATAGGGGGTAGCCTCTATGAAGTAAATTGTCCTGAGAGATCATGTAATTTAGCTTTCTATATTAACACTCCAAGAGTGAATTAGTAATTAGGATAAATAATGTGCTATACTACAAGAGGGGGTATTACAAGCTCAAAAGAAATATTTTTATATTAATTAGATAGAATGCACGCATATGTCACAGGGAAAGATCTCATTAATCAAAACTTCATTCCATTTTGTTTCTATATTATTTAATTGTAGTTCATTGTTTATCAATTAATAAATAATTTTCTTAGGCCTAGCTGATGTATTTTAGTTAATATTAGTCCCTAACATTTGGTCCACTTTATGTCTTATTACTACTCTGACATATACCCTTGTGTTTAGCAAGCACACTTAAGTCATGTCAAGTTCTGGGGTATTGCTAGCGCTAGCACTATGAGTGCTAAAACCATCCACTCTACACCATATTCATTTTTTGTTAATTTTCTGATTAGTTAAGAATCCATTGAAATATATATATATATTTGTTTCTTTGGGGTAGTTTTATATGTTGTCATAGTCAATATTTACATCTCATGTACACGTGTATGGTCCAAATAAGGGTCACCTATTATGGTGATTCTACACTGCCGGCATCACCTAAGGCCAATCTAGAGATTGAGAGGAGTAGGTGATTATTCTAGAATAATTAATGGTACAAGTTGATAATATTTCTAACCACCGGGAAGACAATTTGGATTTGGTATCATCAGATGATGAGAAGACCATATGGGAGAAAATAAAGGCAACATCTATTACAACACAATTGGGTCCTATAAGGAGAAAAATAGTCAACATGGAAAACAAAAAAAACAATCCATGACTCATTGATCTAATCAATTCACAAGCATTCCACATGCACATCAATGAAGTCTCGATGTACCATATTAATTTCTTTGTTGAGTGATGTGATATGATAAAGATATACTACATCCCAACCACAATGATCTATTTGAAAATTATTTCCTTATTATTCAATGGACGGGGACAAGACATGGTACCTTAGTATACCTTCAGAATCCATATGTCATGGGAAAATGACTAATTTTCTCTTTGAGACATTCTTTTCCCCTCATAAGATCAATGATTTGGTGGGAAAATATATGGTTTCAATCATCACACTGATGAATTTCATTCAGCGGCTTGGGGAAGATACCAGAACATATGGAGAAAGGTGCCACACCACTAGATTGACATATATGGACAAGCCAAGAATTTCTATTATGACTTACATATAGGAGAGAGGACCATAGTTGATAATGCTAGTGCATGATTTTTTTAATAACAAGTCACCAAAGTGCCATGAGATTTTTAAGAACATGGCTAGAAATCAATCTTGGGGATTGGAGTGTGAGTGTTCTACCTCAAGTAAAAGTGCTAAGGAATCACACTATGTTGTTGAACTCAACACACAAGTGTCCAATTGGCAAATACATTGGATAAGTAGAATACCCTCTCATCTAGATGAGAGGAATATGAGTGCATGTATATGCTCAAGACCAATAGGAGGAACATGTACTCATAGAGAAGCAATCCTAAATTTTCTTTGAAGGATCCAACTAATTTTCATCAACACCCAAAATAGGCGCAACAACATTAGACTCACCAGAAACATGGTCATGGGAAATTTCAGCATGAGCAAGGCCCAAATCAAGAGGACAACTTGAGGAATATTCCTAGGAATCCATTTACAAATAGTTATATATTTTGAGAAATATTCTAGAGAGAAATAGAATATGGAAGATCACATTATGAGTGTGGAAACCCAGTTTTCGAAGGTGACCAAAAATGTAGAATAATTGAGGAAACTATATCAACAATGTTTTCTAGGAAATACTAAAAAAACACACTAGCACCAGCAGGCCAAGAGCATTTCTATATACAGAAAAAAGGGTGTTCCATTGATGTCGAGAAAGTCAGTGCTAATTACAAACTTGATCCAAACTTTTTATGACACATGTAGACATTCGAGTTACAACACTTGAGTTTTGAGGCATGGATGGATTGACTATGGAGAGACATAGGTTAAGAGGTGAGTTGTGCAAAGAAGAGAGTTCCACCCATCATAGAAACCATGAAGAGTAACAAGGAAGTTCCAACTATACTAGGTTTTTAAGGGGTTGCAATAAAATATCCCTCCCCCACCACTAGTGTCCAAGTGCTAAAGGAGGATCCCACTCATAAGAAAGGGTGATGGTTCTTCTCGATAGTGGAGGGGTCACAATCAATAAGGAGCCATTATTGTTTGAGTGAGTCTAGTCCCAATCTTGTTGAATCAGATCCCATTGTATTGGATTGTGATCCCAGTTCCAGCTTAGGGGAGGGATTCCCTAAAAAATCATATATCCCTCCGCGTAGGCATCCCATCAAGCTACCTCCAGCCACAATTCACACAACTGAAATTATGATCTCACCTATAGACAACCTAAAGCCAAAATACAAGGTTGAGTAGTTGAAGGAATTCTTGGACGCTTTTTGCAAACTCGACATCAGTCTTCCTTTGGTGAGGACATTGAGTGAATTCTGACATATGGGAAGTTCCTAAAGCAAATCATAAAAAAAGCAGCAGATTAAGGAGTTAGATCATACTATTATTATGAAGTCCTCAATGCATTGATTTAGAGATGGTTACCCATAAAGAATAAGGTTCTACAATGTTTCACATCCCTATCTCAATAGGAAACATGAAGTTTAGTGATGCACTTTGTGATTCCAGGGAAAACATGAAGTTAATGCCACTTGCCACCTATAGAAGATTTGGACTAACATGTCCTACCAAGACTAGCATGAGGATACACTTTTTGATTCCATTGTGAAACCTTTTAGTATATGTGAAGTCATATTGGTTAAAGTAGATAAATTTTCTATCCATTAGACTTTTTCAGTATGGACATACATGATAGGAAAGGATACAAATTACTTTTAGGGTAACCATTCCAAGACAATGTGGATGTTACCATTTCTATTGGTCACATATATATGACTTCAAATTGATGATAGGGTGGAATTTAAATTACTAGATTATTCCTCACCATCCATTTGTGACCACCCATTATAGAGGTAAGAATCACGTCAATCCTAAGAAATAAAACAAGTATGCTTGGTGGGAACATGTTTTTTTAGTAGATGTAGTTTTCCCTTTTGTTTTTAATTTCTTTTGATAAGTAATTTTGATGCATCTTGATGTGTGCACACACAAGAAAAAGTTCCTACACCAACCCCAAGTCAGTGGCACCAGCATGCCCATAGTTAAGATTTCCGAATTCGATAGTAAAATGTCGATACCACCAACTACCAAGTTGGTGTTACCGACTCAAACTTAGGCTAAACACGATTTATTCATGAATATACAAGTAAAATGTGATTATATCAAATTAATATTCAATACCACTTATTATTTCATCACTAAGTATTGACCTTAGAGTCTTGATTTTTAGATATATCAATATCATCAACTTCAAGTCAGTGGAACCAATTTCACTAATGGGTGTTTGTCAAGTTCGTATAGGAGAAACTTTTTGGTACCAACTCCTTGCTAGTATGATGTGAGTATTGTCACACAAGATAATTCACCTAGGGAGAAGTTCCTAGTTTTTTAGCCATACTACACATATGATAATCCCACTCACAAGTAGACAAATTTTATCGTAGTATTGTTTAGGTTCAGATCCAAAGGTCAACATTTTAAAGAATGACTTTATCAACGTAACCATGAAATAACTATTATTTATCATAAGCATGGTTGATTATTTATTATTCTAAGATCTCAAATAATAAAACCCTAGATTGAAGTCTATATTTATCAGAGGATAGGAAAACTAGGGTGGAATGAGTTTCACCACCTCTACCTGTCATGCACTCTCTCATTGTATCATATTAACATATGTTGAGGCAACCTAAATCCCCCTTTCTACGTTAGAATTAAAACCCAGTCCAATATCACCAGAGCTCTTCATCATGTTACTTAGAGATCATACATCTATTGCATCAATAAACACCGATCAAAAATTCTCATCAAGGGTCTAACAAGAATCAATCAACATTTTCGATTTTGGGTTCAAAGTTCTCTACACAACATATGATTAACATGTATTGATGATCTAGAAAGAGTACAACCATAAAAATGATTCATTGCAAATATAGAATAGTTCATACAATAGTAGAAGTAATAAAGATAACAAAATCGATTAACATGATACTAAACATACCCTAGCGAGAAGACTACTCTCTCATGGAAAAAATAAAAATACAAGAGTGAAAAGAGATAAGAAGTTATCATAACAAAGGAAGAGGAATCTACATCCATGGTGTGTAGGATCATTTCTTTAAACTCTAGAACAAAACCTTCTAACAAATTGCAAGAACACCTCAGTTGATGCTCTTCAGAGATGTATGGGAAGGTGTCAAATCTCTCTTCCTTGTGGGTTGTATCTAATGCTATGGAGGTGAATCTTGTAGGTCATGGGTATGGATCTATGGGTCTAAGAAACCTTAGTTCTAACTTCCTTTGAAATTGGAACTGTGGAGTCTCGATGGAGGTTGGTTTTTTTCAATCTACCAACTGATGCAAGAAACCAATGTAGGGGGTCAATGGAAATGGAGATGGATTTCTTATGACTAATTTTGGCATCCTAGAGGCGTCAATGGCAGATATTTTTCATGGTTGGAGTGGCCTTGTATTTATATGCGGGACTAGGGTTTGGAACCATTCCCATCTTCCTTGCACTTGAGTCTTATCTGCCACATATATGAAGGTTCAATGACAAGTTGTAGACAAAGATTCTCATGAATTTTAAGATTCTAATCGGTGGAGCATGCAATAGCTTCATTAGAGATTGTGCATGACTATCGTTAGAGAGTGATGGCCTGCCCAACCATCAGAGTGTGGGTCAAAATATTAATCAGGTTGCATCCTTATCGATAAAAAAATTTAGGATTTCCATCAATCATTGATTCACTGAGTAATCGTAGTCGTCGATGTATGGGTATAGGAAATGTATCTATGGATGGGAACATGAAACTCATTGGGCATGATTCTGATTGCGGGTTGATGATGGAAAGTTAGTATTTTTTCCAAATGGTCTAACTTGATACCAAGACAGATATTGGGTTGACTTCTTGTTAGACCGATGGGATTCTTGGGAGATATAAACCCACCCATGGAGACAAGGGGCTATTACTGTAAGGTTAATGACCTATGTTGATGAAGCTTTTGATGGATGAGAAGTATCCCAATGAAGGTTTAGATAAATGAGAATATTTTATAGTATATCAAATTTTCTTGGGCCCTCTAGTAGGTTAGTAGAACCACTATCTCCTAGGTTGGTGCATATAGAGTGAAGATCGAACCTTTCAAAAAAATTGGGGATTTGGATCGAAATCCTACAATTTAGCATGAAATTAAGAAAACCTAAATGTAAGCTAGTTCTAAAGTATAATTATGGAAATCAATGCAAAACTAAGATGAAAATGCAACTAAAACTTGGATGAATATCCATTCAATCATAGTACCACTGATGAACATGTTGGCTAAATGGACATCTATAAATCCCTTTGTTTTGATTATGACAAACATTTCATTCTTATTAATCTAACGAGCTACTTGAGTGTGCAGGATGACAAAGCAACAAGGGAAAATCTACAAGCTTACATATTTATATTTTCATGCAATGTAATAACTGTTGTAAAAACTTGTACAAAAATATAATGTACAAGTACTTAGAATTGCATGTAAATCAAGCGTTAGATTCTCCCTAGCTAAACAGCACCGTTAGACAAGTCATCCCATTCAAATAGGATTACTTTTGCACACTCACACACATAATTAGTGCCTAAAATGAAACCTTGAAACAGGATCAATCTCGGTCGACAAACTCCTCGACCGAGACACTCTCGGTCGACAATCATCTCGACCGAGAAAGATCCAAAGTAGCCGTTAGACACAACAGACAAGTTAGTTGGCAGTTGGAGAAAGACGTTGCAAATCTCTTATTCCAGAGAGCCTGTCGGTCGATAAGAGTTCGACCGAGTAGGTGTCTCGGTCGACCATTTGTCGACCGAGATGGTCTCTGACAGCAACTGCAGAATTAATTAATTAGCCGTTGTTAAAGCAACAACTTTGTACCTAACGGCTAGTTAAGCACTTAGAAACTCCTAGAAGTTGTCTAGAACGTCCTTAAGCATCCTTAGGCCATTCCTATAAATAGGACAAGCCATAGGACACTCAAACTCACTTGTTTACACTTGCTACACTTGAGAAACCTTTGAGCATACTTTGTGCAATCTGTTTGTGAGCAATTTGAGCTTTGTGACAATTGGCCATTTCATTTCTTAGCTCATAATTCGTGTCCTATAGGCTAGTATCTCCTACCCACTGCAATCACAAGTTCACATACTTGGTTAGGAGATCTATACGCTTGATCTAGGCAAATCAAGCCTTGGGCTACAAAGGATAAGTTGTAATTTCTGTTTTCTTTCTTGTTCCCTATTATTGTTTGTACTCTCCTTGCTACTCCTAGGTTGGAGGCTGCGGGTTGGAGAGGGTAAAGATCTTCTTGGCAAAGAAGGATACTTTGAGCTACTTCAGAAGGCTGGTGCAACGGGAGGTT
The DNA here is from genome assembly GCA_963693085.1 of Alisma plantago-aquatica. Taxonomy (NCBI): domain Eukaryota; kingdom Viridiplantae; phylum Streptophyta; class Magnoliopsida; order Alismatales; family Alismataceae; genus Alisma; species Alisma plantago-aquatica. The sequence goes on along the minus strand of OY856410.1, from coordinate 1,510,284,768 downwards.
ACTTCTAGAGAGGAAGGCTACTTCAAGGGGGAGCTTGGAGTTACTTCAAAGAAGGCTACCTCAAAGTTGGTGCACCTACTTCAGGGTGAAGGCTGTTCAAAGGGTGTAAAGGAAAGTATTGTATTTTGTATAAATCCTCGAGAGGTAATAAAATAAATACTTTCAAATCCCGGTTGGGTAAGCAACCGGGTAGTGGACTGACAACTATAGTATTTGCTATAGTTGGAACCACTCTAAACACCTGTCTCTTTCTCCAAATTTCAATTATGGTTGTTTGAATTCAATAAATTGTTAAAACTATTCAAAAACTCTATTCACCCCCCCTCTAGTAGTTTTTCAATTGGTATCAGAGCAAGGCTTCAAGGAACCCTAACAAGGTCTTGAAGAAATGGGTGACGGAGTACTCAACAACCTCAATATTGAAGGGACACTTGTTGCTAGGCCCCCAACGTTCGATGGAACAAACTACCAATATTGGAAGAGAAGGATGCAATTCTACTTCCAAGGCATCAACTGGGATTTATGGAGAATGGTGTCTACTCCATATGGGCTTCCTCAAAATGAATTTGCGGAATGGGATGCAAACACGGTAAAGCTGGCCCAAATGAATGCAAAAGCTGTAAGCATTTTATATTGTTCTATTTCGGTAGGAGAATTTAAAAGAATATCTAATTGTGACACAGCATATGATATTTGGCATAGACTGTCCATAACCTATGAAGGTACAGTTCAAGTCAAAAATTCCAAGATTAGCATGTTTAAACAAAAATTTGAACACTTTCGTATGGATACTAATGAATCAATTAGTGAAATGTTTGCAAAGTTCTCTACTATTGTTAATGGTTTAAGTGCTTTAGGAAAACCTATTCCTGAAGAAGATCAGGTATCAAAGATCCTTCGTTCACTTCCTCCAAAATATAAGCCAAAGGTGACAGCCATTGAAGAAGCAAACGACCTCACTCGACTGAAAATGGAGCAACTTATTGGCAACTTAGAAGCTCATGAAGCAACTCTAGAAGAGGAAGAAAGAAGAGCACGTGAACTTCAGCAAGGAAAGAAGAAGGATGTGGCTCTAAAAGCTTCAAAAGCTGTCACACAAGAAAGTGAGGAGTCAAGTGAAGAAGAGGGAGAAGAAGCCTTGATAGTAAATGGTAAGAAATACAAAATATTTAAATCTAACAAAATTTCCAGCTCTTCTTCTACCCCTCCTAGGTGCTTTGAATGTGGGAAGAAAGGGCATTTAAGGAATGAATGTCCTAAAGTAAAGAAAGGAAAGAAAAGCTCACACAAGAAGAAGGGAGAAAAAGCCTATAAAGCTGCATGGGACGAATCAAGTGACAGTGAAAGCGGAGAAGAAACTGTGGATTGTCTAATGGCAATAGAAGATGATGAAAACTCTCAAGAGGTAAGTCTACTTGATCTTTCTAAAGAAGAGTTAGTCACTAGTATACAAGAAATTCATGATAAGTATGTTGATGTCAAGAAGAAACTAAAGAAGGTTTTAAAATCAAATGATGAGCAAATTGCTAAATTAGATAATCTTTCTTCTGAAAAGAATAACATTGATCTTGAGAATTTATCTTTAAAAACATCTTTAGATGATTGCACTAGAAAGATACTCACTCTAGAAACAAATGTTGATCTCCTTTCTAAAGAAAAGACTGACTTGTTAGCTAAACTAAAAGATTTTCAGACTCAACCTATTTTGTGTAACCATCTAGACTATGATAATGTTATAAAAGAAAGAGATTCATTGCTATCTGATTTAGATCAAGCAAGAAAAAATTTACACAAGAAAATGAATGATATTGCTCAGCTGCAAAGAGAACTTCATGAGTTAAGAAGAAAAGATATACTTGACAACATTCTAAGCATTGGTACTGTTTTCAACGAAAGAAAAGGTTTGGGATATGCTCCAAAGAAAAATCAACCTAAAAGAACTCAAACTAGGTTTGTACACAAGAACACAATGGCTAGAAAGAGAAATGAAGTTGACTCTATTACCTGCCATTTTTGTTTACGTCTTGGACACTATTCCTTTTCATGCCCTTATAAAACTAAGGATTCCGAATTAGTTTGGGTCCCAAAACCTCAAACTTAGTAGAGTCAAATAAAATTTAGTTGAGATATGACCAAAAAGCTCCATCTTGCTATTTATATTGTCTTATCTCAACTAAACAAAAGATTTTATGCTCATTGGTAATTTTCTGCATTATTGTACTAAAATAGAAACTTGTTCGGTCGAAGTATTGTCGACCGAACCATCAATCGGTCGAAGTATTGTCGACCGACCGAATGTCTGTAACATATCAAAATTTACAGCAATCAATTCGGTCGAAAATTGTTCAACTGAGCTACATTTCTGTGTTTTCTGGTTTTGTATTACAGTAATCTTCTCGATCGACAAATTGTCGACCGAGACATATGTCGGTCGAACAATTGTCGACCGACTGGACTTCTGATTCAGAACTTTTATACAAATCTGTATTTAAATGATTCTAACCATATCGGACCATCACATGGGTACCAAAATCTACATTTTAATGCAGGAATGGGTGGTTGACAGTGGATGTTCCAAACATATGACCGGAAATAAGGATGCATTCCAAACTTTTGAAGAAAAGAAAAGTGGAACAGTCACTTTTGGAGACAATGGTAAGGGAAAAATCGTTGGAATAGGTAATGTTGGTACAAACCTCGAAATTAAGAATGTTCTACTTGTTGATGGTTTGCACCATAACTTGATAATTGTTAGTCAATTATGTGATAGTGGTTATGATGTGTTATTTAACAAAACCTGCTGCAAGTTATTAATAGAAAATACTACAAATGTTGTTTATGAAGGAAATAGAGTTGGAAATCTTTATATTCTTAAACCCAACTCTATGAAATCAGTAGTGGGAAAATGCTTTCTTGCAAATGACAATACCTTACAAATATGGCATAAAAAGCTAGGACATGCTAGTTCACATGTTATCAAAAAGTTAGTGAAATATGATCTTGTTCGTGGATTGCCTACTTTATCTTTTGATCAAGTTGAAAACTGTGAACCATGCACAATGGGAAAGCAAACCAAAACATCTTTTAAATAAAAACATGTACTTAGCACCAGTAGATCATTAGAATTAATTCATATGGATTTATTTGGACCAATGAGGACACAATCAATAGGTGGTAAGAGATACTGTTTTGTTATTGTTGATGATTATAGTAGATATACATGGGTACATTTTATTGCAACTAAAGATGATACTATTCATATTTTTATGCAATTTTGTTCCAAGATTGAAAATCTCTTATAAAATAAAATATGTACCATTAGAAGTGATCATGGTGGGGAATTTGAAAATCATACATTTGAAGAGTTTTGTACATCTCAAGGATACACTCATAATTTTTATGCTCCACGCACCCCACAGCAAAATGGTATAGTTGAAAGGAAAAATCGATCACTACAAGAAATGGCTAGAACTATGATGCTTGAACATAACACACCCAAAACCTTTTGGGCTGAAGCTGTAAACACTGCATGCTATGTGCTAAATAGAGTAACTGTTCACTCTCATTTAAAGAAAACTCCATATGAACTAATACATTCTAAGAAACCTAGAGTTGACTATTTTCATACCTTTGGCTCCACATGCTATATCTTAAATACCAAAGATGATAGAGATAAGTTTGACTCAAAATCACACAAAGCATTCTTTTTGGGATATTCCACCTCTAGCAAAGCTTTTAGATTATATAACACTATATCTAGAAAAGTTGAGGAAGCTATTCATGTTTCTTTTCATGAAGAATCCAAATCTGAAAATCTAGAAATCATAGATCTCACAAATCAATTCGAAAATCTAACCATACCAAATAATAATGAGAAAAGTACTACAAATAATCACCAAGTTGAACCACAACCTACACCTAGGCTCATTAAAGATCATCCCCAAGAACTAATTATTGGAGATCCAAATGATAAAGTCAAAACTCGATCTTCCTTCAAAGATGTTGCAAACATGGCTTTTGTTTCTATCATTGAACCTAAGAAGATATCCGAAGCTCTTAAGGATGATTATTGGATAATAGCCATGCAAGAAGAGTTGAATCAATTCACTAAAAATGATGTATGGGATTTAGTTCCTAAACCACATGATAAAACCATCATAGGAACTAAATGGGTTTTTAGGAATAAGCTCAATGAGGCAGGAGAAGTCATAAGGAATAAAGCTCGGTTAGTAGCATAAGGATATAATCAACAAGAAGGTATAGATTTTGATGAAACATATGCACCCGTAGCTAGACTTGAAGCCATTAGAATGTTACTAGCTATTGCTGCCCATAAAAACATCAAACTCTATCAAATGGATGTCAAAAGTGCTTTTCTAAATGGCATCATTCAAGAAGAAGTTTATGTTGCCCAACCACCTGGTTTTGAAATTCCAGAAAAAGGTGACTATGTTTATAAACTTAAGAAAGCACTTTATGGTTTAAAACAAGCACCTAGAAATTGGTATGAAAGGCTCAAGACATATCTTTTTGATAATGGTTTTTCTATTGGAAATTCAGATTCTACTTTATTTTTCAAAACATATACATCTGATTTCCTAGTTGTGCAAATATATGTTGATGACATTATTTTTGGATCTTCTAATGATTCATTGTGCACACAATTTAGTGATATTATGCAAAAAGAATTTGAAATGAGCCTCATGGGTGAACTAACTTTCTTTCTTGGTTTTCAAATTAAGCAAACACCTGCCGTAATATTCATAAGCCAAGAAAAATATACTAAAGAACTCTTAAAACGTTTTGGGATGGATCAGTGCAAACATGCTACTACTCCTATGGCTACTTCTATCAAAATTGATAAGGATGAAAATGGGGAACCTATTGATGATTCCTTATATAGAGCCATGATTGGTAGTTTGCTTTACTTAACGGCTTCTAGACCGGACATTATGTTTTCCGTTGGTCTTTGTGCTCGATTTCAATCACAACCTATGCATTCTCATTTTCTAGCAGTTAAACGAATTCTTCGTTACCTAGCCGGCACTACTTGCTTTGGTTTATGGTACCCAAAAGGACAATCCTTGGATTTCAAAGCTTATACTGATGCGGATTATGCTGGTTGTCGACTTGATCGCAAGAGTACTAGTAGTGGCTGTTTCTTATTAGGGAGAGCTTTAGTATCCTGGTTTAGCAAGAAACAAAATACGGTTGCCCTATCTACAACTGAAGCTGAATATATGGCAGCCGGGTCTTGTTGTGCTCAAGTGCTTTATATGCAACAAGTGTTAAGCGATTATGGTTTTAATCTTTCATCTACGCCTATTTTTTGTGACAACACGAGCGCCATAAACTTAGCACACAATCCTATTTTACACAGCCGAGCTAAACATATTGAAATCCGTCATCACTTTTTAAGGGATCACATCTCCAAAAATCATGTTTCCCTTCATCATGTTGATACGGAAGATCAATTGGCTGATATTTTTACAAAACCGCTTCCACTAGATCAATTTAACAATATTAGGAAGCAATTGCTTATCACTCCTTTGGAAGATGTTTTCTTTGATATTTGTACTACTTAAACAAAAACTCTTATTTACATTTTTGGCTTTTAAATGGACATCTTTTTCATTAGATTTGATGGGACATCTAATTAAGGGGGAGTTTTTATTCTTAAATGGTTATCTTTTTGAAATGACAAAGGGGGAGAAATAAATATAAAACTAAAACTTAGTAATTATGTAAAACTCAATTAATGAGTTTCATAAATAAACTCTTGGCTTTACATTGAAAGTTGCTATATTCCCAAATGATCTGGATTTCCTGTTCCATAATTCATGGGGAATAATAAGCACACATTGTATACACAAGAGAAAAAGCTACAAAAGGTAATCTAAAAGTATGAAACTCATATGTTTTATATTTCCTTTATTTATATTTTGGAAATGTTTGTCATCTTCAAAAAGGGGGAGATTGTTGGCTAAATGGACATCTATAAATCCCTTTGTTTTGATTATGACAAACATTTCATTCTTATTAATCTAATGAGCTACTTGAGTGTGCAGGATGACAAAGCAACAAGGGAAAATCTACAAGCTTACATATTTATATTTTCATGCAATGTAATAACTGTTGTAAAAACTTGTACAGAAATATAATGTACAAGTACTTACAATTGTATGTAAATCAAGCGTTAGATTCTCCCTAGCTAAACACCACAGTTAGACAAGTCATCCCATTCAAATAGGATTACTTTTGCACACTCACACACATAATTAGTTCCTAAAATGAAACCTTGAAACAGGATCAATCTCGGTCGACAAACTCCTCGACCGAGACACTCTCGGTCGACAATCTTCTCGACCGAGAAAGATCCAAAGTAGCCGTTAGACACAACAGACAAGTTAGTTGGCAGTTGGAGAAAGACGTTGCAAATCTCTTGTTCCAGAGAGCCTGTCGGTCGACAAGAGTTCGACTGAGTAGGTGTCTCGGTCGACCATTTGTCGATCGAGATGGTCTCTGACAGCAACTGCAGAATTAATTAATTAGCCGTTGTTAAAGCAACAACTTTGTACCTAACGGCTAGTTAAGCACTTAGAAACTCCTAGAAGTTGTCTAGAACGTCCTTAAGCATCCTTAGGCCATTCCTATAAATAGGACAAGCCATAGGACACTCAAACTCACTTTTATACACTTGCTACACTTGAGAAACCTTTGAGCATACTTTATGCAATCTGTTTGTGAGCAATTTGAGCTTTGTGACAATTGGCCATTTCATTTCTTAGCTCATAATTCGTGTCCTATAGGCTAGTATCTCCTACCCACTGCAATCACAAGTTCACATACTTGGTTAGGAGATCTATACGCTTGATCTAGGCAAATCAAGCCTTGGGCTACAAAGGATAAGTTGTAATTTCTATTTTCTTTCTTGTTCCCTATTATTGTTTGTACTCTCCTTGCTACTCCTAGGTTGGAGGCTGCGGGTTGGAGAGGGTAAAGATCTTCTTGGCAAAGAAGGAGACTTTGAGCTACTTCAGAAGGCTGGTGCAACGGGAGGTTACTTCTAGAGAGGAAGGCTACTTCAAGGGGGAGCTTGGAGTTACTTCAAAGAAGGCTACCTCAAAGTTGGTGCACCTACTTCAGGGTGAAGGCTGTTCAAAGGGTGTAAAGGAAAGTATTGTATTTTGTATAAATCCTCGAGAGGTAATAAAATAAATACTTTCAAATCCCGGTTGGATAAGAAACCGGGTAGTGGACTGACAACTATAGTATTTGCTATAGTTGGAACCACTCTAAACACCTGTCTCTTTCTCCAAATTTCAATTGTGGTTGTTTGAATTCAATAAATTGTTAAAACTATTCAAAAACTCTATTCACCCCCCCCCCTCTAGTAGTTTTTCAGAACACATATTCATCATGGAATTCAATTACCATCTTAGGCTCATTTTGACCCAACACATCAATTTTCACTCATTAAATATCAAAATGTATCATAATTTGCAAAATTACTTAACTGGTCCAATTATCATGATTTTAACTGAATTTATGTTGATTTGATGTAGGTCTTGACGAGGTTGAACAATCAAACCATTTTGAATGGGACCCACGTTTCTCATCCTGGGTTTCAACCATTCAGTCTCACAATTCGGTCTCAAGATCGAATGAATAGTTCCACCTCAAGACTGAATGGACATGCTCACCTCAAAACCATTTGGAGCTGGGAATATCGAGACCATTTGAGTAATACCGGTCTGCGAGACTGTTTGAGTAATATCGGTCTGCGAGACTATTTGAGGAGTACATATCTGCGAGACTGTTTGACGCAGCTGCAAAACCGTTTGATCATCCAGCGTACGAGATCAATTAGAGAATGCAACACCAAACTGTTTGGAAGAGCTACATGCATGGGAAAATCATGCATGCATGCATGGGACCGTTTGGTAAAGGAATGCAGTGAAACCGGTTTAATAATGCAACATATAAGACCATTTGAGAAAGCATGCAATAATGCAATGCCAAACCATATGGAGCAAGCACAACCAAACTGTTTGAGCTAATCTCACAAGACCGTTTGATAAAGTTGAACGGACAAAACTGTTTGGCAAAGCGGAACATGAAGATCGTTTGCTGCGGAATAGCCAACCCGTTTGTAAGATCCAAATCGAATGGAGCATATACGTGAATACCGAATACATGAGAAGATCGAATGCATGCGAAGACCAAATGAAGGACTGCAGGAGCGTTTACTAATTACTGAAGAACGAGACCATTTGCTCAAACCGATCACAAGATTGTTTGCTATGCAAGAAGTGAAGACCGAATGGAGGCCCACGTGAAGATCGTTTGTTGCTGGAGCATGCAAACCATTTGGATAAAAATGCATGCATGAAACTGTGTGAGCTAATCAAATGAAGATTGTTTAAGCCATTTATGTGCAAACCATTTGATAGTGTGAAGACCGTTTGTTTGAGCTGCTGAAGTGAAGATCGAATGACATGCTAAACCATTTAATCACCAAGGAATGAAGACCATTTGGATAAGATCACTTCAAGACTGTTTGACATGAGCAATGATATGTAGCAAAACCATTTGGAAAAGTGGCCAACAGCAAAACCGATGGGATAAGTATGTGCATGAGACCGAACGATGCACATGCATGCAAGACCGAATTGAAATCTAAGACCGTTTGCACATGCACAACTAAACCGTTTGGAGAAGTAATACCAAGACCGAAAGGACCCGGATCGTGAGAACATTTGTTGCTAAATTGCCAAATTGTTTGGTCATAAATAAGCAGACTGTTTGGTCATAAATATTAGTAAACCATTTGAAGAAAAATATCTCCTAAACCGTTTGGGCTGGAATCACACCAAAAACATGAGGACCAGTCTAGTGCCTATAAATAAGACCAACAAGGTCCTTATTTTGGCATCGGTTCTGGGACGCTGACAGGCTACCTGTACACAGTTCCGATCCAGTTCTATCCACACTACCACTTCACCTGTCGTTCCTACTGCAACTCAAGGAGACTGAGAAGAGAAGAAAGGATGAGTGAGAAAGACTGTCTGGTCTGGCTTGGCACCCCTTGTTCTTCCAAATCTGCTCCACCATGACGTAGAAGACCACATCATCTTCACCGAGCTCTGACTACCTTCTACATCATGCTCATGGTGGATTCCTCTCTCTTTCTTATCCTTCTTGTTTCTTGCATCATGAGCGAGTGGTTCATTTTCACTGGGGTGCAGGGACTAGCCTCACTGCCCATGCAAGCATGTTCTCTTGTTAACGTTCATGGAAATGTATATAACTTTTCATTTCATTATTAATTGTTAAAGTTTATAGTTGGTTACTTACTCACTTTCATCTTGTTCTTCCCTATGTTGTGAGAACTTCTATATGTAGGGTAGAATGGTGATTTATAAAGTTGACTCCTTGATGAGAACTTCTGATAGGATTCCTTGAGGTCGTAAGTGTGTGATCCGTAAGGGGACAAGACATCTAGCCTACAATGACACTTATGTGGCCTAAACATCCCTTAGGAAGGGCCACATCCTTAGTTGGATTTTGTATCATCTTTATGAATCATCGAAGTTTGCTTGTAGATTAATCACCTTCTTGCGTACCGTTAGCGCGGTTGACTCCCAGACTAGAAATAGAAAGGGGTTCCTTGAGGTCGTAAGTGTATGATATGTAAGGGGATGAGACATCTAGCCCACGATGATGCTTCTGTGGTCTAAAAATCCCTCAGGGAGGACCACAACCTTAATTGGATGTTGTATCTTCGGAGCTGTAAGTATACGATCCGGATGGTGATGAGACATCTGATACCTAAGGTGATGCTTACGCAAGCCTAATGCCCGTATGGGGGGTTTTGCAGCAGCTCCATTTGGATGGTTATATCTTGTCTGGATGTTTGATGTTTGGATGTGTTTGCATGTGTTGTGGTGGTGAAACCTGGTACGATCCCAACGATTCCATATCATTTAATCTACACCCAACTTTAATTTTGCTCCTTTACTTTACTGCATTTAGTTTAATTAACCACAAACCAACCAATCATTCTAAATATTAGTCTAACTTGAGCTAGATTTGACTGACAAAGATTCTTAAAAATGTTTTCCTTTGGGATTAGATCCTTAACTATATTGCGATAAGACCCGTCCGCTTGCGGGTGGTATTAATGCATGAGGTTATGGAAAAAGCTTGGGGATTTTAACCCCGAGTGAATTTGTTAGTGTGATATTTGCCATGTCAAATTCTAGCACCATTGTTGGGGACAACAGAATCAGTTAGTCAGATCTAGTTCTTTTAAGGATAATCTAGGATTTCGTTTTTCTTTTGATACAATCGATCATCTACTTGGATTTCATTCCACTCCATCAATCTCACTTTAGATCTCTTCATTTCAGGTACCCCCAAGACTGGTGTATGCACCGCCTGAACAGCCCCGGACTCGCTGCCAGCTTTGATCCAAAGATTGACAGAACCTTTCACCGACTAAATAGAGAGAACCAAGAAATAATGGCTCAAGAGGAGGAGATAGCTCAAAGGGTAGCTCAAGCCCTTAATGCACAGAGAGAAAGATTCATGCAAGAAGCTAGGGCTGCAATTCAAGAAGCACAAGCAGCGGCACAAGCAGCGGAACTACAAATGGATCTTAGAGAGTTCTCGATCCCCAAAGCTTCTAATGTTCATCATCCAGTACAACCTCCTCCCATCAATGCTGCCAATTTTGAGATTAGGGCACATTGGATCACATTGCTTCAAAATAGCCCATTTTATGGCAAACAAGGAGAGGATAGTCAGGAACATCTTTTAAGGTTTATTGATCTATGTGCCATGACAAAGAAAAATGGAGTATCCAATGATGCCATTCAACTCTGTCTCTTCAAGTATTCCATTGCTGATAGAGATATAAGTTGGTATAATTCGTTGCAAAGTGAAATACCCATCACCACTTGGGAACAGCTCCAAAATGTGTTTTTGGAAAAGTTCTACCCTCCATCTCTCACCTATGAAATTAGAGGCTGAATAAAAAATTTCACTCAAGTCCCTGTAGAAACCCTTGCTGAAGCCTGGGACAGATACAAAGAGCTTCTATGCAAGTGTCCACATCATGGAATTCCTAAGAATCAACTCATCAAAATTTTCTATAGGGGTGTGGATGGAGATATCAAGAGATTCTTAGATTCCTCATCTGGAGGAAACTTCATGCGTCAAAGTTATGATACTGCATGGAGGGTTGTTACCCTTGGAGCTAAAAATCAAGCTAATTGGGGTAGATTTGTAGGTAAGGGAGTATTGAAAGTGGCTATGGCTGAAGCTACTCCCGAGTACAAGTCTATCACTGAAACCCTAAAAATCTTAGTTACCAAGCAAGACCATATTGAATCATCTCTTGCTACAAATGAAAGAGGACGTTCGCCCGCTCAACAACAAGAACAGATCAAGACTGCTTCTTTGTTCTGTGAAACATGTAAAGGAACTGATAATTCCACTTTAGCATGCAATGTTCTTTATGACGTTGTCCTAAGCAACATATGTGGACAAGGAGATAATAGTCAAATGGAAAATCTTAATGTTGTTAATGCCATCCTTGGTCAAGGTTATTACAATTCAAATCAAAATAGGAACCATCTAGGGTTTCAATATGGAAATCCCTCTGGAGAAATAAACTCACATCAATTTAGTTCAAACAATCAACCATGAGGCCAACCAGGATTCCAACATAATCAACAATAGAATTTTGGAAATCAAGGAAATTTCAAGGGAAACTTTCAGAATAGGAACTTCAATAACTATCAAAATAGTTCTCAGTACCAGAATCTTAATCAGCCTCAAGGAAAACAAGTTGTTCCCCTCTCACCTGATGACAAATAGACAACCATTGAGAAAATGTTACAGTCACAGTAGAATATGATAGCTAACCAACAAACCTTGATAGCTAACTACCAAGCACAGTAGAAGGCTATTGAATCTCAACTAGCTCAGCTTGCAGCTAGCATTAAGCCACCAGTTGGGGTTTTTGCTGGCCAACCCGAGAATAATCCTAAGCATCCTGAACAATTGAAGGCAGTCACCTCTAGGTTAGGAAAAGACTATTTTGATCTTCCTGTCAAGCCACCTGTAGTTATTATAGATGAGGATGAACCAATGATTGTTCAAGACTCTAAAACACCTGAGTCTCAACCAAAAGAAACAACAACTGTTGATAAGACAGTCGAGCAAAGTTCTGAGAAACCTATCGATGAAGAAACTGAAACACCAGAACTTGATATCCCTGTATACAAGCCGTGTATACCTTTCCCTGCTCGTTTGAGGCAGACCCAACTTGACACTCGATTCAACAAGTTCAAGGAAGCCATGAAAAAGCTTCATGTTGATATACCTTTTCTAGATGCGCTGACTAAGATACTAGCTTGGACAACATACTTGAAGTCACTTCTCACCAGGAAATATATAACTGAAGAATATGAAACAGTTAAGCTAGCAACAACAACTTCAGACATCATCCAGAGTAAGATGCCCAAGAAGCAGAGAAATCCAGGATCTTTTGGTATCTCATGCCATATTGGTGATTCTACACATAATACGGGACTAGTTGATCTTGGTGCTAGCATTTCAATCATGTCGTTTAGCCTTTGTAAGAGGCTAGGATTTTCATAATTTCTCCCAACTAGCATGGCTATACAACTTGTAGACAATTCATGTAAAACATCTGTTAGGAATTCTCAAAGATGTCCCAGCCAAGGTTGGAAAGGAAACCTATGTCCCGTGTGATTTTGTCATAATGGACATAAAGGAAGACACTAGATACCCTCTCATTTTTGGCTGTCCGTTCCTTTCCACTGCAAGAGCCCTAATTGATGTTGAAGCAGGAACTTTGCTGCTTAGATTAGGTAAGGAAAATCTCAAATTTAAAGTTTTTGAAAGCATCAGAAGACCAAGTATGCAAGAAGAAGTCTATCTGATTGATTTCATAGAGCATATGTCACTTCTGACCCAAGAGAATCATGAATCAGACGATCCATTAGAAGTCGCTCTAATAGATCCATCAGTTGATGAACCTATTGATGAACAAGTAAAGGATTGCATCAAATTTCTCGACTCTACAGAAGAAGATATTGATGCTACTTTTGATGAACTCAAACGTATAGAAACTATTGAAGACATTTGTGGAAAGGAGGAGACACCTCCCAACCCGGTCATGACACATATCAAACCATTTTCAGGTGTTAATGAGCCTCCCCATCTAGAAACAACCATCCTCAGGGATGCACCAGTATCCCAACAGACAGAGACTATTGATTTCATCTACCCTTAGCAACAAAATTTGGCCTGCTGTTTTTACCGAGAACATCCACCAGATCCATATCTGATTGACATCAATGTCCAGCATTGCTACGATGAAGGGATAGTACGTCAACAAATGAACTTTTCTTTTGAGCCTCAACAACACTACTTTATCAATGAAGCCGTTCAGACCCCCTACAACTATTCTCCACCTCGAATTGAGAAACAAAGAACAAGTTAACATACCTCAGGCTGTTTCCCTATATGCTCTGACATTGCTCGTTTTGTATGGGGAAGGATACAAGAAGCTAGAATTAAAGTGAAGATTAATGAATGGTTGAGAAAGAAACCACCAAAAGAATATATTAATCCAGCTCCACCTAGAGCCCCACCATGGTGACAATATCCACATCGATCCATTGATGTAAAATAAAGGCGCTTGTCGGGAGGCAACCCAATAAATAAAATTCATATTTAGTTTTAATTTTGAATTAGGATTTTCTTTAATTTTGTTTTTACCTTTTAGAAAATTTTACACTAAATAAAATTGCATCACAAGATGCAATTTTGAGTTCTGATTGGTCTTCATTTTTGAGATTTTGAGATGGAGGATGCAAGCTTATTGGAATGCAACCACATCTAGTGGTTCAAACGGCATGCAAATTCCCCTCCATATCAGATTTAGAGTTTGCTCGGGATGAGTAAATTTCTAAGTTCAGGGTGGAGGGTGGGTGGTACATATTCTACTCTCCACCTTCACCCATCCATCATTGCAATTTTGACCTAAATTTTCAAAAAAAAATCGAATAAAATTTCCAAAATTTTTAAAGTTTTTCAAAGAAATTTGAACAAATACTTGATGAAATTTTGACATGTTTTCAATTTCTATGCTTTTTTCACTATACCTTCCTTATGCGAAGCAGATCCTCAAAAGGACCTTCTTCTGAAAACTAGCATTTTGATTGAAATCATCTTGTGAATCTTATGAATCCTAGCATCATGATCTTTATGCAAAAATGGCAAGTGTCTGTCGAACTAATAGGGATCAAACACATCGTACTTCCTAACTGACTAGTAGAAAAACAACATGGAATCCCCACCAGATCCTCATCAAGTCATTTTCTGAGCCGAGTATGATAAAGAGAACGACCCGGTGCACAGAATTGTAAATCAAGTTGCAGCCTGATCTGAACTCTCTTCTACACTTCTTCTATCATCTTCGTACCCCTCCATCCATAAAAAAGAAACAAAAATAGCCAAAATAGTATCAAACCCTAAGTTCGGGGTGGCACGCCTCTTCCCTCTATATCTGCTTCTTCCACACCCCTCGCAAATTAATAGGGGCCTACCACAAAAAATGGAATCTCGAGTCGAATAGAGGAGAGATTTGCAAACAAAAAGATGCCAAAGTGAACACAAAAAGAAATCCAATCTTGATTCGAATGGAGGAGAGATTCACACCAAAAATATGCAATAAATGAAATTGCAAAAATAATAAAAATATCGAGTCGAATAGAGGAGAGATTTATTTCTTCCTTCCCTACCACCCTTCACTCCCTCTTCCTCCTAAAGGCACAATGAATGCCACCACTACCCTGAAAAACACCAGTGTCAGATCATGTGCACACTTGTTGTTCTGTGGTTATCTCTGGACTCTTACAAAACTCTTTGACAAGCTTGTTGCTGGAAAAAAGTGAGGAGGAAATGAGGTTGGAAAGCAAACTCAGGAACGAAGATATGGCAAGATGTGTTCAGTGGTCTCAGGAAGTTGAGATGCTTAGTCATACTGAGCAAAAAATAAATAATCGTGATGAGAAGAGGAGGCAATCACATGATCAGAAAATATTCATTTGGTGACCGTTTCAGATTTTGTGTTACTCGAGGACGAGCAACATTTAAGTTCGGGGTATTTTGATGAATGCATATTCATCATGGAATTCAATTACCATCTTGGGCTCATTTTGACCCAACACATCAATTTTCACTCATTAAATATCAAAATGTATCATAATTTGCAGAATTACTTAACAGGTCCAATTATCATGATTTTAACTGAATTTCTGTTGATTTGATGTAGGTCTTGATGAGGTTGAACAATCAAACCATTTTGAATGGGACCCACCTTTCTCATCCTAGGTTTCAACCATTCAGTCTCACCATTCAGTTTCACCATTCAGTCTCACCATTCGGTCTCAAGACTGAATGAACAGTTCCACCTCAAGACCAAATGGACATGCTCACATCAAAACCGTTTGGAGATGGGAATATCGAGACCATTTGAGTAATATCGGTCTGTGAGACAGTTTGAGTAATACCGATCTGTGAGACCGTTTGAGGAGTACCGGTCTACGAGACCGTTTGACGCAGCTGCGAAACTGTTTGATCATCCAGTGTACGAGATCGATTGGAGAATGCAACACCAAACCATTCGAAAGAGCTACGTGCATGGGAAAAGCATGCATGCATGCATGGGACCGTTTGGTAAAGGAATGTAATGAGATCGGTTTAATAATGCTACATATAAGACCATTTCAGAAAGCATGCAATAATGCAATGCCAAATCGTATGGAGCAAGCACAACCAAACCGTTTGAGCTAATCTCACAAGACCGTTTGATAAAGGTGAATGGAAAAAACCATTTGGCAAAGTAGAACATGAAGATTGTTTGCTACGAAACAACCAAACCATTTGGAAGAGCCAAACTGAATGGAGCATATACACAAAGACCGAATGCATGCGAAGACCGAATGAAGGACTACATGATTGTTTGCTAATTACTGAAGAATGAGACCGTTTGCTCAAACCGGTCACAAGACCATTTGCTGTGCAAGAAGTGAAGACCGAATGGAGGCCCACGTGAAGATCGTTTGCTTCTGCAGCATGCAAACTGTTTGGATAACAATGCATGCATGAAACCGTGTGAGCTAATCAAATGAAGACTATTTAAGCGATTTACGTGCAAACTGTTTGATAGCGTGAAGATCGTTTGTTTGAGCTGTTGAAGTGAAGATCGAATGAGCTACTAAACTATTTAATCACCAAGGAATGAAGATCATTTGGATAAGATCACGTCAAGACCATTTGACGTGAGCAATGATATGCAGCAAAATTATTTGGAAAAGCAGCCAACAGCAAAACCGATTGGATAAGTACGTGCATGAGACCGAACGATGCACATGCATGCATGACCGAATTGAAATCCAAGACCGTTTGCACATGCATAACTAAACCGTTTGGAGAACTAATACCAAGACCAAATGGACCCTGATCGTGAGACCGTTTGCTGCTAAATTGCCAAATTGTTCGGTCATAAATAAGCAGACCGTTTGGTCATAAATATTAGTAAACCGTTTGAAGAAAAATATCTCCTAAACCATTTGGGCTGGAATCACACCAAAAACATGAGGGCCAGTCCAGTGCCTATAAATAGGACCAGAATGGTCCTTATTTTGGCATCGGTTCTGGGATGCCGAAAGGCTGCCTGTACACAGTTTTGATCCAGTTCTATCCACACTGCCACTTCACCTGCCGTTCCTGCTGCAACTCAAGGAGACTGAGAAGAGAAGAAAGGAGGAGTGAGAAAGACTACCCGGTCTGTCTTGGCATCCCTTGTTCTTCCAGATCTACTCCGACACAATGTAGAAGACCGCATCATCTTCACCGAACTGCGACTACCTTCTACATCATGCTCATGGCGGATTCCTCTCTCTTTCTTATCCTTCTTGTTTCTCGCATCATGAGAGAGTAGTTCCTTTTCATTGGGGTGCGGGGACTAGCCTCACTACTCATGCAAGCATGTTCTCTTGTTAACGTTCATGGCAATGTATATAACTTTTCATTTCGTTGTTAATCGTTAAAGTTTGCAGTTTGTTACTTTCTTGCTTTCATCTTGTTCTTCCCTATGTTGTGAGAACTTCTATATGTATGGTAGAATGGCGATTTATGAAGTTGACTCCTTGACAAGAACTTTAGATAGGATTCCTTGAGTTCGTAAGTGTGTGATCTATAAGGGGATGAGACATCTAGCCTACGGTGACGCTTGTGGCCTAAGCATCCCTCAGGGAGGGCCATAGCCTTAGTTGGATTTTGTATCATCTTTGTTAATTATCGATGTTTTCTTGTAGTAATCACCTACTTTCTTACTGTTAGCACGGTTGACTCCCGGACTAGAAATAGGAAGGGGTTCCTTGAGGTCATAAGTATATGATCCATGAGGGGACGAGACATCTAGCTCACGGTGATGCTTCTGTGGTCTAAACATCCCTCAGGGAGGACCACAACCTTAGTTGGATGTTGTATCTTCAGATTCGTAAGTATATGATATAGATGGTGACGAGACATCTAATACCTAAGGTGATGCTTATGCAAGTCTAACACTCGTATGGGGGTTTTTGCAGCAGGTCCATTTGGATGGTTATATCTTGCCTGGATTTTTGATGTTTGGACGTGTTTGCATGTGTAGTGGTGGTGAAACCTGGTACCATCCCAACGATTCCATATCATTTAATCTAGACCCAACTTTAATTCTACTCCTTTACTTTCCTGCATTTAGTTTAATTAACTACAAACCAAACAATCATTCTAAATATTATTTTAACTTGAGCTAGATTTGACTGACAAAGATTCTTAAAAACGTTGTCCTTTGGGATTTGATCCTTAACTATACTGCGATAAGACTCGTTTTCTTGCGGGTGGTATTATTGCATGAGGTTTTGATAAAATCTCGAGGATTTTAACCCCGAGTGAATTTGTTAGTGCGATATTTGCCATGTCAACTACCTCTACAAATTTTTTTGTTTTACTACCCAATTGATGTCAAACATATTGTAAAAGTCTTTTGGAATTGACCACAAGTTGATACCATTGAGATGAGGATGATGCATGATCTATTGTCATCAGTTTAACAACTACAAGTTTACGAATCCAATGGTGAATAGATGACCTATTTATAGCTTGTCACAAGTCGATACCACTAGCATAGCGGTATCCAAGAGTCAATACCTCTAGTGATCATGTATGTCGGTGCCAATAATTGATTCTAGAGGATACATATAAGGGTGAAAGTTGGTACCACTAACTTTCATGTCGATGGCACAAACTTTTTATTGATGGTCACCTCTCCTCCTGTATAAGGTGGGGGATTCATTTAATTTTCTCACAACTCATTCATTTCTTCCTTAGGAACTCTTCTATGATCTTTCCAGAATACTTCTTCATCGAGCAATTTCTACATTGAGCCATCATATTCCTCTCTCACACTTTCCTAATGGCAAGCAATCAACATCAGAAAGAAGGATCTTCCTATACAAATAACTTCCTCACATCTCATCCTCAATACACATCTACCATTGGGAATTGATGAGTAGAATATATGATATGTCAAGCGAGCAAAGAACAACTTCGTGACCACTCATTAAACCATGCAATCTTCATTGAGTAGCTTGGCTTCACCTACAACTTATGCAGGGTGTGTGCAAGTCATGGAATGGCTTCCATTGAACCCTTCTTGGGGGATGGAGAACGTACTCAAAGAGGTACATTAGAGTTCATGGCATCCTTGAAGGTGTTCTCTTTTAGAAAAACACAATAGGAACAAAGACTGTGAGGATGGTTGGGTGAAATTGAGGTTCTATAACATCACCCACCATCTTACACTAGAGGCATTCAATCCCGTCTTCAAGTGGGAGAAATGTGGAGTGTGGTTCTTCCTTGATGGCTTCCACCACTCCTTGGAATGGAGCAAGCTTGCAGGAATGTTGGCCCCTACCAAGGTCAACTGGCACCTCTCTAGCATCACTAGCATCAATCACCACATTTCCAACATTCTTCACCAACTACTAACAAACATCTCATTTGGTAGCTCCATTCAGGGTCAGGGGAAGGTCCAAGCCACAAACTAATACATACTATGGGCAATATCTCATTAGGGAGAGAGACGACCAAACTTGGTTCTTCATTCCTTAGAAATGTGTACTTAGTGATCAAGAGAGAGAATAAGAAGTTGTCCATCTAGTTTAGTGGTCTCATTACAAGGAATCCATCTACACAAACCTTGATCTCTCCCATCAACAACCACTAGAGTCGAAGGGGAGTTGGATTTATGAAATTTTTGCAATTCCAAGCTCTCCGCCAAGTATGGTGGTAGCATTTCACCCAATATGGGCTAGCGTGACCTTCCACATCCCATCTTTAACTTAAATAACCTGAATCATCTATGCTGGTTGACAATGATGTGAGAGGCACTAACTAGGAGGAGGAGTATGTCGTCGACCAGGCCGATGAGGATGATGAAAAAGAAGTCATGCAGGTCATGCATACATCAATAGTGCACACCTGTCCCACAACAGGGATGAAAGATATAAATATTCAATTAATAAAGATCTACCCTTTTCGGTAGTGAAACATCGCATAAAAAAAGTTCCAAAGTAACTACCACATTTTGTAAGAAAAAAAGGAAAAAAGGCAAATCATTGATTCCAAGATGTAGTCTAAGTGATTATCCATGTTGGATAAAAAAATAGAAAATAAAATCAAAACCAAAGATTGGATTCGGCGATCTAGTTATGAGCGGGGAAGGATTGACACCTCTGTATCACCTGATAAACCTATATCAAGACATTGTTAGGTTGTGGGGAGATTGTGTGGCTCTGGATGGTTTTTTTTGGTGGGATGGTTCTGGATGGTTAAATTAAATAAAGAATGGAAAACAAAGTAAAAAAGATTTTTTTGTGGGCAGGATTTTAGGGCTGAAGATGTTTGTGGCCTTTCTTTCATGGTCCCAAAAGTTCTAATTTTTAGGTGTGTTGTGGTCCTAATCACCTAAAGACCTCCCACGACAGAGATCCATCGTGGTGATTAGAAATGATGCATAGAATGTTAGATGGTGACTAGAAGAGGTTTTCCTAGAGAACTAGAACTGATTTTTACGCAATAAAGTAGTTATAGAAGATAGTAGATTAGATGCAGTAGTAAATCAGGTTAGGTTTGGCAATTATAAATTAGAAATTAACAAACAACATATTTAGTACTTAAGAAAAACATTTAGAAAAGTTTATCAATGGCAGCGCTAGGGTTTGCGGGGGGCAGGGGGCGATCATGAATATGACCAAGATGGTAGCCCGGGGGTCGATAGGGGGACAAGATCTTCGATCTAGGGGTAGCCTCAGTGGAGGATCGTATTGGAACTAGGTACGACGACAGGAATGATGGAAGAAGCACTGATAACTCACCTAGAAGGAACATTGGTAAGTGAAAGGGGAATGGCTTATTGGCCATACCGGCGATCAAATTCTCCTTTAAGGTTGCCGACATGAGGGAACAAGGAGGTAATGCGACTACGAAAGGAACTACGCATGAGGAGGCAACAACCAATTTTGTCCTAAACAAACTATTCGAAGAGGATCTGCCACTAGGTGCAGTATCCCTTGAAGAGATGGACAAAGTACCTGTGTTATCTATTGAACCAGAAGTAGAAGAGGAACTAATAAGACCATGGCGTTATGCGATGGAGATTAGAATGATCGGTACAGATATTGGTTACATGACTCTTAGAGACAAGCTGAAACTCTTGTGGAAAATCAAGAGCAGATTTAACATGTTTGAGTTGGAGCATGGACACTTCGTAGTTCAACTTTCCTGCCAGCATGACTTTGACATAGCACTAGTGGGAGGCCCTTGGAAGATCTTCGGTTGCAATGTAGTAGTTTGGGAATGGTACCCAAATTTCATACCGACAGAAGCTCTCCCAGACTACATCATTACCTGGGTTAGAATTGTTAACCTGCCACTCCACCTTTACGTGTCAACCATGTTCGAATACATTGGGAGGGTACTAGGGTGTTTAGTTAAAGTGGACAACCATACAGAAAACAGATTGCGCAGTCATTTTACTAGACTTGCAGTGGAAGTGGACAACTCAAAGGACCTGGTATCTTCAATCCTTATAAATGGAGTGGAATACAAGGTTTTTTATGAAGGGATGCCTTGGGCATGTGTGAAGTGTGGGCTAGAAGGACACGTCTCTAAGTTCTGTACTGCTGAAATAGAAGCAATGGACTACAACAATAATGAGGAAAGTAGAGGAGACGGCCAAGAAGGTACCCCAATTGTTAACAATTCGTATTCAGGTGGATGGCAATACCAAAATAAGAAGGGAGGAGCAGGAAGGCGCAGGTCAGAACAAAATACCCATAAGGGGGAATCCAACAAATGCTTTGTAGGGTTGGAGGTGGAAGATGCAGTACAGGAGGTGCATGCCGAGTCAATGAGAACTATAATGAAGACTAATGATAACAGAACTGCCCAAGAGAGACCAGTAAAGATCTGGAGGAAGAAGAAAACTCAACTGCAGAACAAGGAGAAAACAAATGAAAAAGATATGATGGGAGATATCACCATCTCGATACCAGATGGTAATATTGTTATGAACAATGGTAAAACAAGAATTTAAGAGGCCAAAGATAATCACATAGCTGTAAATCCTGAGGTGGACCAAGTCATTACTATTGAGGAGATTGAGGAAAATATGGAACTCAGTGAGACAAACCTAACCAGGAGGGAAGACACTAGTGAAACTTCAACTAAAACAACCACTGTTACAACGTAACTGAGAAAGGATAAAACCAAGAAGAATTCATGTGAGAAAGAAAAATACCTGCTACCTAGAAAAACTGGACCTGGAAACAACTTGGTCACCAAAAGAAAAGCAAAATGCAAACCTCCTGACCCTCCCAGTGCCCGCCACAAGAGTGCAAGGTTGACAAGTTCAAGCACAACTACTGATGACAAACCTGAAGATGAGAGGAATCGGGAAGTGGAACCTAGTACAACTAAAGGACAATTTGAGGAAAATCCCTAAATGTAGGTCACAACTATGACTATCCTTATAATTGTCCTTATGATTATCTTTATGTTAGATATTGTGTGCTGGAATACTAGGGGCATTAGGAATCATGATACTTGCAGAGTTCTAAAAGATATGATCAATCATCATAAACCTAAGCTGGTGGCTATCTTAGAACCCCACATTAGTGGCCCAACTGCAACTAAGACCATTAATGATTTGGGTTTCACTAAGTCTTTTCATTATGAGGCATGAGGATTTGCTAGGGGTATTTTGCTCTGCTGGAGGGAGGATGCGAGAGATATCAAGATTATCAACTGCCACAGGCAGTTCATCACTTGCGGCATCAAAAATTCAGTACTAATTACTTTTGTGTATGCTAGCCCACACAAACCTATATGCAACCTGATATGGAGACATCTCTCTGACATGGGCATGAAGTCCAACCTCCCTTAGGTGGTACTGGGTGATTTCAACACCACTCTGACACCAGATGAAAAAAAGGAAGCATGCACTATTATCTCAATGAAGCCAACCTTTTCAACAAAACTCTGTTAGAAGTTGGTCTCTCCAATATTGGATTTAGTGGTCCTAGATTCACATACATCCACGGACAGCTACAAGAACAACTAGACCGTGCAGTAGCCAATAAAATTTTTATCAACAACTATCCACATTTCATTGCAGAACATATGCCTAGATCGAACTCGAATCATTGCCCTATCCTACTAAGATCTACTATCCGCCATTCTACCCCATCTAGATTCATCGTTCGGGAATCCTGGTCTAAGGATCATAGCTTCCAAGAAATGCTATGGAAAATTTGGCGATCTGATCAAAATTTCTACGATGCCTTGGAGATTTCAAAGAAGGACATTGTGCAATGGGCTGCAGAGTCCAACAAACATATTAATAAAGAAAAAAAAGGATTCTACACAACTTAAATTCTCTCCAAATTTGTCTAGCAAATATGTATGACAACACTATTGTTGATCTCATTGTAGATATGGAGGCACAGTATAATGCAATAATACAATGTGAGGAGGAGGATTTGAAACAGAAGAGTCATATCAATTGGCTTACCAATGGTGATAGAAACTCAAGCTTCTATAATGCTTTTGTCAAACAAAGGAGGTTTAATGCAATTACTATGCTGAAGAATCCACAAGGTGAATGGATTACCCAAGAAGCAGACCTTAAAGAGATGATTTGTTCACACTTCAGGAGTATCTTCACACAACCAGTTCAGGCCAACAAGAAAGAAGTTAGCAAATACACTGACTACTTTGAACCACTGACGACAGATCAATACCAAGCCATCATGGCGAGCCCTACACTGCAGGAGATACACAACATCCTTTCCATGTCCAACCCACACAAAGCTTCAGGTCTATATGGGGTAGACACATCTTTTCTTCTGAAGAACTAGCATACTATCAAGATGTCTCTGCTCAACACCATAGGCATGAAATTATCGAGTGCTTCTCTAGAAGACAGACTCTGCAATGCTAGCATTGTATTAATACCCAAGATTGCCAAACCAAAATTATGTGAACATTTCCAGCAAATCTCACTTAACAACATCAGTTTAAAACTTTCTTCCAAAGTCATTTTTGAAAGAATGAAAAGCTTCCTCGCACAGTGGATATCCCCTTCTCAATGTGCTTTTGTACCTGAGCGTAGAATAACCATAACATCACTATTGCACAAGAGATAATTCATATCATGAGGATGAAGACATCAGGTACGATGATGGCTATAAAAATAGACCTTTCAAAAGCCTATGAAAAGATGACCTGGCATTTATCTCAGGCACTTTAGTCAAAAATGGGATCCCTAGCCCCATTAGAAACTATATTCTGAACTCTATCTCAGGGGGAGAAGCTTCTATCCTATGGAATGGGAAACTCACTGGGTCATTTAGGGCATTTAGAGGTTTGAGATAGGGAGACCCTCCTACCTATTTGTTCTTTGCCTCAAACATCTGTGCCAGTTTATTGAAAGCCTTATATGTGACAAGAGATGGACTCCTTTCAGGTTGTACAACAATGGCCCTCTCATGTCCCATCTATGTTTCACTGATGATATGTTTCTTTTTGCAAAGGCAGATGTAAATCAAATGAACACCATTATCAAATGATTTTCTGATTTTGGTTTAGTCTCCGGACAAGCTATTTCAGTGACCAAGTCTTGCATTCACTTTGTGAAGAGTGTACCCAGACGATTGCGCAGAAGAATATGCGAAGCTAGTGGATTCACACAATCTAACAATATGGGAAAATACCTTGGGGTCCCCCTATTACACGGGAGAGTAAAACATGATACTTACAGTGGCATCTTATCAAAAATTATCTCCTCTATAAACTCCTGGTCAGCTCGCACCCTCAGCCTAGCAGGTCATGTATGCCTTGTGAAGACCATGCTTACGATGATCCCCAACTATCTATGTAGAGTGTCGTCCTGCCAATGAAAATTTGTGACCAGATTGATAGCAGTATCTGAACTTTTGTGTGGGGGAGCAATCACAATAGTCATTCTCTATCACTGGTTGCCTGGAACAAAATCACATGTAACAAGGTACATGGAGGACTAGGCTTGAAGTCCATGAGGGAACTCAATATGGCATTGATTTCGAAGCATGCTTGGGATTTAAGTATAGGTAGATGTTCAACATGGAGTGTAGGGCTATATTAAAAGTATATGAATTTCGAGGGAGGGACCCCACCCCAGATCTCCAGGTTAGTATGTGCGGTCTTCCAATGCAAGCAATTCATCTCTGATAACTCTAGTATGATCCCTATAAGTGGACAAGATACCAATCGATGGTACGATAAATGGTGGAGCAAAGATTACACCTTAGCAGAAGTTATGTCCAAACCTATTCCTCCAGAATTCCTTGACCTAAGAGTTTCAAGCCTGGTGAACTTCGTGAACGAATGGGACATTGATTTCCTAAAACAATGGCTTCCTCTAAAGGTGTTGAAAAAAGTTACCAATATTGCAGTTCCGTGCTCTACGGAAGATCATGATGCCCGGGCCTAGAACCACACAGACTCGAGTACCTTCTCTACCAAGACTGGCTATGATGTCTTCAGATTGGACAAGGACATCAGAACTTCAGGAAAATGGGATATCATATGGAAGGACAATGTAGCCATGAAAGTGAAGATGTTCCTATGGCTAGTTGGACACAATGCTATTCTAACATATTGCCGATGAGTTGCACGAAACTTAACTACTGAAAACTCGTGCCCCATCTGCGGAGCAGCAGTCGAAACTACACTACACATCTTATGAGAATGCAGGCTTGCAACTGACGTCTGGAAAGATATTCTAGATCGAAGGACATGGAGCTCTTTCTTCACTGAACTAGATCTATGGAATTGGCTAGCTAAGAACATGTCACCAGAATCTCCCCATAACCTCCTTTTTATGATAGGCTGTTGGGAATTATGGAAGGCAGGGAATCAGAAGGTATTTGAAAACACTAACCGACCAAGTCAGTGCATATCTTATATCATACGCAAGGAGACGACATGTTCCATGAGGGCATGGGAAAGAGACTATGAAGGTGAAGAACATAATTCAACCATCCCTACGTCTTGGACAAAGCCACTGGACAGAGATTTGAAAATCAATACCAACACCACCTACAATGTGAGCATGAATCAATCATCTATAGTTGTGGTCTATCATGATAAGGAGGGTCACTAGAGAGGCGGCTGGGGAAAGAAGATTCACACAGAAAGTGTGCTTGAAGCAAAGATCTAAGCCATTGAGTTGGCAGTGGAAGTGGGATAAACTCTGGATTTTTATGGAATGAACTTTGAAACAGATTCAAAAATGGCGTGCAAGGCTATTAAGGGAGAGATTTCTGAAAATCCAAAACCTGCTAGATCACTGGTGGAAGTGAAAAGGAAGTGGAAGGTGGCAGTGCTCGAGTATCAAAAGAGAGGGGAATGAAGCAGCTGACTGACTAGCTAAGCATCACCAAAAAAAACCATAGTGGACTCTATCACTATAGAAGTCCACCTACTATTCTGGGTGAAATCCTCAACCGAGAATCTGGCAATGGCGGTAGCAATAATACCGCAAATGTGTATGATATTCATAATGTAATTGCACTTGATATGCCTTACAGGAGAGGGGGAAGATGAATAAATAGCCCTCTGACTTCATTTTAAAAAAAGTTTATCATTCTACATATCTAGCCGATCAGGTGGTGTCATAGGAAGGATCCTCTAATCACAGTAAACAAAAAAAGTAAAGAGAGAGATAGTCATCGATCTAGCTTCAGGAGAGACAAGAGGGGTTTGGAATACATTGGTTGTGGGGGTCTATGTTTGTATAGATTTTAGGGTTCATGATTCTATGCAGAACCTTCGATAAGAGGCAGCAAATCATGTTAATGTACCATGCCAGGCACATGAATCAGGGAGATCTACAATGTGGAACATGGAGGATGGTTGTAATTTGCCTAGTGTCCCCATGTGAAAAAAAAGGAAATCTTGTTTTCCCAGTAATTTCAGAACTATCTTGGAAAAAATCAGAGAAAACTCGCACAAAAAAATAAGTTAGAGTTATCTCTCAAATTAGTTTGGAATAACAAGAAATATTAAATAATTCAATTGGAAATTTTTGAAATATAGCCTATTTAGGTCAGATTTAAAGAACAATTGTACTCACATTTTCAAAGAAGGTTTCTTTATAGAAGAGCCCAAACTGGGTGAATGTGGAAAAAAGGATGGCTTAAATAGGCAGAAAAGGTGGAAAAAGGTCATATGTGGAAATTTCATAGGATGTGGAGTGGATTCCATCCTTAGTAAAGGATCAAAATTAATCATTAATTTCTACTAAGCGAGAATAAATAAGGTGTCAATTGTTGGTAACTCACAGGAAGCCACACCACACACTACATGCCCGCAAAGCTTCTTCCTCTAACATGAACCAGTCACATGAAGGACCATACTCATTTGAGGGCATGTATAATATGGTCAACACCATTCAGACAAGTCAAAATAGTAGAAGGATACAATGGATCAGATTTCCTCTCATCAAAAGAGGATATTCCACAACTAGGAGTAGTTCTTCACAATTTAGTAGGCAATTTTCTCCAATGAGTGCCTTCTCTTGAGTGATCAGAAGAATTTCCACTAGTGCCTACAACACATAGAGTATACACAATAACCTATCAATGTTATTACTAGAGAAACAAAATTTTCCCCAAATACGGACCTCCACCCCCTATGACATCCAATCCACCCCAGTTCACTAACACCTTATACCCTCCTAATCTATATTTGCCACTAGGAACATTGTATCCACTAGGAGACTTATTGCCTAGTACACATGTTCCATCTCTGGCTTTGTTTTTGGTAATGTGGACATTGTCAAACTAAAGACTAGGGGGTGTGGATCGAGATTTATCTTGCATTCATCCTATATTTATATAGCTTACTCTTCTATTTTATTTTTTGTTTCTATCTTAGTTTTCTTTTTGCATATAGTCAGTTTATGTATGAGCTCATTCAATTATCATTTCTCTTACATATAATCCAAATATATCTAGTGTAAAATTATATTTAGAAGTAAAAAAACTCACATGTTCCAATTGAAGTAATGTTTTTTTACCTTATCCTTTAAGATTTGAATATTTTTGTATAGGAGTACACTACACTGGGAATTGAGTGAATTAGTCAGTATAGACACATGTGTGGCAAACTTAATGCCTAATTCACACTTGGATTTTCAATAAAGATGGTGTTTGAGTCCAATGTAACCAAAAAATAACATGATCTATTATGTTAATTCAATAATAATATTGGATAATGCTGACACATTGAGTTAAAAGAAGAGAGATGCATCATAACTAAAAGAGTGTCTCTCTTAATCACTTGATCTCATCCACTTTCATCCCATTCCATCACCACTATAGACTTCATACATGATTCAAGACATTTTTTCTCTTTTATTTCATCAAATCATTATAGGTATCATGTAATGTAGTTTTTCATTACAAAATGAAGCATAGAATCATAAGTAGATCATTCATATAGGTTACTCTGCATACAATTCCATATAATCACATTTTGTATTGCATAATTTATAAAGGTGTAATATATGAATTCAACACCTTTCATGAATTCCACATTTTTCATTGCAAATCATCTCAATGGGTCAAACATCCATCCTTTGGGAGGGAGAACACCTCGAGTCCTTCACACCAAGTCAAGATTTAGACAGAGTGACCCCTTGAGTCCCTACCTTTTCATTTTATGCATGGAATGGCTAAGCCAATCGATCCAGAGTGCAGTCACTGAAGGGAAATGGAAACCTATTGTACTATTTAGAGGTGGTGTTCCCTTGTCTCATGTAATGTTCACTGACGACCTACTGTTGATGTCTGAAGCTTCACCAACAACAAGCATCCATCATCTTACAGGTCCTCATGGAGTTCAGTGTTGTCTCGGGCCAAGTTGTATCCAAAGAAAAATCTAATTGCTACTTCACTCCTAACACTATTGCTAGTGATCGTCATGCTTTTTGTCAGAGGATTGGCATCCAACAAACAGACGACTTGGGTAGGTATCTGGGAGTCTCTATTCTTCACCACAGGTTAAACAAATTGACACACACATCAATCTCTAAATCTATTAAGACATTCATGTCCAGTTGGGCAACTTATAACCTCCCACTTGCAGGACAGGTCACACTTGCAAAAATTACTTTACAAGCCATCCCATCATATGCAATGCAATCTGTTAAGCTTTCACCATCTCTATACGATGATATTGATAAGAACATTCGAGACTTTATCTAGTCATGAGATCGTGATCAACAAAAGATTTCCCTTGTCTCTTGGATGAAAGTCACAATGCCCAAGCACTTGGGAGGGCTAGGACTTAAGAATGCAAGAGATCAAAATGAGTCACTGATGCTCAAGAACGTATGGTATTTCATGATGAAACCTAATACCCTTTGGGTGAGAGTAATGAAAGGGAAATATATGAATAATGGTGCTCTTAGGAACAAGCAAAGTTCATTGTCTTGGGCCTTTATCAAGTGTAACCTATCCAAGCTTAAGGCAATCAATCATAAGTTAGTTCTTTCAGAATCTAGTATCAATGTGTGGACCGACCGCTGACTCCTCAGGAAATATCTTCTTGACTATGAACCCAATCTAATGATCCCACCCAAACTTGAGGATCTCAAGCTTCAATCTATGTTGCTTCCAGATAGAAGATGGGACTCATACTTCATTTACAATCACTTCCCTAATCAAGTTATATGAGTTATGAACCTCCTTGAACACACCAACATTTAGAGATGGAGGATTTGTGGGCTTGACCTTTCTATGAAATAGGAGACTTCACTACTTGCACTGCTTACAAATGGATACATAAGTAGGATATGAACCTTCCTGTACCTTGTTGGAAAAAAGTCTAGAACGCACCTGTCCCACATAAAATCCAGACCTTTATGTGGTTGTTGTTTAATGGTGCCCTTCTCACTAATCTAGAGCTACTCAGAAGACATGTCTCCCTAGATTATCTATGCCCTATCCACAACAACAAACTTGAATCTATTATGCACTTCTTAAGGGATTGTCCCACTGACAAGGAAATCTAGCATGACCTCAACATGTCTGATTCCTTCTTCACAAGAGAAGATCATGACTGGGTCCAAGACATGGTGACTGTGCAAATTTCAAATGGCAGATGCATTCTTCACAGCATTGGCTGTTGGTGACTGTGGAAGAATCGTAATGATGCTATTCATAATGGATCAGACAAACCTATTTCAATCATTATTCGGTTCATTAGAACGCACTAGGTTTGTGATGGACATTTGTGCTCATAGCATCCCTATGAAATGTCACCCGCAAGTGCTAGTCTTGCCAACCTATGATTGTCATGTTGTAATCTATATCGACGGTGCATACCAAGGCTACCTCAATAAAGTGGTAATCAGAGTGCATGTTGTAGACCCTTCAAGTTCTTGTATCATGGGCACCGATTACACTGACTATGAAACCTCATCACTTGAAGCTGAGATCAAAGGAATCATCCACGCGCTCAAACTATGTGTTAAATGATGTTGGACATCACCTCTCATTCTATTCGACGCAGCAATGGTGATCAAGATCTTGTAGAATAAAGACATCCCAACCAACAAGCTAGAGCCCCACCGGAGTAGCTACACTACCCTTTTGCTGGCCTACCCCAACATAAAAATCTCACAGATCCCTAGGAGCTTTAACTCCATAGAAGATGGTATTGCAAAACACACCCTTTATTCTTTCACCCCCAATATCTTATTCTCTATAAAACCTCCTTAGCTCAACAAAGAGGTGGATGTCAAACTTCCTTTTGCTTGGCCCATAATAGAGAACAAGATGAGTAATACTTAATCTCTATGGTTTTTTAAAAAAAATGGAGTAAGAAATTTGTAAAATCATTTATCCTTGTCCAAGTTTGTAAAAATCCTTATCTTACACATCAATCGCGTATAGCTAACAAATGTCTTCAAAAAAAGAGAAAGATATATGTAAAGAAAGAAAATATAATAGTAAGAAAGGAAAAGGAGAATGGAGGAAATGGATGCCATAGGAAAGTAAAGAATCAATTGTCTCTTGTATGAGGAACAAGATTGAGGAATTCTATGTTAAGACCTTCCTTCATCACTTATAATTATGATGAGGTATCCAAAACATACTTCATTCCACTAGAAATAGTACGCATAAATACACATTTAGTCTCATTTCCTTCATTAATTGGGTCCATTATTTTGTTTTCTTGCAAAAATTTATTAGATGGTGTGTGATTTCTTTTTATTTCCACCCATTCCATCCTCCCACTACTCTACTTTCAACAATATTTAGGTAACTGCATCCATTTTGACAAATAAGGTCTAAAAAGAGTAGTATAGATAGAGAGATCTTGTGATACACTCAACATAGTTTGACTTTCCATGATATCTCTATGCTTTGCCTACTTACATTTTAAATCGTCCAATTTTAATATATTGTTTTTCATAATTGGATGTTTAAATAGAAGTTGTTTTCTCTATGATCGGATAGGACCATTTTTTTCCATTGAGTCAAGGATGACTAGAATGATATATTTCACATATGTGTCTCTATTTTGAGTTTTTCAACCAAATCCAAATTAGTGTTGCTCAAGGATGATCAACATTCAAGATAAGGGGATTTTAATGAGCATACTTTATCTACCAAAATTTAGGATAATTTAGGCATGTTTCTATGACATTTCTCTGATATTTATCCTAAATTGCTTGAAATATCTCTTATGCATCCATTTTCTTTATTTTTATGCATTTGGTTTGAAATGTTGCATTTTTACTATTGCAGAATGCATTATTTTCCTTATTGTGAACAAAATGAGAAAAATAGAGAAAGTCGGTACCTCTAATGTAACTGTTGGATCCTAGGATAGGTGATTGGATGCTCTAGAGGAGGGGTGAATAGAGTTGAATGCACTTTAAAAAATTATTAGAGATTCAACGTATATCACCAGATAAGGTTGTTAAATAGGAAATTTGAGTACAACTAAAACATACATATCAAGGGACAGAGAGATTGAACATACACCAATTAAAAAGGTATGTAGAGTGGTTCCAAACTTCAAACTAGAAGTGTGTGACTCCACTACCTAGAGAGGTCAACCACTATGATTTCTTAACCATTGCACTCTTATATTCATTCATAAGACTTACAATACATGACCCACTAAAGGACTTACCTATGAAATACAAAGAGTCTTCAACCTTACCAAGGGCTTACCCACTTTGTAATGAGTATTCAATCTTCTCCAATTACTTACCCACTCTTGCACAAGTCTTCAGCCTTCTAGGAATTTCCCATGCTTCTTGGATATTCAACCTTTGACTTCACCTTCACTCAGAGAAGCTTCCACCAAGGACTTACCCACTTGAGCAAGAAGTCTCCTTCCTTCACCAAGGTCTTACCCACTCTTCTTGGATCTTCAGCCTTTGACTTCACCTTCACTCAGAGAAGCTTCCACCAAGGACTTACCTACTTGAGCAAGGAGTCTTCTGCCTTCACCAAGGTCTTACCCACTCTTGCTCCAAGTCTTCAGCCTTGATCTTCACCAAGGGACTCCATCCCTTATTCTTCTTCACTTCTCTTATCTAAGAGAGAGAACCTTCATCTTCATGATTGGAATGAGAGATTGGGAGGTGGCGGAAGTGAGAGCCTCAAAAGATATACATGTAGGACTAGCTCTCTTACAAATCTCGTACTCACTTTAATGGATGTAGCAAGTGATCAAGTGTAGAGAGAGAGGAGGTTGTAGGATACACTAAACTATAGTCTAGGAACCTCATATAGAGTTTTGCATCGAATACTCGTCCTAGGAATGAAGCCCAAGGGGTCCTATTTATAGTTGGGGATGCCTCTTAGCCTTTAGGAACACTTAAGAACAAAAACTAGCCGTTTTGTGGCTTGCAACAAATATATTTTTTATTGTTGCAACTCCACAATGGCTAGAAATAGTTTTTTTTTAATTTTCCATATAGTTCTATCGGTCAAGTTTCTATAAAGGTATCTCGATCAAATGCACTATGCGACAAAGTTAATTTGACCAATCGATCGAGTTTGTCCTAGTAGGAACTCGACGAATTGATTAAATTAGTTTTGTTTCAATGTAGTGGTTGGTCGAGTTCGGTGTATAGGAAACTCGACCAAACCATGACATTCTCAAATCCATCAAGGATTGGTCGAGATTGTAACTCGATCGATAAAATGCTTGTAATGAATTTTAGAAAATGTCATTGAAGTGCTTAAATATTTGATTTAAGTGCTTCTAATTTTTTTAAGTTTAATTACAAGACATACAATCATTACATGTGATTTACAACATGATTCTAATGGATTTACATTGTATTTGAAAAACCTGCACTTTTATTGACTTTGACTTGTCTTTTCTCCAAGTTGAGATGCACAAGTTAGTCCATTTGGAGTGTGTCTATGCCTAATCTAAAATTGCTCAAGTAGAAGCATTAAATGCAAATAATTGGAATGATTTAGTCATCATAAAAACAAGGGTTTAGTTAATTTAGACCTAGAGTCAACATCGTCCTAGAGTCAACATTCTCCCCCTTTTTGAAGATGACAAACCATTTCATAAATGTATTGAAAGCATTTAAGTAAAGTCATACCTATGAAGAAACCTAGGGGTTTTAATAGAATGGTGTTCATATGCTTCCCCTCAATTGATGCTCATGGAGTTATCATACTCCCCCTCAATTTGATTCTATTTCTCCTGCATGGTTAGCTATCATTACATTATAGAATACTATGTCTTCTACTCATATATGTTCTAGAAATATATGTCCTACCCTTTACATAGACATGCTTCTCCCTCTACATGTAAGACATGCTTTCTCCTCCTGCTTTACATAGGAATACATGCTTTCTCCCCCTTTGCCATTTCCAAAACGTAGACGTATGAAGAGATAAGAGACACTACTTGTTGAAAGACGGAGATAACAAAATATAAGGAGAGTAGAAGAGAAAAACTAGGGCTTGTCCAAGACTAGAAAGGAAAGCAAGTTAAAACTTGCACTTGAACAACCCATAATGTAATTCTATAAAAGATCAAGACAAGATAAAGTGATATAGAATAATAAATCATAATTTTGACCCTCAAGATGATGGAATTCAACTGAAAAGCATCAGGGCTCATTGCGAGGTAATGAGTTATGCTCAGAAGGTCGTTTCTATATTAAAAACACTACTCTTGAATCAAAATCTCACACTGGAGCAAAATATACATAAAAAACTAAGGATGCTCCAATATCTACATAAAATGTAGCTCTATATGTCCCGCATCACAATGCTATGTAAGAAACTCAAGATAGTAGATACGCAATTTGACGAATAAGCTTGAAAAAGTGTGAAATAAGATAAAAGCATAGCATATAATAGAATATCGCTTGATGAAAAGAACTAGAAGTACATGTAGGTAGGATACTAGGAGATGTTATCACAAGTAAGGACAACTAGTAGGATATAGATCATAGCAAGATAAACAAGATCAAACAAGCTATGATTAGATGTAGAGAAATATCCAAACAAGGAGATAAGAAATTTCAGAAGCATGAAAGGATATTACTCACTAGCATATATGCATCATCACCAAAAGATGATTTCCATTAAGAACCTTAAGGTTGTATCAACACAATATATACAACTAGATAAATGTAGCAAGTTAGAGCATAACGGAAGAAATTTAAGACACAACCAAGAGATCCAAAGAGATCATCATCCAAATCTGCAAAACAACTCAAAGCAAGTAATTGCAAGACATAGGGATACCACAAGTGGGATAAAAAATTATAGCAATTAGAAAGATAGAGTTGTAAGAAATTTGGAAAATTTGAAACATATATGCATATAAAGGTACCAAGGGAGTTCCAAAGAATAAGGCTATTGGTTGAGAAAATATAGTTGAGAGGGAAATTCTCATTCAATAAGTCAAATGTATATTCTGCACACAATGTTGTTAGTCAAGTTTTGTGTATTGATAACTCGACTGATGATAGCTACTAGCAACACTCATTGGTACCTATCGGTCGAGTTTGAAATAGGACAATCTCGACCGACAAAGTTGATGTTAAAAAGCACATATATTTCATAAAAGCATATTTAGAGGCATGCTAAAAATATAAGCCATATCCAAACATGTGTAAGTAAGTTAGTAATGCACTATGAAACCATTAGAAATAGATTTTGAGTCGGAAATCGAAGAGAAACACAAAATACCACTTTTGACTCAAAAATAACATGCATAGTACACACTAACTTGGCAAAATACACTTTGATTGGATATTAGCAAGAAAAACATTACCTCAGTGCTTACCATTTCTTTTCTACTTGTTGTCACCCTCTACACATCTCACCTTTCTTCTTTCATGTAGATTGAGAAGTCAATTTGCATTTCAATAGATCAAGTCAACCCATTTGCAAGTACCTACAAGAAGAAATATGAAAAGGTACCCAATCATGTGTTTGGGTCCAAAGGGGCTAGTTTAGCAACCCAAGTCCTATCGCTCTTGGGTGCTTTCTTAAAAGGGCAACAATTGGAATAATAACCAAAATTATTGCAATAGTTGCATGTGCCAAGAGCCTTGGAACTAAAGGATTCTCAATGGAAGATTCGAGGTCCTTTACCTTTGTTGATCCTTTGGCTACCATCATACCCTAAACCATGTCTACCAATTTGTTTAGAAGTATGGTGTAGGATATCATTAAGATCCTTTTTAACAACTAAAAATCTTTGCAAAGAAGATCTCAAACTATGATTATCATGCATAAGAGAAGAAATAGTAGAAGACAAATGATTGATATTATTTACTAGAACGCAAAAGATCATTTTCTAAGAAAAGAGCTTAGTTAAATAAGAATATTTATCAATATGAAGGTCAACAACATTATTCTCTCTACTAGTAGAACTAGAACAAGATTCAAGAACATTGATTTT
This sequence comes from Alisma plantago-aquatica, assembly GCA_963693085.1. Lineage (NCBI taxonomy): Eukaryota > Viridiplantae > Streptophyta > Magnoliopsida > Alismatales > Alismataceae > Alisma > Alisma plantago-aquatica. The sequence goes on along the minus strand of OY856410.1, from coordinate 1,510,249,107 downwards.
AGCAAGCAAGGAATCATTTTCTTTTTCAAGAAAAGCAATCTTAGAAACATAGACACTATTTTCATATTCTAATCCTTTCAAAGCAAAATCTTTGTCCTTGTTTTCAGTTTTAAGAACTTCAATATCATGTGACGTGTATTTTACTACACGCTTCAACGCAAGTATATGCGTCGAGTAATATAGGCCTTGTGAGGCCCGAGTCGAACTCAAGGATACGTGAATTATTGGAGACTTCTACTAACTAATCGCAATCAGCTAGGCCGATTAACAAAGTAGGGTTTTGTTGTTGAACTTAAAAGAAAATAAAAAATCAAACAAAGAAAACAATCGATTAAAGGTTAATTTAATCAATTCAAAGGGATATCTTTAGGATGGCGGTTTCACCGCGGGTCAACATTGTATTAGATTTCATATAATTCCTCACACTTCTCTCTCTATCCGGGTAGTGGCCTGAAATGAGAATTACCCACTGTCGTGGTGTAATCCACTACTTAGATTTAGGTTGATTCCATCGTCATAGTAATCATTCCCATAAACTAAGCGCATTAAGATCGGTCCCTCAGTTCCCACCATTAATTTTACAACTCCTTTGTCAAGGGTTTTATTAATTAATGTAGAATTCGTCTCTTTTCAACCGTTAATCCTTCTGTCGAAGTGATTAAGGGTGTTAAATTATTATTATGGTGATCAAGCATAACAATAGCAATAGAGAAAATGAATTTATACCAGGGATATGAGAGAAAAAATATGAATTATCAATATAAAATCATCATACAATGTATCCCCGGGCTACTCCCGGTCCTAAAGATTGAGGGTTTTAGCCTCTCATGTTCATCTCACACGAGTACATGGTAGAAATTGGGGAATTCATAAGAAAACGTGAAATAAATGGGAAAACCCCTGAACGGAGAAGAACCGGTGGATCCTTGGCGTAGAACACAAGCTTTTCCCCGCCTGTCGGTGGTGGAAATTGTCTTCGGCAGCGTCCGAATCACCCGGGATGAGCTTCTCGGCCTCCGTTCTCCTTTCTCTCCTCCTCGGCACTCGTGCAAAACCAAAAACGAGATGATCCCCTCTCGGCGGCCGTCATTAGGTATAAGTCCCTAATTAGGTCGTCAAATAATGACAGTCGTCCGATTGATATCAAAACAGATCCAACGCATATCTGCCGACGTCGATACCATCGACGCGAGTCGATGGTATCGACACAGCGGATTAGCGGCAGCTTTCCTTTCTTTTATTCTGAGCGCCTGTCATGATCTCGATACCATCGACTTGGGTGTCGATGGTATCGACTCCTTTAGCGTCGGTTGTTGTCGTTTAGCGACGCTGTAGCTCTCCTTGTGTCGATGGCATCGACTTGGGTCGATGGTATCGACTTCATCCTCGCCAGTAGCCTGGAGACATCTCGATACCATCGACTTGGGTGTCGATGGTATCGACTCTGTATTGCTCTTCTCAGCTGACAACCTGTGGCTTGGTCGATGGTATCGACATCCATCGATGGTATCGACGGATGCAGATACTTGTTCTTCCTGAAAATTCACAACAGGACCAAGTAAATCCACACAATTTATAATAAGATGATAAATAATGCTCAAAATAGTAAAACAAAAGGGAATTTGATATAAAATGATGGCAAAGACCAAATAAAGTGAATTATGCAATAATATCCATGAAAATGAGTAATTAAGGCACAAAACACATATGAAATAGGTCTCTAAATGCGACTCAAAATCATCGCATCAAACTCCCCTAAGCTTAAACATTGCTCGCCCTCGAGCAACTAATCCTTAGAATAGAATTGCGAATGTCAACTAACAATCAAAATACCAACCCACATCACAAATGACTCCCACTGGACGTTCTCAAACCGGCCTACCCTAATCACAGAACAGTAATTACCCTATAGGCGACAATAATCATCAATAAAAGAAATTATCCTTCAAACCGATGAACACTATCACATAAGGCAGTTAACATAATAAAGTTCGCCGATTCAGCCATGGTGCATCTTGTGATCGCCTAAACTACGTTGCTCGCCCTAACTACCATCTACATGGAAGCAGTCCTCCTTATAATCATGAGTGAGGAGAAAATCACGGTGACCTACCAATTCGAGCAACGGGTGGATGGAATGGGTGGTTCATGGAAGAATTTGGAAGTATTACACAGTTTCAAAATGCATATAACAAAATGCCCTAAATGATGCAAATGCACATTAAGAATGCCCTAATGCCTAAAAGTGGGTGGAATGATGCATGCACTAACCTTCTACCTCAAACTGAGATAGAAATCTACTCAAGCCACATCATGTACTCAATTCCCCTGTTATACAAGTGATATCATTCCTTTCTCCCTCTTATTCCATTTCCTTCTAAATTCTCTTCTTTTTTTTTCTTTTTCTTTTTTTCAAAAAAAAATTTTCTTTCAGATTTTTTTTCTTTTCCTCTTAGCCCACATATCCATAATTGCTTAGAGATACATGTGTTAGGCTATTTTCTTCATGATTGGAAATCTTTTACTATTGCGAGGGTATGGGACAATTTAGATCACTTTGTAAGACAACCTGAGGTACATGGTGTACTTATGCATGAAAATCATGAAAGTTATGAGTGCAACTACATGACATGCACCTAAAGGTAATGTGCATGAATCACTATACATTTGTTTTCTCATTTTATGCAAAAGTATGAAAATAACAATGCAAATCCTATCTACATGCTATGCATACAAAAGAAATTGAAACTGCACTTTACTTCCAATTCTTGGGTGGATTATAGAAAATGGGGTGGAATGATCACAAGATTAAGTGACTGAACCTTAGAAGAAAATTATGTGTCCCTCCTTACTGACATGTGTAGTAGTTTAAAGGGTTCTTTCTCTTACATCTGATTAAGGTCTCATTACCATTTGATTAGGTTAGGCTCAAACAACCGTTACTATCCACTTTTCATGAGTCCATGGGGGTGTGAGTGTGACATATTGCTTCAAAGTTGACATAATCAATCATTTTCATAGGGCAAGTTCCCCAAGGACAACCAAGTTAAGCTATCCAAAAGACACAGAAATGACAATTTTTAAGACATCCACAATTACACTAGATAGATGTGGATCCTAAACAAACTAAAATTGCAAGAACAAATAACAAAGCAAAAACTAAAAACAACTAAAGAAAAGATAAAAGATAGAGTTGTTCCAGCCACCCCCCTAAGCTTGAATCTGACTATGGCCTCATAGTCAAAAACCAACTTAAGGGTGGAACAGTGATACCATATCAGTCCGATGGTGGGGAAGGCGGGTACTGCCAGGGTCGTGGGGTCCGGATTTGCTCTGGATGATGTGACTTCATTTGACCAATAACCTCGTCTTGAATAACTGACACCGACACTGCTGTGTACCCGTCGATACCATCGACGGAAGTCGATGGTATCGACTCGCTGATTAGGGCAACTGCCTCGCGAGTCCGGCCACCGCCTTTTTCACTTGAAAATGTCGATACCATCGACAGACCCGTCGATGGTATCGACTTCACTGATTCGATTTCTTCTGAAAATCTCCAGAGATCTCGATGGTATCGACTGGTATGTCGATACCATCGACCTTTTATTGCGACCTGTCTGTGACCATGTCGATACCATCAACAGGACCGTCGATAGTATCGACTCAGTGCGATTTCTGCTGGTGTCAACCTGAACCCATGTCGATACCATCGACGTATGTGTCGATGGTATCGACCCTGCCTGTGCCTGCACATTCAACAAACGGATCAAGGTATCATCTTTAAACTAAAATTCAAACGAAATAAAAGCAATCTATGACTAAAATTAAACTATCCTAGTGTACCGATGGTTGGGTTGCCTCCCAACAAGCGCCCTTCTTTAGCGTCTTAGGCTAGACGGTGTGACAATCATCATCTTTTCACCTTGGGAACTGGGCTCAGAGGATCATTTCGTAATTTGAATTCGACTCGATCTCCTCCAATACCCAAGGACAAAGTCCCTCTGCCTAAGGCAGTCACGACATCCGCCGTTGCTTGAAACGGTCTTCCTAGGAGAATTTCACAACTTTGGAGTGGTGGCATATCCATGACGACAAAGTCCACAGGAAATATGAATCTATCCACTTTGACAAGGACATCTTCACATACTCCATAGGGTCTCACTGTAGACCCATCCGCCAATTCAATTGTTGCAGCCAACTTCTTTATCTCTTTTAACCCCAGCTTTTGAAATGTCGCCAAAGACATGAGATTTATACTAGCGCCGGAATCACATTGCGCTTTAGGGAAATGTTGACCACCTATTGAACACGGAATGTAAAAACCTCCTGGGTCTTTTCTCTTCTTTGGTGAATTCCCGTGAATCATAGAGCTCACCGTCTCATTCATCCAATAAATTTCATCATCTTTTATCCGCCTCTTCTTATTAATGATTTCCTTGATGAACCTCCCATAGGCGGGTACTTTTTCGATCATCTCCACTAATGGAATATTGATGTGGAGTTTTCGGAATATCTCCAGGAATTTTTTAAAGTGACGATGCTCTTTCTTTGACTTAGAATTTACCGGATCTGAAACATCAGCTGCATCAGCACGCCTGTGAGGTGGCACATAAGGGCTTTTCGGGGGTACCTCCCCTAAGCTTGCTTCAAGCACTCCCTCCGACGTGGGCTTTGGTGAGACATCATCAATAGTAGCAGCTTGTTGTGGTTCCTCTCTCGCCTCAGATGTCTTCACATGTGCACAAACAACCTGCACCTGCTCATCTTGCCTAGATGGAGATACCATACTCACAACTCTCTCTGATTTCCGGAAGAAATGGTTTCCGCCCGGCAATCTATAGTACGTGCGTGGATATGGTATCACCGGTGTTGCATTCACATTGAAAGTCATTTTTCTTTCTTCTACAACTTCTTGCACCTGAGATTCCTCATTTCTTACCACCGACATGTACTTAACCTGATGATGTGCTTGAGCCACGTTCGCACTCTCAGCTGGTTTCTGTTGATTGGCGTGCTTGATGGCCGCCACTTCACTTGAAATCTGAGCCACGGTGGTCTCTAATGCCCGCATTTGCGCTCCATGGCTTTGCAGCGTCTGCCCAAATTTGGTTAGAATGTCACCTTGAGATTGCAATTGTTTTCCAAACATGGCCATCATCTCTTGGTTTTGCTGGACCATTTGAGTTAGTAATTCAGTGTTCTTATCCTCGGTTCTTTGCTGTGGTTTGGCATCCGGATCCTGCAGAAAATTATTCGGATCCTTCCATGAAAACTTTTTATCCTTTCTCCATGCATAGTCATTGTTTCTATAGCCCTGTTGTTGCATGAATTTCACTTGGGCTTCCTCATCCTCAGATGCATCTTCCTTAGATAGCAGCTTCTTGGCTAGAAGATCTAGCTTGTCGTTCAGCTCCCTAACTGTTCTGGATTCGCTGGCAGCCTTGACATGTTCTACTGCACCTCTGTCGCCCCATGGCTGTTTCCTAGCCATGTTCTTCAATATCTCCCAGCATCTTGTATCAGTGTTATTTAAGAAAAATCCGGAACCAGCCGAGTCCAGGTTGCTTCTATCATGCTCGGAGAGAGCAAAGTAGAAGATCTTCACTTGGGTTTCCTTGTCTAGTCCATGGTGTGGACATCTCCTCAACATGACTTGGAATCGCTCCCAAGTCTCAGAATAAGTTTCACCCGCCTGTTGGGTGAAATTGTGGATCTTCCGGATCATATCATTGGTCTTCTCAGGAGGAAAGAACCTCTCGAAGAAAACCTCCACCATGTGATCCCATGATTCAACAAACTCGTCGTCGAGGTTATGAAGCCACTCTCTTGCCACTCCAGCCAAGGAACTCGGGAATAACTTGAGGTAGAGCACATCCTATGGAAATCGATCTATCTTTACCATATCACAGTTCTCCACGAACTGGCTGATGTGGGCCACTGGATCTTCATTTTTTAATCCATGAAATGCGTTTGATTTAACCAGGTTAATCAATGCTGGATCGATCTTGTAGGTTGGAATGTTTAGCCCCTATTTCTTTATAGGCCCCTTTGATGCCGAGGAAGAAGACGCCTTGATCTTCTCCCATATTGTCTGTGCTTCAGCCATTACTTCTTCTTGTTCTTGCTCAGATTCAGAATGTATATCACTGTGGTGTTCCTCCTCGTAGTAGTCCTCGTCCTCTGGTCCCGCAGATGGAACCTCAGGTGTGCGATTCACGTAGTCTCGGCTACGTGTGTGCACCATACAAAGTACCTGAAATTTGGAAGTAGTGGTTCAGTACAATGCCTTGAACGAGTCAACACTATTATAGAGAAATAAAGGAATTTTTGAAATTGTTCTAAAAATAAATAAAAAAAATGTGGCCTAGAATGGCCGCTCTTAGCACTCAAAGTGCCAATAATTCGCCGTATCCCCGGCAACGGCGCCAAAAACTTGACGTGTATTTTACTACACGCTTAAACGCAAGTATACGCGTCGAGTAATATAGGCCTTGTGAGGCCCGAGTCGAACTCAGGGATACGTGAATTATTGGAGACTTCTACTAACTAATCGCAATCAGCTAGGCCGATTAACAAAGTAGGGTTTTGTTGTTGAACTTAAAAGAAAATAAAAAATCAAACAAAGAAAACAATCGATTAAAGGTTAATTTAATCAATTCAAAGGGATATCTTTAGGATGGCGGTTTCACCGCGGGTCAACATTGTATTAGATTTCATATAATTCCTCACACTTCTCTCTCTATCCGGGTAGTGGCCTGAAATGAGAATTACCCACTGTCGTGGTGTAATCCACTACTTAGATTTAGGTTGATTCCATCGTCATAGTAATCATTCCCCTAAACTAAGCGCATTAAGATCGGTCCCTCAGTTCCCACCATTAATTTTACAACTCCTTTGTCAAGGGTTTTATTAATTAATGTAGAATTCGTCTCTTTTCAACCGTTAATCCTTCTGTCGAAGTGATTAAGGGTGTTAAATTATTATTATGGTGATCAAGCATAACAATAGCAATAGAGAAAACGAATTTATACCACGGATATGAGAGAAAAAATATGAATTATCAATATAAAATCATCATACAATGTATCCCCGAGCTACTCCCGGTCCTAAAGATTGAGGGTTTTAGCCTCTCATGTTCATCTCACACGAGTACATGGTAGAAATTGGGGAATTCATAAGAAAACGTGAAATAAATGGGAAAACCCCTGAACGGAGAAGAACCGGTGGATCCTTGGCGTAGAACACAAGCTTTTCCCCGCCTGTCGGTGGTGGAAATTATCTTCGGCAGCGTCCGAATCACCCGGGATGAGCTTCTCGGCCTCCGTTCTCCATTCTCTCCTCCTCGGCACTCGTGCAAAACCAAAAACGAGATGATCCCCTCTCGGCGGCCGTCATTAGGTATAAGTCCCTAATTAGGTCGTCAAATAATGACAGCCGTTCGATTGATATCAAAACAGATCCAACGCATATCTGCCGGCGTCGATACCATCGACGCGAGTCGATGGTATCGACACAGCGGATTAGCGGCAGCTTTCCTTTCTTTTATTCTGAGCGCCTGTCATGATCTCGATACCATCGACTTGGGTGTCGATGGTATCGACTCCTTTAGCGTCGGTTGTTGTCGTTTAGCGACGCTGTAGCTCTCCTTGTGTCGATGGCATCGACTTGGGTCGATGGTATCGACTTCATCCTCGCCAGCAGCCTGGAGACATCTCGATACCATCGACTTGGGTGTCGATGGTATCGACTCTGTATTGCTCTTCTCGGCTGACAACCTGTGGCTTGGTCGATGGTATCGACATCCATCGATGGTATCGACATCCATCGATGGTATCGACGGATGCAGATACTTGTTCTTCCTGAAAATTCACAACAGGACCAAGTAAATCCACACAATTTATAATAAGATGATAAATAATGCTCAAAATAGTAAAACAAAAGGGAATTTGATATAAAATGATGGCAAAGACCAAATAAAGTGAATTATGCAATAATATCCATGAAAATGAGTAATTAAGGCACAAAACACATATGAAATAGGTCTCTAAATGCGACTCAAAATCATCGCATCATCATGCATGAGAGAATAAAAAATTAAAGTATGCTCTTCATTAGAACTAGGCATAAGAGGTTGAGCTTGTAGAAATCTATTCTTATCAAGAAAATTAGCATTTTCAAGTTTAAGAGAGTCTACTTGGCTAAGACAAGCATTTTTATCATCAAGCATACAAGAATTAGCATGTTCAAGATCATCTAATTCTACATGCATATTATCAACAATTCTAGCAAGCTTTTTCCTTTTCTTTTAGAAGACTTCAGAGAGGAATGAGTAGCATTAATTATAGAAATTAAATGTTATTTATATAAAGAGTTTAGATTTACCTCATTTGAGTCTTCACAAGTTGACTCCATAAGAGTAAAATGGCATTCTCCTTCATCACTAGAGCTTGAGCTATATCCTCCACTTGATTCTTCACTTGATCTTGAGTTGGAGGAGTCACTTGAGATTTTGTGCCATTTCTCCTTCTTCTTGTACTTATTTTCTCTTCTCTTGTGATGATGGGTCTTTTTTCCTTGTAGAAAATCTATCTCCAAGTGACTTTTCTTTCCACACTTGAGGAACCGGATGGAGGAGGAATTCTTGCCTTTGTAGAGTCTACCCTTAGAGTACATGGAATTTTCTTCAATATGAGAGTATGGAGAGGCTTGACCCACAATAGCTTCAATTTGAGCCTTGATTTCAGCCTTTGCATTCTCTTTATCTCTTTCTCCTCTTGTCTTTAAACTTCTTCTCTCTTGTCATGTGTGACTTCATGCGCTAGTAGATTTTCAATGAGCTCTTCAATGGGAATATCATCAAGAGACCTTACTTCTTCAATGGAAGTCACTTTGGGTTCCTATCTCTTGGGGAGAGTTCTAAGGATCTTAGAGTTGATCTCTCCTCTACTCATAGGATGACCTAGTATGGCAAGACCATTCACAATGGTGTTGAGCCTTGAGTACATGTTGTCTATCTTCTCCTCCTTCCCATCTTGAAGTTCTTAAGTAGCCCTTTGAGCATGTAGTATTTTCTTTCCTTCACTTGAGTTGTCCCCTCATAAGGGATGCATAGCTTTCTCCATACCTCATAATCTGTATCACAAGAGGAAATCCGATTGAACTCGGTGGGGTTCATGGTGGCATAAAGGATGTTGATTGCTCTTGCATTCAAGGTGTCTTTCTTCATGGTAGCTTCATCCCATTCTTCTATCTTGGTCTCCAGTAACTTGTATGGATGGTCCACCATTTGCCATAGCTCAAGACTTGATCCTTGGATGTAGTATTGTAAGCTTCTCTTCCAATAGAGGAAATTGCTCATATAAAAGATTTGGAAGGTTGATCAAGTATCTCCCTCCTTGGTATTCTCCTACTTGTGGAAGTCTGCTTGGTGAAGACCCACTCTGATGCCAATTGTTGGATCCTAGGATGGCTGATTGGATGCTCTAAAGGGCGGGTGTATAGAGTTGAATGCAGTTAAACAAAATTCATTACAACTTCAAGTTATATCACAAGATAAGGTTGCTAAATAGGAAATGTGAGTGCAACTAAAACTTACATATAAAGGGAGAGAGAGATTGAACATACACCAATTGACAAGCTATGTAGAATGGTTCCACACTTCAAACTAGAAGTATGTGAGTCCACTACCTAGAGAGGTCAACGTCTAGAATGTCTTAACCATTGCACTCTTATATTCATTCATAAGACTTACAATACATGACCCACCAAAGGACTTACCTGTCTAATACAAAGAGTATTCAACCTTACCAAGGACTTACCCACTTTGCAACAAGTCTTTGTCCTTCTCCAAGGACTTACCCACTCCTACACAAGTCTACAACTTTCTAGGAATTACCCACTCTTCTTGGATCTTTAGCCTTTGACTTCACCTTCACTTGGAGAAGCTTCCACCAAGGACTTACCCACTTGAGAAAGGAGTCTTTTGCCTTCACCAAGGTCTTACCCACTCTTTCTCCAAGTCTTTAACCTTGATCTTCAACAAGGGACTCCTTCCTTTATTCTTCTTCACTTCTCTTAGCCAAGATAGATAACCTTCATCTTCATGGTTGGAATTGTTGGTATGTATGCCCATAGAGCAAGTTATATGATGATTGTAATGGGATACTTTGTAAATAATTTGAATAATAATAAAGGCAATTTCCGATCTATATGTTTAAACTGTTTCTGAGATGATAGTGTAACATGATAGATGTCTAAAGAATGATTTTACTCAATGACGTATGCTTTTAGGTTCAAGACCTAACCGATGAGATCATACGGATGTTAAGAGTATACATTCGTATTTAGTCCCTAGTCTGTTGTTATTGTGGAAATAACCATAGACATCAATAACACTAAAGACTAGATTGTATGTTGGTTGATGACAAAATCTCATTAGTCATGATATAGTGATATCAAACCAAGCACATAGGTACTTGTTAGAGAACAAGGTACTGGACAGACCCACCATGAGAGTGACACATGGAAGTCACAGTCAGCTCTCACAGTGATGGTGGTGAGTGTGATTCTTAGACCTGAAATCACTACACTCAACACATGTTGTTGGGTACACTTTGACATCATCAAACGCAGTCCTGAAACATGGGTTGTTATAAAGGTGATGATTGGGTGGCTTTGACACATGGGGCTTTTGAGGGGTGAGTGGTAGATATGGGATTTGTCCCTCCTGAGGGAGTTTGATGTCCTTGTCCACTTCATGAGTAGGATTGAGAAAGGAATGCACATGCACGTGTGAATCAATATGTGATATTGATGTCACACACATCTCACCCAGTCTGCTCTGAGATCAAGGAAATCAATGAACGTTGACATGATGATTGTCCCATGCCTCGAGTTCATTCAGGATATCAGTGAAAAAAGAATTATACATTCACTGTAACACCATTCAAAGATTGTAGGATTGAAAATTGTTCTCCAACTTTCTATTTCACTTGGGTAGCACTGATGTGTGACTAGGCACCTCTCTTTGCTTGTGAAGTCATAAGTGTTATGGACTTTCACTGCCAACGTGAAATAGACCTGCAGGGTCACACACATAGGATTTAACCTGGAATAGGAGTTTGTCCACAAAGATGTTTAGATTGATTACTAAAGGAGTTTAGTAATTCAATTAAACACTCAATCAATTGATACGTCAGTATCATAGTGTTCAAGGTGTTGGACTGATTGATTAGAGTATCAAATTGATTGAAACTGTGATTGACTGATTCTGCACAATCTGCACTCCCAACTGATCATCTCATGTGATGAACCGATCGGTTGAGCTTGGTGAACCGATCGGCTCAACTAGTGAGTCGATCGGCTCATGGATAGGGTGAAACGATCCGTTCAAGTGTTAAAACGATCGGTTCAAGTCCAACTGAGCAAGTTGGGAAAGTAAGATTGGTGAGAACTTTCCTTTCGTTTCACTTGCCCAATTTGATTGGAACAAGGATTGGTATTTGATACCAATTCAAAACAAAAGAAGAAAAGTCAATCGGGAACTGATCAGGACCACGAACCGACCGGTTCAGAAGTGAACCGACCGTTTCATGGGTCCCAACCGATCGGTTGAGGTGTCAACCGACCAGCTCAGATCCCCAACCTACCGTTTCAGTTGTGAAACGATTGGTTCAGGTTACGTAGTTGGTTGTTTTTGTGGAAAATCTCAAACCCTTCTACTCCTGCTTTAGTCTCGCATTTCCCAGGATAGAGAACCCTATCCCATGACCCTCCTATATATAGGGGTATTGGGGGCTTCTAAAAGTACAACTCAGTGCAACCAGTTGCTCTGTAAAGTTGTCGTTCTCTCTAGTTTTGGTAACCGAGAGAGCCCAAGCAAGTGCTACCCAATAAGGGAGGCACAGCAAGGGAAAGACAGCTGTAGAAAGTGACTGGTGGCAGGAGAGTATGTCGGCGACTAGTACGCCGACAGGAGGGTGTGACTCCTTCCGATTCCTTGTGGGACAAGGAGATCGGAGTTCCAGGCAGTTCATGTGGACGACTGTAGAGGCGGGAGACATCTGTCACTCAGAGGACAACTGTCAATCCCCACAGTCCCGGTGAGACCAGGAGTCTTCAGTCCCGGTGCGACCAGGAGCTGCACAAACACCGTCCAAGACCAGAGGTGAAGACCGCGCAAGGTGCGAGGTACTGTCACCGAGCAAGCCTCAGGACAAGGTATGCATCCACAAACCATCTTTGCTTTTGTATAAATGTTGACGCGATTCCTTTTGTTCTGGGTTTGAGGGAGAAAATTTTGTTTCCGCTGCTTCTCTGCCTCCCGTAAAACCCAACAGTGGTATCAGAGCCACGTCAACTGCTTTATATTTTAGGATTATCGATTTGATCGATTTTGGTTTGTCGCCTTTATTTATTGCATACGATGTGAATAAAACTGGCTTTATGCATGTCCAATCCACAAATCCCAAATATACATATATGATATGTAATATTAATGCACTCGATACGCGTCACCCTTAAATGAGTTTTGTGGTGGATGTGTAGCATGATTATGGCCTATAAACCCTATATCTATGTGTGGTTGTATGTGGTTGCTTGCATCTAGGTCTGTGCACCGATTCCCTTTCTCCTATTCCTGATGTAACTCAAAATAATTCAAGATTTCTTTTCCTACCTTTGCTCCCCCCGAATGTAACTCGGGGTTTCACAATTCAATTGTAAACATGATAGATTTTATTTCTTGTTATGTGAAAGAACGGCAGATGACCTGAGACGATCGGTTCAAGGCATGAACCGATTAGTTGGTGTTCCAGACGACCGGTTCGAGGAGCGAGATGAGCGGGTGGCGATCTGAGGAGATGAACGATGACCGGTGAAACGATCGGCTGGAGGCGCCAGTCGATCGGCTGGTGGCACCCGAACAACCAACTTGATGGCGAGTCGATCAGTCATGGAGATGAGTTGATCAAACCCAAAAAGGCAGGCACAGATTTCATCTTGTACATGTTGCATGTGATGTAGACCTAGATGACCGTGATTCCTCTTGGCTCGAGGAATCACAATAGGATGGCCATAATAATTGCTTTTATCATTTTGCATGTTTTTATGTGGGATATAGCATGTATATGATACGTACTATATATTGTGGTGATTGGATATGTATATGTATAAAAAAACCAAATCCCTCATTAAATATTAAAGTTTTATATGCCTTCCAAATGCGACACATGTGAAAAGCCTGATCGACTAAGTGTGGGCACGCCCTAGCATGGTGCATCGTCTATCTCGTGGAAGCATGAAGGATGAACATGTGGGTCTACCCTAGCATGGTTCATATTCATCGTGTTGGCTTTGGGTCAGACTTAACAAGGTGACCTAGATAGGATCTAGCACCTTGAGGCATGGAGATGATCATGGCAAGGAGTTGCATGTGACATCTTTCAAGAGTTGCATATGATGCAATTGGTAAGAGTTTCCTACCTGGGCGATCTGAGTTGTGGGTGACAACCCTAGCTGGTCCATGGCTCAGAGGATTTCAGGATCTTGACCCACTAGAAGATTGTACGCTGCAATCTTCCGAATTGATGGTGAGGGTTGTCAATTTGAGTCAAAATAGTGGGAGTGGTAATTAATTAAAGGCCTAATTAACTATCATCAAATTTTATTCAAATCAAATCAAAAGGAGTTTTGACAAAATGCAATTTTCTCTTGTAGAATGAAAAAGGAATCATCTTTTAAAATGGGCAAATTAATTGAGAACCATAACTGGTTGAGGACTGTGAGAAGTGTTCTTCACAATCCAGATATACCAGGAGCCTTTGAATCCACTCTATGTACGCTTAATGCGTTAGTGAAGAAGAAAGAAAGTTCATTGATAGAGATCAATGGAATGAAAGGTAAGGGAGAGAAGGGTTCTCTCGCCAAACCAATTTCTTCTACATGGAGAGGATGGAAGGAATGATGGAAGAAGAAGTCAGAGATAGAGATCTCTACTTCTGGTGTATACATGATAGAGATTAACTTTACTACTTCTTCATCATGGGTACTTGATACCGGATGCGGATCTCACATTTGTTCAAATGTGAAGGATCTTAAGAGAAGTAGGCCTTTGGGGAAAGGCGAGGTTGAACTACGTGTTGCCAATGGGGCAAGAGTTGCCGCCAGTGCCATAGGAACCTATGAGTTAACTCTACCAAGTGGGCTAATAATAGAGTTGAAGAAATGCTATTATGTACCTGCCATAAATAGGAATATCATTTCTGTCTCTTGTTTGGACAATGATGGATTTGAATTTCTTATTAAGAATGGAAATTGTTCCATTTCTAAAGATGGGATCTTTTATGGCAGTGCCCCAATGTCTTATGGTCTATACTTGATAGATTTGGAGACAAGTGTATACAACATAAACACCAAAAGGCAAAAACTCAATGACTCAAACAAAACATATCTTTGGCATTGTCGTCTAGGGCACATAAATGAGAAGCGCATTTCTAGACTCCATAAAGATGGTTATCTAGACTCTTTTGATTATGAATCAATAGAGACATGTGAATCTTGTTTATTGGGCAAGATGACCAAGACTCCCTTTTCAGGTAAAGGTGAGAGAGCTAGTAATCTATTAGGACCCATGCATACCGATGTATGTGGGCCTTTTAGAACTAATGCCAGAAATGGGTGTCAGTACTTCATTACCTTCACTGATGATTTCAGTAGGTATGGCTATGTGTACATGATGAAGCATAAGTCAGAAACACTTGAAAGGTTCAAGGATTTCATGAATGAAGTACAGAACCAACTTGGTAAAAGTATTAAGGCACTTCGATCCGATCGAGGTGGAGAATACTTAAGCCAGGAGTTTGAGGACCTTCTGCGAGCCCGTGGTATTGTATCACAATGGAGTCCACCTAGAACACCACAGCATAACGGTTTGTCTGAAAGAAGGAATCACACATTGTTGGATATGGTGCGATCAATGATGAGTTTTGTTGATCTTCCGATTTCCTTCTGGGGTCATGCTCTTGAAACTGCCGCATTTACACTTAACAGTGTACCATCTAAATCGGTTCAAAAGACACCATATGAGATATGGTACAGGAAGCGTCCCAATTTGTCTTTTCTGAAGATTTGGGGTTGTGAGGCTTACGTTAGGAAAATGTTTCCTGATAAGCTTGGACCCAAATCCGATAAATGTTATTTTGTTAGATACCCCAAGGAAATGAGGGGATATTATCTATACCACCCTACTCACTACAAAGTGTTTGTTGCCAGGACAGCTGTGTTCCTAGAGAAGGAATTTATTTCCAAAGGAAGCAATGGGAGGAAAATAGAGCTTGAAGAGGTTCAAGCCCAACAAGAAAACATTGAACCAGTAGATCTACGAGAGGAATATGGAGAATCACAAGGTGTTGTGGGATCTCATTCTCCTCTGGTAACACAAGGACCTCGTAGATCTAGTAGGACCCGCCTTGAACCTGAGAGGCTTGGATACCTCGTGACTCAGGAAGGTGGTGAGTTGGTCATAGATGATGATCCAACTACCTACGTAGAGGCTATGGAGGGACCATATTCTGAGAAATGGCTTGAAGCCATGAGATCTGAGATGGAATCCATGTACTCCAACAAAGTATGGACTTTGGTGGAACCACCCGAAGGGGTAAAACCCATAGGGTGCAAGTGGGTCTTTAATAAAAAGACCGACATGGATGGCAATGTGCAAACTTATAAAGGCAGATTGGTTGCAAAGGGATTTCGACAAGTTCAAGGTGTTGACTATGACAAAACCTTTTCTCCAGTTGCCATGATTAAGTCCATCAGGATCATGCTTGCTATTGCAACTTATTATGACTATGAGATTTGGCAGATGGATGTTAAAACTGCATTCCTTAACAGGAATATAAATGAGGATGTGTACATAACACAGCCGGAAGGTTTTGTAGATCCAAAGAATGCCAATAAAGTCTGTAAGCTGCAAAGGTCAATCTATGGATTGAAGCAAGCATCTCGGAGTTGGAATCTTCGATTTGATGAGGAAGTCAAAGTGTTTGGCTTTATTCAAAATGAAGATGAACCTTGTGTGTACAAGAAGGTTAGTGGGAGCTCGACTACATTCCTCATATTGTATGTGGATGACATACTATTGATGGGGAATGATGTCTTAGCCTTAGAGAAGGTAAAGAATTGGCTTGGGAATACATTCTCAATAAAGGACTTAGGAGAAGCATCCTACATTCTAGGAATTAAGATCTATAGAGATAGATCTAGAAGGCTTCTCGGACTAAGTTAGAGCACGTACATCGACAAAGTGCTGAAGCGGTTTAGCATGGAGAAATCAAAGAGAGGCAACATCCCCATGCTACATGGAGTCACCGTCTCTAGGGCTCAATGTCCCCAATCTTGTAAAGAGAGGGAACGTATGAATGGGATCCCATATGCATCAGCCATCGGATCCATCATGTACGCTATTTTCTACACACACCCAGATGTCTCGTATGCTCTAAGCATGACGAGCAGGTACCAGTCAGATCTCGGGGATTCTCACTGGACGGCCGTAAAGAACATCCTCAAGTACTTACGAAGGACTAAGGATCGGTTTTTTGTTTAAGGTGGCGAGGAAGAGCTGGTTGTAAAGGGTTACACCGATGCAAGATTCCAAACCGATAAAGATGATTACAGATCACAGTCAGGATTTGTATTTTGCCTTAATAATGGAGTTGTGAGTTGGAAGAGTTCCAAGCAAGAAATAGTTGCCGATTCTACTACAGAGGCCGAGTATATTGCTGCTTCACATGCAACAAAGGAGGTTGTATGGATCAGGAAGTTCATTTCTGAACTTGGTGTAGTTCCCAGTAGTTGTGATGCAATTGAGCTTTATTGTGACAATAATGGAGCTATTGCACAAGCTAAGGAACCCAGATCACATCAGCAGTCCAAGCACATACTACGGCACTTCCATCTCATACGAGAGATCGTACATCAAGGATATGTGAAGATTTGCAAAGTACCAACTGAAAACAACATAGTTGATCCACTGACTAAGGCCCTTTCTCAGTAGAAGCATGATGGTCATGCTAGGTCACAAGGACTGAGGTCCCTTGGTGACTGGCTCTAAGTGCAAGTGGGAGCCTGTTGGTATGTATGCCCATAGAGAAAGTCATATGATGATCGTAATGGCATACTTTGTGATTGATTTGAATAATAATAAAGGCAATTTCCGATCTATATGTTTAAACTATTTCTAAGATGATAGTGTAACATGATAGATGTCATTCACCAAAAAAAACATGATAGATGTCTAAAGAATGATTTTACTCAATGATGTATGCTTTTAGGTTCAGGACCTAAACGATGAGATCATACAGATGTTAAGAGTATACATTCTTGTTTAGTCCCTAGTCAGTTGTTATTGTGGAAATAACCATAGACATCAATAACACTAAAGACTAGATTGTGTGTTGGTTTATGACATAATCTCATTAGTCATGATATAGTGATATCAAACCAAGAACATAGGTACTTGTTAGAGAACAAGGTACCAGACAGACCCACCGTGAGAGTGACACATGGAACTATGACTTGGTAGTCACAGTCAGCTCTCACAATGATGGTGGTGAGTGTGATTCTTAGACCTAAAATCACTACACTCAACACATGTCATTGGGTACACTTTGACATCACCAAACGCAGTCCTAAAACATGGGTTGTTATAAAGGTGATGATTGGGTGGCTTTGACACATGGGTCTTTTGAGAGGTGAGTGATAGATATGGGATTTGTCCCTCCTGAGGGAGTTTGATGTCCTTGGCCACTTGATGAGTAGGATTGAGAAAGGCATGCGCATGCACGTGTGAATCAATATGTGATATTGATGTCACACACATCTCACCCAGTCTGCTCTGAGATCAAGGAAATCAATGAACGTTGACAGGATGACTGTTCCATGCCTCGAGTTCATTCAGGATATCAGTGACAAAGGAATTATACATTCACTATAACACCATTCACAAATTGTAGGATTGAAAGTTGTTCTCCAACTTTCTATTTCACTTGGGTAGCACTGATGTGTGACTAGGCACCGCTCTTTACTTGTGAAGTCATAAGTGTTATGGACTTTCACTACCAATGTGAAATGGACCTACAGGGTCACACACATAGGATTTAACCCGGAATAGGAGTTTGTCCACAAACATGTTTAGATTGATTACTAAAGGACTTTAGTAGTTCAATTAAACACTCAATCAATTGATAGCTCAGTATCATAGTGTTTAACGTGTTGGACTGATTGATTAGAGTATCGAATTGATTGGAACTACGATTGACTGATTCTGCACAATCTGCACTCTCAACCGATCGGCTCATGTGATGAATCGATCGGCTGAGCTTGGTGAATCGATCAGCTCAACTAGTGAGTCGATCGACTCATGGATAGGGTGAAACGATCTGTTCAAGTGTTGAAACGATCAGTTCATGTCCAACCGAGCAAGTTGGGAAAGTAAGATTGGTGAGAAATTTCCTTTCGTTTCACTTGCCCAATTTGATTGGAATAAGGATTGGTATTTGATACCAATTCAAAACAAAAGAAGAAAAGTCAACCGGGAACTGATCAGGACCATGAACCGACCGGTTCAGAAGTGAACCGACCGTTTCATGGGTCCCAACCGATCGGTTGAGGGGTCAACCGACCGGCTCAAATCCCCAACCGATCGTTTCTGTTGTGAAACAATCAGTTCAGGTTACGAAGTTGGTTGTTTTTGTGGAAAATCTTGAACCCTTCTACTCCTGCTTTAGTCCCACATTGACCGGGATAGAGAACCCTGTCCCATGACCCTCCTATATATATAGGGGTATTGGGGGCTTATCAAAGTACAACTTAGTGCAACCAGTTGCTCTGTAAAGTTGTCGTTCTCTCTGGTTTTGGTAACCGAGAGAGCCCACGGAAGTGCTACCCGATAAGGGAGGCACATCAAGGGAAAGACAACTGCAGAAAGTGACTGGTGGCAGGAGAGTGTGTCGGTGACTAGTACACCGACAGGAGGGTGTGACTCCTTCCTATTCCTTGTGGGACAAGGAGATCAGAGTTCCAGGCAGTCCGTGTGGACGACTGCAGAGGCGGGAGACATCTGTCTCTTGGAGGACAATTGTCAATCCCGACAGTCCCGGTGAGACCAGGAGTCTTCAGTCCCGGTGCGACCAGGAGTTGCACAGACACTTTCCAAGACCGGAGGTGAAGACCGCATAAGGTGTGAGGTACTGTCTCCGAGCAAGCCTCGGGACAAGGTATGCATCCACAAACCATCTTTCCTATTGTATAGGCGCTGATGTGATTCCTTTTGTTCTGGGTTTGAGGGAGAAAATTTTATTTCCACTGCTTCTCTGCCTCCCGTAAAACCCAACAGGAATGAGAGATTGGGAAGTGGTGGAAGTGAGAGCCTTACAAGATATACATATGGGACTAGCTCTCTTACAAATCTCCTACTCAGTCTAATACATGTAGCAAGTGATTAAGCTTATGGAGAGAGAGGAGGTTGTAGGATACACTCAACTAGACTGGGAACCTCATATAGAGTTTTGCATTGAATGATCAACCTAGGAATGAAGCCCAAGGGGGCCTATTTATAGTTGGGGATGCCTCTTAGCCTTTGGGAACACTTAAGTACAAAAACTAGCCATTTTGTGGCTTGCAACAGATGTATTTTCGATTGTTGCAACTCTACAATATCTAGAAACACTTTTATGCACTTTTCTATATAGTTCCATCAGTCAAGTTTCTATAAAGGTTACTCGACTAAATGCACAATGTGACAAAGGTAATTTGACCAATCGATCGAGTTTTTCCTGGTAGGAACTCGATCGATAGATTAAATCAGTTTTGTTCCAATGTAGTGGTCAGTCGATTTCTGTGTATAGGAAACTCAACCGAACCATGACGTTCTCAGAATCCATCCAGGGTCGGTCGAGATTGTAACTTTACCAATAAAGTGCCTTAAAAGAATTTTGGAAAATGTCATTAAAGTGCTTAAATATTTGTTTTAAGTGCTCCTAATTTTTTCTAAGCTTAATTACAAGTCATACAATCATTACAAGTGATCTACAACATGATTCAAATGGATTTACATCATATTCCAAAAATGTGCACTTGTATTGACTTTGACTTGTCTTTTCTCCAAGTTGAGATGTGCAAGTTAGGGCATTTGGAGTGTGTCTATGCCTAATATGAAATCACTCAAGTAGAAGCATTAGACACAAATAATTTTAATGGTTTAATCATCATCAAAACAAGTGTTTAGTCAATTTAGACCTAGAGTCAACATTGACCTAGAGTCAACAGTAATATCCTAATTTTTTTTTAATTGAATTACGTGATCCCTCTATACAATAGTAATATCCTTTTTTGTTTTGAAGTTGCATAGTATTGTATCTTTTGTATTTCATTTCCTTCTCTAATCCATCTAGTCACACCAAGGCATGTATATATAATGGTTTACCCTAATGATATTGTTTTATAAAATAATAATGTTGTCATCTTTGTGGCATGGTTGCAACCCATGGTCCGTAAGACTATTTTCTTTGCTAATAGGTTCTTGTGGCACAAGTAAATGAAATTAGAGATTTCATGCATCAATAAAGAATGGTGAGTTTTTTAGTTATTAAAAACTAGTATATAAGATAATATGCAAGTTTCCAAAAGGAAAATAAGATATGTGGTATTTTAAATAATTACAAGAGTAATTATCTAGCCCAGAATGGCAACACAATGTTTGGGGAATAAAAAATGAATATATCAGCTTGACTTTTGGTATAGCTGGAATGAATAATAAAAAGAAGATAAATATATAATATGGAAGAACAAGCACTTCCCATTTAGAGTATGCAATTAATTTAAGATTATGCTACAAGTGCAAGTTTTGTACATCATAGTTATTCTAATAAATCCCAAAAAAATAAATAAGGTTGGGAAAGACTTTAAAGATTTTCCCACCAAGTTTGGTTGAAAAATGATCTTTCTAGTGGCATAGAGAAATTCACAAAGGTAATAGGATCTGCTTGAAATTAATGAATTTTATTCCTTTTGAAGAAAGAGAGAGAAAAAGGGCCTATAGAAATATCTATTTGACAGCAAATATTTTTCACATGTAGAATTAATCATTAGAAACTTCCCTTTAAAATTTGGAGTTATTTTGATAAAAGGAGAGGGAGTTATGAATTTTATAAGCTTTCTCTAAAGTGAGTAATTAATTAATAATGTCTTTCATTTATTATAACTAGGGCTATAGGGAGAAAAGACCTCGGCCCCCTTTAAATTTCACACTAGGCATAACCCTTAGATTTGTGATTTGTGGACCATAGGTTATCTCCTACCTCCAACAAAATAGGAATTAGGTAGTTGTCTTCCCTCTCTCTCTGGCCTGTGTTCCCTTTTTCTGATGTTCCTTTCACTCCGAATATTGCGTGATCGCATTACCCTCATTGAATCCAACTGAAAATGGGTTATTTAGTACAAATAAGTGTCTTGGACACCACGATAGACCTAACCCTCCCATGTCTCTCACATGTAGAAAGGGGAAGGAATCAAGGCACAACCCTATACCTGAAATGCCTATAAATACCTTCATTTGACTTCTCCTTGGGATCCTCGACCTCCTTGTGGTTGTTTTCACACAAGATATATCCCTGAACCTATCTTTCATGCCAATCCCCATTTATGGGCACAAATTTGGTGATCTTATTTGGTGGAATGATGAACGGTGCATATGACCCTTTTCTTACCTTGAATCTTGGCCGCTCGGATGCCCCCGATGTCAAGAATATGAAGGCACCCTTGCTTGGCCTCCTAGGGTGCCATAGCAGCCACCCTCTCTCACCAGAGACAATGCTCAACAATGTCTTTAGTACAAGGGGTCTCTGAATTTTGAGTAGGTATGTGGGTAGGTCTCAAAGTTCGGACTAGAAATAGGGAACCACCACTGGTCATGGGCGGCGACAACTGACCATGAGATGGCTTAGCAGAGTGGACAACCTCACCCGTGACAATTGAAATCATGGGCCCAAGGAAGTAAGGGAATAACATTCATTGTGACCGGATTAGGATCTAGCTCACATGGAGTGTGCACCAATGTGGCATATATCAATTGGTCCAAGAAAGCCCGCTTGGAAGGGCTGAGTCCGACCGCTAACATGGAAACGCCCTATTGGCCAAAGGTATTTCATCTTGCAAAAAGCATACTAATTTCTAGGAGGATCAAATAGATTAATGTAATACATGAAAATTGATCATAAAAATGAGAGGAACACAAGTGAAATATAATTGAGACTTGATAATTCTCCCTTTTCTAAAACTATATGAAGATACAATCTTTAATGTAAAAAATGCATAGAAACCCTAGTTTCATGATTTTAATGCTCTCCTGGGTGTTCAGCCTCTGCCACGGGCGTGGGAGGGGGGAGAAATCTTTCCCTCTGAATCCCATGATTTTAATGGTCATAATTTTTTTTAATGATATTAATGAATATAGACGAACCTTTTTGGATAAAAAGAGCATCTTGGACCTAATTTGGGTTAAAAGTTCACATGTTGCTATAATTAGGGTTTCTAATGTGGATATCAGTAATATGTGTTAAAATGATGTTTAAAGCATAACAACCATAGTTTTTGACAAACATGATGTTAATAATGTTAAATACAGTTCATTGTGATGTTATTTGATATTGTGGAAGATAATGATTATTTAACATGATTAGGACCATAATGATGATAATTAGAGTTTGTTGTGGATAATCATGCACATGAACAATTACGGTTAAATGTCACATCTTCCTATGTCAATAATGAAACTAATCAAGTCTAAGTGATCATCGTGAAATGATGTGTTGGATATACTAAATGGGGTTTACAAGCATGACTTTAATGATAACATGATAACAAGGAACCCTAAAACCTAGCATATGACTGAGTAGGGTTTAATATGTTTAATGTGATTGTGACACTTTAGGATTTACTTACATGAAGAATAAAGTTGATTGTTTGGTTTGCTTTTTTGATTGGATAATATGCTTAATGATTGCAAGATCTACATGGTTCTCCAATAGGTATGTGGTTACACTTATGACTACCCGCAATAGTTTTATGGTGTTTGCCGAGGTTTTCTCAAGGATTGAACAACTAAACTGTTGGATATTTATTTACATTTTGTTCAATTATAATTACACTATGAGTATCACATAAATAAAGATTATGTGAAGAAAATGCCAGTTCTTATTTGCAATTATTTGATTAAATATATGTTGTTAGTTTACATGCACACTTTTGTTGGACCCCATGTACACAATATATTTCGATATGCTGATCCATGCTTTTGGTTTCACAACATTTTAGGTACATTCTAGAGAAGATGATATCAAGATGTGATGTATAGATGGAATTACTTGAAGATATTAAAGTGAACTTGTAAGGAGGACTAGATAGATATTTATTTGATATGGTTCTCATATGTATGATTTTGTTGATACAAATTCATGATCATCCTTAGAGGATCATTTTTGGAAATGATATTTGAATTAATGGAAAGTTTTTTATATTATTTGTTATTTCCTAAATTGGGATCATTGGGAAATTTAGGTAATGGCTCTCAGCCGTAAGTCCTTCCTTAATTGGTGGTTGTCAAAAAGTGAAGTCGTTACAACCAATATGATGTAAGTGACACTGATATTAATGAAAATATGTCTTCCTCTTTAGAGAAATCTCAGTACGAAAGAGATGTCATCCATGACCCAGCACGGAAAGGAGACGAAGGAGGCGATGACGACGGTGGATCAACGTTGTAGGCAATCCCTTAAGTCACAGAATAAAGATGGGAGGGTCTCTTTGGGAGAAGCGTCAGTAGAAGAGATAATTCTGCCTGTAATCCTTCAGATCTACTGCAATGGTTGGCAATCTAGAAAATCAATGAGGAGAACCCGTTGAAGTTGAAACTAGTTAAATCTCTATTGTGGACAACAAGCTCTGGTATCCCAAGGAGGAAGATAAAGAGAATGCTACTAAGTGGAATCAGTGTCAGGTTGGATACATATTGGATTTCAAATTGTTAATGCCACTATTAGTAGATCATTTGGTTAACATATGGAATCTAAAGAGGGTCATAGAGGTGTTTAATAGAGGTCATGGGTTCTTTTTTATCAAGTTCAAGGATATGACAGATCTGAATAAAGCAATTAATGGGGACTGGTATGTTAGAGGGAGGCTGATGATTCTGAAAAAATGGAAGATGGGTGATAGTATGAAGAAGGATACGCTAAAGGAGGTTCTAGTTTGGGTTAACATTCAAAATCTACCATTAGAGCTCTGGGACTGTCGCATGTTCAAGGGGATTGGTTCAATGTTGGGAATGACGCTGAGAGTGGATGAATATACCAAACTCTCTGTTAACATTGAAATAGCTAGGATACAGGTTTTAATGTCTTCTGAATCTTCTTTTCATGACAACATTACTCTAACTAGTAGTGATGGTTGTGATCATCGTATCTCTGTGAATTATGAATGGGTGCCCTATAAGTGTTCAACCTGTGGACACTTCGGGCATGATGATTGCTACCATGTTATGACTCATTCTGTCCAACCTAATCAGAAAGCCATTAAGAAGATCTGGGAGAAGAAAGTTCTTGTCAGTAAAGAGACTGTAGTTGGAGCAGTGGTTGATGATAATAAGAAGTAGAAGGGATCGCCGGAGGTGCAGAAAAATAAAGTGGTCATAGAGTTAACTGATCCAAAAGGAAATAGCTTAGTCCCATCCACTCCCATACCGGTTTTTCCTAATGTATCTCCTGGAGGTAGTTTTAATGTGGATTCTGGAGTGGTCATCTCAGGTGCGAATGATTTCACTGCTGGCCCACCGGACTGTCAAGCAAAACCTACGGGAGGGCTCTATCATAGTGTTGTAAATTCAGTGTTTTCACCATTACCTAAACAGATTGGAGGATTGGAAAGTATCAACTAGGAGACTGAGGTTGTAAATTCAATAGATGTAATGACCCTGCCCCCGGTAACCCCTAATTAAGGGAGACCAAGAGGCCAGAGCCGTTATCCCAATTTATAGATCAAAGATTCGACAAATAATCAATAATAATTATAAAATTCTACAAAACTATACTGAAAGCTGGTATAAAATAAAACTTTGCATACCTTTTAAAAACTTTAGATATCTACTTCTATCCACAGCTTGAATCTATTCTATCTAATCCTCCTTGCACTTTAATTCTTATTTTCACAATATGTCACTTTACTGTTTGTCCTTTTCAACATTGTACATAAAACCCCGATAAACAAAATGTCGGTCAACATAAATGAATATGTCGGTATGTGGGGACAAACAAAATATCAAACATAAGGCTAACAACCTATTTATCACAATCAAGGTAGTTAACAATTCAAATTATGTTTTCAATGTGTCAATCTCCACCGCTTTTACCCTAACCCTAGAATACCCCCATTAGGGTTTCTCTTTTGCCATTGACTTAAGTCCACCTTCGCAATCCCGAGCTTGGTGCCTGGGGTCACCTCTCATGGTGCCCATTAGTCATGAAACAAAGACCACCTTATCAATCCTGAGCTTGGTGTCTGGGGTCACCACTCATGGTGCCCATGGGTCTTCCCTCCTAGGCTTGACCTTCTGGCATCATCCATCAGGGTGGCATGTAGGTGCGAGAATACACATTTATATCATAATTGTGATAATAATAATGACTTTATGATTTGCAAGTATGAACATCCAAACTGATAGGTTGCATTCAATGTGATCAATCATCTGGGAAAAACTTCGAGAAACAAATGTGATTAACCATAATTAACCACATACCTATTCAACTGGTTTGAGATAGAAATATTCCATGAAAGTAAGAAATCCAAGCAAGAAAGCACATACAACAAGATCTTGAAATAATCATACAATTTCCTTTTATTACTCATGTTATCAATATATATCCAACCTAACTTGCTTCTTAGGTTTTCCACTTCTTTTTAGGGTTTCACTTGCAATTAGGGTTTTTCCATCACTTTTATTGTTACAAACCCTAATTAAGCAAAACTACTTATAAACCCTAATTATCATGTCCTATCTCTCCTAATAGGCTTAGGATCAACAATTATCCACATATTTCCATGTATTTCGATTAGACATAATCATCTCTTCTTTTACCCTAAATTAGGGTTTCTAGATGCATTATCATACATACTTGGTTTAAAACTCTAAAATGTGAAATTAATCATCTAGATCAAATTCAAGTCTATCATTATCATTCAACAGGTTACTGTTACTCAATTTAATCAATTAAGCATCATAGACTCAACCATTAATCTCAATTAGGATTTTTAACCTAACTTCAAAGCGCTTTTCATTAACTTAGCATACTTTTGCCATTAGGAACGAATTCAGGTTTTCAAACTATTTTTATTGTGTTCCTCATATTTTTAAAAGAAATATTCATATATTATTCTTCTTAATCTAAGCTACCATTCATTTTCTAAGAAATTTGCAAATCTATTACCTTTCATCCAATGATAGTGTGCCACATGTCATTTTCAATTTTCTTTTCTATCGAACCTAGATCGCGGATCCTTGAAGTGACCCACATACCTGGTACCCAGATCGAAGCATCTTCCTCTTCCCAGGCACGCAGAAAAAGGGGCAGATTCCCCTATTTCATATGTGAAACAGAGGATCCACCACACACCCCCCCTTCATCGCCTGGCGAGCACAGCCAGTCTGGAACACCTTCCTGCTTCGGCCTCCATCTACCATCCCTTCCGACCTGAGAATGGACACCAGTAGTGCCGAGGCAGCTTCATGCCACCAAGAAATGCCAACATTGCAGCCCCTACTTCTCTACAGCAGTAGGGGCCCGATGAGCAGGAGAAACATGGCAACTGGCCTGGGTTAGATGTCGAATTGATAGCAAGGTCGATCGGCCAAGTATTGTGGACTTGATGAAGGTGTCTATACCCTCGCATAAGGGGAAGTCATCCCCCTTTTATAGATCAGCCTCAGGCCAGTTCCCTAGAGTTTGGCTCCATTAAGGAAACTTTCAAATCTGCACAAAACATGGGGACCAAAGGGTCTATCCAGTCTGATTTGATCTCCCAAGATCAATTATCCACTCTCCAAGAGTCCTAGTGGATCAGGGAAAGCGATCCAACAAATTGATTTCACATTATACTGTTCCCTTTCTCCTAATCTGACATGGAAAGCATCTACCATTGGATCTGGATCCAACGGATAGCAAGCCTTGTATTAGAACATCAATTGTTACATTTAATGTTATCCTTTACACTTTAAGAAACTTGTAAAATTCATATCTCTCAAACCGTTTATCCTTTTAATCCCAAATTTTAGAGGAAAGTCTATGATGTCTTAATACATGTATGTACCAAATTTGAGACTCAAACTAGAAAGTATGAGATGATTTTATTTATATGCAATTTATCTCTTAATAAAGCATATTTTAAGCATATTTTCTCTCTCTTAATCTTCTATTTTCTTCATTTGGGTTCCTTTTACCATTAGAAACCATGTGGAACCGAAATCTTATCCAAGATGGACCATTATCCATATATCCACATATTTATTATACTTTCATCATTATTTCAACTTTCCTTCTTAATAATGCTTTATTTGATTTTATCTCTTTTTTTCTCCTATTATCTTTGCAACTTGGACTCCTTGAAACCCAAGAAATCCTAAGATTTCGAAATTCCTTTTTAAGGATACTTATCATCCTTCTAGATGCATCTACAATCTTCATTTTTCATTGCCATACTTATTTATTTATTAAGATATTTCTTATCAAGGATTTCTCTTTATCTTTCATTTCCTTTTTCGTCTTTTCATATTTCTTTTATTAGAAATCACATAGAAACGAAATTTATTTAATTGTGGCCATTAATTCCACTTTCTATAGGTTTCTATGTATTTCTCATAATTACTTTGCTTAATAACCATTATCTTGTATCTTTTTCTTTTATTTGGACTTTTCTTCTTCTCTTCTCTTTTATATCCATTATTGGATTAATCTAATAACAGAAATTATGAAATTCCTATCAAAAGGGATATTTGCAAAGAAATCCATCTTTTGAAGCAAAGCATACAACCTTTTCAATTAAGTCCATATTCACAAAATCTTTACAATTCAATTATGCAAAATTGAGGTTGTAACATCCTTCCCCTCCTATAGGATTTTTTCCCTCAAAATCCCCTCAAACAAACAGGATAAGACTTCCTCATGTCCATCATGGCTCCCATGTGATTTTACCCTCTTCATGGTTCCTCCCAAGAATCTCATATTCTTGCATCTGAGTTCTTTCTCACCTTGGAACCTTGTACCCTCATAGGTGACTCGAGACATTTCAGCTTCTCTCAAAGCTAAAAGTTCAACACATGGCTTGGGTACCTCACATAGTGCTCTAGATCAGACTCGTGGAACACATCACATTATCCTGAGGGGTAAGACTAAACATAACCATCTCCACCAATCCATCACAAATGGACCCATATATCGGGGACTCAGCTTTCTCGGCTATATCTTAGAGGGGTCAGATTTTCACATCGCATATTCTCCCACAGAGAATTGCATGTCAGTCTGCTTTGCATCAGCTCACAACTCATGTTACCCCTGGGCTTCCTCAGCCATTGCATGATCAAAGCGACTTCATCTACACACACTATGGTCCTTTTCTGATCTTCACGAGGTCCCTTCACCAACATTATCTTAATGAAATTGTGACCGACACAACCTCCCTTATAGAGCTTCTTTACATCTCGATATTGGCTATGGTGGTTATAATGACATCTCTCATAGGGCAAGAACTTGCCCCCATGTATCACCCTGAATGAGCACACATGCTCCCATTAGACCCTCTTGTCTGGATCATACTAACCATTAGTTAGGGGTGATAAGCTGTACTCACATAGAGTTCTTCATGTATCGACTTCCACCTTATGGAAGTGAATATTTAGGTCATATTCAAGAACTTTTGAACTTGCATCATGGTGTAGTTGAACCATCTCTCTTACATGTAGTTCTACCGGATCTGTCCCTTGACAACATTCTTTCTTTCTCATGTCATCTAGGTAAGGTGATCTACCATAACCCATATTGCGTCTTGACCTTCCTTGGTCTAGGGGAGACTTACCACAATATCCAAAGTGATGAACTCCCATTCCCTCTCGGGGACTCTTTATCCTCTCTATCAATATACTGGGTTACTGGTGTTTGTCCTTCACCTCCTGGCTTGCATGGTGATAAGCCACGTGCAACTTCATCTTAGGAATCCAAAGTACTACTGCAACTTACTATCTTAGTCGTATCACGGTGTATGGTGAACTTAAAATCATGATCTCATGTATGTCATGATTCCTCAAGTTCGATTCCTCAGAAACCCTAAAACACTCTAGTCGGGGTTTCTTCACCTTCTTTTCCAGAGAAGTGCATCGGAGGTTCTACTACCATCCTTTTATCGCATCAAGGCCTAGGCTGGCTAACCAAACAACCACTAACTTGATCAACATATCTCGTTACATCTGAGTGTTAGCCAAACATATCTCCTTTTTCAAACTTAGGGCTAACCTAACAACCTCTTCTAGCCTCTAGCTAAACTAGGCAGTTGCATCTCAACTAGAGCATCCAATACTACCTTTCATATTTAGGTGCTAGGTAACAGTGAAGACATACACCTCCCTATATTCCACTTATCATCTCATCTCAGACTTTAGGCCTATGTTGAACAAGAAAACTTAGAGCTCATCTTCTTGGTTTTTGAACTCAACCTTGTATAACTCCCAAATTCCACATATCTCATGATAAAAACATCCTCATAAGATGACTACCTTAGTTCTCTTAATGTTTGTAAACATCCACACATCTCACACTTCACAAGGGTACGTTATTATCTCCATCCTCATGCATCATAGAAATGTTTCCACTCACATTATCTTTATCCTTGGTGTATGGCATGCGTACTGTTCTATCTCTTACTCCCATAACAAGAGGAAATAAGAATTTGGCTGTAGTCCAAATATAGAGTTCTTCCCATTCCAAGAGTAGAGATGGTACATCCCACAATTCCAGTACACCTACAAATCTAAACTGAAACGTGCCTCACATGCATCTATATCATGAACATCTCAATATCCAGGTTACTTCCATGGAAAACTGATCTCGAATCCACTTGGGTCATGATACCATCCTTGGTCATCTTCTCTAGGTCTATAGGGTGCTGGTACTTTTGGGGTCATCCCTCTTTCCCTATACATCCAGAGAGTGCCCTCCTCATTTTCCCTTTGGGTCTCATGAGTTCATGTAGGTGATCAATCTCCTAACCCATGGCCCTCAGACAATGATAGTTGTTACCTCCTGACCCGATGGTCATGTGCAACTAGGGAATTAGGCAACTCCTACTCCCATCGGTCTTATCCCTACCTGACTGTCATAGAACCATTCTTACCCCAATCCTAATATCACTACCTAGATAGTGGTAAAAGGACTGAAGCGCTCGTCCGTGAGTGGTCCAATAAGATATATCACACTGGCATATACAATAAGAAACAAATAACTCAAAAACTGGATAATTAAATAACAAACTAACCCAATATAGATATATACCCAATTTATATTTGTCTTTAGAATATGTAGAGTGCAGAAGCAATCTTATTCAGTGTTCCAATTGTATTGCCTAAAATCAAGAAAATCAAGACACAATCATGCAATTGCATGGTACACTATCAAAATCAAGTAAAACAGTTTATAAGAAAATGGTATACTTGTTAGGACTTATATTCAAAAGAATAATAAGCAATTTGCAAAACCAACATTTATTCGACAAGTTTTTCAAGTGATTCTACTTTTATTATGAGTTCCCATTATGATGTAATTCGAGAAGCATGCTTATATATTTTGTGTGACTCTATTACCCCAACACGATGGGGAAGGTCACTAGGCTCCTTCTCACCATAGTAACATAGGAAGATAATGTACAAGTCCCACCTCTCAATGAGGGGGGTTGCTTGCACTCAATATCAACATTATCAACATCATCATCATTACAAATATACGGGCAATCATAATGGGCATGTAATTTATGTTTTCATGTTTTTCAAAATATAGTATAGAAAATGGAAGACTAATCATAGGGAACAATATCTCATCCAAGTAAATAGCCAAGTATACGATCAAGAGATACATAAAAGTATCTTCAATGCAACCAAGGAGGAATTATATAATAATGTACCTTTCATCGAGGATTTCGAGTATAGATCAACAAGAGTAGAAGATCAGAGTCTCAAGTAGTTCCTAGATCAATCAAGATATGGATCGAGGGTCAAGATCATATTATACACCAAACCAAGTACACCAGATTAGGGTTTTCCATTCCTATTCATCCCTAAGGTAGATCATTCATTTATAGTCAACTTTATATCAAGATTTCAATATTTACTCTCAAGTGTTAAGCATATTCGAGGATGGATGATGTACCTAGGTATTTTAGGAATATATTTGCTAACCCTAATTATTATCATCAATATTTGAGTCATCATTCAAGTTTCTAGATCATCATCATGATACTTAGCATCATTGGAATTCCAAATCAGGTTGATGGGTCAAAAAAATATCAAGGGTTTTGGTAAGATTTGAGATCCATATCAATATTACTCAATATTCATAAAGATGATAAGCAAGATTGAATCAAGTAATTAGATCTATATTACTAATGATTCATTTTCCAAGAGTAGATGAGTCAAATATATCAGATATAGGTTATAAGATAATCATTAGCGTCCAAATCTAAGGTTTCCAAATATTAATCATGATTATGAGTCATTTGACAATTTAAATATGCAAAAGATCAAAGATCTATAGATATCAGTGACAAACATTCATAATATGGTCTCAAAAGTATTTTTAAATGATCCATTGGATTTTTTTAATCAAAATGGACTACTTATTCATAATATTTGGAGCTACGATGTATTTTCTAAAATTAAAACAAGATCTGATCCTTTGTTGCAATTTCGAGCGGAGAGGAGGCAAAATACCTTAACATGGAAAAAAATAGGTCGTCGTATGTGCAAGGAAAGGACGAGATGGATCCATGCAGGTGTGGTGGCTCACTTGGTGGTTCAGGCCTTTGATCAACCGGTTCAATCTTCAAATTAGCTAGTTTGGCCAGTGGTTCATTGGTCTAATGTCATGTTGACCGGGCAATCTGAGGCTCGATTTCTCCTTCATAGAGTCTCCCTCGTGAGCCTAGAAACAAGGTGGCGGGGCTCTCCGGAGTGGAGAAGCTCCAGGAGAAGGAGGGGGCAAGAGAGAGAGAGAGTGAGCAGGCTGGGTGAGTTTTCCTTGGCCTCGCAGACCTAATGGGAGCCAAAGGAAGAGGAGAAGGGGCGAGGAGGAAGGATGCCCAACCAGGCTTGGCGGCAGTAGTGCTTGAAGCAAAAGGAGGGATCAGAGCAAGAAAATGGGTGTTCAGGGCCAAATGAGAGAGCAAGATGCTCGTTCTAGCAATGTGGGGGTGTCATCGCCCCTTAGGGGATCATTTTATAGGCTTGAAGGCTAGGGTTAGGCTAGATCAGATCTGGGCCCTAGCTATGGCCGTCGGAGTGAGAACAGGAGGTGAGGAGCTCATTTTTGCGGTGCAAGGATGCATAAAACATTATCAAAATAGGGCTTGTTGTATTTGAAATCACGATGTAAAGATTTTCATTCGCTTGGTTTTTCAAATAGTGGTCAAGAGTGGGATATCTCACATAATGGTTGCATTCATGCCTCCCCGCAATCAGCGGGAGGTTGAAGACAAGTGTGCGGCCACTGGATCAATCTACGATCCGCGAGAGGCAGATCCAAGGGCCATGGGTCAGCTCAGATCCTTGCCTTGGATCAATGACATGGAAAAAAGTCAAATAAAAGACAAAAAATAATGGTTTTCAACACATTATCTTCAAGAAATTTTAGTAAATTGTAGGAATGTCCAATTGTTTTCAAATTTGGACCACATGTTGAAAAAACGTGGAGAACCTTTATAAAAAGTTTGAGAACCAAATGATAAAGTTTTAGGGATCAATTTTCTTCTTTGGACAAAGTGATCAATTTATCAAATTTAAGATGTTATAATGTGTATAAAATTCACATTGATCACCATATTTTGGATTTGAGTCTAAAAATTTATTATGAAGCCAAGAAAAATGATTTGGCACCATGAGTGAGCATAATGAGGGCAAAATTGGAATTAATTCATATTAATGCTAAATTTCACTTCATCAGACTAACCCTAGGATAGACTTAGAATTCGAATATAGTACATATCCAGCTTGAAACCTTACCCAAGTCTCCATCATCTCTCTCTACATTCACGGACTGACTTTCATCCATTCATAGGGGTCATGGAGACATACCTACCTTTGTCAGGCCCCATACCGGTTACCTCCATGGTAACACATCCACATGCACTCAGAGATGATCATCTATGGGTCTACATGTTCATTCTTATACTATGTACTCTCCACTTAGCTTCTCAAGATCCTATGAGACCTATTAGGGTTTCCTCAAACCCAACAAAAGCTGATATACACCCTATAAAAGGGTCCCTCTCACAGGATGGGAGGAAACTACACCTTGATAACAAAGGTCACAAACGTCCCTATGTCTAGGGTTTACATCCACATGAGCATGTTTGAACCTAGCAAGCTACTAAGACACATAGCCAGAAAGCAGTACACCTACTAAACCATGCTAGGTCTTCATGATAGGTCATACTTGTTCTCATTCCTCAACATTAGACCAAAAACATACCTTCCCATGTCACCAATTTAGATGTGAGGGGTTCATCAAACATACCTTAATCTCAGGGGTTCCAATTCCTCTAAACATTAGGGGTGCCATGCTAAGATCTATGGAAACTCAAATATCATCATTAGCATCAGGTGCACTAGGCACCACTACTTCCCCTCTTAGGTCTAGGAACCCTAGGTTCACCTTTCTAATGTCCAACTGCATGCTCAACCTTTTAACCACAAACCAAATATGCACAAGGTATAGAGTTCACATCCTATTATCATTCCCACTCGAATAACACCTTAGAGTGGAGTCCTCCTCAAGGACAACCAACTAGGTATAAGGCCTCACAACTTGTTACTAAACCTCTTCATGGTCTAAGGAACTCTTCTTCCTATCTCAGAAGGTAAACACCTATACCATAGGCTCATAGGTACCAGCAACCTCATCCTCTCTCCAAGGTTTGGTTCCTCTAAAGGGAACCAAGATACCATCAGCCTCCAGGGATCATGAGGCAACCGCAACCATCCACTTAGGTTGCATCATCCCCAACTTCTCAGGGTTTCTCCTAACCCGGAGTCTAAACTTTCAACCTTCTAGCTCGGGCCCTGCTCTCTCTCTCTCTAGAGCTTAACCCTACAACAACCTTACTACTAGAGGTCCGATCTATAAGGTGGATCAAGCTCAAAAGCATACACCTACATGAGTGAAACCTATGTTTGCCCAAGATTATCCATAACTCTTCATGCTTATCCCATAAGCTATCCAACATACTCTCCTGGCCAGGGTTTTAACATATTGTCAGCCCTACTAACGTACTTTGGGTGCAACTTTTCCATGCTCATATAAGCCCATAGGGTTTCTATATGGTCATCACTAACCTCATCAATGAAGGATCTATCCTTCACTCTACCATGCACGACCCTTGGTTGGGTCACCAAAGGTACTAGGTCATCCAACCTCACATGACTCCTATTGTCATGGGTATCCAAACTAAAAGCATGTCCACTCACACACATGGTCTACCATGACATCTAGCTCATTGTGTCATCCCTCTCTAACCACCACTAAGGGTTAGGGTTAGCATCATCCTCAAATGATGTACCAGGTCTCTACCTTTAATGGAGATCTCTGCCTCCAAAACCAACTCTCTACTTCATCCTCCTGATAAGAAGGTCTAACCTCAGGTCTCTCTGGAGGGCATGACAACACATGTCATACGACCTAAGCATGCAACTATCTTTAGTTTACGCTTAAACTATTAAGCTTATGTCCATGACATCTTATTTACATGCTATTTATTATTTTGGTGGAGGATTTCTTAACCTTTTTATACATACCCTGACCTCAAGAGGGTGAGGAAGAGAGAGAAAACCCTAAACCTTATAATCCTAATAGAATTAGGGTTGAGAAGGGATGAAAATAGATGAGATAGTCCTAAATGTATCTTATTTTGAGTCAGATCCTAAGACATTGGCCAGGCAGTCACATAGATCCTGGAGTCCTCGTATTTTGACTAGCGGTGCAGAGGAAAATCTTGCCAGCCCCCGGATGTGATCCTTTTCTAGACACCTCTGTCTTTCAGAAAATCCTCTAATAACTCCCTCGGTTCTATGGAATTTGTAAAATTTAATAATTACTAAAGATTAAATGAGGAACCAATGCTCTGATACCAAATGTAATGACCCCTCCCCCGATAACCCCCAATTAAGGGAGACCAAGAGTCTAGAGCTGTTATCCCAATTTCCGAATCAAAGGTTCGACAAATAATCAATAATAATTATAAAATTCTACAAAACTATACTGAAATCTGGTATAAAATAAAACTTTGCGTACCTTTTAAAAACTTTGGATATCTACTTCTATACATAGCTTGAATCTATTCTATCTAATCCTCCTTGCACTTTAATTCTTATTTTTACAATATGTCACTTTACTGTTTGTCCTTTTCAATATTGTACCTAAAACACCGACAAACAAAATGTCGATTAGCATAAATGAATATACCGGTACATGGGGACAAATAAAATATGAAACATAAGGCTAACAACCTATTTATCACAATCAAGGTAGTTAACAATTCAAATTACATTTTCAATGTGTCAATCTCCACCGCTTTTGCCCTAACCATGGAATACCCACATTAGGGTTTCTCTTTTTCCATTGACTTAAGGCCACCTTCTCAATCCCGAGCTTGGTGCCCGGGGTCACCTCTCATGGTGCCCATTAGTCATGTAACAAATACCACCATCTCAATCCCGAGCTTGGTGTCTGGGGTCACCACTCATGGTGCCCATGGGTCTTCCTCCTGGGCTTGACCTTATGGCATCATCCATTAGGGTGGCATGTAGGTGGAGAATACACATTTATATCATAATTGTGATAATCATAGTGACTTTATGATTTGCAATTATGAACATCCAAACTGATAGGTTGCATTCAATGTGATCAATCATCCGGGAAAACCTTCAAGAAACTAATGCAATTAACCATAATTAACCACATATATGTTCTACTGATTTGAGATAGAAATATTCCATGCAAGTAAGAAACCCAAGCAAGCAAGTACATACAACAAGATCCTAAAATAATCATACAATTTCTATTTATTACTCATGTTATCAATATCTATCCAACCTAACTTGCTCCTTAGGTTTTCCACTTCTTTTTAGGGTTTCGCTTGCAATTAGGGTTTTTCCATCACTTTTATTATTACAAACCCTAATTAAGCAAAACTACTTATAAACCCTAATTATCATGTCCTATTTCTCCTAACAGGCTTAGGATCAACAATTATCCACTTATTTCCATGTATTTTGATTAAACATAATCATCTCTTCTTTTACCCTAAATTAGGGTTTCTAGATGCATTATCATACATACTTGGTTTAAAACCCTAAAGCGTGCAATTACTCATCTAGATCAAATTCAAGTCTATCATTATCATTCAACAAGTTACTATTACTCAATTTAACCAATTAAGCATCATAGACTCAACTATTAATCTCAATTAGGATTTTTAACCTAACTTCAAAGTGCTTTTCATTAAATTAGCATACTTTTTCCATTAGGAACGAAATCAGGTTTTCAAACTTTTTTTCATTGTGTTCCTCGTA
Source organism: Alisma plantago-aquatica (assembly GCA_963693085.1). Classification (NCBI taxonomy): domain Eukaryota; kingdom Viridiplantae; phylum Streptophyta; class Magnoliopsida; order Alismatales; family Alismataceae; genus Alisma; species Alisma plantago-aquatica. Next base: position 1,510,212,176 of record OY856410.1, on the reverse strand, counting down.
TTTTTATAAGCAATATTCATATATTATTCTTCTTAATCTAAGCTACCATTAATTTTCTATGAAATTTAAAAAGCTATTACCTTTCAGCCAATGATAGCGCGCCACGTGTCATTTTCAATTTTCTTTTCTATCGAACCTGGCTCGCAGATCCTTTGAGTGACCCACATACCTGGTACCCAGATCAAAGCATCGTCCTCTTCCTAGGTGTGCATGAAAAGGGGCAGATTCCCCTATTTCCTCTGTGAAATAGAGGATCCGCCGCATACCCCCCCCCCTTCATCGCCTGGCGAGCATAGCCAGTCTGGAACACCTTCCTTCATCGGACTCCATCCGCCATCCCTTCCGACCTGAGAATGGCCACCACCAGTGCCGAGGCGGCTTCATGCCACCAAGAAATGCCAACATTGCAGCCCCTACTTTTCCAAAGGAGTAGGGCCCCGACGAGCAGGAGAAACACGGCAACTGCCCTGGGTTAGATGTCGAGTTGATAGCAAGGTCGATCGGCCAGATATTGCTGACTTGATGAAGGTGTTGGTACCCTCACATAAGAGGAAGTCATCCCCCTTTTATAGATCGGGCTTAGGATAGTTACCTGTAGTTCAGCTCCATTGAGGAAACTTTCAAATCCACACAAAACATGGGGACCAAAGGGTCTATCCAGTCCGATTTGATCTCCCAAGATCGATTATCCACACTCCAAGAGACCTAGTGGTTTAGGGAAAGTGATCCAATGAATTGATTTCACATTATATTGTTCCCTTTCTCCTAATCTAAAATGAAAAGCAGCTACCATTGGATCTGGATCCAACGGATAGCAAGCCTCGTATTAGAACATCAATTGTTACATTTAATGTTATCCTTTACACTTTAAGAAACTTGTAAAATTTATATCTCTCAAATAGTTTATCCGTTTAATTCCAAATTTTAGAGGAAAGTCTATTATTACTTAATCCATGTATGTACCAAATTTGAGTCTCAAACTCGAAAGTAAGTGATGCTTTTCTTTATATGCAAGTTATCTCTTAATAAAGCATATTTTAAGCATATTTTCTCTCTCTTAATCTTCTATTTTCTTCATTTGGGTTCCTTTTACCATTAGAAACCATGTGGAACTGAAATCATATCCAAGATGGATGCATTATCCATATATCCACATATTTCTTATATTTTCATCATTATTCCAACTTTCCTTCTTAATAATGCTTTATTTTATTTTATCTCTTTTTTTTCTCCTATTATCTTTGCAACTTGGACTCCTTGAACCCCAAGAAATCCTAAGATTTCGAAATTCCTTTTTAAGGATACTTATCATCCTTCTAGATGCATCTACATTCTTCATTTTTCATTATCTTACTTATTTCTTTATTAAGATATTTCCTTTCAAGGATCTCTCTTTATCTTTCATTTCCTTTTTCCTCTTTTCATATTTCTTTTATTAGAAATCACACAGAAACGAAATTTATTTAATTGTGGCCATTAATTCCACTTTCTAGAGATTTCTATGTATTTCTCATAATTACTTTGTTTAATATCCATTATCTTGTATATTTTCCTTTTATTTGGACTTTTCTTCTTTTCTTCTCTTTTATATCCATTATTGGATTAATCTAATAATAGAAATTATGAAATTCTATCAAAAGGGAGATTTGCAAAGAAATTCATCTTTTGAAGCAAAGCATACATCCTTTTCAATTAAGTCCATATTCACAAAATCTTTACAATTCAATTATATAAAATTGAGGTTGTAACAACAGCCCAGATTAACAGCCCAGATTGATAAATGATTCCCTATCTTAACATATCATCTTGGAACATCAGGGGTATTTCAAATAAGGCTCTGAGTGTCCAATATGAGATTAGGAGGTCCCACAATAACCTTTTCATTTTGAATGAGTCTAAGATGCGAGTAGGTAGGATCTCTTCGTTTATGAACAAGTTCTTTCTGGAGTATAGTTGGATATCGAATCATGATTCCCATGTTCTTGGGAGGGTGGTGGTTTTATGGAAAGATAATGAGTGCCAGATCCAAAAACTTGATGAGTGTGATCAGGCCATTCAACTTAGAGTTTTGTTTGAGGATAAGAATATTCTTTTAACTGCCATTTATGGGCATACCGATGATTATGACAGTGATAATCTTTGGAATTTCCTCACCAATATTAGTTCTCTGGTCTTTGAGCCTTGGGCTATCTTAGGGGATTTCAATGTGGTTGGAAAGGAGGAGGAGAAGATTGGGAGACAACCTCCAAAAAAAATCGATGGAGGATTTTAACCAGTTTATGTTGGACTCTAGCCTCTATGAGTTGGATCTAGGGGGTCCATTCTTTACTTGGGATAACCACCAAGAAAATGAGGACTTTGTTACTTCTAACATTGATAAAGTTCTTCACAATGAGGATTTTCTGATGACTTTTGATCATTTTACTGGGGAATGTATCTCTAATTCCATTAGTGATCATAGGGGAATCTGTTTGACTATTGGGAATCAAAGGAAGGTTGGTTCTCCATTCAGATTTGTCAATGCATGGGTTGAGTTTCCTAAATTCTATGATTTACTTGAAGATGATTGGAAAGTCAATGTGGAAGGGTATGCCATGTTCAGGATTTACTGGAAGTTGTACGAGCTTAAGGTTAGACTTAAGAACTGGAATAAGAACAAAGTTGGAGATATTAGGGAAAATGCCAAAGTGGCTAAACTTAAAGCTATGGATGCTCAAAAGGTTGTTGACTTGAATCCCATGGATACTAATGCTCGGTCTGTTGCTAACATCCTTAGGGCTGAAGCTAAGAAAGTAATGGATATTGAGGAGTCTTTCATTAGATAGAAACTAAGGGTCCAATGGTTGAAAGAAGGAAACCTGAATACAATTTTTTTTATTCTTCATTGAAGACTAGAAGAAACAGGAATAATATCAACTATCTGATGGAGAATGATATCAAGATCAATGATCAGGAGGGGCTTAAAGAAACTATTCATAACTTCTATTCTAGTTTGTTTTGTAAGGAAGTGAGTACTAAGAATGTTTGGGAAGGGGACTGGAAAGGTCCTACCTTATCTACTGTTGAGAAGACTAATCTCAAAGCTAAGGCTTCTCATAAAGAGATTGAAGATGTGGTTAATGATATGAAAGATGATAAAGCACCTGGACTGGATGGTTTCAATGGGTTTTTCTATAAAAAAAAGCTTGGTAGGTTATTGGGGATGACATGGTTAGTGTTGTGATGGAGTTTTTTTATAATAGTTGTTTATTGAAGGAAGCTAATAGAACGTTTATTACTTTACTTCCTAAGAACAAGGATATTCTTGCTTATCTAACTGGAGGCTGATTTCCCTTTGCAACAACTTTTACAAGATCATATCAAAGATTTTAGCTAACATACTGCAACCTGTTTTCCCATCAATTATTGACAGTAATCAATGTGCATTTGTGAATAACATGAGCATAATGGATGCTATCTTGGTTTCTAATGAGATCATTAGTGAGTTTAAGAAGAGTCATGGGTCCTACATGTATATTCAAGTAGATATTACTAAAGCATATGATTCTGTTGAATGGAGTTATCTCCTATCAATACTTTATAAGAGAGGGGTTCCCTTTCACTTGGATTTGCTAGATTGAGGTTATTTTAGATCTATTACTTACCAAGTACTAGTGAATGGGGAATCTTAGGAGGTGATAGTGCCTAACAATGGGATTAGGCAGGGTGACCCTATTTCCCCCTATATGTTTGTTATTGTTATGCAAGGGTTTACTGAGTTGATGAAGAGGAGCATTAATGAGAACAATCTGAATACGATTAAAGTCTCAAATAACTTGGTTTGTTCCCATCTTATTTTCACAGATGACTTAATGGTGTTTACTAAGGCTGATGACAAAAGTGCCAATTCTCTCAAGAATATTTTTGATGAGTTTGGTAATGGGTCTGGGCGGAGAACCAATCTAATGAAAAGTTCCATTTTAGTGAGTAAGAATTCTGATGGACAAAGAATGGCTAATATTCTTGGTATTGTTATTGGATTGATTGATAATACTAAGTATTTGGGAATTCCTGTGTTCTCTAGAAAGATTATTAGGAAGCATTGTTGTTCTCTGGTGGACAGGATTAAGAAGAGTTTGGATAGCTGGAAAGTGAGACTTTTATCATTGGCTGGTAGGGTGGAACTCATTAAGCCCACCCTCTCATCTATGTATCTCCATTGGGTGTTTGTTTTCCCTATTCCTAGTGCCACCCTAGATGAGATTGACCAAATTTGTAGGGAATTCCTCTGGGTTCAATCAGAAAAGAAGAGAAATCTACATCTAATTAAATGGGATATTGTCACCCTGCCCAAGAAGAAGGGAGGGTTGGGTATAAGGAAGAGTAAGGATATTGCCAAAGCTTGTTTACTATTAAATACTTGTAATTTAGCTAGGAAGAAAGATTCCCTATGGATTAATGGAAAATACTTAAAGAAGGAATCCTTTTGGTATATTAAGGAATCTCCTAACTACTTGTGGCTCTCCAACTCTATGCTTAGAATGAGAAGGGAGCTTATTCCTTTTATTACTTTTAATATTGGTTCTGGCCATGGTTTTAGGGTTTGGCAAGATCAACGAGTTAACTCAAAGTTCCTTGGTGAAGTGTTGGATAAGAAGATGATTATTTGTCTGGGTATGTCTATGATGCTTTTCTTGATACTATTATTGAGAATGGTAGTTGGAAGATTCCTCACTGTAGAGGGGCTGGTGTTTTGTCAAGTGTTTTGGATCGTATCAATTTAATTGGTAGTGGCCAATATTATCTTACTTTTAAAGGTAAAAATGATATTGATGTCAGGGATACCTGGGAGGTCGTGAGAAATAGTAATCTTGAGGATCCTAGTTTTGAGTGGATTTGGTCCTGCAAGAGTCCACAGAATTGCATAATACATCTTTGGAAGGTCAAACATAATAAGCTCTCCACCTCTGATTACTCGAGAAGAAGATGTTTACAACTTGCCTCCATTTGTTTTCTTTGTATGGAAGGGTATGATGATACTCATCATATTATTTTTTAGTGTCCTTTTACTAATATCATTTAGCAGCAAGCAAAGGTGGATAATAAGATAAGCCAGATTCCTAGATCCTGGGAAGATATGATTAATATGAAGACTAATTTTGAGAAATCTATTTGTCCTCTTGTTATTTATCATTGTTGGTAAGAGAGGAATAGTAGGGTTCATCATAATAAGTATATGGATGCTAAGTCCATTTGGAAGAAGATTAGATTGGACTATGATGTTTTTGTTTAAGCTCTGTTTGGTTGGTGTTTTGTTCTGTTTGAGATTGAAGGGTGAATTTATCCTATTTTAGGAGTGGCAGAGTTCATGTCTCTCTCTGGAGTTTTGTATGGTTGCTCCTGGCTGGTTGGTTGAACTTATCCCTTCTGTGAGTGGCAGAGTTCCTTTTCCAGTGGACATCTCAGGGGTTGTTTGGGAGATCTGATGGTCTTTTGGTGCTTTTTTTTATGTTAACGGAAGGCCTGTTGATAGGGGATAGAGGTTCTAGTGTTGTGGTGGTCTCTGGTTTGGGTTTGTTGCCCTGGATTTTCTGTGATGGTGAGGTCTGGCTTCTTTAACTGTTGTGTGGGTTTTCTCTGCGTTTCTTTGGTTGGTTCTTTCTGTTGTTGTGCTATGTTGGTCTGTTTGGGGTTGCTTCTTGATGGAACTTATCCCGTATGGGAGTGGTGGAGTTCCTAGTGCGAGGTTGGTTCTTCATGGGCTTTGGTTGTCTGGGGTGATCTATCTCTTGTGGTTGTTTGTGCTTCGGGTGATGGGAGGCTCTAGTCAGTCTTTTGTTGTCTTTTTTCTTGGCTGATGACCTTATCCTTTGGGAGTGGCAAAGGTCTAGCTTTTTGGCAGGTTGAAGGTTCTCTTGGTGTAGTGTGGTCTTTGTTCTGTTTGGAGGATCATTGTTTGGGGGTGTTGAAGGTTGGTTGATTCTTGGGCTTATGGGTTGGAAAGCTGCTATGGTCTCAGTTATTGGTTGTGGTTGCTATGGAGTGTTTCTGTTGCTGGCCTGGTCCTGGAGTTTCCATGTGATGGAGGCTTATCTTGGCTCATTTCATCTGGTTGGGTGTTGTTTTGATGGCTAATAGCCTTATCCTTTGGGAGTGGCAGAGGTCTGGCTTTTCTGGCAGGAATGTGGGCTTTCTTATTTTATGTTTGCTTTGGTTGAAGGATCATAACCCTATTGGGAGTGGCAAAGATCCTTGTGAGAAGGTTTTTTATGTTTGGATGAAGGTTTTGGCTGCTTGATGTTCAGAGGCTTTACCCCTATTTTATGGTAGGTTTAGTGGAGGAACTAATCCTTTGGTATGGCAGGTTGAAGGTTTTCCGGGTGTGGTTGGGTGGTCTCTGTTATGTGTGGAGGATCATCGTTTGGGGGTGTTGAAGGTTGGTTCATCCTTGGGCTTTTGGGTTGGAAGGTTGTTGTGGTCTCAGTTTTTTGTTGTGGTTGTTGTGGAGTGTTTTTTGTTGTTGGCTTGGTCCTGGAGTTGCTATGTGATGGAGGCATTTTTTCTATGCTTTTCTTGGCTCGTTTCATCTGGTTGGGTGTTGTTTTGATGGTTGATGGCCTTATCCTTTGGGTGGCTGAGGTCTGGCTTTTCTGGAAAGAGTGTGGGCTTTCTTGTTTTATGTTTGCTATGGAGTGCTTCTCTTCTGAGGAAGTCTTTCAGATATATTTGGTTTTTTGGGAAGATCTCTCGATGTGGCTCAGTGGTTTTTTCTGACTATGTTCTCGGGGGTGCTGGTCTGTTTTGGTTGTTCTATACCTGATAGTTTTTTTGTGTGCTACTGGGTTCTTTCAGGAGTGATTCTTTGTTGAGCTTATAGTGGTTTGGATGTATAGATATACACTTTTGATGTTTTTGTTGGGTTGAGTCTTTGATGTAAAGACAGTGTCTCTTTTAGTTGGTTCTTGTTTGAGAACGAACAAGTTTAGTACTTAAAACAAAAAAATGAAAAAAAAGCAATAGGAGTTTTGACCGACCAAAAAAAATGAAATCTCAATATGACACATGGGCAACTTAGTGACACTGAGATCACAAAACCTAGTCAAATTAAATAGGCAAGATGGTGACATTGACATTTGCCTGACAATCATAATTAAGAAAGGCATGATTCAATGACTTGTTGTATAAGTGGTGTCTAGGATTTTCTTTATAAACCCAAGAGGGAAGGCCAGAGGAACATCCATTTCTTCTAGGAAGGCCTTGAGTAAAATTAGAAGGGAGAAGGTGCAAAGCAAGGTGCATGAATCTTTGAGGAGCAGTCTAAAGGCTAGAATGATGTTAGGATGTATCAATCTTTAGAGGAGATCATCCTTGTCTTGTGTTTAGGATTTTTTTATGGATTTATTCCCTCGATCCATTCCTTTGATCTCATGTTGAGCATGAGGGGCTAAACTCCCATTCATCATGAACCAAGAGTAGCCCAATTTTGGCTCTATGTATTTTTGTGATTGGTTTAATATAGATTGTCTTTGTTCAAAATTTTGATAATGTAAGTTCTTTGTTGCTTTATTTATGCTTAATCACCATGAATATGTAAATGATTGTTAATTGATGTGAGAGAAGGATTAATAGTTGGAAAAGTCATTATGAATATAGTTAATAATGGATTGCGAGAGTGGGATAATCACTATGATGTAGATTTTCTAGAAATAGATTGTATAATTTATCTATTTATATTAACATTGTACCAGAGGATTACCAGTTAGGCAAAATAGTGTGTTATACTATAAGAATGGACAATACAAGATGCAAACACTTAATGCAAAGAAGCAAGATGATGTATATTAGACATATATAACAGATGAATAGGTCACATTTTAATGAAACAGATACCCCAAAGAAGTCACTAATATTATCTAGAATCCATTTTGATGATCCACCTTTTAATTCAAGCTTTTAATTTATTCAATCAACTAACACTTTTCTTTGGCCTAGTTTATCTATTTTAATTAGTAGTAGTCTGTAGTACTCCTAATTCCTAAGATCGACATTTAGGTCTCTTTGATGTACTTTACTGCTCTGACAAGTACACTTGCATTTGGCACACACACTTAAGTCGTGTCATCTGCTAAGGAGCTAAGAGATGGATGAATTTTCCTTGGGTTTTATCCTTCTCCCCTCTGACAGGTGGTAGAGGTGGGATGAATTGTTCCCATTACCATTCCTATTTCCACTACCAATCCCTTCTGCAGTCATTGTTTTCTTCTCTTGGTGAAGAAATATCCAGTTCACACTAAGTACCTGAGAGAATCATAAGAGTCAAGATGAGATACCAGACATTCTAAACAAACTTTCAAGATATGGTTTAATCATATCGAAAGAGTGTAAAGTTAAGTCTATTGCTAATGCACTGCCAAAGTCTAAGTAGACCTTAGGTCATTAAGAGCTTTCGATTGCCTTGTCCACAAGAATAGTGCCAAAAGTTGATCGTCTATGAATCAAATTCCAAAATGGAGTAAGATTGAGAATACTCAAGATTTAAGTTTATAGATGATATCTCAGACACCCACAATGATAATATGAGTTCATGTATAGTAACCATGCTCAAAGATAGGGACAAGGGTGACAATTTGTTTAGGATTAGAAGCCTTAGCTTAGCTAAGTCAAGCCAAAGGAAGATGAAGTTTCCCTTATGGAACAAGGTGATGTAGAAAATAATAAGGAAGAAAATTTTGAAATATATCTTTTTGAAAAAATTCATTTATGGATAGAACTAGGATTGAGTTTCACAACCTAAGTACTCTCAATTTCACACAACACTCACATCCAAAGCATACCCTTAGCATAGTATACCAAAAATTATAAGTAGTGTCTATTCCCTCATCTCTCAATATCGAGTTAGATCTAGATCATAGGTATCTCTCTCTCAAGATGAAAAATAAATAATTGAACATAAAACATATGATCATTAGTACTAGTATTCAAACACTTTCTTGCATTCATACCACTCTTTTAGCTCAAGATCTAAAGCAATACTACTCTTTCAAGGCATTATAAAGCAAGCATCAAAACATGGTAGTTAATCATGTAAGTGAATAATTCAAGAACAATATTAAATAGATAAACATTTCTAAGAGTATTATCCATTCAATGGATATGAAAATGTACATGTTAGAAGAGCCTTAGTGGCTTCTCCCAACCCAAGTAGTGTGTGTTCTAGTCATTCATGTTCATGAGAGTCAATATGGACTTACACATGATGAAGGCCATAGACCAAGAAAGAGGAAACAAGACATATGGAATGGTAAAAGGAGGAAATATGACAAAAAAGTATTTTTAATGAACCCGCCTCCCGGTAACCCCCAATCAAGGGAGACCAAAAGGTCAAAGATGCTATCCCAATAATTCATAATCCATGATTCGACATTTAATCAAAAATAATTATCAAATTCTACTATTTCTAAACTGAAAAGATGGAATAAAAATAAATTTTTTTGCATACCTTGAAAATTTGGATTTAGACTCCTATCCACTGAACAAGTCTATCTAACTAATCCTCCTTGAATAGATTAATTGTAACTTCACAATATTTCAATTTACTGCTTGTCCTTTTTCAGAAATGTACCTAAAATGCCGACAAACAAAATTTCGATCAGTATATTTCTATACTGGTATGTGGGGAACAATCACAATTTCACAAATAGTTTCTAACAACCTAATTATAACAAATAATTGATTAATAATCCAAATTACGCTTTCAATGTGACTTCTCAACCACTTTTTCCCTAAACCCTGGATTGCCCTCTCTTAGGGTTTTGTCCTTACAAGGGACATAAGGCCACCTTCTCCATCCTGAGATTGGTGTCTGGGGTCTCCTCTTGAGGTGCCCAATGGTCTTCCCTCCAAGGCTTGACCAACTCAGACCTTCCCTCTGGGGCTTGGTCTTGCATCATACATCAAGGTGGCATGTAGGTTCGAGAAACACATTCATATTTAATTGTGATATTCATAGGGACTTTATAGGATTGTACTATTAATCTAGCTTGCAATCACTCGATAAAAACAACCGAGAAACGCTGTGAAACTAAAGGCGATTATTAATAAGTAACCACATACATGTTCAATCGAATCAACAAGATAATAGTAATCCAAGCAAGAAAGTGTCCAGGCAAGCATTTCAATCCACAAACATAAGCAAGAACCCTGAAAAACATACACAACCAATTTAATACATACTTATCAAGAATCTACTTTATTGACTTGGAATTACTTTCTAGGGTTTCTAATCTGAATTAGGGTCTCATTTGGGTTTGTCTACGTTGTTCATCATTTTAACTACAAAACCCTAAAAGTAGTAAAACTGAGAGCAAACCTTAATTATCTCATTAACATCTTCCTAATAGGTTTAGGATCAACCTAGTATCACTTCCTTCTAATGAATCTCGAATTAACCACATTAATCATCTTTCACCCTAAATTAGGGTTTATATATGCATTATCACAGATTCATGTGCAAAAACCCTATAGCAAGAAAATTATTATCTAAAGTAGATTCAACTCTCACTTTTCTCTCAACAGGTTACTATAACTTGAAATAATTTATTTAATACCTTAAATCCGATTTCTAATCACAATTAGGGTTTTAACATTGTTTAATGTATAAACATGATTAACTCAAGGTACCTTTAGAACTACGATCATATTCAGGATATAAAACTATTTTTATTAGATTCCTCATGTTCTCCTAAACAAATTTCATATATAATTTGTCTAAATCAGAGTTACCAATCTTTTTTTATGATTTTTGCAAAAATACATACCTTCCAGCCAATCATTGGCTGCCAAGTCAGTCTCTTTCTTTTCTTTTATTTCGATCCATTTTTCTGGCTTGTGGATCTCCCTTCGGATATTCTTAACCATATACCCAACCCGACTCCCCCCCCATCATCTTCCTCGTAGAGCCCGTGTGGCTTCCACTCCTTTGTTTTAGCGACAAAATAGAGGAATGTTCCTCCTCCTCGGTGGCGACCATCTCCTCCTCAGATTGGTTCGCGAGGACGCACAACACCATGCAGTGCCCTCTCTTCCATCCTCGGGGTGCTCCCATCACTGGTCGAACAAGAAGGTGCAAGAAAACAAGACCATTTCTTGGCGGTGAGAAGGGGATTCGGGGCCAAGCAGGAAGGGGCTTCGGGTGGAGGTTTCTCACACTCTGACTCGCAAGTTCCTCCTTGTGACCACAGAAGACTACTGACCCCTTTTATAGGCATTTAATCCCATAGATACCAGTTCCCCGAGTCAAACAAAGTTTGTCTCCAAGAAGGATTTGGGGAAAGTCCCGGATACTCACGCAACCAGTAGAAGAAAAGGACCGGAAGGTGCGGCTTTGTCTCCTGGATCCTATGGGACAATTTCCAGATTCATACGTTGATCGTATGGGGAGAGAATCGAGTGGGAAATCTCCCTCTACTGTTCCTCTTTCCTAATCTGGCTCAAGGAGTAGATACCGTTGGATCAATATCCAATGACTAACAGGCCTCCTATAAGAACATAAATTAAAATCGGATTGTGACATTTAATATAATCCTTCTCACTTTAGGAAAACTTACAAAATTCATATCTCTCTAACCATTTATCCTTTTAATCCCAAATTTTAGAAGAATGTCCATAATCACTTAAAATACTTGTGTCCCATGTTTGGGACTCAAACTCGATAGTATGAGGGACTTTTATTCATATTCAAGTTATCACTTATTTAGGCATATTTTATGCATATTTTCTCTCTCCTATTATTTTATTTTCTTATTTTGGATTCCTTTTACCATTTGAAACCATGTGGACTCGAAATTTCATCCATTATGATTCCATTATCCATATTTCCACATATATCTTATATTTTCATCATTATCTCAAATTTCCTTCTTAATAATGCTTTATTTTATTTTATCTCTTTCTTCACCTATTATATTTGCAACTTGGACTCCTTGGAACCCAAGAAGTCCTAAAGATAAGAAATTCCTCCTTGAAAGATAATTCTTAGACTTCTAGATGCTTCCACATCTTTCTTTTCTCATTATCTTAGTTATTCCTTTATTAATTGATTCCTTTTTCCTTTTTATTTCCTTTTTATTGTTATTGGGCCCAATAGCCAACAAAGCCCACAAAATCAAACACACAAGGCTATTTATCAAAGGAATCTATTCAAGGCACGTAATTCACACAAAATACATAATCATACATTTATTGGGGAAATTGTATTCCCACCCAAAAGAACCCAAAAATTGGGGTTGTAACATCCTTCCCCTCTTATAGGAATTTTACCATCAAAATTCCACCAAACATACAAACAAACAGGGTAAGACTTATCCATGTCCATTATCACTCCCATGTGGCTTCATCCTCTCCATGGCACTTCCAAAGAACCTTTATCATCTTATATTCTTACATTTGAGTTCTCTCGCACCTTGGTATCACATACCCTCGTAGGTGACTCAGGATATTTTAGCCTCCCTAGAATCTCAATAGGTTCATGGTTTAGCACATGGTTCAGTTACATCACATAGCACTCTAGATCAGACTCATGGAACACATCATACTTCATGTTATCCTAAGGGGTAAGGCTAAACATAAGCATCTCCATCAATCCATATGAAACAGACCCATGTATCGGGGACTCAACTTTAGCTATAACTCAGAGGGGTCAGGTTTTCATAACACATATTCTCCCACAGTGATGCATGTCAGTCTCCTTTACATCAGCTCATGACTCATGTCACCCCTGGTCTTTCTCAGCCATCGCACGATCAAAGCGACTTCATCTGCACACACTGTGGTCTATCTGACCTTCACAAGGTCTTTTCACTGACATCATCCCAATGAAGTGGTGACCAACACGGCCTCTCTTATAGTTCTTCTTTCATCCTGATACTGGCTATGGCGGTTATCATCACAAACAAACTCTCATAGGATAGGAACTGCTCCCATGTATCACCCTGAATGAGCACACACGCTCTCATCAGACCCTCTAGTCTGGATCATACCAACTATCAGTTAGGGGTGATAAGTTGTGCTAACTTCAAACTAATATTGAGTTCTTCATGTACCTACTTCCACCACATATAAGTGATCTTAAGGTCATGCTCTAGATATTGAACTTGATTGTGGTGTAATTGAACTCTCTCTCTCTCTCATGCATATAGTTCAACCTGATCTGTCACTTTAACAACACTCTCCCTCTTAGGAAAGGGGTTAGGTCACTTGGTAAGGCAATCTACCATAACCCATATTGCATCCTGGCCTCTCTTGGTCCAGGGGAGACTCATCTCAACGTCAATGGTGAGCTGCTTCTATTCCCTCTTAGGGACTCTTCACTATCCATAGCAATTCACTAGATTACTGGTGTCACATCCGGGAATGCATGGTGACAAGCCACATGCACTCTATATACTTCTTCATCTTGGGTACTCAAAATGCACTTTTATTATCTTAGTAGTACCACTGTATATGGTGAACTTGAAATCATGATCTCCTGCATGTCATGATTCCTCAAGGTTGACTCCTCAGAAACCCTAAAACACTCTAGTAGTGGGTTTCACCACCTTCTTATCCAGAGAGGTGTATTTGAGGTTCTACAACCATCATTCTATCACACCAAGCTCTAGGTTGGATAACCCATCAACCACTAACTCGACCAATGGGTCTGGTTGTATCAGAGTGTTAGCCATATATGTCTCACAAACTTAGGGTTCACCTAGCAACCTCTTCTAGCCTCTCTATTGGCTAAACAAGAGAGGTGTGTCTCGGCTAAGAGCATCCATTACCACCTTACATCCTTATGTGCTAGGTAAGACATAAACCTTCATATACTCCACTCATCATCCTCATTTTTGGTTTAGGTTTAACTGATTCAAGAAAACTTCAAGCTCATCATCTCAGTTATCAAACCCAAACTCATGACTCATAGATACCAAACTACTTTTGGTAAGAACATCCTCATATGATGACTACCTTAGTTCTCTTTATGTTTGTAAAACATTTATCCCATGGTACTTTCTCTATCATAGCAATGTTTCAAATCACATCATCTTTATCCTTAGTGTATGGCATGCATTTTTCCCTATCTATCACACCCATAACGAGAGGAAATAAGCATTTTCCTATAGTCCAAATATAGAGTTCATCCCATTCTAAGAGTAGAGATGGCGCATCACACATCACCATAACATTTTCAATCCAAATTGAAACATACATCACATGTCTCCACAACATAAACATCTCTATTATGGGTCTACACCCATGGGAAGACTTTTCCCATCACCTTTGTATCTTAACATATCTCTTTTATGTACAATCCATAGTCGTTACCTCAAGTTCTCTAGGGTGTTGACACTTTTGGAGTGATTTTACCCTTATGCATCTAGGGAGTGCCTATCACATTTACCCCTTAGGCCCCATGAACTCATGAAGGTGGCCAACCTGCTAACTCATGGTCCTTGGGCAAAGGTAGTTGTTACCTCCCGACCCTATGGTCCCTGCATCCAGGGAACAGATAACTCCTACTTTCATCGATCTTATTCCCTTCCTCACCTTAGTATTGACTTAGGATTCCATCATAACACATCTCATTCTTAAACCCTCACCCAATTCTCCATCCTTTCATAAGGATCATGGCGACCTACCTAACTTGGTCTGGCCCCATACAAGTAACCTCCATGGCAACATATCTTCATGCCCCTTAGAGATGGTCACACATGGGTCTATAGATTCATGCTCATACTATGTGCTCTGCAATTAGCTCATCAAACTCCTATGAGAGATCTCTTTAGGTTAACACAACCTAAACAAAAGTCGATACTCACCCTACAGAAGGGTCCTTCCTCAGGATGGGAGAAAACTATCTCTTAATAGTAACAAAGGTCACAAACGTCCTTACTTCTAGGGTTTGCATCATCATGTGCATGCTTAAACCTATCATGCTACTTAGACATGTAGCTAGCAAGAAGACAACCCACTAAGCCACTATGGATTCCCTGATATATCATACATGTTCCTTATTCCTCAACATTGGACCAACATCATACATGCATATGTCACCAACCTATGTGTGAGGGGTTCATCAAACATATATCTTAGTCCAAGGGGTTTCCTTTTCCTCTAAACCTGAGGTGTGCCATGCTCAAATCTATAGGAACTCAAACATCTTTCTAAGCATCAGGTACACTGGGTACTACTACTTCCCCTCTTATATCTAGGAACCCTAGGTTCACTTCTTATGCATCAACTATCTAACTACATGCCCAACTTTTCAACCATGAACCAAACATGCACAAGGTAGGACACACACTTGCCACCATTCTTCCATGTGAACAACACCTTAGAGTCCTACACAAGGACAACCAACTTGGTGTGAGACCCCATAACCTGTTACTATGCTTTTTTAGGGTCTAAGGAACTCTCCTTTCTACACCTATAAGGTAAGGTAGGCACCTACAACTCATGTACATCAACTCAAAAAGCCTATTCCCTTTTCTAGGGTTTGGTTCCTCTAAAGGCAACCAAGATACCACAAGTCTCCAAGGATCATGCATAAGGCAACCACAACCATCCACTTAGGTCGTCCATTCTAGGACATAACATACCCAACTTCTCATGGTCCCTCATGTCTCGGAGTATAAGCTTCCAACCTTCTTACTTGGGTCTTGCTCTCTCTCTAAAGCTAACCCTACAACCAATCTTACCACTAGAGGTTCTCTCTCTAAGAAGGTGGACCAAGATCTTAAGGATACATGCATACACTTACATGGGTGAAATGTATGATCAAAACCTATGTTCGATCAAGATTATCCAAAGCTCTGCATGTTTATCTCCTAACCGATCAGGCATAATCCTTCTGAACTAAGTCTCAACCTACTCTAGCACTACTAACTTTCTCTCCTACATAGGTGCATGCTCTTCTATGCTCATATATTCCTATAAGGATTTCTATATGGTCACCACTATCCTCTTCAATGAAGGATCTATCCTTCACCCTAATAGGTATGACCCCTACAAGGTTGGGTCGCCAAAAGGCACTAGGTCAACCAACCACACATAGCCCATGCCTCTCATGGGTACTCAAAACCAATATGAATGTCAACCCACGTACATGGTCAACTATGATATCTGACTTATCTTGTCATCTCTCTTCCTAACTACCACTTAGGGTTAGGGTTAGCATTGTCCTTAGAGGATGTGTCCAGTCTCTACCTCTTCTTGGAGGTCTTTGCCTCCAAGGCTAACTCTCTCCTCATCCTCCTACAAGAAGGTCTACCTCAGAGCTCTCATGTGGGCATGACAACACACGCCATGCAACCTAAGCATGTAACTAATCCTTAGTTTAAACTTAAACTATTAAACTTATGTCCATGACATCTTATTTACATGATTTTCATTGATTTGGTAGAGGATTCCTTAATCCTTATCGTACTTACCTTGACCTCAAGAGGGTGGGGAAGAGAGAAAAACCCTAAATCCTAGAATCCTTAATTGAATTAGGGTTGAGAAGGGACGAAATAGATGAGAGAGTCCTAAAGGTATCTTATTTCGAGTCAAGACCTCAGACTTTGGCCAGGTAGTCACACCACATCCAGTAGTCCTCGTGACTGACTAGCGGGGCGGAGAAAAATATTGGCAGCCTCCAGACCGTGATCCTTTTCTAGACACCTCCGTCTTTGAAAAATTCTCTAATAACTCCCTTGGTTCTACAAAGTTTGTAAAATTTAATAATTACTAGGGATTAAATGTGAAACCATTGGCTCTAATACCAAATGTAAAGACCCCACCTCCCAGTAACCCCCAATCAAGGGAGACCAAAAGGTCAGCGATGCTATCCCAATAATTCAGGATCCATGGTTCAAGATTTAAACAAAAATAATTATCAAATTCTACTATTTCTAAACTAAAAAGCTGGAATAAAAATAAATCTTTTGGCATACCTTGAAAATTTGGATTTAGAATTCTATCCATCGAACAAGTCTATATAACTAATCCTCCTTGAATAGATTAATTGTAACTTCACAATATTTCAATTTATTGCTTGTCCTTTTTTAGAAATGTACCTAAAACGCCGACAAAAAAAACGCCAGTCAGTATATTTCTATACTGGTATGTGAGGAACAATCACAATTTCACAAATAGATTCTAACAACCTAATTATCACAAATAATTGATTAACAATCCAAATTAAGCTTTCAATGTGACTTCTCAACCGCTTTTTCCCTAAACCATAGATTACCCTCTCTTAGGGTTTTTCCTTGCAAGGGACATAAGGCCACCTTATCCATCATGAGCTTGGTTCGTGGGGTCACCTCTCGAGGTGCCCAATGGTCTTCCCTCTCGGGCTTGACCAACTCAGACCTTCCCTTTGGGGCTTGGTCTTGCATTATACATCAAGGTGGCATGTAGGTTCGAGAAACACATTCATATTTAATTAAGATATTCATAAGGACTTTATATAATTGTAGAATTGAACATCTAATCATTTAGGTTGCAGTCACTCGATAAAAACATCCAAGAAATGTCGTGAAACTAAAGGCAATTATTCATAAGTAACCACATACCTATTCAGTCGAATCAACAAGCTAATAGTAATCCAAGCAAAAAAGTGTCCAGGAAAGCAGTTCAATCCACACACATAGGCAAGAACCCTAAAAAACATATGTAACCTATTTACTACATACATATCAAGAATCTACTTTATTGACTTGGAATTACTTTCTAGG
Source organism: Alisma plantago-aquatica (assembly GCA_963693085.1). Lineage (NCBI taxonomy): Eukaryota > Viridiplantae > Streptophyta > Magnoliopsida > Alismatales > Alismataceae > Alisma > Alisma plantago-aquatica. The sequence goes on along the minus strand of OY856410.1, from coordinate 1,510,194,441 downwards.
GTTTCTAATCTGAATTAAGGTTTCATTAGGGTTTGTCTACAATGTTCATACAAAACTTAATTATCTCATTAACATCTTCCTAATAGGTTTAAGATCAACCTAGTATCACTTCCTTCTAATGAATCTCGAATTAACCACATTAATCATCTTTCACCCTAAAATAGGGTTTCTATATGCATTATCACATATTCATGTGTAAAAACCCTATAGCAAGTAAAGTATTATCTAAATCAGACTCAACTCTTACTTTTTCTCTCACAAGTTACTATAACATGAAAATAACTTATTTAAGACCTTAAATCTGATTTCCAATAACAATTAGGGTTTTAACATTATTTAATGTATATACATGGTCAACTCAAGGTAACTTTAGAACTATAATCATATTCAGGTTATAAAACTATTTTTATTAGATTCCTCACATTCTACTGATCAAATTTCATATATAATTTGTCTTAATCGGAGTTACCAATCTTTTGTTATGATTTTTGTAAAAATACATATCTTCCATCCAATCATTGGTTGCCACGTCAGCCTCTTTCTTTTCTTTTATTTTGATACATTTTTCTGGCTCACAGATTTCCCTTAGGATCCACTTAATTGGATAACCAGTCTGGCTCCCCCCTTCTTCTAACTCGTAGAGCCCGCGCGGCTTCCGCTCCTTAGTTTTAGTGGCAGAACAGAGAAATGTTCCTCCTCTTCAGTGGCGACCATCTCCTCCTCGGATTGGTTCGCGAGGATGCCCAATACCATGCAACTCCCTCTCCACCTGGCTCCTCTGTGCTCAGGGTGGTCCGATCACCAGCCAAATAGGAAGGATCAAGAAAACAAGACCATTGCTTGGTGGAGAGAAGGGGATTCGGGGCCAAGCAGGAAGGGGCTTCGGGTGGAGGTTTCTCATGCTCTGACTCGCAAGTTCCTGCTTGAGACCACAGAAGACTACTGACCCCTTTTATAGATGTTGAATCCCATAGATACCAGTTCCCCGACTCCAACAGAGTTTGTCTCCAAGAAGGATTTGGGGAAAGTCTCAGATACGCAACCAGCAGAAGAAAGGGACCAGAAGGTGCGACTTTGTCTCCTGGATCCAATGGGACAATTTCTAGGTTCGTACGTTGATCGCATGGGGAGAGAATCGAGTGGGAAATCTCCCTCTACTATTCCTCTTTCCCAATATGGCTCAAATAGTAGATACAGTTGGATCAAGATCCAACGGCTAACAAGCCCCATATAAGAACATAAATTAAAATCGAATTGTGACATTTAATATAATCCTTCTCACTTTAGGAAAACTAAAAAAAATCATATCTCTCAAACCGTTTATAATTTAAATCCCAAATTTTAGAGGAAAGTCTATAATTACTTAAACTACTTGTGTCACAAGATTGGGATTCAAACACGAAAGTATGAGGGACTTTTCTTCATATGCAAGTTATTACTTATTTAGGCATATTTTATGCATATTTTCTGTCTCCTATTCTTTTATTTTCTTTATCTGGATTCCTTTTACCATTAGAAACCATGTGGACTCGAAATCTCATCCATTATGATTCCATTATCCATATTTCCATATATTTCTTATATTTTCATCATTATCTCAAATTTCCTTCTTAATAATGCTTTGTTTGATTTTATCTCTTTCTTCTCCTATTATCTTTGCAACTTGGACTCCTTGAAACTCAAGAAATCCTAAAGATACGAAATTCCTCCTTGAAGTATAATTCTTAGACTTCTAGATGCTTCCACATCTTTCTTTTCTCATTATCTTAGTTATTCCTTTATTAATTGATTCCTTTTTCCTTTTTATATCATTTTTCTTGTTATTGGGCCCAATAGTCAACAAGCCCCACGAAATCAAACACACAAGGATATTTATCAAAGGAATCCATTCAAGGCACATAATTCACACAAAATACATAATCATACATTTATTGGGGAAATTGTATTTCCACCCAAAAGAACTCGGAAATTGGGGTTATAACAGTATCCATAGAGGTATTGGGTTGATGTTGACCTACTCATCATGGAGATGATGGTGGTCATGCATGTGATTCCTTTTGCAATCCACTTCTTCTCAAAGATGGATTTAGATGATGTGGGTGTGAGCATGGATGGAGCTTGGACTCTCATCCTTGCCTTTCAATAGGGATCGATGGTGAGTTTACACTTGGAAGGCACTTCGTCATTGTGGAAGAACGAGTGTCTTATTTAAAGGATTTGTGGTGTGTCTAAGGAACCTAAAGAATGGGAGTTTACTTGCACTCCAAACTCTACGGAATGTTCCTTTGAGGCGCATGATCAACTAATTAAGGAGGCAGAGGTTTATGTTAAGATTCATTCAGTTGTTTGTTTGCTTAGAAACACCATGGAAAGGTGATCATTCTACTATGCCATCAATTGATGGAGGCAAAATTCTTATCAACATGATGCTCTATCTCTTTTTTTGTTGATAGATGGTGTTAGTGTTTCCATAGGTAGACATGATCTGAGGTTCCATCAATAGACAACTCTAGACACCCATTGATTGAATATTGGTAGTCTTCCCATAGGTTGGGGGTATTGAAGGTCAGTCAGATAATGGATGTTGATCTCACATTAGTAGATGGACACTGATGAACGATCTGCACTTCCCATGTCAGGTTGAGTTCCATATGTTGATTGTTGGTTGTCATCAATTGATGAGATGACTATGTCCTTCAAAACAAATGGTATCCTATGGATAAGTGCAAAGTTATTGTTGGCAAAGGTAAAATAGATAAAAAAAATGTAAGAAAAAATGATAATATTCACATAAACCTATGATAATAAGGAAAATGAAGGATAAAATAGGCATGTAACATCCACACAATGGGATGTTAGCAGACACCTAAAAGTTAAACATCACTAAAATAAGAAAGAACAAAATGAGGAATGAGGAAGAGAATACTTCACAATATCTACACTATAGAGCATGATAAACCACTGGTAGAAACACAACAAGATCAATACATGAATTCCTCTCAATGGTTTTACAAATAGGTGGAGTGGAGAGGACATGGAATTAAGTAGATGTCAGATGCAATCAAATAGGATTTCTTAGGTTGAAACTAAAATAGCAAGTGTAATAGAAGGATTTTATAAATGAAGATCTAGGAAAACATAAATTATTAAAAACATTAGTATTGGTGTGTGGAATGGTATAGGGGTTCTATTTTCAATAAAGAATAGGATCATATCAAAAGGTCCAAATGAGATAATGAGGATCAATTTTGGGTATTGTAGTACAAAATTTGTTGTATTTGAACTCAAAGTATTTACTCATCATTGAAGCAAGAAATATCAAAATGAGGCATTAGGGAGATAACTTTTCACAATATCATCATTGAAGATCATGAGCAACAATTGGTATCATCACAACAAGACCAATACCTAAATTCCTCTCAATGGTTTAACAATTGGTGGAGTGGAGAGGACATAACATTAATTGGATGTTAGATGCACTTGAGTAGGATTTCTTAGGTTGAAATTAAGATCGTAAGTACAATATTATAATTTTACAAATTAATTTATAGGATCACACAAACTATTGAAACAATAAATATAGGTGTGTGTAATGGTTAGATGTTCTATTTTAAGTAAAGGATTGGATCATACTAGAAGGTCGAAAGGATATATTGGGGATCAATTTTGAGTATCATAGTCAACAACATTTTTTGTATTTGAATTCAAAGCTAGTAGAGGATCCAAAATAAATATAGAAAAAAGTACAAACTTTCTCTAAGTAACATTTTACTTTGATTGAGCATCTCAATTGATGTGTAGTTTGACTGATTTATAATGTTAAAAAAAGAACAATCACAAAACCAAAGCATCAAATATTCATAAGATGATTTTAAAACCCATTGATCTTCTCTACATCCAATTGTGGGGTAACTCAACTTAGATCAGAACCCAGTCTTGGTTATGTTGACTTGAAAATTGTCTTTTGGGATGGATCTGACTGATTCAAGAGCTGAAATATGTTCATTTAAGTGTGAATTCTTATTCACTTTAGTTATGGGATAAAAAATTTCTCAAAAACATTTAAGAAATATTAAATGAAAATCAAGACAAAGATGTGATCTATTTTTTGACACATTGTTAGGAATTTTGCAAATATATCAATGCCACTTTGCACCCTATAATATAATAATACGCTTGAATTGAGATTTTTAGATACATAGAAATGGAATTTGTCATTACAAGTCACCAAAAGAAATATCTTTCATAATGAAATCAAGATGATCGTCTATTAGATAAAATACCACACAATTCATTCAGTAAATCAAGAATTGTAATGATATCTCTATATGATCTATTAGTTTCACATTATATGAGAAGTGAATAATAATTTTCTTTTGAAAATCATGATATATACCAAACATTCTACCCCTTGGAAAGTAACTAGAAAATTGAGTCACACTCCAAGTCCTAGAATATCCTCGCCTATAGATAAGAATTAAATAAGAAAATCACCTCATGTGACTATGAATATTTTCAAAAAAAGGGCTTGTTCAAGTATGCACAAATGTCTAACCATGTACACCAAATTTATTAGAAATTGTATATACCAACACATATTAATTTCCTAGACACGAGTAATGTTTTTGTTATACTTATTTTAGAGTTAGGATGTGATGTCCCATATCCATAAGATTGAGATTACTCAAAACAAATTCTAATTAAAACCAAGAAACTATCATTATATTCATCAGAGAACTAAATTTTTTTGAAAAATTATGCAGGGATAACGTGAAGAGTTGAAATATGTATACACTCCACAAATTTACTTACATTCAACTAACCTTTGTGACCTCTATCACACATATTAAAAATGAAATCAATGATTTACTTAAATATATAACTTACAACCTATATAACTGGTATGTCATAACAAGCACGCTGTCAAAATCTCAAATATATCACTACAAGTAATTATGAAAACATCCCAACCAACACCTGAGTACATGGATGAGTTTAACATAATGTAACTCATACACACAAACTCACCTATCTCCAAGTGATGTCATGAAGTGAGAAGCACCGGGTGACCTACCTCTAGGTGACTAGTGTCCACCACAAGACTAGTTCTCACCATAGATAAAAATTATGGGGTGAGACCCAAGTGCAAGTCATTTGATATAACAACTAAGCTATATTTATTATATACATTTAGAGTACAAGTACCAAGAACAATAGGAAATATTTAAATATTGGACACATAATATTGTTACAAGGCCTAATCTCACCATGGTTATATACTTGTTCCATCATGGATATCTAAACATGATAAAATCACATATCTTACTCTTATAGGAAGAGAAATCACACCATGAGAACATACAAATTATCCTCCATATAAACCTAAATTGATATACTATATAACTGAATTGTGCATTTCACTATGCCATGGACAGTTTGAGTGATATGACCCCAAACTAGGTAGTAATTGTAAAGCCCCTTTAGAATTCCATATAAGATGTAAGGGTATCCTAGTTTTATTAAATCTCTTCAGGGGACAAAAAGTAGATTTCTCAAAGGCTAAGTCTATTGTGGAAATTGCTTGAAATAAGATCCGCATATCATATATTCCTTCTTGGTGCATAGGCCACAACACTAAACATAGGGTAACAACCCATAAAATTGAGATACGACTACATGGTTTCTCCATCTCATCCCGTATGTATTTGTACCATTAGTCACCACCGAGTTCCAACAAGGTTTAATGATGATAGGATATGCCAACTCCCAACCATACCCATATATTCACTTATATATAGCTCAGTGCATCTCCTCACAATATGTAGATTGTTACAATATTAACTCATTTCACTTTTTCCTCTATCAACACACATAAATAATTCTACGACTTGGGGTACTATGATATTAGGGTTACACTTGATTAATTAGATCAATTTCTTATTTTAAGATTGCATCCGTTAAGTGCAATACAATTGACAACAATGCAGTTAAAAGATAAATTAATCCTTTGAAACTTATAATAGTATAAAACACATTACTCTATGATTTCATCTACCCAAATAGGTTGCACTATATTGCCTCTCAATAACATCAAGATCATAAAATAATAACCAAGAACCTCATGCCCTATATTGTCTAAGGGCCAAACAAGAATCCAATCCTTTTAAGCATACTAAATCATTTCGTAGAAAAACTAAATTCATCCTAGAACACTATAAAAATTTGGGATATAACCATATCCTCATAAGTAGTAAAAAGTTAATACATAAAGATATAATTGACATACTAGTTTCAAATTAAACATAAGGAAAGCTAATTCCCAGTATCAAATATATTTATGTGTAGAAGTCTATTTCCATAGATATTTTAGCATCATAAAATCTTATAATAAAGAATTAATGACTGTAAAATGTTCTTTGGCATCAAAGACTATTGCATACTTCATATTCCACAACATGAAGTATAAGATCAATTCAAAGGTACCACCTTAATGACCATTTATCAACATGGACATAATCTATTATATACATGCTCAACTAAACATAATTCATCATATAGGAAGGACATATTGCATGTTTAGATGAAACATGCAAGTTTATACTCCCTTTATATTTCTTAGATAGATATAGATATTCCATTTTTAGCACATAAAAGAGTTTATCTATAAGATTAGGGCTTGTGTGTATGGTGTAGGTACTAAATGCACCATACATTATATTACTTGCCTTACATATAGTAGAAACAAGTCCACTTGAATATGATGAAGGAAAGCCTAAAGATTTATAGTTTGAGATCTAAACCTTAGGAGTGTAATGTTCTTTCCAAAGATTCAAACTTTCTCTTTTAAATGGTTTCCACAGCTCTAACTCCACGATCAAAGATAAACTCGGGTAAGGAAAATTAAATAAAATGAGGTCTAAGGCTACCAAAGTCGAAACACTATAAGCACCCCCCAAGAATATGGCCTGAGGAGGAATATAATGAAGGATCATCAAAATAACAACTAGTAGAGGAAAATTATGCCCTAGGAGAAGTTGCCATTGGTTATTATAGGGCTTTTGTCCTGCATCGTATTTGTTGCCTTGGTGGAAGTTATTGAGGTACTATCTAGGATTGAAATTATTCTAGTGATAGTTCTGATGTTGTTGGAAGTCGGGAGGGACCAAAACATGATTTTGTTTGGGTCCTTGGTTAAGCCGATGTGCATGACCAGCTCTATCTGAGTTTCCATACTAGAAGCGGGGATGATTTATCATTTGATTTGAGTCATAGTATCCCTATCCTAGAATGGAGTCGACAATAACTTCTTCAATGACCGAGCTAATACTAAAGTGAGGCTGGTGCATGTTCAGAGTGGTAAAGGTGATTGCACTCTAGACTTGTGTGTCACTCTAAACTACAAATCTATAAGACTTCTTAGGTCACCCCAGGTGGAAAAGAAGATGAGCCTCTGTGCCCATACCTCTAACAAGTAAACTTTAGGTTGTCTTGTTTAAGGGAAAGGGAGGCCTTCATTGAATCGACAATGGCCTTTAGATTAAACTTGTCTTCTACTATGACAAACTTGAGAACACCGCTTTTGCATGATGAGCCCCAATTAGCTTAGTTCTCGGCACCTCAACACACACTTTCCACATGTTTTCAAAGGTTTGTAAGATGAAGTCTCCATTGGAAGAAACATCAAGATACTATTTGATGCCATCTTCGATTCCCCTATAGAATTCCTCAAGAAGATACAGAGAGGGGATGGTGGCATTTGCATAATATCTCCTTGAATCTCTCATGAGCCTTAAATAGAGTTTATCCTGAAAATTGTCTGAACCAAGTTAACTTCCCTTTGATTTGATAAGTGAGGACGAAAAAACTTCTCAAGAATTTTTTTTGAGTTCTACCCAAGATCTGATGTTCCAACCACATAGGGAATTGCACCAAGCCATATCTTTGTGAATGAGGGAATAATAGAATAACATTAGCATCATGGACTACTGAGACACACCAGCTATTAGTACATGGAGATCTAGGAAACGCTTCAAATGGTCATGCATCTTTTCACCAGCTCATCTTACAAAAGTGTTAATTTTTGTATCAATGTCACCCGTTTCTTCTTGATCTCAAAGTTTTGATATTTTCTAGTAGGTTGGATGATAGGGTTGTGAATGTCTACAAATTTAGGTATAGATGACTCTCATAGTTTTTTTTGTTGTGGATTCTTCATCTACTCATAGTTCTACTTGCGCAACAACTTTGGTTTTTTCCGCTAGTCTATCTATCTATGTTTCTAGTGTTTCTATGACTCTGTGGTTAATCTCCTCTTCTGCCATCTTGTCTTGGCATTCACAATGGATCATGTGGTATGTTCTTTTGATCTCATTGTGGCAATCTATCTGACAATTATAGTAGTGTTGTGTGCACTAGAAATGGTTCTTGAGAAGTGAAAACAAGCAAGTGTATATAGTTAAAGATGAGATGGATTCAAGATGAATTTCAATAATATCAATAGTAAAAGAAAATACATAACTAATTCAAGTTGGTTGTGTTGGTTAGAAAATTTCATTGTTTGTGTCATGATGTCAGTATATGAAGTTTTTCTATCATACAAGTAAATTCACTATGAATAAAATATTTGAAATTTACCTTAAGTAAGTATATTATTATCCCTAGTGGACAAATCTTATTGTAGAATAGTTCAGGATTGAACCTAAAAGGAAACACTTTTAAGAATAATGTGATCAAAATAACATAGGAGAACTAGTATTTAACACAAAATGTTGGTTGCTTATTGATTACACTAAGATTGCAATAGCAAAAAATAGATAAGGGTTGATTAATAAATGGATGAAAACACTATGGTGGAATGGGCTTCACCAAAACTACGTATCTCTTACCCTATGATTATATAATATTAAGCATGAAAATATATTTGTTAAATTTGGAAAATCCCCCTTGTCTTGTTAAAATTAATACTCGGAAAGATATCACTCTAAGATTTTCATATCTTTACCTCGACTTCATACATCTATCACCTAGGAAAACACCTATATGATGTTTTCATAAAGAATTTAACAAGAATCAAATCAATATCATAGATTATAGGTTTAAATTTCTCTACACCCAAAATCTTACAAACATGTCAACTTGATGTTTAGGTAAGAATCCAAGCATAAAAAAATCTATTCTAAACATATATTGGTTCATATGGTAATAGATGCAATAAAGAGAACAAAATTGGGTCGACTATTCCCCGAACCCTAGAAAGAGGGATACTCACTCATAGTAGAAGTAACAAAAACAACAACTAAAGAAAGGAAGAAAGTCATCATCACAGTAGAATCTAAAAGTAGAGTTTTGGTGCGTGGAATTTTGTCTTTGCACTGAGGGTTGATGATGGACAACGCAATTCAAATCTAACCCTAGATACTTATAGGAGGTGAACTTGGAGCTTTATTCTTCTTTCTTTAAGAGATGGGTTTATCATCATAGAAGAAGACTAAGCATGATGATGATGTGTAGAAGATCATCATCAGTTGATGGAATGAGGGTGTTGTGGGTAAAGCCTCTTTTGATGTGAGAACCTTCAAGCCTTGGTGGAGGTGGAGGCTTCATCAGTGGATAGGTCATCAATTGATGGAAACAATCAATGGAAATGGAAGTAGAGTCTAGAATGTGACAGACTGGTGAAGGGTTGGGACAACCATCAAAATCTGAAGTTAGAAGTACCATCAAAATGTAGATTCATCCCTTCCATCTAAAGGTAGATGTTGGGCTTGTTCCGGTTATCAAGGAAGGAACACCATTAAGTGATTAATGTAGAACTACCATCAGAAGATGCAACGATTCCACAAGAAGGCAAAGTCTAGCCAACAATTTGTAGAAAAGTATAAGATTTTCATCAGAAGGCAACACACATGACTTGTATCTATTGTTATCCATTGATAAAAGAAGGTTGAACTTCCACCAAAACATAGAGTAAGGTAATAAAAGTAGTTCCATCATTAGTCATGTGCTCTATATTTCCATCGATTGTCAACCAACAAATTGATAGAGTGAGAAAACCAATGGAATGACAAAAAGACCCAAACCCATAGAATGGTTTTCTTGGTTGTAAAATAATGTAATGGTAGAGTGATACAAATAGATAATTTTTCATGAAGATGCAAACCCACCCTGGGGATATTTGAGTGTGTCGTCAAGTTTGTGCCCATGAGGCATCAACTGATGAAAGGATGAAACAATGAAAAAATGGTCCATATATTGAAAATTTGTTAAGAGATGTGAAGTTCAAACCTTCCATGAAAACTAAGGAGTTCGATAAAGAATAAGTTAACATAAAACTAAGAAAACCTAAATGCACTCTAGTGCTAGAGTAAAATGATGGAAATGAATGCAAAACTAAGACAAAAATACAAATAAAACTAGGATGAATATGCATTGTTCACTAAAACCTATTTGAGATGTAATCAGCCTCCACAATAATGTAAGCATAGCCATAAGAGAGGGGAAATAGACCCATGTAATATATCCTAAAACATCAAACATATCCACCTCTTGCTATGACATCCTTGAAAAATCATCTATTTTGATATATTACATGTTCTCTAGCACTATTTATAGGATAGAATGTAAATGTAAATGTCCTTAAACAATGTGGGATAATAGAAATGATGTTGAAGGACCTTCTTGGCTGTATTTGTCACACTCATTTGCCACATGTTTGTCTTTAGTGGCATTGTTCAAGAACAAAGTGACCTTCTTCTTCTATGATACACCTCTGTAGAGATCATCAACACAAACCTAGAAGAGAAATAATTCATCCCAGTATTAGTATCATCGATCATGCATGAAATTTTTTATTGGAATGTCCTATGTACTTAAGATGTAAGACTATTGTGGTAAGATAATTCACCTAATTTATCAAATAATGAATATTTGTGGAATTCTTTTTTTTGGTGAACGTAGGGTGGAGCCTCTATATTATAAAGCAAAAGCAGTTACAAAGTGTAGCCACATAAAAACAAAGGAAATTGTACAAATAGCACGAAAAAAAACTAACTACAAAGAGCTTCTATATCCTTGATATGAGTCTCCCAAAGCTTCCTCATATCAGTGCAAATACCCCTGAAAACTCTTGAGTTTCTTTCTCTCCATATCATGTAAATAGTATAGCAAGCAGCCAACTTAACCTTTCCCTTCAAGCACAGCAGATCGGAAAAGGAATTAACAGCCACAGCACATTTCTGTTGATTCCTCCAAAAATCCCTGATCTCACAAGTATACTGACATTTAAAGAATAGATGGGCCGCACTTTCTTCCTATACCATGCACAAAGCACATCTCGAAACCATTTGAAACCCTACCCTCTGCAAATAGTCGATCGTGGGAACCTTACCAAGAAAACACTTCCACAACAGAACAGAAAATTTTCTTGGCATATCGGACCAAACCCAGATGCTCCAGCTGACCACTTGATGCTTTTTCCTAGCCATGTCCCAGCAGTCTTTAAGGTTGTAGCTTCTCTTCCTCTTGAATAGAACATAATCCTCCCCAGAGATTAGAGGGACCACATCCTCAAGAATATCTCTAACCTGGTAGGCTCCTCTAAAATTAGGAACAATCCATTCACCTTATTTAATATAGACTTCTACTTTGCAATTAATACCATAGCCCATTCTGAGCAAAAGATTAGAATCAACCAGATCGATCAACTTCTTTTTCCCCCTCAACCACGGGTCCCTCCAACACAAAAGCTTTTTACCATTGCCCAAACAGAATTCAATTTCATTGAGGAGTACATCTCTTTGTTTAAGAAATTTTTTCCAGAGCCATGAAGAATTAACTCTGGGACTAACCGACCAAATTGATTCCTCTTTAATGTATCTTCCATTAATCCATCTCACCCATAAGCTTTCCTTTTCAGCTGCAATGTCCCACAGATTCTTTATGACTCCAGCCTTTGACCAATCATCTATGAGTCTAATACCCAATCCACCTTCTTTTTTAGGCCTACAAACAGCCTCCCAAGCAACTGTATGTAAGTGCTTCTTGTCCTCAGAATCCTTCCATAGAAAGTCCCTCATCATTTTTTCAAGGTCCTTGATAACAGATTTGGGCAGTGGGAAAGCAGAGGTCCATAAATTACTATATATCCGAGAGGGTAGATATAATCAACTCAACCCTCTCTGCCTGTGTCAGTAGATTACCCTTCCAGGAATCAAGTTTCATCTTAAATTTATCTACAATCGGGTGGCACATCTCTTTTGTCAACCTTCCAGTAAAGAGAGGAACTCCAAGGTACCGCACTAGTAACTCACTCACCTCAATGTTAAGAATATTACCCAAATCAACTCTATCCACCCTTTTTCTCAGGAACATATGACTTTTACTATTATTAAGCTGAAGACCCGAAATCATACTGAAGGTGTCAAGGATCTTTTTAGTGCAATAAGCATTACTATCATCTACCTTAGAAAACATGAGTAAATCATCCGCAAAAATAATATGAGATACATTCACATCACCCACAGAGATAGGCTTCAGCCTACCAGCTCGCACCTCAGAGTTAATGACAGAAGTCAACCCCTACATTGCAATTACAAACAGTAAAGGGTAGAGGGGGTCACCCTGTCTAACCCCATTAGAAGCTTCAAACTCTTCAGTAGGATTACCATTCACTAACACTTTATAAGTAGCAGTGTCAAAGGAATCTTGCACCCATCTCCATAAGCAAGAAAATGATATGATCCCTTCGAACCGAATCATAGGCCTTGGCTAAATCAGCCTTTATACACATGCTTTGTTGGATACCCCCAAAAGTACTCAAGATTTCATTGGCCAACAGAATAGCATCACCTATCTTTCTCCCTTTCACGAAGGCAATTTGATTAATATCAATAATTGCAGGTAGAACAGAAGCTAGACGATTTGCCATAATCTTCGCAATGACTTTATAGATAGTGTTACACAAAGAAATAGGTCTAAAATTCTTTAAGTTAACAGCCCCAGGATTTTTAGGAATAAGAGTGATCATCGTACTATTGCCCTCCTTAAGCAATCTACCAGTTTTGAAAAAATATAGAATAGCAGAGGTAATATCATCACCAACAACATTCCACATCTCCTTATAGAAAACAACATTATATCCATCAGGCCCCGGGGCCTTGTCATTACTTAATTTCATAAACACCTCCTCCACCTCCTTCTTTGTAACAGTACTTCTTAGAAGATCATACTGAGCAGCATTGATTTTAGGCAAGATCCATTCCTCATTCCACACCACCTCATTCAACAAAGTTTTATTAAAAAGATTAGAATAAAAATTTCTGATACTTTCTCGAATAGCATCAGCTTCATAAATTCTGCCTCCCTGATCATCCTCTAACATATTGATAGTATTTCTAATCCTCCTCGTTTTTAAAGATGCATAGAAAAAGGATGAATTTCTGTCTCCCAGCTTGAGCCACTGTATCCTACTTTTTTGACGAAGAAGGTTTTCCTCATCTTTTACAGCTTGGTGACCTCCTCTCTAAGAACATATATCCTCCTCTGCTTACCTTCATTTAACAGATCAGCATCAATTTCTCTTTGTAGACAGAACAAGTCACTTTCAAGCTCCCTTGCTTTGGAAAATAGGTTACCCACCACTTCTTTGTTCCACTTTCTCAACGCAAAAGTAACTGCATAAAGCTTTCTGTAAACATTGTACATCAGGGTACCATCAATTTCAGTTTTACACCAAGCCTTAGAAACGACACTCTTGAAAGATTCATGGTTGACCCAAGCATTTATAAAATGAAAAGGAGAACCATTCCTCTTCCTTGAGCCAAGTCTCAGCATCAGAAGTTTATGATCACTTACAGCTGCTGGTAAAACTTCCCCCCAACAATAAGGAAAAACAAAAAGAAACTTTATGTTGGTAAAGATCCGATCAATTCTGGAGAAGGTGCTAATACCTTTTCTACTATGGCTGTCCCACGTGAAAAAGAAGCCCTTCGTCTGCATCTCAGTGAGATTAACATCAGCAATGGTTTTATTAAAATCAGTCATGCTATGATTAGAAGGCGGTTGTTTACCCACCTTTTCCTTCATCATTATTATTGCATTAAAATCACCGAGAACACACCAATTGACAGGATTATAGCTTCTAATAGTAAGGAGAGAATTCCAGAGCAGAGCACGCTCATCATCAAGATTTTCTCCATAAACAACAGTCATCTCAAATTTCATCTGTTCTTTACAAACAATGCAGTGGATGCACTGTTCGTTTTTCAAAGATACCTCTATGTCAATATCTACACTTTCCCAAATCACCAAGATACGAGTATATGTATAGAACTCAGAATTATCTACAAATTTGGTGTTTGACCAGATCCTCCCAACAAAATCAACCAGGTCATCCTTCTGTAGCCTTGATTCCAAAATCACATAGACATCAGCTTTATTTCTATTAACTTCGTCCCAAATGCGAGGAACTGTATTCCCTCCTCTCACATTCCAGGACATAATACTGAAGGGCTCATCCATTAGGATGGATAGGGGGAGGGTCACCATCCACCTCTGCCGCAGCCACAGGTGTATCCACCAACTCATTAATAATCTCCCCCTCATCAAAATTTGACATGGGTGAGTACTTATTTAGCGACTCAGGAATCGATCTAGTTGAGTTCTTCGCATTTCCTTTTGGCACAGATTTGCTTTTCTTCTTGATTGTTTCCCATCCAGCATCAGGAGTGGCAGTGGGAGTGTTCACCACCGAGATGTTTTGGGTAGAAAGAACCAGCAGAAGTATCTTCAAGATCAACCGCATTTCCCACTTCTCCCTCAGTTATCTTTTCTACAGCATCAATGAAGATTTCCCCTTCCTCATCTTCAACCACTTTCTTTGGAATCCATTTCTTCGACACCTTCTTCTTCGTCATCCCTTTACCTTCCTATTTTTCCAAATCAGCACATAAAGATGACTCATGGCCATACAGACCACAAGTCGAACACTTGGTAGGCTCCCACTCATATTCAAATTGAATAGTATCACTTTGCCCGTCATCACTCACAATCTACATTTCCTTTGGGTATGAGAAGTCTGCCGAGATGACCACCTGGATTCTAGCATAGTCCAGTCTACAGAACTCCGAGGTTAGCTTATCAGGTCGAAGAGGTCGTCCCAGAATAGATCTGATGCTACTAAACATTTCCGCGTCCCACAGTTCTAACGGAAGGTTATATATCTTCAGCCAGATAGGGATATCAGTTTGCTTCATCTTTTCCAATGGCTCTCCCCTTTCCCATTTCTTAATAATCAATGGTTTTTCTGCTACGAACCAAGGTCCACCATCCACTGTCGTGCTAAGATCATCATCCATCTTGAACATGACGATAAAGAACCCCTTACCTCTGGATCTAACTTCAATATAACCTTTGACCTTCCAAATCATTGCGAGATGTTTTGCTAGCGCCGACCAGTGTGGTTTGAGCCCAACAACATAACCAGCCGCCGTTCTACTCCATCTGGCAAGGTTCCTCTCCACAATTTCCTTAGGATAAATCAACTTGCCTTCTATCAATTGTGCCTTCGTCTTTGTCAGATGAATCAGACCTGCTACATTCTTGTCTTTAAAGAGCTTTGACCAATCCATCGCCTCCTTCATCACAACGACACCCGACGGAATATCATCCCAAGATTAGGTTACAATTTTCTTTCTCATCATATCATTAAGGTTTATCTATTCATGACATTATTATGATCATGTGTATCCACAATTAGTATTAATATGTGAGTGACCCATATTATGTGCATTGGATATTCATTAGGGTTTGAACATATAAAATATTTTTTGGTGAACAAACATATAAAATATTTGTGGAATTCTTCATCAATGAATTTATGATAAATGGATCATTCATCAGAACAACATCATCGCCAATGTGGTGGATACAAATGAAGTAATGGACAATGGTGTTTTACTTACCTTCTCATCTTGGATCTCCAGATCAAACACGTGTAGAAGCAAAAATCCACCATATCAATACTGGTTTAGCATCTTCTTTTTCTAGCATGTAATAGATAGATGCATGGTTAGTGTAGACAATCACGTGTAAACCTACAAGATAAAATCTAAAATTTGTTAAAGGAATTGACTAGTTGGTATTTATGCCCAGAGAGCCAAACATATGATGACTACAATGGGGTGTCATATACTAGATAATAAAGGTAATGTTTTCAATAATGTTTGTCTTAGCCATGAGATGATGACAGAAGCATAATAGATGTCTAAAGAATTATGTTACTCAAGGGCATATGTCTTTAGGTTGAGGACCTAAACAATGAGATCATATGTATGATAAGAGTACATACATTCTTGTTATGTTCCTAGTTGTATATTACTATGGAAGCAAAATAGACAACGGTAATACATAAGACTAGAATATGTGTTCACTAATGGAAAAGTTTCATTAGTAATGATAAAATATATCACATCAAGAACATAGGTACTTTTTCTAGAACAATTTACTTCATATAACCACCTTGAAAGTGATACATGGATGCCTTGGAATGGTAGTCACAATGATCCCTCAAAGTCATAGTAGTGATTTTGGTTCTTAAACATAAAGTCACTACACTCATCACATTTTTTTCGATGAACTTTGATACCAAACAATGTAACCATGAATAAGGGTTGCCATAAAGGTTGTTCTCAGGTGCATTGTAACACATCAGATTAACTAAAATTGATGTAGTTGGGATTTGTCCCTCCTAAATGAGTTGATATCTTATCCACTTGATAAGTGAGTTAGAGAAATGTATGACCATACTCATTTGACTCAATATGTGGTATGTGATCTCACGTGCATCTCATACAATCTGCTCTAGTTCAAGGAGCATGGATTAAATATTAAGAGGATGATGATTCCATGCCTAAAGTTCAATATGGATATTAGAGACAAAGGAATTATATGATCACAGTAACACTGATGACAAATTGTAGGTTGAAGTTGTTCTACAACTTTCCAATTACTTGCGTAGAAATTATGTGTTTCTAGATTTTGGTTATTGTTTGTGATATTTTATATGGTTATGGACATTCACTATGAATGTAATTTGACCTATAGGGTCACACACATAGGATTCACTTGGGATAGGAGTTTGCTCATGAATAAGGTTTAACCTTGTTACTAAAGTGTTTAGGTAATCAACGTAAACAACACATGTTTTCAATTGGCTGACTCGAACGTGAGTCGTTGAATGGGAATGTGAGTTGACCTACTAGAGTGTCTAGTCAGCCGATTGAAAAGTACAGTCAAATGACTAAAAGTCCAGCCGACCGACTAGACGATCAATAACATTGGAGCAAGGATTGATGTTGACATCATGACGTGCATTACTTGTTGCATTGAAAGCCAATATGTTTATGAATTGAAAAACATCTCAATCAATTACTAGAGTGTCCAATTTACTGATTGGAGTGCCAATTGACTGATTGGGAGCCCAGTCGACTGACTCGTAAGTCAAAGTTGCAAAAAATTCATGAAATTCATCTCCTCGTGTCTGCAGGTTTGTGGAAACCCTAACCCAACAACTCCTATATAAAGGGGGGTGGCCAAGTCTTTGAGGACAAGTCTTCTAGTCTCATCACAATGGTAATGTGAGAGCTAGTGGCATATTACTCTTAAAAGGAAAAGATAGACAAATGGGAAAAAGTTGACACTAGCACATTGACAACACAACAAACAACTCCTACATGTCAGTTCTATTATGTGTTTCTAGATATTGGTTATTGTTTGTGATATTGTATATGGTTATGGACATTCACTATGAATGTAATTTGACCTATAGGGTCACACACATAGGATTCACTTGGGATAGGAGTTTGCTCATGAATAAGGTTTAACCTTGTTACTAAAGTGTTTAGGTAATCAACGTAAACAACACATGTTTTCAATTGGCTGACTCGAACGTGAGTCGTTGAATGGGAATGTGAGTTGACCTACTAGAGTGTCTAGTCAGCCGATTGAAAAGTACAGTCAAATGACTAAAAGTCCAGCCGACCGACTAGACGATCAATAACATTGGAGCAAGGATTGATGTTGACATCATGACGTGCATTACTTGTTGCATTGAAAGCCAATATGTTTATGAATTGAAAAACATCTCAATCAATCCACTAGAGTGTCCAATTTACTGATTGGAGTGCCAATTGACTGATTGGGAGCCCAGTCGACTGACTCGTAAGTCAAAGTTGCAAAAAATTCATGAAATTCATCTCCTCGTATCCGCAGGTTTGTGGAAACCCTAACCCAACAACTCCTATATAAAGGGGGGTGGCCAAGTCTTTGAGGACAAGTCTTCTAGTCTCATCACAATGGTAATGTGAGAGCTAGTGGCATATTACTCTTAAAAGGAAAAGATAGACAAATGGGAAAAAGTTGACACTAGCACACTGACAACACAACAAACAACTCCTACATGTCAGTTCTATGAGAATGATAGGAGTTCCTGGTGGTGATGTGGACTACGTAGAGGCGTTGAGGTTGTTTCCAACATGATAGGAGAATGCCATCAACCGCCATCTGTGGTGATACACCAAGAAGCCACTAACAACGACAATTCATGTGTTGCTCGAAGAAGAAGCACAACTCTGTGAGGATTATCGCTGGATTTCCTCCAGGACAGGTATATGCCTTGAAACCCTCCTTCCCAATTCATACTTATTTGTGTGATCCATTAGTTTATGGGGAATATGCCAAGGATTTTTTATTTCCACTACCATATCTGTCACCATATTTCCCTACAATGATATTAGATCCCAACCAATTTACTATGTTTTTAGGATTTAATCAATATGATTGCAATTTTTTATCAATTATTTTATTGCATGTGATGAGAATATTTAAAATGCTTAATGTGCATGTCCAATTAAATGCCCAATAATCTGGAAAATGTCCCATAGATCATATATATATGATATGATATGTGTGTAATATATATGTGTCACCCTAAAATTGTTTTGATGTGGATATATGTGTGGTTATTGCCAATACCCCTTGGATGTATGTGCATGGTTGAATGGTTTTAATTTCAATTTTCATATCGAGACTCTCTCTTTCTTTCAAAGTGTAAATTAATTATCTCCTTTATGTACTCCTCTCGAATGTAACCCAAAGTTTCACCTTTTATAATGTAATAAATAAATAGGATTAGCTTTAATTTCTATTTCAATGAAAGAGAATATGTTCTGCACTAGGCAAGTCAACAAATTGAAAAGTCGATTTGATCGAATGGAGAACCAAAGTGGAAACAGGACGGAGTAGCTAATTGATTGACTGGAGGCCCAATCGATTGACTGGAGGAATCCAGACAGCCACTTGAGACTGTTGACTCATAGTCTAATTGACTCTCAAAGTCAAATTGACTAAACCCTTGTTTTGATTATGACTAACCATTCCACTTATGTGTGTGTAATTCTTCTACTTAAGTGATTTCGAATTAGGTATAGACACACTCCAAATGCCCTAACTTGTGCATCCCAACTTGGAGAAAAGCAAGTAAAAAACAATGCAAGTGCATTTTTGTGGAAAAGACATCAAATCTATTAGAATCATGTTGTAAATCACTTGTAGTGATTGTATGACTTGTAATTAAGCTTTAAAAAATTAGGAACACTTAAAATGAATGTTTAAGCACTCTAATGAAATTTTACAAAATTCATTAAAGGGAGTTTTGTCGACAAAGTATCATCTTTGATAAACTCTATTGACACCCTTGATGGATTTTAGGAAATGCCAGAGTCGGATGTGTTTCCCTAGGACAATCTTAAATGACACTCTGCTCAAGAAAAATAGATTTAAACTGTGGGCCAAGTTGCATATAGGATAAACTCGATAGACAATTCAAAATTAATTTGTTACATTGTGTCGTCGGTCGAGTTTCCCAAAAGTAAACTCGACCGACTACATGAAATGTTTAGAGAAAATGTTTCTAACCATTGGAGTGTTGCAAAACTCAAAAATATATCCATTGCAACACCCCAAATAGGATCATCCTTAAGTGTTTCTAGTATCTATTATGCATCCCCAACTATAAATAGAATCCATTAGGATTCATCCTGTGGGCTCTGATCTCCAAACCATGACATAAACACGATTAAAACTTAGCGGAAGTGAATCAGTAATCAGCGGAAGACAAAAATCACGGGAAATTAAAACTTTTCGAGATAAGAACTTGTATCCATACAAACTCCTTTCATAAAGAGAGGTAACTGTTTACATCTTAGGATAATTACTTCTTGAGTAATTATATACATCAAGATACAAAATCTCAAGATCACATAACACAAGACTCCAAGACCTGAGAGTACAGAGGACACATAGGACTGACTCTAACTACACCACATGGTAGGACAAATCTCCACCTGAGATTACTGCTGCCCTGGTGCTACTGCTGCTGAGACTGGTCACCTGTAGGTTGGTTCCTTCGTCTCCGACGTCCACCTAAAAAGTTGAAGCCTACGGGGTGAGACAATTATACATAATTGTCCCAGCAAGAGTTATAACTCTTCGCCAGAAGCTTTATTATAACATCAAAGAATATCTTAAGCAGTAAAGCCTTCAAAGTATTCTATAACCGTTGCAGGTATAACAAGATCTCTACAATTTAGGAGATATGGAGAATATAAACACTATTGCAATGTAACATCAATCAACTAACTTGGAGTTATCTCTAACAAGTTATACTACATGGTTGATTATGTTTTACAAACAACATTATGCCCTGTGGAGATGAGGCTTACCACTCATACTCCAACTGATCGCTGAGAAGCCGCATCAGTATCATACATAGGTCATTAAGAGAGCCGGATTCTCATGACCTTCACCTTCCTCAGTCAGTAAGAGGATCACTTGTAGGACATCTCGTGTCTCTACTACTATAGCTCACCAGGGTAAACTGGTCCTTCGCTATTCTAGAGTCACAGTGGCGTTCTGTACTCTCTTCATCATCAGGAGGTTTCATATTTACCTACCACTGATACGGATATCTGTGCTGTCTTCGTCATCAGGAGGTTTCATGTTTACCTACCACTGATACGGTATGGAACTATAGTGAAGGATGGATGGATTACACATCTACATCACTTTCCTACACTAGGATGTAAGGTTCTACACATCCATGTACCCCACATACTCAAAAGTATGTGCTCCAGGAGTTCCCTGAGGAAAACCTGTTTCACCATCATTTAATTTCTGACAATGATGGATCTATGATCAGGGCTCTACATTATACTTGATTAGTTAGGTACATTCAGTATTCTTTAATAGCATACATTGTTCTGCAAACAATAACAATAGGATAGCAGCTATAAAAGAAGAATACTAAATGTAACAGGCCTAACTCATATCAATCATCATTTCTCATTATCCTCATCACAAGTCATCTCTAAGGCATGACCTTGATGGTATTCATGGCTCTCATAGCCCAGTATCAGCATAGGATGCCACTGGCAAGGCATCAGATTACTTTACTTATTCATAAGGCTAACAACATGCCTTTAATGAATATAACATCAACATCCATACCTGGATATGATTACCTTCATATCAGAACCTACATGGTTAATACATCTGATAAAGGTAATGCAACAATAAGGAATGTACTTCCTACTCTTGTCATAAGAGTTAAATCTCTAATTCAAATCAAATAGAGTTTAATACTCAAAAGCATGCCATTACCCTTGAATTAGGGTTTACTATTCACATTACATGTCATCACCCTTGAATTAGGGTTTACTATTCACATCAAGGTGAATTAAACTCATAACATCATCACGTATGAGTAACATCTTCATTGATGCTCTTAGATTGGTTAAAGGTTCATCATTTATCATAATTAGGGTTTCTATGACCTCACACAGGTGGATCATACCCTAATTATACTCACTCATGTGTATTGGAGATGCTTTACTTGAGTTTCCACTTAAAAAGGGTACTTTCTCTCTCTAGAAGTACTTTCTCTCTCTAGAAGTACTTTCTCTCTCATCATAATGTTAGGTGATGTCAACATCACTCTAAAACAGGTTGGATTGAGTCATCATAGGCTAACATAGCCAAAAACATCACCATTATGTGATTAGAGTTACTTTCTCTCTCTAGGGTACTTTCTCTCTCTAGAAGTACTTTCTCTTTCATCATACTAATGGTTGATGATAACATTAGACTAGATCAGGTTAGATAGAGTCATTATGACTAAAAACATCATTCTCATGTAATTAGGGTTTGAATTGAGCAAGGTATAACTCAATTGACCTTTCAGGGGTATATTGGTAATTCACCCCATTGATCATCATTATGGTCAAAACCTTAGTCAAATAACCCCTTAATATCCTAGGTTGTCATTAGGGTTTGATTAGGGCAACATTGAACCATTTATATCATCATTTGATTTAATGAAGTCAACCTTGAATCACATTGATTGATTTCAATCATTAATCATCAATTGAATTGAGACCGATTGAAAGTGTTGACCGTTTGCCCACTTTGACTTTCCAAGACCGCGAGCCTCCTTCTAACTCCAAGACCGCGAGCCCCCTTAGGCTTCAAGACCGCGAGCCTCTTCAAGGGTTCAAGACCGCGAAGCCTCCCATTGGTTCAAGTTAATGTTGAGACCGCGAAGACCAATTTGAGTTGAGACCGCGAGGATCATGAAGACCGTTTGCCCTTCTTTGACCTCAGGACCGCGAGGCCCTTCACGGTCTTGAGACCGCGAGCCTCCTCTCGGTCTTGAGACCGTGAGCCCCCTCACGATCTTGAGACCGTGAGCCCTCTCACGGTCTTGAGACCGCGAGGCTCTCATGGTCTCAGCCGCTTGGTCCTTCAACAAGGCTCAAAGATGCAACCGATAATGTCAACCCATGTTGAAGCCCTCAAATGGTCAAAGCTATGTTGGCCACTTATGGATTTAGTCAACTAAGATTATGCTTGATCACTTGGTCATTCAATTGACCCATAATGGTTAACCAATTATGGTTGAAATTGATTCAATTAGGGTCTATCAATGTTCACCCATCAACACTCAACAGTGTGCATCAACACAAGGTTGAACCCTTCAATTGAGCTCCAATTGGGTCCAAACTTGGCCCAAACGGTCTTGAGGTCATGTGGGTGGACCCCACATGGTATTGAGACCGTTTTCCCAAGATTTCATCAAAGTCTAAGGTGATTTGATAGGGGTTGAACCATGATTGGACCACAAAACAGAATTTTGATTAAATTGATAACTTATTTGCAATTGGGTCCTCAATTGGTCAAATTACTCAACCCTAGACCTTCAAACGGTCTTGGGTGATTGTCCTATCGGTCTTGAGACCGTTTGGATGAGTTCCAAACGGTCTTGAGACCGTTTGCCCATCCAAATTTTGGATTCTAGTGCAAATTCATCAAGGTCTGACCCATTGAGTTGATGATCATGTCAATATTTAATTGCAATGTAATTTGGTGTAATTGTACCTTCAATTGGTCAACTATCCTTGACCCCAGACCTCCAAATGGTCTTGGTTGATTGCCCTCGCGGTCTTGAGACCGTTTGGTGACCCCCAAACGGTCTTGAGACCGTTTAGGTCAATCAACCCTAAAAACCCTAATTAGGTCACCATAATTTCAGTACTGATTTTATCTGGGTTAGCCCTAGTATTCACCCTTCAACTCTTATCCCGTTTGGAATTAGACCATCAAACTTGGTGAGTTGTTAATTAACATAATTTTTAACAGTAATCTCATACGGTCAACGCTTAGTCAACGACCTTACACGGTCTTGAGACCGTTTGCCCAAAAAGGCAATTTCAGACCGTTTGAAAATCAGCAATTAATTCATTTAAAGTTGTGACTTAAAAAGGTCATATCTCCCGATTCCTTTGGAGTTGGTCTCCCACATTTTGAGGGTAATTAGCCTATATAATTAGGAACAGATTTCTTATACAGTCCACGCTCGGTCAACGGGGACAAACGGTCTTGAGACCGTTTTCCCTGTCGCGGTCTCGAGACCGTTTGCTCACCTCGCGGTCTTGAGTCTGAGAGAGCAAACTGTTAGGACCGTTTAAGGAAAAGAAAAGCGGTGGATTTTCCTTGGAAATCACGCCTTCATCTTCTAGCTCAAGAACAGTACAGATATCCCACGGGTTTGCTTGCAAAATAGCAGGGAAACGTAGGGAAATACTAAGAGCTATCATTAAAACGCATATAAAGATGCACATAGTAAAGCATGGGTTTAGAGTTATAAAACCCGCCTAAAGCTTGCTTCTTGAGCTCCAAGCTTTCAAGCTCCAAGATCTAATGGCGTCCTTGAGTTCCCACAGGTTAGCCAAGGTGAAAACGCCAAGGAAGGATGAAAAGAGACGGCTAGAAAGGTAGGGTTTCAAGAGTTAGCCATGAAGATGACCTTGAATTCGAATTCTAACCATGGAATTAGGCAAGAAGAGGGGTTTAGACCTACCTTGCACCCCTTGGTCGTCCTCCTTAGCTCCAAGGCAGTCCTTGGTCGTCTTTGGTGAAATGAAACAGTAAGGGAACGAAGGGTGAGTTTCCTTGCAACTAAGGGAAGGAGAGCTTATATACATGGGGTAGGATTTTCAATATTAGTACATAAGTTGTCCATAATTCCAACTAAGTCCTTGTTTTATTACTTGCTCGTCCCTTCCTCTTTATTCTAAGGACAAACCTTATCTTAAGTTATAGAAAAGAAGGCAAGGAAGAACAATCTAATAATAAAGTTCATACTTAAAGGGATATTGCACATATACCCTGATTATTCAATCACAAAGCCTATTTCTTAACTTGATAACTCAATTGAGGTGAATTCCTCATCATTTCTTCTCTAAATGATGGAAAGAGTCTAAAAAGATACTTTAGATGACATTCTTTACAAATTGCATCCCTTTATTTGGGTAAATTGCATTTTACCCCAAATTAGGGTTTTAAGCACCGGGATTGCTTCCACAGCTGCACCTTGGTGCCCTAGCTTGAGAAATCCCTCAAACATTACCAAAAAGATTCTCATGATGTCTCATCCTTAGAGGAACATCTCAACATGTGCAAATTGCAAAATAACCCTTTTAACTGGGTAAATTGCACATAGGTCCCTGTATATCAAAACAATGCTACAACTTTAAATAAAAAGGAGCAAATACTGAAATATATGTTTCTGAGAAACTTAATTACATGCTCAGAGTTAATCACAAAGATTTAATTGCATATTTAGGAAAAACACCTAGGGTTGACTCATAACCCGGGTCAGGGATGTTACAAATTATCCACCCCTTACAAGGATTTCGTCCCCGAAATTGATAAAACATACTAAGAGAAAAGGGCAGGATACTTCCTTCTCATCTCATCCTCTAACTCCCAAGTGGCTTCTTCAATACCACGATGGTTCCAGAGGACTTTCACAAGACTTATATCTTTCTTCTTTAACTTTTTAATTCGTTTATCTAGGATTGACACTGGTCCTTCCTCGTAGGATATGTCATCATTCAATTCTACCTCCATAGGTTGTAGAACTGACTCGGTGTCTGGGTGACATTTCTTCAACATAGAAATGTGAAACACAGGATGTAACCTCTATAACTCAGGTGGTAGCTCTAGTCTATATGCTACCTTTCCAATCCGTTCAATGATTGGGTAAGGCCCCATATATCTAGGAGCTAACTTCCCTTTCCTTCCAAAACGAAGGACCCCTTTCCAAGGTGAGACCTTGAGATACACTCTGTCTCCAACCTGGAATTCTAAGGGTCTACGACGTTTGTCACATTAGATTTGTGCCTATCCTGAGCAGTCTTAATCTTATGTTGTATAACTTTAATCTTTTCTGTGGTTTGCTGCACCAGGTCAGGACCTAACAACTGGTGCTCACCAGTCTCAAACCAACACAAGGGTGATCTACAACGTCTACCATATAAGGCTTCATAAGGTGCCATATCAATACTATGCTGATAGCTATTGTTATAGGCAAACTCTATCAAGCTTAGGTGTAGATCCCAACTTCCGGTGAACTGGAGGACACATGCTCTCAACAAGTCTTCTAGGGTCTGTATGGTCCTTTCCGACTGTCCATCAGTCTGCGGATGAAAGGCCGTACTAAACCTTAGCTTGGTGCCTAAGGCTCTGTGTAACTGTTCCCAGAAACGACTTGTAAACTGAGGACCTCTGTCAGAAATTATTGTGATAGGAACTCCGTGCAAATGCACTATCTCTTGAACATACAACTCTGATAACCTTTCAGCAGAATAGGTTGTTTTGACAGGTAAGAAATGTGCTGTCTTAGTCAACCTATCAACAATTACCCAAATGGAATCATGTCCTTTGCTTGTCCTGGGTAGGCCAACAACAAAGTCCATGGTCACATGGTCCCACTTCCACTGTGATATGGGTAAAGGTTGCATTGTCCCTGCAGGCTTCTGGTGTTCAGCTTTAACTTGCTGACACACAGGACACCTCAGAACAAACTCTACAACGTCCTTCTTCATCCCAGGCCACCAATACAAATCTTTCAAATTCCGATACATCTTGGTGCTCCCTGGATGCATAGCATACATGGAAGAATGGGCTTCTTCCAGGACTAACTTCCTCAAGTTTTCCACATCCAGAACTATCATTCTTCCATTATAACAAGCTACTTGATCTTTTGAGTCATGAAACCCATCTTGTTTCTCATTTCCATACTCAGATCTTATATGTTGAACTGCAGTATTACCTAGCTGTGCCTCTTTAATCTGCTCCCTTAGAGTAGGTTTAATATGCATCTCAGCTAACAAACCGGTTAACAATGACACCTTCAACTGTACATTGTTTTGCCTTAAAGAGATAAGCATATCTCTTCTAGAGCATACTAAAGAGTTTAGTTGTGCTCTATTCATGGTTGATGTTGCTGATTTCCTACTCAAGGCATCTGCAACAACATTGGCCTTGCCTGGATGGTAATCAATTGTACAGTCATAGTCCTTGATTAATTCCATCCAGCGATGTTGCCTCATGTTGAGCTCATGCTGAGAGAAGATATACTTAAGGTTTTTGTGGTCTGTGAAAATCTGGAATGTTTCTCCGTAGAGATAATGCCTCCAGATCTTCAAGGCATGAACCACAGCAGCTAACTCTAGATCGTGTGTCGGATAATTCTCCTCGTGTTTCTTAAGTTGTCGGGAAGCAAAAGAAATCACTTGTTTATCCTGCATCAACACACATCCTAGTCCATTTTTGGAAGCATCACTGAAAACTATATACCCTTTTCCTTGTTCAGGTAGCACTAGCACAGGTGCACTTGTCAACCTTTCTTTCAGCAGCTGGAAAGATTGTTGACACTTATCACTCCAAGAAAAAGGAACATCTTTCCGGGTTAACTTGGTCAAAGGTAAAGCTATAGAACTAAAGTTCTTAATGAACCTTCGATAATAGCCAGCTAACCCCAAGAAACTTCGAATCTCCGTCAGTGTTTTCGGTTGTTCCCATTGTAGAACAGATTCTACCTTTGTAGGGTCAACTCGAATTCCCGAGGCGGATATTACATGTCCAAGAAAAGATACCTCCGGCAGCCAGAACTCACACTTGCTAAACTTGGCGTACAGCTTATGTTTTCTTAGCAAGGTCAAAACTTGGTGAAGATGTTGCTCATGCTGCTGGGCATCCTTACTATAAATCAGTATGTCATCTATGAAGACGACAACACACTGATCAAGGAAAGGTCGAAAAACTCTATTCATGAGTTCCATGAATGCAGCTGGTGCATTGGTTAGTCCAAACGACATAACCGTGAACTCATAGTGACCATATCTTGTCCTAAAGGCAGACTTGGATATGTCACTATCCTTAATACGGAGTTGATGATATCCAGACCTCAAGTCTATCTTTGAAAAGACTGTTGCACCACGCAACTGGTCAAAGAGATCATCAATCCTCGGCAGAGGATACTTATTCTTTATTGTTACTTTATTGAGTTGTCTGTAGTCGATGCACAACCGCATTGACCCATCTTTCTTTTTAACAAACAAGACCGGAGCACCCCAAGGTGAAGTACTCGTTCGGATAAAACCTCTCTCAAGTAGCTCTTGAAGCTGTTTCTTGAGTTCTGCCATCTCAACAGGAGCCATTCTATACGGAGTTTGAGCTATGGGTTTCGTATCTGGAATCAGATTGATTTCAAAGTCAATCTCCCGAGGTGGTGGTATACCAGGAAGTTCTTCAGGAAACACATCCTCGAATTCCCTGACTATGGGAACTTCAGCAGGATTGGTCCTTTCCTTGGTAACATCTACCACATGGGCCAAGAATGCATAACATCCTTGCCTCAACAACTTATCAGCAACCATAGCTGATACAAGGCAGGTAGGCAGAATCTTTCTTTCACCTTGAAAGATCCATGTGCTGCTTTCATCAGCAAACACAGCCAACTTGGACTCACAATCCAAGACAACTTTATGCCTTTCTAAGGTATCCATCCCAAGGATTATATCAAATCCCTGCATATCAAGTGGTATAAGATCCACTTGACTGCGATGGTCAGAAAAGAAGAGGATGCAGGGAGAACATATCTCCTGCAAAATGGCAGACCCACTCAACGGAGTCTCTAACAACAAACTATCTGCTCTATGACTAACAGTCACATTACAGTTACGAATCACTTCACGAGTGATGAAAGAGTGCGTAGCACCCGGATCAATCAGAACAGATACATCATAGGATATAGACATATCAGAATATAAAAGTTTCATTTGACCTGCCACTACCCGTGGATTGACCACTGCCTCAGGTGGGTTCATAGCATAGAACCTCGCAGTCGCCTGGTGTTGAGGTGGTGCTGATGATCCAGCTTGAGACGCTTGTCCACATCCTTGAGCTGCTCCTTGATGTTGTCTATTCTGAGATCCCTGTTGATTCTGTCTCGGGGGTTGTTGTGTCACACTGACAGGCCTAGAACGGCAATCTTTCATCAAGTGTCCCACCTTACCACAGTTGTAGCAACTCTTCTCCTGTTGCTGTGGTCTGGGTGGTCCAGTAACTGACACTGATGCAGAACTGTGCGTCCCTTGAAGCGGTTGACTCCGTCCTCTACCTCTACTTGGTGTCTATTGAGTTTGAAAACTCGATCTGGGTGGTGGAGGGTTAGGTGCAGAGAATCTAGGTTTCTTGGAATCCCTAGATGAAGAACCCTGGAACTGTGGATATCTTTTATGGGTTTGTCTTTTCTCAACCACAGATCTCTCTATCCTTCAGACTGGCTCAACGAAGGTAGAGAATCTCTCTCTGTTTTCTAAGGCAGACACAGGGGTTGACATATCAGAATTCAAACCCTTCTCGAATCTTCTGATTCTTTCCTCATCCGTAGCAGCCATGTGCGGACAGAACCGCAACAACTCCATGAACTTAGCTTCATACTCACTAATGTTCATCATACCCTGCCTTAGTTTCTCAAACTGAGAGATCTTCTCATCTAGGAAGGTCTTTGGAAAATATCTATTGATAAATTCCCGACGAAACTCTTCCCATGAGAACTCTACTCCAGGTCTCTTCTTCTCTTCCATGTTCCACCAGTGACCAGCACTGCCTTTGAGAAGATAGACAGCATGTCTAACCTTCTCAGCTTTTGGAATCATAAGAATCCTGAAAGCCTTCTCCAACTCTGTCAACCATAAGTCAGCATCTGCAGGGTCGGCAGTTCCGAAGTACTCGGTAGCTCCGACACGACGAAGTCGTTCGAATGTCTTACCAATACCTTGTACTTCAGTCTGGACAGGTGCCCTAGGTGCAGGAATGGGCATCCTATCGGTTATATGTGTCATGGCAGTCATGAACTGCCCGAACATCGTCTGTACAGCTGGATCACTCATGTCAGCTGGGTCGAACTGGGGTGGCTCTCTTGGCGACTCAGGTGCAGGTTGTTCTATTCTCGGAACTCTTGCACCACCTCGAGGTGCACTAGCACTACTTTCTGCCACGTGCTCATCGCGATGTTCTAACATTCTTATGTATCTTCTTCTCCTGAGGAGCAGAAGATTCTATTATATGAGGAAGGAGTACTAAAGGTAGACTCGACATCCTAAGTCCTATGCCTCTGTAGACTCAACTGAACCTGGAGCTCGGATACCACTACTTGTGGGCTCTGATCTCCAAACCATGACATAAACACGATTAAAACTTAGCGGAAGCAAATCGGTAATCAGCGGAAGACAAAAATCACAGGAAATTAAAACTTTTCGAGATAAGAACTTGTATCCATACAAACTCCTTTCATAAAGAGAGGTAACTGTTTACATCTCAGGATAATTACTTCTTGAGTAATTATATACATCAAGATACAAAATCTCAAGATCACATAACACAAGACTCCAAGACCTGAGAGTACAGAGGACACATAGGACTGACTCTAACTACACCACATGGCAGGACAAATCTCCACCTGAGATTACTGCTGCCCCTGGTGCTGCTGCTGCTGAGACTGGTCACATGTAGGTTGGTTCCTTCGTCTCCGACGTCCACCTAAAAAGTTGAAGCCTACGGGGTGAGACAATTATACATAATTGTCCCAGCGAGAGTTATAACTCTTCGCCAGAAGCTTTATTATAACATCAAAGAATATCTTAAGCAGTAAAGCCTTCAAAGTATTCTATAACCGTTGCAGGTATAACAAGATCTCTACAATTTAGGAGATATGGAGAATATAAACACTATTGCAATGTAACATCAATCAACTAACTTGGAGTTATCTCTAACAAGTTATACTACATGGTTGATTATGTTTTACAAACAACATTATGCCCTGTGGAGATGAGGCTTACCACTCATACTCCAACTGATCGCTGAGAAGCCGCATCAATATCATACATAGGTCTTTAAGAGAGTCGGATTCTCATGACCTTCACCTTCCTCCGTCAGTAAGAGGATCACTTGTAGGACATCTCATGTCTCTACTACTATAGCTCACCAGGGTAAACTGGTCCTTCGCTATTCTAGAGTCACAGTGGCGTTCTGTACTCTCTTCGTCATCAGGAGGTTTCATATTTACCTACCACTGATACGGATATCTGTGCTGTCTTCGTCATCAGGAGGTTTCATGTTTACCTACCACTGATACGGTATGGAACTATAGTGAAGGATGGATGGATTACACATCTACATCACTTTCCTACACTAGGATGTAAGGTTCTACACATCCATGTACCCCACATACTCAAAAGTATGTGCTCCAGGAGTTCCCTGAGGAAAACCTGTTTCACCATCATTTAATTTCTGACAATGATGGATCTATGATCAGGGCTCTACATTATACTTGATTAGTTAGGTACATTCAGTATTCTTTAATAGCATACATTCTTCTGCAAACAATAACAATAGCATAGCAGCTATAAAAGAAGAATACTAAATGTAACAGGCCTAACTCATATCAATCATCATTTCTCATTATCCTCATCACAAGTCATCTCTAAGGCATGACCTTGATGGTATTCATGGCTCTCATAGCCCAGTATCAGCATAGGATGCCACTGGCAAGGCATCATATTACTTTACTTATTCATAAGGCTAACAACATGCCTTTAATGAATATAACATCAACATCCATACCTGGATATGATTACCTTCATATCAGAACCTACATGGTTAATACATCTGATAAAGGTAATGCAACAATAAGGAATGTACTTCCTACTCTTGTCATAAGAGTTAAATCTCTAATTCAAATCAAATAGAGTTTAATACTCAAAAGCATGCCATTACCCTTGAATTAGGGTTTACTATTCACATTACATGTCATCACCCTTGAATTAGGGTTTACTATTCACATCAAGGTGAATTAAACTCATAACATCATCATGTATGAGTAACATCTTCATTGATGCTCTTAGATTGGTTAAAGGTTCATCATTTATCATAATTAGGGTTTCTATGACCTCACACAGGTGGATCATACCCTAATTATACTCACTCATGTGTATTGGAGATGCTTTACTTGAGTTTCCACTTAAAAAGGGTACTTTCTCTCTCTAGAAGTACTTTCTCTCTCTAGAAGTACTTTCTCTCTCATCATAATGTTAGGTGATGTCAACATCACTCTAAAATAGGTTGGATTGAGTCATCATAGGCTAACATAGCCAAAAACATCACCATTATGTGATTAGAGTTACTTTCTCTCTCTAGGGTACTTTCTCTCTCTATAAGTACTTTCTCTTTCATCATACTAATGGTTGATGATAACATTAAACTAGATCAGGTTAGATAGAGTCATTATGACTAAAAACATCATTCTCATGTAATTAGGGTTTGAATTGAGCAAGGTATAACTCAATTGACCTTTCAGGGGTATATTGGTAATTCACCCCATTGATCATCATTATGGTCAAAACCTTAGTCAAATAACCCCTTAATATCCTAGGTTTTCATTAGGGTTTGATTAGGGCAACATTGAACCATTTATATCATCATTTGATTTAATGAAGTCAACCTTGAATCACATTGATTGATTTCAATCATTAATCATCAATTGAATTGAGACCGATTGAAAGTGTTGACCGTTTGCCCACTTTGACTTTCCAAGACCGCGAGCCTCCTTCTAACTCCAAGACCGTGAGCCCCCTTAGGCTTCAAGACCGCGAGCCTCTTCAAGGGTTCAAGACCGCGAAGCCTCCCATTGGTTCAAGTTAATGTTGAGACCGCGAAGACCAATTTGAGTTGAGACCGCGAGGATCATGAAGACCGTTTGCCCTTCTTTGACCTCAGGACCGCGAGGCCCTTCACGGTCTTGAGACCGCAAGCCTCCTCTCGGTCTTGAGACCGTGAGCCCCCTCACAATCTTGAGACCGTGAGCCCTCTCACGGTCTTGAGACCGCGGGGCTCTCATGGTCTCAGCCGCTTGGTCCTTCAACAAGGCTCAAAGATGCAACCGATAATGTCAACCCATGTTGAAGCCCTCAAATGGTCAAAGCTATGTTGGCCACTTATGGA
Organism: Alisma plantago-aquatica; assembly: GCA_963693085.1. NCBI lineage: Eukaryota > Viridiplantae > Streptophyta > Magnoliopsida > Alismatales > Alismataceae > Alisma > Alisma plantago-aquatica. The sequence continues at coordinate 1,510,161,480 of OY856410.1, read as the reverse complement.
TTTAGTCAACTAAGATTATGCTTGATCACTTGGTCATTCAATTGACCCATAATGGTTAACCAATTATGGTTGAAATTGATTCAATTAGGGTCTATCAATGTTCACCCATCAACACTCAACAGTGTGCATCAACACAAGGTTGAACCCTTCAATTGAGCTCCAATTGGGTCCAAACTTGGCCCAAACGGTCTTGAGGTCATGTGGGTGGACCCCACATGGTATTGAGACCGTTTTCCCAAGATTTTATCAAAGTCTAAGGTGATTTGATAGGGGTTGAACCATGATTGGACCACAAAACAGAATTTTGATTAAATTGATAACTTATTTGCAATTGGGTCCTCAATTGGTCAAATTACTCAACCCTAGACCTTCAAACGGTCTTGGGTGATTGTCCTCTCGGTCTTGAGACCGTTTGGATGAGTTCCAAACGGTCTTGAGACCGTTTGCCCATCCAAATTTTGGATTCTAGTGCAAATTCATCAAGGTCTGACCCATTGAGTTGATGATCATGTCAATATTTAATTGCAATGTAATTTGGTGTAATTGTACCTTCAATTGGTCAACAATCCTTGACCCCAGACCTCCAAACGGTCTTGGTTGATTTCCCTCGCGGTCTTGAGACCGTTTGGTGACCCCCAAACGGTCTTGAGACCGTTTAGGTCAATCAACCCTAAAAACCCTAATTAGGTCACCATAATTTCAGTACTGATTTTATCTAGGGTTAGCCCTAGTATTCACCCTTCAACTCTTAGCCCGTTTGGAATTAGACCATCAAACTTGGTGAGTTGTTAATTAACATAATTTTGAACAGTAATCTCATACGGTAAACGCTTAGTCAACGACCTTACACGGTCTTGAGACCGTTTGCCCAAAAAGGCAATTTCAGACCGTTTGAAAATCAGCAATTAATTCATTTAAAGTTGTGACTTAAAAAGGTCATATCTCCCGATTCCTTTGGAGTTAGTCTCCAAAATTTTGAGGGTAATTAGCCTATATAATTAGAAACAGATTTCTTATACGTTCCACGCTCGGTCAACGGGGACAAACGGTCTTGAGACCGTTTTCCCTGTCGCGGTCTCGAGACCGTTTGCTCACCTCGCGGTCTTGAGTCCGAGAGAGCAAACTGTTAGGACCGTTTAAGGAAAAGAAAAGCGGTGGATTTTCCTTGGAAATCACGCCTTCATCTTCTAGCTCAAGAACAGTACAGATATCCCACGGGTTTGCTTGCACAATAGCAGGGAAAAGTAGGGAAATACTAAGAGCTATCATTAAAACGCATATAAAGATGCACATAGTAAAGCATGGGTTTAGAGTTATAAAACCCGCCTAAAGCTTGCTTCTTGAGCTCCAAGCTTTCAAGCTCCAAGCTCTAATGGCGTCCTTGAGTTCCCACAGGTTAGCCAAGGTGAAAACTCCAAGGAAGGATGAAAAGAGACGGCTAGAAAGGTAGGGTTTCAAGAGTTAGCCATGAAGATGACCTTGAATTCGAATTCTAACCATGGAATTAGGCAAGAAGAGGGGTTTAGACCTACCTTGCACCCCTTGGTCGTCCTCCTTAGCTCCAAGGCAGTCCTTGGTCGTCTTTGGTGAAATGAAACAGTAAGGGAACGAAGGGTGAGTTTCCTTGCAACTAAGGGAAGGAGAGCTTATATACATGGGGTAGGATTTTCAATATTAGTACATAAGTTGTCCATAATTCCAACTAAGTCCTTCCTTTATTACTTGCTCGTCCCTTCCTCTTTATTCTAAGGACAAACCTTATCTTAAGTTATAGAAAAGAAGGCAAGGAAGAACAATCTAATAATAAAGTTCATACTTAAAGGGATATTGCACATATACCCTGATTATTCAATCACAAAGCCTATTTCTTAACTTGATAACTCAATTGAGGTGAATTCCTCATCATTTCTTCTCTAAATGATGGCAAGAGTCTAAAAAGATACTTTAGATGACATTCTTTACAAATTGCATCCCTTTATTTGGGTAAATTGCATTTTACCCCAAATTAGGGTTTTAAGCACCGGGATTGCTTCCACAGCTGCACCTTGGTGCCCTAGCTTGGGAAATCCCTCAAACATTACCAAAACGATTCTCATGATGTCTCATCCTTAGAGGAACATCTCAACATGTGAAAATTGCAAACTAACCCTTTTAACTGGGTAAATTGCACATAGGTCCCTGTATATCAAAACAATGCTACAACTTTAAATAAAAAGGAGCAAATACTGAAATATACGTTTCTGAGAAACTTAATTACATGCTCAGAGTTAATCACAAAGATTTAATTACATATTTAGGCAAAACACCTAGGGTTGACTCATAACCCAGGTCAGGGATGTTACACATCCCATGGTAGCCCAAGTACTGTGAAAGTCCCTATATTATAGTTGAGTTCCTCCAAGAGACTCCTTCCACTTGTAAGCTTAATCACTTGCTACATTCATTAGAGTGACTAGGAGATTTGTCAGAGAGCTAGTCCTACATGTATATGTTGTGAGTCTCTCACTTCCACAACCTCCCAATCTCTCTTTCTACCCTGAAGATGAAGATTCTCTCTCTTGGGTAAGAGAGGTGCAGAAGAAGAAGGGAAGGAGTCCCTTGATGAAACCTTCTCCTTGGTGAAGGTAAAGTCAAAGGTAGAATATCCAAGAAGAGTGGGTAATTCCTTCAAGTAGGAAGACTTGTTGCAAGAGTGGGTAAGTCCTTGGTGAAGGTGGAAGACTCCTTATAAAAGTGGGTAAGTCCTTTGTGAGGTTGAAGTCTCTTGGTCTTGTATAGGTATGTCCTTCGTAAGGTTATCGTCTCCCTTGTCCTCAAAGGGAAGGTTGTGTATCCTCATCCTACTAAAGGATGGTCATATATTGTATCTCTTATAATGAAATATAAGGAAGGTGCAATGGTTTAAAAATCCTAGAGGTTGACCTCTCAAGGTAGTGAATGTACACTCCTAGTTTGGTGTTTGGAACCACTATACATAGCTTGTGTTCTTGTTCTTATTCAATATATATCATCCTTGTTATGAATGTTTAGTTGCACTCAACATGGGAGAAGATGGGTGATTATCAAGGTGGGAGATACCTCATCAACATTCCGATATTTGATGGGAGCAACTTCCTCTATTGGAAGAGAAGGTTACAATACTACATCATTTATGCGGATCATCCATACAAGCTACCAGAGAAAAAGATAGAAGAATGGGATGAAGCTACTTTGAAGAAAACAACCTTGAATGTTAGAGCCATAAACATTCTTTATGCCTCTCTTTCCACCGTGGAGTTCAACCAGGTTTGTTCTTGTGAGACAACTTGTGAAGTATGGAGAAATCTATGTGTCACTTATGAGGGGATATAGCAAGTGAAGGAAAGCAAAGTATATATGCTCAAAGGCCTCATTGAAAACTTTAAGATAGGAAAGGAGGAAATGGTGGCATATATGTACTCAAGGCTCAACACCATTACAAATGGTCTTGCCATTATATGTCATCCTATGGCTAGAGGAAAGAACAACTCAAAGATCTTAAGAACTCTCCCCAAGAGTTGGCAATCCAAGGTGACTTTCATTGAAGAAAGAAACATCCTTGGTGAAATTCTCATTCAATAGATCATAGGAAATCTACAAGCCCATGAAATTACACTTGAAAAACAAGAGGAAGAACAAATAGAAGATGAGAAAGAGATCAAGAGAATGAAGAAAACTAAAATCAAAGCCCAAATCAAATCTATTGTTGGTCAAACCTCTCCTTTTTCTCAAGTTGAATAAAATGATATGTACTCCAAAGGTAGATTCTACAAATGGAAGTCTTCCTCCTCTACCCGATGCTTTGAATGTGGAAAGAAGGGTCACTTCAAGGGAAAAAGACCCTTCACTACAAGAGAATAGAAGAGAAGCATGAGAAGAAGGGAAATGACACAAAAGCTCTAGTGACTCCTCTAACTCAAGCTCAAGTGAAGAATCAAGAGGATGATCTATCTCAAAATCTACTAAAGATGGAGAATGCCATTTTGCTCTCATGGTAAGTTTAAATGAAGACTCAAATGAGGTAAATGGAAACTCTTTAGATAAAGAATGTTTAATTGTAATTATTCATGCTACTCATGCCTCTCTTAAGTCTACTACAAAGAAAAAGAAAAATCTTGATGGAATTGTTGATAACTTGCATGAAGAAAAAGATGATCGTCAACATGCTAAAATTTGCTTGCCAGATGAAAACAATCTTTATCTTAGTAAAGTAGACTCTCTTAAACTTGAAAAGGCTAATTTTATTGATAATTTTATATTTCTTGAAGTTCAACCGCTTATGCCTAGTTCTGATGAAGAGCATACTAAAATTGTGAATTCTCTCATGCTTGATGTTGATGTTCTTAAAATCAGAAATGAGGACAAAGATTTTGTTTTTTAAAGGAATAGAATATGAAAATAATGTTTATCATTTTAAGATTGCTTTTCTTGAAAATGAAAATGCTACCTTGCTTACTAAAATCAATGTTCTTAAATCTTGGTATAGTTCTAGTAGTAGAGAGAATAATGTTTTTTCTCTTCATATTGAAAAATATTCTTATATGACCAAAGCTCTTTATTTAGAAACTAATCTTTTGCATTCTAGAGATGATATGAATCAATTGTCTTCTACTATTACTTATCTTATGCATGACAATCATAGTTTTAGGTGCTCAATGCAAAGATTCTTAGATGATAAAAAGAATCTTAATCAAATCCTAGATCATACTACTGAATAAATGGGTAGAAATGATATTGGACTTGATAGTAGCCAATGGAACAGCAAAGACAAAGGACCTTCAACTTTCAATGAAGAATCCTCTATTTTTAAGGCTATGAGATCATGTAATAATTCCAATGAAATTGGTCATTATGCTACTTATTTCCCTTTTAGAAAAGAACCCTAGAGAAATAGGACATTGTGCAACATATTGACCTTTTAGTAAAGCACCCAAGAACAATAGGACTTGGGCTGCTAAGCTAACCCCTACGGACCCAAAATTATGATTGGGGAAAATTTCATCTTTCTTTTAGGTATCTGTCGAATGGATTGACTTGATATATTGATTTGAAAATTGGTTTCTCAATCCACATAGAAGAAGAAAAGTGATATATGTATGGGGTGGCAACAAGTTGAAAAGAAATGATAATAATGGAGGTAATGGTATTCTTGCTCATATCCAATCACATTTTATTCTTGGAAAGTTTGTATGCACTTAACATATGGTTTTGAGCCAACTTTGGTATATTGTGATTCTCATCATTTTCTTGCTCAAAAACAGCCCTCGTTGCTTTTATAATGCATTATTGACTTGCTAATACATGTTTGGATATTGTTTACATTTTTTATCATGCCTCTAGATGTGTTTTTCTAAAATATATGTGCTTTTTGACAACAACTATTGTCAGCCGAGTTTGTCATGAGGAAACTCAACTAAAAAGCACCAATGGGTGTTTCCAATAGTTGTTGTCCACTGAGAAGTTCAACCCAGAAACTTGACCAAGAACACTATGCAAAGAATCTACAAAAGGCTTTTTGGATGAAAATGTCCCTCTCAACTAGACTTTCTCAGACAATAGCCTTATTTTGTGGCACTCCCATTGGTATCTTTTTTATTGTACACATACTACCATGCTTTAAATTGCTTATCTTGCATACAACTCTATATTTATAATTGCTATAAATTTGTGTATTGAAATATTGCAATTATTTATGTTGAGTTGTTATGCATGTTTTGATGATGATATTTTTGGATCTCATAGTTTTGTCTTAAATTTGTTCTATTGTTCTCTAACTTTCTACATCTATAAAGTTGTTTATCTTGTTTTCATGCAACTTTGATTTTCTTAGTTGTAATCATCTTTTGGTTAAGAGTGGGCAATTCGTTCAAGGCTAAGAGAGGTGAAGAAGAAGGGAAGGAATCCATTAATGAAAGCTTTTCCTTGGAAAAGGTGAACTCAAAGGAGGAATATCCAAGAAGAGTGGGTAATTCCTTCAAGGTGGAAGACTTGTTGTAAGAGTGGGTAAGTCCTTGGTGAAGGTGGAAGACTCCTTGCAAAAGTGGATAAGTCCTTGATGAGGTTGAAGACTCTTGGTCTTAGATAGTTAAGTCCTTTGTAAGGTTATTGGCTCCCTTGTCCTCGAAGAGACTATTTTGTAACCTTGTCCCGAAAAAGGAAGGTTATATATTGTATCTCTTATAATGGAATATAAGAAAGGCACAAATGGTCGCAAAATCCTAGAGGTTGACCTATATAGGTAGTGAATGTACACTCTCCTAGTTTGGAGTTTGGAACCACTATACATAGTTTGTGTTATTGTTCTTATTCAATCTCTTTCATCCTTGTTATGTATGTTTAGTTTCACTCAAATTCCATATATACAACCTTATCTATTGATACTATTTGAAGGTCTAATGAATTTATTATAAGTGTTTTTAGCTCTGTTCAAACCCAATTCTAGAGCCCATCATCCATAGGTCCAGAAGAATCAGATGTCACTCGAGAAACTGATAGAGACCAATCGACCGAAAGGCAGATGAAAAGATCGAATGGAAGAGTCCAATCGACCGAATGACTTGTTTCTAGAATAATAATGTTTTCCTTTACATGTTGTAACATGCAATGTTTGAACTCAGGTGGATAGAAATTCTTTGTGGCTCTGAATAATTGCATTAGTGTGGGCATAACCATCACTTGTATAATTTTTTATTGCATTTTGTTTGTGGATATAGTATGTATACGATACATATTATAAGTATGTGGTGATTGGATATGTATATGTATTTATACATAAAATACCTCAATAAATATTAATTCTTAGATTCTTTCCATAAGGAGCACACATCAAAAGCTTAATCTACTAAGTGTTGGTTATGCCAAAGTATGGTGCGTTGTCTATCTCGTGGAAGTGTGATGGTAGATATGTGGGTCTGCCAGGCAGGGTGCAGACTCTATCGTGTTGGCTTTTAGGTCAGGCGTAAGTAGGTGGCCTTAGTGAGATAATAACTTGAATCATAGTAATGGAATGTAACAAGGATTTGTGCACACCATATATTCTAAGAGTTACATTAAATGCAATTGAAAAAATATACCTACCTATATAGTCAAATTGTGTGCGATCAACCAAAGCTGACTCATGATTTGATGAATTATGATTCTTGGATTACTAGATAGTTTTCTCTACAATCTTCCAAATTGATAAGTGAGTGCTATCATTTTTAAAAAAATAGTGGGAGCAATAATGAATTAAGGCCTAATTTATATCGTCAATATTATCAAATCAAAAGTGTTTTGATAAATGCAAGTTTTATTATAGAAACAAATGACAAACACCAACATGTTTTCATTATAATTGGTGCTTGAGAAGGAAAAAATTAATGGGAACAACTTACATGATTGGTTCAGGACTTTGAGAGATGTTCTCATCAATGAGTGAAAGCTCTGTGTCCTTAAAAGACCAGTTCTAGAGGAACCCACTTCAAATATGCATAAAGCTAAAATTTATGCTTACTTGAAGCATGCCATTGATGTCATAGACATCAAAGACCTTATGATGAGCTGTATGAACTATTAGTTTCATAAACAACATGAAAATATGGACATTCTTGAGATGGTACACATCTTAAGAATAATGCAAAGTAGGAAAGGTATAATGTCTCCAAAGGTGATGTTTGAGTGCAAACTAATAGAAGGAGATCCACCAGATCCCTATGTGCTCAATATGATTGGGCATGTGGAGAATCTACAGAGTCATGAAGTTCCTTTATGTCAAGAGTTGGCCAAAAATATGATTTGGCAAACATTGTCTGAATGATATAGCCATTATATCAAGTTCTATTACTTGAGTAACTTGGCCAAACCACTATCTGAATTGCTTGGCATGTTGATAAATGTCGTAGAATGAATGAAGAAGGACATACCCATGATGATGATCTGTAGAGGGGAGCCCAAGGACAAAGGCAATGCCAAGAAATGTTCTAAGGCTAAGATGAAGTCTATATCTTCTACACTCAAGATAATGAGAAGGGCAAGTGGCAAAGCAATCATTCCTTTTCATTTAAAGGAACTAAGGAAGATGAAGCGAAGGATAGAGATCTCTAATTTGTGATTTACACGCGTATAACGTGTGTGTAATACACAAGTGTACGTGTCGAAGTAATATGGGATTATGAGTCCCGAGTTATCGAACACGGGGAGTTGTGAGGTTAAAGACTATTACTAATTAGGATTGATCAGCTAAGCCGAAAATAAGAGTTGATTGAAAAAGAAAATAAAAATAAAAGAAAACAAAACAATCAATTAAATGGTTGGTTTAATCAATTAAAAATGGAATCCTTAGGATTGTGGTTTCACCGCAGGTTCTTGTTGTACTAATTCCTACACAATTATCCTAATTCGTATCCTATTCCGGGTAGTGGCCTGTAGTCAGAATTGCTCGCTTTTGCGATACAATTCACTACCTAAATCTAGGTTGGTTCCACAATAGTAGTAACCTATACCCTAAACTAGGTGCATGAAGATCATACTCTAGGTTTCCACCATTAATTATACATCGTCTTGTTCAAAGGATTTATTAGTTAATGTGATTATCGTCTCTTTTCAACCGTTAATTCTTCTTTCAAAGTAATTAGAGGTATTAGATTATCATTAGGGTGATCAATCATAATGATATAATGGAGAAAATGACATCATACCATGGATTTGAGAGACAAATTATGATAAACTATGTAAACAGTATCATACAATGATTACCCGGGCTACTCCCGGGTCCTAAAGAATTATGGTTTTTAGCCGAAAATAGACGACATGGTATCACAATAAGTCAAAAAGATGTAAAATATGAATTTCGAGATACAGTAAATTGGAGAAAGGGTTAAAGAGTGGATCTGGAGAAGATGGAGAGAATTTGTCGTCATTTCCACTGTCAAAATGCCTCCGAGGTCTTCCGTGTAGGGTTCCTCTACTTTTCTCTCTCCGTTCGCTTTTGATGTCATCCCCCACTGATAGATCTCCCAATTGTAGTTCTAATGGTGCCTTTTATATCCGTCGTACATGTTTAGGTCAAGAGGAAACCTAAAATGTAATTTTTAATACAATATGTGTTAGAAATCAAGATGGCTAGGTCCCCATGGTTTGACATGTGGTGGAGAGTAGTCACATTGAATCTCATTTGTATAAGGATAATTATTATAAGGAGCATTGTTTTGACTGAATTGCAGTTGTCCGGTCGTATGCTGTCCACTAATGTCAATGGGGGTTGGGATGAAGGGATGATAGTTAGAGTATCCATCCATGACATTTGGTTGTACTGCTTGGGTAGTGATATGTAGTGGTGGCTCATAAGGCATTTGGTGATTATCATAGAGCGGTGCCTCAAAGGGAGAGGGAGGAGAGGAAATGGGTATGGTCATAGATGGGTGAGGGGGTCATGGGAGGGGAATTTCATGAGTGGTGATGTTGATTGTTCCCACAACATGAATAGTCAGAGGGAAATTTTACATCTTGATAGGGCTGACTGGGGCAGTTTGAATAGAAACTTGATTATCCACCAGAGAAATTCAGATTTTAGTCATTTGTGGTGGTTCAGAATTAAGGAAACTTTGTTGCATCTTATTGAATTGGTCCATGCATTCAAGGAAATAGACTTCTTTCTCCTGGGTGTACTTCATGCTACCCCTAGTGGCTTGAAAATTTATGAACTTTGTTCCCACTCGTAGTGTGAGAAGTCCTGCCTCAATGTCGATGAGGGCCCTAGCCGTGGCGAGGAATGGCCGACCGAAGATGAGGGGGTAGCGAGTGTCTTAATTTATATCAAGTATCACAAAGTCACAAGGGATATAGAAATTTTCGACCTTGACAGGCACATCATCAATAATACCAAGAGGCTTGGTAATGGAACAGTCTTCTAGTTGAATACGCATCAGAGTGGGTCTAGTATCACTGAGACCAAACCTGCTACACATGCTCAAAGGGATGATGGACATACTAGCTCCAAGATCAGCTAGGCCTGAATGGCTGGTAGAGTCATCGATAGAACAAGTGATCCTGAAAGATCTAGGGTCTTTGCATTTCTTTGGCGTTTTATTTTGGATGATGTCTGATGTAGTTCTAGCCAATTTTACTATTTCAAATTCTTCGGTTGTGCGCTTATGATTTAGAAGGGCTTTGAAGAATTTTTTCCATTCGGGTCAATCAGTCATAGCATCCAAAAGCGGTATGTTGACGCATAACTTTCTCATAATTTCCTTGAATTTGTTGAACCTAGAGTCTAATTGGGTATTCTTCATCCGACTGGCAAAAGGTACAAGCGGCTTATATACATGACTCTCCTCTTGTGGGGAGGTGATCTCAGTGCCTAAGTGATAACAACAACCTCTTCGTCCCCCCTTGGTCAAAATCTATGAGGGGGGAACTTCCTTCTTCTGTGGTAAGGTCAGATCTAGTAGTAACAACCTTAAGTTGTTCTATATGCCCGGGGTTGGGTTCAGGTTGGCCGACAAAGGTCCCCGTAGGGGGTTTTTATTGGGAAAAGAGATGAGCAAACTACACATCAGTCAATTTTTGGTGTGCTATTATGATTTTCTCTAAGGCTGAAATCCTATCTTCTTCCACAGGGGTTGGGGCGTTCTGTTGAGGTGATGGTGGTTGATGAAGATTTTGATATTTTTGACCTTGGTAGGGTCCATAGTTTTGGAAGTTTCCCCTCAAATTCCCTTAGTTCCCAAAATTCCTTTGGTTGTTATTGTGTGGAAAACCCGGTGGTGGATGATAGTTGGCTTGGGTTGTGGGGGTCTTCGAGGAGGGGGAAATTGAGATGAGTTTTCAACTCCAGAAGGGTTTCCATATTTAAATTCGAGATGGTTTCTGACTTGGTTTGGATTGTAGTAAGCCTGGACTAGGATACTATGGATAGAGTTGAGGTCCTCCACTTGTTGACCAACATTAGACTGCATAGGGGTATTGTAGAGATATTGACATTGGAGGGTGGAATGATCATACCCTTGGCATATCCCACATAAAGCTTATGTAGCCCTCACTTGTTGAGGTTTTCATTCATAGGCATTAAACGAGGATTCCCAGTGGTCCTATTAAAAATAGATCAGTTTAAGAGCTTTGGCAATATTATGAATGTATGGGTTTACCTCATCCTTAGCCACTTTTAAGGCCCCACCAGTTCCTCATCTAGCCTGGGTTTCAGAAGCTCTTTTAATTACCTCCCATGCACTGCTTAGGTTTGGAACATAAAATTTCCTCCAGATGAGGAATCAAGGAATTTCTTGGTGTCATCATCAACACCACGATCAAATATCTCAATGCGTTGAGATTTTGATATGTCATGATTAGGGCAATGACGAAGGAGTTCTTGAGATCATTCCCAAGCTTCTCCTAAGGCTTTCCCAGGGACCATTGAAAACAACAAGATTTGTCCTCTAATCTCATAGGTGAGGTAAGGGGTAAAGTATTTATCCAAAATTTTTGTTTGAAGTGCTTCCCAAGTGGTGACGGAGTTTTCACTCTCCATGGCATTGTACCAACTATTGGATGCCCCTGAAAGAGAGTATTTGAAAGTCTAAGTCTAATGGCGTCTTCAGAAACGCCTAGGATCTTAGTCAAAGAGCTAAGGTCTGTGAAGCATTGGAGGTGATCTTGACAACTTTCACCCTTAGTCCCAAAAAAAGGATTGGCCCGAAGCATCGTGATCCACTGAGTGTGGATCTTGAATTGAGGGGTTGTGATTGTAGGTGGCACAACTGGGTGTTGTGCATATCCAGTTTTCAGAGTGGAAAAATCCTTAAGTTGTTTTTGTCTCTCGACCTCCCTCAAGGTGGCTTCTATAGCCTCTTGCTTAGCGATATAGGTTGCATGCAAGTTGACTTCTTAAGTCACATGTTCATTCATCATCAACTCTCTTTGAGTGACAAGTGCCTGCTCAATCCTATGGGAAACCTCCTCTTCATCCATCCTAAGTCGATTTTGTCGATTTAAGCGATGGAAAGTTCTTTCTGGATCGGGATCAAAAATTGGAGGTGTAAGATCGTTCGATGGGAGGCACATGCACAGTTATAGAGTTATTTTCATTTATAGAAAAAACATATTGTTGGAATGGAAAATCAGCAGAAAGAGGAGATAACACTTCTGGAATGTTACTCAAAAGGCATAGAAAAATATAAAAAAATTCAAAATTCTCGGGGTTCGAGAAAATGATCTGTTGTCCCCGACAACGGCGCCAAAATTGATACGCGTTGTTTGCATACCAATTCACTAGAAAAACTATCCTAGAGTTTAATCCTTTTTATTTTCTGATTAAGGCTAGTATACAAGGGTTGATCCCACAGGACAACGTTTTTAACATCTATTTCTCTTAAACCCAATTTATTTTTTAAATTATTTCTTTTTGGTATTTTTGAAAGATTTACGTAAAGTAAAGTCCGATTCGAGAGGGGTTGAATATTTTAATGCAAGAAAGGAAATTGTAAGAAGAACAAAAGGTTACACTAATGCAAGGAAAATAAAATATTATTCTAAATAAGAGAAAGTAAAAGAAGAAATAGTTAACATAAAAGATTTTCTAACAAAAGTAAAATGCTAAAAATTAAAGGGCGAACTTGAAAGCAATGAATTAAAAAGTGGTTTGAAATCAAAGAGAAAGGCATCGAGTCTTAGGGGTTTCACCACCTTATCTCTTGTGAAAACAAAATTGAACGATACATGACAATAAAAAGGAAATAGGTATGTGCATATTCATAAATAAAACATAAACGAGGAACTCTACTGAACCCATTGGTCCTTGTGTTCATGTGTCCTTGTTTTTCATCCTAAAAGGAATTTTTCCACGATCGAATCTAAATCCCCATGAATTCGGTTTAGGTGTTCTAAATTTCAATTTCTACATTCGCATCCATCGAGATTAACAAACAATAAAAATAATTTATTACATCGTTTAAATTGGCGATTTCTAAACCAAAAACCATCTATCTAAATAGTCGTGTAAAAACTCGATCCTATAATCACATGGCTAAGGGGTTATTCCCCTTGCCTCGATAAGGAAACTACTCACTACTCATGACGAGGATGGGAGAAACTATGAAAGAAAGTAAAAGCGTCACAGACCGCTATTCTGGATTTCCGTAGAGTCCAAGGCAGTGATGATTAAATGACTCATTTGCTTTTTCTCCCGCTCCAAGAGAAACAGACAAAAGAAGAATCGGAGAAAGGAGAACCATGACCGAAATAAAAGAACTAACTTTATACTAGAACTTATCTTTATTGCTCTTAAAAGGAAGATGACACTAACATGAAATGACATAATTCCTCTATTGATTGCGTACAAAAAAGAACTTGAGACATCTTTCTTAGTGGAGTCTCCCCCCTTTTATAGGAGGAGGGGTGGAAATCCTACATAGAGATTCTCTAGAAGACTCCTGGCCGGTGGCTAAAAACTTTCTAGATCTGGTCAATAGAGGAAACGGTTGATAGTTTTTAATTTTGTTGACTGTTTATGTTCTTTTTTGTTATAGATTTACACAATAGTGATTTTGAGTATATTTTTATGCCAGTCATAAGTGGTATGAAAATTATTTTTCCTATATATAATTCAATTCCCTTTCCAACGAATACTTGATCATTAAATTCTGCATTAGGATGTGAGATTTATGACAATTTTGGTGCAACATATATATTTAAATCAGGCACTGCAGGCATTTGTATAAAATATCTTCTAAGGAAAAGTAGTGATTGATCTATTTTTCTAAAAAAATCAACTAAACATAATCAAAACACTAAATAAATAGAAAAATTTAAACTAATACAATTAATTACAAAACTAAGAAGATAAATAAAAAAAATCCTTAAAAGATATCTAAAAGATGTAAATAAAAGGGATAAATATACATTTATCAGTGGGTCTTCAAGAAGAAGACTGACATGGACTGTAATCTACAAACCTATAACAACAAATTGGTTACAAAGGGTTCAAATAAGTTCAAAGTGTTGAATATGATGAAGTTATTTTCACCACTTGTCATGGTTAAAGCCATCAAGATCATGCTTTCTAGTGTAGCTTACTATGACTATGAGATTTGGCATATGGATATAAAAACCACATTCCTTAATGGAAATATTCATGAGGACGCATGTCTGACATATCATGAAGTTTTCATACAACCAAATAATATAAATAAAGTTTGTAAGCTACAAAGGGCAATATGTGCATTGAAGAAAGCATCTCAGAGTTGGAATCTTAGATTTGAGAAGATAGTCAAAGAGTTTGACCTTAGTTAAAATGAAACATGTTGTGACACCCTTTGCCACACAAAGTGAGATTGCTCAAACAAAATGCAGAATTAACACTAATAACCACTATACCACAAAATAGGGTAAATTAAAACCAATTTAATAACCAGACATCAATATGAAGTCATTATGTCTTAAGCAAGAAACTGGATTCACTTGTATTTCATTCATATTAAAAGATGCTACTTACATAGTCCATTGGCTAATTATCCCCAACCTATTACATGTGACAACATGTTCATGTACACAAATCACCTATGTACTATTATCATATAGATTCAAAAACTCAAGGCGATGCACAACGTCTATAAAACACCCCCAAGGACCTGAGTGTATAGGGATGACACATATGACTCTATTAAGACACTAGTTGTATATCCATGATCCAACAACTACACTCCTCAGGATATCTGTCTCAGCAACACAATCTCTATCCCAGCATGCACATTCACCTAAAAGATTGTGGAACCTACAAGGTGAGACTAAAAGTCCCAGGGAGAGTTATAACTCTCCATCAACAACTATTAAAAGCACAGATAACTAAAATAGAAGATTATATTATTAACAGATAGGTAGATTTAGCTAAATGATATAAGCAGAGCAATTAACACTATTTAAGTAGTTCAAGTATCTACAACTGAGCAGTAGAACATTCTATGCTTCTTAAAGGAATATGAAGAAAAATATGACTATTATGAAATAAACTGTATAAGAAACAAGGCAAATGCTCATCCAATGTTATATGTATTTGTCCCTAAACAAATACACTACATGGTTGTATTACATCTTTTATTAATGCCCTGAGGATTTGATTCATACCACCCAAATCCAACCGACCACTACTAAGTTGAAATCGGTGCCATACAAGTTCCATGGAAGAGTCAAAATCTATGACCTCACCAAAAGCCTCTTGGTCAGCACAAGAGTGAAAGTGACATATAATCATTTGAGGGATCAACTCACGTATCACTGTCCATATAACAACCTAACCCACCATGGTACATGTCACAATGCTAGTAAACTGAGTTATGACCCACAGTCGCACTCTTGCCAGGGTATGGCCCACAGTCAATCCTATGAAATCTCTTAAGTAACACATCACCGAGCTATGGCCTGCAGCCGCACTCCTGCTAGGGTATGGCCCGCAGCCAATCTTGTAAATGCATATACTCAGCAGTTTATGATTCCAAGATTCCTCTAAGGGAAATCTATTTCACCATCCAACAAATACTGGCACTAAGATGGATCTATGGTTTCACTTTATTAGTTATGCCAATTGGGTGATAATTACATGCTTAAGGTTTCACTTTATTAGTTATGCCAATTGGATGAATTAAGGCTTTAGCACAAAAATGGACATACAAACCCTATTTCAATCTAGCAAGTATAACTATGAAACAACTTCAAAAGTTATGAAATGTATAAGGTGCGAACTTGTTACATTATCTCAGGGCATTGTTGTCTCATTGCCTTCCACAAGGCTATCATCACCACCTATTTACATTATCATATAAGGCTAATCACCATACTCACAACACTAGGGATATTAATCCCTCATCTCATCATTAGAGGATAACACCTCTCACTAGGCATCAAGTGTTCACTAGGTCAAAAGACCAATCATATCACCCAAGCATGTACGTCATCACATTATGCCTCAACAATGTGCATATATCATTCACCTAGCTATGATATTCATTTCACCTGCAAGATTAGAAGCTCATAAATAGGAAAGGGAAAATATCATAGATCCCTATGTCTCATCATTATCTCAACATGTCTCACAACCATCATCATAGCATACCCTAGCCATGGCATGCACTTCACCTGCAAGGTTAGATGCATATAGATATGAGAGAGAAAACATATAATACATGTGTTACTCATCTTAAACATTCCACCTATATAACATACCCTAGGATTAGGGTTTGGTTTCACATACATAGTTGACTAGGGTTTACATCATGGTTATAGCACTATCCCTGATTATGTCATCTCCCACATTCTTGGGATTGGTTTAGGATTGAACTTTATGAATTGAAAACACGATCAAGTCATCACATCATATCAATTGGAAATTACCTTCCCTTACATATATGTATATATGTTATCTTATAGTAGGATCTATATGTCAGGACTTAGCAGCCAGATAGATGTCTTTGGCATCAATCAAGTTATAACGCACAAACCACACTCCAAGCCTACAAGAATGAGGGCATATTTCCACCTTAAAAGGGAATATATATATATATATATATATATATATATATATATATATATAATGAGCAACAAAATATTGAGATGGCTCGTTTAAATGGGAGAGCGGTGGGAGCGGGAGCAAAGAAGGTTCTTCCGTCGGAGAAGGGGGCGAATGGAGGGGAAGGATCTGGAAGCTCGAGTTCGTGTTCAGGAGAAGCGTCACCATCGGAGATTCCTATGGAAGGCTCAGTTGCGGTGGTTGCTGGCACCAGTATCTATATCTCTGAGGAGGTTGCGCGACCTGAAGGTACGAAGGACCAGGGCGGAATTGATGCTTCTAGGGCTAAATCTAGTGGAGCAAATAGCAATCCTCGTTCTCTCTGGGCAGATCTATTCAAGACTGATAAAGGCTCACCGATTAGATCTTCTGAGAGATGGCTTAATACTGTTCCAGTTAAGGTATCGGAAGGGAAAATTGTCTATCCGCATGCGGAGGTGGAGGAGAATGCTAAGAGATGGAGGAAGGCAGTGGCAGGGTATGTTATTGATATGATGGTCCATCTTCCTACTCTGGAGAAGCATCTGGCTCTGGAAGGTTAGAAGTCTGATTCACATCCTTTCGCGCCCACACAGATTCTTTATTATCAAATTCTCGAATGATCTGGATATGCAACATGCTTTGGAGGATGGTCCGTGGTTCATCAAGGGGAAACCCCTGGTTCTTAAGCAATGGCAGATTGGCGATAATCTAGAGAAAGAGACCCTGACGGAGGTTCCGGTGTGGATTAGGCTTCATAACTTCCCGCTGGAACTCTGGGGGGAGGCGATGTTCAGTCAGATTGGGAGTTTTCTGGGGAAACCAATTGATGCTGACAAGGCGACGAAGGAAGGGACGAGGATTGAGTTTGCTAGAATCTTTGTTCTCATGTCTATTCACTCCGATTTCCCCAAATTTATCGATCTGGTCAGTGACACTGGAGTTAAACATAGGGTGTCATTCCAGTATGAATGGATTCCACGAAGGTGTGAAGTGTGTGGTTCGTTTGGGCATGATAGAGCTTCGTGTCCGTGCATCTAGCCGGATCCTAGCTCTCTTGAGAAGAAAAAGGCTACAGCTAAGCAATGGGTTCCGAAGATGAGGAAGGAGATGCCTAAGGGGAAGGAAGCGAGTTCCGACCAGAAAGGTGAGTAGGTCGAAGTGGTGGATGGGGCGGTGGTGCATGTTCCCTTGATTATTGCTCAGGATTTGGTGGATTCGTGTTCTTGTCCATCCTATGAAAATGAGGAAATTGTTGTGAATGTGATAGCGCTTGCTGAAGGAAACTATTCCAAAGAAAGAAAAACTCGTGAATTGATAAGTTTACTTAGTAACCAGTTTGTATCTCTGCTTGGAGTTGAGCTTATGAACAACACTCCAGTGGATGATGGCTTTCAGGAGGTGAGGTCAAAATCGAGGGGTCCCCCAAAGCTCACAAAGACTAATAAAGCTCAGGTATCTTTTGTAGCTAGACTGGCAGGGTCAGGGGCAAACAAGTTTCAAGGTCTTGAGCTTCTTGCAGATGATGACGAGATTGTTGTTACTGCGGCTAGCAGGACTCTAGCCCCCATGGTTCCAAATGAATAATACCTGCTCTATTACTTCCTGGAATGTGAGGGGCCTCAACAAAGGAGGTCATCAACATCGGGTCCAGGAAGAATTGGAGAGGGTGAAGTCGAATGTTTTCTGTCTCTTAGAATCTAAAGTGAGAAGGAAGAAAATCTGGAGAATTATTAATAGGCTTTGGCCTAGTTATAAATGGTTTGTTAACCATGAGCATCATCCTTTAGGTAGAATTATTGTTGTCTGGAATCCTAACTGTGTTGAGATTGAAGTGTTATCTTCCTCTGCTCAATGGGTTCACTACAGTGTCTGTGAACAGGATGGGATTTGCTATTTTTTCACTGCTGTGTATGGATTCAATGAAGATAACAAGAGGTCGGCTCTCTGGAAGGATCTCAGGGATATTGCAAATCATGTGGATAAACCTTAGGTTATCTGTGGTGATTTCAATTGTGTGAGACTAACGGAAGAAAGGCAAGGGAGGTCGAATCCCAGTCAGCTTTCCATGGAGGAGTTTAACTCGTTTATGTCTGATATTGGCCTGTATGAAGCTAGTATGCATGGGCCATGGTTTACCTTGGATAACAGGCAAGAGGGAAAGAATTTCACTTCATCTAAAATTGATAGAGTTATTTTCAATGATCTTTTCCTTGGTGAATGGCCCAACTACATTGGTGAAGTGTTTTCTACTATACATAGTGATCACAAGATTCTCAGAATTTCTATGAACTGTAATAGTAGAAGGATGCATATCCCCTTCCGCTTTATAAATGCTTGGACAGAGTGTGAAGGATTTATGGATGTGATTAAGAAAGGGTGGAGTATTGGTGTTAAAGGGTGCCCTATGTACAGAGTTGTTAAGAAACTCAAAAATGTTAAATCGGAGCTTATTGCTTGGAATAAAAATAAGGTGGGAAATCTTAGTAGTCATGCTACGAAGTTGGAGGAGGAGGCCCTTAAAATGGAGGAATTGGCTGATTCTAAACCTAATGATCTTCTCCTTAGAAGTGAGGCTTCTAAAGTTAGAAAGGATGCTCTTAAAGCTCTAGATCTTAAAGACAGTCTTGCTATGCAAAAATCAAGAGTTCAGTGGTTAAAGCTGGGGAATAAGAACACTAAGTTCTTTTACTCTTCTTTACATACCAGGAGACAAAGGAATTCGATTCATTCACTGATGATTGATGGGGTGCCCTCTTCTTACTTGAATAGTATAAGGAAGCATGTGGTTGGGTTTTATACTGATTTGTTCTGTAAAACTCATGTTCATAGCACTGACTGGGATGATAAATGGAGGCTTCCTAAGCTGTCTCAGGCGCATACCAATATCTTAGTGAAGAAAGTTACAAGAGAAGAAGTTAATGAGGTTTTTAGGAATTCTAATGACAATAAGGCACCTGGCCCTGATGGGTTTAATGCTATGTTCTTTAAGAAAGCTTGGCCTATCATTGGAGATGATATATCTAAAGCTGTTATGGATTTTTTTGAAAAAAGCTGTTTGCTTAAGGAGGTTAATAGAATGTTTCTCACTCTTATTCCTAAAGTAAAAAATGCTACTGATATTAAAGATTGGAGACCTATTTCTCTTTGTAACTTTCTCTATAAGATAATCTCTAAAATCTTGGCTAACAGGCTTAGTCTCATTCTTCCGGATATCATTAGCAATTGTCAATTTGCCTTTGTGAAGGACGGGAAGATTACTGATGTTATTCTCCTTGCAAATGAGCTCATCAGTGATTTCTCAAATGTGAAAGGTGGTGAAAAATTCTGTGTTAAAGCGGACATTGCAAAAGCCTATGATTCTATTCAGTGGAGTTATCTTTTGGGTATTCTTCATGCTATGAACTTTCCCTTATGCTGGATTTCCTGGATTAAAGAGATTCTTACTTCTACTAGCTATCAAATTCTTATTAATGGGGAACCTTCTGAGGTTATTTTTCCCTTGAATGGGTTGAGGTAGGGAGATCCCCTTGCTCCCCTCCTTTTTGTCATTTGTATGCAGGGTTTTACTGCCATTATGGACTTCAATATCTCTCAAGGTTTTTTAAAGCCTCTGAAGGTGTCCAATGATTTTTGTGTGTCCCACACCATCTTTGCGGATGATCTTATGATATTTGGCAGAAATGAGTACTGTACTGTTAGATGCCTTAGTCAGATTCTTAATGACTTTGGTAGAGTTTCTGGTCTTATGATTAATGCTAACAAAAGTCTGGTGTACTTCAGTGATAATGCTTCTAAAGAAAATTTTATTGACTATGTGGGATTTAAGGAAGGTTTGCTTCCCTCCACTTATTTGGGAGTTCCTTTGTTTGGTGGAAATATTACTAGGAGTATGTGCAAGCCTCTGATTGATAAACTCAAAACCAAGCTTGATGGTTGGAAGATGAGGCTTTTATCTTTTGCAGGTAGGGTTGAGCTGGTGATATCGACCCTTTCAGCTTATAGTCTGTACTGGACTGATGTGTTCCCCTTGCCTAATTCTGTTATGAATGAGGTGGATAGGATTTGCAGAGAGTTTATTTGGGGTGATAAGGAGGAAAGGAGAGTTATGCATCATGTGAGTTGGGAGAATATTTGCAGACCTAAGAAGGAAGGGGGGCTTGGAGTTAGAAGGACAGAGGATGTGAATACTGCTAGACTGATTATCAATTTCTGGAATATAGCTTGTGAGAAAGATATTTTGTGGGTCAAGTGGGTACATGGCAAGTACTTGAAGAAGAACTCCATTTGGAAACTTGACTGTAAGCCCTACTACTCGTGGATATGGAGATGCATTTTGAAGGTTCGCAGCCTGGTTATGAAATCTGTTTGTTTCCAGCTTGGGAAAGGTGATAAATTCCTTCTCTGGGGTGATCCCTGGGTTAAAGGTAACCTGTTTCTTGAAGACTGTGTTGATGAGAGAATGCCCCTGATGTTAGGGAAAGGAAGGATGACTAAAATTAGTGATGTTATGAAGAATGGTAGTTGGAACATTAAACCTAGCAGGAGGTTGAGTCCTCTGCTGCATTTTCTATCAAATAATACCACTATTACTGGGGATTCTGATTCTGTGTTCTTTAATGGTAAGAAAAGGGTGAAGTTTAAGGATGTTTGGGACTGTAGTAGATGTAAATATCCATCTCTTGCTTGGGCTAAGAATCTGTGGAAGCTTGATATCCCTGAAAACTATAAGATCTTGTGTTGGAAACTGGCTCTTGGTTGTATTCCTGTCATCAAGTGGCTAAGGAAGAAAGGATTTTATCTAACCTCTATTTGTATTTTGTGCAAGAAGGGGGAGGAGTTCATTAAACACCTCTTTCAGGAGTGTTTTGTTGCACGTTATGTTTGGGGGAAAGGTTTGTAGGATAGTTTTTTATCTGTTGAACCTGACTTCATTGGTCCCCATTCCTGTTGGAGTACTTTTGGGAAGAAAGAAGCTGCTTTTGTGTCTATTGTAGTATATCACATCTGGCAAGCTCGAAATCTGATCATTTTTTAGAACTGGTCTTTGGATGAAGAGAATATCTGGAGAAGAATTAGTAATGATTTGAATAGCTTGATTGATTACTGATTCTGATGGTTGGGGTTGATCCCTGGTCCTGTATCCAAATATGGAGTTGGTTTGTCTGTATAGCAGAATGTTATCCTGTTTGGATGTTTTCTTTTTGTTCTCTTGTTTGGGGATAACCCTTGTACATATTTTGTTTTGTTTCTGCCCTTTCTTTGTTCTTTTGCTTCTCTTCCCCCTCCTTTGTATCTCTTTGGACTGGTGTGGTGTTTTGGGACCCACCTTTGTACATGTTTTGAAGCAATAAAGAGGGTGACACGCTTTCTTGAGCAAATATATATATATATATATATAATGTGAGAATTGTCATTGCAGCACATAGTATTATAGAATTTTCATATGACTAGACATAATTACCAACAATGTATTATTGGCATGGGGCATCAAATCCTCAATTACATCACATCACATGGCCCAATAATTAAAGTTAGGATTTCATAATTGCATTCATTCATCTATCCCTAAGTACATAACCTCCCACTATCTAGGAATCGATTAGGGTTGAGCATCATTACCAATTCATGATTATGTTGTTAAACAACATCACTAAGGGTTATCGTCATTCACATATATACATATACCTAACCCACTATAATGTACATAGGTAACACCTTCCATGCATCACATATGTATGTCAGCTATTCATCATGTATGTGTTACATCTGCATTAAAATAGATGTCACAACAATAAAACATCTATACGTGGTCATAACCCTAACACACTCAACACATAGTCGTGACCGTGATGCTCCCTCACCCTGGTCGCGACCATAGCGCATCATCTCCTGGTCATGACCGTAACACACCCCAGCTAGGTGTATCGACTAATGTTCATAATGAGGCATCACGACCATCCAACATCATGGCATCTCAACCATCAACCACCCAATAACATCATGGCCTAGACCCTAAAGTAGCACCACAACCATCTCCATAATATAATAATGCATTTGAAACAAGAATGATGTGTCGTGACCACTTCACAACAGAGCGTCACCACCGAAACAAGATAAGGCATTGTGATCAGAACTAGAGTTAGGCATTTCAACCAAGCATTGAAAACAAGCATTACAACTGTAGCTTAACTCGTCATGACCCAAATCAAACACAAAGCATGGATGCCTCAATCCCAACACTACTCATGAGTATATGTCTTGTCCCAAAACACCTAGAACGCCTATGTCTCGATCGAGACAAGGTCAAATGACAAGACCACCATATATATATATATATATATATATATATATATATATATATATATATATATATATATGTGTGTGTGTGTGTGTGTGTGTGTGTGTGTGTGTGTATTTCCTCTTCGAAAAAACTAACAAACTTGTTCAGCAAGCCTTCAAGTATAATTTATTTTCATCCATTGTTGAGAACAGCTGGGCTTAATCCCCCACCCCTCCCCTGGGAGAAAGTTGGAAGGGGCTCTGATTATTAGATATAAGATTATGAAGATAATCAAGAGAAAATGGAGGGGAAAGATCAAATGAGCTCTACTTAATAGGTGGGGATACCCGAATCAACTCTACTTGGCTAGATAACTCCTATTCTTGTAGAAAAGTGTGAATCTTAGCCCTTTGGGAGAATCCCAACTATTCCATTTCAGTTGAATTCCAATCCAAGCAGCTTCTACATCTTCAGACGAGAATAGGTGATCAACTATGTTACATCTCTGTCGTCTATGCAAAGAATGAAGATGCAAAGAGACCTAACTCTGGGAAGACATCATTGAAATCAACAAGAACATAAATCACCCCTGGCTCATCCCAGGTGATTTTAACGCAGTTAGGTGCGCCACTGAAAGAAGTGGAAGATCTGCACCTTCTAGATGTTCAATGGAAGAATTTAATGAGGTTGTTCATCATGCAAATCTTATTGAACTGCAAGCTAAAGGACCTTTCTTCACGTGGAAGAACAACCAGCTAGGAGCAGACAACACCAGGAGCAAAATAGACAGAGCACTTGGTAACTGCATGTTCCTAAATTCCTTCCCGAATCATTGGCTGGAAACAAAATCAACTATCAATAGCGATCACTGTATGCAGCTTCTTCATCTCTCCGAGGACCAGAAAAAGAACTACTATCCATTTAGGTTCTTTAACTGTTGGACGAGCATGCCGGGATACAAAGAGGTTGTAGCAAAAGCATGGAGCTGCCCTGTCTCAGGCAACCTGATGTTTAAAGTTTATCAAAAACTCAAAGCAGTAAAACGTGCTCTGCAAAAATGGAACTGGGAACACAATGGTAATATAGAGGAAGGGGTTAAATTTCTCAAGGAGGAAGCCTTGCAAGCAAGGAGTGATTCTGACTTAAATCCAAATGACCAACTTCTTCTTGAAATAGCAGTTGAAAAAGCAGCCAGAGCTAAAGAAGCAAGAAATGCAGAGGAGTCTATGCTTAGATATAAGTCAAGAATCGTTTGGCTTAAGAACGGGGATAGAAACTCTAAATTTTTCTACCTCTCACTTAAAACCAAAAGGAGCAGAAACCAGATAAAGATTGTTGAACACAACAACACCCACACCTCAAATGAAAAGGAGATTGCTGATATCTTCAACAACCACTACAAGGAAATGTTCAACAAAAATCAAACGAGGCAAGAATTCAAGTACCTAAACATCCCCAAGCTAAATGAACAACACATCAGAAACACCACAAGAGAGGTGACTGATGCAGAGATAAAGGATATTGTTATGTCAGCTGACAGTGATAAGTCTCTAGGTCCTGACGGATTAAACGCTCACTTTTTTAAGGAAACTTGGTCCATTGTAGGTGAAGACATTACCAAGGCTATTAAAGATTTCTTCATGAAGGATAAGATGTTAAAGGAGATGAATAAAACTTATATTTGCCTCCTGCCAAAAGTAAAACAACCGATGAAGGTCAATGAATGGAGACCGATCTCACTCTGTAATTTTATCTCGAAAATCATATCAAAGGTCGTTACAAACAGGCTGCGAGATGTATTGCCTGATATTATTAGCATGAACCAGTGCACTTTCGTTAAGGGGAGGCACATTTCCAATGCTATTCTTCTTGCAAATGAGCTCCCGAGTGATTTCAAGAAACTTGGCTCAAAGCCCAAGCTGTGTATCAAAGCTGACCTAAGTAAAGCCTTCGATTCCATTAATAGAGAATACATCATCGAAGTGATGCAGAGAATGGGTTTTCCACTATGTTGGCTGCAGTGGATCACTGAATGGCTCGAGTCTGCCTCCTTCCAAATATTGATCAATGGGAATCCCTCTCCTATTTTCACAACAACAAATGGTATACGGCAAGGAGATCCAATGGCTCCATACCTCTTCGTTATAAGAATGCAAGGTCTTACTGCCATTCTGGAACAAGATGAAGTGGAGAAGAAAATTAAACCTCTTCATGCTAACAACTGCAGTGTCTCCCATCTGCTATTCGTAGATGACCTGCTTCTTTTCTTACATGCTGACGAGAGTAGTGTTGAAGGCATTGCAATTTGCCTGGATGAATTCAGCAGATGTTTGGGTCTGCATTTGAATCCAGCTAAAAGTCAGGTCTTTCTCAGTTCTTCAGCCTCGAGCAATCTCACAGATCAGCTGGGGATACCCGAATCAAACCTACATGTTAAGTACTTGGGAATGCCTCTGTTTACAGGGAGACTAACAAGAAGTATGTGCCAGCCGCTAGTCGACAAGGTAAAAAAATAAACTTGACTCTTGGAAGATGAGAACGATGTCTATGGCAGGACGGCTGGAATTAATTATTTCAACTCTTTCTTCATACCATTTGTACTGGTGAAGTTCCTTCCCTCTTCCCAAGTCCACGATTGAAGAAATTGAATCCCTATGCAAACATTTTCTCTGGGGTGACATGGATGGGGAGTCTCATATACACACCATCTCCTGGGATACCATCTGCACGCCCAAGAAGGAAGGGGGACGTGGTATTCGAAAAATCCAGGACTGGGTGAAAGCAGGCATGATAAAAAATCTTTGAGATGTGGCTAATAGCAAATGCTCATTGTGGGTCAGGTGGATACACAACAAGTATTTAATCAAGACTTCAGTGTGGAAGTGTATCCCCAAGCAGCAATACAATTGGTTGTGGCGAAATCTACTGAGGCAAAGAGATGAAATTGCCCATCTTGCTAGATACGAAATGGGACAAGGTGGCAATATTTCACTATAGAATGATCCTTGGATAAATGGTGCTTATCTTAATTGCATAGTTGGAAAGTCCCTCTCTCTTAAGAATGATTTAGGGAGAGATGCTAGGTTGAGCAGCATCATACGTAATGGTAAATGGCACGTTCCTGAGATGCATGGAACTGCTGCTCTCATCCAAATTTGCTCTGAAATACCACTGATGAACAAACATAAATGCTATCTACTCGGCATGCAAAACTGGTCCTTCAAGGGCTACTGGAATCTTGCTAGGCAAAAGAAAGAAGAAGTTGCTTGGGCGGGTTGGCTGTGGAAGCAAAACGATTTGCCCAGACGATTTGCCATCTTCTGTCGGAGGACAGACTTCAGGGGAAAGGCTTCTCATTGGCCTTAATGTGCAGCCTATGCAAATTTGCAACCGAGACAAACGAGCACATTCTTTGGAGGTGCTCTTTCTCCATTTCCATATGGAAAAGAGCAAGAAACATGCTATCACTAGTCCCTAAAAGCATACAGGAAGTTCTGCTTCTTGTGAATAAATCTGAAAAGAGAATGGCAACCACCATTATCTACCATATCTGGTATATGAGGAACAGAGTAATCTTTGAAGAGGCAAAGCCGGACCCAAATTTTGTATGGCGTTCTATAAGCCAAGATTTAAATGCACTTAATCTTGTATAGATAGGTTGTTTTTACTTCTAAACCTACACTTGTAAACATTAGTTTTGAAAATTGAATAGTGGAACACGCTTAACGATAAAATAAATAGTAATTTTGATGACTTGGGAAAGATGGTTATTTCACGTCTACTTCTACTCATCATAGATTCATGACAATAAGTGGGCCTTTCTGATGGGCCGTTGTATATTTGGGCCTTGTTTATGTCTCTACATGGCCGTCGGCCGAGAAGAGTTCTAGGTACAAGTACACTGGTCTATAATATAGGGGCATTTAGACATTGAGAAACGAAATCTCATCTCCCTCCAAAATATTTCTACGTTCTCGTATGATCACTTGTTTGTCTAAAACAACCCTGTAATTCCTGCTTCTATCCTAGACTAGATTCAGCATTGAAAACACTTAATGCTCTATATGCACTATATGCTCTATGTTCCAGTATTATCTGACATTAAATAGCAATTCAAAAGCTCTATATGCCCCTTTCTATCTTTGTAGGCCTGTGAAGCAGCTACAAGTACACTGGTCTGTAATATAGGGGCATTTAGAGATTAAGAAACGAAATCTCATTTCCCTCCAAAATATTTCTACGTTCTCGTATGATCACTTGTTTGTGCAAACAACCCTGTAATTCCAGCTTCTATCCTAGATTCAGCATTGAAAACAAAAGCTCTATATGCACTATATGCACTATATGCTTTATTCTCCAGTATGATCTGACATTAAATAGCAAATCAAAAGTTCTATATGCTCATTTCTTTCTGAGATCTGCTATAGGGACAAAAAATGGTATCAGATTTGAGACTTTTTTGTCCCTTTACTTGCTATAAAACAAAATAGATGAGGAAAGTTTGTTACTTCCCTCTATTTTATTCAACAAGCAAGGGGATAAAAAATGTCTCAAATCTGGTATTCCTTTCTTTCTAGACCTGTGAAACAGCTGGTGCTTAATCACATTTCTGTTCCTCCCTGGGGGTAGGACGGGGAGATACCTTGGCTTTTGCAGCTTTTGTTGCAAATGCTCTGGATTCGGACGGGAACACCGATCATGCAATTTGGCACCAGCAGAGATTGGGCCGGCAGATTTGTGTGAGAACAGGGATGTCTGACAACTTCATGCCTGATAAGACGGCAGCACGAAGGCGCATGGGGAAGTCAATCGGCGTGCTGTGTAAGCCTGCAGGTATCCCACACCAATACCAACATGTAGTCAAAAGAGATGGCTAGCTAATCATCATTCAAAGACCAACAGTGGTGGACTATACATTGATATCCATTGAGTGCTAGTGAGATAACAGAAGAATATATCAATTGCGGCGGTCAAAGAGGAAACAAAAGAAAATAACACAAACGTCGAATCTTTCCGTACTGCACTAGGATGAAGCTCCACCCAATCTCTGAGTCATCTCTTTCGGCCGCCGTCACCGCCGTCACGGCAAATTCATAAGATGGCACCCAGATTCGTCACAGAATGCACAATATGGTGCCATGGAGAAAGCAGTGCCTCCATATGATTCGGACAGGGAAGAAATTCGCCATATTCCTGCAACCCAGCACATGCAGGCTAGGCTTATACGCACTGAAAACGGCCCCAAGGTAATGCATTCAAGGTGTGGGAATTAATAGAAGGAACTCGACAAACAACAACAACTACAGATATATCGATCGCAAGCCGACAGCGACTATTACCAATTATTGCGACCAAGTTGTATGGATGTTGTATTTCAGAGGATTGGATTTGCTATCCAAAAAGAAATAGCGGCGCAGCTTGTTGCCCGCCTGTCCTCTTCTTCAAATGTAAATCTTTCATCAATATTAATAGGGCAGTTGTAAATAATGTAGCTTCTACGAGTCAGCCTCCAGCAAGGCTACCTGCTGCCAACTCGATCCCCGCTCAGCCAGCCCATTGAAAGCTTTCATCCTTTACTAGTTTGGGCAGTCTGAAACGCTCTTCGAACATGGAACCCCCTAATTTGGAATGGTTTTCATTTTTCAATAGAATTAGGAAAGATATGATCTTGATCAGACACACTAGGATAAGTTTGGTTGGGTGTAGTCCAATATAATTCTGTGAGTATACAACAAACACACACTTTGTCGCAAGACTACTTCCTAACAAATTAGTCCTTCTTCTTCATCATCTAAGTCTCAGTCTCAACTATGTTGGGGTCGGCTACATGGATCCTTCGTTTCCATTCAGCTCTATCATAGGCCATATTCTGATTGAGATTCAAAATCTATCTTTATAAGCTCATCCCATGTTAATTTAGGCCTTCCTCTTCTTCTATTTATAGTGTTTGGCTCAATAGCATTGCTTCATATAGGCGCACTAGTAGGTCTGTGTTGCACATATCCATTCCATCTGAGTCGACCCTCCCGCAACTTATCCTCAATGCTCCCCACCCCCACTTTATTCATGATATAGTCATTTCTCAAACGATTTTTTCTTGTCTTACCACATATTCACCTCAACATACACATTTCAGCCACGTTCATCTTGTTGAGACCTTGTTTCTTCATCGCCCAACATTCACTCCCATAGAACATGGTTGGTCATATAGCTGTTCTATAAACTTACTTTTTAACCTGAGAGGGATCTTCTGATCCCATAATACTCCAATTGCACTCCTCCATTTCAACCATCCTGCAGTGATCCGTTGACAAACATCATTTTGGATATCCCCGTCTATTTGAATAATAGAACCTAAGTAACGAAATTTCTCACATTTTGGTATATCTACTCCGTCCAACTTGGCTCCATCATTCACGTACACTGCGAGATTGGCTGAAATTGCAATGCATATACTCAATTTTGCTCCTGCTAATCATCAATCTATTTGATTCCAATGCCTTTCTCCAACGTTCAACTTTATCATTCAATCCATCTTTAGTTTCGTCAATCAAAACAATATCATCAACAAATAACATACACCAAGGAATATCATCCTGAACTTTCTTTGTCAACTCATCCATAACAGGAACGAATGGATATGTGATGAGTGTGGATCTTTGGTGTACCCCAACTGTGATAGGAAAAGTTGGTGTCTCTCCTTACATGTCTTTGATCAAGTCAATGTATTGGATAGGCACACCTTTTTTCTTCAAAACCATCCATAAAACTTCTCTGGGTACTCGATCATAAGTCTTTTCTAGATCGATAAATGACATATGAAGATCTCTTTTGCTTTGTCTATACTTCTCCATAAGCCTCCTTATCAGAAAAATAACATTTGTTGTTGATCTTCCAGGCATGAAACCCAATTGGTTGTTTGATACCTAGGTTATAGATCTTAACCTCTTCTCAATAATCCTCTCCCAAAGCTTCATCGTGTAACTCATCAGCTTGATACCTCTATAGTTTGTACAGCTCTGAACGTCACCTTTATTCTTGTAGATGGGGACTATAGTACTATTTCTCCACTCATCCGACATCTTCTTGGTCTTCATGATCTTGCTAAAAAAATTTGTTAACCACGTAACTCCCTCATCCTCCATACTCTTCCATACATCAATGAGAATATCGTCTAGTCCGCATGCCTTTCTCATTTTTATCTTTTTCAAATCATTATTGACCTCAAATGGTGAAACTCATCGTGTGTAAATGATATCTCGTGTATGCATGCCACACGAATCGCTAAAATTATATGTGGTATCTCCATTGAAAAACTTATGGAAGTAATTTCTCCACTAGTTCTTGATATCATCGTCCTTCACCAATACTCTACCATCTTCATTCTTTATGCATTTTACTTGACTCAAGTCTCTTCCTTTCCTTTCTCTTATACGAGCCATTTTATATATATCGTTTCCCCCTTCTTTAGTATCAAACTAGCCCTTCAATGAAAGAAAAGAAAAAACCAATGACTGCCGCTCATGAAATACCCGATCACACAACTAAGAAATGTCGGGCACACAACGGCATACGAAGTATTTTGCCCGAGGATACATAGAGTAGGCATCTCGGAGGATGGGAAGTCTCACACGAAGAGTGGAAGAGACAATTCAAAAGAAAGAGAAAACAAACTGAATGAAGAAATATGATAAAAGATAATTATATTTAAAAGAAAGGAGTGAATGACTAAAAGTTAGAGGCTTGGATATTTTCAAAGTCAAAAGCTGGGATGCTGGGGAGAACCTTCCGCAAAAATGGGCAGCCAGGAAGGCAACCATAGTGGCGAATGGGAAGAGAAGTAAATGCTTAAGGTTAAAAAATCAAAATGGCATGTTTGGACATTTTAATTACCAAAATGGTATGATTCATAATTTAATTTCCAAAATTGCACGTTTCTGAAGCGATACGTCCGCAAAGAGGATGTATTGCTCCTGGTGGGGTCAATACATCCCCTCAAGAGACATATTGCTACTTTTAAAAAGCAATATATCCACAATGGGGACGTATTGCTTCAAGTAGAGAAATATGTGAGGACGTATTTTTTTATATTTTTAATTATAATACCATGTAAGTTATATATGTATATATAGATATATATGTTAAATTGCTAAAACAATAATCTACATTAACTTATATACAATTAACCATATATTTAAAATAATACCAGAACATAATTAAAAAACATAATATTATATTTCTTTAATACATAATATTTATAGATGTAGATATAAGTATTTAAAAGTAATGGATACAATACCAAAATTATATAATAAAGTTTAAAATTACAGAAATAAAACAAATATATATACATATATTTATTTATTTGTAAACTTACAAAAAAGAAAAAGAAAACTAATATAGCAACATATACTAATATGGATAATATATATATATATATATATATATATACTAGAAGAATAAAAATGAACAATCAAATTAACATATACGATACATATAATTATAAATTATATAAAAAATCATAATATATTTGATTTTTGTCACATTAAATTTTCTTTGAACTGGATAACAAATCAAGAAAATAATCTCGGTAAAAATTACATTTATTATATTTATAATGATTTATGTTAATATATTATTTTTTAAACATAAGAAAAAGAATGATCCATAATATTTTATGATTTTTTGTGTTGCAGTAATGATCATATGAATCATATATTTTATTTTGATTATCTTTTGTGATTGTTTGTGTATATTTGATTTATATAGTTGATTTGTTTACATTTTTTTGATATTATGTATCGTACCTTTGATATATATATATATATATATATATATATATATATATATATATATATATATATATATATATGTGTGTGTGTGTGTGTGTGTGTGTGTGTGTGTGTGTGTGTTTTATGTGCAACAACATGTCTTATATACTACTATATTAGTTTTTTATTTTATTTTTTTCTTATTTTAATTGCTATATTGTTTTTTTAAGTTTACAAATAAATACATATATATATTATTTATTTCTATAATTTTAAACTTTATTACATAATTTTAGTACTATATATATTAATTTTAAATACTTTTATCTACATTTATAAATATAATGTAATAAAAATATATTATTTTGTTATTATTTTTTTATGTTTAGGTATTATTTTAAATACATGGTTTATAAGTTAATGTATATTTGTTCATTTAGTGATTTAACATATATATAAATTAATTGTATCTTCTTATCATGTTCCTAATCTGGATTTGGTCTTATCTTTAGGTTGTATAAATAAAAATATCAGATATAAGTCATGGATGTGCCAAAAAAGGAAAGAAAAAAAGATAATAAAAAAGGAGAGAGAGAGCGAGAGTAGGTTATGAGATACTACTGTGGGCGTGTGATTGTGAGAGAGAAACAGTCCTTGTAATCTTCATGAAGTTGCTTAATAGAATTTTACGATCTTTTTCACCAACTTTATTCTCTCATTGGTTATTTTCTTGATAGTTCTTAGCTCTGTCATCAAGGGTCATTGTCATTCTTATATTACATGCTTAGGTTTTTTTTTGAAATCTATAATACATGCTTCGGTTGTATCTTACATAAAAGATTTTTAGGGGCTTGAAGCTTTCACATGTTACTTCAAGTGATATCACAACAAGGTTTATGCGTGACGATAGGTGAGCATCAATTGCATGTAAAACATGGTGTGTCGACTAGTACCGTGGGGATTCACTATATTGAAAAGTGTGATGATAAAAGTAATTTCAAAGTGTGGTAGAACACAGTAAAAATTTTCTTAGTGTAACAAGGAATAATCAAAGTGCTTGAAGGAGAGAACTCAAAAAAGATGTTTCTAACATTCCAAAATTTGAGGCCTTAGATAAAATGTTCTTAAAAGGAATGATTTGACTATCCATTTCACCATGGTACACCTCCTTTTTAGGAAGCCTATCACTAAAGAACTCTATGGTTAAGTGTACTCAACCCAAAGTAGTACTATAATGGGTGACTAGTCAGGAAGTTTATCTTGACGTGTGCTTGAGTTAAGACAACCCGCACAGTTAAAGCTAGTGATGGTATGTTGGGCCAATTGTCATTCCTAAAACTCTGCTAGAGCATTGGGCAGTGGACATGTCAATCTTGAGTCGTACGATCCAGCCATGTTGGAAAGGGTTGTCCGTGGTGATGTAGCCACCCTTGTGTTGATATTCCATGATTAGGAGTTGGTTGTCCATGAGTCGTTCTGGGTTTGCACTTAAATAAGAAAATGTTATGAGGCCTATGGTTGAGTCTTGATGAGGATGTCAAGAGTCTAAGTGGGGGAGAT
Organism: Alisma plantago-aquatica; assembly: GCA_963693085.1. Lineage (NCBI taxonomy): Eukaryota > Viridiplantae > Streptophyta > Magnoliopsida > Alismatales > Alismataceae > Alisma > Alisma plantago-aquatica. Next base: position 1,510,128,338 of record OY856410.1, on the reverse strand, counting down.
TGTAACATCTAAGGATTTGAAGTCTTGGATAAAATGATCTTAAAATGAATGATTGAACAACCGATATCACCAAAGTACACCTCCTTTTTAGGGAGCCCATCACTAAAGAACTCTATGGTTAAGCATGCTCAACTCAGAGTGGTACTAAGATGGGTGACCATTATCCTGGCTTCCACGTGAGTGAGGACAAAGTGCACAATTAAGACTAGTGGTGGTGTATGGGGCCAATCGTCATTCATGAAACTCTTCTAGAGTCTTGGGTAGTGGGCCCGAGTGTTACAATGTCTAATGGAGACTGGAGGATGATGGAGCATAAAGAAGTTGGTATAATTCATCTAAGTCTTTCTGCTATGATAAAGTATTCTATTATCAATGAAGACTCACTTATGATATTATGGAATGTTCTAGACAAATTGTACATGAAAAGATCATTGAAGAACATATTGATGCTAAAATTGTAATTGTATAAGTTGCTTATGGAAGAGGGAGCACAGTTCGTTGATGATGTCAACATCCTCAACAAGCTCATCACACAACTGGTTAGCATAGAGGATAAAACATGTGAGTGAAAAAAAAGGTCCTTCTCATTGTTTTATCACAACCACCGTCATGGGAGAAATTGGTGATAAATATTCTTGCTGAGAAAACTACAGTTAATTTAAACTAGGTGGTTGCATATCTATTGGAGGTGAAGTCTTTAAATAAGACTCCTGAACCTTCCTCCTTAGGTGGTCAAGTTTTGGATGTTACAAGTGACATAAACAAAAGAAAGGATAATGGGAAGAAGAATTGAAAGGGCATACTTGGATACTATATATGTGATGAGGAGGGTCACATATTAAAATATTGTCCAAAGTTCAAGGAATTGAAGGGTGAAGTTTGATCATTGATAGAAGGATGTTCATATGCCTTGGTTGTTATGGAATCATGTTTGTAATGGTTTAACATTTGATTCAAGTTCTTACCTCATCATATGTCTATAAAAAAGAATGTTTGATGAATGCTTTCTACATTGAGATCATTAAACTATTCATATGACAGATAACAAACTCTACCAAACTTGTCAAAATAAGAACAATTACATTCAAGATGTATGATGGAGCACGTCACACATTGTCGAGGGTCCGAGATGTCCCCGATCTCAAGGGAAATTTAATATCTAAAAGGATACTTGAATCAGTCAGATGGAAAATTTTAGTGTGAGGCGGATTTGTGCAAGTTACTTGTAAAGGGTAAGTAATCGTATAGTTTACCTAGTGTAGTAGAGCATATCAATTGGTTGAAGATGTTCTAACCAACAAATGAGTATCCGAATAAAGTTCTACCAATAGTGGAGGCCTAGATGAAGCATTGAAACGTGAGGCGGGCATCATGACCCCAAGTAGTGCTACATGTGATCCAATCTCATGTGTAGTCAAGTGTGTGGGTGTAAGTTTGACAACAAATTTCAACAGGCACAACGGAAAAGTCAATTGTTGTAAGAAGGAAGATGTGTCAAGACTGACCATGCAATACTGTCAAGTGGTGCAACTCTGAAAAGGTATAAACCTATGTTATGGAGTGCCAAAGGTGTGAAGGATCAAATTCTTCCAACCATAGTTGGAGGGAGTGCAATTTATCAAATTATACATCTTGAAGAGATCTTACATGATGGTTTCTAGAAGCCATGCCAAGACACACACATTGTGTAGGCGTGCATGGTAGAGAGCTTTTGGTGAAAGAAGTAGCTTCTGAGGGTGGAAGCATAGAAGAAGGACAAGAGTAAAATATTTAGAGAAGTAGACACACTTCAACAGATAGGATCTGAGTTGGATTTGTCGATATAATGTCTCTTATGTTGGGTTTTAGGGGAGGTAGAGATGGCAGCGAAAACAAAAATTTTCTCCCCAAACCCGAAACAAGGAAACACATCAACGTCTATACAATAGGAAAGGATGGTTTGTGGAATCATACCTTGTCCCAAGGATTGCTCGACGACAATACCTCGCGCCTTACGCGGTCTTCACCTCTGGTCTTGGACGGTGTCTGTGCAGCTCCTGGTCGCACTGGGACTGACAGGATTGACGGTTGTCCTCCTAGCGGCAGAAACCTCCCACCTCTGAAGTAGTCCACACAGACCACCTGGAACTCCAATCTCCTTGTCCCACAAGGAATTGGAAGGAGTCACACCCTCCTGTTGGCGTACTAGTCGCCAACACACTCTCCTGCACCAATTGCAACTGCAGTTGTCTTTCCCTTGTTGTGCCTCCCTTATCGGGTAGCACTTGCTCGGGCTCTCTCTCAGTTACCAAAACTAGAGAGAGTGACAACTTTGCAGAGCAACTGGTTTGCACTGAGTTGTTCTTTGAGAAGCCCCCATAACCCCTATATATAGGAGGGTCATGGGACAGAGTTCTCTATCCCGGGAAATATGGGACTAAAGCAGGAGTAGAAGGGTTCGAGATTTTCCACCAAAAACAACCAACTCGCAACCTGAACTGATCGTTCACAACTGAAACGGTCGGTTGGGGACCTGAACCGGTCGGTTGACACCTCAACCGATTGGTTGGGACCCATGAGCCAGTCGGTTCACTTCTGAACTGGTCGGTTCGTGGTCCTGACCAGTTCCCAATTGACTTTCCAGCTTTTGTTTCTAATTGGTATCAAATACCAATCCTTGTTCCAATCCAATTGGGCAAGTGAAACGAAAGGAAAATTCTCACCAATCCTACTTTCCCAACTTGCCCGGTTGCAACAGTTGAACTGATCATTTCAACACTTGAAGCAATCGTTCACCCTGTCCATGAGCCGATCGACTCACAACCTGAGCCGATCGGTTCACCAAGCTAAGCTGATTGGTTCATCTCATGAGCCGATCGGTTGGGAGTGCAGATTGTGCAGAATCAGTCAATTGCGGTTTCAATCAATCTGATACTCCAATCAATGTGTCCAACACCTTAAACATTATGACATTGAGCTATCAATTGATTGAGTGTTTAATTGAACTACTAAACTCCTTTAGTAATCAATCTAAACATTGTTTGTGGACAAAACTCCTTTTCCAGGTTGAATCCTATGTGTGTGACCCTGCAGGTTCTTTTCACGTTGGCAGTGAAAGTCCATAACACTTATGACTTCACAAGCAAAGAGCGGTGCCTAGTCACACATCAGTGCTACCCAAGTGAAATAGAAAGTTGGAGAACAACTCTCAATCCTACAATCCGTGCACGGTGTTACAGTGAATGTATAATTCCTTTGTCACTGATATCCTGAATGAACTCGAGGCATGGAACAGTCATCCTGTCAACGTTCATTCACTTTCTTGATCTCAGAGTAGATTAGAGGAGATATGTATGACATTGATCTTCAAACATGTCCCACATGTTACTGTTCTCTTAGTGCAAACATAGTGAGTGACCGGCCTAAATCGTGCGTCCAAAATTGGAGGTGGATTTGAAGTTAGTCGGACTTTTACATTTATAACCCGAACTCTTCTAGGCCCATGCAACTTTGCTTACGGGGTCGAAGTAGATATACGGGGTCGATCACAGGGACAAGGGTGGTAGTATTGAGAACTCTGAATCGACACGCTACACTCCAGTAGGTACAAAGAGATAGTAAATTCCCCAAGGGGAAACAACAAGATGTCACAAACAAAATAAATAAAACTATCTCCAACTGGAGTTACAAGCAGGATTTAAGGTTTTAGTCATTTAGCAGTTTTTAGGGGTTTTCATGCAACAGAAACAGAAAGATCAAACTAGAGCTAAAGCAAGGTGCGAAGGATAAACTTTGGTAAAACAAGAGGCAGTAGGAGCATCCTGTACCCCTCCTCTCAGAGCGGGTACCTCTAACCAAGCATCAACACCCCTCTTGAGGTTGCTGGACTTAAGTTAGAGTGAAATGCTACTGAAGCAACTTCGTTTCAGGCACTCTCGTACTCCAGAATCGGACCAAACACTAGAGCCACAACACATCTCTCGAAGTTGTTGCGATGGGAAAACACGATTCAGTAGCTAAGAGAAACACGATCCAAACATGCAAGCTAGAGTTCATATATTAAACATAGCAGTCATCCAACAATTACACCAAGCATAGAGTAGCAAGTGATTAAGCTTTTCCATTTCCATAAACATTAAAGGTCTTAATTATAGTGCATAAGTAAAGAATTAAATAACAGAAATAAAGATAGATGTCGCCTTCTTGATGTAGAAGGACGAGAGTCCACTGCAGCTCTCCAACCCGATACCGGTCAGGAGCCTAGCCCGATACAGCAGTGTCGGGCGGCACACCCTCTCGGACGGCACACCGTGATGACCGACTGTATCACTCAAGGACCCTGGCCGATACGCTCATGTCGGGCGGCGCACCCTCTCGGGTGACACGCTATGAAGGTCGAAGCGTATCAGGTTCGATATCGTGTCTGGCATGGAGTGATGCAACCACTGTCAGACACTTGTATCGCTCATCAACGTTGGTTGATATCGGCCTGCAGTGTCGCCCGAGACGGTCCTAAGTGAACTATCCCCTCCCTCTCGGGATGAGGAAGAGCTCACTTAGAGTTGCCCGGTACGAGCAATGAGGCACGATACTCTTGCTCTCACAGTTTTCCTCCGAAGATCGCTCAAAGTTCCCAAATATGCAAACTATCTTTTCGGCTTCCTGTAGCTGCTATTTATAGGCAGCGGTTGGGGGAAGTTATGGTGCTCAAAGTGCCACGTGTCCTCCTTATTCGTGGATCAGTGGACGACCGATACTGGTATCGCTCGACACAGGGGTGTCGGCTGTCGGTTACGTGATGGGCGACGCCTACTAGTGGGTGGCCTATGTCGTGCGACAAGCTTGGGTTGTCGTGGCGAGCTCGGCTCCCTGTCGGGTAAAAGATGTGTCGTCCGTCAGTTTCTTTTCGCACGACATCCCCATATCATGTGTTGTTGTGTCGCGCTACCCTTTCGGGCAGTGCTTGTATCGGGCGTCAAGAAGGCCAAAAGCAGGTGGAGCTTATTTGTGGGCCGGGACGACCTTATTGATGATAAATGTACCAAAATGAGGAAAAACTCTACAAAATATGGAAATATTGGATTAAGAGCGTGGTTTGGCCAATTATTGCAAAAGTACTTTTAAAAGAGAGAAAAATAGTTTAAAAGGGAAGTTTTGAAAACAGAAAACAGTCTAAAATTTCACAAAATTTGGTGTTATCAAATCCCCCAAACTTAGCATTTTGATTGTCCTCAATCAATGTTTAAACTTTATTTTGTGATGCTTCTTCTTGCTCGGTGCAGCTTTCAGTTCAAAAGGTTAAACAAGAATCGCGATGCCTTAGAGGTAATGTTGTCTCACTACGAACAAAAGACCATGTGTTTCCTTGCTTTATTATTTCAGTAAAATTCTTCTCTACAGCTTCAACGAGACTTTTTTTGTATGATTCCAAAGTTAGCTTACACACCAAACAACTTTATTTTTGGGGCGGAAAGTTGTGTATAGGGTAGGCTAAGGATTTTTGGGGTATTTCTCGTTTCCCATCAGTCCATCCAGGTAAGGGTCCGTTAGCGGGCAAGTGGTCCCTGCAGTCCAAGCCAGTTGGCTTTAGAGCAGTGATTTCACATCCTACGTACCACTGCCCCGGATCTACCATGCCGAAAAATGGGTACTTTTGGAAAACAAGTGTATATATATATATTTTTTTTTCTTTTCTTTTATTGGGCACAACTCTCATGCTTTTATTCACACTCATAAGGCTTCTTTCTCTTTTTGGGATTTTCATTGGGTGAAGGAAAACAAAGAGATTTCTACTGTTTGGGCAGCTTTTTCCTTCTCCATACTCGTCTCTTAGCTGTTTGCGAGATTATTATATTTTTTTTGAAATTTTTGGCATGGCAAAACATAATCTTTTGTTTTTTGAGGCAGCATTATCAGAAAGATATAACAAAACTTGCATCTTGTTAAGCACATAGAAAACAAACTTTGCAAGGAGCCGCTTCAGATTTTTACTATACAACAACTTTGTTCATATGTATGGAGATGATATATAAACAAAAAGAATTTTCAGACAAAAGAATAACAAATTTAAGACAAAAGAATAAAGAAATTGAGTTAGAATTTTCAAAATTTTGTACCTCCCTCACTGGAACATGGTACCCCCCCAAACTTACTCCACACACTGTCCCAGAGTTGTGAAGTAGATAAGGTGAGGTAATGTTTATTCCAGTGAGGTTGTGCCTGCGTCAAACAGAAGCTCCTACACATATTCCCCCCTTTTGCTGTGATAGAAGGTGTGGTGGAGCTAGTCAGGTGTTTCTTTATTCGCTATCTATTCCAGGACGTAGATGTCGCAGTCGTTGGATAGGGGAAGTTGCTGCGGACTGTGGTGGCAGAACTGGAGTTCGTGCCACTTGCCTCCTTGTATGTCTAGGAATGGTTGGATCATCTTTGACACCTCGTCGTAGTATTTTCGGGCCAAACGTTCGACGAATGAGAAAGGTTCTGATGTACACGGCACTGGATGGTTTTTGTTCCCGTCCGAGCTATTGTAGAAGATTCCTGCTCGTTGCCGAGTGTACATTATTAGGAGCGTCCAGTGACTGTAATGGAGGATGGGGAGGAAGATCATGCGTGGAACCTCTCTCTCTAATTCCTGCATAAATGCTTTGTTCGCTCCGGTTTCATCGGCGAGGCAAATGTCGTTGAACAACATAGGATGGGCTATGTATGCATGTTCTAGCCTTGGTTGTATATATTGGATGTAAGCAGCTGCCACGGATACTGCCAAGCATCCTCCTTCCTTTACCATGTCCCTTAGATCATAGATCGGGACTAGGACATCACCCGCCTGAAAGGCGACAACCGATGGGGTAGAATCAGCTAACTTCAGCTGGATTACGTTGACCTGCTCTTGTGTGAGAGTTGCACACGCAAAGTGGTTGAAATTTTTGATCAGCCCTTCTGAAGCTTCAGGCGAAGCAGTATCTTGCATCCCGTGCACTTTCTTCAGGACTTCCAACTTCTTGCCTGCCCCATAGGTGTCGGTAGCTATCTCCTCTTCTTTTTCTGGGGAGCTGCTGGATTGAGAAGAGTCTTCTTCCAGGTCACTGTCCAGCAGCTGCTCTGGTACCCCTGCGTCCTAGAAATAACGCTTGTCCTTGATCAACAACATGGCGTAAATGCCCCTACGTTGATAGAAGGATCTGCCCCTGAGGGCTCCCAAGTTTCCAAATGTATTGAGTACCTCAATGGCGCCCAGGATGGCGAAAGTGTTGTTTCCACTCCCCTCTTCTGCCTGGACGGGGAGGTCTCAGAGAGTAAAGAAATTCCAAGCGCCTTGGTGACGTTGGCCTCCTTGCTTTATAGCTCGTAGCAGACGCAGCAGCAGGAGTCTCAGCTTCTTGTCCTCCGGGTGGTAGAAAACACCCCCGGAGCGCGGCACTTCATCATTGCTGCAACACAGCAGCTGGACGTTGCAGTTTCTGAGGTCTGCTATGCAGAGAAACCACACGTTCCAGTTCTTGTACGGGGCCAACACCAGGTTCAACCTATGCTCTTCAATGTATTGCAGCATGTCAGCCACCACACAGGAGTCTGGATCTCCCTTCATCAGCCTTCTTGCCAAGGTCGGGGTGGCTGTGTATAGTGTCTTCCGACCTGTCCTGCTGCCGATACTTTCTATTATCGCATTTTCTAGGACCCTGAACAGTCTCTTGCCAACCAAGGCCGACGTACGGAACATGCTTCGAAGAACTCCCCGTCGTACGAAGAGGTATCCGTCGGTCCAGACAACGTCATCTTCATCTGCCTGCGATCGTAAGACCTTATTCATCAGCTTCTGGTCTCTGATCGTCAGGTATCCGATGGCTCTTCTGTCGAAGTCGGCCATCTCAAAGGAGGGTATCTCGGATGGCTCTCAAAATTTATCCACCATCGAGCGCCTTCCTCGAGGTAGATGTCTCTTATTGACTGCGTAGACATCCCCCTTTTCTCCCTCAGACTCATCAGAAGAGTCTCCCCCGATGTTGACATCTACGCTATCATCTTCGGCTTCATCTAGGGGGACGGAGAGGTTTTCTCCTTCGAAGCCTAGAGAGCTCTCCTGTCCTGCTGGAGCTCCTTCGGCTGACCTTTGTTGCGTCCCCTCCTCGGGCGTTGAGGATCGCCCGCTGGAGGAGGAGGAGGATGTTGTTCCCGAGGGGGAAGCTGACGAAGAAGGAGGAGAGCGACGACTAGGGGGTGACTGGGACCTTCTCGGCTGCCTTCGGTGCAGATGGTCGTCACTTCTGTCCAGCCTCTCCTCGATCTTGTCCAGGCATTGGAGAACTTGCTGAAGCGTCACATTCAAGGCCTCTAGTCTGCCGGGAAGGCTCGCTAGAGTCAGCAGCTCTCTTTCTTGGCTATTCAGTCTGTCTTGGAAAGATGCAAGTTTGCGGGTTAGGAAAATACAAGTAGCAGAGTTGGTATCCGTTACCTCCATCAAATAGTCAAGCTCATGCCCGAGCATCTTTCCGAGCGACAGAGGAGTTCTGGTGGGTCTCCCTTCCGTCCACGCGACATCTTGCTCGTGCCATGGTCTACCAGGCGAGGTAGAATCTATCAGAATCATTCGCGATCCAGCTGCTGCCAGGCGAGGCGATGGCGCTTTTTCAGTCGCCACCGCCTTGCCTTCTTGTTGGGGTGGAGATGGTCATGGTGAGGGCAGACTCTGCTCCACCTCTGCACTATCGGCGATCTCCTCAACTGATGTAGGTGGGGACTTCGGTGGCGGTGTCGGTGTTCCTCTGAGCTCCATTCTCAGGATCTCGTCGAACACCCCGTTGCTGACGTCCTAATGAAGTTCCTCTTCTGCCTCTGTAGGCCTTGAAGCAATGACGGGGGCTGCGGCCGTCTCTCCCGCGGTAGCTCCTGTAGTTTCTGTCTCGGTGACGTCAATGATCACCAGGTCTTTTTCAGCTACCACTGTCCTTGTTGGGGTGGTAGCTGATATAGTTGGAGCGACGACAACTCTATTAGCAGTTGTCGTTGGTAGCTCTGGAACTGCCCTCTCCTGGGCCTTGGTGGCGGTGGTGGAAGCTGTGTCATTCGCTACAACTTCAATTTAGGCGGCGGTGAAGACCAGTTTTTCTGCGTCGTAGGTGGCGCAGCGAGGGAGCGGGAGGAGTGCGTTTGTTCTTGAAAACTTGTAGAAGTATTCCCTCCCCTCCTTCTTTATGATATTGGTCCTCATCAAGTACTTGGTGTCGATCACCTCATCGCCTTGTGTCCTCGAAAGGTTGTGCGGCTCTTTCGGGTACCCGAGCCCTACCGCGATTAAGTTGACGATGCCGCCCATGGAGTACTCTTTGGTGGCTTCCTTCATCGAGTGCAGTCTGTTCAACAAGAACCGCCCGAGGTTGATCATTCGACCCTCCCTCATGTGCCACATGACGTGGAGTTCTTCTGTATAGATGTTGCTGGACTCATTCTTGCTGAACAGCAAGCATGCCACCAATTTTTGCACTATCCTCCAAAAGTAGGAGTGCACTGCCACCACCTTTCTTCCCAGCTTGAATGACGATTCACCGGTTAGCCTGTTCCAGAGCTCCATGGGATTGAACCCGTCTCCTTCGGTGATTCTCTCACCGTTGTCCATTAGATTCTTCTCCTCCTCATTGGAAGAGAAGATCTTATTCAACAACTTCTCAGAGATGGCATGCTCCGAGTTGTACAGTCGGGCCTGGAGTCTATCTGGCCCACCAAATTCTTCCCTTTCCGCAGCAGAATTCTTCACTCGGTGGAGAGAAGACATAAATTCCATTGTCAGTCTGGTATAAGAGGAAGATCGGCTGAAGCAAATCTTCTTCAGCCCTGCCGCAGCGAGGACGCCCTTCAGCCTCCCAACGATCCCCAGTTCAGCAAATGAGGTTTGATGGCAGAATCTGCTTGGTCGATAGACCTTGGTCGCTAATTAAGCATATCGGCAAGCGTGCTCGTCGTTCCTTGGTTCGAAACTTCCCGGCGTGTATCCCGGGAGTTCTGCTGCTGCTAGTGGTTTTGGTGTTGGAGTTGGAGCCACCACTTCTCCAACCCTAGCCCTCTTTTCTGCTGTTGATGCCCCAAATGCTCCTGGATCTGGGCATTTAGTCCTGGCGGTTTGTCCTTCAGCAGTAGTCTCTGGGTAGATTCTCCTACCTTGTGCGTCAACAGGGACAACCGTTGTCTTGATGCGGGCCATTTCTTGTTGTGTTCTTAACTTTGCACGATACGGGAGCGAATGCACAAGGTCTTAGCACGATACGAGAGAGTGAAAATAGTAAGGCAAGCAGCCCGATACGGTAAAAACTCGCCCCTTTATATAGCAAACTCAACTGGGGTGAAAGTGGTAATCTTGGGGCGCACGTCGGCCATTTGGGGTAACTCGTTCCTGAGTCGGGCAGTCCATTCGTCGGCAGAAGACTGATTACTCCAACTACTCGATACGAGTGTACTTCGCCCAGACATGCTAACCGACGCGACTCTTGCGATTCCCCAAAATTTCACTGTGTCAACGACTACTATGTCACAAGGAATGAAGAAATTGTCGACCCTGATCGGCACATACTCAACAACGCCGACTGGTCTCTTGAAGGTATGGTCTGCTAGTTCAATCGTCATATTGGTATGAACTATGTCGGTTAAACCCAACCTTTGCGTGAAGCTCAGGGGCATGAGGCTGATGCTTGCCCCTAAGTCAGCAAGACCTTTTCGCTCAATGTTGTCTCTGATGGCAAATGGGATCGTAAAAGCTCCAGGGTCCCTTCTTTTTTTTGGCAGGTCAGGCTTCACGAAGGCTGAGGAAGCAGATGCTAGGTGCATGGTCTCAACCCTTCCTCCTCTTCTTTTCTTCGTGATAAGATCCTTGAGGAACTTGGCGTAGGTTGGCATCTCCTCCAAGGCATCAAGGAAGGGGACTTCAAGATGCAGTTTCCTGATCGAGTCCATGAACCTTTCATGACGCTTTTTCAGATTCGCCTTGATTAACTTATAAGGAAACGACAGCCTGGGAGCATAAGGATTCCTCCCACTAGATAGCTCATTGGAATGCTCTGTGCAGGCTCTCGAGCTTCTGCTTGTCTACCTTCATCCTCTGCTGGAATCGCACTCTCAGGCCCTGACTCAGGCTCTGGTATGGCTTCATCAGTGCGTTCCGCCGTCTTCCCAGACCTTAGTATCGCCATTCTGGCAGTTTCACGGTAGGTGAGTGTCTTTCCTACAGGGTCCTTTCTCAGAGCGGCCATCTGGGCCAATCGTTGATCGACCTCGTGCTGGCGCATCTGCAGACTCGCCATCTGGTGTTGCAGGGAATTCAGAGCTCCAGGACTGGTGAGCGCTCCATGTGCCAGCCGGTTGATGATAGTGTCTTGTCTTTTTATGTAAGCGAACAACTGACCAACCAAGGTAGGTTGGTGTGAAATCCCATCTTGGCCTTGACGTTCACCCTCAGACAGAGATTGCTCACAGCGAGACATGGTGTCAGAGCTCAATGGAACAAATTGGCATTTTACAGAGTTCCTGAAATGGCACGAGAAACTAAGTTTAGAAGATAGAATTATTTATTTTGTGCAAAGAGTAATGATAATAATGATAATAATAATAATAGAAAAGAGTGCTGTCAAGCTCATTTCTAAGCTTGAGGCACGGGAGTGTAGTTAGTGGATTCAGATTCGTCAGCAGTATCGTTTTGCCTTGTCCCTGGCAACGACGCCAAAAAGTTGGCCGACCTAAATCGCGTGTCCAAAATTGGAGGCGGATTTGAAGTTAGTCAGACTTTTATATTTATAACCCGAACTCTTCTAGGACCCCACAACTTTTCTTACGGGGTCGAAGTAGATATACTGGGTCGATCACAGGGACAAGGGTGGTAGTGTTGAGAACTCTGAATCGACACGCTACACTCCGGTAGGTACAAAGAGACAGTAAATTCCCCAAGGAGAAACAATAAAATGTCACAAACAAAACAAAGAAAACTATCTCCAACTGGAGTTACAAGCAGGATTTAAGGTTTTAGTCATTTAGCAGTTTTTAGGGGTTTTCATGCAACAGAAATTGAAAGATCAAACTAGAGCTAAAGCAAGGTGCGAATGATAAACTTTGGTAAAACAAGAGGCAACAGGAGCATCCTGTACCCCTCCTCTCAGAGCGGGTACCTCTAACCAAGCATCAACACCCCTCTCGAGGTTTCTGGACTTAAGTTAGAGTGAATTGCTACTGAAGCAACTCCGTTCCAGGCACTCTCGTACTCCAGAATTGGACCAAACACTAGAGCCACAACACATATCTCGAAGTTGTTGCGACGGGAAAACACGATTCGGTAGCTAAGCGAAACGCGATCCAAACATGCAAGCTAGAGTTCAGATATTAAACATAGCAGTCATCCAACAATTACACCAAGCATAGAGTAGCAAGTGATTAAGCTTTTCCATTTCCATAAACATTAAAGGTCTTAATTATAGTGCATAAGTAAAGAATTAAATAACATAAATAAAGATAGATGTCACCTTCTTGATGTAGAAGGACGACAGTCCACTACAGCTCTCCAACCCGATACCTGTCAGGAGCCTAGCCTAATACAACAGTGTCGGGCATCACACCCTCTCAGGCGGCACACTGTGACGGCCAACTATATCGCTCAAGGACCCTAGCCGATACACTCATGTCAGGCGGCGCACCCTCTCGGGCGGCACGCTATGACGGTCGAAGCATATCGGGTTCGATATCATGTCTGGCATGGAGTGATGCAACCACTGTCGGGCACTTGTGTCGCTCATCAACGTTGGCCGATATCGGCCTGCAGTGTCGCCCGAGATGGTCCTTAGTGAACCATCCCCTCCCTCTCGGGATGAGGAAAAGCTCACCTAGAGTTGCTCGGTACGAGCACTGAGGCACGATACTCTTGCTCTCGCAGTTTTCCTCCGAAGATCGCTCAAAGTTCCCAACTATGCGAACTATCTTTTCGTCTTCCTGTAGCTGCTATTTATAGGCAGCAGTTGGGGGAAGTTATGGTGCTCGAAGCGCCACGTGTCCTCCTTATTCAAGGGATGGTGGACGGCTGATACTGGTATCGCTTGGCACAGGGGTGTCGGCTGTCGGTTACGTGACGGGCGGCGCCTGCCGGTGGGTGGCCTGTGTCGTGCGACAAGCTTGGGTTGTCATGGCGAGGTCGGCTCCCTGTCGGGTAAAAGACGTGTCGTCCGTCAGTTTCTTTTCGCATGACATCCCCATATCGCGCGCCGTTTTGTCGCGCTACCTTGTCACGCAGTGCTTGTATCGGGCGTCAGGAAGGCCGAAAGCAGGTGGAGCTTATTTGTGGGCCGGGACGACCTTATTGATGATAAACGTACCAAAATGAGGAATAACTCTGCAAAATATGGAAATATTGGATTAAGAGCGTGGTTTGGCCAATTATTGCAAAAGTACTTATAAAAGAGAGGAAAACAATTTAAAAGGGCAGTTTTGAAAATAGAAAAACAATCTAAAATATCACAAAATTTGGTGTTATCAGTGAGTAATGACAACACCTTGCCAAAGTCAGTATAAATTGCATGTCTCTCATCTCTTCAATGTATGTCACACGTATGAGATGGAGTTGTCGTAATATGTGATCTAGTATTACTTTGCTAACCTTTAGCCACATTGCATGATCAAGGATTCCATACTTGTCATCAATGAGCGGAATATCTATAAGTTCATCTCATGAACTTCCATATCCATATAGTATCCACTGTTGTTCTCTAACACATAGATACTCGGCATTTCCTTTTTAAATGATTTTATTGGAACACTTCCAATTATCAACAAACTTTCACTTTTATATATCCTATATATATTTTGCGATTAATTTTCTATCCTTTCGGAAGTTCGCATCAATGTAACCTTTTACATTGAACTCTTCCTTTTCTCCATAGAACTAGTACTTCCTAAGTACTTATCAAGTTCTCATGGTATTCCAGTAACCCTTACTGGAACTAGACATACATCCACTCGTCATGTCCCACATACAAGTTTTCAGGATGAGCACATCATATTGCCATGTCATACATACAAGATGATGAATGCATTTTTGTTCTTGCCATGTCGATACATGCAAGGTAATGGGATGATTACATACATGATAGATCCATATCTATTCTTAGTGTTCCCATTCTTCATAAGAATTGGACACTTGGCCTTGGGATACTAACTCCATGTAACATGGACAATTTCTCTCCCACTGAATCTGTGCATACTGAACCTTTCAGTACAGATTGCCGATGTATGTTTTCTCTTTTCAGGTCAAGAGGTTTTCGAGAACTATCTATAGATCTTTATTCCTATCACATAGGAAACATCTCTATCTTCCTTAAAGATAATTTCCATTTTTGGATTTCCATTCTAGAACATTTCCATTTCACATCAACATTTGGAATGTGAACACGCTCCCACTAAATCACAGATCCCTTCTTTATCTTTGACATATCAGTCAAACCCTTTGACTATATCATCAAAGTAAAGATCCAATTCTGAGTTGCTTGTACTCAATCAATCACATTGATTAGTCCATTGTAACTTATAGACTTCATTTGCATTAGTGGATTCATAAACCTTATAGGTTGTGTCACGTACACATCCTTGTTTTATTCCTCATAGGAATGTGGTTTTAGTATCCATATGCCAAATGTATTAGTCATTAAGTTGCAATCAACAAGCATCATCCTTCTCAAAATGTTATCCTTGCGTCTTAACACTTAAGATTTATTCACACTTATGGATTTTATTCCAATAAGTGCTACCATCAAGGTCATACCTTATGGTTCACATGGATATCATTTAGGATGTTATGGTCATAAACCATAACTCAAAATTCGGTTCCTCATATTCATCTAGATAGTTGACTCAACACATGAACAACTCATCACATAGATAATTGAGGTGTATCTGTCAAGGATATAAGAACTCACAACTCCTTGTGATTCTCAATGTCCTTTATTAGTGTGGGGTATTCTTTTATTAAGAAGAATTTAGTTATTTGATAATCATTCTCTAACTCCTTAGAGTATGATTCCTTCTTGAATTAGACATCACCATGCCTTAATCATGAGTTCACTATGACACATTATCATAATCACTCATAAGGATCTCAAACATTTGGTCCAAGTATTTCATTCATTGATCTCATCAAGAATTAACACTTTACCAAATTTGCACTTCATCAATGATAATCTTGAACACTTCACGATATTCATACTGGTATTTCTCTAAACATCTTTTGAAGTATTAGCATTTACTCCAATAGGTATGTAAATACATCACATGTATTATACCTAATTGGATAATCATTCTCCCACTACCATTAGTGAAGATTGATTAATCATGTATAAGAGATTCATGTCTCTTACTGATTCTCTAACCAAAAGAGTCTAGATTTATCCATCACATGGAAACTAGAAATGAATTTCTTATGATTTATGCTAATTTTATTGTTTGAGTTATCAATAACTTTAGGTATCATTTTATCTTATGCATACCATGTATCACAAGATAAACAAGGAATTTCCACAAAGATCATATCTTTAAGATTGAAACATCAACTTTATTAATTGCCATCATTGTCATACAATATGCAATAATAAAGTGTTTCTATCTATTAGAAATATACGAAATAGCAGTTCTCAACTCTATTTCATGCCCTTTAGGCTGACATAAAATGAAAGATACTCCTATCTATGGCAGCAACACTTGCTCCAATGATGGGTACTTCTTTCTTGGTCCTTTCACAAAGGCCATCACTTCTTTGCAGATCTTGCATATCATATATGATAGATCCATATCTTGGTATCATATACCTCAGATAAAGAAGCAGTTCATTTCATGATACCTTAGGTGGAGATCTCCATCCCCTCCTTCATCTTCTTTTGTTCTTCCAGATATATAGGGAAATTCCCTCATACACCCTTTCCCCATGTTCCTTGAGGCTGAAGACGACTTGGATTGCTGGCTAGCATCAGAACACTTCTTTGCTTTGCCCTTGTCCTTTCCCTTAAGAATTATCTTTTCTTTGATCACATCAAAGATTATGGTTTGTCTTTCTTCATCTTTGCCTCTACTATCCTCAACAGGTCCAACAACTCTGTCAACGCTTGTGATAACCTCCCATTTTGTGACGTTATCTTATTAGTTATCCTTAATTTTCCATACTCTTTCTTAGATAAATTAGATAGAATCATTAACTTTTCACTTTATTGCGGATTTACCAATAAACTAACTTTTCTTCTTTATCATTACAGAAAACACACAAAAAAAAATTACAAAGACTTCACACGGTCTCAAGACCGTATGAAGACCACACGGTCCCAAGACCGTGTGAAGGTCACTCGCTCTCAAGACCGTATGAAGACCACACGGTCCCAAGACCGTGTGAAGGTCACTCGGTCCCAAGACCGTATGAAGACCACACGGTCCCAAGACCGTGTGAAGGTCACTCGGTCTCAAGACCGTATGAAGACCACACGGTCCCAAGACCGTGTGAAGGTCGCTCGGTCCCAAGACCGTATGAAGACCACACGATCCCAAGACCGTGTGAAGGTCACTCGGTCCCAAGACCGTATGAAGATCACACGGTCCCAAGACCGTATGAAGGCCACACGGTCCCAAGACCGTGTGAAGGTCATACGATCTCAGAGACCACATAAAGGCAAATAGTTTGAGATCCCCAAACGGTCTCAAGACCGTTTGGGCTCAACTTGAGCCTATAAATAAGACCCCAAGGGTCACTTCAAAAGAGAGATCTCTCATACGCCCAAAGGCTGCCCCTCCAGTTCCAGAGCAATTCCATCCTTCATCCATTGCCCCAAGGCTGCCAGTTTGAGATCCACGTTCCATCATCAAGCTACCTTCTCTCTCTCTCAACAACAAAGAAGGTGGGAAGAGAAGATCCTTCATCAAGGCAACCACGAAGTGCGAAGATCGTTGCTCTCTTCATCAAGGGTTCAACCTTCCCCCATCCGTGGAGATGACATTCTTTCTTTCTCTTCTCGCCTCCTTCTTTGTCCTTGACATGAGCGAGTAGTCTCATTCACTAGGGTGCGGGGAGTAGCCCCGCTACCCATGTTTTCATTTCATGCAATGTAATTCAATTGTTTGCAATAGAGATACTCTCCTTTTCAGTTCAACATCAATCGTTTAATGAATGCTAGTTGCTTGATCATCAACTTGTGTTACTTATTATCTTTCAGTATGAATTGTCTATGTTTGTACCCTTAGATCTGAATATCGATTGAATGTTGATTTTAGATGTATGTAGTCACCATATGTATGTTTCGGTATCTAGGAGTGCTTTCATGAGTGGAGTAAACTCACCCCCATCGTTCCACTTCCATACTATGAAATGGAATCAGTTGACGTATGGAAGTGCAACCTTGGTAAGGTCGAGGAACACATTTCATGAAGGAGTAATGCAAAGCAAGTGACTATTCATTATGGAATGGCTGGCGTTGCAATAATCCACGCTTCTTGTAGCTAGTTATCCGAAAGGAAGCTAGGACTACAAGATACTAACTGATTTGACTCTCTTTGCAGGTTGTTTTATTATGTTGCATGTCTTGATCCATGTGTAGTGGTGTGAAACCCGATAACATCCTAGTGGTTTTTAATCATTGTTTACAACCTTAATTTCTACTTTCTTGCTTTACTTTCCTCGCACTTAGCTTAAAACCAAATCAAACTTTCGATCTAAATATCAACTGTTAAGTAGTTAAGTACGACTAAAATGTTTTCCATCTTGATTACATCAAGAACGTTTTCCCGAGGATTCGACCCTTAACTATACTACGATAAGACTTCCGCGTGTCTTAGCATACGTGGGTGGAGATCTTACCATAGTACTAGCAAGGCTAAACTTAGGGATTCATCATCTCTAGGATTTTTAGTGGCGTTGCAAAACTCCATCAAAAATTGGCGCCGTTGCCAGGGAACGAACCCGGGTCACCCGCGTGACAGGCGGGAATACTCACCACTATACTACAACAATCCATCCATTCAATACCTGGCCAGGTGTATTACAATCCAGATAAACCAAGAAATCATCTTGGTTTTCAATACGGGAATCCTGTAGGGACCGCCAACCCACAACAACAGACACAAGGTGGATCTTTCAATAGACAACCACCAGGATTTCAGAATAACTTCAATCAGGGGAATTATAGACATGGTTTCCAAAGATCTAACTATCCTAGGAACCCTTCTTACCAATATACCCATCCAGGACTGCACCCGCAGCTGCAACAACCTCAGTTGCAGCAGTCACAACAACCTCAGTTGCAACAGCCACAACAACCACAGTTAACTGCACCTCTACAACAACCACAAGGACAGAAAGTCACTCAATATCAACAGAGGGGTGCTCCTCCCCAATCATCTGATGAAATATCTTTGATTAGACAGATGCTTCAATCTCAACAGACTATGCTCACAAACCAGCAAGCTCAACAAAAGGCTGTGGAGGCCCAATTAGCACAGATTGCTGCTCAGTTGAAACCACCAGCAGGTACCTTCGCTGGGCAACTAGAGGCAAACCCAAGGCATGACCAAAATAGACCTGAGCAACTGAATGCTGTCACCACAAGGTCTGGTCGTGTCCTTCCTGATACCATTAGAATCATCCATGATGACGATGATGTAGCTATTCTCTCACCAACAGAAAGCTCAACTACTGAAAGAGAAAAAGAAAAGGGACCTATGCCAGAAGCTCCACTCAGAATTCCTTATCCGGACAGGCTGAAAGGAACCAAAATGGACACTAGGTTCCAGAAATTCAATGAAGCTATGAAGAAACTGTATATCGATATCCCATTTCTAGATGCCCTTTCTGAAGTGCCCGCTTGGGCCAAATACCTGAAAACCCTGCTGTCGAGAAAATATAGGACAGAAGAGCATGAAACAGTGAAACTAGCTCAGACCACTTCAGATATTCTGCTTAACAAAATGCCAAAGAAAAAGAAGGACCCAGGTTCCTTCGGTATTCAGTGTTCGATTGGAAATGGCTCTAGCAAAAAGGGATTAGCAGATCTAGGAGCAAGTATATCCATTATGCCCTATTCTATGTGTAAAAGATTAGGCTTCACTGATTTGTTACCTACGTCAATGACAATTCAGTTAGCCGACTCTACCATAACTGCTCCCCTTGGAATTATTGAAGATATACCTGTCAGAATAGGAACAAATTCTTATGTCCCGTGCGATTTCGTTATTATGGACATACAAGAAGATCGATGATACCTGATAATCTTCGGAAGACCCTTCCTAGCTACCACCCGAGCACTCATCGATGTAGAAGCAGGAACGATTATACTAAGACTTGGGAAGGAAGCTTTCCAATTCATAGTCCTTAATAGCATGAAAGGACCAAGCATTCAAGAGGAAGTTTTTCTCCTAGATGCTATATATCAAATGTCCCAGTTAGAAATGTCTGAACCCTCCGATGAATTGGAAATTACCCTTACAAATTCGGAAGTAGAATTCTCGGCAAGTGAACTAGTGCAACAATGCCTTCAATACTTAGAAAAAGCTGAAGAAGCCCCAACAGCCACCTTTGAAGAACTTAAGGCCGTCACCATTATAGAAGCTACCAAGCCACCTAAGGCTCCTGAAATGAAAGCCCTACCCAAGGGGCTCAAACATGTTTTTCTTGATAACGAGAAGCTCTGTCCAGTAATTATCAGCTCCACTCTGGAGGAAGACCAAGAAAACAGACTTCTCGATGAACTAAAGCGGCATAAGAAAGCCATTGGATATAAAATGACTGACTTGACAGGTATAAATCCCGCTTTATGCATGCACAAATTGCCCATGGTTGAAGAATTCAAACCATCAAGAGAACACAAAAGAAAGTTGAACCCTAACCTCAAGGAGGTGGTTTGCCTCGAGGTCCTCAAACTTCTAAAAGCAGGTATCATATACCCCATTTCGGATTCTCAATGGGTAAGCCCAGTGCAAGTGGTCCCAAAAAAAGGGGGGACCACTGTTGTTCTTAATGATAAAAATGAACTGGTGCCCACTAGAACCGTGACTGGGTGGCGAATGTGCATTGATTATAGAAAACTTAATAAATCAACGCGAAAAGATCACTACCCCCTGCCCTTCCTACATGAGGTTCTCGAGCGCTTAGCTCATCATAAGTTCTTCTGTTACCTTGATGGTTATTCTGGGTATTACCAAATCCCTATACACCCGGAAGATCAAGAGAAAACTACTTTTACCTGTCCTTTCGGGACATATGCTTTCAAAAGAATGCCATTCGGGCTTTGTAACGCACCAGCCACTTTCCAAAGATGCATGTCTGCTATCTTTGCAGGATTAACAGAATCTATAATGGAGGTATTCATGGACGATTTCTCAGTTTATGGAGACTCTTTCGACAACTGTCTGCTCAACCTGGTTCAAGTTTTACAAAGATGCGAGGAAACAAAACTCATCTTAAATTGGGAAAAATGCCATTTTATGGTAACTGAAGGTATCGTTCTCGGACACAGAGTGAGCGACACAGGGATCGAGGTGGATCAAGCAAAAGTTGATGTTATCACGAAATTGTTGCCACCAAAAGACGTAAAAGGGGTACGTGCTTTCTTAGGTCATGCTGGGTTTTACAGAAGATTTATTAAAGACTTCTCTAAAACAACAAAACCCATGACACAACTGCTGACCAAGGACACAGAGTTTAACTTTAACCAAGAATGTTTGCAAAGTTTCACAACTCTGAAAAATGCCTTGATTTCCGCACCCATACTAAGAGCTCCAGATTGGTCACAACCTTTTGAAATCATGTGTGACGCGAGCGATTATGCCATAGGGGTCGTATTAGGGCAAAGAATCGACAAGAAACCCTATGTTATATACTACGCATCCAAAACGCTTGATGAAGCACAGAAAAATTACACCACTACAGAAAAGGAATTCTTAGCTGTCATCTACGCGTTCGAGAAATTCCGCTCATACCTGATTGGAGCTAAGGTCATTGTCTACACTGACCACTCCGCTATACGGTATCTAATTCAGAAACAAGATGCAAAACCTAGACTTATCCGCTGGGTATTGATGCTTCAAGAATTCGATTTGGAAATCAAAGATAAAAGCGGAGTGGAAAACGTCGTCGCTGATCATCTCAGCCGTATTAAAGTCAAGGATGAAGACAAAGTACCTATCCGAGACTCCCTCCCGGACGACCAACTAATGAAAGTCGCCAATGGATTCCCCTGGTATGCCGACATTGTTAATTATTTGGCAACAGGAATCATTCATCCGTCTGCATCTTATCACGACAAAAAGAAGTTCATTCATGATGCTAAGCAGTATTTCTGGGACGAGCCCTATCTATTCCGCTTATGCGCAGATGGACTTTTCATCGATGCATTCCAGAGACGGAAATCACCTCGGTTCTAGAGCATTGTCACTCAGGCCCCACTGGGGGCCACATGAGTTCTAAGAAGACAGCCCTCAAAGTCCTGCAATCTGGTTTTTACTGGCCAACCATCGCAAAAGATGCACATGAATACGTGTGATCATGCGATAAGTGCCAACTATCCGGTGGAATAACCAAAAGAAATGAAATGCCATTGAATATATGGCAAGAAATCGAACTCTTCGATGTATGGGGAATAGATTACATGGGCCCTTTCCCCCCATCTTATGGATTCATGTACATCTTGGTTGCTGTGGATTACGTTTCGAAATGGGTAGAAGCTCTACCAACCATTTCTTGTGATTCAAAACCGGTAATCAAGATGTTTAAAGAGATAATATTCCCCAGATTCGACATTCCAAGAACGATAATATCCGACGGTGGATCACATTTCTTAGAATGAAGCTTTGAAGCCTTATTTAGAAAATATGGAGTCAACCATAAAGTTTCTACACCGTATCATCCACAGACATGTGGACAGGTTGAAGTCTCCAATAGGCAAATTAAAGCTATCCTGGAAAAAACTGTCAATCGGCACCGCACCGATTGGTCCACCAAACTATCTGACGCTCTATGGGCCTACCGCACAGCTTTCAAAACACCAATCAGAACAACACCGTTTCGATTAGTGTATGGGAAGTCTTGCCATTTTCCAGTTGAATTAGAGCATAAGGCCTGGTGGGCCATTAAGCAACTAAACTTCGATCTCAAAGGCGCTGGTGAATTCAGACAACTTCAACTCCAAGAACTAGAAGAATTACGAATGACAGCCTACCACAATGCAAGGATCTACAAAGAACAAACCAAGATGTGGCACGATGGCCACATAAAAAGAAAGGATATAATCTTTGGAGACAAAGTCCTCCTATTCAATTCCAGACTAAAAATGTTTCTTGGAAAACTGCGTACGAAATGGTCGGGGACTTTCACAATCAAACATATATACCCGACAGGAGCTGTCATTATTCTCGATGATAATGGAGGAGAAAGGACCGTTAATGGTCACAGATTAAAGAAATACCACACTCCGGCAGACAAATTATCAAGACAAACTATAGGGATCCATGATCCTATAACAACAGCATAGCTGGAGCAAAATTTTGTCGAGCCAGCGACGTTAAACCAAAGCGCTTCTTGGGAGGCAACCCAAGACCTGAGTATCACCTTTTCTAAGTCCTAGCCTTTTATTTTGTTTTAAACCTTTTTTTGTTTTCTTTAAGTTCTTTCATCATTAATCTAAAAATACATAAAAATTCAAATAATTTTGGGGCCAAATGGTCTCAAGACCGTTTGCGACCAAACGGTCTCAAGACCGTTTGCGATCAAACGGTCTCAAGACCGTTTGTGACCAAACGGTCTTGAGACCGTTTGCGACCAAACGGTCTCAAGACCGTTTGAGGCCAAACGGTCTCAAGACCGTTTGCGACCAAACGGTCTCAAGACCGTTTGCGACCTTTCAGTCTCAAGACCGTTTGGTAAGGGGCGCCCCCCCTAAAACTTATAAATATATCCCCCCTCGCCTACGTTCTCTCTTATAGAATCCCGAATTCTCGAACTTCCCTGTTTCATTCCAGAACTTTGTCTTTACGCTCGTCTCCCTCTCTGACGCCGCCATCGTCTCTACCGCCGTTTCATCACTTCGCCGTCGACTCAACTTCTCTGCTGTCGTCTCCGGCTCCGTCATCGCCCCCGCGCATTCCCGCGCTCCTGCTATGCCGCTCGCCGCACCCAGACTTCTCGCCGTCCCCACCGACAGGTAGACCACCCAGTAGTTCACCGATTTACACCACCGCCAGACAGTCGCAGGTTTTCGAACTCTGTCTTTACCCATATCGCCGTCGTCTCCATCGCAGTTTCCTGCTGACGAACGGCCGCACGGTTCGTCTCCCACGCGGTTTGGGACCATTCGGTCTCAAGACCGTTTGGGACCTTTCGGTCTCTAGACCATTTGAGACCAAACGGTCTCCAGACCGTTTGAGCTATGAAAAAAAAAAGAGAAAATACCCAAACCGTTTGGGACCATTCGGTCTCCAGACCGTTTAAGACCAAACGGTCTCAAGACCGTTTGGGACCAAACGGTCTCAAGACCGTTTGAGACCAAACAGTCTCAGGACCGTTTGAACTCAACCAATCTGCTAAAACTCAAACTCCAATAATATTACTTTGTTATAATTTCAAATTTAAGAATTCTAACTTTTGTTTTCTTGTCAATTATTTTAGAATGACATCACCTTCCAAGCAACCTCAAGGAACAGCTGATGCCCCTTTCTGGACAAGGGAACAATTAGAAGCTGATCGGGCCAAACTACAACAAGTCATAGATAACTATGAAACAACTGGACATGTCCCGGCAAAAGTGAACCTGCTAAAAGTCATGCATGAGATCAGACGCATCAACAGATGCTTAGCTGAAGAGCCCTCTGAAGAAGAGGTTGAGGAAATTTCATCCGACGAGGCCTCGGAATATCAGCCTTCCCCCGAGGAAGAATCACCCACTGCAAAGTCTAAGGGGAAGAGAATGGCCCAAGTAACCACAGCTGAACCAACACCCAAGAAAAGGGCCAGGATCAAGTACACCCTGCCTCTGCAAGGGAACAAACCCTGGTAGGGTACATCCCACCATCCACCACAACCACTACCACCCCTGCCACAATAACCGTTCCTATTTTCCCCCACATCACCACCACCGCACCACCACCTGAAAATCTTCATCTCCATAACATCCCTTCCATCAGCCAAATTCTTAAACCAACAAAGTATGTCTGCCCAAGCATACTGATGAAGATGGGGATCTATAATAGAATCCTCACTCTTCTTGACAATTCCAACCTCTCCCGGCTATGCTTTGTCTCCGAAATTCCCTACATTGAGCCAACAACATAATTCTTCACCTATTTACACAAAGAATTAATGGACATCATGGATAGAGCAAGGGACAGTGGTGACCGTAAAATAACCACCAGAATCTTTAACAATGAAGTGGTCATCACTGAAAATCTTCTGAATGAAATTTTCATCGATAATCAAGACCAACTGAAGAAAGCTAAGGCCGCTGGTACAGAACACCCCAAGTTCAACAAACATACCTTCTGGAAATCGCTAACGGGGTTAGCAACTTTTGATGCAAAGACAAGCAAGGCCTCTAACATTCATTCTAGCCTAGCGCGCACTCTTCACAAAATCATCATTGGCGCACTATTCCCCAGATCAGAAGGAGGAGTTGTACTCATATCTGATCTCTATGTTCTCTGGTCCGTCCTAAATGGAATGCCAGTTAACATTGGACAACTTATGCTCCTCAAGCTATCAGCCTTCGCCTTCGGAAAAGAAATTTGCACGGGTGGTCATATCACATCTATCATCAAATATCTTAAGATGGATAGACTTCTACCCAAATGCAACCCAATAAAGGGTGACATCCTTACCAACGAACAGACATTAAAGAACTCCTATATCTTAAAAGTAAAGGATGCAAAGCTGCACTACATGTTCTGCCCCACAAAAAAATCCTCCAGAACCCTACTTCCACTTCCAGAACTTGCTGACTATGACAAAGACAAGCTCCTATTCACAGACGACGAGATCGCCAAAATCATAGCCTCAGTCAAAGCCAAAGAGAAGAAAGCAACGACAGGGCAGGCAGAACTCAGCATAAATGCCCCGGCAGCTAAAACAACAAAACTTCTAGTCAAACGACCTTCCAGAAGGCTTGTAAAGGCACATGAGCTGTCGGGGACACCAACATCAAAACCTCACCCCGAACCTGAGCCCCCCCTTCCAGAGGAGCATATTACAACCTCATCACTAGACTCTTTTATAATGAGTCTAAATATTGAGCTCACTACCACCTCTCCACCTTCCACCACCCCAATATCTACTACCCCACCACCATCAACCACCCTTCAATCATCCTCCACACCACTTTTTACCACACCACCCTTCTCCACAACCATACCACCACCCCCACCCTTCTTCACTTTGGGCACCCCATTCTCCACTACAACGCCCGAATTCACCTCCTTCACATCCACCGACTTTCCATCAACATTCCCGGGTCCATTTCTCTCTCCGGGTATGACACCACCTTTTCCACCTACCACCACCCCGATATCGCTGGTGACCCCATCCACAGTCACCACGCAATTCGCGGGTCCATCAACAGTGTCTTTTCCGCACGACACTACCATTCCACCCCGACCCCAGCCACCTCACTCTTCATTTACTGGGGTCCCTTTTTCTAACGTTGGTGCGGAATTCGGACGTCAATTCGACACCATCCGAAACCTCCTCACCGACCCCTCTAACATTTTGAATTCTATTTTTTCTTGTGTGCAGGGTCTAACACAGCAGGTTGCCCAGATTGACGAGCAGAACCGCGCCATGCCAAGCATCCTCCAAGGAATCCAACAACGACAAGATTCAGTGGCCAAGCAAGTCGAACACATCGACGACCGCTGTAAAAACTTGCCCGAGTGGATCCATGGAGTACAACGCCAGCATGAAGCGTTGGCAACGCAAGTCGATAGGATCTCTACGCAGACTCAACCTCTGCCAGAGACCCTCCGCGAGCTCAAGCAGCAACAGCAAGCTTTCAGCACGCGCCTGGACGACATCAAAACCACCCTCATGCAACTACATAATCGCCAGGAGGAGTCGTCAAACAATGAGCTTATTCAACTAAGAGCTCAAGTAACTGACCTCACAGCACGACTCCTCTCAGCCGAAGAGCGCTACTCTGATTTAAAAGAAACCCACGAAGCACTGCTCGAAACACACGAGAACGTGCAAGTGGCATACGACGAGCTCCAATCCATCCATCGTCTGTGCAAGAAGAAAGCACATAAGAAAACAACTGATAAATCAGCAGCAGATGACGATGACGATGATGATGATGACGAGGAAGATTCTGATTCCTCCGCTGACTCAAACAACAGTACCTCCTCCGCTGATGACTCCGATAAGCCAGATGATGCTGGGGCAGGCCCCAGCCAAGGACCAGAACCCAAACACCAGAAAGATCACCAAGATGGTGATAAAGATCCCAAATCCCCTGCTCACACGGAGAACGTCAGCATACATTTCGGGGATCAATTTCTCAACTTTTCCACGGGATCTTTGGGGGAGGCTGCGAAAGAAGTGGCTTTTGCTGAATTCGAAAAATGTATTCTGGGAACCAACAGCAGTATACCAGCCACAGCAGCTCAACAACTCTCTGCACATGAACCTTTAGTGCCTAAACAGGAAGAATCAGATAGAGTATGCCTAGACACTGATGAAGAACTAGATACTCCTTCTGATTCTGACAGAGATGACAATCTGCAGCATTACATGGATGACTTAGAACAGACTTCTTCCCCCACACCACAAGAACTACCTCCGCCGCCACCTCTACCTAGCAAAATGCACGATTTAGACATGGCGGCCATCTCTACCCTAGACGCACATGATATCTTCATCCTAAACACTATAGTAGATGATGCCAAAGAAGGGGGGGATGTTATATACCAGAACACGAAGACTAAACGCAACCTAACACGTGAAGATTTCCACTCCATCCTTCGATCCCAGTCACCGGTAAAGATTGCAATGTTCCGTACTCTCCTTGCCAATTCTATCGAGATCTACAAAAGCTCTAGGCGACAGCAACCGGTTATCAACGCCTCACCCACACTGGGGTTGTGCTTACTGTACAAAGAACTACAGCACAAATCCATTACGAGGTTGCACAGGGGGATCGCAAGAAAAGCTAGATACATAACTGTGCCTTTCCAAGTTTGTAACCACTGGTTGCTCTTGATTGTGGACACTGTCACCTACGACGGCAAAGTGTACAATTTCTGTGCCAGTGATTTAAAAGCCGGGATCATCAACTTCGTTGGAATTGAAGCCGGGGAGGCAAGATGCATCCCTTTCCGGCTTCTAAAACTCATATGGGCCGCGTGCCCTTCTCTCCGCCAGGATTGGAGTTCTCCCTGGTTCAGAATAATCAACCCACCAGTCCAAGCCGCCGAAGGTTCCAGGGACAGTGCTTTCTACGTTATAAGGCACATTTTAGCGCTAAACCAGCAAGTCCCATTCACCGAGCTCATTAACGAAGATTTCCACTCCTTGCGAGGACGTTACGCCATGGAGCTTATCTGTGACAGAAGGTTCTTCAATGACCCTACTATGGCGCCAGACGACATCCCTCGTTATCTTTTTTCATCCATTCAACGTCCACAGAGGAGACCATTCAGACAAACCCTAGCGGAGTTGACAAAAGAAAAACAGCCAACCAAAGTCACCAAGCAAAGTCAATGGAACCCTTACATATTCGACCTGGCTCCTGATAAAGGTGACGTTGATCCGATATCCGAGGTTACCATCAAAAGATCTTCACCACGTATGGAACCCCAATCTGACATTGAACCTTCATTTCCCAATTTCGATCAGGAAGCTTGCAAAAGTCTTTCAGACAATGATCTCCGACTAATAATGTCACGGCTGTATGCCGAAAAAGACGAGCTGGTATATATTGACAAGGATATATTGGTTATGGCAGATGCCCTCCGTGAAACCATACAGTTCAAAGGTTCCATGTCTGTAAGTGTAATGACTGCTTATCAATACTTACTCGCACGGAATCACCACACGGTCTATATGGTGTCCTCTTACATGAAGGATGATCGTTTAGGGCTAAAGAACTTTGGAACAAGGGAGACACTCATCTCTTATCTCCAACATACAACTCCGAAGTTCATCATGCTACCTTTCCTTCATCAAGAGCACTGGATGTTACTGGCAACCAATCTTCATGAAAGAACAACAATAATCTACAACAGTTCCGACAGCCAGTATGATCCAGACCGGAAAGCATACACTACAACTCCAAAGACACCAACGGAGGAGGTGGCGAAGGAGTGTGCTGACAAATTACACGATCTTTTGGGTCAGCACACACGGGCATATGACAAAGATCACTTCAAACCACCAGCCTTCTGCCACAGGTGCCCCCAGCAAATAAGAGAATCCAACGACTGCGGCTTCCACGTCCTCTTCTGGATGTATACAATTCTAGCCCTTCACAAGCCTATAGAGGACATGACAGAAGTGGACTACCACGCACTACGTGGAAAGCTCGCAACCACCTTACTCAGAACTCATGGGGCAAATAAAGGATTAACTGAAGCCTAATTCCCTTGTCCATGCATCTCTCAACCTATCATTTTGACACTCTGTGGACAGAGTGAGTGATAAGTTAGGGGGGGAGTGCACTGGACAAGGGCGATGTATCATTCTTCTTCAACCCTTCCTTTAACTCATACTTTTTCGCACATCATTTTCAAACTTTCTGTTCATATTTAGACTTTTTCCAGTAATTTCTTCAATAAAATAACTCTTAAGTATAACCTTCATCCTAGAAAGAATCACCCCTAGCTAAGTTAGAGATAAAGTAGTCCTAAAAAATAAATAACAAGATTAGCATACAGGCATGAATGGAATTCACAATTGGTTTTTATGCTTTTACTTCAATTCTATCTCAGACTCTTCACAGGTCAACATCAGGGCCAAAGCAAACCGAAAACTCTCAAAGTCAAGAGGGAAATCAGGGGGAAATCCAAAATCAAGAAATCTCGTGAGCGGACCACCAAATAAAAATAAGTGCATGTCAGGAACCCTAAGAATAGTTTTCTTCTTCCAATAAAAGAGGCTTGGCCGCCCAATCAAAAACCCTAACAAAAACCCACTTCCTAAGCCTGTGAGTTTCGAATAAAAGCCAGAGTGTTGAATAAAAACATGAGAGTTGTGCCATGCATAAGGACCTATATGAAGAGCCAACAAAGATCTCACCCGGCTGGTACATACAGCTGCCCTCATGAAGGCAGATGTGTCGTGCCTGGTAATGAGATCCTAAGGTTTCCTAATATATGAAAAGGCTGATAAAAGAGCTCACCCGGCCGGTACATTCAGCTGCCCTCATGAAGGCAGATGTGTCGTGCCCGGTAGTGAGTCTCTAAAAAGCATAGACAAACCCTTCCCCACTTGAAGGGGTGTTACACAATAAGCCTTTTAAGCCAGCCCTCATACCCACTCTAGTTGCCGATAGGTTTCTCAAAAGAAGTATAAAACTGATTAGAGTCGATGACATGCACATAATAAGAAAGGTGGTCCCAATGCGAGATTCACGATATGAAAGGTACCTGAAATCCATGCAACTCTTGATACTCGAAAGAGTTAGTGTAAGCAGGAGCCCTAATAAGACCTCGGTAGATCTCTGATCTAGAATTGAAGCAAGAGTATGGAAACCCTAATTAATTAAAATCGCCTCGCCACTGCATGCCTTAGCTCTATCTAACTTGAGGACAAGCTAGACTCTAAGTTAGGGGGGGTGATAACCTCCCATTTTGTGATGTTATCTTATTAGTTATCCTTAATTTTCCATACTCTTTCTTAGATAAATTAGATAGAATCATTAACTTTTCACTTTATTGCGGATTTACCAATAAACTAACTTTTCTTCTTTATCATTACAGAAAACACAAAAAAAAAATTACAAAGACTCCACACGGTCTCAAGACCGTATGAAGACCACACGGTCCCAAGACCGTGTGAAGGTCACTCGGTCTCAAGACCATATGAAGACCACACGGTCCCAAGACCATGTGAAGGTCACTCGGTCCCAAGACCGTATGAAGACCACACGGTCCCAAGACCGTGTGAAGGTCACTCGGTCTCAAGACCGTATGAAGACCACACGGTCCCAAGACCGTGTGAAGGTCGCTCGGTCCCAAGACCGTATGAAGACCACACGATCCCAAGACCGTGTGAAGGTCACTCGGTCCCAAGACCGTATGAAGATCACACGGTCCCAAGACCGTATGAAGGCCACACGGTCCCAAGACCGTGTGAAGGTCATACGATCTCAGAGACCACA
This sequence comes from Alisma plantago-aquatica, assembly GCA_963693085.1. NCBI lineage: Eukaryota > Viridiplantae > Streptophyta > Magnoliopsida > Alismatales > Alismataceae > Alisma > Alisma plantago-aquatica. The sequence goes on along the minus strand of OY856410.1, from coordinate 1,510,098,012 downwards.
TAAAGGCAAACGGTTTGAGATCCCCAAACGGTCTCAAGACCGTTTGGGCTCAACTTGAGCCTATAAATAAGACCCCAAGGGTCACTTCAAAAGAGAGATCTCTCAGACGCCCAAAGGCTGCCCCTCCAGTTCCAGAGCAATTCCATCCTTCATCCATTGCCCCAAGGCTGCCAGTTTGAGATCCACGTTCCATCATCAAGCTACCTTCTCTCTCTCTCAACAGCAAAGAAGGTGGGAAGAGAAGATCCTTCATCAAGGCAACCATAAAGTGTGAAGATCGTTGCTCTCTTCACCAAGGGTTCAACCTTCCCCCATCCGTGGAGATGACGTTCTTTCTTTCTCTTCTCGCCTCCTTCTTTGTCCTTGACATGAGCGAGTAGTCTCATTCACTAGGGTGCGGGGAGTAGCCCCGCTACCCATGTTTTCATTTCATGCAATGTAATTCAATTGTTTGCAATAGAGATACTCTCCTTTTCAGTTCAACATCAATCGTTTAATGAATGCTAGTTGCTTGATCATCAACTTCTGTTACTTATTATCTTTCGGTATGAATTGTCTATGTTTGTACCCTTAATCTGAATATCGATTGAATGTTGGTTTTAGATGTATGTAGTCACCATATGTCTGTTTCGGTATCTAGGAGTGCTTTCATGAGTGGAGTAAACTCACCCCCATCGTTGCACTTCCATACTATGAAATGGAATCAGTTGACGTATGGAAGTGCAACCTTGGTAAGGTCGAGGAACACATTTCATGAAAGAGTAATGCAAAGCAAGTGACTATTCATTATGGAATGGCTGGCGTTGCAATACTCCACGCTTCTCGTAGCTAGTTATCCGAAAGGAAGCTAGGACTACAAGATACTAACTGATTTGACTCTCTTTGCAGGTTGTTTTATTATGTTGCATGTCTTGATCCATGTGTAGTGGTGTGAAACCCGATAACATCCTAGTGGTTTTTAATCATTGTTTACAACCTTAATTTCTACTTTCTTGCTTTACTTTCCTCGCACTTAGATTAAAACCAAATCAAACTTTCGATCTAAATATCAACTGTTAAGTAGTTAAGTACGACTAAAACGTTTTCCATCTTGATTACATCAAGACCGTTGTCCCGAGGATTCGACCCTTAACTATACTACGATAAGACTTCCGCGTGTCTTAGCATACGTGGGTGGAGATCTTACCATAGTACTAGCAAGGCTAAACTTAGGGATTCATCATCTCTAGGATTTTTAGTGGCGTTGCAAAACTCCATCAGCTTGTCAAAGTTGTTCATGTTATAGCCTATCATGAATTGTATGATTCTCACAACATTTACAGTATCATACCAATAGCCAACTCTTGGCTCAGAGGGAATCCTTCTTAGTCAGGTTTTCCACATACCCAATCATATTGAGTGTGAATACCTTACTGGATATCCTTCTGTCATGACATACTAGGACAGTGTCTTGGAGACATTATATGTCTCATGTTGTCTCTGCAACTTATAGTTCAGAGAACACAACATCAAGCACTCCTCATCAATGTCATCCTCGGTACGCTTCCATAAGCATACTTTCATCCATTGATGTGGTGGGATTGAGTTCATCTGGTCTTTGTATAACTCGGACTTAGAGCTTTTGCTCTTTGAGAACACTTCTCATCATCCTAACCATTCGTGGAATTATTTCCATTTTATTTGTTGGTCTCAAAGACCGATCACAAATAAAGTGATTTGTTGATTAACCATTTATTTTAACAAAAGGAAATATATGCAATTTTAGTCCAAAACTCTTTTTGACTTCTTTGATGGATTTGAAAATGTGGCGATATAATTAGGCCCTTTAATTAATTATCGTTCCCACTATTTTAGTTCAAATTGATAGCCCTCACCATCAATTCATAAGATTGCAGTGTACAACCTTCTAGTGGGCAAGATCCTGAAATCCTCTAAATCATCGACCAGCTAGGGCTGTCACCCACAACTTAGATCTCTCAGGTAGGCAACTCTTGCCAATTGCATCATATGCAACTCTTGATAAGATGTCATATGAAACTCCTTGCCATGATCATCTCCATGCCTCAAGGTGCTAGATCCTATCTAGGTCACCTTGTTAAGTCCGACCCAAAGCAAACACGATGAATATGCACCCTGCTGGAGCAGACCCACACATTCATCCTTCACGCTTCCACGAGATAGATGGTGCACCATGCTAGGGCGTGCCCACACTTGGTCAATCAAGCTTTTCACGTGTGTTGCATTTGGAAGTCACCTAAAACTTAATATTTAATGAGGGATTTGGTTTTTATATACATATACATATCCAATCACCACAATACATAGTACGTATCATATACATGCTATATCCCACAGAAAACATGCAAAACGATAAAAGTGATGATTATGGCCATCCTAATGTGATTCCTCGAGCCAAGAGGAATCACAGTCATCTAGGTCTACATCACATGCAATCTGTACAAGATGATCTCTGTGTTTTTCCTTCTGAGTAGATCAACTCATCACATGAGTGACCTTCTCGATCTGGTCGGTCGTCTGGGTGCCACCAACCGATCATTTGGCTCCTCCAACTGACCGGTTCGCCTGGTCATCGTGCATCTCATCATGGCCGCCACCCGCTCATCTCGCTCCTCGAACTGGTCATCAACCGATCGGCTCACTCCTTGAACCGATCATCTGGAACGTCAACCAATCGGTTCACGCCTTGAACCGATCGTTTCAGCTGTCGTCTCGATGTCCTCCGTTCTTTGACATAACAGGAAATAAAATTCTATCATATTTTACATTGTAAAAAGAGAAACCTCGAGTTACATTCGAGGGGAGCAAAGGTAGGAAAGAAATCTCAAATTATTTCGAGTTACATCAGGAATAGGAGAAGTAAGATCGGTGTGCAGACTGAGATGCAAGAAACCACATACAACCATACACAGATAGGGTTTATTGGCCATAACCATGCTATACATCCACCACAAAACTCGTTTAAGGGTGATGCGTATCCAATCCATTAATAATAGATATCATATATGTAATTTGGGATTTGTGGATTTAGGATTGGATATGCATAAAGTCAATATTATTCGCATCGTATGCAATAAATAAAGGCGGCAAATCAAAATCGATCATATTGATATTCCCAAAGTATAGAGCAGTTGACGTGGCTCTGATACCACTGTTGGGTTTTAGGGGAGGCAGAGATGGCAGCAGAAAGAAAAATTTTCTCCCCAAACCCAGAACAAGGAAACGCGTCAACGTCTATACATTAGGAAAGGATGGTTTGTGGAATCATACCTTGTCCCGAGGCTTGCTCGACGACAATACCTCGCGCCTTACGCGGTCTTCACCTCCGTTCTTGGACAGTGTTTGTGAAGCTCCTGGTCGCACTGGGACTGACAGGATTGAAGGTTGTCCTCCTAGCGGAAGAAACCTCCCACCTCTGAAGTAGTCTACACAGACCACTTGGAACTCCAATCTCCTTGTCCCACAAGAAATTGGAAGGAGTCGCACCCTCCTGTTGACGTACTAGTTGCCAACACACTCTCCTGCACCAATTGCAACTGCAGTTGTCTTTCCCTTGCTGTGCCTCCCTTATCGGGTAGCACTTGCTTGGGCTCTCTCTCAGTTACCAAAACTAGAGAGAACGACAACTTTGCATAGCAACTGGTTTGCACTGAGTTGTTCTTTGAGAAGCCCCCAATACCCCTATATATAGGAGGGTCATGGGACCGGGTTCTCTATCCTGGACAATATGGGACTAAAGCAGGAGTAGAAGGGTTCAATATTTTCCACAAAAAACAACCAACTCGCAACCTGAACCGATCATTTCACAACTGAAACGGTCGGTTGGGGACCTGAACCGGTCGGTTGACACCTCAACCGATCGGTTGGGACCCATGAGCCGGTCGGTTCACTTCTGAACCGATTGGTTTGTGGTCCTGACTAGTTCCCGATTGACTTTCCAACTTTTGTTTCTAATTGGTATCAAATACCAATCCTTGTTCCAATCAAATTGGGCAAGTGAAACAAAAGGAAAATTCTCACCAATCCTACTTTCCCAACTTGCCCAGTTGCAATAATTGAACCGATCATTTCAACACTTGAAGCAGTCGTTCACCATGTCCATGAGCCGATCGACTCACAACCTGAGCCGATTGGTTCACCAAGCTGAGCCGATCGGTTCATCTCATGAGTCGATCGGTTGGGAGTGCAGATTGTGCAGAATCAGTCAATTGCGGTTTCAATCAATCCAATACTCCAATCAATGTGTCCAACACCTTGAACATTATGACATTGAACTATCAATTGATTGATTGTTTAATTAAACTACTAAACTCCTTTAGTAATCAATCTAAACATTGTTTGTGGACAAAACTCCTTTTCCAGGTTGAATCCTATGTGTGTGACCCTGCAGGTCCTTTTCACGTTGGCAGTGAAAGTCCATAACACTTAGGACTTCACAAGCAAAGAGCGGTGCCTAGTCACACATCAGTGCTACCCAAGTGAAATAGAAAGTTGGAGAAAAACTCTCAATCCTACAATCCGTGAATGGTGTTATAGTGAATGTATAATTCCTTTGTCACTGATATCCTGAATGAACTCGAGGCATGGAACAATCATCCTGTCAACGTTCATTCACTTTCTTGATCTCAGAGTAGATTGGAGGAGATATGTATGACATCAATACCACATACTGATTCACACATGCGTGCACACGCCTATCTCAATCCTACTCATCAAGTGGCCATGGATATCAAACTCCCTCAGGAGGGACAAATACCATATCTATCACTCACCCCTCAAAAGCCCCATGTGTTAAAGCCAACCAATCATCACATTTATAACAACCCATGTTTCAGGACTGCGTTTGATGATGTCAAAGTGTGCCCAATGACATGTGTTGAGTGTAGTGATTTCAGGTCAAAGAATCACATTCACCACCATCACTGTGAGTACTGACTGTGACTACCATGTCGTGGTTCCATGTGTCAAACTCACGGTGGGTCTGTCCGGTACACTTGTTCTCTAACAAGTACCTATGTGTTTGGTTTGATATCTCTATATCAAGACTATTGAGATTCTGTCATCAACCAACACCACAATCTAGTCTTGTGTGTCATTGCTGTCTATCTACCTTCCACAATGACATCCGACTAGGGATACAATGAGAATGTACAAACTCTTAGCATCCGTATGATCTCATCGTTTAGGTCCTGAACCTAAAGGCATACGTCATTGAGTACTGTCATTCTCTAGACATTCAATATGTTCTATCACAATCTCATATAACTGAAACAGAAAGAATTGGAAGCTTGCCTTTGATGTTTATCAAATCAATCTCAATGTATCCCACCAATCATCCCATGATTGGCTCTCAGGGCATACATACCAACATCTTATCATATTAGGATAATGAATATTGTCTTTACAATGTAGGAAAGTCCAAACTGGTGCTAGAATTGGAGTAAAAGATATTGTTTCCTTATCTTTTCCTCCTTCCAATTTATTTTGGAATTATATTCTCATTATCCTTTCCTAATATAATAGTCATATACTTTTATCCTACTCGAGATCTAGGTATGGATTTATTTTTCATCTCTATAAATAAGTGTACCATACAAATTTCATGGATTTTCCAAAAAGAGGAAGCCAAAAAGTTATCCAAAAATGAGAGAGAGAGAGAGAGAGTAAGTTACATTATTCTATTGGTGGGCACAATATTGTGAGTGAGAAAAATCCTTACAATATTCTTAAAGTTGCTTAATAGGTTTTATGATTTTTTTTGTTAACTTGGTTCTCCCATTGGTTATTTTATTGGCATTTATTGGCTTTATAAACAAGAGGCATTATAATTCTTCTTGTGCATACATAGATTGTATTTTGCATAATAAGTTATCGTGTGCTTAAATCTTCCACATATTACTTTAACTAGGAGAAATAACTCTATTGATAACCTACATGAGGTTCTGTTATGATTATAAGATGTTAATTTGGTTCTCAAACATTGATGCTTTGAGATTTGTATAGAATTAGAGGCTAACAAAAAATGAGCAATGCCATGGAAATATATTACAATCACATTTTTGACAGGAGAAATGTATTCTATCTCATGATCCAATTAGTCATAAAAATTATCTACAAGATGTCTAGAAGGTTTTATATGTATAAACTAGAGAAATAGTACTTTGTCATTCAATTATCATGTAAAGAAGACTTTGACATATTCATCACATATGTACCATGGGCGTTATATGGTTTTGTCCACATGAATTGGTCATGGAACAAATCTTCCAAATAGATGATAGTCTTAGAAACCTAGTTACATGGGCAAGGATGATGAAATTACTTTTTGACTTTTTTGTAAAACCTATTCTTGCTATATATGTCAATGCTCTCAAAACTCTAGTTGAAATAGGTGCACATATAACATCAAGAACCAAAAGCATATTTGTAAGAGTATGAATCAAATTAAACATATATGAACATGTATGGGCCCTTGAATGTATATTCATCCTAGTTTTAGTTTCATTTTTATCTTAGTTTTGGATTCATATTTCCCTTTTTACTTTATAGTGAGCTTCAATTAGGTTTCTTTAGATTTATGACTAATTGTTTAGGGTTTTGATCTATTTCTAGAATTCTCTCTTGAGATTGAACTCTACATACTAGCACATGCAACATAGAGGGTCTCTGAAGGTACATGGCAATGCCCCATCCTAAAATGAATTTTCATTATATCCATATGGTCAAATCCTACATGTTAGCTCAACTCCATGCTAAAAAAACATGTGATGAGAAAACATCTATCATTATGCGTCTTCGTAGGTTTGTTCCATCGTTATTTTTCATTCATATTCATTATAATTGGTACATATCATTCAACATTTCCAAAGGCCAAAACAAATGAGCCCTTTCCTAGCAACAAATGAAAGTATGGCATTTGTCAACCAATGAAAACTTTGGTGATCCCATAGACCAATGATACCAAAAAATGAGAGCTTTTTGGAAATGATCATTTCTTGACTCATCCATTGATGAATCTTCTAGCTTTGTTAAACATGAGGCTTCTAGATTTATCAACCAATGGAGTTTCTAACTTTGTCAACAGATGAAACTCCTAACCCTACAAATCGATGAAACTCGTGACACATCAACTAATGAAACCATAAAAAATAGGGATTATGGGCATCATGCAACCCCTTGTATTCCTCTTTCCAGCTCCCCTGGATTCATGGAAGATGACACTGCTACTCTAGGTGTCTTGGGAGTGGAAAACTCTAAGTCCGATCTATATTTACAAATCATTACTTCCATGGACACAGAAAGGCTACTCCACTCTAGATGGGAGATTGTTCATTTCCATCAATTTCCATCCTAAAGTGCGTCCACCTCCATAAATTGGTGTCCCTATTCATCCATCTCCACTTGTTGCTTCCTCACAGTGGTCGGGACCAATAAAAAAGAAGTAACAACAAAGGGGAGTTATTCGATGAATGTCTAGGTGTTGCTCTATTACTAAAGTTATTTAGCTCTGTCACTGGGTGTGAAAGTTGTTATCTCACACACCAAGTCTACATCATTTCTACCTACATAAATGAAAATTGTGTCTTTATTTTCCCATTTTTGTCTTGATATTACCATGAGGAATAAGAAGTTTCTTATGATAGGGTCTGGGGAGTAGCCTTGGTGCCTTGTTTTGTTCTTTTTACTGCATCCATGCATACATGAACACTAATACATTTTGTTTCAATCATTTAATTCTTTTAATCATGTTTAATCAATAGGCTTGTATGTTTATAAGATTTTGGAAGTAGATAACTTGAAATAGAAGATCTAGGATACTAATTGTTTCTTGTTAAACCCTTGATGATAGCTTCAGATATGTTTTTTCTGAGGAGATGGCCATGTGGTAACACCATGACGATCCAAGATCTATATATGTCTAGTTTTAGTTCTGATTATGAAGGGGTGGATTTACTAAGCCCCAACGTTATTTATTAATGCTTATTTGTGATGTAGTGAGATAGTAAATGTAGGTAGTTGTAGTGAAACCTAGTCGTCCTAGTTTTCCCATCCATTGATAGTCTTAGCTCTAATTCTATCTTTTTCCCCACACATAATAATCAACAATCAACCTCATTTTGTGTTAAATACTCTTCCTAGTTCATCTAAATAAATCAACCAATTCTTAAAAGTTGTCCTTTGGGTTCAATCCTACACTACAAAAACTACATGATTTAGCTTCAACTATTCTAGATACAGATATTCAATATGTAGTTATAACTTACCTCTCTTTACAAATAAAAAAGTTTAAATATAATAAGTGTAAGTGATTCTAATAGCTACACGCTGACTACATATTTAATGTATACTACAAACCAATACTCCTCCTCATCTTGCCCACTCCTCTCAAACAACTAATTCACCAAAAAAATTCAACATTTAGCACACGACACCATTTTTTCTCCCTATTAAACTTTTTGTGTTACTCCCTCTTCTCTCCTATTGGACCTACAAGTAATCCCTCTCCCCTAATCATACACGAATCCCCATCACACTTGTATTCCCTCTTCTCCACCCCATACACCCTTTGCTTTGTTTGCCTCAATAAAACCTCGTACCCCACAATCGCTCACTCTGCCTCTGAACATCTTCTCCTCTATGGACAACCCCTAATTGATCCCACCCTCAGCTTCTTCTCCTTTCCCACACCTTCAATCTCCTCTACTATGTTGGCATCAGACCACACAGACAATCATGTGTTCTAGAAGGATGAATTCCTATGAGTAAACAAAAAGTATGAGAGGAGGAGAGAGGATCTAGGTTTAAGAGAGACCACTTCAGTGTAGGATTGGAGCTCACTAATTTTGTGTTTGTTCATATCCTACTCATAATTAGGTCACATTCCTACACCTCATGTAACACATTACCTCAATGATGCCTCTATCAGATATTTTTGATAGTTTACATTCATGAGTTGACCAATTTAAGATCATTGAAGTTTGATATATGTTACTTATTTGCAATCCGCGCTCCATGTCCATCCTAGAGCAACACATTTTGGTTTTACCTAAAAAATACACTTTAGCTTGTAAATAATGTTTTGAATGGGTCTATCCCATGATGGAGTTCTACATGGAAAAAAGATTCAATTTTCTCATACAACGATACTTAGATTTGTGTAGTTGGATTGGTCGCTTGGGTAACTCAATATATATTGGAAATAGTTTCATCATCAATAAAAATAGACATGTAAGACTACTTTCTATGATTATCAAACTTTTTAGGGAATTAATAACTCTAAACTATTTTTCCCATTTCAAGGACATTACATCCTAGTTATACATATAGGAAATAAGAAGAATATATATCCATATTTATCTTAACTCAAACTATTACTACAACAACATAACCATGTGACCATGATCCATATGTTTCTAGATGTGAACATGATTGCTCATATTTGAAAAAGTATCCAATCTGGTTACTAACGGTCTGAGCTAATTGAAGACTACTATTGGACCATAGTCATCAAGGCATACACCTCGTGGCTTCTCATAATTCTCTTCAGTCACCATCCCCATGAATTATCATACTTTTCTTTCATCACTTGCCTCATGATTTCTCATACATCTTTGTGGTCACCATCCACATGATATCTCATACTCTCTTTAATCACCTACCTTATGGATACAAAATATATTATGTGTAGCATCTGACTACTTCTCATACTGTAACTAGATTGTAATTTCTCATGAATCTAATTAAAAATTTTACATATATATAATTTGTCTCCTATAAAATACTTCCCCATCTAACCTATGTTTTCTTCATGCTAAATATACATATGAATGTATGAGAAAATACAATGGTAGGGTTCACAGAAGAGTACATGGGTAAATCACCACCAATCTCCTAATTGGATTGGCTTACATACTAGTATTCAGAAGTTTGGAATTCTCCCATGGGTTTCTTATATATAGAGATGTCATGTCAGATATCAGTCTCTTGGCTGGAACCATGATACCACACAAGAGTGAGGGAGCATTATCTTTATTTACCATCACATAATTGTTAATTTCTAGCAATTATTTTCGTGTAAAAATAATTAAGAAAAAGATTAACAAAATATGTGTACTAATTGAATGATTGATGTCATTAACCCATATTACCATTATACTTATACTCAAAATTAATGAAAACACAATATAATGCTTATCATTAACATATTAAGTAATGTGCTAAACATAACCAAAAAGATGGACAATGGGCTATCACTATTAGGTGTGCATGCTATTTTTGGAGATAAAAGGTTCCATGGAAAAATTATCATGTAATCATCTTTATTTGCGTGATTTACATGTCAAAAGTTTAAGAATTATGAGGTTGATCCTAATATTTACTATTAAAAAAGTAATGACTATAATAAAATCCATGTAGCCATGTTGATTTCAATCAAATAGAAAAGATCAAGCTCTCAATTATTCCATATAACATGATTAGTTAGATTATTATCTTCTGTTAGTCTTGATTCAAGTTGTGATAATCTTATTTTTTAGGAATTGACTGACTACTGCATTGAACCTTCTCATAACCTTAGTTGTGCTGTCCAATTTGTATTTTATTAGTATACTTGCACTATGTTTTGAATTTATCCTAGCTATCCCACAATATGGTGATTTCCTTATCATTATTTATTTATATTTTTGTTGTAGAAGTTCATAATCAACCAAGCATCTTCATTTTTCTCATAAATTTTCTTTAAAACTTATAGAGAGATCTATTGAGTCTTGCAAATACTTGACATCTGTTACATGTGATCTTTGGACCCTCAATTTCAAGTCAAGCAGGTGGCATCTTTATCTTATCAAGTTATTAACAACAATTTTGTCATATATGCAAGTTGCATTGCAACACATATCTAGAGTACAAAGTAGTTACAACACATATCAAGGCATCTACCTAGCTCAATGTTCTAGCCTATGAGTTTTGGATTCTTAGGTGATAATAAATTTCTAGGAAATGTCATTGTGATGATTGATCAGTGCTACAAGGATCTTCTTGAAGGTTATTCAGCTAGAAAAGTGTCGATATGTATGCCCAAAGAGACAATCATATGATGATTGTAATGGAATAAATTGTAAATGATTTGATTAATCATAAATGCAATATTCAAATTTATTCAATTTTATTCAGTAATGAGATAATGATGTAACATAATAAATGTCTAAAAAATGATATTACTTAATACTTCAGGTTGATGACCTGAACAATGAAATCATACAGACGTTAAGAGTATATACATTCTTATTATGTCCCTAGTCAGATGTTTTTGTGGAAGGCTGATAGACAACAATAACACAAAAGACTAGAGTGTGTGTTGGTTGATGACAAAATCTCATTAGTCGTGATATATGACATCAAGACAACTACATGGATACTTGTTAGAGAATAGTGTATCAGACAGACCCACCATGAGAGTGACACATGGAAACCATTACATGATAGTCAAAATCATCTCTCATAGTATTGGTGTTGATTGTGGTTCTTAGACCTAAAATCACTACACTCATTACATGTCATTCGGTGTGCTTTGACATTATCCACCATGACCTTGAATAAGTGTTGCCACAAAGGTGATGATTGGGTGCACTGCGACACATGGGGATGACTATGAGTGATGTAGAAGGGATTTTTCCCTCCTATAAGGAGTATGATGTCATGGCCACTTGATTAGAGATACTGAGAAATGCATGACCATGCACATGTGAGTCAATATGTGGTATTGAGCTTATATATATATATATATATATATATATATATATATATATATATATATATATATATATATATATATATATATATATATATATATATCAGAGAGTCTGCTCTGGTTCAATGAACATAGATTGAATGATGAAGATGATGACTATTCCATGCCTTGAGTTCAATTTGGATATCAATGACAAAGGAACTATACAAACATTATAACACAACCGACAAATTGTAGGTTGAAGTTTTTCTCCAACTTTCCATTTACTTGGGTAGCAATGATGTGTATCTAGATACCACTCATTGGTTATGGACATTCACTACCAACGTAAATTGGAACTTGTAGGGTCACACATAGGATACACTTAGAATAGGAGTTTTGTTCATGAATAATGTTTAACTTTATTACTAATGTGTTCAAGTATAAAATGTAAACAACAATTGACTAACTGTATGCTGAATTGACCGACACAAGTGTTGAATCGATCAGTTGGAGTGTCAGGTTGATTAGAAATTGCATTGGATGAATTCTGATTGAACCATGGAAAGAACTGACCGATTCACTTAGTGAACCGGTCGTCTCAAGGTCTCTAGTTGACTAACTCATGGGATGAGATGCTAGGTTCATGGATCAATTCGATTACATCAAGGATTAGTGTTGATGTCATGATGTGCATTATTTGGATTAGAATTTCCAATACAATTACGATTGGGAAACATGATAAAAGACCGGTTCAAGGGTTTAACCGATTGACTCACATTACAATAGATCAGTTCACTTATGAATGGATCATTTTTTCGCTCATAGGTTGAGAAAGTTTGTGAAATTATGGACTGTTCCACTCCCACATAGACTAGGAACCTTACCCTACCCTTCCTATAAATCGAGGGGTACTGGGGGATTCTCAGATACAACTCAATTGCCTCTGAAAATTATTGTCTTCTCTAGTTGTGGTAATGATGAATGCATATTCATCATGATTTCTAGTCGCCTTTTTGGGACCAATTTGATGCAATACTTTTGATTTCATCTCCTTAATCTCACAAAATGCAAGACTTCTTAACCGATTCAGTTATCACGATTATTTACTAGATTTATATTGATTTTGTACAGGTCATGATAAAGTTCAAACATCATACGGAATTCATTCAATAATTCTCTCAACATTGGTCTTGACCAATCAGTTTTACCTAACAGTTTCACCCATTCGGTTTTGACCTCTCGATCTTAGCCATTCGACCACATGATCCCCCTTCCATTATTCCCCATTATATCGTCTCAAAACCACATGAGGCCAAACGTTCTCAAGACCGTTTGAAGCCATACGGTCTCGAGATCATATGAGTGTCGCCTACCCAAGACTGTTTTAAATCCATCGCTCTTCGAGACCATTTGCATCGCCAAACCATTCAAACTACAAGACCGTTTGGACAACGAAACCGTTTTCCAATTAGACCGTTTGGACTCAAGACCGGTTGGCAAATCAAGACCATTCGGCGCCTATCAGTTTCAAACCGTTTGGAGGCAAAATTCCAGTTTTTCCCAAGACCATTTGGTCATTTGATCGGTCTGCAAGACCATATGAAGATGGGATCCCAAGACCAGTTGGATCTGTTCGGTCTCCAAGACTGTATGGTCATATATCCTCAAGTCCGTTTGGAGCAAACCGATAGAAGCCAAGACCATTTGTTCCAAACCAATCAATCAAACTGTTTGTTCCAAACCGTTTGACCCCAAACCATTTGGGGCGGGATTCATGACAAAAATGTGAAGACCCCATCCATGCCTATAAATAACACTACGAGGGTCCTCATTTTGGCATTGGATCTGGGATGCCACCAGGCTTCTTCTTGCAAGCTCGACCCCTGCTCCCTCCAATCTGCAACTGCAACTCCACCTCCAGGCTGTGCCTAAGAAGCACTCGAACCCAGGGCAACTCCTCCACTTATACATCTCCTCATCCTCCACTCCACCACCAGGCTATGCCTAAGAAGCAATCAACCCATGTTAGAGGACGATCTACACAGCCAAGCTGAGCGGTAGGCTTGCGCATCCACCCGTCATCCACTTCATCACACCATCATCTCTTCACCTACTCCTCCTGCTGTGAGCAAGGAGGCCAAGTCGAGAAGGAAGGTGGAGAAGAAGATCTTCCCGATCTGTCTTGATGGTTATTCCTCCTCGTCCAGATCTGCCCTGATACGACGTAGAGGACCGCATCATCTTCATTGAGATGCGCCACTCTTCTGCATCATGCTCATGGCAGAGTTTTCCCTCTCTCTTCTTCTTCTTGTTTCTCACACCATGAGCGAGTAGTTCCTTTTTGCTGGGGTGCGGGGACTAGCCCTGCTGCCCATGCATTCATGTCTTTTTATTTAACATTCCAAGGCAATGTATATAACTTTTCATTTTGTTGCTAATTGTTATGCTTGTAGTTGATTATCTGCTTGCTTTCATCTTGTTCTTCTCTTCATAGCTTAGAATGTTGATTAATGAGGTAGACTCCTTGACAAGAAATCTGATAGGGTTCCTTGAGGTTGTAAGTGTGTGACCCGTGAGGGGACGAGCCATCTAGCCTACGGTGATAGTTCTTGTGCCTACCCGTAAGGGGGCCCACAACTTTAGTTGGATGTTGTATCTTCTTTATTAATCGCCGATGTTCATTTGCAGACTAATTTCCTCCATGCTTGTTGATTAGCACAATTGACTCCTTGAAGAGACATTTGATAGGGTTCCTTGAGGTCATAAGTGTGTGATCCGTGAGAGGACGAGCCATCTAGCCCACGGTGATGCTTCTGTGAGCCTACCCGCAAGTGGGCCCGTAACTTTAGTTGGATGTTGTATCTTCAGAGTCGTAAGTGAGTGATCTGGAGGGTGACGAGAAATCAGATCCCTAAGGTGATGCTTACGTGAGCCTATCCTCGTGGAGGGTTCACAACAACTCCATTTGGATAGTTAGATTCTTGCCTGGATGTTATGTGTTTGGATGTGTTTGCATGTGTAGTGGTGGTGAAACACAATACCATCCCAGTGATTCCATATCATTAATCTAGATCCAAATTTAATTCTACACTTTACTTTCTTGCAATTAGCTTAATTAACATCAAATCAACCTATCGTTTTAAATATTAGTCTTACTTACGCTATATCTGACTAACGACGATTCTTAAAAATGTTGTCTCTTGGGATTCGATCCTTAACTATATTGTGATAAGACCCGTCTGCTTGCGGGTGGTATTATTGCACAAGGTTTTGGTAAAAGCTCAGGGACTTCAACCCTGAGTGAGTTTGTTAGTGTGATATTTGCACGTCAAATTCTGGCATCGATGTCGGGGACAACATAATCAGTTTAGTCAAATCTAGTTCTTTTAAGGCTAATCTAGGATTTTTGTTTTTCTTTTGATACAATCGATCATCTACTTGAATTCCACTCCACTTTGTCAATCTTACTTCAAATATTTTTATTTTAGGTACTTCAAGAAGGACTAGTGCATGCACTGTTTGAATAGTCCTGGACTCACCGCCAGCTTTGATCCGGAGATTGACAGAACCTTTCATCGTCAAAACAGAGAAAACCAAGCACGAATGGCTCAAGAAGAGGAAATAGCCCGAAGGGTAGCTCAAGCCCTTAATGCACAGAGAGAAAGGCTCATGCAAGAAGCTAGAGCTATAGTTCAAGAATAAATCCAAGCAGCACAAGAAGCGGTGCAAGCAACAGAAGTACAAAAGGATCTTAGAGAATTCTCCATTCTTAACGCTGCTGATGTTCATCACCTAGTTCAACCTTCTCCCATCCATGCTCCCAACTTTGAGATAAGAGCACATTGGATCACCCTGCTTCAAAACAACCCATTCTATGGAAAATAAGGAGAATATAGTCAAGAACATCTTTTGAGGTTTATCGATCTATGTGCTATGACAAAGCAAAATGGAGTCTCAAATGATGCCATTCGACTGCGTCTCTTCTAGTATTCTCTTGCTGATAGAGGTATAAGTTGGTACAATTCCTTGTGATGCGAACCCATCACTACATGGGAACAACTTCAAAATGTCTTTCTGGAAAAAAATTACCCTCCTTCTCTTACATATAAAATCAGGGGACGGATATCAAATTTCACTCAAGTCCCTGGAGAAACCCTTGCTGAAGCATGGGATAGATATAAAGATCTTTTACGAAAATGTCCACACCATGGCATTCCCAAGAATCAACTCATCGAGATCTTCTATAGGGGTGTGGACGATGATATCAAGAGGTTTTTAGATTCCTCATCTGGAGGAAACTTCATGCGTCAGAGTTATGATAGCTCATGGAAGGTTGTCGACCTTGGAGCTGAAAATCAAGCTAATTGGGGTAGGTCTGTAGGCAAAGGAGTATTGAAGGTAGCTATGGCTGAAGTTAATCCTGAATACAAGTCTATCGCTGAAACCCTCAAACTCTTAGTTGCCAAGCAAGATCATATATAATCATCTCTTAATGCTTATGTTAGTGAACAAAGAGATAATGGCCAGGTGGAAAGTCTGAATGCTGTCAACACTATCCTCGGTCAAAGATACTATAACCCAAATCAAAATTTGAACCATCCCAATTTTCAATATGGAAATCCTTCGGGGGCGGTAAACTCACATCCATTTGGTCCAAACAACCAACAACATAATTTTGGGAATCAAGGTAACTTTAGAATTAATTTTCAAAATAGGAACCAATTTCAAGATCCAAACCAAGTTCCTTACTAGAATCCTCAACAAGGGCATCAAGCCAATACCATATTTTCTGATGATAAACTGTTAACCATTGAAAAGATGTTACAGTCATAGCAAACTATGATAGCTAACCAGCAAGCGAATTAGAAGGCTATTGAATCTCAACTAGCTCAACTTGCAGCTAGCATGAAGCCACCTGCTAGATTTTTGGCTGGGCAATAAGAAGATAATTCGAGGCACGTGGAACAACTTAAGGCTGTGACAACTACTAGATTCAACAAATTCAAGGAAATCATGAGAAAGTTGCATATCAACATTCCACTCTTAGATACCATAGATGAAATGCCTCAATGGTCAAAGTACTTTAAACTCCTGCTTAGTCGGAAACCAAAAACTGAGGACCATCTGACAGTGAAACTATGATGAACATCATCTAATTTAGTGACAGATAAGATGTCTCGAAAAAATAAGGACCCAGGAACTTTTGTAATTAACTACTCTATAAGCGATGCTGTCAACCAACCATGTCTAGAAGATCTTGGAGCTAGCATTTCTATCATTCCTCTCAGCCTATGCAACAAACTGGGCCTCACCAACTTCTCACCCATAAGAATGTCCATTGAGCTTGCTGACTCCTCATTGGTCAAACCAGTCGGCATATTAGAAGATATCCCTATAAGGCTTGGAGATCTATATGTCCCGTGTGATTTTGTAGTTATGGACATCAAGGAAAATCCACGATACCCCTCCTTTTTGGAAGGCCTTTTCTCTCAACTTCTAGAGCTCTAATAGACGTTGAAGCTGGAATTTTGACCCTAAGAGTAGGAAACCAAACTTTTGATTTCTATGCAACCAAAAGTGCTAAGGAGCGCACTCAAGACTAAGAGGCATATTTTGTCGACTGTGTTAATCAATTCACTCAAATGTAGTGGAAATGCCTTTCTTCAAAATCTGATGCTCCTTCAGAAAAAGAACATGAAGAAGAGAAAGCTGACAGTGAACCAGTGTTTGTAGAAACAAAAGAAACACCACCAATTGTGGAGGAGTCACCTCCCAACCCTGTGGTTACACATTCTGGTAATTCTATAGCTATCAATGAGCCCCCTCAAACAACTATCTTTTGGGATGCACTAGTAACCCAACAAACAAAGAATACTGATTTTATTTTTCCGCCACAACAAGATATGGATTGAAGTTTCTACCAAGACCACCCCCCAGATCCATATCTGATGGATATCCATGATCAAAATTACTATGAAGAGGGGATACTGCATCAACAAATGAACCTTCTTTCCGAGCCTCAACAACACTACTTCATCAATGATATCAGATGTCACTCACACTATTTGAGTAAGAATACAAGAGGCTCAAATCTAAGCAAGAATTGATGAATTGCTGAGAAAGAAACATCCAAAAGAATACGACGATCCAACTCAAGCTCCGCTCAGAGCACCACCATGGTAACACTATCCATGTTGAGCCATTGACATAAAACAAAGGTGCTTGTCGAGAGGTAACCCGATCAATAAATCTGTTTTTACTTTTAATTTCAAATTAGAATATTTCTTCAATTTTGTTTTTACCTTTTTAGATAATTTTTTTTAAAATTACATCGCGAGATGCTATCTCGAGTTCTAATTGATCATTATTTTTGAGATTTTCAGATGGAGAATTGAATATGCACATCTGGTGGTCTGACCAGCATCAATATTCCCCTCCATCTCGGATTTAAAGTTTGCTCGGGATGAGCAAATTTCTAAGTTCGGGGTGGAGGGTGGGTGGTACTGTAGTGTCTAATTTACTTTTGATGACTCATCTTTTGATGAATCCCTAGTCTAATTTACTTGTCATATTTACCTTGTCACCTTTAGTATACTTTAGTGACACATACTTTTATTTTTCTTTCCCTTTTGCTGGGTGCCTTGCCAACCACCCAGATGTGGAGCAAGGTGATGAATAGGACTTGAAGATCTTGGCTTTAGCTTGGACTTAGCTGGTGGAGTTATGCTTTGGGAGACAAGGTTGTTGTAGTCTATATTTGCCTCTACTTAGATCCTATTTTTGTATAAATCATGTACACCCATATTGGGGAAATTTTTATGTACACTTTATTTGAAATTGAATATAGTCACAATTTTATCTTCCGCTGCTATCCAAATTGAGTTTTGTTTACCATTGTTATTAGTAGAGAGGTGGATTGATTATCCCATTCTTTACAGCATGGTATCAGAGCCAATGGTAGTCAGATCTTTGACTATTTCAATTTGTCTCCCTAGTTAGAACCCTAGAATTGTATAGTTTCCCTTAAGTTACATGTTTGCCCTAGATTTGATCTACATTGAAAGGTTGACTTAGGACCCTATAGTTTCACCTTAGAACCTTGATGAATAAAATCCTAAAATACTTATAATTAAAATATGCATAACTTGATGTTGTTTAGTTTTGCCTTTAGGCAACTATTAGGGCATGCAATTAAAGCAACGGTGTCTAGAAAGGATCAGGGTTTCGGGGTCTGGAAATTTTTTCCTCCGCACCACTAGCTTGGTATACGAGGACTCCCATGCCCGTATGATACCGGTCTGGCCTGCGTTGATACGAATTGCCCGAAATAGTTTGCTTTTAGGCAATAGTAACCTTAGACTTCTATGTTGTATATATTTGGGAGCCCTAATTTGATTTGTTTGAGGATGGATACCAAGATAGTTTCCTTTTGTCCTTTGAACCTAGACCTTAGAGTTTGGGTGTTTGTGAGAATATCAGAGTGCGTAGTGGAAGCATGATGGATCTTGATAATGGTTTAGTTAGACTTATCCTTTAACCCTAGTGTAGTAGGTCAAACCCTTTAAGGGGTGGAGTATGGTTAGTTGATGATGTTTGAGTGGTTAGATTTTGAGGACGAAATCCTATTTAGGGGGTATGTAACCCTATAACATCTTGATCTATCTTTAGAAACCCTAACTCCATAGATAGGAGGTTAGTATGTTCGTATCCTTAGTTTTGACCAAACAAGTTAATAGTTGTAACCCTAATGTGCTTGTTTATATATTAATGAACACATAATTATCATCTAAGGAATAAATCATATGCTTGAACCCTAATGAATATTCAATGCACATAATATGAATATCAATGCTAATTGTCAATAAGTAAGATGTTAATAATGTCATGAACCAATAAACTCTAATGATATGACGAGTAAGGTTATAATTCATAACTTAATGCATGCCAAGAAATGAATAAGTGCAATATAATGGTCATGTTGACCTAAACCCTAAGTTGTAATATCTAACCCTAATCTATAAATCTTTAATGCCTTTCATGATACATTGATGATGTTAAGTGCCATAATCAGTTAACATACTTTAATACACATAAATGATATATATGATCATCTAATCACATAATAATTAAGTCATCAATATGAATGCAAGTTACCTTGTCATCTAATACTCATGTGATTAGTCATTTAATGTGAATAAACTCATAGATAAGTAATATGTCTCACCTTGATCATTAAAATACATGTAATGGCTTCCATATGAATATGAAATGATTGAATCTACATATATGTGCAAAATCAATAATATAAATGAATAAATAAGAGAAATGATTAATGTGACATTAATGTGGGCAATATAGATAATGTGACAATGCGAACATGTTTAATATGAATATAAGTAACTAATGTGACATTAATTGAAATAATTATATGCTTAACCACGAATTGGATAGAATGTCTTATATTCATGTAAAATAATTTGTTATAATTAATAAAGAGATAATATGAGGATAATGAAGTATAAATCTGAACTATTAAGGACAATGATCAAATATAATAATGAATGTGGAGATAATTGAGTAACCCCTAATTGTGCTAAAATTCATAGTAAGAAAGATGAAATACATATATAATGTTTCATGGATGATAATGAAATATAACCCTTTTGACAATAAAGTGAATATAACATCATATGATTAATATAATGATGATAATATGATATCATAAAGAGTATAATGTTAATAAGCCAAAAATGTAAATGATGTTAAATCTCCTAAAAAGAATATCTTAATAATGAAATCCTAGGTGGTCCTTGAGAACTGACCTAGGAGAAGTTGCTTGTGAAGTTTCTGAACCCTTAGGTGTAGTTGGAGTATAAGCTATGGTGGAAGTTTTATGGTTGGAGGAACGACCTGAAGTTTTGTGATGTGAGGTTGCACACTCACCCTTCCTTAATTGCTAGTGATTTCGGGGACGAAATCCTCTTTAAGGGGTGGAGTGTTGTAACATACTGAATTCTGGGCATTTTACCTTTTTGGTCCTCTTTTTCATCTTTTCCTTTCATTTATACCCTCTTTGGCCTTTTTGTTTAATTTGTGGATAATATGATGGTTTAATGAACATTTGTTCACCTTTTATTCCAATATTTGGGTTTATGCACAAATACCTCAGTGGAAGCTTAGTAATGGGTCAAATATGCAAAATATCCACTTAAGCGATAAAAAGAATAAATAAATTCTTCCTAGAACTTTCTAGTACTTTTTAGAATATGAAAAAGAAAGAAAATCCCGAAATATAAATAAAGGAAATGATAAATGCAATAGTTGGGGATAATATGGGTAAAAGAAGGTACTGAAGAATATATTGTTCCAAAAATACTAAATAGAAACCCAAGAAGATAATTTGGATAATAAATATATTAATTTCGTTTTCTTGACTTAAAAGTTGCTTAATGGCCAAGTATCATCTAATTTGGATAATATATAAATATATAAAAGCTTTTATTACAAGATAATGGGAAATAAGCCAATAAGGTGAAATAAAATATCTAATGTCCTAAAATTGGAAAAATAACTCCAAATTCGTAATCTATGTATCAAAATTAGTCTATGTGCTAATTTGCATTTAATTTTGTCAATGTTTAATATTTTATTTTATTCAGGAGAGAGAAAATGACTCAAAGACCAACACTATTAAATATATATTAAAAAAATTAATTAATGGCAAAATCGTGTTTCAAACGTTTATTATTACTTGTATACCAAGTTTTATATTTTTAGAAAGTTTCTAGACGCCTCTAATAAATTAAAAGGTTAAATAAGTGATAAAATTTAAATGAATTAAATAAAATAATAAATGTCTTCAAAAAATATATTAATGCCAAATTCGTGTTCTACATGTTAAAATAGACCTTTTGATGAATTTTGAATTAATTTGTAAAATATTTGATGAGAAGATAAATTAAAGAGAGAGAAAGTATACAAAACTTTGAACTCATTATTTAAAATAACAAACAACTTCAACAAATGGAAATAATACCAAATTTGTGACTAACATACTTAATATGAGTTATGGGTGAAGTTTTGTAATTTTTGGATAATCATAGAGTCATAAATAAATGAGAAAAGAGAAAATGTGTTTTGAATTATTTAACACATTAAATATTCTGGAAAGGCAAAACTAAATTCATATTTGGATTCTACAAGTCAAAATCAATTAGAATATAAAATTTGGTAATTTTTGGATAACGTTTGGGCCTCCAAACGAGGAGAGAGAAAAGCATTAAATCACTTTAGTCGAATTTGAATAGGAATCAAATATACAACTGTAATTTGGCACTTAATCTTGGCCGTTGGATCTCAATCTGAGGGTCTGAGATATGGCTTCTTCCTCGGTCCATTTTGGGCAACGGGTTCCTTGTTTTCCAAGTTTCGAATCCATATATCTCGAGATATACTCAATGGAATTCGATGATTTTTGGCTCTACGAGTTCCTCGCCAGATTCCGCAGCACCATATTCCAAAAGTTTTGCAATTTTACGAAGATTTGAGAAACTCCCAAAGCTTGCTCCTCAAGCTTCGATGGCCCACTATGAAAACCCTAACCCACGTCTCTTTGCTTATATATTTCCATACCCATACATGCGCCGACACCTTTGCAACTTAACCATGCTGTTAATTTCAAGTTTCGTAGAAGTTTGGACCATCATCTAGCCGCCGTAGGCTCTAACCTTGCGGTGCCCTTTGCTCCCTCCTCACTTCATCTCCGGTTGAATTGAAGAGACCATCAGGTTCGGATTTCTTCAAGCTTTCTTTCGCATATCTTAACGTCAGATTTGGTCTGGTATTGTGGTTTTGCCCAAAACCGTAGCCCAGCAGCAGTAGCTGCTCGGTGCCATGGCGATGGGGCTGGGAGGGAGATGACTCCCCACATTTTTACCTTTTTGCCCCAACCGACTTTGGTTTGTTGTGTTTTACGCGCAAGGGCACTCTAGTCTTTTTTTTTTCAAATGAAGTGCCTAAGTGGCAAGTTATCATTTGTCAGATTTAGAAAAACGATAACTTCTTACTGGGTTGTCCAAATTTGAAAATAAAATAAGTTTTGAAATCGGGAGAACGAGATCTATCTAACAAAAATATTTGCAAAGTTTGATTCTGATGTTTACGAAAAAGCATTTTTTTTAGTCATTTAAATTACTTAAAAATCAAGAAAAATAGCCTAAAAGTCAATATCTCGAATATATATAAAATTATATGTTATTTTGATCAGAAAACCCTAACTAAGGAAATGATGATGTTTTTGAGATCTAAATTGATCGTTTGTGGAAAAGTTGATGGTTTTGAAGTTTTAAACCTTTTAATGAATGAATTTATCATTAATACATGTATATGATTATGTAATTAGGAAAAGTGGGTTCTGATTTCGTGTGAAGGGTTGGAAAGAGGGTTCTAGAACACCTGATGCTAAGGTATGTGCAATTCCTATTTATGTATGTGCATCTACCCTTTTGGTTGGGAAAATTTATTGTACCATTACCCATGTTCCCTAATGAGGCTTAATTTGACCTAATCCATTATTCTTGAAACTTAATTTGTTTATGCCTCAAAATTAGTTGTAGTATTATCTTGTTTGGGTTTTTATACCCCACTGTCATGTTGTATAAATCCTTTGATTAATCTTGCCATAACTCGTTTTCTAGCATGCCGATTTTATTAGACTAATTAACTAGTGTAGTGGTACTTGTATGTACAACCACCCATAGTTGGGGAATGTGTTATTTCTCCCCTGGAGAATGTGATACTCTCCCCCACACATGAAATATGTACAGGTGAATGGGAATGTGTTATTCTCCCCTCACCCTTTGGTTGAAGGTCTGGTAGGTTCCTCAACCCTACATAGTTAAGATAGTCAATATTAATCATACATGCAATGCTGTTGTTTTATTTTGTTTATGGCAAGCATCTATTGAAATATTCTTTTATATATATATGGCCTCATTCTTTTGATGTATCATCTTTTGATGAATCCCTAGTCTAATTTACTTGTTATATTTACCTTGTCACCTTTAGTATAGTTTAGTGACACATACATTTTTATTTTTCTTTCCCTTTTGCTGGGTGCCTTCCCAACCACCCAGATGTGGAGCAAGGTGATGAATAGGACTTGAAGATCTTGGCTTTAGCTTGGACTTAGCTGGTGGAGTTATGCTTTGGGAGACAAGGTTGTTGTATTCTAGATTTCCCTCTACTTAGATCCTCTTTTTGTATAAAGCATGTACACCCATATTGGGGAAATTTTTATGTACACTTTATTTGAAATTGAATATAGTCAAAATTTTATCTTCCGCTGCTATCCAAATTGAGTTTTGTTTACCATTGTTATTAGTAGAGAGGTGGATTTATTTCACTTCTTTATAGGTATGTATTTCACTTTCCACCTACACCCATCCTTTCCTAACTAAAGATCATCCTTTCCTAACTAAAGATTTCATCGTTGCATTTTGACCAAAATTTTCAAAATTTTTAAAGTTTTCCAAAAAAATTGGAACAGATACTGGATGAAGTTTTGATACTTTTTTGTCTTAATCTTTATTCATTTTGAATCATTATACCCTCCTTATTTGAAGCAGATCCTCAACAGGACCTTCTTCTGAAAACTAGCCTTTTGATTGAAATCATCTTGTGAAGCTTATGAATCCTAACATCATGATCTTCATGTAAAAATGGTAAGTGTCTGTCGAACTGATAGGGATCAAACACGTCATGCTTCCTAACTGACTAGTGGAAAAATAACATAGAATCCCCACAGGATCCTCATCAAGTCATTAATTGAGCAGAGTATGATAAAGAGAACAACCTGGTGCACTGAATTGTAAATCAGGTTGCATTCTGATCTGAACTCTCTTCTACACTTCTTCTATCTTCTTCATACCCTTCCATCCATAAAAAAAGAAACAAAAATAGCCAAAATAGTGCCAAACCCTATGTTTGGGGTGGCACGCCACCTCCCTCTATATCCTCTTCTTCCATACCCCTCACAAATAAATAGGGGCATACCGCCAAGAAAAGATGCTAAAGCGCACACAAAGAAAATGCAATCTCGAGTCGAATAGAGGAGAGATTCGCACAAAAATGCAATAAATAAAATTTCAAATAATATAATAAAAATCTTGAGTCGAATAGAGGAGAGATTTACTTCTTCCTTCCATACCACCATTCACTCCCTTTTCTACCTAGTGGCACAATAAATGCCTCCACTACCCTGAAATACACCAGTGTCAGGTCAGATGCACACTTGTTATTCAGTGGGTATCTCTGGACTAGTACAAAACTCTTTGACATGCTTGTTGTTGGAAAAAGTGGGGAGGAAGTGATGTTGGAAAGAAAACTCAGGAACAAATATATAGTAAGATGTGCTCAATGGTCTCAGGAAGTTTAGATGCTTAGTCATACTGAGAAAAAAGGAAAATAATTGTGATGTGAAGAGGAGGAAATCACATGATCAGAAAGTATTCATTTGGCGACTGTTTCAGATTTTGTGTTACTCGAGGACGAACAACGTTTAAGTTTGGGGTGTTTTGATGAATCCATATTCATCATGATTTCCAATCGCCTTTTTGGGACCAATTTGATGCAGTACTTTCGATTTCATCTCCTTAATCTCACAAAATGCAAGACTTCTTAACCAATTCAATTATCACGATTATTTACTAGATTTATATTTATTTTGTGTAGGTCATGATAAAGTTCAAACATCATACGGAATTTATTCAAAAATCCTCTCAACATTGGTCTTGACCAATCGGTTTTACCTAACAGTTTCACCAAACGGTTTCACCCATTCGGTTTTGACCTCTCAGTCTTAGCAATTTGACCACACGATCCCCTTTCTATCGTTCCCCCTTATACAGTCTCAAAACCGCATGAGGCCAAATGTTCTCAAGACCGTTTGAAGCCATACAGTCTTGAGATCGTATGAGTGCCGCCTACCCAAGACTGTTTGAAATCCATCGGACTTCGAGACCGTTTGCATCGCCAAACCATTCAGACTACAAGACCGTTTGGGCCAGAGACCATTTGGACAACAAAACCATTTGACAACGAGACCGTTTGAACTCGAGACCAGTTGGAAAATCAAGACCGTTCAATGCCTATCAGTGTCAAACCATTTGGAGGCAAAGTTCCAGTTCTTTCCCAAGACTGTTTGGTCATTTGATCGGTCTACAAGACCGTATGAAGACGAGATCCCAAGACAGGTTGGAGTTGTTCGGTCTCCAAGACCGTATGGTCATATATCCTCAACACCGTTTGGAGCAAACCGATAGAAGCCAAGACCATTTGGATGTCAAACGGTCTCCAAGATCGTTTGCTCCAAACCATTTGACCCCAAACCATTTGGGGTGGGATTCATGACAAAAACATGAAGACCCCATCCATGCCTATAAATACGACCACGAGGGTCCTCATTTTAGAATTGGATCTAGGATGCCACCAGGATGCTTCTTGCAAGCTTGACCCATGCTCCCTCCAATCTGCAACTGCAACTCCACCTCCAGGCTGTGCCTAAGAAGCACTCGATCCCTAGGAAATTCCTCCTATTATACATCTCCTCATCCTCCACTCCACCACCAGGCTGTTCCTAAGAAGAACTCGACCCCTATTGGAGGATGATCTACACGACCAAGCTGAGCGGCAGGCTTGCACATCCACCCATCATCCACTTCATCACGCCATCATCTCTTCAACTGCTCCTCCTACTATGAGCAAGGAGGCCAAGTCGAGAAGGAAGGTGGAGAAGAAGATATGCCCAGTCTATCTTGGTGGTTCTTCCTCCTCATCCAGATCTACCCCGACATGACGTAGAGGACTGCATCATCTTCACCGAGCTGCACCACTCTTTTGCATCATGCTCATGGCAGATTCTTCCCTCTCTCTTCTTCTTCTTCTTCTTATTTCTCACACCATGAGTGAGTAGTTCCTTTTTGCTGGGGTGCAGGGACTAGCCCCGCTGCCCATGCATTCATGTCTTTTCATTTAACATTCCAATACAATATATATTACTTTTCATTTCGTTGCTAATTGATATGCTTGTAGTTGATTATCTGCTTTCTTTCATCTTGTTCTTCTCTTCATAGATTAGAATGTCGATTAATGAGGTAGAGGTAGACTCCTTGACGAGAAATCTGATAGGGTTCCTTGAGGTTGTAAGTGTGTGACCCATGAGGGGACGGGCCATCTAGCCTATGATGACGCTTTTGTGTGCCTACCTACAAGGGGGCCCCGCAACTTTAGTTATATGTTGTATCTTCTTTGTTAACCATCGATGTTCGTTTGCAGACTAATCGCCTACATGCTTGTTGATTAGCATGGTTGACTCCTTGACGAGACATCTGATAGGGTTCCTTGAGGTCGTAAGTCTGTGATCCATGAGGGGACGAGCTATCTAGCCCACGGTGACACTTCTATGAGCCTACCCACAAGGGGGGGGGGGGCACAACCTTAGTTGGATGTTGTATCTTCAGAGCTGTAAGTGAGTGATCTGGAGGGTGACGAGAAATCGGATCCATAAGGTGATGCTTATGTGAGCCTATCCTCACGGAGGGTTCACAACAGCTCCATTTGGATAGTTAGATTCTTGCCTGGATGTTATGTGTTTGGATGTGTTTACATGTGTAGTGGTGGTGAAACCTAATACCATCCCAACAATTCCATATCATTAATCTAGATCCAAATTTAATTTTGCTCTTTACTTTTTTGCAATTACCTTAATTAACATCAAATCAACCTATCGTTCTAAATATTAGTCTTACTTGAGCTAGATCCGACTAACACTGATTCTTAAAAATGTTGTCTCTTGGGATTTGATCCTTAACTATATTGTGATAAGACTCATCCACTTTGATCCTTAAAAATGTTTTGGTAAAATCTTAGGGACTTCAACCCTGAGTGAGTTTTTTAGTGCGATATTTTCCACGTTAGGTAACCAAGACAATTTGAGCAAGTCTGAACCGATAAAGGGAGTGATACAAAGGGAGAATAATTATCGGACAACAAGTTGGTGCTAGTACACCAATGTGGAGTTACAAATCCTTCATATCAGTTTTTCTAGAATGATAGGAGTTCCTGGTGATCTGTGTGCACCATCATACAGGTGGGGAGGTTGATTCCTACTGCTAGGAGGATAATGGCAAGTTGTCATCCATGGTGATCAACCAAGTTTGTTGCAAACATGTTCGAGTGTGACTTTAGGAAAGGCACACACTGCAACGAGGAGATTGTAGCTAGACTTGCTCTAGGTACATGTACATCCTCAAAACCATCTATCACATTTTATAGTTGTTGACCCAATCTACTATTATAAAAGGAATATGGTAGTTAAATTTTTGTTTCCGCTGCCTACACTATCACCATATTTCCCTATAGTGGTATCAGAGCCACGTCAATTTACTATATTTTCGAAAAATCGATATGATTGGATTTCTAATTTTCATCATTTATTTATTGCATATGATGTGATTATTAATGTGAATGTTTGATTAAGAACCATGTAGAATCCCCAACTTATATATATATATATATATATATATATATATATATAATTAACACGTGTCACCCTAAAAGTTGGTTTTGATGGTGGATGTGTAGCGTGGTTATGGCCAATAACCCTAATTATCTATGCATGGTGGTTGTGTGTTTATTCTTGTTTCATCTTGGTTTGCAAACTGAGACTCTACCTTATCTTCCAATTGTAAAAGTATTATTCTCTCCTACCTTTGCTCCCCTCGAATGTAACTTGTGGTTTCTCAATAATCATGTAATATTAGGATTATTTAATTTCTTGTTACCATGAAGAAGATGAGCCTCCCAAGGAGTTAAACTGATCAACTAGAAAGCCCAAGCGATCAACTGGAGAATCCAAAAGATGGTGGACCGCAGACCAAATGACTGGGGAGATGACCAACTGACTGGCTAGGAGGTGAGCCGACCGATTGAAGGGTTGAACTGATCAACCCAGATTTGAAAACACATATCTTCATCAACAACATGTTTCTATATGATATGTAGACCCTAGGTTGTGGTAGTTCTTTGTGGATCCAAGGAATTACAATAGAATGGCCATAACCATTGATTTTGTTTTATTTCATCTATTCATTGTGGGATATATCATGTATATGATACAAACTATATGTATGTGGTGAATGGATGTGTATACGTATTTATAAATACAAATTCCCTCAATAAAATATTAATTCTAAGATGCTTTCCATAAGAAACACATATGAAAAGTTTGATCGATGCGTGGGAACGCCAAGCGTGGTGCACTGTCCATCTTGTGGAAGTGTGATGGTAGTAATGTAGACCTTCCAAGCAGGGTGCATTACTATCGTGTTGACATTTGGGTTAGACTTAACTGGGTGTCCTTAATGAGATTAAGTACCTAGAAGCATGCATATTATTATGGCAAATAGTTATGCATATCATCTATCCAAGAGTTGAATAATATTTAATTGGAAAATGTTGCCTACCTTATTGATTGAGACGTTGGTGTTGGTTGTAATTGAATTATTTTGGATCTTGGCTCACTAGAAGGTTGTACACTGCAATCTTCTAAATTGATATGTGAGGGCTATCAATTTCAATAAAATAGCGAGAGAGATAGTTAATTAAAGGCCTAATTAAATATTTTCAAATATTTTTCAAATAAAATAAAATCAAATCAAAAGTGTTTTGACAAAATGCATATTTTCTATTTTAGAATCAAATGAGAATCAAATCATTGATGCTAACAATCCTTAGGAAGGACATACTTGACATGACAAATTTCCACAACTGGTTTTGGACTTTGAGAAGGGTTCTCAATGATGAGCATAAGCTCTATGTCCTTAATAAATTAGTGCTAGAAATAATTACTCCTGATGCGCCTAGGGCTAAGGTGGGTGCTTACTTGAAGCATGCCAATGATGCCTTGGACATAAAGCACCTTTTACTAAGATGCCCGAACTATGAGTTACATCAGAAATGTGAAGACATGGGGATACTTGAGATGGTAAAACATCTTAGGAACCTTAACCATTATCTCAAAAACTGAGAAAGGAGCAATGTCTCAAAGGCACTCTTTGAGTGTAACATAATAGAGAGAGACTTAGTAGAGACTCATGTGTTCAATATGATTGAACACATGGAACATCTAGAAGAACTGTGATTCTCTTTGAGCCAAGAGTTGGCCACGATATGACTCTACAATGATTGCCTGAATCATATAGCCATACTATATTTTATCGAGTGCTATCACATGGATAATATGGCCAAACGGCTGTCAGATTTGCTTGGCATGTTGTTTAATGCTGAAGCAAGAATGAAGAAGGATCATTAGAAAGGAGTCCAATGATGAAAGTAAGGCCATGAAGAGTTCTAAGGCTAAGAATAAATCCATATCTTCAACACTCAAGATAAGGAGAAAGAAAAGTACAAAAGGAATCTGTCCTTTGTACTTGAAGGCATTTAGGAAGAAGAAGATAGGGATAGATGTCTCCACTTTAGGTATATACATTATTGAGATAAACTTATCTACTTCTTCATCTTAGGTACTAGATACCAGATGTAGATCTCACTTATGCTCGAATATGCAGGATCTAAAAAGAAGTAGGCCTTTGAGAAAGGACGAGGTTGAACTACAAGTCACAAATTGAGCAAGAGTTCCTAACACTATATTTGGAACCTATAATTTATTTCTACCAATAGGGCTTGTAATAGAGTTAATGAACGACTATTATGTACATGTTCTATATAGAAACATCATTTTTGTATCTTGCATGGACAAGGATGAATATGAATTTCATATGGTATATTTTATGGAAGTTCCCCAATGTCTTATGGTCTTTATTTTCTAGATCTAAAGACATATATTTATAATGTAAATACCAAAAGACTAAAAATCAAAAAATAAAAAAAAATCTTTGGAATTTTTGTCTAGGACACATAAATGAGAATCACATATCTAGACTCCATAAAGATGGTTATCTAGATTCTTCTGATTTTGAATCAATAGAGACATGAATCTTGTTTGTTGGGCAAGATGACTTAGACCCCTTTCACTAGTAAAAATGAGAGGGCTAGTTATTTATTAGGACTCACACATACTGATGTATGTGGCCCTCTTAGAACAACTTCTAGATGTGGGTACCAATACTTCATTACCTTCACAGATGACTTCAGTAGGTACAATTATGTTTACATAATGAAACATAAGTCAGAAACTCTTGAAAAGTTCAAGGAGTTTATGAATGAAGTACAAAACCTACTTGGCACAAGTATTAAGGCACTTCATTCTGATCGAGGTGGACAATACTTGATCTAAGAATTTTGAGGACCTTCTACAAACTCGTGGTATCATATCACAATAGACTCCACCTGGAATACCACAACATAATGGTGTATCAGAAAGAAGGAATCACACATTACTAGATATGGTGTGTTCAAAACTGCTACGTTTACACTAAACGGAGTACCATCTAAGTCAGTTCAAAAGACACCATATGAGATATGGTATGGGAAGCATCCCAATGTGTCTTTATGAAGATTTGGGGTTGTGAATCTTATGTGAGAAATCCATTTCCTAAAAAGCTTGGACCCAAATATGATAAATGTTATTTTGTTGGATAAGGAGACCAAAGGATATTACTTTTATTCCCTATCTGACAACATTATCTGTTGCCAGAGATGTTGCATTCCTAGAAAAGGAATTTATTTCCAAAGGAATCATTGGGAGGAAAGTGGAACTCAAAGAGGTTTGAGACCAACAAGAAAACATTGAACTAGTAGATGTACAAGAGGAACAAGGAAAGTCACAAGTCATTATAGAAGCTCAAATTCCTTAAGTAACACAAGAACCTCATAGATCTAGTAGGACACGCCTTGATATAGAAAGATTTGTTTATCTTTTGACCCAAGAAAGCAGTGAGTTGGTCATAGACGACGAGAAACACAACCTATCTAGAATATACTAAGGGACCAGAGTCTAAGAAATGGCTATAGGCCATGAGATCTGAGATGGAATCCATGTAAACCAATAAGGTATGGACCTTGGTGGATCCACCTAAAGGGATAAAACCCATAGGGTGCAAGTGGGTCTTCAAGAAGAAGATCGACATGGATGGTAAAGTACTAACCTATAAGGGAAGATTGGTTGTAAAGAGTTTTAGACAATTTCAAGGTGTTGATTATGATGAAACCTTTTCTCCTGCTGCCATGGTTAAATCCATCCAGATCATGCTTGTCGTTGCATCTTATCATGACTATGAGATTCGGCAGATGTCTGTTAAAACCGCATTCCTTAATGAGAATATTCTTGAGGATG
Source organism: Alisma plantago-aquatica (assembly GCA_963693085.1). Classification (NCBI taxonomy): domain Eukaryota; kingdom Viridiplantae; phylum Streptophyta; class Magnoliopsida; order Alismatales; family Alismataceae; genus Alisma; species Alisma plantago-aquatica. Next base: position 1,510,065,910 of record OY856410.1, on the reverse strand, counting down.
TATACATGACATGACCTGAGGGGTTTATAAATCCAAAGGATGCAAATGAATTTGTAAGCTACAAAGGTCAATCTATGGATTGAGGCAAGCATCTTAGAGATGGAACCTTCAATTTGATGAAATAGTCAAAGAGTATTGACTTTATTCAAAATGAAGATGAACCATGTGTGTGTAAGAAGGTTAGTGGGAACATGATTGTATTCCTGATATTGTATCTAGATGACATACTATTGATGGAGAATAAAATCCCAACTTTATAGAAAATAACGATCGGGCTAGGAAATACGTTTTCTATGAACTACATAGGCAAAACATCCTATGTCTAGGGAATCAAGATCTATAGAGAAGATCTAGAAGGCTTCTTGGACTAAGTTAGAGCACATACATTGACAAAGTGTTGAAGAGGTTCAACATGTAGGACTCAAAGAGAGGAAACCTTCACATGTCACATGGAGTTACAATCTCAAGAGGTTAATGCCCCAGTTCTTGTGATGAAAGGGATCACATGAGTAGGATTCCATATGCATCTGCAAATGGATTCATCATGTACGTAATCTTGTGTACTCATCTCGATGTCTCATATGCCTTGAGCATGATGAGAAGATATCAATTAGATTCATGTTATGCTTAATGGACAGTAGTGAAGAACATCCTTAAGTATTTGAGAAGAACTAAGTGTTGACTAAATGGACATCTGTAAATCCCTTGGTTTTGATAATGACAAACATTTCATTCTTGTTAATCTAACGTGCTACTTGAGTGTTGCAGGAATAAGGTGGATGACAAAGCACTAGGGAATCTATATGCTTGAATGATTGTAAATGTCATGAAATGTAATCAATTGTAAACTTGTACAAATATATAATGTACAAGTACTTAGACTTCATGTAAATCAAGCGTTAGATCTTCCCTAGCTAAACACCACATTTAGATAGGTCATCCCCTTCAACAGTGTCACATATGCACACTCATACACACACTTAATGTCTTCATTTGAAACATTGAAACAGGGTCTATCTCGGTCGACAAAATCCTCGACCGAGACACTCTCGGTTGACAAACTTCTCGACCGAGAAAGACCCAAGTAGCCGTTAGACACAGCTGACAAGGTAGTTGGCAGTTGGAGATAAACGTTGCAAACACTTGATCCAGAGAGCCTGTCGGTCGACAAAACGTCGACCGAGTAGGTGTCTCGGTCGACCATTTCTGGACCGAGATGGTCTCTGACAGCAACTGCAGAATTAATTAACTAGTCGTTGTTAAAGCAACTAACTTATATCTAATGGCTAGTTAAGCACTTAGAACCCCCTAGAAAGTGTCTAGAACATCCTTAAGCACTTGTAGGACATTCCTATAAATAGGACATGCCTTAGGACACCTAAAATCACTTGATTCCACACTTGAGCAATCTTTGAGCATACATTTACATTGAGCAATCTGTTTGTGAGCAATTAAGCATATTGGCAACTAGCTACTTCCTCTCCTAGCTCAAATTTCGTGTCCTATAGGCTATCATCTCCTAATCCACAACAATCACAATTCCATACACATTGGTTAGGAGATCTACATGCTTGATCTAGGCAAATCAAGCCTTGTGCTTCAAAGGATAAGTTGTAATTTCCATTTTCCTTTCTTGTTCACTATTATTGTTTGTACTCTCCTTGCTACTCCTAGTTTGGAGGCTGCGGATCGGAGAGGTTGGAAGATCTTCTTGGTGAAGAAGGGGACCTTGAACTACTTCAAGAAGGCTGGTGCAACGGGAGGTTACTTCTAAAGAGGAAGGCTACTTCATGGGGGAGCTTGGAGTTACTTCAAGAAGGCTACCTCGGGTTGGTGCATCTACTTCAAGTGAAGGCTGTTTAAGGGGTGTAAGAAAGTATTGTATTTTGTGTAAATCCTTGTGAAGGTAATAAAATTGATACTTTCAAAATCCCGGTTGGGTAAGCAACCAGGTAGTGGACTGACAATCTTAGTATTTGCTAAGATTGGAACCACTCTAAACACTTGTCTCCTTCTTCCATTTTCAATTGTGGTTGTTTGAGTTAAAGAATTGTTAAAATAATTTAAAAACTCTATTCACCCCCCCCTCTAGTGTTTTTCAATTAGTATCAGAGCAGGCTTCAAGGAACCCTAACAAGGTCTTGAAGAATGGGTGACGGGGTGCTTAACAACCTTAACCTTGAAGGGACACTTGTTGCTAGACCTCCAGCGTTTGATGGAACAAACTACACATATTGGAAGAGAAGGATGCAGTTCTACTTCCAAGGCATCAATTGGGACTTATGGAGGATGGTGTCAACCCCATACGAGCTTCCTCAAACACAATATGCAGAGTGGGATGCAAATACGGTAAAGTTGGCTCAAATGAATGCCAAAGCTGTAAGCATTTTATATTGTTCAATTTCAGTAGGAGAATTTAATAGGATATCAAACTGTGACACAGCCTATGACATTTGGCATAGATTGTCCATAACTTATGAAGGTACAGTTCAAGTCAAGAATTCTAAGATTAGCATGCTTAAACAAAAGTTTGAACACTTCCGTATAGATCCAAATGAATCTATTAGTGAAATGTTTGCAAAATTCTCTTCTATTGTTAATGGTTTAAATGCCCTAGGAAAAATTGTTCTTGAAGAAGATCAGGTATCAAAAATCCTTCGATCACTTCCTCCTAAATACAAGCCAAAGGTGACAACCATTGAAGAAGCTAATGACCTCACTCGAATGAAAATGGAGCAACTCATAGGCAATCTAGAATCTCATGAAGCAACCCTAGAAGAGGAAGAAAGAAGAGAACATGAACTTCAGCAAGGAAAGAAGAAGGATGTGGCTCTAAAAGCTTCAAAGATAATCACACCAGAAAGTGAGGAGTCAAGTGAAGAAGAAGGAGAAGAAGCCTTGATTGTCAATGGTAAGAAATATAAAAGATTTAAATCTAACAAAATTTCTAGTTCTTCTTCTTCTCCTCCTAGGTGCTTTGAGTGTGGAAAGAAAGGACATTTCAAAAATGAATGTCCTAAAGCAAAGAAATGAAAGAAAAGCTCACACAAGAAGAAGGGAGAAAAAGCCTATAAAGCTGCATGGGACGAGTCAAGTGAAAGTGAAAGCGGAGAAGAAAAGGTAGAATGTCTAATGGCAAGAGAAGATGATGAAGACTCTCAAGAGGTAAGCCTATTTGATCTTCCTAAAGAAGAGTTAATTACTAGTCTACAAGAAATTCATGATAAGTATGTTGATGTCAAGAAGAAACTAAAGAAGGTTATCAAAACAAATGATGAGCTATATGCTAAATTAAATGATCTCTCTTCTGAAAAGAACAACATTGATCTTGAGAATTTGTCTTTAAAAACATCTTTAAATGACTGCAGTAAAAAGCTACTCACTCTAGAAACAAACGTTGATCTTCTCTCTCAAGAAAAGACTGAATTGTTAGCTAAACTAAAAGATTTTCAGACTCAACCAATTCTGTGTAACCATCTAGACTATGACAATGTTGTAAAAGAAAGAGACTCCCTATTATCTGATTTAGATCAAGCAAGAAAAGATTTACACAAGAAGATGGATGACATTGCTAAGCTACAAAGAAACCTACATGAGTTAAGAAGAAAAGATATCCTTGACAACATTCTAAAAGCCTCCTCTAGTTTCAATGGAAGAAAAGGTTTAGGATATGTTCAAAAGAAAAATCAACCCAAAAGAACTCGGACTATGTTTGTACCTAAGAACACAATTCCTAGAAAGAGAAATGAAGTTGACTCTATTACTTGTCATTTTTGTCTACGTCTTGGACATTATTCATTTTCATGCCCTTATAAGACCAAGGATTCCTACTTAGTTTGGGTCCCAAAACCCCAAACTTAGTAGAGTCGAATGCAATTTAGTTGAGATATGATCAAATGCTCAATCTTGTAATTTATTTTGTCTTATCTCAACTTAATAAAAGGTTTCATGCATTATGGTAATTTTCTGAACTGCTGTACTGAAACAGAAACTTAGTCGGTCGAAGTATTGTCGACCGAAAATATAATCGGTCGAACTTTTGTCGACCGACCAGATGCCTGTAACAAATCCAAATCAACAACAACTATTTCGGTCGAAAGTTGGTCAACCGAGCAGAATCTCTGTTTTTTTTGTTCTTAATTTGCAATACAACAACCTTCTCGATCGACGATTAGTCGACCGAGAAAGATGTTGGTCGAACAATTATCAACCGACTGAAGTTCTGAATCAGAATTTTTATACAATCTGTACTTAAATGCTTCTAACCATATCTGACCATCACATGGGTACCAAAACCTACATTTTAATGCAGGATTGGGTGGTCGACAATGGATGTTCCAAACACATGACCGGAAACAAGGACGCATTTCAAACGTTTGAAGAAAAGAAGAGTGGAACAGTCACTTTTGGAGATTACGGTAAAGGTAAAATCGTTGGAATAGGTAACATTGGTACAAACCTCGAAATAAAGAATGTTCTACTCGTTGATGGTTTGCACCATAACTTAATAAGTGTGAGTCAATTATTTGATAGTGGCTATGATGTTTTATTTAACAAAACCTACTGCAAATTATTAATAGAAAACACTACAAATGTTGTCTATGAAGGAAAAAGAGTTGGAAATCTTTATATTCTTTGACCTAACTCTATGAAATATGTAGTAGGAAAATGCTTGCTTGTAAATGAAAATACTTTACAACTATGGCATAAAAAGCTAGGACATGCTAGTTCACATGTTATCAAAAAGTTAGTGAAATATGATCTTGTTCGTGGTTTTCCTACTTTATCCTTTGATCAAGTTGAAAATTGTGAACCATGTACATTGGGAAAGCAAACAAAAACCTCTTTTAAACCTAAACATGTACTTAGCACCAGTAGATATTTAGAATTAATTCATATGGATTTATTTGGACCCATGAGGACACAATCTATTGGTGGCAAAAGATATTGTTTTGTTATTGTTGATGATTATAGTAGATATACATGGGTACATTTTATTGCAACCAAAGATGATACTATTCATGTTTTTATAAAATTTTGTTCCATGATTGAAAATCTATTACAAAGCAAAATATGTACCATTAGAAGGGATCATGGTGGAGAATTTGAAAATCATGTATTTGAAGAATTTTGCACATCTCAAGGGTACACTCACAATTTTTCTGCTCCACGCACTCCACAACAAAATGGTATAGTTGAAAGGAAAAATCGATCACTACAAGAAATGGCTAGAACTATGATGCTCGAACATAACACACCCAAAATCTTTTGGGATGAAGCTATAAACACTGCATGCTATGTGTTAAATAGAGTAACTGTTCACTCTCATTTGAAGAAAACTCCATATGAAATAATACATTCTAAGAAACCTAGAGTTGACTATTTTCATACCTTTGGATCTACATGCTATATCTTAAATACCAAAGATGATAGAGATAAGTTTGATTCTAAATCCCACAAGGCATTCTTTTTGGGATATTCTACCTCTATCAAAGCATTTAGAGTCTACAACACTATCTCTAGAAAAGTTGAGGAATCTATTCATGTCTCTTTTCATGAAGAGTCCAAATCAGAAAATCTAGAAATAATTGATCTTACTAATCAATTCGAAAACTTAAACATACCAAATGATAGTGAGAAAGATACTAAAAACAATAACCAAGCTGAAACACAACCTATACCTAGACTTATTAAGGATCATCCTCAAGAATTAATTATTGGAAATCCAAATGATAAAGTAAAAACTCGGTCTTCCTTTAAGGATGTCGCAAACATGGCTTTTATTTCTATCATTGAACCTAAGAAGATATCTAAAGCTCTTAAAGATGATTATTGGATAATAGCAATGCAAGAATAATTAAACCAATTCACAAAAAATGATGTATGGGATTTAGTTCTTAAATCGCAAGATAAAACCATCATTGGAACTAAATGGGTTTTTAGGAATAAGCTAAATGAGGCAGGAGAAGTAATAAGGAATAAAGCTCGGTTAGTAGCACAAGGATATAATCAAGAAGAAGGAATAGACTTTGATGAAACGTATGCACCAGTAGCTAGACTTGAAGCTATTAGAATGTTACTAGCTATTGCTGCACATAAAAACATCAAACTCTACCAAATGGATGTAAAAAGTGCATTTCTAAACGGAATCATTCAAGAAGAAGTATATTTTGCCCAACCACCCGGTTTTGAAATATCGGAAAAAGGTGACTATGTTTATAAACTTAAGAAAGCACTTTATAGTTTAAAACAAGCACCTAGGAACTGGTATGAAAGGCTCAAGACATATCTTTTTGATAATGGTTTTTCTATTGGAAATTCAGATTCTACCTTATTTTTCAAAACATTTACATCTGATTTTCTAGTTGTTCAAATATATGTTGATGACATTATTTTTGGAGCTTCAAATGAATCGTTGTGCACACAATTTAGTGACATTATGCAAAAAGAATTTGAAATGAGCCTCATGGGTGAACTAACTTTCTTTCTTGGTTTCCAAATTAAACAAACGCCTGCCGGGATTTTTATAAGCCAAGAAAAGTATACTAAAGAACTCTTAAAATGTTTTGGGATGGATCAGTGCAAACATGCTACTACTCCTATGGCCACTTCTACTAAAATTGATAAGGATGAAAATGGGGAACCTATTGATGATTCCTTATATAGAGCCATGATTGGTAGTTTTCTTTACTTAACTGCTTCTAGACCGGACATCATGTTTTCAGTTGGTCTTTGTGCTCGATTTCAATCACAACCTATGCACTCTCATTTTCAAGCAGTTAAACGAATTCTTCGATACTTAGCCGACACTACATGTTTTGGTTTATGGTATCCAAAAGGACAATCCTTGGATTTTAAAGCTTATACTAATGCTGATTATGCTGGTTGTCGACTTGATCGCAAGAGCACTAGTGGTGGCTGTTTCTTGTTAGGGAGAGCTTTAGTATCTTGGTTTAGCAAGAAACAAAACACGGTTGCCCTTTCTACAACTGAAGCTGAATATATGGCAGCCGAATCTTGTTGTGCTCAAGTGCTTTATATGCAACAAGTATTAAACGATTATGGTTTTATTCTTTCATCTACACCTATATTTTGTGACAACACAAGCACTATAAACTTAGCACACAATCCTATTTTACACAGCAGAGCTAAACATATTGAAATCCTTCATCACTTTTTAAGGGATCATATTTCTAAAAATCATGTTTCCCTTCATCATGTTGATACAGAAGATCAATTGGCTGATATTTTTACAAAACCACTTCCACTAGACCAATTCAACAAAATAAGGAAGCAATTGCTTATCACTTCTTTGGAAGATGTTTCTTTGATATTTGTGCTTCTTAACAATGTCGTTTATTTGCATCATTTTGGCTTTTAATGGACATCTTTGTCATTGAATTTTTTGGGACATCTAATTAAGGGGGAGTTTTATTTTTAATGGATATTTTTTTGAAATGGCAAAGGGGGAGAAATAAATATAAAACTTAGTAATTGTGCAAAACTCAATCAATGAGTTTCATAAACTCTTGGCTTTACATTGAAAGTTGCTATATTCCCTAAAGAATTAGATTTCATGTTCCAAAATTCATGGGGAATAATAGGCACACATTTTATAAACAAGAGAAGAAATTCACAAAGGTAATCTTCGGGTATGAAACTCACATGTTTTATATTTTCTTATTTTATATTTAGGAAATGTTTGTCATCTTCAAAAGGGGGAGATTGTTGGCTAAATGGACATCTGTAAATCCCTTTGTTTTGATAATGACAAATATTTCATTCTTGTTAATCTAACGTGCTACTTGAGTGTTGCAGGAATAAGGTGGATGACAAAGCACTAGGGAATCTATATGCTTGAATGATTGTAAATGTCATGAAATGTAATCAATTGTAAACTTGTACAAATATATAATGTACAAGTACTTAGACTTCATGTAAATCAAGTGTTAGATCTTCCCTAGCTAAACACCACATTTAGATAGGTCATCCCCTTCAACAGTGTCACATATGCACACTCATACACACACTTAATGTCTTCATTTGAAACATTGAAACAGGGTCTATCTCGGTCGACAAAATCCTCGACCGAGACACTCTCGGTCGACAAACTTCTCGACCGAGAAAGACCCAAGTAGCCGTTAGACACAGCTGACAAGGTAGTTGGCAGTTGGAGATAAACGCTGCAAACACTTGATCCAGAGAGCCTGTCGGTCGACAAAACGTCGACCGAGTAGGTGTCTCGGTCGACCATTTCTCGACCGAGATGGTCTCTGACAGCAACTGCAGAATTAATTAACTAGCCGTTGTTAAAGCAACTAACTTATATCTAACGGCTAGTTAAGCACTTAGAAACCCCTAGAAAGTGTCTAGAACGTCCTTAAGCACTTGTAGGACATTCCTATAAATAGGACATGCCTTAGGACACCTAAACTCACTTGATTCCACACTTGAGCAATCTTTGAGCATACATTTACATTGAGCAATCTGTTTGTGAGCAATTAAGCATATTGGCAACTAGGTACTTCCTCTCTTAGCTCAAATTTCGTGTCCTATAGGCTATCATCTCCTAATCCACAGCAATCACAATTCCATACACATTGGTTAGGAGATCTACACGCTTGATCTAGGCAAATCAAGCCTTGTTCTTCAAAGGATAAGTTGTAATTTCAATTTTCCTTTCTTGTTCACTATTATTGTTTGTACTCTCCTTGCTACTCCTAGGTTGGAGGCTGCAGATTGGAGAGGTTGGAAGATCTTCTTGGTGAAGAAGGCGACCTTGAACTACTTCAAGAAGGCTGGTGCAACGGGAGGTTACTTCTAAAGAGGAAGGCTACTTCAAGGGGGAGCTTGGAGTTACTTCAAGAAGGCTACCTCGGGTTGATGCATCTACTTCAAGTGAAGGCTGTTCAAGGGGTGTAAGAAAGTATTGTATTTTGTGTAAATCCTTGCGAAGGTAATAAAATTGATACTTTCAAAATCCCGGTTGGGTAAGCAACCGGGTAGTGGACTGACAATCTTAGTATTTGCTAAGATTGGAACCACTCTAAACACTTGTCTCCTTCTTCCATTTTCAATTGTGGTTGTTTGAGTTAAATAATTGTTAAAATAATTTAAAAACTCTATTCACCCCCCCTCTAGTGTTTTTCACTAAGGATCAATTCCTAGTCTAAGACGGAGAGGAAGAGTTGGTAGTAAAGGGTTACACTGATGCAAGCTTCCAAACTGACAAATATGATTATCGATCGCAATCATGATTTGTTTTTTTCCTCAAAAATGGATCTGTGAGCTGGAAGAGTTCTAAGAAAGAGACATTTTTGTATTCTACAATAGAGGCCGAATATATTGTTACATCAAATGCAAAAAAGGAGGTTGTTTGGATCAAGAAATTCGTCAAAGAACTTGGGGTGGTTCCAAGCATTAGCGATGCAATTGAGATATATTGTGAGAATAATGGAGATATTGCACAAGATAAGGAACCCAGATTGCATCAACGTTCCAAGAATATACAAAGACAGTTCCATCTCATACAAGAGCTTGTATAGTGAGGAGATGTGAAGATTTACAGAGTACCAACTGAGAATAATGTTGCTGACCCATTGACAAAAGAACTTTTGTAAAAGAAGCATGAAGGTCATGTTAGATCACTTGGAATCAAGTTCATGGGTGATTAACTCTAAGTGTAAGTGGGAGTCTATTGGTATGTATGCCCAAAGAGACTTGTAAATGATTTAATTAATAGTAAAATACACCTTCCAATTTAGTCTATTTTTATTCAGTTACGAGATAATGATGTAACATAATAAATTTCTAGAGAATAATATTAGCATATTTCTTCAGGTTGATGACTTGAACAATAAGATCATACAGATGTTAAGAGTATATACATCCTGGTTATGTCCCTAGTCAGATGTTGTTGTAGAAGGCATATAGACAAAAATAACACAAAAGACTAGAGTGTGTGTAGGTTTATGACAAAATCTCATCATTCATGATATGTGATATCAAATCAACCACATAGATACTTGTTAGAGAATAATATATCAGACAGACCCACCATCACAGCAACACATGGAAACCATTACTTGGTAGTAAAAATCATCTCTTATAGTGTTGATGGTGATTGTGGTTCTTAGACCTAAAGTTACTACACTAATCACGTCTTGTTTGGTGTTCTTTGACATCATCCACCGTGACCTTGAATAAGGGTTTCCATAAAGGTGATGATTGGGTGCACTGTGACACATGAGAATGACTGTGAGTGATGTAGATGGGATTTGTCTCTCCTATAAGGAGTATGATATCCTGGGCACTTGATTAGTGAGACTGAGAAATGCATGGCCATGCACATGTGAGTCAATATGTGATATTGAACTTACATATATCTCAAAGAGTCTACTGTAGTTCAAGGAACATAGATTGAATGATGAAGAGGGTGGCTATTCATGCCTCGAGTTCAATCTGGATATCAGTGACAAAGGAATTGTACAAATAGTGTCACACCAATAACAAATTGTAGGTTGAAGTTGTTCTCCAACTTTTCATTTACTTAGGTAACAATGATGTATTTCTAGATACCACTCTTTACTTTTGATATAAGAAACTTGTTATTGACATTCACTACTAGTATAAATTGGAACCTATAGGGTCACACACATAGGATACACTTGTAATAGGAGTTTCATTCATGAATAATGATTAACTTGAATACTAAGGTGTTTAGGTATTCAATTTAAACAACTATTGACTAATTGGACTCTGAACCGACCTGTTCAAGTGGTGAACTGACCGCCTGGAGAGTCAAGTTGATTGTAAATTGCATTAGATGAATTCTAGATGAGCTAGGGCATGAACCAACTAGTTCAAGGTTGCTAGTGGACTGACTCATGGGATGGGGCACTAGGTTCATGGATCAATTTGATTGCATCAAGGATTAGTGATGACGTCATGTTGTGCATTAATTAAATTAGAATTTCCAAAACAATTGAGATTGGGAAACATGATGAAATGACCGGTTCAAGGGTTAAACCATTTGGTTCACATGCCAGCTGATCGGTTCATGCGCAAACAGATCATTTTTCCGTTCATAGGTTGAGGAAGTTTGAAATTCTGGTCCCTTCCACTCCCACACAAACTGGGAACCCTGATCCAAACCCTCCTATAAATAGAGGGATACTGAGGGCTTCTTAGACACAACTCAATAGCCTCTGACAATTGTTTTGTTCTTTGGTTGTGGCAACCAAGAGAACCCGAGCAAGTCCTACTCGATAAAGGGAGGTGATAGAAAGGGAGACCAATTGTGGGAGAGAAAGTTGGTGCTAGTACTCCAACCTAAAGGGACAACTCCTTCTTATCATTTTTACTAGAATGGTAGGAGTTATGGATGGTCTATGTGGACTACCATAGAGATAAGGAGGCCATTGCATGCTCTAGGAGGAAAACGTCAAGTTTCTGTCCATGGTGATCAACCAGGAGTAGCTCTAGATGTGTTCGAGTGTGAATTGAAGATAGGCACACACTACGATAAGGAGATTGTAACTAGATTTTCTCGAGGACTATATATATCCTCAAAACTATCTATCTCATTATATGGTTTTTGATGTGATTAACTATTATAAGGGGATTATGGTAGTCAAATTTTTGTTTCGTATGCCTACTATGTCGCCATATTTCCCTACAAAAAGCATATATTTGTCAAGTATTCCAATTGTTGTATATTTGCATCTTTTCCTAGTATTTCATTCATATCTTTTTCAAGCATTCCATACTTATGTATATGCATATTTCCTATTTAGTGATTGGCATAATTCCCCTACTTTATTCTATCAAGTACTTGAATTCCTCACATGCTCATTTCTCTGACATCTGGTTAGCAAGATCTTTTATTTTGTATCATGATATTTTCATCATTATTCCTCAATAACATTTTGAGGCTATCAAGCCATATCGGTGAATCCAGTCCATCAATTTTTATTCTTAGGAAATAATGAATTCACAGGACATGTCACCTTATGATTACTCTGTGCTCCATGATCTTCTAGAGGGTTATACTCTAGAATAGTGTATCTTTGTCAAGTATTACAATCTTGTGTATCAAAATATTTCCATTGATTGGCTTAATTACCCATGCTTTGTTCCATCAAGTATATCAATTTGTCAAATATTTATTGCTCTAACATGACACACTTCCTACTTGTTGTAGTGTTTCTCACCCTACGTAATAGCTTACATGCCTACTATTCAGATATCTTGTGAGAATATAATTACATGTTGGCTGTTAGCATTAAATTTATGTGCAAGTGTGGATTCCTCAAGCAGACTTCCTTAGATGGTGGGTCAACTGGTTTAGAGAAAATGATTTGGTAGATTTTAAAACCATACATGTATTCTTATTCCTCATAAAGTATTGATAGTTTTTGCAGAAGCTATAACAATTTGTTTTTTCTTCTTCTCAAGAGAGTAGGAAACAATGTAATGATGGTATTTTTGAGTCAGTTCTGATAATATTTTTCAAGTTTTAAGACATCTCTAAATATCATCATGAAGGTCATGAATGTATCTGTTATACATAATTAGAATGAAATTTTAAGGTATCCATATCATCACTTTTCTATGAAAAAAATAACAACACCCCTTTGGACTTTGTTAGTCATTGCAAACTATCAGATACACGGTGGAGTGCATTCTTAAATATATATATCTTTCCAAGATCCGAAATGACTTCCACATGTTGCAATATAGAATTTCAGATGCCAATATGGGATCTACTTTTGTGTTTACCCTCTTGAAAGCATTGATGATGCATGGGTTTTGAGTCACTTTTATAGGCTTATTTTATATCTGTTTTATGCATGTATTTGTCATTTTCTTGATTATATTTGCATAATTCACTATAGTTGGCCCTTAAACTCTTTTTGCATCAAATTATACTTCTTTTATAATATTTATATGATTTTATATAATCTCCGGACTTATACACATGTTTCGGCACTTTTTCAGGCACTTTTGCATTGTCTGGAGTCGATACTATCGACCCCCAGGTCGATAGTATCGACATTTCATCAAAAAGCAACCCCAAAATGCGATCTTGGAAGGAATAACCTGTGCCATGGTCGATACCATCGACCTTGGGGTCGATACTATCGACAGCGTCGGGATCTGGCGATTTTCAGCACTAAAACGGAGCATTTTAATCCGACGGTTGAGCTTTTTCGGAGCCGTAAAGTGGTCCTATGACCTAAGAAGAGCACGGACGGCCCGAGGGGGAGAGGACATTGTGTTGCACAACATCCAAGAAGGAAAGAGAGAGATAGGAGACGAGAGACGAAGGCCGTCAACCGAGCGATCCGGGCACCTCCGACGGGCGATTATGCTGCCGAAAGACTGCAAAACACACGTTTCTCGAGGAGGATCTCCAGGAACACCTTTGTATCAGGGGTTACACGAGTTTGCTCCATGTTTCCCATGTTTTTATTCTCTACTCCTCTGCTTTCATTGAGATGACCATGCGGGGCTAATCCCCTTTGTCTTTAGGACCGAGAGTAGCCCGGGGATTCATTGTATGACAATTTTATAATAGTAATTCATATTTTATCTCTTAAATCCGTGGTATAGTTTCGTTTTCTCCATATATTGTTATGCTTGATCACCATAATAATAACCTAATGCCCTTAATCACTTTGAAAGAAGAATTAACGGCTGAAAAGAGACGAAATCTACATTAATCGATAAATACCTTGACCAAAGTGGTGTAAAATTAATGGTGCATACTGAGCGATCGTTCATAATGCATCGAGTTTAGGGTATAGGTTATTATGACGGTGGAACCGACCTAGACCTAGGTAGTGAATTGCATCACGACAGTGGGCAATTCTATTTTCAGGACACTACCCGGATAGAGAGATAAAATTGAGGCATTATATAAAATTTAATACAATGAAAACCCGCGGTGAAACCGCAATCCTAAAGATACCTTTTGAATTGATTAAACCAACATTTAATCGATTGCTTCTTTTGTTTTATTTTTATTTTTCTTTTAGTTTTAACAACAACTCTCAACTTGTTAATCGGCTTAGCTGATCGCGACTAGTTAGTAGGAGTCACCAACAATTCCGAGTATCCCTGTGTTCGACTCGGGCCTCACAAAGGCCTGTACTACTCGACACGTTCACTTGCATTTTAGCACATAGTAAAATTGCGTCAATTGACAATATGCAAATGTGTAAAATACATCACATAAATTGAATGTGTTCTGCTAACTATTTTTTGCATAGAAACTTATTTTCTTTTGAATCTCTTACTTTTGGAAAAACACCTTGAGACTGGGCAATCTTTGTCTATCTAGGAAGTTCACCAAAAGTATAACTACAAGAACAATAAGTTGTAGATATTAATTTTCTTGATCACCCAACATAACCCCCTTCAAGAATTGCATTTTCTCCACGTAAGTAATAAAGCTATCTTAACCCGCACCACATGATCAATCATTACAACTAATAAAATTGAACATAAAAACTTGGAGATTGCCACATGGATATTAAACCAAATGATCGATATGCAGTAATGTATTCCATGAAACTCTTTATCCTTTTGTTCTTAAAAATAATGGCATCTAGAAACCGTAGTTCTTGGAAAAACTTTCAATCTATTCCCTCCCAAAAATTTAAAGTTGTCATGATTTTTATTATTTTTTTATTAAAGGAATCTCATGTGAAAAATATTTGATATCTTGTGCATTATTTTGTTTCAATTGTTGTTTTATCTAGTTGTTTATGGCCCTATGGTTTATTAAGAGGGTCAATTACAGACTGGCTAGCTCAAGATAACCAATTTAAAAAGTGCAAAATGTCCTTGTCTTATTTTTCATTTTCTCATCAAACTTTTGACTTGTATGTTTCTTCTTCCATGCAATTGGTTGGTGATTTTTTCTCTTCAATTTTTCATGATAAAATGTGAAAATATAACTGTACATATGTGATACCCCTCATTTACAACTGAAAATACTAAGTGCAATCCACATGTTTTCACTTTTAAGAATTCATTTTGTAACTGGTATAAGAGGCACCTCTAATGCCATTATCCTACACTAATGATGACATGGTGTTATAGTTTAAAAAACTTACTATAGGATTGATCCTATAGTTTTTTTTATAGGAGAACCAATGAATTAAAATGTGCCATACTACCACCCCACTGATTTTGTTTCATGGAAGTGATTGAAATCAACTACTCACCAAAAATATATCATATTTTATTTTTCTAATCAGCCATAATCCTTCGAATTTTGCATCATCATTGTGTAAAAAATAGAATGCCAGTATACCTTGGTATTGATAGATATGTATCATTTGTATTTTGAACTATATAATATTTGTATAAGAGTGAGTAGGTGGAATTCAAATTAAATTTTGAATCAACCATTGTGGGCATAACAATATATAACTGTAGTTTTTTAGTCACACTTCATATTTAAGATATTAGCAGATTTTGAATACCAATTGCAAGAAATGATGGATAACAAGGCCATTCAATTTTTTTCTAACTTTTTATAATAATAAAAAATTGGTTTCTCTTTATCTTTTTGGTCAGGTTATTGATTTGACATTGGCTCAAAGACCTTTAGCTCTTGGATTTTACATGGTAACCCCGGTGTAAGTCTGCTAGTTGTCTAATTATACTAATGAATTCTAACATGTATTATGAAAAATTTAGCAATTATGAAAGTCCTTGAAGGGGTTGAGTTAGGCTGGATATGAGGAAGTCCTTCAAAAATGTTGAGTCTAGGCTCTATAATGCAAAGGAAGGAAAAAAGGATTTTATAGGATTAAAACATGGTAGATTGAAAGAGAGATATATGAAAAATTTTGTGTGCTTCCACAAAAATAAAATTCTATTATCATTACTATCATAACTAGATTTGTAATCACTAAACAAAAATTAGAGTTCAACATGTATGGGTAATTTTTCCATTTCATTGTGAACTTAAATTCAATTCACTTTTTGAAGCATTGAATAATGGACATTATAATGGATGTAATAACAGAAGTATGTGATGTTTTCAAAATATAGGTCAACTGAAGTTTTAGATATGGAGTCTTGTAAAAGAAAAATCTAGTAGGAATCCAAACCCTACATAGACTTTATGGGTTGGTTAATTCAAGGGGATGATTAGTATACTAAGGGTTAGGTTAGTACAACAGAACAAACACATGCACTTGCTAAGAAATTTTTGATTATTTCACCCTCTAATAGGTCCAACTATTTTGAATGTTGAGTTGTCAATTACCACTATACCACATTCTTGTCAGTTCACTTTTTATTTTGTTTTGGTTAACATATCAATTTGTTTATCCTTATTGATTTTGAGTATAAAAGTTAACTAACTAGTATAACTCATTTTGTCCATCTATGAACTTAATGAAAATATTTTTTTTCCATCTTCTTATTTCTTTTTTTGGATGAAAAATAACTTGGAAAACATACTCACATCCTAAGTACCGAATGAAAACAAAATCCATGCCATCAATGTTTCATTGATTCATCACCTCATTCTTGGTGAGGAAATAAATTTGGTATCCAATAGTCCTTTGTGAAGATCTAGTTCTAAATGAAATGAATCATTTTAAGGGAATGGTATCAACATAACAATTATTTATTGAAGAAGGGAAAGTAGGGTTACATAACCATGGAACAATACGTAAAACTAGATTTCTATCAAGCACAATAAAATTTAATTTATTCACAACATAAATTGACTGAGTTTCACAATTTTTAATAAATAAGTGATGTATCACTGGATATTTTGTAGTATGTTAATGTTGGGAAATCAGGGCAAAAGATAAGGTAGTAGAAACAAAAACTTAAATATCAATTCCCTAATCAGCAAAATCATGTCAACTGCAATGTATCTAAGAAGGAAGGTAACAAGAGTTATACCTGGTCCTGGAGCAAGTCCAGTGACAACTCTTGATTCACTATTGTGTTTCTTCTCTAAGAAACAACATGCTTCTTCTCCAGGTAGCACTTGAACAATCGTCAACAACTACCTCCTAGTGTGACACCACAGATGGCAGTTGACATCATCCTCCTAGTGCGGCAAGTGCCTCTCACCTCTAGAGTAGTCCATGTGGACCATTGATAACTCCACATTGTGCTACCAGAGCGAACG
Source organism: Alisma plantago-aquatica (assembly GCA_963693085.1). NCBI lineage: Eukaryota > Viridiplantae > Streptophyta > Magnoliopsida > Alismatales > Alismataceae > Alisma > Alisma plantago-aquatica. Next base: position 1,510,048,743 of record OY856410.1, on the reverse strand, counting down.
AGAAGGAGTTGTCCCTTGGAACGTTACTGTACTGTACTGATTCACTCTCCCACAATTGTCTCTCCCTTTCTATTCTTCCTTCTATCAGGTATTACTTGCTTAAGATCTCTATTGGTTACCACAACTGAAGAGGACAACAACAATCAAATCTTATTGTTATGTTTGGGAACCTCCTAGTACTCCTCTATATATAGGAGAGATCAAGGGCATGGTTCCAGTCGATCTAGGAGTCAAAGAGTCTGAATTCACAATTTTTCTAGAAACTGCAAATGGTGAACCAATTAGTTTGCATGGCCCACCAGTCGGTTCATGCATGAAACTTTCAGTTCATGCCATGAATCAGTCAGTTCGTGTAGTTTCCTATTCAGAATCACATTGGTATTCAATGCACGGTTAATGTAAATCATGAGATCAATATCAATCCTTGATCTAACCGAATTGACCATTAAACCAGGTAGTTCATCATGTGAATCAGTTGGTTGGGACCATGAACCGGTCGGTTCATGCCCTAGTTTAGGCATTGTTCAACCAATGTTGATTCCAATTGACTTGACACTCCAACCGATTGGTTAAACACTTGAACTGGTCGGTTCATATTCCAATCAATCAATTTTGAACCTAAATTGTTTAATTGAATACCTAAACACTTTTAGTAATCAAGCTAAACATCATTCATGAATAAAATCCTATTCTAAGTGCATCCTATGTATGTGATCCTAAAGGTCCCAAATTATGTTGACAGTGAATGTTCATAACCAACTTATGACATCACAAGAAATGAGTGGTATCTAGTAACACATCATTTCTATCCAAGTAGTTTGGATAGTTGGAGAACAACTCTAGTCTATAATCCATGATCAGTGTTATCGTGATCATATAATTCCTTTGTCTCTGATGTCTAGATTGAACTCAAGGCATGGAATCGTCATCCTCTCAACATTCAATCCATGTTCCTTGAACTAGGGTAGACTTTCTGAGATGTATGCAATTTCACATATCACATATTGAATCACATGAGTACGGCCATATATTTATCAGTCTCACTTATCAAGAGGCCTAAATATCAATCTCCTGTAGGAGGGACAAATTCCATCTACATCACTCGCACTCTATCCCCTTGTGTCACGATGCACCCGAGCATCACCTTTATTGCAACCCTTATTCATGGTCAAGTTGGATGACGTCTAAGTGCATCAAATGACATGTGATGAGTGTAGTGACTTCAGGTCTGAGAACCACAATGACCACTACCACTATGAGAGCTAATTCTGACTACCATTCTATTGTATCCATGCATCACTCTCATGGTGGGTTTGTCTGATACACTATTATATAACATGTACATGCGCACTTGACTTGATATCACATATCATGACTAATGGGACTCTGTCATAAATCAACACACAATCTAGTCTTATGTCTTAGTATTGTCTATTTTGCTTCCGTAGTAATATACTTGATAAGAGGAAACTTGTTTTCAAAGCTAATGCTGCTGAAGAGAGCGTCTTGAAGCAAAAATATCACATTCAATGGTTGAAGTTGGGTGACAAGAACTCCAAGTTTTTTTACGCATCCCTGAAAACTAGGAGGTTAAGGAATATTATTAACTATATCAAAATGAACGAACAACTCTGTTATGATGAGGAGATGATAGAGAATGAAGTTAATTGTTATTATAATGACTTGTTTAGCAACAAGGTGGATAAAGGAAGATCGATTGAGTTGGGAAAAATGTTTCAAGTCAATTAATGTTGAATAGAGTGATATTCTTATTGCTGAGGTCACTGATGAAGAGGTTGATAATGTCATAAAATATGCTAAAGGTGACAAATAAATTAGGCCGGATGGTTTTAATTATCAGTTCTTCAAGTCTTGTTGGAGCATTGTTAGATGTGATGTCATTAAGTCAAGACTTTCTTTTGGGGTGGGAAGCTGCTAAAGGAAGATAATTGGTCATATATAACCCTCATCCCTAAAGTTAAGAATGTTACTGAGGTCAAGGATTGAAGACCTATATCCCTTTGCAATGTTGTATACAAGATCATTTCTAAGATCTTGGCGAATAGAGTTCAGAAGCTACTTCCTAGAATCCTCAATCCGGCACAATTTGCTTTCATCAAAGGAAGGTCTATTCCTGATGCTACCCTCCTGGTTAATGTGCTTATTAACAACATGATGAAGAGCTCTCATGGTAATGTTTGTATCAAAATGGACATCAAGAAGGCGAATGATTTAGTAGAATGTGATTACCTTCTTAAAGTTCTTGTTGCTATGAATTTTGCTATTAAATTCAATGAGTGGGTTGCTAAGAGTTTTCTTTTGTTAACTGTCATGTCCTTATTAATGGTGTGCCATCCAAAAGACTTTATCCCTCGAGAGGTATTAGGCAAGGGGATCCCTTGTCCCCTTATCTTTTCATGCTGGTGATGGAAGGTCTATCAGCTATGATTAGAAGTGTTGAAGCCAAATGAAATTATTCTAGCTTTAAAGGTTCACATGTGTTAAGTATTGCTCATATTTTGTTTGCGGATGATGCTATCATGTTTACTGATGCTGACAAGGAGAGCATTAACTGTGTCCAAAATTTAATTAAGGAGTTTGGCAGATTCTCTGGTATGGAAATTAATAGAGAGAAGAGTTTGATTTTTTGCAACAAAACTGATAGGGGGGTGGAGGTTTCTACTGAGTTGGGTATTCCTCTTGAGTTTCTCCCTAAGAAATACCTACGTTTGCCTTTGTTTCAGGGTAGAATTACAAGGAGTCTTTGTGCCCCCATCATGGATAAAATCAAAGGTTGGTTAGATGGTTGGGAATCTAGATTCCTATCGTATGCTGGGAGAGTTGAATTGATCAAATTAATGATGGGTTCTTTTCATCTATACTGGGCTGCTTCCTTTCCTCTCCCTAAAGGAGTGTCCAATGAGATTGATAAGATCTGCTATGATTTTTTACGGGGAGTTCCTGGTCTTGAGAAGAAGATGCACACTATGGCTTGGAAAAGTATATGCTCTCCAAAGGATGAGGGAGGGTTGGGGATAAAAATTATAGATGATATCGTTAAAGCTTGTATGGGAAGAAATTTATGGAACATTGTTGTCAAGAAAGACTCTTTATGGGTTTGTTGGGTTCATGGAAAGTACATGAGGAACATGTCCCTATGGAAAGTGAACATTCATGCAAGTGCTAAATGGATGTAGAGACAACTGATTATGTTCAGAAATCAGTTGGTTTCTAGAGTTTTTTACTCTGTTGGGAATGGTAATAAAACTCTATTATGGGGTGATCCTTGAGTGGGGAAAGGTTTATTCTTGGAAGATATTATTGATACCGAGCATAAAATTAACTGTGGCTATAGAGCCCTTGCAAAGATTAACTGCTACTTCTCCAATGGGGTTTGGCAGAGTACTAGATCTCGCCATTTTGAATTTGTGATGTCCACTGTTAGGAACTTTGTGGTGTTTGATAACAGGAAAGAGGATTGCATTCTATTGGAAGGATGTACTATGTCGAAGATGAAGGATTTCTGGGAAGCCCTAAGGCAGAAAAAGTTAAAGGTTGCTTGGGTGAGATGGTTGTGGCATGTTGTTTGTCTGTAGACCTACAAATTCACTATGTGGAGACTCATGAATAGGAAATTGCTCACACAGAATAAGCTTAAAGACAAAGGCTTAGAGCTTGTCTCTATGTGTTGTTTATGCAGAAATAGTGAGGAGGATGAGAGTCATATATTTTTTTATTGTGAGTTTAGTTGTGAATTCTGGAAGATCATAGCTGCTGAAGGTATTATCTGTCATACCCCAAACTCTATGGAGGATGCATTGAAAATCAATGAGGCCAAGAGTAGAACTGCACTGTTCTTAGGGATCCACGAGCTTTGGAAGGAAAGGAACTTTATAGCTTTTAAAAATAGAAGCAGACCATATAGAAAAATCAGTGAAACTGTAAAGATAGACTACTATAGTTATAGATAGCTTTCTTCCTTATCTACTTTGTACAATTTTCTTTTCAGCTAAATGAGAAAAGGCAGCATGCTTTGAAGGATCAATATATATATATAACTATATATATATATATAACTATATATATGTATATATATATATATATATATATATATATATATATATATATATACGACTAGGGACATAACAAGAATGTATGTGCTCTTACCATACATAGAATCTCATTGTTCAGGTCCTCAACCTGAAAACATATGTCATCGAGTAACATCATTCTCTAGACATCTATTGTTTCATCATCTCATGATTGAGACAAACATAATATATGGAATTTCTTTTATTATCATTTGATTGGCTCTTTGGGAATACATACCAACAATTAATTGTTAATATTGCAATTCTTCTAACTCTTTTTGGTTATAAACAAGTGACACCACCGATCTGAATGGATCTATTTTTTATTCTATCAACTAGTGCAACTTTTGTATCATGGGATTGCTTTGCTAGATGTGACAAGTTTTCTTGAGGTCTGACTGACTTCAAACATTCCTATAGAAAACATATATAGTTCTACAAATAGCAATTAGCACGTTCATGTATAGATGAGAAGAACATACATACAAGGCCCTTGAAATTTCTAATGAATTTCTTTTCTTCTACATTATCCATATTCAATGAAGTAAACACTTCATCTAGTTGAACCAATAGAAAAGTGAATGCTAGAAACCATGGATGGACTGCATTTGAGCAATGTTGTCAGTAGCAACTAATTATGAGATTCTAGGAGAATTTCATATGAATCAGAAGGTGTGAGTTTTTCTAGATCTAGTAGAGACACATGGTTTAGGTATTGACATGAAAACAATAGAAACTCAAAATAACATAGCATTATTAAAAGTGAACTTGAAAGTATTAAGTAATTCCTTCTACTTTTCCTAATTTTAGGAGATCAAATTTTGGTCTGTGTATGATTGTAGGAAATTGGATGCCTACAATACTCTTTTATTTTTTATAATAATTTCCTTTTGCAATTAATTTATTTGATATTAGGCAACATTTATATGAGTGGTTTTAGTTATTCTGATTTTGCAGTCTGAAGTTGATGATTCTACAATGTTCATTTTGACATAATGTATGCCTTCTCTGCTTCTATCACATGGACAACATAAATGAGCTAGTTATGTTTCACTTAATTTTTTGAGATGTTTTGATAGTCTTACTATGTCGAAGTTGTTTGTTGCATTACCCATCAGTCTCAAAGCATGGCTTTCTTTTTACATGGACTTTGAGAGATTGGATTATCTACAATAGTATATTTTTTGATGAATCTTACCAATCTAGTGTCAGAACCTCTCCTTTGATTAACATAAATTCCAACAATTAAAAAGAAGCCCTAAGCCTAAACCCTAGCAAGAAACAAAATTCCTAAATTTTGACAAACCCGATTAACATATTACGCAAGAAACGCCTGTAACTTTTTCCAATTCTTCATAAAACTTGAGAAATAAATTCCACATCACAACATTCATGTTCTCAATTACATAGATCTAGTTCAATGTCATTAAAGAAAAATCAGTTCCTCTCACTCACATGTACTTTGATGTACAGTAGATTATGTTTATATTAAAGATACAAATTTGACCTACAACCCATCTCGAAAAAAGAGAGAGTACACAAACATTCTAATCTATAATATTCTATTTACATATTATTTGTCATAAACTCTCTACTAGACAACATTATGCATAAACTATTTGAAACAATCTCATGATACTCATGAAGAGTCCAGTGAGTGGATACCTGCTCCTCGAGTTAACTACATGCATCAATGTAAGTATATTGAACTTAAAAGAAACTTGTAAATGATTCTGTATCTAACAAATATTTGTATCATTTAGTAATTCTAGTTTATAAACTATCAAATTAAAATAAAGCCATTCATTTAGTCATATTTCGATCTTTCTACCGATCATTGAGAGAATATTTATGAACGTATTAGAAAATTCTAATCATTTAAAACTTTCAATCCAATTATATGGGTAATAAGTCCAGATATAAACAAATAAAAAAAAGACATAACACTAACACCATCTTTGGGACACCCCACCATCCAGACCAAGAACACATCTTGCAGTCCTAAAATTGAAGTACACTTAATACATGTCTACCAAATATGAATAATCAAATGATAATGAAATCCAAATCATAATAAGAGTGGTATTACATCCTAGCATATGCCAATTGTCAATGTTTAAGATTAGATTCCACACTAGATAAATAAGAATAAGGCAACATATTATCATTATAAAAGAATGATTAGTATCATTGACACAAAACATATTTCAACAATAGTATATTTATAAACTAAGTAAAAGGAATGACACAAACATTCATTTCATATTATACACAACTTGTTAGATTTTATTAATTTGCCATGAAACAACTTGCTCCATATGTCACCAACTAGAACTCATAACGCTTCATTCTCATGTCAATGACACACCTTCCCCATCTTAGTGTTTAGCTAACCACCCTAAAATATCAACAGCAAACTCTAGTCCACCACAAGATTGCCAATAGAGGCTCGAATCCTCACCTTAGGTACACAAGCTATGAATTAATAGAACATAGTATCATATATCATAACATTTCTCATGGTCCATAGTTTACATTCATCAAAGTCTATTACACATGGACGCAAATTTTCACAATACAAGATTTAGGGACAGATTCATGTCATGTGACTCACTCCTAAACCCAGGTATCTAATCTTCAAGGTCTCCATCTAAACTTTTATTTTTTTATCATAATCCTCTAACTACTACAAGGATATTTGTTTCATTTCCCAATTATTGATCTCTGAGGAAACTCATGGTGTTAAGGGCATGGAGAAACTCGTGATGCTTAGGGAACCTAACAAGACATATCATCATGTCACTTGTAGTAGTCCTCTTTCTCATCACAAATAGAATTTAAATCATCATTTATCATGTTTGTGTAATTTTGAATAACTAGAATAACATATAGAAGATTAGGATTAAGAAGCAAAATAATCATTATGTCAATAATCAAAACAATATATGATTTATACCATTCATGTATCTTCACAATGTTCATATTATTCCTTATGATTCATCATTAGTGGTCTATCAACAATCTCATTCTCAAGTGTTTACCCTAATTAGGGTTTCTCAATTTCAAATCAATATTTATTTCAATCTCAACATACTTCTTATCATTTATTTTATCAGATATATTTGAGTAATATTCATAGAAATAGTAGGACCAACAACACTATCAATATATACACATCTTGTATCATTCATCATTCTCAGAATAGGTTTATTATGCAATATTACTTATTCTATTCAATTACAATAGATATGAATAAATCTCAATTCATAAAAACACATAGTGCATTTATCAGTTTTCTTTTACTATCTAACATTCTCTGGTTAGGGTTAATGCTCAACCATATCTTATCGTATTTGAATATCATCATAATAAACTATTCTTTGAATACAAGTACTATCAAAGACAATTACAATCTTGGAATGAAGATTTATGAATAATTTCACATCCTTGAACCATATTTTAGTGGAATTAACCATACTTAAATACATTCCTTAACCCCTCATTTGAGAGCATTATTCATCATTATCACCAAGATCATCATATAAGTGTTGAAGTTAGGCTCTTAGATCCAATAAAACAGTTACTTATTTTCCCCCCATTAGATTTCTAACTATAAATTCTATAATTTCATGTTCATTAAATTATTGGAATCAATATTATTAATTCATTCAATATAAAAAACTTCTCCTTCATTTACATTCATCAAAGTCCACTTTTAGCATACATCATTTCACTTTGGTCAAGCTCAAATATTTAAGTGAATCGATATTAGACTGCTTAAACTAATTTCATTAATTACTTTCATCATAATTGAGTCCACCCTTGTCTATTTCTTTTCTTGCATTTAGATGCACTTCATCTAACTTGTAATGGTATTTTGATAATTAGAAGAAATCCTTCTATTACTTAAAAAGATACTCAGTTTAGGATATTGAACAGATTATGGTTACTTCTTCTTATTCTTTAATCTCTAGTCATCTTCTTAATTTGTTATTATGTGACTTGTATAAGAGACTTGCCTTTTTGTAGGTTCGACTCATTATTCCATAAATTATACTAGAATAGATGCATTAGTACTATGTCATCTTCATAATACTTATCACCCTAAACTGAGGTAGCAACACCTACAACTAAACATTTTCTTCACGTTTATAAGAATTTATTCAAATTGAATCTTTATCTCTCATACTCATCTTAGTATAGAATTTCTAGGGTTTTCAAAAATATGATTAGATCAATAGATCATAAAAACCTTATTAGGTGGTACATGGTGTCGTTGAGTTTATTCAGATTACATGGAAACCTTAGTTTTCATTTCTACACACCTCATCCATGAATTATAAGTATACATCGATTCACTGGATCATTTGAGTGAATTCAGAACACTTACCTTGTACATGGAATACCTCCATTTCAAATCATCATACTAATCCTAATGTACATGCCATATCAGATTTCTGTAAGATTCAACAATATAATTGAGTAATTGATGCTTATTCAATTCAAGCATAAGTCTATACATGTCCACTAATATTCAAGCATAATTCACTAGGTTGATTTAAGCTACGTTAGTATAAAATAACATAGTTCTATATGCATAGGATTTTTCATACAGCTTAAATCATTATATAAGGGACTACAAATTAAAAATCAATTAGAAACAATCCAATATAGTAGCTTTCAATTTCCCAAGGTCTTTCTAGTTGATTACCTAATAACAAAGAAATACAAGAAAAGATCTTGGTTATTTTAGTTGGATAGAAATATACATTATTATCAATCTCAAGAAAGACATAAACACTAGCCTTAGGCAACAAGCACCTTAAAACATGTCTCGTGTTCATAACTTATAGAAACACGACCAACATCCAAGGATTCAATTCTCTCTTTTTGACTCAAGAACCATAGAAAAGGATAATTGGAGAAAAGAAAGAGAAAAGAGGGTGATTTGACATCTTTTTGATTCAAAAATGAGGTAGGATGGAACTTAAATACAAGATAGAAGATTCACCATGAAACCCTGTCTATGTTTGATGAGATTACATGGATTCATAAAATTTTGGAAGCTACCAAATTAGCATTTCTGACAATTTTCTCCTTAAAAATTGTAATTCTCCTATCTCTCAAATTTGTATATCAAACGAGAATGAAGGATTATGAGGGATATTAGAGTGTTAGTTTAATGATATAGATCAATTGGGGGTACTTGGAGCATTTACAAACAAGTCAAAAATCTATTTTCAGTCTTTTCTCTTGATTCAAATTGGCTGGCCAGTTGAGTTATCACTAATAAGAAACTTGACCTACATATCATTCTCTTATCACTCCAACATCAACTATCAAATTGATTTTTTAAGATACAAATTTTTTTCCAATGCATTTGTATGTAGCAAAAAATAACTAGAATCAAATATCATACTTCTACACTTCAACTTGTAAGCATGGTCAACTCAGTTTGTTCTAGGGAATCACGGTCGAATAACAAGTCCAAAAAAATCCAAAATTATGAATGTTTTCAAAATCACTTATACTTAGAGTTTTGTAATTCCATTAAAAATTTGAAAGTAATGTGTCTTATATATTACACAATCAAAACCAATAACTATACGACTATACTTATTGCATTTTTATATTCTTATAGAAGCAAGAGCTTCAATTCATCCAACTAGGGTCTTCATTTATTATAACCCACTTCTTTTATAAAAAAAATGTGTAAGGTTTCTCATAAATTTCAAAATGTCATAATAACTACCATCATTAATCAAGATTAAACTAGGATCGGCCTATCAAAGCATGTAATCATCCAAGCAAACCCAAATTATCTAGATAAGTCTAGATAAGATGAATTTGGAAGTTCTCCCCTCATTTTAGGATTTCATCCCAAAGTATAAGAAAATATGTGGAAGAAGATCATAGGATCTAATCATGCATATATGTCTATGTCTTGTTAAAATCCCAATATTTTTTCATTCATATTACATTATTCGTCTTGGATTTTTTTGCATTGAAAATTTGAGTTTAGTTGCATTAGACTGACAATTCATCTATGATATGGTAGATTATAGCACAACAAACACAACTAGAGAAAAATTCCCACAATTTTACTCAAACTATGTATAATAATAACCACTCACAAGCAAGTAGGTTTCATCATAGTATGGTTAAGGATCGAACCCAAAGGATAACATTCTTAAAAATTTGTTGTATACAAATGTTTTTTTTGGTGATCGAGAGAACCCACCCTAGGAGAGCCTGACATGGTAAACTCTTGCGGCATGAGAGGGTGTGGTCCGGTCACCCCCCTCCCCTACCTAATCAACATGGATTGTCATTCGCAAAGTGCCTTCAGTGAGGTTTGAACCCGGGTCCTTCATTGGGACTTACCAAACTCTTACCACCCGGGCTACTATGGTCAGACGTTGTAACTAAGGAAAAGTATTTAACAAGGATAGATCATTTGATAATTTGGTTGATTAACTAAATTAACAATGTTAGAAATAAAATCAGACTATTAAAGTAATGATTTTGAACACTAGGATAAACTACCAAGATGATTGGGGTTCACCACCAATGCCTACATAACTATTCCAAACATTGCATCATTCATTCATTTGAATACTAGATTTGGAACAAAGGATTTCATATCCTTTTTGAGTATGAAATCCACATGGATTGATCTCACTATAGGCTTAATGTCTCACTACCTATGGATCCTTAATATGTCACCCTAGAGAACGCCCTTTTGTGGTATCACTTGAGGTTCACCAATATCATTTGGTATTCTAATCCTATATTTTAATTTATCTATGTTTAGGACTAAAAATACAATATAGGTCATAACGTTATAAAGGAAGCATTAAAAAACAATTATCAATGCATATATTCATATAAACAACAACTAAAAATTTAGAATCAAAACACGAGAAATAGGTTTAATCCCCATTTCCCAGTAATGGATTTACTCCCTAATCATGTTCATGATACAAAAAGAATGAAATAATAAGAATCTCATAAAGAAATCAGCTACATAGAGAATAAGGTCAGTGGTCTTGTTAAAACTCCTAAATGATTACTTTAGTCTCTGGTCCATATCAATGGTGAAGCATGTCTCCACATCAAGCCATCGACTTTTGTCTCTTCATTTCCTTGGATGAGGCTAGGGTTGTGGATGGGAGAGAATAAGTGTGCACCTCTTTTCTTGTACATCCATCAAGTTTTTTGTATATCCGTTCACAAAATATTAGATCCATTCAAATAATCTAATGACTATTAGTCCTAGATTTCCATCACAACAATTTTGAGTGCCTTTAGGGCCAATTTATCGCTGCAAAATAATATAAAAGTATATTCATTGTATATATAATCATGTTATCTTTTGAAGACAATTTCAATCACTCAATTATGGCATTTGATGTGAAAATTAGAGTTATTTCAGTACTGGGGTATGCTTTCTTGAAAGTTATTGAATTTCTACTAAATTACATGATCAACCAATCATCCTTACTGGTCGGCCAATCAACCTATAACAATAAAATACACTTGTTTTGTATAAAATTTAATTTTGCATGTAATGGATTTTAAATCATCCAACTCTGAGTTTTTACACAAACGTTGTAACCATTTTAGTTTCCATCTATACTTTACCGACCCTCACTTCCATTGTCAGAGTTGGGGAATGAGGATATGCAATCTTTAATCATTCTCTTCAGATTTTCATTGAGGGATAACTTCTTCTCTCTTCTTCTTGCATCAAATTATAAATAAAACAATGGAAATATTTAAATAACAAATAAATTGCATAAACTACTCAAAATATAAAATAAGTGAAATATGGAGTAAATTGCAAAAAAAATGCAAAAATAAATATAAAATGCAACTAAAATATGATGAATATTCATTCATCACAATGCCAACCTTGAACATTGCTAATCCTGGAGTAACTCAAAATCCATAACAATCTCCAAATAAACATTTTCAACAAAATATACATGCCTCATATTCACATCATGTTTGAGTCCCTACCAACAAGCATGGACAAACAACCCAAATTTTTGAAAATCACATAACAAAACTTCTCATATTTGATATTCCAACTTTTCCTTGCACACTTGATTCCATGTCAAAAAGCTATAGTGTAAAAAATATGGAATATTCTTGATGCTTCAGATAATCCTGCATATTTCTATGAGATTCTTGCACAAGAATAATGGTTTTCTATGGAAGGTTGTATAGGGGTATTTTTCTTTTACTAGGTGTAAGATAAAGTGAATGTGGGTATGAGAGAAGAATTATGAATCTCTCCTCCATTCAACTTGAGATTGCTTTAATTTTTTTGAAATTATATTGGTTGCATCTTTTTGTGTGCACATTGACATCTTTTATTTATTTTGGGTGATACATCCCTATTACATATAAAAGAGTATGGAATAAGTGATTATAAAGGAAGAATGAGGGTGTGGCACCCAAGATTAGATTTTGATGCACTTCATCGATTATTTTTGGTGGATGTAAGGTAAGAAGATGGAAGAAGAATACATGTAGAAGAGGGTTGAACTTGTGCATCTTATATATTATAATTCAGAGTATAAAGACAAGCTTATAAAACAATTTAATCACATTATGTCACACTCAATATTAATACATTTCTACAAGAATGCTATGATAATCAGTTAAGAGACACATCACATTTGATTCCTTTCAATCCTATACGACTTGTCATCATTTCAAGGAAACACATGCTTATAATCATGATCTATAAAGGGTGATTTCTAACTATCAAGATGGTTTTAGAATATAGTTAAAGTCAAGAACTTACATTGAATAAGGGGGTGTATACAAAACTCTTTATGTAATGCAAACATGAACACAAACTAAGCCAACTAAATAATGTCTTCAACTATCATTGCAAGATATACAAGCAGAAAGGAAAGTAATTTTAAGCTACATGCAATGCAAGTAAGCTAAATGCAATAGAGGCATGCAAAGCTAAAAATTGCTGAAATTAAAAACTAAAAGAGATAGGTGTGGGTGGAAAGGAGTTCACACCACCCACCCTCCCTATTATCTCAAAAATTTACTCATCTCTGAGAGAACACAAAACCCAATATAAAAAGGAAATAATCCACAATTCTAGTCCAGGAGGTCCTGGCAACTCAAAGAAGGTTCAGATGAAAGGAATATGAATAAGGGATGGCACCTTGATCATAATAGATACATGGTGCAAAATGTGATTAGGTGGAAGTGGTAGCTCGAATGGACTTTGAGCATGCTTGAACTAATGTTTCTTTTCACCCTGCAACACATACAATAAGATCCAAAAATACTCCCCCATCAATATTAGAAGTGTAGTAGCATTGTGTGGATTAGGAACAAGTGGCACAATGTAGGAGTGATGTTTGTCTAGTGTCCTCAAGATCTACTCATCTGTGAATGCTAGAGGTGGACTACCTTCTTCTGTGGCTAAATTAGTATGCAAAAAAACTATAATTTCTGCTATCAACTATGCTAACTCAAGTGAACGATTTGGCTCTGGATGCTTCTCATCACCTAAACCTACATGAAGAATATGTGGTATTGGCATGGGAGGAATAGTCTATTCTATAATATCATATTGAAAAATATTTTCTTGTAACTGATCCTCTAAAAAATATTTTCTTGTAACTGATCCTCTAGGTCTATTGCCCAATACACATCAAATAAAATAGAAATTGTGGGGTCCATCAAAATGTCAACTTGTATCTCTCCATCATCCATGTCAAACATGCCCAAATCCTCTAAGGGGTTTGTAGAAAATAAAACTAGAGAGGATATAGAAAAATGTAGTGGTGGTGGAATGTATGCCTTGTATCAGGGTTGTACCTCATTATCAAAAAAACAACTGGATATGCAATAGATATTGGTTGTTATAGACTCAAAGAATATTGGTTTACCATCATAATTATATGGATCTTGGTATATAATAGGGATGGATGATAGAGCATCAAGCTGTTAGGAGGGTTGTTCTTTCAGACGAGCAATTTGTGCCTCCATTATTTTACCCTATGGTTGTCCATCATTTAGCATTATTTTTTGGTCAACCAACATCTTCCAAGGTCCCCCATTCTTTCATCTCTATTAGGTGGGTAATAATATGCATAGTAAGGCTCTTCACCATAAACTGTAAAACATTGTTGATTGTAGCATGCATATTTACAAAAATCATCTTCATAGAATGACTCCTCATAGTATCCCCCCAAAATATTGTTGATTATAGTGTTCTTCATATCTATCTTTAAGGAGTCTAACATTATGCTTAAGTTTGATCTTCCAAATGGAAGCTTTGCCTTGTGGAGTGAAAGCCCAATGCTTAACATTGGTCCTAATATTTTGTGCGAAGACGGTCCTACACATCAATACTTTAACTTGTAAACTATATTCCTGGAAGCCCAACATATCATTATTGAAGGAACCACATTCTTCACATCATGTGTTTTGTGGCATCGACCACTCCATTTTGAAGTGAATGTCTAAAAAATCGAAAATTTGAGTTAAGCTTGAGAGAAAATTTGTCTAATGAATGAACATAGAAAAAAATCTCTATCAAAGAATGGAAAAATAAACTACAAAAGTTTAGGATAGAAAGAATGGAAAAAAATCTAAGCTAAATGAAATTATAGAATCAAAACTAAAAGTTATAAAAGAAGCTAAAAATAAAAAGAAACTAAAAATTACAGAATCAAAATAAATTTACAAAAACAAACTAGAAAGAAAAAATCTTAACTTTACGTCAATAGAATAAAAATCTAAATGTCATGTTGTCCCCAATAACAACTCCAAAATTTGATACAATAGATTATAACATAAGAAATTCACCTAGGGCAAAGTCCACATGCTTTTACCCAAGCTATGTAAAATAATCATCACCCTCAAGAAGATGGGCTTTTTCGTAGTGTAGCTAAGAATAAAACTCAAAGGGAAACTTTTTTAAGAACTAATTGGGTTTTAATATATCTAAGAAAAAATATTTAACAAGGATTGATCGAGTTGATGTTATGGTTTATTAACTTAATAACAATAAAAGAAATGAAATCAAATTATGACGTAAACAATTTTGAACACTAGGATAAAATTACCAAGACGACGAGGTTCATCGCCATTGCCTACGTAACTATTCTAAACATTGCATCAAACACTCATATGAATATAGGATTGGGGTCAAGAGATTTTGTTCTAGAGTATTAATTCCACAATCGTGGGCTTGATGTCTCGTTACTTATGGATCCTTATTTTTTCACCCTAGAGAACACCATTTTGTGGTCTCAACTAGGGTTTAATGATATAATTTGGTGTTGTAATACTATATTTTAATGTCCCTACATCTAGGATTTCAATAACCATGCAAGATAGATGTTCATTCTATAAAGCAAGTAGTAAACAAATGATTATCAATCCAAATGTTCATACAAACAACAACTAACAAAGTAGAAATAGCATATAGGTAGGAGGTTTAATCTCCTTACCCCAGTAAAAGATCTACTCTCTAATCCTATTTATGATTTAAAAAGAAAGAAGAAGAAGAATCTCATGGAGAAAGGAGTAGTGTAGAGGATAAGATCATTGGTCCTGTCACAACTCCCAAATGATAATTCAGTCTCCGGTCCAGATCTACAGTGAAGCGTGTCTCCACATCAAGCCGTTGTTTTTCTTCTTCAGCTCTTAGTGGAGGCATCTAGGATGGTGGATGAAAGAGAATAGGTCTGAATCCTTTGCTCTGACATCCCTCATGTATTTTTGTATCCATCCACAAAATATTAGATCTATCAAAATTAATCCAATGACTGCCATCTATAGATTTCCATCTAGGAATTTCAAGCGACTGTAGAGTAGGTTGGTCATGCCACAATATTCAAGAAATATATTCTTTGCATAGATACCTCAAATTATCTTTCTTATCCAACTTGATCACTTAATTCCAAAATTATATGTGGAATCTAGTGTCATTTTAGTACTCAAGTATACATTCTGCAAAGTTACTAAATTGTTGTTGAATTTCATGATCGATCAATCATCCTTGATGGTTGTCTGATCATCTTGTCACAGTAAATATAAGGTTTTTGTATACAATTGAATTTTGCATGAGTGAGATTCTAAATCATCAAATTTTGAGATTGTATGTAAAAGTTATAACCAATTGAGTGACAATCTATACTTTACTGATCCTCAGTCTAATTATCAGAGTTGGAGAGTGAGGATATAGAGTGAAGATACACAATCTTTGATAATTCTCTTGGGCTTTTCATTGAGGGATAATTGCTCTCTATTCTTATTGCATCAACCCTTAAATAAAACAAAAAAAATATACTAAATAACAAACAAATTATATACACTATTCAAAAAAATTAAAGAAATAAAATATGGAGTAGAATGCAAGCAAAATATAAAAAAATAAATCTCAAATGCAAATAAAAGCATGATAAATAGACATTCATCAATCTCTTATCATCATCATATCCCACTTTGAGCGTTACAGACACTTATTTGACAAGTCTTGGTAATACATCACTATCGTGATGAATAATTGTGTATATCATGCATCAAGATTATACTAGGATAAACCTAGTAAATCAAGTATTCATTCCAAGTAAACCCTAATCATCTAGATAAGATGAAATTCGTACATTTGTGGATTCCTAAATGCATGTGTTTAGGTCCTAATTAGACATTCTTGGGCTCAATGTGGCCTGAATGCTATATGATCCAACTACAATAGATTTTTCAATTCTACTGATCAGTTTTTAGAAGTATTGCCAACTAGAAAGTGCATGCAGTTGCTAGCCTCAAGCCATAGATATCCATGCATATTAGTAAGTTCTTATGATCAAGACTAGTGGAATCAAGTATCGTCCTACATTTTAATTCCATGCTGATATTAGAAAGAATTTTGAGGCCCTGATAGGTATGATAATATGACACTACACCACATTAGTTAGATTTTTTTCCACAACAAGTTAATGACTAGTGAATGATTTAAAATTTTTGACATAACTGAAACTGATCATCTAAAAATGTAATTTGATGTGTAAACATGCAATAGTCCTTACATTTGCTTTCGGAAGTTTATCATCTTGTAATGTGTACACTGTAGAATTTGTATGTGGACATGTTTTTTTTGTATTCACATTAGTGATATTAGTCCTATTTTTCTTTAAGGGACGAGCTTTACCATAGGGGTGAGTAGAATTTACCTAACTTCATGCGAGTTCAGACAAACATAATTGGTCACTCACTTGTTATTTAAGATTTCTTCTACCTAATTGTTTTTATGAATAGAGTGCGTCGGTGTTAGGTGAAGTACATATTTTTTGGATGCTGAACAATTATATTCAGATTTAGTACTATTTTTTCTGTACTTATATCTATGACAAATCTTTGGTATCTTTGGATAGCAATTGATGTATTCATATCATTCATTACTTCTAGATTTTTCTTTTTATTGGCATTTGCATGCAAATTTTTGTGACTAGTATTGAAGTACATGACTTTCTAACTAATTTCCTTCTTTTGAGTTTCTACATTACAAGGTCATTCCTTATTGACTTTGGCACTTCAGAAAGTCGATTTGATTTTAGTAGTAGAGTCACCATGATATATCTTTTAGCAATAAAGATAAGTGCATAGATTGCATATAAACTAAGGCAGAGTTCCATGTGTTGATTCCCCATCATAGAATGCTTTATAAAGATAAAAAACCATAAACAATATCCTTGATATATTTCACCACGGGCCATTTAAAGGATTTAAGGTGACAGAAACTTATAGGGTTCTAACAATTAGACAACTCCTATGATCATCCATTCTGCTTTCATTTATCGTTTTTTCAATTTTTTTAAAATCAATTGGTGTCAAGTCTACCATCTCATTGCTCTATATTTCATTATTCCTTTTTAACATCTTCATCTTAAAATATGTTTCTCTCAAGGTGTTATAGATGGTTGCTATCACTTGATATTCACCACGGCACATGATATTTATATTAGTCTTTGGGCTCGTGCACCAGAAATATGGATTAAGAAGCAAATTGATTGTCATATGGTTTGGATTGGTCAACTATTATCTAGGCATTGCTATATCAGCAGATTGTGCGACAATTTAATAAAATCATCCATAGTTTAAGCTGGTACCTTCCTCTTCCTCCATTTCTTTCAAGGTTATTCAGTTCTCTATGTGGATGTCTCGTTAGTTCCGGATTGATGTTCCATGTTTAGGGAACGAAGACACATGACCTTCACTACTACAGGCCATGTCCACATGCCTCTGATACAGGGCATCCAACCAATTTTATTGGGGGAACAAGATATTGCTGCCTCATATCTACAAAGAGTTGAAGACATTTTAATTACTAACTATGGCCCCTGTTGGCTTTCACGCATGGCAGCGAGCAGTAGATGAAGCTCTGTTGGTTGAGTACTGTCAGATATTGGGCCTCGTGAAATTAACTAAGGTTTTGATAACAGAACATGAAATGTAATATAAACTGCATTAGTTGGCCATTTATCCCTATCTTAGGCACCTTCCTACGCACCACATGCAATCTGCGTGAAATGCACCAGTTTCAGTATTTTTAAGTTTAAAGTTCACAGTTCATGCATCAGTTTAATTATTTTAAATCCCTTCGAGTTATTTATTTATGTAGTCATTGATGTTTACCTGTATACATGAAATTCTTGCACATATTTCTTATATCCCATCCTTTTACTAGGTACAAGAATTCTATGCACATCCTCTTAGACAAATATATTATGTTAAATCAGCTTCTAAATCATACTCCAACAATAACATAGTGTGTCATGGTAAATGATTACATATTAGTAGTTGATTTTTATTAGCGCATGAAAACTAGCACTTGGCCTGTTAAATATTTACTCTACCCTTCTCATGTTTTTCCATCTCATACACCATTGAACATGGCAGCTAATCAGATGTTGCCACCATTATGTGGCTACCCTAGTCCAGATCCTTTTCTCCTAGAAAGAAGCTATATGATGGGAGGAATTGGGGAGTGGGGTAGCTTATGATTAGTTAGCAACGTGCTCTACAAATTTTAACGTCCAAATAATTTCTTTGCAACATGGAAAAGTAGTGTTTGTTCTCATGACTCAATTTAGTCTTGCAGGTTGTCGTAATAAACGGTACAATGCTTCATTATATGAACTGTGTATTATTCTTTTAGAAACTTGAACAATAGTCCAAAAACTGTTTGAAAATCAACTATGTACTTCACCACCTTATTATTACACTTTTTGTTCCAAAGTCTCGAGATTGTAGAAGCGACTCTAATGTCTGCTGCCTTGCTTTTAGACAATCTGTAATCTAATGTGGCTTGGAAATTTTTCCAAGTCCTATGCAACAACGGTACATCTATCACTGTTGTTTTGTTGATTGATCTATTGGTCTTGTTTAATGATGTGAGTTTTCTGGATGGTGTTTTTGTCTTGGCTATCTGGTTTCATATACACTTGAAGTTAATTTATGTGTGAGCCACATAGTAGCTTTACTCTATATTTCATGTCAGGAACTCATTGTTTCTTATTGGGAACTGAATTAATAGTGTGTGTAGTAATGATGATCTCTCTGTCTTGCTTATGATTCTAAAATTTTGGCTAGTTAGTGTTTTCCATCAAGTCATCTACAATTTAGTATTGTGAGTATTTGATTGTTATATTTTGGAAATTGGTCTTATATGCTTTTTTGTTGTTGTTTGACTTCTGAGGAGGCTCTCTAGCAGGATCGTCTTTTGTATTGTCTGAATCATTTGCACTAAAAA
The DNA here is from genome assembly GCA_963693085.1 of Alisma plantago-aquatica. Lineage (NCBI taxonomy): Eukaryota > Viridiplantae > Streptophyta > Magnoliopsida > Alismatales > Alismataceae > Alisma > Alisma plantago-aquatica. The sequence continues at coordinate 1,510,028,850 of OY856410.1, read as the reverse complement.
TATGACAGACAATTATGCTTCTCAATAGTTGTTCATGGATACAAAAATGCTACCCTTTTCAGTTTTCTTTTGCTTATGTAAAACATCTATCTCATGACATTGGTTTTCCTAGAGGTGACTACCTAGACAAATATGATTGTACTTAGTACTTGCACTACTACAGAAATGGCTTATAACGTTACATTCATTGTCTTCAGTTGTATACAAATAACCGACGCCTTACACATACAACGTCGGTTATTTCATAAAACCGACATCTATCTGTGAAGAGTGGACAGACACGGGTATCATTTTTTATTTAGCATCGATTCTATATAAACAACCGACGCCTAAGATCGACCGCCAAAACCAAATTTTTCATGGGGAAAAATTTACCTCCAAAATTTAACATATGACGTCAGTTTTTATATTAAAAACCGACAACTAAAGTATTTTCGTGAGACAGAAATTGGGCCCAATTTAATTGTTGGTTTTGCATAAGTAACCGACGTGGATGAGTTTATGCGCGCTGTCCCCACGAAAATATCGACCACCTGTAGTGTCAGTTTTTATAAGGTCACCAACGACTATTGGCTGAGTTCGAGAACATTTTTTTTTATCGGCTTATGTTTATAGGCGTCGATTTTTATTGTGGAAACCGACGACTATTATTGAACATAGTTGTCGGTTTTACATGAGAACCGAAACGATTAGTAAATAGTGTCGGTTGTTTTGTATAACCGACGCTGATTGATAACTTAACCCCCGCGAGCCTGATTGTTCCCCTTTCTCTCTATTTCATTCCCGATTTTTCATTCTCACGCTCTGGCGATTCCGCTCCCCCGCTGCTACTGCTCTGCCGCTCCTCCGCCGTTGCTCTGCCGCTGCTGCTGCTCTGTCGTTGGTCTGCCGCTCCTCCGCCGTTGCTGCTGCTCCGCCGCCGGCTGCTGTTCTTTTCTCTGCCACCGCTGAACACCTAAAGCAAGGTATACCCTTCGTCCGCCTTTTCTCCTCCGCCGCTGGCTTTCCTCCTCTTCCGTCGCCGACCTGGACCTCACCCAGGCGGCGCCTAAGCAGCCCATGCATTCACCTAGGGTCCCAAGCCCAGGTGCCCTGCCTAGTTAGGCCTCTGAGTGGATGCTTGGGCGGCGCCAGGGCACACCTAGGCTGCTGCTAGAGTTTGGATTCAAGAGATGATCATGAACCTTTTGATCCCTGGATTGAACCCTAGATCAACCTATACAAAGGATGCCCAAAACATGCACTATCATTTTCCCACATTAAGATTACAAGAACCATTCGTGTTCTTCTCGCTATCAAATAACTACTCCCCTATCTTCTCTAAGGCTTGTCGACATCCTCCTCCATTTTGATTTCAGCAAGTCACCCCAAAAGCCATTGAAAAATATTCTGATTGTGTTTATTTATGTATTGATTTCACCAAGCTAGTAGAATTTTTTTTAAAGTTATTTATTGATTGTGTTTATTTATGTACTGATTTTTTTATGATTTATTCATCTACTTATTTGTATTTTTCATCTACTTATTTGTATTTTTTTATCTACTGGTTTTTATTTAGTTATCTACTCATTTGAATTTATTTGTGTGCTGGTTTTGAAATTATATAATCATCTAGTGATGTAACTTTATCACAGGCTCATTATGAACCATTAGATCTAGATCTTAGGGTATCTCTACCGTCCTAACTATGAAATTGGTAACTTGTTTCCTATTTGAGTATATTGGCAATGTTAATCACCTAACTTGAAGAACTAGGATATGAATGATGAAACTAGGATTGTAGGTATAAGAATGACAGCACATGCATTTGTTGGCCTAGAAACCCGTCCAAGATTTACTCATTAGGAGTAAATCTTGGATAGTCCCCGGTTTGGGACTGTTCTTGAACACCTAATCTCACTTAGGATGTAAGTGTATAATGTGTATTGGGTTTTCGAGAAAATTTTGGTAGCATTTCCCCGTTTGTTCTCTAAGTACATATGTACTTAGAGAACAGTAGGAAAATGCTGCCGAAATTTTCTGGAAAACCCAATACACATTATACACTTACTAGTGAGATTAGGTGTTCAAGAATGGGATAGGTGGTACACATTTATTATATATAAGAATGACAACACATGTATTTGTTGGCCTAAAGTTTTAACCATGCAAAAACTCTAATCTGTTAACCTTAGACCCTAATCTTGTTGTAATATATACTTGTTTTCTCTTTGATCATAGAATGGATAGATCATGGATGTCCATTCGCAATCGTTTCACCCCAGAATTTATTTCTGGTCTTGACCAGTTTATTAGATTTGTCGTGGAACATAGGAAACAACCTGGAGATAGGTTCTACTGTCCATGTAGGCATTGCGATAACAACTTAAAAGTCAGCACTGGTGACGAAATCAAAAGTCATGTCATGTGCAACGGGATTATACAAGGCTATACAGAATGGCACTGGCATGGAGAGATTTCAAACCCGAAACCAGTGTATGTCGATAGCAGTGCTTTTGTGGAAGAAGAAATTGCCTACGATGACGTAGATGTGAATGAACCAGTTCTAGTAGACATCGTTGATGTGATGCTGGATAGTTGTGGGGTAGAGCACACCGATCCACCTCCCATTTTTAGAAACATTGTGCATGATGCTGAGATATCGTTATACACAGGTTGTACTAAGTTTATGAAGCTTAGTGCTGTGTTGAGATTGTATAAGCTGAAAGCTAACAATAGATGGAGGGACAAAAGCTTCACGTCATTGTTGTCTTTGTTGAAAGAAATTCTTCTTGAAGGAAACGAGCTGCCAATCTCAACATACCATGTAAAGAAATTATTGTGTCCAATGGGAATGGATTCCAAGAAGATACACGCATGCCCGAATGATTGTGTATTATTTCAAAAGGACTATATGGATTTGAAAGATTGTCCAAAATGTGGTGCATCACAGTATAAATTGACGACTTCGGGGGAGTCCAAAATTGGTTCTCCTGCCAAGGTGATGTGGTATCTACCTATAATATCACAGTTTCAACACTTGTTTTCCAATCCGATAGATGCGAAGAATTTGAGGTGGCATGCAGATGTTAAGAAAAATAATGATGGGATCCTACGACATGCGTCTGATTCCCCACAGTGGAAGAATATTGATCTATTGTACCCTGAATTTGGTGAAGAAGTCAGGAATCTAAGACTTGGGCTTTGTACAGATGGGATCAATCTGTACGGGACATTGAGCAGCCAATATATCACTTGGCTAGTCATGCTTGTTATATACAATCTTCCTCCCTGACTGTGTATGAAAAATATGTACGTAATGCTGTCATTGTTGATATCGGGCCCTAAACAACCTGGAAATGACATCGAGTTTTATCTTGAACCTTTGATTGATGACTTAAAGAAACTCTGAGGTAAAGGTGTGATGACCTATTATGCTTCACGAAGAGAGACATTTCGTGTGATCACGTGTGAAAGTAATCAACCATGAGCAGTTGGAACAAGGTCACTTGCATATTTTACACAACATGGAGGAAGTGAACGTTTATATCGAGGAACGTACCAATTTCATCAAGAGACAATATCCTCGAGCCAATACAATGTGGCTTGCAAGAGAGCATAACAAGAAATTTATTAAGTGGTTTGAAGATAAAGTCTTACATCAACTATCTCAAACACCAGATGATATTACTGAAACTATCAAATGCCTCACCTTTAAACCAAAATTGACTGTTATGTCTTATGAAGGGTATGACATTAATGGATTCACATATTACACAAAGTGCCAAGATGATAAGAGTGTCATCCAAAACAGTGGGGTCACCCTTCAAGCATCGACTATGTTTTTTGTAAGTGCAAAGGATAAGAGTCCACGTGAAGCTAAAATGTCATATTACAGTTTCATTGAAGACATATGGGAGTTTGACTACATAGATTTCAGAATTTTGCTCTTCAAATGTAATTGGGTTGTTAACACCAAAGGGGTTATAGTGGATGAATTGGGTTTCACTTTAGTGAACTTTGAAAAGATTGGTGAGAAGGGTGAACCGTTCATATTGGCATCACAGGAGAAACAAATATTTTATATCGATGATCCTGCAAATGATAAATGGTCGGTTGTTCTTCATGGTAAAAGACAGTTCATTGAAGATCCTATAGATGAAGAACAGTACTATGATAAGTATGATGACTCCAGTCCATTCTCAGTTGGGTTGCCAACACCAGCAAATATTGAAGCTAATGATGACTTATATGTGCGCGGAGATCACAATGAAGGATTTTTCATTGATAAAAAAATCACAATATTAGAGGCATGTTTATATATTTTTATATGTTTTATTTTTCTGAATGTGAACTTTACAATGTGAATTACTTTACAATGTGAATGTGAACTTTACAATGTGAATTTTACAATATGAATTACTTTACAATGTGAACTTTACAATGTGAATTACTTTACAATGTGAATGTGAACTTTACAATGTGAGCTTTACAATTTGAATTACTTTACAATGTGAACTTTACAAAGTGAATGTGAATTTTTAGATAGCTGAGCATTCTCCTGATGACCGTGCTGATGATTACCGTGAGGGTGAGGACATCAATGTGCCGCCTCATAATGTAAGTTGTAAAAATATATCATATATTTAGATCTATATGTCCATTTATAGTTATATCTTGTAAATGTGTTTATTTTGTCAAATTTTAGGTTGATGATGCACATGTACCATCTGAAGCACTTGAGGCACTTGATCAGCAGCACCAAAAAGTTGACAAGAGAAGGGGCATCACTATGATGAAGAAGTTAATAGCATAAAAGGGCAATGTTTTGATGAGAAGGGGCACTTGATCAGCAACACCAAATTGTTGTGGATTTTGATAATGCAGGAAATACATCTGGTGTGAATCGCAATTCGTTTGTTTCATATCTTGGGTATGTTACTCGTAGCCATTGCGGTTGTAAGATAGATTCTTGGAATAAATTTCCTAAGGAGAAAAAAGACGTAATATGGAAGGATTTATGTGTGAGTTATTATTAATTTGCAATTCTATTTTGTAGATTACTAATTTTTTGGATACTAGTTAATAGCAATTCTATTTTGCAGAGTATATTTGAATTGGATGAAAAGCTGCATCGTAAATGCGTGATGCAATGCCGTGGGAGAGTCCTAAGGAACTATAGGACAAATCTCACCTGAGAATACATAAAATAAGGTGATAAGAGGAAGAAGATAGCAACTGAACAATGGAACTTCTTGGACCAAGAAGAATGGGACGCGTTTGTTGCTTCAAGACAAATTGATGAATTCAAGGTATTAGGCGTCAGTCCCAATCTCATTAATATATGTTGTATTCACATATTCAATATTAACATTTAGTGTTACTAACCAAATCATTAATGTGCATACTAACTAGGCCCTCAGTGAGGGACAAAAATCAAGGCATGTACTGAATGTGCATGACCACACAATGGGTCCAAAGGGGTATGCAGGCATTCGCCAAAGATTATTGTCTGAGGCTACTGCTCAGTCTGCTTCTACTCAGGAGTCCTCTACTATAGGTAGCACACCTCTGCCTCGCCATGATGTTTGGATATCTAGGAGGCAAAATAAAAAGGGAGAAATAAGGAAGCCCGCAACTGCTGAGGTGGCTGCAAAAATGGTAAAATACAACTCTTACAACAATCGTTCGAATATTAATTATTTGTGGTCTTTACTTAATTACAAATTTTTGTTTTGGAGATTAGAGGGAGCTGCACGAGCTGAGGAAATAAGGCAAGTTCATCCCTGAGGGCACAAGGGATGAATTGACAGTTGCTGTGGGTAACCCAAAGCATCCTGGACGTGTTAGGGCTGCAAGCGTTGGTGTGGGCATCAAAGCTTTTTTTGGGCCATCCCAGTGCAAACATGTCCCAAAAGCGGGATTTTCACAAGAAGAGGTAACATATTCTTTCTTTATAATGTTACTGTAAAATAGAATTCAATAATTAGAAGCTAACGTTTCTTTTATCCATGTATAGGTAGATAAGCTATTTGATAGGAAACTCAAAGAAGCACTGAAAAAGTGGTAGGCATCTCAGACTACCACTTACCAAACAGTACCTATGGCGTCTCACTCTACTCCTACTGTAGAGGTTGGGAGTAATCATGTAGACCCATCACCTAGCACATCCGCTGTAAGTATGTTTATGACATAGTAACTAGTTTTTTAATTCAAGATGATATGTATATATGAAATTGTAGTCGTTTCAAAAAAAAGATGATATGTATATATGTATATAACATTCTTTACACAAAAATTTGTAGGGGTTGAAGCCATGCCATCTAAAAAGTAAAGAATATGTCATTGCCGAGGCGTCGGCATACCCATCCCTACCAGGGGAAATATTTCACGGGTCTCCATTACTAGTTGGTTGGATTCGTGTGAGCCCGGTACATATATTCTCCAAGTGGATGGATCTTCCATTGCCATATGCACACCCCGATTGTGAAACGCTTGGTGAGGCAGAAGGTGGAGTGATATTGTGGCTAAAAGCAGATGTCCTCTTTACTGAAACTGTATGGTAAATTTACATTACGTTAAATTGTTAGTGTGTTTATATGATGTCAGTTGATCTGAAATTATATATATATACAGGTTAAAAAGAAGAAACCCACAACATCTAGGCCTCCACCTCCACCTCCACCTCCTACATTACCCAGTTGGGTTCCACAGGTCCTACCTGTCCTGTTAGGTCCTAACTGTAGGGGTATGGCAATATGGTTAGGTGAACATGATATAAATTTCCCTATAACTGTTTCTATAGATTCAGATGTTGCAGGTCAATCATACGAAAGCAAACTATTTATACAAGATATTTTGGAGTTATTTCGATATGATTGGCTAAATACATCTGTGATAGAGCTATGGATAAGGTGAGATCTTCTTTATACATCCATATACCTTGTGTAGGATCTGGTGATCTGGTTTCTTATTTATTAATGCATGCATAATTAATACATGTTTTGCAGCTACTTAGACAATATATGTGCAGATTTTGCATTCGAACATGTAGGATTTTTGATTCCATCTTTGATTAGTCTAGTAGCTGAAGACCCTCCGTCAGTTCCACAATACTGCTATGAGGCTTTTACAAATTTTGCTCAAAATAAGAAGACGGTGATAATAGCTCCATTCAATGTAGAGAAAGTTTACTTTGCTTATTATAAGTTGGACTTAAGAAAATTACATTTTTATTGTGGATTTTGAGTTATTAATTTTTAACTTTTTTACCTCTAGTGGCATGCATTGGGAGTTACTAGTTATTGTCCCCGAGACGTTCACTATCTATTATCTAGATCCTAAGGGGAGTAAATTGAATTCAAAATATGGACACAAAATGAAAATGGAATTATTCCGATGAGAAATATTTCATTTTCATATTCGTTAACATATGTTATTACATTACTATTTAATTATGCAATGTAGTGTGTTACATTAACATATAGGGGTTTAGATGAGTTCCAAAAGGCGGGAGGAAAGGTCCCCAAGAAAAAGAACCAGCAAATAACTTGGAAGAACATGGAAGTAAGTTCCCGACTGCAATGTATATATTATTTATGTGAACAATGCTTAATTAGTTGTATTTTTTAATATTTTGTATGTTTCAATTTATAGTGTGCTACACAAGACAACGGATGGGCATGTGCATACTATGTGATGCGATTTATGTACATGATTATCAAATATGCCGCAATGGATATCAATACTATTCCTGAGGTATTATATAGTCTCATTAGATAATATGAAATAAATCAATCTTATTTATAGCTCATTAATTATATATATACATCATTCTCTTTGCATGTGTTTAAAACTGACCACACTACAGGAAAGGCCTAACCAGATGTACATGCTCCCTATATGACGGGAGAATTAAATGAAGTAAGAGAAGAATCGACAACAACCATACAAGTAGTGGGGGTTTTAACATATAATTGGGATGTTGATAGCGAACAATGACTAAAGAATGATATTTTGTAAATGAATTTCTGATTTATAATATATGTGTGAATGTTTCTACATGTGTTTGAGTGAAAATGAATGAAACTGTTGATTGCTATATGAATGGAACTACAAATTGCTAGCTACATGAATGTTTCTAAATGTGTAAAAATCAAATGGAACTGCAGGTTGCTAAATGTGTGAATATTTTTGTTGTTAATTTTGCAGGTTTGTGGCCTGTTGTTGGTTGATATCAATGGATGTCGTAAAACCTACAGTTTATAACTGAACTGGAGGTTTCTCATCCTGCGACCAGCCACTGCAGGTCTGCAGACTACAGAAAAAAAAACAATAGGCGTCGGTTATTTGTATAAAACTTACGTCACATAGTTACAGTGTCAGTTTCCCTACTCGTAACTGGCATCTATTTCCTTAACACCACGGTCGTGGCAGCGGGCCAGACACTACGGCCGTGCTGACCAGCACGACTGTGGTAGCGGGCCAGACAACACGGCCGTGCTGGCCAGCACGACCGTGGCAGCGGGCCAGACAACACGACCGTGCTGGCCAGCACGGCCGTAGCAGCGGGTGAGATGGCGTCGGTTATCACTAATAAGCCGATGTTGATAGTGACCCAGATGACGCCCTTTCTGTGGCGCAAAGGTATATGGCGTCGGTTTCTTATCTAATAACCAACGCTGATAGTGCCCCAGATGGCGCCCTTTCTGTGGTGCAAAGGTATATGGTGTCGGTTTCTTATCTAATAACCGACGCCTATAGTCCCCTACTGGCACGTTTTCGGTGGCGGGCAAAGAGTTTTGGCGTCGGTTTTTGAACCGACGCGTAACAGTTGGGCTTTTAGCGTCACCCACATAGGTGTCGCTTAGAAACTGACACTAAAGGTCGGTTATGTACTAGTGTTGTGTCTATGTTTGCTCAGTTGACACTCCTATCCTAACCCCTTTTTTAGATCATTGACCACCATATGCTTGATATGTGTGATCTATATGGGATTAGGAGAGAAATATTTCTTTCCCCCTCTCTTGTGCCCGTGGCGGAGGCCGAACACCTGGGAGGGTGGTAAATCAAGGTGGCAACTGGGATTCGAACCCAAATCCCTTTATTAGGGAACATCATACTTGACCACTTGAGCTATTCCTTGTCGGCATGTGTGATCTATATAATAAAGGTTTTTATGTTCCCAAAAGACCATAAGTCAGTAAGGATACTGCTTATGGTGTTGTTGGTCATGGAGGAAATGCTACATCTATGAATCTCGTAGGTGATGGGTATCTTCTAGAGATTTTGGTACAAGTATGTCAACTTCCCAATAACGATGTCAGACACCAATCATGGATATGGTTATGGTGACTATGTAATTAATTGATGGCTCACATGGTAATAGGGTTATCTATGGTGTTGTTAGAGTTTGTGGTGGTAGTGCTTGTTCTTCTACACTGATGGTGGAGAGTTCATCTTCCTTACAGTTAAATATCTTCACATTTGAAATGTTTTTCCCCTAGTCCAAGAAATCCAGTCTCGTGTACTGTGGTCTTTTTCTTATTGTTGCATCAATTGATGTACCTTTTTCACACATATTTCTAGGGTTAAATCCTCTCTTTTATTTGATTTATTTATGTTCTAGACTGAAGAATATTCTAGATCTATGGGCTATATGTTTATTGATATCTTCTATTTTATCTTCTCTTATCTATTCTCAGATGGACTGAACACATGGGCTTAGATTTGGAGAAAGTTTTGCATCTTAGCTTTTATTGGACCATCTCTAGTAAATGTATGGATTAATGTGTTTATGATGAAGGCATGGTTTCTTTGTACATATATGATCAACCTTTTTTTCTCCTTGGGTCAGCTAGTTGTGGTATCTAGATGTCATATCATGAATTTGTTTGCACTTATGTTTCTAGAGTTTGATGCAGGAGCGTAGTTGTTTGGCTTGGATATTCCTCTTGTATCTGAAGTTTTTTTTTCCTTTTTAGGATGGTGATAGGAGATGTCTTGACCAAACTTTGTTATCTCTCTTTTTTGTAATGTTGAATTAGGTAGGACCGCCGCTAGCTCCTCAATTGTAGACTTGGAGGTTGTTATTGTATCCTGACTTATAGATAGTTGAAACCATGCTCGATGTTCTAAGGTTCTCTAATATGGCAATGCATGTTGATTATGCTTTAGAGAAGGATGCATGTAGTTGTTGTCTTGAACTTCTGATGTGAACATTTCATATCTACTTTTTGCACACACTCGCACATAAATTGACATCATTTTACCTTCCATTTAGCCTCTAATCATACTTAATTTGCCATCTTTTAGTTATTTTAATTGTTTCATGATGTTGATCACTGGTACACATCAAAAATGAAAAAAATGAAGATAAATCAACCCAAATCCGATCTTAGTTGGATCCCCATCAATTTGCAACTGACTTAGAGTTGATCTTGAAGAAACAACACCGAACACGTTGTGTCTTTATTTGTACACGGTGTGTAACTTTTCATAAAGGGCTCACAAAGCAAAGAACACGTCATGTGTTATTTTACACATGTGCATGTAAATTTCTAAAGATCTTCATGCCCAAACTATAGAGAAAAAGACATGACGTGTTTCCATTAAGACATAGTGTGTCCACACATGCAAATGCCAAAGATCCGAATTTCTTCCCAAGCGCACGACTGTGTGTTTATTAACACACGACGTGTAAAACTTTCCCAGCTTGACTTCAGTTGTAAGAACATGACGTGTTTTCAGTGAGATCGTGTCTTTATCAGTTTCTATCAGATTTTGAGAGCAACTGCCCCTCATTTTAAAAATGAGTGCATCCACTTGGGGCGGTTATGACTCATAATTTGAGACACTTTAGTTCCAGTGCAAGAGGAGGGTGATTTTAGGGAGGAAGAAGAGGTTTCTTGGGAAGGAGCCTCCATTCTTCACCATTTATTGTCTAAAAGGTGCACCATAGCTTCTGTTCTCATTCAAGATTATTGGGGTGGGGGGGGGAGATTGTCTGAGTTGGAGTATCTTCAAGGGAGGAATTTTGTCCTCTAGCTAGATTTCTACTCCTCTTAACTTCACCTTTGGTTCCCATTTCTCTTTCTTCTCTTTACCCATGCAAGACTCTGAAAATTCTACAATGTACTTGTGTTTCTCCATTATGTGTGAGTAGAACTTTCTTCTTGGGTATGGAGAGTAAATCCCATACCATTACTCACGTGAACTCAGAATTTATATTGAATGTTAGTTAATTTGCTTCTCCATGAGTTCCTATGGTGTTTTACTACTTGTATGCTTGGTTGGTCACCTTTTATACATGTTTTATGCTTCCTTGTGCTATTTGAGAGGATGTATGGGGGAGTAATGAGTAGATCTCATGGAAACATGCTCTTAACCATGGGAGTGACTGGAGAATGTCGAGGGTTCAAGGTTGTGTTCAAATCTAAGCATAAACACAGAAGTGTTATGCAAAGATGAGAACCGTCTCATGTAAATGGGAGGTGCATGATGATGAAAACCTCCTTTCAAATTAATGGTATGCCTTAATTTTGTAGTTGCACATGATGTGATGGTATGGTAGTGAAATCTTATGTCCAAGCCTTTCCAAAATATGATTTCAACTTTAAAATTGAAGTCCTTTTGTTGTTTACTTGTCCTTTAGCTAATTGCAATCAAACTCTACTGTTGTAATCTGGATTCAATTGTTGAACATTAGTTCTTTTGCACCTAGATAGCTTATGTGTATGCAGTTTGACCTCAACTAGAATTGATCTTATACACTTGTGGGTGATTGACAAGTTGAGATATAAAATTTAAAACTCATTTTCCCTTAGGCAGTTAACAAGTTTTTTGCATCGTTGTCGGGGAGCTACAATAATATTAGTTAGAGTAAAAGCACTAGTTAGTATTTGAGACTAAGTCGTCATTTTCTATCTTTCATATTGTGACACCTTTTTAGTAGTGTGATTCTCACTTATCTATTGCTTTTGTAGGTTGCATGTGTCGCACTAAGAGGGGTCTTGAGACATCTATCTTCCTAGACCAGAAAATTGAGCAAACGTTTTGCAGTCTTGGAGAGTAAGGAAAGGTGATAACTCAACAAACTTGGTGGGATCACAACCATCATCACCTTATTCAACACCTTCACCACTGTTCTCAACTAATCACTACCAAGAATCTGAGATGGAGGATTATCATTCATTGAAATAGTTCTCTCTATCGACTGCCATCAACATTTGTGCAGACATTGATCATCCTACCATTGAAGCCAATAATTTCTCCATTAGTCCTACCATAATGTAGATGATCCAACAGAACCATTTTGGAGGAATGCATGTGGAAGATCCAAATCTTCACATAGCTGAGTTCTTGTAGTACTTGAACACTTTTAAGATCAATGGTGTTCCAGCTGAAGGAACTCCTATTCCCATTCACTTTATGAGATCAAGCCAAGGTGTGACTCTCATGTTTGCTAAAGCAGTCTATCAAGAGTTGGGATGAACTGTTGCATGCTTTCCTTACCATGTACTTTCCTCCAAGCAAGATAGCTCAAATGAGGAGCCAACTCACCAACTTCAAGCAACATGAAGGTGAGACACTCTATGATACATTGGAGAGATTTAAGGATCTACAACAACTTTGTCCTCATCATGGTTTGACCAACTGATTGTTACTTCAAACTTTCTATAATGGGTTATTCTATAACACCCATATGAGTATTGATGCTGCTACAAATGGATCTCTAATGAACAAGTCCTATAGTGAAGAATATGCTATTATTGAAGATATATCACGCAACCACAGTCAGTGGAGCACTGAAAGGACCAACCAACCCTTCTCTTGGACCAACTCAAGTGAGAAATCTAGTGGGAAGCACACTGTAGATGCAGTGGATCTCATTGTAGCCAAACTTGATGCCTTGACTCAAAAGTTTGAAAAGTTGGCCACTGATTCTGTTCAAGTAGTTGAGCAAGTGTCTAAGGTGTGTGGAGCATCCGGTCAAAGCTCTTCTTCCTGTTTTCCACCATAGATGAATGTCATGGAGACTCCATAGTAGGTTAATGTAGTAGATAACTTCAACAATAGACAAGCCTGCAATCCTTTCTCAAAAACCTACAATCCAGTATGGAGGGACCATCCATACTTTTCTTACGAGAACAACATCTCTCAGAACCAAAAACAACAAGGTCAAGCTCAAAGTCAACAACCTATGAACAATCTCCATCCAATGAATGCCAACCGTCAATAACCGTCGCGATATGGCAACAACAACAATAGGAATTTGAACCAGCTTTAACAAATGACTCAACCACAACAAAAGTTGATCTTGGAAAGTCTTCTTGAGACGTTTGTGACTACATAAATTCAGTATAATGATGAGTTCTGGGCACACAAAAATCTCTTGAAGGGTTCCATCACACAACTTTCTTCTAAAGTTGATGGGATTGTCACCCATACCAAGATGTTGGAGAACCTGATCGCTCAACAAGCTTTAGCCAACCAAGGAACACCTTTAGGTTCTTTTCCTAGTCAATCAATTATGAATCCCAAGGAAACTTGCAAATCCATGACTCTAAGGAGTGGGGCAGTCATAGGAGGGTTTTCACTGCCTTATAAGAGGAAATATAAAGAATTTATTGACAGCACTGCAGAGGAGACTGTTGAAAACCAAAGGAAGAAATATACTGGAATTCCACACCTAGATGACTCCTCTTACAAACCTAATTCTCCTTTCCCTCACAGCTTTGCTAATACCAAAGATGATATTAAATTCAACAAGTTTATGAACATCTTGAACAAGCTATATTTGAATTTGCCTTTAGTTGAAGTCATAGATTAAATGCCTTCTTATGCTAAGATTTTGAAATACATTCTAACTAAGAAAAGGAGATCCGATCTAGCTGAAACTGTTATGTTGTCTAAAAGGATAAACTATATCATTCAGAACCATATGCCTAAAAAAATAGATGATCAAGGTGCTTTCACTCTCCCATACAAGATTGGAGATTCAACTTTTGATAAAGGTCTTGTTGATCTTGGTGCTAGCATCGGCTTGATTCCTATTTCTCTGTGGTAAAAGCTTGACTTAGGAGACTTAAAACCAACATCAATGATGATTCAATTGGCTAATCTCTCAATCAAATAGTCTAGAGGGGATAATGAAGATGTTCCCTTCAGATAGGGAAGTTTTTCATTCCATGTGACTATGTGGTCCTGGACATGCATGAGGATCCAACAAACTGAGTCCTCTTTGGAAGAGCATTCTTATGAACTACATGTTGTCTTGTTGATGTTAGAGAAAAAAAACTGACTATCAGAGTAGGAGATGAAGAACTTGTGTTCTCTATTTATAATGCTATGAAAGTGCCTAGATCTAAGGAGTATCTTTGTCTGATAGATGCCATTGATACCCTGCTTTAGGAAGAAAAAAATTCTATTGAGACTGTTCTTGATGATTTTGAAAGAGATGATAATGAACAAAACACAAAAGCCACTTTCAATGAGGAGATTTCTGAAGCCTTGAAGACTCCAATATGTGAGGAAGAATCATAGAAGAATGAGGAAAGAAACACCGCTGCTCCAAACAAATAGGTAGAATTAAAACCCCTCCCACTAGGGTTGATGTATGCTTTTGTAGACCCAAATTCCACCTCTCCAGTTATCATAAACTCAGAATTGAATGAAGAATAGGAAGAAAAATTATTGAATGAACTTAGAAGCTATAAAGATGTAATAGGGTACTCAATTGATGGCCTTAAAGGAATTAACCCATCTATTTGTATGCATCATATATCTTTACAAGAAAAAGCCAAACCTTACATAGATCCTACAAGAAGACTAAATCAAAATATGATGGAAGTTGTTAAAAAGGAAATTTTGAAATTGAAAGATGCATGAATTATATATCCCATCAGTGATAGTCTGTGAGTGAGCCCTATACATGTTGTACCAAAGAAGGGAGGAACTACTATAATAAAAGGGGAAATTGATGAATTCATTCAAACAAGAATCATCACTGGATGGTGAATGTGTATTGATTATAGAAAATTAAATAAAGCTATTAGAAAGGACCATTTCCCCTTGACTTTTATTGACTTGATGTTGGAAAGACTTGCCCTTCACTCTTACTTTTTCTATCTTGATGGGTATAGTGGGTTCTTCCAAAATCCTATCTACCCACCCGATTAAGAAAAGACCACTTTGACATGCACCTATGGGACATATGCTTATAGGTGAATGCCTTTTGGACTTTGTAATACACTCGCCACCTTTCAAAGATGTATGATAATAATATTCTCTAATTATATTCAAAAGGTTATGGAAATATTCATGGATGACTTTAGTGTTTATGAAAACTCTTTTGATGACTGGTTGTTGAATCCTACTAAACTTTTGTAGAGATGTCAACAAGTCAACCTCGCTCTTCATTGGTAAAAGTGCCATTTTATGATGCAAATAGGGATTGTACTAGGCCATGTCATTTTAAATAGAGGAATTGAAGTGGATAAGCAAAAAGTAGAAGCTATTAAAAAGATTTCGACTCCAACCAATGTGAAAGAAGTTCGTAGTTTCTTGGGACACATAGGATTCTACAAAAGTTTCATAAAAGACTTTTCTAAGATTGCAGAGCCTCTATGTTTCTTACTAGCCAACGATGAAAAGTTCATATTTTATGATGGCTTCCAAACAACCTTCTAGACACTAAAGGATGCTCTAATTTCAGTACCTATCATCCATCCACCGGATTGGAGTGTTTCTTTCAAAATGATGTTTCATGCAAGCGAGTCCGTTATCAGAGCAATTTTTGAGCAAATGAAAGATAACAAACTCCATGCCATCCACTATGCAAATATGACCTTAGATGATGCATAGATCAATTATGCCACAACAGAGATAGAGATGCTTGATATAGTCTATGTTTTTGATAAATTTAGACAGTACCTAGTGGGTTCCAAGGTCATCATGTACATAGACTGTGCTGCAATTAGGTACCTTATGAGCAAGAAGGATGCTAAACCTCGAATCATCCATTGAATACTACTATTATAGGAGTTTGACATGGAAATCAAAGATAAGAAAGGGACAAAAAATAGTGAAGCTGATCACCTCTCACATCTCTCAAGAAGTGTTGAAGACAAGGTTCCAATCGATAACAATTTGCCCATTGAGAAGCTGTATGTTGTAACTCTCTTGTTATGAAATGGTTTCCTAATTCTGTAAATTATCTAGCCACTAGATGCATTCTCCCTAATTTCACATACCAACAGAAGGAAAAGTTCCTTTATGATGTCAAATTATATAATTGGGACGATCCCCTATTGTTTAAGTAATGTACAGATGGGATTATTAGGAGATGCATTCTCAATGAAGAGATTGCAAGTGTGATTTTAGATTGTCATTCCCCTCCTTATGGTGGACACTTTGGAACAGATACGACTACAACCAAGTTTCTTCAAGCAGGGCTCTATTGGCCAACTCTATTTCATGATGTGCACACATTTGTTAAAGTTTGTCATAAGTGTCAAAGATCTGGAGGGATTTTAAAGAAGGACGAGATGTCATTGAATTCAATCCTGGAGACAGAAGTCCTTGATGTGTGGGGCATAGATTATATGGGCCCTTTTCCATCCTCATGAAATTACAAGTTCATCCTAGTAGCATGTGAATATGTATCCAATGGGTAGAGGCAAGCCCCACTCAATCACCAGATGCCAACTCTGTGATAATACTATTCCAGAAGAACATTTTTTCCAGGTTTGAGTTCCCAAGAGCAATCATATTTGATGGTGGAAGCCACTTCAATGAAAGAAACTTCAACAACCTGCTCAACAAGTATGGAGTGAAGCACCACACCTTATCATCCTTAAATGCCAGGTTAGGTAGAAATCTTGAATAGGCAACTAAATGCTATATTATAAAAAATTGTCTACAGCTCAAAAAAGGATTGGGCATTGAAACTAGAAAATGCATTATGGGCATACAGGACGACTTTTAAGACTTTTCTTGGCACAACACTATTCAAGCTAGTTTACTTTAAATCTTGTCACTTACTTGTAGAATTGGAGCATAGAGCACTATGGGTGATCAAATTCCTCAACTATAATTTGAAGATAACAGGGGATAAAATATTGCTACAACTCTAGGAGCTCAAAGAATTCATAATGTATGCATATGAGAACGCAGAGATATATAAATAAAAGACAAAGATGTGGCATGACAAAAGAATCAAAGCCAAGGAATTCAAGCTAGGGACGAGGAGGGAGAGGTGACAGAGGAAGAGGAAGAGGCAACGTCGGAGGCGCGACCTTGGGGGGTTGGGGTCGTACTGCCGTGGGCCAAGATAGGGGGATTGAGATAGCAGTAGATGAGTTTGAAGGCAATTGGAAACAACCAGACAAAGATAAGTGTGGTGAAAACCCTGCCCAGCGAGAGGGGGTTAGGGTTTCCGTCCCCCATGTGGGCCTCAACTTCCAATTCGCTAGGATGCGGGGGGAATCGATTTGTGGAGAATTAGATGATAACAGACATGGCTTATGCAATGGTAGATAAAATATACCAAGCACATATGGCGAGTGGGGATGAAAGTCATCAGTCCAAATCAATACAGATAAGGGTCAGGAATAAATCCCTTTTCATTGAAGTTGTGGGCGGCCATGGAAGATAGGGAAAGGAGAAGGAAAATGATGAGGTTTTCTTCCTGGAGAGGTTGTTCGAAGACAAGCTGGACCATGATGCTGTGAAGCTTAGTCAAGAAGATGGTTCCCTGAATATCTTAATAGACCAAGAGGCAGAGGAAGGGCTTGCATGACCCTAGAAATATGTGGTGGTTATCAAGTTGCTTGGTGCAAATATTGGGTTCATGACGATGAGGGATAGAATAAAACTCATGTGGAACCCAAAAGGAAGGTTCAATATGTACGAGCTTGACAAAGGCCACTACGTTGTCCAACTATCTTGTAAGGAGGATTATGAGAATGCCATGATGGGTGGGCCATGGAAAATATTTGGAAGCTGCCTTGCAATATGGGATCAGTACCCTACCTTTAAACCCATAGAAAATATGCCTCAATACATTGTCACTTGGGTGAGGGTCGTGGACTTACCTCTACACCTGTATGTCACCATGCTGTTCTAAGTCATTGAACTGGTGCTGGGGAGATTAATCAAGGTGGACAGTCACACAACCTATCAAACGAGGAGTAAATTTACAAGGCTGGCGGTAGAGATAGATACTACTAAATCCCTATGTCCAGCTATATCCATTAATGGTATAGAGTATAAGGTCAAATATGAATTTATGCCTGAGACCTGCACAACCTATGGTAGACTGGGCCATAATGCTAAAGCCTACCGCACTATATGAGAAGGAAAAAGGGCTAATGAGGAAGCTATGTACAACAACGACCGACTTGGGGAGGCACAATGAGACGATGGGGACTGGACCCAACAAAGAGGAAAGAGATACAAGCACAAGAGAAATGATAAGAAGAGTGTGAGCTCTGACAAACCCCCTCAAGGTACGGTGATGAATAACATATTTGTAAATCTTTTGTTTGAGGAGGAAGACAAAGGGCAGGAAAACCAAGCGGAGAAAGAGCAGGACATAGAGGGAAGAGACCTGATCAAAGACAGACAGACTAAGATCTAGAGGAATAAAATGAGCACCAATGCAAAGAACAGAGAGAACACTGAAGCTAATGAAGGCATCGATACAACAAATGAAGTGGAGAAAGAGAAATCATATGAATAAAGAGCAACAATGGAAGTAGACAACAATGATAACCATAAGGTAGTACATCCTGCTATTGATGAAATTATCACAGAAGGAGAGGATGTGCAGACCACGAAGCTAGACATGGTCAGAGAAGAGACAATTGACTTAGATGCGGAGGATGCAACTGAAGAAAAGAGGGATGAAAGTGCTCTGAACTGTGCTCAAACTAACGGCAGTGGGAACCCAAAGAATGTGGAAATAAAAATAGGGACAACGGTTAAAGCAGGAGAAACATCAATGGGGGATGGGGGTGCACCTAAGCAGCCTAGTACAAGCATAACCAGAAGCACTCCTCCCATTCCAACCGGAAGGAAGATAAAAGGAAATGGGATGAAGAGAAAGAAGGTCAGAACCAGCCCTCCATATGAGCACAGGAGGAAAATCCCTCTCCTAAATGCCCAAATTGAAATGAATCAGGCAGGGGCCAAAGCATCTGGTAAAAAGGAAAACATGGAGGTGGAAGCAAGAAATTTGCAAGCTTAATACTCCACCACTGTTATCTCATGATGGAGGACATCTTCTGTTGGAACACCAGAGGAATAAGGAGCAATGATCGTTGTAGAATTATGAAGGAATTCATGGTTAGATATAATCTGGAAGAGGTCGCTATTCTTGAACCCAGAATTAGCAGAGAAAGAGCCCTTGACACGATTAAACCATGCGTAAAATGCAAGTGCACGCGTCAATGTAATATAGGCCTTTGTGAGGCCCGAGTCGAACTCAAGGAATGTAATTTCAGTAGACTACTACTAACCACTTGCAATCAGCTAGACCGGTTATAAAAGTTTGAGAGTTGTTTTGAAAAAGAAAATAAAAATGAAAGAAAGCAAAGCAATCGATTAAATGGTTGGTTTAATAAATTAAAATGGAATCTTTAGGTTTGCGGTTTCACCACGGATTCTCATTGTACTAATTTCTATATAATTGTCACAACTTGTCTCCTATCTTGGGTAGTGACCTGTGAATAGAATTGTTTGCTTCCGCGATACAATTCACTACCTTAATTTAGATCGGTTCCACGTCAGTAGTAACCTATATCCTAAACTAGGTGCATGAAAAACCTATCTCTAGGTTTCCACCATTAACTTTATATCACCTTTTCCAAAGGATTTATGAGTTAATGTGATTATTACGTCTTTTTAACCATTAATTATTCGTCAAAAGTAATTAAAGATATTAAATTACCATTATGGTGATCAAGCACAATGATAGAATTGAGAAAACAATATTATATCACGGATTTGAGAAACAAATTATTGTTAACTATGTAAAAGTATCATACGATGATTATTCGGGCTACTCTCGGTCCTAAAGACAAAAGGGATTAGCCCCGCATATTCATCTCAATCAGAAACACGATGAAAGGAGAATAAAACATAGGGAAAATGTGGATGGAGATGGTGTAACCCCTGAATGAAGGAGAACCGGACGATTCTCAGTGCGGGACGGGCGTTCTGCAGTTTTCTAGCGGTAGAAAACTCCATCTGCAATACTAGAAACATTCGAGGCGTAGCTCTGGTCTCCGTTCTTCATCCTCTCTTCTTCCGAGACGTGTGCGGCGGCTAATGATGTTTTAGTACGGCTTGGGCCATCTTTTCTAGATATAGGGATCACTTATGGCCGCTAAAACATCACGGTCATTTGTTTAGATTTGATTTGCAGAAATTTCTGATCTGACGGCATCAATACCATCGACGGTGTGTCGATGGTATCGACCGACTATAGTACCGACACCCCTTTCCTTTTCTAGGGGTTTGCTCTGACGTCGACATCCTACGTTGATGGTACCGACAAGTGGATGTTTGGCTCTCTGAAGACATCTCGCTACCATCAACTTTTGGGTCGATGGTATCGACCCATTTTGCTCTTTTTGACTACTTCATTGTGGCTATCTCGATAGTATCGACAGCCTTCGATGGTATCTACGACTACATATATGTGAATTGCCTAAAATTCAAAGATAAACTCAACTCAACTCCGAGAAATATGATAATTTATACCAAATAAGATAAAACAAGGTAAATTTGATGCATAACGAGATTATAGGCTGAAGGAAATGAATCATGCGATATTAACCATGAAAATTACCAATAAATGCATTAAACACATATGAAACTAGCCTATAAAAGCGAATTAAAATCCTCACATCAAACTCCCCTAAGATTGAACTTTGCTCATCCTCGAGCAACAAAACTATATAATATAATTGTGAGGGTCAACTAATGAACATACTAGCATAAAAGACATCACTATATGATTCCCACCTGGCATGCACATACCGGCCCTCACTAACCACGGAACGATAACTACCCTCAAGGTGACAATTATCGTCCGTAAGAGATGTCCACCCCATAATCAAAGAACACTATCAAATAAAGTAAATAACATAATCAAGTCCTTCGGTTCAGACGTGGTGTATCTTGTGATCTTCTATCTACGTTGCTCATATCCTAACTACCATCTACATGGAAGCAGATCTCCTTTTATGAAAGAATGAGGAGATAATCATGGGTGGCCTACCATTTTGAGCAACGGGTGGATGGAATAGGTGGATATGGAAGAAAAAAGAAGCACATAACAGTCAATCATGCAATATAAAGATTAATATCCTACTGTGATGCAACATGCAAATGAAAATGTCCTAATACTACATTTTTGGTGGAATGATCACTATCATTCTGTCTCAGGGTGAGATAGAATATCTAAGAAAACTACACCATGTGCTTATTCTTCTTAATTCTCAGGTGAGAACAAGTTCCTTTCTCCCTCTTCTTCTTTGTTACTTCTCAATTTTTTTCTGAGCCCTCATTTTCATAAATGACAATGAGTTATTTGTTGGGCCTCCTTCCATTTACATAACTTGTACATTTGATGCATTCTTTTTGGAGGGTATGGAATAAGTTCAACGCCTTTAATTTTTTTATAAGAACATAAAACACATGATGTACTATATGCTCAAAAGGTGCAAATGCAACTATATAATGGTAGTTATGCAACTACTATGACATGCACCTAAGGATAATGTGCATGTATAACTACTATCTATTTTTCATTTTTTTTAATGTAGGGATATGCA
This sequence comes from Alisma plantago-aquatica, assembly GCA_963693085.1. Taxonomy (NCBI): domain Eukaryota; kingdom Viridiplantae; phylum Streptophyta; class Magnoliopsida; order Alismatales; family Alismataceae; genus Alisma; species Alisma plantago-aquatica. The sequence goes on along the minus strand of OY856410.1, from coordinate 1,510,007,029 downwards.
AAAATAATTGTAATGCAACACCTATGTACATGGAATGCAATCAATGAGTGAAAGATAGTAATGTGCATCCAATTCTTATGGTGGAGTAAGAATGAAATGAGGTGGATAGATCACAAGACTAATTGACAGAACTATTGGACACGATTATATGTCCTTCTTTATTGACATGTGTACCAATCATTCAATGTGTTTCTCTCTCTCACTTATGATTAAAGTCTCGTTACCGTTTGGTCAGTTTAGGCTCAACATCCAATTCCATCCACATTTGTTGAATCATCTGGATGTACAATTATGATCATATGTTTTAAAGTTGGCCTACCCAATAATTGTCATAAGTTAGATGCTCAATTTCAAACAAGGCAAGCTTACAATTTCTTGAAAATTCTTTTAAATTAATGCTCAAATTCAAATTTACCCCATATGACAAACATAGAGATGACATACATTTATATTAGACATCCACAGTTTACACTAGATAGACTGTGGATCCTAGAAAGCTGTAAACAATAAGAAATACTAAAAAAACTGCAAAAAGCTAAGAAAAATACTAAAAGAAAAAACTACAAAAAGCTAAGAAAAATACTAAAAGAAAAAAACTGCAAAAATCTAAGAAAAATACTAAAAGAAAAGAAAATAAAATTAAAAACTAAGATAGAAATTGTTCCATCTCCCCCCTAAGCTTGAATTCGACTATGGCCTCATAGTCAAAAACAACCTCAGAAGGTGGAACAGTGATACCCTCTATTGCTCAGGTGGCGGGTACTGTGGGTATTGCTGACCACTGGGATCCCATGTAGGATATTTCCCCTGAAATGAAGGATCAAATGGGGGCATCAGTGGCAGCTGAGGGTAGCCTCCAAAGTAGTCCCGACTCTAGTAATGGTCGTAGAAAGGCTGTTGTTGCATCTCCATCCTATGCAACCAGTTGTGTATGTTCTCTTAGTTAGCGAGGAGGAGGCGATCATTCTCATAAATTGCTTGTTGATTCACAAAAAGCCAGTTCGTCGTTTCTTGAATATCGGCGAAAGATGCAGTATGTTGTTGTTGCATCTGCTGGATGTCCCGGAGCATGGAATACATGCCCCACATGGAATAAACATCCTCTCCTTCTTGAGAGGGTTATGGTGGCAGTGGCTAAGAGGAAGATGAACCTCCAAGATAGAAGCGTGGATGCTTGCTCGGGGCTACTCATGATCAAATAGGTGTGAGAGTCTCCTCTTCCTCCTCATCGTCATCGCTTGCATTGTCGGCATCATCTGCAACTTCAACTTCTTCCTCGGACTCGTCAATAGGAATGATTGGCCACCGAAAATGTTGGCATGGTTGGATGTTGAAAACGGGGTCTGGCAGTGATAGCTCCAAGTACTCCTTTCCTATGTGGCAATGAGCACATACCACACCATCACAGAATGTAAGAAGGTTTGAGCGGTGGAAGTGGGCAAGATTGATAGGGTTCTTGTTGACCACTGGAGGGAGTGTTGACAGGTCTAGCCCCAGGTAGAGGGCTAGTGGCGTGATAAGTCCCCCGAAATGAATAGGGGCTCGTCTGGTGCTCCACTTCACTACCATCACGCGCATTAAGAAAAATGCACCCCAGTTAAGCTTTTCCCTCTTTAGCAGCTTGTAAAGGAAAAATAGGTTTGTCTCCTGGAACTTGCTCAGTGACAGTTCACCTCGAGAAAAGAAAGTGATGCATCACATGTGATGAAAAACCCACACGAACGGGTGCTCAAAATCAGTCACGACCGTGTTGTGGTAGCTGATCGTCTTACCTGCTGGAGTGGTCACCAACTCTGCAAACATTACGTCATAGTTGGCCTGCTGTCTGGCTATCTGTGCGGCTTGGGCGAATGCCACCAGTTGTAGACTGAGTTGAACTGGTCGAGTGTTATGGTGTACTTGCAGTTTAAAAGATGAAAGGAGACTCAACCCTTTATCCACTCACGGTCGGTGGCGATGAGGTCGTTGGGCACGATTCAAATGTCGAGAGATGCCAAGAACTCCGCCACGATTTCCTTATATGTCAGCCACTCGCCAAAGAAAGGATGGCCCTCAATGTGATAAGGAACTCATTCCTCACTCGGTGTCAACCTCCCAACTTGACCACATAGGACATAATTGAGGTTACCCTCAAATCCCACATCTCGGATCATGGCCCGATCAACATAACGAGTGGGCTCAATTGGCTTCTTCATTAACCCGTCTTAGATCTTCTTCACGTCTGTCGAGGGATGTGTAAGCCTCAGACGGGGAATGGAGCCCGACAGTGGTGGTACGAATGTCTCGATCTCCATTGGAGAAGTGTGCGAGGAAGATGACGCTCCATGCCTCACCATGATGAACAGAGAAAAGATAGAGAAAAAGAGCTCAATGAAGGTCGGAGAAGATGATCTCTGCAGTCGATGACGAACTCGGGGAATATGTGTAGCTTGCCAGATGCTCGGTAAAGGTCTCAGTCTTCTCGTCAATGCACAATGTCGAGGTTGAGGAAGAATATGTTGTCAATGGTATCAACACCAATCCACAATCTATTCCTTCACTGGAATTGACAGTCGTTGATTGCTAGATGTGGGGGCCCAGACCAGTGACGCATCGATACTATCGACAAGGGTCAATGGTATCGACCCGTCCCATGGATCGACCTCCAGATTGGGCACACTTCGTTGATAGTGTCTCATGGATCACTGACGTGGCCCATCGATACCATCGACATGGCGTCGATGGCATGGACTTTTGTATGCTTCCATTATCCTTGTGAGTCCTTGGCAGTGGATTCCCCTGAAGCTGTGTCGATACCATCTACATAGAGGTCGATGGCATCGACTTCCCTGGAAAAGATTTGTCTGAATATCTCCATAGATATGGGGTCGATGCTATTGACTTGCTCCATAATTTGAGTCGATCAACCTATTGGGTGGTCGATACTATCGACGAGGCCGTCGATAGTATCGATGGAGCAAATTTTTGTAGTGTACGCTCTGCACCCTTATGACTACCATTGACACAAGGGTTGTTGGTATCGACACCCAAACAGTCCTGCACACTTAACACACATATCAGGGCATCATTTTTACAACCCTCAGTACTAAATTAATGAAAAATACTTCAAAAATATGAAAATTAACTAAATGAAAATACAATTACCAATGGTTGGGTTGCCTCCCAACAAGTTCCCTAATTTAATGTCTTAGGAAAGACAAAATCAAGCTGTTCATTCTTCTTTAAGCGCCATGAGTTTAACCTCATGCACCTTCCTTGTGTAGTCCTCCCCATAATAGTGCTTCAATCCTTGAGCATTTACTAAGAATGTTCTATCACCATCCTTAACCATGATAGCACCATGGGGTCACACCTCCTCTACCATAAACGGTCCACTCCAGCGGGATCACAATTTTATAGGATGCAACTTTAACCTTGAATTGAACAAAAGAACCATCTCACCCTTTCTGAACACTCGCAGCTGAATGTGGCGATCATGGATTTTCTTTGTCCGCTCCTTATAGATCCTTGAGTTCTCATAGGCATTCATCCTTAGCTCGTCTAGCTCATTGAGCTCTAACATTCACTTTCTCCACGCCTCATCCATGCTCAAATTCAATTTCCTTAGCACCCAGTGTGCTTTGTGCTTCAATTCTATCGGCAAATGGTAGGCCTGACCATACACCAACCTAAAAGGTGTAGTTCCTATAGGTGTTTTAGATGCGGTCATGTATGCCCATAGTGCATCCAGTAGAAACGCACTCCAATTCTTCCTTGACAAGGCCACTGTACGCTCTAGGATCTTCTTAATCTCTCTATTCGACACTTCCACCTGACCGTGTGTTTGTGGGTGATACGATGTACCTACATTGTGCTTGACCGCATATTTGCTCAATAATGCAGTGAATTTTTGATTCATGAAGTGGGTGACCCCATCGCTAATGATCATCCGTGGCACACCAAACCTGTAGAAAATATGATCCTTCATGAACCTACACACTACTACAACGTCATTAGTCCTTTTGGGTATTGCCTCTACCCACTTCGATACATAATCGACAGCAAGCAAGATATATACATTAGAATTAGAGGATACAAAGGGTCCCATGAAGTCAATACCCCACAAATCAAATACCTCAACTTCTTGAAATACACTGAGGGGCATCTCTTGCCGTTTTGAGATATTACCTGCCCTTTGATAGGAATCACACTACCTCACATAGTCATATTCGTCTCTAAAAAGTGTAGGCCAGTAAAGGCCACTCTCTAGCTCCTTGTCTGTCGTCCTTGCACTCACATGATGACCGCCGGTGGGTAGTGTATGACAGTGACTAAGCACACTATCATATTTATTTTTCGGTACACACCTATGTAAGATTCCATCCCTGCATTGTTTCAAAAAAATAGGGTCATCCCAAAAATAATATCTCAAAGAATGGAAAAACCTTTTTTTCTCTTGATAAGTCTAATCATCCAGGATTTCTTACATGCAAGGTAATTGACAATATGCAAAAACCAAGGATCCGTAGATTGAATTGAAAGAATTTGGTCATTCAGAAATGTCTTGATAATGGGTATGTTAGTATCCCTCTCATTAACCCGCTCTAACCGAGATAAGTGGTCCGCAACTACATTCTTAATGTCCGTGTTATCCTTAATTTCAATGTTGAATTCTTGCAACATACCACACATAAAATGATTAAACCGTGCATAAAATGCAAGTGCACGTGTCAATGTAATATCGGCCTTTGTGAGGCCTGAGTCGAACTCAGAGAACATAATTTCGGTAGATTACTACTAACCACTTGCAATCATCTAGACCAATTATAAAAGTTTGAGAGTTTTTTTGAAAAAGAAAATAAAAACGAAAGAAAGCAAAGCAATCGATTAAATGGTTGGTTTAATCAATTAAAATGGAATCTTTAAGATTGCAGTTTCACCACAGATTCTCGTTGTACTAATTTCTATATAATTATCACAACTTGTCTCCTATCCTGGGTAGTGGCCTGTGAATAGAATTGTTCACTTTTGTGATACAATTCACTACCTTAATTTAGATCGGTTCCACGTCAGTAGTAACCTTTACCCTAAATTAGGTGCATGAAAAACATATCTCTAGGTTTCCACCATTAACCGTACATCGCCTTTTCCAAAGAATTTATAAGTTAATGTGATTATTACATCTTTTCAACTGTTAATTCTTTGTCAAAAGCAATTAAAGGTATTAAATTACCATTATGGTAATCAAGCACAATGATAGAATTGAGAAAACAATATCATACCATGAATTTGAGAGACAAATTATGGTTAACTATGTAAAAAGTGTCATACAACGATTATTCAGGCTACTCCCGGTCCTAAAGACAACAGAGATTAGCCCCACATGTTCATCTCAATTAGAAACATGATGAAAGCAGAACAAAATAGAGGGGAAATGTGGATGGAGATGGTGTAACCCTTGAACGAAGGAGAACCGGACGATTCTCGATGTGGGACGGGCGTTCTACAGTGTTCTAGCGGTAGAAAACTCCATCTACAGTGTTGGAAACGTCTGGGGCATAGCTCTGGTCTCCGTTCTTCATCCTCTCCTCTGCCGAGACTTGTGCGATAGCTAATGACGTGATAGTACGGCTTGGTCCATCTTTTCTAGATATAGGGATCACTTACGGCCGCCAAAACATCACAGCTGTTCATTTAGATTCGATCTGCCGAAATTCCTGATACGACGGCGTCAATACCATTGTCGATGGTATCGACCTGCTATAGTACTGGCGCCTCTTTCCTTTTCAGGGGGTTTGCTCTGACATCACGTCGATACTATCGACATCCTGCGTCGATGGTATCGACGTGTGGATGTTTGGCTCGCTGAAGACATCTTGCTACCATTGACTTCTGGGTTGATGGTATCGACCCATTCTGCTCTTCTGGATACCTCACTGTGGTCGTCTTGATAGTATCGACAACCGTCGATGGTATCGACGGCTACATATATGCGAATTGCCTGAAATTCAAAGATAAACTCAACTCAACTCCAAGAAATATGATCATTTAGACCAAATAAGATAAAATAAGGTAAATTTGATGCATAACGAGATTATAGGCTGAAGGAAATGAATCATTCAATATTAACCATGAAAATGACCAATAAACGCATAAAATGCATATGAAACTAGCTTATAAAAGCGACTTAAAATCCTCGCATCAGCCCATAATACTATCAGGAAACTCAGATTTACAAACTCTCATATGGTTGAAGCGAGAGGTTTCTCAAGTGGCATATGGGTATGTTGGGACGAGGTGAAGTGCAAAGTAGATATCTTATACAACCATAGACAGTTCGTGGCTTGCAAACTGAACAAGACAGTCTTTGTCACTTTTGTATATGCAATTCCCCAATTGGGAACGAGACAACTTGTGTGGAAACACATCATCCATCTGGGGCACATGTTCAAAGAGCCCTGGATCATTTTGGGTGATTTCAACACTGTAGTGGAGTCGAAGGAGAAATGTTGCAATAGAACATTCAATTTCACTGAAGTAGCCACTTTCCATAACACTCTGATGGAGGAATATCTCTCAGACCTGGGTTTCTCCAGGCCCAAGTACACTTATAGGCATGGACTGTCGTAGGAACGCATCGACATGGCTGTAGCTAATTCTGAGTTCATCAACAGGTACTCAAATGTAGCATTGGAACACCTACCTAGGCTGGGGTCAGACCACTTCCCCTTGCTAGTTAAAGTTTGATGCTTGATCTGAAGCCATCACAGGTTCATTACTAAGGCATCCTGGAAACAAAACCTGACCTTCAAGTAGCTCCTCAGCAAACGTTGGAACAATTCCAAGTCCTTTACTGAAGCCCTACAGGAAAGCTCTGTCGACATTGTGGTATGAGATAAGAAGCAAATGAACCAGAAGAGGAAGCAGAAAAATCATCAACAACATAAGTCGGCTACAAGAAGATCTAGCCACTTAGTATAAAAAAATCTCTAATGCCCTTTGCTTAGACCTACATCAACAACAACTAGACAATATACTGATGGAGGAAGAAGTTGACATGAGACACCGTAGCCATATCAGATGGTTGAAAGATAGAGACAACAATACCAAGTTCTACCACAGTTTTGTTAACCAGAGAAGAAGGTGGAATTCCATTCTTAAACTCAAGGATGCAAATGGAACGTGGATAACCGAAGAGACTGACCTAATGAACCTAGTGGAGAACCATTTCGAACAAGTTCTAACTACTGTAGCGGGTAATCACGATTGACAGATTGAGAACCTCCTGGGATATTTCAAGCCTCTTAGCAGCTCAGAGTTCATATCACTGGGCACCGTTCCAATTGAGGAGGAGGTGCATAACATAGTGCATATGTTGAATCCAGTGAAAGCGCTCGGCCCGGACAGGGTGAGCGACCACTTCTTGCAAAACAATTGGGATATAGTTGGTCCTAGTTTAATTAAAATGACCAAGGAGGTAATTGAGACAGGAAGGATCCCCGATTCCCTCTGTGGGGCCACCATCATGCTCATACTGAAGACGCCCAAACCGGAATAGTGTGAACATCTGAGGCCTATCTCGTTGAAAAACGTCCTCCTCAAGGTTATATCCAAGATTGTAGTGGAAAGACTCAAACCCTTCATGCCTGGGTGGATCTCAAAGACCCAGAGTAGCTTTGTGCCTGGACGAAGAATCACCGACAACATAACGCTTGTCCAAGAGCTTGTACACTCTATGAAACTTAAGAAAGTAGTGAAGATCATGGCCATTAAGGTGGATCTGACCAAAGCATACGATTTGATGGATTGGAGTTTCATCAACGATACCATCACTCACGCAGGGCTACCTTGGAACATCAAGCAATATATCATGGCCTCCATTGTCGGGGGAGAGATGGCAATCGCGTGGAACGGAAAAATGTCAAGAACCTTTCTGGTGACCAGGGTTCATCAGACAAGGAGATCCCTTATCCCCTTATCTATTCGTAATGTGCTTAGAGAGGCTAAGACAAGTTATCGAGCATAAGGTAGCCAATGGTAGTTGGAAACCAATGCGACTGGGAAGGTACTGGCCCAAAGTGTCCCATGTATGCTTCGTAGACGACCTCTTAATCTTTTCAAAAGCTAGTGTAACACAAATGAATGCCATCTTGGAATGCTTTAGTGAATTCGAGAGGGCTTCAGGGAAGACAGTTTCACTGAAGAAAACAATAATCTTCTTCTCAAGGAGCGTGGATGGAGATACACGAAGGGCGATTAAGAATAGGTGCATGTTCCAGGTAATTTGATGATTTGGGTAAATACTTAGGAGTCCCCATACTCCATAATAGAGTCAACAAAACTACATACAGTGATATCCTCGACAAGCTGAACAACAAAGTGAGTTTGTGGGCAGTGAGAAGCCTCTCCCTGGAGGGTAGAATTTGTCTGGCTAAAGTTACCATGTCAGCGTGGCCCACTTATGTGATGCAGTCGAAGTTACTCCCACTTCATCTATATGATAAGATAGACAGTTCGATTAGGAGGTTCGTGTGGGGGGGGGGGCGCACACAAAGCACACCCACAAGCTCTAGTGGTGTGGGATAAAGTGTGCTACAGGAAAAAAGATGGAGGCCTGGGTCTGACTGGTGGTGGAAAGGAGGACCTATACTAAGAGAGGTGACACCAAGAGAAATACCAACCGATCTTATGTACCTAAAAGTTGAGAGCCCGATAAATCTTCAGGGGAACTGGAACTCTGATTTCTTTAGGGATTGGATCCCACAGCAGTATGTTGATAATATTGTGAAACTACCTACACCAGCAGTCCAAGATGGGCAGGACATCAGGGTATGGAACCACTCCCCTCATGGAGGCTACACCATCAAATCAGATTACTTTCGTCTAAGAGAGGGGAAGGACATGCCAATAGCAGGCATATGGAAGTCTATATGGAATCTAAAAACAACCACAAGAATCGAGACATTCACGTGGCTTATGTTACCTGAGGTTTTGCTTACTAACATCAAAAGGGCAAGGAGAGGCATGACCTTCGCCACAATCTTCCCCAGATGTAGGAATGAGGACGAGACCTTGATCTATGCTCTACAAGATTGCTAGTATGCTAAAGAGGTATGTGTAGAACTGTTAAAGAATAAAGTTATCACTATTTTTTTCAATGCATGCAACATCAAGGTTTTGATTGAAGAGCAACTAGGGTCTGATGAGGATGAGAAAGTGAGGTTCTTTACCGCCTCCTGGAATATATGGCTGTAACATCTTGATCTCCTGGTTAAGTTAAAACTCCTTATTTAGAGCTATTCATAAAAAGAAGCTTCTTTGAGGATTTTTTGTAAAATCAATTTTAATATTAAAATAATCCATTTTGATTAATTTAAAAGCTTTTATATATTGAAAATATAATTGCGGTACTTTTGCCAAATTTTGGAAAAAATAATATATTGGTGGGTAAGCACACAAGAAGGTAGCTAGGTGGCAAGCAAGTTGCTTATATAGGCAAGCATGTAGCTGGGTAGCAAGTAGGTAGCTTGAGCAAGCACATTAGTTGGTGAAGCAAGTAGATGAGTGGCATGCTCCTTCCCTTGACACCTAGCACCTCCAAAAGTTGACACCTATCCTACCATGTGTCAACCACCCTTTAATAGCTATCTTGAGATGACACATATGCTTCCATGCGTCATCTAGCAATTCTTAAGATGACACCTAACCATCCATGTGTAACCTAACTAGTAAGCATCCACCTAAAGATGACACCTTGCACCCATGTGTCACCCACACACTTTTTTCTATTAGGACCATTCTACCCTTCACCATTCCTATATAAAGAGCCCCCATCCACCACACCATAAGCATAAGTTCTCTCCTCTTCATCCCAAAGCAAAGGTGAACATCCCTTCTCCCTCCTTTCCCATCTCCTTCACCATAAACCTCCAATCTCTGTCTAGATTAGCAAACCACTCTCTCTTTCTTTATGTTAGTGAAAGGAACCACCTCCCAACAAATACTCTCTCTATAGAAACCTACTACCTCCTTCCTCCACCATAGTAAGAGCAACTCAATACTATGTCTTCCAAAATATCCTTTCTCTAAGAATATATAAGCCATCTCCCTTCTACCCTAGCGAGAGAAACCCTAGAAGCTGATCTAGCTAGGAACGATGATCGAGGTAATGGAAAATGCAACATAATGTTGCCGAAATATATCATGATTGGGTATATTTAATGATGCTATGGTCTTCTTGTGGAACTATGTATCAATGCACATCTAAAGGTATGGTTCCCACATTTTATCATCCAAAAAGTACAGTTTATTATTGTTTAATATGATATTCAATTCCTATTGTAATCTATTATATCAACATCAATGAAAGGTATGGTATAGAATGGTTTGGTATTATATGCAGTAAGAGTATAGTATACTTCATATACTTTCCTAAAGAATGAATAAGTGATCAACTATACACAACCTCTTTATTAATAAGCTAGGTATGACTTCCATATATTCGTCCATATTACCCTTTAAAATTGAGTTTAAAGGCTTTAGATGATAATCAAGCATTTCTTTGGATTCTAGTCCTATTATCTTTTGGTTCCCTTTTGCTTTATTTCTCTCTATTAATTGTGTCATGTGATATTTTTGAAAAGTGGAAGTCTATCAGACACTTCTAAGGTGACTAGGAGCCTGTTTCACTGATGTTTGTAGCCAGTAAAGAAGAAAGGTTATTTAATTGGTTCCGTGTTCGCACGGGGGGACTCCCTAACCTCTTGCACGCTCCTGGCCATAGACTTGTCTGATTCAAAACCACAATCCCACAAGTTTACATTTTAGGTTTCATAGTGAAATAATAATCAGTGATTCATTTACTTGACTACCTTTTGATCTCTCCAACTCTGAATATCTATCAAATAGTTGTATATCATTGATGATGTCCTTTTGATTCTAAAATTCATATTGGGAGATGTGTTGGTAGCAGAGTCAGCATATCTTGGCCGGGGATTGATACATTTGGGATCCAGATCTAAGTCCTTTGGAGTCAGGGATGGATGAGTATAATGATCTACCATACTCAGGCCCACACTTGGGTTGGTCATGTAGAGTCAGGCATGATCAAGTTAGTAATGGGGAATAATCTCCTGCAAAGATTAAGCATGCTAACTAATGATTATTCAAGTGGCATGTTGTGCAAGAAGCACCTTCTCCTGGTCTTGGAAAGGCGATCGGTGGCTGCATGTGGTAATCTGATTCATTGAATAGAGCATGCAGTGTGTGCGAGTGGCTGGGGGTGTGCCAGGGTACTTACAGGTATTTTGGTGACCCTAATGGACTAAAGTCTTGGCTAAGCAAGTTTTTGTGGTTGCAGGCCAGTTGCCCAAGGTAAATTGACACCTTCTCTGAGAGTTGTAGATAAACTCGTTTATGGAATAAAGTCTCCCACTTATTATGAAAGAAATACACAAATACCACTATCTATGGATTATGTTTCATTATATTGTTCGATATCAAGTCTATTTTCTAGTGATATAGTTGGCATACGAATAAATGATTAAGAATGTAGCTTAGTGAGATATTAATAATGTCTTGCTACTTATCTATATTTTTCTATACTTAGACATTTGTCTAACCCATACTTTCTCACTTGGGCTGCGATATATTCTTCCATGTTGCAAATATATTACTTATAGGACCTTTCCTTGTGGAAGACTCATCTTGAAAAGATCCTGAAGGGCGTCAAGAATCAAAGATGGATCCAACTTAATTTTAAACTCATGTATCATTTTTTTTTATATAGGAGATAATGTAAATATACCTTTTGTAAGGGTGTAATATTTTGAAATAAAATATTGCTTATCTCACTCTTGTGCTTTGATTCTTGGTGCCATATTAACGACTCAGATTTAGCTACTTGATTTCTGAAGGAAGCAAATCAGGTGGTTGAATCGGGGACGTTACAATGGCACTTCAGGAACAAGCAAACGTTCAACGGGGAGACCACCCCCATACTATGAAGCAAGTGAACTGGATCAACAGGGAGACTAGGTCTCAGTTGGAGGCATTCCAGAAGCAACCAGCCATCACGATTACTAATACAGAAGCCAAGTGGGAAGCACCACCGCAGGTCCGCAGGGGACAATCAAATTTAACTAGGATGCCGTGGTGAAAGGCCGAGAGGCAGCAGGGGCAGTCGTGATCAGGGATGCAGCGGGCAAATGGGCTAATGCAGTATCGACCGACCTCAACATGCTGGATATAGAGGAAGCTGAGCTCGCGAGTGTAGTGATGTCCATGGAGATTGCGGATAGAGCCAGGGTCGAGTTTGCGATCTTCAAAATAGACTCCAGGGGGCGGTGAATGCAATTCAAGCGGGATGGAAGGAATTTCCCAAGCATGCCAAGCTACTAAAGGAAGCCCAACGCCTACAGAAGCAGGGGTGGCAGATAAAGTTTAGCAGGAGAGGGATCAATGCGGTTGCTGACAGACTCGCAAAAAACCATAGAAACCAAAGAACTGGGTACGTGGTGCATGCCCGTCCACCTGATGAGATCTACAATCTCTTAGTAGGGACTTATGTAAGGGTAGTAGTACTATTTTATTTAATATTTCTGAAATTATTAGTGAGTGTAATTTTTTTTGTAATTGGAAGCTTGCAAGAGGAGGGCGGGATGAATAAGATTGCCTCCTGACTTCTATAAAAAAAAGTCAAGGAATTAAAAGAAGGAGACCAAGTTCTGATGTTTAATTCTAAACATAAATTCTTTCCAGGAAAACTAAGATCTAAATGGTATAGGTCATTCTTAGTTTTGAAGGTCTATCCCTACAAGACAGTAGAGCTGTAAGGCAAGCAATCAACATTCAAGGTTAAAGGATAGATATGCAAGTTGTATACTAACAGAGAAGAGATTGACAAAGGAGCCTCTTGCTCCCTCCAAGATGCATAATTCAAGAGCTGAAGAGTCTCATTCCAGACTCTGAACATATAAACTTGTGGGAGTTGACTCCACATTAGGATATATTTCTTTATTTCGTTTCAATCAAGAACATTTTTCATTTCCAAAAATAAACTTGTCATGAATGAATGTAATAATGTAGATCCTCATAGACATATATCATTGTATCTACATGTGTTGACCAAAAGAAGACAAATTCTACAGAAATTTAGAAAGACATGACATGCCTTTATTTGAACACATCATGTCCAACACTCACAGACGACTGAACTGAGCAAAACTCTAGAACAAACAACGTGTTTGATTTTTGAAACGACATGTACGACCTCAAAATTTAGTCATTCGAAACTTGCACGACATATTTTTAATCGAACATGTCGTGTCCATTAGTTCATTTAGAAGGAAGGCCATTTTGGAACAATACATAATGTGTCTTTATTTGCACATGGCGTGAAGTTGACATGGTGTGTTTTAAATCAAATACGATGTGTACCATAATTCATTTTTAGGCTTCATTTTTCTAGAAAAAACATGTTGCGTCTTTATTTGTACACGACGTGTTGTCATCAGTTTGGCAACCTGGAAACTTACACGACATGTCTCAAATAGAACATGACATGTCCATTACAATCAAGGCGATTTCAACAAAGCAGGCAATTTGTACAAGGGAACACATCGTGTCTTTAAAAAGAGAAGCCGTGTCTAAAGATGAGAAGTCAAGTTTTTAACACTAATCTTCAGCCACCTCTCTCACAATCACTATTTCATGAAGTCATGTACAAGCCCCTTCAACCATGTGCGACGATCCCAACCTCTGATCAACGGCAAGAACTGCCTTCACGCTCTACAAGCACCATTACCGCGCTCCGCCACACGCGCAATATCTATGCCATCACTTATCCTAAAGAAATAAGTGGCTCTGTGCCATCCGTAACCCACTGCTCTGAAGAAGCTCTACCCTCATCCCATAGACCATGGCAACTCCGTCACCACCTCCATCACTGGGCTCTACTTAATCATCGACTTGAGAAGAGACCCCGTGAGCATTCAAAGTCACTCCGTACAAATAAATCACCTTCCCCAACCTTTAGACACCGCTAATCTCTAGGTAGATGCCATATCCTCCTGAAGAAATGTTATATCCATCCCTTCATTCTTCAACACTTCCGTCAGAAGACACAGCACGTCCCCAATTAAACATGTCGTGTCCCATGCCATTTCAGCAGTTCCCAGAAGCAATGGCCCCGGTCAAGGAAGGATCAAACTGCAAGCATGGAGAAAGCACATCCTCAACCCCCACTTATGTTTCCACAACTCAGTTCAGGGTGACTTGATGTGCGCATTTCATATCTACTTTTTGCACATATCCGCACATAAATTTAGTTCATTTTTCCTTCCATTTAGCCTCTAATTATATCTAAGCTGTCATCTTTTAGTTATTTTACTTGTTGCATGATGTTGATTGTAGACACAGGCTCAAAATGTCAAATTGGAGATAGCCCAACTCAAATCCAACCTTAATGAGATCTCCCCTCAATTTGCAGCTGACTCGGAGCTCATTCTTGAAGAAACAACATTGCACATTGTGTGTCTTATTCAAGACACGACATGTGACTTTCCAAAATAACTCATAGAACAAAGAACATGACGTGTCTTATTTAATACATGGCGTGTAAGATTTCAGAAGCCTCAATGACTAAAGTGCATAACAGCTACATGACATGTCTTATTTAAGACACGACATGTCCTCGCTATCCAGGGGCCAACCCCGACTCTCTGCCAACGTACACGAGTGTGTATTTAATCAAACACGCTACGTACCTTATACTCTGATCGACTCCAGTGACAACTACATGCCATTTCTCTAATGGGGCACGCAGTGTACTTCTCACCAATAGAAGTTAGTCGGAAAGTTACACAAAGAGACAGGCGGTGTTTCCTTAACGGCACACCATGTCGTTATTAGTTTTTGTGAAAATTTGACAACTACCCCTAGTTTTAAAGGATGAATGCAACCTTTTGAGTGGTTATAACTCATCATTCACAAGTACTTTTCATCCAAGAGAGGTTCCAGAGTAGAGGAAGGCAATATTGGGATGGAAGAATAGGTTTTCTTGGGAAAGAACCTCCATTCTACTTCATTTTCTTCTCCATTTTGTCTCCAAAGATGCATCAAAGCTTCTCTTCTCGTACAAGCTTCTCAGGAGGGAGGATTGTCTGAGTTGGAGCAACTCTGAGAGTGAAATCTCATCCTCTAGTTGGAGTTCTACTCCTCCTTGGATACACTTTTGGTTCCTTTAGCTTTTTCTTCTCTTAATCATGCCAAACTCTGAAATTTCTGCAATGTGTTTGTACATCTCCATTATGGACGAATAGAAATCTTTTCTTGGGTATGGGAAAGTAGATCCCATGCCACTACTCATGTGAACACAAAATGTATATCTTATGTTAGTCATTTTGCTTCTCCATGAATGCCTACATTGATTTCTTACTTGTATGTTTGGCTGGCCACCTTGTATACAAGTTTTAGTGTTATTTGAGAGAATATATGAGGAAGTAGGGAGTCAAATTCATGGCAAAATGTTCTTGACCACGGGAATGGTTGGAGTATGTTGAGGGTTTCCAATTGTGTTAAAATCTAGCATAAACATGGGAATGTTATGCTGTGAAGAACACCATCTCATGCCACTGGGAGGCGCATGATGATGACAATCTACTTACAAAGTTGACTACATGTTTTGATTTTGTTGTTATGCATGATGTGATGTTGTGGTAGTGAAATTCCATGCCCAAGATTTACCATTTCCTGATTTGAACTAAACCAAGCTATTGTTTGTTTCTTGCCTTTAGTCTACTTGTAATCAAATTCAACTTTTATAAACCTGCCTAGATTAATGAAAGTGAATGATTATGTGCCTAACTAACCTAGCTCCTTGAGTTCAACACTCGGGTACATTTGACCCCGTACACTTGAAGGTGATAAGAGAGTTGAGATCTTTTCTTTATAAAACTCCAAAAAGTTTTTGGCATAATTGTTGGGGAGATACAATAATATTAGTTAGAGTAGAAGAGTTGACTAGTAATTGAGACTAAGTCATCATTTCTATATTTCATATCGGGGTACCTCTTAGATTTTGTGAATCTTACTCGATTTTCCTTTTCAGGGTGCATGAGTTGCTCTAAGAGGGGTCTACATACATCAATCTTTCTAGACCTGGATATAGAGCGAACCTTTAGTAGCTGCAAGAGAGTAAGGAGGAGTGAGAACTCTTCTAGTCTGGGGGAATCACGTCCTTCAACAATGCAATCTTCACCTTCACCACCACGTGTACCCCATCCTCTTCCAGAATCAAAGATGGAGGACAATTGTCCACTCATGGAATTCACTGTGCTGACCACCATCAATATTTGTGGGTTCATAGATCATCTTACAATAGAGGCCAATAACTTATCCATCATCCCTACAGTCATGCAGATGGTCCAACAAAATCACTTCGGGGGAACTCCTATGGAAGACCTGAATCTTCACATAGAATATTTTTTGCAATATATGAACACCTTTAAGATCAACGGTGTTCCACCTAAAGGAGTATGTCTACTTATATTTCCATTCACTCTACGCAATCAGGCCAAGGCGTGGCTCTCTTCATTGCTTAAACATTCTATCAAAAGCTGGGATGAATTGTTAAATGATTTTCTAACCAAGTATTTTCCTCCTAGCAAGATGGTCTAGCTAAGGAACCAGATCACAAACTTCAAGAAACAAGAAGAAGAAACACAACCAACTGGTTGCTGTTGCAGACTTTCTACAACACCCGTATGTCCATTGACGCTGCTACAAATGGATCATTGAAGAACAAGTTGTATAGTGAAGCCTATGCCATTATTGAAGATATGGCGCTCAATAACAACCAATGGATTTCATAAAGGACCAACCAACCATTCTCGTCCTCCAAATCAAGTGAGAAGTCCATCAGGAAACATACTATAGATGTTGTGGACTTGATTGTAGCTAAGCATGGCGCTTTAACCCAGAAATTTGAAAAGCTAGCCACTCACTCAGTTCAAGAAGTCGAGCAAGTATGTGAGGCATGTGGGATATTCAGTCACAACTCTACCTCTTCTTTTGCACCACAACTGAATGTCACTGAATCACCGAAACAAGTCAATGTCGTAGACAATTTTAATAACAAACATGCCTACAATCCTTTTTTTGAGACCTAAAACCTAGGATGGAGAGACCATCCAAATTTTCTTATAGGAACAACAATCCCTAGAACCAATAACAAGGTCAAGCTCAAGGCCAACAACCCGTGACCAACCGTCAGCCAATGAATGCAAACCGTCAACAGTGACTGGGTTACAACAAAAATAGCAACAAGAACTTCAATAAATTTCAACAATTGATTCCTCCCCCACAGAAATCCATCCTAGAAAGCCTCCTTGATACTTTTGTCACCACACAGATCTAGTAGAATGACTAGTTCCAGACACATGACAATATTCTGAAGGATGTTATCACATAGTTCTCTTATAAGGTTGATGGGATTGTTACCCACACCAAGATGTTGCAAAATCAGATAGCTCAACAAGCTCTGGCTAACCAAGGAACAACCTTGGGTTCTTGGACTAGTCAACTGGTTATGAATCTCAAGGAAACCTATAAATCTATATCCTTGATGAGTGGAGCAGTCATAAGAGGGTCTTTACCTCCTTCCAAGATGAAATTTGAAGAGGTTGTAGACACTACCGTTGAGGAAATTGTTGAAAATCAAAGAAAGAAATCTATTGGAAATCCGCACCAAGTAGATTCTTTTAGAAAGCCTGATACCCCTTGTCCTCACAGGTTTGATAGCACAAAGGACGATGTGAAGTTTGATAAGTTCATGGACATTCTAAAAAAGTTGTATGTGAACTTGCCTCTGGTTGAAGTCATAGCAGAAATGCCATCCTATGCCAAGTTTTTGAAGGAGACATTAACAAATAAAAGAAGATCTGGTCAAGTCGAGAGTGTCATGCTCTCTGAAAGGCTAAGCTTCATCATCTGAACCGTATGCCTGAAAATCTAGATGACCAAGGTGCCTTTACTCTTCCTTACAAGATAGGAGACTCCACTTTTGATAAAGGCCTTGTTGATCTTAGAGCTAGCATCATCTTGATCCCGATCTCTTTTTGGGAAAAGCTAGACTTGGGAGATGTGCAGTTGACCTTTATGACAATCCAGCTAGCTGATCTCTCTATAAAGCATCCTAGAGGGGTGATTGAAGATGTCCCCATACAAATAGGGAAGTTCTTCATTCCATGTGACTTTTTAGTTCTAGACATCCATGAGGACCCAACCAATGCAGTCATTTAGAAGACCCTTCCTACGCACTGTAGGTTGTTTAGTTTATGTAAGAGATGGAAAACTCACCGTCAGAGTTGGAGATGAAGAATTTGTATTCTCCGTTTATGATGCCATGATGGCACATAGCTTCAAGGAGTATCTCTATCTTATTGATACTATTGAGACAATACTCGAAGAAGAGAAGAATTCTGTTGAAACCACCGTTGATGATCTTGAAGAAGAAGATGAAAATGTCATCTCCAATGAAGAAATTCATGAAGCCTTAAATACCCCACCGAGAGAACAAGATTCTAAGAAGAGCGAGAAAAGCAACACCCCATATCCAAGCAAACAGGTAGAACTAAAACCCCTCCCACCAAGGTTAAGGTATGCTTTCTTAGGCCCAAACTCCACTTTTTCGGTTATTATAAATATTTAATTGAAACAATGATCAAGAACAAAAACTCTTAAACAAACTTAGAAGCTATAAAATGTGATAGGTTACTCCATTGATGACCTCAAGGGAATTAACCCATCTATCTGTATGCAAGAATAAGTTTGGAAGAAAATGCTAAGCCATGCATAGACCCCCCAAGGAGACTAAACCAAAATATGATGGAAGTTGTAAAAAAGAAAATCCTTAAACTCAAAGATGCTAAAATAATTTATCCAATAAGTGATAGTCGCAGGGTACGTCCTATACATGTTGTGCCTAAGAAAGGAGGAACAACAGTAATAAAAGGGGAAAATGATGAATTGATACAAATAAGAATCGTCAATGGGTGGCGAATGTGAATTGATTACAGAAAACTTAACAAAGCCACCATGAAGATCATTTCCCCTTATCCTTCATTGACTTGATGCTAGAAAGGCTTGCTCATCACTCCTACTTTTTTTATCTTTACGACTATAGTGGGTTCTTTCAAATTCACATCTACCCACCTGATCAGGAAAAGACCACTTTCATGTGCACCTATGGAACTTATGCTTATAGGAGGATGCTCTTTAGGTTTTGTAATGCCCCCACCACTTTTCAAAGGTTTATGATGGCTATTTTCTCTTATTACATTGAAAAGATAATGGAAATATTCATGGATGAATTTAGTGTGTATGAAAATTCCTTTGATGATTGTTTGTTGAATCTAACTAAAGTTTTGTAGAGATGCCAAAAGGTCAACCTTGTGATTAATTGGGAAAAGTGTTACTTTATGGTGCAGATGGGGGTAGTTCTAGGCCACGTTATTTCAAGTAGAGGAATTGAAGTGGACAAAGATAAAGTAGAATCCATTGAAAAGATTTCAATGCCAACCAATGTGATAGAAATTCACAAAATGTAGATTCATCCCTTCCATCTGAAGGTAGATGTTGGGCTTGTTCCAGTTATCAAGGAAGGAACACCATTATGTGATTAATGTAGAACTACCATCGGAAGATGCAATGATTCCACAAGAAAGCAAAGTCTAGCATACGATATGTAGAAAAGTATAAGATTTTCATCAGAAGGAAACACACATGACTTGTATCTGTTGTTATCCATTAATAAAAGAAGGTTGAACTTCCACCAAAACATATAGTAAGGTAAGAAAAGTAGTTCCATCATTAGTCATGTGCTCTATATTTCCATCGATTATCAACCAACAGATTGATAGAGTGAGAAAACCAATGGAATGACAAAAAGACCCAAACCCATAGAATCATTTTCTTGGTTGTAAAAAATGGAATGGCAGAGTGATACAAATAGATAATTTTTCATGAAGATGCAAACCCACCCTGGGGGGTATTTGAGTGTGCCGTCGGGTTTTTACCCATGAGGCATCAACTGATGAAAGGCTGAAACAATGAAAAAATGGTCCATATATTGAAAATTTGTTAAGAGATGTGAAGTTCAAACCTTCCATGAAAACTAAGGAGTTAGATAAAGAATAAGTTAACATAAAACTAAGAAGACCTAAATGCACTCTAGTGCTAGAGTAAAATGATGGAAATGAATGCAAAACTAAGACAAAAATACAATTAATACTAGGATGAATATGCATTGTTCACTAAAACCTATTGGAGACATAATCAACCTCCACAATAATGTAAGTGTAGCCACAAGAGAGGGGAAATAGACCCATGTAATCTGTCCTAAAACATCAAACATCTCCACCTCTTGCTATGACATCCTTGAAAAATCATCTATTTTGATATATTACATGTTCTCTAGCACTATTTATAGGGCTAATAGCCTTATCCTTCGGGAGTGGCAGAGGTCTGGATTTTTTGGCAGGAATGTGGGCTTTCTTGTTTTATGTTTACTTTGTTTGAAGGATTGTATCCCTATTGGGAGTGGCAAAGATCCTTGTGGGAAGGTTTTTTCTATTTGGTTGAAGGTTTTGGCTGCTTGATGTTCAGAGGTTTTACCCCTATTTTCTGGTAGGTTTAGTGGAGGAACTAATCCTTTGGTATGCCAGGTTGAAGGTTTTTCAGGTGTGCTTGGGTGGTCTCTGTCATGCGTGGAGGATCATCGTTTGGGGGTGTTGAAGGTTGGTTGATCCTTGGGCTTTTGGGTTGGAAGGCTGTTGTGGTCTCAGTTTTTGGCTGTGGTTGTTGTGGAGTGTTTTCTATTGCTGGCTTGTCCCTGGAGTTTCTATGTGATGGAGGCATTTGTTCTATGCTTTTCTTGGCTCATTTCATCTGGTTGGGTGTTGTTTTGATGGCTGATGGCCTTATCCTTTGGGAGTGGCTGAGGTCTGGCTTTTCTAGCAAGAGTGTGGGTTTTCTTGTTTTATGTTTGCTATGGAGTGCTTCTATTCTGAGGAAGTCTTTCAGATCTATTTGGTTTTTTGGGAAGATCTCTCGATGTGGCTCAGTGGTTTTTTCTGACCATGTTCTCGGGGGTGCTGGTCTGTTTTGGTTGTTCCTTGCCTGATAGTATTTTTGTGTGCTGATGGGTTCTTTCAGGAGTGATTCTTTGTTGAGCTTATAGTGGTTTGGATGTATAGATATACACTTTTGATGCTTTTTGTTGGGTTGAGTCTTTGATATAAAGATAGTGTCTCTTTTAGTTGGTTCTCGTTTGAGAATGAACAAGTTTTGTACTTAAAACAAAAAAAAATGAAAAAAAGCAACATGAGTTTTGACCGAACAAAAAAAAGAAATATCAATACGACCAATGTGCAACTCAGTGACACTGAGACCACAAAACCTAGTCAAATTAAATAGGCAAGATGGTGACATTGACATTTTCCTGACAATCATAATTAAGAAAGGCATGATTCAATGACTTATTGTATAACTGGTGTCTAGGATTTTCTTTAGAAACCCAAGAGGGAAGGCCATAGGAACATCCATTTCTTCTAGGAAGGCCTTGAGTGAAATTAGAAGGGAGAAGGTGCAAAACAAGGTTCATGAACCTTTGAGGAGCAGTCTAAAGGCTGGAATGATGTCAGGATGTATCAATCTTTAGAGGAGATCATCCTTGTCTTGTGTTTAGGAGTTTTTTATGGCTTTATTCCCTCCGTCCATTCCTTTGATCTCATGTTGAGCATGAGGGGCTAAAATCCCATTCATCATGAACCAAGAGTAGCCCAATTTTGGCTCTATGAATATTTGTGATTGGTTTAATATAGATTGTCTTTGTTCAAATTTTTGATAATGTAAGTTCTTTGTTTCTTTATTTATGCTTAGTCACCATGAATATGTAAATGATTGTTAATTGATGTGAGAGAAGGATTAATAGTTGGAAACTTCATTATGAATATAGTTAATAATGGATTGCGTGAGTGGGATAATCACTATGATGTAGACTGTCTAGAAATAGATTGTATCATTTAGCTATTTATATTGACATTGTACCAAAGGATTACCAGTTAGGCAAAATAGTGTTTTATACTACAAGAGTGGACAATACAAGATACAAACACGTAATGCAAAGAAGCAAGATAATGTATATTAGACATATATAAAATATGCATAGGTCACATTTCAATGAAGCATATACCCCAAAGAAGCCACTAATATTATCTAGAATTCATTTTGATGATCCACCTTTTAATTCAAGCTCTTAATTTATTCAATCAACTAACACTTTTCTTTGGCATAGATGATCTATTTTAATTAGTAGTAGTCTATAGTAATCCTAATTCCTAATAATGACATTTAGGTCTCTTTGATGTACTTTACTGCTCTAACAAGTACACTTGCATTTGGCACACACACTTAAGTCGTGTCATCTGTTAAGGAGCTAAGAGATGGATGAATTTTCCTTGGGTTTTATGCTTCTCCCCTATGACAGGTGGCGGAGGTGGGATGAATTGTTCCCATTACCATTCCCATTTCCACTACCAATCCCTTGTGCAGTCATTGCTTTCTACTCTTGGTGAAGAAATATCCAGATCACACTAGGTACCTAAGAGAATCATAAGAGTCAAGATGAGATACCAAGCATTCTAAACAAACTTTCAAGACATGGTTTAATCATATCAAAAGAGTGTACAATTAAGTCTATTGCTCATGCACTGCCAAAGTCTAAGTAAACCTTAGGTCATTAAGAGCTTTCGATTGCCTTGTCCACAAGAATAGTGCCAAAAGTTGATCACCTATGAATCAAATTCCAAAATGGAGTAAGATTGAGAGTACTCAGGATTTAAGTTTATAGATGATATCTTAGGCACCCACAATGATAATATGAGTTCATGTATAGTAATCAGGCTCAAAGACAAGGACAAGGGTGACAATTTGTTTAGGATTAGAAGCCTTAGCTTAGCTAAGTCAATCCAAAGGAAGATGAAGTTTCCCTTACAGAACAAGGTGATGTAGAAAATAATAAGGAAGAAAAATGTGAAATATATCTTTTTGAAAAAATCATTAATGGATAGAACTAGGATTGAGTTTCACAACCTAAGTACTCTCAATTTCACACAACACTCACATCCAAAGCATACCCTTATCATAGTATACCAAAAATTATAAGTAGTGTCTATTCCCTCCTCTCTCAATATCGAGTTAGATCTAGATCATAGGTATCTCTCTCAAGATGAAAAATAAATAATTGAACATAAAACATATGATCATTAGCCCTAGTATTCAAACACTTTCTTGTATTCATACCACTCTTTTAGCTCAAGATCTAAAGCAATACTACTCTTTCAAGACATTATAAATCAAGCAGCAAAACATGGTAGTTGATCATTTAAGTGAATAATTCAAGAACATGATTAAATAGATAAACATTTATAAGAGTATTATTCATTCAATGGATATGAAAATGTACATGTTGGAAGATCCTTAGTGGTTTCTCCCAACCCAAGTAATGTGTGTTCTAGTCATTCATGTTCATGAAAGTCAATATAGACTTACACATGATGAAGGCCATAGACCAAGAAAGAGGAAACAAGACATATGGAATGGTAAAAGGAGGAAATATGAAAAAAAAGTATTTGTAATGAACCCGCCTCCCGGTAACCCCCAATCAAGGGAGGCCAAAAGGTCAGAGATGCTATCCCACTAATTCATGATCCATGATTTGACATTTAATCAAAAATAATTATCAAATTATATTATTTCTAAACTGAAAAGATGGAATAAAAATAAATCTTTTTGCATACCTTGAAAATTTGGATTTAGACTTCTATCCACTGAACACGTCTATCTAACTAATCCTCCTTGAAAAGATTAATTGTAACTTCACAATATTTCAATTTACTATTTGTCCTTTTTTAGAAATGTACCTAAAATGCCGAAAAACAAAACATCGGTCAGTATATTTCTATACTGGTATGTGGGGAACAATCACAATTTCACAAATAGTTTCTAACAACCTAATTATAACAAATAATTGATTGACAATCCAAATTACGCTTTCAATGTGACTTCTAAACCACTTTTTCCCTAAACCTTGGATTACCCTCTCTTAGGGTTTTGTCCTTGCGAGGGACATAAGGCCACCTTCTCCATCCTGAGCTTGGTTCTTGGGGTCACCTCTCGAGGTGCCCAATGGTCTTCCCTCCAGGGCTTGACCAACTCAGACCTTCCCTCCGGGGCTTGTTCTTGCATCATACATCAGGGTGGCATGTAGGTTCAAGAAACACATTCATATTTAATTGTGATATTCATAGGGACTTTATAGGATTGCAGAATTGAACATCCAATAATTTAGGTTGCAATCACTCGATAAAAACAACCAAGAAACGCCATGAAACTAAAGGTGATTATTCATAAGTAACCACATACCTATTCAGTCGAATCAACAAGCTAATCGTAATCCAAGCAAGAAAGTGTCCAAACAAGGAGTTCAATCCACAAACATAAGAAAGAACCCTAAAAAACATACATAACCTATTTAATACATACTTATCAAGAATCTACTTTATTGACTTGGAATTACTTTCTAGGGTTTCTAATCTAAATTAGGGTTTCATTAGGGTTTGTCTACGATGTTCATCATTATAACTACAAAACCCTAAAAGAAGTAAAACTAAGAGCAAACCTTAATTATCTCATTAACATCTTCCTAACAGGTTTAGGATCCACCTAGTATCACTTCTTTCTAATGAATCTCGAATGAACCACATTAATCATATTTCACCCTAAATTAGGGTTTCTATATGCATTATCACAGATTCATGTGTAAAAACCCTATAGAAAGCAAATTATTATCTAATTTATATTCAACTCTCACTTTTTTTCTCAACAGGTTACTATAACTCGAAATAATTTATTTAAGACCATAAATCTAATTTCCAATCACAATTAGGGTTTTAACATTGTTTAATGTATAAACATGGTTAACTCAAGGTACCTTTAGAACTATGATCAAACTCAGGCTATAAAACTATTTTATTAGATTCCTCACATTCTCCTAATCAAATTTCATATATAATTTCTCTAAATAAGAGTTACAAATCTTTTGTTATGATTTTTGTAAAAATACATACCTTCCAACCAATCATTGGCTGCCAAGTCAGCCTCTTTCTTTTCTTTTATTTCGATCCATTTTTATGGCTTGTGGATCTCCCTCCAGATACTCTTAACAAGATACCCGGCCCGACTCCCCCCCATCTTCTTCCTCATAGAGGCCGCGTGGCTTCCACTGCTTTGTTTTAGCGGCAGAACAAAGGAATGTTCCTCCTCCTCGACGGCGACCATCTCCTCCTCGGATTGGTTCGCGAGGATGCCCAACACCGTGCAACTCCCTCTCCGCCATCCTTGGGGTGCTCCCATCACTGGCCGAACAATAAGGAGCAAGAAAACAAGACCATTTCTTGGTGGTGAGAAGGGGATTCAGGGCCCAGTAGGAAGGGGCTTCGGGTGGAGGTTTCTCACGCTCTGACTCGCAAGATCCTCCTTGAGACCACATAAGACTACTAAACCCTTTTATAGGCATTTAATCCCATAGATGCCAGTTCCCCGAGTCAAATAGAGTTTGTCTCCAAGAAGGATTTGGGGAAAGTCCCGGATACTCACGCAACCATCAGAAGAAAAGGACCAGAAGGTGCAACTTTGTCTCCTAGATCAAATGTGACAATTTCCAGATTCATACGTTGATTGCATCGGGAGAGAATCGAGTGGGAAATCTCCCTCTACTGTTCCTCTTTCCCAATCTGGCTCAAGGAGCAAATATTGTTGGATCAAGATCCAATGACTAACAGGCCCCATATAAGAACATAAATTAAAATCGGATTGTGACATTTAATATAATCCTTCTCACTTTAGGAAAACTTAAAAAATTCATATCTCTCAAACCGTTTATCCTTTTAATCCCAAAATTTAGAAGAAAGTTCATAATCACTTAAAATACTTGTGTGCAATGTTTGGGACTCAAACTCGAAAGTATGAGTGACTTTTATGCATATTCAAGTTATCACTTATTTAGGCATATTTTATGCATATTTTCTCTCTCCTATTCTTTTATTTTTTTATTTGGATTCCTTTTACCATTAGAAACCATGTGGACTCAAAATATCATTCATTATTATTCCATTATCCACATTTCCATGTATTTCTTATATTTTCATCATTATCTCAAATTTCCTTCTTAATAATGCTTTATTTTATTTTATCTCTTTCTTCTCCTATTATCTTTGCAACTTGGACTCCTTGGAACCCAAGAAATCCTAAAGATAATAAATTCCTCCTTGAATGATAATTCTTAGACTTCTAGATGCTTCCACATCTTTCTTTTCTCATTATCTTAGTTATTCCTTTATTAATTAATTCTTTTTTCCTTTTTATTTCCTTTTTATTGTTATTGGGCCCAATAGCCAACAAGGCCCACGAAATCAAACATACAAGGCTATTTATCAAGGGAATCTATTCAAGGCACATAATTCACACAAAATACATAATCATACATTTATTAGGGAAATTGTATTCCCACACAAAAGAACCCAAAAAGTGGGGTTGTAACATCCTTCCCCGCTTATAGGAATTTTCCCCTCAAAATTCCACCAAACATACAAACAAATAGGGTAAGACTTATCAATGTCCATTATCACTCCCATGTGGCTTCATCCTCTCCATGGAACTTCCAAAGTACCTTTATCATCTTATATTCTTACATTTAAGTTCGCTCGCACCTTGGTATCACATACCTTCATAGGTGACTCAGGATATTTTAGCCTCCCTAGAAGCTCAATAGGTTCATGGTTTAGCACACGGTTCGGGTACATCACATAGCGCTCTAGATCATACTTGATGTTATCCTGAGGGGTAAGGCTAAACATAAGCATCTCCACCAATCCATCTCAAACACACCCATGTATCGGGGACTCAGATTTAGCTATCACTTAGAGGGGTCAGGTTTTCATAACACATATTCTCCCACAGTGATGCATGTCAGTCTGCTTCGCATTATCTCATGACTCATGTCGCCCCTGGGCTTTCTCAGCCATCACACGAACAAAGTGACTTCATCTGCACACATTGTGGTCTATCTGACCTTCACAAGGTCTTTTCACTGACATCATCCCAATGAAGCAGTGATTGACACAACCTTTCTTATAGAGCTTCTTTCATCCCAATACTGACTATGGTGGTTATCATCTCAAACAAACTCTCATAGGATAGGAACTGCTACCATGTATCACCCTGAACGAGCACACACGCTCTAATCAGACCCTCTAGTCTAGATCATACCAACTATTAGTTGGGGGTGATAAGTTCTGCTAACTTCAAACTGGTATTGAGTTCTTCATGTACCTACTTCCACCACATAGAAGTGATCTTAAGGTCATGCTCCAAATATTGAACTTGATGCGGTGTAATTGAACTATCTCTCTCTCATGCATATAGTTCAACCTGATCTGTCACTTTGTCAACACTCTCCCTCTTAGGATAGGGGTTAGATAAACTTGGTAAGGCAATCTACCATAATCCATACTGCATCCTGGCCTCTCTTGGTCCAGGGGAGACTCATCTCAACATTTATGGTGAGCTACTTCTATTCCCTCTTGGGGACTCTTCACTATCCATAGCAAGTCACTGGATTACTGGTGTCACATCCTGGCATGTATGGTGACAAGCCACATGCACTCTATATACTTCTTCATCTTGGGTACTCAAAATGCACTTTTATTATCTTAGTAGTACCATTGTATATGGTGAACTTGAAATCATGATCTCCTGCATGTCATGATTCCTCAAGGTTGACTCCTAAGAAACCCTAAAACACTATAGTAGCGGGTTTCACCACCTTCTTATCCAGAGAGGTGTATCTGAGGTTCTACAACCATCATTCTCTCACACCAAGCTCTAGGCTGGCTAACCCAACAACCACTAACTCGACCAATGGATCTTGTTGTATCAAAGTGTTAGCCATATATGTCTCACAAACTTAGGGTTCACCTAGCAACCTCTTCTAGCCTCTCTATTGGCTAAACAAGATAGGTGTGTCTTGCCTAAGAGCATCCATTACCACCTTACATCCTTATGTTCTAGGTAAGACATAAACCTTCATATACTCCACTCATAATCCTCATTTTTTGTTTAGGTTTAACTGATTCAAGAAAACTTCAAGCTCATCATCCTTGTTATCAAACTCAAACTCATAGATTCCAAACTAATTTAGGTAAGAACATCCTCATATGATGACTACCTTATCTCTTTTTATGTTTGTAAAACATCCATCCCATGATACTTTCTCTATCATAGCAATGTTTCAACTCACATCATCTTTATCCTCGATGTATGGCATGCATTTTCCCCTATCTCTCACACCCATAACGAGAGGAAATAAGCATTTGGTTGCAGTCCAAATACATAGTTCATTCCATTCCAAGAGTAGAGATGGTGCATCACACATCACCATAACATTTCCAATCCAAATTGAAATGTACATCACATGTCTCCACAACATAAACATCTCAATTACGGGTCTACACCCATGGGAATACTTTTCCCATCACCTATGTATCTTAACATATCTCTTTTATGTACAATCCTTAGTCGTTACCTCAAGGTCTCTAGGATGTTGACACTTTTAGAGTGATCTGACCCTTATGCATCTAGGGAGTTCCTATCTTATTTACCCCTTAGGCCCCATGAACTCATGAAGGTTGCCAACCTACTAACTCACGGTCCTTGGGCAAAGGTAGTTGTTACCTCCCGACCCTATGGTCCCTGCATCTAGGGAATAGATAACTCCTACTTTCATCGATCTTATCCCTTCCTCACCTTAGTATTGACTTAGGATTCCATCATAGCACATCTCATTCTTGAACTCTCACCCGATTCTCCATCCTTTCATAGGGATCATGGCAAACTACCTAACTTGGTTTGGCCCCATACATGTTACCTCCATGGAAACATATCTTCATGCCCCTTAGAGATGGTCACACATGGGTCTATAGATTCATGCACATAATATGTGCTCTCCAATTAGCTCATCAAACTCATATGAGAGACCTCTTTAGGTTACCACAACCTAAACAAAAGTTGATACTCACCCTATAGAAGGGTCCTTCCCCAGGATGGTAGAAAAATATCTCTTGATAGTAATAAAGGTACAAACGTCCTTACCTCTAGGGTTTACATCATCATGTGCATGCTTAAACCTATCATGCTACTTAGACATGTATCTAGCAAGAATACAACCCACTAAGCCACTATGGATTCCCTGATATATCATACTTGTTCCTTATTCCTCAACATTGGACCAACATCATACATGCATATGTCAAACATATATCTTAGTCCAAGGGGTTTCCTTTTCCTCTAAACTTGAGGTGTACCATGCTCGAATATATAGGAACTCAAACATCTTTTTGAGCATCTGGTACAGGTACTACTACTTCCCCTCTTATATCTAGGAACCCTAGGTTCACTTCTTATGCATCAACTGTCTAACTACATGCTTAACTTTTTAACCATGAACCAAACATACACAAGGTAGGGCATACACTTTCCACCATTCTTCCATGTGAACAACACCTTAGAGTCCTACACAAGGACAACCAACTTGGTGTGAGACCCCATAACCTATTACTATGCTTCTTCAGGGTCTAAGGAACTCTCCTTTCTACATCTATAATGTAAGGTAGGAACCTACAACTCCTTTACATCAACTCGAGAGGCCTCTTCCCTTTTCTAGGGTTTGGTTCCTCTAAAGGAAACCAAGATACCACAAGTCTCCAAGGATCATGCACGAGGCAACCACAACCATCCACTTATGTCATCCATTCTAGGTCATAACATACCCAACTTGTCATGGTCCCTCATGTCTTGGAGTCTAAGCTTCCAACCTTCTTGCTTGGGTCTTTCTCTCTCTCTAGAGCTAACCCTACAACTAACCTTACCACTAGAGGTTCTCTTTCTAAGAAGGTGGACCAAGATCTTAAGAATACATGCATATACCTACATGGGTGAAACGTATGATCCAAACCTATGTTCGATCAAGATTATCCAAAGCTCTACATGTTTATCTCCTAACCGGTTAGGCATAACCCTTCTGAACTAAGTCTCAACCTACTGCTAGCACTACTGACGTTCTCTCCTACATAGGTGCATGCTCTTCTAAGCTCATATATTCCTATAAGGCTTTCTATATGGTCACCACTATCCTCTTCAATGAAGGAGCTATCCTTCACCCTAATAGGCACGACCCCTCCAAGGTTGGGTCACCAAAAGGCACTAGGTCAACCAACCACACATAGCTCATGCCTCTCATGGGTACTCAAAACCAATATGCATGTCAACCCATGTACATGGTCAACTATGATATATGACTTATCTTGTCATCTCTCTTCCTAACTACCACTTAGGGTTAGGGTTAGCATTGTCCTTAGAGGATGTGTGTGTTCTCTACCTCTTCTTGGAGGCCTCTGCCTCCAAGGCTAACTCTCTCCTCATCCTCCTACAAGAAGGTCTAGCCTCAGAGCTCTCCTGTGGGCACGCCAACACACGCCATGCAACCTAAGAATGTAACTAATCCTTAGTTTACACTTAAACTATTAAACTTATGTCCATGACATCTTATTTACATGATTTTCATTGATTTGGTGGAGGATTCCTTAATCCTTATCGTACTTACCTTGACCTCAAGAGGGTGGGAAAGAGAAAGAAAAACCCTAAATCCTAGAATCCTTAATTGAATTAGGGTTGAGAATGGACAAAATAGATGAGAGAGTCCTAAAGGTATCTTATTTCGAGTCAAGACCTCAGACTTTGGCCAGGTAGTCACACCGCATCTGGGAGTCCTCGTGATTGACTAGCGGGGTAGAGGAAAATTTTGCCAGCCCCTAGACTGTGATCCTATTCTAGACACCTCTGTCTTTGAAAAATTCTATAATAACTCCCTTGGTTCTACAAAGTTTGTGAAATTTAATAATTACTAAGGATTAAATGTGAAACCATTGGCTCTGATACCAAATGTAAAGACCCCACCTCCCAGTAACCCCCAATCAAGGGATACCAAAAGGTTAGATATGCTATCCCAATAATTCAGGAACCATGGTTCAACATTTAAACAAAAATAATTATCAAATTCTACTATTTCTAAATTGAAAAGCTGGAATAAAAATAAATCTTTTGGCATACCTTGAAAATTTGGATTTAGAATTCTATCCATAGAACAAGTCTATCTAACTAATCCTCCTTGAACAGATTAATTGTAACTTTACAATATTACAATTTATTATTTGTCCTTTTTTAGAAATGTACCTAAAATGCCGACAAACAAAACGTCGGTTAGTATATTTCTGTACTGGTATGTTGGGAACAATCACTAATCACAAATAGATTGTATTAACCTAATTATCACAAATAATTGATTAACAATCCAAATGAAGCTTTCAATGTGACTTCTCAACCACTTTTTCCCTAAACCCTGGATTACCCTCTCTTAGGGTTTTGTCCTTGCAAGGGACATAAGGCAACCTTCTCCATCCTGACCTTGGTTCCTGGGGTCACCTTTTGAGGTGCATAATGGTCTTCCCTCTGGGGCTTAACCAACTCGGACCTTCCCTCTGGGGCTTGGTCTTGCATCATACATCAAGGTGGCATGTAGGTTTGAGATGTTGGTATGTATGCCCCGAGAGACAATCATGGGATGATTGGTGGGATACATTAAGATTGATTTAATAAAGATCAAAGGCAAGATTCCAATTCTTTCTGGTTCAATCATATGAGATAATGATAGAACAGATTGAATGTCTAGAGAATGACAATACTCAATGACATATGCTTTCAGGTTAAGGACCTAAACAATGAGATCATACGAATGCTAAGAGTTTGTACATTCTTATTATGTCCCTAGTCAGATGTCATTGTGGAAGGTAGATAGACAACAATGACACACAATACTAGATTGTGGTGTTGGTTGATGACAGAATCTCATTAGTCATGATATGGAGATATCAAACCAAACACATAGGTACTTGTTAGAGAACAAGTGTATCAGACAGACCCACCTTGAGTTTGACACATGGAACCATGACATGGTAGTCACAGTCAGTTCTCGAAGTGATGGTGGTGAGTGTAATTCTTTGACCTGAAATCACTACACTCAACACATGTCGTTGGGTACACTTTGACATCATCAAATGCAGTCCTGAAACATGGGTTGTTATAAAGGTGATGATTGGGTGGCTTTGACACATCAGGCATTTGAGGGGTGAGTGATAGATATGGGATTTGTCCCTCCTGAGGGAGTTTGATATCCATGCACACTTGATGAGTAAGATTAAGATAGGCATGCCCACGCATGTGTGAATAAGTATGTGATATTGATGTCATACATATCTCCTCCAATCTACTTTGAGATCAAGAAAGTGAATGAACGTTGACAGGATGACAGTTCCATGCCTTGAGTTCATTAGGGATATCAGTGACAAAGGAATTATACATTCACTGTAACACCATTCATGGATTGTAGGATTGAAATTTGTTCTCCAACTTTCTATTTCACTTGGGTAGCAGTGATGTCCGACTAGGCACCACTCTTTGCTTGTGAAGTCATAAGTGTTATGGACTTTCACTGCCAATGTGAAATGGACCTGTAGGGTCACACACATAGGATTTAACCTGGAAGAGGAGTTTATCCTCAAATTATGTTTAGATTGATTATTAAAGGAGTTTAGTAGTTTAATTAAACACTCAATCGATTGATAGCTCAATATCATAATGTTCAAGGTGTTGGACTGATTGATTAGAGTATCAAATTGATTGAAACTGTGATTGACTGATTTGCATAAGATTGCTACCCCAACCGATCGGCTCAACAGGTGAGACGATCAACTCATGTGCAATGAACCAATCAGTGCAAATGTTGAACCGGTCGTCTCATGTGACCAACTGAGATCGTTTGGAAAGTCGATTTTGCAAATGCAATTTGTTTCATTTGTACAAATTTGATTTAGACAAGGATTAATATTTGATTAATCAAAAACAAATTTGAAAGTCAATTTGAGTTGGATCAAGACCACGAACCGATCGGCTCAGAAGTGAACCAATCAGCTCAGGTGCCTTGAAACGATCAGTTTAGGTGGCACAATTTGTTGTTTTGTGGAAAATTCTGAATTCTTCTACTCCTGCATTAATCTCGCATTGCCCGGGATAGAGAACCCTATCCCATGACCCTCCTATATATAGGGGTAGTGGGGGCTTCTCAAGACAACAACTCAGTGCACCCGTTACTCTGCAAAGTTGTCGTTCTCTCTGGCTTTGGTAACCGAGAGAAAGCCTGAGCAAGTGCTACTCGATAAGGGAGGCACAACAAGGGAAAGACAATTGTAGAAAAGCAATTGCTTGTAGGAGAGTGTGTTGGTGACTAGTACGCTGATAGGAGGGTGTGAATCCTTTCCATTCTTTGTAGGACAAGGAGATCAAAGTTCCAGGTGGTCCGTGTAGACTACTTTAGAGGCGGGAGACTTCTGCCGCTTGGAGGATAGTTGTCCATACTGACAGTCCTAGTGAGACCAGGAGCTGCATAGATACTGTCCAAGACTGGAGGTGAAGACTGCGCAAGCCGCGAGGTAACGTCACTGAGCAAGCCTCAGGATAAGGTATGTCTCTACAAACCATCCTTCCTATTGTATAGACGTTGACGCGATTCCTTTATTATGGGTTTGGGAGAATTTTTGTTTTGTTTCCGCTGCCTTCTCTGTCTCCCCTAAAACCCAACAGTGGTATCAGAACCACGTCAACTGCTCTATACTTTAGGATTATCGATATGATCGATTTTGGTTTGTCACCTTTATTTATTGCTTACGATGCGAAAAAAAATGACTTTATGTATGTCCAATCCTAAATCCACAAATTCCAATATACATATATGATATGTAATATGAATGCACTCGACACGTGCCGCCCTTAAATGAGTTTTGTGGTGGATGTATAGCGTGGTTGTGGCCAATAAACCCTATGTATTTGTGCTTGGTTGTATGTGGTTGCTTGCATCTCAGTCTGCGCACTGATTCCCTATTCCTGATGTAACTCGAGATAACTCAAGAATTCTTTCCTACTTTTCTCCCCCCGAATGTAACTCGAGGTTTCCCAATTCAAATGTAAATATGGTAGAATTTTATTTCCTATTATGTCAAAGAACGGAGGACATCTTACGATGACTGAAATGATCAGTTCAAGGAGTGAACCGACCAGTTGGCAATCCAGACGACCAGTTCGAGGAGCGATACGATCGGGTGGTGACATGAAGAGATGCACGATGACCAAGCGAACTGATCGGTTGGAGGAGCCAACCGATCGGCTGGTGGCACTCAGACGACCAGCCAGGGCAAGAAGGTCATTCATGTTATGAGTTGATCAACTCAGACAGATATAGCACTTCATCTTGTACATTTTGCATGTGATGTAGACCTAGATGACTGTGATTCCTCTTGGCTCGAGGAATCACATTAGGATGGCCATAATCATTGCTTTTATCATTTCACATGTTTTATGTGGGATATAGCATGTATATGATACATACTATATACTATGGTGACTGGATATGTATATGTACCTATAAAATCCAAATCCCTCATTAAATATTAAAGTTTTAGATGCCTTCCAAATGTGACACACGTGAAAAGCTTGATCGTCCAAGTGTGGGCTCGCCCTAGCGTGGTGCACCGTCTATATCGTGGAAGCATGAAGGATGGATATGTGGGTCTTCCCTAGAAGGGTGGATATTCATCGTGTTGGCTTTTGGTTAGACTTAATAAGGTGACCTAGATAGGATCTAACACCTTGAGGCATGGAGGTGATCATGTCAAGGAGTTGCATATGACATATTTCAAGAGTTTCATGTGATGCAATTGGCAAAAGTTGCCTACCTGGAAGATCTAAGTTGTGGGTGACAACCCTAGCTGGTCCATGACTTAGAGGATTTTAGGATCTTGACCCACTAGAAGATTGTACACTGCAATCTTCCGAATTGATGGTGAGGGCTATCAATTTGAACAAAATAGTGGGAGCGATCATTAATTAAAATCCTAATTATATCATCAATCTTTCAAATCAATCAAATAAGTCAAAATTGAGTTTTGGACTAAATTGCATATATTTCCTTTTATAGTATAAATGACAACAAACAACAATCACTTTTTATTGTGATCGGTCCTTGAGAAGGACAAGCTGAATGGGACTAACTTCCATGACTGGTTTAGGACATTGAGAATTGTTCTCACTCAAGAGTGAAATCTCTATGTCCTGGATACTCTAGTTCCAGAGGAACCTGCTCCTACCGCACGAAAGGCAAAAAGGGATTCTTATAAGAAGAATTCTGATGATGTCACTAATGCAAAGTTCTTGATGTTGTGCTCCATGAACCACGAGTTGTAGAGACAACATGAGAACATGGGTGTCATTGAGATGATTCAGCATCTCAAGAACATATATGAAGATCAAGCACGGCAAGAGAGATATGATGTCTCCAGGGTGTTGTTCAAATGTGTCATGATAGAAGGAGATCTAGGTGGTCCTCACACTCTTATTATGTCCCTAGACAACAATGACACACAAGACTAGATTGTGGTGTTGGTTGATGATAGAATCTCATTAGTCATGATATGGAGATATGAAACCAAACACATAGGTACTTGTTAGAAAACAAGTGTACCAGATAGACCCATCGTGAGTTTGACACATGGAACCATGACATGGTAGTCACAGTCAGTTCTCACAGTGATGGCGGTGAGTGTGATTCTTTGACCTGAAATCACTACACTCAACACATGTCGTTGGGTATACATTGACATCATCAAACGCAGTCCTAAAACATGGGTTGTTATAAAGGTGATGATTGGGTGGCTTTGACACATGGGGCTTTTGAGGGGTGAGTGATAGATATCGGATTTGTCCCTCCTGAGGGAGTTTGATATCCATGGTCACTTGATGAGTAGGATTGAGATAGGCGTGCACACGCATGTGTGAATCAGTATGTGATATTGATGTCATACATATCTCCTCCAATCTACTCTGAGATCAAGAAAGTGAATGAACGTTGACAGGATGATTGTTCCATGCCTTGAGTTCATTTGGGATATCAGTGAAAAAGGAATTATACATTCACTGTAACACCATTAACATATTGTAGTATTGAAAGTTTTTCTTCAACTTTCTATTTCACTTGGGTAGCACTAATGTGCGACTAGGCACGACTCTTTGCTTGTGAAGTCATAAGTGTTATGGAATTTCACTGCCAATGTGAAATGGACCTATAGGGTCACACACATAGGATTTAACCTGGAAGAGGAGTTTATCCACAAATGATGTTTAGATTGATTACTAAAGGAGTTTAGTAGTTCAATTAAACACTCAATCGACTGATAGCTCAATATCATAGTGTTCAAGGTGTTGGACCATTTGATTAGAGTATCAGATTGATTGAAACTGTGATTGACTAATTTGCACAAGTCTGCTGCTCCGACCAATCAGCTCATGAGATGAACCGATCGGCTCAACAGGTGAGACGATGAGCTCTGAAGTGAACTGATTGGATCAGGTGCCCCAACCAATCGGTTGAGGTGTGAAACGATCGGCTCAACTCCCCTACTGACCGTTTCATGCTTGAAATGATCGGTTCAGGTGGCGCAGTTGGTTGTTTTGTGGAAAATTCTAAACCCTTCTACTCCTGCATTAATCTTGCATTGCCCGGGATAGAGAACCCTATCCCATGACCCTCCTATATATAGGGGTAGTAGGGGCTTCTCAGGACAAAAACTCAATGTACCAGTTGCTATGCAAAGTTGTCGTTCTCTCTGGTTTTGGTAATCGAGAGAGAGCCCGAGCAAGTGCTACCTGATAAGGGAGGCACAACAAGGGAAAGACAACTGCAGAAAAGCAACTGATTGCAGGAGAGTGTGTTGGTGACTAGTACATTGACAGGAGGGTACGACTCCTTCTGATTCCTTGTGGGACAAGGAGATCGGAGTTCTAGGTGGTCCATGTGGATTACTTAAGAGGCATGAGACTTCTACCACTCGGAGGATAGCTGTCAATCCCGACAGTCCCGGTGAGACTAGGAGCTGCACAAACACTATCCAAGACCATAGGTGAAGACCACACCGGCCGTGAGGTAACGTCACTGAGCAAGCCTCGGGATAAGGTACGTCTCTACAAACCATCCTTCCTATTGTATAGACGTTGACGCGATTCCTTTATTATGGGTTTCAGAGAAGAAATTTTTTGTTTCCGCTACCTTCTCTGTCTCCCCTAAAACCCAACACGAGAAACACATTCATATTTAATTGTGATATTCCTAGGGGCTTTATAGAATTGTAGAATTGAACATCCAATCATTTCGGTTGCAGTCACTTGATAAAAACATCTGAGAAAAGCTGTGAAACTAAAGGCAATTATTCATAAGTAACCACATACCTATTCAGTCAAATCAACAAGCTAATAGTAATCCAAGCAAAAAAGTGTCCAGGCAAGAAGTTCAATCCACACACATAAGAAAGAACCCTAAAAAACATATGTAACCTATTTACTACATACTATCAAGAATCTACTTTATTGACTTGGAATTACTTTCTAGGGTTTCTAATCCGAATTAAGATTTCATTAGGGTTTGTCTACACTATTCATCATTATAACTAAAAAACCCTAAAAGTAGTAAAATTGAGAGCAAAACTTAATTATCTCATTAACATCTTCCTAACAGGTTTAGGATCAACCTAGTATCACTTCCTTCTAATGAATCTCGAATTAATCACATTAATCATATTTCACCCTAAAATAGGGTTTATATATGCATAATCACAGATTCATGTGTAAAAACCCTATAGAAATTAAATTATTATCTAAATCAAATTCAACTCTTAGTTTTTCTCTCACAGCTTACTATAACTTGAAATAACTTATTTAAGACCTTAAATCTGATTTCCAATCACAATTCGGGTTTTAACATTGTTTAATGTATAAACATGGTCAACTCAAGGTACCTTTAGAACTATGATCAGATTCATATATAATTTGTCTTAATCGGAGTTACCAATCTTTTGTTATGATTTTTGTAAAAATACATACCTTCCAACCAATCATTGGCTGCCACGTCAGCCTCTTTCTTTTCTTTTATTTCGATCCATTTTTCAGGCTCACAAATCTCCCTCCAGATCCGCTTAATTAGATAACCGACCTAGCTCCCCCCTTCATCTTCCTCATAGAGCCCGCGCGGCTTCCGCTCCTCTGTTTTAGCGGTAGAATAGAGAAATGTTCCACCTCCTCGGCGGCTACCATCTCCTCCTTGGATTGGTTCACGAGGATGCCCAACACCATGCATCTCCCTCTCCACCTGGCTCCGTTGTCCTTAGGGTGGTCCCATCACCGACCAAATAGGAAGGAGCAAGAAAATAAGACCATTTCATGGTGGCGAGAAGGGGATTCGGGGCCAAGCAGGAAGGGGCTTCCGGTGGAGGTTTCTCATGCTCTGACTCACAAGTTCCTTCTTGAGACCACGGAAGACTACTGACCCCTTTTATAGATGTTGAATCCCATAGATACCAGTTCCCTAAGTCCAATAGAGTTTGTCTCCAAGAAGGATTTGGGGAAAGTCCTGGATACTCACGCAACCAACGGAAGAAAGGGACCAGAAGGTGCGACTTTGTCTCCTGGATCTAATGGGACAATTTCCAGATTCGTACGTTGATCGCATGGGAAGAGAATCGAGTGGGAAATCTCCCTCTACTATTCCTCTTTCCCAATCTGGCTCAAATATTATATACCGTTGGATTAAGATCCAACGACTAACAAGCTCCGTATAAGAACATAAATTAAAATAGGAATATGACATTTAATATAATCCTTCTCACTTTAGGAAGACTTAAAAAATTCATATCTCTCAAACTGTTTAATCTTTAAATCTCAAATTTTAGGGGAAAGTCCATAATCACTTAAACTACTTGTGTGATAGGTTTGGGACTCAAACACGAAAGTATGAGGGACTTTTCTGCATATGCAAGTTATTACTTATTTAGGCATATTTTCTCTCTCCTATTCTTTTATTTTCTTTATTTGGATTCCTTTTACCATTAGAAACCATGTTGACTCGAAATCTCATCCATTATGATTCCATTATCTATATTTCCACATATTTCTTATATTTTCATCATTATCTCAAATTTCCTTCTTAATAATGCTTTGTTTGATTTTATCTCTTTCTTCTCCTATTATCTTTGTAACTTGGACTCCTTGAAACCCAAGAAATCTTAAAGATACGAAATTCCTCCTTGAAGTATAATTCTTATACTTCTAGATGCTTCCACATCTTTCTTTTCTCATTATCTTAGTTATTCCTTTATTAATTGATTCCTTTTTCCTTTTTATCCCCTTTTTCTTGTTATTGGGCCCAATAGTCAACAAGGTCCACGAAATCAAACACACAAGGCTATTTATCAAAGGAATCCGTTCATGGCACATAATTCACACAAAATACATAATCATACATTTATTGGGGAAATTGTATTTCCACCCAAAAGAACCCGAAAATTGGGGTTGTAACAGTATCCATAGAGGTATTGGGTTGATGTTGACCTACTCATCATGGAGATGATGGTGGTCATGCATGTGATTGCTTTTGCAATCCACTTCTTCTCAAAGATGGATGTAGACGATGTGGGGGTGAGCATGGATGGAGCTTGGACTCTCATCCTTGCCTTTCAATAGGGATCAATGGTGAGTTTACACTTGGAAGGCACTTCGTCATTTTGGAAGAACAAGTGTATTCTTTAAAGGATTTGTGGTGTGTCTAAGGAACCTAAAGAATGGGAGTTTACTTGCACTTCAAACTCTATGGAATGTTCCTTTGAGGCGCATGATCAACTAATTAAGGAGGCAGTAGTTTATGTGAAGATTCATTCAGTTGTTTGTTTGCTCAGAAACACCATGGCAAGGTGACCATTCTACGATGCCATCAATTGATGGTGGCAAAATTCTCGTCGACATGATGCTCTATCTCTTTTTTGGTTGATAGCTGGTGTTAGTGTTTCCATAGGTAGACATGATCCAAGGTTCCATCAATAGACAAGTCTAGACACCCATTGATTGAATATTGGTAGTCTTCCCATAGGTTGGCAGTATTAAAGGTCAGTCAGATAATGGATGTTGATCTCACATCAGTAGATGGACACTGATGAATGATATGCACTTCCCATGTCAGGTTGAGTTCCATCTTTTGATTGTTGGTTGTCATGAATTGATGAGATGACTATGCCCTTGAAAACAAATGGTATCCTATTGATAAGTGCAAAATTATTGTTGGCAAAGGTAAAATAGATAAAAAATGCAAGAAAATTGATAATATTCACATAAACCTATGATAATAAGGGAAATGAAGGATAAAATAGGCATGTAACATCCACACAATGGGATGTTAGCAGCCACCTAAAAGTTAAACATCATTAAAATAAGAAAGAACAAAATGAGGAATGAGGAAGAGAATACTTCACAAGATCTACACTATAGAGCATGATAAACCACTGATAGAACCACAACAAGATCAATACCTGAATTCCTTTCAATGGTTTTACAAATAGGTGGAGTGGAGAGGACATGGAATTAAGTAGATGTCAAATGCAATCAAATAGGATTTCTTAGGTTGAAACTAAAATGGAAAGTGTAATAGAAGGATTTTACAAATGAAGATCTAGGAAAACATAAATTATTAAAAACATTAGTATAGGTGTGTGGAGTGGTATAGGGGTTCTATTTTCAATAAAGAATAGGATCATATCAAAAGGTCCAAATGAGATAATGAGGATCAATTTGGGGTATTGTAGTACAAAATTTGTTGTATTTGAACTCAAATTTATTAGAGGGTCCAAAACAATTATAGAAAACAAGTATTTACTCATCATTGAAGCAAGAAATATCAAAATGAGGTATTAGGAAGAGAACTTTTCACAATATCATCCTTGAAGATCATGAGCAACAATTGGTATCATCACAACAAGACCAATACCCAAATTCCTCTCAATGGTTTAACAAGCTGGTGGAGTGGAGAGGACATAACATTAATTGGATGTTAGATGCACTTGAGTAGGATTTCTTAGGTTGAAATTAAGATCGCAAGTAAAATATTACAATTTTACAAATTAATTTCTAGGATCACACAAACTACTGAAACAATAATTATAGATGTGTGTAATGGTTAGATGTTCTATTTTAAGTAAAGGATTGGATCATACTAGAAGGTCGAAAGGATATATTGGGGATCAATTTTGAGTATCATAGTCAACAACATTTTTTGTATTTGAATTCAAAGCTAGTAGAGGATCCAAAAAAAGTATAGAAAACAAGTACAAACTGTCT
The DNA here is from genome assembly GCA_963693085.1 of Alisma plantago-aquatica. Taxonomy (NCBI): domain Eukaryota; kingdom Viridiplantae; phylum Streptophyta; class Magnoliopsida; order Alismatales; family Alismataceae; genus Alisma; species Alisma plantago-aquatica. Next base: position 1,509,965,557 of record OY856410.1, on the reverse strand, counting down.
CTAAGTAACATTTTACTTTGATTGAGCATCTCAATTGATGTGTAGTTTGACTGATTTACAATGTTAAAAAAAGAACAATCACAAAACCAAAGCATTAAATATTCATAAGATGATTTTCAAACCCATCGATCTTCTCTGCATCCAATTGTGGGGTAACTCAGCTTAGATTAGAACCCAGTCTTGGTTATGTTGACTTGAAAATTGTCTTTTGGGATGGATCTGACTGATTCAAGTGCTGAAATATGTTCATTTAAGTGGGAATTCTTATTCACTTTAGTTATGCGATAAAAAAATTCCCAAAAACATTTAAGAAATATTAAATGAAAATCAAGACAGAGATGTGATCTATTTTTTGACATATTGTTAGGAATTTTGCAAATATACCAATGCCACTTTGCACCCTATAATATACTAATACGTTTGAATTGAGATTTTTAGATACATTGAAATGGAATTTGTCATTACAAGACACCAAAAGAAATATGTTTCATAATGAAATCAAGATGATCATCTATTAGATAAAATACCACACAATTCATTCAGTAAATCAAGAATTGTAATGATATCTCTATATGATCTATTAGTTTCACATTATATGAGAAGTGAGTAATAATTTTCTTTTGAAAATCATGATATATACCAAACATTCTACCCCTTGGAAAGTAACTAGAAAATTTAGTCACACTCCAAGTCCTAGAATGTCCTCACATATAGATAAGAATCAAATAAGAAAATCACCTCAAGTACCTATGAATATTTTAAAAAAAAGGGCTTGTTCAAGTATGCACAAATGTCTAACCATGTACACCAAATTTACTAGAAAATGTATATACCAACACATATTAATTTCCTAGACATGAGAAATGTTTTTATTATAATTATTTTAGAGCGAGGATGTGATGTCCCATATCCATAAGATTGCGATTACTCAAAACAAATTTTAATTAAAACCAAGAAACTATCATTATATTCATCAGAGAACTAATTTTTTTTGAAAAATTATGTAGGGATAACAAGAAGACTTGAAATACGTATACACTCCATAATTTTACTTACATTCAACTAACCTTTGTGACCTCTATCACACCTTTTAAAAAATGAAATCAATGATTTACTTAAATATATAACTTACGACCTATATAACTAGTATGTCATAACAAGCACACTGTCAAAATCTCAAATATATCACTACAAGTACTTATGAAAACATCCCAACCAACACCTGAGTACATGGATGAGTTTAACACAATGTAACTCAAACACACAAACGTCACCTATGTCCAAGTGATGTCAAGAAGTGAGAAGCACCAGGTGACCTACCTCTAGGTGACTAGTGTCCACCACAAGACTAGTTCTCACCATAGATACTAGGATAGTCACCTAAACGGATGTGGAAAATTATGGGGTGAGACCCAAGTGCGATTCATTTGATATAACAACTAAGCTATATTTATTATATACATCTAGAGTACAAGTACTAAGAACAATAGGAAATATTTAAATATTAGACACATAATATTGTTACAAGGCATAATCTCACCATGGTTATACTTGTTCCATCATGGATATCTAAACATGGTAAAAATCACATATCTTACTCTTATAGGAAGAGAAATCACACCATGAGAACATACAAATTATTCTCCATATAAACCTAAATTGATATACTATATAACTGAATTGTGCATTTCACTATGCCATGGACAGTTTGAGTCATATGACCCAAAACTAGGTAGTAATTGTAAAGCCTCTTTAGAATTCAGTATAAGATATAGATATCCTAGTTTTATTAAATCTCTTCAGGGGACAAAAAGTAGAGTTCTCAAAGGCTAAGTCTATTGTGGAAATTTCTTGAAATAAGATCCGCATATCACATATTCGTTCTTGGTGCATAGGCCACAACACTAAACATAGGGTAACAACCCATAAAATTGAGATATGACTACATGGTTTCTCCAACTCGTCCCATATGTATTTGTACCATTAGTCACCACCGAGTTCCAACAAGGTTTAATTATGAAAGGATATGCCAACTCCCAACCATACCCATATATTCACTTATATATAGCTCACTGCATCTCCTCACAATATGTAGATTGTTACAATATTAACTCATTTCACTATTTCCTCTAACAACACATATAAATAATTCTACGACTTGGGGTACTATGATATTAGGGTTACACTTGATTAATTAGATCAATTACTTATTTTAAGACTACATCCATCAAGTGCAATACAATTTACAATGATGTAGTTAAAAGATAAATTAATCCTTCACAACTTATAATAGTATAAAACACATTACTCTATGATTTCATATACCCAAATAGCTTGCACTATATTTCCTCTCAATCACATCAAGATCATAAACTAATAACCAAGAACCTCATGCCCTATATTGTCTAGAGGGCCAAACAATAATCCAATCCTTTTAAGCATACTAAATCATTTCATAGCAAGACTAAATTCATCCTAGAACACTATAAAAATTTGGGATATAACCATATCCTCATAAGTAGTAAAAAGTTAATACATAAAGATATAATTGACATACTAGTTTCAAATTAAACATAAGGAAAGCTAATTCCCAATATAAAATATATTTATGTGTAGCGGTCTATTTCCATAGATATTTTAGGATCATAAACTCTTATAAAAAAGAATGAATGACCGTAAAATGTTCTTTGGCATCAAAGACTATTGCATACTTTATATTCCACAACATTAAGTATAATATCAATATAAAGGTACCACCTTAATGAACATTTATCAACATGGACATAATCTATTATATACATTCTCAACTAAACATAATTCATCATATAGGAAGGACATTCAAATGTTTAGATGAAATATGCAAGTTCATACTCCCTTTATATTTCTTATATATATATATATATATATTCCATTTTTTGCACATAAAAGAGTTTATCTATAAGATTAGGGCTTGTGTGTATGGTGTAGGTATTAAATGCACCATACATTATATTACTTGCCTTACATATAGTAGAAATGAGTCCACTGGAATACGGTGAAGGAAAGCCTAAAGATTTATAGTTTGAGATCTAAACCTTAGGAGTGTCATGTTCTTTCCAAAGATTCAAACTTTCTCTTTTAAATGGTTTCCACAACTCTAACTCCATGATCAAAGATAAACTCGGGTAAGGAAAATAAAAGGAAATGAGGTCTAAGGCTACCAAAGTCGAAACACTATAAGCACCCCCCAAGAATATGGCTTGAGGAGGAAGATAATGAAGGATCATCAAAATAACAACTAGAAGAGGAAAATTACGCCCTAGGAGAAGTTTCCATTGGTTATTATAGGGCTTTTGTCCTAGATCATAGTTGTTGCCTTGGTTGAAGTTATTGAGGTACTATCTAGGATTGAAATTATTCTAGTGATAATTTTGATGTTGTTGGAAGTCGGGAGGGACCAAAACATGATTTTGGCTGGGTCCTTGGTTAAGCCGATGTGAATGACCAGCTCTGTCTGAGTTTCCATACTAGAAGCGGGGATGATTTCTCAATTGATTTGAGTCATAGTATCCCTATCCTAGAATGGAGTCGAGAATAACTTCTTCAATGATCGAGATGATACTAAAGTGAGGTTGGTGCATGTTTAGAGTGGTAATGGTGATTGCGCTCTAGACTTTTTGTGTCCCTCTAAACTAAAAATCTAGAAGACTTCTTAGGTCACCCCAGGTGGAAAAGAAGATGAGCCTCTGTTCCCATACCTCTAACAAGTAAACTTTAGGTTGTCTTGTTCAAGGGAAAGGGATGCCTTCATTGAATCGGCAATGGCCTTTAGATTAAACTTGTCTTCTACTATGACAAACTTGAGAACACCTCTTTTACAAGATGAGCGCAAATTGTCTTAGTTCTCGACACCACAACACACACTTTCCACATGTTTTCAAAGGTTTGTAAGATGAAGTCTCCATTGGAAGAAACATCGAGGAACAATTTGATGCCATCTTCGATTCCCCTATAGAATTGCCCAAAAAGATATAGAGAGGGGATGGTGGAATTTGCATAATATCTCCTTGAATCTCTCATGGAACTTAAATAGAGTTTATCCTAGAAATTGTCTGAACTAAGTTAATTTCCCTATGATTTGATAAGTGAGTGAGGACAAAAAACTTTGCAAGAATTTTTTTAGAGTTCTACCCAAGATCTGATGTTCCAATCACATAGGGAATTGCACCAAGACATATCTTTGTGAATGAGGGAATAATAGAATAACCTTAGCTTCATGGACTACTCAGACACACCATATCTTAGTACATGGAGATCTAGGAAATGCTTCAAATGGTCATGCATCTTTTCACCAGCTCATCTTACAAAAATGTTACTTTTTGTATCATCATCACCCATTTCTTCTTGATCTCAAAGTTTTGATCTTTTCTAGTAGGTTGGATGATAGGGTTGTGAATGTCCACAAATTTAGGTATAGATGACTCTCGTAGCTTTTTTTGTTGTGGCTTCTTCATCTACTCATAGTTCTGCCTACGCAACAACTCTGGCTTTTGTCGCAAGTCTATCTATCTATGTTACTAGTATTTCTATGACTCCGTGGTTTATCTCCTCTTCTGCCATCTTGTGTTGGCGTTCACAATGGATCATGTGGTAGGTTCTTTTGATCTCACTATGGCAATCTATCTGACAATTACAGTAGTCTTGCGTGCACTAGAAATGGTTCTTGAGAAGTGAAAACAAGCAAGTGTATATAGTTAAAGATGAGATGGATTCAAGATAAATTTCAATAATATCAATAGTAAAAGAAAATACATAACTAATTCAAGTTGGTTGTGTTGATTAGAAAATTTCATTGCTCGTGTCATTATGTCAGTATAGGACGTTTTTCTATCATACAAGTAAATTCACTATGAACATAATATTTGACATTTACCTTAAGTAAGAATATTATTATCCCTAGTGGACCAATCTTATTGTAGAATAGTTCACGATTGAATCTAGAAGGCAACACTTATAAGAATAATTTGACCGAAATAACATAGGAGAAGTAGCATTTAACACAAAATGTTGGTTGTTTCTTGATTACACTAAGATTGCAATAGCAAAAACTAGATAAGGGTTGATTAATAAATGGATGGAAACACTATGGTGGAATGGGCTTCAGCAAAACTACCTATCTCTTACCCTATGATTATATCATATTAAGCATGGACATATATTTGTTGAATTTGGAAAATCCCCCTTGTCTTGTTAGAATTAATACTTGGAAAGATATCACTCTAAGCTTGTCATCTCTTTACCTCGACTTCATACATCTATCACCTACGAAAACACCTATATGAAGTATTCATAAAGAATTTAACAAGAATCAAATCAATATCATAGATTATAGGTTTAAATTTCTCTACACCCAAAATCTTACAAACATGTCAACTTGATGTTTAGGCAAGAATCCAAGCATAAAAAAATCTATTCTAAACATATATTGGTTCATATCGTAATAGATGCAATAAAAAGAACAAAATTGGGTCCACTATTCTCCGAACCCTAGAAAGAGGGCTACTCACTCACATTAGAAGTAACAAAAACAACAACTAAAGAAAGGAAGAAAATTATCATCACAGTAAAATCTAAAAGTAGAGTTGTGGTGTGTGGAATTTTGTCTTTGCACTGAGGGTTGATGATGGACAACGCAATTGCAAATCTACCCCTAGATACTTATAGGAGGTGAACTTGGAGCTTTATTCTTCTTTCTTCAAGAGATGGGTTTATCATCATAGAAGAAGACTAAGCATGTTGATGATGGGTATAAGATCATCATCAGTTGATGGAATGAGGGCGTTGTTGGTAAAGCCTCTTTTGAGTTGAGAACCTTCAAGCCTTGGTAGAGGTGGAGGCTTCATCAGTGGATAGGTCATCAATTGATCGAAACAACCAATGGAAATGGAAGTAGAGTCTAGATTGTGACAAACTGGCAAAGGGTTGGGACAACCATCAAAATCCAAAGTCAGAATGTCGAGTTCATGTTCAATGATGATTGTCAAATTGCTTTCTAAAAGTTGAAAGATGCCCTAGTTTTAGCTCCCATCATCCAGCCACCAGATTGGAGTGCTCCTTTTGAAGTCATGTGTGATGCGAGCGACTACTCTATAGGAGAAGTCCTGGGACAAAGAAGAGACAACAAACTCCATGACATACACTATGCGAGTAAGACCCTTGATGACACACAAATCAACTATGCTACTACTAAGAAGGAGATGTGTGCCATAGTCTACGCCTTTGATAAATTTAGACAATATCTAGTGGGTTCCAAGGTCATAGTATATTCATATCATGCTTCAATAAGGTACCTTATGAGCAACAAAGATGCCAAACCTCACCTCATCTGCTGGGTATTTCTATTATAGGAGTTTGACTTGGAAATCAAGGATAAGAAAGAAACCGAGAACAATGTTGCTGACCATCTCTCACATCTTTCTCCTAGTGTTGAAGACAAGGTTCTAATCGATGAAAAATTGCCTTTTGAGAAGCTCTATGCGGTAAATTCTCTTACTGTGCCTCGATTCACTAATTTTACAAATTATCTTGCCACCATATGTCTTCCAATGGACTTCACATACTAACAAAAGAAAAAGTTCCTTCATGATGTTAAATTCTATCACTGAGATGACCCTTTATTATTCAAGCAATGCACAGATAAGTTTATAAGGAGATGCATTCCTAATGAAGAGATTGCTATTGTGATTTCAGATTGTCATTCCTCTCTCTACGGCGGACACTTTGGAGAAAACAAGACTGCAACCAAGATTCTTCAATCAGGTTTCTATTAACCAAGTCTATTCCATGATGTCCATACATTTGTTAAGGCTTGTGAAAATTGCCAAAGAGCTATGGGAATCTCAAAGAGGGATGAAATTCCATTGAACTCAATCCTAGAAATAGAGGTCTTCAATGTGTGGGGCTCCATCCTCTTACAGCTATAAGTTCATCCTAGTATCTTGCGATTACATATCCAAATGGGTGGAAGCAATCCCTACCAAAGAATCAGATGCAAAATAAGTGATTAAAATGTTCCAGAAGATTATTTTTCCCAGGTTTGGAGTTCCAAGAGCTATAATATATGACGGTGGCAGCCATTTCAATGAAAGAAACTTCAACAACCTTCTTAGCAAGTATGGAGTGAATCATAAGGTCTCCACCCCTTGTCATCCTCAAACATTAGGCCAGGTGGAGATCTCAAATAGACAATTAAAAGGTATCTTAGAAAAGATTGTCTCTAGCTCAAGGACAGATTGGGTACTGAAGCTAGAAAATGCACTATGGGCATACATGACAACTTTTAAAACTCCAATTGGAACTACTCCCTTCAAGCTTGTCTACGACAAGTCATGTCACTTACCTGTAGAATTGGAGCACAAAGCATTGTGGGCAATCAAATTTCTTAAGTACGACCTAAAGAAAGTAGGAGAGAAAAGATTGATGCAACTCCAGGAGCTCAAAAAACTCAGAATGGACATATATGAGAACACTAAGATCTACAAAGAAAAGACAAAGATATTACATGACAAAAGAATCAAGGTCAAAGATTTTAAAGAAGGAGACCAATTTCTATTGTTCAACTCCAAACTCAAGTTCTTTGTAGGGAACTTGAGATCTAAGTGGTCTAGTCTGTTCTTAGTCTTGAAAGTCTTTCTGTATGGGAAAGTGGAGTTGTAAGGGAAGCAATCAAAATTCAAGGTTAATGGACAAAGGTGCAAACCGTACACCACAGGAGAGGAAATTGACAAGGGAGCCTCTTGCTCCCTCCAAGACACTTGATCAACAAAATGTAGAGTCTTACTTTGGACTTTAAATAGAGGAACTTGTGGGAGTTGAACCCACACTAGGATAAATTTCATTTACTAGTTCTAGTCAAAAACAATTTTCAATTTCCCCAAATAAACTTGTCATGGATGAATATAATAATGTAAACCCTTATAGATATATATCATCATCTCTGCAGGTACGAGCAAAGATGACAAATTTCTGTAGAAATCTGTAAAGACCTAGCATGTCTAATTTTGTACACGACGTGTTGCTAACAATAGAGAGACCGATTATGAATATTCTAAAAGTTACACGCCGTGTATTATTTCCCACACAGTGTGTATTATCACAGACAAGCTTGCTGGAAATCTGACATAGTGTGTTTTCAATTAAACACAATGTATCTGATAGACCTCTCAAAACCTATAGGTTTTTCTATTAAAAATGCACATCATGTCCTTAATACACTCGTCGTGTGGGTATTAGGTAAAAGAACACAGATTCCAACTGGAAGGTTCCATGTCGTGTCTTTATTTGCACACGGTGTGTCATCATCAGGTTCAAGGAAGTATTTATCTGGAAGAATTACACTATGTGTTTAGAAATGCACACGACATATCTTATGTTCATTCAAATAAAGCTATCTTTATAGAAACTAATGTGTCATGTCTTTATTTGAACACAGCGTGACAGTATTAGTGAAGCCGACATCAACCCTAACTTCTAGAATTCCACACGGCATGTTGTAATTTTTACACGTCGTGTGGAATATAGTAAAGGCTTATTCAAAAGAAAGCAAGTGTTCTCTGCAAAAATACACGTCGTGTCCTTAAAAAGACACGTCGTGTAAAGTGATGATAAAAGGGGTTTTTAAACTTAATTCCAAGCATTCACTCTCACTTTACCCTTGAGCAGTTGTGTGATCCATCTATGTGCAAGCCAGCGATGGTGTGCACCGCCACCCTCCAGAGAAAGCTTCTCCATCATTTTTCTTCCCGTTCGACAACAAGAAGCCTTGCCTCCGTGTAGCCACCATCAAAACTCAGCCATCACGTCTGCAACATTGCGACTCAGTGCTTGCCCTCTTTTCCCTCATTTCATTTTGTCGTGCAACTAACACCTAGCATCAACATTGCCATCCACATCAAGAAGCTGCACCGTCGCTGCCTTCCTCATGCGCCCTCCTTGCTAGAAAGGAAAAAAAGCATTGCCACCACCGTGTGGAGAAGCGACCTTCTTCAATCTCTGACCACAGAAAAGCCCCAGGTAGACGTCGTGTTCCACCAAAGAAACACTGTGTAATTTCCCTACTCACAAGCCCTTTCTGTCCAAAAACATGTCATGTCCTCTTTCAGACACTCCATGTTCTAGGTCATTTCAATAGTGCTCTAAGAAAAAATGGTTCCCTTAAAGCAAACATCCATATGCAAGCATGAGGTGGCCTCCTACTCCACCTCCAACTACATCTCTTCCACCCATTTTAGGGTGACAACAGAGGAAGTCACCACGTATCAGTTCCTCATCTCATGTAGGGTCCTTTGTACCCATTTCTCCTGTGAAGATACCATCAAACCTCTGGCATTCAATAATGACATCAAGGACAACCTCAAAGACATCAGCCTTGAGTTCATATGTTTTTCGGTAACGAAAACTTACCCTAGCCTTGTTTACAAATTCCTTACTACTCTTAAGGTTGAGAAAAACATGAAGCACATGATCGAACCCTATGCCTTTATCAGTTTCCGTCTGCTAGGCCAGAGTTATGGAATCACTTTCGAGGAATTCTATCAAGTTTTAGAATGCCACTACAGATGTGCTTTATCCATGCCTTTCACCTTTGAAAGTGACATTTTCTAGAATGAATTAATAGATGACGAGCATCACAACGCCACTAAGTCCAGAGATTCTGCCATCAACAATCTCATTTACCGTTACCTCCATCGTCTACTTAACACATGCATCTTCACCAAAAAAGAGACACAAGGCGTATGTGGGAAATAAGATGTATTCTTCTTATGGGGTATGTTCTATGATTTAAAATCAATGCAGGTTTCTTCATCCTCTCCTGATTCTTGGACATTAAGAAAATCAAGAAGAGAGAATTCGGGGGCATCATGAGTGGAGGGCTTGTTACACTTCTAGCCACCAAGCTTGAAGAGGACCTGACGGGCCTGGAAGCTACTCAAGGCAAGAACTTGGTGGACATTTAGTACATGATCTCTGTAGGACTAATCAGTAGGATCTCCAACAACAATGCCAAGTTCAGACAATACTTTGAAAATGGTGACTACATAGACTTTCCTGATTGGGAAAACACCACCTTGAGCAACAAAGACAATTGGAAGGTTGATCTTAGCTGCCAAGATGATGAAGTAATTACATTTGGTGATCAAGGTACTCCATCCACTCAGAAGCATACAACACCTCCGCCCCCCACTAGCATTCAAGCAGAGTACTCATGGGAAATGCTTGATGTCAAGCATCTGCATGGCTATGTTCAACAGTGGTTTAACCAACTGGATAGTCACCTTGATCTCATGGGGAAACAATATTATGTGATGCACGACATGGTCCAACACATGGATAAGTGGCATATATCTTAGATCCACTATCCAATGCCTTAGCTACACCACCATGCACCTCCACCGCCACAGTCTGAGTCTGCTCTACACCCCATGCGAGTCGACATTTCAGACAATGATGATCTTGTCAGTCAATTCTTCCCTTCTGGTCATGGGGGAGTTGGTCCCTCCTACTGATGTCATTCCATGACAGGTACCCAGTTGCATTTTCTTGGAGTTTGACTGATGCAGTGAGGACAGTGCAAATTTCAAGCTTAGGCAGGTGCAACCGGCTGGTAATGTAGTTGTTTATTCATTTTGTTGTTTTTCACTTTCTAGTTCCTTAATTTTGTCTCTAGTTTTTGTTTCTATTTTTAGTTTTTGTTTCTCTCTTGGCAAGCTTCGTATGATGTGAGGCTAATTCTGTGTAATGAACCGACTTGCTTCTTAAATTTGAACTATCTTATTCCTTCCTCACTAGAATTTTCAATTGAAGAAATTTGTAAGAGCATGAATAAATTAAATGAAATATTATGGTCACCAACATGTGTTTAAGTGTCAGATTTATGTTTATGAACTTAATTTTACCTTTTCATCCTAGATTTCCTAATACATGTATTTGGTAAAAACATTTATGAATATGTCAAATTTGCAACACTATTTAGAATACAAGATAATTTTTCCAAACTCTCAGTGACTCTACAATCACCCTTGTTAGTGAAAATTTTTCAAAAAAAATGAATGGAATCCAGGTGATGTTACAATTAGGTTAACTCTCTTCTAATTTAAGAAAATAAGTGAAGCCCTCCACTAATTCAACTCCACCTTAATTACCCCATAAAAGATGGAGACAGTGACCTACATGTCATACTAACCTAGTGTAAGTCCAATCTGGCCATGATGGTTAGATGATATGTCCTAAAAGAGGGTAAAATGCCCCAAACGGTACTCCTTGTGTGCATAAGCCTACATTAGCAGTCGACTGTTGGGAACACCAATCCTACATCACATCCTTTGAGAAAGCCAGAAGAGAGAGCTAAAGTTTGCAAACATTAACTAAAATTCCATCTTTTCCACGAGTAAAATATGAAAGTTTTGTTGCACACTCACTAATTGTTTGGCCTAGTCATCCAAGTTCCTTCTAGTATTGCTTAGTTGACCACTGCATTTAATGCATTACCACCTTGGCTGAACTTAATCTTCTTTCTTGGATGTTTAAGCTGAAACCAGGGCTATGAGTACAAATCTGATAATTATGGTTGGCTTGGCCCCCTTTATATCTTCCATTTCATTTGATCTATAAATGAGCTTACATACCCTTCATCCGTGTTCTATGGTATTTTTGCTTGAGGAGAAGAAATAGTTCAAGCCGAGGGAGATTTGATATGTGCATTTCATATCTATTTTTTGCACACATCTGCACACAAATTCAGTTCATTTTGCCTTCCATTTAGCCTCTAATTATATCTAACTTGCCATTTTTTAGTTATTTTACTTGTTGAATGATGTTGATTGTAGAAACATGCTCAAAATGTCAAATTGGAGATAGCCCAAGTCAAATATGACCTTAATAGCATCTCCCCTCGATTTGCAGCTGACTTGTTGCTCATTCTTGAAGAAACAACATAGCACATGACATGCGACTTTCTAGAAGAGCTCATGGAACAAAGAACACAATGTGTCTTATTTAAGACATGTCATGTGATATTTCAGCAACTTCAGTGAATGAAATGTATAGTAGCTACACAACGTGTCTTATTTAAGACAGGTCATGTCCCCACTATCCAGGGGCCAACCCCGACCCTCTGCCAACATACACGGGCGTGTATTTAATCGAACATGCCGTGCACCTTAAGATATGATCGACTCGAGAGACAACTACACACCGTGTCTCACATGGGACATGTCATGTACTTCTTGCGAATAGTAGTTAGCCGGCAAGTTACACAAAGAGACATGGTGTGTCTCCTTAATGACATGCCATGTTCTTATCAGTTTCTATAGAAATTTGATAGCAACCGCCCCTCATTTTAAAGGAGGAATGCAACCTTTTGACGGTTATCACTCTTCATTTGTAAGCACTTTTCACCGAAGAGAATTTCCGGAGTAGAGGAAGGTGATTTTAGGGTGGAAGGAGAGTTTTTATTAGGAAAGAACCTCCATTCTACTTCATTTGCTTCTCCATTTCTTCTCCAAAGGTGCAAAAGAGCTTCTCTTCTCATTCTAGATTCTCGGGAGGGAGGATTTCCTGAGTTGGAACAACTCCAAGGGTTGAATCTCATCCTCTAGCTAGAGTTCTACTCCCCCTTGTCTACATTTTTGGTTCCTTTAGCTGTTTCTTCTCTTAATCATGAAAAACTATGAATTTTTTGCAATGTGTTTGTACATCTCCATTATGGATGAATAGAACTCTTTTCTTGGGTATGGGAGAGAAGCTACCATCCCATTTCTCATGTGAACACGAAATTTATATCTTATGTTAGTCATTTTTCTTTCTCCGTGAATGCCTACAGTGATTTCTTGCTTGCATGTTTGACCGGCCACCTTTATACATGTTTTATACTTTCTTGTGTTATTCTGGACAATATATGAGGAAGTAGGGAGTAGGATTCATGGAACATGTTCTTGACCATGGGAATGGCTGGAGTATGTTGAAGGTTTCAGATTGTTGTCGAATCATAAACATGGGAATGTTATGCTACCAAGAAAACCATCTCATGCCACCGAGAGGTGTATGATGATGACAATCTCCTTGCAAAGTTGATTGCATGTTTTGATTTTGTTGTTATTCTTGATGTGATGGTGTGGTAGTGAAATTACATGCCTAGGACTTTCCATTTCCTGATTTGAACTAAACCAAGCTCTTGATTGTTTCTTGCCTTTAACCTACTTGTAATAAAATTCAACTTTTGTAAATTGACCTAGATTAATGAAAATTAATGATTTTGCACCAGACTAACCTAGCTCCTTGAGTTAAACACTCAACTACATTTGACCCCATACATTGGCGGGTGATAAGAGAGTTGAGATCTTTTCTTTCTAAAAATCCAACATGACTACAGAGGGAGACCCCACAAATCAATTCCTCATCTCTTGTAGGGTCCTTCCTATACATGTTTCTTATGATTAGACCATGAGAGCTTTGGAATTAAAGAATGAAGTCAAAGAGCATCAGAAGGAAGTGAGTCTCCAGTACATATGTTGTATGGTAACCAAGACATACCCTCACCTCAATTATGAATTTCTTTCTACTCTTAAGGTTGAGGATGACTCGAAGAATAGTCTTGAACCTTTTGCATTCATCAGCTTTCACTTGTTGGGGAAAAACTTTAGAATTACTTTCAAAAGATTCTGTGTGCTCTTAGAATGTCATTACAAGGGTGCATTTTCTTACCCTCCAACATTTGAAAGCCATATCTTCTGGAGTGAGATCAATGATGAGGAGTACCATGAGGCCAAGAAGGAGAGGATAATTTCTATCCATAACCCAATCAGATATATCCACCGCCTTCGTAGTACATGTGTCTTTGCTAAGAAAGAAACCCAAGGTAGGAGTGGGAGGTAGGAGTTATTCTTTTTGTGGGCTACGGTATATGATTTTCAGATCAATGCAGGTTACTTCATATTGAGAAGGTTCTTAGACATTAAGAAGATCAAAAAGACAGAATCTGGAGACATCATGTGTGGGGGATTAATCACCCACCTAGCCATGAAGCTTGGAGTAGACCTAACCGGTCTAGATGCTGCACCAAATAAGAACTTGGTGGATATTAGATATCTAATTTCTACATTTCTTATTGCTAAGGTCCACAATGATGATGTTAACTTTAGATAGTATTTTGATAATAATTAGTACATTGAGATGCCTGACTTGGAGATCATAACATTAATGAATAAAGACAACTGGAAGTTCGATCGTAGTGGCCAAGATGATAATGCAGATGCCCCTAAACCACAAGCTACTCCAAATGCACCTACCTCAACAGCCACAACCCAACCTCCACCTCCCTTCACTGGCACTCAAGATGAGTACACTTGGGCTATGTATGACGTTAGGCATCTCTATGGCTATGTTCAACAACATTTTGACCATATGGATAGCCACCTCAATCTGATGGGTCAACAATACTCAATGATGCATGAGATGGTCCAACACATGGACATCTGGAATATCTCTCAAAGCCACTATATGATGCCTCATCCTCACCAGCATGTACCTGCTCTACCACAGATCGAGCCCACTCTACAGTCGTTGTCAAATGATATTCCTGATGATGACTTGCTGAACCAGTATTTCCAATCTAGTTACAGGGGTGTTGGCCCCTCTTACTGATTTCATCCATGATAGGTAATTGGTAGCTTCTACCTTAAGTTTGATTGATGCAGTAAGGACACTATGAATTTCAAGCTTAGGGGAGGTGCAACCGGTAGGTAATGTGGAAGTATTTATTTAGTTGTTTTAATCATTTTTTTCTCTAGTTCTTATTTTTTTGTTTTTGTTTTTCTCATGGCAAGTTTAGTATGATGTGAGGCTTATCTTGTATAGTGAATTTTTTTTCCTCTTAGTCTGAACTATCTTATCCTCCCTTGTTAGAAACATCATTTGAAGAAATTGTAAAAGAGCATGCATGAATCAAATGAAACTTTATGGCCACCAACATGTGCTTAATCTCAGATTTATGTTTGTAGCCTGAATTTTCATCTTTTTCATCTTGGATTGCCTAATACATGTAATTGATAACAAGCTTTGTGAATATGTCAACTTTTCTACACTACCTAGAACATGGGACGCCTTTGCTAAAACTTTAGTGATTTTACAACCAACCCATTTTAGTAAAAAATTT
Source organism: Alisma plantago-aquatica (assembly GCA_963693085.1). NCBI lineage: Eukaryota > Viridiplantae > Streptophyta > Magnoliopsida > Alismatales > Alismataceae > Alisma > Alisma plantago-aquatica. Next base: position 1,509,950,367 of record OY856410.1, on the reverse strand, counting down.
CAAATCAAATGAATGGAATTTAGCTAATGTTGTAATTCAGTCAACTCTCCTTTGTTTTGGGAAAAATAAGTGAAACCAAAGACCAATTAAAATTCTCTTTTGGTTCACTTCATCTTAATTACCCCATAAAAGATGGATAAAACCGCCCACATGTCATACTAACCTAGTGTAGGTATGATCTACCCACGACGGTTAGGTGATATGACCTAAAAAGAGGGTAAAATACCCCAACCAACACTCCTCGTTTGCATAAGCCTACATTAGCAGCCGAGTGTCAGAACCGCTAATCCAATATCATATCTTTTGAGAAAAACAAGGAGGGAAATCTAATTTTTTTAACATTAATGAGGATTCCATCTTTTGCATCCTTAATAGCTGAAAGTTTTTGTTGCATATTCACTAATTGTTTAACTTGGTCATCAAAGTTCCATTTAGTGTTTCCTTGTTGACTATTTCATTTAATGTGTTACCACCCTTGCTGAACTTAAATTTTCCTTCTTGGATATCTAAGTTGAAATTAAGACTATGAATATAAACCTGACAATTATGGTTGCTTTGGCCTCATTTACATCTTTTATTTTATTTGATCTTTGCATGAGCTTGGTAATTCCTTCATTTGTGTTTCTATGCTCTTTTTACTTGAGGACAAGAAATAGTTCGAGCTTATGGGGATTTGATGTGCACATTTCATATATACTTTTTACACACACTCCCATAAAAAATTTATTCATTTTGCCTTCCATTTAGCCTCTAAGCATACTTAATTTTCTGCCTTTTAGTTATTTTACTTATTTCATGATGTTGATCATAGGTACACATAAAAATGACAAAATGAAGATAATTCAACCCAAATCCGACCTTAGTTGGATCCCCCATTGATTTGTAGTTGAGTAAGAGTTGATCTTGAAGAAAAAATACTAAACATGTCGTGTCTTTATTTGTACATGATGTGTAATTTTCCAGAAAGGGCTCACAAAGCAAAGAACACACTGTGTGTTATATAACACACAAGCATGTATGTTTTCAGATGCTTTAATGCCCAAACTACAGAGCAAAAGACATGACATGTCATCATTAAGACATGGCGTGTCCACACGTGCAAAGGCCAAAGATTTGACTTTCTATCCAATCACATGGTTGTGCTTATTAACACACAATGTGTACAATTTGCCTAGGTCAACTTAAGTTGCAAGAACATGGCATGTCTTTAGTGAGACACGCCACGTCTTTATCCGTTTCTGTTAGATTTTGAGAGCAAACACCCCTCATTTTAGAAATGAGTGTAGCCACTTGGGGCGGTTATGACTCGTCATTTGAGACACTTTTCAATGAGGATAAGTTCCAGAGCAAGAGGAGAGTGATTTTGGGGAGGAAGAAGAGGTTTCTTGGGAAAGAGCCTCCATTCTTCACCATTTCATCTCTAAAAGGTGCATCAGAGCTTCTCTTCTCATTCATGCTTCTCAGGAGGGAAGATTGTCTGAGCTGGAGAAGCTTTAAGGGTGGAATTGCATCCTCTAGATGGAGTTATACTCCTCTTGACTTCACCTTTGGTCCCTTTGTTCTTTCTTCTCTTTAGCTATGAAAAACTATGAAAATTCTACAATGTACTTGTGTTTATCCATTATGTGCGACTAGAACTTTCTTCTTGGGAAAAGGGGGGGTAACTCCCATGACATTACTCATGCAAACTCAGAATTTATATTAAATGTTAGTTAATTTGTTTTTTCATGAGTTTCTACATTGTTTTATTGCTTGTATGATTGGTTGGCCACCTTTTATACATGTTTTATGTTTTCTTGTGCTATTTGGGAGGATGTATGAGGGAGTAAGGAGTAGATCTCATGGAAACATGCCCTTGACCATGGGAGTGGCTTCAGAATGTTGAGGGTTCTAGGTTGTGTTCAAATCTAAGCATAAACACAAAAGTGTTCTTATTCATCATGGCCCATCAAATACAAGAACCTCATACAATCATCAACTCATAGAGCTAAAGGGGAAGACAACAAAAATGCTAAATTAGTGAGAGAAAATACATACTCTTTTTCCAAGATGATTGTAGACCTCACTAAATCATTTATATATGTACATCCTTTTACACACATTATGTAATAAGGGCAATGGGTATGTCCTCCCATTTGCATTAATTATTCTAAAATAGATGAAAGTCTGATTTTTTGCATTATAAGTATAAATTGATCTAATTACTACCAATATTTCTACTAAAAAGGTCCCAATACTAACAAGTTACTCACTATATGCTTAATTGATGTGGAAACTATTGCATGAAAAATCACCTAGGGACAAATCTTTAAGTTTCTATCTAAATGAATATTCAATAATCACCATCTGCAAGCAAACATATCTTATCATAGTATAACTTTAGGATCAAACCCAAAAGGACAACGCTATTAAGAATACAACAGATTTATTATCTAATTTAGAAAAAGTAATTGACATGGATGATTGATTGATTGTTATTTAAATAATTGAATTATTGAAGCAAGAAAGATAACTTAACTAAGTATGAATTTAATTTTTACGCAATGATAAAATTTCTGGGATGACAACTCTCACCATTTTTGCCTACGCATCCACGCTGACACATTACATCACTCATTCATAACATATATTTATATTGGGGCCAAGGAATTGAATATCCTTCTAGAGTATGAAATTCACAAGGAAAAATTTCCTTGTAGGCTTGTGGTCTCTTTACCTACAAATCTTTTGATAACCCCAAAAAATCCCTACGTGGTCTCATCTGGTATTCAAAAAAATGGATTGCTATTGTAATCCTAAATTTCAATGTTTGTATGTCTAGGATTCTTACAACCATGAAAAATAGGTTGTTGATGCTTCCTTTTTTTAGGGCTTCATCGTGAGCCTTCTTGTACTTTTATCACAGCTAAATATGTTAGAATACAAGCTATTTCCCCTAATATGTGTATTAATATAAAATGCACTTATGGTTGTTCTTTGTGTGTTTTTCAGGCACTTGAACCAAGCAATGGATGGAAGGGAGAGAGATATGAGGAGGATCTTAGCATTTCTACACCCTTGGATGAGCCCTAAACCATTCCCCAACTTTCCATAAGTGGTCAAAGTAATCCAAGGCAAAGAAAATAGAAATAAGTAATTGGGTGCTAAAATGCACAGTTGTGCCCTAAAAATGGGTCGTGGTACAATGCCATAGTCGTGGCATTACTGCCCCACATTATAGATGAAATTCAAGAATGAATAATTTATATCAACTCAACCACCATGGTCTTATATTGTAAAATGATTATGCATTTAAATAACTAACATGGTCATGCCGACCATAGCCATGATGAATAACCTCTAAGATGATTAGTATTGAAGAAATGACAAAGTCATTCCTCCCATCAAAATGATTGTGGTGATCACCACAACCTTTCTACTACCTACCCATCCTGATCATTCTACTAGCTCTCCAAAACCACAAATTTATTTGACATTTTATCTATATCCACCTACATTGTTCCATTCCACCATGACCATCTTCAGCCCATCCACCATGACTGTGGTGACTAAAGTGGTTGTATTGGCCAACAACCCTTACTCATTTTTCACATTTTTTCCATTTCCCCCCGCTTAACTATAGGTTTCCCTAGCCCCTATATATACATATGTGGTAATCTGGGATACAAAAGTTAGTCCCCCAAGCATCTACTACCACATTCATCGAGATCCAACATACTCCCACCTACTCCCGCTCCATTTCCACCTTCCCCTACCTCAAAACCCTAGTTTTGTAGGGTTTTGGCTACTTACACTCACCTTTCAATGCCATACAACCACCTTGGAGGGAGGAGGACAAGCTCTTGTTGCTGGAGAAGAGAAGGAATTATAAAAGTTCATATGTCTATTCTCTCTTCTACTTCTTCTTCTTTTTCACTTTTTTGTTTCATGAGTAGCTAAGCTCTTCTACATGGATTATTTGGGGGGGATGTGACTTTGATACCATGTTGGGAGAAAATAACATGTAAACTTATAATTTTGTTTTATATTGATTGTATTCTAATTCTATCTCATTTCTCCTGACATCTTGTGATTTGTGTTTGAAAACATATATTATCTTTTGTTTTGTGCTTGAAACTACCTAGGTCTAGAAGCAAATGGAATATGCGAGTCTATTTTGGATTTTCTCCTAGGTCCAACTAGTGGATACCTATCTAGAACCCCATCTTCTCACACATATATCCCTTATCCTAATCCCTTAGTGCAATTGACTTGACACTATCAAAAGGCTAGATGGTAGTGATGTGAGGTGATCTACCCTCATTTCCACCCTCCATTACAACCCTTGGCCCCCAATTTTCCTAAGAGATTCCACCCTAGACACCTAGACTTGATTAGATCCTAGTAGAACTTCACATAAACCCTAATCCACATGGGCCTCACAAGGTTGGATAGGGTGTAGTTTCCCTTCACACACCCTATTCCATCTATGGCAATTAGTAGTTTAGGGTGATTCTCTAGCATCTATATTGTTATTCTCCTTAACAATTTAAACGAATGAGTATAGTTTTCATGTTATGACACCGAATCTAGGTTCTAGTCACATTATCCCAAATGGCCCATACTTCCAAAATAATTGCTTAAAATCCCAATTGCCTTCTTACTTAGCTATTATCTTCTTGCTTAGCTAGTCTTTTATTTCTTAATTAGTTCATTGTTTTTATCCTGATAGGTTAGATTTTATGGGATAATTAATTCTTTTTTGTAGTTAGTTGTGTTTGTTTTTTCCAGTCTCTTGCTAGTTTAGGTCCATGTTTTCCCTAGTTGCTAAATTGCTACTTTAGTTCTCTTTCTTGCTTAGTTCAGCCAATTTCCATCTCTAGGTTGTTACTTAGGATTGATTTTCTAATCTAATTTGGTGTTATTTATTGTATTAATTTCCTTTGTCTAAATTGTCTCTTTTCTTTCTTAGTTACCTCTCCCAACTAATTAGAACTTAACTGATCTAGGGTTAAACTAGGTTTTGTTCTTGCCTTTTTCTAACTGCTTATATGAACCTCTAGTGTAATCATACCAAACTAGGTTAAAACCCTTCAACCCTAGACTCCACATCAGAAACCTAGTATGAAAATAAAATAGCTCTAGTGCCCCCTCTCTCCCTGAGGATTGACCCCTAACTTGCCAACTTCATGTACTATGATACCACCTTCCTGTACTACGATATCAACTCTTACGTCTATGGGTGATTCTCTGTGCATTTGAGTGTGTCCATCTTAGGGTATTATAAATTTATAAGCACAAGTTTGTGCATCTTGTATGCACCCGACTAGGTACACAATCGATCAATTGATAATCAATCTAAAAATTCATATGAATAGCAATTCATAACACTAAGTACAAGATAAGAGTAGCATGGATCATCCTCGCACCTCATAAAATGTTTATTTCCTATTTTTGTTCAAGATACCAAAAAAAGAGAGAGAAGAAGAAGCTCAGGGCTAATGTAGCATCATGGTGGAGAAGCTCAGTGGTATCATTAAAACTCGTCAACGATAGTTGTAGTATCCAGTCTAGATTTACAACAAAGTGTGCCTCCACATCAAATTAGAGGCTTCAGTCTCCGTCCTTCCTTGGTGATAGATATGATTTAAAATGGAAGATAATGGATATGAATCCTTGGTCTAAAAATCCCCCATGTACTTTTACATTAGACTACAAAATATCATATCCATCCAAACTATCCAATGGCAAACAACCATTTGTTGTTGTAAAGTCTACCATAGGAGTTTAGAAAAACATTATGGTCAAATAGTGGACTATAAGTAGATATTAAATATATTTTTGAGTATATAATTGAATTACCTTTCCAACAAAAATTGAATCACTCAATTCATACATTTTATGTGGAATCTAGATCATTTTAGTACCAGGGTATACTTTCTATAGAGTTACTATAATTGCTTCTCAACTAAATGATTGACCAATCAGCCATTTTGATCGAATGATTGAACTATAATACTATATATGTACTTTTTATATATATAATTAATTTTGTTATCCAATATCTTTAATTCACCAAATTTCAAGTTTGTAAGCAAACATTGTGGTCATGTGAGTGGCTATCTATACTTTATTGATCCTCATTCCAATTGTTGGAGTTTGGGAGGGAGGATATGAATTATTTGATCATTTTCTTGGGATTTTCATGAAGCTATATATTCTTCTCTCTCCTTTTTGTATCAACCTATAAATAAATCACTAAAAATATATTACATTCCAGACAAATTGCATAGGCTACTCAAAACTTAAACAAGTAAAATATTGTGTAGAAGAAAACAAAATATGCAAAACTAAGTCTAAAAAGTAACTAAAAACATGATGAATAGACATTCATCACAACCTTGAGATTGAACGTTAATCATCCTCAAGTAACAAAAAATCTAAAACAATATCCAAATAAATACTTTCAATGAATGTACATGCCTCATATTTGCATCATGTTTGAATTCCTACCACCAATAATGGAAAAGCAACCCAAAGTTACTAAAATCACATTAAACAACTTCCCAAATTATATATCATGAATTTTCTTCACATACACTATTCTATATGAAAAATCTACAATGTAAATGAAATGTAATATTCTTGATGTTTTAGATAATTCCACATATTCCTATGAGAATTTTTCACCAGAGAAAAATTTGGTTGTGAAAGGTTGTTTTGGGAGTATTTTGATTCCTCTAGATGGAAAATGGAGTGAATAGGGTCATTAAATAATAATTGCAACTCTTGTCTATTTGGCTTGATATTACCTTTTTTTTTGCAATTAAATTGACTGTATTAAATAATAATTGAACAGAGTTACATGGCGGCGCTAGGGTTTCCGGGGGAGAGCGGGGGCGACCGAGGGGGCGATCCGGGGGGCGATCCCGAGGGGGGTGGAGATGATCGAGTTTTCGATCCGGGAGCAGGGATGGATAGAGAAGATCAGGAGACGGGGAGCTTGCTCGGCGATAGCGGCAGGGGGGGGGGGGTAACACAGAAGAGGGGGAGAAAAATGGGGAAACGCAAAGGTGCCATGACCATGTCCATCCCCGAGATCAGTCTCAACTTCTCGGTGGCTGGCATGCGGGAGCAAGGAGGGGGTGACACCGACCGGGAGGAACAGTCAGGACTAGAGGTGCAAGCCACAGACTCGAGACTGGGAGGATCTCCGGCAACGGCCCAGGCTGCTGGTAGGGTGGACGGAGTCTCGTACGCTTGTGCGACGAAAAGGAAAGAAGCGGATGCTGGGAAGGCAGCCGTTGGAGAACAGACAGAGGTGTTTTTCCTTGAAAAGTTGTTTGAAGAAAACCTACCGAGGCCCGCGGTTTCTCTCGAGGACATGGACGGCACCCCGGCGCTGGAGATCGACCCTGATGCGGAGGAAGACCTCGTTCGACCTTGGAGATACGCGGTGGTGGTAAGGATGCTAGGGACGGAGATCAGGTACATGACCCTTAGGGACAAGCTTAAACTCCTGTGGAGGATTAAGGGCCGCTTTAACATGTTTGAGCTTGAACATGGGCACTTTGTGGTGCAACTCTCATGCAAGGAAGACTTCGACGAGGCGCTGGTAGGGGGACCGTGGAAAATCTTCGGCTGCAATGTGATTGTGTGGGAATGGTATCCCAACTTCAAACCGTCGGAGAACCTGCCGGATTACATGGCTACGTGGGTACGTATCATGAATCTACCGCTGCATCTGTACGTTCCAACAATATTTGAGTACCTGGGTATGGCCTTGGGCTGCTTGATGAAGGTGGATGTTCACATGGAGAACAGGTCTCGTAGCCGTTTTGCAAGACTGGCGGTCGAGATAGACACATCCAAGGATCTGGCATCCTCAATCCTTATCAATGGGGTCGAGTATGAGGTTATCTACGAGGGTTTGCCATGGGCATGTGCGAGATGTAGCAAGGAGGGCTACGTATCTAAGAACTGTAGGGAGCCCTTTGCGCAGGAGGGGACGACGGATGGAAATGGCATAGAGAACCTGCAAAGTGAACAACTACCCACTGAGGCTGGGACAGCAAACGATTGGCAACAACAACGATCGAAGAAGGAGCATAGGAGAAGGCCGATTACGAAGGACAAGATCCCTGCTGAACGTCCCATAGCAGGGACGGACCGATTCGCGGGTTTACAACAGGAAGATATAGAAGAAAACGTGGAGGAGGCTAGTGAGGAAACGAGCAGGAGAAAAGGTGCTGAAGCAACGACAATACCCCGGAAAATTTGGCGCAAGAAGAAATCGATGAACGGGGATGGTAAATCGACGAACGAAGGAGGCATCCTTAAAGACATAACCAACACTCACAAGGCATCGAAGGATATACCGGACAACAATCGAAACGATAAGCAGAAATCAAAGAACATGCATAAAGTCGTAAACCCTGAAGTAGACGAGGTGATCATGGTGGAGGAGGAAGAGGAGAATGTAGCCACGTAAATCGTTATGGAGGTAATCGGCGCCCAACCACCCGACAGAGATATAACAGTCACCTCTCGCCCGAAGAAGAACAAGCATAAGAAAGGAGAACGAGAAAAAGAAAAACCTCTGCTAACCCGCAAAGCAAGTCTAAGCAGCGGGTATCAGATGAAGAGGAAGGGGAAGACTAAGCCTCCTGACTCGATCCCAAGAAGAAGGAGTAGCAGAATTGTTCAAATGGAGACCAGTAAAGAGAATAGACCCAACCCGGAACCCTCAGCAGATGGTCAGGCTGGGACAGTTGAGGTGGGTGAGAAGAGTCTGGAGGTCGCTTCGGCAGGAAAGAGCTGTGAGGGGGAGTGCTAGGTTCCGTTCCTTTATTTATTTCCCACCTTTGTACTCGTTTAGTCGTTTGATGCGTCTCTTCTGTTGGAATGTTCATGGGATTGGTAACAAGGATCGCTGCGCTATGGTATCCAACTACATACGGCAGCACAAACCAGATGTAATGGCGTTATTAGAACCAAGGATTAGTGGCGGAAAAGCCATTAAAACCATCAAAAATCTAGGGTTTAATCGCTCGTTCAGAGTGGAAGCTCGGGGTTATGCTGGTGGCATCTGGATTTGTTGGAAGGGAGGAGAGGAATTGGTCCATATCATCTGCAGCCATAGACAATTTGTAACATGCAGGCTGGAGAACAAGGTGGTTGTGACGTTTGTCTATGCGAATCCACATAAACCAGTGAGGAATCTTCTGTGGAAGAACATCATCGAAACCAGTGAAAGCATAGATGGCCCATGGATAGTGATGGGGGATTTCACCACTACCCTGTCTCCGGCGGAGAAATCGGGTAGCGATCGTTATGATTTTGCTGAAGCCAGGGTTTTCAAGGAGACTATCATGGAGGCAGGCCTCTCGGATCTCGGTTTCAATGGTCCACGGTTCACTTATAAACATGGGTGCTTACAGGAAAGGCTGGATCGAGTGCTCGCGAATGAAGAGTTTACTAGAGAGTTTGCAAGATGGTTCGTCGAACACCTACCGTGAGTCTCATCCGATCACTGCCCGTTGCTCCTCAAACCGCGCAGGAAGGAGGCGAGGAAGGAGCGTTTTGTGGCAAAAGCCTCCTGGAATGCTAACGAAGCGTTCAGATCGCTGGTCAAGGAGAAGTGGGCGAATTCGCGAGGATTTTACGAGACACTCCAGACCGCTAGGCATGATCTGCTCAAGCTTGACGAGCAAGAGAGAAAAAGCCAGTACAAGGAGAAACAGAGGCTTCAACGCAATATTACCTCTCTGCAGCATATGCTCGCAGAGCAATACGATTCTATTTCTGACCAACTGTGTGTTAATATGCAGGCTGAACTCCAAATCCTTATTAATAAGGAGGAGGAGGATTGGAAACAGAAAGCTCACATCCATTGGCTTCAGAATGGCGATAACAATACAAGGTTCTACCAGGCATGGGTGAATCAAAGACGGAGGCAAAATAACATTACTACTCTCAAGAATGGCGAAGGCAGCTGGGTCTCTAATGAGGCGGAGGTTATGGAGATGGTGGTCGATCATTTTCAGAATATCCTGACCGAACCAACATGAGGGTACAGATTGAATTGCACTAGCGTCCCTGGGAGGTTCCAGCCTATGTCATGGAATGCGGTGGAGTCCTTGGCCAAAGAACCCACACCGGAGGAGGTCAGTGATACAGTGAAGCGGATGAAGCCTTTCAAGGCAGCTGGCCCCGATGGGGTCACGGTGGAATTCTTGCAAGGTAACTGGGATGCCGTGGGCACTTCGGTTACAACCAAAGTTACAAATTTAATAGCAGGAAGGAAACCGGATGAAGGTTTGTGCGATGCCACGATCGTCCTTATTCCTAAGGTTGCACGTCCTGAGAGGTGTGAGTAACTTAGGCCCATTTCGCTTAATAACATCATTCTGAAGATAGCTTCCAAGCTAGTGGTTGAGAGACTGAAACAGTTTATACCTACTTGGATTTCCGTGGAGCAAAGTAGCTTTGTTCCGGGAAGAAGAATCACGGACAACATTGCCTTGGTTCAGGAAGTTATTCATGGCATGCGCAATCCAAGGCGAGCGAAGACAATGGCCATCAAGATCGACTTGTCCAAAGCGTATGACAGAATGTCATGGAGGTTCATTGAGGAAACCTTGCAGTAGGCGGGAATCCCGGCTAACATTCGACAATTCATCATGTCTTCTATTACAGAAGGATCATCTACCATTGTCTCGAACGGAAAACAGTCTCGGGCGTTCAAGGCAAGTCGCAGACTGCGGTAAGGGGACCCTTTGTCCCCCTACTTGTTCGTCATGTGTCTTGAGCGTCTTTCCCAGATGATTCAGGAGAGGGTTGCAGAAGGGAGATGGAAACCCATTAAAATGGGCAGAACTGGCTCGGGTATTGCCCATGTATGTTTTGCCGATGATCTTATCCTTTTTGCTCAGGCAAGCCGTGCCCATATAAGAACCATCCTACAGTGCTTCAAGGCGTTTGGTGATGCGTCGGGGCAGATGATATCAGCGGAAAAATCTCATATCTTCTTCTCAAGGAGTGTACCCAGAGCAATGCAAAGGTCTATAACGACACTTAGCAGGTTCGTTGCTACTGATAGTTTGGGCAAGTACCTTGGAGTCCCGATTCTGCATTCCAAGGTTAATAAACAGACGTACTCGGATGTTCTTGATAAGGTGGAAGGGAAGGTACAAGCCTGGGCAGCTAAGACACTATCCCTGGCAGGGAGAGTATGTTTGGCGAAGGCCACGCTAACTGCTATTCCCACTTACACGATGCAAACTGCGGCTCTCCCGCTCAGTCTGTGCGATCATATAGACGGCACCATTAGAAAGTTCATCTGGGGAGGTAGTTATAAGACGAGACCTGTTTCTCTGGTGGCCTGGAACAAGGTCACGAGCGCCATATCAAAAGGGGGATTGGGCATCAAGTCTATGAGGGAGTGGAATGAGGCTTTGCTTATGAAGAATGCGTGGGAGGTTGCTATCGGGAGGGAGTCCATTTGGTGCAAGGTTGTACATTCTCACTTCACTACTGCTGCCGCGGGAAAGAAAAGCTCAGTATCTAGGCTTGGCCAGGTGACGATTGCGGGGAAGCAATTCATCATGGACAACTCTATTATGATCCCGGTGGGAGGAGGTATGATCAATTTCTGGAACGATGTCTGGGTGGAGGAAGGTGTCAAACTTAAGAATATTTGCAAGCATATTATCCCCGATGAACTACAGGACTTGATGGTTAGCAGCCTGGTGTTGGACACGGGTGGATGGGACAAGGAGTTCTTGGACCACTGTATCGATGCAGCTACGGTTAATTCGATTCTAGCCTTAGATATTCCTGACATCATAAATCACAGAGATTATAGGGCTTGGAGTCATACGGCGGATGGGAATTTCTCTTCGAAATCAGCATATCAGATACTAAGGGAGGGAAAGGAAATGGCATGCCCGGGAGATTGGGAGTCTGTTTGGAAGTTGCAGGTTCGAGCCAGGATTCGTACATTCGCCTGGTTGGTCACTCATGGAGCTCTTTTGACTAATGGTCGCAGGTTGGCAAGGCACATGTCTACAGATGGCCTGTGTCCCAGATGTAAGAAGACAGACGCGTCGGTGATCCATGCCCTGAGGGATTGCGAGAAAGTTAAGATGATATGGAACCAGTTCCCCGGGTGTAGTAATCTGATTGAGTTCTTTGGGCCGAACACCATTGAGCTTTGGTTGAAAAACGCTTATGGTATTCCAACTCTTTCGAAAGAGGCTTTTTGGATTATCTGCAGCAATGTGTGGGGGTTCAGGAATGCTGAGGTCTTCGAGGGTGAAGTTAGCCCGATAGATCATCAAGTCTGTTCTATTCAGAAGGCTATCATGGTTACTACGACGGCGTGGGCGAAACAAAATACTAGCCAACGGCCGGTTAGAGATGACAAATGGAGGAAACCTGCGACGGGCAGGATAAAGCTGAATGTCGACGCAGCAGTTAAAGGAGACAAAGCAGCGATTGCGGCGTTAGCTAGAGATGCTCAAGGAAGGAGGCTCGGGGGATGGTCAAAGAAGATAACATGCTCTTCGGTTACTGCGGCGGAGTTAGCTGGGGTCGCACTAGCCCTGGAGCAGGCTCGAGCTCATGGATGGAGCGATTGTTCTGTGGAAACTGACTGCAAACTGGCGATGCAATTATGCGGGGAGGAAGCTGATCGGTACCCTAAGTTTGCGTATTGGATGAGTCTAGTGAAGAAGACGATGACGGAGAATGTGAGAATATGTCACATTAGTCGTGAGTGCAACGGTGTTGCAGACAAAATGGCCAAACGCCAACTTAGTTGTGCGTTACAAGCCCAGGCTTTTAGCAGGCCGCCAAGCTGGGTTAGAAGCCTTTTTCTCAAAGAAAGTATGTCTGAAAGTTCGGAGGTGGGCCTTTCAGGCCATCGGGCAAATTTGAGCAGAGAAACTCTATGTAATGGCCCGTGATTGATTAATAAAGTTACTTGTTTTCAAAAAAAAAATTGACTGTATTTTTTGTGTGAATATTAGAATCTTTTCTTTATATGTGGTGATACTCCCCTATTACATAGAGAGGAATATGAAAGAAACTATTTGAGAGGGATAAGGAGAGTGCACCACTCTAAGGGTAGAGTTTGTAACACTTTATGGTTTTTTAATTATTTGGAAAATAATGAGGCAAGATGGTGATGGAAGAAATGTAGAAGAGCGATGAACTTGTGCATCTCATATATTCGAATTTTAGAGCACATGGACAATATGGAACATCAATTCAATCCCATCATGTCACATGCATAATTAATACATTTCCACAATCATTCTATGCTAATAAGTAAAGATACAAGTTGCATTATATTCCACTCAATCTCAAATGACTTTCAATCATTTCTAGGGAACACAATGCTTATTATCATTGACTACAAAGGATTATTTCTAACCATTGGTATGTTTTCAAAAACATAGTTAACATTAAGAACTTACTTCCAATAAGGGATTTGCATGACACATTCTATATGCAATGCAAAAGATGAATATAAACTAATATGACTAGATAATGACTCAGCTATCATTGCATCAATTATGAACTAAAATAAGAACTGTTTAAGCTACATGCAATGTAGGTAAAAAAATGGAATGGAAGTGGGTAAAGATGGGATTAAAAGAGAAATATTTCTCCCCCTCTCTCACACACGTGGTAGAGGCCGAAAGCCCAGGAGGGTGGTAAATCAAAGAGGCAGTTGGGATTTGATGGAAGTGGGTAAAGATAATTTTTTTTAAATAAGACAAGAAAATAAGGGGATTGGTGTGAGTGGAAAGGAGTACATACCACCCAACCTCCACCTGAGCTTAGAAACTTGCTCATCCCCAAGAAAACACTAAACCCAAGATGGAGGGGAAGAAATCCTTGATGCTCATCTTGGAGGTCCACACAAATCAAAGAATATCCAACTGAAGGGAATATTGACAATGGTTATCATCTTGAACATGTGAGTTCTGTGGCGTAATACTTGTTCTGATGGCCATGGTAGCTCAAAGGTATCATTTGTAAGTTTGAAGTAATTTTGTCTTTCACCCCCACAATCCATCCAGAATGATCCACCAATACTCCTCCACTAATAGAGGAAGTGTAGTAGTAATTTGTAGATTAGTAAGAGGTAGGCATAATGTAGGAGTGGTGTTGACATGATGGCCTCAACATATGCTCATATGTGAATGTTGAAGCAGATGACCTTTTAAAGTGGCTAAGGTAGTAAGTAAAAAATCTGCAACTTGTGATTCCAATTATGCTAAGTCAGGTGGAGGATATGCCTCTGGCTTCATCTCATCACCTAGATATACATGATGAATATGTAGTTCCATCATAGGAGGAACAGTCTCATCTATAAAATATGCATGGAAAATATTGTTAAGCAATTGTACGCCCTCCTGGTCTATTCCAAACAAAATAAAAACAATATAAATGGTGGGGACATTCTAAAGGTCAACTTGTAGCTCTGGGTCCTCCATGTGGAATACAACCAACTCCATGATGGGATTTGTAGGAAATATAATTGGAGAGGAGATCCAAATTTGAAGTAGAGGTGGACTGTATACCTTATGTTGGGGATGTACTTCATCATCATAAACAATTGGATATGAAATAGCAGTTGGTTGTTCATATTCAAGAATGTAATCGACCAATATTGATTGTGTTGGCTAAATTGGACACTATTATAATCCCTTTGTTTTGATGATGAAAACAATTTCTTTCTTGTGGTTTTAACTTGCTATTTGAGTGTTTTAGGGACAAGCACAAAATGTGTGGATATCAAAGACTTGGAAGATCCTTATGCTCAAAATTGTTTTATTTTCATGATTGTAATCAAATGAAAAAACTTGTACAAGTATATAATGTACAAGTACTTATATATCATGTAAATCAAGCGTTTAGATCTTCCCCATCCATACAAAACACTTAGATAGGTCATATCCTAAGTTAGTGTCACAATTGCAAATTGATACACACACTCAGTAAATGAATACATTGAATCAGGGATATTCTCGGTCGACAAAAACTTTGACCGAGACACTCTTGGTTGACAAACTCCTCGACCGAGAATAGACCCTCCTAGACATTAGACTGAGTTTGAAAAGTAGTTGGGATTTGAGTTGAACATTGCAATACACTTACTCCAGACTTACTCTCGGTCGACAAATTCCTCGACCGAGAGGCACTAAGTCGAAAAACTTCTCGACCGAGAAGGTGTATGTTTGCACATTTCAGAAGTAATTAACTAGCTGTTACTAATGCAATTAGTGGATACCTAAAGGCTGCTTGAACACTAAGAACTCACTAGAAAGTATCTAGAATGTCCCTAAGCACTAGTAGGCCATTCTTATAAATAGGACATGCATTAGGACACCTAAACTCACTTGAGTACACAGCTTGCATACACAATTCACTTGAGATCACATTGTAGAAAGCCTTTTCAAAGATTTTACTTGCAAAATATTTCCACAAGCTGTGAATTTGTGTCCTATAGGATGATATCTCCTATCCACTATACATTCACATCCATCCACTTTGGTTTGGAGATCAAATGCTTGATATAGGATTCAATCCTTGTGCTACATTGGTAATGTTGTACTTACCTTCTTATTTTTTGTTCCTTTTTATTGCTTTGGTTCTCCTTTGCTACTCCTAGGTTGGAGGATGCAGAAAGGAGGTTGTTGGAGCTTCTTCAGTGGTGAAGGTAGCTAGGCAGACTTAGGATTACTTCAAGAAGGTTGTCTCAATGGGAAGCTACTTCAAGAGGAAGGCTACTTCAAGGGGGAGCTTGGAGTTATTTCAAGGAAGGCTGCTTCAAGGTTGGTGAGACTACTTGTAGTTGAAGTCTATCCTAAGGGTGAATGTATTTATATATTATGTAACATCCTTGTGAGGTAATAAAATACAAGTGCTTTCAAAATCCCAATTGGAAACAATTGGGTAGTGGACTGACTCCCTTAGTTTTTTCTAAGGGTGGAACCACTATAAATACTGTGTCTCCTTATCCAAATTTCAATTGTGGTTGCTTGGTTAAATTAATTTTTAAAATCCTCATAAAACCCTATTCACTCCCCTCTAGTGTTTTTCAATTGGTATCAGAGCATGCTTCAAGGAACTTTAACAATGTCTTGAAGAAAATGAGTGATGGGGTACTAAACAACCTCAACTTGGAAGGAACACTCGTAGCTCCGCATCCACCATTTGATGGAACCAACTACACCTATTTGAAGAGGAGGATACAATTCTACTTTCAAGGGATAAGTTGGGATCTATGGAGAATGGTCTCAAATGCCTACACTCTTCCTCAAATGGAGTATGCTACATGTGATGCTAATATGGTAAAGCTAGCCCAACAAAATGCAAAAGTTGTAAGTATCATTTATTGCTCAATTTCTTTAGGTGAGTTTAATAGAATTTCAAATTGTGAAACTACATATGAAATATGACATAGACTCTCTATTACTAATGAAGGAACTGTTCAAGTAAAAAATTCCTAAATTGGTATGCTTAAATAAAAGTTTGAACAATTTCGTATGAAACCATATCAGTCTATTAGTGAAATGTATGCAAAGTTTTCTTCTATTGTTAATGGGTTGAATGCATTAGGTAAAACCATTAGTGAAGAGGATCAAGTATCAAAGATTCTTAGGTTCTTGCCTCCCAAGTACAAACCAAAGGTGACGGTCATTGAAGAAGCCAATGATCTCACTACATTAAAGATGGAACAACTCACTGGAAACTTGGAGGCTCATGAATCTACCCTTAAAGAAAAAGAAAGATTGGTGGGTGAATACAAGAAGGAGAAAAGAAAAGACATTGTATTCAAAGCATCAACCAAGAATAATCATGACACAAGTGAAGAAGATAGTGAAGAAGAAACACTCATTGTAAATAGTAAGTAGTATAGAAGTTTTAAAACTAAAAAAATTCCTAGTGTTTCTTCCTCCAGGTGCTTTGAATGTGGTAAAAAGGGACACTTGAAAGGCGATTGTCCAAAACTTAAGAAAGGGAAGAAATCATCTCAAAAGAGAAAAGAAAGAGCATATAAAGATGCATGGGATGATTCAAGTGATGATAGTGAAGATGGAAAAGAATAAGTAGAATGTCTTATTGCTACAACAGAGAAAGAAGAAGAAGAGGTAAGCCTTTTTGATTTGCCAAAAGAAGATCTAATTGCTAGTCCTCAAGATACACATGAGAAATATGTTGATTACAAAAAGAAACTAAAGAAAGCTACTAAAACTAATGAGGATTTGTATGCTAAATTTAATAATCTTTCTTTTGAAAAGGACAATATTGTTTCTAGAAACCTTACCTTGAAATCATCTTTAAATGATTGCAATATGTAGTTTCTTACTCTAGAAACAAATCATCATCTTCTTTCTCAAGAACAGATTGATTTTCTTGCAAAACTGCATAATTTTCAGATGCAACCTATCCTATGTAATCATCTAGATTATGATGCTATTGTTGAGGAAAAAGATGCTTTATCAACTGATCTAGATCAAGCAAAGTTAGATATAAAAAAGAAAATGGATGAGATTTCCAAGTTAAAAAGAGAAATTAATAGCTTGAGAAACAATGATGTTCTTGATAAAATTATGAAAAAAAATCTTCTAGTTATAATGGAAGGAGAGGTTTAGGATATGTTTCAAAAGGGAAATCCTATCAACCTAAACCTAGAAGAACACAAGAACCCAAGGACAAGATTATGTATGTACCCAAGAAAAACTCAACTCCTAGAAGGAGAAATGAGATTGACTTTATTTGTTGTCACTGTTGCTTGTGTCTTGGACATTACTCTTTTTCATGCCCATACAAGAAATGGGATGATGATCTAGTTTGGGTTCCTAAAACTTAGAGATTTGAATTTGATTAGTTGAGATTTGACCTAAAACACTACTTTGATATTCAAATATCTTATCTCAACAAAACAGAGCTTTAACTTTTATATTCTTGCAAAATTGTTTTACCTTTTTCTTGCAAATAATTACTGAAAAACAATACAGAAACACACTCAGTCGAGAAAATATTCGACCGAGACACTGTCGGTCGAGAAGTCATCGACCGAGTAGGTTACTATTTTAAGCCTGCAAAAATCCTGATAAAACTTGTAAAAATAGTAGAAGACTCGGTCGAGAAAATCTTCGACTGAGATATATTCGATAGAAGAATAGTTCGACCGACTCAAGTCCTATTGAACCTGTTTGATTGATTTAGTTTGCTATCAATATACCTAACTAAGATTATTAGTAGAATAAGAGGAAACCTTTTGAAGAAAAGAACTTTGACACAAATTTTTCAAATAAAAACATATTGATAGTCTTGCATCATAAAATTATGAGATAATTTATATAATGCTCTTACCTAAATTACTACAAATAATGTTGCTTACAAAGATTAATGATGCTGATTGAAAATCTATATTCTTACTACAATTGGACATGCTTTATGAGTCTTTATTGCAAGCTCACATAATATCAATAGTTTGATTAAATATGATTTTTCACATGGTTTGCCTAAAATATTTCTTGGTAAATTTTATGAACCATGTGCCTTAAGAAAACGTTATTGAAACCTATGGATTTGATTTTGTTGGATTGAATAAATGTTGCTCTTGCCATCAAGATGATTATAGTAATTTAGCTCATTGCATACATAGATGATGCGATAAAATTGAAAATGCCATTATTGAATTAAGGTAAATCTCTATGACACAAATGTATCTTGAGATATTATGATTATCTTGTGCGTAGCTTATGGAAAAGGATATCATCTTTGTGATGCATGGATATTTTCACTATGAACTTTAAGTTTTATGTTTTGCATATAATATATTCTATGAAGAAAAAGGCAAGAAATATTATTTGATTTTAATATCTTGCTTAGAACAAGAAATTAATGTTTTATCTAATTGTTTGTTCTTAGAGAAAAAATGTTACAAGTCATATAAATTTGCTTCAAGTCATTAATACTATAAGAATCAAACCTAATTTTAAGGAACAAATTTTTCTATACATAAAGGCTTTATATTCAATCAAATGGATCATTGTGAATGCTTAAATTGGAAATCTATAGAAATTGTCTCTCAGTCAAAATCAAATTTGATAGAGGGGCGCCCTAGTCGAAGTCAAGGTCGACCTAAAATAAGCTTGACAAAATACTTAATTGTAAATCATTTCCTTACACTCAATCTTAGTATATTGAAAACAACATTTTAGTGCATAGCTCTCATAAAAGGTTAACTTATTATGATCTAATTCTTATTATGACCTTAGAATCCTTAAATTATCTTGATTAAGGGGGAGCTCACAAAAACTATCTTGACTATAAGATTAAGAAGGAGTTCACAAACTTTGTAAACATCATAAAGAAAATTTGAAACTAGTTATGACCTTAGTATCTTTAAAGTAATCTAAGTTATGAAAATAAAGGAGTCTACAATATTTATGAATATAATGAATATCTTGTCCTTAATGGAATTCTCTAAACAAATTAGGGATTAACATCCCATGCATTTGGTTAGAGATACATTCATTGATTCTATTGTAAGCTTAAAAGAGTCTCATATCATTTCAGGGCTTCACAACCCTTATAAAATGGATGAGAAATGAAAACACATATGACATGAATCTAAAAGGATCTCATATCATTTCAAGGCTTAACATCCTTTGCAAATGATTGAGAAATAAATTGTGGCTAAATTTGACATAAAAATAAGTGGTTTGCATTGATTATTAAATTATCAAATTAAGAGGGGAAATAAAAGTCATAATTAATGTTTAGTTTGGTTATCTTTTTTAAATGACAAAGGAAGAGAAATAATATAAAATCAATAACATAAAGTAAAATGAGTTTCATAATCTCTCGGCTAGCACATACTAGCAAATAAAAGAATGGCTGCAAAAGGTAAACTTCAAGTATGAAACTCATATGATTTATATTGCTTTGATTTATATTTTTTAAATGTTTTGTCATCTTCAAAAAGGGGGAGATTATTGGCTAAATTGGAAATTATTGTAATACCTTTGTTTTGATGATGACAAACATTTATTTCTTGTGGTTTTAACTTTCTATTTGAGTGTTTCAGGGATAAGCACAAAAGGTGTGGATAGCAAAGACTTGGAAGATCCTTATGCTCAAAATTGCTTTATTTTCATGATTGTAATCAAATGTAAAAACTTGTACAAGTATATAATGTACAAGTTATTAGATATCATGTAAATCAAGTGTTTAGATCTTCCCCATCCACATACAAAACTTAGATAGGCCATCTCCTAAGTTAGCGTGGCAATTGCACATTGATACACACACTTAGTAAATGAATACATTGAATGAGGGATATTCTCGGTCGACAAAAACGTTGGCCGAGCCACTCTTAGTCGACAAAATCCTCGACCAAGAACAGACCCTCCTAGCCGTTAGACTGAGTTAGAAAAGTAGTTGGGAGTTGAGTTGAATGTTGCAATACACTTACTCCAGACTTACACTCGGTCGACAAATTCCTCGACCGAGAGGCACTCGGTAGACAAACTTCTCGACCGAGAAGGTGTCTGTCTACACTTTTCAGAAGTAATTAACTAGTTGTTACTAATGCAATTAGTGGATACCTAATGGCTAGTTGAATACTAAGAACCCCATAGAATGTGTCTAGAATGTCCCTAATCACTAGTAGGCCATTCCTATAAATAGGACATGCCTTTGGACACCTAAACACACTTGAGTACACAACTTGCATATACAATTCACTAGAGATCACATTGTTGCAAGCCATTATCAAAGATTTCACTTGCAAAACATTTCCACAAGTTGTGAATTCGTGTCCTATAGCTTGATATCTCCTATCCACTATACATTCACATCCATCCACTTTGGTTAGGAGATCAAACGCTTGATATATGATTCAAGCCCTGTGCTACATTGGTAAAGTTGTACTTTCCTGCTTCTTTCTTGTTCCTTTTTATTGCTTTGGTTCTCCTTTACTACTCCTAGGTTGGAGGCTGTAGAAAGGAGGTTGTTAGAGCTTCTTCGGTGGTGAAGGTAGCTCGACAGACTTAGGATTACTTCAAGAAGGTTGTCTCAATGGGAAGCTACTTCAAGAAGAAGGCTACTTTAAGGGGGAGCTTGGAGTTACTTCAAGGAAGGCTGCTTAAAGGTTGGTGAGACTACTTCTAGGTGAAGGCTATCCTAAGGGTGAAGGTATTTGTATCTTATGTAACATCCTTGTGAGGTAATGAAATGCAAGTTCTTTCAAAATCCCAATTGGAAACAATTGGGTAGTGGACTGACTCCCTTAGTTTTTGTGAAGGGTGGAACCACTCTAAACGCCATGTCTCCTTCTCCAAATTTCACTTGTGGTTGCTTAGTTAAATTAATTTTTAAAATCATCATAAAACCCTATTAACCCCACCTCTAGTGTTTTTCAATTGTTATTAGAGTAGGCTTCAAGGAACTTTAACAAAGTCTTGAAGAAAATGGGTGATGGGGTACTAAACAACCTCAACTTGGAAGGAACACTCATAGCTCGACCTCCACCATTTGATGGCACCAACTACACCTATTAGAAAAGGAGGATGCAATTCTACTTTCAAGGGATAAGATGGGATATATGGAGAATGGTCTCAAATGCCTACACTCTTCCTCAAACGGGGTATGTTACATGGGATGTTAAAACGGTAAAGCTAGCCCAACTAAATGCAAAATTTGTAAGTATCCTTTATTGTTCAATCTCTATAGGTGAGTTTCATAGAATTTCAAATTGTGAAACTACATATGAAATATGGCATAGAATCTCTATTACTTATGAAGGAATTGTTCAAGTAAAAAATTCCAAAATTGGTATGCTTAAACATAAGTTTGAACAGTTTTGTATGGAACCATATGAGTCTATTAGTGAAATGTATATAAAGTTTTCTTCTATTGTTAATGGGTTGAAGTCATTAGGTAAAACCATTAGTGAAAAGGATCAAGTATCAAAGATCCTTAGGTGCTTGCCTCCCAAGTACAAACCAAAGGTGATGGCCATTGAAGAAGCCAATGATCTCACTACATTAAAGATGGAACAACTCATTGGCAACTTGGAGGCTCATGAAACTACTCTTGAAGAAGAAGAAAGATTGGCGGCTGAACACAAGAAGGAGAAAAGAAAATACATTGCATTCAAAGCATCAACCAAGAATAATCATGACACAAGTGATGAAGATAGTGAAGAAGAAACACTCATTGTAAATGGTAAGCAGTACAGAAGTTTTAAAACTAACAAAATTCCTAGTGTTTCTTCATCCATGTGCTTTGAATGTGGCAAAAAGGGACACTTGAAAGGTGATTGTCCAAAACTTAAGAAAGGGAATAAATCATCTCACAAGAAGAAAGAAAGAGCATATAAAGTTGCATGGGATGATTCAAGTGATAATAGTGAAGATGCCAAAGAAGAAGTAGAATGTCTTATTGCTACAACAAATGAAGAAGAAGAAGAGGTAAGCCTTTTTGTTTTTCCAAAAGAAGATCTAATTGCTAGTATTCAAGATACACATGAGAAATATGTTGATTGCAAAGAGAAACTAAAGAAAGCTACTAAAACTAATAAGGATTTGTATGCTCAATAAAATAATCTTTCTTTTGAAAAGGACTGTATTGTTTCTGAAAACCTTACCTTGAAATCATCTTTAAATGATTGCAATATGAAGTTGCTTACTTTAGAAACAAATCATGATATTCTTTCTCAAGAAAAGGTTGATATTCTTGCAAAACTGCATAATTTTCAGACTCAACCTATCCTATGTAATAATCTAGATTATGATGATATTGTTGAGGAAAGAAATGTTTTATCATATAATATAGATCAAGCAAAGTTAGATATCAAAAAGAAAATGGATGAGAGTGACAAGTTACAAAGATAAATTAATAGCTTGAGAAACAATGACGTTCTTGATACAATTCTGAAAAATTCTTCTAGTTATAATGGAAGGAGAGGTTTATGATATGTTTCAAAAGGGAAATCATATCAAACTAAACATAGAAGAACACAAGCACCCAAGGCCAAGATTATGTATGTACCCAAGAACAACTCAACTCCTAGAAGGAGAAATGAGATTGACTTTATTTGTTGTCACTATTGCTTACGTCTTGGACATTACTCTTTTTCATTCCCATACAAGAAAAGGGATGATGATCTAGTTTGGGTTCCTAAAACTTAGAGATTCGAATTTAATTAGTTGAGATTTGACCTAAAACACTACTTTGATATTCAAATATCTTATCTCAACAAAACTGAGCTTTAACTTTTATATTCTTGCAAAATTGTATTACATTTTGCTTGCAAATAATTATTGAAAAACAATACAGAAATAGACTCAGTCGAGAAAATATTCGACCGAGACACTGTCGGTCGAGAAGTCATCGACCGAGTAGGTTACTATTTTAAGCCTGATAAAACCTGTAAAAACAACAGAAGACTTGGTCGAGAAAATCTTCGAATGAGATATATTCGATCGAAGAATAGTTCGACCGACTAAAGTCATGTTGAACCTACTTGATTGATTCAGTTTGCTATTAATATACCTAACGAAGATTATTAGTAGGATAAAAGGAAACCTTTTGAAGAAAAGAACTTTGAGACAAATTTGTCAAATCAAAACATATCGATAGTCTTGCATCATAAAATTATGAGATAATATATATGATGCTCTTACCCAAATTACTACAAATAATGTTTCTTACAAAGATTAATGATGCTGATTGAAAATCTATATTCTTACTGCAATTGGACATGCTTTATGAGTATTTATTGCAAGCTCACATACTATCGAAAGTTTGATTAAATATGATCTTTCACATGGTTTGCCTAAAATATTTCTTGGTAAATTTTATGAACCATGTGTCTTAAGAAAAATTTATTGAAACCTATGGATTTGATTCTGTTGGATTGAATAAATATTGCTCTTGCCATCAAGATGATTATAGTAATTCATCTCATTGCATACATAGATGATGCTATAAAATTGAAAATGCCATTATTGAATTAAGGTAAATCTCTATGGCACAAAATTTTCTTAACATATTATGATTATCTTGTGCGTAGCTTATGGAAAAGGATATCATCTTTGTGATGCATGAATATTTTCACTATGAACTTTAAGTTTTATGTTTTGCATATAAAATCTTCTATGAAGAAAAAGTCAAGCAAGATTATTTGATTGTAATATCTTGCTTAGAACAAGAATATTAATGTTTTATCTAATTGTTTGTTCTAAGAGAAAAAAATGTTTCAAGTCATATAAATTTTCTTCAAGTCATTAATACTATAAGAATCAAACCTATTTTTAAGGAACACATTTTTCTATACATAAAGGCTTTATCTTCAGTCAAATGGATCATTGTGAATGCTTAAATTGGAAACCTGCAGAAATTGCCTCTCCGTCAAAATCAAGTTTGACTGAGGGGCGCCCTGGTCGAAGTCAAGGTCGACCTAAAATAAGCTTGACCAAATGCTTAATTGTAAATCATTTCCTTGCACTTATTCTTAGTATATTGAAAACAAGATTTTAGTGCATAACTCTCACAAAAGGTTAACTTATTATGATCTAATGCTTATTATGACCTTAGAATCCTTAAATTATCTTGATTAAGGGGGAGCTCAAAAAAACTATCTTGACTATAAGATTAAGAAGGAGTTCACAAAACTTTGTAAACATCATAAAGAAATTTTGAAATTAGTTATGACCTTAGTATCGTTAAAGTAATCTTGTTTATGAAAATAAAGGAGTTTACAATATTTATGAATATTATGAATATCTTGTCCTTAATGGAATTCTCTAAACACATTAGGAATTAACATCCTATGAATTTGGTTAGAGATACATTCATTGATTCTCCTATAAGCTGAAAAGAATCTCATATCATTTTAGGGCTTCACAACCCTTGTAAAATGGATGAGAAATCAAAACACATATGCCATGAATCTAAAAGGATCTCATATCATTTCAAGGCTTAACATCCTTTGGAAATGATTGAGAAATAAATTGTGGCTAATTTTGACATAAAAATAAGTGGTTTGCATTGAGTATTAAATTATCAAATTAAGGGGGAGAAATAAAAGTCATAATTAATGTTTAGCTGGGTTATCTTTTTGAAATGACAAAGGGGGAGAAATAATATAAAATCAATAACATAAAGTAAAGTGAGTTTCATAATCTCTCATCTAGCACATACTTGCAAATAAAAGAATGGCTGCAAAAGGTAAACTTTAGGTATGAAACTCATATGATTTATATTGCCTTGATTTATATTTTTGAAATGTTTTGTCATCTTTAAAAAGGGGGAGATTGTTGGCTAAATTGGACATTATTATAATCCCTTTGTTTTGATGATGACAAACATTTCGTTCTTGTGGTTTTAACTTGCTATTTGAGTGTTTTAGGGACAAAAGGTGTGGATAGCAAAGACTTGGAAGATCCTTATGCTCAAAATTGCTTTATTTTCATGATTGTAATCAAATGTAAAAACTTGTACAAGTATATAATGTACAAGTACTTAGATATCATGTAAATCAAGCATTTAGATGTTCCCCATCTACACACAACACTTAGATAGGTCATCTACTAAGTTAGTGTCACAATTGTACATTGATACACAGACTCAGTAAATGAATACATTGAATCATGGATATCTCGGTCGAGAAAAACTTCGACCGAGACACTCTCAGTCGACAAACTCCTCGACCGAGATCAGACCCTCCTAGCCATTATACTGAGTTAGAAAAGTAGTTGGGAGTTGATTTGAATGTTGCAATACACTTAATCCAGACTTACTCTCGGTCAACAAATTCCTCGACTGAGAGGCACTCGATCGACAAAATTCTTGACCGAGAAGGTGTCTGTCTGCACTTTTCAAAAGTAATTAACTAGCTATTACTAATGCAATTAGTGCATACCTAACGACTAGTTGAACACTAAGACCCCCCTAGAAAGTCTATAGAACATCCCTAAGCACTAGTAGGCCATTCCTATAAATAGGAGATGCCTTAGGACACCTAAACTCACTTGAGTACACAACTTGCATATAAAATTCACTTGAGATCACATTATAGCAAGCCATTAGCAAAGTGTTCACTTGAAAAACATTTCCATAAGCTATGAATTCATGTCCTATAGGATGATATCTCCTATCCACTATACATTCACATCCATCCACATTGGTTAGGAGATCAAACACTTGATATATGATTCAAGCCTTGTGCTACATTGGTAAAGTTGTACTTTCCTGCTTCTTTCTTGTTCCCTTTTATTGCTTTGGTTCTCCTTTGCTACTCCTAGGTTGCCGGCTACGAAAAGGAGGTTGTTGGAGCTTCTTTAGTGGTGAAGGTAGCTCGGAGGACTTAGGATTACTTCAAGAAGGCTATCTCAATGGGAAGCTACTTCAAGAGGAAGGATACTTCAAGGAGGAGCTTGGAGTTACTTCAAGGAAGGCTGCTTGAAGGTTGGTGAGACTACTTCTAGGTGAAGGCTATCCTAAGGAGAAGGTATTTGTATCTTATGTAACATACTTGTGAGGTAATAAAATACATGTGTTTTCAAAATCCCAATTCGAAACAATCGGGTAGTGGACTGACTTCCTTAGTTTTTTCTAAGGGTGGAACCACTCTAAACGTCGTGTCTCCTTCTCCAAATTTCAATTGTGGTTTCTTGGTTAAATTAATTTTTAAAATCATCATAAAACCCTATTCACCCCCTCTAGTGTTTTTCAGATTGATCATCATAATCATATGTATCTTGACCTACAGTAAAGAAGGGTGGTGGAGCCTCAAGCTGTTGAGGGAGTTGTTCTTTCAGATGGCCAAGGTGTACCTCCATTATTTTACCATAGGCTTCTCTATCAACTAGCATCACTTCTTATTCAATGAAAATCTTCTAGAGTCATCCTCTCATATTTTTCAAGTGTATAATCATCTTCATACTAATTATCTTCACCATAACCCCCAAAAAATTGATAATAGTAGCCTACCTCTTCTAGAAAACCATCTTATAGAATGGCTCCTCATAGTATTCCCCAATATAGTGTTAATTGTAGTGTAATTCATATCTGTAATTCATATCATCTTATAGAATGGCTCCTCATAGTATTCCCCAATATAGTGTTAATTATAGTGGCACTGGCCACTCCACTTAAATGTGTTACCCAAAAAATAGAGAGATATGAGTATCAGGCTAAAAAATTGTAGTCAATGAATGAAAAATGTAGTTTCTCTTTAAAGATGTACAAAAACAATAAACTACATAAATCTAAGATAGAAAGGAAAAAAATCTAAACTTAAGAAATTATGGAACCAGACTAAAAGTTATAAAAACAAATTATCGACTACAAAAACAAACTAATGAGTAAAAAATAAAAAAAAAGATTACAAAAAATTATAATATAAAAAATTACAATATAAAACAAAAAATTACAAAAAAAAAGTAGAAAAAAATCCTAACTTTATTCCAATGAACAAATAATCCAAAAAGTCCCATTGTCCTCAAGAAATGTGGTAAAATTTGAAGTGGCAATTATTTAACTAATAGATTACCTAGGGGAAAATCCCTATATTTTTACTTAAGCTAATGTGAAATAATCACCACCCACAAAGAGAATGTCTCTTATCACAATATAACTTTAGGATCAAACCTAAAAGGCAATATTTTTAAGAAAAAATAAATTTATTACCTAATCAAGAAAACGTAATTAACAAGGATGATTGATTGAATGCTTGTTTAATTAGTTAATCTAGTAAAGTAAGAAAGATAAATTAAACTAAGCAATAATTTGATTTCTATGCTATGATAAAATTATCAAGATGATAGATTTCACTTCCACTGCCTATCTATACTCTCTCATGTTACATCTTCACTCATGCAAATATTTAGATTAGGACAAGGAATTTCATATCTTTTGGGGCTATGAAATGTAGAAGGACATATATCTACATAGGCTCAAGGTCTTATTACCTACAAATTCTTATACTTTTCCCTAGAGAGTTCCCTTATCTAGTCACATGTAGGATTTAGTGGCACCGATTAGTATTTGAATCCTAGATTTCAATATATATGGCTAGGATTCTAACAATCATGTAAAATAGGTTACTAATCTATAGATCATGCAATCAACCAATCAATAGTCAATATGAAAACCCATATGAACAATGATTGATAAAATCTAGTACAAGATATGAGCAGCGGGGATAAACCCCACACCCCATAAAATGATCTACTCTCTAATCTTGTTTGCAAAAAGATATTGAAAATAATAAGCTCGGGGAGAAAGTAGCATCGTCGAGGAGAAGCTCTGTGGTATGGCCACAAGTACTGATGACAGTTGTGGTCTTCGGTGCAGATCTATGATAGAGTGTCATTCACATCAAACTGACAACTTTTGTATCTGGCCTGCCTTGGTGATGGATAGGTCCATGGGAGAGGATAGTTATGGACCCTTATCTTACAACCCCTAGTGACTTCATACGAGTCCACAAAATATCCGATCCATCTAAATTAATCTAACGACTAAAAACCATATATTTTAGATTTCCATCACAAGTGTTTTAGGAAATTTTATGGTAGAATGGTCAAATAGAAGTAGTTAATAAATATGTTTTGAATATATATTTGAATAACTTTTTCAAAGCAACTTGAATTACTCAATTTTGACATCAGATGTGAAATCTAGAGTCATTTTAGTATCCGGGTATACTTTTTGTAGTGTTACTGTAATTTTTGCTGGACTGCATGATCGACTGATCCTCCTTGATGATTAGATGATCAGTATACTGTTAGATATATTTTCTTTGTAAACAATTGAATTTTTCATCTAATGGATTTTAAATCATCTGATTTTGAGTTTGTATGAAACGTTATGGCCATTTGAATGACCATCTATAGTTTATTGATCCTTATTCCAATTGTCAGAGTTGGGGAGTGAGGATACATAATATTTGATCATTTTCTTAGGATTTTCATGTTTAAATATTTTCTTCTATATTCTTATTTTATCAAACTAAAAATAAAACACCAAAAATATACTAAATTCCATATAAATTACATGAACTACACAAAACTTAAGAAAAGTGAAATATAAGTAGAATACAAATAAATTATGCAAAATTAAATCTAAAATGAAACAAAAAAATGTTAGTTAGATGCATACTACGTATGTATATGTATTTAATGTCTCTATATATGTATCTAGATGCATACTCTAAGGACATGTGTATGTGCAGTATATGTTGTATTTCCATACACATTAATTACACATACATTGTAGTAAACTCATCCTTTTGATACACATTGACTACATATGAAATTTTAGTTATACATTTTAGCTCCACTTAAACATAAATTTTATTATGTAAAAATCATATTTATCAACATTCCATACTACAAATTTATTTGCACTAAATTTGTTATTTAACTACATATTTGAAAAATGTATTTGAAGCAATTCCTGACACATGTATATAGTACAATTTTTATATGTAAAGAAAAATATATTCAAAGCCTCTAGATGCAAAATATGGGGTTTTGCAACAATTTTTGTGTCTAGTTATAGACATTTTTTTTCTATGATTGGATATACTATGATAAGATCCATCTCTATATGGGTGGAATTTTGGTACTATTGTTTAGGTAAAAGCTAGTGATTCCATCCCTAAAAAGGTTGATGTGTGATAAACAGTTACATAGACCTTAATCTATTTTGAACCCAATATTGGATGTTTGTCATAGTTTGATGTTAAATTAATAACTTTATCCAATTGGTTATGAGATATCTCTAATCCAACCCTAATTCCACAATGCTTCCCTAACTACATGATTGATCAAATGAGTGAGGTTTGATTTGCAATTATGTTAAAAATATCTAAGTTTCAACTTTACTTCATGAATATGACTTTTTTGAAGAGGATTTGATTCCTTCAAACCTTTCTCACATATTCTTTCACCTTTGTGTTCTTTCCTTAATTCTATCATAGGTTTTTGTAGTGATTGAATGTGGGTCAATGGCCTCACCATAGAAGGGTCAAATTTTTCATTACCCTGATATTATAATATTTGGTTGTTGTGAGATAGTGAGGTACTTGGATCACATAATAGTAAGGTCAATGGACCACTCTTTAAGGGCCACTGGCCTATCAACTTGCTTAAGGTAGATGTTTATGGCCTTGCCTCTTAAACAAGGTCAATAGGTTGCACCCTAACCAAGGTTGATGGCTTCTAAACTAGTAGGCTGATTGGTCTACTAGTGAGGATTTTGATGGATCTACTGGTGAGGATCTTGATGATGGCATAACAGACTCAAGGTTTTCGGTGGTTTATTATATAGACAAGTTGTTGGGTTGGTATGTTGAGATGTTTGATGGCTTTTTTGGGTGGGATGCTTGTGGGTAGTTTTAACTTTTCAACTACTCCAATTTATAAATACCACCTCCTTGTCTAACATAAGACTCATTTGCAATCCTAGAGGTTGCTTGAATGTTGAGGGGGATAAGGATAATATATGGCAAGTATTTGTCCCATTCATCTGCTTCTTTGGTTGTGGGTGGGATTTTTGTTGGTGAATCTAAAGCTAAATAGAAACTTTTTGGCACTATATCATGTAAAATCATCTCTCTTTCTTTTCTTTTCTTTCCTTTTCCTATTAATTACATCTTTTGTCCCTTCTTTGACCAAGATCCATTAATAAACCATGATAGATCTAGGATCCTTTAGCTAAAGATCACTCCTTTCTTCTGTCTTTGACATGTTGGAGGCTAGATCTAGCTTGAAGGACCCCTTAGAGAGAGAGAGAGATTAGGGGCTATTTAAAGGTATTTTAAAGCCTAGATCAAGCTCAACCTTGCAAAATCTTGCGTTGTTCTCCAAGAGGGGAGCGAGTATGTACTATTTGTTATCTTTGCACACATAAATGACAAGTAAACAATAATATTCCTAGGAACATAGTTCATTTGCCTAAAATATTATTTTGTAGGCTGCTTTGGTAGTACTAAAGTTAATGAAAAAAACCCTTAACCTCCTAACTCTGAAATGATAATCTATTATGAAGACTTTAAATCTTGTTGTTTGACAAAGGCTAAAATCTCAAAATATGCATGTTGTTGCCCTAAAATGCTAATTTTATGGGTTGTTGGATACCATGTTGGAAAGAATATGAATTTCCATAGTTCCTTGATGTTTGCATGATGATGTAAGATGGAAATGTGGAGTTTCCTTAACATGAAAATGCTAAAATTTCATAACTAATAAGTTTCTTACTCAAAGACAACATTCTAACATTAAAGGTGGTATTTGTATGCAAAACATTGCTCTCATTATTTCTCCCTCACACTAAGGGATTTATAAATGCAACTTGATATAGTGTCTTGTTTCTAAAATATCTTGAGAATAACATTGGGCCTTTCTAAAGGCATGCCCCCCTAAGATCGAAAATGATTACTAGGACTAAGTATGTACACTCTGGTTTATTATATGAGGCTTTATATAGATTATTGGTTATACTATACTTGTTTAATGTAGTTGAATGTCTTTGATTTGTATCTGGTAACCTGTTTGTGTTAGGAAAAATGAGTAAATGGTATACTTAATCAAGTTAAACTCCATAATGCAGACCATGGGACCATAGAAACTATTTTATTATTTATAAGTCAGGATAGCAAAGTATGAAAGCTTATAGAAATATTGGGTTGGGAAAAGCTACTAAAAAATCATATGCTTTTGAGTATACATAGATACTGGTTCTAGTTTTTATCGATGCCCAAATGTGGATCTATATATGAGGGTGGTTGATTTTGTATCTATAGTGTTATTAGAAATATGAATGAGATACATGACATCATGAAATATGGATCTTTATACCACGAGAGATAGGTTTTAGGCTTTAGTACCCAGGACAAACCTAATGTTGTACGTCGGCTTTCGAGCCCCTACTAGTAGGTTTCTAGTTGAAGTGCCCTTACTTGTTATACATGCACCGACCAAGGCATGGTAAGATCTTATGGAGATCAGGAATCCTTACATATGATACTATGAGCTAGGCAACTTTGATGTCACTAGCTAGTATTTTGTGTGGTACACCTCAAACTACCCAAGGCTTAATAGTAAAATAAGTAACTAAGTTGAGTATCTATATTTATGTGTAAGCATCTTAATGATTAACTTGTGATGCTTTTATTTCTCTTCGATGCCTTTCAATAATTGTCGGTCTTATTCCAATATTGCATTTATTTTTGGCCATACCATGTGGATATCACTACTTATTGCTCTAGTCTACCTATATTATGTTGATTCAAATAGTAGGCTTGTAGGATTCAAGAGTTCCTTACTTTTTATAGCTAACTTTTACTTGATTTTTGGGACTAGGATAATACTTGATAAATTGTATATTGTGTTTCATGAACTATAAAATTTATGTGCTTTGTTTATATATGATTAAATACATCTATTCCTATAAAATATTTTACCATATAACTAAAACTATACATGTTGATATGACTTAATTACATTGGATGGAGCATTATATAGGAAATATATATGCTTGGTATTTCTTCGATCTCATTCAAATTATATCTATATGTGTATCATTTTATATATAATATGCTTTGCAATAGTGCAATCAATTGTCTCTTTGTCTAATAATCATGTACAAATCTAGTTACGTGGTGCATGTTTTGTTCACATTTCTTTGATATCTAGGATTGGAAAGGGCATGTATATTGTGAATTTTGATGTTGAACATGCATATATTTACCAAGTGACCTAACCCAATTTAGTAATTACAAACTTTGTGGTACGACAAGTCATTAATTTTATGGCCATATTGTAGAGTGTGAAAAATGATTTTCTAGTTGTCTTTCCAACTTATGTTTCATTGTTACCTAAACATTCTTAAAGGTACTTGAAATGGGGAGCAAATTTTTTTGTCATCAATGTTCCTTGAGGGTGCATGATTATTCAAAAAGGATTAAGAAGATGTTAAATATCATACTAGAGTGGGTTCTTATTTGAGTAGTGTTTGTGTTCTGGATGGTTCCAACATACATGCATGACTCCTGTATGGTTCACCATGTTGTGCTGGTTGTGGAAAATCCCTAGATTCCATAAATTAGATAGTAGATGATAGATGGAACTAAAGAAATCATTGATGTTGAAGAAGAATAGAACAATGAAGTTCTTGATTTGAGTAGGTAAACAAGGTCCATCATACTATATCTCTCATATTCTTAAGGATACTAACACAACAACTCACATAAACTTGCTAATCGGGTTTAATTGGGTGAACCAAATTAAATGGTATGCAAACGATGGTGATACACACCCAAATTTGATCAATGTTTGATATGTGCACTCTATGTATTGTGGGGAAAACAAAATTCCTTATGATCAAGGGAGTGGGTTATAACATGGACATCCTATCCTTGACTTGCACGCTCAAATTAATTTTCATTTAGAAAGAGTTATTTTCTAGGTCGATTATGAAATTTGAGTTGTGGCGATCATCCAAAACCACATTGTTGTGGTTATTTTGGATGTGTATATCATTAAGAATTTGTAATTTGGATTTTCTTTTGGTTATTCTTGTAATTTCCTATTTGGTTTAATTGTAGGGTTGTTGCAGATTAGTTATTTGGGTTTTACATGTTCATGAAGACCATAAAATTATTATTCTCATTGCACACACTGAGTTGCATGACTACTAGTTTCTTATGTTGTTCGGTTTTCTATAAATGAATTTTGTAGTAGAGATATTGTTGAAAGGCTAGGGTGATAACAACATAATCATGTATATATATATATATATATATATATATATATATATATATATATAATGTATGTATAGTAGTTTTATGGGTGACAATGTGTAATATGTTTGGCACTAACATGATGATGTGATGTTTAGTTTTATAAAATTTCACAACTCTAAAATACTCAGATTTCTATAATTCTTGTTGTTCTAGATATTCTATAGGTGACATTTTTATCTACTCATGATGGTCAAAGGTGATTCCCGCAACATGTTCACTGATGATTCACATTGATTCACTTTTCTAGGAATAAATCAATAATTTTTTTTCTTGCAGTGTTAAGGTTACAATTTCAAGAATTTCCCCTCCTATATCACCTCCCTAATTTAAAAATCTACCATGTGTTCATTACTAGCAAACTAATATTCCGATGTGTTCTATAATAATATATAGACACTTAGATGGTGCATGATTATGTAAAATATATTAGCAACCCTTGATTGTATATTCAAGTGACTAATTAGAACTTATGATAACCACATCAACTAACTTATATGATGCCTATATCACAAGGAGTGTGCATACATCCAATAATAGTAACTTTAAATGCATAAAATCGAGGCTCACAATAGCATGCGTCAACAATATTAAAAGTTCAGGTCATGTACATAGGAACTTAATCCAATTCAATGCTTAGAAAAATTAATTAACCATGCAAATAAAGAAGAAAATAAACTGGAGTGATTAAATTCTAAGTTCACTAAATATTTTTCAATAAATATCTCTTATGTTATCAAATCAAGGAAAATGATTAGTTGCCAACACCTATTAATCACATGATCGACATAGACATAAAAATTAATTGAAACTTCACATGTCCATATCTCACACCACATAATGATTGACGACTTCCACCTATTTTAACCAAGGAGGCTATACTACTACCTTACGAATAATAATCAACATATGAGTATAGTTTCTCCTATATCCATCTAAGATATCTGCACCTGTCACCCATCTCGCTTAACAACCTTGCTCTGAAAATTATTTCCAAAGTAGTGGTCGAGTGATTAAAGCCTCACATGCCTCACTGGGTCTCACAATCCCAGAGCAGCTTCATACCAGGCCGAAGGATTACGGATAGCATTGCTATTGTATAGGAGGCTATCCACACTATGAAGAAGAAGAAAGGCACCCCAGTAATGGATATCAAGGTCGACCTGACCAAGGCATATGATCGGATGGAATGGGGTTTCGTGAAGGACATCCTTGACAGAACCAACATCCCCCAGAATATCACCAGATACATTATGTCATCCATCACAGAGGGAAAAACCAGCATCGTGTGGAATGGAAAGAAGATGACCCCGTTCAAGGCGACTAGAGGCCTCCACCAGGGAGACCCGATATCACCCTACCTCTTCGTGTTGTGCCTCGAGAGGTTGAGTCAATTGAGTCAGCAACGAGTGGAAGATGGAAGATGGAAGCCTATAACTATGGGGAGACAGGGACCCAAACTCTCCCATATTTGTTTTGCAGATGATCTAATTCTTTTCGCCAAAGCTGGTGTCTCACAAATACGCACCATCATGGAATGCTTCCAAATCTTCAGGGAGGCCTCAGGCCAATCCATCTCAGTGGAAAAGACGTGAATCTATTTCTCAAGAAATGTGAGCAGCAACCTTAGTAGAAGAATCACTCGCATCTGTAACTTCCAACGCATGGAGGACCTAGGGAAATACCTAGGCGTACCGATTATTCACAAAAGGATCAATAGAACGACCTATAGTGACATCCTCCAGAGGATCGAAGGAAGAGCATCGGCATGGGCTACAAGGAGCCTCTCCCTCACCGGTAGAATTTGTCTTGCTAAAACGACCTTGGATGCTATACCCACCTATACCATGCTGACGGCGGTCATTCTTGTTCAGCTATGCGATAGAATTGATGCAACCATCAGGAGATTCATCTGGGGGGGGGGGGGTAACTGTAAAAGTCACCCTACTGCCTTGGTCGCATGGGACAAGATGATCTGTCATAAAAATGATGGCGGCCTTGGTCTGAGAACCATGAGAGAATGGAACAAGGCTTTAATATACAACCATTCTTGGGAGATTCACAATGGTAGAATCTCAGCGCCCCAGACAATGGCGATGGCCTCGACGTTAGAGTCTGGATGCATATCCTTAATGGAGAGTTCACGACGAAATCCTCTTACAGAGAGCTTACGAAGGGCAGAGGCAGGACGACCGCAGGCAAATGGAAAACTTTATGGAGTATGCACCTATCGACACGAATCAGGACCTTCGCCTAGCTTCTGATGCATGAGGCCTTGCTGACTAATTGCAAATGGGCCCAGCGCAACATGACCAATGACACGTTGTGCTCTAGATGCTCAAAACAGGACGAATCAACGCTCCACACACTAAGAGATTGCGAGTTGGTGAAGGATATCTGGAACAACATGCTGGACCGAAACAACCAACTCATTTTCTTCAACACTAAAGATCTAAAGAGTTGGATAAACAGTCATCTGCAACTTGAAGCTAGATCGACCAGTAGGTTCCTTATTACCTGCTATCACATATGGAGAGTAAGAAACAAACATATTTTTGACAAGGAGGCGACCCACGCCAGGCAGGTAGTAAGACGTATTTGGAATGACATTGAGCTACATGAGGAAGCCTGGGCAAGAGCACAATCGAACGTTATCAAAGACACACAGCTGAGGAGACATACCCTCTGGGAGAAACCAGAACAAGGAAGGGTAAAGTTCAATTCTGACGCTGCCATCAAGCACGAAGAAGCTTACGGCACTTGCGTTGCCAGGGATGACCATGGTCTATGGATGGGAGGAGTTACTGCCAGGTTCCACACCACAGACGTGCTTGAAGTTGAGCTCGAGTAGATTAGAATCACAATAGAGATAGTAGAGAACAACAACTTGTAGGCTGTGACATTCGAGGCAGTCTCTCAGGTGGCAGTGAGGATGGTAGCAGAGGAAGCCAGCTCCAATCCTAGGTATGCCAAGATTATTCGCTCTATCCAACACCGAATGAAACCGGATTGGAAGGTGGTTTACAATGGCAGAAAAGGGAATGTTGTTGCTGACAAGCTAGCGAAGCTAGCCCTCAAAAACAACCTTTCATACGCTAAGTACACCCAACCACCCGTAGAGGTATTTGACTCTTTAGTAGCAGACATTTGTAATGGTAGTAGTACTACCATGTTTACTTATTCTTGCTTAATTAGTGCTTGTAAGTTGCAATTTCTAGCTCGCACGGGGAGGGCGGGATGAATAAGATTGCCTCCCGACTTCAAAAAAAAAAGGAAACAATACATTTAGGAAAACCCACTCACTTCCATGTAGTAGGTATTTAGAGATCTAGATAACTACCCTCAACTATGTTTGTATCCCTTGTAGGTATGCATAATATAAGGAAGTAGGGAACTCTATACATCAATTCTCAGAAACCATTAGCAAATGTGACATACAAATGATAACATTAGACATCACCATGGCTAATGCTCACCAAGGAGACATCTATTACAAGGTAAAATACCATTATGCAAAGGTGATATACAAATAGGGTTAGACATCACAAATCTAAGAAGTTCCATGGAGTACAAGAAGGAAATGATAACATGATACTACACTGGTTGAGAAAGCATCCTCTATAAAGGACCAACACAAGAAACTTCTCAAGCTTGGTTAGAAACAAATATGCCTCAATATCTTTCTATTTATTCTTTATTTCAACCCTATTCTATAGTGGAATTACCCTCTTGTTCACCTCCCTCTCATTTTCTAAATTTCAAATGGTGTTAAATGAGAAACATTCCATCATAAATACTCTTCAATTTTTTTTATTTAACCACTTACATTAGGCGAAACGACCTTCTTGGAATGAATAATGATGTGTCCCTTGGTATTTTCCAAGTGCCATGCTTCTAAATATTTTGATATATTGTATCGAGGGGCCACTATGATGTGTCAAATAATTTTTCAAATAGTTAATGACAAGATTTCATGTTGAGTCTTTAGTCAGACATGTCAGGCATGTGTGTGATTGATTTTCTATGGCTACTGATGTTGGACATAACATGATCACTAGAGTTAAAGATGACCATGACTAATGATGTCTGCAATGACATGAGACAATCATATGTTGGGTAACCTGATTAGAAACTTGGAGGTGGGTACGACATGAACTGATGGATGCAAATTGCATCTCTGTGTAGAATGACTAAAGATGTACTTCTTGAGTTCACTTGTTGGTGATGGAGATGGCATTGGCTCCAGATCAATCCAGCCTCATGTTATATTCATTAAATTACCTTCAATTAATTTAAATGACAAGAAGATACCTAGATACTCTCTCTATGCAATTACAAGTCTAAAATGTAGAAATGTATGAGATTCAAATCACTAATTGCATTTGATATAGGGTATAAATAATATTGAACTACATTTATAAATTCATCAAAGATTAAATCAATTATTATTTTAAGCAATAATATCCAAATCAATACTCAATTATAATTTCATGCGTTGAAGACATGAAATTGAAACTAATATTAACCAAAATATTTGTTCTTTTTAAAGGATTTTTGAAATGTCTGACATCATGATAATAAAATTCTGGATCTTTCAAATGACATGAACAACCAAGATATCCCCCTCAAGAAGCTTTCACTCTATAAGATACACTTTTAAATAATACCTCAATCAATCACCCCCTGGGTACTTCTCACATAGCATACATATGCCTCTTTGTTTCTATAAGAAAGGATTCTAACATTTCACATTGGGCACATTGTTTCCTTTTTTCATTTGAGCTTAAGGTACCTAACCTTCGAGACTAAATCAGTTTCCAATTCAATTTTTTAGAAAGAACTTAACTATCAAAAGTAGATTGGTTTTTTAAGATAGTCTTGCATGACAAGTGGGCAATTTACATCCTTCTAATGAAAATAAATATGCATTAATGTGAAGGATGACTTTTTCTAAGTTTTATATTCACCGGGTCTTGTATTTAACTACTGTATATTGATAGACCAAACATGATAATGGGGAGGGTTAAGTTTGTATATGAAAGAAAAAGATCTACATTTATAATCATATAAATAATTACAACAATTTTTTTTATAATTTGTCTCTTTGAATCAATCCAACATTATAGAAATTTCAAGTTAACATGTTTAATTAGAAATTTTACAAAAGAGCATCATGCTTATTCTTATCATTATTTCAAAAAGCATATTCAACATAAATTAATGATTAATTGGCTCAATAATGAAATCACTTACCCATGTTATAAGTGAATTTCTAAAAATTTAACAAATTTCATGACATTTGGCTACAAATAAACATGCAAATACACAATCAATGAATAGTAATAAATGTGCTTACACTATAGGCAAAATCAAATAATAAACATAATAATAAAGTAAAGCATGAGATGTATACATGAAAAATGAATATAAATGTGATCTAGGATCATGGAAAGATGAAATAAAATAGGTACAACAAAAAATCTGATAAAGAAGTTTAGTTTCCACAATGCACCAAACTTGTACTAAACAATGCCCACACTTCATGAAAAATCATGTGCAAGGAAGAACTGGATGCTCAGTTTTTGGTGTAAGTATCAAAGAACCCTTTTCATTGTCCTAGTCAAGTTGGACATGTGTAGTTTGTTGATCATTGGAGTCTGCCTCTAGAGATACATGTCCAAGTAGTGATGTTGTTTGATGCTCCAAGCATCATCTGCCTAATGATAGAAGACAAACCCAAATACTACTTGTGAATGACCTAGATTTGTTCATCCTAGTGGTCAAATCAGGCTAAGTATCATTGAATAGATGAACAATTGAAGCGACACATATCCTTTCGGTCAGTGTTAGGCCATGTTATTTTTGTCCAATTCCTAGTGGAAGACGATACTAGCAAGGAAAATGATTTTGAAAAAGGGTTCACAAAGTGTATTCCCTACTATTAGTATTATGGTTTCCACTAGACTCATACATGATGACTCATTCCAGACATGACAAGTAGAAGGAGGCCTATGGACACAAATCTTAGTGTCAATTTAGTACTTCTTGGTCCTTGTATTGAACCTTACAATGACGGTAGAAATAAGAAGGTATGTATCATTCCCATCGATCCTACAGGGACCTTAGAATGGTTCAGGGACCATCTTCAACTTATTGTCCATCTTGGAGATCAAACCTCAAGTGATAATATCCCCAAATGGACTTTCTACAAGTTACCATTCTTAAACATTATCAAGCAACAAATGTCCGAAATTGATCCTCTTTTTTTCTTTTGCACCACTAAAAATAGAAATCATACCTGGACACCAACACTTGTGTCTCCTTCCCCACAAATATGGTGTTTGATAAATCACAATGGAGGGTGTCAAGTTTAACACTTTGGATGTGGGATGCCCATGATTCCTTGGGCTTTTAAAAAAATCATTGGTGATCTTAGACCAAAATGTTTGATAGTTGAATTTTGGTTAAAGTCTAGTCACTCAATCCTCTTCAAACTCATTTTTTCTTAGAAAATTCCTTTATTGTTATTAAGAAATATTTTTGTTCAAGTAAAAAATAATCACTCATTGTATACATGTGTCCCTCTTCCTTAAATCTTTAAGAAACATGAGTATAATATCAAGATAAACATGTGTGTTACCCTTGGAGACTACTTTCAGGATGACATTTTTCTTGATCATCCTCTTGAACTCATTAGCCAAGTAAAATTCCTTGAGCATCTATTTATAGACAAATTAGGTGGGGTGGATGCAGTGAGAGATGACCTTCTAAACTTTCTTGAGCTCCTCCTTATATTTAAGAGTAAAAGGCATTGCTACATATGTACCCTGATCTTTCTCTTCTTCACTTTTGTACTCTACCTTAGGTTTGAAATCGGGCACCCAAGTGTGAGATGGCTCAACATTAGGATTCGTTCCTATTCCTTCTATTTTATCCATGGTTGTAATGGTGATTGCAATGGGCATAACCTCAAAATTGGAGTGAAGTTGGCTGCCTTGGGTTAATGAACGACATGCTAGTAGCCATGATCTACTTTGGCTTAGCATAGGTTTTCATCTTAGGAATGATGCAAAACATATAATGTTGTGCATCATTCATGAAGAACCAATTTGAGAAATGGCAAAATTGGTGGCTTGATGGTCAAGAAACGAGATTACGAAGATGGTTATGGTTTTTTATGCTTTTTGGGGACTTGAATAAGGTAGAGTAGGTGAAGAAAAACTAGACTCCTAGATCCCATGTATACCTTAAGGTGATGATATGGGTGGAGGTTGATGGAGATGTATGAGTATACTCTCCCTTGCTTGATAAGAAATATGGAAGCTTTAGTGGAAACTATTGTTGATTGTAGCTATAAAAGTGCCTCTTGCTCACAAAAGGGGGAGAGGGTATTGACCTAGGGAACAATATGTTTTCCTATTTGACAATGGATCCCTCATATATTTTCAATTCATTTAGGAATACAAGATTCACCTTTATAAGAGCACATCATATCTTGGTCCAACATCACCCTAAGACTCCATGCACATCATCATTGTTGGTTGTATGATCTAAGAGCCATCATTTTATGATTATAATAGGAATACATTAAATAGGAGTTTATTTTTAATAAAGTCAATTCCAATTTTTATATTTTTCTTAGTATTGAGATATGTTATAAATGTAATAATGTCCTACGAATGTTTTGACTCAATAACATGTGGTTTGGGTTGAGGACCTGAATCTGAGACAATATGTATACTCAAGGGAACTCATTCTTGTTATGTCCCTAGATAGTTATTATTGTGAATATAATATGAAAAAATAACACAAGACTAGTGTGTATTCTGATTAATAATTATGTCCTTTAGTCATTATATTGGATATCAGGGTAGATACATCATTACTTGTTAGAGAACAAGTTATACCGCAGAGATCCACTTTGAGAATGACACATGGACGCTATTTCCTGGTAGTTAGAGTCAAATATCAATGTGATAGTTGTAAGTTTGATCCTTAAACTTGAAGTAATTACAATTATCACTTATTATTGTATGTACTTCAATACTAACCGTTGTGACTCTAAATAAGGAATTCCATATATTTTGTAACTTGGTGCACTATGACATTTGTGGATTTATGTGAGTAATGAAAATGAAATTTGTATTGAAGTGTTATCTTGTACACTTGATAAGGTAGACTATGAAATGCGGCCATGCTTATGTGATTCAATATCTGATATTGAGATCACACAATATCAATAGTCTTCTCCAACATTTAAAAATGTAGATTGAATGTTAAGAGGATAACAATTTTGTGCCTTGATTTCAATTGGATATATGTGACAAAGGGACGATACAATCATGGTAACATTTCTCATTCTACATGTGAAAGTTTTTCTCTTACTCATTTCTATTACTTGTGTACAAAAGATATGTTTCTAGATACCAATACATTCTTGTGAGATTTTAAACACCATGGCCAATATAGAAGGAAACCTATAGGATCACTTAGAAGTTTGCAATCATACATATGATTAGAATGGTTACATATCATGTATAGAGTGATTTCCTACCTAATTAGTCAACTGGGAAAGTCAGTCAGTTGAATGGATGGTTTAGAATAACTGGTCGATTGATTGTCAAATGATTAATTGATCACCAGTTTATTAAACTCACCAGTTGGTCGATGAGATAACCTAGTCGATCGGTTGGACAAAGTCAAAAACATGAAATATGTGGCCTTCTTGATTTGCAATGGAATTGGTCAATTGAAATCAAACCT
Organism: Alisma plantago-aquatica; assembly: GCA_963693085.1. NCBI lineage: Eukaryota > Viridiplantae > Streptophyta > Magnoliopsida > Alismatales > Alismataceae > Alisma > Alisma plantago-aquatica. The sequence continues at coordinate 1,509,907,778 of OY856410.1, read as the reverse complement.
AGACTAGGGAAACAATTGAATGGACATTTAAACTAGTAGACTAGGTGACTAGACAAGTCCCAAGTAGTCATCTGGTTAAGGAATATGAGGATGTGAATTATGTCCATTTTTTCCTAGTTTTATTTTGTTGAGTTGTGGTAAGGAAAGGTATTGCATGTTTTGAATTTGATCACATGAATCTCCTACAAATAGGGGTTCACGTCCAAAGGGATGAAACAAACTTGAGAAAAACATTGGAATACAAGTTATCTAAGAGTTGTTCCTCTTATAGAGTGAAAAATGTGCCCCAAGTACAAAAACCTACAATAAGAGGACAAGGAGATACAAACACGAGCATATCGACGTCTCTAGGTTCTTCTTCCTCTTAGAAATTAAGGTGGTGCAACAAGAGTTCTCTCATCAATTATACACATGAAATATGTAGAGTTTTAAGGACACATAATTCTGTCAAGGATAGGAAATGGTACTATAGCGACGACAAGGTGATAACAAAAGAAACTACTTTGGATTTGGATCCAAAAGTACAAGTTCTACACTAACACAAGATGTGTTTAGTTGTTTTACAACTAGTATGTGCTAAGGTATGACCAAGGTCCCTTTTATGTCTTTATTATACCAACATTTCATGTTTATGAAGGATCCATTAGCTAAAAGTTTGGTAGGGATAGATTTTGATTTTGACTGTGTCCCCTTATCCAAAACCATATTGTGGTATCAGATCCGGAATAAGATGCCTATAATTGCAGTTTGGGTTCTAAACCAAAATTTATTTATTTGATGAATAGAAATTGTATCAATGACAATCACATAATATATGTATGGTATGATCTATACATAAAACAAGGTGACACCTTTGAAACAATTTTGGTTGACGAATGTGCATATGACAATTCATTCGTTCTGGTGAATGCTTGTAACCTGAAATATGTAATTCATGGTTTTGGATGGTGATCAAAATATGTAACATGTATATGTCTTGCATGACATGGCTCTCTCTCTCTCTACATTCTCCATGTAAAAATTAATTATTTTAATAGTATATGATGATATATTGACATCATAGGTGTACAATTGTGGAGAGAAAGAGACGATTAGAAGATCAAATCAACGAGAAGGTTCTTGCAAGGTGTGTGATGAATATTAAGTAATTACTTCATCCATAAGTAAAGGACTAACCATATAGGGAATGTCTTCATGTGATTGTCTTGCCATTTTGCCAATTGGAATACCTTATATGTAGATTTTGGCTACATAAGATGTGAATCTCTTTGTAAGATCCCTGACCTATGTTTTGGGGTAAACCTATTTGATTTTACTTGATCATGTGCTTAGAACCTTTCTCTAATCTTTTGACATGTGATTAGGGCTTGTACAAAGCTTAAGTTTCAAGTTTGAGTTTATTTGGATGTTGTTTGTGTATTATGTGCTAGTTTTGGTGCAAATTGCAATTTACCCAAAGTAGGGGGTTGATGTGCAATTTGACACATCTAGAGTTTTCCTTATCTTTCTTGAAATAATCTAGAGAAAGTGGAATAGGTTGGTTCCTTATTTGAGCCTTGGTTGAGGAGTATCACCCTTAGTTATGATTAGGTTTTTATGGATTATGAGTGTCTCGACCTATGTGTACCTAGTGAGTTACCTTAACCTAGGTCACGACTAGGGTTGGTTTGGTGGATTTCATGGTCGAGACACCCCCTCTTGGTGTTGAGGTCACGACCAATGTGGTCTTGGGTTGAGACAGTTTCCCTCTTACAGGATGTCTCGACCTAGGGTTTGAGTTGGTCTCTTGTCTCGACCAAGTGATGATGGTTGGAATGTATGTCGCGAACATGGATCGTAAACCATGGGAGGGTCATGACTATGACCTTGTGGGGGGGGGCAACATGGTTAAGATCCAAACTAGTGTGTATCACCATGTCTTACATGTTAGGCTAGAGTGGTTGCATGTAGGTGCATATTGGTCTTTTGAGTGGACAAGTATCCCTTTGGCACCTTGGAGTGTTGACACATCATTGCTTGCCTTGTCTCTCATCTTCCACCTATATAACCCCTTATCTATACATGTTTGTAACCCTTTAGTACCTCCATATTCTTCCTTCTCTTTTTCTTGTTCTTGGATCTTGGTGGAGCAAGGAGATCCGACCTTGGAGCTTGGTGACCGAACTCTTCTTGCATGTGGTGCTTGTGGTAACCATAGTTCATCTTCAACCTTGGTAAGTGTTTAACTTTCCTTGATTGTGTTTACTACGTCCATCTCCTTCTCTTTTCTCATCCCTATATCATAGTCCATCCATGATGGTCGTTTTGGGAAAGAAACTCCTCACCACAAGGGACATAGACCATGTTTTGACAAGGTAGACCCAAGTGAGAGAAAGGCTTCTCCTCTCTTTTCCTTTTAGTTCAACCTAGAGCTTTTTTCTCTCTTTTATTCGGCTAGCTTTGACCTTGGTTCCTTCTTATTCTTGAGGTTCTCTTGTGACCAACATTAGAGCCTTTGGTGGAGCTTCTTCAACCTTTGGCTCATTTTCTTGGAGCCTTGCTCTTAGACCTTGGAATCCTTAATGGTGATCTTCTTAAGGTGGGTTATATAACTCTTTTCTCTCTCTATTCCTTGCACTCTTTCATACATGAAAGCTACCAATTTCTTCCTCTAAAATGCTCCCTTATCATGCTAGTATATGATGCACAAATATAGGACTTATTTGATGTTTGAAGCATGCTTGGTTTAGTAGAAATCCAAACCCTAATTTAATATACCTGATTATGGTGATTGTGGTGTTATGGTGATCTTTCTTTACCTTTTGACCTTGGTTTTACTCTCATGAATGATGTTCAAGTACCTAGATGTTGAATATAGTTTAGGTTCTATTTTGGATACCTTAATCATGGTTTCCTCTCTCTTAGATGAGATCCTTTCATGTGGTTTCATGATGCATGACCTAGGGTTTATGGTGATAATTTTGCATGAGCCTTTTCCTTCATGATGATCATGGTTTCCCCTTGGCCTTATTTTCTATTTTGAGACTAAGATATCATTCCTTAGGATAGTTGAGGCACCTACCCTATGCTGGTCACGACCATGGTTAGTCTTGGTTGAGATGTTTTCCTTTGGAAGAGTTGGACCTAGTGTTGATAGAGGTCAGGACACTTGGTGTTGAAGGTAATATCGACCCCCATATTTTGGTTGGTATGTTGCCCTATTTTAGGAGTATAGTCTTGCCCTAGTCGCATTCGTGACATCTCCTTGAGAGAGATCACAACATGTGGGTCTTGGGTCACGACATGCTGCCATGGCTTGAGGTCAGGACAACCATGTTCCTTGGGGTTGTGACAGTCTTGTGAGTGATTGGAACCCTAACCCTAGATGGGTCGAGACATGAGGGTGTAGGAGGTCAAGCTTGAGGGGTGTCGTGACCTAGACATCCTATGGGTTGCAGTCATGACATTTTGTGGATTGAGTGGTTGCGACCTAATTGCTTGAGTGGTTGAGACATATGATATTGATAGTGGTTGCAACACATGTTGATGGTGGATGAAAGGTATGCTTGAACACTTAATGATACTCTTGCATTTGTAATATATAAGACATATAGAGTTAGATTTGGAATACTATCTAATCAATCTTAATGATATTCATGTTGGCTAAATTGGACATTACTATAATCCCTTTGTTTTGATGATGACAAACATTTCATTCTTGTGGATCTAACATGCTACTTGAGTGTTGCAGGAATTAGGTGGATAACAAACAACTTGGAATATCTATATGTTCAAATTTCTTTAATTCATGATTGTGATCAAATGTAAAAAACATGTACAAGTATATCATGTACAAGTACTTAGATATCATGTAAATCAAGAATTTAGATCTTCCCTAGTCAATCACAATACTTAGATAGGTCATCTCCTACAATAGTGTCACAACTGCACACTCATACACACACTTAGTACTTAGTTTAAAACATTGAAACAGAGTCATTCTTGGTTGAAAAACTTCTCGACCGAGACACTCTCGGTCGACAAACTCTTCGACCAAGAATGACCCAGGTAGCTGTTAGACACAACAGACAAAGTAGTTGGGAGTTGGATCAGAACGTTGTAAACACTTACTCCAGACAGTCCCTCGGTCGACAAAGACCTCGACCGACTGGGATATCGGTCGACAATTCCTCGACCGAGACTGTCTCTGTCTGCACTTTTCAAAATTAATTAACTAATCATTGTTAAAGCAACTAATGGTTACCTAATGGCTATTTAAGCACTAAGAACCCCCTAGAAAGTGTCTAGAACGTCCTTAACCATTCATAGGCCATTCCTATAAATAGGACAAGCCTTAGGACACCCTACGCACACTTGTACTACACTTGAGCAAAATACTTGCAATTGGATATTCATTCTTGTGAGCAATTGAGCAACTCCAACATTGGATATTCATTTTCTTTGCTCCAAATTCGTGTCCTATAGGCTAGCATCTCCTACCCACTGCACCTACACTTCCATATACATTGGTTAGGATATTAAAACGCTTGATATAGGAAATCAAGCCTTGTGCTACAAGTGGTATTGTAATTTCTATTTTCCTTCTTGTTCCTTTATATCTTTTGTACTCTCCTTGCTACTCCTAGGGTTGGAGGCTGCAGATTGGAGAGGGTTTGACTACTCAGGTGGAGAAGGGTCTTCTCGGTGGAGAAGGTGGACTTTGGACTACTTCAAGAAGGTTGTCTCAACAGGAAGCTACCTCAAGAGGAAGGCTACTTCAAGGGGAGCTTGAGGTTACTTCAAGGAAGGCTGCTTCGAGGTTGGTGAGACTACTTATAGGTGAAGGTTGTCCAAAGGGTTTGGTGAAAGTATTGTAATTTTATGTAACATCCTTGCGAGGTAATAAAATTAAATACTTTCAAAATCCTGGTTGGGTAAGCAACCGGGTAGTGGATTGACTGCCTTAGTATTTTCTAAGGTTGGAACCACTCTAAATCATTGTCCCCTTGTCCAATATTTTTGTGGTTGCTTGCTTTGGTTAAATTATTATTAAACTATCATAAAACCCTATTCACCCCCCCTCTAGTGGTTTTTCAATTGGTATCAGAGAAGGGCTTCAAGGAACTCTAACAAAGTCTTAAAGAATGGGTGACGGGGTACTTAACAACCTCAACCTAGAAGGGACACTCTGGCTAGACCTACACCTTTTGATGGCACTAACTACACCTACTGGAAAAGGAGGATGCAATTCTACTTCCAAGGAATTAGCTGGGATGTATGGAGAATGGTATCAAATCCATATGAATTCCCTCAAATAGAGTATGCAACTTGGGATGATAATACGGTAAGATCAGCCCAAATGAATGCAAAAGCTGTAAGTATACTCTATTGTTCAATTTCCATTAGTGAATTCAATAGAATATCAAATTGTGAAACGGCATATGAAATATGGCATAGACTCTCTATAACATATGAGGGAACTGTTCCAATTAAAAATTCTAAAATCGGAATGCTTAAACAAAAATTTGAACAGTTTCATATGGATCAAAACGAATCTATTAGTGAAATGTATGCAAAATTTTGTTCTATTGTGAATGGTTTGAATTCTTTAGGCAAAGTGATCAGTGAGGAAGACCAAGTGTCAAAGATTATTAGATCTCTTCCTTTCAAATACAAGCCCAAGGTGACTGCTATTGAAGAAGCAAATGATCTCACCCGGGTAAGGATGGAACAACTTATTGGAAACCTAGAAGCACATGAGGCAACATTAGAAGAGGAAGAAATATGAGAATGTGAACTTCAATAAGGGAGAAAGAAGGACATTGCATTCAAAGCATCAACCAAGATCAATCATGACACAAGTGAAGATGATAGTGAAGAAGAAACTCTCATTGTAAATGGTAAGCAGTATAAAAGTTTTAAAACTAAAAAAACTTCTAGTATTTCTTGTTCTAGGTGCTTTGAATGTGGCAAAAGGGACACATGAAAGGTGATTGTCCAAAACTCAAGAAAGGGAAGAAATCATCTCACAAAAAGAAAGAAAGAGCATATAAAGCTGCATGGGATGATTCAAGTGATGATAGTGATGATGGAAAAGAAGAAGTAGAATGTCTTATTACTACAACAAATGAAGAAGAAGAAGAGGTAAGTCTTTTTGATCTACCAAAATAAGATCTAATTGCTAGTCTTCAAGATACACATGAGAAATATATTGAGTGCAAGACGAAATTTAAGAAACCAAATAAAGAGTTACATGCCAAACTTCTTGCTCTCACATATGAAAATGAAGATCTCAAAAAGGGGATTGAAGATTATGATATTAAGCTTAAATCTGTAGAAGAAATTGCAATCTTCTTTCCCCAGAAACGTTAAACTTGCAAACTCAAGTAAATGATCTTCAAAAACAATCTATTTTGTGTACACATCTAGATTATGATATTATTGTGAAAGAAAGAGATTCTTTATTATCTAATCTAGATTAAGCAAAATTAGATATCAAGAAGAAAATGGATGAGATTATGAAGTTACAAAAAAAAGTGAGTAGCTTGAGTAATAATAATATTCTTGATAATATCTTAAATGATTCTTATCGTCAAATTGGAAGGAGAGGACTAGGTTATAAGACTAAGGGAAAATCTTATCAAAAACCTAGTTGGAGAAGGACACAAGTGCTAGAGAATCAATCTATGTATGTACCCAAGAACAATTCAACTGCTAGAAAGAGAAATGAGATTGACTCTATTAGTTGTCATTATTGCTTGTGTCTTGGACACTACTCTTTTTCATGCCCATACAAGAAAAGGATTGATGATCTAGCTTGGGTTCCTAAAACTTAGAATTTTGAATTTGACTAATTGAGATTTGACCTAAACTGATTCTTGAAATACAAATGTCATATCTCAACACAATCGAGCTTTAACTTTCATATTCCTGTTTTACTTGGAAACAATTACTAAAAATAGTTCTGAAACATTACAGAAACATTCTTGGTCGAGAAATTGTTCGACCGAGAACACGGTCGGTCGAGAAATAGTCGACCGAGCAGGTTACTATTTGAAGTCTGCAAAAATTCTGATAAATCTGTACAAACAGCAGCATTCTCGGTCGAGAAAAATGTCGATCGAGATAAAATCCGGTCGAAAAAAAATTCAACCGAACCAAGTTTTGCTAAACCTATTTTAATTAATCTAGTTTGCTATAAATTTGTTATTAATGATTGATTTAATATGCAAATCAAGAATTTATTTTGGAGACCATTTTGTTAAACATATTGATCTTTTGTAACATGAAATTGTTGAATAAAGGTATAACATTATGAATATGAAATATTTAAACATATTGCAAAAATGATATATGTAGATTGATATTGAATAAACCTTATTCATTGATTGAAAAAGTTTATTAAGCATGTTCATGGTTTATCTTAACGTTGAAAATTTATGAACTTTGAATGAGATTATTTTGGTTTATCCTCTACATGATTGGACTTTAAACTGAAAACTATGAACCATGTTGGTTTAATCAAGCAAATTATTGTTTTATCAAAATCAACATGGTTTTTCCTAAAGAATTCCTTGGTCTATCTATATAGGAACCATGTGTATTAAAATTTAGTTCAAATGATCATAATCATCGTATTAATATGCTTCTATCGTGGATATACTTCTACTGATCTATCATAATTATTGTGCCATAATCTTTGTGTTTCATTGGTTTTTCTACAATAATCTTTGATCCATATATACAAACCATGAATGGATATTGTTTTTGATCATTGTGATTCAGCTCATATGAAAATGCCATTTTGCATAAACAGTAAAACTTCATGGCACAAATGCATTTTAAATTGGAAATTTGCAGAAATTATACTTCACATATAAGTGTTCAAATTGGAAATCTATAGAAATTGCCTCTTGGTTGAAATCAAGTTTGACCAAGGGGCGCTATGGTCGAAATCAAGGTCGACCTAAAATAAGCTTGACAAAATGTTTCTTTGTAAATCATTTTCTTGAAATCAACTTTAGTATATTAAACAAGATTCTAGTAAAAGGTTAATTTATTATGATCTAATGATTGTTATAACCATAGAATCTTAAAATTATCTTGATTATAGGATTAAGGGGGAGTTCAAAAAAACTTTGTAAACATCTTAAAGAAAAATTGAAACATTTTATGACCTTAGTATTTTTAATCTTGATTATGAAAATAAAGGAATCTACAAATTTCATGAATGTGATAAATATCTTGTTCTTAATGGAATTCTCTAAACAAGTCAGGGCTTAACATCTCGTGCATTTGGTTAGAGATACTTTTTATGTACTTTAAGCTTAAAGGATTCTCATATCATTTTCAGGTCTTAACATCCCTTGCAAAATGGATGAGAAATCAATATGTATTCATCATGAGCTTAATGGAATCTCATTTCACGTTTAGGGCTTAACATCCCTTGTAAAATGGACGAGAAATCAATAAACATATGCCATGAACATAAAAGGAACTCATATCATTTCAAGGCTTAACATCCTTTGCAAATGATTGAGAAATAAATTGTAACTAAATTTAACAATAATTGGTTTGCATTAATCCCTTGCTTTTAAATTGAATATCTCTTTAAGGGGGAGCATATCATTAAATTAAGGGGGAGAAATAAAAAGTCATACTAAATGATTATCTTGGATATCTTTTTGAAAAGACAAAGGGGGAGAAATAATATAAAATCAAAAACATAAAATAAAATGAGTTTCATAATATCTCGGCCAGCACATACTTGCAAAAAAAGAATGACTACAAAAGGTAAACTTCAGGTATGAAACTCATATGATTTATATTTCCTTATTTTATATTTAGAATTTTTTTGTCATATTTAAAAAGGGGATATTGTTGGCTAAATTGGACATTACTATAATCCCTTTGTTTCGATGATGACAAACATTTCATTCTTGTGGATCTAACGTGCTACTTGAGTGTTGGAGGAATTAGGTGGATAACAAACAACTTGGAAGATCTATATGTTCAAATTGCTTTAATTCATGATTGTAATCAAATGTAAAAAACTTGTACAAGTATATAATGTACAAGTACATAGATATCATGTAAATCAATCGTTTAGATCTTCCCTAATCAATCACAATACTTAGATAGGTCATCCCCTACAATAGTGTCACACCTGCACACTCATACACACAATTAGTACTTAGTTTAAAACATTGAAACAGAGTCATTCTCGGTCGACAAACTTCTCGATCGAGACACTCTAGGTCGACAAACTCTTCGATTGAGAATGACCCAGGTAGCCGTTAGACACAACAGACAAAGTAGTTGGGAGTTGGAGTAGAACGTTGTAAACAATTGCTCCAGATAGTCCCTCGGTCGGCAAAGACCTGGACCGACTGGGATCTCGGTCCACAATTCCTCGACCGAGAATGTCTCTGTCTGCACTTTTCAGAATTAATTAACTAGCCATTGTTAAAGAAACTAATGGTTACCTAACGGCTAGTTAAGCACTAAGAACCCCCTAGAAAGTGTCTAAAACGTCCTTAAGCATTCATAGGCCATTCCTATAAATAGGACAAGCCTTAGGACACCCTACACACACTTGTGCTACACTTGAGAAAAATACTTGCAATTGGCTATTCATTCTTGTGAGCAATTGAGCAACTCCAACATTGGCTATTCATTTCCTTTGCTCCAAATTTGTGTCCTATAGGCTAGCATCTCTTACCCACTACACCTACACTTCCATATGCATTGGTTAGGAGATCAAAACGCTTGATATAGGAAATCAAGCCTTGTGCTACAAGTGGTATTTTAATTTCAATTTATCCTTCTTATTACTTTATATCTTTTGTACTCTCCTTGCTACTCCTAGGGTTGGAGGTTGCGGATTGGAGAGGGTTTGACTTCTCAGGTGGAGAAGGGTCTTCTAGGTGGAGAAGGTGGACTTTGGACTACTTCAAGAAGGCTATCTCAATGGGAAGCTACTTTAAGAGGAAGGCTACTTCAAAGGGAGCTTGAGGTTACTTCAAGGAAGGCTGCTTCGAGGTTGGTGAGACTACTTCTAGGTGAAGGATGTCTGAAGGGTTTGGTGAAAGTATTGTAATTTTATGTAACATCTTTGTGAGGTAATAAAATTAAATACTTTCAAAATCTTGGTTGGGTAAGCAACCAGATGGCGGATTGACTGCCTTAGTATTTGCTAAGGTTGGAACCACTCTAAATCCTTGTCCCCTTGTCCAATATTTTTGTGGCTGCTTGCTTTAGTTAAATTATTATTAAAATATCATAAAACCCTATTCACCCCCCCTCTAGTGGTTTTTCAATTCCTTCACCCTGGTACACTCCAAGATGGTGGGAGATGGTGAACCTAGGATTTGTGATTATCTTAGCTTCAAAATTCTATTCGACTATGGATGGAAAACACTAACCCTAATTATGGGTGATCTGACATGTTTGCTTCTTTCTCTTGGAACACCTATTATGTTATGATGATCTCTCTCTCTCTCTTGTTGTGAACCTCTAATCGTACAGGTTGAATGCATGCCATTTTTTGGGTATGCTATGGTGATGGTTATGAATAATTGAGAAACATGGAGATAATGATATGACACATGGATTTAGGATGTTTCCTCTCTCTTGTTTATCAATTCCTAACCATGCTAGTGATATGAACTTGAATATCATAGCTAGTGAATGTTATGATGAGTATGATATGACATAGGTTGAATGAGCTTTCCAAAGTCATGATGAGACACTTATGATATAGGGATGAGGTGAATAGGTCCTATGACCTGGTGATGGCTTTATGCCTATTGTGGGGTGACACCCTTTGGTTCTATGATCAAGGGATTGATATCCCATAATGATGTGACATTTTTGATAGCCTTGAGTGGCTGTGTGACAGTGATGATGGTCCTGTGAATGGTAGTGTTACATGTGTTATGTGGTGATAGTGTGACAAGTTCACACCTTATACATTTTATATCTTCTGAAGTTGTACTATACCTCTAATATTGTAAAATTTGTTATGGTTTTATACGTTGCAACTTGATTGATACTAAAAGACACTTAATTGGCATAACTAAGAGAGGACCATGTGTGAGCTGATCTCATTGTGATATATAGAACGACCATGCGTGATCTAGTTTCCTTGTTAGATATGGATGGCCATGTGTGAGCCACTCCTTCTTTTTGGGATGTCCATGTGTGATCCAATTCCATTGTGATATATGGATGACCATGCGTGAGCCTATCGATCTATTGACTAGATGTCACTTGTACAAAATTGATTAATATGAGATTGTAGTGTCACTCTCATGCTCGCCGGGAGGTGTTAGAAAGGTCATGGAATCTAACTCTTCCATTGACCATGTGTGGTACCAATATGGACTTAGTAGTGGTACTTTCATAATATCAAATATGAAAATATTGGATGAGGCCTTGCTTGTTTGTGTATAGTTTGGTTGGTAGAAAATATACATGTTCTTCATATTCCTTCTTAGTTTATAAATGGTCCACTACTCTATTATAGTTACTTTATCTGCATAGAGGATGATAAATACCCTAATTAAATTAGTATATGAAATTTATTATCATAGATGTAGTTTTACTTCTATTCTTTAGTTACTTTATCTATGCTTTAATAGCGTTGGTCGAGAGTTATATCTCTCACTGGGATATTTCTTCTCATCATGTGGGTTTCCACATCTTTTCAGTGGACGTGCATGTTGAGATAGAGATCGTGTTGCTGGGGCAGACATCCTGACGTGTTGTAGCTATTGGATAATGGATATGCATCTAGTGTTTAGTAATAGAGTCCTATGTGTGATCCATGTACACTTGGGTCCTTAGGGGTGTTTTATAGACATTGTACATCAATTTGAGTTTTTGGACATATACGATGATTGTTCAGATGTGATTTGTGTACATGAACATGTCATCACACATAATAGGTTGTGGCTAGATAGCCAGTGAACTATGTCATGGAACAACTTTTGATATAAATGAAATATACTGGCTCCAATTTATGGCTCAGACATGATGAGTTAAGCATGATGCATGGTTATGAAATCTGTTTTTATTTCCTATGATTTTCTATAATCCACTTTCTTGGTGTTAATTTTGTGTTTGCTTTTGGGTTATCTCTCTTTATGTGACAAAGGGTTTCAGACTCTTGGTTCATTTTCTACAAATCATGTAAGCTCAAGGTGTTACACGACTTTCCATACCTATTTTTTACCTTTTGGTGATTGTTGTAATAGATGATACATACAACATAGTATATGTAATGGTGATTGGATACATATGATTATTATACCAAATACCTTAACATAATATCATTGTTTAATATGTCATTTGTTATGCAATACATATTACAAATTCAATTGACTAAGTGTGTGACATCCCCAAATTTTCTAAAACTTAATCTGATGTGTGACGTCTAAATTGAAACCGTCACCTCAGCGAAAATCCCAATTCAAACACCCCCCACTAGGCTAAGAAGAAGAAAATCAATGGAGTTGGAAGGAACAATAGTAGCACATGTACATGAACAATAATAAAACCATACACACATGTTCACCATTCAACATATAATTACAACATGAATTGTTACAACATTTGATATTACATATTAAACAACAAACTATACATATACATGTACTACCACTAAACTACATGATCTTAAGACAACAGGTCCACCTGTACATCAGCTCGCCATACAACTCTCAACTATCCTGGATCTTCAAGAGCATAACCAAAACCTAAACAAAAGATTACATATGGTACACGTCAGCACAATATTCAAGAATATTGTACTGAGTACACCTACGTGTCTTTTATTTACCTCTCATAATTGAAAAACACTAGAGGGGGGTGAATAGGGTTTTAGAATTAATTTAACAATTATTTAACTCAAACAACCAACCACAAGAATATTGGACAAGGGGACAAGGATTTAGAGTGGTTCCTACCTTAGCAAATACTAAGGTAGTCAGTCCACTACCCGGTTGCTTACCCAACCGGGATTTGGAAAGAATTTAATTTTATTACCTCGCAAGGACTTTACATAAAATTACAATTCTTTCCCTAAACCCTTCAAGCAGCCTTCACCTTGAAGTAATTGCACCAACCTTGAAGCAGCCTTCACCTAGAAGTAATTGCACCAACCTTGAAGCAGCCTTCCTCCTGAAGTAGCTTCCCGTTGCAATATCCTTCTTGAAGTAGCTTCCCGTTGAAATAGCCTTCTTGAAGTAGCTCGAAGTCCACCTTCTCCTCCGAGAAGAACCTTCTCCAATCCGCAGCCTCCAACCCTAGGAGTAGGATGGAGAATACAAAGAATAAAAGGAACAAGAAGGAAAATGGAAATTACAACTTAACCTTTGAAGCACAAGGCTTGATTTGCCTATATCAAGCGTGTAGATCTCCTAACCAATGTATATGCACATGTGATTGTAGTGGATAGGAGATACTAGCCTATAGGACACGAAATTAGAGCAAGTAGAGGAATCGCCAATGCAAGTGTTGCTCAATTTCTCAAAAAATGATTTCCAATTGTAAGTGTATGCTCAAGTGTATCACAAGTGTAGCTTAGGTGTGTTTTGGTGTCCTAAGGCATGTCCTATTTATAGGAATGACCTACAAGTGCTTAAGGACGTTCTAGACACTTTCTAGGGGGTTCTAAGTGCTTAACTATCCGTTAGGTACAAGTTAGTTGCTTTAACAACGGCTAGTTAATTAATTCTGCAGTTGCTGTCAGAGTCCATCTCAGTCGAGGAATTGTCGACCGAGACACCTACTCGGTCGAAGTTTTGTCGACCGACAGGCTCTCTGGATCAAGTGTTAGCTACATTCATCTCCAACTGCCAACTACTTTCTCAGCTGTGTCTAACGGCTACTTGGGTCATTCTCGGTCGAGAAGTTTGTCGACCGAGAGTGTCTCGGTCGAGGAGTTTGTCGACCGAGATTGACCCTGTTTCAATGTTTCACTTTAAGGCATTAAGTATGTGTATGAGTGTGCATAGGTGACACTGTTGGAGGGGATGACCTATCTAAGTGTAGTGATTGTCTAGGGAAGATCTAACTCTTGATTTACATGATGTCTAAGTACTTGTACATTATATACTTGTACAAGTTTACAACTGATTACATTTCATGAAATTTACAAGCATTCAAGCATATAGATTCCCTAGTACTTTGTCATCCACCTTATTCCTACAACACTCAAGTAGCTCGTTAGATCGACAAGAATGAAATGTTTGTCATCATCGAAACAAAGGGATTTATCATAATGTCAATTTAGCCAACAATCTCCCCCTTTTTGAAGATGACAAACATTTCCTAAATATGAAATAAGGAAATATAAAGCATGTGAGTTTCAAACCTGAGGATTACCTTTTATAGCCAGATGTTATGAAACTCATTGACTCATTTATATTTTTGATTTTATATTCTTTCTCCCCCTTTGTCATTTCAAAAAGATATCCAAGTTGAATATTTTATATTTCTTCTCCCCCTTAATTTTATATTATGCTCCCCCTTAGATAGATATTCTATTAGGAACATGGATTTAATATCATTTTTGTCTAATTTAGCCACAATTTGTTTCTGAATCATTTGCAAAGGATGTTAAGCCTTGAGATGATATGAGATCTTGTTAGGTTCATGGCATATGTATTGATTTCTCACCCATTTTACAAGAGATGTTAAACCCTGAAAATGAAATGAGAATCCTTTAATCTTTCAGTACATAAAGATGTCTCTAACCAAATGCACGGGATGTTAAGCCCTGATTTGTTTAGAGAATTCCTTTAAGAATAGGATATATCATTTTTATGAAATTTGTAGATTTCTTCATAACCAAGAGTCAAAATACTAAGGTCATAACTAGCTTCAAATGATGTTTACAATGTTTTTGTAAGCTTCTTAATCAAATAATCAAATTTGTTTTATGAGCTCCCCCTTAATCTTACAATTAAAGCAATTTAAAGCTTCTAAGGTCACATATGATTTTAAATTTTGATTTTGACTTTTATCAAAAGTATACTAAGATTAAGTACAATAAAATGATGTCCAAATAAGCATTTTGTCAAAGATTATTTTAGGTCGTCCTTGACTACGACCATAGCACCCCTTGGTCAAATTTTATTTCAACCAAGAGGCAAAAATTGCAGATTTCCAATTTAAGCACTCATATGTGAAGTACTTGATTAGATATCAATTTTAGTGATACTCAATATGAAAACATCCTCTTAAAAATGAAAGAACGATTAATATCTCAAGTCTTTTAAAGATGCCAATTGAGAAATTTTTATCTTATGTGTTGCAAGCATTTCTAAGAGTCATATCATCATTGAATTATTTTGCTTGCCTATGTATCATCAAGGATCCATGCATACAATTATCATTATCTATTCGTGCTAACACAACATCATCATGATGAAAATGATAATTCCATGATTGTAATCACATGATTTCTATATGGGTGGACCAGAAAATACTTTAGGAAAAATCATGTGAATAATGATAAAATAGAAATTTCCTTTTTATTAAGCTAAGCATAATTTCAGTTTTAACTTAAATCATTTAGAGAATAAACCAAATTAATCTCATATAAGTTTTCAGGGATGATTTCAAAATATATACAGTCATTAATCACAAATAGATAGCAATTTGATCAATTACAAAAAGAATTCAGCAATTTTACAGCAGACTGGAAATCAGTGACATGCTCGGTCGACAATTTCTCGACCGACAAAGTTTTTGGAATATTTTCAGAACTGTTAATTTATTCCAAGCAAAATAAGATTATGCAAGTTAGAGCTCGATTGTGTTGAGATATGACATTTGTATATCACGAATCAGTTTAGGTCAAATCTCAACTAGTTAATTTTAAGCTACTAAGTTTTAGGAATCCAAGCTAAATCATCATTCTTTTTCTTATATGGGCATGAAAATGAATAATGTCCAAGACACATGCAATAATGACAACTAATAGAGTCAACTTCATTTCTCTTTCTAGGAATTGTGTTCCTAGGTACAAACATAATCTTAGTCTTGGATGCTTTAACTCTTTTGGGTTTATTTCTCCTTGGATCATATCCTAATCCTTTTCTTCCATTATAACTAGAGGAAATTTTCAGAATATTTTCAAGCATGTCATTTCCTCTTAACTCATTTACATTTCTTTGTAACTTAGCAATATCATCCATCTTCTTGTTTATATCTTTCTTTGCTTGATCTAAATCAGATACTAGAGAGTTTCTTTCTTTGACAACCTCATCATAATCTAAATGTGAACATAGAATAGGTTGTTTCTGAAGATCATTCACTTGAGTTTGCAAGTTTAACTTTTCTATGGAAAGAATATTGGAATTATCTTCTACCGATTTTAACTTAAGATCATAATCTTCATTTTCCTTTTTGAGATTTTCATTTTCGGATACAAGAGCAAGAAGTTTAACATTTAAATCATCATTTACTTTATTTGATTTCTTAAGTTTCTTCTTGCACTCAATATATTTCTCATGAGTATCTTGAAGACTAGCAATTAGATCTTCTTTTGGTAGATCATAAAGACTTACCTATTCTTCGTCTTCATTTGTTGTAGCAATGAGGCATTCTACTTCTTCTTTTCAATCATCACTTGAATCATCCCATGCAGCTTTATATGCTCTTTCTTTCTTTTTGTGAGATGATTTCTTCCCTTTCTTGAGTTTTGGACAATCACCTTTCATGTGTCCCTTTTCACCACATTCAAAGCACCTGGAAGAAGAAACACTAGAAGTTTTATTAGTTTTAAAACTTTTATATTTCTTACCATTTACAATGAGAGTTTCTTCTTCACTATCATCTTCACTTGTGTCATGAGTGTCCTTGGTTGATGCTTTGAATGCAATATCCTTCTTTTTGCCTTGTTGACGTTCACGTTCTCTTCTTTCTTCCTCTTCTAAAGTTGCCTCATGAGCTTCTAGATTGCCAATGAGTTGCTCCATTTTCAGTTTAGTGAGATCATTAGCTTCTTCAATGGCTGTCACCTTGGGCTTGTATTTGGGAGGAAGTGATCAAAGTACCTTTGATACCTGGTCTTCTTCAAGAACGGTTTTTCCTAAGGCATTTAAACCATTAACAATAGAAGAGAATTTTGCAAACATTTCACTAATGGATTCATTTGGATCCATACGAAAGTGTTCAAACTTCTGTTTAAGCATACTAATCTTAGAATTCTTAACTTAAACTGTACCTTCATAAGTTATGGACAGTCTATGCCAAATGTCATAGGCTGTGTCACAATTTGATATTCTATTAAATTCTCCTACTGAAATTGAACAATATAAAATGCTTACAGCTTTGGCATTCATTTGAGCCAACTTTACTGTATTTGCATCCCATTCTGCATATTGCGTTTGAGGAAGCTCGTATGGAGTTGACACCATCCTCCATAAATCCCAACTGATGCCTTGGAAGTAGAACTGCATCCTTCTCTTCCAATATGTGTAGTTTGTTCCATCAAACGCTGGAGGCCTAGCAACAAATGTCCCTTCAAGGTTAAGGTTGTTGAGCACCCCGTCACCCATTCTTCAAGAACTTGTTAGGGTTCCTTGAAGCCTGCTCTGATACCAATTGAAAAACACTAGAGGGGGGTGAATAGGGTTTTAGAATTAATTTAACAATTATTTAACTCAAACAACCAACCACAAGAATATTGGACAAGGGGACAAGGATTTAGAGTGGTTCCTACCTTAGCAAATACTAAGGTAGTCAGTCCACTACCCAGTTGCTTACCCAACTGGGATTTGGAAAGAATTTAATTTTATTACCTCGCAAGGACTTTACATAAAATTACAATTCTTTCCCTAAACCCTTCAAGCAGCCTTCACCTTGAAGTAATTGCACCAACCTTGAAGCAGCCTTCACCTAGAAGTAATTGCACCAACCTTGAAGCAGCCTTCCTCCTGAAGTAGCTTCCTGTTGCAATATCCTTCTTGAAGTAGCTTCCCGTTGGAATAGCCTTCTTGAAGTAGCTTGAAGTCCACCTTCTCCTCCGAGAAGAACCTTCTCCAATCCGCAGCCTCCAACCTTAGGAGTAGCAAGGAGAATACAAAGAATAAAATGAACAAGAAGGAAAATGGAAATTACAACTTAACCTTTGAAGCACAAGGCTTGATTTGCCTATATCAAGCGTGTAGATCTCCTAACCAATGTATATGCATGTGTGATTGTAGTGGATAGGAGATACTAGCCTATAGGACACGAAATTAGAGCAAGTAGAGGAATCGCCAATGCAAGTGTTGCTCAATTTCTCAAAAAAAGATTGCCAATTGTAAGTGTATGCCCAAGTGTATCACAAGTGTAGCTTAGGTGTGTTTTGGTGTCCTAAGGCATGTCCTATTTATAGGAATGACCTACAAGTGCTTAAGGACGTTCTAGACACTTTCTAGGGGGTTCTAAGTGCTTAACTAGCCATTAAGTACAAGTTAGTTGCTTTAGCAACGGCTAGTTAATTAATTCTGCAGTTGCTGTCAGAGTCCATCTAAGTTGAGGAATTGTCGACCGAGACACCTACTCGGTCGAAGTTTTTTCGACCGACAGGCTCTCTAGATCAAGTGTTAGCAACGTTCATCTCCAACTGCCAACTACTTTCTCAGCTGTGTCTAACGGCTACTTGGGTCATTCTCGGTCAAGAAGTTTGTCGACCGAGAGTGTCTCGGTCGAGGAGTTTGTCGACCGAGATTGACCCTGTTTCAATGTTTCACTTTAAGGCATTAAGTATGTGTATGAGTGTGCATAGGTGACACTGTTGGAGGGGATGACCTATCTAAGTGTAGTGATTGGCTAGGGAAGATCTAACGCTTGATTTACATGATGTCTAAGTACTTGTACATTATATACTTGTACAAGTTTACAACTGTTTACATTTCATGAAATTTACAAGCATTCAAGCATATAGATTCCCTAGTACTTTGTCATCCACCTTATTCCTGCAACACTCAAGTAGCTCGTTAGATCGACAAGAATGAAATGTTTGTCATCATCGAAACAAAGGGATTTATCATAATGTCAATTTATCCAACAATAATATCTTGGCAATAAGATAAAACTAATACTTGGCAGTTATAAAGAAATATAAGAAAAATCATATGCTTGCACAAAGATATTCATTAACAAAGGAGAACATGTATTTTAAGCACATTTCCATCATACATCTCGTGCATCTGCCACCAAGTGGCTTTGACGTCTTTAGGCCTTATGATCTACCACCAAGTGGTTTTTGATCATTATACAAATATCATATGATCTACCACCAAGTGGTTTGTGATCATTATGCATGATCTCTACCATCAAGTGGTTTATGAGCTATCTTATGATGGAACATCTATATTATGTTTGCAGGTGTTCATAGCCATAAGTATGGAAATTCAAGCAACATATCATACAAGACAATCATTTCAATCAATACCATATGCCAATTCTTTACTCCCATATAACACAATCATAATGTATAATAAGCCAAGCAAGAGGTAATGTCGTACCTTGATCACAAATATACTAATTACATGTTCCTCATGTCATCTATTCTTTGTTAAACCTGATTAAGACAAGATCATATACTATCATCACATTCTCATCATCATACCTCTCATCTTAACCCTAATCCTGTTCATTAGGGTTTCACTTAGTCATTGGGATATTCTCATTAGGATATGTACTTTATTACTTGCATTCATGTCTTAGAGCTATCTTACTGATGTCGTTTTCCAGATTATGATTCATTATCTGAGCATTAGGTTCCATGTCCCTTTTTGCGTACATATTAACCCTATGTTACATCATTAAACTAGATTAGGGTTTCAAACCATGTATTAAAGGTCAACTTCATATAACATGGATTTTGTCTATAAAACTAATCTCATATATATATTATCTTCCAGTTACAAATATGAGGGTTTTCTATAAATTTCATCATTTATTGAGCATGTATGCATTAATTGTGTTATCTTTAGTGTTATTAGCCCTAATTAGCCATATTAAGCAAGTTACATGATTTTGTACATCAACATGACCATATCTGACATCATAAGCACTATAAACATGATTATAGACTTATTGACATTTTTCCATAATTTTATGTCATCATTTGCTATTTATTATCCATTAAACAAGCATTACACATTTTACATGATATTGCTATTATTAATGCATCAAAAGCCTGATATTATCATTCTAATGTGTTCTACTCATTTTTCTGAACAATTCGGTATATTATTTGTATTTTTCAGACATCAGAGCTATTTTCTATGATTTATTGAAGAACTTAGCATTTTTTGAGATATTTACCTTCATTGGGCCAATCGAATTCTGACACATGTCCCCCATGTGCGGTTCACTTGCTTGAGGCGGGTCGGTTGGTTCAGTGATCTGGACCTAGTTCTTCACTGGTTTAGTTGGACTGGACCCAGTCTGGATAAACTGCTGCTCCTCTTTCTTTCTCCCGTCTGTTCGCATGAGATCGTTCTTCTGGGTGTGAGCCGCCACTGTCGCCTGGGAACTACTGGTTTGTTGCTCCTCGCATGGATCTCGGATGCATAGCTCTAGTCTATGGTGACAACATGCCGATAGTCTCTCCTTCACTTTCTCTCTTGATGGATGCCCAATCATAGAGCCAACAGTCTTCTATTCCGCAAGGGCGCCGTCACATAGGATGAACTCCGGTGGGGAAATTGGGGCGATCTCGAGGCTCCTACTCCTCGCATCCAAAGCTCTACCCGAGTTGGCTCACCAGCAACATCCGCAGCCGTGATGGGGGTCATGGGGAGTGTTGCCTCTTCCCAAGTGCCACTGTGCTGACCACCAGGCCTCGACGCTGGCAAAGTCCCTGTCCACCACCTTCTCATGCTCGATCCGTCTCCGACACAATGGCAGTCTGTTTGTTGTTGCACCTATGCGCTTGGGTCTCCAGTGAGAGATCAACCATGATCTCCTCTGACGAGCAGAAAGGTTTTCTCTCCCCCGGGAGGTAGCTCCTCTCATCTTACTCACTCCACCTGTGGTTTGTGGTGGAGGGATAATGGAGAGAGATCGATCACTCAATTGATTGCAACTAGATTCGTAAAGGGTCACCGAGTGCCTCTATAGCATCGGGTGCAACTGCCCATCTCTTACTCACATGAAGAGTGATCGTGGATGAGTAGAACTTGCATGTTTCCTACTCCATGATTGACTAAGTAGTCCACATAAACAAGCCTAGCCATACCACATTATCGAGGGGAGGGTGACTTCATATTATGTGGCCTTAAGTTATAAATCATATAATGTGCTTCTAATTGATGACACCTCAAAAGAATACACATTATGTTATCATTTCAAACCTCAACGTATCTTTCTAGGGTCATCCCAACAAGATGAACTTCAACAATGGATTTACAACAATGCCTTCTACATTTTATCCAAAAGGTATAAACCTAGGGATATTGAAGCCAATATCAACATCGACGGATATCAAGCTTCATCAAAACTATTGGAACTCTCAAAAAGACTCAACATGCATGAAATCAATTATGTCCTTGATATTTAGGATTACAAAAGTCCACTCCATCACATCCTACACACCTTAAAAGATATTTTGTCCTTGAAATTAAGCCAGAAAATATAGTCTTTCACATCATATACATCTTCAAAAAACTTTCGTCTTCGAAAGTGAACCATACTCATACTTCCATGGAAAACCTTATCTTTCCTTCATCCACATGTAGTAAACCACTCTATGTGCAACATATCCAAAAACAAATCTCCAGAACTATACCCAATCTACCAGGATGTTTTACAACATCTAGGGTGAAACATCACTTCAAAGAAGCTCAAATAAGGGTTTAGAAACTCTGATTAGGTCCTGGCATATCTCATTGTTAGGGTTTCATCCTTATCTTTATTCACTAATTAGGGTTTCCATGTCATTTTACCACGTTTTAAAGGTGTTAACTAAACTTAGCCCATTATATAAAGGTGTTATCAGCATTTTATGGAGCTAATTGTTAGAACATGTTCAACATTAACGTATGCCTTTTAGGTGGGAGTTAACTAAAGTTAACCCACTTTATCCATCTAGATAATATCAAGGTGTCATAACTGTTATGTTGTGCTAACTGTCAAACTATATTTTTCATCTTTGTTAAGTACTAAGATAACCTCATGTAACATGTTTCATTCACAAGATCTTATTTCATCACTCATAATAAATTGCAACATTTACTAGTGATTTCATCACAAGATTAGCCAACAAATTTCACATTATCATCATTATTTATGTATATGGTTAACCATTTTATGCCTTGATATCGATTAAACCATCTCTAGGTTTATATCATATCATGTCTATATATCACGTCTCAAGATTAGATCACATCCTTAAAAATAGTATATCATGGTTGTGCTAAACAAACTTATGCAAGTATCTTGTTAAACATATATCAAAACATTATATAATTCAACTGAGGTTCTCCTTACCCACATCATGAGGGTAGTGTCATGCTCAGTCTCTCTGAGCTAACTCATCTTTATAATTATCTCATATGCATATACTCTTATCTTTCCTCTCTTAGTCTAGGGTTATCAGGTCTACCTCATTGGCACTAGAGATAGCGTTCTAAGCTCTAGCCACATAGGCACAAACCAGACCACAACATGACACGACATACCCTCCATAGGTTCTATACCCATGAAACACTATTTCTCAACTCTTTTTCTCTTATATACACCACTAGATTCCTATATGGGAACCACCAACCCGAGCATGAGGCATCACAGAGACTAACATAGCTACCATCTCCAGGGTCTTGGGCTCTCTCCCTCACCCAGATGGTAGGTTTTTTTATAATCGTGTTCTCATATGCACATATAACCTACCTCTCTCTTTGTCTCCAGGGTTTGGTCCTCTGATGCATGGGTTTTGAGTCACTTTTATAGGCTTATTTTATATCTATTTTATGCATGTATTTGTCATTTTCTTGATTATATTTGCATAATTCACTATAGTTGGCCTTTAAACTCTTTTTGCATCAAATTATACTTCTTTTATCATATTTATATGATTTTATATAATCCCCAGACTTATACACATGTTTCAGTACTTTTTCAAGCACTTTTGCATTGTCCAGAGTCGATACTATGGACCCTGGTGTCGATAGTATTGACATTTCATCAGAAAGCAACCCCAAAACGTGATCTTGGAAGGAAAAACCTGTATCATGGTCGATACTATCGACAGCGTCAGGATCTGGCGATTTTCTGCACTAAAACAAAGTGTTTTAATCTGACGGTTGAGTTTTTTCGGAGCCGTAAAGTGGTCCTATAACCTAAGAAGAGCACGGCCAGCGCTAGGGAGATCTCATATGGTATTGCACAACATCCAAGAAGGAGGGAGAGAGAAAGGAGACGAGAGCCAAAGGCCGTCAACCGTGCGATCCGGGCACCTCTGATGGGCGATTTTGCTGCCGGAAGACTGCAAAACGCACATTTCTCGAGGAGGATCTCCAGGAACACCTTTGTATCAGGGGTTACACGAGTTTGCTCCATGTTTCCCATGCTTTTCTTCTCTACTCCTATGTATTTTTTATTGTCAACCATGCGAGGCTAATCCCCTTTGTCTTTAGGACCGGGAGTAGCCCGGGTAATCGATGTATGATACTTTTTACATATTTTATCATAATTTGTCTCTCGATTTCGTGGTATGATTTCGTTTTCTCCAGTCTATCATTATGATTGATCACCTTAATGATAATATAATGCCTTTAATTATTTTGAAAGAAGAATTAACGGTTGAAAAGAGACGAATATCACATTAACTAATAAATTCCTTGAACAAGGCGATGTATGGTTAATGGTGGAAACCAAGAGTTTGTTTCGCATGCACCTAATTTACGGTATATGTTACTACTATCATGGAACCGACCTAGATTTAGGTAGTGAATTGTATCACGAAAGCGAGCAATTCTGGCTATAGGCCACTATCCAGAATAGGAGACGAATTAGGATAATTGTGTAAAAATTAGTACAGTGAGAACCTGCGGTGAAACCACAATCCTAAAGATTATCATTTAAATTGATTAAACTAAACATTTAATCGATTTCTTTATTTTATTTTATTTTATTTTCTTTTTCAATCAACTCTCAAATTCTTTTAATCGGTTTAACTGATCGCAAACAGTTAGTAGTAGTCTACTAAAATTCACGTTTCCCTAAGTTCGAATCGGGCCTCACAAGGCCTATATTAGATTGATACGTATACTTGCGTTCTATGCACGGAAAAATCGTGTCAAGTTTTTGGCACTGTTGCCGGGGAAACAGTGAATTTTAGCACTACGAGTGCTGGGAGCGGCCACACTAGGCCACTTTTAATTCCTGTAATTTTTTTTTCTTTTCATCTTTTGAACTGAATTGCAAATCTTATTCATTGTTTTAATTATTAGTACTGGTTCATACACTACCATTTGAAATTTCAGGTACTAGTAAAGTAATAATGGGTGACAGAGCAGAAAATGAGGAGCAGACGATCTGGGAAAGGATTAAGGCTTCTTCTTCTTCTACACAGAATGGGCCAATCAAGAAACAAGCTATCAACATACCCAGTTATAAGATTGATCCAGGGCTTATTCAGTTAGTCAAATCACAGGCTTTCCATGGACTTAAAAATGAGGATCTGGTGACCCACATCAGCACGTTCGTGGAAAATTGTGATATGATAAAGATTGACAGGTTCCCGCAAGAGACACTCTACCTGAAACTTTTTCCCAGTTCTTTAGCGGGTAATGCTTGGGAATGGCTGCACAATCTGGATGATGAGTACATTGAATCTTGGGATCACATGGTTGAGGTGTTCTTTGAGAGGTTCTTCTCGCTTGAAAAGACAAACGATCTAGTGAGGAAGATACACAACTTCATCCAGCAAGCCGGTGAAACATACTCTGAAACTTGGGAGCGCTTCCAGATCATGCTAAGGAAGTGTCCACATCACGACTAAGACAAGGAGAAGCAAGCTAAAATTTTCTATTTCGCCCTAAATGAACATGATAGGAGCAATTTGGACTCAGCATGTTCTGGTTTCTTTTTGAACAACACAGGCACAAGGTGTTGGGAGATTCTAAGGAACGTGTCCAAAAAGTAGTCTTGGGGTGAAAGAGATGCACCCGAGCAGGTTGGCATTACACATGAAGCAAGGGCCATTAAAGTGCTTAATGACAAGTTGGATCTTATAGCCAAGAAGCTCCTAGAGAAAGAGGACAATGGGTCTGATGATGAAGCACATGCAAAGTATATGCATCAACATGGATATAGAAATAACAATTATGATTGGAGGAAGGAACACAATTTTCAGAAGCTGCATCCTAGCCTAGAGGAAAAGAACAATGAATTGCTTAGCTAGGTGGTGAAACAAAATCAAGAGATGATGAGTACATTCGCCAAGCAGTTACAGTCTCAGGGTGAGATTTTGAATAAATTTGGGCAGACATTGCAAAGTCATGGAGCACAAATGAGGGCACTAGAGATGACTGTGACCCAAATTTCCAATGAAGTGACGACCATGAAGCATACAAATCAACAAAGACAGGTTGGGAATGCAGATGTTGTTCAAGCACATCATCAAGTGAAATATATATCTGTGATTTCTGAGGCAGAGCCCCCGATGGTGGAGGTCCAAGACAAAAGCAAAATGATTTTTGATATAGAGGCTACACCAAGAATACCATATGCTCGCAGTCATTATGGACTACTGGGTGGATGTTGTCAATTCAGAAAAATCCGCCAAGAGCACACCACGGCCGCGCCCACACCTAGGCAAGAGGAGCAGGTGAAGGCCATGCATCATGCTGAAGCTACACTCACTGAGAGAGGGGAGCAACCACAAGTCATACCATCCACGGATGATGTATCAAATCCTATCCTAGAAGGTGGTGTTGAAGCAAGCTTAGGGGAGGAGACCCCTAAAGTTCCATATGTGCCACCACACAAGCGAGCAAAGGACCCAAACGTACCTTTCCCGGATAGTCTGAGGCTGAAGAAAGAGCATAGGCACTACAAGAAATTCTTGGATATGTTTAGGAAGCTCCATATTAATATTTTGTTAGTGGAAATGATAGAACAAATTCCAGCATATGGAAGGTTTATCAAGGACCTAATCACCAAGAAAAGGCAGATAAAAGACACTGGTATTTGTGTTGTTGATGAAAAAGTGAGTTCTATAATCCAAGGACGGCTACCAAGGAAGAGGAAAGATCCAGGATGTTTCTACATCCCATGTTCCATAGGTGGCCAACATTTTCCATAAGCACAGTGTGACTCAGGGGCCAACATTAATCTTATTCCACTGTCCACGTTTCAAAAGCTTGGATTGAAGACACTAAAGAAATCTGCCATGACTATTGAGTTGGCGGATGGATCCATTGTGAAGCCACAAGGTATATGCGAGGATGTGCTAGTCAAGGTCAAAAAATTCATCTTCCCTATTGACTTTGTGGTCATGGACATGCATGAGTTGGACGGAGGTGAGATGCTATTGGGAAGGTCGTTCCAAGCTATGGCTGATGTAATCGCTGCCATTGGGCGAGGTTACTTGACACTTGGGATTGGTGATGATAGAGTTAAATTCAAATTACCACATGACTCATTGGATACATCTCTTGACAACCCTGGTTAAAGGTATCTTTATGTCAAGCCTGGGACATTAAACAAGGGTGCTTGTTGGGAGGCAACCCAAATTTCGGTTCATTTTTTATGTTTGGTTATGTTCTTTTATGTTTATGTACTTAGTTTTTTCTTAGGTTTTGATAATTTTTGTAAACATGGTACCCTAACTCATGTTTTGAAGTGTGCAGAATGTTAAGGTCGATACTATCGACACCCATGTTGATAGTATCGAGTTTGGATCAGTAAATGCTGAAGAAAAGTCGATACCATCGACCTTAGTGTTGATAGTATTGAGATTCCTGAATATTTTCAGAAAAATTGGTGATAGTAAAGTCAATACCATCGACCCTAGGGTCGATAGTATCGACACTTTTGAGTTCCCAAGCTTTTAGATGCATTGATACAGCAAAATTGCTGATCCTGGGTCGATACCATCGACCTTGTGTCGATAGTATCGACACCTGCAGAACAACTACATAAAACAGGCCTTAAAAGGTATCGAAATGAGATTTTTTCGAACCGTTTTTTGCAGAGGAAAGATGGATGAAGCAAGTCACGTCTTAGAACCACTAAGACACAAAAATGGGCCACAAAAATGAGGGAGATAGCAAGCATCACTTGGTCCACTTGAGCATCTAACCATCCTTCTTCACCACACTTCAAAGCGAACGGTATCGTTGTTCCACCTCGTAAGTGAGAATGTTGACTATGAGGCCATAGTCATATTCAAGATTAGGGGGGTGTTGGAACAACTCTTTATCTTAGTTTTTACTTACTTATTCATGTTGCTTTTACTTTTGAGATATTAGTTGTTTTTATTTCTAGGTTTACTGCTTTTGTAGGATCCACATCTATCTAGTGTAATATGTGGAGCAATAAATGCATGGTTTCAATTGGGAGTTTTACTCTTGGGTTGTCTGCACATAAAAAATGAGCATTTTGAGAACTTTTTGAGCTTATTCTTGTTAGTAATTGAGTTGCATAACTGAGGAAGTGATTGGGTGAGTCAGCTTCAGGACATGGGGACATGAATGACCATCTTTATTGTCCAAGGAAAAGTGATTGGCAATGATGTTTGAGCCCAAACCGACCAAATGCTAACGTGACCTTAGACTAAAGTTTAAGAGAGAAATCCTTCAGTTACCCTGTACACAGGTCTTTAGAGAGGGACATATGATATTTTCGGAAGGTTTTGTCAATTAGTCTTGTGATCTGATCCACCGCAATTTCATTCACACTCCACCATAAGAAATGGGAGCACATTATTGTCTTTCACTTTTTGATTGCATCTCATGTAGATAGGTCTTACATTATATATATTTTCACATATTTTTTTGCATGAAAATGAAAAAAAAAGGATAGAGTAGTTATACATGCACATTATCCTTAGGTGTGTGTCATTTAATTGCATAACTATCATTATGTAGTTGCATTTGCATCTTTTGAGCATATTGTACACCATGTATCTTATGTTACTCTAAAAACATTAAAGGTGGTGAGCTTGATCCATACCCTCCAAATAGAATGCTTCAAATGTATAATTTATGTAACAAGAAGTGAGCCCGACAAATAATTCATTGTCATCTATGAAAATAGGGGCTTGAAAAAATTAGAAGAAAAATTGAAAAAAAGAGAAGAAAAAATGAATTGAGAAGTAATAAAGAAGAAGAGGGAGAAAGGAACATGTTCTCACCTGAGAACTAAGAAGAATAAGCACATGGTGTAGTTTTCTTAGATATTCCATCTCACCTTGAGACGGAATGATAGTGCATGCATCATTCCACCAAAAATATAGCATTAGGATATTTTCACTTGCATTTTGCATCATGATAGGTCATTAATTTTTGTATTGCATGATTGACTGTTATTTGCTTCCATCTCTTCCACAACCACCTATCCCATCCACCCGTTGCTCTAATCGGTAGGCCACCCATGATATTCTCCTCAATCATTAATATCAGGAGATCTGCTTCCATTTAGATGGTAGTTAGGAAATGAGCAACGTAGATAGGAGATCACAAGATCTATCAAGTATGGATCAAATGAGTTTATCATATTAACTGCTTTAATTGATAGTGTTTCACTGATTGGGGGACAGACATCTTTTACATAGGTCTTTGGTCGCCTGGATGGCAGTTAGTGTTCAGTGGTCAATGAGAGCTGATTTGTGGAAAGAAAGTGGGGATGATGTAGATTCATTTCATGTATTTATGTCCTATTGCTGACTTATCTCAACCAGATCCAAAGTTTTGTTGCTCGAGGATGAGCAAGGTTTAATCTTACGGGAGTTTGATGCATGGGTTTTGAGTCACTTTTATAGGCTTATTTTATATCTGTTTTATGCATGTATTTGTCATTTTCTTGATTATATTTGCATAATTAACTATAGTTGGCCTTTAAACTCTTTTTGCATCAAATTATACTTCTTTTATCATATTTATATGATTTTATATAATCCCCGAACTTATACACATGTGTTGGCACTTTTTGCATGCACTTTTGCATTGTCCAGAGTCGACACTATCGACCCTGGTGTCGATAGTATCAATATTTCTTCAGAAAGCAACCCCAAAACGTGATCTTGGAAGGAAAAACCTATATCATGGTCGATACCATCGACCTGGGGGTCGATACTATCGACAGCGTCGAGATCTGGTGATTTTCTGCACTAAAACGGAGCGTTTTAATATGACGGTTGGGCTTTTTTGGAGCCGTAAAGTGGTCCTATGACCTAAGAAGAGCACGACCGGTCCTAGGGGGATCTCATATAGTGTTGCACAACATCCAAGAAGGAGGGAGAGAGAAAGGAGATGAGAGCTGAAGGCCGTCAACCGGGCGATCTGGGCACCTCCGATGGGCGATTTTGCTACAGGAAGACTGCAAAACGCACATTTCTCGAGGAGGATCTCTAGGAACACCTTTGTATCAAGGGTTACACGAGTTTGCTCCATGTTTCCCATGTTTTTCTTCTCTACTTCTATGTATTTTCCGTTGTCAACCATGCGGGGCTAATCCCCTTTGTCTTTAGGACCGGGAGTAGCCCGGGTAATCGCTGTATGATACTTTTTACATAGTTTATCATAATTTGTCTCTCGATTTAGTGGTATGATTTCGTTTCTCCAGTCTATCATTATGATTGATCACCTTAATGATAATATAATGCCTTTAATTACTTTGAAAGAAGAATTAACGATTGAAAAGAGACGAATATCACATTAACTAATAAATTCCTTGAACAAGGCGATGTACGGTTAATGGTGGAAACCCAGAGTTTGTTTCTCATACACCTAATTTAGGGTATAGGTTACTACTACTGTGGAACTGACCTAGATTTAGGTAGTGAATTGTATCACGAAAGCGAGCAATTCTGACTACAAGCCACTATATGGAATAGGAGACGAATTAGGATAATTGTGTAGAAATTAGTATAGTGAGAACCTATGGTGAAACCACAATCCTAAAGATTCCCATTTAAATTGATTAAAGTAAACATTTAATCGATTGCTTTATTTTATTTTATTTTATTTTCTTTTTCAATCAACTCTCAAATTCTTTTAATCGGTTTAGCTGATCGCAACCAGTTAGTAGTAGTCTACTAAAATTCACGTTTCCCTGAGTTCAACTCGGGCCTCACAAGGCCTATATTACATTGATACGTATACTTGCATTCTACACATGGAAAAATCGTTTCATCCTCCTAAGGACATTTAGGGTTCAACAAACTATAGGAATCATGCATAAAGAAACTCATCTCCATCACTCAGGAGTAGTCTAGTTTAGGACATATCATATCACATATTTCTCATCATCTCATATCTTGGAGTTTAGGTGCTCTGACCTTTTCCCAATGGGTCTCACTCTCTCTGGAGTTAACCCCAAAACTGGTCCTAACACTAGAGGTCCTCCTTTGTAAAAGAGCTTGAGGCTCATGCTGACTTACAACCTTGTCTTATCTTATCTTATCTCATAAAAGCCTAGTTACTTGCATCATCAACACTTATCTCAAATCCTCAAAACTGGACCTAAGTCCTCAAAGACAAACATATATTATCGTAAACCATCTTATACCATCTATATAATCCCTACATCATATCATCAATACTTATTTCATATATCACATATTCCAACAAGGCTCTAGACATCTAATCTAGAACTACTCTCTCTTCTAGACTGATGTTATTCACTTTCACTTAGGTTGCATGACCACCTCCTACTCGTACATGTGTGAGGACACATTTTTGTAATACATATATATAATAAAATATTATATAGGTTTTCTCTGATAAAACAAGCATCAGAGAAAACTATCAAGGTTCGATCTGATTGGAATCAAAAACCAAATCCAAAAAATGAGTGCCCCACACATAGTAGAGAGTACAGTGTCATGAAAACTAGTGAAGAGGGTGAGAACATGGTGTAGACTAGTGTAGCTACTCTAGACAATGTGCGTAATATGTCTAGGGTTTCTCTTCCCTTGATGCATGCCATTTCCAAATAGTGCAACGTCTCATACCACTGCACTACAAGGAAAGAACGACATATAAGGACATGCTACAAAACAAGCACCAGTCTAGACGTAGTTCTCAGACATCTAGGTGCTAACCTAGAGGCTAGGTCAGATCTAGTTTCTAAAAGACGACTAATATAACCCTAAAGATTATTAAGTTTAAGGTTCTTTAGTTTTGAGTAGCATAATGAGCAAATGCCAGACTTTGCTATTGTTCATGTTTTGAAACCACTTGTGATGTCCCCGAATTTTCTAAAACTTAATCTGATGTGTGACGTATAAATTGAAACCCTCACCTCAGCAAAAATTCCAATTCAAACACCCCACACTAGGCTTAGAAGAAGAAAATCAAGGGAGTTGGAAGGAACAACAGTAGCACATGTACATGAACAATAATAAAACCATACACACATGTTCACCATTTAACGTATAATTACAACATGAATTATTACAACATTTGATATTACATATTGAACAACAAACTATACATATACATGTACTACCACTAAAGTACATGAACTTAAGACAACAGGTCCACCTATACATCAGCTCATCATACAACTCTCAACTATCCTAGATCTTCAAGAGCATAACCACAACCTAAACAAAATATTACATGTGGTACACATCAGCACAATATTCAAGAATATTGTAATGAGTACGCCTACGTGTCTTTTATTTAACTCTCATCATATCTTGGCAATAAGATAAAACTAATACTTGGTAGTTATAAAGAAATATAAGAAAAATCATATGCTTGCACAAAGATGTTCATTAACAAAGGAGAACACATATTTTAAGCACATTTCCATCATACATCTCGTGTGTCTACCACCAAGTGACTTTGACGTCTTTCGGCCTTATGATCTACCACCACGTGGTTTCTGATCATTATACAAACATCATATGATCAACCACCAAGTGGTTTGTGATCATTATTCATGTGCTCTACCACCAAGTGGTTTATGAGCTATCTTATGATGGAACATCTATATTATGTTTGCAGGTGTTCATAGCCATAAGTATGGAAATTCAAGAAACATATCATATCAGACAATCATTTCAATCAATACCATATGCCAAGTCTTTAATCCCATATAACACAAGCATAATGTATAATAAGCCAAGCAAGAGGTAATGGTGTACCTTGATCACAGATATACTAATCACATGTTCCTCATGTCATCTATTCTTTGTTAAACCTGATTAAGACAAGATCATATACTATCATCAGATTCTGACCATCATACCTCTCATCTTAACCCTAATCATGTTCATTAGGGTTTCACTTAGTCATTGGGATATTCTCATTAGTATATGTACTTTATTACTTGCATTCATGTCTTAAAGCTATCTTACTGATGTCATTTTCCAAATTATGATTCATTATCTGAGCATTAGGTTCCATGTCCCTTTTTGTGCACATATTAACCCTATGCTACATCATTAACCTAAATTAGGGTTTCAAACCATGTATTAAAGGTCAACTTCATATAACATGGATTTCATGTATAAAACTGATCTCGTATATATATATATATAATATATATATATATATATATATATATATATATATATATATATATATATATATAATCTTCCAGTTACATATATGAGGGTTTTTTGTAAATTTCATCATTTATTGAGCATGTATGCATTAATTGTGTTATCTTTAGTGTTATTAGCCCTAATTAGCCATATTAAGCAAGTTACATGATTTTTTACATCAACATGACCATATCTGATATCATAAGAACTATAAACATGATTATTGACTTGCTAACATTTTTCCATAATTTTATGTCATCGTTTGCTATTTATTATCCATTAAACAAGCATTTCACATCTTACATGCTATTACTATTATTAATGCATCAAAAGCCTGATATTATCAGTCTAATGTGTTCTACTCATTTTTCTAAACAATTTGGTATATTATTTGTATTTTTCAGACATCAGAGCTATTTTCTATGATTTATTGAAGAACTGAGCATTTTTTGAGATATTTACCTTCATTGGGCCAATCGAATTCCGACACGTGTCCCCCATGTGTGGTTCACTTGCTTGAGGTGGACTAGTCGATTCGGTGATCTGGACCTAGTTCTTCACTAGTTTAGTTGGACCGGACCCAGTCTGGATAAACTGCTGCTCCTCCTTCTTTCTCATTTTTTGTTCACGTGAGATCGTTCTTCTAGGCGTGAGCCGCCGCTGTCGCCTGGGAACTGCTGGTTTGTTGCTCCTCACATGGATCTCGGTCGCATATATCTAGTCTCTAGTGACAACAGGCTGACGGTCTCTCCTCCACTTTCTCTCTTGATGGATGCCCGATCGCAGGGCCAGCGGTCCTCTGTTTCGTAAGGGTGTCGTCGTATAGGCTGAGCTCCGGTGGGGAAATCGGTGCAATCTCGAGGCTCCTCCTCCTCACCTCCAAAGCTCTACCTAAGTTGGTTCACCAAAAACAGCCCCAGCCGCGATGGGGGTCAAGGGGAGCGTTGCCTCTTCCTAAGCACCACTGTGCTGACTACCAAGCCTCGACGCCGACAAAGTCCATGTCCACCGCCTTCTCCTGCTCGATCTATCTCCCACGCGATGGCAGTCTGTTTGCTGGTGCACCTGTGCATTTGGGTCTCCAGTGAGAGATCATCCATGATCTCCTCTAACGAGCAGAAAGGTTTGCTCTACCCTAGGCGGCAACTCCTCTCATCTTACTCACTCCACCTACGGTTTGTGGTGGAGGGATAATGGAGAGAGACCGATCGCTCAACTGATTGCAACTAGCTTCATAAAGGGTCACAAAGTGCCTCTATAGCATCGGGTGCAACTGCCCATCTCTTACTCACACAACCAATGATCGTGGATGAGTAGAACTTGCATGTTTCCCTACTCCACGATTGACTGAGCAGTCCACATAATCAAGCCTAGCCATACCACGTTATCAAGGGGAGGGTGACTTCATATTATGTGGCCTTAAGTTATAAATCATATAATGTGCTTCTAATTGATGACACCTCAAAATAATACACATTATTTTATCATTTCAAACCTCAGCATATCTCTCTAGCATCATCCCAACAAGATGAACTTCAACAATGGATTTACAACCATGCCTTCTACATTTTATCCAAAAGGTATAAACCTAGGGATATTGAAGCCAATACCAACATCGATAGATATCAAACTTCAACAAAACTATTAGAACTCTCAAAAAGACTCAACATGCATGAAATCACTTATGTCCTTGATATTTATGATTCCAAAAGTCCACTCCATCACATCCTACACACCTTAAAATATATTGCATCCTTGAAATTAAGTCAGAAAACCAGTCTTTCACAAAGTGTTTGCATGCATTGCATGACACATCATCTATATTGGGGAAGTTTGATAATAAGTATTTGTGTCTTCCAAAGCATGATGCATAGCTTATTGTTTTGACTTTTGTGCTGGACTTGAACAGGAGATCGTAATAGGATTAAGTACATGGAGGCATAAAGATGGAATAGACTTCATAAGATGGTTTATGAATAGGATTTGTGAAACCATCTATCCAATAGTTTCATTGGATACAATTAGTAAATTTTTACCTACCTAAATATCAAGTTGTGAGAGGTCAACAAAAGTTGACTCATAGCTTAATGTATTATGGATCTTGTCTCACAAGAAGATTGTTTTAAAAACCTAGATTTTCTATCTGATGCATATATGTACATATTGAATCATTATATTCTAGTTTATATTCAATAACCTTCCTCTCCTACAATTAAATACCTTTGAGTTGCATTATGATCAATTTATGAAATGGACTTGGTTAAATGTCACATTGAGCCCAATTGACTAAAGTTGTATTCATAATTTATCCTTTGAACATTCATTTTTTATATTGAATACTCTACTAATTATTATATTAGACCCAAAATTTTAACATAAGAAGCAGAGGAAAATTTTAACCAATAGAAAATATTACACCTCAGTCGGACTTATGATTTGGGACATATGATTTTTACAAACTTTCATTAGAAAAACATTTTATTTTCAACTTATACACATCAACAATTTGTAGCTCTCCCTCTCAAACAATGAATGGCCACAAACCTTGGGTTGCAGATCTCCCCTCCAAGTCCTTGAATCGACAATCAGTCCATGCTGGACCAAAATCCAAAGACCACAAACCCATCTTTCAGCTCCATATAGTGGCTTGTAGCTATGCCGCTACACCATGAAAACCACCCACTTTCTTGCCCCCTTTATGCGAACTGAAGCCCACTTTCACTCTAATTTTCTTCCCTCTTAATTTTCCCTCACTTATATTACTGAATATGTGTACTCTAGAACCTCATTTCTCCTTCCTTCTTCCTCCTCCATGGGTGGATCTACCACCAAGCCCTTTGGGTGTTCATTGCATAGCACCCCTCAACCTCACGTGAGACCACGCACGGTCTCGAAGGGGCATGGTGGGCTTAAAAAATAATTTTTCTAGCTTCCATGACCCCTTTTCCCTTGATTTTGGGTTCCCTCTGGTGAGAAGCTCACAACCTTCACATGTCATAGTTGTTTGGAGCTTAGGCTCACACAGATCATGGGGCTAGGTGACTCCACCATCATATCTTCATCCGTCGCCCACTAGTCATCACCCTCACTAGGGTGTTTCACTAGGGTTTGGCTTGGCGGGTGGGTCAATGCCAAGCGGGCCGTGTGCGAGTCATGTGATAGAACAACTTGGCTGGAGGCTTCCCATGCAAACCCTCATTGACCCTTTGATCTATATCTAAGGGTCTTCATACATTAAATCAAGTTAATTCTATGAAACATCACCAAAATGTATCCCTTGTCCAAAAATAGACTTTGAACATGTAATTTCAAAAAGAAAAGTGTGACACTTCATTTAAAAATAACACCTAAATATAAATATTCTCCAACTTCCTTAGATATGGCTAATCTCATGTCTTTTAAGTACTTTTTTAATGATGAATGATGTATCTTGATCCAATATACTCTTGTTTCTTCAAAACTTCCTCCCAGATCTTAGATCAATAACTTTTATTCGCATCTTGACTTGATGAATGAAATGAATTGCCTTTATGTGAATATGATTACTTTTTTGACCTAAAAGTGACCCTTTTATGTATACACATGATACTACTTATCTAATCTTGGAACTTTTACATATTTATATATTAAAGGACTATCCCTCTTTCAAACCAGTGATATATTCATTGTTATGTTCTATGATTTACTAAGATATTAGGCTATATTTTCCATGATAACTCATAAGATATCAAGACTTATTTTGGTACCTTAATACACGCTAAAATATGATTTTTAAGTACTTATATGGTTGGGTCCTTAATACTTATACAAACGTTGATCCATAATGTTCAAACATCTATCTTTAACTGAAATCAATCATTGTGATGACTTGTGACATAGAATTCTAGGTAAAACCTTCAAATCCTTTTTTGGCTACATGTGACATACTTGTGATACCTACCATTATCTAAATGCACAAGTTGATTATTGGAATATATACTAGCAAGAATTATGCTCTAATTTATACATGCTATATTCTAAGTCTGAATCGATATATTAAACATATTTTTAGAACCAAATCCCAACTTTGTCTACCTTATTCTCTTTTATGATCATATGATTTAGGAATATGATGTTATTGCATGAAAGTTATCTAATATGACTAGTTATGATCATGCATGTTGAAACCTTGATGAAAATTAAGAAATCATGCTTTCCCTATTTTTACATCATAGATTATCTTTATATAATATCTTTAATGATCTGGATGCTTCACCTAGACGTAGGGTATACTTGTGATAGAAACTACGTTAAATAAATTATGCATGTTTGATATCATGGATTATGTGAACTTTTTGAAACCTAGGTTTAGGGGAAGATCCACATCACATGAAACATGCTTATCATATCAAAACTATACTAATATAAGAACTTCTACTATATCTTTCACATCTTAGGTCCCGTTTTGGTTGGACCTCCATAGGAATCTTTTCCAAGATTCATAAACTGCTTACTTCTTTAATTTCTTTACCCTACTATATGTTATTGGTTAGTTTGTATGTATGAAACTAATAATTCTTGGATTCTTAGTTACTTGTTTCATCTATTGTTCCTATGAATACTACTTTTTTTATTGATCATATGTTGACAAACCATGAGCATAATATAGAAATGTGTTGTATAACCCTTGTGCACTTGCCTAAATTATTGGGATAAGGGAACAAGGCATTTTGAAACATGGTTAGATCATTGACTTTAGTATTGAGGTCCCTCACATAAAAATTGGGTGACCATTAGGCTTTAAGCCTCAAATGCCACTCATAGACCTTCCTGTGGAATTTTCTCAAAGGTGTAAAACTATATAATGAAAAATGCAACCCAAAATATGCTTTGTATAAAATAATGTTGTTTGAAGTTTTATCATTGGGCTTGTGCTTAGTATGACATTTTAGCCAAGATTTTATAATAACTCTTAGATTGTGCTTACATATCTTTTCATAGTGTATTCAATGCTTTGGCATTGATAAGTTTCATTTATCATATTTTTAGATTCCAAATGAAAATCCACAACAATCATCATCGTAAAAATTAAGCTAAGAGATGTAACCTTCATGGATAATTTTTTTAATATTGAAATAGGCATATAACTCTTTGGTCCATGATATATCTTATTTTATATGTTTTTGTTATGCCTTTCCTTTCCTTTTCCTTTTCCTATGGGCTTAGTGTACTAAAGACCTCATGGTTCATTATGGTGAATGGAATGCTTTTGACTTTTAGATATATGTTTTTTATGTAAAATATTTTTTGCCATTATAAGTATGAACAACCGGTGTTATAACCCCATTTTCTAAAGCATGTAAGGAGATTTGTAAATCTCTTTTTAAAATATAGATGAAATCAATGGTTGATTTGATGAGTTAATTTGAATGAATTTTGTGTATGATAGTCTTGTGTGTTTTCTTAATAGGCCTTATTGGCCATTGAGTCCAATTGAAAGAAAAAGAAAAAGAAATGAAAAAGGAATTCAATTGAATAAAGGAATACATAAGAAAATAAATAAAACAAGAATAAAAGACTAAGGAATATTTTACAAAATATAGTTTCGAAATATGAAGGTTCCTTGGGGTTCAAGGAACTCAAAATAATAATATTATAGCAAAATAAATATAAATTATGTGGAAAATATGAATAAATAGGTGTTTTCTTGCAACTGAAGATAAAGAATCATTTCC
Organism: Alisma plantago-aquatica; assembly: GCA_963693085.1. Taxonomy (NCBI): domain Eukaryota; kingdom Viridiplantae; phylum Streptophyta; class Magnoliopsida; order Alismatales; family Alismataceae; genus Alisma; species Alisma plantago-aquatica. Next base: position 1,509,869,357 of record OY856410.1, on the reverse strand, counting down.
TTGAGTTAATGATCCCAATTTTTGTAGGATGAAAGATAAAAGCATGAACGAGGTTCCCTTAAAATTTGAATTATAAATGAGTTCTAATTTGGGAGTTATTGCTTTTTCAAGTTATCCTCAAAATAGGATTTTATTTTGGAATTTAGGAAATCTTTCACTTTTTGTTTGAGCGCGGATGATAGTGGCTGTTAGATCTTGATCCAACCGACCCAGCTCATTGTCAAAATCCCAATGGGACACGGACTATAGCACGGTTACAGGGGGATTTTCCCCATCGATTTCCTCACTTTCTGATGGATGTGCAATCTTGGAAACATTTCCATTGAGTTCAGGAGAGGACCCCGTACCATCGCAACCCTAACTTGTTGGTCTTGGGAAGCTTCTACACAAAATGCCCAATTGGGATGTGGTCTTGGTTGGAGGTAGGGTTAATATAACCCTAAAAGAGCCCCTACGCCCTATAAATAGGACCCCTCCTGGTTGCTTTCACCCTCACAAACCCTGGGGGCAGCTCCCTAAGTCCTCACGACCTCTCCCTCTCTCGATTGCTAGTGCTCCGGTGAGAAACCACAGCAGCACCGCCGCATCATTTTGAGAAGAAAGGGAGGAATCCGAGGGTACAGGGACCCTTGGATTAGGGCCCATCATGGACCGAGAAGAATCCAGCGGTTCGACAGAGAGGAGGGTGCACGTGATCTTGTGAGTGGGGGGCGTGTCATGAGGTCCATTTGATCCTGGATAGTCCCAACGGACTATCGATCCGAAAAACCAGGGCTGGAATGCCTAAACTTACCTTCTCAACAGAGTCAATTGATGTGGAGCATTAGATCGAATCGGTGAACTAGCGGCTGAGTGATCCAACGACTACAAATTTTTGGTAATTCCTCTTCTCTAACTGAAATTACAGAAAAAGGTTTTTCCTTGATAAAATCATAGAAATAGCTAGGAATCTCTGATGGAAAAACTTTATATATGAAAGTTGCTTAGAAAAATACGAGGAACAAGATACAAATGGTTTTAAAACTTCATTCTATCTCGTTTTAAAAAATTTCCTTAACTTGGTAGAAGTATGTATTAAAAGGATAATTAGAAACCCTAATTGAATATAAAGGGTGACACTTTATAGATTAATAGGTTAATTTGAAAGGTATTAACCTGTTGATTGCTAAGATAGAGTTTTATCCATTTTGAATGCAAAGTTGGTTAATTTAGGGTTTTACTCTATAAATAAAGATGATACATGTGGAAACCCTAATTTAGGGTAAAAGAAGAGGAAAACCATAATTATTTCGGATTAAGGAAGTGAATTACTATATGATGATCGTAAGATTGTTAGGAATATTAAAATGAGTAGATTTAAAGGTTTTAAGTAGATTTGATGAATTAGGGTTCATAATGTTAAAAGTGGAGACAAAACCCTAATTTCAAAGGAAACCCTAAAATTGGAATAGAAATCCTAAGGAATAAGATGAAATTGGATAAGTTTTCATAAAAGGAAACTTGTACTTTTATTTTAGGATTTCTATTCATCGTTGCTTGCTTGATTGGATTACCCTATATATTTGATTCTGTCTCGAAATCTGCAATCAAAGGTATGTGGTTACGTTTATGAATAACCACATTAGTTTCACAAGGATTCGTGGAGATTTAATCAGTCATTTGAAATAAACTGCTTCGTTGACTTTTATTTCCTACAACTATAAAGTGACTATTATTATCACTATTAATGTACATATAACTGGCTTAGATCCAAATCCACCTATGTGGCTTGTAAAGGCTAAAAAGGGGTAACCTAGAGTAAAGTCTAGGTTATCGTGAGTTAGAAATTGGGATACCCACATGTAGTGCCATGAGACTCTTTAGCATGCCATGAGTTAAGGAGTGGGCTATCTAAGGGTAGTGCCATGTGACTCAACCTTGGAAACTGGTTCACCTATGTGTGGGACAATGAGGGGTTTAATGGGGATCTACTGTAAGGAAAGTAGTATCCAGGTCCACTACAGGGCAACATAGAGGATAAGGTATGAATGGATCGGGGAGTTACCTTTAAAACATAAAATTGTTAGTTAAATGGTAATTGGTTGCAATACATTGTTATGAATAATTGCATGATTATTGTTTCCCCCCCATACCAGCTTTGTGCTGATCGATGTTTTGTTTGTCGGCGTTTTAGGTACAAAAACCAAAAGGACAAACAGTAAAACATCATATTGTGAAATACATGAATTAAAGAACAAAGAGGTAATAGTTAAATTAGTTCCAGTGTGGATAGAGGTTTAGAAATCCAATCATTCAAAAAGGTATGCAAAAGTTTATTTTCTTACAGATTTCCAGTATAGTCTAGTAAAATTTAATAATTGTTCTTAGTTAATTGTTGAACCTTTGATCCAGAAATTATGTGTGCAACTTTGACCTCTTGGTCTCCCTTAATTGGGGGTTACTGGAAGGTGGGGTCGTAACATTTGGTATCAGAGCCAAGGTTCCTCATTAACCATAAATAATTATTAAATTTTACAAACTCTATAGAACCCAAGGGAGTTATTAGAGGATTATCCAAAAGACCGAGGTGTCTGGAAAAGGATCATGACTGGGGGCTGGAAATATTTTCCTCCACACTACTAGTCAGAATATGAGGACTCCCGGATATGTGTGACTTCCTCACCAAAGTATTAGGGTATGATTCGAAATAAGATACCTTTAGGACTCTCTCATCTTATTCATCCTTTCTCATCACATATTCTATTAAGGATTTTAAGAGTTAGGGTTTTTATCTCTCTTCCCCACCCTCATGTGGTATGGGTAAGTAAGTTAAGGATTAAGGAATCTTCCATCAAATTCATAAAAGGTATGTAATGAGATATCATTGACATAAGTATAATTAGTTTAAATATAAACTAAAGGTTTGTTTGTTATGCTTATGTAGATGGCCCATACAAAGACAGTTGCTATTCTCGAGGGCACTGGGAACCCAGCTAGGAGTGGTTGGCCTCCCTGCAAGGGAAAGGGGTCTTCAGAGAAGAGAAAGAGAAACCATGATGGGGAATCCTCTAAGAAGAGGAAGAGACCCAAAGAAACCACTCATGAGGTCCCTAAACCTGACCCGATACCCTTCAACAATCTTGATCAAGAACAAGACCAAGGGTATGAAGAGCAACATGTATATGAGGAGATGGACCAGATGGAAGAGGACCAAGATGGTGGTCCAGAACCGACCATGATGATCCACACCCCTGATGCCTTGTGGATGGAACAACAGAAAAAGCTGACAGAGGCCATTAGTGCCTTGGCCCTCCGAGACTTAGCTAGAGGTGAAAATGGCGAGCCGCTTCATGTTCATCCTCATTTGGGAGCCACCATCCTGGACTTCGTCAAGATGAACATTGAGAAGTTCTGGGGAGAAGATAAGATAGAGGTAGTCGACAAGGAGAAAGCTTGGCTACTTGCAGTCGAGAATGGATTCCACATGCTTGAGGTACAACCGAGCAAGAAGGTCCTCTTTGTTGCTCACCTTCTGGAAGGAGAAGCCAAGATATGGTGGGAGACACACATCATAGGCTGAGATCTGATAGAGGAACCCATGGCATGGGCTGACTTCAAGACAATCTTCACCGCCAGATTTGTCCCTGTCTCAGCTAAGAATGAAAAGGAAAAGGAGTTGACCAACATGACTCAAGGAAACTCCTCTGTGGCAGACTTCAGGCGCAAGTTTCAAATCCTGGAGCGTTTTGGGTACAAGATGGATGAGGAAAGAAGGGTGGATCACTTCATAAAGCATCTTCACCCTATCATCAAGCCCCATGTGATGGAAAGCAAACCTAAAACCTTCGCTGAAGCCTACAACACTTCTTTGGACATGGAGAGGACTGTGATGCCTGCCTAGTTTCTACCCAAGGGGTATTTGGGTTTCACTGAAGGAGCCCAAGTCCATAGGAACAACCACAAGAAGGGCCAAGGACGTCATCAAGCTAAGGAAAGACATGGAGGAAAAGGGAAACCCCGTCAAGGGAACAACTAACCTCCTTGCCACACCTAAAGAAAGGGGCACGCCGGTGAGTTCCGCTACAAGAAGAAGACGTGCTTTCGATGCCACTAAGAAGGACACCTACAATCTGTTTGTCCTTTTCCAGATCCGAGAGGGCCAAGACAAGTGGCAACCCCACCAGTAGCAGCTCCACCTGTGGCAGCCCCACCTATAGCTATAGCCCCACCTACTGGAGAGAGAAGACAAGCTCAGATGTTTGCCATTGATAATGAGGAAGCTCAAGCTAATGTGAATCGGTTGATCGAGGGTAATAACCCTTAAAGTTTTCTTTTATGTTTTAAGTTTAAGAATGTAATGGTCTAATGTATGGTGAAAACCAATGTAGGCATGCTTGAAGTCATGGGACATAATGTAAAAGATTTGTTTGACTCTATATCTACTAATACTTTCATTTCAAGAATTCTTGCAACTATGCTTTGTTTGGATATCAAGGATTTAGGGTATGCCTTAGATGTTACAACCCCAAGTGGTTGGATCTTTACATCTCTTTTGAAAACTCCGGTAATACCTGTGAGATATCGAGATCATGAATTCCCTACAGAATTTATCCTGCTTGATATGAATGACTTTGATGTGATCATTGGTATGGACTGGCTTTATACTTAAAGGGCCAATATTGACTGTAGGGAGAAGAAAGTGATCATTAAGAAACCAGGTCACCCACCTTTTGTCATTAGGGGTAGGAAAGATGCCACCACCAGCCTATGTGTGTCAGCTTTGAAAGCAGAGAGGATGATGAGTAAAGGTTGTCGATCTTTCCTGGAAGTAGTTACTGAGCCGGAACCCATAGGGCAACCATTAGAGGAAATAGAGGTAGTTAGGAGCTATGCAGATGTTTTTCCTAATGATCTACCTGGGATTCCTCCTGAGAGAGAGGTAGATTTTTCCATAGAGATAGCTCCTGGGACAGGCCCTATTTCACGAGCATTGTATAGAATGGCCCCTGCTGAGTTGCTCGAGTTGAAGAAACAATTGTAGGAATTGCTAGACAAGGGTTTTATCCACCCTAGAACATCACCATGGGGAGCACTAGTCCTTTTTGTAAAGAAAAAGGATGGTTCACTCTGAATGTGCATAGACTACCGGATGATCAACCAGGCTACCATTAAGAACAAATACCCTTTACCCCAGATAGATGACTTGTTTGACCAGTTAAAGTCATCTCGAGTCTTTTCCAAGATTGACTTGAGATCGGGTTACCACCAGTTGAGAGTTAAGAGTGAGGACATCCGAAAAACATCTTGTTGAACCCGTTATGGACACTATGAATTTGTGATTATGCCTTTTGGGTTGTCTAATGCACCCAGTGTTTTCATGAACCTTATGAACAATGTGTTCCATACCTTCCTTGACTCGTTTTTCATAGTGTTCATAGATGACATACAAGTTTATTCATATGACATAGATCAACACCGAGACCACCTAAGTAAAGTCCTTGATATCTTGAGAAAGTAGAAGTTTTATGGGAAATTCTCTAAATGTGAGTTTTGGATAGACCGAGTCATGTTCCTCAGACACATCATCTCAGGAGGAATGATCGCCGTGGATCCAGCTAAAGTGTCAGCAGTACGAGACTGGCCTGCACCGAAGAACCCCTCCGAGATCTGAAGCTTCTTGAGGTTAGCAGGATACTATCGACATTTCATCAAGGATTTCTCAAAAACCTCACTGCCTTTGACCATGTTGACTCAGAGAGATGTAAAGTTTGTATGGTCTGATGTGTGTGAAGCTCATTTCCAGGAGCTGAAGGAGAAGCTGACCATTGCACCAGTTTTGACTCTACCATCAGGGAATGAGGGTTTCATGATTTTCACTGATGCATCAAAAATAGGACTTGGTTGTGTGTTGGAACAGAACCGGCATGTGGTTGCATATGCCTCCAGACAACTCAAGCCCAACTAGGTAAATTACCTGACACATGACTTAGAGCTAGCCGTGATCATCCATGCATTGAAGATTTGGCGGCATTACATGTATGGTGCTACTTTCAAAATCTTCACCGACCACAAGAGCATGAAGTACCTTCTGACACAGAAAGACCTAAACCTACAACAACGATGATGGATGGAGTACATGAAGGATTATGGCTTCACCATTTCTTATCATCCAGGAAAGGCGAATGTCATAGCAGATGCTTTGAGTCAGAAATAGCTCAGGTGTGCAACTGTCTTGTCTAGTCAGTGGAAGAGTTTAGAAGAGCTGGTAGAATGGTCTCCGCAACCGTTTGATGATCGAGTTTATTTGGCCAACATACAGATATAGTCGGAATTGTTGAGCGAGATTGTAGCAGCCCAGTTGACCAGTAGAGAACTTGACAAGATGAAGGGCTTGATGAAGAAGCCACAGACCCATCTTTCATTGGGAATAGATGGAGGAATTAGATTTAAGAATCGCATATGGGTTCCTAAAGACTCACCATTGAAGGAACGTATCCTACAAGAGGCTCATGGTTCTAAGTATATGGTGCATGTGGGAACTACTAAGATGTTTAAGGACCTGTAGAGGTTTTTCTGGTGGCCAGGAATGAAGAGAGATATTGTGGCGTATATGGCCAGCTGTCTTATGTGCCAAATGGTGAAGGCTGAACACCAATGACCCGGTGGACTGTTACAGTCTATAGAGATTCCAGAATGGAAATGGGAGTAGATCACCATGGATTTTGTGGTGGGTCTACCTCGGACTAAGAAAGGTCATGATGCTATATGGGTTGTGGTAGATCACCTTACCAAGTCAGCACATTTCCTTGCCCTGAAGACCACTACCAAGGTGTCAAATTTAGTTGAGTTGTATATCAGAGAGATAGTGTGTTTGCATGGCGTACCCAGTTCCATCATCTCTGATAGAGACCCAAAGTTTACTTCCAAACTGTGGAAGCAAGTTCAAGAAGAACTAGGTACAAGGTTGAAGTTCAGTACCACATATCACCCCTAGATAGATGGTCTGTCAGAAAGGACAATCTAGGCCTTAGAGGATCTACTGAGAGCTTGTGTGCTCAATTGGGGTGGATCATGGGAGCAACACTTACTGTTAGCTGAGTTTGCCTACAACAACAATTACCAAGCCAGTATTGGGATGCCTCTGTATGAAGCTTTGTATGGGAGACCGTGTCAGTTACCACTTCACTGGGATGATGTCGGTGAAAGGACCTTGTTGAGGTCAGATGAACTCCAAGTATATGATGCTAAAGTTGCTTTGATAATAATCCCGAAACTCTCGCATCTCGTTCGCGTCTAGAGACAGAAGGAGTGACTAGGGTCTGCGCTCCTGTGCACGGCGGCTGGCGTGGGGGAGGGGTTCGGGCTGCCGGTGTGCACCGACCTGCTCCCCCCAGGCTCTCTCTTTGCTTGGGTAGGGTGGATTCAGATCCTGGTGGTCAGCTGTGGCGGGATCGGCTTCCTCCTGTTCTGCTCTGAGCGGCGCCGGCTTCTGGACCCTAGGGTCCGGTTCTCAACGGTACTCATGGTGGGGGTGGTGGCTGCGGCGCAAGGGGCGCTGAAGCACACCTCAACTCCCCTCTTTGCTGCTGTGATCACTTTCTGCCACAACTTGCCGACTTTCTGGGATCGCGTAACCCAAGTTTTCCGTTCCTTTGTGCATTTTTCAGTCTACATTTTTTCCCTTTTTTCATTCTGTCTTGGCTTGTTTAGCCAGTGGTTTTTAGCAGTTGATTTGCCTGTTTTGTCACCGCTAGTCGGCATTTATCTGTCCCGCTTCACTGCGACCTCTCTTCAGGAGAGCGATGAGATATCTGGCTACGACTAGATCTCATCTTTACTTTGGATTGATCTTATTACTCAGTTGTATGGCTTCATTTGAGATGATATACGAATAGAATATCATCTTGTTCCAGCCCCTCTACCACTACTCAACGCTTAGGTTGAAGGAATTCTTCAGGGAAAGCTTCTTAAGACAGCTTAAAGGAAGAAGAATCAATACAGAAGTGTCTTTCTCTTGTTCCAATATGAGTTGTAGTGTCCTTGGGTTACTGAACATGATGTTTGTAAGTTCTCTCTGTATGTTTCTTCTCAATTGTAGATTCCGTATGGCTAACAAGTAATGAATCGATCCATTTGGTCTAAAAAAAAGTCAATTTGATCAGGAAAAGGATAAAGAGAGCCCAGGATCGACAGAAGTGGTATGCTGATGCGAAGTAGAATGATGTGCATTTCGCTGTGGGAGAACATGTTTTCTAAAAATACGATCGCTCCGAGCTATAGCTAAGAACAAAGGAAAGTTGAGTCCCTTATACATGGGCCTGTTTGAAGTATTAGAATGGATTGGTGAATCCGCATATAGATTGGGATTACCCCCTCAATATAGTATGATGCATGATGTTTTTCACGTGTCCAATCTGAAGTGATATGTGCAAGATCCAAGCCATGTGTTGAGCATTGAACCCATTGAGCTTCAAGGGAAGCTAACTTATCCTGAGTTACCTTTACAGATTCTAGATACCAAGGTGAAAGAGCTCAGAAATAAGAATATAGAGATGGTAAAGGTTCTTTGGAAGCACCATGGAGAGGATGAAGCCACATGGGAGCTACAAACATACATGGAAAGGGCATATGCTAATTTTTTTGCTAGATTGTTGAATTTTGGGGGCAAAATTCCTATAAGGTGGGGAGGATGTTATAACCCCATTTTCTACAGCATGTAAGGAGATTTGTAAATCTCTTTTTAAAAGATAAATGTAATCAATTGTTGATTTGATGAGTTAATTTGAATGAATTTCATGTATGATAGCCTTGTGTGTTTTCTTAATGGGCCTTATTGGCCATTGAGCCCAATTGAAAGAAAAAGAAAAAGAAAAAGAAATGAAAAAGGAATTCAATTGAATAAAGGAATACATAAGAAAATAAATAAAAGAAGAATAAAAGGCTAAGGAATATTTTCCAAAATATAATTTCGAAATATGAAGGTTCCTTGGGGTTCAAGGAACTCAAAATAATAATATAATAGCAAAAGATATAGAAATTATGTGGAAAATATGAATAAATAGGTGTTTTCTTGCAACTGAAGAAAAAGAACCGTTTCCTTAAGATATTGATCCTAATTTTTTTTAGGATGAAAGATAAAATCATAAACGAGGTTCCCTTAAAATTTGAATTAAAAAGGAGTTCTAATTTGGGAGTTATTGCTTTTTCAAGTTATCCTCAAAATAGGATTTTATTTTGGAATTTAGGAAATCTTTCCCTTTTTGTTTGAGCGCGGATGATAGTGGTCGTTGGATCTTGATCCAACCAACCTAGCTCATCGTCAAAGTCCCAATTGAACACAGACTGTAGCACGGTTATAGGAGGATTTTCCTCATCATTTTCCTCGCTATCTGATGGATGTGCAATCTTGGAAATACTTCCATTGAGTTGAGGAGAGGACCCTGAACCATCGCAACCCTAACTTGTTGGTCTTGGGAAGCTTCTACATGAAACACCCAATTGGGATGTGGTCTTGGTTGGCAGCAGGGTTAAGACAACCCTAAAAGAGCCCTTACACCTTATAAATAGGACCCCTCCTGCTTGCTTTCACCCTCACAAACCCTGGCGGAAGCTCCCTAAGTCCTCGCGACCTCTCCCTCTCTCGATTGCTAGTGCTCTGGCGAGAAACCACAACGGCACAATGGCATCATTTTGAGAAGAAAGGGAGGAAGCCGAGGGTATAGGGACCCTTGGATTAGGGCCCATCGTGGACCGAGAAGAATCCAGCGGTTCGGCAGAGAGGAGGGTGTGCATGATCGTGTGAGTGGGGGGTGTGTCACAAGGTCTGTTTGATCCTGATAGTCCCAGCAGACTATCGATTCGACAAATCAGGGCTGGCACACCTAAACTTACCCGCCCAGTGGAGTGGATCGACGTGGAGTGTCAGATCGAATTGGTGGACCAGTGGCGCAGTGATCCAACGACTACAAATTTTTGGTAATTCCTCTTCTCTAATTGAAATTACAGAAAAAGGTTTTTCCTTGATAAAATCATAGAAATAGCTAGGAATCTCTGATGGAAAAACTTTATATATGAAAGTTGTATAGAAAAATTCAAGGAACAAGATAAAAATGGTTTTATAACTTAATTCTATCTCTTTTTACAAAATTTCCTTAACTTGGTAGAAGTATGTATTAAAAGGATATTTAGAAACCCTAATTGAATATAAAGGGTGAAACATTGTAGATTAATAGGTTAATTTGAAAGGTATTAACCTATTGATTGCTAAGATAGAGTTTTATCCATTTTGAATGCAAATTTGGTTAATTTAGGATTTTAATCTATAAATAAAGATGATACATGTAGAAACCCTAATTTAGGGTAAAAGAAGAGGAAAACCATAATTATTTCGGATTAAGGAAGTGAATTACTATATGATGATCCTAAGACTATTAGGAATATTAAAATGAGAAGATTTAAATGTTTTAAGTAGATTTTATGAATTAGGGTTCATAATGTTAAAAGTGGAGAAAAAACCCTAATTTCAAAGGAAACCCTAAAATTGTAATAGAAATCCTAAGGAATAAGATGAAATTGGATAAATTTTTATAAAAGGAAATGTGTACTTTTATTTCAGGATTTCTATTCATCTTTGCTTGCTTGATTGTATTTCCCTATATATTTTATTCTGTCTTAAAATTTGTAATCAAAGGTATGTGGTTACGTTTATGAATAACCACATTAGTTTCACGAGGATTCTCGGAGATTTAATCGGTCATTTGAAATAAACTTCTTGGATGACTTTTATTTCCTGCAACTATAAAGTGACTATGATTATCACTATTAATGTACATATAACTGGCTTAGATCTGAATCCACCTCTTTGGCTTGTAAAGGCTAAAAAGGGGTAACCTAGAGTAAAGTCTAGGTTATCGTGAGTTAGAAATTGGGCTACCCACGTGTAGTGCCATGAGACTCTTTAGCATGCCATGAGTTATGGAGTGGGCTATCTAAGGGTAGTGCCATGTGACTCAACCCTAGAAACTGGTTCACCTATGGGGGGGACCATGAGGGGTTTAATGGGGATCTACTATAAGGAAAGTAGTATTCAGGTCCACTACAGGGACAACGCAGAGGATAAGGTATGAATGGATCACACAGTTATATTTAAAACGTAAAGTTGTTTATTAAATGGTAATTGGTTGCAATACATTGTTATGAATAATTGCATGATTATTGTTTTCCTCCACATACCAGCATTGTGCTGAATGAATTTTTGTTTGTCGACATTTTAGGTACAAAAACCAAAAGGAAAAATAGTAAAATGTAATATTGTGAAATACATGAATTAAAGAACAAGGAGGTAATAGTTAGATTAGTTCCAGTGCAGATAGAGGTTTAGAAATCCAATCTTTCAAAAAGGTATGCAAAAGTTTATTTTCTTACAGCTTTCCAGTATAGTCTATTAAAATTTAATTATTGTTCTTGGTTAATTGTCGAACCTTTGATCCGGAAATTATGTGTGCGGCTTCAACCTCTCGGTCTCCCTTAATTGGGGGTTACCGGAAGGTGGGGTCGTAACAACCAGGTTCTCTCACCTTTGGATAACTATCCAATAGGAGTTAGGATTCAAGTAATAAATTGATCCATGACAAATGGTATCAGATCCATACACACATTTGTCTATATGTCCAAGGCATGATATGTCATATGAAGCTAGAGAGAATTCCAAAATGGTGAAACTAAGGGAATGTGTATGGTGCTAGATGTGGAGGATCTAGCTAGTAATCACTTCCTATATACCTGGTTGCAGTGGATGAGGTTCCTTTGTGCATCTACCACCCATTATATGATGATTAATTAGTTTTTCATATCCTCATGTGATTCTCCTCTCATGACAATTAGTCACATGTTTTCTCGATTATGGGTAGCTTATGCATGGGAATAACAAAAATTCAATTAATTCATAAAATTTGTTTAAGATGATAGTATTGCCATGATATGGTGCCAACTTTAAATTTCTATTTTACTCTTAGTGATGTATTCATGTGTAAAACTTGAATCAATCAAACTCAATTTTACTCAATCAGACATACATGCTTCCTATGTTTGATGCAAATCACATAGATCCTAGACGTGATGAAATAAGGTGGAACTCACACGTTATACCTCATGGTTGATTAGGTCCCTATATAATTAAACTATGTTGTCCCTATTTTAAATCAAAACCTCAAACATGACTAAGAAAATATCTTCTTATTGACATGTATCCTACCCCATAATTTGATATGACTATATCTTTGGACCCCTTGATTGTGATGGGAAAACTTGTTACAAAAGGAAAATCCCATTTTGGCATTTTTTCTCTGAGAGCACTACTTTACTTACTCAATCATATAGTTACACTAACTACTTACTCTTCCTTCCTCATACCCTACACTATGTTCCTTCTACACATCCTCCTCCAAAAAATTGGGCATCATTCTGATAATATGTTTGGGTCTGGTTGCTTCAGGTTGTCATTTTGCATGTTTTCCACAATGTTATTGAATTCTCATCCCCTAAATACAAGCAAGAATCTATGTAGGCTACTCGTTTTGAGCCTTATACTTCCTACTATCCCTTTAAACTTTGCTACTACTTGTAGAATACCTTCGATAAGATGATTCACCACATTTGAGTCAGTTTAGAGTTTGCAATTTTTTATTAGCATTCTACTTTCTTGAGAAATCCCTTCCTTAATAGCCTTCATCTATCTTTCTGATGTATCATCACCACATAGATTCTCCACACCCCCTTGTAGCCAAGCTCCCCTCTCATCCATCACAGATTCTCCACACCCCCTTGTAGCTAAGCTCCCCTCTCATCCATCACCACCAAACTTATGCAGGATAATTTCCTTAGAATACTCACAACTACAACCCCATTTATTACATATTAACTCTTTGACGGTTGTACCCATCAATCTTCCCCTTATTCCCACAAAGTAGGGCTTATAATAGTTGATTATTCCATCTTCTTATCTGTGACTTAATTTCCAATCCTATTTTGATTACCAATTCAGAGGTGCTAGTTTCCCTCCAGTGGAATGTGTACCATATTGTCCTCTAGGCCTTTTTCTAAGGTTCCATTTTGAATAATAAGAATCATATGAAGCAATGACCATATCCTATGATGCTCTAAGTCTTAGAGTTCCTTCTTTTTGACTCCCCTATTTCAAGATATACCCCATACCATGATCATTAAAGAAAGGGAACGTAATTATGACCTTCATATTGCTAAAATTCTTGAAACATGGATAAGTGATCATTGATGATATGACTTAATACTAATCAATATTCTCACACTATTTTCTATATCAATTCTTCATGAGAAATGGACACAAATGTGCTATGTTAGAGTGGTAGTTTAATTTTTGACTCCCTTTACCTACATCCCTATTATGACTTTCTCTAAATTTTGATATATCCATTATGTAGAGATTTGAAAGGTAATACTTTCTTAAGATTTTGATCTCTTTGACCTATGTATCTAACAAATAAGGTTTAATTATCTCTTGAATCTCAATTTAACTATAAATTTGATTATGATAATGTTGATTGTAGCTTGTGGTTATGGTTTTAGAGGGACCCAGGTCTATATCATTCATCAACCTTTTGTAACATGAAAATGAACATGATGTTTGCATCACATAATGTTGCTTGAGGATGAATGGTCACATCTTGGTTTTGATGGGAATCTACATCCAAGATTTTAAATTTTTGGACATGTAACTCCCGATTTCCACACCATAACTCTCGATAACAATATACAAACTATGGAATCATGATTACTAATCTCAACTTTGACTTTTATGATCACCGTATTTGGATCTTGAGTTCACCCTCCATACATAATTGATGAGTTTCACATTCCCAAATCTAAAGAAAAAATGAAATGATGATTATGTTAACCACTTGATTAACCCCTCAGGGATGAGCTCTTATGTAGACTAGGTTGTGGTACCTTTCATTGACTTTGAACATCAAACCATGATACTGAGATATGATGTTTGTCTTGAATAGTCAGAATATGAAATCCATGGCATGGATGTTTAGCACCACCTAGGCCAATGTACAAGCTACAACCCTAAATGTTGTCATTGCAAGTTATTAATTACTCTTGATTCAAAGAGATCAATTCATTTTATCTAAAATGTGATCTCTCAAAATTTGTGATATATATGGTGACCTATACAAGTATGGTAACATATGTAATGAACTCCCTGATTTGATGATTGATGTGAATACGCTTTGACCTGATACTCAATTGCCTGATTTTGAAACAATTTTGATATTGAAGCAATACTAAATTAATTATGATAAGGAATATGAGTCTCAAACTCAGTTAAATGATTATGTTTTGGGGACAACATTCTTTTAATGGTGGGATGGAGGTGACAAACCATATTTTTTCTCTCATCCAGTTATGTACATATTGACTCATGAGATGATCAATTATATTCATGAACCTCCCTCACCCACAATTAAATAACTTTGAGCTGCATTATGCTCAATTGATGAAATGGACTTAATTAAATGCCACAATCATCCTAATTGACTAAAGTTGAGTGCATAATTAAGCTTTTAGTCAAACATTTTGTAAATGAAATACCTCAACATGCTAGTAGAGATACCACCTTCATTGTCAGTTAAAATAGCCCTATAATGTTGGTTTTTTATGAACATCTAAGTGGGAGACACTACTTCTAACAACCTCCTACATCTTTTCTAGGAATAGTTAAACTAACACCATATGGTGAGCTTAGGTTGCTATGAAAATAGAAATTGATGACTTAATCAAAAGCTCAAAGCAATAAAGTGTCGTGGAATTTCTCTATGTCTTCAGTTCATAGAAAGAAACAAATGATATAGTCAAATTGTGTCATCAATTTTAGTATTCGAAACTAACACCACATAGAAGCACGACCATTTGGAAGCATGACGGTACCAGGCAGTATGTCCGTGTTGTGGGTTGTTTAGCATTTTTATCGGTTTTGGTAACAATAACTAACACCATAGGGTGAAAATATTGATTTTTATAAACTAAATGACTCCACAGGTTATTTGGTTGGTCAACTCATTCAACAAGACTAACATTGTACTTCCTTATCAGGTAAAATTATAATTGAGAAGGGTATATGTGACATTAGTTTTGGATAAAAAACTAACCCCAAAGATGTACAACATCAGTTTTTTTATATTAACCAATGCCACAGTTATGTTTTTCTAAATAACAGGTATGCAGACCTCCAGATGTTCAATAGGATGTAGAACCTACAATTTGGTAGAACTTTCGGTTCCATCCCGTGTTTAGCATAACAACATGCCATCACATCTGCAAAACCTACAATAACAAACAAATATGTACAATTCGTATATCCACATACATTTCCATTCTTCAATTCTATTCTCTTCAACACTTAATTCCATTCTTATGCACGTACAAAATTTAGAAAACACAAATAAAATATTTGTTCTCCAATTCAACTATCATGAAATGTAAAAATACAATTCTCATTGTATTCATTCATCTTCACATTCAATCTCACACATGCATATATACACACATCATTCACATATACACCAACAATTCACTCACATCAAATTTGAAGTTACAAAAAATCATAACCATCACTTCTATATAGAAATAAATGACATCAAGATCTAAAAAACTCATATTTTATCCCAATCATATATAAAGTCAACTTCCTTAACAAAGACATGTGCCCACTCTTCTCATATCTCATCTATCTCTTCTTTTGTATAAGGCTTTATTGTGTCAAATATATGCAAAGAGAATGACATAATCCAAGAGTTTGATTTGAATTTTTTATATTATCAAATGATACTATTTACTTTTGATGATCAAGACTATATAGATAACCTTTTCTATACAATGGATGTCAAGTGTTGCATGTCTGAAAATTGGGTCCATATACCGCATCATGTATTATCATCATGCACAACCATTGTCTTGTATAGCGTGCTATAAATTTACAATTATGCAAAATATTAATAAAAAAGTAAGCGTAGTTGGCATATATATGCATTGGAGTCAGGAAACTACCTCAACATCCTTCCAACTTAATAATTTCTTTTTCTTATCTATCTTTCCTCTGACCTTTTTTAATTCTTTTGTAGCCCTACAAGTTAACGTAACACATGTAATTGGATTAGTAAATAGTCATGCAATTAATGATGCAAAGATTAATATATGGCGACCGATATAAAAATTCACTCACATAAATAATGCCTTTTTCATTGTGTGTACCACGTTGTCTACTTTCTCACCCCGAAGGATTTAGATAATACGAATTTTGGGTCTTACAGACAATTAACAACAACACTTGATAATTATTGTGGAATGAAAAGAAGGAACACAAAATAAAACTCAAAATCATTGGTGAAGTGTTTGAAACTTACCCAACATTGAAAGGATATATAATCATGCTCTTTAACACATTATAAAAATATTTAAATACGGTAGAGAAATAATCATTAACATATTTTGGGTCTTTATCTACACAGATAATAAATGATGGAACTAGAAATGCCACATTGGTTAGTGTGAACTCTCCACACACCCTATATAAGTGGCTGCAAAACGTATATGTATGCATTAATATATAAGAAAACACATTAATGTATATTTTCATATATATAGAATCAGGTATTTAGCCATAAGATATCACAATACTCAATGTCCATAGTTGTATTCAACCATGCAAAGGTATTGAGCCATAATATTTCACCATATCCAAAGTTCTATCATAATTGTATTCTACCAACAAAAGTAAACAACTCCATAACATCTTGCATGATTACACTATTATTGTGATCTTGACCTGTAGCATACTCCTTAATATGGAACATCATAGTTGACCCTTCTTCTAGGTCTCTTAGCCATAGTATCAACATCCTACACCTAGGATCTAGCGACTTGAATAGGTTCTTTATAATTCACATAGGTAATTGAATATCTTGAGGAGTAAGTGGAGGACAAACTATAGGGAGATTCTAAGGTGTTTTGACCTGCATATATATGCCCTCAAAACAATTTTCAATTATATACACAAGTAGAAAAGAATCACAATTACAACCACAATGAAAGTTAAGCATACATCAACATAGACAACTCTGGCTTTTGGTCACACAACCATGCCACCTTCTTCATCACCTATCATCTCGTGGTTGAGGTGGACTTGTGACCTTGGAGTCTATTTATAAGTGTCATAGACAAGCTTGATAGAGACACAAACCACATTGGTAGGCATCAAATGACCATGAATCATATCACCTAGAAGGGGCGGGTAAGCCTCGTCCTTTGCAATGACATATTCTTCTAGTAAAAGATGGCTTGGCCTCAACCCCTACAAATTTGTATATAATGTTATATACACCTAAACACAAGAAAATTATGAATTCACCTAAAATTCTATAATATCGCCGAAATACTTTCACCATGCATGTTAGCTAGTGAGTCCATAGGATTACTACCAACCACCTATGTCATAGGGAGGTCCACCTGGTATGAAGAGAGGAGTGACACAAGTACTGTCTGTGGAGGTAGAGAATGAGAAGTGTGATACTATCTCATTGTTTCCTCTACTCCCTTTACAATCATGTATTGCACCTAATCTTGTGACAATCTTTTATTCTTGTCAGATTTACACTTCCTTGATGACCGAAAAAAGTATCTTATACCTACACCCAAACCAAAAGCCCTAACACAGTCAGGATGCTCTAGAGTACCCAGAGCAACCATCAATTATCCCTTTGGCTCTCATGGATGAACTTTCCTAATTTTATTTTCTCACAGAGTTCTTGCTAATCATCATGAATAGTAATTGGTCAGTAAAACATAACAATCAAGGTCAAAAGTGAACATATCATGCATAGTTGAATTTTACAATTTTTGCATCTACCTTAATGGTTGTGGGGTAGGGTATTATTTCAGCTCAGTTTGTCCTGGTAGATATCCATTCCCCATGGAAAAGTAAAGGTGCATGAGTAGTAGAAGACTCAATAGATCTAGGAGTAGGTTGCTCAGTAGAAGATGCTTCCAGTCTCTTATACCTCTGCATTATGTAGCCAGTTGGTACCAAGTTGTGTATGTGCATAGTCTTTACAAGCCTTTCTCTTTTACCAATGTGTAAAGCATTGTTAATACAAAGCATAATTTAAATATGCAATATATTGAAATAATAAGAATGTATTTTAAGTACATAATACATTACATAAGACATTGAATTCATCTAATTATCGCTAAAAATAATATGTATATAAAAAGGAGTCTTATTACCTTGAATTCACTTGTTTGAATTGAAGAAACAAATGCTTCCCAGACCATTGAGTCAAGATAGGCCCATTGCTCAGTGGAAGACTTCTTCTTCTTCTTGTTCATTATGTATTCTCTTGTCACACTTGTCCTTTAATTCCTTAATAGCCTCCATTCATTTACATCACCTTTTTATGGGGAAGTATTCATCAAGGTCAAATATTCTCTTCAAGGTTTCACATAATTAATGGCATATTTATTAAAATAGAATTGTAAATATCTTTAAAACTCAGAATAATCACATATAAGTCCTTCCATATATAGTCTTTTGTGGAAGGATCAACTTTATACTAAGATTTTGTTGTTATCTCCACTTTGTTGTGGGTAAGAACCCCTAGATATTGCAGGAAAGTACTATTATTCTTGCCAATAGGATTTCCTACATCATCAAAGTCGACAACCAACTTAGGTCCATTACCCCTTTATTCTACTAACTTGTTCATCAAGTCGA
This sequence comes from Alisma plantago-aquatica, assembly GCA_963693085.1. Classification (NCBI taxonomy): domain Eukaryota; kingdom Viridiplantae; phylum Streptophyta; class Magnoliopsida; order Alismatales; family Alismataceae; genus Alisma; species Alisma plantago-aquatica. The sequence continues at coordinate 1,509,850,570 of OY856410.1, read as the reverse complement.
TGCCTCTTCTATGTGCACAGTCATGTTGTTCCTCTATAAAGCCAGCAAAACCCAGATGGTGCACATCCTGAGGATACTCATCCAAAAATTGTCAAGAAACACATATAAGTGATAGAGAATGTAATATGCACATCTATGTAATAATTGTGATAGAATGTAAAATGCACATCTATGTAATAGTTGTGATAGAGAATGTAAAATGCACATCTATGTAATAAACCTACAACTTCGACCGTCATGGAGCAAATCCTCATGGTTCACATAGTCATGGTACACATTGTCACAATCAGATGGCATCTAAAAAATGTCATATTAATACTAGTCAAAGAACAAAATATAAGTGAGAAAGAATGTAAAGTATACATGTCGCATATGAAACATAAATAACTATAAAAAAGAATGTATCATGCAAATCTAGCATTTAAAAAATAAAATACATGCATCTAGTATTGGCTGCATCTTTGATCAATTAATATTCCTTCAGTGTGATCTCCACACGGATATAAGTCTATCTTAGCTTCAGTATTTGGTATTGGCAAGTCAACTGAGAATGGACTGCAATCATCATACTTGTCAAAGTATTCTTCTTTATCTATATGATCTACAGTGAACTACCTTTCCCCATGCAGAACGACATGCCATTTTTCATTTGTAGGATCATTGAAGTAGAGTAATCGATTCACATGTGATGCCATTATGAATTGTTTGCACTTCTTACAAATCTATTCAAAATTCATTAATGTGAAACCCAATTCATCCACTACAACTCATTTGGTGTTTTCGATCCAAATATACCTAAAGATGGGAACTTTGAAATCTATATAGTCAAAATCCCATATGTCTCCAGTGACACTACAATATGACATTTTAACTTCATGTGGACTCTTATACTTTGCACTAGAAAACTACAATGAATACGCTTGAGGGTGACCCCAATATTTTGGATGAAACTCTTATCATCTTGATGTTTTGTGCAATATGAAAATCCATTTACGTCAAACCATTTGTAAGATATATTCATTTTTGGTTTAATGGCGAGCAATTTGATTTTGCAAGGGCATTATTTGGTGTTTGAGATAGTTGATGGAAGTCTTTATCTTTAAACCACCTAAGAAATTTCATATTATGCTCTCTAGAAAACCACATTGCACTCCCTTGAGGATATTTTGTCTTGATAAAATTGGTATGCTCCATGATATAAATATCCACTTCATTGATGTTGTGTAAAACATACAAGTGTGCTTGCTCCCACAACTCATGACTAATTACTTTCACTCGTTCTCCTAAAGTCCCTTATCTAGAATATAGATCAGTATTCTTTTCATTGGTAGGAGCTCCATTACAGCTTAGAAAGTCATTGCAAAAGTACATAACCTCCCTTGTTACATAACCCTAAATAATACTCCCTCTTGGTGTACAACGATTTCAAAAATCACCTTTAAACACACTCATCTAATGTTAAGAAGGATACATCCAATGCATGAAAACCGGACCCAACATTTTCACTTCCCTAGTCAAATGGACAACAAGATGTACCATGATATCAAACAATGAAGGAGAAAATACAACTGAAGATGGACAGGGTAACAACCACTTCTCTTATGAACTTATCAAGATTGGTGTTGAAGAAGAAATAAAACATAGTGATTACAAAACTTGCATGCTTTGGTAATATAGATCGAATAGCCATAGATAATATTTGTCTCATTAGAGTGTGACAATAATGAGATTTAAGACCATCAGCTTCGGATTCTCCATTTATACCAATCTATAAATATTGGACGAGTATCCCTGTGGTACCTTAACATAAAGAAATCACTCACAAAAATTTCTCTTCTCCTTTATAGACAATGTGTAACAAGTAGGAGGTAAAAATATTTTTTATCACTAGTAATTTATGTCATTAATTCATTCCTTATACCCAATTGATGTAGGTCCATTTTGGATTTGATGTCATCTTTAGTCTTACCATATATATTTAGTAGAGTATCAATGACTCTATCACAAATTTTTTTCTCAACATGCATGACATTAATACAATGCCTAACTGTCAAAGAACTTTAATAAGGAAGATCCCAAAATATTGACCTCTTCTTGAATAAAGATTTTTCACTATGTGTGGGAATAGTACATAGTAGTATATTACTAATGCATTTACAAAGTCTTTTACTCTATCATAAACAACATCCCAAGATATAGGTTTAGGTACGCTCCATTCCTCATTTGATCCATTGAATGCTTTGTACAACCTTCGGTAAAGATGAACTTTTGGAAGAAACCTTCGATGACCAAGATATACAGTCTTGCCTCCATGTTTCAATCATATAGAAGCAACATTCTCCTCACATATAGGGCAACCTTTGGAACTTTTTAAACTATATCCAAATAAATTCCCATATACTAGAAAGTCATCAATAGTGCAAAACAACATAGCATGCAAACAAAATGTCTCTCTAAGTGAAGCATCATAGGTCATTATACTTTCTCCCTAGTGTTTCTTTAAGTTATCAATCATATTTTAAAGAAAAACATCATTATCATTACGAAGTTTATGGGGCATGATGTCAACAAGGAAAACATGATGTACTTATTTTTCATATACAACTAGGGAGGAAGATTATATATTACAATCATAGCAGGCCAAGTGCTATATTGTCTACTTAATATGCCATATGGATTCATTCCATTGGTACAAAGCCCCAAGTCTTAGACTCCAATTTTCTTCACCAAAGTTAGGGTATAATAAAACAATTTTCTTCCATTGTGGGGAATCAGACACATGTTGTAGGATAGCAACATTGTTTTTTCCTCTGCATACCAAGATAAACTATGTGCATCCATGGTATTGGCAAACAAGTAATGAAACTGTGGAATAGGTAGATACAACATCACCTTGATAGGAGAGTCAGTTTTGGACTTTCCCAAATTCATCATTTTATACCTTGACACCCCACATTTTGGACGATGCTTTAAAATCAATATTGTCCTTTTGAAATAACACACAGTCATTCATGAATGCATGTATTTTCTTAGCCTCCATTCACATTGGGAATGTTGTTTTCTTTGATTTTATGTTGAGATTGGAAGCTCATTGCCTTTAGGAAGAATTTAATTTTTTGTCACTTCATCTATTGTTAGCGTTCAGAGTATGCAATTTCAACACAATGCTCAACTTAATAAACTTAGTACAACCTAGGTATAACAGTCCCTTAGCATCATGAATAGTGTATCTAAATAAGAAAGGTGGAACAATCAGATTTAACCCACAACTATCCAGCATGATGAAACGAAGAATGGAGGAAAGTTTATTTCATGGGTGTTGTTAAGAAAGAATTAGTCATACGTTGTCGTAGAATACTGACAACTAAGACTTAAGTTTAGTTGTAGTAAAAAACCAGCCCCATAGGTCAGCCTCTGTCATTGGTTTACCATTAAAAAACTGACAACACATGTGCTTATCCCTAATAAAAAATGCCAAGCTCGCTAATACTTTAGTCGAGATTTCTATCGAAAAATTGATGACATATCTTCTTACTCTATGTCATCGATTTCTCACTAGAAAACCGACCTTGTACTTACCTCTAATAAAAAATGCCAACCTCACTAACAATTTCATCATTGGTTTCTAGTACAAAGTCGATGACATAATCCAATTTGGGGGGAAGTTTTCATGGGGCACATGGTGCAAACCCTTTTTTGTAGATTATTTTAGGAAAAACCAACATTATATGGTTTTTATAGGCAAAACTTTTCACGGTGGACTTGACCTACATCGTCTACTTTTATGGTATAAAATGATGACATAGTCTTTTTGGAGGCAAACTTTATTTTGTTGGAAGGGAATTGACGTCAATTTTTTAAAATCGACGCTACATTCCTATATCAAAGTTTTCCACTAAAATATTAAATATCACGAGCTATTTTAATTGTTGATTCTTAAAAAATAAACCAATATAATAGTAAAAGTGGTATCCTGTGTTTTTTCTTAATCAACAAGACTTGACTAATAGCATTTGTGTTATACCAACCGACACTATAGACCTGTAGCGTCGATTTTTCTATAAAACACGACATCAAATAAAGTGGCATTAAAGGTAAAACATGTACTACTGAACATTATTATCTTGGTCCAAAACTTTTATTGTAAGAAAAGAGAAAGTTTCTGAACCAATGGTGGAACTTTTACCTCTATTGGACTATAATTCGTACAATGTGAATTTTACAAATTTTCTTAAATACACATTTCTGTGAGGTATTTGATACCATGTTGATAGAAAATGAAATGCACTTCTCTTGTTACTATTTATAGGTGCATCTAAATTTTAATTCATATGATTTCCTAACTGTTATGTTGATAAAATTTCTAAAGGTATCTCATTTGTGCCCCAAAATGGCATGGTATGCCTAAATTTTGTATCTGTGATAAATCTCACATGTTGTGGGAGTTTTTTTCCCTAAAATATTTTGTCGTGTCTATATATTATTTGTTAAAGTTATGTAAAAAAATTTAGGTGAATATAGATCCTTACATGGACATAATCTGGATATAACTTACATGGATATTTAGGCCTTGTTGTGCTAGATATTGATAAATTAGGCCTTGTTAAGGCCAAGGATGGTTTCATGTACCTTGGATGGTTACTTAGAATCTTTTTGATATGGTTAATTATGCATTTTCATATCTATGTCTTGATTTTAACATTATTGATGTATTTAACATGAGATCTAACCTAATTAATTAAAGTTTTTGTTGGCCAAACAAGTGTGAGGCTTTAATTATTACCAAACCATGGTACAAATGATATTCCCCTCCATAACCTAGATTCCTAGAAAAGAGGACTCAATACCCTAGTGCCACATCAGGATAGATTCAAAGAAAAAGAACAAACATCACCACAGAGGGAGTGTAGAACATAAGAAGAAGCTAAAAAAATGTCTCCTCATAGTGGGCACTAGAAGATGGTACATAGACCACACTATTTACCAAAGAAAAACACCCTACACTCCTATAGTGCATCAAACTAAAGGTACCAATAAAAGTATATAACATAGGAAGAAAAAAACTAGAAAACTAAGAGATAGCCATATAAAGAAATGGCAGGCGAATCTTCCAGTACTTGCAAAAAAAAGAGATCCCAATGAATTTTAGATGGCATCAATGAGCCTATCAAAATCACATGGGGATGTTTCTAAGAGATTTCTCTTATTTATCCTTTCCTTCTTTTTCTTTGGTCTTGAATTATCTTCATCTATCTTGAATCTATCCCATTGATCAGCTTCATCATGTAGCCCAATATATCCATCACCTTCCCAGTCATAATAGTTCTTTTTTCTATGTTGATAGTTAATAGAGAGGCCACAACTTTTCATTACATGATCTATAAGAATAAGAAAATATCCCTCATGATGTGCACTTCTATGAACTTCCAATTTTGAATCCATATTGGGCTATTGAGGGTAAGCGGATCTGAGAGAATGTAATTAGGTTCATCAATAGATGTCATAATATCTTTGAAGGAGGTGGAATTCCACCAGCAACCAAACTAAACTTGTCTAATGAACCTTTCCCTTGGATCGGTTGAGATTCATCGACTAAAGCTAGTTCAACTATACATCCCTAATCACTTGTATGACCCAAATGTGGCATATCAGTGGATACTCCATCATTATTTTATGAAGAAGATGGCTTTGCATGGATTCCCCCTTCTTGAATGGAAGACACCTTCTAGTGCACATTAACTCAAGCATCTACATTGCATATTCCTCAAAGGAACTATAGGTTGTTGAGGGAGGATTGATTATGAACAATTATTGGTCAAGAAACCAATATGTGCCTAAATAACTTGCACCCTGGACATTGATAACACCCATTTTATGGTTATTTATGGCTCATATTTCGTTGTCAAACCTGCCTTCTAAATTATTTTCCTCTCTGTTTTATCCTGTTTTTGCATAAGAAAAACCCACACTGGGCTCCTAACTCTTTTCCCATCTTTTGCAGAGTTTTCCCTCATTTTTCCACCCAAAGTTAGCAAAAAGCCCTATCCCGACCCACTTACAACGAGCACTTGAATTGGCCCTTTACTGGCCGTACGACACGCCCACTTACTCGTCACAGTCACTGCCCATCATGGCAGCAACCTGACACGGGCATGTCACGTGAGGGGCCCTGACGAGCGATATGCCATCTACCCGATAGGGAGCTTTGCTCACCATGACTCACCCCGATAGAGTCTATCGTGTGATGAAGCCACTCATTAGAGCAGCTGCCCGCCACGGTCATTACCCAACACGTTCAAGTGATTTTCTTGCAAGTCGACATGCACTGCAGCCGTATCGGGCGACAGACGTGTCGGTCCTCCCCTGAAGCCATGTGAGCGGAGCCGATAAAGAACACATGGGCCCATGCGAATCGCAACCTCTACCAGCTACTGCTTATAAATAGTAGCTACAAGACTCTGATGGGACGGGTTGGAACCCCATGAGAGCTAACTTTGGAAAGACATCAGGAGCTTGTGTGTCGCGTACCAAGGTGTGTCGGGAGATACTAGGTATGCACACCCACAACCTGAGAGGGGAGGTAGGAGTTCACTTAGAACCCGTCCCGGTAGCCCCAATAGCACGATACGACCAGGAAGGCCTGCCTTGCCGGGTGCCTAGATGGGCCTCAACCCGAGACGGCTCGCCCCTCTATACCCGATACAAGGAATCTGAGAACCTAAGTGATTCCTAACCCGACACGATACCGAACCTGATACAGACTAACTGTTGCGGTATGTCGCCCGAGAGGGCCGGCTGCCCGACACGGACGTGTCGGGTAGGGAGTTCTACCTGATACGCCCTGGCTATCACGCCTGTCGCCTGAGAGGGTTGACTGCCCGATACAGGTGTATCAGGAAGAGCTCCTGCCTGGTACTAGGTTAGCAGTCCCTTAGGGTCCTGCTGCTATATGTCGACCTCCTAAATCAAGGAGACTGATACTTATCTTTCCCTATTTACTGCATTTTACTTTCATTTCCCTATGCATTGTAACTAAACCTTTTTACTCTCCTTAAGCTTATTGGAATCTATGGATTTTATCTCTTGTTGTTCTGTGTATGGTTCCTTTTTGTTGGATGATTCCTTTATTGCATTTGAACTCTAGTTTCTTGTTTTGGTTCGCGCTTTTGACTAGCTATCGAATTGTGTTTCCCGATTCGACACCCTTGAGAGGGGGTTATCACAACTCTAAAGTTTGGTCTGATTCGGGTGTACGAGAGTACCTAGGATCAGGGCTGCTTCAGTTTACCTTACCACTCTAATCTACGACCACTTCCCTTGAGAGAGGGAAATGGTGCATAGTTAGAGGTACCCTCTTTGAGAGAAGAGGCTACAGGATGTCTTCCGTTGCTGCTTATTATGCCTAAGTTTTCTTCCTTCGTGCTTTACCTCAATGACAGTTTTATCTCCTTATATGTTGTTATTTAAAACCTCTATAAAAATTGTTAAACCCTAAAATCATAATTTTTCTAGTAACTCCAACTGGAGATAGCCTTTTAGTTTGATTTCTTTATGGTGCTTTCTTATTACAACCAAACCTATCCTTTTACCTGTTTGATGTGCTTAGACAAGTGAAACTCAAGCTCTGAAGCGTCATTCTTCCTATCCTTGTGTTCGACCCTGAACTACTTCGACCCGGTGCTATTTGTAGGTGTCTTAAACATTCAGGTATTATAAATTTCTAAAGTCTGATAACCTAGACATGATTCCTTTCTTGGACCCACATTTAAGGCTCGTCAACTTTTTGGCGCCATTGTCGGGGATAGGCAAAGAAAACCATTTTACGAACTTTAGTTTCACTTGCACTTTGCCAAAATCCTGTACATATGTGTATAATACGACAATTATTTACTGCCCATAATATTTACTGTTCATAATTTATACAACACTCTTACACCTTTGTTTCTTTCTGGGTACTCCTTACTTTCTTTCTAGTTCATCCAATCTCTTGGCAAGTCATGGCTGACCAAGCCCCTGAAGCTCACTGTCTTCACTCATTCGTTCAAGTTCGATCTAATGAAGAGAGAAACCTGGTTGTAACACAACCTTTAAATGTTACCAGCTTCACACTGAAGCCCTCCTTTATCTAGCTCCTGTAGCATAATAGGTTCAGTGGAAACACCTCTGAAGAGAACCTGTATAATCATCTAACAACTTTTAAGAGGGCGTGCAACACCTTTAAGATCAACAGGTTCCCATTGACACATATCTGCATCCAGTGCTTCCCGTTCTCACTGAGGGACAAGACACTAGAATGGTACACTAACATACATGATGTGAACCTCCCTGATTGGGAGCATCTTGCCAATGCTTTTATCGCCAAGTTCTTCCCCATTGAGAGGACCATCAAATGTCAAAACAAGATCATGAGTTATTCCCAGAAGCCCTAGGAGAATCTTCATGAGACTTGGGAAAGATTCCAGAGCTACTAGCGTGAATGCCCGCATCATGGTTTTTTGGAACCAAAGCCCATCACACGTTTTACAATGGGGTGTGCCCCGCTGAGAGGAGGTCCTTGAATGCTGCCGCTGGCAGCAATTTCTTGGGACTTAGTGCCCAAAGAGCTAGGGAGATTATTGAAAATATGGCTACAAACTAACAAGATAGAGAATACGTCCGAGAGTCTCTAAGTCACACTACTCCAGGTGAATCTAAGGCTGTGGAGGCCCTCGCAGCCAAGCTTGACAAGATGATGATAGATGTCCAATCCCTCAAGGAGCAAGGTTACAAAGGGAAGGTTCGACAAGAGGTCGTGAAGAGTTGTGTGACCTGCGGAGAGCCCGACCATTTGTTAGATTTCTGCTCGCACACCGCACCCCAAGAAGACCTCGAAGGGGACTTTACAGAGAATGTGAGTTTTGTTCAATACCGACGGCCCAACCACCTTGGTTTCTCTTATGGGAATACCAGTACTACTGAGAACTCTCACTAGCTGGTGAGTGGGAAACCTTCAGGATACCATCAAATTAGCAACGACATATAGCGTTCCAGCTGCAGAGGGCCATCCAACAAAACTACCAGCCACAAAAATATTTGACGATGGAATTTATTTCCTTCGCCAAAAGACAGAACGACATCAATGAAAAGATGCACAAGAGCTCAGTGGATAGCATGGATCTACTCAAACTAATGGAACAACATATGGGTGGTTTTTCTACCCAGATAGGGGAGCTCCAACAACATAATAAATAGATTGATCAGCAACTGGCAAGCCTCGCCCAATCCCTCAACCATTAGGTGGGGTGTTTCCCCTCCAATACTAAAGCCAACCCATGAGGACATGAGATGGAAAAAATGGATTTTCTAAGGTCAGGAACGATTGCATCACTAGAAGTTGAGAAGACAGTAACATCAACAACAACACCCGTCGAAGGAGTTAGCACAGAGGTTGTTGAGGAAGAAGTTTCGTAGAAGTCAAAGAAAGTAGTCAAAGACAATGTTAACGATGTCTCTTCTGAAGAGCATCCAGATAAGTACGCACCCCACAGACCATTCCCACAGAAGCTGGTAAAAGCCCAGCTAAATAAGAGGTTTGAAAAGTTTCTAGCCGCTATAAAGAAGTTGCATGTGGACGTCCCATTCCTAGAAGAAATGCCCACTTATGCCAAGTTCCTAAAGGCCATGATAAAAAGAAAAAGGAAAGAAGAATACATGGAGACTGTGAAGCTTGCCAAGATGTCTAGTTCTTTCATCAAAACCAATACGCTTTTGAAAAATAAGGATCCAGGGGCCTTCATAATCCCCTTTCAAGTTGGAGATAATGTAACTCGGAAAGGTCTAGCAGACCTAGGGGCTAGCATCAGTCTGTTTCTTATGTCCCTTGCCAAGAGAGTGGGGCTCAGTGACATGGTAAGCACCAACATGAGGATACAACTGGATGACCATACCTTCACACAGCCAGTTGGTGTCATTGAAGATGTGCCCATCCGAGTGGGATGCTTCTTTATCCCTTGTGATATTGTTTTTATTGACACCATAGAAGATCTGAGCTGCCCTATCATTTTTTAGCAACCCTTCTTTTCCATCGGCCAAGCTCTTATCGATTTCGAGGTGGGAATGATTACGATCCATGTTGTAGGAGATCACATCGACTTCAACATCAGTGATTGTATGAGGCCCCCCTCATTCTTTGAATCCTCCTACTTTGTTGAGAGCTATCAGCAGTTATGTGACAAAGTATGGGAAGAGAAGGCCATGGTAGATCCTTTGATGCATGCCTTAACTGGTGAGTTATGAGAGAACGATGATCCTAAGGTCAGGGAATTGTTGGCCTATCTAGATATTGAAGAAGAAACTGAGGATGAAGATCCTATTGAGACTGTTGGATATGCCACTCTACGAGAAGCCCCTGCTGAAGAATAGAAAAAGGAAGTCCCACCAGAGCTAAAAGTCTTGCCGAAAAGCCTTGAGTATCATTTTTTGGATCAAGAGAAGATGCACCCGGTAATCATCAATTCGGAGTTGACAAATTGCCAGAAAGACCAACTTCTCAAAGAGTTAAGGCTGCAGAGGAAAGCCCTGGTCTACTCAATCAGGGACCTGAGAGGGATAAGCCCTTCGATATGCATGCACCATATCCATTTGGATGAGGACTCCAGGCCATATGCCCATCCACAAATAAAGCTGAATGAAAAGCTTCGTGAAGTCATTAGTAAATAAGTAGTTAAGCTCCGAGATGCTGGAATTATCTATGTTATTAGTGATAGCATGTGGGTGAGTCCAATCCAAGTAGTCCCCAAGAAGGGAGGGATGACCTTGGTCAAGGGAAATGACGGGGTCGAGGTGGCCACCAAGATGGTCACTGGATGGCGGATGTGTATAGATTATCAGAAACTTAACACCACCACCCACAAGGACCATTTCCCTCTTCCTTTCATCGATCAGATACTGGAACGCCTGGCCCATCATTCCTATTTCTGCTGGAGGGACAGACACTCAGGTTTCTACCAGATCCCCATCCACCTTGATGACTAGGAGAAGACGACTTTCACTTGTATCTGTGAAACTTTTTCCTTTAGAAGAATGCCATTTGGGCTCTGTAATGCACCCGCTACCTTCCAGAGGTGTAAGAACGCCATTTTTGCAGATTTGCTCGAAGACAAGATGGAAGTGTTTATAGATGATTTTAGTGTATACGACATCTCGTTTAATGTCTGTTTGAACAATTTGTCCCTCATAATGAGAATATGTGAAGAGAATAGCCTCACCCTCAACTGGGAAAAATACCATTTTATGGTACAAGAGGGGATTGTTCTCGGACACAAGGTGTCAAGTAAAGGTACTGAAGTCGATCCATCCAAGGTTAAGGCGATATCTAAGCTCCCACCACCTACTTCAGTTACAGGTGTTCACAGTTTTCTAGTTCATGTCGGTTACTACCAATGGTTTATAAAGGATTTTTCAAAAATAGCCAAGCCTCTCTCTAACCTTCTGGTAAAAGATGTGAAATTCGACTTCATAGAGGAGTGTATGAAGGCATTCTCAACTCTGAAGGGCACTGTAATATCTACACCGATTCTCCAGTCCCCTGATTGGAGTCTTCCATTTGAACTTATGTGTGATGCCAGTGATTTTGCTATAGGGGTCGTACTCAGCCAAAAGAGAGATAAGAATCATCATGTTATCTTCTATGCAAGAAAGACCCTAAATGAGGCTCAGCAGAATTACACGACCACAGAGAAAGAAATGCTAGCTCTCGTGTACGCCTTCGAAAGGTTCAGGTCTTACCTCGTGGGATCGAAGGTGGTGGTTCACATCGACCACGGGACTATTAAATATCTAAATCAAAAGAAGGATGCAAAGCCCATACTGCTACATTGGGCACTATTTTTACAAGAGTTTGACCATGAGATCAAAGACAAGAAGGGCTCAGAGAATGTGGTTGTAGACCATCTTTCCAAGATTCAGGTGCAAGATGATCACCCACTACCCATCAATGAAAGCTACCCCGATGAATCCATCTACTCAGCCCAGTCAGCAGGCCCTGAGGGGTTGTGGTATGTAGATTTCTACAACTACTTGTCCTATAAGCAGCTTCCCCCAGATATGTCTTATAATCAGAAAAAGAAATTCTTCTCTTATTTAAATAACTATTATTGGGATGATCCCTTGTTGTTTAGGTGTTGTCCTGACAGGTTATATAGAAGATGCATACCAGAAGAGGAAGTTTCAAAAAATTTGTTCGAATGTCACTCCTTTGCTTATGGAGGACATCTAGGAGGTGAGAGGACAGGTACCAAGGTGCTACAATCTAGTTTCTACTAGTTGACCTTGTTCAAGGATGCTCACGCTTTTGTAAAGTCTTGCAACGAATGCCAGCGAATTGGGAACATCTCCCGTCACAATGAGATGCCACTATCTGATTGGATAGAAGTTGAAATTTTCGATGTGTGGGGTATTGACTATATGGGACCATTCCCCTCATCCTATGGTTTTAAGTACATTCTCATCACAGTCAACTATGTCTCGAAGTGGGTAGAAGTTATACCCACTACAACATGTGATGCAAGGGTAGTAATAAAGCTCTTTACCAAGATTATCTTACCAAGGTTTGGAGTTCCAAGGATCATCATTAGTGATGGTACCTCTCACTTCGCAGAAAGACAGTTTGAATCACTTTTGCATAAGTACAACATCTTCCACAAGGTTGCAACTCCATATCATCTATAGACATCAGGAGAGGTGGAGGTCTCCAATCGGCAGATAAAGGAGTTTTAGAAAAGATAGTTGGCAAGTCCCGCAAGGACTGGTCAACTAAGCTAGATGATGCTTTGTGGGCATATCGAACCGCTTTTAAAACACCGTTGGGTACAACACCTTATCACTTGATCTATGGAAAAGCCTGCCATCTTCCTTTTGAATTGGATCATTAAGCATTCTGAGCAATCAAGAAGCTCAATATGGACCAGACGTTGGCTGGAAAGAAAAGTTTCTTCATCTCCAGGAACTTGAAGAATTGAGACTTCGTGCATATGAAAATGCCAAGATTTACAAGCAAAGAACCAAGATCTGGCATGATGCCCATATGAAGAAAAAGGACGTCAATGAAGGTGACAAAGTTCTGTTATTTAAATCCTCTATCCATCTTTTTCTAGGGAACACTACTACATAAATGGCTTATAACGTCACTTTTAAGGGCGTCGGTTGTATAAATACATCGACACCTAAAAAATACAGCGTCAGTTTATAAAATAAATCGACATCAATCTGTGAAGGGCAACCAGACACGGGTATCACTTTTATTCAGTATCAGTTCCTTAATAACAAACCGACGCCTAAAATTAACCGCCAAATCTAAAATTTCTAGTGAAAAAAATTACCTCCAAAATTTAACATATGGCGTCGGTTATTAACTAATAAACTGACGACTAAAGGTTATTCGTGAGACGGAAATTGGGAACATTTTGGTCATCAGTTTTATAATAGTGATCGACGCTTATGGGTTTTCCCACACTGTCTGTGGGAAATTTTTCACACCCTTTGAGCGTCAGTTTTTGATATAAACCGATGACTATGGTCATTAATCGAGAACAATTTTTTTAATCGGCATATGTAGATAGACGTCAGTTTTTTTCTAGTTAAAATCGACGACTATCATTGAGAATAAGTGTCAGCTTTTCTGTAGAACCGACACCTTTAGTTTTATGTGTCAGCTTTAGTTAATAACCGACACCTAATGTTAACTTAATAGCACCCGCGTGAGCCCGACTCTTCCCCTTTCTCTATTTCATTCATCTCGATTTTGAGGGTTTAAGCTCCGACGATGATTCTTCTGCTCACCACTCCTGTGCCGCCACTCACCTCCACCACCACTGCTTGCTGGTCCTCCAGTCATTGTGCTCCAGGACAGCCGCCGCCCTAGCTCGATCGCCCACCCTCTGTGTTCGCCGCCCACCTCAGTGCCACCAGTAGTTGTGAGCGGTACCTCTCTGCTCGCCTCCCTCTCTGCTCACCCGCCCTCTCTACTCGCCGCCTCCTGCTTCTACTCTTCCACCTTCTCCTCTTCTCTGGCCGGCACCTTCTCCTCTGCCTCACCGCCGCCTCTGCTCTGGGCCCAACCTGCTCCTCTGCTTCGTCCGGCCTGCTTCTACTCTCCTTCAGCCGTCTACTGTTGCTCACCGTCGGCTGTCTGCTACTGCTGCTGCTCACCACCAGCCTGCTGCTCACCACTAGCCTGCTGCTCTGCTCACCGTCAGCCACATTCTCCTCTTTTCCTCTGCCTCCGTCGAGGTACCCTTATTCCTCCTCTTCTTCCTCTAGGGTATTCCTACATATGGCTATTGGTTGTTTGTTTTTTTTCCTTTGCTGATGATCCCCTCTCACTCGATGAGTGATGGTCGAGTTTTTGTGGGCTTGTTTCTTGGCTGGTTCTCTATAAGGTTACATGACTAATTGTTTCTTTGAAAAGGGGGTGTTATTCTTTACCTCTCCAATCTTATCATAGATACTCCAGATCTAACATATCAATCGTTTTTTGTTAAACCCTTGATGAAAACTTCAGATAGGTGCTTTATATGTTTTAACCCTAATTAACACCAAAAGTGGATTAACATGACCTCAACATATATGTTAATGCTTAATGTGATGAAGTAAGACATTGAATGATAGGTAGAGATGGTGAAATTCATTCTGGCCCGTGTTACTTTCATATGATAATTTAGTTCAACCCTTTTATTAATCACTACTTTACAATAATCAATATTTAATTCAACCCTTTTATTAATCACAGAATAATCAATCAATCTAGCTTTTGTCTTAAATATTAGTTAAATAATCACAACCTTAGAAACATATCAGTTTGTCCCCTAGTCAAATCACATCCAGACTTGAACAAAGATTAGACCAAGATTTTAAACCCTCGCTCATCCACGTGTTTCCTCCACTACATATGTTGTTATGAATAACCTTAATGTTGCTTTTGTTATAACAATCTGGAAAAATGTTGCTTTTGTTATATATTGGGCATGCTACTTAATTTTCTATGGTATAGCTACCACGAGTTTTGTTACAAATATCTGTATATTAGGTTAAGGACATGTTTCTATTGTGACATGTTGAGTTTTTTTCTATGTTATACCCACCACGATTTATGTTATAAAATAATACATTGATTAATTTAGGAAGCATTGATATGTTGTTATGGTTGTCCACAAGTGTTTTTATAAGAAAATTGTGTGTTGAATGAGGCTGTGATCAAGGGACTGGTGTTATATTATGTTGGCCTAGAAACCCATCCAAGATTTACTCATTAGGAGTAAATCTTAGATAGTCCCCAGTTTGGGACTGTTCTTGAACACCTAATCTCACTTAGGATGTAAGTGTATAATGTGTATTTGGTTTTCAAGAAAATTCCAGTAGCATTTCCCCGTTTGTTCTCTAAGTACATATGTACTTGGAGAACATCGGGGAAATGCTTCTGAAATTTTCTTGAAAACCCAATACACATTATACACTTACTAGTGAGATTAGGTGTTCAAGAATGGGATAGGTGGTACACATTTATTATATATAAGAATGACATCACATGTATAAACCCTAAAGTTTTAACCATAAACTCTAATCTGTTTACCCTAGACCCTAATCTTGTTGTAATATATACTTATTTTCTTCTTTATCATAGAATGGATAGATCATGGATGTCCATTCCCAATCGCTGCACCCCAGAGTTTATTTCTGGTCTTGATCAATTTATTAGATTTGCCAAGTAACATAGGAAACAACCTGGAGATAGGTTCTACTGTCCATGTAGGCATTGCAGTAACAACTTGAAAGTTAGTACTGGTGATGAAATCAGAAGTCATGTCATGTGCAATAGGATTGTACAAAGCTATACAGAATGGCACTGGCATTGAGAGATTTTAAACCTGAAACCAGTGGAAGTCCATAGCAGTGCTTGTATGGAAGAAGAAATTGCCTTCGATGATGTAGATGTGAATGAATCAGTTCCAGTAGACATCGTTGATGCGATTCTGGATAGTTGTGGGGTAGAGCACACCAAAACTGATCCACCTCCCATGTTTAGAAACATTGTGCATGATGCTGAGATACCGTTAGACATGGGTTGTAAGTTTACGAAGCTTAGCACAGTGTTGAGATTGTATAAACTTAAAGCTAACAATCGATGGAGCGACAAAAGCTTCATGTCATTGTTGTCTTTGTTGAAAGAAATTCTTCCTGAAGGAAACGAGATGTCGATCTCAACATACCGGTTAAAGAAATGGTTGTGCCCAATGGGAATGGAGGCCAAGAAGATACACTCATGCAAGAATGATTGTGTATTATTTCAAAAGGACTATGTGGATTTGAAAGATTATCCGAAATGTGGTGCGTCAAGGTATAAATTGACGACTTCGGGGGAGTCTAAAACCGGTTCTCCTACCAAGGTGATGTGGTATCTACCTATAATACCACGGTTTCAACGCTTGTTTTCCAATCCTATAGATGCAAAGAATTTGAGGTGGCATGCAGATGTTAAGAAAAATAATGATGGGATCCTACGACATGCGTCTGATTCCCCACAGTGGAAGAAGATTGATTTATTATACCCTGAATTCGGTGAAGAGGACATGAATCTAAGACTTGGGCTTTGTGCAGATGGGATGAATCCATACAAGACATTGAGCATCCAACATAGCACTTGGCCAGTTATGCTTGTTATATACAATCTTCCTCCCTAGTTGTGTATGAAAATTAAGTATGTTATGTTTTCGTCTTTGATATCGGGCCCTAAACAACCTAGAAATTATATCGACGTTTATCTTGAACCTATGATTGATGACTTGAAGAAGCTATGGGGTGAAGGTGTGATGACCTATGATGCTTCACGAAGAGAGGCATTTTATTTGCACGCTATGTTGTTTTGCACTGTGAATGACTTTCCAACATATGGGAATTTGTCTGGATATAGTGTCAAAGGATCTAAAGCGTGTCCTATATGTGAAGAGAACACTGATTCAATATGACTAAAACACAGCGGCAAGACTGTATATCTTTCTCATCGAAGGTTTCTTCCAAAATTTCATCTGTATCGTAGGTTGCACAAAGCATTCAATGGACGGAATGAGGAACGTAGTGCACCTAAACCTATATTAGGGGAGGATGTTTATGAAAGAGTGAAAGACATCGCCAATGAATTTGGTAAGAGATCACAATGTACAATGGCCACAAGGAGTGACAAGTCTTTATTCAAGAAGAAGTCGCTATTTTGGGATCTTTCTTATTGGATTCTTTGACAGTCAGGCATTGTATCGATGTCATGCACGTTGAGAAAAATGTATGTGATAGCATCATCGGTACTCTATTGAATATACCAAGTAAGACTAAAGATGGGATAAAATCCAGAATGGACCTACGTGAAATGGGAATAAGGACACAATTAACAGAAGTAGTTAGTAGCGATCGGAGAACATACTTACCTCTTGCTTGTTACACATTGTCTAGAAAGGATAAGAAAGCATTTTTTGAATGTTTGGTAAATGTTAAGGTGGCACAGGGTTATTCATCCAACATCCGTACATTGGTATCAATGAAAGATATTAAGTTGATAGGTCTTAAATCTCATGATTGTCACACTCTAATGCAACAAATATTTCCTGTGCCAATTAGATCTATATTGCCAAAGCATGTAAGGTTTGCAATCACCAGACTTTGTTTCTTTTTCAACAGTCTATGTAGCAAAGTTATTGAACCTGATAGTCTCGATAATTTGCAAAGAGAAGTGGTTGTTACCCTATGTCATCTTGAGATGTATTTTCCTCTGTCGTTCTTTGATATCATGGTACATCTTGTTGTCCACTTGACTAGGGAAGTGAAAATGTTGGGACCAGTTTTCTTGCATTGGATGTATCCCTTTGAACAATACATGAGTGTTTTTAAAGGTGATGTTCGAAACCATTATCAGCCTGAAGGGAGTATTATTGAGGGTTATGTGGCGAGAGAGGTTATGGATTTCTACAATGACAATCTGAGTGGTAATGACGCTCCCGTGAATGACAAGAATATTGAGGAACATTTTGGCAAAGGAGTTTTGGGATCACGGGTGGAAGTAATCAGCCGTGAGCAGTTGGAGAAAGGTCACTTGTATATTTTACACAACATCGACGAAGTGAGTGTTTATATCGAGGAACATACCAATTTTATCAAAAGACAATATCCTCGATCCAATTCAATGTGGCTTTCTAGAAAGCATAACAAGACATTTATTAAGTGGTTTGAAGATAAAGTCTTACATCAACTATCTCAAACACCAGATAATCTTACTAAAACCATCAAATTCCTTGCCTTTAAACCAAAATTGAATGTTATGTCTTATGAAGGGTTTGACATTAATGGTTTCTCATATTACACAAAGCATCAAGATGATAAGAGTGTCGTCCAAAACAGTGGGGTCACCCTTCAAGCGTCTTCATTGTTTTTTGCAAGTGCAAAGGATAAAAGTCCACGTGAAGCTAAATTGTCATATTATGGTGTCATTGAAGACATATGGGAGTTTGACTATGTAGATTTCAGAATTCCGCTCTTTAAATGTAATTGGGTTGACAACAACAAAGGAGTTATAGTGGATGAATTGGGTTTCACGTTAGTGAACTTTGAAAAGATTGGCGAGAAGGGTGAACCATTCATATTGGCATCACAGGCGAATTAAGTATTTTATATATCGATGATCCTGCAAATGATAAATGCTCGGTTGTTTTTCATGGTAAAAGATAGTTCATTGAAGATCCTATAGATGAACAAGAGTACTATGATAAGTATGATGACTCCAGTCCATTCTCAGATGGGTTTCCAACACCACCAAACATTGAAGTTGGGGATCACAATGACTTGTATGTTCACAAGAATCACAATGAAGGATTGTTAATTGATAAAAGATCACAATATTAGAGGCATGGATGTTTATATTTTTATTATGTTTTATTTTTCTGAATGTGAACTTTACAATGTGAATGTGGACTTTACAATGCGAATTACTTTACAATGTGAATGTGAACTTTACAATGTGAATGTGAACTTTACAATGTGAATTACTTTATAATGTGAATGTGTACTTTACAATGTGAACTTTATAATTAGTGTTACTTTACAATGTGAAATTTATAATTTGAATGTTAACTTTCAGATGGCTGAGCATTCCCATGATGATTGTGTTGATGATCACTGTGAGGGTGAGGACGTGATTGCGCCGCCTGACAATGTTAGTTAATTTTAATTATGAATATATCCCTAAGGTTTCTATCTATATGTTCATTTATAATTATATCATGTAAGTGTGTTTTTTATCAAATTTTAGGCTGGTTATGTACCCCCTGAAGTTGTTACAACACTTGATGAACAACAAAATAAAATTGAGAAAGTGAGGGGCATCACAATGATGAACAAATTAATACATCAAAGGGGCAATGGACCCAAAGTGGCTGTGGATTTCAATCAGGTAGCAAATCCATATGGAGTGAACCGCAACTCATTTGTTTCAAATCTTGGGGTTCTTACTCGCAGCCATTGCAATCCTATCCTAGAATCATGGCATAAAGTTCCTAAGGGGAAGAAAGACCACATATGGAAGGAACTATGCGTGAGTTATTATTATTTGTAATTCTATTTGTGTAGATTACTAATTTTTAGGATACTAGTTAATAGAAATTCTATTTAATTTGCAGAGCATATTTGATCTGGATGAAAAGTTGCATCATAAATGTGTGATGCAATGTTATGGGAGGGTCCTAAGGAACTATAGGACCAATCTCACCTGAGATTACATACGTGATGCTGAGAATAGGTTCTTGATTGATTATAATTCTAGACATTGATCAGTATTTCACTAACTCTACACTAATAATTTTTGTGTGTATTCTCTTTGAAAAATAAATATAGGAAGAAGGAAGCCACACAACAATGGAACTACTTGGACCCCAAAGACTGGGAGGAGTTTGTTACCCAAAGAAAAATAGATGAATTCAAGGTATTAAGCGCCACTCCCAATTTAATTAATATACATTTTTATGTATTCACCTATTTAAGATTAACCTTTAGTGTTACTAACCAAATCAATGTGCTAACTAACTAGGCTATCAGCGATGCTCAACGAGCAAGGCGTGCTCTGAATGTGCACAACCTCACAATGGGTCCAAGAGGATATGCAGGCATTCACCAAAGACTACAAGTTGAGTCTACTCAGCCTACTGCTACTCAGGAGACTGCAGTGTCCTCTACTACTGCTCCCGCACCTCTTCCTCTCCATGATATGTGGATAGCTGGGAGGCAAAACAAGAAGGGAGAGATACCGAAGCCCGTAACTGCTGAGGCGACTGCAAAATTGGTAAAAATAAACTCTTAGAGGAATCTATCGATATTGATTATTGTTATGTTTACTTATGAATTTTTGTTGATGGTGATTAGCAGGAGCTGCACGAGCAGAGGAAGGAAGGCAAGTTCATCCCTCAGGGAAGAAGGGATGAACTGATAGTTTCTTTGGGTAACCCAGAGCATCCTGGACGTGTAAGGGGTGCAAGAGCTGGTGTGGGCATCAAAGCATTCTTTAGGCCATCCCAGCGCAAACCTGTCCCAAAAGCGGGACTTTCACAAGCTGAGGTAACTTATTCTTATTTTAGAATGTTATTGAAAAAGGGAATTCAATAATGAGAAACTAGCATTTCTTTTATCCATGTATAGGTAGATTCCTTAATTGATAGAAGAGTCGAGGAAGTACTTGATAAAAGACTCCATGAAGCAATTAACAAGTGGCAGGCATCTCAGACTGCAACCACTCAGACAGTACCTGTGGCAAACCTCTCTTCTCCTACTGCTCGTACTGTAGAGGTTGGGAGTAATCCTATAGACCCACAACCTAGCACGTCCTCTGTAAGTATTTTTATGGCATATATAATAGCTAGTCTGTTCAAGATGATAAGTTTGTGTATATATGCATATAACATTCCTTACATAAATTTGTAGGGGTTGAAGCCATGCCGACTAAAAAGTGAAGGATATATCATTGCAGAGGCATCGGCTTACCCACCCCTTAAAGGGTGCATGTTTCATGGGAGTCTAGTACCAGATGGCATGGTATGTGTGAGCCTGATACATATACTCCCTGGCTCTACCTCATCCACACCCAGATGTTGAAACACTTGGTGAGGTAGTAGGCGGAGTGATATTGTGGCCCGAAGCGGATGTCCTCTATATTGATATTGTATGATAAATTTTCATTACTTTAATTTGTTAGTGTGTATATATATATGAGTCAATTGATATGAAATTATATATATAGGTCAAAAAGATGAGATCCACTACATCTTAGCCTCCACCTCCTCGACTACCAAGTTGGCTTCTAGGGGACCTACACACCTCGATAGGTCCTAATTGTAGGAGTGTAGCAGTATGGATCGGCGAACATAATCCAAATTTCCCTATAAATGTTACTATTTCGGAGAATGCTGTAGGTAAATCATATGATAACAATCTATTTATACAAGTTTAGCATACATATTAATGCATGCGTAATAGAAGTTTTGGATACGTATTAATGTAGGTCAAACATTCGGAAACAACATATTTATACAAGATATTTTGGAGTTGTTTAGTTATGAATGGTTGAACACATCTATGATAGAGCTGTGGATATGGTGAGATCAATACATATGACAATCTGGTTTATACATCCATATACCTTATTTTATATATGGCAATCTGGTTTCTTTTATATTAATGCATACATAATACATGTTTTGCAGCCACTTACACAAGACATGTACAGATTTTGGGTTTTCCCATGTGGGATTTTTGGTTCCATCTTAGATTAGTCTTGTAGATACAGACACATATTCCATTACTTCATACTACTGTGATGCTTTTGAATATTTTGGTAAAAATAATAAGACGGTGATAGTAGCTCCATTCAATGTCGAGTAAGTTTATTTTGCTTGTAATTTGGACTTAAGCAAATTACATTTTTATTGCAGATATTGAGTTATTAATTTTCTACTTTCTTACCTGTAGTGCTAAGCATTGGGAGTTATTAGTTATTGTCCCCAAGACATTCATCGTCTATTATCTAGATCCTACGGGGAGTGAGTTGGATGTATTTTATGGACATGCAATTAAAAGGCCATTATTCTCATGAGAAATATTTTATGTTTTTATATCTGTTAACATATGTTATTTCATTACCATTTAATTATGAAATTTAATGTGTTACATTAACATATATAGGGTTTTACAAGAGTACAAAAAAGTTGGAGGAAAGGTCCTCAGGAAAAAAAATCTGACACTCATTTGGGAGAATGTGAAAGTAATTTCCTGACTCCAATGTATATATTATTTATGTGAAGTGTGCTTATTTGTATTTTTGAATATTTTGTATGTTTCAATTTATAGTGTGCTACACAAGACAATGGCTGGGCATGTGCCTACTATGTGATGTGATTTATGGACCTAATCATCAAACATGCCGTATTGGAAATCGATAACATATAATAGGTATTATACATAGTCTCGTTAGATAATATGAAATATATGAATCTCATTATATATTATTATAATTATGTATATACATCATTCTCTTTGTAGGTTTTTAAAACTAAGGACTTCAACACAGGTGCAAAGCATTTCGATGTACATTCTCCCTATACGAGAGATGAATTAGATGTTGTAAGAGAAGATTGGGAAAAAGCCCTGCAAAGAGTGGGAATTTTTAAATATAATTTTGTTGACAATGATGACAATGATGAATAAAGAATAACTTTGTTCTCATAATTAATTTTGTGTGAATGTGAATGAATTTTTATGAATTGTCATATGTTTGTGAAAATCATCAATACATGAATGTTTCTACATGTGTCTGAATGTGAAAAGAGATGAAATAAATGGAACTACAGATTGCTACTAGTTTCTACATGTGTGTGATGAAAAAATAATATGAATTAAATTTCTTATATATGAGTGTGAATCACATATATATAATATTGTCCATCATGTTAAATTTGCAGGTTTGTGGCCTGTTGTTGGCTGATATCAATGGATGTCGTAAACCTATAGTTCAGTTCCACTGAACTGTAGGTTCTCATCCTGTGACCAGCCACAGTAGGCCTGTAAACTGATAAAAAAAATCAAAACATAGGCGTCGGTTATTTGAAGAAAACCGACACTAAAGACATACCGCGGCGGTTTTGCACTTAAAATCGACGTCTATTTGACCGTGTTGTCAGGGGATATGACGTCGGTTAATGTTAAAAACTGACGTCTTTTCATCATATGTGGCATCAGTTTCTTTTTGAAAATCGACGCCTATAATCCCTTTGCTGGCGTGTTTTTGGTGGCGGGAAGAGTTTTGGCATCAGTTGTTTAGTAAATAACTAACGCCTATAGTCCCTTTGCTGCCACATTTTCGGTGGCGGGAAGAGTTTGAGTGTCGGTTTTTACTAAACAACTGACTCCTATAGTCCCTTTACTGGTGCATTTTCGGTGGCAGAAAATGTTGTGGCGTCGGTTGGAAACTGACGCTGAAGGTGTCCCCCTTTAGCGGTGCCCACTTGAGTGTCACTTTGAAACCGACACCAAAGAGCTTAAATAACCGACGCTAAAAGGCTTTTATGTAGTAGTGGAAGTTGTAGAGTAGATGGTCTGGACCCTTCATCATGGCAAAGATATATCCATCAGGGATGATGGAACTATATGACAAAGATGATCCGGCAAAGGTCTTTCTAGTGAACGAGCATAGAGTCAAGAGGTTTTACAAAGATGAAGCATTCATGAGAAGGTAAGAGATAACCGTGTAGGATGATGAGGCAATAGTTGAAGGATCAGAGTAAAAGTATTTGAAGGTTGTCGAGCTGATGGCAGAAACTACAACACTCTTCGGGAGGCAGCCTGAATTTTTACTTTTCCTAGAATAGGATATTATTTCCTTTCATGCAGAAAAACATTACGAACATTATTATTGTAATAAGGCTCGAGTCAGTGCATGCACCACATACACATACTCTCTTATTTTATGGGCCACTGACTTAGTTTTATAGCCTTGATGGGTAACACTATCTGAGATTAGAAGTCTTCCCCTTTTAAGCCAATGATGTTTTACCCATCATTGCTTTTTCTTTTCTTTACTTTTAGTTTTTCTACCCTTTGCCCTTGCTTTGGATTTAGATTTTCCCTTTTTGTTCCGTGTATCGGGCATGCATAGTTGATTGCCTCTTTAGTTTCCGCTCTTCCCGATACCCTTTTGACTGGTCGTTTCGGCCATCCACCTTTTGTTTCTCCTGTATCAGCTTCACGTATCGGGCTGGCTGGTAAAGTGGCTTGAAGCATGCTTCCCCGTGTCAGGTAGAATGGTGTAACAAAAAAGTGTATCGCCCGACATGCCTGGCTCGCACGACATGCATTTTGCGTGATGTGAAGCGTGCTTAGGAAGGCAAAAAGCTTCCCAACACAGTGGATGTGACTGAATTTATAGTGTTACAGAACTTTATGCACTTTATCACGTGACACGTGTTCAATTTTACCCAATTTAACCCTGCTCGCATTGGCTATATATAGTAACTTCAGTTTAAATGTGTCAGACACTTGCATTTTCTTTTCACCTACTCATGTATCGTGCATTTTGATCTCTCTTTGCTCCTGTGCCGGCCAGCCTTCCCAACATCCTGTGTCACCCGTGACAACTCCAAACGATACACGTATAACCTGGTACACCCTATCGTGTCGCACAGCCCGTGTCAAGCATGACATATTGCACAACTTTTCTTTTAGTGATTCCTGTGTCGGGCATGAGGCTTTAGTTTTGTGTATCACCCAAAGTGTATCACGCAAGGTGTGTGTCGCACGACACACTTTTCACGATGCCCGTGTCGGGCAACGCCCTCTGCTCCATGCCGAGTTTTGCCTATCGAGGTTTTCAATATCACACTATGCACTTATTGCCCGAACGATACCTAGTATTGGGCAAGACTCATATCGCCTAGTTTTGTTTTATAATGGAGATTTGACTCGTATCGCCCGATACTCTATCGTATCAGGTGACACCTTTTCTCGTGAGTCCATATCGGGCAGGGTTTGTTATGATGAGGCGACCTGATATTGGCCTACCCTGTCAGCCAGACCTTGTATCAGGAAACAAGCATGTTTACCTATACACCCGATACCGACTTGTTTGTACCGAGTAAATCATATTATGTGACAACACTTTTGATATAAAATTTGAATTGGTATTGGTTTTTCGAGTGTCGCCTATCTGGTATCGGGCGACATGACTCTTTTTGTCTACCACCTGATATCGTGCTAGGTGACCCATTTAGTAAACCCATTACTTACCTATTATTGTGTAAATATTGAAGACATGGCCCTCACTAAGCAGACAGTCATCCAAGTTGATGAACACGGCCAAAGGATCAATGCCAAGGCTGCAACTGGAGCATCCATAACTGGGCATAAGTGCCCAAACCCCGTGTAACATACCGAAATCTGGGCATTTTGCCTTTTGGTCCTCTTTTTCCATCTTTTCCTTTCATTTCTATCCTCTTTGGCCTTTCTATTTAATTTGTGGACAATATGATGGTTTAATGAACATTTGTTCACCTTTTATTCCAATATTTGGGTTTATGCACAAATACCTCAGTAAGACTTTAGATAATGGGCCTAAAATGCAAATTGTACACTAAGAAATAAAAAGAATAAAATATTTCGTCCTAGAACTTTCTAGCACTTCCTAGAATAAGAGAAATAAGAGAAAATCCGAATTTGAAATAAAGGAGAAGATAAATGCAATAATTAAAGGTAATATGGGAATTAATGGGTAAAGAAGATAATGAGAAAGATATTGCACCAAATATTATAATTGGAAACCCATCAGGATAATTTGACACTCAAATTGTTTCATTGATCAAAAAGTAACTTAAGGGCCAAGTATCATTTAAAGTGGAACATAAATATAAATATTAATGACATTATCAAAAGAAAATAGGAAATATACCAATAAAGTGAAATAAAATACTTAGCGTTCTCAAATCAGAAAAATAACTTCAAATTTGTATTCTAAACACAAAAATAATCCTTTGGGCAAATTTGCATTTAATTTGGTCAATGTTTAATATTTTATTTTATTCAAGAGAGAGAAAATGACTTAAAGACCAAAAATATTAAATATATATTGATAAAAATTAATTAATGTCAAAAACGCGTTCCTAACGTTTATTATTACTTGTAGACCAAGTTTTATATTTTTAGGAAGTTTCTAGATGCCACTAATAAATTAAAAAGATAAATAAGTGGTAAAATGTAAATGAATTAAATAAAATAATAAAAGTCTTCAAAAAAATATATTAATTCCAAATTCGTGTTATATAGGTTAAAATAGACCTTTGGGTGAATTTTGAATCAATTTGGAAAATATTTGGTGAGAACGTGAATTTAGGAGAGAGAACATGTGTAAAATATTCAAATCATTAATTAAAATAACTAAACAAATGAAGTTAATAACAAATTCATGTTCCATATATTTTGTTTTCCTTGAGAGTGAAGTTGTACATTAATAGATAATTATATGAGTCTCTAATATATTAAGAAAGAGAAAATATTAATTACTTTAAAGGGATTAAATAAAATACTTAGAATTCCCAAAAAAGAAAACTAATGTTACAATTGGGATCTACATGTATTAAATAGTAAAGGCTTCAAATTTTATATTTAACTGGATAATGCTTGCTTTCCCAATTGAATTGGTATTTAAAATCCTAATTATCATAGGCTTTGAAAGTGGTATTTGATTAAACAAATTACAGTTTTCCTAAAGCAAACGTAAAGCAACGATGTGTTGCTTCCTCTCCCTCACGTTTCCCCCCTTCCAAAACGGGCAACGCCCAACCCTTCCTCCCTCTACGTATCCTATTTATATATTTTCCTCCCTTCAATCCTTTTCTCCTCAAACACATGAAGCCCTAGCCGCCCAGCCTACTCTCACCTTGCATCCAACCATGGCCAGCAACACCAAATAGAGTTGAGAATCATTGGGCAGCCTCCTCTTCTTCTTTCTCTCCCCGAACGACGCTTGAAACTCGACGCCCAGCAACCTCGACGCTGCGTCGGCGTCGTTAACATCTTCACATCTGACCTTCGACGTCCAACAGCCCCCGACGATGTGTCGGCGTCACTAACAACTGCCAAACCGACGCCTCGACGCTGCGTTAGCGTCTCTACCACCTGCCCTTCTGACGCCCAGATGCTGCGACGCCCCGACGCCCTGATGCTGCGACGCCCCGACGCCCTGACGCTGCGACGCCCCGACGCCGACAACACCACTTCCAGAGCAACCCTGACACCAACACACTATGATAGCAGGGCATCGTAGCCACCAAGTGCAACGTCGTCGACCTTGACAATGACGCTGTCATTCGCAACCGCTAGATCTACAAGACCATGATGTTTGCAAACACCTCCATTCAACCTGACGATGGAGACTCATTACATGTTGCTTCTTCCTGGGTCACATGATCATAGAGAACGTGATGATGTGTTTGGGTCCCCATCTTGTTGTGAATCAACCAGACATGCAACCCCCATGGTAACTTTAGACATGTAAGTCTTCATTTCATTTTCAATAGTTTTGTTTTAGAAAATAGATTATAAAGATGGGATAAGAATGGAGTAAGGATAATCTAGTTATTTAAAACCATAACATGAACTAGTCAATTATCTTACCTATCAACTTTGTTGTATACAAATGTAAATATTAGATTGCATGAAATCAAACCTGTAATGATACGTTAAAGTGGAAACATGATATTAAATAAAAGATGTTGTATAAGACCCGGGTAGATTGATATCCAAAAATGATTAAAGAGCACCCTAATTGCTTATTGTATACTTACCGAACTCTAAGAATCATTAATGGTGTATCCTTGTGTTAATGTAACCTTTACATTAGAAATCATATATATATATATATAGGTGCATTACATGATAATTAGAAATACATATGGATCTAGGGAACACTCTCATCTAAATTAATCCTAAGGGAACTTGAAATATGTATAAGAATTCATCTAATGATATTATCTTCTTAGGAATTAAATAGTAAAAAAAAAGATAATAATGTGTAAAGGAATATACTTTTATAAACATATATCTAGACGACATGTTAGTTGGATCAAATCATGTGTATATTAGTGAACCTAATAAATATTCATATGGAATATATTTACACCAATAAACATGGTGAGCATGATGTTAGGAATAATATGGACTCACATCATTACACCTATTTTGGCAACATATATATTATTATCCACATATATGAGTTACATAAACTTATGTGACTAAATATTGGTAACTAGAACTAAGATAGATATGTAAAGCATCACATATTATCTCAACAAAGATTAAAATCATAAACCCTAACATGACAGTACATGGTCGGGAATTGGGTAATAATAATATAAAAATACATTAGGAATGAATATGTTCACTTTGACTTGGCTAATATACATAATGTGTTTCTAGGATGAAAAGTTGACTTTGTGGACCAAAGTATACTATTCAAGTTAACCTTTATGTGTGAAAAGAGGTATGTGCATCTACCCCCTTCAGTTGGGAAAATGTTTTTACCAATACCCATATTCCCTAATGAGGCTTAATCTGAACTAATCCTTGATTCTTGAAACCTAAATTGTTTATTGCCTCAAAAGTAGTTGTAGTATTATCTTGATTGGGTATTCATACCCCACTACCATGTTATATATTCTTTTGATTAATCTTGCCATAACTCTTTGCTAGCATGTAATTAAATGTTCTATTTAATGTTTAAGTAGTGGTACTTATGTACAACCACCCATAGAGGGCATGTATATAATCGCCCTAGGGGAATGTTTATAATTCTCCCCATAATAAAAATTATAGGTGACTGGGAATGTCTTATTCTCCCCTCACCTAAGGTTAGAGGTCCGGTAGGTGCCTCAACCCTACTTAGTTAGGTAGACATATTAATTTACATGCAAATCCTTTATTTACTTTTGTTATTGGCAAGTTTCCTTAATAACAGCCTCATACTCTTGATGTCTCATCTTATGATGAACCCTAGCATGTTTTCACATGCTTTACTTATCTTTCCATCTTAGAATATTTTTGTAACACATACTTTTTATTTTCCTTTCCCTTTTGCTGGGTGACTTCCCAACCACCCAGGTGTGAAGCAAGGTGGTTGAATAGGACTTGAAGATCTTGGCTTTGGCTTGGACTTAGATGATGGATATGTTGCTTGGAGACAAAAGTGGAGTAGTTAGATTTCCCTCTACTTAGATCCTCTTTTTGTATAAAGCATGTACACCCATATTGGGAGAATTTTTATGTACACTTTATTTGAAATTGAATATAGTCAAAATTTTATCTTCCGCTGCTATCCAAATTGGATTTTGTTTACCATTGTTTTGAGTAGAGAGGTGGGTTTATCCCACTCTTTACACCCCGACACAGCATGGCCGTCTGAGGCTGAGAAGCGGCCCAGATTAGCAGAAGCACCAACAATGACCTTAGTTGCGACAGCCGAACCAGTACCTCTGGATCACTCACCAGGCCGGTTCGTGCCTAGAGACGAGGAGAACAACCAGAGGCATGCAGAGTTGGCATCCAAAGTGTACAGGCTAACCCATTTTTTCCACCAGTCGTCCTTCTACCAGATAGGCATTTTCGACAGGCTGGAAAATGTCTTAGAGGCTGTCGGGCTAAGGAAGATATGCTTTAGCCACTCCGCCTCTTACACATAACTCACGAAGGAGTTCATGTCGTCCCTTCGCTGGGTGTAGAACACAGTAGAAGAAGTTGAAAGATTCGAAGGGGAGGACAGACTGCAAGGGCGGCTATATAACATTGAGCATGTGATATCTGAAAAGATGCTCAATGAGATCTTCTCCTCTAGTGAAGCTGAGAAAGACCTACTCAACAATGGTGTCAGAATCACTGAAGGTGACGGGTTTAACCCGGTCACACTCTGGGGGAGGCTCATCGGCGAGTCAACGTTCAAGTCGGGGAGTAAAGTGGTGGCAGTGCACTCGTGCTTCTGGAGGATCGTGCATAAGATCGTGGCATGTCTGCTCTTCAACAAATATGAATCGAGCAACATGTACACTGAAGAGCTCCACCTCATGTGGCACATGATGGAGGGACACACGATCAGCCTGGGGCGGTTCCTGCTCAACTGACTTTATCCAATGAAGGATGCCATCAAGGACTACAACATTGGAGGGATAGTGAACCTGATCGTGGTAGGGTTACGATACCCCAAGGAACCGCATAGCATGTCTAGGATGAGAGGTGATGACAAGATCGACCTCAAATTCCTAACAAGGGCTAGCATCATCAAAAAGGAGGGCCACTACTACTTCTATAAGTTCGCAAGGATGAACACCCTCATGTCACTCCCACACTGTGCCAACTACGACGTAGAGAAGCTAGTCTTCACCACGCCGGAAATCGAAGCTACGTTGGTGGAAGTCGCTTACGCCGCCACCATAAGAATACAAGAGAGAGCGGTCGCAACAGGAAGGCCAGTCCCCCTAGACGCTCGAAAAGACAAAGCGGCAACTGTCGTTGCCCCCACCGAGCCATCCACCGCCACCATGCAACCTGTGACAGTCGCTCCTGAAGTTGCGGTTGCCACCATCGAACCAGCATCAGCCACCCCAAAGCAATTGTTGTTGCTCCCGAGCCGGCCGCGGCCAACCCAGCAACAAGTTTCGCGGCCACTGAGGAAACAATGATGATTGTTGAAGTAGTCAACACCACCGGGGTAGATGCTATGATGACAGCCCCCGAGGATGTTGTCGTGGAAGAAACAGTCGTAGGTCCTGAAGCGGTGGTGTCGTCAAACGCTAGTGATGAATCATTCATTGAGCTCCTGGAGGCGAAGCTCAAGGCTGTGCAGCCAACGCTGACACCGCCGCCAACACCGCTGATAGTCACTATGGAGGAGGACACTGAGAGTCGGATGGAAGATCAACATCTGCCTACATTGCACCCTTCTCCACCATCACAAGCTGACGAGGTAGAGATAACCACGAAGCAGCCGACGTCGTATCCCGAAGTAATGCCTTCATGCAATATACAGATGGATTCGGCCCCACTTGAAGATGTACACTCTTTGAATCGAACATCCAGCTCGAGGAGCTTGACGAGGACCAGAGGTCAATTAGCCCCAACCCCTCCAAAACTAGGGTAGGTCCTCGGTCAAGAGTTTGACCACTTGCATGTGGTAACAAGCAACCACTTTGTTACTTTTGCTTCCCTAACCTACAAGTTTAGTGTTTTCTAGATGAGGCTGAGTGAGCAGGAGTGCCAACTACTAACTCTAGTTGGCCTTCCTGGCCAACTAGAGGCATTGAATAACATGATGCAGTTGGCGCTTCAATGCCTCCCCGCCATCGAAGAGAGGTCGAACCATAGGGATGAGCATCCCCTCTCAAGACAGACAAGGAGGTCTCCGTCACCTCCCGGCCCCGACCGCCAACCATCATCCTTGGCGTCCTCCTAGGGAACATCTTCTTCTTCCTCCTCCAGCGGGCCCTCCACAATGTCCGAGGAAGAAACGACGAACAAAACCACCGACGGGACTCCAGCAAGATAGGAGAGCACCCGCGGCACTGATATAGTTTCTTCCTCGCCCTCCCTAGAAGTAGATGAAGACGTGGACATACCCATCAACCTAGACGAGGGTTCTTCTGAAAAATCAGAGGGAGAAGGGGGGGGGACATATACTTTGCCAACGATAGACACCCCCATAGAGGAAGGAGCTCGACGGCAGATGCATTTTCTGCACTGTCGGAGATCCCCTCTTTCGAGATGAAATACTTTGACTGACAAGCCATCAGATACATGACGATCGGAGACCAGAAGCTACTGAACAAGGTCCTAAGATCGCAGGTAGATGGAGAGGACGTCGTCTGGAGTGATGACTACTTTTCCATATGACTGGATGCATTAAAGAGCATGTTTTGCTCCCCATCTGTCATCGGGAAGATCCTCTTCCGGGTCCTGGAGAGCGCGATGATAGAGAACCTAGGCATCAGGATAGGCCGAAAGACAATCTACACTACCACCCCTACCTTGGAAAGAAGACTGATGAGAGGGGTGTATGACTCGATTTTGGTGTCCAACATGTTGCAACACATCGAAGAACACAATCTGAACTTTGTGTTGGCCCCCTACAAGAACCAAAGAAACTGGTTCCTTTGCATAGAAGATCTCCAGAATCACGACGTCTAGCTCCTCATATGTTGCAATGAGGAGGTCCCACGCTCAGGACACATATTTGTACGCCCAGAAGACAAGCATCTCAGGCTTCTCTCACTACGTCTTCTCTGCGTGATCAAGTATGGAATCCAACATCATAGTGGCATTTGTAACTTCTTCACCCTTAGAGACTTCCCCGTACAAGAAGAAGTGGGAAGCATAAACAACACCTTCATAGTCCTTCACACCATGGAGATGCTCCACATCTTCAGATAAATAAGGCAACTCCAAGGCCAGAACTTCTATCAACTTAGAAGCACCTATGTGCTGCTCCTGATCAAGGACAAGTGCTATTTCCGAGACGTAGGCATCCCAGAGAAGCTGTTGGACAGTGATCAAGAAGATGAATCTTTCTCGACCAGTAGCCTTCTAGGAGAAGAGGCTGAGATAGCCACGAACATCTACGGGGCAGGCAAGCGGATGGACGTTCTGTGAGAAATACTCACCAACGAAGACCGCACTTCGCTTGATATTTTAGAAATGATTATCAACAATTTCGACCGTTCCGCGTGTGCTACACTAACTCAGGAACATGTCAACATAGTTCTCCTCAAGTTAGTTGATTCTACCCCCACAGACATCATCTATGAGGCAGGCAGTGCCATAATCCCAGTTGATGATCTTCGGGACTTAGTGAAGGCAGGAGGATGTATGGTGATATCAGTAGCAGCAGCCTACATCCACATCCTATAGAAGAAGTTTGAACATGCCTATATCGCCCACCCGATGGGGTTCAACAACATCTGCCTAGCTGATTAGTCAGGAGTGAAACAACAATTTCTAGTAGAGATACAAAGCAGAATGTTGTGTATCATTTTCCTTCCAATATTGCACTACAATCATTGGACACTCCTGACGGTGTACTCTCGCCCACGAGTAGCAATTTTCTACAACAGCTCTGACAGCAACAAAGATCATCCAGTGCAGTGTACATCAACAATGTTGACACCACTCCAGCACCTAACAAGGAAATACTACATCGAGGTGGCAACGTTGATTCAGCCGTTCTTGGAGAACACGACGAATAAATGCCACAAGCTTCAATTCTGCCACAACAGTCCACAACAAACTCCACAATCAAACGACTATGACATCTATGTGCTAGAATGGATCTCTAACTCAGTGGTTCTACAATAAACACCTGACAAGCTCCACCACATTGACTACCACAACAAATGTGGTGAATCTGTGTTGGAGTGTTACAACCCCAATTTTTGGGTTCATTTGGTGAGAAATGTAATTTCTCACATTAAAGATATTTGAACAAATAATGATATAATTTGCTTCAAATAAATAGATTTCATTTACAATAGCCTTGATGCTTGTGTTGTGGGCTTTATTGGCTATTGGGCCCAAATAACAAGGAAATTCAATTAGTAAAAGGATAATTGAATTTTTAAGAAAAGAAATATGTAGAAAACTCTAGAAGGAAAATCCAAAGAGGATTTCGTACCTCTTGGGTTCC
This sequence comes from Alisma plantago-aquatica, assembly GCA_963693085.1. Taxonomy (NCBI): domain Eukaryota; kingdom Viridiplantae; phylum Streptophyta; class Magnoliopsida; order Alismatales; family Alismataceae; genus Alisma; species Alisma plantago-aquatica. Next base: position 1,509,816,801 of record OY856410.1, on the reverse strand, counting down.
TTGGGTACCAAGGAGTCCAAGGTTGCAAAAAAGAAGGCAATTAGAAAAGAAAAGGTTAATTAAGTATTTCTTTATTAAGAAATAAATTGAAAATAGTGATAAAATGTGGAAAAAGAGAGGAAAGAGGCATAAAAGAGATTTCTTGGGGAAATTTCGTATCCATGAGGTTGATAATATTAAAAGGAATGCCAATGAGGAAAATAAAAGAGAAATAAAAAGAAATCCTCAAAAAGGAATATTTAAATGAGAAATAAACAAGATAATGTGAAATAATGCATAAAGATGCATCTAGAAGGATAATAAGTATCCAATAAAAAGAATTTCGAAATAATAGAGTTCCTTGGGATCCAAGGAGTCCCAATAAATAGGAAAGAAAGAGAAAATACTGAAAAGGTAAAATAAGATGATAATGTGTTGCATTATTAATGTATTATGTGGTATTGTTTAAAAGGATGATATTTTCTATAAAGGAAAATAGGATTTCGAGACCAATGAATAAAAAGGCATGAATAAAGAGAATAAGAGGAATTATTTTCATATTTCTAATTATCCATAGAATAATGTTTATCAAAGAAGATAATCAGGAGAATGAGAAAGAGAGAGAGACACTTGCTTCACATTGAAGGAAAAGAGTTTCCTAAAAGAGGGGCTTGGTAACTCGTGGATACCCCCACCTAAGGCTTCGTACCCTTCTCTATAAGAGGTTAGAACCCCTGGGTAGAGCACAAGAGATCCCTGCATCCCTTTCTCTCTTCTCCCTTTTCTTCTTCTTTCAAAACCCTAACTAAGAAGGGTTGCGTGATCATGAACCCACAAGGCGGCAAGAGAGAGTTTGTCAGTAGCTTGATAATCTGTGGTATCAGGAAGAGGCTTGGCCATTGTCACTAAGCACTAGCTTAGACATGGCAGCGGCCGCACGGCTGCCAACCCAGCTGTAGGTTGCAGATCCGTGCAGCCCAAACCGATCGGTTCTGGTCGCGAGTTAGATGGCACCTCAAGTGCGGCCAAGGACGGCAGAGACAAAGCAACGATCTCCGGCGAGGTTCGGGTCTGAAACGGGGAGCAAGAGCGACCCCTAGGTCTGCCTAGCGCGGTTAGGGCAGCGGCAGAGATGCCGCGTGAGGTTGAAGGTGAGCGAAAGTCAGGTTGGACGGAAATGCCCTTCCGTGGGCTAAAGGACGGACCACTTAACCAGGGGCAAAAGTGGGATTTGGTTATGTTTTAAACCAGTCGGGTTACGCAGCTAGCAATTGCGTGAAGCGCACACGTGGCGCAATTCGATTGGCCAAAGGTATGCTTACTTTGCAAAATTCGTAGCTAATAAACCGTAACTCGTATTAAAACAAGTCTTATATGAAAAGTGATCCTCAGAACGAGAGGAACACAAAGAAATTATGTTGGAATCTTAATTTTGCATGCTATTTGAAAAGTAGTGTAAATTATCATCTTTAATGAATTAAAGGTTAAGAAACCCTATTTTGATATGATTAATGTGTTTAATAGGGTTTAATGGATCTTTAGGGTTGATGATAACCTGTTAAATGCAAAAAGGTATATTATGTTCAAAAAGGAAGAACTTTGCACATGATTAGTCTAATTTGGAGTTTATGTGCATAAATATGCGTGAAATGTGAAAAGTACATGAAGTTACCATCTTTAATGATTTAACTAAGGAAAAAAACCCTTAGATTGATGATAGATGGATAATTCCAGCTGATATTAACCTGTTACTAATAAAAGAGAAAATAGGATTTAAAAAGATGATCTTTTTTTTACTTAATTTAGGGTTTCGTGCGCGAATGTGCATTAATGAAATTGAAAACCCTAATTTAGGTAAATATGTCTTTTAAATGTTTTAATTATTCAAATCCATAAACAAATAGGTTTATGGTGATCCTAAGTCCATCTGGGTGTAAAAGACTATTAAATGAATGGTTTGAGCAATTAGGGTTTATTTAAATGGAAGAGAGTATTTTAGGGTTTGTTAACCTAAAAGGGATAAAGTTCGAGAAATTGATCTAAGAAACCCTAATGAATATTAATGAAACCTTAAAGCGGATTAGAAACCCTAGAAAGAATCCAAGTCAATAAAGTAGATTCTTGATAAAGTGTGTAATAAATAGAGTACATATTCTTTTCAGGAATTATGTGATGATTGAATTACTTGCTTGGATATGTTGATTGGCTTGATTGTATATACATGAAGTATATGTTCAATAATCTGCATGACTCATCAAATCAGGTATGTGGTTATGCTTATGACTATACCGATTAGTTTTTCGAGGTTTGTATCGACGTTTCCCTCAATGCATGAGATAACTGTTGGATGTTTATTTATTTCATGCAACTATAAAGTGACTATGATTATCACTATAAATGTGTGTATATAACTGACTAGATCTGGGTCCACCTCTGTTGCTTTGAAAAGGCTAAAAAGAGGGGTAAACCTAGAGCAAGGTCTAGGTTACCGAGAGTTAGAAACTGGGCTACCTACGTGTAGTGCCATGAGACTCATTAGCCTGCCATGAGTTAAGGAGTGGACTACTTACGAGTAGTGCCATGTGACTCAACCCTAGAAATTGGTTCACTTATAGGTGGATCATGAGGGGTTTAATAGGGACAACATAGAGGATAGGGTAATCTTGGATCGCGGAGTTATATCTAAAATGTAATCTTGGTTGTTAAATGATTAATTGAATGGTTACATTGTTAACGTAATTAGATGATTAGTGTTTCCCCCACATACCAGCTTCGGCTGACCGATGTTTTGTTTGTCGGCGTTTTAGGTACAAGCCAAAAGGACAAATAGTAAATCGTCACATTGTGAAATACATGAAGAAAAATACAAGGAGGATTAGTTAGCGTAGAATCTTTAAGTGGATAAAAGTTAGAAATCCAAAATTTCAAAAGGTATGCAAAGTTTATTTTCTTACAGCTTTTCAATATAGTGTGTTAAAATTTGATAATTATTCTTGATTAATTGTCGAACCTTTGATCCGGAAATTATGGATGCGGCTTTGACCTCTCGGTCTCCCTTAATTGGGGGTTACCGGAAGTTGGGGTCATAACATTTGGTATCAGAGCATAGGTTCCTCAGTTAACCATTAATAATTATTAAATTTTACAAACTCCATAGAACCCAAGGGAGTTATTAGAGGATTATCTGAAAGACGGAGGTGTCTAGAAAAGGATCACGACCGGGAGCTGGCAATATTTTCCTCCGCACCGATAGTCAGAATACGAGGACTCCCAGATCCATGTGACTGCCTGGCCAAAGTCTTAGGGTATGAATCGAAATAAGATACCTTTAGGACTTCTCATCTTATTCATCCCTTCTCATCACAAAAATTTTGATAAGGACCTAAAGGATTAGGGTTTTCTCTCTCCTCCTCACCGTCTTGAGGTATGGGTAAGGTTGATAAGGTTTAAGGGATCCTCCACCACATTAAAGGAAATGCATGTAAATAAGATGTCATGGACATAAGCTTGATAGAGTAAGTTCAAATTAAAGGATAGATACATGCTTAGGTCGTATGACATAAGATGTCATGTCCTCAGAAGAGACATGAGGCTAGACCTTCTTGTTAGGAGGATAAGTTAGTCTTGGAGATAGAACCATTGCAAGTAGAGACCTAGCACATCCTCTAAGGATGATGTTAACCCTAACCCTAAGTGAAGGTTAGAGAGGGAGAGCTAGATGTCTTAGGAGACCAGGTGTTTGGATGGACATGCTTGGGATGCCATATGAGCCATGAGAGGATGGATGACTGAGTCCCTCTGGCAACCCAACCCTAGGAAGGGTCGTGCATGTTAGAGTGAAGGGTACCTCCTTCATTGTTGAGGTTAGAGAAGAACCTATGGAACCCCATGAGATGATATGAGTATGGCATAATAGGCACCCTGTATGTATCAGTAGTGTGAGAAATAGGTTGAAACCCTAGATGAGAGAGTTCGGTGGATAGCTTATGTGATAAGTATAAGGGGTTATGGATAACCTTGAGCGAACATAAATTCACCATAGGCTTCATCCAGGTAGGGGCATGCTTTTGAGGTTGACCCTTCACGAAGATCGGACCTCTAATGGTGAGGTTAGTTATAGGGTTATCTCTAGAGAGAGAGAGCAGGAAACCCAGCAAGAAGGTTGGAATCCTGGACTCCGAGTTATGAGGAGAAGTTGGGAGTTGAGGATGATACGACTTAAGTGGATGATAGTGGTCACCACATGCTTGATCCCTAGAGGTTGATGATGTCTTGGTTGCCTTGGGAGGGACCAAAACCTAGAGGAAGGATGAAGTTTCTGGCACCTATGTGCCTATGGTATAAGTGTTTACCTTCTGAGAAAGGAAGAGGATGTTCTGTATACCCTGAAGTGGATTTGTAACAGGTTATGAGGCCTTGTACCTGATGGTTTGTCCTTGAGGAGTATCCAACTCTAAGTGTTTTTCGAGTTTAAGGATGATAGGAAGTGCACGTTATGCCTTTTGCAATCTTGATTCATGGTTAAGAGATAGAGCATGCAGTTGGACACCTAAAAGTGAACCTAGGGTTCCTAGGCCTAAGAGGGGAAGTGGTGTACCTAATGCTCATGATGAGAATTAAGTTGCTATAGTTTCGAGCATGGTACTCCTCATGTATTGAGGAAAAGGGAAGCCCCTTAAGATTAAAGGCATGTTTGATGAACCCCTCCTAGCTCAGTGATGACATGGGAAGGTATGACCTTGATTTAATGTTAACGAAGGAGAACCCAGATAACCTAGCATGGTTCAGTAGGTGATCTACTTGTACCTTCATAGCTTGCTAAGGTCAAGTAGGTTCATGTGGATGTAAACCCTATACCTAAGGATGTTTGTGACCTTGAGGTCAAGAGTTGTAGTTTCCTCCCATCCTGGGAGAGGGACCCTTTTGAAGGGTGTACACCAGTTTTTGTGAAAACCTAAAAGAGGTCTCATAGGATTTTGAGAAGCGAGGAGAAAAGTGCATGGTATGAGAATGAACTTGTAGACCCATAGATATCCATCTCTAAGTGCATATGGATGTGTTACCATGGAATTAACCGGTATGGGGCTTGACCAAGGTAGGCAGGTTGCCATGATCCCTATGAAAGGATGAAAGTCAGCCCATGAATGCAGAAAGAGAGAGATGATGAAGACATGGGTAAGGTTCTAGGTGAACATGTACTATTATGAATAATACTAAGTCTCTCCTAGGGTCAGGTAGGGATAAGACTGATGAAAGTAGGAGTTGCCTAACTCCCCAGTTGCACATAAGCATAGGGTCGGGAGGTAACAACTATCATTGTCTGAGGGCCATGGGTTAGGAGATTGATCACCTTCATGAACTCATGGGACCCAAAGGGCAGATGAGTAGGGCACTCTCCTGATGCATGAGGGAAGAGGGATGACCCCAAAAGAGCCGGTACCCTATAGACCTAGAGGAGATGACCAAGGATATAAACCTCAGTAGGTTCAAGACTAGTGTGATATCATGATGTCTATGACGTAGAGACATATGTGGCATGTTGCAACTTAGATGTAAAAGTGTATTGGCAAGGTGGGATGTACCATCTCTACTCTTGGAACAGGAAGAAATCTGTATTTGGACTACAGCCAAATGCTTATTTCCTCTTGTTATGGGGGTGAGAGATAGGACATTACGCATGCCATACATCAAGGATAAAAGATAATGTAGGTTGGAACATTGCCACGAGAAATGGGGATAGAGAAGATAACCTACCCTGGTAAAGTGAATGATATATGGATGGTTTGCAAACACTAAGAGGAATGAGGTAGTAACCTTATGAGGATGTTTCTATCATGAGATAAGTGGAACTTACAAGTTATACCAGGTTGAGTTTGATTACCATGATGATGAAATCAGAGAGTGTTCTTAATGGAGATAGACATAGAGTTTGAGGTAATATGATAAGTGAAATACATGGAAGTGTATGTCTTCAAGGTTACCTAATACCTACGGATGTGAAGTGGTAATGGATGTTCTGGTTGAGATACATCTGACTTGTTTGACTAGAAGCTAGAAGAGGTTGTTTGGCTAACCCTAAGTTTGAAAGGGAGAGGTGTTTTGATACCACTCAGATGTAACAAGATACGTTGAAAAGTTAAGGGTTGTTTGGTTAGCCAGTCTATCCTTGATGTAATGAAAGGATGGTGGTAGAACCTCAGATGCACTCCTTTGGAAAAAGAAGGTGATGAAACCCCGACTAGAGTGGTTTAGGGTTTCGGAGGAATCGATCTTGAGGAATCATGACATACAGGAAATCATACACTGTGGTTCTACCAAGATAGTAGATGGCAATAGCACTTTGGATGCTTAAGATGAAGTTGCATATGGTATATGGCCATGCAAGCCAGGAGGTAAAGGACGAACCCCAAGAACATAGTGTATCGATATAAAGGACAAAAGAGTCCCTGAGAGGGAATGGGAGTTCATCACTATGGATGTTGTGATGGGTCTCCCCTAGACAAAGGAAGGTCGAGAGTAATATGGGTTATGGTAGATCGCCTTACCTAGATGACATGAGAAAGAAAGAGTTCTGTCAAGGGACAGATCTGGTTGAAATACCCATGAGAGATTTGGTTCAACTACACCATGAAGCGAGTTCAAAGGTTCTTGAGTTTGACCTAAAGGTTTCCTTCCAAAAGATGGAAGTAGGTGCATGCAGAATTCGATGTTAATACAGTTTATCGCCCCTAACTAATGGTTAGTATAATCCAGACTAAAGGGTCTGATGAGAGCATGTGTGCTCATTCAGGTTGATATCTAGAGATAGTTCTTGTGATGATGACCACCATAGCCAGTATCGGGATTCTATGAAGCTCTATAAGGGAGGCTATGTCGGTCACCACTTCAGTAAGGTGATGTTGATGAAAGGACCACATGATGATTAGAAAAGGGCCACAGTGCATAAAGACGAAAGTCGCTTTAATCATGCAACGGCTGAAAGGATACTAGAGACGACGAGAGTCATGAACAGATGCAAAGTAGACTAACATGCAGTGCACTATGGGAGAATATAATGTGAGAAATCGACCCCTCTGAGCTGCAGCTGAGAAAGTTGAGTCCCCGATACATGGGTCCATTAGAGATGGATGGGTGGAGATGGTTAGGTTTTGACCCTACCCCTCAGGATAGAGTAATGTGGGATGTATTCCATGTGTCCAATTTAGAGCACTATGTGAGGTACCCCGACCATGTGCTGAGCAATGAACCTAGCTAGCCCAAGGGAGGCTGAAATGGCCTGAGTCACCGTGTAGTTTATAGACGCCAGGATGAAAGAACTCAGAGAAAAGCATATTTTATGATAAAGGTTCTTTGGATGCGCCATGAATATGGTAAAGCCACATAGGGGCCAATGATGGACATGGAAAATTCTTATCCTGAATTGTTTGTTTGCTTGATAGAATTTTGAGGACAAAATTCCTATAAGAGGGGAAGGATGTTACAACCCCAATTTTTAGGTTCATTTGGTGAAAAATGTAATTTCTCATATTAAAGATATTTGAACAAATAATGATATAATTTGCTTCAAATAAATAGATTTCGTTTACAATAGCCTTGATGCTTGTGTTGTGGGCTTTATTGGCTATTGGGCCCAAATAACAAGAAAATTCAATTAGTAAAAGGATAATTGAATTTTTAAGAAAAGAAATATGTAGAAACCTCTAGAAGGCTAATCCGAAGAGGATTTCATACGTCTTGGGTTCCTTGGGTACCAAGGAGTCCAAGGTTGCAAAAAAGAAGGCAATTAGAAAAGAAAAGGTTAATTAAGTATTTCTTTATTAAGAAATAAATTGAAAATAGTGATAAAATGTGGAAAAAGAGAGGAAAGAGGCATAAATGAGATTTCTTGGGGAAATTTTGTATCCATGAGGTTGATAATAATAAAAGGAATGCCAATGAGGAAAATAAAAGAGAAATAAAAAGAAATCTTCAAAAAGGAATATTTAAATGAGAAATAAACAAGATATTGTGAAATAATGCATAAAGATGCATCTAGAAGGATAATAAGTATCCAATAAAAAGAATTTCGAAATAATAGAGTTCCTTGGGATCAAAGGAGTCCCAATAAATAGGAAAGAAAGAGAAAATACTAAAAAGGTAAAATAAGAGGATAATGTGTTGCATTATTAATGTATTATGTGGTATTGTTTAAAAGGATGATATTTTCTATAAAGGAAAATAGGATTTCGAGAGCAATGAATAAAAAGGCATGAATAAAGAGAATAAGAGGAAGGATTTTTGTATTTCTAATTATCCATAGAATAATGTTTATCAAAGAAGATAATTAGGAGAGTGAGAAAGAGAGAGAGACACTTGCTTCACATTGAAGGAAAAGAGTTTCCTTAAAGAGGGGCTTGGTAACTCGTGGATACCCCCACCTAAGGCTTCGTAGCCTTCTCTATAAGAGGTTAGAACCCCTGGGTCGAGCCCAAGAGATCCCTACATCCCTCTCTCTCTTCTCCCTTTTCTTCTTCTTTCAAAACCCTAACTAAGAAGGGCTGCGTGATCATGAACCCACAAGGCGGCAAGAGAGAGTTCGTCAATAGCTTGATGATCCATGGTATCAGGAAGAGGCTTGGCCATTGTGACTGAGCACTAGCTTAGACATGGCAGCGGCCGCACGGCTGCCAACCCAACTGCAGGTTGCAGATCCGTGCAGCCCCAACCGATCGGTGCTGGTCGTGAGTTAGATGGCGCCTCAAGTGCGGCCAAGGACGGCGGAGACAAAGCAACGATCTTCGGCGAGGTTCGGGTCTGAAACGGGGAGCAAGAGCTACCCCTAGGTCTACCTAGCGCGGCTAGGGCAGCGACAGAGATGCCGTGCGAGGTTGAAGGTGAGCGGAAGTCAGGTTGGACGGAAATGCCCTTCCGTGGGCTAAAGGACGGACCACTTAACCAGGGGAAAAAGTAGGATTTGGTTATGTTTTAAAGAAGCCGGGTTACGCAGCTAGCAATTGCATGAAGCGCACACGTGGCGCAATTCGATTGGCCAAAGGTATGCTTACTTTGCAAAATTCGTAGCTAATAAACCGTAACTCGGATTAAAACAAGTCTTATATGAAAAGTGATCCTCAGAACGAGAGGAACACAAAGAAATTATGTTGGAATCTTAATTTTGCATGCTATTTGAAAACTAGTGTAAATTATCATCTTTAATGAATTAAAGGTTAAGAAACCCTATTTTGATATGATTAATATGTTGAATAGGGTTTAATGGATCTTTAGGGTTGATGTTAACCTGTTAAATGCAAAAAGGTATATTATGTTAAAAAAGGAAGAACTTTGCACGTGATTAGTCTAATTTGGAGTTTATGTGCATAAATATGCGTGAAATGTGAAAAGTACATGAAGTTATCATCTTTAATGATTTAACTAAGGAAAAACAACCCTTAGATTGATGATAGATGGATAATTCAAGATGATATTAACCTGTTGTTAATAAAAGAGAAAATAGGATTTAAAAAGATGATCTTTTTTAAGGAAAATCTTTAAGGAAAAGAGTTTCCTTAAAGAGGGGCTTGGTAACTCGTGGATACCCCCACCTAAGGCTTCGTACCCTTCTCTATAAGAAGTTAGAACCCCTGGGTCAAGCCCAAGAGATCCCTGCATCCCTTTCTCTCTTCTCCCTTTTCTTCTTCTTTCAAAACCATAACTAAGAAGGGTTGCGTGATCATGAACCCACAAGGCGGCAAGAGAGAGTTCTTCAGTAGCTTGATGATCCGTGGTATCAGGAAGAGGCTTAGCCATTGTGACTGAGCACTAGCTTAGACATGACAGCGGCCGCACGGCTGCCAACCCAGCTGCAGGTTGCAGATCTGTGCAGCCCAAACCGATCAGTGCTGGTCATGAGTTAGATGGCGCCTCAAGTGTGGCCAAGGACAGCGGAGACAAAGCAACGATCTCCGGCGAGGTTCGGGTCTGAAACGGGGAGCAAGAGCCACCCCTAGGTCTGCCTAGCGTGGCTAGGGCAGCGACAGAGATGCCGCACGAGGTTGAAGGTGAGCGGAAGTCAGGTTGGACGGAAATGCCCTTCCACGGGCTAAAGGACGGACCACTTAACCAAGGGAAAAAGTGGGATTTGGTTATGTTTTAAACCAGCCGGGTTACGCAGCTAGCAATTGCATGAAGCGCACATGTGGCGCAATTCGATTGGCCAAAGGTATGTTTACTTTGCAAAATTCGTAGCTAATAAACCGTAACTCGGATTAAAACAAGTCTTATATGAAAAGTGATCCTCAGAACGAGAGGAATACAAAGAAATTATGTTAGAATCTTAATTTTGCATGCTATTCGAAAAGTAGTGTAAATTATCATCTTTAATGAATTAAAGGTTAAGAAACCCTATTTTGATATGATTAATGTGTTTAATAGGGTTTAATGGATCTTTAGGGTTGATGTTAACCTGTTAAATGCAAAAAGGTATATTATGTTCAAAAAGGAAGAACTTTGCACGTGATTAGTCTAATTTGGAGTTTATGTGCATAAATATGCGTGAAATGTGAAAAGTACATGAAGTTATCATCTTTAATGATTTAACTAAGGAAAAAAACCCTTAGATTGATGATAGATGGATAGTTCAAGATGATATTAACCTTTTGTTAATAAAAGAGAAAATAGGATTTAAAAAGATGATCTTTTTTTGACTTAATTTAAGGTTTCATGCGCGAATGTGCATTAATGAGCTTGAAAAACCTAATTTAGGTAAATATGTCTTTTAAATGTTTTAATTGTTCAAATCCATAAAAAAATAGGGTTATGATGATCCTAAGTCCATATGGGTGTAAAAGACTATTAAATGAATGGTTTGAGCAATTAGGGTTTATATAAATGGAAGAGAGTATTTTAGGGTTTGTTAACCTAAAAAGGATATAGTTCGAGAAATTGATCTAAGAAACCCTAATGAATATTAATGAAACCTTAAAGTGGATTAAAACCCCTAGAAAGAATCCAAGTCAATAAAGTAGATTCTTGATAAAGTGTGTAATAAATAGAGTACATATTCTTTTCAGGAATTATGTGATGATTGAATTACTTGCTTGGATATGTTGATTGGCTTGATTGTATATACATGAAGTATATGTTCAATAATCTGCATGACTCATCAAATCAGGTATGTGGTTACGCTTATGACTATACCGATTACTTTTTCGAGGTTTGTATCGACGTTTCCCTCAATGCATGAGATAACTGTTAGATGTTTATTTATTTCATGCAACTATAAAGTGACTATGATTATCACTATAAATGTATGTATATAACTGACTAGATCCGGGTCCACCTCTATTGCTTTGAAACGGCTAAAAAGAGGGGTAAACCTAGAGAAAGGTCTAGGTTACCGAGAGTTAGAAACTGGGCTACCTATGTGTAGTGCCATGAGACTCATTAGCCTACCATGAGTTAAGAAGTGGACTACTTATGAGTAGTGCCATGTGACTCAACCCTAGAAATTGGTTCACTTATAGGTGGATCATGAGGGGTTTAATAGGGACAACATAGAGGATAGGGTACTCTTGGATCACGGAGTTATATCTAAAATGTAATCTTGGTTGTTAAATGATTAATTGAATGGTTACATTTTTAATGTAATTACATGGTTATTGTTTCCCCCACATACCAGCTTCGGCTGACCGACATTTTGTTTGTCGGCGTTTTAGGTACAAGCCAAAAGGACAAACAGTAAATCATCACATTGTGAAATACATGAAGAAAAATACAAGGAGGATTAGTTAGCGTAGAATCTTTAAGTGGATAGAAGTTAGAAATCCAAAATTTCAAAAGGTATGCAAAGTTTATTTTCTTACAACTTTTCAATATAGTGTGTTAAAATTTGATAATTATTCTTGGTTAATTGTCGAACCTTTGATCCGGAAGTTATGGATGCGGCTTCGACCTCTCGGTCTCCCTTAATTGGGGGTTACCAGAAGTTGGGGTCGTAACATGGAGCTTCTATCTGATGGAGGCATACTCACCAGCTAAACCCTCACTGACTTATCACTACCCTACCTTATCTATCTCACAACTCTGGGATAGAGTGTGGGGTAAGTTTGGGTGGAACAATATATCAGTGAGGGAGGTACTAAAAATTCTCCCATTTTACCTTTCTTCTTTTCCTATGTACATTTATATACATATCTGATACAATATAGTACATATACAACTCCTTGCCTCTCTACAATTATACAAAGATACTTTATAGTAAAAACCCGATACAACTTATCCTAGCTTGTTTTCTCTGTGTCTAAGGTGGTGCAAGTTTTTGTTATGTTCTTTCTGAAAATACAGCCTCAAATGACAAAGGCTATAACTTTTCTACACCAATTTCAAAAAATAATCTCACAACAGCTAAGAAATGTGTATGTGAAGGAAAAAGTTGCCCAAACAGCAAACTCTCTTTTGTTTCCCTACACATCAAAAATCCCACAAAGAGAGAAAAGCCTTATGAGAGTGAATAAAAGCATGAGAGTTGTTCCAAATGAAAAAAAAACACACACTTGTCCTTTCAAAAGTACCCATCTTTAGGCATGGTAGATCTGGGGCAGTGGTACGTAGGATGTGAAATCACTACTCTAAAGCCAACTGGCTTGGACTGTAGGGACCACTTACCTATTAACAGACCCGTACCTGGATGGACTGATGGGACACAAGAAAAACCCAAAAAGCCTTAAGCCTACCGAAAAACCCAACTTCTTACCCTCAAAGCTATTTGGTGTGAAAGCTAACTTTGAAATCATCAACCAAAGTCTCACTGAAGCTGAAGAGAAATTTTTGTGCTTAAATAAGGCAGAAAAAAATAAAGTCAGTTGTTCATAGACAAACATATTTCTCCTCAAGGATGACTCAAAAACTCACTCAAACCCCTTGTCCGAAGACTGTGTCGGGTTACAAAAAAGAATCGCAAAACAAAGTTTTAAAATAAGTACATATTGATTGAGGATAATCAAAATGCTAAGTTTGGGGGAGTTGATAACACCCATTTTATGGCTATTTATAGCTCATATTTCATTGTCAAACCTGCCTTATAAACTATTTTCCTCTCCATTTTATCCTATTTTTGCATAACAATAACCCACACTGGGCTCCCAACTCTTTTCCCATCTTTTGTAGAGTTTTCCCTCATTTTCCACCCAAAGTCAGCAAAAAGGCCCGTCTCGACCCACTTACAATGAGCACCTGAACCAGCCCTTTACTGGCCGCATGACACACCCACTTACCTGTCACGGTCGCTGCCCGTCATGACAGCAACCCGACACGGGCATGTCGCGTGAGGGGCCCTGACGAGCGATACACCATCTACTTGACAGGGAGCTTTACCCGCCACGAATCACCCTGATAGAGTCTATCGCGCGATGAAGCCACTCATCGGAGAAGCTGCCCGCTAGGGTCATTACCCGACATGGTCAAGCAATTTGCTCGCAACCTGACACATGTCACAGTGGTATTGGGTGACAGGCGCAACGGTCCTCCCCTGAAGCCATGTGAACGGAGCTGATAAAGAACATGTGGCCCCACGAGAACCACAACCTCTATCAGTTGTTGCCTATAAATAGAAGCTACATGACTCTGATGGGACGGGGTAGAACCCCATGAGTGCTAACTTCGGAAAGACATCAGGAGCTAGTGTGTCACGTTCTAAGGCGTGTCGGGCGATACAAGGTGAGCACACCCCCAACCCGAGAGGGGCGGAAGGAGTTCACTTAGAACCCGTCCCGGTAGTTGTAGCAACACGATACGACCAGGAAGGCCTCCCATGTCGGGTCCCTAGATGGGCCTCAACCCGAGACGGCTCGCCCCTCTATACCCGATACAAGGAACCTGAGAACCTAAGAAATTCCTAACCCAACACAATACCGAACCCGATACAGACTAACAGTTGCGGTATGTCACACGAGAGGGTCGGCTGCCTGACATGGTCATGTCGGGTAGGGAGTTCTACCCGATACGCCATGGCCATCACGCTTGTCGCTCGAGAGGGTTGGCTACCCGACACGGGTGTATCGGGCAAAGCTCCTGCCCAGTACCGGGTTAGGAGTCCCTTAGGGGTCCGTTGTTGTATATCGACCTCCTAAATCAAGGAGACTGATGCTTATCTTTTCCTGTTTACTGCATTTTACTCTCAATTATGTATGCATTGTAACTAAACCTTTTTACTCTCCATAGGCTTATTGGAATATATGGAGTTTATCTCTTGTTGTTCTGTGTATGGTTCCTTTTTGTTGGATGATTCCTTTATAGCATCTAAACTCTAGTTTCCTCTTTTGGATCGCACTTTTGACTAGCTATTGAATCGTGTTTCCCATTTCGAAACCCTTGAGAGGGGGTTGTCACAACTCTAGAGTTCGGTCTAATCCGGGTGTACAAGAGTACCTTGGATCAGGGATGCTTTGGTTTGCCTTACCACTCTAATCTACGACCACTGCCCTTGAGAGAGGGAAATGGTGCATAGTTAGAGGTACCCTCTTTGAGAGAAGAGGTTGCAGGATGTCTTCCATTGCTACTTGTTATGCCTAAGTTTTCTTCTTTTGTGCTTTACCTCAACGACAGTTTTATCTCCTCAGATTCTATTATTTAAAACCTCTATAAAAATTGCCAAACCCTAAAATCATAATCTTTCTAGTAACTCCAGTTGGGGATAACCTTTTAGTTTAATTTCCGTATGGTGCTTTCTTGTTACAACCAAACCTATCATTTTACTTGTTTGATGTGCTTAGACAAGTGAAACTCATGTTCTGAAGCATCGTTCTTCCTATCCCTGTGTTTGACCCCGAACTACATCGACCCTATGCTAATTGCATGTGTCTTAAACATTTGGGTATTATAAATTTCTAAAGTATGATAACCTAGACATGAGTCCTTTCTTGGACCCATGTTTAAGCCTCATCAGACATGTAATCAATTTGAAAAAAACATAGGCTCTCCATCTATCTCAGCCTAGACAACATTGGGAATTATTGTTGATGCATTTTCTTCAAAGCACACCATAGCAGCATCCATCAATCTCATAGTGTGAAGAGTGTATTTGAAGTTGAAAGGGGGACCCAGGGTACTAATATTTCTAGATAGTCAATACATTGTCCAAAGTACACAATGAATTTCCACTTGCACTCCATCAGGAGCACATGAGAAAGACATGAGAGAGAATTGAACCATGAATCCATTCTTGTGTAATGATAAGAACATCATCCATCGCCTAAGGAGCTTCATCAAAAATTTAATCACTCTCCATCACTGTCAGAATCTTGACTATAAAACATTCTTTCTCCTCAACAATTATCTCAAATCTTCCACTAGGTTTCCATTCCCTTAGAATATACCCTTGCATATAACTTTTAAAGGTATTGCTTCATATGAAATGAATTTAGATGTAATTCCTACAATCTGGTACATACTCCTTCTGAATAGAAATCTGGACACACTTCACTCCCAATGATGGCTCCATAAATCAGGCTGTAGTGCCCTCAATCTCAATATGACTTTTCAGACTAGCCTTAAGCCAGTCCATCTATAGTAGAGCAACATCAGAAGAGATATTTAGACTATTATCAGAAATGGATTAAGAAGAAGGTGGAGTAGTAGAACAAATTTGAGGCAGATCCAGAACCCATTGACTCCTATTGGCGGAAGGTACTCTACCTTTTCCCTTGGATGACAGCTTCCTAAGGATGCCTTTAGGATTCCCAAATCCATTGGCCATGCTTGCCTCTGGAGTACTCATTGAAGACAAATCTAGATCTAATTAGACTCCATTCCCCATCCTCTAGGTCTCCACCCACTCCCTCTACCTCTACCTTTGTCATGATTTCTACCCTCACTCTATTATACTAGATGAAAATCAAAGTATAAAATGAATTAGATGTATCTATATATCTTATAAGACGATGATTGTGTGTCTATTGTATATAATTAGTGATAGTAGTCACAAAACTATATTTTTTAAGGCTAACATGTTTAGAATGAACAAAATTTGGGCCTTCATTCAATCTTGTCTAAATGAAACAAATTTTTTTGTATGTTTTTCGAGAAAAAATGGTTAATGTGGTCGACAAACATAATCTTGATTTTGTTTTGAGTAATCTCAATCTTTTATGTCAAGGTGACAGAATGAACGTGCACAATGACTTCCTAATAAAGTAATTAAAAGAAAATATTTATTAGGAAACTATGGAAAATTGATGGGATAAGAAAATTGTCTAACATAAAGCATTGTGATATACAAAGAAGTAAGAGATTCATGTTAAAAATTCATTGATAGTTATGAATTTATATGTCTTATTTATTCCACCTATATGCCAACAATTAGTTTTGTTGTTAATGAATTATATTTGACACTTCAAATGCCAAAAAGTAATTTTTAAGTTGAAAATTTACTTGTTATGTTAACTACGAAAAAAGATACATAACACCCATTATATCCCAAATCACATACAAACTGCACGATACTCATTTTATGCTGACATTATACAAGAGATGTACATACCCAATACAAGAAAAGTGTACACTCCATGCAAAAAAATGCATTGTTAATATATGTTAAAAATTTTTTATTGAGTAGTTTAGATATAATAAATATATTTTATACAGTACAAAGATGTACACCCTCAATACAACAAATATACACACCCAATCATAAATATACACACTCAAAAAAAGTATTGGATTGTCAATGTTACATGATCTTCATTGACTATAATGGATATATTTCTAACTTTACACAATGTGTACATTCCTGCTACATGTACACATGCAATACAAAATGTATTACCATGTACTGTTCATTAGTTTTTTTAAGGTTGTGTCTACCACTACTAATATACTCATATAAACTATTTTCTATGTATTTTGATATACTATTATCAAATAAAATTGTTTTGTGTTATATACAAATTTCAATTGTTTGTTATTAACTTCTACTACTTTATAGAAAGACAAAAGATAAACTACATGTTATATACACCACAACAACATATGATTTTAGATGAGAAGGAAAATGTATGATTATCATATTGGTCTATAAGAAGCGTCAATCACTAAAAAACACCTAGATGTGCACATCGCCACCCTGGTTAAACACATGGAAATGGATTCTTGAGTGCGTCAATGTTTGGAAGGAGCACTGATGACTCAACTATGAGATCATTATGGTATACTGAAAGAGATAGAAAGCTCCAACCTCGCTCTAAGATCCATACCTTTGTTAGGAACAACAACAACTTTTTCCTGCTTCTTGACACTATCTTCCAAATCAGTGACATGTATACTAGATAAATAACATATCTATGGCTTAGGTTTCCCTTAGAGACAACAACTTGTACCTTTTATGAATCTAGAACAACCATCCATGTTTTATGCTACCATCCTAGGATGCCTAACTCAAGACCCTACAGATCCATTACTACAATGACTAAAGCACATCATCCGACTGAGAGACAAAATTAGGATTGGTGGCCATATCCTCTGATAACAACGCCTAGAGATACAACTTCACAACTTGTATGCACCTTATTCTACCTTTGCCTCTAACAATCTAACAAAACATTCATGATGCAGAAATACACCTCATAAGAATATGAATAATCTTTTAGTTAATGTGCATACAAAAGGACTCATATCTCACCTCCTTTTCTCAGCTACCCTCATCCTAAATCCATCCAGTACCTCAGGCTCATTGTGAAAGGGTAAAAGGCACTATGTTCCCATTATTGTCTGACCATATTCAATACAAAGATTTCTTATCACTTATCTAAGCTACCCACTGCTAATATGGTAATTTCCATCCTTACACTGATATCACTCTTGATGAAAACACTATTATATCCATTCAACTACCTATGATTTGGAGGTATCTCCATTTTGTTATCAAGCGGGGGGGGATCACCATGATTTTTGGAAACAAAATGTTCTTGGCCAACTTTGAAGAAGATATACATCAAGCACTCACGACCACATCAAGATGGAAGGAGATGATCACTCATTTTGATTTGAAAAAATGATGGATCATCATCCTTCATCAATTGGACATCAAACCATCACGACATGGTTTACTGACTACCTCTTGAAGACACACACAAAATTACTGCCACAATTTTTTTTTGATAGAGTTTTCTATTTACTCGGGTCCATACCCAATAGATGATCACCTATTTGTGAGAAGCATCTATTAGGTGCCCCTGGGCATTGAAGTCAACTAGCTTCAAGTTGATTCATCTTCTTTAGGTGATTCATATTATCTCTAGATGACACTACAACATCTCAACAAAAAATATGTGCCCATAGAATCACAGGAACCTTATAGGGAACACACCAGAGATCACCACCCAGGTATGCCACTCTACTTCAACCTACTCTTTTCATGCATATTTCACCTATGTTTGATCATTCACAAACTTACCTCTCATTCTGACTCATCACCTCCTCTCCCCCTGCCCCTTCATGTCTAATCTTTTATCACCCTAAAATGCCTCTTACTCCACCTGTGACGACCTGAATTCATGTACACTTTCCAAGTTGACATTCCCTAGATATGCATGCACTCATATCTATAAGATGTCAAGAGGGAAAATACAAGGGATTGTGATTGTCATCTAAACTTACAGGAAGTCAGATCGTTGTTCACAACATCACATAAATAGCCACATAAATCATCATTCATAAAGGTAAGAAGTAATAATACATTATCAAGAAGAGATAGAATAGTTCTATAGAATGAATAGTACATTGGATATAGAGCATCTTATACATCATGTATAAGAAAGAAACAACTATCTAAGTAGAAATAAAGATGAGAAACAACCATCTATCTAGATATCTTCCAATAACTTTATTTATCATCTTCAGGTACTTTAAAATGATTTACTTGTTCTGTGAACCTAGAAAATATTAGTTTGTTGATATCTCTTGTACTTATTTTTGTAAGATAGAAAAAATAAAAAGTATATGAGGAAACTATATTTTAAATTTTGTTATTATCTCTAATCCAATTTGTTTTTCTTTCTGGTCCAATTAACTATTATCTCTGGTTCGATTCATTGTTATCTCCGGTCTAATTTGTTATTATCTTTGGTCCAGTTTGTTGTCTTTGTAAAAGAAATAAAATATGAAGAATAGGAGTGAATTAGTGCAACTAAATTTTTTTAATTAGTTATTATATCTGATCTAATTTATTGTTAAATCTGGTTTTATTTGTTGACATCGCTTGTAAAATTTACTAGTTTTGCAAGAGATAGAAAATATAAAAAATAGGAGGGAAGTAGTGCCATTATTATTTTTTAAATTAAGTTATTAACTCATGTCTAATTTGTTGTTATCTCTGGTCCAATTCATTATTTTCTCTAGTCTAATTTGTTGTTATCTTTGGTCCAATTTGTTAATTTTATTAGAGAGGGAAAATATAAGAAATAGGAGGAAATAGTGTAATTAATTTTTTTGAATTAGTTGTTATCTCTAGTCTAATTTATTTCTATCTCTACTCCAATTTATTATTATCTATCTTTATTGCTATCTTTATTTTTACTATGTGGAATGTGGCGAGTAAGAAAGATTCTTTATGGGTTAAATGGATAAATGAAAAGTATCTGAAGAAAAATACTTTGTGGAGTATTACCCAATCTCCTAATTATTCTTGGATGTTTAACAATCTCCTCAAAGTCAGAGATGAAGCCCTTGTTCATATTGATTTCATTATAGGTACTGGGAATTCATTTAAGACGTGGTTGGATCCTTGGGTGAACAAAAGGTTTCTTTCTAATTATATTAATAAAGATAAGATCATCAATGCAGGTATTCTCTCTGACTCTTATCTAAGCTCAATCATCACTAATAGAAATTGGGATATCCCTAAGTCCAGAAATTCTCTGATTCTAGAAAAGATTGTCAATGGTATTCATATTTCTTCTGTAGAAGACGATCACATTACCTTTGACAAAAGTAAAGAGGTCAAGTTTAAAGATGTGTGGAATGCCATTAGAATGAAAGAAGATGTAGATGATGGGTTCAACTGGATTTGGGGCTGTAAGAGCCATATCAATAGCCTGGTCCATATGTGGAAAGTTAAACTGAACAAGCTTTGCACTTCCAATTATTTAAGGAGAAATGGTATTTTTGTAGTGTCCATGTGCTTTCTCTGTCGTGGAGATTATGAAAATACAATCCACATTTGTTTTGACTATCATTTCACTCGAAATATCTAGAATTATGCTGTTGACAATAGTCTTATTGATTCTGTTCCTGAAGGTTGGGATGATCTTATTCAATTCAAAGATAAGAAGGCTAGAATTATTAGCATGCTCATCCTTTATCATGTTTGGATTGAAAGAAATAGGCGGGTACATCATAGTATTAGCAGTAATGTTATTGCTCTCTAGAAAAAGATTATGGTTGAATTTGAGATCCTTTCAAACTAAGTGTTGGTAGCTTTGCCCTGGCCTTCTTTGTTGTTTGAGCATCTCATGGTATTCTTTTCTGGATTCTCAGGATTTTCTGGCTTGAGAGCATGGTTTTCCTTCATTAGGTTGATGGTTTGCTCATCCTATGCCTTGTGATCTTGTTGTTCAAGTGATGGTAGTCCTACCCTGGTTCCTTCCCTGCTACTTGGATGCTGCTGTGGTGACACATATTTTGATGGGTGGTCTTTTCATCTTTTGTAAGGATGGATTGAAGCTGCTTCTTGTGTTGGTTGAGTTCCCAGGTTTCTTTGGGCATCAATGTAATAACTAAAGATTGTTGGGCTCCTCAATCTTTGCTTTGATCCATGTTGGTTGTTGAAGCGTTTCTAGTGATGGTTGAGTCCCCATATCTATATTGGTGTCAATGCTCCCCTCTCATTGCTATGTTCTTTTCAAGTTGGGTGGCTCTGGGCCTTCATGAAGGTGTGAGGCTTTCTCACATGTTTTGTTGATGATTGATGGTTGGCTATTGGTGTTGATGAGTTTTGTGTAGTGACACGAATTTACTGTGCGTACAAATGCAAGTGTACGTGTCACTGTAATATAGGCCTTTGTGAGGCCCGAGTCGAACTCAGGGATATGTGAAATTGTCGAAGACTCCTACTAACTACTCACGATCAGCTAGACCGATTAAATAGTTGAGAGTTGTTGTTCAAATTAAAAGAAAATAAAAATAAAACAAAACAAAGCAATCGATTAAATGTCTGGTTTAATCAATTCAAAATGAGATCTTCCTCGGGTTTTCATTGTATTAAATTATATGCAATCACTCAATCTTATCTCTCTATCTGGGTAGTGGCCTGAAATCAGAATTGCCCAGTGTCGTGGTACAATTCACTACTTACATCTAGGTCAGTTCGACCATCGTAGTAACCTATACCCTAAACTAGGTGTGTTAAAAATGATCTCTCGGTATCCACCATTAACCTTACACCACCTTGTTCAAGGGATTTGTCAATTAATGTAAATTCCGTCTCTTTTCAACCATTAATTCTTCTTTCAAAGCAATTAAGGACATTAGATTATTATTATGGTGATCAAGCATAACAATATAATTGAGAAAATGAAATTATACCACAAATTTAAGAGATAAGATATGAATTACTATGATAAAATTGTCATACAATGAATTCCCAGGCTACTCCCGGTCCTAAAGACAAAGGGGATTAGCCCCGCATGTTCATCTCGGAGAAAAACGTGGAGTAGAAAAAGGGAAACATGGAGAAAAACGTGATTCAGTGGTGAAACCCCTGAATGGGGAAGATCCAAGCGATCCTTGGCATGGAATACACGTTCTCCCGCCTTTCAGTGGTGGAAATCATCTTCTTGGGCGTCCGAATCAGTTGGGGCATGCTTCTGGGATCCGTTCTTCTCTCCACACCTTCTTGGGACGTGTGTAACAGCTAATGACATGATGATTCCCTCTTGGACGCCATCATTAGGTATAATTCCCAAGTTAGGTCACCAATTAATCACAGCCGTCGGATTAAGATCAATCTGAAGCAAACTCATATCTGACGGTGTCGATACCATCGACGTTGGTCGATGGTATCGACCTAGCGTGATATCGGCAGTTCTTCTTTTCTTTTGTCTTTGCACCTGATGCTATCTCGATACCATCGACTCGCATCGATGGTATCGACATTCATAGGTGTCGGTTTTTTCCTTTTACCGTCGCTGAAGCTCCACTAGTCGATGGTATCGACATATGGGTCGATAGTATCGACTCACTTCTCGCAAGCAACCTGATGGTATCTCGATACCATCGACATCCCTGTCGATAGTATCGACTTTCTTCTGGTCCTTGTGGCTGGCAACCTGTAGTCTGGTCAATGGTATCGACCACTGTCGATGGTATTGACAGTAGCAGATACTTGTTTTTCCTGAAATTAACACACGAAACCACATAAGTCTACACAAAACGTATTCTTTTGATAATTAATACTCAAAATGCTGAAATAAGGGAAATTTGACATAAAGAAGTAGCATATACCAAAGTAGATGAATTATGCAACATTAACCATGAAAATGACTAATAAATGCATAAAACACATATCAAACCAGTCTATAAATGTGACTCAAAATCATCGCATCAAACTCCCCTAAGCTTAAACATTGCTCGCCCTCGAGCAACTAAACCTTAGAATAGAATTACCAAAGTCAACTAAAGAACAAAGCATCACAACAAACATCCCATATGACTCCCACCGGGCATTCGCATACCGGCCCTCGCTAACCACAGAATGATAATTACCCTAAAGGCGACAGTAATCATCTGTAAAAGATGTCTACCTCAAAACTGATGAACACTATCACATAAGGCAGTTAATCATAATAGAATTCTCCGGTCCAGACTTAGTGCATCTTGCGATCTCCTATACTACGTTGCTCGCCCTAACAACCATCTACATGGAAGTAGTTCTCCAGATATTCACAAGTGGGGAGAAAATCACGGTAGCCTACCAATTCGAGCAACGGGTGGATGGAATGGGTGGCTAATGAAAGAAGTGGAAGCATTATACAATTTCAACACGCATAAAACAAAAATTCCCTAAATGATGCAAATGCACATGAAAAATGCCCTAATGCCTCAGAATGGGTGGAATGATGCATGCACTAACATCCCATCTCAAAATGGGATGGATATCTAATTGAGCTACATCATGTACTCACTCATCTTAAAATGCAGGTGAGATTATGCTCCTTTCTCCTTCTTATTCTACTTGCTTCTTAATGACTTTCTCTTTTTTTTTCAATTTCATTTTTTTTTTAGATTTTTTTCTTTTTTTTCAGGCCCTTATATCCATAATTGCCAATGAATACTTTATTGAACTTACTTTTTCTTCATTACTCAAATATTTGAACTATTTAGAAGGTATGGAACAATTTAGTTCACCATTAAGGAAGAAATGAGGTACATGATGTACTTTATGCATAAAAGTTATGAATGCAACTAAATGACATGCACCTAAGGGTAATGTGCATGTATAACTGTTCTATTTTTTTTTCATGCAAAACATATGAAATTGGTTGCAATGCAAGTCCTATCTACATGACATGCAATCAAAAAGGTTGAAACCGTACTTTACTTCCAAATCTTGTGGTGGATTGTAAAAAGCAATGAGGTGGACAGATCACAAGACTAATTGACTGAACCTTTGAAAAGTATTATGTGTCCCTCCTTACTGACCTATGTAGTAGTTAAGAGGTTTCTCTCTCTTACTTCAAATTAGAGTCTCATTATCATTTGATCAGTTTAGGCTCAAACAACCAATTCTGTCCACTTTCATGAATCATTAGGAATGTACAGTTGTGATTTTCTATTTTAAAGTTGACAAAACCAATCATTTTCTTAAGTTAAGTGATCAAAGTTGAACAACACTCAAGCTTGCGAACACTCAAAAAATTTTAATTTCCCCTTAATTCCCATGTACATGCAACTAAGATGACACAAGACTTAAGACATCCATGATTATACTAGATAGAATGTGGATCCTACAAACAACTAAGATTGCAAGAAACAAATGACAAGAACAAAAGCAATAAAACTAAAAACAGAGAAAATAAAAGATAGAGTTGTTCCAACACCCCCCCCAAGCATGAATTCGACTATGGCCTCATAGTCAAAAACAATCTTAAAGGTTGGAATAGAGATACCGATTTACTCTTTAGGTGGAGGCGGGTACTGTGGAGCTGTGGGGTCCCAAGATGGATACTCCCCCTGGAAGCTCGGATCAAACTGGGCCCTAGGTGGAGGTTGTGGATAGCCTCCAAAGTAATCCTGGATCCAATAGTGATCGTAAAAGGGCTGCTATTGCATCTCCATCCTATGCAACCGATCATGAATCTGTTGTTGGTTGTCGAGGAGAAGACGCTCGTTCTCGAAGATTGCCCTTTGATTGTCCAGTAACCGGTTTTTAGTTTCCTGAACACCGGTATACAACTTTGTGTGATGATGTTGCGTCTGCTGTATGTCTTGAAGCATAGCATACATGCCCTGCATCGAATAGACATCCTCGCTTGGCTGCGAGGGCGGTGGTGGTGGCGGTGGCTGCGAAGATGAAGATGCACCCGGATGCATGCGAGGACGCTTCTGTGGTGCCACTTGTACCCAAAGAGGGGTGTAGGCCTCCTCTTCCTCTTCAGCCTCATCGTCATTGTTGTCATCGGCGTCATTGCCACCGTCTTCATCGGAGTCAGCAATGGCTATGATAGGCCATCGGAAGTGTTGCGCCCCTTCGATGTTGAAGACCGGATCGGGAAGCGAGCATTCTTGGTAAGCATGGTTGACATGACAGTGTGCATATGCCAAGCCATCTTGAAGAAGGATGAGGTTGGAGTGGTGCAAATGTTGCAAGTTCACCTTGCTCCTGTTGGAGAGAGGAGTAAGCTGCTAGAAATTCAATGCAAGGTAGGAGGCCAGCTTGGTGATAAGCCCGCCAAAGTGAATTGGAGCTTTCCGTGTACTCCTCTTCACCGCCAAAACCCGCTGCAAAAAGAAAGCTCCCCAGTTGCATTCTTGGTGCTTCAGGAGTTTATACAAGAAAAATAGGTCCGTCTCCTAAAACTTGCTGAGAGCCAGATCACCCCTAGCAAACAACGTAGAACTCAGCATCCGGTGGAGTATCCGGACAAATGGATGCTCAAAGTCGGCTACCGCAGCATTGTGGTAACTCACTGACTTGCCCGACGGCACCGTCACAAGCTCGGCAAAGATTGCATCGTAGTCAGTGCGGTTGTCCGACCGCCGGTAGTCAGACCGCCAATGATTCTAGTTGAAGATCTTGTTGAACTGTCGGAGTGTAATGGTGTAGTCGTTGTTGTATTGCTGGAAAGACACCCAGCCCTTGATCCACTCGTGATCGATGGCTATGATGTCATTGGGTACAACGCAGACGTCAAGCGACACCATAAACTCAGCCACCAGCTCCTTGTACGTAGGCCACTCGCCGAAGAACGGTTGGCCATCTGCATGAAACTCCAGCTCGTCAGGCCGTCTTCCTGTGTGTCGGGCCTATTCCTTCAGAACGTAGTCGAGGTTAGCTTCGAACCCCAAGTTGCAGATGGTTTCTCGTTCAACATAACGGTTCGGCTCGATCTTTCTCATTAAGATCTCCTCATATATCTTCTTGACCTCTGCGGATGGATGAATCAACCGCGGGCGTGGAATCGACGCGGTAGGTGGTGGCATGAATTATGGGATTTCCATCGGGTCGGCGCGTGACGACGATGCACCAGCAACATGCACCATGATCGTGACAGAAAGAGGAATAGAGAGAGCTCAGTGAAGATCAGAGAAAGGAATCTCCGCTCGATGAAGAACGTGCTCGGTGTTGCTCGTCGTCGGGCTCATATCACTCTGGAATACGCTCGGCATAGGTGGAGGAGGATTGCTCTGAAGTTGTGATGTCATCTGACGCAAATCCTTCTCATATATAGCCGTGGCCGGCACTGCTGTATACCCGTCGATACCATCGATGCGAGTCGATGGTATCGACACAGGTAGCAAAATCTGTACTGCTGCGAGTATCGACGGTCGTCGATGGCTGGACCTGCGGGGCCCGGATTGCTGACGTGTCGATACTATCAACGCGAGTCGATGGTATCAACTCGTCCCCCGGATCGACTTCCTGGTTGCTGCGATTGCCGTAGATCTTTCCTCGCGGATTGTTGACATGGTGCGTCGATACTATGGACGCGAGTCGATAGTATCAACTCTCTGATTAGGGCAAACCCTCGCGAGGCCCGGCCGCCGCCTTCTGTGTGTGAATGTGTCGATACCATCGACATGCCCGTCGATGGTATCGACTTTACTGAGACGATTTCTTCTGAATATCTCTAGAGATCTTGATGGTATCGACTGGCATGTCGATACTATCGACCTTGACTTGACGATCACCCTGTTGGTGTGTCGATACTATCGACGAGGCCGTCGATAGTATCGACACAGTGCGATTTCTACAGTTGCCAACCTGTACCACGATCAATACCATTGATGCAAGGGTCGATGGTATCGACTCTGCCTCAGTCCTTCACAATGAGAAAACGATCACGGTATCTTTTTTACACTAAAAACTAAGTTAAAACAAATCAAACTACGAATGTAAAGGAACAAAACTAAAGTACCAATGGTTGGGTTGCCTCCCAACAAGCGCCCTTATTTAACGTCTTAGGCTAGATGACTTGAAGCACGTCATGCATCTGAAAGTGAAATGAGTTTGACCTCATTCACCTTCCTCGTGTAATCTTCACCAAAAATGTAGTCTCCCCATCACGCACCATGATTGTGCCATGTGGTATGACCTCTTCCACTGTGAATGGTCCACTCCATCGGGATTTTAGCTTCCCGGGATGCAACTTCAGCCTCAAATTGAACAAAAGCACACGATCTCCTTTCTTGAAGGTGCGCATCTGAATGTGGCGATCGTCGATCAACTGTGTGTGCTCCTTGTAGATCTGAGAGTTCTCATATGCATTCATTCGCAGCTCATCCAGTTCATTTAGTTCAAGTAATCTCTTCTTCCCCACTTCATCATAACTCAAGTTGAGCTTCCTTAGCGCCCAATGTGCTTTGTGCTCTAACTCCACCGGTAAGTGACAGGTCCGATCGTACGCCAACCTAAAAGGTGTGGTGCCTATACGTGTCTTGTATGCCGTCCTATATGCCCACATCGCATCCGGTAGTAAGGCACTCCAATTATTCCTCGTGGAAGCCACAGTATGCTCCAAGATCTTTTTAATTTCTTGATTGGAGACCTCCACTTGTCCTTGAGTTTGCGGGTGATACGGGGTACCAATGTTATGTTTGACCCCGTATTTTCTCAATAATGCCGAGAACTTTTGATTCCGGAAGTGCGTACCCCCATCACTAATTATCATTCGGGGCACACCAAACCGGCAGAAGATATTTTCCTTAACGAACCTGCACACTACAGTGGAATCGTTAGTCCTCGTGGGTATTGACTCCACCCACTTCGACACATAGTCAACATCTAAAAGGATATACAAATTAGAATTTGAGGACACAAAGGGTCCCATAAAATCTATACCCCATAAATCAAATACTTCAACCTCCTAGAAAACATTTAGGGGTATCTCTTTTCTCTTTGAAATGTTACCCGCCCTTTGGCAGGAATCACATTGCCTCACGAACTCATAAGCGTCCCGAAATAAGGTAGGCTAGTATAGGCCACTTTCCAGTACTTTGGCTGCCGTACGAGAGCTTTCATGGTGTCTGCCCGTCGGTAGTGTGTGGCAATGACGAAGAACACTCTCGTATTCCACCTCAGGTACACACCTGCGTAGGACACCATCCCTGCATTGCTTCAAGAGAATAGGGTCATCCTAAAAATAATATCGTAGAGAATGGAAGAAT
Source organism: Alisma plantago-aquatica (assembly GCA_963693085.1). Classification (NCBI taxonomy): domain Eukaryota; kingdom Viridiplantae; phylum Streptophyta; class Magnoliopsida; order Alismatales; family Alismataceae; genus Alisma; species Alisma plantago-aquatica. The sequence goes on along the minus strand of OY856410.1, from coordinate 1,509,788,970 downwards.
TTTTTCTTCTCTTGATATGTCCAATCATCCGGGATGATCTTGCAAGCAAGATAGTTCACAATATATGAAAACCACGACTCTTTAGAATTCACTTTCAAAAATTGTTCATCCTTTAATGTCTCGGTAATGGGTATGTATAAATCTTTTTCATCTACCCTCTCTAACCTAGACAAAAGATCCACTACAACATTTTCAATCCCCGCCTTGTATTTGTTTTCGATATCAAATTCTTGTAAAAGCAAGATCCATCTAATTAATCTAGGTTTGGCATATGTTTTCTCCATCAAATACTTAATAGCGGCGTGGTCAGTCCAAACTACGACTTTCGATCCAACTAGATATTGCCGAAATTTTTCAAAAGTGAAAACAACGATAAGCAATTTTTTTTCGGTAGTCGTGTAATTTAGTTGGGCATCGTTCAAAGTCTTAGAGGCATAAAAATCATAGCGGGTTTATTGTCCACCCGCTATCCCAACACAGCTCCAACAGCAAAATCGAATGCATCACACATGAGTTCAAACGGCTTGGTCCAATCTGGTGTTTGCACAACCGATGCAAAAATCAATTTTTCCTTCAGCACGTTGAACGCGTGTAAACATTTGTCATTGAAATAAAAAACAACATCCTTTTCTAGAAGCTCAGATAAAGGTTTGGCGATTTTTGAAAATTCTTTTATGAAATGACGATAGAAACCGGCGTGACCTAAGAAACTTCTTACCCCTTTCACCAAATTTGGTGGGGGAAATTTGGAAATTACTTCAATTTTTACCGGATCTACCTCCAAACCATTGCTAGACACTTTATATCCTAGCATTATCCCTTCACTCACCATCATATGACATTTTTCCCAGTTGAGGACCAAATGTGTGTCCTCGCAACGTTGTAACACCTTATCCATATTGTAAAGGCATTCATCAAATGATGCACCATAAACCGAGAAATCATCCATAAAGACCTCTAGATAGCGTTCTACCATATCAGAGAAAATGGCGAGCATACAACGCTGAAAGGTCGCCGGTGTGTTACATAATCCAAAGGGCATGTGGCGGTATGCAAACGTTCCATAGGGACAAGTGAAGGTGGACTTCTCTTGGTCCTTAGGATCAATCGAAATATGATTGTACCCCGAATACCCATCCAGAAAACAAAAATGTGATCGGCCGGCTAAGCGCTCTAGAATTTGATCAATAAACGGAAGAGGAAAGTGATCCTTTAGCGTAGCAGCATTCAGTCATCGATAATCTATACAAACTCGCCACCCGGTTACCAAGCGGGTGGTGACAGGTTCATTTAATAGATTATGAGTAGCAGTTATTCCCCCCTTTTTAGGGACTACCTGCGTGGGACTCACCCATGTCGAGTCTAAAATTGCATAGATGATACCTGCGAAAAGAAGCTTAATCACCTCCTTCTTCACAACCCCCATCATGCTCGGATTTAGTCGACGTTGTGGTTGAATCACCGGCTTGGCTCCCTCCTCGAGCCGAATCTTATGCTGGCACAAAGTAGGGGAAATCCCCTGGATATCTGCAATAGACCACCCAAATGATCCCCGGTGGTTCTTTAGCACTATCAGCAATTGGTCCTCCTCCTCAGCACTCAGATAAGCAGAAATAATCACAGGCAACTTTTCTTCCTCAGCTAGAAATGCATACTTGAGGTGCGGTGGAAATGGCTTCAACTCCAATTCCGGCGGGCTGATTAAGGATGATTGAAGCGGAGGTGGTAGTTCGCCTAAATCCTCATAGTGTCTCGCATAGAAGCACAGCAACATCTGAAGCATCTTGGTGCACTCCTTCAGTGATTTGCTTCTCATCCAATCATGAGTGATATTGACTAAATAGGCCTCAAGTGGTAATTCTGGATATGCATCTAAAACTGAATTTGCTATAGCCTCATCTTCAGTAGAGGGAGGAATGTCCTCATCCTCATCGTTCGGAAAACCTACATCCTTACAAAGGGATACCACCTTGGTCTGCTCCATGATGTCCACAGCCAAAGTCCCTTTTTCCACCTTGGTCATTACATGGACCATATCTAAAAATGGCTTCCCTAGACAAAGTGAGATATTGTTATCAAAATGTTTTATCATGTGGCATTGCTCCTTAGATTTAGGTGAAGTGGCGCTGGAAGGCATGACCATCTCAAATCGGTCATCGGCTATACCTAAGGTCAAACGACCTCTCCCCCTCTCAAGTATCATATCGGCCGTAGCTTGGAAGGGTCGTCCGAGAAGTAGCTCATTGCCTTGTTCATCTTGCATCTCCATGAAAAAAACAATCTGCTGGAAATACAAATCGATCCACTTTCACTAGCACATCTTCACAAATCCCATATGGCTTTACCACTGAATTGTCTGCCAATTGGATTGTCATGTTGCTCAGCTGTGACTCTTTTAATCCCAACTTCTTGAATGTAGAGAGAGGCATCAAGTTAATGCTCGCCCCTGAGTCACATAGTGCTTCACCAAACTTAACTTTCCCAATGTAACATGAGATGTTGAAACAACCCGTATCTTGCCTCTTTGGTGGCAATGTTCCCATGATGAAGGCACTCACCTGCTCCTTAAGAACAACAACCTCTGTGTCTGGAATTTTTCTCTTCTTGGTAATGATGTCTTTCAGAAATTTCCCGTAAGAAGGGATTTTCTCAATAACTTCCAATAAAGGGATGTTGACTGCAAGCTTTCTAAAATTGTCTAGAAACTTTTTAAATTGAGCATCCACTTTCCTTGCCTTAGCACTGTTTGGATATGGGGCCGGGATGGCCTGTGCCCTTTGATGCGGTGGCACATAAGGTGTCCTTCTCTGAGGCTCCTCCTCCTCTGAAATAGGATTGTCAGTAGCATCCGCTACTATGTCCGCAACTGGTTCTGCGACTGGTATGGGCAGCTCCTCAGTGGCCTCACCTTCAAATTCTGCTTGGGGTTTTCTTGGTTCATCGGCTCTGGGGTTTAACAGTTTCTTGCCACTTCTTAGCAAGATGGCCTTCGCCTGCTGGTTTCCTCCTGGAACATTAGTATTACCCAGAAAACCTGGGTGTGCCGGCTTCTTCAAATTAGATATCTCCTCTGCCATTTGTGCCATGGACGTCTCTATTGTCCTCATTTGAGCCCCATGGCTCTGCAATGTCTGCCCAAATTGGTTCATAAACTCCCCTTGTTGCTTTATTTGCTGGCCGAAAGTAGTAATGAGTACTGGATTTTGCTTTATCACCTGATTGAGCAGCTCTGTGCTCTTATCCTCCATTATCGGCTGGGGTTTTGCATCTAGATCCTGCAAGAAGTTGTTTGGATCCTTCCAGGAGAACTTATTATATTTCCTCCATGAATAGTCATTATTCTTGTAGCCTTGCTGCTGCCTCATGAATTTAACTTGAGCCTCATCCTCAGACTCAGTATCCTCCTTTGTAAGCAATTTCTTCGTGAGAAGATCCATCTTCTCATTCAGCTCTTTGATTGCTTTAGATTCCCCTACCACTCGAACATGCTCCACGGCGTCTCTTTCGCCCCACGATTGCTTCTTGGCCATGTTCTTTAGGATTTCCCAACACCTGGTGTCTGTGTTGTTCAAGAAGAATCCTGAGCCGGCTGAATCAAGGTTGCTTCTATCATGCTCAGAGAGAGAAAAATAGAAGATATTGACCTGTGTCTCCTTGTCAAGCCCGTGATGCGGGCACCGCCTGAGCATGATCTGAAACCTTTCCCAGGTCTCAGAGTAGGTCTCTCCTGCTTTTTGGGTGAAGTTGTGGATCTTCCTGATCATGTCATTGGTCTTCTCAGGCGAGAAGAACCGTTCAAAGAAAACCTCCACCATGTGGTCCCAAGATTCCACATATTCATCGTCCAAGTTATGTAACCACTCTCGCGCGTTTCCCGCTAGAGAACTCGGGAAGAGCTTCAAGTAGAGCACATCTTATGGAAATCTGTCTATTTTTATCATATCACAATTCTCCAGAAATTGACTTATATGTGTGATGGGGTCTTCATTCTTGAGCCCATGGAAAGCATTCGACTTCACCAAGTTGATTAAAGCCGGATCAATCTTGTATGTCAGAATATTAACCGCATGCTTCTTGATCGGCCTCTTGGAAGCGGATGAGGAAGAAGCCTTGATCTTCTCCCATATTGTCTGTGGCTCTTCCATTTCTTCTTGTTCAGATTTTGAATCTATTTCTTCTAATTGGTCTTGATTGTGGCCTTCCTCATCGTCAAGTCCCGTCAGTGGAACCACTGGTGCTTGTTGTGTGTAGTCGGTACTACGCGTCTGCACCATGCACAGTACCTGCAAATAGAAAAATTTAATTTCAGTACAGTGCTTGACGATTGCAAATATTTAGAAAATAGACTATGAATTTTTTAAAATGATAAAATAATAAATAAAAAAAATGTGGCCTAGAGTGGCTGCTTGCAGCACTCGTAGTGCCAACAACTTGTCGTATCCCCGGCAACGACGCTAAAAACTTGACACGAATTTACCGTGCGTAGAAACGCAAGTGTACGTGTCACTGTAATATAGGCCTTTGTGAGGCCCGAGTCGAGCTCATGGATACGTGAAATTGTCGGAGACTCCTACTAACTACTCGCAATCAACTAGACCGATTAAATAGTTGAGAGTTGTTGTTCAAATTAAAAGAAAATAAAAATAAAACAAAACAAAGCAATCGCTTAAATGTCTGGTTTAATCAATTCAAAATGACATATTTAGGATTGCGGTTTCATCGCGGGTTTTCATTGTATTAAATTCTATGCAGTCACTCAATCTTATCTATGTATCTGGGTAGTGGCCTGAAATCAGAATTGTCCACTGTCGTGGTACAATTTACTACTTACATCTAGGTCGGTTCCACCATCGTAGTAACCTATACCCTAAACTAGGTGCATTAAAAATGATCTCTCGGTATCCACCATTAACCTTACACCACCTTGTTCAAGGGATTTGTCAATTAATGTAAATTCCGTCTCTTTTCAACCATTAATTCTTCTTTCAAAGCAATTAAGGGCATTAGATTATTGTTATGGTGATCAAGCATAACAATATAATTGAGAAAATGAAATTATACCACGGATTTAAGAGATAAGATATGAATTACTATGATAAAATTGTCATACAATGAATTCCCGGGCTACTCCCGGTCCTAAAGACAAAGGGGATTAGCCCTGCATGTTCATCTCATAGAAAAACGTGGAGTAGAAAAAGGGAAACATGGAGAAAAATGTGATTGAGTGGTGAAACCCCTGAACGGAGAAGATCCAAGCGATCATTGGCGTGGAATACGCGTTCTCTTGCCTTTCGGTGGTGGAAATCGTCTTCTTCGGCGTCCGGATCGGCTGGGGCGTGCTTCTGGGCTCCGTTCTTCTCTCCACACCTTCTCGGGACGTGTGCAACAGCTAATGACGTGATGATTCCCTCTTGGGCGCCGTCATTAGGTATAATTCCTGAGTTTGGTCGCCAATTAATCACAGCCGTCGGATTAAGATCAATCTGAAGCAAACTCATATCTGACGGTGTCGATACCATCGACGCTGGTCGATGGTATCGACCTAGCGCGATATCGACAGTTCTTCTTTTCTTTTGTCTTTGCGCTTGATGCTATCTCGATACCATCGACTCGCGTCGATGGTATCGACATTCATAGGTGTCGGCTTTGTCCTTTTACCGTCGCTGAAGCACCACTAGTCGATGGTATCGACATATGGGTCGATAGTATCGACTCACTTCTCGCCAGCAACGTGATGGTATCTCGATACCATCGACATCCCTGTCGATAGTATCGACTTTCTTTTGGTCCTTGCGGCTGACAACCTGTAGTCTGGTCGATGGTATTGACAGTAGCAGATACTTATTTTTCCTGAAATTAACACACGAAACTACATAAGTCTACACAAAATGTATTCTTTTGATAAATACTCAAAATGCTGAAATAAGGGAAATTTGACATAAAGAAGTAGCATAGATCAAAGTAGATGAATTATGCAACATTAACCATGAAAATGACTAATAAATGCATAAAACACATATCAAACCAGTCTATAAATGCGACTCAAAATCATCGCATCATGTAGTCTTTGCCTATGGTTTGCTAACTGAAGGTTGCATATGTGTTCTTTGAGCCTTTTGATGGTTCCCTTTTGAGCAGTTTCTATGTTTTTTGTTGGGTGAACTTTTCATCTTTTGTAAAGATGGGTTGAAGCTGCTACTAGTGTTGGTTGAGTACCCAGGTCTCTTTGGGTATCAATGCTCCCCAATCTTTGCTTTGATCCTTTTTGGTGGTTGAAGTGTTTCTAGTGATGGTTGAGTCCCCATATCTATATGGGTGTCAATGCTCCCCTCTCACTGCTATGTTCTTTTGAAGTTGGGTGGCCTTGGGCCTTCTTGACGGTGTGAGGATTTCTCGCACGTTTTTTTTTGGGTGTTTTGCTATTATGGTTCTCAATCGCTGGATCTAGAAAAGATGAAATCTTAAAGGGTTCCGAGGTATCCTCTTCTGGAGTCTTGGCTTAGTTCATAGTAGAATCTTATATCCTTGTTTATCTAGGTCTTTCTTATAACTATTTGGGGGATCAGTGGACCTGTTATTTCTTTTATGGTGTGTTGTTTGGTGTGGGTCTGAAGATCACTATGTTTATGCTCTCTTTAAGCCTGATTTGAACTTGGTATTCTGGCATGAAGATGATTTCTGTCTGGTTTATATTATCGATTCTCGCCTAAGTTTGACTGAAGATTATGCTTTGTTGGGGAGTTTGGACTTGTGACGTTTCCTGAAGATTAGCACCCTGATGTTTGGATTTTTTCCTCCTGCTCCAAAGTCTTTTGTTCTTAGTTTCAAATCCTTGAAGATTTCTTTGAGGTTCTGCCATTATTTCTTTATTCTTTGTTCTCAAGACAGAATACTGTGTACAGTCTGTTCCTTTTCTTCATTTCCATATTTTGGGAATGAATGCATTGTAAATACCACTTTAACAAAAAATGAAAAAAAAAAGCAACACGAGTTTTAGCCGAAATTTTTTTTTTTTATTATTATCTCTGGTACAATTTGTATTTTTGTGAGAGATATAAAATATAAGAATAGGAGGGAATTAATGTCATCGATTTTTAAAGGAGTTATTATGTCTGATCTAATTTATTTTTATATATGGTCTAATTGTTTTTATCTCTGGTCCAGTTTGTTGTTTTTGTAAGAGAGAGAAAATACAAATTAATTAATTTTTAAATTAGTTGTCGTCTCTGGTCCAATTGGCTATTATCACTGGTCCAATTAGTTGTTATCTCTAATCTGATTTGAGTTGTTATCTCTGGTCCAATTGGTTGTTACCTCTGGTCTAATTGGTTGTTACCTCCAGTCTGGTTTAGGTTGTTAGCTCTGGTCGAATTGGTTGTTATCTCCAATCCAATTGGATGTTATCTCTGGTCCAATTGGTTGTTATCGCATGTCTAATTAGTTATTATATCTAGTGAGTTTGAGTTGTTATCTATAATCCAATAGGATGTTAACTTTGATCTGATTCGTTGTTATCTCCTGTCTTATTTGTTATTATCTCTTGTTCAATTTATTGTTAACTCCGATCCTTTGTTGTTACATCCGATCAAATTTGTTGTTATGCTTGTCCAATTTAGTATTATCTCCAATCTAATTTGTTGTTATCTTTGATCCAATTTGTTGTTACATACGATCAAATTTGATGCTATGTCTATTCCTTTGTGTCATAATCTCTATCTAATGTTTTATTTTTTCTCTCTCCTCGTTTAAGAAAAAGCCTAAGTTGTTATTTTCGATCCATTAATTTTTTCTAACTGAGTTGTTATCTGTGATCCAATTCATTGTTATCTCTAGGTTGTTCAACGTTATCTCTGATCCATTTGTTATTGGAACATATTATTTGTAAGCAATCTAGTGACTTTTATTTCGTCAAAATTCATTACATACTAGAGTCATAAGCAAAATATATTCATTTCTTCTCTTTCGTCTTCTTCCAACCACTCTCTCTCCATTTAAATTTTATATTTTATTTTTGAAAAAAATATCAATAACAGTCTTGTCGTATCATTTGTAAGGAGTGTAACAGTTTTAAAAATTATTAACAATTTAAAAATTATTAATAAAAATAACTATTTTTTTCTCTCGTGTAGCCTTCCTCTCCTCATTTTCCCTCTCTCCACTTCCATATTTTGCGACGTTTTCCAATTAGTTAGTTTTTTGGATAACGCACCAAGTGTACTAGGAGAAAGCAGACTAACGACAAAACGTTCGTCTCATTTCTCGTCTGGCAATGCTCTTAGATTTTTTTTAACCTGCACGTGTAGATCTCGGTCACTGTTGAGGCCCAGATGTAGATCTCGCTCAGTGCAGCTCTGCATCTTGCATGCACGTGTGAGTCTAGAATCCTACCCTGCTGCTCTAGTCTACCGGCATGCTCATGCATGAAGCCGGTAGTTGTAGCCACTCAGAGAACGGTCAACCCGCACGCTGGCAACGTGGCAGAGAAGATGCCAACCGAGCTGGGATTTAAATACAACAAGACCTCATTGATGACAGTGGCAACCGGCATGGTTTGGATAGACTAATAAGACGGCTTTTGTGAAATCGAATGTGGGGAGGTTGTGTGTGTAACCCGCAGATGCGTTAGAAAGACATGCACCTCATTCTACTAGTTTATATCACCTACATCACCGAGATGATAGAAGCGTCAAATTGTTTATTCAAGAATATCTAGTCGTTGACCTATCTACCATCAATTCAAACGGAAAATAGTGATATTTGTGAGGAGATCTACTCTTTACCAAGTAGAAATATATAAAACCAGTTATTGTTACAAAACGGAAGAAAAGATGAATTTAATTATTTTTCAAACGCAATACAGTCGAAATAAATTTATTATAAAATTACATCATAATTTATATACTATTGTTGCACACTGTAGAAGGTGCAATAACAAAAGTAGAATAGTATACATCTAATAAATCTAATCATACGCAAGAGTTGTTGTAGAGTACAACTCAGTCATTCCAAGTATTTTTAGGTCTAATATCATACATACGATCCCTATGCTTCCTTGTCATCTAATTTATCTAGATCTGGGTGGAAGAGAACATCACCCAAAATATAGAAAACAATGCATAAGTCAGCCAACGCTGAGTATCTACATATAATAAACATTTAGACATTATATTGGGTTAAAGTTGCAAAAAGATATGTTCTTTAAGAAGGGGCTATATGCAATTAAGTTAAAAAATATAACAAAAAATAGAGGCATGTTAAAATTCAGATTACAAGTATTAAAATAAAATGTCTTAACCATAACATTTAGCCACCAGTTTAATTGAAAATGATAAGTTTTTGCATGAATAATAATATAGGCTATATATATTTAGAATGGAGACATAACGCCATAGGATCATGTTCTAAAAGAGATAAGGGTGGAACACTCACCTTGGGCAGGATACATTCTCCCTTTATAAGTATCATTGAACATAACTAATACTATTCTAGATACTTTAGTCAAACATGTAGCATGCACAAAACCAGTGGTAAGACTAGTAATCAATTTTTCATACAAAGACAACTAAGACCGGAGGGGTCTAAGAACCCATTATAAATAAAGTATTTCAACAATATTGGGATTATTATCAAATTAGGACCAATAATATAATGTCCAAGCATATGATATTTTCATTAGGAATAACAGTTCAAGAGATGATTCATTAAGTGAATGTAGATTTTGGTCAAACAATGGTCAAAATAAAATAGAATATGTGCATACCTGATATTCACAACAAAGCTTAACTCATTCTATATTATTGATCCACAAGGTCGATTTTTCATTCAAGGAAGATATTAGGTATGTTAGTCAAGCCAAAGCAAACATGTACATACATTTCTAGTATAACCATACATAATGTTCTTACCCTTATTCTGTTCAATTAAAGGAATATTAGAATTTTCTATCTTATTGTTTGACTATTTGATCATGTACATATCTATTTAGTTCCAATATCAATCTTTATTCACATAGGCTTAGAGTATGTTGATGTGCGTCGTTTACACAACAACTCACTAGGGGGTTGATTCCCAGAATTTAACTTTTTTTAACGACAAAACAACCACTTAAACAAGTTAATTAATTTATTAGTATAGAAAGGACCGCCCTGCAGAATAATGTTTTTAAGATTGATTATTGAACCATATTACTTTAAGAACAATGTTAGAAAGGAATTAAAAGTCTGATGGTTGTAGGTTTGATTATTCTAAAACAAGTAAAGAAAGATTATACTAAGAATAAGGTAATAAGAAGTTACACTAAGAAAGAGTTACCTAAGAACAAGTAAATCAAGACTATCTATGAGAAGAAATTAAATTGCAAGAATGAAAAAGATGATTGGACTAAGGACAAGTAAAGAAAGATTATCTATGCCCATAATTAAATTGCAAGAAAGAAAAGGGATATTAGAGAGCGAGTGATAGGAAATCTGAGATTGATTTGATGATGAAGGATATCGGGATTATGGGTTTCATAAGCATAGCCTGCGTAAAACTAGATCGATGAAATCTATAAAGAGAAAACCAGTAAGATGAAGGCATGTGAAAATTTCTCAAATGCATTTACACAAGTCAAACTTTCCACAAACTCATTGATCCTAGTGTTTATGGATGATCTAGTAATCCTAGAATTGACCAATCAAATGTCTAAATTATTTAAAGCTACATAACTCATTTTATTTATTTAGAAATTAAGACGAGGGAGCAAGCATTACCTGAAGGACATTAAATTTCATAGGTTGCCTAATTGGACTATGGGAAAATGGAATTTGGAGTCAATTTTACCTTTTGACATTAATTGGTGTCAAACTTTGTCACTTATGTTGTTGAGACATTTTATGCATTTTATTTCTCCTATTTGATCAATTGGTACACAATAATATCTTGTATTATCTCACTTTGTTTGATCCACCACACCTAGGAAGATTCTAAAGTACCATTTTATAGGTTACCACTATTTGTTGGTGTATTTGTACATCTAACCCTACTAATGAATTTGTTGGTTTATTTTATTGACAAATTTTCAAATATGGATATCGTTTATATATTTATGATAATAATTAATTCCATATATTCTTAATTTAATATAAATTAGGAGATGATATTACTTTATTCTATATCATTAAAGGGGGCTCAAAAAGAGAGGGTTAACATATATACCCAGATTCGGGTATGGTACAACACTCCACCCCTTAAAGAGGATTTTGTCCCTAAAATAGACCAAGCTACAACCCAATATATAAAGATATATTTTTCTAACCAATTATAAGTTTCTAATTCACTATATAAGTTAATATAGTGAGTCCTAGCATAACATACCCACATCACACTTATAAACAAAACTCAATGTGCACTTATATTACTTCATCCATCAAGTCTCTATTATCTTCTCGTACCGTGTATAACTAATCTATTTGTACTTTATGCCTAGGGTTAGAGGTTAAACATGAAAATTCAAGATTTCTACACTAAGGCCTATCTACTACTACAACTTCCTTGTGGCTGTGACTTGGTTCTAAAACCATCGAGGAAATCAGAAAAAAAATTATATAATATAATAATGAAAATATGTTTTGATGATGAAAACCTTGTGATGGGAATCCAAAATGGCACTAAAATCAATCTGAGAACCAAGTTGACCACTTTATAACATATACTATCACCCTAACATCACTTCATCTTCACAAAAGAGGATTCTCTACACACATCACCAAAGAATACAACAAACATATCCAAAATCTTGATTGGGAGGGGATACAAGTTTCTTCTAGCATGCATTTAACTTCTAATAGATCCTACCAAACACAACCTCCATTATTCCACCATTCTCTTAATCATGACTTAGGACATTACACCCCAAAACATCACTCATTTATAAGATAAAGCATACATAATAAGAAGAGATTAGGGTCTCTACTTCCCTAATAGATTTACATCCATGGTGCCATTACAAGCCCATTTGAACTAGATAGACAAACTACTTCTCATCTCACACCTTAGGTTAACTAATTATACAATGATGATGAGAGGTTGATAAAATCTTTAATGATCAACCCTAGATGTACCTACCTCACATAACCTCGGTGTTAGAGTACATCTAAGGTTTCAAGAAGAAGAAAAGAATCCAATATAGCTTCCAAACATGATTGTGCCTGTAAGGACATTGACCTCCGTTTAGGGTTTATCTTGTTTGCTTTGCTTAACCCTGATGTTTAGTTGCTTGCTAATCACCTTTAGTGGCGATTAGGGTTTGTTTGTGCTTGTTGTGTGTTGGAGGTGCTACTTGCAATTAACCCAAGTTTAGGGTTTGTAGACAAGATGTCACCTTGAGAAGTGTTCTTCTCTCTCTTTGCTTCCTCTAGTGTTGAGAGGAAGGGTTGGGCTTGTTGCTTGAGTTGCCTTGGGCTTGGATGAGCCTTGGTGGGCCTTGTTGTGCCTTGCTTGACCTTGTTGGACCTTGTGTCTTCCATGGGTGTGCCGGCCATGGTTTTGACGGCCATAGGTGTGACGCCCAGGGAGGTGTGTCAGGCATGGTATTAGGGTGTATCGTCCATGGACCCATTTGACCCTTTGACCTTATTTGTGTCACCACTAGTGGACACTTGGCGCTTGATGCTTCCATGTGGCAATGGCCTTGGACATGTGTTTAAGGCAAGTTAGAGAGGTGGCATTTCCCATGGACAAGTGTCCCTAGGTGGGTGACACCTTGCCTTGTCTTACCTTGGTTTCTCCTCCATCCTCTCCTATATATGTGTCCCCTTTCTCTTTCTAAGGATCCATTTAGTTCCTTAGTTTCCCCTCCCCTTTGGTTGCACGACACCTCTTCCTTTGCAAAGCTTGGTGTCCGATCCTTATCTTGGAGTCTTCTTCTTCTTCCTCTTGAAGTGGCCGAAGGTGTAGCTTGGTTCTAGGAGCTTGGAGCTTTCTTAAGGCGGGTTACATAACTCATAACCCTAACCATATTACCTTCTTCTATATTCTTGTATGTTTTCTTATGATCATAATCGGACATGTATGTTGCTAGATAAGTTTCTTGCTTAGTTGCACCTAGTTGGCCGAACCATGTTTTAGAGTTTCCATGTTGAGCAACACTCATTTCCCTCCTTGGTCTACAGAAGTGAGCTTGAGCTCTAGTAATATGAGAAATACCCCTCTCTCGTTTAAGTTGAGAGGTGAGCTGTTGGTATGTATGCCCTGAGAGCCAATCATGGGATGATTGGTGGGATACATTAAGATTGATTTGATAAACATCAAAGGCATGCTTCCAATTCTGATCGGTTCAGTCATATGACAATACTCAATGACGTATGCTTTCAGGTTAAGGACCTGGACGGTGAGATCATACTGATGCTAAGAGTTTGTACATTCAAGTTTTATCCCTAGTCAGATGTCATTGTGGAAGGTAAATAGATAGCAATGACATACAAGACTAGATTGTGGTGTTGGTTGATGACAGAATCTCATTAGTCATGATATAGAGATATCAAACCAAACACATAGGTACTTGTTAGAGAACAAGTGTACCGGACAGACCCACCGTGAGTTTGACACATGGGACCATGACATGGTAGTCACAGCTAGTACTCACAGTGATGGTGGTGAGTGTGATTCTTTGACCTGAAATCACTACACTCAACACATGTCGTTGAGCACACTTTGACATCATCAAATGCAATCCTGAAACATGGGTTGTTATAAAGGTGATGATTGGGTGGCTTTGACACATGGGGCTTTTGAGGGGTGAGCGATAGATATGGGATTTGTCCCTCCTGAGGGAGTTTGATATCCATGGCCACTTGATGAGTAGGATTGAGAAAGGTGTGCACACATGTGTGAATCAGTATGTGATATTGATGTCATACATATCTCTTCCAGTCTACTCTGAGATCAAGAAAGTGAATGAACGTTGACAGGATGACTGTTCCATGCCTCGAGTTCATTCGGGATATCAGTGACAAAGGAATTATACATTTTCTGTAACACCATTCACGGATTGTAGGATTGAAAGTTGTTCTCCAACTTTCTACTTTCACTTGGGTAGCACTGATGTGTGACTAGGCACCGCTCTTTGCTTGTGAAGTCATAAGTGTTATGGACTTTCACTGCCAATGTGAAATGGACCTGCAGGGTCACACACATACAATTTAACCTGGAAGAGGAGTTTTGTCCACAAGCAATGTTTAGATTGATTACTAAAGGAGTTTACTAGTTCAATTAAACACTCAGTCAATTGATAGCTCAATATCATAATGTTCAAGGTGTTGGACACATTGATTGGAGTATCGAATTGATTGAAATCACAATTGACTGATTCTCCACAACCTGCATTCCCAACCGACCGGCTCAAGTGTTGAACCGGTCGGCTGAGGTTGATGAACCGGTCGGCTCACGTTTTGAGCCGATCGACTCAATCCCAGGGTGAACTGATTGTTTCAAGTGTTGAAATGATCGATTCAATTGGTGCAACTGAGCAACTTGGGAAAATAGGATTGGTGAGAATTTTCCTTGCGTTTCACTTGCCCAATTTGATTGGAACAAGGATTGGTATTCGATACCAATTAGAAACAAAAGAAGGAAAGTCAATCGGGAACCGACCAGTACCACCAACTGACTGGTTCACTTATGAACCGATCGGTTCAAGGGTCCCAACCGATCGGTTGAGGTGTCAACCGACCGGTTCAGGTCCCCAACCGACCGGTACCCTTGTGAACCGATCAGTTCAGGTTGCGAGTTGGTTGCTTTTTGTGGAAAATCTCGAACCCTTCTACTCCTACTTTTAGTCCCACATTGCCCGGGATGGAGAACCCTGTCTCATGACCCTCCTATATATAGGGGTATTGGGAGCTTCTCAAAGTACAACTCAGTGCAACCAGTTGCCCTGCAAAGTTGTCGTTCTCTCTAGTTTTGGTAACCAAGAGAGAGCCCGAGCAAGTGCTTCCCGCAAAGGGAGGTGCAACAAGGGAAGGACAACTGCAGTTGCAACTGGAGGCAGGAGAGTGTGTTGGCAACTAGTACGTCAACAGGAGGGTGTGACTCCTTCCACTTCCTTGTGGGACAAGGAGTGTGGAGTTCTAGGTGGTCTGTGTGGACTACTTCAGAGGCGGGAGGTTTCTGCCGCTCAGGAGGACAACTGTCATCTGATAGTCCGGTAGGAGGAGGAGGAGTCAGTCCCAGTGCGACTAGGAGCTGCACAAATGCCGTCCAAGACCAGAGTTGAAGACCGCGCATAGCGCGAGGTATTGTCACAAAGAAAGCCTTGGGACAAGGTATGATTCCACAAACCTTCCTTTCCTATTATATAGACGTTGACGCATTTCCTCGTGCTGGGTTTTGGGGAGAAATTGTTTTGTTTCCGCTGCCTTCTCTGCCTCCCCTAAAACCCAACAGTGGTATCAGAGCCACGTCAACTGCTGTATATTTTAGGAATATCGATATGATCGATTTTGGTTTGTCACCTTTATTTATTGCATACGATGTGAATAAAATTGGCTTTATGCATGTCCAATCCTAAATTCACAAATCCCAATTACATACATGATATGTATTATTAATGCACTCGATACACGTCACCCTTAAATGAGTTTTGTGGTGGATGTATAGCGTGGTTATGGCCAATAAACCCTATATGTGAATGGTTGTGTGTGGTTGCTTGCATCTCAGTCTGCACACCGATCTTCCCTTTCTCCTATTCCTGATGTAACTCGAAATAATTCGAGATTCTTTCCTACCTTTTCTCCCCCCGAATGTAACACGAGGTTTCCCCTTTTAAGCAATGTAAAATGGATAGATTTTATTTCCTGTTATGTCAAAGAACGAAGGACATCCTCACGATAGCTGAGACAATCGGTTCAAGGTGTGAACCGATCAGTTGACGTTCCAGACGATCGGTTCAAGGAGTGAACCGATCGGTTGATGACCGGTTCGAGGAGCGAGATGAGCGGGCAGAAGACATGAAGAGATGCACGACGACCAGGCGAACCGATTGGTTGGAGGAGCCAACCGATCGGTTGGTGGCACCCAGACGACCGGCCAAAGAGAGCAGATCATTCATGGGATGATTTGATCAACTCGGATGGCAAGGCACAGATTTCATCTTGTACAGGTTGCATGTGATGTAGACCTAGATGATTGTGATTTCTCTTGGCTCAAGGAATCACATTAGGATGGCCATAATCATCACTTTTATCGTTTGTGCATGTTTTCTGTGGGATATAGCATGTATATGATACATACTATGTATTGTGGTGATTGGATATGTATATGTATATAAAACCAAATCCCTCATTAAAATATTAAGTTTTAGATGCCTTCCAAATGTGACACACGTGAAAAGCTTGATCGACCAAGTGTGGGCATGCCCTAGCGTGGTGCACCGTCTATCTCATGGAAGTGTGAAGGATGCATGTGTGGGTTTGCCCTAGCAGGGTGCATATTCATCGTTTTTTCTTTGGGTCGGACTTAACAAGGTGACCTAGATGGGGTCTAGTACCTTGAGGCATGGAGATGATAATGGCAAGGAGTTGCATATGACATCTTATCAAGAGTTGCATATGATGCAATTGGCAAGAATTGCCTACCTGAGAGATCTATGTTGTGGGTGACATCTCTAGCTGGTCCATGACATAGAGGATTTCAGGATCTTGCCCACTAGAAGGTTGTACGCTGCAATCTTCCGAATTGATGGTGAGGGCTATCAATTTGAAGTAAAATAGTGGGAGCGATAATTAATTAAAGGCCTAATTTTATCGTCAACTTTTCAAATCAATCAAACAAGTCAAAAGAGTTTTGGACTAAAATTGCATATTTCCTTTTGTAGTACAAATGACGACAAATAACAATCACTTCTCATTGTGACCGGTCCTTGAAAAGGACAAGCTTAATGGGACAAACTTCCACGACTGGTATCAGACATTGAGAATTGTTCTCACTCAAGAGCGAAAGCTCTATGTCTTGGATACTCCAATTCCAGAGGAACTCGCTCCTAATGCACCAAAGGCAGAAAGGGATGCTTACAAGAAGCATGATGATGATGCCATTGATGCAAAGTGCTTGATGTTATGTTCCATGAACCATGAGTTGCAGAGACATCATGAGAACATGGGTGTCATTGAGATGATTCAACATCTCAGGAGCATGTATGAAGATCAGGCACGACAAGAGAGATACAATGTTTCTAGGGCGTTGTTCAAGTGCGTCATGACAGAAGGAGATCCAGTTGGTCCTCACACACTCAAGATGATTGGGTATGTGGAGAACCAGCAGAGACTGGGATTTCCACTGAGCCAAGAGTTGGCTACTGACGTGATACTGCAATTGTTGCCAGAATCTTACAGTCAGTTTGTGATGAACTACAACATGAACAACTTTGATAGGCCACTGTCAGAGTTGTTGGGCATGTTGAGGACAACCGAGATACAGAAGAAGAAGGACAAGCCTAAGCCTGTGATGGTGATCACAAGCAAGAAAGGCAAGTCCAAGCGCAAGGGCAAGGGAAAAGCTAAGAAAGTTTCTGATGCTAGCCAGGAGTCCAAGCCATCTTCAGCTCTCAAGGCCAAGGGAGGCAAGACCAAGAAAGGAAATTGCCACCATTGTCAAAAGCCAGGACATTGGAAAAGGAATTGTCCTCTCTATCTGGAAGAACAAAAGAAGAAGGAGGCAACTGAAGTCTCTACTTAAAGGTGTCATGAAAATAAACTTGTAACACTTTTTGAGGTATATGATACCAAGATATAAAGTGTAAAGCACTCATAATTGGGGCAAGTGTTGCCGCCATAGATAGGAGTACTTTAGTTTATTTTTAGCCTACAAGGCATGTAATACAATTATGAACTGTTATTTCATATTTGCCAATAGATAGAAACACTTTATTTTGCATATTGTATGACAATGATGGCAATCAATAAAGTTGATGTTTCAATCTTAAAAGATATGATCTTTGTGGCAAGGCCTTATTTATCTTGTGGTATTTGATATGCATAAGATAAAATGATACCTAAAAGTTATAGATAACTCAAACAATCAAATTAGCATCAATCATGAGAAAATCATTTCTAGTTTCCATATTATGGATAAACCTAGACTCTTTTGGTTAGAGAACCAGTAAGAGACATGAATATCTTAGACATGATTAATCAATCTTCACTAAAGGTAGTGGGAGAATGATTATCCTATTAGGTATATACATGTGATGTATTTACATACCTATTGGAACAAATGCTAATACTTCAATTGGTGTTTAGAGAAATACCAATATAAATATCTTGAAGTGTTCAAGATTATCATAGATGAAGTACAAATTTGGTAAAGTATTAATTCTTGATGGGATCAATGAATGAAATACTTGGACCAAATGTTTGAGATCCTTGTGAGTGATTATGATAGTGTATCATAGTGAACTCATGATTAAGGCATGGTGATGTCTAAATCAAGAAGGAATCATACTCTAAGGAGTTAGAGAATGATTATCAAATAACTGAATTCTTCTTAATAAAAGAATACTCCATACTAATAAAAGAAATTAAGAATCACAAGGGTTGTGAGTTCTTATATCTTTAACAGATACACCTCAATTATCTATGTGATAAGTTGTTCATGTGATGAGTCAACTATCTAGATGAATATGAGGGACCGAATTTTGAGATATGGTTTATGACCATGACATCCTAAATGACATCCATGTCAACCATAAGGTATGACCTTGATGGTAACACTCATTGGATGAAATCCATAAGTGCAAATGAGTCTTAAGTGTTAAGACACATGGATAACATTTAGAGAAGGATGATGCTTGTTGATTGCAACTTAATGACTAAGACATTTGGCATATGGATACTAAAACCGCATTTCTATGAGGAATAAAACAAGGATGTGTACGTGACACAACCTATAAGGTTTATGAATCCACTAATGCAAATGAAGTCTATAAGTTACAATGGACTAATGAATGTGATTTATTCAGTACAAGCAACTCAAGAATTGGATCTTTACTTTGATGATATAGTGAAAGAGTTTAACTGATATGTCAAAGATAAAGAAGGGATCTGTGATTTAGTGGGAGCATATTCACATTTCACATGTTGATGTGAAATGGAAATGTTCTAAAATGGAAATCTAAAAGTGGAAATTATCTTTAAGGAAGATAGAGATGTTTCCTATGTGATAGGAATAGAGATCTATAGATATAGTTCTCGAAAATCTCTTGACCTGAAAAAGAGAGAGCATACATTGGCAATCTATACTGAAGTGTTCAGTGTGCACAGATTCAGTGGGAGAAAACTTGTCCATGCTACATGGAGTTAGTATCCCAAGGCCAAGTGTCCAATTCTTATTAAGAATGTGAACACTAAGAATAGATATGGATCTATCATGTATGTAATCATCCCATTATCTTGCATGGCAAGAACAAAATGCATTCATCATCTTGTATGTACGACATGACAATATGATATGCTCATCTTGATAACTCGTATGTGGGACATGATGAGTGGATGTCTATCTACTTCCAGTAAGGGTTACTGGAATACCATGAGAACTTGATAAGTATTTGTGAAGTACTAGTTCTATGGAGATGAGGAAGAGTTCGATGTAAGAGTTACATTGATGCAAACTTCCGAAAGGATAGAAAATTAATCGCAAAACATATATAAGATATATAAAAGTGAAAGTTTGTTGATAATTGGAAATGTTCCAATAAAACCATTTAAAAGGAAATGTCGAGTATCTATGTGTTAGAGAACATCAGTGAATACTATATGGATCTGGAAGTTCATGAGATGAACTTATAGATATTCCGGTCATTGACGACAAGTATGGAATCCTTGATCATGCAATGTGGCTAAAGGTTAGCAAAGGAATACTGGATCGCATATTATGACAACTCCATCTCATACGTGTGACGTACAACAAAGAGATGTGAGACATGCAATTCATACTGACTTTGGCAAGGTGTTGCCATAACTCACTATGTTAGCACTAGAGCATAATAACATGTGGGACATGTTTGAAGATCACTATGAATATGATTCAAGGGTGATTGGCTCGCAGTGCAAGTGGGAGTCTGTTGGTATGTATGCCTTGAGAGCCAATCATGGGATGACTGGTGGGATACATTAAGATTGATTTGATAAACATCAAAGGCAAGCTTCCAATTCTGATCGGTTCAGTCATATGAGATAGTGATAGAACAGATTGAGTGTCTAGAGAATGACAGTACTCAATGACGTATGCTTTCAGGTTATGGACCAAAACGATGAGATCATACGGATGCTAAGAGTTTGTACATTCTTGTTTTGTCCCTAGTCGGATGTCATTGTGGAAGGTAGATAGACAACAATGACACACAAGACTAGATTGTGGTGTTGGTTGATGATAGAATCTCATTAGTCATGATATAGAGATATCAAACCAAACACATAGGTACTTGTTAGAGAACAAGTGTACCGAATAGACCCACCATGAGTTTGACACATGGAACCATGACATGGTAGTCACGGTTAGTACTCACAGTGATGGTGGTGAGTGTGATTCTTTGACCTAAAATCACTACACTCAACACATGTCGTTGGGCACACTTTGACATCATAAAACACATTCCTGAAACATGGGTTGTTATAAAGGTGATGATTGGGTGGCTTTGACACATGGGGCTTTTGAGGGGTGAGTGATAGATATGGGATTTGTCCCTCCTGAGGGAGTTTGATATCCATGGCCACTTGATGAGTAGGATTGAGAAAGGCGTGCACGCATGTGTGAATCAGTATGTGATATTGATGTTATACATATCTCTTCCAGTCTACTCTGAGATCAAGAAAGTGAATGAACGTTGACAGGATGACTGTTCCATGCCTCGAGTTCATTCGGGATATCAGTGACAAAGGAATTATACATTCACTGTAACACCATTCACAGATTGTAGGATTGAAAGTTGTTCTCCAACTTTCTACTTTCACTTGGGTAGCACTGATGTGTGACTAGGCACCGCTCTTTGCTTGTGAAGTCATAAGTGTTATGGACTTTCACTACCAACGTGAAATGGACCTACAAGGTCACACACATACGATTTAACCTGGAAGATGAGTTTTTTCCACAAGCAATGTTTATATTGATTACTAAAGGAGTTTAGTAGTTCAAATAAACACCTAGTCAATTGATAGCTCAATACCATAATGTTCAAGGTGTTGGACACATTGATTGGAGTATTGAATTGATTGAAATCACAATTGACTGATTCTGCACAACCTGCATTCCCAACCGATCGACTCAAGTGTTGAACCAGTCGGTTCAGGTTGTTGAACCGGTCGGCTCAAGTGTTGAGCCGATCAGCTCAATCCCAGGGTGAACCGATTGCTTCAAGTGTTGAAACAATCGATTCAACTGGTGCAACCGAGCAACTTGGGAAATAGGATTGGTGAGAATTTTCCTTGCGTTTCACTTTCCCAATTTGATTGGAACAAGGATTGGTATTCAATACCAATTAGAAACAAAAGAAGGAAAGTCAATCGGGAACCGACCAGGACTACCAACCGACCGGTTCAAGGGTCCCAACCGATCAATTGAGGTGTCAACCGACCAGTTCAGGTCCCCAACCGACCGGTTCACTTGTGAACCGATCAGTTCAGGTTGTGAGTTGGTTGCTTTTTGTGGAAAATCTTGAACCCTTCTACTCCTGCTTTTGGTCCCGCATTGCCCAGGATGGAGAACCCTGTCCCATGACCCTCCTATATATATAGGGGTATTGGGGGCTTCTCAAAGTACAACTCAGTGCAACCAGTTGCTCTGCAAAGTTGTCGTTCTCTCTAGTTTTGGTAAACCAAGAGAGAGCCCGAGCAAGTGCTTCCCGCAAAGGGAGGTGTAGCAAGGGAAGGACAACTGCAGTTGCAACTGGCAGTAGGAGAGTGTGTTAGTGACTAGAACGTCAATAGGAGGGTGCGACTCCTTCCACTTCCTTGTCGGACAAGGAGTGTGGAGTTCCAGGTGGTCCGTGTGGACTACTTTAGAGGCGGGAGGTTTCTGCCGCTCAGGAGGACAACTGTCATCTGACAGTCTGGTAGGAGGAGGAGTCATCAGTCCCGGTGCGACTAGGAGCTGCACAGACGCCGTCCAAGACCGGAGTTGAAGACCACGCATAGCACGAGGTATTGTCGCCAAGCAAGCCTTGGGACAAGGTATGATTCCACAAACCTTCCTTTCCTATTATATAGACATTGACGTGTTTCCTCGTGCTAGGTTTTGGGGAGAAATTTTTTTGTTTCCACTGCCTTCTCTGCCTCCCCTAAAACCCAACATGAGCTTGTGTTCTAGTTGCTGGAGCAACACCCTCCTCTCACCATGGATTCGAGAGGTGATCTTTTTGGTAGATGTAGATCTATGTTAAGGTTGATCCTTGTAGTTGCCTGAGTTGTGATAGAGGTTGTGAAAGACCCCTCTCTCTTGGTTGTTGAGAGGTGAGCCAATCTTCTTGATCATTCTAGGGTTTGGTGACCTTGTGCTTGAGGTAGATGGCGATCTTGTTGGGTTGTATATTACATGATATGGCTTTGGGATGGTGCTGCCCGATACCCTCTCTTGGGCTAGAGTTCTGGATCGTTATGATGAGGTTGTGTTGGATGATACACCTTGGTCTTTGCCTTGTGTGTTGGCTGATAGGATGAGGCTAGCTTGGTTGGATGATAGGCTTTCCCTTGGTGCCCTTGTATCGTAGGAAGATGTGTGTTTTAGTGGGTGTTACAGGGTTGGCATGGGCGCGATGGCTCTAGCCGATATGATAAGTTGTTTCCCGTTATAACCCTAACCCTATACACATGGATGCACGACACACATGGATGCACGATATACATGGATGCACGATACACATGGATGCAAGACACATATGGTCGCATGATACACCTTGAAGTGGTGGCCCAACATCCTTTCTTTAGGCTTGGTCGTTATGTGACTTGAATGCTTGGGCGATATGAGAGAAGTTACCCTGCCTGATACCACTTCTTCTGAGGGTGCCCTGCCCATCACACTTCTTGTGAGGGTAGTGGGCACTTCTAGTGAGGGTCATGTTCCACCCAGAAACCCATCTGATAGTTCTTTATCATGCAATCACATTCTTGTTGATAAGAATTATGGTTTATGGTTTGTTAACCTTTGACATGTTTTGTAATAGTAAGGTGGTTGATATAGTAGAACACACATATGTAAGTATGACATATCTGAAACTCTGATGACATGATATTACATGTGTTTATTATCATCTTGAAGCATGTATATATATTGATGAGTAAATGATAAGTTTGGATGTATATGAGTTGCTTCACATGATGATGTGACCCAGGTCTTTGGTCACAGGTTTGAGGCATGAATGATAAAGCGTATACTCACCAATGTTGCCCTATATTTGATAACATGATCCTTCTGTTAATCCATGATGGCTTCAGTTATCTCTATGATTGTGTATACTAACCATCTAGGTGTTTCATGCGGATGCATAGCCAGGTAAAGGGCTATGAGGTATATATGTATGAATATCACTACATTGATGGTCACTCTTGCTGATGAGATAACCTGCATCACATGTATAATGTGTTTAGGTTTGAGGACCTGAGTTTGGCTAAAATGCCTAGTTGAGGTGTTATCCTCTGATGATGAGATCTGGGATTGTTATCCCCAGTGATGAGAATGCTTTATGAGGCAGTGATTTCTTGTGATGAGGGATTGAGATCCCGAGATATTGTTATGGTGGTGATAACAAGGTAACATAATGTTATGTATGTGTTACAACCTGGTTGCCTCAACAATTCACTTAAAATATACTAATTAGTTACATTGAAATATTTCATGTAGTTTTCCCTAGCCATAGATCCATCATCGTTAGTAGCTAGTGATGGTGAAACGGGTTCTCCTACGAGTTAACCCAGAGCACATATTGTTGAATATGTGAGGTTTCTCCTAGCCTAAAATAGAGAGGATTCGAGTGCAGCTACGGTTGTAGACTCAGGATAGATAGAGCATGGTGAACAGGCCCATGGCTCAGTGTGATAGAGCATGAATGCGTTCATGGCTCAGGGAGCACGGTGAACTGGCCCGTGGCTCAGATATGCTAGCGCCGAGACCTGTACCAAGGAGGGCTAGAGAAAGGGTAGCCTACAGGAGATGAACCTGTGGCTGAGGCCACTTAAGCATGAGATTGCGGTCCTGCTTTGGTTCTCATGCACTGACCACAAGGTGGGAGGTCATGGAGTCCAGCTCTTCCATTGACCTTGTATGGCACTGGCTCTGAGTTTCGCAGCCGTCAGTTGGATTTGAGTGGTGCGACTCACTTCCGCAGGGCATAATAACATGTAATCCAACCGAATAGTATTTATTGCTTAAGGCAAAACACGAAACATTGGTTGAGGCCCTGCTTGTGTAGTTGATCTTATTATACCTTGCAGTTACTTATACGTTCCTTATGTTATGTGATAAGATCTTATAAATCTTATCTTGTCAATCATGTTCCATAAAGAAATACTTGGTTATATGCTTTCCGTACATCTTGGTAAGCTCGATGGTAATAACAAGCTTGCTCTATAGACTGCTCTTATTCTACACTTTATCAGTTATCTACTGTTGCTGCTTTAATCTTTCTAAGGTTTTATGGTTTCAGTGGGGAGTTATGTTTCTCGTTGGGACTATGTGTCTCACCCCATTGATTTACAACCTTTTTAGGTGTTTGCGCTAGATGTGGTGGTGGTCGCGGGGTTGCAGCCGAGTAGCAAGACGAGCAGTAGAAGGTAAGAGATGGATATGCTGCTATTTGGGTTGTTTTGTAGTAGAGTCTTAGAGTCATCCCTGTATTCTCAGGTCCTCGGAGGTGTTTTGACGTTGTTTTATAATATATAGCCGATGAAGCTTTGTATATCCTGTTGCTGGCCAGACATGGCTCGTTATGTATATATATAAACAGGTGATGAACTCATGTGATGACAAGATAGCTGATTTGTTAAGTTGTGAACATGTATCTAGACTCGTAGATGTTTATATAACCTATCTTCTTACAGGATGAAGATCTGAATGTAATAGTTTCTTGGTTTATCTGCTTCCCAAAATCAATTTTAATTACCCAGTGTTTTTGATAATTTAGTGGTTTATTGTGTTTTCCGCACATTTTCGTGTGGCACCTCGCTGTCTGTGTGATAGCGGGATGTGTCGCCACAAGTTTTAGTATGAGAGCTCTAGGTTCGTTGAGTTTACAGGGATCTAGGACTAGGTTGTGTCTATTCTTATGAGTTTTCTAGATTTTCTTACAATTATCTTCTTCCCTCAGTGAAAGAAAAAGCCAAGATGTCTGGAAACCATGAAGAACATGCTGCCGAGAGTAGTGATGCTGCATTAGTTGATGGAGCTAAAGGGAAGGAACATGGAGATTGGTTGCCTGAGGTTCCCCAACTTGACCCAGCCATTCTCGAAAACCCTACCTACCAACAACTTATGGGGCAGATGATGGCTACGATGAATCTCATGGTAGATAGATTGCCAGTGCCTCTGCCGAGAGCACAGGCTCCCCATGGTGAAACATCAGGTATTGGGAAGACCTTTGAGAAACTTCTCTGAGTCGGAGCTTCAGACTATGCTGGGATGGCTGATCCAGTGGATGCAGATCTGTGGCTGATATGTCTTGAGAAGGCCTTCCGGATCCTCAACATCCCTGAAGAAGACAAAGTGAAGCACGTTGTCTACCTTCTAAAGGGTAGTGTTGGCCACTGGTGGGCATCGAGGAAGAGAGGCGATCCAGTGAGGTGATCGGTTGGGAGGTCTTTCGGCAAGAGTTCGACAGCAGATACTTTCCGAAGATGTATCTAGATGAGAAGATCAACCAGTTTGAGCGCATGCGCCAAGGAGCGATGAACATCACCGAGTACGAAGCCAAGTTTATGGACCTATTAATGTTTTGTCCTCACATGGCAGCGACAGAGGACGAGCGAATCAGACGTTTTGAGAAAGGCTTGAGTGCTGATCTGTGTTGGAGAATCGAGAGCGGTTTGCCATGTTTGTGGAGTCTGTCTGAAGGATCGAACGGTCAGTCAGGGAAAAGAGAGAGGCCATGTCTAAGAAGAGGCTTGGTCAGTTCCAGGGACAGAGGTTTGGTGGCTTCAAGAAGCCAAGGTTTTTAGCACCTTCTGCGATGAGAGGTTCCAGTGTACCATCACAGTGGTCTCCAATTAAGGGAAGAGGATATGTTTCTTCACCATCAAAGGCACATAGTACAACTTCAGTGGCAGTGACAGGGCCATCTAGGCCACAGTTTGAGGATAGGGCATGCTATATCTACGGACAGATAGGGCATTTCAAGTCAAACTGCCCAAGGATGGATGTTGAAGTGACACAACAACCAAGGCAGAATCAGTAAGGGGCAGATAGACAACAATCCAATAGTAACAGGGGGCGAGGACGTGATCAAGCGTCACAGGCAGGATTGACTGCTCAAGGAAGCAGAGGACGTGGAGAGCAAGCAACAGCTTGATTCTATGATATGAGTCAGCCGGAGGCGATAGTCAACCCGTGAGTGGTGGCATGTCAGATGGAGTTATTTCATTCTGATATGTCTTCTTCTTGCTTTATATCTGTTCTGGTTGACCCAGGTGCTACACACTCTTTTATCGCACGTCCTATGCTTGATAGCTGTCTGTTACCTGTTAGTTGTAAGAAAGATAGCTTGTTGTTAGAAACCCCTCTTGATGGTTCCTGGATTCTTCAAGAGGATTGCCCATCTTGTTTCTTATCTTGTTCGGGACACTGTATACAAGTGGATCTTATACCACTTGATATGCATGGATTCGATGTGATCCTTGGGATGGATACCTTAGAAAGTATAAGGTGGTGTTGGACTGTGGTTCTATGCAGGCAATGTTTGTTGATGATGGAGAAAAGTAGATCTTCCAAGGAGATAGGAAGATTCTTCCAACGTGTCTAGTATCAACGATGGTGGTAGAAAAGTTGTTATGGCAAGGATGTAAGGAGTTCTTAGCTCACGTTGTGGATACCAAGGCAAAGGGTCCTAGCCTTGAGGAGGTGACAGTTGTCCGAGAGTTTGCCGATGTGTTTCCCGATGAGTTCCCCGGTGTTCCTCCACCTCGAGAGATTGATTTCGAGATCAATCTGGTTCCAGGAACACATCCAGTTGCAAAGACACCGTATACGATGGCTCCAATAGAGATGGCAGAGCTAAAGAAGTAGTTACAAGAGTTGTTGGAGAAACATTTCATCTGACCGAGTACGTCGCCTTAGGGTGCTCCAATGTTGTTTGTTAAGAAGAAGGACGGGTCGATGCGGTTATGTGTAGATTATCGGCAGTTGAACAAAGTCACAATCAAGAACAAGTACTCGTTGCTGAGGATAGATGATCTGTTTGATTAGTTGCATGGTGCTACAATGTTTTCAAAGATCGATCTACAGTCTGGATACCATCAGTTGAGGATTAAGGCAGATGACATACCAAAGTCAACTTTTAAGACGAGGTATGGTCACTTCAAGTTTGTGGTTATGCCGTTTGGGCTAACCAATGTGCCTGCTGCTTTCATGGATTTAATGAACAAGGTGTTTCATTCGTTCCTAGATCAGTTTGCTGTAGTATTTATAGATGACATCTTGATCTATAGTTGATGCGATGATTTTGAGTCGCATTTAGAGACCTATTTCATATGTGTTTTGTGCTTTAATTACTCATTTTCATGGATATTATTGCATAATTCATTTTATTTGGTCTTTGCCATCATTTTATATCAAATCCCCTTTGTTTTACTATTTTGAGCATTATTTATCATCTTATTATAAATTGTGTGGATTTACTTGGTCTTGTTGTGAAATTTCAGGAAAAACAAGTATCTGCTTCCATCGATACCATCGACGGAAGTCGATACCATCGACCAAGCCACAGGTTGTCAGCCGAGAAAAGCAATACAGTGTCGATACCATCGACACTTGTCGATGCCATCGACTCAAGGAGAGCTACAGCGTCGCTAAACGACAACAACCGACGCTAAAGGAGTCGATACCATCGACACCCAAGTCGATGGTATCGAGATCACCACAGGCGCTCAGAATAAAAGAAAGGAAAGCTGCCGCTAATCCGCTGGGTCGATACCATCGACCCGCGTCGATGGTATCGACGCCGGCAGATATGAGTTGGATCTATTTTGATCTCGATCGGACGGCTGTTGTTATTGGACGACCTAATTAGGGACTTATACCTAATGACGACCGCCCAGACGAAAAGAGAATCTCGTTTTTGGTTTTGCACGAGTGTCGAGGAGGAGAGAAAGGAGAACGGAGGCCGAGAAGATCATCCCGGGTGATTCGGACGTTGCCGAAGACAATTTCCACCACCGACAGGCGGGGAAAGCTTGTGTTCTACGCCAAGGATCCACCGGTTCTTCTCCGTTCAGGGGTTTTCCCATTTATTTCACGTTTTTCTTATGAATTCCCCAATTTCTACCATGTATTCGTGTAAGATGAACATGAGAGGCTAAAACCCTCAATCTTTAGGACCGGGAGTAGCCCGGGGATACATTGTATGATGATTTTATATTGATAATTCATATTTTTCTCTCATATCCGTGGTATAAATTCGTTTTCTCTATTGCTATTGTTATGTTTGATCACCATAATAATAATTTAACACCCTTAATCACTTCGACAGAAGGATTAACGGTTGAAAAGAGATGAATTCTACATTAATTAATAAAACCCTTGACAAAGGAGTTGTAAAATTAATGGTGGGAACTGAGGGACCGATCTTAATGCGCTTAGTTTAGGGGAATGATTACTATGACGATGGAATCAACCTAAATCTAAGTAGTGGATTACACCACGACAGTGGGTAATTCTCATTTCAGGCCACTACCCAGATAGAGAGAGAAGTGTGAGGAATTATATGAAATCTAATACAATGTTGACCCGCGGTGAAACCGCCATCCTAAAGATATCCCTTTTAGTTGATTAAATTAACCTTTAATCGATTGTTTTCTTTGTTTGATTTTTATTTTCTTTTAAGTTCAACAACAAAACCCTACTTTGTTAATCGGCCTAGCTGATTGCGATTAGTTAGTAGAAGTCTCCAATAATTCACGTATCCCTGAGTTCAACTCGGGCCTCACAAGGCCTATATTACTCGACGCGTATACTTGCGTTTAAGCGCGTAGTAAAATACACGTCAAGTTTTTGGCGCCGTTGCCGGGGATACGGCGAATTATTGGCACTTTGAGTGCTAAGAGCAGCCACTCTAGGCCACATTTTTTTTTATTTATTTTAAAACAATTTCAAAAATTCCTTTATTTCTCTATAATAGTGTTGACTCGTTCAAGGCATTGTACTGAACCACTACTTCCAAATTGCAGGTACTTTGTATGGTGCACACACGTAGTCGAGACTACGTGAATCACACACCTGAGGTTCCATCTGTGGGATCAGAGGACGAGGACTACTACGAGGAGGAACACCACAGTGATATACATTCTGAATCTGAGCAAGAACAAGAAGAAGTAATGGCTGAAGCACAGACAATATGGGAGAAGATCAAGGCGTCTTATTCCTCGGCATCAAAGGGGCCTATAAAGAAACAGGGGCTGAACATACCTACATACAAGATCGACCCAGCACTGATTAATTTGGTCAAATCCAATGCATTTCACGGACTGAAAAATGAAGATCCAGTGGCACACATTAGTCAGTTTGTGGAGAACTGCGATATGGTGAAGATAGATCGATTTCCGCAGGATGTGCTCTATCTCAAGTTATTCCCGAGTTCCTTGGCTGGAGTGGCAAGAGAGTGGCTTCATAACCTCGACGATGAGTTTGTTGAATCATGGGATCACATGGTGGAGGTTTTCTTCGAGAGGTTCTTTCCTCCTGAGAAGACCAATGATATGATCCGGAAGATCCACAATTTCACCCAACAGGCAGGTGAAACCTATTCTGAGACTTGGGAGCGATTTCAAGTCATGTTGAGGAGATGTCCACACCATGGACTGGACAAGGAAACCCAAGTGAAGATTTTCTACTTTGCTCTCTCCGAGCATGATAGAAGCAATTTGGACTCGGCCGGTTCAGGATTTTTCTTGAACAACACGGATACAAGATGCTGGGAGATATTAAAGAACATGGCTCAAAAACAGTCATGGGGCGACAGAGGTGCAGTAGAACATGTCAAGGCTGCCGGCGAATCCAGAACAGTTAGGGAGCTAAACGACAAGCTAGATCTTCTAGCCAAGAAGCTGCTAACTAAGGAGGATGCATCTAAGGATGAGGAAGCCCAAGTAAAATTCATGCAACAACAGGGCTATAGAAACAATGACTATGCATGGAGGAAAGATAAAAAGTTTTCATGGAAGGATCCGAACAATTTTCTACAGGATTCGGATGCCAAGCCACAGCAGAAAGCCGAGGACAAGAACACTGAATTATTAACTCAAATGGTTCAGAAAAACCAAGAGATGATGGCCATGTTTGGTAAGCAATTGCAATCTCAAGGTGACATTCTAACCAAATTTGGGCAAACGCTGCAAAGCCATGGAGCACAAATGCGGGCATTAGAGACCACCGTGGCTCAGATTTCAAGTGAAGTGGTGGCCATCAAGCACGCCAATCAACAGAAACCAGCAGAGAATGCAAATGTGGCCCAAGCACACCATCAGGTCAAGTACATGTCGGTGGTAAGAAATGAGGAATCTCAGGTGCGAGAAGCTGTAGAAGAAAGAAAAATGACTTTCAATGTGAATGCAACACCGAAGATACCGTATCCACGCACTTACTATAGATTGCCGGGCGGAAACCATTTCTTCAGAAAATCAGAGAGAGTTGTGAGTATGGTATCTCCATCTAGGCAAGAGGAGAAGGTGCAGGTTGTTTGTGCACATGTGGAGACATCTGAGGTGAGAGAGGAACCACAACAAGATGCCACTATTGATGATGTCTCGCCAAAGCCCACGTCTGAGGGAATAATTGAAGCAAGCTTAGGGGAGGTAGCCCCGAAAAGCTCTTATGTGCCACCTCATAGGCATGTTGAGGCAGCAGATGTTTCAAATGTGGTTAATCCTAAGTCAAAGAAAGAGCATCGTCACTTTAAAAAATTCCTGGAGATATTCTGAAAACTCCACATCAACGTGCCGTTAGTGGAGATGATTGAGAAAGTACCCGCCTATGGGAGGTTCATTAAAGAAATCATCAATAAGAAGAGGCGGATAAAAGATGATGAAATTTATTGGATGAATGAGACAGTGAGCTCTATGATTCACAGGAATTCACCAAAGAAGAGAAAAGACCCAGGAGGTTTTTACATTCCGTGTTCAATAGGTGGTCAACATGTTTCTAAAGCGCAATGTGATTCCGGCGCTAGTATAAATCTCATGCCTTTGGCTACATTTCAAAAGTTGGGGTTAAAAGAGATAAAGAAATTGGCTGCAACAATTGAATTGGCAGATGGGTCTACAGTGAGACCCTATGGAGTATGTGAAGATGTTCTCGTCAAAGTGGATAAATTCATATTCCCTGTGGACTTTTTCGTCATGGATATGCCACCACTCCAAAGTTGTGACATTCTCCTAGGAAGACCGTTTCAAGCAACGGCGGATGTCGTGACTGCCTTAGGCAGAGGGACTTTGTCCTTGGGTATTGGAGGAGATCGAGTCGAATTCAAATTACCAAATGATCCTCTGAGCCCAGTTCCCAAGGTGAAAAGATGATGATTGTCACACTGTCTAGCCTAAGACGTTAAACAAGGGCGCTTGTTGGGAGGCAACGCAACCATTGGTACATTAGGATAGTTTAGATATAGTTGTAGATTGCTTTATTTCGTTTAAATTTTAGTGTAAAGAAGATACCTTGATCCTTTTTGTTCAATGTGCAGGCACAGGCAGGGTCGATACCATCGACACACTGGTCGATGGTATCGACATGGGTTCAGGTTGACAGCTGCAAAAATCGCACTGAGTCGATACTATCGAAGGTCCCGTCGATGGTATCGACATACCTACAGGCAGGCTGCGCAATAAAGGTCGATGGTATCGACATGCCAGTCGATACCATCGAGATCTCTGGAGATTTTCAGAAGAAATCGACTCAGTAGAGTCGATACCATCGACACACAGGTCGATGGTATCGACATTTACAAGTGAAAAAGGCGGCAGCTGGACTCGTGAGGCAGTTGCCCTAATCAGCGAGTCGATACCATCGACTTCCGTTGATGGTATCGACGGGTACACAGCAGTGTCGGTGTCAGTTATTCAAGACGGGGTTATTGTCCAAATGAAGTCACATCATCCAGAGCAAATCCAGACCCCACGACCCTGGCAGTACCCACCTCCGCCTCCACAAGAATGATCATGGTATCACTGTTCCACCCTTAAGTTGGTTTTTGACTATGAGGCCATAGTCGAATTCAAGCTTAGGGGGGTGGCTAGAACAGCTCTATCTTTTATCTTTTCTTTAGTTGTTTTTAGTTTCTGCTTTGTTATTTGTTCTTGCAATTTTAGTGTTTGTTTAGGATCCACATCTATCTAGTGTAATTGTGGATGTCGTAAAAATTGTCATCTCGATTTTTCATGGGAAAATTAAGGGAATTTAAAATAGCTTTACTTGGTTGTCCTTGGGGAACTTGTTCTATGAAAATGATTGATTATGTCAACTTTGAAGCAATATGTCATACTCACACCCCCATTGACTCATGAAAAGTGGATAGTAACGGTTGTTTGAGCCTAACCTAATCAAATGGTAATGAGACCTTAATCAGATGTAAGAGAAAGAACCCTTTAAACTACTACACATGTCAGTAAGGAGGGACACATAATTTTCTTCTAAGGTTCAGTCACTTAATCTTGTGATCATTCCACCCCATTTTCTATAATCCACCCAAGAATTGGAAGTAAAGTACAGTTTTAATTCCTTCTTGCGTGCATAGCATGTAGATAGGATTTGCATTGTTATTTTCATATTTTTGCATAAAATGAAAAAAAATGTATAGTGATTCATGCACATTACCTTTACGTGCATGTCATGTAGTTGCACTCATAACTTTCATGATTTTCACGCATAAGTACACCATGTACCTCAGTTTGTCTTGAAAAGTGATCTAAATTGTCCCATACCCTCGAAATAGTACAAAGATTTCCAATCATGAAGAAAAATAGCCTAACACATGTATCTCTAAGCAATTATGGAAATGTGGGCTAAAAGAAAAAAAAAATTTGAAAATCTGAAGAAAAAATGAATGAAAAAAAAGAGAATTTAGAAGGAAATGGAATAAGAGGGAGAAAGGAATGATATCACTTGTATAACAGGGGATTTGAGTACATGATGTGGCTACAGTAGATTTCTATCTCATTTCGAGGTAGAAGGTTAGTGCATGCATCATTCCACCCACTTTTAGGCATTAGGGCATTCTTAATGTGCATTTGCATCATTTAGGGCATTTTGTTATATGCATTTTGAAACTGTGTAATACTTCCAAATTCTTCCATGAACCACCCATTCCATCCACCCGTTGCTCGAATTGGTAGGTCACCGTGATTTTCTCCTCACTCATGATTATAAGGAGGACTGCTTCCATGTAGATGGTAGTTAGGGCGAGCAACGTAGTGTAGGCGATCACAAGATGCACTAATGCTGAATCGGCAAATTTTATTATGTTAACTGCCTTATGTGATAGTGTTCATCGGTTTGAAGGATAATTTCTTTTATTGATGATTATTGTCGCCTGTAGGGTAATTACTGTTCTGTGATTAGGAAAGGCCGGTTTGAGAATGTCCAGTGGGAGTCATGTGGGATGTGGGGTGATGTATTTTGATTGTTAGTTGACATTCGCAATTCTATTCTAAGGATTAGTTGCTCGAGGGCGAGCAATGTTTAAGCTTAGGGGAGTTTGATGCGATGATTTTGAGTCGCATTTAGAGACCTATTTCATATGTGTTTTGTGCTTTAATTACTCATTTTCATGGATATTATTGCATAATTCATTTTATTTGGTCTTTGCCATCATTTTATATCAAATCCCCTTTGTTTTACTATTTTGAGCATTATTTATCATCTTATTATAAATTGTGCGGATTTACTTGGTCTTGTTGTGAAATTTCAGGAAAAACAAGTATCTGGTTCCGTCGATACCATCGACCAAGCCACAGGTTGTCAGCCGAGAAAAGCAATACAGTGTCGATACCATCGACACTTGTCGATGCCATCGACTCAAGGAGAGCTACATCGTCGCTAAACGACAACAACCGACGCTAAAGGAGTCGATACCATCGACACCCAAGTCGATGGTATCGAGATCACCACAGGCGCTCAGAATAAAAGAAAGGAAAGCTGCCGCTAATCCGCTGGGTCGATACCATCGACCCGCGTCGATGGTATCGACGCCGGCAGATATGCGTTGGATCTATTTTGATCTCGATCGGACGGCTGTTGTTATTGGACGACCTAATTAGGGACTTATACCTAATGACGGCCGCCCAGACGAAAAGAGAATCTCGTTTTTGGTTTTGCACGAGTGCCGAGGAGGAGAGAAAGGAGAACGGAGGCCGAGAAGCTCATCCCGGGTGATTCGGACGCTGCCGAAGACAATTTCCACCACTGACAGGCGGGGAAAGCTTGTGTTCTACGCCAAGGATCCACCGGTTCTTCTCCGTTCAGGGGTTTTCCTATTTATTTCACGTTTTCTTATGAATTCCCCAATTTCTACCATGTATTCGTGTAAGATGAACATGAGAGGCTAAAACCCTCAATCTTTAGGACCGGGAGTAGCCCGGGGATACATTGTATGATGATTTTATATTGATAATTCATATTTTTCTCTCATATCCGTGGTATAAATTCGTTTTCTCTATTGCTATTGTTATGTTTGATCACCATAATAATAATTTAACACCCTTAATCACTTCGACAGAAGGATTAACGGTTGAAAAGAGACGAATTCTACATTAATTAATAAAACCCTTGACAAAGGAGTTGTAAAATTAATGGTGGGAACTGAGGGACCGATCTTAATGTGCTTAGTTTAGGGGAATGATTACTATGACGATGGAATCAACCTAAATCTAAGTAGTGGATTACACCACGACAGTGGGTAATTCTCATTTCAGGCCACTACCCGGATAGAGAGAGAAGTGTGAGGAATTATATGAAATCTAATACAATGTTGACCCGCGGTGAAACCGCCATCCTAAAGATATCCCTTTTAGTTGATTAAATTAACCTTTAATCGATTGTTTTCTTTGTTTGATTTTTATTTTCTTTTAAGTTCAACAACAAAACCCTACTTTGTTAATCGGCCTAGCTGATTGCGATTAGTTAGTAGAAGTCTCCAATAATTCACGTATCCCTGAGTTCGACTCGGGCCTCACAAGGCCTATATTACTCGACGCGTATACTTGCGTTTAAGCGCGTAGTAAAATACACGTCAATAGTCAGGATAGTGAGAATCATGAACAACATCTTCAACAAGTGTTGACTCTCCTTCGCCAACATTAGTTATATGCCAAGTTTAGTAAATGTGAGTTCTGGTTGAAAGAAGTAACTTTCTTGGGTCATGTGATATCTGCAGAAGGAGTTAAAGTGGACCTGAAGAAGGTGGAGTCCGTTGTAGAATGGGATCAGCCGAAGATGCCGACTGAAGTTTGTAGTTTCCTCGGTTTAGCAGGATACTACCAGAGGTTTATAAAGTACTTCAGTGTGATTGTGTTGCCCGATGACAAAGTTGAGCCGGAAAGACGTACCTTTTGTGTGGAATGATCGTTTCCAGCAAGCTTTCCAAAGATTGAAGGAGAAGCTGACTAGTGCTCCAGTGCTAGTGCTGCCAGAGCCTGGGAAAGGCTATGTTCTTTTCTGTGATGCTTCCAAGAAGGGCTTAGAATGTGTGCTAATGAAGGAAGACCATGTGGTTTCTTTTGCTTCGTGACAGCTTAAAAACATGAGGAGAACTATCCGACTCATGATTTGGAGTTGGCAGTGGTGGTTCATGCATTAATGATTTGGAAACAATACCTTTATGGGGAGATATGTCAGATCTTTACAGATCATTAGACTAGTAAAGCGAACGTGGTAGCTGACACGCTTAGCCGAAAGTCTTCTTCTCTTCCTATAGAGAAGGCACAGTTGGGTTCCTTGGTATGCCATAGATGGGATATGTTTGTTTCCTTGCGGTAGATGCATGTGAAGATGGAAGTTTCCTTGTTAGCAGGACTTTTGGCACAGATGCAAGTCAAGCCTATGTTGAGACAGCAAATCAAATACGCACAACAAATAGATGATACAGTGAAAAGCGTGATGGTTCCATGAGTCTGAAGATGGACTAGTTTGCTATCATGATAGAATGGTGGTCCTCGATGCTGATGATCTGAGGAAGCTAGTGCTCGAGGAAGCACACACATCGATGTATGCTATGCATCCAGGAGTCACCAAGATGTATCATAATCTGAAGGACTTGTATTGGTGGTCTGGCTTGAAGAGATATGTAGCTGAGTTTGTGGCTAGGTGTGTGGTATGCCAGCAAGTCAAGGTTGAGCATCAGAAGCCAGAAGGTACGTTGCAACCTATGTTGATATCGTAGTGGAAATGGGATCACATAACCATGGATTTCATAGTTGGTCTTCCCAGGACTACTAGGAATCATGATTCCATTTGGGTGATCGTGGACAGATTGACGAAGTCTGCCCATTTCATACCTGTGAAGACAACGTATACAGCCAAGAAGCTCACTCATGTATATGTCGATGACATAGTACGCTTGCACAGTGTACCAGCAATGATAGTTTCTGACAGAGGTCCTCAGTTCATGAGTCATTTCTGGGAACAGTTGCACAATGCTTTGGGAACGCAGTTGAGGTTCAACACCGCTTTCCACCCGCATACAGATGGACAGTCTGAAAGGACTATTTAGACTTTGGAGGATCTTCTTCGGGCTTGTGTTTTGCAGTTCCTAGGTAGTTGGGATGTACATCTCAGTTTGATAGAGTTCGCCTACAACAATAGTTACCAACAAAGCATTGACATGGCTCCTTATGAGGCCTTATATGGAAGGAAGTGCAGATCTCCTTTATGTTGGTATGAGTCTGGGGAGTATCAACTTTTGGGTCATGAGTTAGTATAATAGACAATAGAAAAGATCAAAGTGATACAACAATAGCTGAAAGTGACACAGGACAGACAGAAGTCTTATGCAGACAATCGCCGACGACCTTTAGAGTTCCAAGAGGGAGACAAAGTGTACCTCAAGGTCTCACCTTTGAAAGGCGTGCTAAGGTTTGTCCAGAAGGGGAAGCTAGAACCCATGTATATGGGGCCATATCCAGTTATAGCACGTGTTGGCAAGCTAGCTTACAAGTTAGAGCTGTCACCAGAGTTGAACAGGTTACATCTAGGGTTCCACGTCAGCATGTTGAAGAAAAGTCACCCAGATACAGGGATAGTGATACAGCGAGTAGAGGTCGAGCTTGATGAAGATGTGACCTACAAGGAAGGTCATGTGATGATCCTTGACAGAAGAGTAAAGAAGCTGAAAAGGAAGGACCTGTTTCTGGTAAAGGTTCTTTGGCATCATCATGGCATTGAGGAAGCCACGTGGGAGCTTGAGGAAGAGATGAGGAGGAAGTATCCCTCACTTTTCTCTTTGGATTTTGAGGAAGAAATCCCTTTGTAGAGGGTTATAGCTTGTAAGGACCCTGACTTCCATTTAGGGTTTATCCTGTTTGCTTTGCTTAACCCTGATGTTTAGTTTCTTGAGAATCACCTTTAGTGGCGATTAAGGTTTGTTTGTGCTTGTTGTGTGTTGGAGGTGCTACTTGCAATTAACCCAATTTTAGGGTTTGTGGACAAGATGTCACCTTGAGAAGTGCTCTTCTCTCTCTTTGCTTCCTCTAGTGTTGAGAGGAAGGGTTGGGCTCGTTGCTTCAGTTGCCTTGGGCTTGCATGAACCTTGGTGGTCCT
The DNA here is from genome assembly GCA_963693085.1 of Alisma plantago-aquatica. Taxonomy (NCBI): domain Eukaryota; kingdom Viridiplantae; phylum Streptophyta; class Magnoliopsida; order Alismatales; family Alismataceae; genus Alisma; species Alisma plantago-aquatica. The sequence continues at coordinate 1,509,750,999 of OY856410.1, read as the reverse complement.
TGTTGTGCCTTGCATGACCTTGTTGGACCTTGTGTCGACCATGGGTGTGCTGGCCATGGTTGTGATGGCCATAGGTGTGACACCCAAGGAGGTGTGTCAGGCATGGTGTTGGGGTGTATCGGCCATGGACCCCTTTGACCTCTTTTGTGTCACCACTATTGGACACTTGGCGCTTGATGCTGGCATGTGGAAATGGCCTTGGACATGTGTTTAAGGCAAGTTAGAGAGGTGGCATTACCCATGGACAAGTGTCCCTAGGTGGGCGACACCTTACCTTGTCTTACCTTGGTTTCTCCTCCATCCTCTCCTATATATGTGTTCCCTTTCTCTTACTAAGGATCCCTTTAGTTCCTTAGTTTCCCCTTCCCTTTGGTTGCACGACACCTCTTCCTTTGCAAAGCTTGGTGGCCGATCCTTATCTTGGAGTCTTCTTCTTCTTCCTCTTGAAGTGGTCTAAGGTGTATCTTGGTGCTAGGATCTTGGAGCTTTCTTAAGGCGGGTTACATAACTCCTAACCCTAACCATATTACCTTATTATATATTCTTGTATGTTTTCTTATGATCATAATCGGCCATGTATGTTACTAAATAAATTTCTTGCTTAGTTGCACCTAGTTGGCCAAACCATGTTTTAGAGTTTCCTTGTTGAGCAACACTCCTTTCCCTCCTTGTTCTAGAGAAGTGAGCTTGAGCTCTAGTAATATGAGCAATACCCCTCTCTCGTTTAAGTTGAGAGGTGAGCTTGTGTTCTAGTTGCTGGAGCAACACCCTCCTCTCACCATGGATTCGAGAGGTGAGCTTTTTGGTAGATGTAGATCCATGTTAAGGTTGATACTTGTGGTTGCCCGAGTTGTGATAGAGGTTGTGCAAGACCCCTCTCTCTTGGTTGTTGAGAGGTGAGCCGATCTTCTTGATCATTCTAGGGTTTGGTGCCCTTGTGCTTGAGGTTGATGACGATCTTGTTGGGTTGTCTCTTACACGATATGGCTTTGGGATTGTGCTGCCCGATACCCTCTCTTGGGCTAGAGTTCTGGATCGTTATGATGAGGTTGTGTTGGGCGATACACCTTAGTCTTTTCCTTGTGTGTTGGCCGGTAGGATGAGGCTAGCTTGGTTGGACGATAGGCTTTCCCTTGGTGCCCTTGTATCGTTGGAAGATGTGTGTTTTATTGGGCATTACAGGGTTGGCCTGGGCTCCATGGCTCTAGCCGATATGATAAGTTGTTCCCCGTTATGACCCTAACCCTATACACATGGATGCACGACACACATGCATGCACGATATACATGGATGCACGATACACATGGATGCAGGACACATATGGTTGCATCATACACCTTGAAGTGGTGGCCCGACATCCTTGCTTTAGGCCTGGTCGTTATGTGACTAGAATGCTTGGGCGATATGAGAGAAGTTACCATGCCCGATACCACTTCTTGTGAGGGTGCCCTTCCTATCACACTTCTTGTGAGGGTAGTGGACACTTCTAGTGAGGGTCATGTTCCACCCAGAAACCCATCTGATAGTTCTATATCATGAAATCACATTCTTGTTGATAAGAATTATGGTTTATGGTTTGTGAAACTTTGACATGTTTGGTAATGGTAAGGTGGTTTATATAGTAGAATGCACATATGTAAGCATGACATATATGAAACTCTAATGACATGATATTACATGTGTTTATGATCATCTTGAATCATGTATATATAATGATGAGTAAATGATAAGTTTAGATGTATATCAATTGCTTCACATGATGATGTGACCCATGTCTATGGTCATAGGTCTGAGGCATGAATGATAAAGCATATAATCACCAATGTTGCCCTATATTTGATAACATGATCCATCTGTTAATCCATGATGGCTTCAGTTATCTCTATGATTGTGTATACTAACCATGCAGGTGTTTCATGCAGATGCATAGCCAGGTAAAGGGCTATGAGGTATATATGTTTAAATATCATTGCATTGATGGTCACTCTTGCTGATGAGATAACCTGCATCACCTGTATAATGTGTTTAGGTTTGAGGACCTGAGTTTGGCTAAAATGCCTAGTTGAGGTGTTATCCTCTGATGATGAGATCTGGGATTGTTATCCCCAGTGACAAGAATGCTTTATGAGGCAGTGATTTCTTGTGATGAGGGATTGAGATCCCGGGATATTGTGATGGTGGTGATAACAAGGTAACTTAATGTTATGTATGTGTTTCAACATGTTTGCCTCAACAATTCACTTAAAATATACTAATTAGTTACAGTGAAATATTTCATGTAGTTTGCCCTCGCCATAGATCCATCATCGTCAGTAGTTGGTGATGGTGAAATGGGTTCTCCTACTGGTTAACCCGGAGCGCATATTGTTGAATATGCGAGGTTTCTCCTAGCCTAAAATAGAGAGGATTCGAGTGCAGCTACGGTTGAAGACTCGGGATAGACAGAGCATGGTAAATAGGCCCATGGCTCAGTGTGATAGAGCATGAATGTGTTCATGGCTCAGGGAGCACAGTGAATTGGCCCGTGGCTCAGATATACTAGCACCGAGACCTATACCAAGGCGGGCTAGAAAAAGGGTAGCCTGCAGGAGATGACCCTGTGGCTGAGGCCACTTAAGCATGAGACTGTGGTCCTACTTTGGTTCTCGTGTACTGACCACGAGGTGGGAGGTCGTGGAGACTAGCTCTTCCATTGACCTTGTATGGCACCGACTCTGGGTTTCACAGCCGTCGGTTGGATTTGAGTGGTACGACTCACTTCCTCAAGGCATAATAACACGTAATCCATCCGAATAGTATTTATTGCTCAAGGCAAAACATGGAACATTGGTTGATGCCCTTCTTGTGTAGTTGATCTTGTTATACCTTGTAGTTACTTATACGTTCCTTATGTTATGTGATAAGATCTTATAAATCTTATATTGTCAATCATGTTCCATAAAGAAATACTTGGTTATATGCTTTCTGTACATCTTGGTAAGCTCGATGGTAATAACAACCTTTCTCTATAGAATGCTCTTATTCTACGCTTTATCAGTTATCTGCTATTGCTTCTTTAATCTTTCTAAGGTTTTATAGTTTCGGCGGGAAGTTATGTTTCTCACTGGGACTATGTGTCTCACCCCGTTGGTTTACAACCTTTTTAGGTGTACTAGGGTTACTCACAATAATGTGAGTTTTGGTTAACCTACTCTCAATAGTTGATGAAATGTCCTTCCCTTAAGGTGGGAGGTAGAGGCTACTTCCTATCAGAGTCAACCTTTATGTATACAAAGCTATAATCATAAAGAGAGGGTAGGAATTATAAGGGTTTACCCAAAACTAGGTCATCCACATACTTTATTTGGGATACATATATACCACCAAATAGGATACGGGTTGAAACCCTGATTGGTAAACATGATTCATGTTTAGGTATGACAACAACCTCTATAGGTTCACCTACCTATTATGGAACAATCTAGGATAACTTGAAATAGTCTTATTATCGACTTCTTAGGCTCTGATACCATTCTGTGAGGAGTGGGACCCGATAGCGGGCCCACTCAATGATATCAACAATAGCCATGAAACATTTAAGCAGCAGAAAACATAACTATTTACAAAGTTAAAATTTTTTTCCATGTACATAAGTTTCTCACCCTAAGGGTGGTACAAGACATGAAAATGTTACATCTATATACACGTAAGCCTATATGCAGAGGGTAACAAGGCTATCACAAGTTGTCCTTATATCCACCAATTAGCTCACGATCATCCTCAAGTCTCTATCCTATAAAGAACCTAAACCTGGGTGGAGAGAACACATAGAAATATAGGGAAACAAGGTATGTATCAGCAAAATATGAGTATGTACATTAGAAGATTAACTAGGGCATTAATTATTTCAAAAGTAAAGTAAGATCTTCCCAAAAAAAGGACAATTAAAGCTAGGTAAGTATCAATGAGAAGTAATAAAAGTAGGAATTTCCAAAAGAATGAGGAAATATAATTAAATAATTGAGAGAGCACATCTTGTCATTAACATCTATAATATCACAACAATCATAATCATTCGCATGTAGATATATTTAGACTAAAGAGCTAAAGTACAACCAAGACACCACTGGATCTTTGGTCTAAAAAAATGGGTGGAATAGCAAACCCTGGGCAGAAATTGTGCACCCCAATATAAAGAGAGGCGGAAATAGCACACCCCAGGTAGAAATAGTGTGTCCTAATGGTTGTTCTCATGCACCATACAATAGATATCTAGCTAAATTATCAACATGCTTAAATAGAGTATCAAGACATTTTTCATTCACCATTCACATTTTCAAGAATAATAACCAAGAAAGTGGGGTCATTGACCCAATTCAACATGATGATAATAATTTCAAAAGAATAATAATAAGTGACAACTAAGCGGATATGACATTACAAAAAGTGGAAATAAGAACAAGTAACCCAAGAGCTACCTCATTATGACAAAATTTAGTCATATAAATGCCCAATTATAAATAGGGAGGAGTACATACCTTATCTTCATGGTTACCCCTATTTCTAGGGTTGAAACTCACACTTCTTCCTTTCCAATCTAAAAGTATTTTATACATACATCAGTCCAAAATTATACATTCATGATTGAAAGTATATCTAAAACCTAGTTTGGTCACCTAATGTTAAGTTAGGGTTTAGGTATACATATGTGAATGTCATTATCATTAAAGGTCACATATATTGGTGGTTCAAATAAATATTTTAGTTGAAGTTTTCCCCATTACCCATTTATATCCCAATCAATTTTATAATTGAACTTTTAATTCATAATTCAGTCAACCTAGTTAGATGCATTCCATGATTATATTGGTATTTATAATTTCCATCAATTGTATAAACATGTGTATGTGTATCTAGAGTTTTGTTAGAACATTGTTATCATAATTCTTGATATCTAAGTGTAGTATTAAAATGTAACTCATCTTATATATAATCTTCCACTATTAGTCGATTCATGACATTCAAGACTAGAATAAGTCAACAAGCTCATCTTACATCCATTGTTTAACTTGTAGCATTACATGGATAGATGTATAAACTAATATGATACAAGTAAGTCAATATGATATAATCTTGTGAACATATTTTTCAAGATAACATCTTAGTTAATGAATTCTATCTACCTTGATTTGTAATCATTATAAGAGTTCATTAGTCTTGTTAAGTAGTTCCCTAAAAGTAGTAGTTATAGATATACTACACATACCTCATTAAGATTTAGATATTGGGTTCTAATAATCTTGGTTACCAAACTGAGTTATATCTATGTATTAGTTATTTGGGATGACTTCACATCATCATAAGTTAACTACTCAAAGACCAAAATTATAGGAGAGCATACAAACCTTGAGTAGAACTCAATGGGTTTCAGATGATCATTCCATGGGGAGGTATTAGAATTCCTTGAAAGATGATCATCCTTGTCTTCATGTGTTATCTCCTTTGACCAGGCACCATCAGTAGATCTAGGCCAGATCTCGTCCATGACTTCCATAGGAGTAGACTGGAGTGACTCAATCTTCTTGGAGGATGGTATAGACCATTGTTGTTGGTTGCGGTCATCACTGAGGGGCTGGAAGTGATTTAGGTTATTACATGTTTATATGCATGCTGACAAATGGTGGTTGTGATGAGGTACCGTGTGGGGGTAGTGGATATTTACCCTAGAGAGTCTGAACTCTACGGTAGTGGTTATTGCAACAGAAGTGGACTATGACAAGATCTAGAGGACATGTAGATGGTGTAGGTGTCAAGAGCCTCGTGGACGAGTTATAGATCTGGAAGCGGCGACATGGTGAAGAGTCTGTAGACTAGCCCCTTTGTTGTAGACTTATTACTGGAAAAATAGTATGGCGTTGGGGATCAAGGTTCAGCAAGCGATGGATATTTGGTGGAGTCTCTAATTAATGATGGGGATAGAGAGAGTAATGCTACTAGGGTACTCAACAGTTGGTGTAGAGTAGAAAGTCATGATGTTGGGGCTCAGTTGGCCATGGTTTGAGGAAGAGAAGAAGATGGTGCTTCATGACAACCTATCCAGAAGTTGGGAGTCCACAAATACTATCCACGACCAGCATATTAGGTTGATGAGCTTCCAACAACCAAGGCAACTAGAGATATAACAACAACTCATGCTCAATGGGGCATGGTTTCAGGTGTTCCTCGCTAGAGCTAGCAATCGGGTGGGTCGGGTCGGGTTTGGGTTAGGTCATTTGAAGTTGGATCATTATGGGCCAAAGATAATTTGGGTTATTTTATTCTGTCAGCTCGGTCGGGTTTGGGTCGGGTTAGTATCGGGTTGGGTTCCTTCAGGTCATTTTATAATTTCGGGTCAACTCAGGTTCGGGTCGGGTCAATTTAAGTATAGATTTTTTTAGGTTACTTTATTGTATCGGTTCGGGTTCAAGTCAAATCATTTTGAGTCATCTTAATATCGGGTCAGGTTAATTTGAACTATTTCCTCGATCTACTTTGGTTTTAAGTCGAGTCATTTGTAGGAAGGGTAGTAATCAGACCGAGTCTTCTTGGGTTGTGTTTTTTGTTCATGTCTAGTTATTTGGGGCTGGGTCTTAATCTGTTTAGATTAGAGAGTTGGCAATCTGATGGGTCAGTTTAGGTTTGGCCATAGTCATTATGGGTCGAAGATAATTGAGGTTATTTTATCCTTTCATGCCGAGTCAGTTAGTATCGGTTTGATCCCTTCAGTTCATTTTTCTTTTTTAGGTCAACTCGTGTTTGGATCGGGTCAATTTTGGTACAAGTTTGTTCAGATTCATATACTGGGTTGGTTTGGGTTCACGTCAAGTCACTTCAGGTCATTTCAATTTACACTATTTCCTAGGGCTAACTCGAGTTTGAATCTAGTCATTTTGAATTGGGTAGTTATCAAGTTGAGGTTGTATATTTGTATAATCAAGTTGTTTTGAGTTGGACCTCATTCAGGTCACGTTGTGAGTTGTGATAATGAGTAATGACTAATATGTTTCATTAATTTAAAAAATAAAGAAAATATTTTTTAACTTGTTATTTTTTTCTTTTACTATCCATTATCTCATATATTCCCCCTTCCTTTTCCTTACAATCAAATTATTAAGCAAACTATTTCTTATAAATGATATAGTGATAAATCCATATGAAAATCTATTGTAAAACTAAAACTTGACTTCTCGGCTTCTCACTAGTTGCTACTCGCTAGTACTCAGTCAGGTTGACATTGGGTTGGGTCAGTGTTCTGTTGGATTGATTTCAAATCAGGTTGACATTACGTTGGTCGGTATAAGGTCAATTTGACGTCAAGTTAGGTTGATATAGGGTTAGGTCGGTGTAGGGTTGGTTTGACGTCAAGTTGGGTTGATATAGGGTCAGGTTGGTGTTGGATCGGGTTGACATTGGGTTCTGTTGGTGTTAGGTGGGTTGATGTCAGATCGGGTCAATGTTAGGTCAGGTTGATATCGAGTCGGGTCAAGTCGGTTATGATTTTTTTAGGTTGATTCGGGTCACATGATATCATCAGGTCAGGTGTCGGGTCAGGTTTGGGTCTGAGAATTCCGGGTCATATTGAGTTTTGGGTAAACATCGGGTTGGGTTAGGTTAAGTTCGGGTTTATATTTTCTTTGGGTTTAATTGGGTCGAATTATAGATAGGATGGGTCGGGTTTCTCGGGTTGGGTCAGCTTTTGCCAGCTCTATTCCTCACCAGATCAAATCTCTATATGGGAGGAGGATGGATGGGTGGCCAAAGAACATCACAGACAATGTCGGCAGTTGTTTTCCTGTGGCGATGGCGATGGCGGTGATCATCTCATTGCCATTCATTGGCAGTTTCCGCAGCAAATGGTGGCCATTGTCAAGAACAGATGGTGAAGGGAAGGCTCGCTTTCTATCCAAAACTGTTAGTATGAAGAAGAGGTGAGGCAGAGGGGAAAGTGGTCTGGAAGACGGTTGTTAGACCCATCCAAGGTAGTGAGAAGAAGGAAGTAATGGAAGCCATTTTTTCATCGACTAGGGTTAGTTATGTGGGGGAAAGGATAGGGAAAGTGGAGGAGGAGAAATAGGAGATGAAGAGAGGAGAAGGGGGGAAGGAGAAACGTCTATCGGTTATGTTGGTATATCACCGTCCATGGCCAAGGATCAACACAAGAAGTGCGACCTGGGGAGGAAGAAGCAGGTAAGCCACATGAAATGGGGAAAGTAGGATAGTGTTACCAGATCTAATAATCCTAGAATTGAAAAATTAAATGACTAGATTATTTAAAACTGTGTAACTCATTTTATTTATTTAGAAATTAAGCCGAGGGAGCAAGTGTTACCTGAAGGATAGTAAATTTCATAGGTTGCCTAATTGGACTATGGGGAAATGGAATTTGGAGTCAATTTTACCTTTTGACATTAATTGGTGTTAAACTTTATCACTTATGTTGTTGACTCATTTTATGCATTTTATTTCTCCTATTTGATCAGTTGGTACTCAATAACATCTTGTATTATCTCACTTTGTTTGATCCACCAGACCTAGGAAGATTCTAAAGTACCATTTTATAGGTAACCACTATTGGTTGGTGTATTTGTACATGTAATCCTACTAATGAACTTGTTGGTTTATTTTATTTACAAATTTTTAAATATGGATATTTATATATATATATGATAATAATTGATTCCATATATTCCTAATTTATTGTAAATTAGGAGGGGAGATTACTTTAAGCTATATCATTAAAGGGGGGTCAAAAGAAAGAGGATTAACATAGACAGATTCAGGTATGTTACAACGACCGATTGGATTATTGAGTGGAGTGTTTTGGGGTGAGTGATTTGACCTATTTATTGATTGAATTGCTCAACTCAATTATTGAGATGCTTAGAAATTTGTAATTGAAATCCTTTGTCTTTTGATTTCTAAATAGTGAAGCAGGCTCATCTTTTGATGTTGAGAAAATGTGAATGAGGTTTGAATCTGCAAAATATGAGTGAAAATGATAACAATTTTGATAAATGGGTCAAGAGCAAGTAAATTGTAATTATTTTTAGAAATTTGGCAAAGACTTAAAATATGCAGTTTCAAAATGGCTGAATATGCATTAATGAAAAGGCCCCAGACTTGAATATTTTCTTGTTTTCAAGCAAAAATGAATAACATTTTATTATAATTTATACTAGAACATATCTTTCCTCACCCTCATAGCATTGCTTTATTCTATACCTCCTTTCTTGGTCAAGTGACCCAATCTCCTAGAATCTCAAAACACAAAATTCCACATTCTCTATTAAAACATGTTTTGTTGCTTGTTTCTATATCAAGACTATGTAAAGAAACAAGATTTATCTCCCTTTTACTTTGATATTCCTACATTTTCTTATAAGTTTTGCATAGGAATGGTGATGAATAAGGTATGGAAGAAGATATTCCCTCCTCCATTTGACTTGGTATCTTTTTATTTATGTACTATAGTTACATTGACCGCATTTTTCAGTGTTTATTTTGGCATCTTTTGATGGTATGTCCCTATTAGATTTATGAGGGGTATGGAAGATATGGAGAGAGGGGGATGATCATACGACCCTATACTTGGGGTTTAGCATAAGGTGGTTGTGATTTTTATTTCTCAAGGTGAGGGGGATGAAGATGGTGGAAGAAGGTAGTCATCTGCTATTACAATAACAATTTTTTACGCGGAGTATTATTGTACTGGTTCAACTCTTCCTATCACCACATTATATAGGAGATATTTCAAGTTACTCTGCTATTTAAAATAGAGAAAAGTCATGTTTGATTCTTATCAATGTAATAACTCTTACCAACATTTACAAGGAGTAATGCTAGTTTGGGGTCCTAGGTGACATGGTGAGTTCTAGTAATGGTAATTTGTAAAAATGATTTGCAAACAAGGTTTACTACATTCAAAGGGGGTACAACGATACAAAATTTTTATCATCTAGCCAACTAGATAAGGGCCAATTTTCATAATTAAGGAACAAAAGCAAACTACATGCAAGACAAATATGACACAAAAGATAATCTAGAAAAGGAAGATAGGGAGTGGAATTGGCATGTACCACCCAACACAACTCTGGATTTAGAATTTTGTTTGTCCTTAGAAAATCTCAAACCCAAGATGGAGGGAGGAAATTCACTGGGGTGGTGGAGATCGAGGCAATGGAGGAGTTGAAGAGGAAGGAGGCACATAGTAGTAATGGACCCAGTATTGGGAGCTGGGGTCAAGATATGCTTGGTGGACCGTATACTATATGAAGTATGGTCTGGAATGGGCATAGTGGATGCAGCAGACGTGCTAGGATTCCTAATAATGCTACCTAAGGTAGATATGGTTGAGTTGATGCCCCTCGATTCGGTTCTAACACTGAATCTAATCTAGCTATTTCTAGATCTTGTAGAACCCTTAAGGTTTGTCAACTCGTATATCATTTGCACTGCACCTGAGGGTGCGACATAGATACTAAGGAGGATGAGGTATGTAATCATCATCAATGACCTCCATGGAGGTAGTCTGTCCATGGGAAATGGGATCAGGAATGTCACCCTCTGGAATGGGGTTCTCAAGATTGAACCAATGGATATGAATCGATAGATTGGGTAAATCATAAGTAAAGTTTGTTATTGTGAACCGAGCATGGAAGGGAATCTCAAGTTGTACTTAAGAGTCCTTGAATACAAGATAAAATATTACTCTCTAGGTAGTGTAGCGAATAACATGGCTCACCTTAAGATATGGAAAGTTAATCAGGTGTTGAGTCCCCTTAAGCTCAATTTCCTGGAAGGGAATATGAGTGAAGCCTAAGAAAATGGCAATGGCGGTCACAAGATGGATGATGTTGAAGGCTGAGCTAGTGTTATAGCTTTCTTGTGTGTTTATGTTCTCTAACATTACACTCCCCTAGTTCATCGACTTGTCATGAAGAAGACACCATAGGGTGTAGAGAACCATCTAGGTGATGGTGTCCTGAGTGCCTGACCTACTGTAGATAGTGTAGGATTGGATTCAGTGAAGGTAGAAGATGACCAGATTATGGATTTTGGAGGCTTTGGGTCCCTTTTGTAGAGAGAGGGGGATTCCAATATTGTTAGCCCCCTAACATTTCCTAGTTATACTTGCTATATTAAGCGGAATGAGAGTGCTCCTTGCATCATTAAAGACAAGAATCGTCTTCATCGTTGAGGATTAGGGAGGTGATCTTCCTGGAAGACATTTGTATATCCTCTCCAAAAACCTAGATCATACAGCTGGAGTTCCCTTATGTGCAGCGGAGATGCAAAAACATAGTCATGGACTTCAACATTAGGTCATTGAAAATGGACAGGATCTGATAGGGAAATTGGAGGATATGGTTTTTGTGCAGGATTTGGTCAACCAAGTCCTAGATCCCAATGGCAGTGAGATACTCACAAGAAGCTCATCAAGGAAGAGTGATGTCAATGGTGAAAATCATAGAAAAATGCTCCTCATGGTCATCGTCAATGAAATGAACATAGTTGCTTAGGTGAGGAGTAATATGTGGCGGGTGTCCTGTGATTGAATTTGGATCATGGTGGGGATCTTGGAAAGTCTCTACCTCACTAAGGATCCTTTATTCTTCTTTTATGTTGGGAAACATCTCTTTAGCGATGTCAGGTGAGTATTTGCATGTAGGTTACTAATTTTGTATTCCTACTCTAGAGCTCATAGGATGAGGGTGTTCACATGGGACACATTTACTGGCAACAGACTTGTCCTTACAGAGGTGATTGAAGAGGATCCCATGTGAACCTTCCCTAATACATGAGTCAATCAACTCAAGGTGGCATAGCTGGTGTTTCTAGTGGGTCGAGCCACTCAATTTGTTGATTAATCGATCGGATCGAGCAATGGGGGGTTGTTGTCATGGCCTGCAGATCACCTGATTGGCTGGATGAATCACCTGGCTCAGTTTGTGAGATGGTTTTGTGAATCTTCTAGTTAAAAACTAGATGTTCTCAATTTGGAACGACGACAAGCTATTGTTACAATGTGTAGACCACTGGATTGAGAGCGTGAACCGCTCAACTTGTAGGATGGCAAAGGTAGGAGCATATCATTAGAGATGGCAAAGAAGAAGCAAATGGGGATGCTCAGGGGCAGAAGGCAGAATGAGGCGGTGAGGGTGATGGTTGTGCATTGTACATTGCCTAGTCGGTGATGCAAAATGGCTAGCAGAGTGGCAGCTTGCTAGGTGACCGGGCTGCAAATCGCCTGACTAGTAGGCGAAGGGAGAGGGGGTGTTTTTGATATAGGATTCTCTAGCTTGAGAGGAAGACTACTAAGTGGATATGCTTGGGGGAGGGGTATGTCTTGGTTGAGGATGGACTTACCCCCCCCCCCCAGTTGGCGTATCTTTATAGCACATTCATGAATCACAATTAGAGTGATTCACAACGTGAATCACTAGGTTCACACATCATTGGGGGGATTTGAAGCGATTAGGTTCTCTAGTCGAGTGCAAAATTGAATCGCCCCTTGAGGATTTTGAGTCGATCCTTTCGCAACAGAAATTTCTTGATGCATGTTTTGTGGGGGGGAACTGAAATGGTTTGAATTTTGAATCAAATGTCAAAACTAATTTTCCAATTGCGAGTCCAATAATCGACTCATTTTTATTAATATTGAACTAAAAACCTAAAACAGAGTAAGGGTTAGTTGGAAATTGCAAAAAAACAAAGTGACATAAAAAGATATGTTGGATTCCCTCCCAACAAGTGCCTAGTTTTACGTCAAAGGCCTAATGCATGTGTTCATGGAGCCGGTTCTAGCTCGAGATTGGGTGGGGGTAAAGGTGCACTTAATTATAAACTTTTGAGAATAGGAAGGTTTTGTGCTCCTGGTCCCATGAAATTTACAATAGTGATGTACCACTTAATCCTATGTGCGTTCACCAAATATTCACCCTTCCATTTTTCCCAAAGAAGAAAAGTTCCATGTGGATAGGCACACTTTACAAGGTAGGGGCCATACCATCTAGATTTGAGTTTTTTAGGGTAAACCCTCAATCTAGAATTATATACTAGGACCTAATCATCCTCTTGAATGTCTTTTCTCCTAATATGTCCATCATGTCATAGTTTGATTATGTCTTTATACGTAAGACCCTTGGCCTTGATTTTTGGTTAAACATGTTTTTTTATCATAATCAGATTCTTAAAACCTTAAACACACCTTGTGATGTGTTTTCATATCATGTGACAAGCTCATGTTTCATATTTGGTTCGGTTTGGACACTGTCTGAGTTAGTTATGCACATATGTGCTTATTTTGGACCTAATTTCAATATACCCATATCTAAGGTTTTTCTAGCAATTTGTCACATGCTTATTATGCCTCACATTTTTTGTCATCATGTTCCATATGGTTGTGCCTTGGGATGCCTTGTTACATGTTGGTGTGAGTGGTGACATCTGATGTTGAGATTAGGGATTATAGGGATGCCCTAAGTTGATGGTTGCCCTTGAAGTGTTTTGACCGATAACCCCCTCCCCCATGTTGGCAGTCACCAAAGTTTTATGTTTTCCCTCTAGGGTTTTCAGTAGACAAGGTTTCTTTGTATGCCTAGGGTTGGCATTCGATGAAAGTTCCTAACTCATCTTTTTTTGCCAACACACCTAGGGTTCCGGACCATTTGGATATCTGATCTTTTGGTCGCCAAGATCCTAGCGGTCAGTTGTTTTTTTTGGACAAGTTTGGTCAATTAGTTTTGTTCTTATGATTACCCTAGTAGCATGGATCAGTGAGGCACTTTCATGGATGAGATCTCTTGGACACATGACAAGCTTAGCTTGACACCTAACCCTCTTTCCCTCTCTCCAACCCTATGCTATATAAACCTCTCTTTTTGCATGCAAAAAACCTCTTTTCACACCTATCTTCCTCTTTCTTCTCTCTTCTTACTCTCAGATCTCATCCCATCTTGTTTGGTGGTGAAGGAGGAGCTCAATGTTGAAGAAGAAGGTTGAGCTTCAGTGCATGTAATCTAGGGTTTGAACCTACCCTTCGTGTGATCGTTTGGTACTTCCTTGCTCTTCTTCTTGGTCTTAGTAAGTCGTATCTCTCTCTATACCTTCATTTTCATTGCTTCCCTACCCTCTTTCTTTCTCTTATTTGCCAAATCCATGGTGTTCCATGGTAGTGATTGAGTAAGAGCTTGAAGAACATCCCTTTCTTGCTTCCTTGACCAAGGGTTTGCTCTCTTTTTGGTGAAGGAGATAGCTTGGCCAAAAGGAGTGTTTGATCTAGGGTTTATACCTTCTTCCATTCGAGCTACCTTTCTGTTTGGAGTTCCTACATCTTCTTTGAGGCAAGTTATATAACCTTCTACACCTTTATTTCTTACACTCCTCTTGCATGTACATAATCTTACCCTAAATGATGATTTTAAGTAGGGAAATGCTATCCATACTTAGGGTTTGAACTCGTATGCTGCCTTTTGAGTAGATATCATCTTTGATGAACCCTAAACCTTGTGCATTCTTGTCCTTAATGAGAGTGATAATTCCTAGGCCTTACATGCATCTAGAAATCTTTGGTTTTGTCCTTGGATTTTAGGTTTCCTTTTGGGTGGCAAATGATGGATTTTTCCTTTTGGGCCTTGAACCGATTTATACCTTGCTCGTAATCTAATGGTCTGATTTCCATTAAGGTCACAAAGTGTTGTTCATGCAGTCAATGAGATTTGTATCTATATGATGGATGCCAAGGTTGTGTACCATATGCGGTCTCTAAGAGTTTTGATGAGTGGTCACCAAGTTATTACTCTTAGTGGTCGCCAAGAGTTCAGATTTCAATCGGTCACCAATGTTTTATATCATCGGTCACTAATGTTTTATGTAATCATCGATCGCCAACACAACTCATCCAAGTGGTCGTTTATGTAATGATAACCATAACAGACGTTGATGTAACAATAATCCTATAGATCAACCAAAACGGTGAACCCTAATTTTGGTGGTCGCCAAAGTGGTTCCTACCTTATGTGGTTGATGAGAAATTCTACCCATGGTCGCTATGTTTCATGGTTTATGACTGATGGTGCTTTGATTAAGTAACCCTAATTCCTTGTTGTTTGGTTACACATGATCTAATAATCTTACCTTTGCCCTCAAATGAATACAAACATAAGGTTTTTGTAAAGTGTTGTTTGGTAATGTTAATTCAACTATTCTCATTGAACCTAACCCTAATACAAGTGATGATGAGACACATCTTCTTGCGTGATTAGTATTATAATGGAGTACTTTCTCTCTATGTGTTGATTTAGTCCTAATTTGTTGTCATATGAACATCATGGTTCTTATATGTAATGTTATACCAAACTTATGTCTCACATGTATGGTGATAGTCTGATGAGTGTTGATGAGGCATGGAAAGATAATGATGTTCTTACATGGAATGATGTGATGTTCTTGTGACCTTTGGGCATTATCGAGCCCTAGTTGAGGTGATATCCTCTTAATGATGTGATAAGGATTTGTAATCGTGTGATAGTATGATGATGATGAGTATGGCAATGGAATAGTACCATGTGATGATGTGATAAGCCTTATGTTTCATACATTTTATATCTTCTGAAGTTGCAATCTACTCATGTTTTTGTAGAAATCTTTTAGGGTTTGTATGTAACTTGATTGATGTAATTAAAATATACCCAATTGGCATTAACTAATCAAGTGAAACCTTAATCATGTAGTGCCTTGTTCCATAGATCCATTCCAGTGTCAGGACTTTCTAGATGGTGAAACAAGTATTCCTAAGTGATAGTCAGAGTGCATACTGTTGAGTATGTGGGGTGCCTAAGACTATGTGTCCTTGTCATCCTGGTCCCAAGGTTATGGAGGATGACTATTGTCATACCTCGACAATAGGATGACTATTGTCATATCTTAGTTTTTTTGTACATATGATGAGATTGAGGACAACTGCGGTTGTACCTCAGATGATAGGGTTTCATATACCCTGGATACTAGTGTTGTGAACTATATACCAAGGGAGGACTAGGTTATTTTATAGTTTGGCTATATATGTCATTTAGTATGACTCATATTGACCTAGGGTGGTTGAGATCTTAGGATTATGACTCTCCTAAATCTTTTATGGCAGTTATTTCGACTTAGCAGTGGTCAGTTGGAGTCATGAATGGTATACCTCAAACTCCTTTGGTCTTAATTAAACACGTAATCCATCTATGTAGAATATCTATTTAGGGTTGAAAACACTTCACATTGGATATTAACCCTTGCCCTGTTATTTATACTGCTCAGTTGTTATATGATGCAGTAAGAAAAATTAACTATTTATTATATAATAGTCTTACATGTCTATTAATAAACTTGTTAGTTTTACCCATAGCTATGCCTATCTGATTAATTAGATTAGTGTATTTAATATGCTTACTTTGCTTAACTGACTTAGTTAATTAAATCTATTTATCTTGTTGAATAATGATACCTTCTATAATCAATAATCAAAGGTTTAGAGTTATATCTCTCACTGGGAGATGGGTCTCACCTCTTAGATCACCATAACTTTTTAGGTGGACGTCAATGGCGTGGTTTAGATCGTGTTGTTGAGGAAGACTTGCTTGGGGAGCAGTAGAATTAGAAGTTTTGATATTCATTAGTAGAGTCCTAGAGTCATTCTATACTCTCATGTTTGGGGGATATTTTTTTATATGATATGTATAACGACTTGAGTTTTTGGTAGTGTGCCTATGTTTTGTATATGGCAAGTATATGTGGAACATCTCTTTTGTATACATGTTTTGGCTGATGCCACTCGATAGACATGTAAATACCTGATATGGTATGTGATGTGATACATGGTTTTGGACCTTTGTGTAATGTTTTTGAACATGATGGTAATGTCTAAATCAGTTTTAATTTACCCATCTTTCTAGTTATGTGGCTAATTAGATTTTTTCGTGTGTTTTGTTTTGAGTAATCTTGTTTAGTGTCATGGGGTGTCACATTCTAAATCCTAACATTTTTGTAGGTTGTCATCCTGAGTCCCTCTAAATCCTATAGTTGAAGAAAATGGTTCTCTCCTATAGTAGAAAGGTCAAAGTTAAGAGTTTTGATAGCCCAGTTAGTCTTGTGTTCCAATTCAAATGAAAAAATGGAAGAATTTCCCATAGATCAACTAGAAGGGAGTGGTGCCTAAGGGTTTTTGTAAGTTGTTAAATTTTCCCACAAGGCATTATTTATTTTTAAGGTCCATTCTTTCCTAGTGTGATTGTTAGTTTTCTCTAAAATAGGTTTTATTTGATGATTTGAAACCTCAACTTGGCCACTAGTCTGAGGGTGGTAAGGTAAGGCAAACTGATGGTAGACATCAAATTTTCTGAGCAAGGACTCAAAATGTTTCTCTGAAAAATGTGATCCTCCATTGGAAATTATGGTGTGAGGCACCTCTAACCAGGTAAGATGGTCTCTTAAAAAAATCATGATGGATTTGGAGTCACTGGTTTCGGTAGGGATGTATTCTACCCATATCAAAACATAATCCACAACAAACAGGATATAGGAATTCCCACAAGAAGAATGAAAGGGGACCATATAATCCTCTCCCCAAATGTCAAAGATCTCTATTTCTTGTCAATAAGTCATTGGCATTTGATCTCTCTAGAAATATTTCTAGTTCTCTGGCATAGATCACAATCTAAGACAAACTCATAGAATCTTTAAATAAGTTGGGCTAGAAGAATCTAGACTAGAGCACCTTTCTAAAAGTATTTTGAGAGCTCAGGTGCCCTCTAATGGGGCCATAATGACATTATTTGAGGATATCATGATCCTCTTCCTGAATGATACATCTACAATAAGGACCATCTGCACACAATCTAAAAATATAAGGATTTTCCCAATAGAAGTTCCTAACATCATGTAATTTTTTTGCCTTAGCGTGTCCTTCATAATCAGGATGTAGGACACCTACATCAGGATAATTTACATAGTTACCAAACCATGGGTATTGGGATTCAACCCTAAGTAGTTTGTTGTCTAGTAGAGAATCATCAATCATAATTCCATCATCATGACATCAACTAAAACTGCTAAGATGGTCAGCAACAACATTTTCAAAGCCTTTTTATAAAGGATTTCTAAGTCCAATTTGTAAAATAGAAGGATCCAACGAATGAGTTTAGGTTTGGCATCCCTTTTTGTCCTTTATTTACAAATGACAATGTGGAACGTGTAGACGACCACTTCAGAACCTACTAGGTAAGATCAGAAGTTGTCCAAGGTATAAACAATAGCTAACATTTCCTTTTCAATGGTTGTGTATTTGTTTTGTGCATCATCTAAGGTTTTGGACGCATAGAATATGGCATAATGTTTCTTGTGAACTCGCTATCAAAGAATGGAACCAAAAACATAGTCACTGACATCTCATATGATTTTGAAGGAAAAAGACCAAATTGGTTCGCATATGATGGGGGTGGAGGTTAGAGTCTCTAGAATCTAGTCATGTATGCTTAGTTAAAGGAAAAGGAACATCCTTCCAGAGAATGTTAGTAAGAGGCTTGCCGATTTTTGAAAAGTCACTAACGAATCACCGGTAAAACCCAGTGTGCTGAAGAAAGGTGTGAATGTCCTTGATAGAAGTAGGAGGGGGAAGTTTGATAATGACCTCAATATTTGATCTACCTACTTCTATTCCTCGATTACTAACTCTTTGTTCCAAGACAATTCCTTCTGTCACCATGAAGTGACATTTTCCCCAATTCAAAACTAAGTGAGATTTTTCACACTTTTCTTGACTAGGGATAGATGTCTTCAGGTAAGAACCAAAACAATCTCCACAAAGGGAGAAGTCATTTGTAAAAATATCCATGACAGTTTCAATTAAACCAAAAAAATAGCAGGCATGCACCACAGAAAGGTGGCGGGGGCATTACAAAGACCGAAGTACACTGTCCTAAAAGCATAGGTGACAAAGGGGCAAATGAAATTGGTTTATTCCTGATCATCAGGATGAATCAAAATCTGATAAAATCCTAATTAAACATCTAAGTAACAAAAATATTGTTCATGGGAAAGGTTCTCTAGTACTTGATCCAGGAAGAGAAGAGGGAAATAATCTTTCTTCATTGCCTTATTCAAGTTTGAATAGTCAATACACATCCTTCACCCTATAACAATACAGGTGGGGATGAGCTCGTCATTGACGTTATTCACAACATTGTCTCCCCTTTCTTAGGTACCACTTGGTTACACCTCATTAGTGGGGAGTTAAAGATTAGGTAGATGATTCATGTAGTCAAAAGTTTCATAGCCTCTAATCAAACTACCTCCTTCGTGTTTGGATTTAGTTTGCACTGAGGATCTATAGATGCTTCATATTCTTCTACCATGGGAATTTTGCACATGAAAATGGCTTGACTAATCCCTATTAGTTCAGTCATTTTGTATCCTAAGGCAGGTCTCCTTTTTCTTATCTCGGTCATGAGCTTATCCTCCTACTCAAAAGTAAGGTCAGAATTAATTATGACATGATAGATTTGTAGTTTCCTCTAGAAAGAAGTATTTATGTCCTTCCAGGTGGGGTTTCATTTCTTGGGCATTATGAGGTTCGAGCTTCTCTTCTAGAAGAGAGATCATATTAAGGACCTCGAACTCAATGTGAGGAACTTCATCAAAATCATCTAGATGAGATCTGCCCCTAGTTTAATTGCTCATCATCAATGTCACATTTAGACATGGTCATAAGGGAAATGTGGAGGGGGAACTCAAATAGTTCCTATTCTTGTCTCAATTGGGAAAGCTTGTCATCACAATCTATAAGATAGACTACCTCTTGAAAGCTTGGTCTCTATATACTTTTAGAAACATGGAACTCTAGGGTTTTCCTACCAAGACATAAAAGATGGTTCTAACCTCAACATCAATCAAAGTTTAGGTAGTGGCTTGAAAGAGACGACAAAAATTGAGGGGTTAACATAGGTCTTCTTTGATGCCCAGATCACAAATTCACATTGAACATAGGCATCCTTACCAAAATTTACAAGTATATCTTCAACGATACCCATAGGTTTTGTCTTGGATGAATCTACTAACTGGATAGTCATGAATGTGTGAAGCATGCCAACAAATCCTAATCTTTTGCAGAGACTATAAGGCATGATTGATGTTACAACCCCAGTTTTGGGTTCTTTTGGTGAGAAATATAATTTATCATATTAAATAAACTGGAACAAATAATGATATAATTTGTTTTGAATAAACGAGTTTCGTTTACAATAGCCTTGATGATTGTGTTGTGGGCTTTATTGGCTATTGGGCCCAATAACAAGGAAATTCAATTAGTGAATGAATAATAGAGTTTTTAGAAGAGAAAGATGTGGAAATCTCTAGAAGGCAAAAGAATGATATCCAAAGTTGGATTTCATGCCTCTTGGGTTCATTGGGTTCCTAGGAGTCCAAAGTTGCATAGAGAATGCAATAAGAAGAGAAAAGATCAATGAAGTATTTCCTTGTTAAGAAAGAAATTGAAAATAATGATAAAATGTGGGAAATAAGTGGAAAGAGGTATAATTGAGTTATCCTTGGTGGATTTTCATCCATAAGGTTCCTAATGTTAAAAGGAATTCCAATAAGGAAAATAGAAGAGAGATAAAGAGAAATCCTTAAAAAGAGATATATTGAAAAGAAATAAATAAGATAATGAGAGATAATGGATAAAAGACAAGTACAAGGCTAAGGTGTATCCCCAAGATGGGATTTCGAGCCATTAAGGTTCCTTGAGGTTCAAGGAAATCAGAATAATAATTTAATAGAAAGGGAAAGAGAAAATAGGTGAAAAATATATATAATTAAGTGATATCTTGCACCTAAATAAACGGTACGTTTTCTTTTCGATAATGAGCCCAATTTTGGCAGAGTGGTATATACCGTTATTTTTAACATTCCCTCAAAATTTGGGATTAATTGGATACTTAGTTTGGGAGTTATAGCTTTTACAAGTTTCCCTAAAGTGTTGGGATTATAATAAGTGTCATGATTTCTCTGATTTAAATGGAAATAGTAGGGACAATGCCAGCCATCGGATCAAGATCCGAGGCCAGCTGTGCATCGCCTTCCTTGAGTCTGAGAAGGAATGAACTGCAAGAATAGGGGGATATTTCCCTCGATTTTCCTCGCAAACCAACGCATGTGCAAACTTGGAAATCTCTTTGTTGGATTCAGGATGGAATTTTGAGTTGGTTATACCCTACTTTCTCATGTTGTGGATGCATCTAGAAGAAATGCCTAATTGCCTCAAAAGGCAAGCGACGACGGGGGGTTAGAAACCCTAGAAATCGCCCCCAACTATATATATACCACCCCCTCTCAACTCCATTAGCCCTCACGAACCAGGACGACACTCTCTCTCGCGCCCTCATGATCTGAGTTGAAGAAATCAACTCTCTTTGATGAGCTCCCCATGCGACGCTTCCGCGAGGCCTGTTGCTGGGTCAAGCAAGGGGCGAGGTGAAGGTGCCCTTCGATCAGAATCCACCATGGACCAAGGGCTAGGATCAACGACCCTGCTACTTCACGGCTTCAATCAGTCAATTAGTGGGCACGAGTTTTGTGAGCCATGCGAATGTGAGTAGTCAATGGAGACCCGCGATCCGATGGATGCTGTTTTTCTGAAAAACTCAGGTAATTCGCCTCTCGAACTGGAAAATCCAGAAAAAGCCTTTTTCTTGCAAAAAGTGTAGTAATTAGTAAGAAGGTCGGATGAAGGAACTTAATACATGAAAGTTGATCATCAAAAACATGAAGAATCCAATAAAAATATAATTGGAGCCTAATTCTGCTTGCAATTAAAAAAGTATATAAAGGTGCTATCTTTAATAGTTTAATCAATGAAAAACCCTAACCCTCGATGATTAATGAGTTAGAAAGGGGTTAGATGGGTGTTTAAAATAGATATTAACATGTTGTTAATAAAAAGGGCGTATTAGATCTAAAAGGATGATTTTCATGTATAATTTAATTAATTTAGGGTTCCATACACTTTAATAAACTTTGAACCCTAGCTTTAATAATTATGAACCTTAATGATTTTAATTAGTTAAATTCATGTACAAAGTTGAGATATGATGGTTCTAATCTATTTTGAGTAAAAAGGTTCCTAATTGTGGTTAAATACCCTTAATGTAGAAATTAGGGTTTCCTAGAGGATAAAAGGTAGAATTAATGATAAATGATGTTCATATGTGAATTAGACCATAATGAACTATGAATTGAGGATAAATGAGCATATTGACTTTGTCATGGATTAAAAGGATAAAAATGGTAGATTTAATGAAAAAGAGGTTTAATGGACTTAATTGATGGTTAATAGTGCTTTAACCTGAAATTAAGGTTATGTGTTCTTAAAAGGTAACCTTAATAACTTTCGTGAAGTAAAACCCTAATTGCAAAGTAAACCCTAAAAGAATAAAGGGAAGTAAAACCCTAATTGCAAAGTAAACCCTAAAAGAGGAAGAAACCCTAAAGAGGAATAGAAACCATAAGTAGCAAGATGGTTTGGATAATTTTTGATAAAAAGGAATTGGATGTATATTTTAGGATTGAACTGTGTACTTGCTTGATTCTGGATTACTTACTTGTTTGGATTATTCCTGCACCTGAGTCTGCCTAACAAGTATGTGGTTACGCCTATGAATATTCCGAATTAGTTTCCTGAGGATTTTTGAGGTTTTATCGATGACATGAGTTAAATTGTTGGTTGAATTTAATTCTTGCAAATTATAATGTGGATATGACTATCACATAAGATATGTGCCTACTAGCCTAGATTCTAGTCCCCTCTATAGCTTAATAGATTGACCTAGTACATGGCTATGGATGGGGTAGATCTATCAAGACATCATGAGTTAGGGATTGGGATACCTTTGGGTAGGGCCATTAGACTCCATAACCCTAGGTATTGGATACTTGTGTGGTAGGGCCATGGGGTTAAGGATCTACCATATGAGAGAGGTAGTATCCATGTCCACTACAGGGACATCATAGAGATAGGGGATAGGTAAGGATTGAGTAGTATTGGTTAAAACATAATCTTGGATGTTAAATGATATTTGGATGAATACATTGCTATTATAATTGCACGATTATTGTTTCCCCCACATACCAGCTTCTTGCTGACCGACTTTTTGTTTGTCGGAGTTTTAGGTACAAATGAAAAGAACAAATAGTAAAGTGGCATATGTGGAGTTAAATGAGAATTAACGTGCACAGGAGGATTAGTTAGATTAGTATCTTCATAGATAGAAGTTTAGAAATCCCAATTTTTAAAAGGTATGCAAAGTTTTATGCTATACCAATTTTCAGTTTAGTTGGTAAAATTTATTAATTGTTATTGATTATTTGTCGAACCTTTGATCCAGGTTATTGGATAACGGCTCTGACCTTTCAGTCTCCCTTAAATGGGGGTTACCGGGAGGTGGGGTTGTTACGATTGGTATCAGAGCATAGGTTCCTCACTTAATCTTTAATAATTATTAACTTTTATAAATTCCATAGAACTGAGGGAGTTATTAGAGGATTGTCTGAAAGATTGAGGTGTCTAGAAAAGGATCACGTCTGGGGGCTGGCAATCTTTTACTCCATACCGCTAGTCATAATATGAGGACTCTCGGGTTGTGTGACTGCCTGACCGATGTCTTAGGATATGACTCGAAATAAGATACCTTTAGGACTCTCTCATCTTGCTCATCCCTTCTCAACTCAAATTCTATTAAGGACCTTAAGGATTAGGGTTTTCTCTCTTGTCCTCACCCTCTTAAGGTATGGGTAAGGTTAATAAAAACATGTAAATAAGATGTCATGGACATAAGCTTAATAGATTAAGCACAAACTAAAGAATAGATACATGCTTAGGTCGTATGACACGAGTTGTCATTACCCTCAGGAGAGTCTTGAGGATAGACCTCCTTGTCAGGAGGATGGGTAGAGGGAGTTAGTCTTGAAAGTAGAGACCTCCATTAAAAGTAGAGACCTAGCACATCCTCTGAGGATGATGTTAACCCAAACCTTAAGTGGAGGTTAGAGAGAGAGATGACATGTTGAGTTAGATGTCATGGTAAACCAGGCGTTGGGATAGACATGTATGGGATGCCGTATGAGCCATGAGAGGTTGGATGATCGAGTACCTTTGGCAACCCAACCCTGGGAAGGGTCGTGCATGAGAGAAAGATAGCTCCTTCATGGATGAGGTTAGAGAAGAACCTATAGAAACCTTATGGGATGTTGCAAGTAGGATATAGCTTGAACCCAGAGTACATCAGTAGTATGAGCAGTAAGTTAAAACCAAGGCCAGAAGGACAGGATGGATGGCTTATGAGATAAGCATGAGGGGCTATCGATAATCATGAGCAAACATAAGGTTGATCATAGACTTCACCCACGTAGAGGTATGCCTATGAGCTTGATCCTTCATGGAGAGAGAACCTGTGGTAGTATGGATGGATGTGGAGTTATCTCTAGAGAGAGAAAGAAGGACCCCAACAAGGAGGTTGGAAGCCTGAAACCCCGAAATATGAGGAACAGTGGGGAGTTGAGTATGATGTGACCTAAGTGGATGATAGTGGTTGCCTTATGCTTGACCCCTGGAGGCTGATGATATCTTAGTTTCCATTAGAGGAACCAAACCCTAGAGAGAGGATGATGCTTCTAGTACCTATGTGCCTGTGGTATAGGTGTTTACCTTCTGAGATAGGAAGAAGAGTTCCTTTGACCTGGAGCGGTTTGGTAATAGGTTGTG
Organism: Alisma plantago-aquatica; assembly: GCA_963693085.1. Lineage (NCBI taxonomy): Eukaryota > Viridiplantae > Streptophyta > Magnoliopsida > Alismatales > Alismataceae > Alisma > Alisma plantago-aquatica. Next base: position 1,509,726,184 of record OY856410.1, on the reverse strand, counting down.
AGGCCTTGTACCTTGTTGGTTGTCCTTGAGGAGGACTCAACCCTGATGTGTTGCTCAAGTAGAAGAATGACAGGGAGTGCATGTCATGCCTTATACATGCTTGATTCGTGGTTAAGAGTTTGAGCATGTAGTTGGACACCCAAAGGTGAACCTAGGGTTCCTAGGCCTAAGAGGGGAAGCGGTGTACCCAATGCTCATGATGAGATTTGATTCTCTATAGTTTCGAGCATGGTACTCCTCATGTGTAGAGGTAAAGGAAACCCCTTAAGTTAAGGGTATGTTTGATGAACCCCTCACAACTAAGTTGATAATGTTTAGGAAAGAGAACAAGTATGACCTAGCATGGTTGAATAGGTGGTCTGCTTGTGCCTTCGTAGCTACTGGGTTAGGCATGCTCATGTGGATGCATACCCTAAACATAAGGATGTTTGTGACCACTGTTATCAAGGTGTAGTTTCCTCCCGTCCTGGGAGAGGGACACTTTTGTAGGGTGTATACCGATTTTGTTGGTTTTGAGGTAACCTAAAGAGGTTTCAAAGGATCTTGTAAAGCTAACTGAAGAGTACATGGTATGAGAATGAACCTACAGACCCATAGATAACCATCTCTACGTGCATGTGGACGTGTTACCATGGAGGTAACCGGTTTGGGGCTTGACCAAGGTAGGCAGGTTGCCATGATCCCTATGAAAGGATGAAAGTCAGCCCATGAATGCAGAGAGAGAGATGATGGAGGCTTGGGTAAGGTTCTAAGTTGAACATGTACTATGTTAGAATCCTAAATTTGTCCTAGGGCCAGGTTGGGTTAATACCACTAGAAGAAGGAGTTGCCTAATTCCCTAGTTGCACATGACCATAGGGTCGGGAGGTAACAACTATAATTGTTTGAGGGCCATGGGTTAGGAGATTGATCACCTTCATGAACTCATGGGACCCAAAGGGCAGATGAGTAGGGCACTCTCTAGATGCATAAGGGAAAAGGGATGACCCCAAAAGTGTTGGCACCCTATAGACCTAGAGGAGATGACCAAGGATTGTGTGGTGACCCAAGTAGGTTCCAGAAAAGTTTTCCATGGAAGTGACTTTGATATCAAGATGGTTGTCATGTTGAGATATAAGATGTACGTTTCAACTTAAAGGTGTACTGGCCAAGTGGGACGTACCATCTCTACTCTTTGAACAGGAAGAACTCTGTATTTGGATTGCAGCCAAATGCTTATTTCCTCTTATTATGAGAGTGAGAGATAGGACAGTACGCATGCCATACACCAAGGATAAAGATGATGTGAGTTGGAACGTTGCTACAAGGTATGAGGACAAAGATGATAACATACTCTTGTGGAGTGAATGATATATGTATGGTTTACAAATAGTAACAGAAATAAGGATGATTTTAGCAGAAGCTATGTGGAACTTGCAAGTTATGCAAGGTTGAGTTTGATCACCATGAGGATGAGCTCAGAGTTTCTTGATGAAAACAAACTTAGAGTTTGAGATGAGATGATAAGTGGAATACATGGAGGTGTATGTCTTCAACATTACCTAACAGCTAAGGATAAGAAGTGGTAATGAATGCTCTGGTTGAGATATAGCTGCCTAGTTTAGCTAGAAGCTAGAAGAAGTTGAGGTTGCTAGGCTAACCATAAGTTGAGAAAAACGAGATAAGTTTGGCTAACACCCAGATGTATCAATAGCGTTTAATCAAGTAAATGATTGTTTGGTTAGCTAGCCTAGTCCATGATGTAACGAAAGGATGGTGGTAGAACCTCAGATGCACTCCTTTGGAAAGGAAAGTGATGAAACCCTGATAAAAGTAGTTTAGGGTTTCTGAGGTATCAAGCTTGAGGAATGATGACATACAGGAGATCATGGTTTCAAGATCACCGAACACCATGATACTACAAAGATAGTAAGTGATAGTAGTACTTGGGATGCTTAATATGGAGTTGCATGTGACAGGTGACCATGCAAGCCAGGGGTGAAGGACGAACACCAGTAACCCAGTGCTTTGACTTTAAGGTTAAAGAATCCCCGGGAAGGAATGGGAGTTCACCGCTATGGATGTGGTGGTAAGTCTTCCTTAGACCATAGAAGGTCAAGATGCAATATGGGTTATGGTAGATCTCCCTACCTGGATGACATAAGAAGGAAAGGAGTGCTGTCACAGGACAGATCCGGTTGAACTACTTATAAGAGAGAGATGGTTCAACTACACCATGATGCGAGTGCAAAGTTTTTGAGAATAACATAAAGATTCACTTCCATGAGGTGGAAGTAGATACATGAAGAACTCGATGATAGAAAAGTTTATCACCCCTAACTAATGGTTAGTATGATCCATACTAGAGGGTATGATGAGAGCATGTGTGCTCATTTAGGATGATACATAGAGACTGTTATTATCCTTTGTAAGATGTGATGATAACCACCATAGCCTTTATCAGGATGAAAGAAGTTCTAGAAGGAGGTTGTGTCAATCACCACTTCATTAAGATGATGTTGGAGAAGGAGGCCTTCGAAGGTCAGAAAAGAACCACAATGTGTGCAGATGATGTCGCTTTCATCGTGCAATGGCTGTGAGAGAGCCCAGTGGTGACATGAGTCATGAGCTAATGCAAAGCAGACTAACATGCAGTTCACTGTGGGAGAGTATGTGATGTGAAAATCCGACCCCTCTAAGCTATAGCTGAGAAAGTCGAGTCCCCGATATATGGGTCCATTTGAGATGGATTGGTGGAGAAGTTTATGCTCGACCTTTCCCCTCAGGATAAGTAATGTGTGATGAGTTCCATATGTCTGGTCTAGAGCACTATGTGAGGTACCCAAGCCATGTACTGAGACTTGAACCTATTCAGCTTTATCAGAGGCTGAAATGTCCTGAGTCACCTATAAGGGTATGATATACCAAGGTAAGAAAGAACTTAGATGGAAGAATATGTGATGATAAAGGTTCTTGGGAAGCACCATGGAAAGGGTGAGGCCACATGGGAGCCATGATGGACATAGGAAAGTCTTATCCTGAATTGTTTGTTTGCTTTGATGGAATTTTGGGGACAAAATTCCTATAAGAGGGGAAGGATGTTACAACCCCAGTTTTAGGTTCTTTTGGTGACAAATGTAATTTCTCATATTAAAGAAATTGGAACAAATAATGATATAATTTGTTTTGAATAAATGAGTTTCGTTTACAATAGTCTTGATGATTGTGTTGTGGTCTTTATTGGCTATTGGGCCCAATAACAAGGAAATTCAATTAGTAAATGAATAATTGAGTTTTGAGAAAAGAAAGATGTGGAAACCTATAGAAGGCAAAAGAATGATATCCAAAGTTGGATTTCGTGTCTCTTGGGTTCCAAGGAGTCCAAAGTTTCATAGAGAATGCAATAAGAAGAGAAAAGATCATTAAGTATTTCCTTGTTAAGAAAGAAATTGAAAATAATGATAAAATGTGGGAAATAAGTGGAAAGAGGTATAATTGAGTTATCCTTGGTGGATTTTCATCCATAAGGTTCCTAATGTTAAAAGTAATTCCAATAAGTAAAATACAAGAGAGATAAAGAGAAATCCTTAAAAAGAGATATTTTGAATAGAAATAAATAAGATAATGAGAGATAATGAATAAAAGATAAGTACAAGGCTAAGGTATATCCCGAAGATGGGATTTCAAGCCATTAAGGTTCCTTGAGGTTCAATCAGAATAATAATTTAATAGCAAGGGAAAGAGAAAATAGGTGAAAAATATATTTAATTAAGTGATATCTTTCACCTAAAGAAAAGGTACGTTTTCTTTTAGATAATGAGCCCAATTTTGGAATAGTGGTAGAAAAAGTTATTATTAATCTTCCCTCAAAATTTGGGATTAATTGGATACTTGGTGTGAGAGTTATAGCTTTTACAAGATTCCCTAAAGTGTTGGGATTATAATAAATGTCACGATTTCTGTGATTTAAATGGAAATAGTAGGGGCAATGCCAGCTGTCGGATCGAGATCCGAGGCCAGCTGTGTGTCGCCTTCCTCGAGTCTGAGAAGGAATGAACCACAAGATCAAGGGGATATTTCCCTCGATTTTCCTCGCAAACCAACACATGTGCAAACTTGGAAATCTCTTTATTGGATTCAGGATGGAATTCCAAGTTCGTTATACCCTACTTTCTCATGATGTGGATGCATCTAGAAGAAATTCCTAATTGCCTCAAAAGGCAAGTGACGGCGGGGGGTTAGCAACCCTAGAAATTGGCCCCAACTATATATATACCACCCCCTCTCAACTCCGTTAGCCCTCACGAACCAGGACAACACTCTCTCTCACTCCCTCATGATCTGATTTGAAGAAATCAATTCTCTCTGGCGATCTCCCCATGCGGCGCCACCGCGAGGCCTGTTGCTGGGTCAAGCAAGGGGCGAGGTGCAGGTGCCCTTTGATCAGAATCCACAGTGGACCAAGGGTGAGGATTCACTACTTCAATAAGTCGATTAGTGGGCACGAGTTTTGTGATATGTGCGATGGTGAGAAGTCAATGGAGACCCGCGATCCGATGGATGTCATTTTTCTGAAAAACTCAAGTAATTCGCCACTCTAACTAGAAAATCTAGAAAAAGCATTTTTCTTGCAAAAAGCGTAGTAATTAGTAGGAAGGTCGGATGAAGGAACTTAATGCATGAAAGTTGATCAAAAAAACATGAAGAATCCAATAAAAATATAACCGGAGCATGATTCTTCTTGCAATTAAAAAAGTATATACAAATGCTATCTTTAATAGTTTAATCAATGAAAAACCCTAACCTTTGATGATTAATGATTTAGAAAGGGGTTTTATGGGTGTTTAAAATAGATATTAACCTGTTGTTAATAAAAAGGGAATATTAGATCTAAACGGATGATTTTCATGCATAGTTTGATTAATTTAGGGTTCCATACACTTTAATAAACTTTGAACCCTAGCTTTGGTAATTATGACCCTTAATTATTTTAATTAGTTAAATTCATGTACAAAGCTGAGATATGATGGTTCTAATATATTTTGAGTAAAAAGGTTCCTAATTGTGGTTAAATACCCTTAATGCGGAAGTTAGGGTTTCCTAGTGGATAAAAGGTAGAATTAATGATAAATGATGTTCGTATGTGAATTAGACCATAATGAACTATGAATTGAGGATAAATGAGCATAATAACTTTTTCATGGATTAAAAGGATAAGAATGGTAGCTTTAATGAAAAAGAGGTTTAATGGACTTAATTGATGGTTAATGGTGCTTTAATCTGAAATTAAGGTTATGTGTTTGTAAACGGTAACCTTAATAACTTTTGTGAAGGATAGATGAGAAAATTAGGGTTTTAAAAGAATAAAGGGAAGTAAAACCCTAATTGTAAAGTAAACCCTAAAAGAGGAAGAAACCTTAAAAAGGAATAGAAACCATAAGTAGCAAGATGGTTTGGATAGTTTTTGATAAAATGAATTGGATGTATAATTCAGGATTGAACTGTGTACTTGCTTGATTCTGGATTACTTGCTTGTTTGGATTATTCCTGCACCTGAGTCTGCCTAACAGGTATGTGGTTACGCCTATGAATATTCCAAATTAGTTTCCCTAGGATTTTCAAGGTTTTATCGATGAATTGAGTTAAACTGTTGGTTGTATTTAATTCTTGCAAATTATAATGTGGATATGACTATCACCTAAGATATGTGTCTACTAGCTCAGATCCTAGTCCCATCTATAGCTTAATAGATTAACCTAGTACATGGCTACCGATGGGGTAGGTCCATCAGGTCATTGAATGACTTAGTACATGGCTATCAATGGGGTAGGACCATCAAGTCACCATGAGTCAGGGATTGGGCTACCTTTGGGTAGGGCCATGTGACTCCATAACCCTATGTATTGGCTACTTGTGTGGTAGGGCCATGGGGTTAAGGATCTACCATATGAGAGAGGTAGTATCCATGTCCACTATATGGACAACATAGAGATAGGGGATAGGTAAGGATTGAGTAGTATTTCTTAAAGAGTAATCTTGGATGTTAAATGATATTTGGATGACTACATTTTTATTATAGTTGCACGATTATTGTTTCCCCCACATACCAGCTTCTTGCTGACTGATAAATGTATTTTTATCATTTTTATTAACATTTTTTAGATATCTTTTTAGGATTGTTTTGTTATTTATTTTCTTAGTTGTATAATTAATTGCATTATATTATATTTTTTTCTTTAAGTAGAATTTTAATTATATTTACTTGTATTTTTATAGGAAATGGGATAAATATTCTTGGAGTATAATTGCACAATTTGTAGGAGTCATGTAGTTATTGTATACCCGTCACCAAAAGTGGCATAACTCTTGCATACAAAGTCCAAATTGAGTGTACAAGTATTCATTATAAAGGGAATTTATTTCCGAAAAGAATATCCCATTATTTGGACAGCTTTTATTTTTTTTTACGGGAGCAAAATATGTTCGAAATCACTACTGTGGGAATCTATATTGAAGAGAGTTACATGGTCAAGACAATTAAAGACTATCAAATTTCTATTGACCAGATTTAGAAAATTCAAAAGGATTGCTCCCTCTCTTTTTACCCCCCCCCTCTTTTTTTGAGTAGCCTACCCCCTCCTTCTCCTATAAAAGGAGGGGTACTTCCTCCTCCTAAGAGCATCTTTTGTATCATCTTTTTACGGGATTTCTGAGTAATCTTCTTGTGTTCTTATGTTATTGTTCTTTCCATCAATAAAGAATAGTTTTTCCAAGCTAAGTGTTTCTTTCAATTGTTATTTTTTTTTATTTTGTTCATTTAGATCTATTTTCTTCTTCCTATTATTCTTCCATGGACTGGAGTAAGGGATTAAGCGTCGGCCATTTCATTGACTCTAGTCGAAGGACTATCCTTTAGTAAGACTAGACTATGGCTAGAACTCTTCTTCCCTCTGTCTCCCTTTTCTCCACAAGCATGAGTGAGTAGTTCTCTATCGAGGAAAGGGGAATAACCCCTTAGCCATGGCTTTATCGACTTTTCCTTAAAAACGATTCTAGATGGCTTTTTGGTTTGATAACTAACTGATCTATCAAAGTAATTAATTTATTTGATCAAAAGTTAATCTGGATGGATATGACCGTGGAAGTTCGGATTTATAACAGCAAACCCACTCGCATAGGAGTTTTGAAATGACCGTGGATCTTCTTCTTTTAGGATGATGAACTAAGAAGCATAAGCACCAGGACCAATGGGCTCATGTGGAGTCCATCTTTAGTGGATTTTTATTAATTCACTTTCCTTCATCGAATCCGTCATTTTTAAGGATTAGTTTATTTTTTCCTAGGCTAAGGTGGTGAAAACCCCTAAATCCTTGATTCTCATTTCTTGATTTAATCACCTCTTTCTTTTGATTTCTTTAATCTATAGTCTTTCATTCATAATAGTTTTTCTTGTGCTAACAACAATCTTAATTTTCCTTGTGATAGGGCAAGTTTACATTCCTGTTAAGTGCATTTTCATTCTTGCATTTCTTTCCTTAGTGTTAATCACAAACCCCCAACCCCACTTTTACTTTCCGTTCTAAATCTGAAAAATACCAAAAATAAATAACAAGTTCTTCAAACAATTAGGATTAGAGATAACAATCTTAATAAGTTGTCTTGTGGTATTGACCCTTTCTATACTAGCCTTAATTGGAAGTAGAAAAAGGATTAAACTCTAGGATAATTATCTTAGTGATTGTAAGTGCTAAGCGACACATTAACAATTTGGCGTCGTTGCCGAGGACAACGGATTGCTTTCTCGAACCTCTCAAAATTTTTGAAAAACTTTTTTTTCCTTTTTTATGCCTTCCGAATAACATTCCGGAAGTGCTACTCCTCCTTCTGTCGAGTTTCCATTTCGGTAGTCTGTTTTTTCTGCAAATATGCTAGTTTGTAAAAAATTATTAGTTTTGTAATTTTTAACCTTGTGTCATAATCCCTTAGATTTTCCTTTTAATTTATAGTCTTGTGTAAATCTTTAGTTCTTTTTTGAATTGTTAAAAAAAACCTTTTCAAATGGAGTGGGCATTACAATATCCCCCACAATGTTATTATTGTGGTCATTGCCACCATGCATCTCTTACCCATCCAACTTAATCCCATAGCACCCCTCTCTATGAGCCCTTTCATCCTGGTGGGTACAATGTTAATCCTTATTTTTCTGAGAACCAATATGGGGAACCTTGCTATCCATATTATGAGAGAGGGTACGGCCAACAAAACTTTGGGGGAAATGGACCTATATATGATACCCAATATAATCCTCAACAAGAAGAGAAACTTAAGTCCCTAGAGAAGATGGCAGCAAAACTCATAGCTAGCCAAACCTTATTGGCCACCTTGCTGAAAGCCCAATCCCAAAACCCAGATGTTCCAAATATGTTCCTCCATGACTCAGTAACACCTTGTAATATTGTATCTTCCCACCACAATGAGAGCAATGGAAATTACAATCCACCATCTTCTGAAGATTATTATGAGGAGCAACACCACAACCAACATATTGGGTACCATGACCAAGATCCTTATGGTGGGAATGGTGAGGATGGTAAATGTTTTGGGTTTTATGAATCTAATAATGAAAATAAACTAGAAGAGAAACTTGGGGCTTTAGAAAAAATGGTAGTAGAAGGACAGAAAAAACTAGAACCCAGCCAAGCCCTTTTAGCTACCTTACTAGAGGCCCAAGCACAAAACTTTGTGGACGACTTAGAGCAACCTAAGATGGTTCTTCCCAAAGATGATGATGATGATCTAATTTTTATGTCATATACGTCAGATTCTAAAGAAACAATACATACCATGGGGTCATATTTCTTGTGCGATGAGGATGTTGGCTTTCCTACCCGTCCCTTGGAGACTTTATTACTCGAGTATGAAAAGTCAATCTCAAAGAGTCATCCTAAAGACCCAATAACCTTTCCCATCATTTGAAAAAGTCCAATTGTTATCAACAACCAATCCCCTCTGGCAGGATCTATTATGGATAATGAGCAGCCAACCTCCATTGATGAAACGATTCCTCCCATTTTGCCACAACCAATTCCCATTCTACATAAGAATGATATAGAAGGGGAGAACCCCTTAGAAGAAATCCATCATATACCCCCTTCTGTTGGCTGCAAGGAATATATCCCCATTTTTATCCTTCAAGAACCCTTGGGAAATCCTTGCATAGAGGAACTACAGTTACCTGTAATATCAACCATGAAATCCATCTATCCCAAGGTTGATTGCATGAATTTTGAGGAGATCCAAAATATGTATGATGTTGATTTAAATTCGTGTGTCCCTTTCATATTACCACCAATTTTACTATATGTAGATCAATATGACAGAGGGAAACCAAATCTTGATCCCCCACCTAATGTTGTAGACTCGGCACCATATGTGCCACCCACTGAACACCCGCCAATCCCCCTCAAGCCACTCACATTGACATTTCCTTTACTACTAAAGGAAGATGTGTGGATCCTTTTGGAAGGAGTGTGACGAAAAAGACATTATGAAATCCTCTTTCACCCTCTATGATCACCCATCAATTGGGTGTACCATGAAGCACCTTTGTTCAAAGCTACAACCATCATCAACATCCCCTTCAGCTGGACATTTTTTGAGCTACCAGGACCTCCTGATGATCCCAGTGATTTTCTTGCCTCCATCCTGGATTTGCATTTTTCTCGGGACGAGCAAAATTTAAAGGCTGGGGTGGAGGTGGGTGGTACGTACTACTTCCACCTACACTATCTTATTTTTCTGAAATTTTTCATTATGTTATATAATTTAGTTTTAATTTCCTTAAAAAATCACAATTTTTCAAAATTTTTAGTTTGGCCCTTATCTAGTCAGCCATGTTTTATTTCTTTTTTTGCAAAATGGCCTTTATCTAGTTTTCCATTGAGTAGACATCTATCATTGTACCCCAAATTGAATTTAGTATTATTTTTGCAAAATCTATTACAAATTGCCATGACTAAAACCACCATGTCACCTAGGACCCCTAATAACATCACTCCTCAGAATAGTTGACAAGTCATAAGGAATCGATAAGAACCAAGCATAATTTTCTCTATATTTAAGCAATGGACTATCTTGTTATAAAATTTTTATGATGTGATTTATAGGAATACTCTTACTAGAGAAATGACACTCTCTGATGAAAATATATGAATTTTTTTTTGAAAGTTATAAGCACAAGAACATCTCTTCCTTCCCTCTATTTTTCTTCTAAAAAAGAGAAGCAAAGAATCACCACCAGACAAAAATCAAGTCCAGGGTGGCATGCTTCCCAAAATGAAAACTCCATACCCCACAAAGGGGCGTACCATCAAAATATGCCAAAAGCGCACATGAAAAAAAAATTGTGACCAATGTAGCCACAACTCCATAAATTCATATTCTGAGTTGAATAGAGGAGGGATCAATATATTTTCGTCACTTATTTATTTGTTTTCACACCCCCAAATTCATCCTATTCTTGTGTAATAACTAAAAAAAAGTGTAATAAAAATTTGAGAGTTTCAAAGTGAAAGTAAGACGATGCCTATATTTCTACAAATTCTTATTTTAGAAGCTAGATTTGACAATTGTTTTGATAGGGAATATAGAAATTTATGCTATGTGATTCTAAGAGATTGGGTCACTTGGCCAAAATTTGGAGGTGAGGGATATAGTGATGTTATTAAGGTGATGACATTATGGAAGTATAAATTGGAATTTATTTGTAATCTAATTTTCTTGAGGACAAGCAAAGATTCAAGTCTGGGGTATTTTGATAAATGTATTTTCATCATTTTTATTTACATCTTTTAGATATCTTTTTAGGATTGTTTTGTTGTTTATTTTCTTAGTTTTATAATTAATTAAATTATATTATACTTTTTCTTTAAGTAGAATTTTAATTATATTTTCTTGATTTTTGTAGGAAATGGGATAAATATTCTTGGAGTATAATTGCACAATTTGCAGCAGTCATGTAATTATTGTATACCCATCACCAAAAGTGGCATAACTCTTGTATCCAAAGTTCAAATTGAGTGTACAAGTATTAATTGGAAAGGGAATTTTATTTCCTAAAATAATATCCTATTATTTGGACCTCTTTAATTCTTTTTATGGGAGCAAAATATGTTCAAACTCTCTGCTGCGGGAATCTGCATTGAAGAGAGTTACATGGTCAAGACAATTAAAGACTATCAAATTTCTATTGACCAGATTTAGAAAATTCAAAAGGATTACTACCTCTATTCCCCCCCCCCTCATTTTTTAAGTAGCCTACCCCCTCATTCTCCTATAAAAGGAGGGGCACTTCCTCCTCCCAAGAGCATCTTTTGTATCATCTTTGTACAGGATTTCTGAGCAATCTTCTTGTGTTCTTATGTTATTGTTCTTTCCATCAATAAAGAATAGTTTTTCCAAGCTAAGTATTTCTTTCAATTTTTGTTCTTTTACTTTTCTCATTTAGATCTAGTTTCTTCTTCCTATTATTCTTCCATGGACTGGAGCAAGGGATTAAGCGTCGGTAATTTCATTGACTCCTTCCGAAGGAACTATCCTTTAGTAAGACTAGACTATGGCTATAACTCTTCTTCCCTCCGTCTCACTTTTCTCCACAAGCATGAGTAGTAGTTCACTATCGAGGTAAGGGGAATAACCCCTTAGACATGGCTTTATCGACTTTTCCTTAAAATGATTCTAGATGGCTTTTGGGTTTGATAACTAATTGATCTATCAAAGTAACTAATTGATTTGATCAAAAGTTTATCTGGATGGATATGACCGTGGAAGTTCGGATTTAGAACAAAAAACCCAATCAAATAGGAGTTTTGAAATGACCATGGATCTTCTTCTTTTAGGATGATGAACTAAGAAGCATGAGCATCAGGACCAATGGGCTCATGTGGAGTCCATCTTTAGTGGATATTTATTAATTCACTTGCCTTCATCGAATCTGTCGTTTTTAAGGATTAGTTTATTTTTTCCTAGTCTAAGGTGGTGAAAACCCCTAAAGCCTTGATCCTCATCTCTTGATTTAATCACCGCTTGCTTTTGCTTTCTTTAATCTATAGTCTTTCATTCATAATAGTTTTTCTTGAGCTAACAACAATCTTAATTTTCCTTGTAACAGGGTAAGTTTACATTCTTGTTAAGTGCATTTTCATTCTTGCATTTCATTCCTTAGTGTTAATCACAAACCCCCAACCTAACTTTTACTTTCCGTTCTAAATATGAAAAGTACCAAAAATAAATAACGAAGTTCTTCAAAAAATTAGGATTAGAGATAACAATCTTAATAAGTTGTCTTGTGGGATCAACCCTTTCTATACTAGACTTAATCGGAAGTAGAAAAAGGATTAAACTCTAGGATAATTATCTTAGTGATTGTAAGTGCTAAGCGACGCATTAACACTGACCGATGTTTTGTTTGTCGGTGTTTTAGGTACAAATGAAAAGAACAAACTGTAAAGTGGTATATGTCGAGTTAAATGAGAATTAACATGCACATGAGGATTAGTTAGATTAGTATCTTCATGGATAGAAGTTTAGAAATCACAGTTTTTAAAAGGTATGCAAAGTTTTATTCTATACCAGTTTTTAATTTAATTGGTAAAATTTATTAATTATTATTGACTATTTGTCGAACCTTTGATCTGGGTTATTAGATAACGGATCTGACCTTTCGGTCTCCCTTAAATGGGGGTTATCGGGAGGCGGGGTCATTACAATTGAAATATTGGCACCTAAGTCTATAAGACCCTTCCTACAAGCATTGTTGCCTATATAATACCCAATCCCAAAGGAGCCATGATCTTTATTCTTCGAGGCATACTATTAAGAATGATATCTAAGGTGGTCCTAGCAAGTTTCATAGTCTCACACTCCTTGGTGGTGTATTTCCTAGTCAATAGAGTTTTCATGTACATAGACCAAGCAGCCATCACAATGATAGAATCTAAAAAAGAGATGCGCACATGAACCTTTTTCATAGAATCTCCAAATTTCATGAACCAAGCATCTAGCCTATTTTTTAAGGCAGGCCTGATATGGTGGATGAGGTTTGTAAACCAAACCTCAGGTTCATTAGCTTCCACTCATGGAGCTTCAGGGCCATGTGTTTTATCAACATTGGGGTCAGTGGGGTCCTATAAAGGTTCTTTCTCAACAACTACAATGTCATCATCTTCAAACCTTGTGGGTATAAAGGCCGACTTCTCTATAGGAAGGGGAGGAGCGTAGTGATTCTAGGAACATGTGGAGATGACTTTATGTTGTTCAGGGTGTTTTGAGTTATTTTCAAGTTTTTTGATAAAAGTGCCGACAAGAGGTCTTTGGTTGGCTAGGAGTTGGGTCAAATGAGCATCAGTCACCCTCTGGTGGGCCTTATGAGAAAGGATGATCTACTCTAGAGAAATTATTCTATTATCAGTAGAACATATGAGAGGATTTTTTTGCATTTGTGGTGCTTGGTTTAATTTTTGGTACTATTTTTCTTGGTAGACACCACAATTTTAAAATTTACCTCGGTAATTTCCTTGGTTCCTAAAATTCCTCTAGTTGTTATTGTATTGAAATCCCAGAGGTGGACAGTTTGAGCTATTGAATTGGGGAGGTCTTTACTGAGAAGCATTTTTAGCACACGTTGGATTGCCATATTGGAACCTAGGGTAGTTCCTATTCGGGTATACTCTTGATGGAGTTGAGGTCCTCAATTTGTTTTCCAACATTCGGTTTCATGAGAATATTATAAAGAATTTGACATTGTTGGATAGTGTGATCATCTCCTAGTAGATGTCACACAGAGAGTCAACAACCTTGATTTATTGTGGTTTCCCTCTACTCTCTGAAGCATTGCAGGATGACTCTAAACAGTGTTGTTTAAGGACAAGGAGCTTAAGATTCTCATTAATGTCTCTTCTGTTTGAATATTCTTTAGCCTTTGATACTTTGAGTACCCCACCAGTCCCTCACCATGCTTGAGTCTCAAAATTGCATTTAACAACCTCTCATGCGCTATCTAGGTTTTGGAACATAAAATTACCTCTAGATGAGAAATCAAGGAAAACTTTGGTGGTGTTGTCAACATCGCGGTAAAATGTTTCAATAAGTTGGGATATGGGAATATCATTATGTGGGAAATGATGGAGAAGGTCCTTGAACCTCTCCCAAGCTTCACCCAAGGTCTCACCTAGGAACATGGCAAATTGGGTGATTTGTTCCCCGATTTCATAAGTGAGGGATGGGGTGTAATACTTTTCCAAGAACTTGGATTGGAGTGCATCCCAAGTGGGGACGTGGTCTCATTACATGGCATTGTACTAGCTTCTAGATTGGTCATATAGGGAGTATTTGAACAATATCAAACTTATGTCATCCTTAGAAATGCCTGATATTTTATGTCGAGAACATAAATCAAAAAATCATTGGAGATGGACCGGGCAGTTATCACCCTTGTTATCAGTAAAAGGGTTAGCTTGGAGCATTGTGATCCATTGAGTTCAGATCTCAAACTATAGAGTTGTGATGTTGGGTGGCATAATGAGATATTAGCCTCATGTAGCGTGGTTTCATGGGCTACTTGTTGGGCCAACAATGCCTCCCTTTGGGTGGCAAGGGCTTGCTCAATCCTATGTTTTACTTCCTTCACATCCATTCTATAGTGGTTTTCTCAGTTTAAAAGATGGAAAGTTCTTTCTATTTTTGGATAAGAAAAGGGTGGAACAATCAACATTTTGCAAGCATGGCATAAATCACTATGTCCTTGAAAGATTAAACATTGAAATTTTTATTTTAACAAGATTTATGTGATCTCAAAAAAACATACCGTTGGAATGGAAACTCAATAAAAGAAGGAGTAGCACTTCTGGAATGGGACTCGACAAGTAGAGAAAAAAAGTTATTGTTCAAAGTAAACAATGTTCACAAAACAATCTGTTTTCTTCAGCAACAGTGCCAAAATTGATGCACGTCTTTTACATGAAATTTCACTAGGGGGTGACCCCTGAAGTTTAACCTTTGGTAATGACAAAACAACAAATTTAAAAAGTTGGTTAATTTATTAGTATAGAAAGGGTTGTTCGATAGAACAACATTTTTTATATTGATTATTGAACTAGATTACTTTGGACAATTATTTTAATAGGCACTTAAAGTCCAATGACTGAAGGTTTGATTATGCTAGAACAAGTAAAGTAAGATTATACTAATAACAAGGTAATAAAAAATTACCTAACAACAAGATGAGAGAGAGTTACATTAAGAACTAGTAAAGCCAGACTATCAATGAGAAGAATTAAATTGTGAGAGAGAAAAGGATGACTAAGGACAAGTAAAGAAAGATTATCTATGAGTAGAATTAAATTACAAGAAAGAAAAGGGTGATCAGAAAGAGAACAATTATAAAACTAAGTTTCATTCAATGATAAAGGATATTGGGGCTATGGATTTCACAACCATAGCTTCTATAAAACTAGACCGATGAAATTTACGAAGGGAAAACTAGTTAGATGAAGGCATTTGATAACATTGTCAATTGCATATACACATGTTGAACTTCCTTCAAACTCATTGATCCTGGTGTTTGCGGATCCTTGCTCAATCATCCAAACAAAACTCCTCCTAATATCTCATCTAGTGCTTTATGCACTTGTTTGATTGTTCCAAGCCTTGGATCTGAGATCTCATCACCCAAGAATAACATTTGACAAAAAATAAGAGATCAAGTCATTTAAGTCATGCAATAATTAAAAAAAAACACCTTCTAAGAAGTTTCATCAAATAGAAATTGATCTAATCAACTACAGATATTGGGCTACTCCCCATACCCTGATATGAGGAACTACTCATGTTCCAAAGAAATTATAGAAAGAATAAAGGAAGAAAGGGAGCCATAGACTAGTAAAGAGGAAAGAATTCAAAAGGGACTTTGGTCTAGTGACAATAAAATGGATGCCTTTCATAATTCCTTGTCTGAAGCAAGAAAGCCAAGAATAAGAATTGAAATAGAAATTTTATTGAAGAAATAAGAGTACAAGATGAAAGAATTCCAAAGCAAGTTCTAAAAACTAAGATGAAGATACAAAAATTCGAATATCTTTCTTTGTGGAGTCCCCCTCCTTTTATAGGGGAAGGAGGGGTGGAAACCCTACAATAAAATTGGCTAGCGTTGCTGTAAAAGGTTTTCTTTGTACCACAAATTGATCGATTCATGTCATGAGTCGCTCGACTCATGGTCATAGATGTGTTGACCCAGGGAAGCATGTAAAAACCCTAAAAAATGGGGTGGCGGTGTGTTGTTTACCAAAACTTGGTCCCTAAGGAATTGTGTCAGCCACTAGGATCTTTGGATCGCCCAGTTCAGAATATGAGTTAATGTGTTTGTGGTATAAATTTCCTTGTTCAGATAATGAGTGGAATGTTGAGTGAAGGATTGACACCATGAAATGACCGATTGGAGTTCTGAAGTGGAGTGTTTTGGGGCAAGTGAGTCAACTGGTTCACTAATTGAATCACTTGACTCAAGTACTGAGATGCTTGGAATTTTGTAATTCAAGTCCTTGTTCTTTTGATATCCAAGTTGGGAAGTAGGATCTTGTCTTCTAAAGTTGAGAAAATGTGAATCATGATTGAATATGCAAAATATGAGTGAAAAAGATAAGACTTCCAATTAATGGACCTAGATCAAGTAAATTACAATTATTTCCAAAATTTTGGAAAAAGTAAGATAAATCCTAGGAAAAGACTTAAAAGATGCAGTTTGAAAAGGGATGAATATGCATTCATCATATGACTAAGTGACACATATATGTGGGTAATACTATGAATTCTTTCGGTTGAGGTCTAATATTCCATATAGATTAAGTACATTAAATTAGGTTCATGTATATACTTCACTCTAGGTATATTTAGTGGAGTATCTTTATTGCAAGAATGTAGGGTTTACGACTCAGACACACTTATAAGTAAATGCATAAATTTCTCTCATTATGGGTATAACCAATATGTATACAACATGGTAATCCATTATGGTGCTAGAATCAAGTATATTATGCAAACTCTCTCTCTCTCTCTTCATATAATATCTTTTTAAAAAATAGGTCAAGCATAAGGAGATATTCACTTACACTCTTATTTTGCTTATTATTACCAATGAATAATGCATATAGGGTTGTAATGCATAACTAAATGATAGATTGGTACCTAGGAGATATTTAATAATATTAACATATTTTTAAGACTCACTATTTACTCAACTAAATACAAATATGCTTATAAGTTGTGCCAAGCTAATTGGCCAAATAGTTACATTATCATTTAATTTTGCATACAATATATCGTTACCCTCTTATAAGACTTACTATTTTCATGCTTCCTATATTCACTGAATATATCTCTATATCAGTAGTTATGCCTACATACTAGTGTAATATGTGTAGGCATTTATATGTAAACTACTCCAAGTACGTTAAATATTTATATTACTAAGATAATTATCTATTTTTTTCTGTATAGCTATCTTAATTTTGCTCTTGAAAAATGGAAATACAAGATGTTACAGACATATCCTTCTTGATGGATCCATCTTATAATGTATGGTCATCGACATAGTAAAACCCATCTCTTTTTCATCATTCTGGGATCAGATCTAAGTCAGAATCTGCCCATTGATTGACATAATGTGGAGGTGACTCCTCATTAGGTGTACTATAGAATGTAGGACCACCGGAGTCAAGAGATCAGTTCATGGTGGTCTCAACTGAGGAGGTAGGAAAAGGGAGTTGTAGACATTCTTGTGGAGAGGTGAGGTAGATCAACATCCAAGGTGTCATACGGGGTAGCTAAGTTTGTAGGCCTCAATATTGACTATGCTTCATCGCAAAATTGGAGGATGTGCTGACAAGGATGAGATCTGGGTAGATTGTTGGTTTTGTGGTCATGGTGGGCACTAACGGTGACCACAACAATGGGTGAAGATCTCTCTCTCTCTCTTCCACAACTGTTAAGTGCAATGAAATGTGAGGAACATGTAGGATGGGTTTCAACACCTCTATGGAAAGGAAGAAGATGATGGTGGGGGAAGGCCAGAGGATGAGGAGGATAGACAATGTAGAAATAGTTGGTGATAAGCATATAGGAGTAGGAGTCAACATTGGTCTTTGTGTTAGTATAAGCCTTTGTGTTGGCAGCAATCTCTGTGTGGTGACAATCCACAATGCTAAGTGTGGCATCAAAATAGGTGGTGCCACTTTACATAGCCACAACAATCAATCACAATAACATATTGTCTAGGACAGGAATGCAACTGGTTATGGTCCTAGACCGATGGAGACCAGAAAGGAAAATGAGAGGGAATGATATAGAGATGTAGATGAGTTGTGCGACAGTTGGGGCATGCAATCCTAGTGCTTTGCATTGGGTCAAAGGAGACAAGGTGGCATGGAGATGAGTAGGGGGGATTTATAGTGGGACCATGGTAAGGTGCTCAACATGTCATCATGGTTGTGGCCAGTTGTCATGGTCAAGGAACTAGAGAAACAAGACAATACGACTAGGGATTTAGACCTGTGAAATGAGGATGGGAGCAAACAAGAAGAGAAATAAAGAAAACAATCACAAGGCTTCAGTACAAACCAAAGGATGGACAGTGACTAAAAGAGAACAAGTATATTAATAGGCACAACTTCAGAAGAGGGAGGGAGGGAAAGGAGATGATGACCTATTCCTATGATCTAGTGGATGTTTATGGGGAGTTTTTAGATTATGTTGAGGAGGATGAGACCGGTTGTTTGTGTGACAATGTCAAAAAATAGGGAATTGAGGCAAATAAATACAATCAATTGAGATGTTAATTAAAAACTAAGTTATGATAGAAATTCATTTCCATTTAAATTGAAGGAGAGATTAAAGTCAGATTGACATGATAACTGACATACATGCCAATTAAGATGTTATAAATTGAACTTTAACATAAATTTTATGTTTTGGAAATGTTTGACACTTCATCCCTTGATTGGTTAATAATTACTCACTTAACAAAATTGTTGTCTCTTCCACTCACTTTGTTAGATTATTCATGTCTATCAATGTAATTGTATCAAATATAGATAAGAATATTCTAAATTGTAACACTAGATTATAAAATTTTTAATGGTGATTTGAAATAGATAATCTCATAGGAAAATTAATTGATCAATTTATCCCAAAATATAATATGAAAGGATATTTAATAATTCATTATATTTCTTGACTGCTAATCACTTATAATGTGATTTAGTTTAGGGTAAACAAAACTAATATTAACCAACTTGAAAAGGGTCTAAGTAGAGTCAGGGTTAAGATATGTTTTTAGGATCTGGATATGTTATAACACTCCACCCCTTAAAGAGGATTTTTTTCCGAAATCTGGCCAATTTGAACCTACCCACCATAATGCTTAACATCAACTAGATACATATTTTTCTTCTTCACATATGAACTTATCTATCTTGATAGGTTTTACTAATATGTGTATTTATGTCATAGCCCACAAAAACGACATGACATGTAGTCTATTGGGTAGATTAAAGGTGAGGTGTATGATTAGGGTTTGTTCCCAAACATGTGCTAGCATTCATATTTGAGCATTTAGTGTATATCATGCAACTTGTTGAGTAGACATCCATGTTTTAAGGAACATATGAGTTGCATATGTTATGATTAAGGTGTACATATTTCATTTTTACTAGGGTTTGTTGTGATCTTATGTATGAGATGTATGTTCATTAAAATCTACACTCTTATTATGTTCAGCCTAGTTCCTAGAGTAGGATATTCATACCATTCATGGTTGAATTTTGTATGAGTTAATCATCTTTCTTTTTCTTTTCTTTTAGACCTAGCTTAGTACTTTAAATAACACATACAAAATATTTTTAACACATAAAAATATAGTTTGTATATGTATTTTTGAGTTATTTTAGTAATCCATGTAACATCTATGGTGGTCCAACAAGTACAAATTATAGTAGTACATTTTTGACCTCTAGTGTTACTTTTCTTAACGCCAACTTTACTTAAAACGAACATTATAGGTTTGTAGTGTCGGTTGGTGAAGCGAAATCGTCACTACTGGTCAAGTCTTGCTGATTAACAAAAAACACATGTACAACTTTTGCTATAACATCGATTTCATTGTGAAGAACCTTATCTAAGATAGCTTGCGGAATTCCTTTTATTAGTGGAAAGATTTGATATAGGCCTATTGCGTCAATTGTAGAAAAATAGACACCGAATCCCTTCCCCTAAAATAAGTTTTTCCTCTCAAAAAACTTTATTTTTGGTTTCTATCCATAAAAACTAACGTTGTTAGTCACACCCATCATTAAAATAATTACCTCCAAAAACCATGTGGTATCATTTTTTCTAAAAGAGCTGATGACAAAGGATTCCCTCCAAAAAAATATTTTCCCCCAAATTAGGTTATATCGTCAATTTTTAGCTTGAAACCAATGACACATGTCTTAGCGAGGTTGGCATTTTTAATAGGGATAATACATATGGCATCATTTTTTGGGTGGAAAATCAATGACATTGATTTAACTATACTGTTGATTTTCCAAGACTACCGAAGACACAAGTCTTAGAGAGGTTAGCATTTTTTGATAGGGATAACTACATGTGGCATCAGTTTGTTGGGGGACAATCGATGGAAGAGGTTGAACTACAACATCAATTTTTTCCATATAACTGACGACTAAAGTCCTAATCATTGGGTTTTGATAACAACCAACAAATAAGTTCCACTTAACAACACCTGTGAGAACCCGTTACATTAAACGAGATTACTCAATATATAAAACACAATCGATCACTAATAAATTACATACCCAAAAATATGGGTAAATTAAAACTGATTTCAACATCAACCCCCGATCAAAAACATTTTCATAAGAGTCCAACATCTTTCTTGTATCCATACTATGTAAAGAATTTGATACAAATTGTTCTATCACCTTAGCCACACACACTAGACATCTATGCATAGGAGAACAACATTTGTATATTCTACACAAACAAGCATTAACATGCTAACAAAAGTTTGATTTATTTGAAACACCATATACAAACTTTTCCTGGCTGGGCCTAAGAGTATAGGGACAATTCTAGGACACACTAGACATCTAATCAACTTTCTCAAAGATTCATTAATGTGTTCTTCTTTAGTTCCACATTTTTGTTGTCGTTACTGTCGATTACCCCAAAAATGTGGCGAACCAAAAGGGTGAGACCCATGTCCCAGAAATAGATATAACCTCAAACAACGCTTATTGGTTACAACCATTTAAATAGTAGATAATTGAATAGTTGGAATATTTAATAATCAATTGAATAGATTCAATAGTTCAAATTTGTTAAACAGATTAAGAAATTAATCTTAGAAACAAGTATGATTATCAATGTATATATGGATAACAAATAAATCCATTTCTTTGGATAGATATCTACTCAAATTATATCAAATTGCATCTAATAACAATCATCATCATTAATCTGACTATCATCATATTCCTTGCTAACAACACAAGCAATCTAGTAGCATAAGCATCACTGACATGATGAATATGTCTAGTAACATAACATGTCTATCAATATTGGCATCTCAAATAAAGGGAACAAATCTATATCAGAAGTAAAACTAACATCATAGCACAATTAACTGCATAGGCTTGATTAGTAGTTTAAGCACTTTGAATTACATTGGCATGCCTAGAAACATTAAAAATTAATAGCAGAATCAACTTAACCATCGGTGTCTGTATATTTTATAACATAAGCATCACTTCAACATAAGCATATCTATTATCTCTTATTGCAATATACATGATCTCAGTGAAAAGAAAGCAAATAAGGTTTATCATCCAATATGAAGCGGTGTGTATAACCCTAAACAAATATTCTACATAGCTATCTTACATCTTTTATTATACCCTAGCGAGTTTGATTCATACCACTCAAACTCCAACTAACCACCTCGTGGTCGCAATGAGTTCCATATAGGATCTAGGAAGATCCAGACTCCAAAAAATTCTCCATACTCAGTCAGTATAAGTCTGCACCACAGTGACATATAGTCAAACTGCAAAACAACAACATATAGTCTGATAACTAGCCCACCTTGGTACAGGTCATGACACTAACATCTAGGGTATTCAAACCTAATCACTGAGGTACAACTCCAGTTGTCCTCTAATCACATCAAGTTATAATCACTAAGACCCAACCAAAATCATTCTCAAAAAGTGGGCTAGGTATGACCGCCCATCCTCCCAAAACACTTGGTGTCAGGATGACAAGTACCTCACATACTCAATAGTATGTGCTCTTAGTTTCCTTTAGGAATACTCATTTCACCATCCAACAAGTTCTAACACTGAAGATGGTTCTAAGGCACATGGCACTACATGATTAGAGTTTCACTTGATTATTTATCTCTAATTGGGTAATTTAAGGCTACATCAAACAAGTAGACATACAAACCCTAATTCATATCTAGAAATCATTCCTATATAACAACTTCAAAAGATATACAACATATGAGACATAATTTCTCATCTCAACATCCATGGAAGTATTCACTTGCCAATCAATAGATTATACTTATCATCAAGTCATCATCATGTGATACTATTGTCTTTCCATTCATGAGACTATACTTGTCATCATACTATCACAGGATATAAATCCTTTTCACAATATCATAGGGTATCAACCCTTGTCAACATAAGAGGATTACACCTCATTCAGGGATCAACCATGCCCAGAGGTCATTAAGACCATCATACTATTCCATGCAAGATCATCATTATCTTTCCATACCTTATAATAAGGCTCAACAACACCACTTACACATAATACAACAGACAACACAATATTACATTAATGAGCTGGAAGATATTCATAAACTATCATAGTAGGGTTATATTAACATTAAGAACTTTCTTTTGTTACATCAAGATGCAAGGAATCTAGATATGATTAACCCTCATCATCTTCATAAATCACATGTTTATCATAAGAAAGTATCAACGATTTGTCTAGGCTAACCCCCAATTAACCCATTAAGGTCATGATCATATTAAGGAGATTATTCCACCTTCATGCCATCATATAAGATGGTTAAACATGAATACTTATATTTATCTATTTGTATTAGAGTTATGTTCAACAAGATAAATTATATTAATATTACTAATCAACACTCATACCCAAACCCTAACTCATGGAATCACCATTGGATCATGGATGCATAAGGTGAAGCATCACCATCACATTCCATACCATTATCACGTATGTATCCACACATAACTTAAGGTGTAACCATTAGGTCATAGCATACTAGGTTTCAACCACAAAAGAGAGTACTCCATGATTCTATTTATCATTGAAAGGGTTGTTCATAATCAATTACCATCACGTGGTTATATTAGGGCTAAATATAACAAAATATACTTCATTAAGGTTACCCATTAACTCATTATATTTATTATAAATTCTAATCATATGAGATAAAAGGTAAGACTATATTATTAAGGTAAACCTCCATTAGATTTCAATCAATCATACCATAAGCATCATCCCAAAACATTGGATTTTTGAGAAGGTAAGACTATAGATTGTTTAGATAAATAAACACCATGGATAAACCACTTATGAAGTCATTGATTTGTGCTCTAGAAAGAGTCATCATTTAACCATAGACATCCCTTGATTAACAAAATAAAAAGTTCCATTGAGAGTAGGTTAAAACCCTTAAGTGATTGTTTATTTAAACCAAGCCGTCAATAAATGAGCTTCTTAAATTGATCTCATATAGGAAACCATATAAATCACTTTATTAGGACCGACATATTACATTAGGCATCATTCCAATTTATCGTATGAAGAGTCAATAGATCTTAATCATTGGATTGAGTTCATATATTAAAACCATCAATTAGAGTATAGGTCCAACCATTGCATCAAATGACCCAAGAAACCATTGGTTTATGGATTAATTGATGCTAAAACTACATGGTTAACTCACCATAAGTTGTGGAGACCTGATCCTCCATCAGTAGTGACCATCAAGTCACCATAGGTTGTTAGATCAGCAATATTCATTAATCATCATCAGATATCAAGCTAATGCCACCATTGATTGATAGCATCATTAGGATACTTAGTTCTTGATCATTAAGATTCTAATTAAGCCAAAACCTGACCTAAGGGGTGAGCGTCAGTTGACACCCTTGGTCACCACCATCAGTTGTCATGAAGACAACACCATGGCTTGTTGCAATGGTACCACCATTTGGTCATGTGTTTATAGAAGAAATCAACTTTTAAACCCTAAAATTGACCATTGGTTGATGGGTGCTTATCACCACTGATTATCAAACCAACCAGATCCAAGTCATCTTTTGTATTAGGAGGAACGTAAACATGATTAAAAGTTCATATAGAACTGAAATAAGAACAAGGAACATCATAAAAATTGAAATCCAAGTGAAGCATAGCTTTTTAGTGCATGGATCATCATTTTATAGAAAGAACATGAGCTAGAGAGCTTATTGTAAGAAATAAACGTGGAGAAAGTTATAAAACTTTCCTCTAATGAGAAGCTAAAATCCCAAACAAAAGAAAACTTGATCAGGTAGGGTATAAAATCCAAGAATAAGCTCTGAACTAGTCCATCCAACACCTTTCTCCATCCAAGAAGAAAACCCTAAGCATAAGGAGCAAGAAAGGTAGGATTTTCGAGATTTAGAGAAACTTCTACCATGGAACAACAAATTTTTTACCTGGAAGAAGGTCTAAGGAAGGATAAGAGAAAGAAAAATGAAGAAGGAAGGAAGAAATCAACTTGCCTTGGTCGAAATCCCTAGAAGATGTCCTTGGAAACCCTAGGTAGGGAAAGATGGAGATCTAGGAGACCTTGTTATCCCAAAAGAGGTTGTCTTCAACCTGATAGAAGTTTTTTCTTTTGAAAAATAGATTGGAGTCATTGCTCTAGGTTAGAAGAAAGAGAAATCAAGCAAAGTTTTGTACTTGGGAAAGGAAGATGTAAATATAGCCCATGGATAAGGATGGAAGCAAGCATGAGGTGTATAAGTAGCTTCCCCATGTGCCTATGGCCTTAAACTATTAAGGATATATAAGCATCCACACAAGCAGTTGACCCACAATACATGGAGACCTACTTATCCCTCATTTATTGATTTTGCAAGCAAAGCAAATAAACCATTTGCTTGAGGGCTCCCAAAGGGGTAAACCCTAAAATACCCTTGAGGTAAACACCTCCAAATCAAGGTTCAACTAGGCAACCCATGGATAAAAAAGATCAAGAATGATGAGAGAACATCCAAATGAAAGTGATAAATTGCAAGAACAATCTCCCAATTGGTAAATTGTAGAAAAGTCCAAAATGTACATAAAATTGCATAACTTGCACAAACACTATTCAAATTGGACCAAACTTGAAACTTCATCTTGTCTTATGATTCCAAATCATATCACAAGGCTATATTATACTTATAAGAATTCAATGATGGTAATTAAGCATGTGCAACTATTTAAGCAAGGTTAGGGGTCTCACAACCATAAATCCCTAATAGGGATTTCATCCCCAAAATCCAAGGTAAATAAAGATGGATATTTATCATGCACCTCATCCTCAATCTTCCTCATTATTACTTTCATCAGATAATGATGTCACATCATTCTCATAGAAGACATATTCTTCTCCCTCAACTCCTGCATGTGTCACCTTGGTTCAACATAAGAAATGTTGTGCCACTTGTACTGGTCTGGTAGTACCTTTCAACTTGGCACTCCAACTGTTGTCCTAAACTATTTTATCTATTGTACCACACATCATTTATAGGTCATACTTTATGGCTCTTATCAAACATGAAACGTCATGTATCTCGTATCATATGTAACTTTACAAGCTTTCATTTCTATGCTCCTTTAATGATTGTTGTGAATAGCAACTCAATCAACCTGGTAGGCATCACCTAATTTTCAAGAACTATGAGGAATATGTTTTAGAGGATTCTCCAATCATCTCAATGGTGGACTAACCATTTCTTTGGTTAAAGAATCATACACTTGTCTATAACTGTTAACAAATATAACTTCCCAATCGACATTGTTAGAGGTAGAGCAATGACATTGTCTTCATCTTATCAGGATTCACATAACATACTTAACAAAGGTATCATAACACCAAGAGGATACTTCAGTCAACCCCCAACTCATTCTTGCTTGACTTGTCTCACACAAGTACAATTACTTCAACATTTTAAAGGTTAAGAAAATATGTTGACCATGTTACTGTCCATCTTTGAAATACCTTGAGATGTCATCATTCAAAGCTTGCTAAAAATTGTAAGACATGACTTGAACACTTTGTTCCTCCTATTCATAAATTATATTGGTACATTGGTTAGTCTAAAGAACATATACCTAAACTCACCATGGTCATGTAACTTATTTCATCCATTCTAACTTTTCTGTCTGAAGGATATTTTATCTTACAGGAACAAAACAACACATGTCTATTGATCAACAAACCATCTATCCTTGATAGTGTTCTTGCCCAGCTATCACTGAACCATACACAACATTATAGAATCATTTTTGTTTTTCCTTCCAAAAAACATTTAGAGGGTCACCATCAACTCCCTCTCTCTCTAAGGGAGAGGAATACTTGGAATGTTCATTTAATAAACATCTCCAACCTTCAAATACTTCCCATACTGTTGATACATCTTGGATACTAGGATTCATTAAATTGGTATCCACATCATGTGCTATAAGGAACTCACATCCTTATTTCATCTACTTCTACCAACATAACAATTCTCAAGACATATAATAAGAGTTTTCCTAATTATTGGAATATTCTTTTATTATAGATTTTGTTTGTTGATTTTGATTGCGGTTATATTTTGTCCCATTTATTTAGAAATAAAAAATGATTCATTGGAACAAAAAAAGTAATGGCCCGACCGCAAGACATAGAGGGGGCGGTCATAAGTATCTATACCATACAATCAAATTTTGACAAAGACTATAGAGGAAATTAGGTGAAGTACCCTAGACACAAAGTATGGAAAGGTGTCTATCACTCCCCCCCCCCTCGGGCCTACTCCCCAAACCTAGAGTTGTTAGATGGGGAAGTAAAATCAATCCTTTGTCTCAAAAGTAAACTCATCAAAAACTTTATGATCATGAAACCATAGTCCAAGTGATGTGGCATTTTTGTCACACTAACAAACTCACTCGGGGTTGAAATCCCCAAGCTTTTACCAAAACCAATGTGCAATAATACCACCCGCAAGCGGATGAGTCTTATCACAGTATAATTAAGGATCGAACCCAAATGACAATGTTTTTAAGAATCCTTGTCAGTCTAGTCTAGTTTGACTTAAGACTAATTTTAAAATGATTGGTTGATTTGAGGTTAATTAAACTAATTTCAAGAAAGTAAAAGCTGAATTTAAGTTGGATTTAGATCAATGATATGGAATCACTAGGATGGTATTGGGTTTCACCACCATTACACACACAAACACATTCAATCACAAACAATCCAGACAAGATATAATGATCCGAATAGAGCTACTGCAAAACCCCCCATACAGGCGTTAGGTTCGCGTAAGAATCACCTTAGGCATCAGATGTCTCGTCACTGTTCGGATCACTTACTTATGGCTCTGAAGAAATCCCATTCGATTTCTAGTCTGGGAGTCAACCACATTAATCGATAAGAAAGCAAGTGATTAATATACGAGAAAACATCGACGATCAACAAGAAGATACAAAATCCAATTAAGGTTGTGAACCCCCTATATAGGTGTTAGGTGCACAGAAGCATCACCGAAGGCTAGATGGCTCATCCCCTCACAGATCATACACTTACGACCTCAAGGAATCCCATTCTATTTCTAGTTTGGGAGTCTACCTGTTAAATGACATTCAATCCTACATATATAAATTCTCTCAACATAGGAAGAACCAAGATGAAAGCAAGAAATTAATCTAACTACAAACATAATGATTAACAATGGAATGAAAGGTTATATACATTGTCATGGAAAGTTTAACAAAATAACATGATTGCATGGGTAGTGGGGCTAGTCACCATACCCCAGTGAAAAGGAACTACTCACTCATGATGCGAGAAACAAGAACAATGAGAAAGAGAGAGAAATCCGCCATGAGCATGGTGTAGAAGGTAGTCGTAGCTCGGTGAAGATGATGTAGTCTTCTACGTTGTATCAGAGCAGATCGAGACGTGAAACGGGAGATGTCAAGACAGACCAGACAGTCTCTCTCACTCTGTCTTCCTTCTTTTCTCAGTCTCCTTGATTGCAACACAAATAGTAGGTGGAGTGAAATTGGTGAGGATAGTACTGTATCTGGATCGGACATGTGTACAGGCATCCTGTCAGCATCCTAGAGCTGATACCAATTGAGGACCCTCGCGGTCCTATTTATAGGCTCAGATGGGATCTTCACGTTTTCTGTATGAACCTTCTCCAAACGTTCTTGGGGCAAACGGTATTCGAAATCCGCCTTAAAATGGTCTTGGAGATCGGTCGTACGGCTCCAAACGGTCTTGGGACCGAATGGCTCCAAACAGTCTTGCGACCGAATGGGTCCAAATGGTCTTGGGACCGAATATCTCCAAACAGTCTTGGGACCGAATGGCTCCAAATGGTCTTGGAACTGAATGGATCCAAATGGTCTTGGGACCGAATGGCTCCAAACGGTCTTGGGACCGAATGGCTCCAAACGGTCTTGGGACCGAATGGCTCCAAATGGTCCTCGGACTGAATGGTTCCAAAGGATCTGTGTGATCTCCTCCAATCGGTATGCGATCGATCAACACCTCATGGTCTCAAGACCGTGAGGGCTTCTCTGCGGTGAGCGCGGAGTGGGAGTGGCGGCATTGCAGGTGGCATTTACAGTTGCTGGAGGTAGAAGGAGGTGCAGGTGTAAGTGTTGACGCTGTTGATGGAGGAGGAAGGGAGAGAAAGAGGTGGGGAAGCATGCCCGATGCTGCTGAGTTGCCCAAACGGTTTTGAGTAGGTTGCTCAACTGATCTTGAAGACCGTATGGAGTTAGAAACCGATTGGATGAGACCGAATGGTCAAGACCGAATGGTGAGACCGATGGTGAAACCGAATGGTGAGTGAAAGGTGGGTCCCAACTGAATGTTCAACCTCATCAAGACCTACATCAAACCAACATAAATTCAGTTAAAATCATGATAATTGGACCAATTAAGTAGTTTTGCACATTTTGATATTTATAAACTGGAACTGGGTGTTTTGAGTTGAGAAGGGTCTAAGATAGTGACTGAAAATCATGGTGAATATGCATTCATCAAAACACCCCGAACTTAAACGTTGCTCGTCCTCGAGTAACACAAAATCTGAAACAGTTGCCAAATGATTACTTTCAATTCGTGTGATTGCCTCATCTTCACATCATGATTATTTTCCATCTGCTCAGTATGACTCAGTATCTCAACCTCCTAAGACCACTAAACACATATTACCATATCTTTGTTCTTGAGTTCTCTTTCCAATAACACTTCCTCCTCACTTTTTCCAACAACAAGCATTTCAAAGAGTTTTGTAAGAGTCCAGAGATACCCGCAGAATTACAAGTGTGCATCTGATTTGACACTGGTGTTTTTCAGGAAATAGAAGGCTTTTATTGTGCCTTTAGGTGTAAAAGGGAGTGAAGGGTGGTATGGAAGGAAGAAGTAAATCTCTCCTCTATTCGACTCGATATTTTTATTATTTTTGCAATTTCATTTATTGTGTTTTCTGTGCGAATCTCTCCTCTATTCAACTCAAGATTGCGTTTCTTTTTGTGTGCGCTTTGGCATCTTTTTGTTTGCAAATCTCTCCTCTATTCGACTCAAGATTGCATTATTGGTGGTATGCCCCTATTAACTTATGAGGGGTATGGAAGAAGCGGACAAAGAGGGAAGTGGTATGCCACCCCGAACTTAGGGTTTGGCACTATTTTGGCTATTTTGTTTCTTTTTTATGGGTGGAGGGGTACAAAGATGATAGAAGAAGTGTAGAAGATAGTTCATATCAGAATGCAACTTGATTTACAATTTCGTGCATCGGGTCATTCTCTTTATCTTACTCTGCTCAGATAATGACTTGATGAGGATCCGCTGAGGATTCCATGTTATTGTTCCACTAGTCAATTAGGAAGCATGACGTGTTTGATCCCTATTAGTTCGGCAAACACTTGTCATTTTTGCATGAGTATCATGATGTTAGGAGTCATAAGCTTCTCGAGATGATTTCAATCAAAAGGCTAGTTTTTAGAAGAAGGTCCTTTTGAGGATCAACTTCGAATAAGGAGGGTATAATGAAATATGCATTAAGGTTAAAAAAAAGTGTCAAAATTTCATCCAATATCTGTTCAAATTTCTTTTGAAAACTTTAAAATTTTGAAAATTTTATTTGAAAATTTTGAAAAATTAGGTTCAAAATGTGATGATGAAATCTTAAGTTTGATTTAGATGGGTGAAGGTGGAAAGTAAGATACATATCACCCACCCTCCACCCCGAACTCATAAATTTGCTCGTCCTGAGCAAACTCTAAATCTGAGATGGAGGGGAAATTGCATGCTGTTTGGACCACTGGATGTGGTTGCCTTCTAATCAGCGCGTTTCTTCCATATGAAAATCTCAAACATAAAGACCGTTCAGAACTCAAAATAGTTTCTTGTGATGCAATTTTTTATTAAATGAAAAATTATCTTAAAGGTAAAAAAAATTAAGGAAACATTCTAATTTGAAATTAAAGGTAAAAACTAGTTTATTTATCGGGTTGCCTCCCGACAAGCGCCTTTGTTTTATGTCGATGGCTCAACTTGATATCTTCAACTTCACAGTGGTTCCTTTGGATTGGAGAGATCTATTATTTCTTTGGTGCTTATGTCAGCTGTGGTGAAATATCTTTTCAAACATTGACCATTCGCCAGGAATTCACCTGACTTTTCGCTCCATAAAGAGAAAACACCATGTGGGGCGATGCTTTTGACAATGTACGGTCCAGACCAACGAGTGAAGAGTTTCCCTGGGAATAACTTCAACCTTGAGTTGAATAGCAGAACTTGGTCTCCCACTTGAATATCCTTCCTTTTCAGGTGTCCATGGTGCCAAAATTTTGTGCGTTCTTTGTAGATTCGTGCATTTTCATAAGATGTCATCTGGAGTTCATCCAACTCCTTGAGTTGTAGAATCCTGGCTTCGTCGGCCTTCTTCATATCAAAATTCAGTTGTTTTATAGCCCACCATGCTTTGTGTTCCAGTTCTACCGGCAGGTGGCATGACTTTCCATAGATCAAACGAAATGGTGTGGTTCCAAGAGGAGTTTTATAAGCAGTTCAATATGCCCATAATGCATCGTTGATTTTCACTGACCAATCTTTCCGATTGCGACCTACTGTTTTTTCCAAGATACCCTTGAGTTGACGATTAGAAACCTCTACCTGTCCACTTGTCTATGGATGGTAAGGTGAGGCTACCTTGTGAGTAACACCATACTTTCTTAGCAATGCTTCAAAGCTTCTTTCAAGAAAATGGGAACCTCCGTCGGATATCACCGTGTGTGGGACACCAAATTGGGAAAAATAGTATCCTTGAATAATTTGCTGACTGGTTTGGAATCACTAGTGATGGTTGGTATGGCTTCAACCCATTTTGAGACATAGTCCACCACCACTAGGATGTATGAAAATCCATGAGAAGATGGGAATGGACCCATGTAGTCCACCCCCCATACATCAAATATCTCTACTTCTTGTCGTAGATTTAGTGGCATCTCATCTCTTTTTGTTATATTTCTAGATCTTTGACATTTGTCACATGATAGGACAAAGTCATAGGAATCTTTGGATATGGTTGGCCAGAAGAATCCACATTGCAAAACCTTCAAGGCAGTCTTTTTAGAGTTCATATGTCCTCCCACTGGTCCTAAGTGACATTGTTCCAAAATAATTTGAGCTTCTTCTTTGGCGATACATCATCTATATAGACCACCAACACATAGTTTGAAAAGGTACAGCTCATCCCAGTAGTATTGTTTCACATCATGCATAAATTTCTTCAGTGCATTTCCGGTGCATTGAGGATGGATAACCCCAGCAGCAAGGTAGTTCACAAAATCTGAGTACCACAGTATGGCTTCTGAGACCTTCATTAGTTGATCATCTGGAAGGGAATCATTAATCAGAATCTTCTCGGTATCCAGAATGTGGATGCAACTGAGGTAATCTACTACCACATTTTCTATTCCCTTTTTATTTCTTATCTCCAAATCAAATTCTTGCAATAGGAGAATCCATCTAATTAGCCTAGGTTTTGCATCTTTCTTTGCTAGAAGGTAACAAATGGCATCGTGATCTGTGTAGACAATGACCTTTGAACTAATTAGGTAGGATCTGAACTTGTCGAAGGCATACACGACTGCTAGAAGTTCTTTCTTAGTAGTAGCATAATTCCTCTGAGCTTCATCGAGGGTCTTTGATGCATAATAGATCACATAATGTTTCTTTTCTATATATTGGCCCAAGATGGCACGTACAATATAATCACTTGCATCACACATGATTTCAAAAGGAAGGTCCCAATTGGGAGCTCTAATGATGGGTGTGGTTGTAAGGGCATGCTTCAGTGTGTCGAAGCTTTTAACACATTCTTTGTTAAAATTGAATTCAACATCCTTTAGTAACAAATTTGTCATTGGATTGGTTATTTTTTAGAAGTTCCTTATAAACCTTCTATAGAATCATGCATGACCTAGGAATACTCGAACTTCCTTTAAATTGATAGGGATAGAGAGCTTGGAAACCACTTCAATCTTGGCCTTATCTACTTCAATACCTCGATTACTGACCTTATGGCCCAGGACAATGCCTTCCTTTACCATGAAATGACACTTCTCCCAATTCAGCACAAGATGTGCTTCTTCGCATATTTTGAGGACCATGGAGAGGTGTTTTAGACATTAATCAAATGAATCTCCATATATAGAAAAATCATCCATGATAACTTCCATAATGGTTTCGGTGAGACTGGAAAATATGGTAGCCATGCAACGCTGGAAAGTTGCGGGTGCATTGTAGAGGTCGAATGACATTCTTATGAATGCATATGTTCGGAATGGGCAGGTGAAAGTGGTTTTCTCTTGGTCATCTGGATGTATAGGTATTTGGTAGAATCTAGAGTAACCATCAAGATAACATAAGTATTCTTCATGAGCCAGCCGCTCTAATACTTGATCAAGAAAAGGCATTGGAAAGTGATCCTTTTGAGTTGCCTTGTTCAACTTCCTATAATCAATGCACATCCTCCACCCTATGACCGTTCATATGAGGATGAGTTCATCATTTTCTTTTTGTATTATAGTTGTTCCACCTTTCTTCAATACTACATGCACTGGGCTCACCCATGATGAGTCTGATATTGGATAGATAATTCTAGCGGTGAGCAGAGTAATGACCTCTTTACAGACTACCTCCTTCATATTTGGATTCAGTTTCCGTTGATGTTCAATGGTTGGCTTGTGATCTTCTATCATAGGTATCTTTTGCATACACAACGCTTGACTAACCCCAGTGAGGTCATTCATTTTGTAGCCAATCGCTTTCTTCCGCTCCTTCAATTCTTTCAGGAGTTTATCTTCTTGTTCGGTCATAAGATCAGAATTTATTATTACTGGATAAACCTTGAGGTCATCCAAAAATACATACTTCAGTCCCTCGGGAAGAGGCTTCATCTCTGGATTTTCTAGTTTTTTGCATGTTTCTCCAGTAGCTTCCACAGCTTTGAGTTCTTCACACTTGGCTTCAACATATTCTTTTGTAAAGTTGAGAGATTCGATGCAATCCTTTACTTGTTCGTCAATAGGTTCATCAACTGATGGATCCGTTAGAGAAACTTCTAATGGATCATATGATTCATGATTCTCTTGAGTCAGAAGTGACATCTGCTCTATGCAATCAATCAGATAGACTTCTTCTTGCATACTAGGTCTTCTCATGCTTTCAAAAACTTTAAATTCGAGTGTTTCCTTGCCTAATCTAAGCAGCAAGGTACCTACTTCAACGTCAATTAGAACTCTGTTGGATGCGAGGAACGGATGTCCAAAGACGAGAGGATATCTGGAATCCTCTTTTATGTCCATGATGACAGAATCACACAAAACATAGGAATCTTTTCCTACTTTAACAGGTACATCCTCAATAATTCCTAATGGGCATTTTATCGAATTATTTGTGAGTTGTATGGTCATGCCAGTTGGAAGAAGTTCAGAAAACCCTAGCCTTTTGCAAGGGCTGAGTGGCATGATGGAGATGCTAGCACCAATATCTTCCAGTCCTTTCATGCATGAAGAATTGCCAATATGGCAGGAAATCCCAAATGATCCCGGATCTTTCTTCTTCTTTGGCATCTTATTGTGAATGATATATAAAGTGATCTTAGATAACTTTACCGTCTCATATTCTTCAGTTATATATTTCCTAGTTAGAAGTGACTTTAAGTACTTTGTCCAAGTTGGTATCTCATCCAGCGCATCCAAAAAGGGTATGTCAACATGAAGTTTCTTCATAGCTTCTTTAAACTTATTGAACTGAGTATCAAGCTTGGTTTGCCTTAAACGATCAAGGAAGGGAATACGAGGCTTGTATATAGGGATATCAAGTTTTGGTGTTTCAGTTTCTTCATCAATTGATTTCTCAGGACTTTCCTTGTTTGTCTTATCAGCGGTTACTGGTTCTTTCTGTTAGGTTTCCGGTGCTATTGAGTCTTGAATGATAACAGACTCATCCTCATTTGTAATAACCATAGGTGGCTTGACAGGAGGATAAGAATAATCCTTACTTGACTTGGTTGTGACAACCTTCAATTGTTTTGGGTGCTTAGGGTTATTCTTGGGCTGGCCCGCGAATGCTCCAACAGGTGGCTTTATGCTAGCGGCAAGTTGAGCTAGTTGCGATTCAATAGCTTTCTTGTGTGCTTGCTGGTTAGATATCAAGGTTTGTTGGTTAGATATCATATTTTGCTATGACTATAACATCTTCTCAATGGTTGTCATTTTGTCATCAGGTGAGAGGGAATCAGCTTGTTGTCCTTGAGGCTAATTAAGATTCTGGTACTGAGAATTGTTTTGATAGTTATTGAAGTTCCTATTCTGAAAGTTTCCTTTGAAATCTCATTTATTTCCAAAATTTTGTTGTTGATTATGCTAGAATCTAGATGGGCCTCGTGGTTGGTTGTTCGAACCAAATTGATGTGAGTTCACTGCTCCAGAGGGGTTTTCATATTGAAAACTGGGATGATTCTTATTTTGACTTGGATTGTAATAACTTTGACCAGGCATGGCGTTAACAACATTTAGATTCTCCATTTGATTACTATCTCCTTGGCTACATACATTTCTTAGAACAACATCATAGAGAACATTGCATGCCAAAGTGGAATGATCTGTGCCCTTACATGCTTCACAGAATAGTGAGGCATACCTGACCTATTCTTGTTGTCGAGTGGGCGAACGTCCTCTTCCAATTGCAGTAAGAGATGATTCAATATGGTCTTGCTTGGCAACTAAGAGTTTTAGGGTTTCAGTGATAGACTTGTACTCGGGAGTAGCTTCAGTCATAACTATTTTCAAGACTCCCTTACCTACAGATCTACCCCACTTAGCTTGATTTTCATCTCCAAGGGTTATAACCCTCCATGCGCTGTCATAACTTTGATGCATGAAGTTTCCTCCATATGAGGAATCTAAGAATCTCTTGATATCATCGTCCACACCCCTATAAATTTTTTTGATGAGTTTATTCTTAGGAATTCCATGGTGTGGACACTTGTGTAGAAGCTCTTTGTATCTATCCCATGCTTCAGCAAAAGTTTCGCCAGGGACTTGGGTGAAATTTGTTATTCGCCCTCTAATTTCATAGGTGAGAGATGGAGGGTAGAACTTTTCTAGAAACATGTTTTGGAGTTGTTCCCAGGTGGTGATGGGTATTTCACTTTGCAATGAATTGTACCAACTTATGGCTCTATCAGCAAGGGAATATTTGAAGAGACGGAGTGGAATGCCATCATCAAATACTCCATTTTGCTTTGTCATAGCACATAGATCAATAAACCTCAAAAGATGCTCCTGAATATCCTCTCCTTGTTTTCCATAGAAAGGGTTGTTTTGAAGCAATGTGATCCAATGTGCCCTAATCTCAAAATTGGCAGCATTGATGGGAGGAGGTTGTACTGGATGATGAACATTAGTAGCTTTGGGGATCGAGAACTCTCTAAGATCCTTTTGTAGTTCTGTTGCTTGTGTCGCTTCTTGTGCTACTTGAATTTCTTCTTGAACCACATCTCTAGCTTCTTGCATGAATCTTTCTCTCTGTGCATTAAGGGCTTGGGCAACCCTTCAAGCTATCTCCTCTTCTTGAGCCATCCTTTCTTGATTATCTTTGTTTTGACGGTGGAAGGTTTTGTCAATCTCCAGATCAAAGGTGGAAGCGAGTTCGAGGCTGTTCAGGCGGCGCATGCACTAATCCTCTTGAAGTACCTAAAAATAGAAGGATTTTGAAAATGAGATCCACAAAGTAGAGTCAAAGTCAAGTAGATGATCGATTGTATCAAAGGAGAAAACAGAATCGTAGATTAGCCTAAAAAGAAATGGATTTGACTAACTGATTTTGTTGTCCCTGGCAATGGCGCTAGAATTTGACGTGGCATTTTTATCGCACTAACAAACTCACTCGGGGTTGAAATCCTCGAGATTTTACCAAAACCAATGTGCAATAATACCACCGGCAAGCGGATGAGTCTTATCGAATTATAGTTAAGGATCAAACCCAAAGTACAACATTTTAAAGAATCCTTGTCATTCTAGTCTAGTTTGATTTAAGCCTAATATTTAAAATGATTGGTTGATTTGAGGTTAATTAAACTAATTGCAAGAAAGTAAAAGCTGAATTTAAGTTGGATTTAGATCAATGATATGGAATCGCTGGGATGGTATCGGGTTTCACCACCACTACACACACAAACACATTCAATCACAAACAATCTAGGCAAGATATAACGATCTGAATAGAGCTGCTGCAAAACCCCCCATATGGGCATTAGGTTCGCATAAGAATCACCTTAGGCATCAGATGTCTCATCACCATCCGGATCACTTATGGCTCCGAAGAAATCCCATTCTATTTCTAGTCTGGGAGTCAACTGCATTAATCGATAAGCAAGCAAGCGATTAATATATGAGCAAACATCAACGATTAACAAGAAGATACAAAATCCAATTAAGGTCGTGAACCCCCTATACAAGCGTTAGGTGCACAGAAGCATCACCGAAGGCTAGATGGCTCATCCCCTCCAAGATCATACACTTACGACCTCAAGGAACCCCATTCTATTTCTAGTTTGGGAGTCTACCTGTTAAACAACATTCAATCCTACATATAGAAATTCCCTCAACATAGGAAGAACCAAGATGAAAGCAAGCAATTAATCTAACTACGAACATAACAATTAACAACGAAATGAAATGTTATATACATTGCCATGGAAAGTTTAACAAAAGAACATGATTGCATGGGTAGAGGGGCTAGTCCTCGTACCCCAGCAAAAAGGAACTACTCGCTCATGATGCGAGAAACAAGAAGAATGAGAAAGAGAGAGAAATCCGCCATGAGCACAGTGTAGAAGGTAGTCGCACCTCGGTGAAGATGATGTGGTCTTCTACGTTGTGTCGGAGCATATCGGGATGCGAAACGGGAGATGTCAAGACAGACCGGACAACCTCTCTCACTCTGTCTTCCTTCTCTTCTTAGTCTCCTTGATTGCAACACGGGCAGTAGGTGGAGTGAAACTAGCATGGACGGTACTGGATCTAGATCGGACCTGTGTACAGGCAGCCTGTCGGCGTCCCGGAGCCGATGCCAATAGAGGACCCTTACGGTCCTATTTTAAGGCTCAGATGTGGTCTTCATGTTTTCTGCATGAACCTGCTCCATCGTTCTTGGGGCAAACGATCTTGGAAATCCACCTTAAAATGGTCTTGGAGATCAACCATATGGCTCCAAACGGTCTTGGGACCGAATGGCTCCAAACGGTATTAGGACCGAATGGCTCCAAATGGTCTTGGGACCGAATGGTTCCAAACGGTCTTGCGACGAAATGGCTTTAAACGGTCTTGGGACCGAATGGCTCTAAATGGTCTTAGGACCAAATGGCTCCAAACGGTCTTGGGACCGAATGGTTCCAAACGTTCTGTGTGATCTCCTCCAATCGGTACGATCGATCAACACCTCACAGTCTCAAGACTATGAGAGCTTCTCTACGGTGAGTGCGGAGTGGGAGCGAAGGCGTTACAAGTGGCATTTTGGGTTGCTGGAGGTAGAAGGAGGCAGAGGTGCAGGTGTCGACACTGTTGATGGCAGAGGAAATGAGAGCAGGAGGTGCGGAAGCATGCCCAATGTTGTTGAGTTGCCCAAACAATTTTTAGAAGGTTTCTCAACCAATCTTGAAGACCATATGGAGTTAGAAACCGATTGGATGAGACCGAATGGTGAGACCGATGGTGAGACCGAATGGTGAGTGAAAGGTGGGTCCCAACTGGATGTTCAACCTTATCAAGACCTGCATCAAATCAACATAAATTCATTTAAAATCATGATAATTGGACCAATTAAGTAGTTTGGCACATTTTGATATTTATAAACTGAAATTGGGTGTATTGAGTCGAAAAAGGTCCAAGATAGCGACTGAAAATCATGATGAATATGCATTCATCACCAAGCAACCTTATCCTATAATAAACCATCCACCCTCATGTTTACAATGAATCCACACATACCAAGTGGCAATGATCCACTTAAAAGACGTGCCCTAGAAAGGAAAGACACAAAGGAAAACACACTTCCCACATCATAGCAACATTGTTCAAGGGCCGCTAGAAAAAAGGTAACGAATTCTATTTTCATTGTGCAGGTTGTAACTTCTTATGTATCATTTTACCTTTTTCATTTTGGGTTCCTTGCCATTAGCATAGGAATCATCATTATTAACATATCTCATTACTCCTTCCCTGATAACTATTTATCACACTTTGGTATGTTATCTTATTTTATTATTTTTTGAACCGCTTATAAATAGGTAAATCATCATATTCCACATTTTCTTCATTAAACATGGATCATCTCCCTTAATTTCTTTCACATGCCATGATGATTTTACATTAACACTTTCTTACACACATAGGTTGGCCTGAGATTAACTCAGGTTCCTCCTTATTCCTTTATCATTGTTCCCATTCATCTTCTCATTTTGTACTTATTATAGGAGTTCTCTCCATATTATGTGGATTTCATACATTGATTCAATTTATAAGAACAAACTTATCTATCTTTTACTTTATTTTCTTCTTGAATCACATCTTCAAGAACTCCTTTTTTATTTGTATTCAGACTTAGATTTCATGGTATTGTATCTTTGTCTTATAGTTACCAAAAATTCAAGTTTTGATAGATAATGATGTAATTCTCATCTTCTATCGAGGTAATATTGAGTTATATATCTGCACCATAATTTCTTATTCATTATGCTCTTTAGATTGTCTCAAAAAAACTACATGATCATAGTAATCAGAAAGATAACACTCTAAGAGTTCCATGCTTACCTTTTCTTAAATAATTGAATACCTGGCCAGGGCATCCAAATGCTGAGATTAGGTAGTATGCACAATATTTTTATGTCATGTTCCTTACTTAAACATCATCCTAGTCCTAAGTCCTAGTATCCTTGTAGATTCAGTCAACCTAAAGCTCTGATACTAACTTGTGAGAACCCGTTGCACTAAACGAGATTACTCAAAACATAAAACAAAATCGATCATTAATTAATCACATACTCAAAAATATGGGTAAATTGAAACTGATTTCAACATCAACCCCCACTCAGAAACATTTGCATAAGAGCCCAACATCTTTCTTGTATCCATAATATGCCAAGAATTTGATACAAATTGTTCGATCACCTTATCCACATAATATATACACACGAGAACAATATTCGTATATGCCACACAAACAAGCATTAACATGCTAACAAAAGTTTGATTTGATTGAAACACCATATACAAACTTTTCCTGCCCAACCCTAAGAGTACAGGGAAAACTCTAGGACACACTAGACATCTAATCAACTTTCTCAAATATTCATAATTGTAGTTCCTCTTTACTTCCACAGTTCTATTGTCGTCACTGCCAATTACCTAAAAAATGTGGTTAACCACAAGGGTGAGACCCATGTCCCAACAAGAGATATAACCCCCAACAATGCTTATTGATTACAACAATTTAAATAGTACATAACTAAACACTTGGAGTATTTAATAATCAATTGAATAGATTCCACAGTTCAAGTATGCTAAACAGATTAAGCAATTAATCTTAGCAACTAGTATGGTTATCAATGTGTATATAGATAACAAATAAATCCATTTCTCTAGATAGATATCTACTCAAATTTCATCAAATAATAATCATCATCATTAATTTGACTATCATCATATTCCTTGCTAACAAGACAAGAAATCTAGTAGCATAAGCATCCTTGACATCATGAATATGTCTAGTAACATAACATGGCTATCAATATTGGCATCTCAAATAAAGGGAACCATTCTATATCAGAAGTAAAACTAACATCATAGCATAATTAACTGCATAGGCATGATTAGTAGTTTAAGCATTTCTAATTACATAGGCATGGCTAGAAATATTAAACATATCTAGAAGCATCATCTTAACCATCAATGTCAGTATATTTGACAACATAAGCATGTTTACAACATGAGCATAACTACAACATAAGAATATATATTATCTCTTATTATACTATACATGATCTCAGTGAAAAGAAAGCAAAAAAGGTTTATGATCTAATATGAAGCGTTGTGTATAACCCTAAATAGATATGCTACACGGATGTATTATATCTTTATTATGCCCTCGAGAGTTTGAGTCGTACCACTCAACGTCCAACTGACTACCGCTTGGTCACAATCAGTTCCATATAGGATCTAGGAAGAGTCAAACTCCAATATCTTCTCCATACTCAATCAGTATAAGTCTGCACTATAGTGACATATAGTCAAACTGCAAAACATTGACATATAGTCCTATAACTAGCTCACCTTGGTACAGGTCATAAAATAGCATCCAGGGTATTCAAACCCAATCATTGAGGTACATTCACAGTTTTCCTCTAATCACATCATGCTATAATCACTAAGACCCAACCACAGTCATTCTCAAGAAGCGGGTTAGGTATGACCCCAGCCATCCTCCCTAAACACTTGGTGTCAGGATGAAAAGCACCCCGCATACTCAATAGTATGCACTCCGAGTTTCCCTTAGGAATACTTGTTTCACCATCCAGCAAGTTCTAACACTAAAGATCATTCTATGGCACATGTCACTACATGATTAGAGTTTCACTTGATTAGTTATCTCCAATTGGGTGAATTAAGGCTATATCAAACAAGTGGACATACAGATCCTAATTCATCTCTAGAAAACATTACTATATAACAACTTCAGAAGATATAAAACATATGAGACATAATATCTCATCTCAACATCACATGGAAGTATTCACCTGCCAATTAAGAGATCATACTTATCATCAAATCATCATTACATGATACTATTGTCTTGCCATTCATGATACTATACTTGTTATCATACTATCATAGGATATAAATACTTTTCACAATATCATAGGGTATCAACCCTTGTCAACATAAGAGGATTACACCTCATTTAAGGCTCAACCATGCCCAAAGGTAATTAAGACCATCATACTATTCCCTGCAAGATCATCATTATCTTTCCATGCCTTATAACAAGGCTCAACAACATCACTTACATATAATACACCAGACATCAAAATATTGCATTAATGAGCTAGAAGATATTCATCAACAATCATAGCAGGGTAATATTAACATTAAGAACATTCCTTTATTACATTAACATGCAAGGACTCTATATATGATTAACCCTCATTATACTCATAATGCACATGTTTAGCATAAGAAAGTATCAACCATGTGACTAGGATAACTACCAATTAACACATTAAGGTAATGATCATATTAATGAGATTACACCATCATCATGCCATCATATAAGAAGGTTAAATATGAATACTCATATTTATCTATTTGTTTTAGATTTAGGTTCAACAATATAAATTATATTAATATTACTAATCAACACTCATACCCAAATCCTAACACATGGAATCCCCATTGGATCATGGATGCATAAGGTGAATCATCACCATCACATTCCATACCATTATCATGTATGGATACACACATAACTTAAGGTGTAAACATCAGGTCATAGCATACTAGGGTTCAACCACAAAAGAGAGTACTCCATGATTAAATTCATCATTGAAAGGGTTGTTCATAATCAATTACCATTACTTGGTTATATTAGGGCTAAGTATAATGAAATATACTTCATCAGGGTTTCCCAATAACTCATTATATTTATTATCAATTCTAATCATATTAGGGAAAAGGTAAGACAATATTATTAAGGTAAACCTCCATTAGGTTTCAACATCACTCAAACGGTACAAACTTACCATAAGCATCATCCCAAAACATTGGATTGTTGAGAAGGTAAGACTATCAGTTGTTTAAATAAGTAAACACCTTGGATAAAACACATGGGAAGTCATTGATTTATGTTCTAGAAAGAGTCACCATTTAAACCTAGACATCCTTTGATTAACAACATAAAAAGTTCCATTGAGAGTAGGGTAAAACCCATAAATGATTGTTTATTTAAAACAAGCCTACAATAAACAAGCTTCTTAAGTTGATCTCAAAAAGGAAACTATATAAATCACTTTATTAGGACCAACATATTACATTCGGCATCATTCCAATTTATTGGATGAAGAATCATTAGATCTTAACCATTGGGTCAAGTTCATATATTAAAACCATCAATTGGAGTATAGGTCAAACCATTGCAAAAAATACCAAGGAAACCATTGGTTTAAGGCTTAATTGATGCTTAAACTATATGCTTAACTCACCATATGCTGTGGAGACCTGATACACCATAAGTAGTGACCATCAAGTCACCATTGGTTGTTAGATCAATACTATATTCATTAATCATCATCAGGTATCAAGCTAATGTCACCATTGATTGATAGCATCATTGTGATACTTAGTTGTTGATCATTAAGATTTTAGTTAAGACAAAACCTAACCTAAGGGGTGAACGTCAGTTGGCACCCTTTGTCACCCCCATCATTTGTCATGAAGACAACACCATCGGCTATTGCATTGGTACCACCATTGGTTCATGTGTTTATAGAAGAAATCAACTTTAAACCCTAAAATTGACCATTGGTTGATGGGTGCTTAGCACCACCGGTTGTCAAACCAACCTGATCCAAGTCATCTTATATCTTAGGAGGAACGCAAACATGATTAAAAGTACATATAGAACTGAAATCAGAACAGGGAACATCATAAAAATCAAAATCCAAGTCAAGCATAGCTTTTTAGTGCATGGATCATCATTTTATAACAAGAACCTGAGCTTGGAAGCTTATGGTAAGAAATAAACGTGGATCAAGTTATAAAACTTGCCTCTAATGAGAAGATGAAATCCTAAATAGAAGAAAATTCGAGAAGATACGGTAGAAAATCCAAGCATAAGCTCTTAACTCGTCCATCTAACACCTTTCTCCATCAAAGAAGCAAACCCTAAGCATAAGGAGCAAGAAAGGTAGGATTTTATAGATTTAGAGAAACTTCTACCATGGAACAGAAACGTTATAACCTGGAGGAAGGTCTAAGGAAGGAGAGAGGAGAAATAAAAATGA
This sequence comes from Alisma plantago-aquatica, assembly GCA_963693085.1. Taxonomy (NCBI): domain Eukaryota; kingdom Viridiplantae; phylum Streptophyta; class Magnoliopsida; order Alismatales; family Alismataceae; genus Alisma; species Alisma plantago-aquatica. The sequence goes on along the minus strand of OY856410.1, from coordinate 1,509,682,163 downwards.
AGAAGGAAGAAGGAAAACAACTTTCCTTGGTTGAAATCCCTAGAAGATGACCTTGGAAACCCTAGGTCGGGCTAGATGGAGCTCTACGAGACCTTCTTCTCCAAAAAGAGGTTGTCTTCTACTTTAGAGAACTTGGTTCCATAGAAAAATAGACTGGAGTCATTTCTCCAGGTTAGAGGATAGAGACAGCAAGCAAAGATTCATACTTGGGCAAGAAGAGGAAAATATAGCCCATGGATAAGGATGGAAGCAAGCATGAGGTGCACATGTAGCTTCCCCATGTGTCCATGGCCTTAAACTATTAAGGATATACAAGTAGACACACAATAATATGACCCACCATCCATTGAGTCATTCTTATCCCTCTTTTATTGATTTTGCAAGCAAAGCAAATAAACCATTTTCTTGAAAGCTCCCAAAGGTAGCTCATCCATAAAGGGGTAAACCCTAAAATACCCTTGAGGTAAACACCTACAAACCAAGGTTCAAATAGGCTCCCCATGGCTCAACAAGATCAATAATGATTAGAAAACATCCAAATTGCATAATGAAAGTGATAAATTGCAAGGAAAACCTCCCAATTGGGTAAATTGTAGAAAAATCCAAAATGTAAATAAAATTGTATAACTTGAACACACATTGTTCAAATTGGACCAAACTTGAAACTTAAGATTGTATTATAATTCCAAATCCTATCACAAGGTTAGATTATAGTTCTAAGAATTCAATCATGGTAATTAATCATGTTCAACCATTTAAGAAAGGTTAGGGGTCTCATAACACCCAAGAAAATTTCTTTTCACCATTCTTTGTCTCTTCATGTGTGATCTGTAGCTCTGAACACAATGCAGACTTAGCTTCTTCCAGACATCATCATCACCTCCATTGCAACCTTTTCCACCATTGTTGCATCAACGCCACCATCTCTACCTGGGTTGGAGATGTCGCCATCCACCACCTTGCCATTGCATCTACTACTTGTCACCACTGTCACCTTTGTTTCTTGCCGACATTTACTATTGCTTGCTTCCACTATCACCTCTACACTTTTGTTGTAGTTGCCTTTGCCACTTCTACTACTATTGATGCCATCACCTCTGTTTCTTGCTTGGCTCCAGCATTACTGCCACAACCACTACTCGTTCCCTCTACAACTTCTACAAGTGTGCCCTCTACCCCTATCGTCGAAGGTTCTTCTCCTTGTTCTCTTTGTATACATCCATTATTTGTTGAGTGCATTATTATATCATTGTTTGCTGAGTTATTGTTATATAATTGTTTAATAAACTTGATTTGAGTTAAGGATTGATATGAATTTACCTAAATTGATATCAATTGAATGATGAAATGTAACTAGGGTTTTAATTTGGAAATTGAAAATTGATCCTTGTATAGTTGGAATGTGCACAACTACTTAAATGATTTTGTGTATTTTTCAATTTGAATGTTGTATGGATAAATAATCACACCTATGAATTCATTAAAATGAATTGATATGAATTTCCAAAATTATGTTGATTCAGACTGAATTTGTAATGTTTACCAAATTTCTACACCATAAATCGTAATTAAGACATTAATTTTGCTGGCCTAGAAACCCATCTGAGATTTGCTCATTAGGAGTAAAACTTCAATAGTCCCCAATTTGTGACTATTCTGGAGCACTTAATCTCACTTAGGATGTATGTGTATAATGTGTATTCAGTGTGAAGATGTTTCATCATCACCTCCCATTTGTTCTCATACATATGTCGGTGAATATTTTCATATCTACATTAGTGTACTATGAGAAATGTTGGGAAATGTTGTTGAAATATTTTTGAAAACTGAATACACATTATACACTTACTAGTGAAATTGAGCGTTTAAGAATGGTATAGGTGGTACACATTCATTACTAATCCCTAAACCCTAATATGTAAACCCTAAACCTTTAACCCTAATTTGTAGACCTTAAACCCCAAACCCTAACGATATACTCTAATATCTAAACCATAATCTCTAAACCCTAATATCTAAATACCTGATTCAATAGTTATTTTCTTTGTGATCCTAGAATGTATTGATCATGGATGTCCATTTCAAATTACTGCATTTTGAAGTTTGTTATTGGTCTTCATCAATTTATAATATTTTTATGGAAACATAAAAGACAACCTGGAGATAGGTTCTATTGTCCATTTAGGAATTGCAACAACAACTTGAAAGTTGACACTGTTGACGAAATCAAAAGGCATGTCATGCACAACAACATTGTACAAGGATATGACATCCAACATAGAACTTGGACAACATAGAACAATAATAACATGGAGAGATTCCTACTATGAGATCAGTAGATGTATATAGCAGTACATGTGTTGAAGAAGAAATTGATGATGGTGATGTAGACGTGAATGCACCGATACCAATAGACATGGTTGATGTGATGCTAGGTAGTTGTGGGGTAAATCTTAGGGATCCACCTTCTTATATAGAAATATTGTGCATGATACTAAGAGACCATTATACTTAGGTTGTACTAATATTATGAAGCTCAGCGCAATGTTAAGATTGTATACTCTAGAGGCTAAAAATAGATGGAGTCATAAATTCTTCATGTCTCTATTATCTTTTTTATAAGAAATTCTTCCAGAAGGAAATGAGCTTCCAATTTGAACATATGAATTAATGAAAATGATGTACCTAATGGGAATCGAGGCTAATAAGATACATTCATGAGCAAATAAATTAGTGTTATTTCAATATGACTATATCGATTTGAAAGATTGTCTAAAATGTGGGGCATCAAGGTATAAAATAAAGCTTTAGGTAGGTCCAAAACAAGCACTCATGCCAAGGTGATGTGGTCTCCACCTATAATACCATGATTTCAATACTTGTTTCCTGATACCATGGATGTGCAAGATTTATCTTGTCATGCATAGGCAAAGAAAAATAATGATAGGATCCCATGACATGCTTCTGATTCCCTATAATGGAAGAAAATTGATTTATTATACCCTTAATTTGGTGAAGAAGTTAGAGATCTAAGACTTGGGCTTTGTATCAATGGGATGAACCTATGTGGCACATTAAGCAACCAACATGGCACTTGTCATATTATGATTGTTATATATAATATTCCTCCCTGGTTGTGCATGAAAAATAAGTACTTCATGTTGTCCTTGTTGATATTGAGCCCCAAACAACCTGACAATGATATAGATATTTTTCTTGACTCTCTAATTGATGACTTGAATAAATATTTGGGAGAAGGTGTGATGACCTATGATGCTTCATGTAGAGAGACATTATGGTTGTTGTTATGTTTTTAGGACTATTAATGACTTTCCAACATATTGTAATTTGTCTAGATACAACATATAAAGATCTAAAGCACATCCTCTATGTGAGGAGAACACTAATTCAATAAGACTAAAATATGGTAGCAAGATTGTATACCTTGTTCATTGAAGGATTCTTCCAAAAGTGCATCCTTACCAAAGGTTGCAAAAAGCATTCAATGGATCAACTGAGGAATAGATTGCCCCTAAACATATATAAGAGGAGGTTACTTATGAAAAAGTAAAATACTTTGTCCATGGTTAGTAAGAGATCTCAGTGTATTACTCCCACATGGAGTGGAAACTCTTTATTAAAGAAGAGGTTAATATTCTTGCATCTTCCTTATTGGAGTTCTTTGGCAATTAGGCATTGACCAATGTCATGCATGTTGAGAAAAATGTATGTGATAGCATCATTGTTACTCTATTAGATATACCAGGTAAGAATGAATATGGAATCATATCTAGAACGGACATATGTGAAATGTGTATAAGGAAATAATTAACAATCAAAGTTAGCAGTGATCAAAAAACATATATACCTCCTACTTGTTATACATTGTCTAGATAGGATAAAAGTAACTTTTTGCGGGTGCTTGCTTAATGTTATTGTACCACAAGGATACTCTTCCGATAACCATAGACTAGTATCAGTGAAGGATCAAAAGTTGATAGGTATTAAATCTCATGATAATCACACCCTAATGCAGCAAATATGTATGTGGTTATTCATTCTATACTGTCAAAGCATGTAAAGTTTGAAATCACCAGACTTTGTTTCTTCTTCAACACTCTGTGCAACAAAGTTATTGATCCTAAGAAAATAGATAATTTGCAAAGAGCAGTGGTCGCTACCCTATGTCAACTTGAGATGTATTTTCCTCCATCATTTATTGATGCCATGGCACATCATGCTGTCTATTTGACTAGGGAAGTGAAAATATTGGGTCCTATTTTATTGCATTGGATGTATCCTTTTGAATGGTACATGCATGTTTTTAAAGGTTTTGTTCAAAACTATTATTAGCCTGAAGGGAGTATTATTAAGTGTTATGTGGCAGGGGAGGTTATGGCCTTTTGCAATGACAATATGAGTATGAAGGTTCTTCCAATTGAAAAAAATATTTATCCCTTTTCCAATTAAGGGACTTTAGGAGCACGAGTGAAACTAATTAGTCGTGATATGGGGGACAAGCATACTTTTATATTTTACACAACATCAACGAAGTGGGTATTTACATCACCGAGCATACCAATTATTTCAAGATAAAATATCCTCAAGATAGTTAAATGTGGCTTGTTGGAGAGGATAATAGGACATTTATTAGGTCATTTGAAGATAAAGTATTTTGTCAACTATCTCAAATACTAGATAATGCTACTATAACTATCAAATGGATCACCTTTATACAAAAAATGAATGTTATGTCTTACGAAGGGTTTGACATATATGTATTTTTGTAATACCAAAAGCATCAAGATGATAAGAGTGTTGTCCAAAATAGTGGGATCACCATTGAAGTGTCTTCATTTTGTTTTTCTAGTGAAAGGATAAGAGTCCACATGAAGCTAAAATGTCTAATTAAAATGTCATTGAAGACATATGGGAGTTCCCGTCCTTAGCTATAACCGGGTTGATAATACCAAAGGAGTAGTAGAGGATGAATTGGGTTTCATATTATTGCAAATTTAAAAGATTGGCGAGAAGGGTGAACCATTCATAATGACATCTCAGTCAAAGCAAATATTTTACATTGATGATCCTTCAAATGAGAATTGGTATGACGTTCATCCTGGGAAAAGGTGGTTCATTACATATCCTATAGATGAAGAAGATTACTATGACAAGTATCATGACTCGATTCCATTTTCAATTGTCTTTCAAACACCAAATGTTGAAGCGAATAAGGACTTATATATGCATGGAGATCACATAAAAGGAATATTAATTGATAAATCATCCAACTATACTAGAGGCATGCATTTTGTTTCTAGAATGCTAGTTGTGCATTTTACATTCTTTATTAAGTTGTATATGTTTCATATGCGACATGCATATTTTGGATTCTTTTTCACCTATATTTCATTCTTTGGCTAATTTTCATATGACATTTTCAGATGGAGGTTGACTATGAGGATGAGCACTACGAGGATCTGCACCATGAATATGAGTCTGGTGTAAGTTATATTGTTTTATTACATAGATTTTTAGTTTACATTCTCTATCACAGTTATTAAATAGATGTGCATTTTTACATTCTCTACACTTATATGTGTTTCTTGACAATTTTAGGATGAGCATCCTAGGGATGTGCACCTTGAGGATGTTACTGTCTTTGCATAGAAACAACATGACCATGCACATAAAAGAGGCATCACCTTGATGAACAAGTTAGTAGTGCAATGGGGTAAATGAACGAGGCTAGATATTGTCTTTGGTGATGTAGGAAATCCTATTGGGAAGAATCACATTACTATCACACAATATCTAGGGGTTATTATTCACAACAAAGTGAATATAATAATTGAATCTTGGCATAAAATTGATCCTTCCACGAAAGACTACATATGGAAGGACATATGTGTATTCTAATTTTTAAAGATATTCACAAATGTATTTTAAAAAATATGTCATTAAGTATTTGAAATGTTGTAGAGCATCTTTGACCTTGATGTAAGACTGTATCGTAAAAAGGAAATGTAATGTCATGGGAGGATATTAAGGAATCACTCTAATAAGAGAGGATCTATGCATGTCTTTTAGATTAAAGGCCTCAATAAGTAAGAAGTTCTTCACTGTTCTTCGTACCATGATAATCGTAATACATGCACAAAGACAAGGAAAGACCAATTTTCAATGCAAAACCAAGTTTGTCATCCCACCCATACAACAACAAGGATGATGCACCACCAATAAACCATATAGTATCATCAATGAAGAACACTAGGAGTCTAAATCTGATTACTATCCCTACAAGGTCACAAACCACTAGTTGTGAATGGTGGTAGATCTTTCTAAGAGATAGATAAAAACATACAACTATATCATCATTGACCTTCTGTGGGGAAGAATGGTCTTAAAAAACCTAAATGCTAGAGATATAACAAAAATCTTAGTGTGATTGGAATACTTGGTACAAGGGGAAATGACTGGTATTGCCCCAATTGCAAGGGGTTATGTATCAACAATGATGTTCCCTAACAAAAGCTTAATTCATGGGACAACACGTTCATTGTCCCATAAATTATTGAGGACCCTCGTGTGGAGGAATTTTCTAAGAGGATGTTACTCTCTTATACCCCTTCCAAAAAATAAAGTGTATAGAGAAGTTCTAAAGACTCTGAGCAGACCCAGTCAAACCAGTCCAACATGAAACAATTCTAGCTCCTCACAATATTTCACTAGAGTAGAACTCTCTAACACCGCCTGTGCTACAACAAACTTAAGCCCTTGTTGATCCAACACCCGAACAAAAGTAAGAGGCCAGAAAAGATGATGAAGTGCCTCATGAATAAGCCACATTAGATGAACGATCTCCCACGGATCTGGTTACCTTAATATTTAAAAACTTTAACCAAGAAGCACTCTACGACCTATGTGGGGAATATTTAGTTCTTATCATCGATATATAGAGACACGAAGATGAAAATATTGTCACAATACTTGAAAGGAATGATGTTAGAATATTGAAGGTAGACCTCTTGATATACTCACAATCGGAGGTTACATGATCGTCAATGTTATGCTTACTTGTCCACTACTTTTAGGTGATGATCTTGATGACATGTACATGAAATTTTATGAAATAGTGGGGGATATAATAATGAATAAGGGGAGAGAGATAGAACAAATCATTGAGTAGTTCAAAATGAGCATCCCTAAGTTCATCTTTCCCTAATTTTATATAATGTCCATTGGAATCTTTTGTCCATGAACACTACTACTAAAATTAATGCCCTTTATAATACCTTAGATACTCTATTTAACATGACAAGAATGACATAACACAAAAGGCCTAACAACATGAATATATAGAAAGTTTCACAAATATGAATGTACATACTGAGATGATCAAACTATATGGCAGGGGGTACTCATTAAATGAATGGAGACAATAAAAATTTGCAAATCTATCATAGAAGTCCTCAACAAATCCATGGATCGAAAACTTTCTTATTGCACATACTTTTTTGAATGCAGATCAGGGAAAAATACATAAAAAGGTGGAAAAATTACAAGATGATTACTACCACTACTTACAAGAAGCACATGCAATTTTAATATTTGCTACAGGAAACCACAAGATAATCAACAACTTTCTTGTTTATGTCAAACTTCATCCTTTGGCACACTGGGGACATAGTTTATGGTATGTTTTGGGTGGGGTGTGAATAGGAGAGGTAGGTACATCATCGTATCCAATATTTTCCTTATCAATGCATATATATCATTTTTTTCTTTTTACCAAAAGTTTTGAAAATTGTGAATTTTTTTAGCTTGTACTTATTAGATTAAGCTTTACCCAACCTTATATTATGTAGAGGGATAAAAAATTTCTTGGGTAATTTTGATCTGATTTTGTAGGATGCTTTTCTCACTTTCAGATATAGATCGATTTTTCTCCAAGTTGCTTCTTAGCATAATCATTATAACAAATGACAAAGTACAAATTTAAAATTCACCTAATAACCTAATAAATGATTATGTATTTACTCCATCTTTACCTCTAGACATTGTAGACTTCCAATGTATCCTTTCTATCCCTAATGAAACTCTTTGAAATGAGTATGACATAGTCGGATACACTCCTGATTGATCACTCAAGCCTCTTACTACAGTTTGGAAGTTCATAAATCTTGCAAAAAGGAAAATGTTGTCCCAACTAGTGTTTGAAATCCCACCAGGGATAAAAGAGTCTTGGCAGTCACACATCCCAAAAATTCTATCAACCCCAAACCACTAGAGAAATAGTACAATCTCGAGAGAGAAAACAACCTGACAGTTGTGCTCAGTAACAGGGGAAAATTTCTCCCAAGTCGGCATATAACTACACTAAAAATGCACATTTGTTGTGCCCGATAGTAGAATCCAAGATCCAAAAATGTCACCCCCGTCCTTCAAGGGAAATCACTTTAGTCACTTGACATGGGAGTAGGGAAAATGGTTGAGTAATATTGTTATTACAATAGTACTCATGGTTAAGTGACCCAGAGAAGGACAAGTTAAACTATATCCTAAGTCCACCCCTACACACTCTCTTGACTACCCAATAAAAAGTTTGGAGTGAAATATAACTTTATCAAGACCAATGAACACATACAACTAGGAACTGAGGCTCTAAGATGAAATAGTGAGGGAGATCCTTCCTTGGAAGAAGGTTGTCCAACTTTCTTCTTCTACAATAGACTATTAAGAACGTTCTAGGTGATCTTGGAGCAAAAGTAAAGTCTAATCACAAGAACCTTGAATATCACACTATTTCCTATAAATAGAAACCTCATACTACGTAAAGACACACTTGGTCTCAAATGACAAAGTGTTGCCTAGATCTCTATCTCCCATTAATCATCACGAGAATAAGGTTGATATTCAATGTTCTTCCTTCTATCTCCGGTGACCAAGGACAAGACTCCTAAGTCTACATTGTCATCCCCCGCCCTCATCCACTCATGTTGCCCTATTTGAAAGAAGAATCAATATAGGAGCCAACATTCATCATCGTCGTTGCCAACATTGAAGAGGAAGGAGGTATCCATCGTTATGGATTGGATCATTTATAAATCCATATTTTCACTCATTTCCATGAGTGGCTAAACCTTTTTCTTATGTTGGGAGTATCCATAAGTCTCTCACAACATGTAAATACTTATATCCATTAAATATATACTCTTAGAAATTTTTATCTGCATTCTATTGGTCTTTAATGCTTCACTTGTATGATTAGCTACCATCTTATATTGGTTGATTCCTAATGCCTTTAGTGAGTATTATTAGTCTATATGTAGAGTTATGGAGTAGTATAAATGCATGAAAAGTATGGAATACTAAAAATTATGATCATATGGTTGTACTTTTGATTGTATGTTTTCCATATTGAGACACACGCACACACTTGTGATCTAGATATAACTCGATCTAGAGAGAGGAGGGATAGACAGTAATGATGATTGCTTCAAATCTATGTTAAAGGTATACACTAGTTGTGAGTATTGCATGATGGTGAAATACCTTAAATAGTGAAAGCCAATTCAAGTTATATTCATATATTCAAAACACACCTAAAGATCTAGGTTCATTCTTGACTTATTAATAAAAATTTACATTACTTTTGTTGTCTAGTTATTTCTTTTTATACCATCACTCCATGAGGGACACCGATAACTCTTTTTGTCTACATGTAATGAATCCAAGACTCTAATTCCTATACACTTGTCACCCTTACCATGTGTTTGAACATGTGCACTACACAAGATCCTGTATTATTGTTATGGTTGTCTAAGTATTGAGTTATTTATTTAAAGTCTAATTACTCTAAATCCGCCTCCATTTTGCATATGAGATCTTAGGAGATCATTCCTTTGAGAGAAAAATGTAGTGATGATTAATTACCCTTGAACTAAATGTATCTTCAAGGAAACATAGTGAGATAATACATCGCCATAATAATTACACTACATTGAGGTTGTTAATCTTGTTCCATTTTTTCTTCTTATCCTAAACATAAGAAATGAGGATTCCTAAACATGATTGAATGGACGACCTTGTGTAGATTCTATATACATATGAAATATGGTAGTGGTAAGACATCACGTTGTTCCCTTGTTTGGGGTTGATATTAAACATATTTTATAAAAGGGGTGGTATGCCCAAATATTAGCCCAAAAGGTAGCTCCTAGTGAGCATGGTGATGACTAAGGAATGTGACCAAACTATGATGAAAAAGGAATTAAGAGATGCATTATATTGTTCATTTATTTTAATACAAATATTTCCATTCAATGTTCATATAATATTCTACTTACTATTGGCCTACTTTTAATATTTTTTCCATAATAAGAATAACATTAAAATTTGTACTGAGTTGGACTAATAAAAGTAATTTTTAACAAATGAAATGGATATGAAAGATGGGTAATTATACAAATTACTAAGATGGAACTTTAATTATGTAGTCTATTCCCTCTCATTGTAGGAGCTATTCCAATATTAATAAAGAAGAAGAGAAGAACATGTATCCTTGTAACAACCTAGGGGTTGCAAGAATGTGATCAAGTAATATACGTTTGAGTGTATGGGGATGACTATGGCAGGTTTCCATTGGGGTCCTAATATGAGGTATTTATGAGTGCACTATAGGCCATAACACCTATGATATGTGATTGTTGTATGGTGATATAAGTTTTAATACCCTAGCGATAGGTGCAACAACCTAAATACCCTAGATGGACCTAGTAATGCGGACCAACACCATTGAATATTCAATGTTAATTACTCTTTCATACTCATGCCGACCATTGCATGGAGGGATACTTTAGAGATGTCTAATCATAGGATCTTTCACGGTGGGATTAAGGACCTTCTAGTCAAAATCTTGTAACTTGAAAGTTGTTTTCAAAGTTTACCATCATATAGTCTATTATCATATATAGTCATGTTGGTCAATAAAATAATTCTAACCATTGCAATTTCTAGATGTTTGTGTTTATCATATAAAACACTATCCGTGATGTTATTTCTTCTACTAAATTTGATTGGGATGTGTGTATACAATTTAAATGATATGAAATGTTTTTATTTTATGTGAACTAAATATTTATCTAAATTATAAGATTAAATGGATAATTGGAAATAGAACCAAATAATGCATCTCTTTGTCTTTGCATAATTTAACTTAGTATGAAGTATTTATGTACTTATATGTGTCCTATATTAATCCTCTCACCGGAACTTTTTATGAGTGTCACATGGTTCTTCAATAATATTATGTATGATGGCTCAGTAGAAAGGACTTGGTGATTAAGACTTAAAAAAGAATAACATGGTTGTGTCTATTGTGTCCAAGTACCGTCACTTTCTTAAGTGTCGGGTGGGTAGTTGTCATACATGTTGTATATTGTTTCCATTAGTGATTTTGTTAGATTATGAGTTGTGAAGTGTCATGGGATTCATATGTTGTATATTCACTAAAATAGATCTTCTTATAATCCTTTATGTGATACTAATGATGAAATTTTTCACTCATTTCAATATCATAATTTCACTTATAGTTCTATGTTCTCAACAAGTAGTAAAAATTTTTTTGATCTTGGTGAGGTTTTATGTCAATAGTTCATAGTAGGATCCTTACATGGTTCATCTTATTCAAAAAGATTTATTTGGTTTTTTTTGCTAAATTGAAGTTGTGTTTTTGGCAATTTATGTTAATGGTCAATTATGATTGATCATAAGGATGGGTCCTCACATCACACCTTAGTATATCCCCCACATTTGTGCTTCAACCAATATACTGAAGAAAGTAAATTCTAATATCACATCATATACATGGGGGTTGGTGTGGATCACCACAATGAAAAGACCAATGTAATCCTTCCATTGACTCACTCAAATTTGACCACGTTAATCCCTAACTTCATTGACTTTAGGACAATCCTCAATAAAGTAGAATTGACTAATGCCACTTAGACACTAAATAATTTTATTGTAGTTTCATTTACACACTTTTTAAACTAACACTAAGTTGTTGGTATTACCGTTGGGGAAGACATGTCTTGGGGCATAACTAGATGATGCCATCATTTTAACATTTGTTTTGTCATGTTGAAAATAATATCAACTATTCACTCATATCTCATTGTTTCTATTTGCACCTATTATAGATCTAATTTTTTAATTTTCTTTAGCTTCAATTCTAGACTCCCCTCTAGTTTTTGCAAAGTACCTCTAAAGAAGAATAAAAGTATCATCTTGGTTTTATGATGGATATGATTAGCATTCCCTTAAAAAGAATCATCATGGAGGGATATGTTGAGGTAGTAATGTTTGATTTAGATCTTTTTTCAATCCTTCAGTCATTATTTAGTACAAGATACCTTCCCGTGGGTAGGGCCGCTGGTGGCCAACCTCAATATAGTAAGATCTTGCCCCCATCTACCTACACGTTGGTGGGGACTTTTAAATCGAACGATTATTTTGATTGCATGACATGGTATATTCATTCCAAGGGGCACAACTCCATTTGAATATGGGTCTCTTCATTGGGGGTGCCCACTCATTATGACTAGAGAAACTCCTCATCGATCACATTTTGAATCATGCTCAACTATCAACATGAATAACAATGATCCCCAATAATCCTATATTTGATTGTAATAATCAGCAAAATTATGGTCTGGTAAACCTTATTTAACAAAATGGGTTTGGGGAAGAACCACAAAATATCTATCAACACATTTAGTTCAAGAATCTTTTTGACCTTGCCAACATGAATGGGATTTTGAAGCTATGATTTACATACCTTGACAACATGAATGGGGTTTTGAAGCTATGATTTACATACCTTGCCAACATGAATGGGATTTTGAAGCTATGATTTACATACTTCTTTTATAAGACTCTATAACATATAATTCATTGGATTGATAAAACTCCATTATACAAAAATGCCACTCAGCGACATGCCCTCTTAGATAGTTTCATCAACCTTTTATTTGTTCTATCAATAAAAGTTCACTAGTGCCTCTAAGATTTTCAACAAATTGAAGGTGGAAAATATATATAGTTTAAGAGAAATAGGTAGAATACAAAAAAATCCTACATAATAGGATATAACTACATCACTTAGCAAAGACATTGTGTACTAGTATTATCATAGAAGAAATGTGAATTCAGAATACTACAACTAATGAATGTGTTATTGATAAGGGCATCACCTCTACAAATAAAATTAATATTGCCCTAAACATATACAATTGAGGTTATGAAATAAAAACTATAATTTCCTACTCATATATAAGTCATGGAGGAATTTTTCAACTAAAAGTGATGGTGTTCTTTTTTCCCAAACTTGATAGATAAATAGTTTTGAAAGTTAAGAACATATCTCGTGTTGAATACAAATTTAAAGTTCCAATTTTTGAAAAAAAAGGGAAGGCATCCATAATAAGATAAGGCATGCTTATTATGTTTTGAATTCCAACAAAACATTACAATATGGACCTCATAATGCATTAGCAGTGACAGATAATAATTCTAGAGAATGTCTTGGAATTGATGTTGCATGTGCTCAATTACTTGAAGAAAGATAATTCTATCCTCTAAGTATAGAAATAATATGGGGTGTTCACTTCAAACCAGATAGGTCATTAAATATATTTATCTACTAATAATGAACCAAAAGAGATGGAAATAAAAGATTAGCTCAATTTCCTAGGGAACAATCTCTAGAATTTTATCCAAAAAAAACATACACCTTCAATACCCAACTGCATTATCACATTTCTAACCCACTCTCTTTGTTACATGAGCACTAAAACAATCTATGTAACAACCTCACTATTTAGAATCCCCCCATCAAGGAAGGACCATAAAGTTGAGAGCCATTACCTAAAACTCCCAAGAACCAGATTTAACCAAATAACAAATAATAGCAAATAATTTCCATTGTTTCACAAATGTTGTTTACATGATATAAATTGGTACTCCTATAAAACGTTACATGAATTTCCATCATGGAGCTAGTACATATTCAAAAGAGATATCTAACTACTCCTCCTTTCTTTTTCTTTAATGTCTTTGATAAATTTCACCTAATTCATCATGTCTCAATATCTTCATATATTGCATCTACCTAAAAAAGCATGAAACAAAGTACATAACATAATATTGCTATATTGTGTATGTGTGGTGCCAAAAAAAGTGCATGTAAGTGTAACAACATAAACAACCATATCATCAATTATCATTACATAATCGAACATGCATTTTCTTTTCTAACTTCTTGACCCTTATCATTTCATTGTCTATGGTTTGCCCTCTATTTAGGGGAACCTTTTTATGGGGAACTCTCTCATTAGGGTTTTGTGCCTGCAGTGGACTTTCATAACCTTCCCTCACCTGGGGTTGGTTTTATACATAGGCCTTTCTTTTCGAGCATGGCATGTTGTGATCTTCCTTTCCGGGCTTGATCACCAGTCATTCCCATAATGACTTCTTTCACCCCATGCTCTTTAACTCACAAAAGACAATAATTTAAGGTTTGAGTAAGTTATATATATAAAATGATACTCATAGTGGCATTACAGATTACATGAAGTAAACAAACAATCAAGTAGTATAATTACAATCCATTCAGGTAACTTCAAAAAAACCAAAATTCATTTAAGGCGAGTATTCACAGGCATAACCACATACCTTTGATTTCATGCACAATCATGCAAAATACTTTAAGCATATATAATCCAATAAACTAATCATAGTTATAAGAAATAATTCAATCTACATGTATGTATATATTAAACTGCCACCAACCTTATTCAAGACATAATAATCTAACATACATCCTAAACTAGGATTTAGGATTCTCTCAGGTTTAGGATAGGGAATAAAGGGTATCAAACCCTGATTCCATCATGCCATATTTTATTAACATCATTAACCCATATTGGATATTAGGTGGAATCCTAATTATCAAGTTAAACATTTTAGATAATTTGGAGCAATGATCTTGATTATGCAACTCAAGATAAAAATGGAAAAGTACATAACTCTCTAGACCCTAACATTATCATTTTTGTGACTCTAAATCTCCATCATGATCAACACTATCCCAAATGTATCAAGAACATAGATTCTCTTCAGTTTGAACATTTTATCTTATTATATTCATTTAGATTATATTGTGCTCATTAGTATCATATCAAGTTATATTATTGATTTCATAACTCAAATTACACATGTTGATAATTAATTCACTTTAGAAATCTGGATTATACATCATCATTTTCATAATTACCTTAGTGTGTCATTATATTTACCAAGGTCAGATTATAATTCAAAGTAAACATTTCAATGCACTCAACAATTTTATTATCAATTTTGAGTTTCAATGTATTACTAACAAATTAAACATGTCTTCACACTATTTTGGGAATTGGGATCAGAATTAAGCATTGAATCCATTTTATTTGTGTTCTTCTCATTTTTTTTGACAAGTTTGATATATAGTTTCATTATTATCTGAGCTAGGATCTATTTTCTATATTTATCCCAAAATCACCATTAATGGACAAATTGACAGCTGACATGTCAACAAATAAAAGCATTCTATTACGTTTCTTTTTCTTAAGCTTGTGGATCCTAGAATGGGTTTGTTTAACCGGTTGCCCAAACCTGCTTGCCCCATTATCATCTCCTTTGCAAATATCCCCAACACGGGTTGTATTTTCATGGAGGAACAAGTCACCACCACGTAGCCATATCTGATGCCTCCCTTCTTCACACTCAGTTCACCGAATCCTCTAATAAGGATGTAGTCACATTGGTAGCACATATAGACACCTCGATGGCAACTTGTGCCTCAACTGGATTCTCTAGTAATAGAATTCCATCTGCACACCTCTGCAACTCCCTTTGCTTCCCATCTGTTGATCCACGACCTCCCTCTTTTGTCTTTGAGATACCCTAGGCTTCATCCACCATTAAGAAGTTATAACTATGTGATTAGAAGTCGGTAATCAAGGGATCAATAGTTGTGACTCATCTTGTCGAAGGTATTGATCATTCTCACAGAACCAAGAGAAGAAGAAGGGGTAGAAGGCTATATTCCAATAAGCAAAGGTCCAAAATGTAATAGGGGTTCCCTTCGCCCTATTGTACTCACTTTAGGGCAATATATGACCCCTTATATAGGAAAGAGAAAAGGTTGTGGATTGCAACCAATCAATAGGTTGTTAGGAGATCAGGGATGTCAGTCGATCCAGTGTTAAGGGAAAGAGAGGACCCTTCTCTAGAAAAAAATTTATTTTAAATAAAAACCCCAATTTTGGAAGGTAATTATATCCCTCTAAAGATAACTTATTTTTACGCCAAATTTTAGGAAACCTTCTATTTAATCTTATCTTCATTTAGACATGGTATTGGATCTAAATTTGTTTGATAAATACTCCAAACTTGCCCCTCCTATGGATTAAAGAGTAGCTTAGAATTTTCTCAATTTCTTCCATAACCTTAGATTTGAATTATCTATTGCCTAAAATTATCTTGAGTATTTAATGTGGACACAAAATCCCCTTTTTCTATTTGTATCACATGAACCTATATGTAAACATTGATTATAGAAACTTAAATAAAATCATACCTTTCTCTTATCTTTACTCCAATTGATCCCAACATTAGACACTTTCTTTATATTCCTATCATATTGTATTGTACCGAATTTTGTGTCAAAAGCATACATTTAGACACCCCTTTTCTCTTACTAAAAATAAGGGAAACAACATTTAATTATTACAAGAAAGTCCTTCTTCCTTCCTGAGTTTTCATAGGCTACTAGGAGCGTCCTTTCTCTATGAAACTTGGATGGAAACTCATTAGTATATTTATAAAATTAAGTCTATTTTTTGGGATTTATAGGTATAAAGTTCACAGGTGAAACTTGCCCTTTATGTGTATTCTTAAATTAATTATCCACTCCACATGGAAAGTTATTTTTCTCTTGAATTCTAGAATTGTCTTACTATTTTTATAATTTCTAATTGTCCTGAAAGTCAGAGAGAGAGATATTCATGTTTGATTCCTAAAAAATTGTGTTGTCATTCATGGTGAGATAATTACTCTTTGAATTTTCTAAAATAATATATGTAATGTTCCATGATTTGAAGCCTCAGATAAAATGATCTTAAAAGGAATGACTGGACTACCCATATCACTAAGGTGCACCTCCTTATTTGGAAGCCCATCACTAAAGAACTCTGAAGTTAAGCATGCTCAGCTTGGAGTAGTACTAGGATGGGTGACCATTCGGGAAGTTGACCGCGTCTTTAGCGTGAGTGATGATAAAGCGCACAATTAAGGCTAGTGGTGGTCTATGGGGCCAGTCATCATTCCTAAAACTCTGCTAGAGTCTTGGGCAGTGGGCCCGGGTGCTATAGATGATATCAGAGCCAATTACCTCCAGTAGGTGGGGCCCACTTGGCATGTGGATGCCAGTCTTAAGTGTGGTCCTGATACATTGGAAAGGGCTATCTGCTGAGACAAGATGGAGCTGCCCTTGCACTGGTAGCCATGGATGGGGGCTGGGTGTCCATGGGCCATTCTGGGTTTGCACTGAAATGGGGAAGAGATTATGAGGTCATATATTGAGCTTTGATGAGGATGTCGAGTCTAAGTGGGGGAGATTGTAATGTCCCATGATTTGAGGACTCAAATAAAATGATCTTAAAAGGAATGATTAGACAACCCATATCACCAAGGTGCACCTCCTTTTCCAGGAGCCCATCACTAAAGAACTTTGAAGTTAAGCATGCTCATCTTGGAGTAGTACTAGGATGGGTGACCACCCAGGAAGTTGACCCCAACTTACGCATGAGTGATGATAAAGTGCACAATTAAGGCTAGTGGTGGTCTGTGGGGCCATTTGTCATTCCTGAAACTTTGCTTAGAGCCTTGGGCAGTGGGTTCAGGTGTTCTAAAGATTGTAACGTCCCAAGATTCTAGGCCTCAGATAAAATGATCTTAAAAGGAATGATTGGACTATCCATATCAGCAAGATGCACCTTCTTTTCTAGGATCTCGTCACTAAAGAACTCATAGTTAAGCATACTTAGCTTGGAGTAGTATTAGGATGGGTGACCAGTCGAGAATGTACCCCAACTTGTGTGTGAGTGAGGAAAAAGCGCGTAGTTAAGGCTAGTGGTGGTCTTTGGGGCCAATCAATATTCTGAAAACTCTACTAGAGCCTTGGGCAGTGGGCTCAGACATTATAAATGGTATTAGAGTTGATTCCCCTCCAGTAGGTGGGTCCTACATTGAAATGTGACATGCTAGTATTGAGTCGTATGGTCCAAGCATGTAGGAAAGGGCTATCCACGGTGATGTAGCCGCCCTTGCACTGGTGTTCCGTGATTGAGAGATGGGTGTCCATGGGTCATGTTGGGTCTGCACCGAAATGGGAAAAATATTATGAGACCATATAGTTGAGATTTGATGAGGACGTCAAGAGTCCAAGTGGAGGAGATTTTAACATCCCAAGATTTTAGGCCTCAGATAAAATGATCTTAAAAAGATTGATTGGACTACCCATATCACCAAGGTGCACCTCCTTTTCTGGTATCCCATCACTAAAGAACTCCATAATTAAGCATGCTTAGCTTGGAGTAATACTAGGATGGGTGACCAATAGGGAAGTTGACCCCGACTTGCATGTGACTGAGGAAAAAGCACGCAGTTAAGGCTAGTAGTGATCTGTGGGGCCAGTCGTCATTCTGGAAACTCTACTAGAGCCTTGGGCAGTGGGCCCGGGCGAAACACTATATGTATTATTTTCTTTTGGAAACTTGACAATTATCTCATATTTCAGTTACGCAACAATTCAAAATTTCATTACTTTTTTTTATGCATGAATTCATTATTTCTTTAACTTGTGCCACAAGGACCTATTTGCAAGGAAAATGGTCACATGGGCCTCACTCCATACATGAGTTGATCCCATGCCACAAAGTAGATTATAATTCTATCGATTATGAAATTAGAAATAAAAAAATATTTGTTTTATCATATCAAGTTTTATATCCATACAATTCAAATTTACCAAAATTTGAGGATCTAACATTCACCAATGCTAAAAAGGAATTTTCTCCAAAATTCAATCCAAATTGGATTAAGGTAAATGATAACCCTTATTACCTTCATACCTTAGGGTTAACGACCCTTCTGGGATATCTTTATCTAGATTAACAACCTTTATTGATATGTAACCTTCACACATCTCTAAGGTTTGTTTTTTAATCCAATTGTAGGGTATATCCACAACCTCATTCATCACATAAATTAATCATCTAGTGATTACTTTGTGATTCCAATTCCACTTGGTAATTACAATTTCATTTGTGATTTTAATTTCACTTAGTGACTACCAATGTTTCCTGACTATCATCCCTAAGGGTGAGGTAACACCACAAACCCTATATCATGCCATTAAATTTCAACTTAAGCACTCATTCTTATATATCTCTTTTTTTAATCATAACATGTGTCAATCCAATCTCTCACACTCATATTAAGATAAAATAAATATTTGTCTATAGTCCAAGTAAAAAGTTCATACCATTCCAATAGAAGAGATGTTGTACTCACACATTATCTTTTAATTTCTAAATTTTGTTTGAGTCACTATCAATAATGACCCCATACCATGTATACCTTTAGTTTACAATTTTCTTATTATTTCATGCACTCACATGGAATGTATGAAGTCTAGAGGAAAGCGTAACCTCCCACAATGTTTTGTGAAGGATGTTATGACACATTATGCATAAGTAAGACTTTCATATCTCCTTAGTTTCAGTTACTAAAGGAGTCTAGGTTAACATCAATATGTATTCCAGATATGCATTTTATATATATATGCCTAAGGTGACTATTGCTAATGATTGTTTTGATTTATCAATCATAATCCTTTGGTATTAACGTTGTAAACATTAGTCTTAAGATTCATTCATATAAAAACCATTAGATATTTGGGCATTTCCATAGAAGATCATATCTTTTGACAAAAAAAAGATCAACGACTCACTTTATTAATTTACCATCCTTGTCATACAAGATGCATAAAGTAAATGCTTCTATTTTATTGGAATAATGAAACAACAATTCAACTAACTCTATTACAATCCCATTGGGATAAGACAAATTTAAATACAGACTAAAACTTCAACAACTCTTGCTTTGCCTTGTCCATCTTTGTCCTTTTATGAAGGTTTTTACTTCTTGTCAAATCCTTCACATTAGGTATGTCAGATCTCTATCTGGTATCACAAATCAAAATGAAGAAGTAATCAAATTTATCTTATGACATTTATACCTGAAGTGGAGGTCCCAACACCTTCCTTCTTCTTCTTTAATTCCTCTAACCAGAGTGGGAAATTTCTTTTCTAATGTCCAAACTGGTGACAATGGTGACAATCACCTCTTTTCTTCACTCCTACCTTTGCGTTGAGATCTGAAGACTTGGGCTACTAGCTAGCTTTAGAACTCGTATTGGATTTTTTTTTGCCTTTAGATAACCCCTTTATCTTGCTAATCATCATCACAGACTTGGGTTTGTCTCTCTTCATTTGTGCCTCACATGTTCTCAACATGCCTAACAACTCTATCAACAACTTGTCAAAGTCGTTCATATTATAGTTCATGACAAACTAAATATATGACTCTGGCAGGGACTGTAGAATCATGTCAGTGTCCAACTGTTGACCCAAGGGGAATCCCAGTGTTGCTAGGTTCTCCACATACCCAATGAGCTTGAGTACATTTGGACCTACTACTTCTCCTTCTTCCATGTTGCACTTGAATAGCACCCCAAAGACATCATATCTCTCTTGTCTTGTCTGATCTTGGAAGATGTTCTTCAGATGTGTGACCATCTCAATCACATCCATGTTCTCATGCTGCCTCTACAACTCATTGTTCATGGAGCATAGCATCAAACACTTGACAACCACAAAATCTTTAGTATGCCATTTGTAAGCATCCCAGTCAGCTCTTGGTGCATTGGGAAGGGGTTCATATGGTCCTAGCATCTCCATAGCATAGAGCTTGCACTCTTGTGTGAGAACAATTCTCAAATACCTAAACCAGTCATAGAATTTGTTCCCATTAAGTTTTTCCTTTTCAAGGACCAATCATAGAGAAAAATGATTGTTCTTTTTTTCCATTTGATTATACAAAAGAATTTGTAATTTTTTCAAAGACTCATTTTTTATTTGATTTGATTAAAATTCGATGATATTGATTAGGTCTTTAATTAACTATCACTCTCATTATTTTGATAAAATTAACAACCCTCAAGTATCAATTCAAAACATTGCAAATAACCATTTTCTAATGAGCCAATATCCAAAATGATTCAATTGTTACACGACCACCACCAACGTCCATAATCAACCATTAAGGTAGGCAACATTTGTGAATTGCATCATTTGAAATTCTTAGATAGATAATATACACAACTCTTTACCATAATTATCTACATGCCTATGGGCTTAATCGCATTAAGAATCACCAATTAAGTCTGACCCAAAAGCCAACATGATATTAATGCACCCCGCTAGAACGCAACCTACATTATTACCATCACACTTCCATAAGATAGATAGCGCATCACGCTAGGGAATAACATATTCTTCAATCAATCTTATCATGTGTGCCACTAATGTAAAGCATCTTAGACTTAATATGTTTGATTGAGTGACTTTATATATATCATTTATATATACATATATTGTATCCAATCAACACATATCGTTGGTACAAATCACATACATTCTATATCCCACCACATAAACATGCAATATAAAACAAAAATTGATGGTTATGGCCATGTATACTATAATTCCTTGAATCTACACAGAATGACTACCACCTATGTCAATCATCACATCACATCTATGAACCTAATATTGGTGTAGATGTATTCTTGCCAATCCACGTTGATTGGTTCAACTCTTGAACCGGTCCTCTCACCTCTTGGTCGGTCAGCTGGTCCTCTAAAACGGTCATCTGGACTCCTATCCAACTAATGGTTGGACTCCTCTAGATAGTTGTTTGGGTCAAACTACCGATCGATTTGCTCCTACAGTCTATCCTCCTCGTTCCTCCATCCTGTCGACTCGTAATGAGAACAATCAACTCTCCTGACGTTGATCATCATATCGATTGTTGTAATAAAGGAAACTATCCTATTGCTGCTAAACTTATTATATTGTTAAGAAAAAGCTCAAGTTACATTTAAGGGGACCAAATGTACAAAATAATTAGCTTTACACTGGGAATAAGGAGGTAGAGGCTCGGTATTTAAACCTAGACAAAATAGGAATAAAATCAAACCATCCAACCATACACAAATATCTGGGTTGTTGGCCATAGTAACGCTACTCATCCATATATATATATATATATATATATATATATATATATATATATATATATATATATATATATATATATATATATATATATATATATATATATATATTGGATTATGTAGTCTTTCATCAGATACATATAGGAGATAGTTTAAATATTCACATCATATGCAACAAATAAATAATAAAACCAAAAATCCGAACATATCTGATAACACCAAATTTTGTGATATTTTAGACTGTTTTTCTGTTATCAAAACTTCCCTTTTCTGCTATTTTCCTCTCTTTTGTATGCACTTTCACAATAATTGGCCAAGCAATGCTCTTAATCCAATTTTCCTATCCTTTTCCGAGGGGATGATCACCTTAAGGGTCGGAAATGACCATATCGACTTCAAGCTGAAAGAGATTATGAAGAGCCCGTCCCTATCTAAATCAGCATGTTTTGCAGATAGCTACAATAAATTCTACGAGGAAGTAGAGGAAGATATCCGGACAGTAGACCCCCTCTTGAGGGCTATAAACTGTCAAGATCCCGACCTCGAAGATCCTGAGGTCGCGAAGCACCACAACCTTCTCAACCTTTCTGACGAAGATTTGCATGAAGAGGATACAGTGGTGGAGTGTGCGAAGTATGCCTTTCTCGAGGAGGAGCCTCAGGAGAAGGCACCCAGACCAAAGCCAGAGTTAAAAGCGTTGCCCGAAGGCCTGAAGTACGAGTTCTTAGATGAAGAGCACAGAAACCCCGTCATCGTAAATGTCGATCTTTCAAGCAACCAACTGGACTGACTCCTTGAGGAATTAAGGCTCCACAAGAGGGCTATAGGATATTCAGTAGATGATATCAAAGGCCTTAGCCCTGCTCTGTGCATGCATCACATCAACTTGGATGAATCTGCCAAGCCTCTGGCTCAACCCCAGAGGAAGCTAAACCAGATGCTTAAGGAGGTCGTCAAGAAAGAGGTAATAAAGCTTAGGGATGCGGGGATCATTTACCCAATCAGCGATAGCAATTGGGTAAGTCTGATCCACGTAGTGCCCAAAAAGGGAAGAATGACGGTGGTTAAGGGTGAGAAGGGCGATGAGGTGGCGGTAAGGACCATCACCGGTTGGCAGATGTGCATAGATTACCGAAAGCTAAATCAGGCTACAAAGAAGGATCATTTTCCGCTACCTTTTATTGACCAAGTTCTCAAAAGGTTAGCGCATCACGATTTCTTTTGTTTTCTTGATGGCTTTTTAGGTTTTTACCAGGTACCCATCTTGCCCGACGATCAAGAAAAAACAATGTTCACCTGCCTTTATGGAACTTATGCCTTCCGAAGGATGCCCTTCAGACTCTGCAACGCCCCCGCAACCTTTCAGCGATGCATGATATCGATGTTCTCAGATTTTCTAGAAGACATCGTAGAAGTTTTCATGGACGAATTTTCCGTCTATGGGAAGGACTTCGATAGCTGTCTGAAGAATCTGTCATTGGTCCTTCAAAGGTGCGAGGAGAACAGCCTAGTTCTAAACTGGGAGAAGTGCCATTTTATGGTGCGGGAGGGCATCGTTCTTGGGCATAAGATCTCAAAGCGTGGGATCGAGGTGGACGCAAGCAAGGTTGAAGCAATATCCAAGCTTCCTCCACCAAGATCCGTGACGAGGGTGTGAAGCTTCCTCGGGAACGTGGGATATTACCGAAGATTCATCAAGGACTTCTCAAAGATTTCCAAACCGTTGTCCAATCTTCTGGTAAAAGACGTTGAATTTGTTTTCTCTAACGATTGTCTAAGTGCTTTTCAGGCCCTAAAAAATGCTTTGATATCACCACCTATCCTTCAAGTGCCAGAATGGGGTTTACCTTTTGAGCTGATGTGCGACGCTAGCGACTACGCGGTTGGAGCAGTCATGGGGAAAAAGAAAGACAAAAGGCACCATGTGATTTGCTACGCTAGTCGCACATTGGACGAGGCTCAAGTAAACTACACAACAACTGAGAAGGAGATGCTCGCGATCGTCTTCGCGTTTGATAAATTCAGGTCGTATCTCGTTGGAACCAAAGTCAAGGTATACACAGATCACGCGGCTATAAAATATTTAATGCAAAAGAAAGATGCTAAGCCCAGACTGTTGAGGTGGGCCTTACTGCTCCAAGAGTTTGACCACAAAATTATCGACAAGAAGGGCACAGAGAATATGGTCGTAGACCACCTATCAAGAATCGTGACTGAGAGAGAGAGAGGGCCTCAAATCAATGACGACTACGCCGATGAGGCTCTTATGTTGGCAGAATCTCAAGAAGAAAGTTTACCCTGGTTTGCAGACATCTGCAATTATCTTGCCTGTGGAGAACTGCCTCCTGACATCACATACAATCAGAAAAAGAAGCTATTTGTGGATGTCAAAAAATACTACTGGGATGATCCTCTCCTATTCAGAAGATGTGCTGACAACTTATACATGCGGTGCATCCCAGAGGAAGAAACCGCAGACATCCTGAAAGAATGCCACGCCTCCCCCTACGGTGGACACCTGGGTAGCGAGAGAACAGCTGCAAATGTGTTACAGTCAGGTTTCTACTGGCCCACCTTGTTTAAAGATGTCGCACAATTTGTGAAGGTTTGTAAGGAGTGCTAGTTTACAGGAAACATAGGACGGAGGAATGAAATGCCAATGGCAAGTTGGATTGAAGTAGAAATATTTGACGTATGGGGGATCGACTACATGGGACTGTTTCCCCCATCTCAGGGGTATCAATACATACTAGTGGAAGTGGATTATGTATCGAAGTGGGTGGAAGCGGTAGCCACCCAAACCTGCGATGCCAAGTCAGTTATCAAGCTTTTCGAGAAGACTGTCTTCCCTCATTTCGACGTCCCGCACACAGTTATAAGCGACGGAGGATCGCACTTTGGAGAAAGGCAGTTTGAAGCACTTCTACGCAAGTACGGAGTGAAGCACAAGATCACTACACCCTACCATCACCAGACGTCAGGACAGGTAGAGGTTTCCAACAGACAAATCAAGCAGATCTTGGAGAAAACTGTCAACCGAACAAGGAAAGATTGGTCTATGAAACTTGACGATGCACTTTGGGCCTACCGCACTGCTTACAAAACACCCATTGGAACCACCCCCTACCGTCTCATCTACGGAAAATCCTACCACTTGCCGTTGGAATTGGAACACAAGGCCCTTTGGGCAATCAAGTTCCTAAATATAGACCTCGATAAAGCTGGAGAAAAGAGATTTTTGCAACTCCAAGAGCTCGAAGAGCTGAGGATGACTGCCTACGAAAATGCAAAAATCTACAAACAGATGACAAAGTTGTGGCATGATGCCCATCTCAGGAGAAAGGATGTAAGCGAAGGAGACAAGGTCTTGTTATTCAAGTCCTCTATTCATCTTTTCCCTGGGAAGTTGCAAACAAGGTGGTCTGGACCGTTCACAGTGTCAAAGATATATCCATTAGGAATGATGGAGCTCTACGACAAAGACGATCCGACCAAGGCCTTTTAGGTAGATGGGAACAGGGTGAAAAGGTTCTATGAAGACGAAGCATTTGTCAGGAGGGCAGAAATCAGTCTGCAAGATATGGGTACTGTTGAGGGTTGAACAAGATGATCCTACACCGGTCGAGCTGGCAACGCAAACCCCAGCACTCCTTGGGAGGCAGCCCGAGTTCTTCTTTCTTTCTTTCATAGAATAGGTTGCATTTTTTCTTATAACCAACAAAAACAAACTTTATGAATTGTAATAAGGCCCGAGTCAGAGCACGCGCCGAGCATGCTGACTCTTCTATTTTATGGGTCATCGCTGAATTTTCCGAAGCTTTGACGAGCAATTCTGTCTGAGGGCGGGAGGGCTCTGCCCTGACCAATGATGTTTTGCCCGTCAAATGCTTTTTCCAGCTTTGTTTTAAGTTTTTAGGCCGCCTGTTTTAGACCGTGTCGGTCAGCCGCTCAGCTAGCACACAGGACCTCCCGTACCGGGCTTTGGTCTCTCGGGCATCGCAATAGTCGTGACGGTTGGCATTCCTGGGAGGTGTGCACCCTATCGTGCATGAGAATAAATGTCCTTAATGAGACTGATGTGACCATCGTCTCGGGAACCGCCTGACCCGTTGGCCGACGCGCGCCTCAGAGATGTCCGTTTAGCCCCCGGCCGAGCTTGCTATAAATAAGAACGGTGGTTTTACCGTTTCGGGCTGTCACACGTTGCTACTTTTAGCCACCTATAACGCATGCAGTAATATGCCCTTTTGCTCCCGTGTCGGCCAGTTGCCTTCACCATGGAACCAGGCGATGGCTCCTATGAGCAAAGGTATAGCCCGACAGGCTTATCGACTGGAAGGCCTCTCGACCGACATGTCTGTCGCCCGACATGATTATCGACTAACATATTTATAGACCGACAGGCTTATCGACCGATAACCTTGTCACCCGGCACGAGTTTTCTTAGCGCACACTGCTTATCGGGTTTACGTTCCTTGCAGATTTTGTATCGCCCGACATAGTTAAGCGCTACATAACGCCCGATGGTGTTCGCCCGATACATCATATCGGGCAACAAGTTTTTCTTTTGTGACGTCCTGTCAGGCAGTTGCTTTTTGGCGGTCTTATCGGCCGATATACCCCTATCGGGCGGTATGTCTTACCGCGCGGCACTCTTCGTATCACCCCGTTTTGTATCGACTTGAGTTTTCTTTTAACGTACGATACCCGGAGATTGTAATAAGTTTATCAAGTTTCTTTTTCCTATCTAACATATAAACGGTCAATAAACTTGATAACAGGAAAAATGGCGGCCGTAGATGAAGCAACAACTGTCGGGCAGAAATGTAGAAATCCTAAGGCAGTGAGCCGTCGACTACCGCAGATAGAATGCGGGGAGATTTTTCTTGATTTGGTAGCTCAAGAGGAGGGTCATTTCCTTATCATAGTCTGTTTTCTGTGGTGATTCAAACATCCTACAGAAACAGCACGAGTACCTTTCCGGTGACCTCCGGATGGAACCTGGGCATCCCGGTTCCAGCTACTTAATGAAGAGGAAGCAGCCACAAGTGTCTACACTTGCTGAAGCTGTTTCCAAATGAGAAAGAAGGAGGGTGCATCAAAGAAGCATATTGAAGCTTCTTCACCGGCAACCTCCCAATGGCATGCCGCAACTTCATAGGAGCATATTGCAGCACATCAACGAGCTAACCCTCACTGGATAAACATTACCTTACCCTATCTTTTTCACCACTCTGGGACAGAGTGTGGAGTAAGTTTGGGGGGGTACCCATATTTCAGTGAGGGAGGTATAAAATTCTTTTCCGCTTCAAGCTCTTCACGCTTTCTGGCTTACTTTATATCTGATGTGCTTATTTATGTTCTTATGGCTTATTGTATATCTGATGTACGCATGTATGCCGCATGTATGCCATAAAAAAAATTTCAAAAATCTTTCCTTTGCTTATTTTGTTCCCATGCATATGTATAAAGTCACTATATTAGTAAAAACCTGATGCAAACTGCTCGCAAAGTTTATTTTCTTTGTGCTGAATGTGATGTAAGTCCTGTTATATTTTTTTGATAATGCTGCTTCAAACGAACAAAAGAATATGTTTTGTCATGTCAAAAATTTCGAAAAAATACAATAATCTCGCAAACAGTTAAGAGACGAGTATGGAGAAGGAAAAAGCTACCCAAACAGTGAATCTCTTTGTCCCCCCTTACCCAAAAAAAATCCCAAAAAAGAGAGAGAAGCCTTATGAGCGTGAATAAAAGCATGAGAGTTGTTCCCAATAAAAGAAAAAGAAAAAAATATATATACACCACTTGTTTTCCAAAAGTACCCATCTTTAGGCATGGTAGATCCGGGGCAGTGGTACGTAGGATGTGAAATCACTGCTCTAAAGCCAACTGGCTTGAACTGCAGGGACCACTTGCCCGTTAACAGACCCTTACCTGGATGGACTGATGGGAGACAAGAATGAAAAAACCCAAAAAGCCTTAGCCTACCCTATACACAACTTTCTGCCCTGAAAATAAAGCTGTTTGGTGCATAAGCTAACTTCGGAATCATACAACAAAGTCTCGCTGAAGCTGTAGAGAAAATATTTACTGAAATAATAAGGCAAGAAAACGCATAGTCTTTTGTTTGTAGTGAAGCAACATTATCTGTAAAGGCATTACTATACTTGTTTTACCTCCTGGCCTGAAAATTTTCCGAGAAAAAAGAAGCATCACAAAATATAGTTTAAATATTGATTGAGGACAATCAAAACGCTAAGTTTGGGGGAGTTGATAACACCAAATTTTGTGATATTTTAGACTATTTTTCTATTATCAAAACTGCCCTTTTCTGCTATTTTCCTCTCCTTTGTATGCACTTTCGCAATAATTGGCCAAGCAATGCTCTTAATCCAATTTTCCTATCTTTTGCAGAGTTTTCCTCGTTTTTGGGCAATAAGGCTGCTCCGACCCATGAATAAGTCCCAAGCCTGTCTCGGCCTCCCTAACGCCCGATACAACCCCTACCCAACATGGGCTGGGCGACACAAAGACGCTTGACAAAGAGGTGTCGTGTGAGAAGAAGCTGACAGACGACACGCCTTCTACCCAACAGGGAGCCCGGCTTGCCCCGACAACCCAGCTTGTCGGGCGACACAGCCACCCACCGGCAGACGCGCCCCCCGTCACGTGACCGATAGTAGACACCTCCGCGCCAAGCTATAACTGTATCGGTCGTCCATCGACCGACGCTTAAGGGGCCACGTGGCGCTTCAAGCACCATAACACCTCCCGGCCAGCTGACTATAAATAGCAGCTACAGTGAGCCGAAAAGACAGTTTGGAGTTTTAGAATTCAGACAGTTAGGAGTTGATCTATCTTCCGAGGAGACTACGAGAGAATACGTGTCGTGCCCCAGTGCTTGTCTCGGGCGACACTAGGTGAGCTTCTCCTCGTCCCGAGAGGGAGGGGACAGTTCACTTAGGACCGTCCTGGGTGACACTATGGGCTGATATCGGCCGACGTGGATGAGCGACACAAGTGCCCGACAACAACAATGCGTAGCTCTTAGCCCGACACGATATCAAACTGATACGCTTAGCTTGTCGAGCGTGCCACCCGAGAGGGTGTGCCGCCCGACATGAGCGTATAGGCCAGTGTCCTTGAGCGATACAGTCGACAGTCGGTACGTGCCGCCCGAGAGGGTGTGCTGCCCGACACCTCTGTATCGGGATAGGCCTCTGACCGATATTGGGCAGGAGAGCTACAGCACCCTTTCGTCCTTCTACATCAAGGAGGCGACACCTATCTTTACTTTCTATCATTTTAATTCCTTACTTATGCATTTTAATTAAGACCCTTTATTTGTCTATGGAAATAAAAGATGCTTAATTACTTGTTGCTCTATGCTTGGTGCACAATGCTGGATGACTGCTCTGTTTAATATCTGAACTCTAGCTTGCATGTTTGGATTGCGTTTCGC
This sequence comes from Alisma plantago-aquatica, assembly GCA_963693085.1. Taxonomy (NCBI): domain Eukaryota; kingdom Viridiplantae; phylum Streptophyta; class Magnoliopsida; order Alismatales; family Alismataceae; genus Alisma; species Alisma plantago-aquatica. The sequence goes on along the minus strand of OY856410.1, from coordinate 1,509,652,236 downwards.
GTAGCTAACGAATCGTGTTTTCCTGTCGCAACAACTTCGAGAGTTGTGTTGTGGCTCTAGTGTTTGATCTGATTCTGGAGTACGAGAGTGCCTGGAACGGAGTTGCTTTAGTGACCTTTCCACTCTAATTTTAGTCCAGTGACCTCGAGAGGGGCACAAATGCCTTGTTAGAGGTACCCGCTTCGAGAGGAGGGGTGCAGGACTGGTTCTACCGCTGCTTGTTTTACCGACGTCTTATCCTTCGTACCTCGCTTTAGCTCGAGTAATATCTTTCTGTTTCTGTTGCATGAAAACCCCTAAAAACTACTAAATGACTAAAACCTTAAATCTTTCTAGTAGCTCCAGTTGGAGATAGTTTTCTTCATTTTATTTGTGACATCTTGTTGCTTCCCTTTTTGGGAATTTACTTCTCTTTATACCTACCGGAGTGTAGCGTGTCGATTCCGTGTTCTCAACACTACCCCCCTTGTCCCTGTATTCGACCCCGTATATCTACTTCGACCCCGTAAACAAAGTTGCGGGGGCCTAGAAGGATTCGAGTTTATAAATGTAAAAGCTCGACTACCTCAAATCCGCCTCCAATTTTAGGACGCACAATTTAGGCCGGTCAATATCAATTATCCCAAAATATAGTAAATTCACCTGGCTCTGATACCACTGTGGGGAAATACAAGCACAGATAAAGGAAGTGGAAATAAAAAATTTACCTATTTGTATTCCCCATAACAGCAAGATCATGTCAACTACTATGAAATAGGTAAGATAGTTTAACGAGTTCATAGCTGGTCCTGGAGAAAGTCCAATGACTACAACTCATTGCAATGCAACTATCTTCTAGTTACTCTTGGGCGGTGTCTATTCAGCTCCTAGTCTTCACCATACACAATAGACTGTAATAGCGTCCGCAATAACTCCTGGTCTTGCCACATATTGCAAGATGACGTTATCCTCCTAGCAGTAGACAACAGCCTCCTCACCTCTAGAGAAGTCCACATAGACCAACTAGAACTCTTGTCATGCTAATAGAACATATAGGAAGGAGTTGTCCCTCTCGTTAGTGTACTAGTCAGTAACTTGCTCTCCCACAATTGTTTGTCCCTTGTTATCCCTCCCTTTAGTGGGTAGGACTTGCTCAGGCTCTCTATTGGTTACCAAAAATAGAGAGAACAAAAATTGTCAGAGGAAATCGAGTTATGTTCTTGGAAGCCCCCAACACCCATCTATTTGTAGGAGGGGTGAGGATCTGGGTTCCCAGTCTATGTGGGAGTGGAAGGGACTGTAAGATCATGAATTTTCACAACCTACAAATCCCAAAACACTCGGTTGGAATTGAACCAGTTTGTTCACAAGTGAGCCGATCAGTTTGTAGCCCAAACTGGTCATTTTGACTATTTCCTAATCACATATGAATTTGGGAAAATCATTCCAATCAATGCTAAGTAGTAATTCTTGTACTAATTGAATTTCATAAGTGAAATGATCACTTTTTCTCAAGAATTCAGGAAAGCTACTAGGACCTTCAGTTGGCACAACCGAGCCAATCAGTTCACCAAGTGAATTGGTCGTCTCACCCATTCTGAGCTCGTTAGTTCACCCAGTGAGCTGATTTGTTGGTGCCTAATTTGTGTAAAACACAACGAATTGAATTCTAATCAACCTGACACTCCAAACGATTGTCTCAACACTTAAGCTATTTGGTTGGTAGTCTGGTCAGCTAATTTGTTACTTGAATTGAGTACCCAAACACCTTGGTAGTCAATCCAATCATTATTCATGATAAATCTCCTCTTCTAGATGAGTTCCTATCTATGTGATCCTATAGGTCCCATATCACGTTGGCAGTGAATGTCCATAACTAATTTATGACATCACAAGCAGAGAGTGGTGCCTAGTCACACACCAGTGCTACCCAAGTGAATGAAAAGTTGGAGAGAAACTTTAACTTACAGTCTGTGTAAGTTGATGTAGCGATTGTATAATTCATTTGTCTTTGATATTCCGAATGAACTCATGGCATGGAATTGTCATCCTATAAACGTTAAATCCATGTTCCTTAAACTAAGAGTAGACTATCTGAGCTATATGTGACCTCAATTTCATATATTGATTCACATGTGAATGCACATACATTTCTTAGTCTCTCTTATCGAGTGCCCAGGATATCAAAATCCAATAGGAGGGACAAATCTCATCTACATCACTCAGAGCCAGTCCCCATGTGTTACAGCTACCTAATCATCACCTTTATGAAAATCCTTAGTTTAGGGTTATGTTTGATGATTCAAAGTATATCGAATGACATGTGATGAGTGTAGTGACTTCAGGTCTAAGAATCACAATCACCACCTTCACTATGAGAGATGAATATGACCACCAATGATGGTTTCCATGTATCACTCTCAAGGTGGGTTTGTCTGATACGCTGTTTTGTAGCATGAATCTATGTTCTTAGTTTGATATATCATATAATGACTAATGAGATTCTTTATCAACAAACTCACACTCCAGTCTTGCGTCACTGGTGACTATCTGCCTTCCATAGTAACAATTGAGTAGGGACATCATAAGAATGTACATACTCTTAGCATTCATATGATCCCATTGTTCAAGTGACATACTTGAAGACATATGTAATTGAGTATTGTCATTCTTTATACATTCATAATGTTTCCTCATTATCCCATAACTGAGTGAAATAGAATGAATTGGAAGCTTGCCTTTATGACCATTATTAATCAAATCTTTATGTTATATGAAATGACAATTATCATATGATTGGCTCTCTAGGCATACCTTACTAAAACTAACTATTACAATGCTTGGTATAATCACTATACTTCACCACGTAGGGTGATAGTGTGAAAATTAAACTAAATGTCGGATCATTAGAGGGTCATCTAACCACCTCAAAAAGGTCTCCCAAACGATTCAACTATACTTGATGAGGTTCTAGTCCAACTTGGTTATCTTCTCCTTGACCTACACCTGGGGTTGGGAGCGTACCCTAACAAGAGGAGAAAAATTAGATGCACAACAACAATGTTGGTATGAGCATATTAAATTGAGATTGAGAAACATAAGTGACCAGCCTATTTCACGCGTCTGGAAATGAACGCGGGACAAAGGAAGGAATCAAGCTTTAAATTTATAACCCGAAACCTTCTAGGCCCCCGCAACTTAATTACAGGGTCGAAGCAGATATACGGGGTCGAACACAGGGACGTGGTGACGTTTAGGACGCTACAGATTTCTGTTCTTGAGTCAGATAAGCCAAAACGATAGTCGATGAAAGAAAGTGCTAGAACTAGTCTAGCGGGTTGTCACGATTAAAATAAGGAAAAGAAAAGAAAACAAAAGCAAAACAAGACAGAGCACGAGGTTCTACTAACTAGAGAAAAAGAGTTCTTGGCTATGTAACCACAAAAGGGGCAGTCTATGCACTCGTTCTCGGGCATAGACAACCCTCGAACACCCAAGCAAGCATCTAGTACGCACAGCAACATCTGTCCTGTGGGATCATCCCACTCGCTCTCGCGATGCGTGACTAAAACCATCAACGATATGTCATTAACCCTCTCTCAAGGGATGACATATCAACACCTCAGTATATGCTAAGTTCCCTCTCGGGTCTTAGGATATTATGGGGTGTTAGGAACAGAATACCTTAGATCGTCCTCCTCTCGGGTTCAGATCCAAACTATCATCCCTTAGCTATTTCTACAACGGATCTCTCAATACAGGCAGAAATAGCAGTTCAAGCGAGTAAGAGATCAACCAAACTAGCAATCATAACTTGGAAAGAGAAAATAGAACATGCAACATACTAGATCTGATATGAATCTACTTGCTTAAGGAAAAAGTATATAAACATGCCCAGATCGGGCTGCATAGCCAAGAAGGAGCTAACTAGCCATAGACAAGCATAGCTGGCACCGAACAAAGATGGATAAACATCGTTTGTACAAGAAACAAAGGAATGCAGTAGAATGAAAGAGAAGAGGGGAGAGATATAGCCCGTAGAGGAGAGGTGGCTCTCGCTCCTTGGCCTCTGTGTAGGCCGGATCTCGCCCCTTGGGTCTTCTCTTTGTCCCTCTGGACTCCTCAGTTCTCTCTCTCTCTAGACCATATTGGGCGGCGGGCGTATCGGGCGGCGGCCGTATCGGTCGACGGGCGTATCGGTCGGCGGGCCTATTGGGCGGCAGGCGTATCGGGCGGCAGCCTTTGGGGAACCCGGCACACTAGCTCCTTGGTCTAGGAACTAGCTCTTGCAGGGTCCTCCCTCTAGCCCTCGACTCTCTCCTGCTCTGAAGCAACATTCTTGTAGGCTGGCAACTGCAATTTATAGGCAGCGAGTTGATGTGAGTTGTAGCTTTTATTGGTCCACGTGTCCTTCATCCGTGGCTTCAATCTTGAGGAACCAGGTGGGCCAATATGACTGTCACTCGACAACCGTATCGGGCAACCGTATCGGGCAACCGTATCGGGCAGCCGTATCGGTCGGAGGTCGTATCGGTCGGCGCACCCGTATCGGTCGGCGGCCGTATCGGTCGGCGCAACCGTATCGGTCGGCGTCGTATCGGTCGGCGCACCCGTATCGTCCAGGCCATATCGGGCAGCCATATCGGGCGTCTTTGTCGGGCGGCCATCTCATCCACACCATATCAGGCAGCTATATCGGGCACCCATATCGGGCAACCATATCGGTCAGCTGCTGTGATTCTTATCTTTTCCTGGTTTGGTACTTGAAAGTCACAAAATTGGCTAGTTTCGGTGCCTAGAAGTCTAAAACAGGCTAATTAGCTACATTATTGGCTATTTTCACTACATTATCTAATGAAGAGACAGAAAACATAAAACATGAACAAAAGAGTGCATATTAAGACTAAAGTGGCACAAAACTATAGATAAAATGCATAGAAAATATGCGCTAATTTGGGTGTTATCAACAACCCCAAGCTTAAAACTTGCTTGTCCTCAAGCAAGACTGTGCTCAAAGAACAAAAGATAACATCCAAATTAAGCTTGGCAATAGATGATAAGGTTAAGAAAAAAATAGTTTAAAGCATCAATGCTCTTGATCCATGTCATTTCAGAACAAACCCCCACCAAACAAGCACAATCCTGCCAAAGTAAGATCAAAGAATTTCCAGGCAAGATTAAGCAAATTTGCTATAGCCTGCCAATACTGATGAGGGTTTGAATCATAATTATTTAAGTATGAAAGAGTTGTCACTTAGGTGATCAAGCAGGTGATGAGCAATGAGCCATCACCATGAATCCATGCATACCAATCTAGAATACCATGCCTCTCACTTATTCATGTCCTAAGAAATAAAGCAAAAAGACTCTAATGACTTATGAGGATCCCGATCTGCATCAGATTGGTCCATGTAGCGAGCAACAGTCCCTACAGTCCGAACCAGTTGGTCCAAAGTAGTGAGATGAACTCCTCGTACTGTGCCCGAACCAACCCTGCTACTGAGTTGATCTCATAGGTCACCTAGGGGGTTCCTAGTGACTCTCTAATGAGCTTTTTAGAGTGGTACTACTAGGCACAACATATCTGCATTCATGAGTGCAGTCATACACCGGCTGGGCACCATCCTCAACTCTCCTAAAAGAGAAAACAAGCGCTCATTTATTGTTCACACTCAGGCTTTTATCATCTGCATTCTATTTTTAGGCTTGGGTGAGAACTATATAGATATTTTTGGGATTTTATGGGCGGCCAAACCTCTTTTGCACATTTTTATATTTTTCATCTTTTTGACTCAATCTAATGTGAGAAGGCATGTAGTCCATCAAGGAAAAGCACTTCACCTTGATCATGGCTCAAAACTCATCATGGCCCGCTTGATACCTGTGTGAAAAGATAGCAATTATGATTCAAGAATCCTTAGAATAGAGGAAAACTTGTGAATCCACAGCTAGGTTCTTTGATCATGTTTTAGCTCATTCCAGCGGTCCTTTACCGTGGATTTGCCATTCACGACACAGATCAAGGGAATTTAGCTTTAAGTTATGAAAAAGGGACATAACCTTAGGTTTATTTCCAAACTCAAGGAAAGCGTCAAAGAGAAAGTCAATCAAAAGGTCAAGCAATTTTTAAGATAAAAATTGTGCATCTAGGCATGAAGCCAAGCATTTATCTATTAGATTCACACCACATAGCCATAATTGCAAAGCTAAAAAGCTGAAAATTTTGAAAATTTAAGACTAAATGCAGGAAATAGACATGCATGCAAGAAGAGTGAAGAGAAAAGAAGGGCGACGCCTACCACCCCAAGCTTAAAATTTTGCTCGTCCTCGAGCAAGTCTCAAACTTGAAATAGTGAGGCAGGAATGCATGAGTTTAATGACATTTATTGAAGTTCTAAAGATGATGCATGGGTGCAAGGATATCAAAATAGTTAGAGGAAAGAAATTAACCAACAAGAACATAAAAAGCAGAATTTATTGTAATAAAAGGGTGGGAGGTTAGGTAAGAGAAAAGGGGGTGGTTGCCCCACGATACTGACACTGGGATCCCAAATTCTCAGCTTTGGGACCAATGTCACCTGTGTCTTGCCGACGGGTTCCGCCACATAATATGAGTAGAGTAGGCGGATGTGTTGGCCCTGCCGAGTCTGAAGAAGAAAAGTTAAATCTGGCGACTCGGTGAAGTCATCTTTGTGCTGGAAGTGACATGAACTGCACTGGGGTGACTTGTTTTGCAAATCATCCTCAGGGTACCTTTCAGTATATGAATCTGAATATGAAGGTCCTAGGATGTCGACACAGGATGAGATGGAGGGTATAGGTTGAATGACTTGGGTGGGATCCATTTCTCCTCCCTCCATCTCTGAACTTGAGGTTAGATGCTCAGATAAATCATCATGTACAGTCTGAGTCATCCAATCATCTTCTGAACAAGAAGTACCCCCTGAAGAATCTATTTGTGGTTCTACCACCCCAAGCTTATCACTTGGCATGGAGTCGAGGGTGTCTTCATGCTTAGAAGCCATGTTGTAGTGCACCGTCCAACCTACCCCCTTGACGTCCACCCTACCTTGTAAAGGTATGGGTGTAAATGGTGACACGTGCTGCTCTAACTCGTCGTCGGCATTATACTCACTGCTCCATGTCGAGCAGCTGTCGTCGTCGTCATCGTTGTCGTCATCGTCATCGAACAAATTGTTCCAAACCATGGTTGGCGTACTGCTCAAAGTGAAGTGACAAGTCTCAATATGAGAGATGTCACTCTGGTCTGGTTCAATATCTGACTCTGGTTCCTCTGAACAACTGTCCGGATGTGAGGTTGTTTGGCTGTCATTGTGAGGATAAGAGTCTTCGTCATCGTCATCATTGGCCCATTCATGTCTATGACTCATATCGTCCATTGGTTCATCAGCTGGGTCATCTGGATAGAATGAAGGGCTTCCCCAAGTGGGTTGGTCTTCACAGAAAAATCCTGGAGAATCCAGTTGATGGTCTGAATAGGATGGTGAGATATACTCCGATTCAGATCCAATGGAATGGCCTTGATGACTAACGTCTTCATTATCTTGTGATGGCATTTGTAATTGGATTGTAACCAAATCAATGAGCTCTTGGAGCCTCCTGCCTTGTTCAACATCTTTATCATGAAGTTGTTGTACTTGAGAAGCAATGCTTTCGAGACCTGTCGATTCTGCCATGCACATTGGTTGCTGACCTGCTGTACCAAACTGATGCGCTTGAATGAATTCTCGCTCAACAGTTTGAACTAGACTTCTACTGCAGTTTGCAGCCTCGATGCCTACTTTGAGAAGACGATCCTGCTCTTCTAGCAGTTGTTGCTTGGGATCGACATCTTCTTGGAGATGAGGGACTAGGGAGGTGAGCGCCTTGCCACTCTCTCCAGCTAACTCCACTGCCTTAATCAGTTCTTGATCCCATGCTAGCACGGGAGTCGATGGTTGACTGGCAGTCTCCTTTGTTGTAATTTCAACATATGACGACGGTGGAGGTGAGTATAACTTGACTAGTTGTAGAGCACGACCTTCAATTATTTGCCAGCAGTCAGAACTGCGGAAAAACTCGGGAGGACAGGCAGACAAGATGACTTTTCTTGCCGAAGCAAGATCCATGGCTGAAAAAGGTACAAGAAAAAGAGAAGGTATTCAGTATATATGAACACGTATGTTTAAAACAAATGAAAATTTATGCATATATATACAGGCTTATAGTGACAGAACAAAAATCTACTAGGTGTGTAAACGTGGAAAACCCACGTCCCCAACAACGGCGCCAAAAGTTGACCAGCCTATTTCACACGTCCGGAAACGAACGCGGGACAAAGGAAGTATCCTTGGCTATGTAACCACAAAAGGGGCAGTCTATGCACTCGTTCTCGGGCGTAGACAACCCTCGAACACCCAAGCAAGCATCTAGTACGCACAGCGGCATCTGTCCTGTGGGATCATCCCACTCGCTCTCGCGATGCGTGACTGAAACCATCAACGATATGTCATTAACCCTCTCTCAAGGGATGACATATCAACACCTCAGTATATGCTAAGTTCCCTCTCGGGTCTTAGGATATTATGGGGTGTTAGGAATAGAATACATTGGATCGTCCTCCTCTCGGGTTCAGATCCAAACTATCATCCCTTTGCTATTTCTACAACGGATCTCTCAATACAGGCAGAAATAGAAGTTCAAGCGAGTAAGAGATCAACCAAACTAGCAATCATAACTTGGAAAGAGAAAATAGAACATGCAACATACTAGATCTGATATGAATCTACTTGCTTAAGGAAAAAGTATATAAACATGCCCAGATCGGGCTGCATAGCCAAGAAGGATCTAACTAGCCATAGACAAGCATAGCCGGCACCGAACAAAGATGGATAAACATCGTTTGTACAAGAAACAAAGGAATGCAGTAGAATGAAAGAGAAGAGGGGAGAGATATAGCCCGTAGAGGAGAGGTGGCTCTCGCTCCTTGGCCTCTGTGTAGGCCAGATCTCGCCCCTTGGGTCTTCTCTTTGTCCATCTGGACTCCTCAGTTCTCTCTCTCTCTAGACCATATCGGGCGGCGGGCGTATCGGGCGGCGGCCGTATCGGTCGACGGGCGTATCGGTCGGCGGGCCTATCGGGCGGCAGGCGTATCGGGCGGCAGCCTTTGGGGAACCCGACACACTAGCTCCTTGGTCTAGGAACTAGCTCTTGCAGGGTCCTCCCTCCAGCCCTCGGTTCTCTCCTGCTCCGAAGCGACATTCTTGTAGGCTGGCAACTGCAATTTATAGGCATCGAGTTGATGTGAGTTGTAGCTTTTATTGGTCCACGTATCCTTCATCCGTGGCTTCAATCTTGAGGAACCAGGTCGGCCAATATGACTGTCACTCAGCAACCGTATCGGGCAACCGTATCGGGCAGTCGTATCGGTCGGCGGTCGTATCGGTCGGCGCACCCGTATCGGTCGGCGGCCGTATCGGTCGGCGCAATCGTATCGGTCGGCGCACCCGTATCGTCCAGGCCATATCGGGCATCTTTGTCGGGCGGCCATATCATCCAGACCATATCAGGCAGCTGTATCGGGCACCCATATCGGGCAACCATATCGGCCAGCTGCTGTGATTCTTGTCTTTTCCTGGTTTGGTACTTGAAAGTCGCAAAATTGGCTAGTTTCGGTGCCTGGAAGTCTAAAACATGCTAATTAGCTACATTATTGGCTATTTTCACTACATTATCTAATGAAGAGACAGAAAACATAAAACATGAACAAAAGAGTGCATATTAAGACTAAAGTGGCACAAAACTATAGATAAAATGCATAGAAAATATGCGCTAATTTGGGTGTTATCAATAAGTAATAAAGGTTGTAAAATACACAAGTCTTCCTATACAAATGAAAAGGACTATGCAAAAGGGCATAAAAGAATGTGAATATCAAAAAAACTTATAACATGGAGAATACTTTCCATTAAAGAAACATAAAAATTGTGCCACACAAGCACATATAAAATTTGGGCACAAAGCCCATCACAAGAATATCAACCTACATACATGTGAGATAAACATAGCTCTAGAAAAATATAAATAACCATGGCGGTCAAGGCTCACAACCTTGAAACTTGATAGAGAATGACATACTGTAAACTCCCAAATATATACAAAAGTGGGCTCACAACCTGAATATGGGACACACAACCTCCATCCCATAAATATAACATGGGCACACAACCCAAAAATCAATCTAATTACACTACCCACTGCTATTGAATCACATACCATGCATAATGTATATGCAAGTATAAATTTCATTCATCTATAGAAAAATTAAAGTCGCCATCACAAAAATGGACAAAAGAAATGTCAACCACATAAGTGGAAAAATTAGGGTTTCATGAAGAATAAAAGTACAAGTTAGAGTCAAAAGAAAGTCTAAAAATTAGGATTTTCATAAGATTAGAATCAAGTAGAATATTTCACATGGAATAGATTCTCAGAAGAGAAAGATTGTGTAGGCAACCAAGAGAGAGATAATTTGGGTTAACTGATCAATATAGAAAAATACAAAATGCAATCATATTTTAACTTGAGTGTTAAGTGATAGATTGATTCCTACCCTTCCAAGTCTAAATTCAAATCAAACCTACATATATTATTTGATCAATCAATTAGGGTTCAATATATTTGGTGAACCCCTAGAAATCTAAACCTTCAAAAAAACTCTAGATTAACTCATTATTTTAGCCTAGAAAGTGGGTGTAAAGTTTTTATATACGGATTTGATCCAAGATTCAATTTTTACATTTTAAAATATTTCACCAATTATAATTAAGTGAATATGGATTATAAAACCCTAAAAATCATGTTTTTAAAACCCTAAAATTAGGCAAAGCAAAAGACAATGAATAATTTTCTAAATCCAACATGTATTTTTGCATAATTTTTGGATAACCTGAGATTTATTTATGAATTTTTGAAATTTTGGCCAATTAGAAGACTGAGAAAACCCACGTGTGGCCTATTACCCAAATACAAATCCTATCTCAGTTGTACATATCAAAAATTTCCAAGTGGTTCGGACCCACTACCAACAGAGTGCAAGTTTTGAGAATGAAACAAGCCAATAGTAGAGGGCGAAAAGACACCCTTCTCCCTCGGAGGAAAAATAGAAAAACAAGAAGAGGTGAAGGGAAAAGCTAAGAAATCATAGGTGGATTAGACCATTCCTCCCTCACGGGTCATGGTTGTTGTGTGTGGAGCAGATCAGTCGAGATAAAAAATTAGGAAACCCCATTAGTCATCGTCTTCACAAAATCAATGAAACAAAAGGCATAGGTTGAGTTCATCAAGCCTAACCTCATGATTTGATTAAGTTGCGGTGAGGTAGAATGATGTCCATAATGATCAGAAACCTGGGGAGGCACTCAAATTCACCGAAAGTGCACACTTGATCCCTGAAGGAATCAAAACCTCGAATCTAATGTTGGTGACAAGGCAATGTCCTAAAGGGACCTAAATATATAGGGTTTCAGTTAAGGCCTCTATAGTATAGGCATGGAGAAGCTTAAGCCCTATGAATTAGACATTTCTTGAATCTTCCTCGATAGGACACGAGCAAGGTATTCTTTTATGTAGAATTTGATAAGGAAATTGGTTAAGAAATAATCTCAAAAAAAGACTGATCGTGGTGTGAGAAATCTACATTTTTCATAGATGTGTACACCTCGCTTGTTTCCTTTTTGGGTTTCAGGTACAAGACAACACTAACACCATTGTATCCTTATCAAATGTCTCACCAGGTGCATAAAATTGACAAAATTGGAAAGCACGCATGACAAGTGTGACATTACTGTATTTCCAAATCAGATTGGAATAAAATGATGCTTTAATTATATGCTTCTATCTCTCTCTCTCAAATTGAGGGTGCAAACATTGTCCAATTAAGACCAAATTCGGTATATGATTTTGGCATTAGTTTTTTTACTTTTGAAGACTTATAACATTTTACTATATATTTTTAAATCATATTATATATTTTCTTTTTTTAATGAATTAGAGGAATCTAGACTTACCCAAAAAATGTGACACTTGGCCTGCAAACAAACCTAAACATGAGGAATATGATTTTGTCGCTAATTTTCCCTCTTGGGGTTATTTAACATATTAGTTAATATGTTGGGCTTTAACATAAATTCTCTCTCCTAAATACACTAGAATATACAAGTGTGTCAAATTAATGTGGAAACTGACACATAAACTAATTTTGGTATGCAGATATAAATTTTGGATTTTATTTCTACTTTTGAAGACTTTTAGTAATTTATTTAATAATTTTGACTTTTCTCCTATTTTCTTATCTAAATATATTTAAGATAGTTATTATTGTTCAAATAAACTAAAACTTGGCAACCAAGGTAATTGGCACCATTAGGATTTTTGGTAGATTACCATTATTTTTATCAAAATATTATATCTTTATTATCCACACTAACTTAACTGAGTCCTTAAATTATATGAAAATAATAATATTTAAGGTCATGGAATTATGCATAGTTACTCCAAATCATATTATTCATTTTTATTTAGTCATTATGTTAGTAATGAAAATTATGTAATATATTTCATGATTTTATTTATATGTAGAAACATAATTATGTTATTATGTAGATGCGTTTTAATTTTTATCTTTGTTTGGTCCAATCTAAGGGACTAACTTCACTAGCCTTCTAATTAAAAAATAAGGTAGGATTCTAGGTTCTGGTTCATACAGACCTGCCAATGACATCTAGGGTACAACAAGCCCCTAGGAATCATGCATGAAGCAACTCAATTACTTCAGTCAGGGGTAGTCTACTATAGAACATATTACAACAAATATTTCTCATAATACCTCATATCTAGGAGTCTAGGTTTCTAACCTTCTCCCTCTGGGTCTCACTCTCTCTAGAGTTACCCTATAGATGGTTCTAACACTAGAGGTCCCCCTTTTAAGAAAGGATTGAGGCTCTTGTTGATTCCTAGAATATCTTATCTTGGAGAAGCACACATACTTGTATCATTAAACCTTATGTCGATTGTTCAAATTGTCAAATCTGCCCAAGATTTTCATAAAACATTATCTCATTAAAACTAAACTCATTTGATCCATTCCATTTATTATGTATTCCAATAAGGCTTAGGAATCTAATATAAACCTAAATCCTCTTCTAGCCTAGTGTCACTCATTTCCACTTGGAGCAAGGCTACCTCCTACTTATACATGTGTAGGGATACATTTCCTGTTAGGGTGTCTAATTGTAAAATAGAAGGAGGTTAGACTTTCTAGCCATAACATGACCTTATGGTCGAGGGTTTGTCTCCATGATAGATCTTTTCTCCACTCTTGGGCTGGCCGATCCTAGGTCAGGGCACCAACCCTCATAGTTGCACTATGGTCTTTCATATTTTCCTGGTTATGTAACCCCTTGTTTCTTATATTTTATATGTATATTCAAACCCTCCACATGTATCATGCATGCCTTACTCCACATACTTTCATGCATGGATAAACTAGGGTATCCAATCTCATTGGGCTTTCTCTATTTTCTCTTTCCATTGTGTAGGGTTTATTTGGGTAGGGTTGTTATTTTTCTCATACTTCTCTCATAACCCTAGATTAAGGTTTAAGGTTAGGGTTAGGGAATACATCCTGCATCTCAACATCCCTTGACCCACTAAGGGTTTTTCTAAACCAGCCCTATCCTCAACTAGGGTTTACCCCTGCAAGGAAAAACCCATAAAACTATTTTTTTTTCCTTATCATTATTTCCACACTTCATGTAGTTTATTGGATTAGGATTCCTTAATCCTAGATCTTCTCAAAAACTCTAACATGAGATGAGGAGGAAAGTATCTTTTTGGATTTATTAAGTAAGAGGAAGACAAGTGGATGAAATTTGAGATGAAAAGACTTAGAGGAAACATTACTTCTGGCACTGGCATGGTTGGTATCATATCGGCTAAGGGAGTCCTCTATACCAACTTAACGGTGTGGAGGAAAATATTTCTAGCCTAGAAAACCATGATCCATTCTAGACACCATTACCATCAACTCAATCCTTAATAAAATTCCTTATATTTAAATTCTCCCAATGTTCACTGCGACGACCTAGGTTGCGAGCAGAGGCATTTAGGTAGTAGCTGTGGCGACCTCTCTCCCACTCGTGGTCCTCTTGGTGGCCTCATGGTGGGGGCGGTCTAGGGAGGGTCGGTTTCCTCCAACCCTTTTGCTACCAATGCCCCCCTGCTTCCTTGCAGTCTATTGTAGGTCCTCCGCCACCCTCTGTGCCTGAGGTGTGGGCTGATCCGAAGACAGATGTAATGAAGGGCAGATCCTGGGCGGCTACTTTGGACAAACCCATGGTGGTGCAGTGGAGGTTCAAAGTGTTGCTACTACCGAAGGACCCCATGGATCCCACCTTCAAGGAAGGCGACAACAGGCCGTGGCTAATTTTCTCTGAACCTGTGGTGAAAGCAATGGTCGAGTATCACCAGTACTCAGTCATTGTTTAGATCCTAGGCAAAGAGGCCGCCCAGCAGTAACTATATGGATGGATGATAAGAGCTTGGAAACCCAAAGGTGAACTCCAACTCTCGCCGCTGGTGGGAGGGTTGTTCCTGGCCAAATTCGCTTCAGCGGTTGACATGGATGTGGTTGTGGAACAGAGCCCTTGGTTCTTTGATGAACACCTGGTCCTTTCTTGTAGATGGACCCCCAAAGCAAATTTGAGACGTGCAACCCTCACCTCTACTCCTGTCTGGATAACCCTCCCTGAAGTTGGCCAACATTGGACTCGCAGAGCCATCTCCATAATTGCTTGTGGAGTTGGCGAGCCCAAGGTGATCGACTTTATGTTGAGGGGTAAATTCATGGGTGCTGCACAGATATGCGTTGATATGAAAGCCGAAAGACCTCCCCCTAAAGAGGTGATGATAGAAATGTCTGATGGCAAAGCTTTGATAGTAAGGGTTCTATACGAAGCCTTACAGGACAAGTGTGACGAATTCCTTGTCTTCAGTCATACTACAGGTTGTTGTCCTGGTGAGAGAGTTACTCAAGAAGATCCGTTGATGATGAAGGTAACCATCCAGAGTGATACACAACAAAGAAAAGTGAATAGGGGTAGAAGTCGAGGCCCGCCCAAGAACAATACATCTCGCAAAGCCATGGGTGGTAGCTCAACAGCAGGCCGACTCAATGTTGCTGAAATAATAGTGGTCGTTCATGTCTTCAATGTGGCGGTTGCTATTTCTGACAAAGATAAGGGGAAAGTAGTGGTAGAGGTTGATCAGGACATAACACTCATTGAAGAGGGAGAAATTCCTATGGATATAAATACAGCAGGTCCGAGTCACAGTGTCAAAAACACTATACCCAGTCCAAACACAGGAGAAGCAGTTATGAAGGTAGCTGAAAAGCAAGGTATCTCAAAGGTGAACGAGTTCGCAACACTGGAACATGAGGATGATGAAGACACCTACACCGACGAAGGGGTACTCGTAGCCAAAGCCCAAGACAGATGAGAAGTGCAGCCAATAAGAACAAGGGCCAACCCAAATCCAAGATTGGAGGAGGGCTAGAAAACACCAATAATTAAATGTCAATTATGGTGTGGAATGTTTGGGGGGCATCTCTCTGGAAGACACAAAGGAAGCTTAGGAAAATTTTGAAGGAGATTGAAGTGGTGGAATTTTCTATTTTGAAACTAGAATAAAAATAATAATTGCAGATCGTGTTAATACTCTATTCCCCCCTCAGTGGAATAGTATATCCAACCTGGAAGATGTTGATGGAGGAAGGATGAGGTTTCTCTTGTATTCTTTCAGCTGTATACGGTGAAAATCTAGAATATGACTGGGATAGACTCTGGCATGAGTTGGAAGCTACGGCTCAAAATGAATCCCCTGGCTGGTGTTGGGCAATTTCAACAACACAAGATAGAATAATGAAAAGTATGGAGGAAAGAGGGTGCCAGACATAATCCTAAATAAGTTCAATAAGGCCATGGACAAAGTGTGCTTACACCAAGTCAACACGATAGGGGGCATAACTACTTGGTCCAATAAACAACACCCTTATGGTCACATTTCTAGCTGTCTGGATAGAGGTTTCATCAACAACGCATGGCTTGACGTGTTCCCTAATGTTGCAATCAGATTGGGAGCACATTACTTCAGCGATCATGCTTGGATGAAGGTACATATTAACCAATCCCCTAAACCTCCTCATCCTTTCAGGTTCCTAAATGTTTGGAGTGATTGGCATGGATTCAACGACTTAGACAAAGACTGCTGGTCTATCCATGTGGGTGGGAATCCTCTTTTTAGAGTTCTTAAAAAACTCCAGCACACTGAAAAAGCACTCAAAGCTTGCGCGAAAGAGCAGGTCAATCTGTCTAACCTTATACGTGAAGCCAAAAGAAACTATGAGGTAGCTACCATGAATCTTCATCTTAAACCTTTAGATGCTACATCGATAGAGGAGGAAGCCAAATGCGAAGATAAAATCAGGAAACTCGAGAAATCTAAAGAGGTTTGCTTATGGAAAAAAAAGTAGAATGAAGTGGATAGCAGACGGCGACCAGAATTCTAAAATCTACCATACGACCATCAGGAAGAGAGAAATGAGGGATTCAATTTATGAACTCATCCATGATAAAGGTGAAACAGTTTACAAGAACGAAAAGTTGGCGGAGATAGCAATCCATTACCTTACAAATCTCTACAACAACAACCACATACAATCGATTGATGAAAGTGTTCTACCGGATAAGAAGGTAACTCAAGAAATGAACAATAATCTCAACAAGGAAGCTACTGAGGAGGAGATTAAAAAAGTGATTTTCTCTATCCATTATTCAAAAGCCCCAGGGCCGTATGGCTTTAATATCCAGTTCTTCCATAGAGTTTGGCCTATTGTGAAGCTGAATATTTGCAATGCTGTGAACTGGTTCCTTGCAGAAGGAGCTATGGCTAGAGCAATTAACCATTCTTTTATTAATCTGATCCCCAAGAATAACAATGCTAAAGAGATGAAAGACTTCAGGTCGATAGGTTGTTGCTCGGTGCTCTACAAAACGATCTCCAAACTCCTGGCAAATAGGCTGAAAGAGGTTCTGCCCCACATAATTTCCCCTAATCAAAATGCTTTTGTCAAAGGTAGATACATGTCAGATTGTTCCCTCTTGGCCACGGAATTTCTCAGTGAATTTAATACGAAGAATACGAATGCGAAAGCTTGTATGAAGACTGATATTAGTAAGGCCTATGATCATGTAAACTGGGAATACCTTTGGAGGGTGATGGATGCCTTGGGCTTTGATCATAGATGGATTCATATAGTCAAACAATGTGTAGAAACTTGCTCTTTCTCTATACTAACTAATGGCTGCCCTAATGGTATGTTTAGATCCTGTAATGGTCTGCGACAAGGGGACCCTTTGTCCCCGCTCCTGTTTACTATGGTGATGGAAGGTTTGACCAAGATGATAGAAACAGCAGAAGACAAGTGCCTAATAAGAACCTACAACATCAAAGGGGTTAAATTCATGACCCACATCATCTTTGCAGACGACGTTTTCCTCTTCTCAGCAGGCAATAGTAGAAGACTCAAGGAGTATAAATCCCTCCTCCTAAAGTTTGGTAAATTGACGGGCTTATATGTAAGTACTATCAAATCCCAAGTCTTTCTCTCTAAATCTTGTGATAGCAGAAGGGGAAGACTCAAGACAGCTATAGGTATGCACGAAGGCACCCTACCTACCAAATATCTGGGTTTCCCCCTCATTGCGGGTCACATAATCTCCAAAGATTTTAGTGGCTGCCTTGATAGGTTCAGGGAAAAGATTGAACACTAGAGTGGGCTACGTATCTCGATGGATGGTCGGTTGGTTCTTATCAGATCAGTTCTCCAAAGTCTGTTGCATTTTTGGGTCTCCATGGGCTCCATTCCTAATCCTATCTTACACTCTCTCCGGTCTCTCACAGTCGGCTTCTTATGGGCTGGAAAGAGTCATGCCATTTCTTGGGAAAAAATTGCTAAACCGTTTCTAGAAGGTGGGGTGCAGATTATAGATCCAGAGGTCCTTATGCAGCAAAGCAATGCAAGTCGGGTTCTCAAATTCATTAACAAACCTTTGAATTGTTGGTCAGTTTGGATGAAATATAGATATGGCTCCAATCTTGTCTGTGTTCTTAGGAACAAACCCTCCCGCACCTGGCGGTTGATGTGCGCTTATGTGGATGCCAACCTACATCTGTTTAGTGTTGATGTGAATGGTGTTTGGACCAATAACCAGCCACCAATGATCAACATTACAGCAGGTCCCCCTACAGGGTTGGTTATCTCTTCTTCTCTTTGGGGCCGCGCTCACTACCCTAAATGGAGTGTTTTCTGCTATAGGGCCATTCTCAACAGACTACCTACTTTTGAAAAGATGGTAGCTTGGGGTATCCCGATGGAAGAGACATGTCTTCTTTGCATGAGTGCAAATGAGACGAACACACACCTGTTATTCAGCTGTACATGGTCCAAGCAGGTCTGGAGTGTGATGTGCCTCATAAATAGTTGGGGATAGAAAGTACCCAACAACCTGTATGAAGCTATCAAGTGGGATGAAAACATTTACAAAAATGACAAATACATGAAAAGCTACGCCCTCCTTTGTATAACGGGTCTCAGTTATTATGTGTGGAAAGAAAGGAACAAGAGAAGCCATGAGAAGAAGGAGACCAGCCAATGAACATTCATTAAAAACATTACTGAAGAACTCAAGTGGCATATGAAGAACAGGAAGGATATTTTGTATAGGTTGAACGCTAACACTCGTACTTATTGGGGTTTTTGTATGTAACATCCACGTTTAGTTTTGTAGGACCCTGGGTTAGGGTGCCTCATTTTGTACTGTATAGTTTTCCCAAACTATACCTTCTTTTGGTTTAATATATTTACCTTACTCCAAAAAAAATTTCCTTATATTTATATGGATTACTTGAAATTATAAAATATTAAATATTATTTGAAAATTTTGGAGATCTGATACCAAATATAGCGACCTCACTATTTAGAATTCCCCAATTAAGGACCTTTAAATTGATAGCCATTACATAAACTTCCCAAGATCTAGATTTGACCTTAATCACTCCGTTAAGCTTGGTCACTTTCTTACATCAAGTAGATATTATACTACTATACAAAAGTGCTACAAAATTCATACGTAATCATATGACTATTTAAATAAATGCCTTTGTTTAACCAAATAGCAAATAATATCAAATAATTTATATTATTAAAAAATGTTGCTTATATGATATAACATGATACACCTCTAAAGAGTTGCATGAATTTCCAACATGGAGCTACTACATATTGAGAAGAGGTATCTACCTATTCCTCCTTTACTTAGATTTAATTTCTTGGGTAAATTTCATCAGATTCATCATGTCTCAATATCTTCATATATTACATATAGCTAAATTGCCATGAAACAAAGCACAAATTAGTATTTTGCTATACTGTGTATGTGGGGTGTAAAAAAAATATGTGCATGTAGATGTAACAACATAAACAACCATACAACAATTATCATTACAAAATCAAACATGAATTTTCTTTTCTAACTTCTTGACCCTTAACCTTTCACTCTCTGTGGTGTGCCCTCTCTTTTGTGTAGCCTTTTTATGGGGAACCCTATTTTTAGGGTTTGGTCCCTACAGAGGAGTTTCATAACCTTCCCTTACTCGGGCTTGGTTTATACATAGGCCTTCCTTATTGGGCTTGACATGTGGTGATCTTCCTTTCCAGGCTTGATCACCAGTCATTCCCATAATGACTTATTTAACCCCATGCTCTTTAACTCACTAGACATAACTATTTCGGATTTGAAAATTTATATTTTATATATGATGATACTCAGTGGCATTATATAATGCATGAAGTAAATAAACAATCAAGCAATTAATTTTCAATCCATTCGGGAAACTTCAAAAAGCCTCATAAGTCATTTAAGGTGTGTATTCATAGGCGTAGCCACATGCCTTTGTTTTCATGTAGAATACTTTAACATACATAATCCAATCAACTCAACATAGTTCCAAGAAATCATTCAACCTGCATTTATATATATCTTAAAGTGTCATTAATCATATTCAAGACATAATAATCTAACATATGTCCTAAACTAGGCTTTAGGGTTGTATCAAGTTTAGGACAGGGAATAAGGGTATCAAATCCTGATTCCATCACACCATATTTTATTGAATTAATTAACCCATACTAGATATTAGGTGGAATCATACTTATCCAGTTACATATTTTAGATCATTTATAACAACTATCTTGATTATGCAATTCAAGATCATAATGGCAAATTATATTAGGCTCTAGACCCTAATTATCATTTTATGACTCTAAAACCTCCATCATGTTACACACTATTCAAAATGTATCAAGAACTTAGATGTTGATCAGGTTGAAGATTTTAGGTTATTATATCTATTAAGATTAGATTATTTTCATTAGTATCATCTTAGGTTATATTATTGATTTCATAACTCAAATTACACATGTTGATGATTATTCACTTTAGAAACCCAAATTATGCATCATCATTGTCATAATTACCTTAGAGTGTCATTATATTTATCAAGGTCATATTATAATGCAAAGCTAAAATTTCAATGTACTCAACATGTAAATATCTATTCTAGAGTTTCCATACAGTAATAGCCATTTAAACATGTATTATCTCTATTGTTAGAATGGGGATCAAAATTAGGCATTGAATCCATTTTATTCATGTTCCTCTCATTTTTATGATCTGTTTGATGAATAGTTTTGATATTATCTGAGCTAGGATCTATTTTCTATATTAATCCCAAAATAATCATTAATGGTCCAATTGACAGCTGACATGTCAACAAATAAAAGCACTTCATTATTTTTCTTTTTCTTAAGCATGTGGATCCCAACTTGGGTCTATTTAACTGGTTGACCAAACCCGCTCGTCCCATTCTCATCTCCTTTGCAGACACTTCATGTGTATGCTCGATTTCCTTAAGAGAATAGGACACCGCCACGCCAGCCATTTCCAGGGAATTTGTTCTTCCTTACCGATCCACCGAAACCTCTATGAAGGATCTCGTCATGTTGGTAGTGCATAGAGATACCTAGATGAAAACTTGGGCCTCATATGGGTGCTCCGGAAGTGAAGGTCCATCTCCACGCCACTGCATCTCCCTTTCCTCACCATCTGTTGATTCACGACCTCCCTCTTCTATCTCCAAGTCACCCTAGACGTCATCCATCATGAAGAAGATCTAACTACCTAACCAGCAGATGATGATCGAGGGATCAGTAGTTGTGGTTGATCTTGCTAAAGGTATCAGTCGTGCTCACAGAACTAAGAGAAGAAGGGGTAGAACGCTAGATCCCAAGTGGCAAAGGTACATAAGGTAATCAAGGTGCCCTTCTCCCTGTTGTACTCACATTGGGGCATCATACAACCCCTTATATAGGCAAGCAGAGAAGAGGTTGCGGCTTGCAACTCATCTGTAGGCTGTGAGGAGATTAGGGATCTCTGTGTATCTAGAGTTGACGGAAAGAGAGAACCCTTCTCTAGAAAAATATTTTTCCTTTTAATAAAAACCATATATTTGGAAAATTATTATATCACTCTAATGATAACTCCTTTTGACACCAAATTCTAGAAAAACCTTCTATTTAACAATATCCTCGATTATACATTTTATTGGCTCTAAATTCTTTATATAAAAACTCCAAACTTGCCCCATTAGAAATTTCCAAATATTTACATAACTGATCATATATATCAAAGAGTATCTTATAATATTCTGAATTTTGTTCCATAATATTATATTTAGATTATCTATTACCTAAAATTATCTTTGGGTATATAGCATGGGCATGAAATCCCCTCTTTCCAATTTATTACAGAAAACTTAAGTAAAATCATACATCTCCCTTATCTTTACTCCCATTGATCCCCAAATTAGATACTTTCTAATCCTATCATATTGTATTATACCAAATTTGGTGTCAAAAGCATACATTTAGATACCCCTTTTCTCTTTCTTCAAATAATCTAAGAAACATCTAATTATTACAAGCAAGCCCCTCTTCCTTCCCAATTTTTCATAGGCTACTAGGAGCATCCTTTCTGTATCAAACTTGGATGGAAACTCATTATCTTATGTCTAAAATTATATCTATTTTGTATAATTTATTAGGATGAAATTCACAAGTGAAACTTTCCCTTTATATATATTCTTAAATTAATTATCCACTCCACATGGAAAGTCCTTTTTTGCTCGAATTTTAATATTATCTTATAATATTTATTATCTTTAGTTGTCCCAAAAGTCAGAGTGAGAAATTCTTGTTTGATACCTCAAAACCAGTGTTGCCATTCATGGTGAGATAATTGCTCCTTTAATCATCTAAAATACCATATCTCTTATTTTGTTTTGGAAACATGACAATTATCTCATGTTTCAGTTATGAAACAATTCAAAAAGACATTATCTTTTATTTATGCACAAATTTCTTTTATTTCTTTAACTTGTTCCACAAGGACCTATTTGCAAGCCAGATAGTCTCATGGGCCTCACTAGGGCCATAAGTTGAACCACCATGCCACAAAGTATATTACTATTCTATCAATTATGAAATTGGAAATGAAAAAATAGATGTTTTATTGTATCAAGTCTTATATCCATAGAATTGAAATTCTAAGGTTTTAGTGTGCAGTTTTTATTGGATTACCTTGTTGAAAGACACTTATAATTTTATTAAGAGGTGTGACTCATGTCATTACACATGCCAGAATGCCCCTCATTGTGTTTCAAGAAATAGAAGTGATTTCTTTGTGGGATATTGATTTCATGGAACCTTTTGTGTCATCAAATTCAAACTTATACATTTTGGTTGCCATTAATGACATGTCCAAATGGGTAGAGGTCGTACCCACTAGGATCAAGGATGCAAACATTGTAAGAAAGTTTGTGAAGAACACTATTTTTTTTTTGCTAATTTGATTTTCCTAGTATGAATATTAGTGACAGGGGTTTGCATTTAAAAAACCACCAATTTAGAGCTTTGATGAGTAAATATGGAATTTCACACCAAGTAGGCACACCCTATAACCCCAAATGCAAGGTCAAGTTGAGGTCACTGATGGGGAGGTGAAGATGATTTTAGAGAAGACTATTTCTAACACAAAACTAATAGGATCATGCAACTAAATGATACCCTTTTCTCACATCGGACAACTTTCAAGACTTACATAGGTATCACACCCTATAAATTAATTGGTTTATGGTAGGGAATGTTATTTTCTAGTGGAACTAGAACATAGGACTATGAGGTTTCTTAACAAGTTGATATACATCTATCTATTGCGGGTGAAAAACACAAACTTGAGTTGAATAAGCTAGATGGGAATAGATTGCATGCCTAGGAAAGTGCTAAATTGTACAAGGAGTGTACAATGAATATTCATTATAGGCTTATATTGGATGATATGTTCATATTGGGAAAAAAGGTTTATTGTTCAATTTGATATTGAAATTACACCCAGAGAAAATGAATTCTAGATGGACTAGACCTTACATCATGGTCATGGTGTACCCCCTATGGAGAAGTGGAGTTTAGCGACGGCCCTGATATTTTCAAAACCAATGGTCACTATTCAAAATGTTATTATGGGAGAGAGATAGTTCGTGACTATGAAGAGTTTAAGCTCATGAAATCACTTGATTTCATGTAAACTAGTTGAACCTATGACTTCAAACAAGGGTGGTTCATGGGAAGAAACCCACATTTTTTCCTTTTTGTTTTAGTAGATTTATTTGTGCATTTTCATCTTTTTAGTTGTTACATAATTTTTATGCAATTTGATGATGATTGATGAGTGTGTTAAGTGGGTAGGCATAGGAAAAATTTGGTCCCACCAATCTTTCAGTCGGTGGCATCAGTGCACCAATAGCTGGAAAGTGTCAATTTGACAATAAAATTTCAGTACCACCGACTACCAAGTGGGTTGTACCAACTCAAATTTAGGGGGTCATGTGATTCTGGATGAACCTACAAATAATAATAGGCACACCATAATAATATTTGATAACCACCAGTTATTTTATCAGTTAATTACTAAAATTATCACATTGCTCTTCAAATTATCAATTAGTACCACTAACTTTAGATCAATGTCACCGAATTTACTAATGGATTTTTGGTTAAGTGATATAGGAAAATTTTGATGGTATCAACTCCTCCTTGGTACCACCGACACACATTTTTTAGAGTACTAACTTCTAATATGTAGTACCTATAGTAAAATTTTGATGGCACCGACATGACAATTGGTACCACCAAGTCTGAAATTAATTTTAATCATTTTTTAAAAGGAAATTTTGGTGGCACCGACATGCCATATGATGCCACCAAGATAATTTTATATATGTAGTGATGAGTTTATGTAGATTGCACAGTAAACTCCTGGTGGCACCAATTTTTCTGTTGATGTGAATAAGTTGTATCTTCTTTTTGCCTACTCTTGCATGCACTTTAAATCCATTTCCCCTCAATTTTCCTCAAAACATGTTAGATTTTTCACTTTTTATATCTTTACTTGCTCAATGATTTTGATCATAGGTGCATGATTTTGGCATCAAAATTGAAAAAAAATGATCATGTCATCCATGATGTCACTTCCCAAGAATCCACACATTTAGATTAGTATATCTATAAAAACAATAAGCAACACACCTTGTTGGTCACCTAACACGACATGTCTATACAAGAAAAGCAACTCTACAACAAGCATTAAACATCAAGTTCTTAATACTGAAATGTCATGTTATCTCAAGCCCATATTTTGATAGAAGTCTCTAACATCAAGTGGAACCATGTTACTCTCTACACGTCGTGTCAACGTGGCTCTAGATTCAACAGAATTCCCTAACATCCAGCAACATATTGTGTCGCTCAATGACATACCGTGTCTATCGCAACAGACCAATTGTGATTTTAGGGATATGCGAGTGACATGCGATGTAGCTAAACCAATAGACAGTGTCACCTGCATATTTCACTTAAATGCAAATGTAACTACCCAAGCTTATATATACGATTGCAATCCATCTTGGAACAGTTATCACAAACTATGATGGACCATTTGAAGCAGAACCAGAGTACAGAAGAGCCATGAGAAGTTGGATGCATCCAGTGGGAGAAAATTTAGTTTCTCAGGAGAGAAACATCTTCTTCTTCTTTCTTCTCTAACATTTGCATAAGGGATCTCCATTGTTCTATTCTCTCCACTTTGGGGTGAATCTTTATAGAGAGAATTCACCATCAAGTATGGAGTTTTGAGTCTTTCATTAGAGTTCCAACTCCATCCTACTTCTTCCACAGACATCAAAGTTCATTTCTTCTTTTATGATGTCTAGCTCTATTTGCCTCTTCTTGTATCTACTTTCTACAACCATGGATGAGTAGGTCTCTATTTCTTGGAAATAGGTGAGTGAATCCCATGTCATTCTTTGTTGAACAACAAATTTTCCTACTTGATGTTAGTTTTTAATTGTTGTTCTATGTATACATTAGTTTTGGTACTACATATATGCTTGATTGGACATCTTTTACGTGTGTCTTATGCTTCTTGTACATACTGGGAAAGTCCATTGAAGAAAGGAGGTGTTTTGATAACTTTGTTTCCTTTGCCACAAGAGTGACTTGTAAGTAATGAGATTTCTAGGTTTTTGGTGGTTCTATTATGAATATATGCAAAATGGTAAGTAATCACCAAAACCAACTTGAAACCCTTCAACCCTAGATTCTGCAATAGAAACCTAGCTCAAACTAACTCAACTCTAGTGCCCCCTTTCTCTCTTGGGTTCGACCCCTAACTTGTCACTTTACTATTGTAAGGACCCTGACCCACTTTTTGGGATAACCATGTTTGTTTTGATTAAGAATTTTGCTTAGCACCTTGCTCTAATCATTTGAGATGTAATTAGGGCATGTTGTAAGCTTCAACTTTGTTTCTTGAGCTTGTTTGGTTAATGCTTGTGTTTTGTGGTGAGGTTTTGGTGCAATTACAATTTACCCAGGATAAAGTTTGATGTGCAAGTTTTCCACCTCTAGTGTGTTCCTTCTCTCTCTTGGCATCATCTAGAGGAGAGAGAGAGATATGGACACCTTTCTTGGGTCTTGGTTATGTGGTGACATCTTTAGAGATGTTTTGGACACATGCTTGAGGTATGCCTTGCACCTAGAAGTGTTGTCTCGCGCTTGAGAGCCTTGGAGAGGCCATGTATCAATTTGTGGGTGTTGTTGCCTAAGTAAGGATTGGTTGTGATCCATACCCTGGAAAGAGTACGGATTAGGATCGTAGATCCATGAAATGTAACACAGGATTGGCTGCAAGCCATACCCTAGAAGAGTATAGTTATGAGTCGTATCTCAATTTAACTAGCATTGTGATTTGTACCAAGGTGAGCTAAATCTACACAGCAAGACTATGCGTCGTTGGAAGTAGTTGACATATGATGTCACTACATGTTCACTCGTACTGACCAAGGAAGGTGAGTTCATGGATTCCGACTCTTCCATTAGACCTTGTATGGCACTGATTTTGACTTATCAAGTGGTCGGTTGGATTTGGATGGTACGACTCAATTCCTCGAGACAATAAAATGTGTAATAGTCATGTAGTATAATTGTATAGAATCAAAATACGGAAACATTAGATGAGGCCTTGTTTGATATTTATACAATGTTGTTGATAGTAAATACACATGTTCTTCATATTCCTTTTAAATCATTAAGATTTTTCATAATTCAACATTAATTTCTCTTCTTGTTAATAATGAATACCTACTTCACATAGTTGTAATTATAATGTTCCTTAGTTTTTTTATCTGTGATAATAATAGAGTTGGTGGAGACTTATATCTCCCACTGAGATTTGGAATCTCACCCCATTGGTTTCCCACACCCTTTTTATGTGGATGAGCACGAAGAGGTAGAGATTGTGTAGCTGAGGTTGAGCAGCAATAGGAAGAGGAATAGCTGACAGGTTGGAAGAACTTCTTGATATTTTTTGTTGATAGAGTTATAGAGTCATCTCTATACACTCGGGTCCATGGGGATGTTTTTGTAGATGTGTTTTGGATGTGCTTTCAATACATGTTAGGCTTGTGTGCCCTTTTGTATACATCTATAATGGATACATGTATATATATGTTCTAGAATAGGTTCCCTGGTAATAGGTTGGTGGCACGCCTAGTAAGTTCTTTGAGGCATGAAAGCACCTATATGTAAAGGTTCTTGTTGTTTGACAGTTTTATGAAAATGGTTTTTAATCTTCATGTTTTTCCAGTATTCTATTCGTTAATCTTTTTCGTAGTTTTGTTTTGAGTGATCTCTCTTTTGTGTGGCATGAGGCGTCACACCTATTGTTGGTATGTATGCCCATAGAGCAAGTCATATGATGATTGTAATGGGATACTTTGTAAATGATTTGAATAATAATAAAAGCAATTTCCGATCTATATGTTTAAACTATTTCTGAGATGATGGTGTAACATGATAGATGTCTAAAGAATGGTTTTACTCAATGACGTATGCTTTTAGGTTCAGGACCTAAACAATGAGATCATACGAATGTTAAGAGTATACATTCTTGTTTAGTCCCTAGTCGGTTGTTATTATGGAAATAACCATAGACATCAATAACACTGAAGACTAGATTGTGTGTTGGTTGACGACAAACTGTCATTAGTCATGATATAGTGATATTAAACCAAGCACATAGGTACTTGTTAGAGAACAAGGTATCAGACAGACCCATGACACATGGAACAATGACTTGGTAGTCACAGTCAGCTCTCACAGTGATGGTGGTGAGTGTGATTCTTAGACCTGAAATCACTACACTCAACACATGTCGTTGGGTACACTTTGACATCATCAAATGCAGTCTTGAAACATGGGTTGTTATAAAGGTGATGATTGGGTGGCTTTGACACATGGGGATTTTGAGGGGTGAGTGATAGATATGGGATTTGTCCCTCCTAAGGAGTTCGATGTCCTTGGCCACTTGATGAGTAGGATTGAGAAAGGCATGCGCACACACGTGTGACTCAATATGTGATATTGATGTCACACACATCTCACCCAGTCTGCTCTGAGATCAAAGAAATGAATGAATGTTGACAGGATAACTGTTCCATGCCTTGAGTTCATTCAGGATATCAATGACAAAGGACTTATACATTCACTATAACACCATTCACAGATTGTAGGATTGAAAGTTGTTCTCCAACTTTCTATTTCACTTGGGTAGCACTGATGTGTGACTAGGCACCGCTCTTTGCTTGTGAAGTCATAAGTGTTATGGACTTTCACTGCCAACGTGAAATGGACCTACATGGTCACACACATAGGATTTAACCTGGAATAGGAGTTTTTCCACAAACATGTTTAGATTGATTACTAAAGGAGTTTAGTAGTTCAATTAAACACTCAATCAATTGATAGCTAAGTATCATAGTGTTCAAGGAGTTGGACTGATTGATTAGAGTATCAGATTGATTGAAACTGTGATTGACTGATTCTACACAATCTGCACTCCTAACCGATCGGCTCATGTGATGAACCGATCGGCTGAGCCTGGTGAACCGATCAGCTCAACTGGTGAGTCGATCGACTCATTGATAGGGTGAAACAATTCGTTCAAGTGTTGAAATGATCGGTTCAAGTCCAACCGAGCAAGTTGGGAAAGTAATATTGGTGAGAAATTTATTTTCGTTTTACTTGCCAAATTTGATTGGAACAAGGATTGGTATTTGGTACCAATTAGAAACAAAAGAAGAAAAGTCAATCGGGAACAGATCAGGACCACGAACTGACCGGTTTAGAAGTGAACTGATCGTTTCATGGGTCCCAACCAATCGGTTGAGGTGTCAATCGATCGTCTTAGATGCCCAACCGACCGTTTCAGTTGTGAAACGATTGGTTCAGGTTACGCAGTTGGTTGTTTTTTGTGGAAAATCTCGAACCCTTCTACTCTTGCTTTAGTCCCGCATTTCCCGGGATAGAGAACCTTGTACCATGACCCTCCTATATATAGGGGTATTGGGGGCTTCTTAAAGTACAACTCAGTGCAACCAGTTGCTCTATGAAGTTGTCATTCTCTCTGGTTTTGGTAACCGAGAGAGCCTGAGAAAGTACTACCCGATAAGGGAGGCACAGCAAGGGAAAGACCACTATAGAAAGTGACTGGTGGAAGGAGAGTGTGTTGGCAACTAGTATGCCGACAGGAGGGTGCGACTCCTATCGATTCCTTGTAGGACAAGGAGATCAGAGATCTAGGTAGTCCGTGTGGACGACTGCAGAGGCGGGAGACCTCTGCCGCTCGGAGGACAACTATCAATCCCGACAGTCCCGGTGACACCAGGATTCGTCAGTCCCGGTGCGACCAGGAGTTGCACAAACACCATTCAAGACCGGAGGTGAAGACCATGCAAGGCGTGAGGTACTGTCATCGAGCAAGCCTTGGGACAAGGTATGCATTCACAAACCATGTTTCCTATTGTATAGACGTTGACGCAATTCCTTTTGTTTTGGGTTTTTGGGAGAAATTTTTGTTTCAGCTGCTTCTCTGCCTCCCTTAAAACCCAACAGTGGTATCAGAGCCACATCAAGTGCTCTATATTTTAGGATTATTGATATGATTGATTTTGGTTTGTCGCCTTTTTTTATTGCATACGATGCGAATAAAATTGGCTTTATGCATGTCAAATCCACAAATCCCAAATATACATATATGATATGTAATATTAATGCACTCGATATGCGTCACCCTTGAACGAGTTTTGTGGTGGATGTGTAGCGTGGTTATGGCCTATAAACCCTATATCTGTGTGTGGTTGTATGTGGTTGCTTGCATCTTGGTCTGCACACCGATTCCCATTCTCCTATTCCTGATGTAACTCAAAATAAGTTGAGATTTTTTTCCTACCTTTTCTCCCCCCGAATGTAACTCGGGGTTTCACAATTCAATTGTAAATAGGATAGATTTTATTTCTTGTTAAGTCAAAGAACGGTGGACGACCTGAGATGATCGGTTCAAGGCGTGAATCGATCGGTTGGTGTTCCAAACGATCAGTTTGAGGAGCGAGACGAGCGGGTGGAGACCTGAGGAGATGTACGACGACCGGTGAACCGATCGGCTGGAGGCGCCAGTTGATCGGCTGGTGGCACCCAAACAACCAACTTGATGGCAAGCCGATCAGTCATGGAGATGAGCTGATCAAACCCAGAAAGGCAGGCACAAATTTCATCTTGTACAGGTTGCATGTGATGTATACCTAGATGATCGTGATTTGTCTTAGCTCGAGGAATCACAATAGGATGGACATAATCATTGCTTTTATTGTTTTGCATGTATTCTGTGGGATATACCATGTATATGATACGTACTATATATTGTGGTGATTGGATATGTATATGTATATAAAAACCAAATCCCTCATTAAATATTAAATTTTTAGATGCCTTTCAAATGTGACACACGTGAAAATATTGATCGACCAAGTGTGGGCACGCCCTAGAGTGGTGCACCATCTATCTCGTGGAAGCGTGAAGGATGAATCTGTGGGTCTGCCCTAGCAGGGTGCATATTCATCGTGTTGGCTTTGGGTCAGACTTAACAATGTGATATAGATGGGATCTAGTACCTTGAGGCATGGAGATGATCATGGCAAAGAGTTGCATATGACATCTTTCAAGAGTTGCATATGATGCAATTGGAAAGAGTTGCCTACCTGGGAAATCTGAGTTGTGGGTGACAGCCCTAGCTGGTCCATGGCTCAGAGGATTTCAGGATCTTAACCCACTAGAATATTGTGCGCTGCAATCTTCCAAATTGATGGTGAGGGCTGTCAATTTGAGTCAAAATAGTGGGAGCGGTTATTAATTGAAGGCCTAATTAACTATCATCAAAATTTTATTCAAATCAAAACAAAACGAGTTTTGACAAATGCAATTTTCTCTTGTAGAATAGCAAAAGAATCATCTTTTAAAATGGGCAAATTAATTGAGAATAAATTCCATAACTGGTTGAGGACTGTGAGAAGTGTTCTTCACAATCCAGATATACCAGGAGCCTTTGAATCAACTCCATGTACGCTTAAAGCATTGGTGAAGAAGAAAGAAAGTTCATTGATAGAGATCAATGGAATGATAGGTAAGGGAGAGAAGGGTTCTCTCGCCAAACCAATTTCTTCTACATGGAGAGGATGGAAGGAATGATGGAAGAAGAAGTCATAGATAGAGATCTCTACTTCTGGTGTATACATGATAGAGATTAACTTTACTACTTCTTCGTCATGGGTACTTTATACCGGATGTGGATCTCACATTTGTTCAAATGTGAAGGATCTTAAGAGAAGTAGGCTTTTAGGGAAAGGCGAGGTTGAACTACATGTTGCCAATGGGGCAAGAGTTTCCGCCAGTGCCATAGGAACCTATGAGTTAACTCTACCAAGTGGGCTAATAATAGAGTTGAAGAACTTCTATTATGTACCTGCCATAAATAGGAATATCATTTTCGTCTCTTGTTTGGACAAAGATGGATTTGAATTTCTTATTAAGAATGGAAAATGTTCCATTTCTAAAGATGGGATCTTTTATGGTAGTGCCCCAATGTCTTATGGTTTATACTTGATAGATTTGGAGACAAGTGTATATAACGTAAACACCAAAAGGCAAAAACTCAACGACTCAAACAAAACATATCTTTGGCATTTTCATCTAGGGCACATAAATGAGAAGCGCATTTCTAGACTCCATAAAGATGGTTATCTAGACTCTTTTGATTATGAATCAATAGAGACATGTGAATCTTGTTTATTGGGAAAGATGACCAAGACTCCCTTTTTAGGTAAAGGTGAGAGTTCTAGTGATCTATTAGGACTCATACATACTGATGTATGTGGGCCTTTTAGAACTAATGCCAGAAATGGGTGTCAGTACTTCATTACCTTCACTGATGATTTCAGTAGGTATGGCTATGTGTACCTGATGAAGCATAAGTAAGAAACCCTTGAAAGGTTCAAGGATTTCATGAATGAAGTACAGAACCAACTTGGTAAAAGTATTAAGGCACTTCGATCCGATCGAGGTGGAGAATACTTAAGCCAGGAGTTTGAGGACCTTCTGCGAGCCCGTGGTATTGTATCACAATGGACTCTGCCTGGAACACCACAACATAATGGTGTGTCTGAAAGAAAGAATCACACATTGTTGGATATGGTGCGATCAATGATGAGTTTTTCTGATCTTCTGATTTCCTTCTGGGGTCATGCCCTTGAAACTGCTGTGTTTACACTTAACCGTGTACCATCTAAATCGGTTCAAAAGACACCATATGAGATATGGTATGGGAAGCGTCCCAATTTGTCTTTTATGAAGATTTAGGGTTGTGAGGCTTACGTCAAGAAAATGTTTCCTGATAAGCTTGGACCCAAATCCGATAAATGTTATTTTGTTGGATATCCCAAGGAAATGAGGGGATATTGCTTATACCACCCTACTGACAACAACGTGTTTGTTTCCAGTGATGTTGTATTCCTAAAGAAGGGATTTATTTCCAAAGGAAGCAGTGTGAGGAATATAGAGCTTGAAGAGGTTCAAGCCCAACAAGAAAATATTGAACCAGTAGATGTACGAGAGGAATATAAAGATTCACAAGGTGTTGTAGAATCTCATTCTCCTCAGGTAACACAAGGACCTCGTAGATCTAGTAGGACCCACCATGAACCTGAGAGGTTTGGATACCTTGTGACTCAGGAAGGTGGAGAGTTGATCATAGATGATGATCCAACTACCTACATAGAGGCTATGGATGGACCAAATTCTGAGAAATGGCTTGAAGTCATGAGATCTGAGATGGAATCCATGTACTCCAACAAAGTATGGACTTTGGTGGAACCACCCGAAGGGGTAAAACCCATAGGGTGCAAGTGGGTCTTTAAGAAAAAGATCGACATGGATGGAAATGTGCAAACTTATAAAGGCAGATTGGTTGCGAAGGGATTTTGACAAGTTCAAGGTGTTGACTATGACGAAACCTTTTTCTCCAGTTGCCATGATTAAGTCCATCAAGATCATGCTTGCTAATGCAGCTTATTATGACTATGAGATTTGGCAGATGGATGTTAAAACTGCATTCCTTAACAGGAATATAAATGAGGATGTGTACATGACACAACCTGAAGGTTTTGTAGATCCAAAGAATGCCAATAAAGTCTGTAAGCTGCAAAGGTCAATCTATGGATTGAAGCAAGCATCTCGGAGTTGGAATCTTCAATTTGATGAGGAAGTCAAAGAGTTTGGCTTTATTCAAAATGAAGATGAACCTTGTGTGTACAAGAAGGTTAGTGGGAGCTCGACCACATTCCTCATATTGTATGTGGATGACATACTTTTGATGGAGAATGATGTCTTAGCCTTAAAGAAGGTAAAGACTTGGCTTGGAAATACTTTCTCAAAGAAGGAATTAGGAGAAGCATCCTACATTCTAGGAATTAAGATCTATAGAGATAGATCTAGAAAGCTTCTTGGACTAAGTCAGAGCACGTACATTGACAAAGTGTTGAAGCGGTTTAGCATGGAGAACTCAAAGAGAGGCAACATCCCCATGCTACATGGAGTCACCGTCTCTAGAGCTCAATGTCCCCAATCTTGTGAAGAGAGGGAACGTATGAATGTGATCCCATATGCATCAGCCATCAGATCCATCATGTATGCTATGTTGTGCACATGCCCAGATGTCTCGTATGATCTAAGCATGATGAGCAGGTACCAATCAGATCCCAGGGATGCTCACTGGATAGCCATAAAGAACATCCTCAAGTACTTGCAAAGGACTAAGGATCAGTTTCTTGTTTACGGCGGCGAGGAAGAGCTGGTTGTAAAGGGTTACACTGATGCAAGCTTCCAAACTGATAAAGATGATTACAGATCACATTCAAGATTTGTATTTTGCCTTAATAATGGAGTTGTGAGCTGGAAGAGTTCCAAGCAAGAAACAGTTGCTGATTCTACTACAGAGGCCGAGTATATTGTTGTTTCACATCCAACAAAGAAGGTTGTGTGGATCAGGAAGTTCATTTCTGAACTTAGTGTAGTTCCTAGTAGTTGCGATGCAATTGAGCTTTATTGTGACAATAATGGAGATATTGCACAAGCTAAGGAACCCAGATCACATCAGCGGTCCAAGCACATACTGCGGTGCTTCCATCTCATACGAGAGATCGTACAGCGAGGAGATGTGAAGATTTGCAAAGTACCAACTGAAGACAACATAGATGATCCACTGACTAAGGCCCTTTCTCAGTAGAAGCATGATGGTCATGCTAGGTCACAAGGACTGAGGTTCCTTGGTGACTGGCTCTAAGTGCAAGTGGGAGTCTGTTGGTATGTATGCCCATAGAGCAAGTCATATGATGATTATAACAGGATACTTTGTAAATGATTTGAATAATAATAAAGGCAATTTCCGATCTATATGTTTAAACTGTTTCTGATATGATGGTGTAACATGATAGATGTCTAAAGAATGGTTTTACTCAATGACATATGCTTTTAGGTTCAAGACCTAAACGATGAGATCATACGAATGTTAAGAGTATACATTCTTGTTTAGTCCCTAGTCGGTTGTTATTGTGGAAATAACCATAGACATCAATAACACTGAAGACTAGATTGTGTGTTGGTTGATGACAGAATCTCATTAGTCATGATATAGTGATATCAAACCAAGCACATAGGTACTTGTTAGAGAACAAGGTACCAGACAGACCCACCATGAGAGTGACACATGGAACCATGACTTGGTAGTCACAGTCAGCTCTCATAGTGATGGTGGTGAGTGTGATTCTTAGACCTAAAATCACTACACTCAACACATGTCGTTGGGTACACTTTGACATCATCAAACACAGTCCTCAAACATGGGTTGTTATAAAGGTGATGATTGGGTGGCTTTGACACATGGGGCTTTTGAGGGGTGATTGATAGATATGGGATTTGTCCCTCCTAAGGGAGTTTGATGTCCTTGGCCACTTGATGAGTAGGATTGAGAAAGGCATGAGCATGCACGTGTGAATCAATATGTGATATTGATGTCACACACATCTCACCCAGTCTGCTCTGAGATCAAGGAAATGAATGAATGTTGACAGGATGATTGTCCCATGCCTTGAGTTCATTCAGGATATCAGTGACAAAGGAATTATACATTCATTGTAACACCATTCACGAATTGTAGGATTGAAAGTTGTTCTCCAACTTTCTATTTCACTTGGGTAGCACTGATGTGTGAATAGGCACTGCTCTTTGCTTGTGAAGTCATAAGTGTTATGGACTTTCACTACCAACGTGAAATGGACCTGCAGGGTCACACACATAGGATTTAACCTGGAATAGGAGTTTGTCCACAAACATGTTTAGATCGATTACTAAAGGAGTTTAGTAGTTCAATTAAACACTCAATCAATTGATAGCTCAGTATCATAGTGTTCAAGGCGTTGTTCTGATTGATTAGAGTATCGAATTGATTGAAACTGTGATTGATTGATTCTACACAATCTCCACTCCGAACCAATCGAATCATGTGATGAACTGGTCGGCTGAGCTTGGTGAACCGATCGGCTCAACTGGTGAGTAGATCGGCTCATGGACGGGGTGAAGTGATTCGTTCAAGTGTTGAAATGATCGGTTCAAGTCCAACCGAGCAAGTTGGGAAAGTAAGATTGGTGAGAAATTTCTTTTCGTTTCACTTTCCCAATTTGATTGGAACAAGGATTGGTATTTGGTACCAATTAGAAACAAAAGAAGAAAAGTCAATCGGGAAATGATCAGGACCACGAACCAACCGGTTCAGAAGTGAACCAATCATTTCATGGGTCCCAACCGATCGGTTGAGGTGTCAACCGACCAGCTCAGATCCCCAACCTACCATTTCAGTTGTGAAATTATCGGTTCAGGTTACGTAGTTGGTTGTTTTTTGTGGAAAATCTCGAACCCTTCTACTCCTACTTTAGTCCCACATTACCCAGTATAGAGAACCCTATCCCATGACCCTCCTATATATAGGGGTATTGAGGGCTTCTCAAAGTACAACTCAGTGCAACCAGTTGCTCTGTGAAGTTGTCATTCTCTCTGGTTTTGGTAACCGAGAGAGCCCGGGCAAGTGCTACCCGATAAGGGAGGCACAACAAGGGAAAGACAACTGTAGAAAGTGACTGGTGGCAGGAGAGTGCGTCGGCGACTAGTACGCCGACAAGAGGGTGTGACTCCTTTCGATTCCTTGTGGGATAAGGAGATCGGAGTTCCAGGCAGTCCGTGTGACGCCGACAGTCCCAGTGAGACTAGGAGTCGTCAATCCTGGTGCGACCAGGAGCTGCACAGACACCGTTCAAGATCGGAGGTGAAGACCGTGCAAGGCACAAGGTATTGTCGTCGAGCAAGCCTTGGGACAAGGTATGCATTCACAAACCATGTTTCCTATTGTATAGACGTTGACGCGATTCCTTTTGTTCTGGGTTTTTGGAAGAAATTTTTGTTTCCGCTGCTTCTCTGCCTCCCTTAAAACCCAACACCTATACTATAGCACGACCCTATGTGCTTGTAGGTGAAGTGTATTAGTTTATGTGTGTGAGCCTGCTAGGCCTTTAGAAATTCAAAAAACTCTTGTTGTGTGTTCGAGCCTTGAGGTGCATCTATTCAAAATTCTATTAATTTAGGTGTGTAACTTCGATGGAGAGGAAAACCACACCAAGCTTTCTGACATCATTTCTAGGGATAGAAAGTGCCATATCTCCCTAGTAGTTGTGGTGTAATCTCTCCCCTAAAACACTGTCTCCTTCTATTTTTCTTGATTGCATTTGAAAAACACACCAGTAACAATCCACCAAACTTTAATCCTGTAAAGAAAATAAAAATTTCAATAAGCAACAACCACAGTCAAAGTCCAACTTTGATTCTCTCCTAGAGAGTTTTGTTTCATCCCAAATGAAACAAAGTGTTGATTTCTACCAACAAGGGAAGTTCATGAAGGATTCCATTAATAAGATTTCTCCCAAAGTGGATTTAATTACTACACACAAGAATGTTGGAGAACCAAGTTGACCAACAGGCCCTTTCAAATCAAAAAGCACCTTTCAGTTTCTTTCATAGTCAACTGAAATGAATTAAAGGGAGACATGAAATTTGTTACTTTGAGGAGTGGTTCCTCATAGCAGGATATCCTCACCATAAAATAGGAAATTGAATGAATTTTTTGTCACCAATGAAGTTGATGCAATTGGAAATCAAAGAAATAAATTAGAAATAAATTCTCCACAAGGTGATTCTTCTTGCAAGTAAAATTCCTTTTCCTCAGAGGTTTGGTAATAAGAAAGATGACATCTAGTTCAATTAATTTATGGACATTATGAACAAGCTCTATGTCAATCTCCCCTTAGTAGAGTAATTGGTAAATTTCTTCCATATGGTAAATTCCTCAAAAACATTATCACAAAGGAGGAGGCTTGATCAAGTAGAGACAATACTTCTTTATGAAAGAATTAGTTCATTTGAAATAGATTGCTAAAGAAGCTAGAAGATCTTGATGCATTCACTCTACCTTGTAATATTGGAGACCCTGCCTTTGATAAAGGATTGGTTGATCATGTTGCTAGAAAAGCTTAACTCTATTTTCTTTATGGAAAATACTTGATTTAGAAGAATTAAAATCCACTACTATGGCTATCCAATAGTAGACTTGTATATTAAATGTCTAAGAGGAATCGTTAAAATGTTCTTGCACAAATATGAAAGTTCAGTATTCCTTGTGAATATATGGTTCTTGATATGAATGAAGACCCTACAAATCCAATTATTTTTTAGATACCAATCCTACAAATTGTTGGATGCATTGTGGATGTTAGAGAGAGGTAACTAACTCTTAGAGTTTGATATGAAGCCATTGAATTTTTTGTTTATGATACTATGAAAGAACCAAGCACAAAGGAGTATCTTTATTTTATTGACATCGTTGACACATTGTTGGATGATGAGAAGAATCTTTCCATATTAGACTAAAATGATATTAAAGAAGAGGATGAAAATACATATCTAGAGACTAATTTTCATAAAACAATTTCTACATGCACTTGAAGCTCAATTCTGAAGAAACATCAAAAAAGGGGGAAACAAACAGCACTGCAACACCAAAGAAAAGAGTAGAACTAAAACCCCTTCCACCAGGGTTGACGTATACATTTCTAGACCCAAATTCTACTTCTTGTGTCATTATAAATTCCTAATCAAATGAAAAACAAGAATAAGAATTTCTTAAAGAACTTCAACTTTTCAAAGATGTAATTGGATACTCAATTGGTGATTTAAAAGGAATCAATTCCTTTGTTTGTATGCATCTCATAGCTTTAGAGGATAATGTTTGATGGTGTATTGAACCTCTAAGAAGATTGTACCAAAACATGATGGAAGTGGTAAAGAAAGAAATTTTAAAACTAAGAGATGCAAGACGCATTGAACCCTTATGTTTCGATTCAAGTTTCACCTAAGAATGGGGGGACCACAATAATTAAAGGAGATAATGATCAGTTGATAAAAACATGTGTAATCACTGGGTG
The DNA here is from genome assembly GCA_963693085.1 of Alisma plantago-aquatica. Taxonomy (NCBI): domain Eukaryota; kingdom Viridiplantae; phylum Streptophyta; class Magnoliopsida; order Alismatales; family Alismataceae; genus Alisma; species Alisma plantago-aquatica. The sequence continues at coordinate 1,509,613,494 of OY856410.1, read as the reverse complement.
GCGCATGTATATCACATAAGGAGGATGTATAAGGCCACTGGAAAGGAAGATATCCCTTTGTGTTTCATTAAAATCATGCTTGACAGACTTGTAAATCATTCATATTTTTGCTAGATAGATGGATATTCAAGAATTTTTCAAAATCCAATCTATCCACTGGACAAGGAAAAACCACTTTCACACACACTTGTCAAACATTTTCTTATAGAAGAATGCATTTTGGATTTTGGAATGCACCCATTACATCTGAAAGATGGATGATGGTCATATTTTTTTATTTCATTAAAGAAATCATGGATATATTTATGGATGATTTTGGTGTTTAAGGTAGTTCCTTTAATAATTGTTTGACAAAACTTTCAAAAGTCTTACAACTTTATAAGCAGGTTAATCTTGTCTTAAACTAGGAGAAGTGCCATTTCATGGTATAATCCAAAGTTTTTCTTGGTCGTGTTGTATCAAATAAAGACACTGAAGTCAATAGATTAAAAGTTAAAGCAATTTAAAAGATGACTATGATGACTACAATGAAGGAAGTCTGAAGCTTTCTTGGACATGTAGGATTTTGTAGAAGAGATATAAAAGACTTCTCTAACATTGCAAAACCTTCATGCTCACTCCTAGCAAAGGATATATATATTTCAACTTCAATGATGAATGCAAGACAACCTTTCAAAAACTAAAGGAAGCTTTTATCTCAGCGCCTATTATCTCAACGCCTATCATTCAGCCGCCTGACCAAAGTATGCCATTTGAAATGATGTGTGATGTCAATGATTTTAATGTGGGTGTTGTTTTAGGAAAAAGGAAAGACAACACACTTCATGCCATTAATTATGCAAGCAAGACCTTAGATGAGGCTCAAATCAATTATGCTACCACAAAAAAGGAGACGCTAGAAACAATAAATGTTTTTGACAAATTCTGACCCTACTTGGTGGGATCCAAAGTTGTTATTTATATCGATCATGATACAATTATAGACTTCTTAAAAGAGAGGGAAGCATGGCCTCTTTTTATCTACTGGATATTGCTTCTACAAGAGTTTGATTTAGAGATCAAAGACATGAAACGAACAAAAAGTAATGTTCTTAACCAACTTTCCTATCTCAATACTCTTGCAAATGACAATCTTCCTATTGATGATTATTTGCCAATTGAAAGACTTTATGCTATGAACTCTCTTTCTATGTCATAGTTTTAGATTTTGCAAATTATTTAGCCACCGGATAGAGATTTAAGTTTTTGAATGTTTGGGGTGTCGATTACGTGGGTCCCTTTCCTTCTTCATTTGGCTGCAAATATATCCTCATGGCTTGTGAATATTTATCCAAGTGGGTAAAGGCAATACCTATTCACACTCCAAATGCAATGTTTGTGTCAAAGATTTTCCAAAATATCATCTTCCTTAAATTTGGTGTTCCCTGATCTTTCATATCCAATAATGAAAGTTACTTCAATGAAAACAACTTCAAGAACTTGTTATGAAAATACAAAGTCAATCATAAAAACTCAAAATTGTACCATCTACAAACAGCTAACAAGTTGAATTTTCCAATAGAAAATTGATACTCATCTTTTATCAGACAGTGTCAGGCACAAGAAAGGTTTAGGTGATGAAGTTAGATGTCGCACTATGGGCCTACAGGTAAACCTACAAAACCATCATTGGGAAAATTTCATTCCTAATAGTTTATGGCAAATCTTGTCATCTACCTCTTGAACATGAACATAAAGCATATTAAGCTATTAAAATCCTCAATTTTGACATGAAGAAAGACAGAGAAAGAAGAATGTTGTTGCTTTAGGAAGTAGAAGAACTCCGCTTAGATGCATATGAAAATGGCTAAATATACAAGGTGCGAACAAAGACTTGGCATGACAAAAGGATTAGGAGACAGTAATTAACTGAAGGTGATCAGGTACTACTTTTCAATTCATGAATACAGCTTTTTCAGACAAACTACATTCTAAGTGGTCCAAACCATTCCTTTTTCTTGAAGCTTTTCCCCATAGAGATATTGAATTGTAAGGAAAGCAACCCAACTTCAAAGTTAATGATGAAAGACTCAAGTTATATACCCATAGAGAATGGATTGATAAGGAAGTATCATGCTCCCTCACTGACTCAACATAAAGATGATGAAGAGTGTCACTCAAACTCTAAACACAGGACCTTTACGGGAAATGACCCCATAGTTTAGTAATATCTATTTTGTGTCATTTCTTTTGAAGTATTTTTACTTTCCAAATAAACTTTATTATGGTGAAAATATTGATTTTAAATCCCTCTGGAGATGATATACAAACTATCTTTATTGGTTCAACCATCTAATCAAAGAAGTGCAAGATTGTCCAACAAATTCATTACAACATAATGTCTAGAAAAAACAACATCCCATGTACATATTAGAATTAGACTCCAACATGATAAACTGTAGATTGACACGACATGTTTCTGACAAACATGGTTTGTCAATGTTGAAAATGGAAAATCTACATGTTATTAAGACATAGTGTGTACCCTTTTCAACATGATGTGTACCCTTTTCTACATGAATGTAGTTCCCAAGCATGAAATTCTAGAAGTTATTGTCAAACATCTAAACTACGTGTCCAAAGACAATAAAATCTATATCATTTTATCAATAATTCCAGGTATCCACTTGGGGAGAGACACTTTGTGTCCACTTTTTGCACACCATGCCCCCCGTGACATAGAGAATTCAACATTTTTTGAAAAACATATAGAGATCAAAAACACAGTATGTATGTATCTCAACTCGGCACATAGAAATAGATCTCAAACTCCCAAAAATCACCTGAAGCTCAACACATCGTGTTTACACAACATGTAATATGGATATTGGAAATGTACAAGAACTTTGCGGTGATGGGAAATTTGGCATGTTGTTTTCTCAACATGTTGTGTCATATTCAACTTGGTAAAAAATAAAAATTCACATATAGTCACTACATCTCAATTACACAGCTTGTTCCTTAACCCACACGGTGTGTAGGTAGGTGTCATATAGAGTTTTCACCTGTCATTAAGTTAATTCCCTAAACCCCTTATCTCATGTTATTCTTGCTCATGTTGTTTTGTCCAGTTCATTCACTCACCACCTGCAATCCTTTCCACAATTTTAGTGAGTTTCCAACAATTCATGAAGCTATGTACGTCTCAAACCAGCTGACCTACAACCTTTGCTTGATACATCATTTGGGACAACCCTCAAATCTCAACGACTGGTGGAACCAACCAAACCTCCAACATTCTGGAGCTCCAACCATCATCACCTCCATTGCTAGTTCTCCTTACCTGGGGTCAAGACCTGCTCTTTGAGTAATAGATCCATTCCCTAGTTGACCACTCAAGTTCTTTATTACATTCTAGAGCCTTTTCCAGTTTTGGTCCTGACATCTCAGTGAACCTAGCCTTCTCAATTGCTCAAGGTCATGTGATCTCCACTCTCAATAGTCACTCTCCAACATCCCTGCCATCTCAAGTGCCACAAATACCTACTATTATGTGATCTTCCCCCTCTTTCCCACTTTTCCTTGGTTGTGCTTCATTTAGAAACATCCAGGATGTGTTGGGATAGGCTCACACTATGCTTCTAATGGTTTCCACTCAATGATGCTACTAATGGTTTCCAGTATTTCTGTCCAAAACATCTCATTCCATGTTGAGAATTCCTCACATTGTTTTAGGAGTTGATGTGCACTTTCTCAATCCTTCCCTTTTTGATGTTGACTCCCACTTAGTACTTCAATCACATGAGATGGGACCAAGGAAATGACTTCTAAAATGCCAAATGGTTGATTCTTCATCTACAGCTGTTGCTAGGTCATATATCTCCTCTATGGATTCACTTTTGTAAGGGAGGGAGATGTCATCTACAAGTAACTGGCAACACATAGAGTCATGATTACACATTTTGCATGTGATGATACCATGGTAGAATTGGGTATTCTTAAAGAGGTACATGAATTCCTTGAGCAATTGATCATATTGAACATCTATTACACAAGCAATCACACATACTCGTGCCTAACTTATGAACTCTAAATAACTTTGAAATCCAAAATATATCCAAAGAAACATGTAGAGACATTCAATATTGTTCATTTCAGGTTTCAAGATAAGACATTTAAGCTCAATTTTAAGCAATTCTATGAATTATATGTTATAACATATGGTGGGAGCATTATGATGCCTGACACATTTGATCCTCATGAATTGTAGGGGTAAAATCACCTAATAAACATACTATAAATCACCCCTTTCTAGGGAAACTCACATGCATAAATTCATTCTTCACTATATTGACAAAATTTAGAGCACTTGTGTTTTTGCTAGAAAAGAAACTCAAGGCGTGGTGAAGAAACAAGATTTATTTTTCTCATGGAAAATGCTACATAACAAGAAAATAAATTCTGACTATTTGTTTCTTCAATGTTTCTTCCATATTCAATAAGAGCCTACATGCAATATCATGATTGAAGGACTAATTACCCACCTTGAATGTGATTGGATGTTGAACAATCACATATTGAGGCTCCTTTTGGGTGAAGTAGGGTTGATATCTAATTTCTTGTAGATTCCAACCTCATGGACAAAGATCCATATGATTGTACACGGTATAGGCAACACTTCTAGACTCATAATGGATACATTGAGATATCAGATTTCCAAGAAACAACTTTGTATAATATCGACAATTATATATTTTCTTTTAGTAACAATGTTGATGCTACTCCAAAAAATAGACCTAAGACTTGTGTTGAACATGAGATACATGTAGCTCCACCTACACCTCCTTCTACTAGTCCACAAACTGAGTAAACTTGGGCCATGCCAGACATGCATCACATGCACAAATATATTCAGAAACATTTTGGTCAGTACGACACCTATATAGATCAACTCAGTGAGCACTACACTGAGAAACATTGTATGGTGCAGAGGATGGATGTGTGGAACATAAGATAGGGCCATTATTCCATGCTAGTACAACTGTCACCACCACCATAGGATCCCTCATTCTAGGACATTGTATATGATAACACTCCAAAGCAGCATCTTCATGCTTCTAATCAAGGCAATGTCCCCCATTCTTATTTCTTCGTCGTGACGGTACCCAGTTGCTACTCTTTGAGTTTTATTTCTACACTAAGGACAATGCATATTTCAAGCTTAGTGGGGAGCAACTAAATGAACATTTAGAGTTAGTTTTTCCTTTTCAATACTATTCCTTGGTTTTGATTTAGGTGGTGTTAAAATCTAGTGTTTCTAAGGCTTGTTCTCCTGATTTGATTGGATTCCCTTATTCCTGTATTGTTTGTCGCAATAAATTGAGATATATGTTGAACAAACACAGTACAAGCATCACATCAGTTAAATTAAATCATTTTACCAACCACATTTGCTTCATTTTTCTTCTTTCTATTAGCCTACCTGTTCATCTTTCCCACTATTGATTACTAATACATGTAATTATTGGATCTTTATAGAAATCAATATTACAATATTGTTTAGAGTTCCAAATATCCTTGTCAAATTCTTAGTGTGTTTTCAACCTATCTCCTGATATTTTTTTTAAATGTATGAAATCCAATTGATTATATAATCTATCTAGTCTATTAAGCTTGCGGGAAAATACTTTAGTTTAAGGCCACATGGTTCTCAAGCAGAATGGGATGCACATTTGTTTATCCTAGCTTGGTTGTAAAACATTTACTTTTTTTCCCGCACAAGGTGACTAAACCATCCACATATCAGTCTAGCAAAGTATAAGTCTGATATGGCCATGACAATTATTTGTTACGTATTTAAGAGGGTAATTTAACCTAACCCCATAGTCTATGTTCACATATGTTTATTTTAGCTACGAGTGTTGAAACCCACACTTCATTGTGTTTTTTTAATCTAAAAACAAAGAGAGAATTGTTGGATTGTTTATGTTGACTTGTAATGCACCTTTTAATATCCTAATAATTGAGATAGATGGGTTGCATATACATTGATTCTTTGGCTAGGTCATTTGAATTCTACTAAACATTTTTGTTTATTTTTTTCTTCCAGTTTGATTTAGCCACTTTTGCAAAATTAAATCTTCTTTCTTGAGTGTTTGTGATAAAGTGGTTTCATATCTCTTTTATGCTTGTTCTTTTATAATATCTTAACCCTAAACCCTAGTTTCAAAGAAAGATAATTTGATCAATCAAAGATTGGAATCTCGAGCTCAAACTTTACCAACACCTAGGGTTTGCCATGATGAAACTATGTTTCAAATTTCATGTAAATCCTACACTCCTAGCTCCCTATATGATTTTACAATGTTTGCACCTAAGTTTTTGATCGAATTAATATGTTTTTCCATCAAACTTATAGTTTTGGATCATTGCCACTCTAGGGCCTGCGACACACAAATGTCATGTGATCCTTTGAGTCAACGATTTGTGGGACAGCTCCATGGTGAAATCACATCCATTGAGGAACGGATCGGACGACTACGCTACTCTCTCCTACCTCTGATAATTGCCAAGAGAAAAACAACAACACCCCTCACCCACGACCTCTACAACTCACCTTCTTTGTTCCTAACTCTGACCACGGTTGAACTCGCAACATCATGGCGTCCTACATGACCCCTAAAACAACCAGATTTGTGCTTAGAACCACGAGCCACCAACACATCTGGAAACCACCCTCTCCATCGTGCCCAATACAAATTGAGATTCTCGTGCCTAGTCACTCTCTCTCCTATATAACACCTCCTCAAGAATCATAGTGACGCCTTTCATCTCTCCCCTCCTCCAATTTGTATGAGCAGAGCCTTAATGACACCACCCTCATCGCAACTCGCTCCACTTAGCCCCTTCTTAGCATATCTACTAATCAGGCCGCTACCACCTACATCCCTCCAATTCGAACCTCCCTCCAGCCTCGAGGAGTCCCCAGCTACCTCAACGACACCTCAAGAGAGATCGGAATCACCTAAACCGATCCCCACCTCACCTTCTTCTCCATCTCAGTCTGACATCTCTGATCACCCTAAGGGAACCACGCTCCAGAGGGAGCCAAGCTTCCCAGACTTGCTGCCCTAACCTAGAAGACCTCCACGAAGGTGATCACACAAGAATTTGAGAATGAGGTACTCTCACCCATTCTCCTCAACTCACTGGAGTTCGCGACAGCAAGGAAGCTCAAACAAGGAGAAGGAGTAGGGCCCACACTACTGACTGGATCTGATTTGGACCAGTGAGGTAAATCCACCTCATCCACCTCTTTCTTCCATGTGCATTCATGCAATTTGGCCCTAACCATTGGATCTGAGCATCCAACAGCCTATCTTTACTCCATTTTCTATTATTAATCCATGATTTTCAATAATCGCTAGTAAGTATCCTAATCTTGGAAAATTCACTATAAATAGTATGAGTGTTAGAGAAATACAAACCAATACTCCTTTTTTATCAGAAAAATATGAGGATCATGCTTATGATATTAGTTAACCCTAAATCAGACTCGTATAAATACTCATACTCAAATGTGATTATATCTTGTTTAACTATTTAGAAAATACTCAAGCCTGATTAAATCACCAAACTCATATTATTATCTTCTTTTCATGCCTAGTTATTTATGAGACATTCATTTCTAATTTATATGACTCAGTTATCACCAAAGTTGAATTATTACTCTTTTTCCCTATTTGGCTTACCAAAAATTATTATAATTATCCATCATGATCTAAAGACCACCAAACTGAACTAGAAGTCCTACTCTGACAAGACACTATCAATTATGGACTCAAATCTGTACTCCATGACTCATTCTCTACTCTCATGACTCTAACTAAAAAAGGGGCCTTTTATACTCTTTTAGAACTAAATGGTGTTTATGCCAATATAGCTAATTAGTACCAAACCTCTTATAATTTCAAGAATACAAAGGTACCAGTGAGGAGCATCTCTAGACTCCCCACTTTTGAGTACAAGGTATGTCATTATCTCCCACTTGGCCCATTATATTTTAGGCTTATATTATATGGGTAGCAAAGTATTTAGCGTGTAATAATGGATGAATTGGTTGTTCTTGCATAATATGTTTCTTGATTTTCCTTAGTTCTATGAACACTTGAAACATAATATATATGTTCCATTATATCTAAGCACTTCAACTCTTTGGTAGTCAAATGATGGTAAATAAAGTACTTCAATTCTTTGGTAGTCAATTACATGAAAGTGATCTGACTCTATGGTAGTCTGATCACATTATGAAATGATCCAACTCTTTGGTAGTCGATCATGAAGCCTTAAATGCATTCAACCTTCGGTAGTCAATGCATGGATGATATGATGGAAAATATGCCTAAAATGTTTTTCTCTTTTGTGAATAAACATCCTAGTTCAAGTATATGAATTTTGATATATTATACTTTTGCCAAGTTTCTAGTTTTATACTTTTGCCAAGATTCTTGTATTACTCTTTTGCCAAGTTTAAATGAGAGGTATAATTAAAGACACATAGGGTACTCAGTACAATATATTTATATATTGTGCTGACGTGTACCAATTTCAAATGCTTTATATGTACCTTTTGCTTATGATGATGATGATGATGATGCAACTCAATATGTTGGCTCAACAAAATTTGATCTTTCATGGGGATGCTAAAGTTAAATGGGACTATTAGTTTAAGTTTTTTTTCTTCTATAAGTAGTTCTCTCATGTATTAAGTTTTGTTCTGTATCACTCCTATGCCTTCAGGCCCCTATGTAATGAACACTTGGTTTATTTAAGGAGCTTTGTTATTTGGTGCATGTATATACTTATGTGTTTGATCCACTCAAGGACGGGCAACTTTAACCCTTTTGTACACCTTTTCCTTTTGGGGTCTAAGGTCATATGTGGGTACTTGATGCAATATGGGTCATAGTAGATCGTTTGACCAAGTCTGCACATTTCTTACCTATGTGGACTACATCCCAGGTCCTAAGCTTGCTGAGTTATATATCAGGGAGATCGTATGGCTTCATGGAGTACCAGCATATATTGTTTTAGACTGGGATCCAAAGTTTACATCACATCTATGGAAGAAGGTACAAAATGAGTTGGGTACACAGTTGAATTTTAGCACGGCATATCATCGTCGAACAGATGGTCAGTCTGAGTGTACTATCCAAATCTTGGATGATCTTCTTAGAGCATGTGTTCTAGATTGGGGAGGATCTTGGGATTACTAGATTCCATTAGCAATGTTTGCATATAATAATAACTATCAATCCAATATTTATATGCCACCCTATGAAGCTCTCTATGGTAGGCCATGTGGATTCCCTCTCCATTGGGATGAAGTCAGAGAAAGGAAGATGCTAACATCTGAGGAGATGAAACTCTATGCTGATAAGGTGTCTTTGATCAAGCAAAGGTTGAAGCGGGCTGAGGATCGTCAAAAATCATATGCAGATGCACACAGGTCATAATCCAGGTGATTATGCTTTCTTAAAGATCATACCCATCCATGATATAGCCAAGAAAAAAGGGAAACTTAGTGTGAGATATGTGGGTCCCTTTGAGGTTCTGGAGTGCATTGGTGAATGTGCTTATTGGCTTGATCTTCCTCCACAATAAAGTATGATGCACAATGTATTTCATGTATCCAATCTGAAGCATTATGTGAGGGATGAGAGTCATGTGTTGAATCATGAGCCTCTTGAATTGCAGGAGAATCTCTCTTATCTAGATCAGCCTATAAAGATTCTTGATTCCAAAGTCAAAAAGCTCAGGAACAAGCAGATCCAGATAGTGAAGGTGCAATGGAATCATCATGGTGGAGAAGATTCAACTTGAGAACTACATGCAGATATGGAGCAACATTTTCCTCACCTCTTTCAGCCAATTTAATTTTTAGGACAATTTTTTTTAAGGTGAGTAGGATGTGATAAAGTGGTTTTCCATGTCTTTTATGCTTTTTCTTTTATAATATCTTAACTCTAAACCCTAGTTTCAAAGAAAGATAATTTTATCAATCAACGATTGGAACATCAAGCTCAAACTTTACCAACACCTATGGTTTTCCATGATGAAACTATATTTCAAATTTCATGTCAATCAGACACTCTTAGCTCCCTCTATGATTTTACAAAGTTTGCACCTAAGTTTTTAATTGAATTAATATGATTTTCCATCAACCCGATAGTATTGGATCATTGCCACTCTAGGGCCCGTGATGCATAAATGTTACATGAGCCTTTGAGTCGGCGATCTGTGGGATGGCTCTATGGTGAGATCCCAACCATTGAGGAACAGATCAGATGGCTACACTACTCTCTCCTACCTCCTATAGTTGCTAAGAGAACAACAACAACACCCACAACCTCTACCACTCGCCCTCTTCACACCCAACTTTGACCAAGGTTGATCTCACAACATCATGGTGACCTCCACAACCCCTAACATGACCAGCTTCATGCTCAAAACCATGAGCCACCAACACCTCTGGCAACCACCCTCTCCAGCGCGCCCAATACAAATTGGGCTTTTCACACCTAGTCACTCTCTCTCCTATATAACACCTTCTCAATCATCACAATGATGCCTTTCATCTCTCCCTTCCTCCAATTTGTCCAAATAGAGCATCGATGACACCACCCTCGTCGCAACTCGCTCTGATCAGCCCCTTCTCAGTGTAGCTACTAATCAGGTTGCTGCCACCTCCATCCCCCAATTTGAACCTCCCTCTAACCTTAAGGAGTTCACAGATACCTCATTGACACCTCAAGAGAGCTTGGAACCACCTGAACTTAGCCCCACCTCACCTTCTTCTCCATCTCAGTGTGACCTCTCCGGTCACCCCAAGGCAACCACACTCTACAGGGGGCCAAGCTACCCAGACTTGCCGCACTAACTTGGAAGACCTTCACAAAGGTGATCGTGCAACAATTAGGGCATGAGGTACTCTCTACCATTCTCCCCAGCTCACCAGAGTTTGAGGCAGAGCAAGGAAGCTTGAAGAAGGAGCGGGACCCATGCTGCTGATTGGATCCGATTTGGACCAGTGAGGTAAATCCACCTCATCCACCTCTTTTTTCCATTTGTGGCTATGAAATTTGGCTCTGACCGTTGGATCTGAGCATCCAACGGCCCATCTTTACTCCCTTCTCTTTTATTAATCCGTGATTTTCAATAATCACTAGTAAATACCCTAATCTTGGAAAATGTGCTATAAATAGTAGGGGTGTCAAAGAAATACAAAACAATACTCCTTTTTTATTGGAAAAATATGAGGATCATGATTGTGATAGTATTTAACCCTAAATCATACTCGCATAAATAGTCATACTCTAATGTGATTTTATCTTGTTTAATTATTTTGAAAATACTTGAGCCTGATTAAATGACCAAATTCATATGATTATCTTCTTTTCATGCCTAGTTTTTTATGAGACATTCATTTCCAATTTATATGACTCAGTTATCAACAAAGTTGAATTATTACTCTTTTTCCCTATTTAGCTTACCAAAAATGGTTATAATGATCCATGATGATCTAAAGACCACCAAACTGATCTAGAAGTCCTACTCTGACATGACACTATCAATTATGGACTCAAATTTGTAATCCATGACTCATGCTCTACTCTCATGACTCTAACTAAAAAAGGGGTCTTTTATACTCTTTTAGAATAAATGGTGTTTATGCAAATATAGCTAATTAGTACCAAACCTCTTATAATTTCAAGAATATAAAAGTACTAGTGAGGAGCATCTCTGGACTCCACACTTCTAAGTAGAAGGTATGCCATTACCTCCCACTTGGCCCATTATATTTTATTCATGTATTATATGGGTAGTAAAATATTTAGCATGTAATAATGGATGAATTGGTTGTTCTTAAATAATAATTTGGTTGATTTTCCTTACTTAGTTCTATGAACACTTGAAACATAATTTATTTGTTCCATTATATCTAAAGACTTTAAATCTTTGGTAGTCAAGTGTTGGTAAATAAAGTACTTCAACTCTTTGGTAGTCAAGTAGTTGAAAGTGATCCAACTCTATGGTAGTCTGGTCACATTATGAAATGATCCAACTGTTTGGTAGTCGATCATGAGGCCCTAAATGCATTCAACCTTCTGTGGTCAATTCATCAATGGTATGATGGAAAATGTTCCTAAAATGTGTTTTCTCTTTTGTAAATAAACATCCTTGTTCAAGTATATGAATGTTGTTATATTATACTTTTGCCAAGTGTTTTTTTATACTTTTGCTCAGATTCTTGTGTTACTCTTTTGACAAGTTTAAATGAGAGGTATAATTAAAGACATGTACGCGTACTCAGTATTATATATTTATATTGTGCTGACGTGTACCAATTTCAAATGCTTTATAGGTACCTTTTGCTTATGATGATGATGATGCAACTCAATATGTTGGCTCAACAAAATTTGATCTTTCATGTGGATGCTAAATTTAAATGGGACTCTTAGTTTAAGTTCTTTTTTCTTCTGCAAGTAGTTCTCTCATGTTTTACGTTTTCTTCTGTAGCACTCCTATGCCTTCGTGCCCCTATGTAATGAACACTTGGTTTATTTAAGGAAGCTTTGTTATTTGGTGCATGTATATACTTCTGTGTTTGATCCACTTAGGGACAGGAGACTTTAACCCTTTTGTACACCTTTTCCTTTTGAGGTCTAAGGTGTAGATTGGGGTTAGGTTGTTAACCCATGATAGTGTTTGAGTTCAAATCATGGCTAATAGCATAATCCCATTGATTATAGTTGGATTGAGATGATATACTTCATTGATTTCATTTGATTGATACATGTTCTTGAATCTTTCTTTAGTTGTTTATCCACATTCTTTTTTCTTGTGGACAAGTAATTGTTCAAGCATAGGGGAAGATGTGCACAATTTATTTCATCTCTTTTCCTACTCTTGCATGCACTTTCAATCTATATTATATCTAAATTCTCCTCTAATCACGATAGATTTTGCACTTTTATGTTATGTTTCATTGCTCTAGTATATTGATCATAGGTACATCATTTTGGCATAAAAATGGGAAGAAAAATACCATCAAGTCACTCCACAAGAATCCACACATTCTGATCAATAAAGATACACAACACTCAGCAAAATGTTGTTTGGTCACTTGACACGACATGTCCATAGGAAGAAAAAAAAGTAACTTTTACAACAAGCATTGAACATGGTGTGTTGACATACTGACACGCCCTGTCAGCTTGGGTCCAAATTTAGATAGAAGTATGTGACATCTAGTGGTGTGTCATGTTATTCTTTGACACACCATATCAACTTGGCTCCAGATCTTGATATAAGTCCCTAAGATCCTACAACATGTCATATTTCTCAATGACAAACCTTATCTCTTTCAACATATCACTTACGATTGAAGGAATACACAATTGACATTCTATGTAGCTCATACAACATGCCATGTCACCTATAAATTTCCCTTAAACACAAATGTGACTGCCCCATGCTTATACACACAACCCCAAGCCATCTTGCGATAGTTACCACATACTGTTATGGACCATTTGGAGTAGAACCATAGTAGAGAGGATCCATGAACAATTGGAGGCGTCCAAAGAGAGAAAAATTAGTTTTTCGGGTGAGAAAATCCTTTTTATTTGTTCTCTAACACTTGCAGTAGGGATATCCTCCATTCTCTTACCTCCACTTCAGAGTGAAGTTTTTCTAGAGAGCATTCTGTAGAAAGCATAGAGTATTGACTCTTTAACCAAATTCAATTCCTTCTTTTGTGATGCATGGATCTATTTGTTACTTGTTGTATCTACTTTCTACAGCCATGGATGAGTGGATCTCTTTTTTTTTGGACATGAGGGAGTAACCCCCATGATAGATTTGTTGAACAACAAATTTTCTTACTTAATTTTAGTTTAGTCAATGCTCTATGGATATTACATATATGCTTGATTGGACATCTTTTACATACTTGGAACGTGTACAGTGAAATAAAGAGGTATTTTTGTAGCTTTATTTCCTTGACCACCGGAGTGGCTTGGAAGTGAATAGGATTTCAAGGTTATTACCTTGACCATTGGAGTGGCTTGGAAGTGAAGAGGATTTCAAGGTTTTTGGTGATTATTTTCTAATATATGCACACATATGTTTTTTAGGGTAGAACCATCATACACTATTGGGAGGGGTGTAGAAATTGAACATCCCTTTGTGATTTTACTGTATGGTTGTGAATTAATTGATGTTAATGACATGATGTGGTAGTGTAACCCTATTCTCAAGAATCCTTAATCTAATTTGATCTTTGATGTAAGTAACTTCTATTTTAGTAGTTTTCCTCTGATTGTTTAGTTAACATAACAAACCTCTCTTTAATAAAATATCTAGATAATTGAAGTTCATTGCTCTTGTTCTTAACAAGCCATTCTCCCTTGGAACATGACCTTGACTACATTGAACATGTATATTCATAGGGGCAGACGAGTTGAGACGATAACAAATTTAAATTTTTTGGAAATAAACCAACACCAGATGGTAGCACCGAGATCATAATGAAGTGTGATTCATGGCCTCAAATATAATTGTATTTACTTAGTCAATGCGAAAATGATCATATACATGATTTGTATCTTTCTAAAATATGTTACCACCAACTTGTGTCAGTACCACCGACATTGTAAAATTAGTGGGTCTATACTTCTTCAAATCATGAATGTTAGTACCAGGGGCGGATACCAAAAGCACATACATAGGAGTGCATGACAGGTACCAGTGAGTCCCAAGTCAGTGGAACTGACATTATACTTATGGACACCTCCCCTCATAAATAAGAAGGGCTATTCATTTTTTTTATCACAACTAAGTCATCCCATCCTTGAGCACTCTTCTGTGAGCTTTCTAGAAAACTTATTCACCAAGAAAGAGTGACATCAAGCTCCCATATTCTTCCTCCCTCTTTCCTAGTGGGCTAGTAGTACCAGACTCCCATCATAAGAGGATCTTTCACAACTAGGATCAAATCTTCATGCATTAGTAGGAGATATTCACCAATGAGTGCCTTCTCCTGATCAATTAAGAGAACTTCCACCAGCACACACAACACGTGGAGTATACACAATAACATTTCTATGACCACTACTGGATCTAGGAGATTTTTTGTTGTTTCACACTAGAGCCATCCTTGTAATCCAATCCACCCAGGTTTAACTTTACATATTACCGACCTGATGCAAATATGTGGTTGTGAATATTTGCTCCAACTCAATCCTGAGTATTTGGTACACCTGTTCCATCTTTGGGTTTGAGTTCAATAATGAGAAGTTGTAAAAATCAAGCTTAGGAGGGTATGGAATGATGTTTTTGTGCACTCATATTATCTTACATCTTTCTATCTTACTTTTCTATTATATCTTTTTTTTAATTGTAGTTAGTTAGTGTTTGCTTTCAATTTAGTTTTCATCTAATTTTCTATAATCCACATCTATCTAATGTATGCGTGGATTTAGATGTAAAATTATCACGTGTTCCAACGGAAGTAATGATGCTCTTGTACTCTTACGCATATATTTTGGATATTCTTGTTTAAGAGTTCACCACATGAGGAATCAAGGGAATTAGTCAATCTAGACACATATGTGGGAAACATAAGACCTGATTCTACTCTTGACTTTTGAATGAAGATGATGTTTGAGTCCAACCTAACCAAAAAATAGAGTGAGTTGTTGTGTTAATTCAAGAATAGATACTGGATCCCCCCAACACATTGAGTAATAAAAGAGAGACGTACCATGGTTAGGAAAAGTCTCTGTTTCAATCACTTCATCTCAATGATAACACCCAAATTTAGGCATTTATGCTAAGCATTTATTTATGGTTTTGTGTCACTATAGCCTTAATATGCCCAAAATCACCCATGTTTCTTATCTTTTAATAATTTATGTCTTTTCTTAGATAAAGATGCTCAAACTAGCCAATTTTTGGACTTGTAGGCACCGAACCAAAGGAGACATCTATTCTCCAAAGAATCCTCCCCAACACATGGGTTTTTGCAGCAATTAGGCCTTCACCGTGACCGTGACCGTGGAACACACCACGACTGCGACCAAGGTATCCACCTCCACCAAGACCGCATTATCCACCTCCACCTCAACCACGATCCAAGCCACTACCACAACTTCTAAGCTAATCACGATCAAGGCCTACAACTCGACTGCAGATCGATCCTCCACCATGGTTAACCAACGACTGCGACTGCGATATCTGCATCCACCTCGACCACGATCCATCCCACGACTGTGATTGTAGGATTGACCGTGACCGCGGGGTGCACCGCAACCACGACTGAGCAAGACTGCGGTATGGATCAGGACCTCGACCATTTCGCCTATAAATACACACCCCCCAACCTGGAGAGGGGTTCGACACCTTGGGAAGGTTCTGATCTGGGGAGTTTTTCCACCTTGTGGTTCCGACCTGGTATGGTTCCCAGAGCCTCGTGGGAGAGTCTGGAGGTCTGAGAAGGTCGAAGTACTCATTCTACGCCCGTCTCTTCAGCATGCTTCCATCCCCCACCATCTTCCACCTCCAGTCTTAGATCTCCAAAGGCGGAAGATGAGGAGAGAGAAGACTGAGGATCAATCTTCTTTGAGAGAAGGAGAACATACACACCATCATCTTCCACCCCCATCCGCCAACCAAGTTGTTGTTCAGAGTGGATCTAGAGCGTAAGGAGGCCAAAGAGTCCAGAATATCAAAGAGGATGACCCAAAAGATGAGATTCGGCCTATACGGAGGCTAGGGAGCGAGTGCCGCCTCTCCTTTATGTGCGAAATCTCTTCTTCTTCTCCTTTCTTATATTGTTCTGCCTTGTTTCTATACAAATAATGTTCTTTAATCTTTGTTCGGTGCCAACTATGCTTGTCCATGGCTAGTTGAGCTCCTTCTTGGCTATGTGGCCCGTTTTGGGCATGTCTATGTACTTTTTCCTTAAGCAAGTAGATTTAATCCAGATCTAGTATGTTTTCTATTCTATCTTCTCTTTGTGGTTATGATTGCTAGTTTATTTGATCTCTTTCTTGCTTGAACAGCTATTTCTGCCTATATCGAGAGATTTGTTGTAGAAATAGACAAGAAAAGATAGTTTGAATCGAAATCCGAAAGGAGGACGGTCTAAGTTCATATGTTCCTAACATCCCAGAATATTCTAGACCTGAGAGGGTATCTAGAATATTCTAGGATGTTGGTTTGTCATCCTCGAGATAGGTTTCATACCATAGATGGGTTTTAGTCACACTACGTGAGAGCGAGTGGGATGACCCCACAGGAACAGATACCACGGTGCATGTTATGTTTGAATGTAGGTTGCTTTTTGAGGTGTTTGAGGGTTGTCTATGCCTGAGAACGAGTGCATAGACTATCCAACTTGTGGTTGCATAGCCAAGAAGTCCTTCTCTCTGATTAGTATAATCCTACAGACTTTGTTTTATTTTATTTTCTTTGTTTTGTTTTAATTTGTGACAACCCGCTAGACTAGTTCTAGCTCCATACTTTTATCGACTATCGTCTTGGCTTATCTGACTCAAGAATGAAATCTCAAGCGTCACAACATCACCACATCCATGTGTTTGACCATGTATATCTACTTCGACCCCATAACGGGAGTCCTTGAAGGTTTTGGGTTATAAATTTAAAAAGTTCATATCCTTCTGAATCTGCCTTCCCTTCCAGACGCGTGATTCGGTCCAGATCAACTTTTTTGCACTATTGTCGGGCACTGGTTTTCCACATTTACACGCGTAAAAGATTTTTGTTATGTCACTCTTATGTTCATATATATGCATAGTTTTTCATTTGTTTTAAACAAACTTGTCCATATATATTGAATAGCTTTCCTTTTCCTTATACTTTTTTAGCCATGGATCTTGCTTCTACAAGACAAGTCATCTTGTCCACCTATCCACCTAATTTTTTCTATAGTTCTGACTGCTAGCAAATAATTGAAAGTTGTGCCTTACAACTCATCCAGCTATATTCACCTCCACCGTCGTCATATGAAGACGCTCCTATAATAGAGACTGTCAGTCAGCCCTAGAATTATGTGCTATCATGGGATCAAGAACTGATTAAGGCAGTGGAGTTAGCTTGAGAAAGTGTCAACACACTCACCTCCTTAGCTCCTCATCTCTAAGAAGATGTCGATCCACTTCAACAGCTACTAGAAAAGTAGGATCATCAAATCCAAGTAGCCATCGAGATTGTAGAGTGCAGTAGAAGTCTAGTTCCAACTGTTGAGCAAGGATTCATCCAAGCACATCAGTCTGATACAGCGAGTCTGCAACAGGATTGCAAGGCGGAATTGATGGATCTCGAAAGCTTGTCTGCCCAAGTCCAACAACTTTATGATAAAGATGTTGAACAGGGCAAGAAGCTTCAAGAGCTCATCAATTTGGTTATCACGTGACTGCAAGCACCACCGCCTTACAATGAAAACTTTAGTCATCAAGACCATTCCATTAGACCTGAAGAGGAGTATGCCTCCCCATCCTATTCTGACCATCAACTGGATTCACCAAGATTTTTCTGTGAAGACCAACCCACATGGGAAAGCCCTTCGTTCTGTCCAGATGACTCAGCTGATCAACCAATGGAAAATACAAGCCACACGCTTGACCAGTTTTATGATGACGATGATGAAGACTCTTGTCCTCAATATAATAGCCAAACAACCTCACAGTCAGAAGGTTGGTTTGAGGAACCTAAGTCAGACATTGATCCAGACCAAAGTGATATCTCTCACATTGAGACTTGTCACATAGCCTTGAGAAGTACGCCAATCATGGTTTGGAATAATTTGTTTGATGACGACGAAGACAACTACTCAAATTGGAGCAGTGAATATACTGATGACGATGAGTTGGAGCAACATGAGTTGACATTTACCACCATTCCCCAAAAAGGCTTGGTGGATATTGATGGAGCAGGATGGACAATCCATTACAACATGGCTACTGAGCATAAAGACACCCTGGACCCCACAAAAGGCAAAAAGCGTGGGTTGGTAGAACCCCAAACGCGTCCTTCCGGGGGTACTTCTTACTTAGAAAATGATTGGATAACCCAGATTGTAAATGAGAATTTATCTGAGCATCCAACCCCAAATTCAAAGGAGGAGAGAGAAGATATAAGTCCTCTAGAAGACATCCAATCTCTCCCCTTAGTCTCATCATGTATCATCATCCCAGGGCCTTGTCATTCAGATTCATATCTTGAAGGGTACCTTAAAGATGATTTGCTAGAGAATTCATCCCAGTGCAATTCAAGTAATTCACAGCACATAGATGACTTCATCAAGTCATGGGGTTTTACTCCTCTTTTCCAAACGCATAAGGAGTCACGTCTCCACATATTCTGCCGCTACATGTTGAGCCTGAGCAGCAAGATACAACTAACTCGGACCCCAAAACTAAGGATTTGGGATCTAAGTGTAGGAGTTGTAGGGTATCCACCCCCTACTGCCTATACAATTTTTCCTTTGATCTTTACTTTTAAAATATCTCTTAATAAGGTCAATTTAAATTTTCTCTTTCCTCTAACTGACTAAAAATTTAATTTATCTTGCATCATCTAGTTCTCTTTTAGTTTTATATGCACTTCCAATCTTCGCACCCGAACAGCTATTTTTGGTCCATATCTTGTGTGAACTTAATCGACATATTTTTTTACTCTCCCACGGTGTTTGATTCAAATTTTATCTCCTTTGTCTTTCCACCCTCGTTCTTCCCTCACGTGGTAGGGCTGAACTGCGACCGTAGTCTGCTAGGTACACCGCAACCGCGGTCTGAAACCTAAGACTGTGACCACGAGCCAGTGGGACCGTGACAGCGGACACTGGGAACCGCGATTGCAGGCCAGTGGGACTGCGACCACAGACACCCGAGACTCGAGTGCTTTTTCTGCATGACTGACCGGCATGTCAAGTTGTCTCTGCATTTTTTACTGACTGTTGCACTTTTGACCGAGCTTTTCACTCCTTTTGATCGGGTCTCTGACACCTTTTCCAGCTTTGTCATCACTCTGTCTGTGACCTCACACGATTTAGTGCGAGGCTGGGGCTGGGCGCCCCGCCTATAAATACTCCCGAGTTGAGGTGTCGTCCCCTCACCTAACCATGGAATTCCATCGACCACCATGCTGCTACCAGTCATTTTTTTTCTTCCCCTTGTCTTTGTTGTAGGCTGAAAGGGAAAGAGTCAGCACGTCGACACTAGCAACTACAGCAACCACCGCCGGACCATGATCGCAGTCTCTAAGCAGTGGCCAACAACTCTGCCAACCGCACGCTTCGAGCTGCACCAAGTTCTGTGGTCTTGATCGTGATCAGCACTTGGGTCGCGGTCCCTCAGATCGCGATCTCTCTTACCGTGGGAAGATTAGTGATCAAGACGCCTTTCTGAGGACGCTCGCAGTTTTCAACATACGCAAGTCGGGGGTATCAAGGCTCGCTTTACAGTTAAAATCTCTCTGATTGTGGGCATCTTGTTTACCACAGTCGCGGTGACAAGGTTAATCATGTTGTATTGTCAAAGCCTACACCTCGATCACAGTCTCCTTGGTCGCGATCACTCAGGTCGTGGTGCCAGAGCCATCCACAGAGGTCACGGTCTTCGATACCGTGATTGCGGTCTTCACCGCGGTCATGATCCAGACCATGGGTAAGCTTGGAGTATCTTGAAGTAGCAACACCAACTTCCACCATAGTAAAGCCAATCAGATCTAAATCAGAAGAAGTGACACCATGGATGCAATGAAAAATAGTTTTAAAAATCTTAAAAAGTCTATTGCGAGAAAGAAAGGGGAAGGAAGCTCTGCATCACCATCAAACTACGGGATCCCATACCCACAACATGTGTCTCGAACTATGAACCCAATATATGAAGATGAAGTTATGATTTACGCGCCAGGGTTCAGGTCGCAAGAGAGCAGTTCAGACTACCGCTACTTGCCCGGCACCCCTATGGATACTTATAGTGGTGAGTCAATGCAAGAAGCTTCCAGTGAGAGGATGTGGACTACACATCGCGATGTTGAGCTCCATACTTTGAATGGGTATCAAGAAAGCCCTTTAGTCCTGCACAGAGATTCATCTGCAAGAGACCAGCGTCAATGGTCAGCAGAACGTTTTACATCCTTGCGACGATCGACTTCCTCCCGTGATTCTTTTTAGGGGAACAGATGCCACACAACTCTTAGCGGTGTCAATCAAAGCTCACTCCCCTCTCCTTTGTGCAAGAGTACAAAGCAAAAGCAAAACTTTGACACTGTACTCAGAGACAAGCGCAGACTAGTGGGCCCGAGATATGCAGATCAAGGTACACTCCTTAGACTCGAGATCCAAGAGCAAGTTGATAGATATCCTGCAGTCGTTGGCCTTGATGTCCTCGGATATGCACAGTGCAACACCTACCATAGACTCACTTGTGAGTTTTATGCTACGCTAGTGACATCCAAGGACCAAAAACACACTGCATTACATTTTTGTCTCCTCAACCAGCCCCACAAAGTTACCATGGAACAACTTAATAGTTGGTTGTCACGCTCTGCTGAAGATTGTGTTGAGATGTCTAGAGGCTGGTTGGAGACATGGGACCACAATTTTAATGTTGTCCAGGCATGGAAAATGCTTAAAGGGGAAGACAAGTACGTGACTAAGGGATCCAAATCCTCGCACATCCACAACATGACAATTCGTTGTCTACATCGGGTGATAGCAAATTGCATCTTGGAAAAGCTAGACAACCAAGGAGCACTCAGTACAACTGACCTCTACATATTGTGTTGTGCGGTAGTAGGACAGAAAGTGAATGTGGGGAATTTTATTATCTGTCACATCCACAACTCTTTCAAGAAACAAGTCCAATTCATGCCGATGACGGGAATTATCACTCTTATGGCACGCCATCTAGGAATTGGAGATGAACAACTAGCACTTATGCATGAAATAGTTGAGTGGTCTAAGTTAGACTTAGACCACTTGATCCGCTCAGGAGTGATCAAACAGTACAACACGGGCTATCTATACATCTTCGGTCACTACAAGCACAAGATTTTACTGCCAGCAAATGCACAATTCACATGTAGAATGTCATTCATGGACGTCATTCTTTTGTACGCCCAGAGTAACGTTCACCATATGGTTGGATCTATAGGAGCTTCTACTTCTTCACCACCAGTGCCAGAAACTCATGAAGGTGGGCATCAAACGGGGAAAACCTTCTGTGACATACCTTATTAGGGAGGATCTTACGTAGAGATGCATACTGCAAGTTACCCGCGACCCCATCAGCAAGAGCAATACGTGCCAAATCCTTATTCGGAGATCTTTTACGATTTCATGACGGATTTCAGAGCTGAATCAGGTAGATGGTTCGATATGCTAGAGCAGGATATACAGTACCTCAGAGAGAGGTTCAACATAGCCTTTCCTCGACAACCTCTACCGAATTATCAGCAACCATTCCAGCAACCCCTCGGGCCCTTCTATCAGTGGACCCAAGGCTTCGTCCAGTCAATTCATTTTCAGTAGGATCTACGCCAGAACTATAAGAACACCTCAAGCGGGTTGGACAATCTGGATCAATATTTAAACAACAACTACCAATAGAAGTTGCTTCCCATGCCTTTTGAAGCTAAAAGAATTGCTTGAGGACGAGCAAAAAAAATTAAGCTTGGGGTGGTGTACCCCCTTTATCTTCCATCTTTCATGGATTACTCCTCTTTTTCCTAGCATTTAGCGTAAATTTTAGCATAACTTCAGCTTCATAAGACTTTGTTTCGTAATTTGTAGCTTTGTAATTAAGGCTATGCAATGCAATTGTTATAGCTAAATGCTTATTGTTATGCCTAAAATTTTTCCATCTTAAACTGCTTGATCTTTTGCTTGACTTGCTCATTGACTCTTTTCTTAAGTTTGGTAATGAATCTAAGGTTATGCTTCCTTTTCATAGTTTAAGGCATTATTTCCTTGATCTATGTTGTAAATGAGAAATCCAAGGTACAAGGCCGTTGAAAAGAGCTAGAGCATGATCAAAGACTCCTAGCCACGATTTCACAAACTTGCCTCTATTCTAAGGATCATTGAATCATAATTGTTACTTTTCACACATGAGTCAAATGGATTGTGATGAGTTTTGAGCTATAGTCAAGTTGAAATGTTTTCCTTGATGGTCTATGCGCCCTCTCACCTTAGATGGAGTCAAAAAGATGAAAAATTAAAAATTTACAAAAGAGGCTTGGCCGCCCGCAAAATCCTAAAAAAATATCAATATAGTTCTCAATGTAGAGAATAAAAGCCTGAGTGTGAATAAACAAGCGCTTATTTTCTCTTTCAGAAGAGTTGAGGATGATGCCCTGCCAGTGTATGATTGTGCTCATGAATGCGGGTATGTCACGCCTAGTAGTATCACTCTAAAATTTTATTAGAGAGTCACTAGGAACCCCTAGAAGACCTATGAGATCATCCCAGTAGTAGGGTTGGTTCAAGCGCAGTACGAGGAGTTTGTCTCACTGCTCTAGGCCAAATGGCTCGGACTGCAGGGACTGTTACTCGTTACATGGACTAGCCTGACATAGATCAGGATCCTTAGAAGTCATTAGAGTCTTTTCGCTTTGCTTCTTAAGACCTGAATAAGTGAGCGACACATTGTCCCTAATTGGTCTACATGGATACATGAGGATTGCTCATTGCTCATCACCCCTGTGATCATCTATGTGACAATACTTTTATGTTGTATAATTATGATTAAAACCCTCATGAGTATCAACAGGTTACAATGGACTAGCTTAATCTTGTCTGGTTTCTCTTTGATCTCACTTTGGTAGGATTGTGCTCAATTGGTAAGGGTTTGTTCTAAAATGACATGGATCGGAAGAAGTGATGTTTTAAACTATTTTTCTTAGCCTTAGATTTTGTCGCCAAGCTTAATTTGGATGTTTTCTTTTTATTCTTTGAGAACAGTCTTGCTTGAGGACAAGCAAAGGTTTAAGTTTGGGGTAGTTGATAACACCCAAATTTACGCATTTATACTAAGCATTTATTTATGGTTTTTTGTCACTATAGCCTTAATATGCCCAAAATAACCCATGTTTCTTATCTTTTAATAATTTATGTCTTTTCTTAGATAAAGATCCTCGAACTAGCCAATTTTTGGACTTACAGGCACCGTACCAGAGGAGACATCTATTCTCCAAAGAATCCTCCCCAACACATGGGTTTTTGTAGCAGCTAGGCCTTCACCGTGACCGCAACCGTGCGACACACCACGACCGCGACCGCGGTATCCACATCCACCAAGACCACAGTATCCACCTCCACCTAGACCACGATCCAAGCCACTGTCACAACTTCTAAGCTAATCGTGACCAAGGCCTACACCTCGACCGCGGATCGAGCCTTGACCATGGTTAACCAATGACCGCGACCGTGGTATCCGCATCCACCTCGATCGTGATCAAACCCACGACCGCGATGGTAGGATTGACCTTGATGGCGGGGTGCACCGCGACTGCGACCGAGGCCTACATCTCGACTGTAGGGTGCATCATGACCGGGACCGAAAAAGACCGCGGTCTGGATGAGGACCTCGACCATTTCACCTGTAAATACACACCCCCCGCAACCTGGAGAGGGGTTCGGCACCTTGGGAAGGTTCCGATCTGGGAGTTTTTCCACCTTGTGGTTCTGACCTGGTGTGGTTCCCAGAGCCTCGTGGGAGAGTCTGGAGGTCTGAGAAGGCTGAAGGGCTCATTCTACGCCCTTCTCTTCAGCATGCTTCCATCCCCCACCATCTTTCACCTCCAGTCTTAGATCTCCAAAGGCGGAAGATGAGGAGAGAAAAGACTGAGAATCCATCTTCTTCGAGAGAAGGAGAATGTCCACACCATCATCTTCCACCCCCATCCACCAACCAAGCTATTGTTCAGGACAAATCTAGAGAGTAAGGAGTCCAAGGAGTCCAAAAGATCAAGGAGGACGACCCAAAAGATGAGATCCAGCCTATACGGAGGCTAGGGAGGGAGAGTCGCATCTACTCTACGGGTTAAATCTCTTCTTCTTCTCCTTTCTTCTACTGTTCTCTCTTATTTCTATACAAATGATGTTCTTTCATCTTTGTTCAGTGTCAACTATGCTTGTCCATGGCTAGTTGAGCTCCTTCTTGGCTATGTAGCCTGTTTTGGGCATGTTTATATACTTTAGTCTTAAGCAAGTAGATTTAATCCATATCTAGTACGTTTTTTGTTCTATCTTCTCTTTGTGGTTATGATTGCTACTTTGGTTGATCTCTTTCTTGCTTGAACTGCTATTTCTGTATATATCGAAAGATTCGTTGTACAAATAGACAAGAGAAGATAGTTTGAATCGAAATTCGAAAGGAGGACGGTCTAAGGTCGTCTGTTCCTAACATCCTAGAATATTCTAGACCTGAGAGGGTATCTAGAATATTCTAGGATGTTGGTTTTTCATCCTCGAGAGAGGTTTCATACCATAGATGGGTTTTAGTCACACTACGCAAGAGCGAGTGGGATGACCCCACAGGAACAGATACCACAGTGTGTGCTATGTTTGAATATAGGTTGTTTGTTTAGGTGTTCGAGGGTTGTCTACGCCAGAGAACGGATACATAGACTGCCCAACTTGTGGTTGCATAACCAGGAACTCCTCTCTGATTAGTAGAATCTTACAGACTTTGTTTGATTTTATTTTCTTTATTTTGGTTTAATTCACGACAACCCGATTGACTAGTTCTAGCTCCATACTTTTATCGACTATCGTCTTGGCTTATCTGACTCAAGAATAAAATCGCAAGCGTCGCAACGTTACCACGTCTCTATGTTTGAGCTCGTATATCTACTTCGACCACATAATAAAGTTGTGGGGGTCCTTGAAGGTTCCAGGTTATAAATTTAAAAAAGTTCGATTCCTTCTGAATTTGCCTTCCCTTCCGGACGCGTGATTCGGGCCAGATCACTCAAGCACTATATTTCACTCCATCACCACCATAGATTTATACACGGTTTAAGTCCTTCTTGATTTCATTCCATGGCATGATAGCAAGAAATTAGTTTAGCTTTGCTTCTTAAAATAAAAATATAGTTGCATGCATAGATCATTCATATAATAAAGTATGTATCAAAAATTCGATATAGTTTGCATTTTGTATTAATAGATTTAGAAAGGTGTAATATATGCCTTCCACATCTTCTCTAAATACAGAGAGTAAGAAAGTTGGGGGATGATGGCGGTGCTAGGGTTGGAGGGGGCGGCTGGGGCGATCGTGGGGGCGAAATAGAAGGGGAAGGGGATAACTGGGAGTTGGATCCCGAGACGAAGCAGGAAGAAGCCAAGGGGGTATGGGGAGGTGATTCGGAGAAGGATAACATCGCATCGGGAACAAAGCAGAAAAGGAAAACGGCTAAAAAATGAGGAGCGACAGCCTTTTCCATCTCGGAAATAGGATTCTCATTCAAGGCGGCTGGGATGCAAGGACAGGAATAGGAGAACCATTGTATTGATAAAGAAACGGAAGAGCCCCATGGGGCAGGAGATGAGAACACAGTAAACGGACATGGGAATATGCACCATATCTATAGAGAGGAGGGGATCAACACGTATGCTAGCGCTGTGATGGGAAACAAATCAAATCTATGCTACGGTCAGAGCGGAGTAGATACTGAATCATTCTTTTTAGAGAAAATGTTTGAGGATAACCTCCCTCTTGGTGTAGTCTCGCTGGAGAAATTGGATGGCACCCCAGCCTTGGAGATCGATCCAAATGCAGAAGAAAATCTAGTAAGACCCTAGAGGTACGTTGTGGTGGTGAGGATGCTAGGAACAGATAGAGGTACGTTGTGGTGGTGAGGATGCTAGGAACAGACATTGGGTATATGACTATGTGAGATAGATTTAAACTGTTATGGCAAATCAAAGGTCGATTTAACATGTTCGAGCCCGAGTATGGTCACTTTGTGGTACAATTCTCATGCCAACACGACTTTGACACTGCCCTAGTAGGGGGTCCTTGGAAGATTTTTAGATGTAATATTCTAGTCTGGAAATGGTACCCGAATTTCAAGTCAACTGAAACCCTACCAGACTACATGGTCACTTGGGTTCATATAATCAACCTTCCTCTACACATGTACGTTAAAACCATGTTCCAATATATAGGTATGGCATTAGGCTGCCTGATCAAGATCGATAGTCATACGGAGAATAGATCTTGGAGTCGATTTGTGAGACTAGCATAGGAGGTTGACACATCAAAAAACCTTGCATCTTCTATCTTCAATAATGGAGTGGACTATGAAGTCATTTATGAAGGCTTGCCATGGGCATGTGCAAACCGCGGGAAGGAAGGCTACCTCTCAAAACATTGTAAGGAACCCATAGAGAAAGAGGTCGTCAAAAGAGAAACATGTGAGAAGGAATTACCTAGGGAGACACATGCCCACGTTGTGTCCAGCGTCAGTGGATGGCGGTTCCAAAAATCAAAGAAAGGGAGCAAAAGAAGAAAGGCGATACCAGAGACACCCTGGGCGGAAGCGAGCAATCATTTTGCAGGTCTAGAGCAAGAAGAGGCTGACGTTGGTGCGGATGGCATCCTCGAAGGGTAGAAGAAAATAGAGGGACCTCCATTGAAGACGCAGACAACTAAAGTTTGGCGAAAGAAAAAGTCACAATCACAAGGAGAAGCAGAAAAAAAAGGAACAACAATTCTGAGGGACATCACCAATACTGCTAAAGAGGATGGGAGTAAGTTAGCTGGGAAGAGTATGAATAGTCAAAAGGTGCAAGAGAAGAACACAGTTGTGTACCCAGAAGTAGATCAAGTCATGACAATAATCAAAGATGAGGAGACAATAGACATCAAAGTGGAGGTGGGTGACGACACTGAATAGGATGGTAGGAAGGAAACTACAGTTACGTCAAGACAAAAGAAAGACAAACAAAATAGGAATCCACAGAATAGATAAATCACTACTCCCTCATAAATCAAGTTCTAATAAGGACCTGAGCATGAAAAGAAAAGGCAAGTCCAAGCCTCTGGACCCACCAAATAGACAAAGAAGAAGCTCCCATTAGTTGTCCAAGAGGTGAATGGAGATATGAGTTCCTCCCCACACACAACAAGAATGGATATACCATCCGATGGAAAGACTATGAAGGTAGTGACTGTAGAGGCGATTGAGGTTGAGGTGAAAGAAAACATAGGCATCGAATATGGTTGTTGTTAGTTTAACATGACCTTACCCTCACCTTGAAGTTTGTAATCGATGCAAATTTTGTGTTGGAACACTCAAGGAATAGGGAACAAAGACCATTGCTCAGTACTATCTAATTACATGCGACAACACAGACCTGAGGTGGTGGCCATTCTCGAACCAAGGATAAGTGGAAAGCACGCTTTGCGTACTATCAAATTTTAGGGTTTTTCCCATTCTCATCGTGTGGAAGCCAAGGGCTTTGCTGGAGGTATCTGGGTATGCTGGAAAGGGGAGGAACAATCAATTCAAATCATTAAAAGCCATAGACAATTTGTTACATGCAAATTAGCCAATAATATAATTGTGACATTTGTGTATGTAAATCATCATATCATGGTGAGAAAGATACTATGGAAACATATTATTGAAACTAGTGAAACCACCATAGAGCCCTGGATAATCGTGGGGGATTTCAACACGACTCTGACTCTGGTAGAGAAATCAGGTAGTGACAGATATAACTTTACTGAGGTGAGAAGGTTCAAGGAGGTGATGATGGAAGCAGGTCTATCCGACATGGGCTTTTTAGGTGTTCGATTTATGTATAAGCATGGAAGGCTTCAAGAGAGGCTAGATCGCGCATTTTCTAATGCAACCTTTCTTAATGAATTCCTTATATGGTTCATAGAATACTTACCCATGCTCTCTTTGGACCACTGCCCCCTTCTTCTGAAACCATATAAGGGGGGAGTGAAGACAGCTAGATTCTTAACTAAAGCTTCATGGAACGACAATGAGGCAATGAAGCAACTAGTGCGAGAGAAGTGGATGCATTTAGCAGACTTCTATGAAACCCTTCAGGAGGTGAAGCATGACTTGATGAAAATGGAGGAATAGGAAAAGCAAGAGCTATATCGGGATAAAAGGAGACTGTAGTGCAATACTACTACATTGCGACACACTTTGGAAGAACAATACAATGATATGAGTGATAAATTGTGTGTTGAAATGTAGGTAGATCTCTAGCGCATCATCACTAAGGAGGAGGAGGATTGGAAACAAAAATCACATATTCACTGGCTTCAGAATGGGGATAACAACACCAAGTTCTATCAAGCTTGGGTGAACCATAGAAGACATCAAAATACTATATTACTTCTCTCAAGGATGCTTCTAGATGCTGGGTGACTGATGAGGCTAGCATAATGGACATGGTGGTATCCCATTTCTAAGGTGTTCTTACTGAACCAACAAGGAGAAGGATATTTGAAAGGCCTGCCATACCAGGCGAATTCCTTAATGTTTCTATGGCAGATAAGTATCGCATTGCTTCCTTACCCTCTACAGAGAAGGTCTTAGCCACTCTAAAGTTGATGAAGCCATTCAAGGCTATAGGTTCAGACAGGAATACAGTCGAGTTTCTACAAGGAAATTGGAATGCAGTAGGACAGGTGGTGACTAAAATGATTAAGGAAATGATTACAGGAGAGCCCATTAACGATGAAATCGGTAATGTGACCATCATATTAATCCCAAAAATGATGCACCCAAAGAGGTGCGATCAACTGAGACTGATCTCATTGAATAACATCATTGTAAAACTTGCATCGAAGGTGATCGTGGAAAGGATGAAGAAGCATATACCCAACTAGATCTCATCGGAGCAAAGTACTTTTGTCAGTGGAAGATGAATCACTGATAATATAGTGTTGGTTTAGGAAACCATTCATGGAATGAGAAGAAAAAGAGGAGCTAAAATGATGACCATTAAGATAGACCTAGCCAAGGCCTATGATTATATTTCTTGGAGTTTCATCTATGACATAATAGATAAGGTGGGTCTTCTCACAAATATCAAAAACGTCATCATGCATTCTATCTCCAGTGGGAGCTCCACAACTATCTGGAATGGAAACCAGTACATAGAATTTAAAGCAAGTAGAGGACTTCGAAAATGTGACCCATTATTGCCATATTTATATGTACTTTTCTTAGAGAGATTGTCATAAATGATTCAGGAGAGAGTTTTCAATGGTAGATGGAAACCGGTAAAGCTGGGGAGATTCGGAGTTAAAGTGGCACATGTATGTTTTGTCGACGACCTCATGCTATTTGTAGAGGCAATAAAGAGCCATATGAAGACTATTTTGCAATGCTTTAAGGAGTTTGGATGAGCATACAGCCAAGAAATCTCAATGTCCAAGTTCCAAATATTCTTCACCAGGAGTGTGCCTCATGCTACTAGAAGAGTGATTCATCAAATGAGAAAATTCCAGTTGAATGATAACCTTGGGAGGTACTTGGGGGTTCCGATCCTACACAAGTGCATCACTAAACATACGTATGAAGACATCATTGATAAAATGGAAAGCAGAGTCAAAGCATGGGCTGTGAAGAGCTTATCCTTGGTAGGGAGAGTGTGCTTAGCCAAATCCATGCTCTCAACCATACCTACCTATGCAATGCAGACCACGATCTTGCCTAGAAGCCCATGTAATAGAGTCGATGGTATTGTAAGACACTTCATATGGGGGGCAGTTACAAATCAAACTCAGTGTCGTTGGTAGTATGGAACAAAGTGACGAGCTCAAAGGAGAATGGTATCCTAGGAATCAAATGTATGAAGGACTGTAATGAGGCCCTGGTGTTTAAGAACTTGTGGGAACTAGCAGTAGGACAAAAGTCAAGCTGATGTAAGGTGATTAGAAACCAGTTCAACATGGCAGTGCCTGGAAAACCAGTGGCAGCGTCGAGATTAGCCCAGGTAGAAATAGAGGGGAAGCAATTCATTCTCGATAATTCTATAATCATCCCAGCCAGTGGGTTCATTGTTAATGTCTGGAATGATTGCTGGGTGAGACTAGGTATCATTCTTAGGAGTCGAGCTAAATGCCCCATACTTGATGATCTCATGGACCTAACGGTTGGCTATTTAGTTCTATACTCTAGAACTTGGGACCTAGAAATCCTCAACCATTGATTTGAGGATGAGGTGATAGACATGATCAAGATGATTGAAGTACTGGTCGATTCCATCCACAAAGATCACAGAGCATGGGTTCATATGGTGGACAGAAGATATTCTTCTAGCACGACATACCATATCCTGAGGAAACAGAAGGAGAAGGTCTGCCAAGGAGATTGGAAGAACATTTGGAAGCTACAAATGATAGCAAAGACCAAAATGTTTGCATGGTTAGTATATCATGTCATGTTTCTCATTAATGACTGGTGTAGAGTCATACATATGACAGAGGATGGACGATGTAACAAATGTGGGGGGCAAACAAAATAATATTGCACACTTCACTTGACTATGAAAAAGCGCAAGGATTTTGGAGCTACTTTCTCACAAATATGGAACTCACACAACTCTTTCAACCAGATACAGAGGAAGGATGGTTGAGAGTCGCTACCAAACAACTCAATATGCCAAAGGAAACCTGCAGGACCATATGCAACAAGATATGGTAGTTAGAAACAACAAGACATTTGAAGGAGAAGTTAAACGCATTGAACATCAGGTGAATTTCATCAGGACAATGATACAATTGACCGTTGAAGCTTGGAAAGAAGTTGATACTAATCAACATCCAAGCCCGACTGGACATTGGTGTAGGCTTGCGGAGAATGTCGTTAAGCTCAATGTCGACGCATCAGTGAAAAACAAGGGGGCAGCCGTGGCGGTGGTTTCTAGAGATGCTCAAGGACAATGGATAGGGGGATGGTCCAAGAATATTAACAATTCATCAACCACTGTCGTGGAACTAGTAGGTATCCACTTAGCATTTCAACATATTAAAAAGAATGTATGGCTAAGAGTAATGGTGGAAACAGACTGTCAAGTGGCGACAAAGCTTCTAGATGAAGATGCCCATGAATTCCCCAAGTTTTCTTACTGGTTGACTAGATTGCGTGAAGATAAACTAGAGAAAATGACGGTCCATTATGAAGGACGGAAATGCAATGTTGTATTTGACGAGCTAGCGAAACTCCAGCTTCGAAGTAACTCAATACAGGAATACTATCCATCTCCTCCTGAATGTATTCATATGATCTTCCTTTCAAAAGGCTTTGTAAATGATTATATTGAGGAAACAAATAGCGAGAATGTATTGCGGGATGAATAGTTTAATTCGGTAGGTTTTTAAAAAAAGGTTGTATATATATATATATATATATATATATTTATTTATTTATTTATATATATATATATCCTTCTCCAAGTTTGTGAAAAGCCCTAGATTATACATCAATTATGTCTGGCAAATAAAGGGTGATAGAAGAATAAAAAAAGAGTGAAAAGTATAAAGGAGAATGGAGAAACACAATGAATAAGAAAAGAGAATAATCATTTCTCTCTTGTGTGAAGAATAAGTATGTGGGAGTATATGTTCAATCACCTTCCACCCCTACTCATCATTAGGATGAGGCATACCCAGCATGCATTATTCCACCAAAAAATTAGGCATTAGGACACATTCAAGTGTATTGCATCCAACGTTTAGGTGCATCATATTTATTTCTTGCATAAATGACTTAGATTACATGTGAATGCTATTGGATGTCACCCATTCCATCAACCCACTACTTTTCATGGTTGTCTACCAATAAAGATGTATTCCCTTCTTTCAATCATATTTCACGGAACTGTATCCATATAGATGATATTTTAATAGAGTAGTGTAGATAGGGAGATATTATGATGCACTTAGCATAGTTTTAGCTTTCCATGACATCTCTTTACTTCATCTTACTTGTAAGGACCCATCCTTATAATCAAACCTTAATTGACTATTAGATAGATCCTTAGCCAAAACCCAACTTAAATCAAATATCTATCAAAAATCAAGCTAAAAAAATTCCAAACAAGATGATCCACATAAAGAACCGATTACGACATCTATCACACTTCACATGAATTTTAAAAAAAATGGATTACATTATATTAGAGCCATTCCAAAAGAGGAAATGATAAGATCACAAATTGAAATTCCTTTATTAACTTTTTCAAAGTATGATTGCAACATGAGATATATTCATGTGACTAAAACATCATTAAAGTGCTTGCTCAACTTACAACTCATATTTTTAAAATCATCACACAAAATAACCTAACATTTATATTATCAACTACCCACCCATCACTCAGGAAAGTGAGAGTACAAGGACACTCTAGACTTAACTATATTCTTTTTATCACATCTTGATCAATACTTTCTTTCCACTGCTCCAACATACCTAAAATGATGTGAACCACGAGTGAGACCTCTAACCCCAATGATATGATGTAATAAAGATAAAAATTTTATCAGTTACAATCATATTATCACCAACTTATTTTAGAGGTAGATTAATGAATAGTTAAGTATCATTACACAAAATATAAGAATCAAATACTAATTCCCATAACTAGATATGTGTATTGAGAAAATATATATTCTCTTCACATAGATGTATAATCAGCAACTACAAAGGACAATACCATGTATATACCCAATCCATATGCTTACATGTACAAAGTGCAATAAGTAAATAAATACAATTCTACATGCATGTGATTTGTCCATTAATCCTAACAAGATATATACTACATGACTGAGTTACATATTTAATATTGTCTCAGGAAATTGGAGGTATACCACTCAAACTCCAACTGACAACTACTAAGTAGAAATCAGTTCTGTAAAAGATCTAGGAGAGCCAGAATCCTAAGATCTCATCCACCCTCAGTCAGCATGACTCCGCCACAGTGAAATATAAGTCAAGCTACAAAACAACCTAGTCCACCCTTGGTATATAGGACATGGCATTAGTAACCATGGTATACAAGCCCTATCATCTATGGTATAACTGCAACTGTCCTCAAGCACATCACATATATAAGTATCCAAGATACGACCATAGGCATTCTCTTGCCGAAGTATGACTACAACCATCATTAGAACAAGCATATCCTCAACAATATATGACTCTGAGCTTCCATTTGAGGAATACTCGTTTCACCATCCAGCAAGTCCTGATAATGGAATGGAACTACGATGCATGGCACTACATGATTAAGGTTTCACTTGATTAGGTAACACCAATTGGGTGATTTAAGGCTGCATTAATCAAGTTACATAAAAATGCCTACAAGTATTTGGGAAATAAATCAAGTATTGCAGTTTCAGAAGATATAAAAGTATAAAACATATATCAAGACACTAACTCAAGGTTCACATATCCATCCTTGACTACAATAGGACCACGCATGTCAATTTTATCCCTTACAAGGTCCATAGAAGCATCACGGCCATAACAAGACTCAACAAATCATCTTTAGCTACAACAAGGCCCAACATATTTACTCATGTAGCATTAGCCTTCTTTTTTAAGGAAAAATAAAGGATAATTCTCCTCCTACTTTTTCATCTCAACATTCAAATATTAATACAAATATATGCCACGATCTCACACATAGACATTCTCAAAGTTTTCATATAAGATTAGACATGATCATATAACATGATTAGTAATCACTATTCAAGTTTAAGATCATCATGATGGACTCTCATGTTGAATTGTTTTCAAGAATATTAATTAAAGTCAACCAATCACTTTACATGCATCTTTTAGAGTCGAATTGTCTATCAGATTCGTTGGGTCACATAACTCATCCAATTTTAACAATACCACCATTTTAATCCTCATCTTGTATCTTGATCATATTCAAACAATAGTGGTATTTAACCATTGGGTGCAGGCGTCATCCCAACAAAGACACACATGTCATTTCACCCTAGAGATCAGCCTCAAGACACTAAGTCTAACGTATATACATTTAACCCATACCCAAGATATACTTTTAATATCGTATTTTATGTCTCGTGTAGTCAACCCTTAGCATTCTAAAAAGAGGAGGTATATAACACATAGCCATCATGTAAGGTACAAAATAATCTTATTAAAGTTATTTATCTTGAAATACTTCCATCAATTGTTAAGACTCACATTTAATTTAGAAACCTCCAAGTTACACCTTGGTTATTTTGTTAATTTATTTTATGATATATATCCACCACATTGTTATGATTATAGTTCTTGATCACAAAATTGATTTCACATTCATATAGGGCATACGTGAGAAAAAATATATTCATGAAGTATAATATGGTTCATCATATAATTCCAAGTACTCACTACGTCATACAATCCCAAAACCAGACATAAAAGGGTAATTTCACCATATAAGTCCACATTAGGTTCAATTTCATGTAAAAATATCAAAAGAAGTTGAAATTATGGATTACAATTCACATTATAATTACACACCAAAATACCAAATTTTAGATTCAAATTCTAAAGTATGAGGGTGTTTCGTCCGTAAAACTATTGTTCATAATATGTGCCACCTCTATACATTGATGACCTACTTTTTGGGTTATAGACCTAAGTCAAGGGAACATCCAGCAAAATAATGGTTATATTAATACCTTACAAAAGTGTTATGTCAACTCCTGATCACTAACAATTTCATATATATATATATATATATATATATATATATATATATATATATATATATATATATATATATATATATATATATATATATATATATATTCCTTTTATATGATGTCAATACACCACAAGGATGACAAATTTAGTAACAATTTCACTTGTATATGGAAATTCGGCAAGTGTATGATTATTTGGTCATATAAATTACATCATGGAGTAACACCAGAAGGTTAGGAATAATATTAAATTTTGTAAATCTAGTCCACTTATCCAAAATAGTTCTCCAGTCATCATCTTTTAGCACATTAGGAGGTTATAGAATAAGATTTGGAATGAAATGAACTATTGATGCACAAATTTCGAATTTCAGACCTTAAAACAAAGAGTAAATGTCCACTTAATTAGGGATTCATGACTAATATATAGGAAAAGATATAAAAGTTTGAAATCATATCACATGGCAGCAAAATAATCCACAAATATTAAATTTTTAGGCATACTAATCACTTTTAGAACAATTTTTAGGGATTTGCATGAACAAGTAGGCAAAAGAATGCTAAAAATGTTATATCACTCACCATTTCTACTTATAATAATGAGGCCCATATAAGGAGGCCGTGAGCATGCTTCTAGATCCTAGATCATCCCTCTAAAATCTCACAAATCTATGCTCCAAGTAAGATATAACTCTCCTTAGATCAAAAAGAGGAAAAAGGGAAGTTCTTTATATAGATGGAGTACTTTCCACCATGAAGTCCATGTGAACGACTAAAGGGAGAAGATTGGGTGAGAAACATAAGGAAACAAGATTCCAAAAGATGAATCTTACATGATTAGGGCTGGAAACTAACTAGCCAAGCTTGGAATCATCTTGAAGAAGCTAGATCTACACTTGCATCCACTTCCATCAACATGCAAGGCTTAATCCATGTCCATCCCTTCCTAGCTGCTTGTTTAGGCCTCTATGGATCTCTCCATGATTCCAAAAGCTTATGGAGTACTAGAATAGACTCCAGTTCGAAGGGTTAGGTTTTATAGAGTGGTGAATAGGTATAAAAGTCCAAATTTCCCCCGAGTAGTGCTCATAATTATCCTTGGCCCAAAAATGCCATCCATTGATCAAAGAAGTCTTATTTTCAGCCCTTCTAGTGTTTTGGAACCCTTATCATCGTCCTATGTGAGGTTTTCATTGGTCTAGAACTTCCATAAGCCAAAACGTTTGCTTTCATAAGTGAAAAAGTCCATTAGTTGATCATAAAAATCTCCATCGACCATCATCAACCACCACCACCATACGAGTTAAGGTTGAAACCTTTATCAAAATAAGGTCAAAAGAATAAAAACAAGGAAATGAATGAAGATACTAATTAATATCATGCATTTTTATATTATGCACTCAAGTTTGTATTTAGGTTCCCAATTAAGGTGAACTTGCATTTTAGTCTAGAATTGTACATGATATTACATTTCAAGGCAAATAAAGTACAACAAAGTCTAGATTAGAATCATCTCTTAAACAATTGAGTTTAAGTATAAAACAAGTAAGAGTATGGAGAAATGTACAATATTAGATATTTTTCATTTAATTTGCAATTTAGTCCTCATCCTATGTTGAATTTACAATTAAATTCACATCTTGCTAAGAACCTTGAATTTAGGGGATATAAAGAGTAGATTGAACCGAATTAAACTTGTATCTTGACTTGTTGATTCTAAAACTTAATCAATCATGTAATACATAAGTAAAACTATTTTGTAAACAATTTTTTAGTTAATTCTAAAAGTTGTGGTAATTTTGCAATTAAGTCCACAACTTATGTGAACACTTGAAACCAAGCATTGAATGTGAAAATTGACTTCAGATAGGGTTTTAACTTATTCAATTAAGTAGAATATATTTTCCAAACATTAAGTTAAGATAATAAATAAATAGTATAGATAAATTAATATTAATATAGGATCATGGTCTCACAACCATAAACCCCTCAAAAGGATTTCGCCCGAAATCTCAATGTAAGGGTAGAGAACTACAAACAAAAAAACCCATAACCCAATTCCAAATGCACTTGTGCACAACGTATTCTACACCATCATTATTAATGCATAGTTATCATAAAGTTATTATAGATCACCAGGTACACTCTTAATAGTTGATATTATATTTTCACTATTTACACATCATTCATTTTCTTATCTAAATTCCTTGCCATCTTCTTAGGAATTAGCATGATTATTGTACTTCCTTGCTCTTTCTTATTAACTATTTAGCATTCGTGTGCTTCTTTTTCTAGTGTCATGTTTTTCATTCTCCTACTAAGGGTGAATTCATCACATTTCACATTCATCCTTAGTTATTTACTCTCTTTATTAAATTTTTGTATTTGTGTTTTTCTTTATATTAAGGACGTTAGTTCATGTGAACCAAAAACTCATCCAAGCAATGGACACATCCCTGAACATATACATTCTCTTCATCTAGGGAAAAAATCTTGGATTGATATTGATTCAAAAACAATTCATAATCACATGGATACATATGATATCCTATTACTTTGCTCTTAATGATCACCATTTTGAGTTTGTTCTATGGCTGAAACATGTTCTTGCAAAACAACCTTCCTCCCACAACATATGACTTATACAATTATCATCCTTTAACCATACAAAAGGAGTTAGCAATCATCATATTTAATCACCATGAAATCGTTGGTTCTTATTTTTTCATGGTGTCGGTCTACTTATTTCATAATTACTATGACAAATATTATATTTCACCTTTTCTTTCAATCGAACTCATTAATCATC
This sequence comes from Alisma plantago-aquatica, assembly GCA_963693085.1. Lineage (NCBI taxonomy): Eukaryota > Viridiplantae > Streptophyta > Magnoliopsida > Alismatales > Alismataceae > Alisma > Alisma plantago-aquatica. Next base: position 1,509,574,908 of record OY856410.1, on the reverse strand, counting down.
TTGATTATTACCATATATCCTTGACAATAATCAAAATTTATACCAAGTTAATGTTTATTTCTCCTCATCTTTAACCGTATTTACTTCAATTTCACATGATTTTTCACATTCTTTCATTTAATAAAGATCATTTCCAAAGTAATCTATTTAAACTCTTCTATTTATCGTTATTATTTCACCTCAATACTTTCCTAACACACATGGATTGTTGTGAGATTAACTCAAGTTTCACTATGTTCATCTATCGTTGTTCTTATTTATTATCTCATACCACACTTATTATTTGTGTTCTCCTCTTATTATATGAATTTTACACCTTAAATCCTTCTAATAACACATGTTCTCCATGATCTTCCTCATACGAACATGTACCTTCTAAAAACTACTTGATTATTTCCTTAGTTGCTACACATAACTAATCTCTCCCTACATAGAGTGATCTCTCCTTTACCTCATCATTTTCTATAATTATAGTTTCAAACATTAGATTCTCACCCACACATAGTGTCCTTTCAAGTTTCAAGAACTCCTTTTTACAATATTTATATTCAGATTAAGCTTCATGGCATCATATCTTTTTCTTTGATCACCAAACGCTCAAATATTGATGAGTTAAGATATGATTTTTATCTTTCTTAAGTGGTAATATTAATACATTTTCAACATTCATTTAACACTTTTATACATGGTCCTTGTTCAAATAGTTAGATTTAATGCAAACTATGCATATGGCATTAACTTTTATCTCATTCTTTTCATCATGATTTCTTATTTATTATGCTCTTTGGTTTGTTTCCAACTGACTACCTGGTTAGAGTAATAAGAAGGATAACAACCAAAGAGCTTCACACTTACTCTTCCCTAAATACTTGAATACCTGACCAGGAACCCAAATAATAAGTTTGGGCAGTATGCATTATGTTCATGTGATGTTCACCACTTAGTTATCATTTTAGTCATAATTTGTACTGTCCCTATGGACTCAACTAACCTAGGCTTTGATACCAAACTTTTAAGGATCCATTCTTATAATCAAACCTTAATTTACCATTAGGACAGATACTTATCCAAAACGTATATTAAATCTAATATCTATCAAAAATCAAGACGAAAAATTTTGAACAAGACAATTCGCATAAAGAACCTTTTACAACATCTATCACACTTGACATGAATTTTATAAAAAAATGTTTTTCATTATATTAGAGCCATTCCTAAAGATAACATGCTAAGATCACATACTGAAATTCCTTTATTAACTTTTTCAATGTAAGATTACAACATGAGATATATTCATGAGACTAAAACATAATAAAAGTGTAACTCAACTTACAACTCGTATTTGTAAGAAAACATCACATAAAACAACCTAACTTGTAGTTTATCAACTACCCACCCATCACTCAGGAATGTGAGAGTACATGGACACTGTAGACATGACTATATTCTTTCTGTTTACATCTTGAGCTATACTTTCTTTCCACTTCTCTAGCATATCTAAAAAGATGCAGATAACCATGGGTGAGACCCCTGGTCCCAGCGATGTGATATAACAAAGCTAACATTCTATCATTTACATGTATATTATAACCAACTTATTAAAGGTAGATTAATGAACATTTATGTGTCATTACACAAAATATATGCATCAAGTACTGATTCTCATAACTAGATATGTGTATTGAGAAAATATAAATCTATTCACATAGATGTATAATCAAAAAGTGCAAAGGACAATACCATGTATGTATCTGAGCCATACACTTGCATGTACAAAGTAGGAAACATATCAAATAATTGAAATAAGCAAATGAATACAATTACACATCCATATTATTCATCAATTAAACCTAAACAGATATACATGGCTAGGTTATATATTTTATTATTGGCCTGGGGAATTTAAGGTATACCACTCAAACTCCAATTGAACACTACTAAGTCAAAATCAGTTTCGTACAAGATCTAGGAGAGTCATAATCCTAAGATCACATCTTCCCTTGGTTAGTATGAGTATGCCAGAATGACATATAATTCAATCTACAAAATAGCCCAGTCTACCCTGGTATATACGTCACGACACTAGTAACTAGGGTATACAAACCCTATCATCTGAGGCACAACTGCAATTGTCCTCAAGTACATCACATATATGAGTATCTGAGATACGACCACAGTTGTTTCCTGCCAAGGTATGACCATAAACATCCTTAAAAATATGCATATACTCAATAGCATACGACTCTTAGCTTGCATTTGAGGAATATGTATTTCACCATCCAACAAGTCCTAACACTGGAATGGATCTACTACACATGACACTACATGATAATAGTTTCACTTGATTAGTTAATGTCAATTGGGTAAGTTAAGCTTGCATCCATTAAGTTACATACAAAATGCCTATAAGTATTTGGGAAATAAATCAAGTATTGCAATTTCAGAAGATATAAAACATATAAAACATATATCAAGACACAAACTCAAGGTACACATATCCATCCTTGACCAAAATTGGACCACACATGTCAGTTTTGTCCCTTACAAGGTCCATATTATCATTCTCGGCCATAATAAGGCTCAAAATATCATCTTTATCTACAACAAGGCCCAGCATATTTACTCATGGAACATCAACCTTAGTTGATGAAAAATAAAGGATAATTCTCCTCCTACTTTTTCTTCTCAATATTAAAATATTAATACAAATATATGTCACTATCTCACAAATAGATATTCTCAATTTTTTCATATAAGACTAGACATGATCATAAAACATGATTAGTAATCACTATTCAAGTGTAGTGGTATCATGATGGACTCTCATATTGCATTGTTTTCAGGAACATTAATTAAAGTCAACCAATCCATTTACATGCATCTTTAAGAGTCGAATTTGCTATAATAAGGAGTACGTCATTATTTGGAGGTAAGGTTATGAGATTCGTTAGGTCACTTAACTCATCCACTTTTAACAATACCACAATTTTACTCATCTTATATTTTAATCATATTCAAACATGAGTGGTATTTAACCCTTGGGTCTAGCCATCATCCCAATGAAGACACACATGTCATTTCACCATAGAGATCATTCTCAAGACACCAAGTCTAACGCATATACATTTAACCCATACCTAAGATATACTTTTAATGTCACATTTTATGTCTCATGTAGTCAACCCTTAGCATTCTAAAAAGAAGAAGTATATAATGAAGCCATCATTTAAGGTAGATAATAACCTTATTAAAGTTAACTTATCATAAAGTACGTCCATCAATTGTTAAGACTTACATTCAATTTATAAAACTCCAAGTAAGACCTTGGTTATTTTGTTGATTTCTTTTATGATAGATATCCTCTACATTGTTATGATTATAGTTCTTGATTATGAAATGAATTTTACATTCATTTAGGGTATAATTGAGAAAAAACACATTAAAAAAGTATAATATGATTCATAATTTAATTTCAAGTACTCACTAGGGCATAGAGTCCCAAAACCAAACACAAAAGGGTAATTCACCATATAAGTCCACATTAGATTCCATACCATTTAATAAGATAAAAAACATTTAAAACTATGGATTATAATTCACATTATATTTATATACCACCATGCCAAATTTCATATTTAAGTTTAAAATTCTGAGGGAGTCTCGTTGGTAACATATTATACATAATATGTGCCACCTCTACGCATAGATGCCTACTTTGGGATTATAGAGCTAAGTCAAGGGAACTACCAGAAACATAAAGGTTATATTAATATTTTATAAAGGTGTTATTTCAACTCCTAATCACTAACAATTGCATTCATACATATTTTCCTTTCATATGATATCAATACACCACAAGGATGACAAATTTAATCACAATTTCACTTGTATTTGGAAATTCAACAAGTACATGATCATTTGGTCTTTAAATAATAATAGGGAATAGCTTTAGAAGGTTATTAATAACATTAAATTTCTTGAATCTAGTCCACTTATCCAAAATAGTTCTCAAGTCATCATCTTTTAGCACATTAGGAGGTCATAGAACAAGATTTAGAATCAAATGAACTATTGATGTACAAATTTCAAATTTCAGACCTTAAAACAAAGAGTGCAGGTCCATTTAATCAGGGATCCATAATTAAGATATAGGAAAAGATATAAAAGTTTGAAATCATATCACATCACATCAAAATATTCCACAAAGATTAAATCGTTAGGCATACTAATCAAGTTTAGAACAAGTTTTACAGATTTGAATGAACTAGTAGGCAAAAGAATACTAAAAATGTTATCTCACTCGCCTCTTGTGGTGATAATAATGAGTTCCATAGAAGGAGGACACGAGAATGCTTCTGGATACTAGATCAGCCCTCCAAAATCCCAAATCCATGCTCCAAGTAAGATATAACTCTCCTTAGATCAAAAAGAGAAAAAAGGGAGGTTCGTTAGATAGACAGAGTACTTTCCACCATGGAAGTCCCCGGGGTCACGACCAGAAAGGGGGAAGATATGCTTTGGAACAAGAGAAAAGAGATTCCAAAAGATTAATTTTACATGATTAAGGCTGGAAACAAACTAGTCAAGCTTGTAATCATCTTGAAGAAGCTAGATCTACAACTTGCATCCACTTCCATCAACATACAAGGCTTCGTCCATGTCCAACCCTTTCTAGCATATTGCTTCAGCCTCCATGGATCTCTCCACAATTCTAAAAGCTTTTGGGGTGCTAAAAGAGACTCCAGGTTCAAGGATTTTGGTTTTATAAACTGGGGATTAGGTATAAAAGACCAAATTGCCCCCAACTAGTGCTCATAATTACCCTTGGCCCAAAAATGCCATCCATTAATCAAAGAAGTCATATTTTCGGCCCTCATAGTGTTTGCAAACACTTCTCATCATCCTATGTGAGGCTATCATTGGTCTATGACTTCCATAAGATAAAAGGTCCACGTTTATAAACCAAAAAGTCCATTAGTTGAGCACATGAAGCTCCATCGGCCATCATCAACCACCACCACCATACTAGTTAAGGTTGATGACTTAATCCACTAAGGTCAAAAGAATAAAACAAAGAAAATAAATGAAGATAACAATTAATATCATACATTTGTATATTATGCACTCAAGTTTGTACTTAGGTTCCCAATTAAGGTGAAATTATGTATTAGTCCACAATTGTACATGATATTACATTTCCAGGCTAATAAAGTACAATAGATTCTAGATTAGAGTCATCTCTTAACTAGTTGATTTGAAGTATCAAACAAGTAAGAGAATGAAGAAAAGTACAATATTAGATATTTTCATTTAACTTGCAGTTTGGTTGTCGTGCTATGTTGAATTTATAATAAAATCAACATCTTGCTCAGAGCCTTGAATTTAGGTCACATACGGAGTAGATTGAACCAAATTAAATTTGTATCTTGATCTATTGATTCCAAACATGAATAAAGCATGGAATACATAAGTAAAACTATCGTGTAAACAATTTTTTAGTTAATTCAAAAAGTTATGGTAATTTTCAAATTAAGTCCACAATTAATTTAAACAATTGAAACCAAGGCATTGAAAGTGCAAATTGACATCAGATAGGGTTTTAACTTATTCAATTAAGCAAAAAAAAATTAAAACAACATGTTAAGATAATAAATTAATATTACAGATAAATTTAGATATATACAGGATCATGGTCTAACATTACTTGTGTGTTAAGCGGTCTAATTTTTGATGTTTTTCTTTTTCATAATTGGTCTCTTGTATAGAAGTTGTTTTTTGTATGGTTGGGGAGGAAATGTTTGAATTCATTTAGTTAAGGAATATTAGGATGACAAATTCCACATATGTGTCTCTCTTTTCACCTTTTCAACCACAACACAAAGTACTACGCTTGAGAGTGAGCAATATCCAAGGTTAGGGGAGTTTGATGCACATCATTTTACTACCAAATTTCGGGCTAATCTAGACAAGTTTTCATTGATCATTCTACAATATTCATATGATTTATGGTTTTTTCCTAAATAGCCTAAAATAGCTCTTATACATCAATTTTATCTTATTTTCATACATTTGACTCAAAATCATTATATTTTACTATTGCTTAATGCATTGTTTGGTTTATTTTATTTTTTAAAAAATGTAGAACTAATTCTTATTCATTCTGCGCTCTACTGCGGACTGAATAGAGTTAATGTTCACGTGGCTCATATGAAGGAACCAGTGGGGAACAACAGTGGTGAAGCTGAATGATTTTTTTGTCTTGATGACATTGGTTGCTTTATTGTGGACAAATCAAGTACAAATTATAAAAATTCGGTATCACCAACATCATATCAATATCATTAACATAAAGGAAAAGAAGGCTTCACCATAGAGTAGTCTCAATACTACTGAGACAAGGCTCGAGACTATCAATATGCCAAGTTGGTACGACTGACGGTTAACTCGATGGAACCAACAAAAAGGTCATATTGCATCAAAGAAATCTCAGTGCCATTGATAATCAACTCGATGGAATTGAGTTCGCAAGACCTATTATAGTAAAGAGGCAACTCAGCAGCACCAACATCTAAGTCAGTGGCACCAATATTTTCTTGATAGTCACAATTAAGAAAGATGTCATCCAAATGGTTCATTAGATTAGTTGTGTTTTAGCCTCTTTCATTAAAACCTAGGAGGACCGTCATAGAGGGGAGATAAATTATTCTATGATAGACTAGAGCCCGAGGAGAAAGAGATGAGAATACATAGATCAAAGATCAAACTGGCACCTCTGAGGAGCAGTTAGATTGTGGAAACACTGTGTGGTTGTAACAAACTTCAATGGGAATCAACCTTACACCTTGTTATAGGGGTTTCCAACATTATCAATGTTATTCTTCTCCTCCAAGCCTTCCTTTGATCTCATGTCAAGAACAAGAGAATATACCCCCTAATTTTTAGGATCCAAAAGTATCCCATGGTTGACACTATCCATGTTCATATTCATTTTATTATAGATTATCTTTGCTTTGTATTTTGATGATGGAAGTTCTTTAGTACCTTATTTATGCTTAATCACCATGAAAACGTGATAGATTTCTATTTACTGTGAGAGTGTGCTTAATTTTTTGAGAAGTCATTACCAACACAATCAAGAACTCACTACAAGAGTGGGATAACCACTCTGAGGTAGAATTTCTAGTGAGAGATCACATTGTTTGGCTTACTATATTAACATTGCAAGAGTGGGATAGTAATTAGGTTAAAAAGTGTACTACATTGCTAGCAGATAGTGCAAGATACGGAACACAAAATGAAGGAAGAAAGACAATTTTTGTTAATTGGATAACATGTATGCATAGGTAACATTATGTGAAAATGGTATTCTAAAGACTTCATAAATCTAGTTTTTTATGCATTTTAATTATCTACAGTTTAATTCTCATTCTTAGTTTAATCACTAAACCAACTCTTTCCTTAGGCCTAGCTGATCCATTTTCATTAATCAAAGTTTATAGTTGTATCAAAACCCTAAGATCAACATTCAGTCCTCTTTAAGTCCATTTATTACTCAATCACGTACACTTGCATTTAACACGTGCACTGAAATCATGTAAGTGAGTATTTTTCAATTGAATGCTTTCTATATGATAGGGCTAAGAATAAAAATCATAACATCCAAAACTAGTGGAGCATAAATCTCTATTTTATGAGAGGAAAAAAAACCCATATAAGGTTATGAACATCAATACCCAAGGGTTTATATGCAAAAACCCTTACAAGATGAATAATCAAGTATGAAGGAAACTGAAAAATGTGGAAACATGCTTGTGATAAACTGCAGACATGTAGAAGTGTTGAACAAGGCTCATAGGAGTATGTTTGGAACCTCAAACCTTAACCCAATTGGGTTGGGAATTGTTGCTTGAGTAATCTCTATGTGGAACAACTTGAGTCGTACAAGGATGAATTTAAGAGCCACTAGAACGTCAAATCCACCCTAAATGAATCTTTCCCTATGGGTACATGTGGCTATGATCATCCCAAGGGAATAACCAACATATTCATAGAAGACTTTAGGAAATCTAAAAAATGCTTGGGGTCTCGAATCACCTTAAAACCCAGGACTGGAAAGTGGAAAGTAGGGTGGGCTGGATAGCTATCTTTTTCCATCAAATAAGAAACAATGATTACACAACCAACCTTCCCATCTCATGGGGGGGCTCCAGACTAACATGGGTCAACACCAACTTGCCAAAGGGGTCTTACTCCATGAGACCTCAATGTTGACCAGTGTTCTAAGCCCAAAAGAAAAAAATAAAAAAAAACCCATCCAAGGGCCACATACAAACATCTACCATGGTTAATAGAAACATAAGAAGCCAAAGACCATGGCATGTCAAATTGAAATGCAAACCATCTACAAAACAACTTCTTGCTGACTAACATGATCAAATTAGTTTCTAATAAAGAATTTAAAACCTTTGAGACAAAGCATTATGGCAAAATTCTTCCATGAAATTCAAATCATGATAATCCATTGCCTCAACAAAGACGAGTAAATTGAAATCCTGGATGATAGTGCCCTACAATATGTTTGTATTAAAAATCATTTCAACACAAAGAAAGTCTCCTTTGACAATCTTGACATATCTCCACCAGTAGAGTCCATCAGGGAACCATTGACAAAGGATTATAGGCAGTAAAAATAGGATAAGATGTTTAGTACGGATACATAGTTTAACTCTAAACTATCTCTATCAATGATTGCATACATCTTTAGAGAAATATTCCAACAAGGATCATCATCTCCTGAGGTACTAAAAAACTAACCCACATTCCAAGACAAATCTACCACCCATGATCGTGGGTAACCCCTTATAAGTTAATGTGGCCTAAAATGGCATGCTCTATGTATTGTAGACACTAAATCAGCAAAGGACATATGGTCCAATTACTTGTAGAAGGACAATTTAGATTTGATGAGATAATGTCACATCTAAACACTTCTCTTGCAGCTGAGATAGCATGATACAACATCTACTAATGACAACTACAAATCATCTTTGACCCTCTACCTTGCAAGTAAGTGTGTTGATCTATTTTTTAAGGCCACCGAAGACTTGTCAGCAACACGACATCAGTGTCAAATCAGAAAAGATGACTAAATGATATGCCAGACCTAGATTCTAGGCCATTACCATCATCACGTGATGGGATTCCTTACCTTCAAAATAGTTGAAATGTAGGAGTTCAAAAGTCATACCAAATGTATCATACTTCATGTATCAATACCAAATGTTCAAAAGTCACCAATGATGTGATCAGTGGAAGCACACCTTCTTGATATTTTTCCTCAATTTAAATGCCATATACTATGCTAGGCATCCTCGGTCAACATCACTTCTATAAATGGTCGCTTACTACCTTTTATGGGTGATGGGACTATGATAACAAAAACTAGACCAACCATGTGCTTTATCGTCCAATCTCTTTTGGGTCATGGACTATGACCCTAAACTTATCCAACTTCATTTTTCAAATCTAATTTGGGTCATGGACTATGAGATTAAACTAGATCACTTCCCATAAAAAAACTTTTTGGACTTCGACTACGGCCTTAACCTAATCCAACTTCATTTTTCCAATCTTTTTGGGTCCTTCACTAGGACCTTAAAATAATCCAACTTCATTTTTGAATTTTTTTTTTGGTCTAAGATTATGAAATTAGACTACCCATGTCCAACATCAAATAATTTTGGGTCATGGACCAAGACTTAAACTTACCACAAGCCCTATCCTGAACAAGGTCCTCTTTTCTCATTTTTTTACAACCTTTTGGGTCCTAGGATGAGGCCTTACACTTTACCAACCAACATTCAAGTCATTCCCTGAGTAGGTTCCCTAAGCTTTTAAGAGCCACCCTGAGTGGGAAATTGAATCTTCAAATATTTATCCTTGATGAAGTTACCTAACCTTTTTTAAAACCCCTACCATGAAAGGGAACTTTTCCTTCCAAAGCCCTACCTTGAGTAGGAAGCCCATTTTCATTCTAAATCCCTGCCATGAGTAGGAACCTTGCATGTCAAAGCCATATCTTGAATAGTAACTCTTCTTTAAAGACATACCTTGAGTAGGCAATTTCAAAGTCGTATCCCTAAATAGGAACTTTACACATTCAAAAGCCCTACATAAAATAGTCACTTGCCATTTTTGAAGTATTGTCTAGAATAGGCACCTCTTATTTGAAATCCTTATTCAGAAGACACAGTCATCTTAGAAGCCCTACACTTTAAAGGAAAACCTCTTTAAATCCCTATAGTGAATAGGTTCCTTTCTAACCATAAAGCCCTATGGTAATGTAGGCACCCACACTTAAGACCTACAATAGTTTGCAACCTTGCATGTCAAATTCATATTTAGAATATGCATTTCATTCCCCAAAGACCTACATCTAGGTAAGAATCTACACAATCTAAGACCGACAACATGTAGAAACTCCTAGATTAATATCTTGATTGTCCTTGACTCTTAACTACCATCTAGGTCTAGAAATCCCAAATATGGTCCATGTTACTGAAATTCAAGTTCTCATGATCAGAACTAATCATGATTCATACATGCTAAATCCCTATCCATAATTGGTATCTCTTCTTATGAAAGTGCTATTATGACTAGGAAAATACATTCATTAAAGCTCTACATTCATGTGGGCATCACCCCAAGCACTATTATGTATCTACGCTCCTAATAAAAATCACAAGTCATGTGGTGTGGATGAAGTGGAAGTGAGAATTTCAGCTTGTTGAGTAATGCAAAGATTGGTGATAATCTAATGCCTCACAAACCAACAGGTTCCTCTACAAGGTTTATCCACAAATGGTGAGTCAAGGCCTAAGATCACTTCAAAAGGCATAGTCGATGGACAATAAGAGAATATTCTTGTACTACCCCTTGTTGATGTCAAGGGAAATAGGAGTCTAGGCTAGTCGTAAGAGGGTTATCAGTTGAAGAACACCTGTAAATTATGCCATGAGCCCTCATATGTCTCAACAGATAGAAATGAAGTGGGAGTTGGATAGTGATGGTGACCCATAGATGAAGGATGAGTGCCAAACCGGAAAAAAAACCCTCTATGAACAAAGGGTAGGGGCCCGAAGGTTTTCCTCCCAAAAAAGGTGGTTAGATAGTCTAAAGCATCAGCTCAGACACCAACTGTGTCTGCCCAAAAACACTTTCGACATTGGTTAATTGAAGGTCTGAGAGATGAGAACATATCTTACATTCCGAAATATACAAAATCCCTACCATGTCTAAGTGCATCAGCCCTGAGCAGATGGAGGAATGTCTTTACGCATGTCTTCGCTCTCCTCATCCCAATTTGTAGGATAGACCCCCAAGGGAAGGGCAAGTCAATTGAATCTAGCACACACATCTATGATTTCTTTGCCATTTTTATTTACTTCTCTTGTAATCTATTTCGAAGCCCTACATCCAGTAGGAACCTTCATCCAAGCCCCATCCCGAATAGGCATTTCCTCCAATTTAAGCCCTACACCTAGCTCTAAAACTTTGTTGACATCTCTACACTTACATAGGTGTTTCTTCAAAAGCTCTATGTTTTGGTAGGCATCTTCCCAAGCCTCAATTTGTATAGGAAATTCTGATCAAACCCTACATTCTAGTAGGCATTTCCCAAATTTAAGACCTATAGCTAGATCTTTTGGGAAGACCTATAGTTCAAAAGAAGGTTGAACAAATCAACTGAGAACTAGAGAGTCTGGGATAATTTCTCATTGATTCTCTAGGCAACAGATGATAAAATGGTGGAGTAACATGTCATGGAGGATACCTTAACACTGGATGATAACTCGATGCCCGATCTTAAATCATTTTAGCACCCTTCCCATGAACTTTTACCTACATATTTGTAAATTCTCTAAGGAATAAATGTTCAACCAGCTATAGTCCTGGTCGTAAAGCCCATCTTAACCTGGGAATCTTGTTTGGTACTCAACCTTATCTATCATGAGCACTTTTGAAAAATTGTAAATGTTATATGGAGCATACAGAGAACCAATATAATCATTGGTAGCAAAGGCCACCTTAAATTTTGAAATTTGACTGGTACCAAATCTATGGTTCTGAATCATGACCTCAAGATGAACCAATCTTGTATTGTTGTTTCCACATCTTTATATTCTTGGCTTGTTACCTAAAATGAACCAATCATATGTTCATTTCCAAATCTTTTTGCGGTCCTAGACTATGACCTTAAACTAGGTTGATTTCAATTTTCAAATCTTTTATGGTTCTAAACTATGACCTTAAACTAGTCCAACCTCAATTTCAAATCTTTTTTGGGTCCGGGACTATGAGCCTAAACTTAACTAGTTTCAATTCTGAATGTAATTTAGGTCATGCATCATAACCTAAAACTTCACAAATCCTTTTCTTTAAATTTCAAATATTTTTTGGCCTAGATTATGACCTTAAACGATACCACTTTCTATCATATCCTTTTGATCATGGATAATGACTTAAAACCTAACCAATCCTATGCTCATATGCCTTAATCTTTTGGGTCAAGATAATGACCTAAAATTAAATCAATCATGTCTTGAAAAAAAATTCTTATCCCTAAATTTTATAGGAACTCCCAGTATACACATATATCCAAATCAAGTGAGAACTAGAATGTTGGGGATAATCAATCGTTGACGATCTAGGGTGATAGGCGGAGAACCAATTGGGAACACATCCTCGAGACAACCTTATCACTAGATTATTTCCTAATACCTAATCTCAATGTTTTTTAACACACCTCCTCTAATCTTTATCATGTAAGATTACATATTAAATAGAAAGTAGTTGATTGACCAACATAGTTACAATGTGAAGGTCAACTAATAACTGGGAATTTGTCTGATGCTCAATTTTACTTTTTTAGCAACCAAATCCATGTCTCATATAGGAAAAGGTCCTAACCCTAATTTGGTACGCGCCACCAAATCTTACAATTGACCAAACTCCATCAGGTATCTAATCACAAAACAAAAAAGTAGAAAAAAACACATACACAATGATTTTCAATATCTTTTCACAATCAAGTACTTGTGATTTTCCACAATAACAGACTCTTGATTTTATTGACTTCTAACAAACCTCTATTCTATCCACTGTTCACATCCACCATTTCTCACTAAGTCATGATTTAGTAAGAGAATTGAACATGTATTGACGTACGAATTGGAGCAATGTTAAGAGTCACTTTTAAGGTCAATAAACCTTCAATGACTTATCAACATTCTAATGGAATGAATAATTGGTCATATTTAGGTAAATGCCTCAAAAAAAGGCTACCCTTATTCTGGAGATATCATTTATGCCCAATATTTTTATATGATTAATCTTTTCATTGACTTGTCCTTATAATGAAAACACATCACCTATGTTTTCCACCCTCCACGAGGTTCACCCAAATATCCTTGATGAGTCTCACCTGTTGGCCTTTCATGATAGAAAAATGGGGGGGGGGCAAACTTTGCTCAAACCAACAGTTCTCACTCTTATCTCAAACCTTATCCTGAGAGGGGAAAACTATTGACACCCTATTGTTTCTCACTTAATAGAAATTCATGAAAATCTTCATTATTTGTCTAATTATATAATCATTTCATTTTCCTTTTATCCATATCTTTTCATATTTTCCAACAATTTAATCCATTCATTTCCACCCATTATTATCCAACTTGAGGGATTCTGTATAAAAAGTATTATTTTCCAAAATAAATGCAGTTTTATCACCAAGTCCACTTTTCTTAATCCTTTCTCATAAATTGCCATGTTGAATTATCAGGAGTAAATATTTTTCTTTTCTTTCCAATAGATATTCAATTTCCTTTTTCTCACAAAAATGCATATATCTTATATAATAATCGAGGATAATCCTAAATTGTTGCAATTTACCCTTCCTTTATTTTATTTATTAGATTTAATTGCATTCCGCCTTTTCCACCAATTCTATCAGATTTTCTCCAATATGTTTACAAAAATCTTAAAAATAAGAAAATAGGTGATGCTTGGGCCACTAGGTGGATGGAATCCATCCCCCGCGTGATACATGGAGGATTGGTTGCATCCGCATTGGCACATTTTTGTGGTGAATATCTGCTTCTCACCACCACTTCTAGAGTCTTCCAACCCGAGTCCCAAGACCCTAAATCTATTCTATAAATACTCCCACATAGCCAATGTATTATGACCCCCTTTTTATCCTCCTAAGGTAATATGATCAACTATCTTCCTCTTTATTTCTTGCATTGTTCATGTTTAGAGGATTCTTCCTCTAACATGCCGATTTTTTAAGTGTCGTTAAGCTGATGAACAATAATCCAACATATTGAAATTTCTATTCTCTATTTGTTTTTAATTTTTAGTATCTTCTTAGGATAGCTTGATTTCATCACTAAAATAAAGATTGAATCTTGGTACGACATGTATCGCTGTTTATCATCCTCTCCTTTTTCATATACATCGGTCCTAACTGCCATGAATGGATCTCCGTTGCTGAAGATCTTGAGGCGGCGAGGACCCTCACACCTAAAAGATTAGGATATTTAGGACAATAATGAGAAACTCAGAGCCATCCTAAGCTGCAAAGGTTTGTCAATAAAAAGCTTTTTATATTTTTTTCATTGAATTCTAGAACATAAACATTGATCAACATAGTTTTAATCTGAGAGGTGGGGAAAGGATGCAATACTGGTTACTAAACAAGACAAGTGTGGTAATACCTTCCCCGTTTGTAGCAGGATCGCCTAGTACGATTTTTAAAATTGCACATACTTTTCTTATCCGTTTTGATTGGAGTCAAATTTGAGTATATCATGTTTTCTCGCTGATTTAAATATCTACTTGTATTTTTTTCTTATTTTACGAATAAATGTGGGTGGCGAGTTCCATTCATCCTTTTCTTTTATTTCTCTATTGTTCCACGGTATTGCAGAATCATCCTCACCGAGTGGATTTTTAGATTGGATACAACATCAAGTAACACAAACTGGATGAAATCACAGTCACTTAAATTTGATCATTTTGGTAGGCCAACTTGGAGTATTAAAGGTTGCCCCTTTCCTACTATTGTAAATTGGCTCGCATAGCACTTTTATCTTTAGCAGCTTACTTCTTGGCTCTTTAAAGGTAGTGCATATCTGACCTATTTTAGTATCGACTTAATCTTAGTAAAGATCTATGCTGTGATTTTTTTTTCCTTCCATGATAGGATGTATTTTATAGCCACACTCACTCCACGATGGAGTAAGACGATGGAAGAAAAACATAAGCGGCATCTTAGAGAAGGAATCAAGCGTTGACTGATATGTTGCAAAGTTGACCTCAAGCCCAATGACATCGACAACATCAAGTAACACAGACATGAGGAAGACACACTTAAGTTCAATCATTCTGGTAGGCCGACTTACTGAGTTGATTGGTACATTATTGGACCTTTGAAGGTTGAACATTTCAGGATTTCGGAAACCAGCTTGCATAGTCTTATTTGTAGTAGCTTACTTCGTGGCGTTTTAAGGGCAGTGTATGTATGACATATTTTAGTATCTACTTAATCTTAGTAAAGATCTATTATGTGATTTTTCTCTTCCATGATAGGATAAGTTTTTTTTTGAAAGTGGGACCGAAGTCATTTTATTAACCCAAATCGTTTTGTGCTAGCACAATGACTTCAGAATCGAAATTATCTATGCTAAACAAGGAAAACTCTAGCATGCGTGCCTTGTTGGCTAATAGATGACTGACTCTATTTTCCTCACGGTACACATGACAAAAGTTTATAGCATGGAAATCTAAGGACGTTGCAACGATCTGCTTGACAACGCGATCCTCGTAGCCTCGCCCGTGGTGTCCAACCTTGATGGCTTGGACCAGGAGTAGACTGTCCGTCTCGACCACCAGTTCAGTGAATCCCATTCTGCGAGCCTCCGTCAAAGCTCCTCTCATCGCCAAAGCTTCTGCCATGAGGGCTGATGTAGCATGGCCAAGCTGCAACTGGAGAGTTGCCCTGATCGCTCCTTGCTCGTCCCAGACTATAGCGCCACCTGTAGCTGTTGCACCTTGCTGCCAGCACGCGTCGACATTCATCTTGATCAGGCCTCGTTCCGGCGGCTTCCACAGTCTGGTTCTCGGCGCCGTGGCCTCCTGTCCCGCCGTCCGCCTCTTCCTATCTTGGTGGTGCTGGTAGTCACGGACCATGTTGGTAAAGCTAGCTACCAGCGTTGCCTCATAAAGTGGTTTCTCGTCAAAGATAGCCTTGTTCCTCGCCGTCCATGCAATCCATACCATCGTCGCCAGCTCTGCAGCCACCTCCTCCTCTGCGTGATTAACCAGGATATGCAGCAGGGCGTCGGTGTTACCCACCATATCGGTGGTGTCCTTCAGTTCCGATCCACCGCAAGCCCACACTCTCTTTGCATAGTCGCACCGGAGGACCGCATGTAGGTCATCTTCCTCCTCCTGTTTGCATCTTTGGCATAGGTTTGTCTCTGTGACCTGCCTTCTATGTAGCCTACACATCGTTGGGAGTGCTTGCTTGCAGAGTCTCCAAACAAAATGTCGAAGCTTAGGTGGCCATTGCTTCCTCCACAGTTTATCCCACACGCTCCCTTCTGCCATTGGTGCACCACCGTAGCCTTCAGTGAGATACCGATAGGCCGATCGGGTTGTGAACTCCCCCTTCGGGTCGGGCTCCCACCCGAGCTGGTCCTCCTCCTCCATGTTACTGAGTGGTATGCTGAGAATTCTGGTATGGAGTGTAACCGGCAGCAGCCTACGAACTCGCTCCTCGTCCCATGCTCCTTCCGCGTGCTTTATGAAATATTGGACACAGTGTCCGTCCTCCATGCTATCCTCCCCCTCCTCCTGTTGACGTGCATGTAGTCATCCACAATGCCCGGGAATCCATCTATCGCTGAAGGTGCGAATCTTCGTCCCCTTACCGATGCGCCATATGAATCCGTCTCTCGTATGTTGCAAGGCCCCATGTATACTCCGCCATGTGTAGCTCGGACCATACCCAACGTCCGCGTCCATCACCTCTTTCCTTGGGAAGTACTTGGCTTTTAACACTCGTCCCGCCAGGGAATCTGGATTTGTAGCTAGTCTCCACCCTTGCTTCGCCAATAGAGCAAGGTTGAAAGCTCTCAGGTTCCGAAACCCCAATCCTCCGCTGCCCTTTGGTTCACAAAGCGCTTCCCAACCAATCCAATGTATCTTTCGTTCCCCTTCTTTGACTCCCCACCAGAATCTCGCAATCATCCTGCATATCTCATCTAACAATCCGTCTGGAATTTTGAACACACTCATGTAGTAGGTCGGTATGGCTTGGATGACTGCTTTTATGAGAATCTCTTTTCCCGGTTTTGATAGAAGCTTTTCTTTCCACCCTTGTAGTTTCTTCCATATCCTATCCTTTATGGAGTTGAAGACTTGTTTCTTGGATCTCCCCATCGCCGTAGGCAGTCCCAAATACTTTGCATGGCGGTTTACCTCCTGCACCTGTAGGCTCCTTTAATACAATCCCTTCTGTCTGTTGACCTAGGTGTCGCACATTGCCCATATTTTGATAATGACTTAACCATTCCATTCATATGTATCTAACAAATCTATTTGAGATTGTTTCAGACATTAGGTACAAGAAAAGAATCACATTTAACACAAAAGCTGCTCATCCAGCACATGCAAAACATGTGACTTTTGACCGTTTTGTGAAATAGCCCTTGTAGGCTTAGAACAATTGATGTAATCACTTATACTCATGTTTTGTATTGTAACTAAGATGGATAAAATGATTGGGACTCAAAAATCCATCATTTGTACAGTTTTACGAAAATTCCAAAATACCCATAACAGGGATTTTGTCGGCCGAATTCCAAACTCGGCCGATCCATATATTCTGGGATTTTTGTGGCAATCGGCCGAGTTACCAACTCAGCCGATTCCTGTTCGGTCGAGTTTCTATGCTGGGAAACTCGGCCGATCCACTGATCGGTCCAAGATGAAAGTCGACCGATCGGCCGAGTTTCTCCAAGGGAACTCGGCCGACAGTCTATCTTTCAGCCTTGTCTTTTAGAGGTTCGGCCGAATTATCTTTATTGGAACTCGGCCGATCAGACTGTACTGGAATGCAGAAAAAGTAATTCCAACCGTTGGAGAAGTAGGTTGAACTCAAAATAGATCCGTTGCAAGTTGTAAAACGGCTATTTTGTGCCCCTTAACTCTCCCAACCTCAAAGGGACACCATCAACTATAAATAGGACCTCTTGGACTTCATTCCAAGGTTGCTCATTCACATATGCTTGGTCCTAGCCTTAGTTGAGTGGTTTCTAATCCTTTGAGCCCCTTTCTCTCTCTACCTTCAAAGCAAATTCGTGAGTATGAGTGAGTTAGGTACCCATGTATGAGAGCTATCATTTGTAATGTTGTAAAGCTCTCCTTTCTACTTCTCCCATCTCCATTCCCTATGAAGATTGATTGAAGTTTCTTCTCCGAGTGAAAGAGAAGAAGGTTGTTGTTCTTCCCCGAGTGAAGGAGAAGAAGGCTAGCTGCTCCAGGCCTCCGAGTGAAGGAGGAAGGTGCTAAAGCTCTCCAAGTGAAGGAGAGGTGCAAGGCAAAGCTCAAGCAAGATAGGTAAATCCTGCAAGGCCGAAGACTAGAGCAAGAGTGGGTAAGACCTTTGAAGAAGGCTGAAGACTAATTGCTTGGTGGGTAATTGCTTGGTGGGTAAGTCCTTGGTGAGGTAGAAGATCTTGGCTTGATATATAAGTCCTTGGATGGTTGGTTGTTGTAGCTTGTAATCTTATTGTGTGATATATATAAGAAGACCAAGTTATAAATCCTAGAGCCTAACCAACTCTAGGTAGTGGACTGACTTGCTCCTAAGTTTAGGATAAGGAACCACTCTAAACCACCTGTCCAAGTGCATGCTAATCCTTGTCTCTTATCCTTGCTTTGTATGCTAGTCTAGGACATCAAATTGCTATTTTGGTTTAAGTTCTGCACTTAATATAATTTGGTGGTCTAATCACTTTTGTGAAGTTTGTGAAGCTCTATTCAACCCCCCCTTCTAGAGCCCATTGATCCAACACTGTCTTGTTGTACATTTGCACTAAAGGCGACTTCCGATTTCTCGTAGTTGATCTTTTGTCCTGACGCTCTTTCGTACTGGCTGGTAATTTCAGCTAGAAAAGAGCACTCCTCTTGAGTCGCCCTCACAAACAGGATGCTGTCGTCGGCAAAGAAAAGGTGAGATACTCGTGGGCCGTTTCTACTGGCTCTTGCTCCATGTAGGCGTCCATCCCTGTTTTCTTTGTGAAGAGAGAGAGAAAAAATTTCAGCACAAAAAAGAAATAGGTAAGGGGATATAGGATCACCTTGGCGTAGACCTCTTGTCGGCTTTACGGTTCCCGTCCTTGTCCCGTTGATGACGGTTGAGTGTGAGACGCTTGAGACGCATTCTTGTACCTTCGACCTCCAAAGGGCGGGAAGGCCCATCTTCCCCAAAGCCTTATCCAGAAAATCCCATTCGATCCTGTCATATGCCTTACTCATGTCCAGTTTGAGTGCCATAATCCCTTCCTTCCCTTTCTTTTTCTTCTTCATCATGTGGAACATCTCATAGGCCACCAAGGCATTGTCGGTGATCATCCTTCCTTGCACAAAAGAACTTTGGTTTTCAGATATCATCTTGTTGAGGATCGGTTTTATCCGGTTCGCCATCACCTTGGTAATGATGTTGTAGGAGACATTGCAAAGGCTTATGGGCCGGAATTCAGAAATTTTCTTTGGTTGTTGTACTTTTGGAATGAGTACTATGTCCGTCTTGTTGATGTCATTCAACTTCTTTTTCCCCCTCCACCATTCTTGGATGAAATTGATGAGAGATCTTTTAACAATAGACCAAAAACTTTGGTAGAAAACTGCCTTCATACCATCCGGACCCGGAGCCTTGTTGGGATGCATTTGTTGGATTGCACCCCAAATCCCTCCTTCCGTCAGCAAGCTATCTAACATCAACACTTCATCATCCGTGACCACGCTGTCCACCCCTTCAAAAATGTGATCATCTATCGTTCGGTTTGACGTGGTAAACAGGTCTACAAAGAACTCAGTCGTGATCTTTTTAATTTCTTCCGGTTCTTGCCTCCACCTTCCTTGGGAATCCTCCAGTCCTGCAATGTAATTTCTTTTTCTCATTTGGTTCACTTTATGGTGGAAATAGCTGGTGTTTTTGTCCCCGTCCCGCATCTCATTTGCTCTAGCTCTCGCATGCCAATAGCTTTCTTGCAACCTGAGCAACTCACGGACCTCATCAGCTAACCGTTTACATTCCCTAAGCATCACATCATCTGGCGGCCTGTTCTGTGCCTCCTGTAAATTTTCTTCAGCCTTCTGTAGCCTTTTCTTAACATTATTGAATTTATCATCCGCCCATTTTTTGAGTTTCTCTCCACAATAAATCATGCTCTCGTGCAAGTCACAGCCCAGCGCCTCATTCCACGCTCTCTCAATCACCTGTCTGCAATCCGGAGCTGAGAGCCACATGGTTTCAAATCTGAATTTTTTTTCTTGTTTTTTCTCCTGTCTTGAGTGCGTAGCCGTGATAAGAATAGGGGCGTGGTCCGAGAACTGTATCGGGAAATGTCGTACCCGTCTGACCTGGAACATGTTGCACCACTGCTGATCAGCTAGGAATCTATCCAGGCGCGCCTTCATCCTTGTTTCCTTCCTTTTTCCCCGGTTCCACGTGAAGATGTTTCCTTAGAAGCCCATATCTTTCAACTGACAATCTTCTATTGCCTCTCGGAAATTCCTCATCTGCCACTCAGCTCTGCTCTGCCCGCCTTACTTTTCCTCATCTTTTATAATTTCATTGAAGTCTCCCCCCAGAATTTTGGGAAGCTGTGAAGCCCCACAAATGTTTCTCATGAGATTCCACGTGGCCTGTCTCTCATGCACTGCTGCCCAACCATAGATACCCATGAACCCAAACTTGTCTGTATCCCCATCACCTCCCACCTCCGTGTATATATGATGGTCCGAGAACGACACTACCTTCACCAGATCCCCCCTCCACCACAGCCCAAGCCCCCTGCCTTCCCTATGCTATCCACTCCAAACCCATTCTCAAACCCACAACTCCTCCTCAACTTCTCTTGTTCCTGACTTCTGGACATGGTTTCCGAAATGAAAACCAAGTCGGGCATCTCTCTCCAG
Source organism: Alisma plantago-aquatica (assembly GCA_963693085.1). Taxonomy (NCBI): domain Eukaryota; kingdom Viridiplantae; phylum Streptophyta; class Magnoliopsida; order Alismatales; family Alismataceae; genus Alisma; species Alisma plantago-aquatica. The sequence goes on along the minus strand of OY856410.1, from coordinate 1,509,553,638 downwards.
CACCTTTTCCGGAGAGACGAGTCCAGTCCATGGGTGCCCAGCCCCTGGACATTCCAGCATAATATTTTCATTGATGTTCACAGACCCGGTCTGCGCCTGGGCCTGCTACTTGGGAACTAGTTCCCTTTGCACCTCCGTCTCCTCTGCCTTTCTTACCATCCGGACCCTCCTCCATGTCTACCTCCATCTCTCCCATAGTTTCTTCTCTATTTCTTTTGTCACCTGCCCTCCCTCGACCAGTTCGTTCTTCGTCCTCCCTCAACTGTGTAGATCTTCTTTTGTTCAAGATCTGCTCTTTACGTCGGCGGAGCCGTTGACCTCTACTCTCCACTCTACCCAACCCCTCATGGAAAGGGTTCATGATCACCTGTTGACTTGGTTCGTATTGGGCTTCCTTAATGATTCTGCTTTCATCTTCCCGATGGATTGAAGCTGCTGTGATGACTTCAGTCGTCCTCTCGGCTGTACCACCATCTGCGAATAGATCTCCTGTATAGCTCCCACCTCCCTGATCCTCGTTGTATGTCGGCAGCGTTGGTTCTATCTCCGGTGGTGTCTCCGGTATCGGCCTCGCCGGTTGGCACTCCGTCTGGTATATGTTCACCCCCTGCTTCCCTTTCTTCTTTTCTTTCCCCCTCACTCTCTCCAAGTATTCAGGTCCTACAAACTCCCTCCACACTTCTTCTTCAAGCTCGATTCTGTTGTCCGGTCTCCCTCCTTCCACCATCGTAGCCTCACGCGCATGAGTTCTGTCTGTGGCCTGTCTATCCCGTGCTACACCGGCGTCCTGCTGTGGACTTGCTGCCCTTTGTTCTTCTTCCCCTCCAGTTGTTGTGCGTCGCCGTTGCGCGGCCTCCTCCTGCCTTGCCGCTCCCAATACCTCCGTCGGCTTCTTCACAAACACAATGGTTCTTTTAGGGTTCGCCGCCCCCCTAAGCTCTTCCTCCACTGGTTTGATCCAGCGTTTCACCGGCGACGCCTTTACCCAAGGTCCCCACACCCGTGGTTGGTTCGGGTCCGCTTCTTCCTTGGAGCAGTCTCGATCTGCATGGCCTATAATTCCACATAAGAAGCAATACGTAGGCATCCTCTCGTATTTGATATCGATTTGGATCATCTTGCCCTCCTTGTTCCTTATCTTCTGCCATTGCCGTATCGGTTTCGTTACGTCCACCTTCACTCGGACTCTGCAGTAGGAGTCCCAGCCCCAGTTGGATTGATCAACCTCTTGAACCTCCCCTACCTTCGTGGCGATCAGCCTTACCGCCTCCTCCGATCTGTAGCCCAGCGGCAAGTTGTAAAGCCGCACCCAGAAAAGGCACTCTTTTAGTTCGACTTCCACCGGTGTTTCCTCGGAGCATATCTCCTTGACCACCAGTAGGTTGTTATCAAAATTCCATGGACCTTCCTTCAACACCTTCTCCCTATCTCGCCAGTGGACAAACTGGATTACGAAGACGTTGCTTGCGATTTGGCGGAAAGTAGCTTCTCGTCTGAGTCCCCACGCTCCAATGAGCGTCCTGGTCATCGCCGGGAAGTTGTATGGCCTTTCTGTCATCAGCCGCCCCACCAGGGCTAACTCAATGTGCTCCCCTGTTGTTTGCACCTGCGTGCGCCTGAAATCAATCACCTCCTCCTCCTCCTCGTCCTCCACCGATAGTCCTGCACATCTCACACTCAGTTCGTCCGCCATCACGGACGGAGGGAACCTGCAAAGCAAACAGAGGTATCGCCGCGGTGTCCGCGGAGGGTGGACTCGCACCGCGCCGTCGCTCGCCCAACGAATCGCCGCAGTGAAACCCTAGGCGCGGGACGGGAGGCGAGAGAATTCTTTTTTATAAAATAATTGATAGGATAAGTTTTAGACAATAAATTGAGTACTTCTATCTTGTTCATCAAAATTCTTTGTATTGATTCTTTATCATCGTACAATAAACACTTTTCTAAAATCTTCCTAATTTCTTCATATAGCGTTTAGATTCTATAGACATGACAGGTAAGTATACCCCCACACCCCACCCACCCATCCACACACCATCACCACCACCACGCCGGTTCCCACTGACATCCACACCTCCATCCCACCACTCCGACGAACCCTTTTTCGTCCCCTCACATTTGGAAAATTCACAAAGATAGGGAGCGCTCTCCAACGCTTTGTCACTCTGTCTCGTGAGCATGATGATTGCTAGCCTGCGATACCGAAAAATTATTCCTTTCTTCCTCGTTGCCGTCGGAAATGAGGACCATATAATTAGCAGTATCTATATATCATAGTACTTTAGCATCAGTTGATTGATGAAAGTGCCACCAGATTCATCAACGATGGTTCTGCTTTCCCTTCCTACGACATGCATCCTACTCTCCCCAACCCCCAAATCCAATCAAGTCGGTTCCTTTTTCATCTTTGCGATCCTTGCATCTGATGATTGACTGATTGATTGATTAAGAACCCCTAAAAGCATGGATATATATATTGATATCATGTGCATAAGAGTATCTAATTAACATATAACGGTTTACGATTTTCAAGTGCATCAGTAACCACCACACAACACCTGGCACTAGTACTTTGCATGCGCATGCACATCCCCAGTACGCAAGTTGAATGTTAAATATGTTTATGGTTACATGCGATCTTGCTTTCCTTACCTACCAGGTGTACTTAACAACTGCTGAAACGCAGCAGCTGGATTAGTTAGCTACAGTTAGGCCTATTAAACGCTTGAATTTTATAACAAAGTTAGCTCCGTAGTTTTATAGCTGGTTCGTCTTATTCCCTTTTCGGTGCTAGAAAGTTTCACCTTTCCAGGAGGAATCCTATTGCATATGGTGTCATGGACTTCCATCATCCAGACCACGAGAGTTAACAGAGTATTGATACACCGCCTTACAGGCTCACACAGCGAAGATATTTAAAAGTTTAAAGATTTTGAGATGATCTCGATGGAGGCTGGGAATCATGTGGATCGAAGAGGTTGCCCATTGTTCTCCAGGAAGGCGAGGCTTTTAGCAATGAAAAGATTCACAGCTCGACATTAGAGACCCTTCTCAAAAGCTGCAAGTTGATAGTAAACATCCTATTATGTCTCATCTAACAACAAAAATTATACTGATGAATAACAGATGAAACATGAATTTGCACAAACATCCATATGTTTGATGTTCATAAGCAGGCAGAATCAAACATTTAGTTGTTCTTTGCATATCCCACAGCTAGAAGGATATAAACATACTTTACTAATGCCAATACCATCAAAATATCCACCAAACTTAATTTAGAATATAGACTCACAAAAAACATCAGCTATCCACCACGATCATACAACAATAAAACTATCTCGACAACTATAATATGGCCATATGTGTTGACCTAGAGGTTATACATTACCTATATTTTGATAATGACTTAACCAGTCCACTCATATGTATCTAATATGTGCGTTTAAGATTGTTTGCAGGCATTAGGTACATGAAAAGGATCAAATATATAAAGTCCTAAAATGGGCCAAGTTCAAGTCAAAATGGCTACAAGTGTGCGTTTTAGGATTTCTATGTAAACGACCTTAGAACATCCATGTAATCACTTGTAATGATGAATTGGCTTGTAACTTAGAAGAGAAAATTGTTTGGGACAAAATTCACCAAGTGCTAATCACTTTTATTGCAAATTAGAAAATCAATCACAGGCACTTGGTCGGTCGAGTTTCCCTAGCCTGAAACTCGACCGATCAACCTTGATCGATTTTCTGAAGATTGCATCAGTCGAGTTGTGCATCCACAGAACTCGACCGATCAGGTAGCAGGCCATTTCCAGTTGAAATGGTCGGTCGAGTTTTGTCAGGACAACTCGACCGATCATTTGAATATCGGTTTGCCTCTTACTTGATCGGTCGAGTTACCCCCATTAAAACTCGACCGATTGCACTGTATGAAATTTGCAGAAAAAGTAATATGACCATTGGTGAATTGTTTTGGGCAAAAATAGAGCCGTTTTCTTGAACAAAAAATGACTACTTTTGCATCCAAGTGTCCCACAACTTAAAGGGCCACCCTCAACTATAAATAGAACCCCTTGGAGTTCATTCCAAGCTGATCTTCCATTGCAAACTTGGTTCTAGCTTAGTTGAGAGTGTTCCAAGCCCTTGAGCCCCTTTCTCTATCTACCTTCAAGATAAATTCGTGAGTTAAGAGTGAGTTAGGTCCCTGTGTATGAGAGCTATCCCTTGTAATATGTGCAGCTCTCCTTTCTCTCTTCCAACCTCCAAATCCCTTTGAAGATTGATTGAAGCTACTTCTCCAAGTGAAAGAGGAGTTGCTGCTGTTTTTCTCCGAGTGAAGGGGAAGATGTGTTGCTGATCTTCAAGAGTGAAGATAGATCGTTGCTCCAGGTCCCTTGGTGAAGGGAAAACGTGGAGAAGCTCTCCAAGTGAAGGAGAGGTGCAAGGAAAAGCTCAAGTGAGATAGGTAAATCCTGTAAGGATGAAGACAAAGGTAAGATTGGGTAAGTCCTTTGAAGAAGGATGAATAATCTTGCTTTGTGGGTAAGTCCTTGGATAGGTAGAAGATCTTAGCTTGAGAAATTAAGTTCTTGGTTGTGTGGTTTATTTATCTTGTAATCTTATTGTGATATATAAGAGAACCAAGTTGTAAATCCTAGAGTCTAACCAACTCTTGGTAGTGGACTGACATCGCTCCTAAGTTTAGGACGTGGAACCACTCTAAACCACCTGTCCAAGTGCTTGCTATTCATTGTCTCTTATCCTTGCTTTGAATGCTAGATTAAGACATCAAATTGTTGCTTGCTTTAGTTTTTGCACTACAATTAAATTGGTGGTCTAATTAATTTTGTGAAGTGTGTGTAGCTCTATTCACCCCCCCCTCTAGAGCCCATTGATCCAACAAATAGTATCAGAGCAGGTCTTCTCCAAGCTACTTCAACAAGTAGGAGAAGATGGGCGATTCGGCTCTTGGCTCACTCAACCTCGAAGGAAGCTTCTCAATGAGACTCCCGGTCTTCGACGACACAAACTTCCTATATTGGAAGAGGTGAATGCAATTCTACCTCCAAGGGGTGAGCTACAAAATGTGGAAGATTGTCCATCTCAAGTATGAAGATCCAAAAGGGGACATCACCACATGGACGGAAGCTGAGATGAAGTGTGCTCAACTCAACGCCAAAGCCATGAGCATCATCTACGCTGCCCTTACTCCATCCGAGTTCAACCGGATCTCTTCTTGGGACACGACGCATGAGATATGGCACAAGTTGTGTGTCACCTATGAAGGGACCGAGCAAGTCAAGGAGGCCAAAGTCTACATGCTTGGTGGTCTTCTTGAGAACTTCAAGATGGGGAAGAATGAAAGAGTATCGGACATGTACACAAGGTTAAATGTCATCTTGAATATCCTTGCAGCTCTTGGGAGTGTCATGGATAGAGGTACAATCAATGCCAAAATCTTGAGATCTCTTCCAAAGAGATGGGAGCCAAAGGTCACTTCAATTGAAGAAGTTTACAAGCTAAGTGAGTTGTCAACCGAGGAGCTGGTTGGTAACCTCCAAGCCCATAAACCTAGGCTTGACAAGCAAGAAGAATAGGAGAAAAGAGAAGAGAAGGAATCAAAGAAGATAAAGGACACAGCCTTCAAAGCTCAAATTGAAGAAATGGTCCGGCAACAACAACTTGCCATGAAGTCTCCCTGCCCTTCCTCAAGTGAAGATGAATGTGTCAATGATCATGAAGCTAACTACTCAAAAGGGAAACACTTCAAGAGCAAGCCCTCCTCCTCAACTCCTAGGTGCTACGAGTGTGGTCAAAAAGGCCACTACAAGAGTGACTGCCCAAAGGCCAAGAAGAGCCATCATAAGAGCAGCCACAAGAAGGATGACAAGTACAAAAGTGAAGCAAAGTACAAGAGGAAAGACAAGAAGGAGATACGATCCAAAGATGCAGCTCATGCGGCGTGGGAGGAGTCTTCTTCAAGCTCCTCAAGCTCCGAAGATGGAGAATGGCATCTTGCCCTCATGGCCTCAACTAGTGAAGATGTAATTGAGGTAAGTGAGGCAAGCAAGGTTAGTGATGTTAATTTACTTGAGCTATCTAAGGAAACTCTCATTGATATGCTTAATGAAAGCCAATCATCTTTTGCTAAATGTAAATCTAAGAGGAAAAGACTAGGCAAAATAGTTGATGATCTTTATGCAAAAATTGACATTCTTGATGAAAATGAAAAATTGCATCTTGATAGCATAGAATCTTTGCAAAGGAAATTTCTTGACCTTAAACTTCAATACAATGGAGTAGAGGCTGAGAATGGTACATATCTTAAAAATATTGAAAATCTTAAGATAGAAAACTAAAAATGCCTAGATGAGCTTGATACTCTTAAAACTGAAAATGTAGAACTCAAGCTTATTGATGATGCTAGGAGAGAAGAAATCTATGCTTATCAAAGAGAAATAGTTGTTATTAAATCTGAAAATGCAAAATTGCTTGCTCAAATTAATGATCTATCTTCTAGACCTGTTTTGCCTAGAAATGAAGTTTCTAGCTTAACTCTAGAAAAAGATTCTCTTCTTACTAAAGCCCTCTGTCTTAAGGCTGACCTTTTGCATACTAGAGAAGATCTTGCTAGTCTTTCCACTACTGTTATAAATCTTAGTGATGATAATGCTAAGTTAAGATATACTTTGCAAAGGTTTCTTTCGGGAAAGATATCCCTAAATGATGTTCTAGAGAACTCTACCAAACAAGTTGGTACTAGTGGTTTAGGATATAATGAGATTGTTCCCAAAGGTAAGAAGAAGAAGCGTAAGAAAAAGAGTGTGGAACCTCCAATTTTCAATGGAGAGACTTCCGGCTCTAAAAACCCTATGGTTTGTATTCATTGCAAATGTGATGACCATTATTCTACCTATTGTCCTTACAAGCCCAAGGGGACCAACCCAAAGATGAAATGGGTCCCCAAGCTAACCCCAGACCCCAAAGTTTGAGTTGGGTTCAGACATCCTCTTTTCTTGCAGGTTAAAAAGAAATGGATTATTGATAGTGGCTGCTCTAAGCATATGACTGGAGAAATCAGCCATTTCAACAAATTTTTGAAAAAGAAAGGAGGATCGGTAACCTTCGGGGACAACAAGAAGGGTAAGGTTATAGGTGAGGGTGATGTAGGCAATGAATTATGTATTAAAAATGTATTGCTTGTTGATGGCCTACATCACAATTTAATTAGTGTCAGCCAATTATGTGACAATGGTTATCTCGTGCTATTTACTTCTTTAGAATGCTTGCTTCTAGATTCCCTCTCCTACAATGTTATATATAAGGGAACTAGAAATGGTAATCTTTATGTTATTTTTCTCGATGCTCTTAAGCCCATACTAAATAGATGCTTAGTTGTGGATAAAAACAATCTTTCTCTTTGGCATCGTCGTTTGGGTCATGTGAATTTGCATCAAATGAGGAAGTTGAACAAAAAGGACTTGGTTCGAGGACTTCCTAAATTGGATTTTGATAAGGATGAGGAATTCCAACCTTATACACAAGGGAAACAAACCAAATCCTCCTTCAAATCCAAAGGAGTCATGAGTACCAAGAGAGTTCTTGAACTTATTCATATTGATCTATTCGAACCAATGAGAACTCAAACGATTCGTGGCTCCAAGTATTGTCTTGTTATTGTTGATGATTTCTCTAGATATACTTGGACTTTCTTTCTCGTTTCTAAAAGCGATACTCTTGATGTTTTCTCGAGCTTTTGTAAACGGGTTGAAAATGAAGCTTCTTGCCATATTGTTTCTATCCGTAGTGATCATGGGGGAGAGTTTGAAAATGATCTTTTTGAGCGTTTTTGTGAAAAATCGGGTTATTCGCACAATTTCTCTTCTCCTCGCACACCTCAACAAAATGGGGTTGTTGAGAGGAAGAATAGGTCACTACAAGAGATGGCTAGGACCATGCTTCTTGAGTATGACACTCCTAAGAAGTTTTGGGCTGAATCTGTTAGCATGTCATGTTTTGTGCAAAACCGAGTTTTCACACATTCGTCTTTCAAGAAACCCCCTATGAACTATGGCGTAGTAGGAAGTCGTCTATTGATTTCTTTCATGTTTTCGGATGTCCTTGTTTTGTTTTAAACATGAAGGATTCTATCAACAAGTTTGATCCGAAATCCTATAAGGCTTTCTTCCTAGGCTATAGCACTACTAGCAGGGCATATAGAGTATTTAACATTGAATTGTCTAAAATTGAAGAATCTATCAATGTTAAGTTTATTGAAACTAATCCTGTTGTTGGCAAGCATATTGGTGATGATGATGTTGCAGATGAAATAATTCCTATCTTAAAAGACCTCAACATCAAAGACAAAGGCAAGCAGGTGATTGAAAAAGAAAAAGAAGAAGAAAAGAAGGATCCCACTCCCCGCTTTGCAAAGAATCACCCTAAGGAGTTGATCATTGGCAACCCGTTTGAGAGAGTAAGGACACGAGCTGCTCACAACAAAGAACAAACAGATAGTGCCTTCATCTCCCAACTAGAGCCAAAGAACATCAAAGAAGCCCTTGGTGATAATGGGTGGATCCTTGCCATGCAAGAAGAGCTAGAGCAATTCGAGAAGAATCGTGTGTGGACCCTAGTGCCAAGACCAAGTGATAGAAAAATCATTGGCACCAAATGGGTCTACCACAACAAGCTATATGAGCATGGAAAAGTGGTAAGGAACAAAGCAAGTTTAGTGGCACAAGGTTACAACCAACAGGAAGGTATTGATTTTGATGAAACTTATGCTCCTGTTCCTAGATTAGAATATATCTGTATGCTACTTGCCTTTGCTAGTTATAAAAATTTCTTGCTATATCAAATGGATGTTAAAGTGCATTTTTGAATGGTACAATCGACGAGGAAGTTTTTGTTGCTCAACCTCCAGGCTTTGAAAATGACAAATTACCCAATCATGTTTATTTGTTGCAAAAAGCTCTCTATGGACTCAAACAAGCACCTCAAGCTTGGTATGAGAAATTAAAGAACTTTTTGTTAGATAATGGGTATGTCATGGGCAAAGTTGATTCAACCTTGTTTCTAAAACACACTTCTAACCATTTTCTTATAATTCAAATATATGTTGATGATATCATTTTTGGCGAGACTGATCTTGATCTTTGCAAGGAGTTTAGTTCTCTTATGCAGAGTGAGTTTGAGATGAGCATGATGGGAGAGTTGACCTTCTTCCTCAGCTTTCAAATCCAGCAAACAAAGGAAGGAAACTTCATCAACAAAGGCAAATACACAACTGAACTACTCAAGCACTTCGGGATGGAGAACATGAAGTCGATGGATACACCCATGTCAAACACCACCAAACTTGACAAAGATGAAGAAGGTGAAAAGGTAGATGAGAAGCTCTATAGAGGTATGATTGGAAGTTCACTTTATTTAACTTCCTCTAGACCTGATATTATGTTTAGTGTTGGCTTGTGCGCTCACTTTCAATCTTTCCCTAAGAAGTCGCATCTCACTACTGTTAAGAGAATTTTGAGGTACTTAGCCAAAACCCAAAATTTTGGTCTATGGTATCCTAAATCAAGGGATTTTACTCTTAAAGCATATAGTCATGTAGATTACGTTGGGTGTTTGGTTGATAGAAAGTACACAACTGGCACTTGCTTCCTTCTAGGACCATGCTTAGTGTCTTGGTTCTCCAAGAAACAAAGTATAGTGGCATTATCAACTACCGAAGCTGAATACATTGCAGCCAGGAGTTGTTGTGCACAGGTCCTATGGATGAAGCAAATGCTCCAAGACTTTAACATATTTTTTGATGCTTCTCCTATCTTTTGTGACAATACTAGTGTAATTAATCTATCTTACAATCCTATATTGCATAGTAGAGCCAAGAATATAGAGGTTCGCCATCATTTTCTTCATGACCACATTGCCAAGAAAGATATCTATATCACACATGTGGACACGGAAAATTAGTTGGTGGACATCTTTACAAAACCTCTAGCTAGAGATCAATTTAATTTTATTCGATCTAAACTACTCATTATTGATTTGAATGATATTTCTATGTGATCTAGCTAATTGTCTCTTCCCTATATGCTTGCTCATGTCAATCTTCACCCTATCGACATTCTTAGTATTTGCTTATTTTTGGGTTTTATCAAATTTCGTGTTTTATCGCTAAATAGTGTCCAATGATGAGCTAAATGTGCCTAGGTATGTTAATTATGCATAATAGAATAGAAAAATAAATTTAATCGACATGTATATGGCTAGAATCTAAGAATTAGATTGCTAGGTCAGGTTGACCTTCGGTCGAGTTTCCACCCTGGAAAACTCGAACGATCAGGAGCCGAGAGCTATCTTTAGTGGACCATTTGGTCGAGTTGTACACCCTCAGAACTCGACCGATCGACGGGCAGCACCAACTTAAAAGTTAGGATCGGCCGACTATTTTCCCTTGCAACTAGAAAATAGTCGACCGATTCCTCATCTCCTAGCCCGTGCTCTCAACCCAAGCCCTAAACCTCCCCCGTTCCAAGCCCTAGGGAGACCTAGAAACCTGTTCTTGACCCTCTCGGGCGTCTGTGGTGTGTCTTCTTTGGCTTTTGAGGTTCGATCTTACTTGTGTGCACGATTTTCTTCTTGCTTTCGTTTCCATGGCCTTCCATAGACGAAAATGTGCCGCCCCTAGAAATGCTCCAGCCTCCTCCTCGACCAATCGACTGATTCTGTTTGATAACACCACGTTTGTGTCCCTTGAGTCCGTAAATAGGTATAAGGATCTTCTTCCACAATCTCCTTTTCCTTTTCGCCCCTTAGTTGATGCAAACTGTTTTCAAGCGTATATCACCTCTTTTTCGAGGCTTCTTGCCAAACACCACTTATCCACCCTAGCAATCTAACATGACTGCTTTAATAATCAGTTATCGAGCCCAAAAGCTATTCACAAGTTCTACGCCAACCTGCGTTGGAACTACGATTCGCTTGTTCCCCTACCGAATACCGAAGTAGTCCTAACATTGATGATCCCCGGTCGTCGTTTTCAAATCTCTGAGGAAACTTTCAATTTCTATCTTGTCGGAGATGAGGAAAACACCACTTGGCATAAGGACTATGGAGAGTATTTCGATCTTCTTGATCCAGAAGGTTTCTATAAACACCATGAATTGACGCTACCGGACATTCATCGGTTTTTAAAGAAACCTGACGTGACCTATAAGAAGCGGTCCACCCTTCCCTCCTCCTCCCTTGACCTTCAGAGGCACATCTTGGCCCTTGTGATTAACTGCAATATCCATCCCAAGCATAATCAAACGGACATTGCGGAAAACACAGCGGTCCTAATGTATTGTTTGTTAAACAATATCGGTGTCAAATGGGCTCATTACATCTTACACCATATGACCTGTTTTGACACCGGCAAGAACACCAAAGGCACCCACCCTCCCTACCCAACCCTGATTTGTGGTCTTTTCCATTTCTCCACTGATAAATCTCTCTTTTCTGACTTCCACTACCGGTCGCTAGAAAAGGAGTGTGTAATAGTGAAACCACCCTTCAGAAGGTTGTACCTGTCTTTTCCCATGCTCCTGGTGTTTCTGCCTCCGGCTCTGCCTCCGGCTCTGCCTCTGCTTATGCTTCTGGTGTACCTCCCTCCTCCACCCATGCTCCACCTCTGCAGCCACATCCCCGCCCTAGTCGTGCGTCGTTCCGTGCATCAAATGAAACCCTTCTGGGATACATGATGCATGAACAGATGTACAACCGTCAGGTTCAGGAGCACCTCCACCATGATTTGTGTGCTATCATGTCTACCATGAACCTGTCCTATGCTTCACCCTACCCTATCTACCAGCCATACCCGGGTAGTGCCTATGCTTCTTATGCATATGAGCATTACTTCCCTGCTCCACCACCGTATGCTGCCGAGCCTTCCGCTACCGCTCCACCTCAGTATGCTGCTGGTAGTTCCGCTCCTGCATTCCTGTCGTTACCTGCTAGCCCCCTGGCCACTCTGCTTGCCTCCTTGGGTGACTCTGCTTCGTCCTTCCAACAGGCCAAGGAGCTCCTTACTCTTGGTATGCCATGGGCGAGAAGAATGCATGTTGTCCCGGTCGCTCTTTTGGTCCTAACAACGAGGAGATGCCCGACCAGGCTGAGGATGTAGACGAGGATGCTGATGGTGATGATGGTGATGCTGAGGATGCTTCTGACGAGGATGGTGATGATGGTGTTGGATCTGCTGCTGGCACAACTACTCTGCCTTCGGATGGCGATGAGGTCTACAACCCTGGCGACGACGAGGAAGCAGTTGATATAGATAGCTTAGATGTCTAGGAGGTTTTCTTAGCTTATAGTCTAGCATGTCTATTATATACATCTTTCTAGACTCTTTTGTATAAGAAACATCCTGGCACATTATTCTGAGTTGTACTATTTTCTTATTTACTATTTTCTCGCTTTATGGTTGTAGTTGCTCTTGAGGACATGTTTCTCAGTTGAAATATCTTTGTTATGCTCTTTGGCTACTTAATTTGTGTTATCTTATGCTTGATGCTTTTTGAGCTATATTTTGATTATGACTTGGCATGTATGTTCTCAGTGGTTGTATGATATATGCTTTTACCATGTTGTTTATTACTTTGCATATATGCTTTGTTTGAGTCTTAGAGAAGACCTAGTTTTTTCTCTTCTACCCCCCCTACCTTTTTGATAATGTCAGAAGGGGGAGAAATATCTCATGGTTTGAGACTCAATCATATTATTTCGTGTGATTATACTATTGCTTTCTTGCCTAGGTGATCCTTTTCTTATTAATTTGTTGTTGATCATGTGACATGCAAAGGATTACACATTACACAGATATTAGTATTGCCATGTATAGAAAACCTAACATGCAGGTGAGAGGAAGCATAGTTTGAGGGGGAGCAATTCCAACTGTTCTTATCATGAATCCCCCTAATTCACAAGGCAAAAATATAACTCTCTTATCCTTTTCAATATGTTTGAGGAATGGTTTGTCATTGTCAAAAAGGGGGAGAATGTTGACCTAGAGGTTATACATTACCTATATTTTGATAATGACTTAACCATTCCACTCATATGTATCTAATATGTGCGCTTAAGATTGTTTGCAGACATTAGGTACATGAAAAGGATCAAATATACAAAGCCCTAGAATGGGCCAAGTTCAAGTCAAAATGGCTACAAGTGTGAATTTTAGGATTCTATGTAAATGACCTTAGAACATCCATGTAATCACTTGTAATGATGAATTGGCTTGTAATTTAGAAAAGAAAATTGTTTGGGACAAAATTCACCAAGTGCTAATCACTTTTATTGCAAATTAGAAAATCAATTATAGGCACTTGGTCGGTCGAGTTTCCCTAGCCTGAAACTCGACCGATCAACCTTGATTGATTTTCTGAAGATTGCATCGGTTGAGTTGTGCACCCACAGAACTCGACCGATCAGGTAGCATGCCATTTCCAGTTGAAATGGTCGGTCAAGTTTAGTCAGGACAAACTCGACCGATCATTTGAATATCGGTTTGCCTCTTACTTGATCGGTCGAGTTACCCCCATTAAAACTTGACCGATTTCATTGTACGGAATTTGCAGAAAAAGTAATATGGTCATTGGTGAATTGTTTTGGGCAAAAATAGACTGTTTTCTTGAACAAAAAATGACTACTTTTTCATCCAAGTGTCCCACAACTTAAAGGGCCACCCTCAACTATAAATAGAACCCCTTGGAGTTCATTCCAAGCTGCTCTTCCATTGCAAACTTGGTTCTAGCTTAGTTGAGAGTGTTCCAAGCCCTTGAGCCCCTTTATCTCTCTACCTTCAAGATAAATTAGTGAGTTAAGAGTGAGTTAGGTCCCTGTGTATGAGAGCTATCCCTTGTAATATGTGCAGATCTCCTTTCTCTCTTCCAACCTCCAAATCCCTTTGAAGACTGATTGAAGCTACTTCTCCAAGTGAAAGAGGAGTTGATGTTGTTCTTCTCCGAGTGAAGGGGAAGATGTGTTGCTGATCTTCAAGAGTGAAGATAGCTCGTTGCTCCAAGTCCCTTGGTGAAGGGAAAACGTGGAGAAGCTCTCCAAGTGAAGGAGAGGTGCAAGGCAAAGCTCAAGTGAGATAGGTAAATCCTACAAGGCTGAAGACAAACGTAAGATTGGGTAAGTCCTTTGAAGAAGGATGAAGAATCTTGCTTTGTGGGTAAGTCCTTGGATAGGTAGAAAATCTTAGCTTGAGAAATTAAGTTCTTGGTTGTGTGGTTTATGTATCTTGTAATCTTATTGTGATATATAATAGAACCAAGTTGCAAATCCTAGAGTCTAACCAACTCTAGGTAGTGGACTGACATCGCTCCTAAGTTTAGGACGTGGAACCACTCTAAACCACCTGTTCAAGTGCTTGCTATTCATCGTCTCTTATCCTTGCTTTGAATGCTAGATTAAGACATCAAATTGTTTCTTGCTTTAGTTTTTGCACTACAATTAAATTGGTGGTCTAATTGATTTTGTGAAGTGTGTGTAGCTCTATTCACCCCCCTCTAGAGCCCATTGATCCAACAATATGGATAGAGAGGAACGGTAGAAAACACATGATTAGCATACAAACATGATTCAATGATTAACATAGTGAAATCACATTATGAGGATTTTGTGCTTTACATTCTAATACCAACATCAGTCATCTACTGGCCATACAAACTACACCAGATGGCTAAAACAAGGGGAATATGCCACATATGAAGGATATGAAGAAGATCATCGAGGAGACAGGAGAAAACTAACCAACATGGTGTGATATCTATGATGTTTATTAAAACATTTGGGGATGTTATAAGCGAGTCCATCTCCTGCACAAACTCATTTACTTTTCTTATATTTTCTGGTTGATGTTGATGAGGTGACACTACTGGTGTTCTCCTCAATCACCTATGGTTACATGTACGTACAATATTAATGCGGTTGTATGGAGATTTATATAGGATGGAATGATTATGAAAAAGGAATAATAGGCTCCAAACCTATTGATCAAAATAAGTGGCAAACATAAGTCTTCATATCAAGAGTTCTTCAAATCTAATCTATTTTTGGAACAATACTCCTGAGAGGCATAATTATAGTGAGGCATCTAGTTCTTTCAAATTAACACCAACAAACATGTACATGATTGCTAAAAGTTCAAGTTGTTGAAATTCCCATGTAATTGTGATAGACTTAGAAAATACTCATATTATCAATAAAAAGAGTATAATGAGTCATATATATATCACACTCAGGGTACAATATAAATTATGAACATAATATGATAAACTACACTGATGCTAATGGACTTGAGTAGGAGAGGCTCATCAGTCCTCAATAAGTAAATAATAAAGAATTACTTATTACACTAACATTCCCCCTCAAGCCAAAGAATACACATCTTGTACTTCCAACTTGCTAGATGTGTAGTTGAAGGAGGTATGCAGAAAAAGATTGGTGAAGATGCCTCATGTTTATTCTCCTTTCTTTATATATGGAGTGATGATCTATTTGGCACGGATCATATCGTGAACAAAGTGGAAGTCAACCTCTATATGTTTGGCACGCTCATGAAATACATGATTATTTCCTATATGGATTGCAGCCTGATTATCACATAAAACAATTGTTGGAGATGATACAGGAATGACAAGCTTATGAAGAATTTATGTCACACATTGGATATCACAAAAACCATTGGCAGTCCTATACTCTAGTTTAGTGCTTTATTGGGTCACACCTAATTTCTCCTACTTCACCAATTGATGGGAAGCTTTCTCAGGAGAAAGCAATAACCAAATTTTGATCTCCTATTATTGATGTCCCTGACCCAATCAATTTTAACATAGCAGGTTTGGAAAATATCTAGAGAAGGAGGATGATTGTAGAGAAGACCCCTTCTCGGGACACCTTTCAAGCTCTTTATTAATCACAAATACATAACTAAAGAATTTGAAATGGTAAAATTAGCAAGAACATCATCATATATCATTCATAATAATATGCCTCACAAATGCAAGGAACCATTGTCTTTTGGCATTTCATGCTCTATAAGAAATTCTGCCAGCCAAACAGGTCTAGCTGATCTATGAGATAGAATTTCTATAATACCACTGCACCTATGAAGGAGACTCAGCCTTTCCGATGCACAACCTATCAGGATGACTGTCAAGCATGTTGATTCCTCCACAACTAAGGCATTTGGTATCATTGAGGATATATCAATAAAAGTTGGGGATTTTTGCATTCCTTATGATTTTGTAGTATTGGACATCAAGGAAGACCGTCACTAGCCTCTAATTTTTGGTTAGTCATTCCTCGCTATTGCCACACCCTTAATTGGTGACGAAGCAGGACTTTTGACCTGTAGTGTGGGATATTGGTCTCTACATTTCCAAGAACTTGGAGGCTCCATGAAGTACACTAGGCAATAATAGGTATACTTCCTCAAATGCATTGATCAAATTACTCTAATGCAACAACAACTTTTCCCTTTAGAAGCCCCTCCAATGAATGAGTGTAGGGTATTCCTAGAGGACGATCACAGTGCGAAGAAGATTGAGAGTGTACTTGTCTACACCATGTCAAAAGAAAGATCACTTACATAGAAGAGACACCTCTTCCTCCTATTTCCACTCATACAATGCACACCCTAAGTGCTCAGGAGAGGTATCATCTACAAAGACATGTCTACCTGTAGGGCCCAATTGCATTAGATAGTTCCCACTCACTTCTCCCCGTCTTCTCAAATATATGAAGACTGTCATATATCTCATAAGTTGACAATATTGTATGTCACTCAAGAAGATTTAATTGGTAAAATGGATTGTGAACTCACTGAGTATCTACCCCAAAATCCAATCTCCATAGACACTATTAAACAATATGCTGAGATGACCATACATCCACCAATGAACCTCACTCCTACACCACCTCAATATTCATGTTTATGATTCTCAAATCCCTAGAAAATATCTTTCAGCATGCATCAAATAGTTGGAATAGACCTCATACAACTCAAATGGTTTCCAATGGTATTCATACATAGGTCACATCATTCGCGGTATTTTCCAATAGGAAAGAATACAATTAAAGATACAAAAGTGGCTGAAAGGGAAGAAATTAAGAAAATATAATAGCCCCACTTCATGCTATTGGGCAAAAGAGTATGCCAATCCATTTACCCAGTGTTGGTCACCTTGGAATTCTACAGATGACTCGCCACCCCAGCTCCGCCTATCTTAGTGCTTCTACCACCTTAGCCACCACCTCTCGGAGACCATGGTGGGTGGTGGTCATTCAAGTAGATTATGTCCCTCCATCTTGGATTTAGGATTTTCTCCGGTCAAGCAAAAGTCTAAGTTTAGAGTGGAGGTGGGTGGTACACATCCATTCCATCTATTACATCTTACTTTGCTTCAAAAAAATTTCAATTTTCATGTAGTTTAGCTTTAATAAAAATTCATTTCCCTTGTATTTCATATGATACATCCTTTATCTAGTCATCCAGTAGTTCCTTATATGCATGTTTATCTATAAACCCTTGAATAAAGTGAATTCTTTGGTAACAAATTCATTAACTTTCATTTCTAGAACTCACCCTACCACCTAGGACCATAAGTAGAACTACTCCTTGGAAAAGATGGAAAGTTAGAAGGATCAAAAGAACCAAATGCAATGTGTCTTTACTTAAATTGTATAATAGCTTGTAAAATTTCTTGATTGCTATATGTTGCAGAGTGAATTGATCTGATGTTATTATCCTCCCAATGTGTTGAATTCAAAATATGAAATGCACAAGTTTAGACCCTTCTACATTTCATCCATCATCTTCTTACCCCTTGTAATGACTCGATCTTTATGATCAAATATTCACAAAATTGTATCATAACTATAAACAATCTTCTAACAATCATTCTTTACATCATAGTCACAGAAGCTAATTTATACATAAGACTACAAAGTCATAATATGGAGAAACCATATCCACTCTTCAATAGGGGACAACTCTTGCACGTATCTTCTAGTCCTTCTTTGAATCACATGTCCATGAGTTCCCAGAGGGAACAAAGTCACACATGGACCCCATGAATGGAAAATAAAGGTTGGAGAGGTTGGTACTAAATCCAATTCTTGAGCTATTAAAAATAATGAGTGATGTAAACAAATATATGCAAGTTTGCTTCGTGTACTATGGTAATAACAAGAAGATGACCCAATTACCATGATAGTTTCAAAATGATATAAAAATTCAAAGTGGTAAGTATAAAAGATAAAGAGACTACCAAAACTAGTATCAAGATATCCAATTATGCAAAATGAAACAATTCATCTATTGGCATAATGAATCTAATATTTTGTCTTTGTCGGTGGCTAGGTTCCTAGTGTTCTCCCCTATATGAGAGAAAAATTGTGACACTCAGTTCCACAAAAAGAGAGATTACTCAAAACCAGTATGAAATTATTATAATTAACCATATTACCACAAAATACGGTAAATTAAAACTGATCACACCAAGGCATCTCAATCTGAATACATCATATTTTAAGCCATAAGACTTGTGTCACTTATATTTCATTCATGCCAAAAGATGTTATATATCATCGTTTACTGGATGACAAGCTACAACCTGTTACATATGGTAACTTGTTCATGTATACAAATTATGTCTCTATCTCCACTATACAGACCCAAAAACTCAAATCAATGTACAACATATATAAAACACCCTCAAGGACCTGAGAGTACAGGTATGACACATAAGACTCTATTACCAAACACTAGTTGCATATACATGATCCAACAACTACAATTCCTCTTACTATCAACTTCAACAACACGATCTCTATTTCAACATTCATGTACACCTAAAAGATGCGGAAACCCACGGGTGAGACCAAACGTCCCAACGAGAGATATAACTCTCTATCAGTGCCTATTAAAGCATAGTTAACTATGCAAGTAGATAAAATACTTAGAAAGTTGAGTAGATTCATATAAATAATATGTTTCCAATAGATAATGCTGATTAAATGGACTAGGTAGTTATCACTGAGAAATAGAACAATTAAATCTATAAGAAGCAACATGAAGAACATGTATAACAGTTGATTTCTCTTACCACATTATAATTCAAGAAATCACTACAAAGATAAGACAAAGGATTTCTACGGATGTATTCATATTTGACCCTAAGAAAATATACTACACGGTTGCGTTACATATTTTATTATTAGCCAGAGGATTTGAGTCGTACCATTCAAATCCAACTGACCAATGCTAAATCGAAATTGGTGTCATACAAGGGCAATGGAAGAGATGGAATCCATGACCTCCCCAACACCTCTTGGTTAGTACAAGAGTAACAGTGACATATTGTCAAGCAGAACGATTGGCTCACACATGGCCATCCATATAAAACACCTAGCCCGCCTTGGTAAAGGTCACAATGCTAGAAAAACACGCTCACATGCGGTAGTTCTTAAAAAGATGCATCACATTCAATTACACTATTTCCTATCACATATCACAAGGAGATCATCTCACGCATGACCGTCTCACACAACCTATCATTATGGACGCAAGAAGATACTCGACTTGCACCCCTCCATATTAAAATATATGTTCTTTGAGTTTCCTGTAGGAATGACTCATTTCACCATCCAGCACTAAGACTGACACTAGAATGAATCTATGGCATAAGGAGCCTACATGATTAAGGTTTCACTTTATTAATTATGTCAAAAAGGAGTGGCTCAAGTGGTCAAGCATGGTGTTTCCTAACAAAGGGACCCAGTTTGAAATCCCAATTGTCGCCTTGATTTACCACCCTCCCAGGCATTTAGCCTCCACCACGGGCATGGGAGAGCGGGGAGAAATCTTTCTTTCTTAATCCCACAATTATGCTATCTGGGCGAATGAAGGCTTTATCATACAAGTGGACATCCAAAACCCTAATTCAATCTAGAAAGCATAACTATGAAACTATGTCAGAAGATATAAAATGTATAAGTTGTGAACTTCTCACATCATCATCACATGATACTTGTAGCATTGTCATTCACAAGTTCATCACCAATGTCACACAACCATACAAGGCTATCACCAATGTCACATCATAGTGGGATATCAATCCTTCAATCACATCACTAGAGGATATCACCTCACAATAGGCATTAAGCCTTCACTAGGTCATAGGACCCATCACATCAATATGATACCATCATGTCTCATCAAGACTGATAGCCATCACCCTATGTCATGTAATCATTATCATTGCATACACAAGCTATGACATACATTTCACCTGCAAGGTTAGGGGTTCATAAACAAGAGAGAGAAAACATCATAATGTGGAATTGATACTCGTCGTTTTGCAATATCAATCACTAAGATGATTAATCCTTGAGTTTAAGCCTTTTCTACTTCCGGTTTTAAGGGTAGTATATAAGGGTCGATCCCACAGGACAACTATTTAGAGATTGTTCTTAGAACCCAAAGATTGAAGAACTTTATTATTTGTTTTTGGTATTTTTCTTTTTATTAAAGAAGAGAGTAAAGTCCAGTTGGGGGTTTGAGTGATTACACTAATGCAAGAAGAAATGCACTTAACAAGAAATAACATGCACAAGAAAAAAATAAGATGATTGTTAACACAAGCAAAACTATGTGAATGAAAGACTACAGATTAAAGAAAACAAAGGATGTGGTGTTTAAATAAAGAGATGGAAATCGAGGCTCATAGGGGTTTTCACCACCTTAGCCTAGGTGATAACAACTAAATCTTAAACGATGATTCGATGAAGGTTTGTGAATTTTAAAAAAACTCACAAGAGAGAAGCTCCACATGAGCCCATTGGTCTTGGTGCTCATGCTTCCTAGTTTATCATCCTAAAAGACGAAAATCCACGGTCATATCAAAGCGTCTATGTAATCGATTTTATTGTTCTAAATCCGGATTTCCATGGTCATATCCATCCGGATTAACATGTGATCCAAAGATCAACCATTCAATTAAAATCGATTACCATCTAATCGTTTAAGAAGAAGTCGTTAAAACCATGGCTAAGGGGTTATTCCCCTTGCCCCGATAAAAGTCTACTCACACATGGAAAAAGGGGAGACGGAGGAAGAAAGAAATGAAGCCATAGTCTAGCCCAGAAATTAGGAGATTAATCCTTATGCTAGAGACGATGAAATGGCTTAGTTCTTTGTTCCTTGCTCCAAAAATAAAGAATGGAAAGAAGGAGATTAAAACTAAGGCAGAGAGAAAAGACAAGAATAAGAATGAAAGAGCTATGCTTGAACTAAAATCTACTTTATTGCATAATATGAGAATGATTACAAGATTAATTGCTTCAGAAAGAGGAGGAAGTGCCCCTCCTTTTATAGGAGAAGGAGGGAGGGGAGGAATACATTAGGTTTAGGGTTCTTTGGGGCTGACGGCTGGGAATGTTTGTTGTCTGCGCGCCGCCAACCGACCGGTTCGGGAACTAGCCGATCGGTTGGAAGGTTCTGGAATGTGCAGCCAATCGATCAGCGGCCAACCCTAATTAGGGTGGCGGAGTTTTGAAAACCGCTATGTGTTTCTCAGCAATGGGCATCAGCCGAGCGTCTGGTAACTGGAGTCGAGCAATCTCAGCCGTCATCTGATGAGATCAACGATCAATGCTTGAAGGCAAACCAAGCGTTTCATGATGTCAGACGATCGGTTTGATGCTGTGAGACGATCGGTTGAATGTACCAATCGATCGTCTCAAGTCCTGAAACTGTAATAAAATGCACATGACTGTCAAATTTGTGATAAAACAAGAAAATATCAATTTGTGCAATTTTCAAGAGATGAATGGGGAATCTCTATGTGACAAGCTTAATAATTCGCAGAAAAAGGTGTGCTGAATAGCACGCATCAAAATACCGCGGACTTAAAGTTTTGCTTGTCCTCAAGCAATTGAAAAATCAAAATGATACAAAAAAATTTGGATCAACAAGTTCATCCCTAGATTAGAAATTCTTCTATCCTTTTCATGGCCAAGCGACCCATCTCCTAGAACCACAAATTGCAAGCACTATCTTTCTCAAGAAAACATTTTTCATAACTTTTTTTTAAACTCATACTTTGTAAAGACAAACTTGATCTAACTTGCGCTTCGACACCCATCATTTTTTTCGTTTTTTCAAATTTTTTTTATTTGTTTTATTGTTGCACGGGAATAGAGAATTTGAGGTGTGACGGAAAAATCCCTCCTCTATTCGACTTGGGATGTAATTTTTTTCTTGGACTTGTGATTATATTGACCACAATTTTTTTTGTGTGCTCTTTTTGGCATCTTTTTATGGTACGCCCCTTTGTGGGGTATGGAAGAAGGGCATGCCACCCCAGACATAGGGTTTGGCGTGCGGTTTATTTTTCCCGTGCAACAAAAAACTTTTTTTTTGAAAGAGTTGTCGTTGCATAAGATAGAAAGAGACATGTAGCTACATTATATGAGAGTAAAAAGAATAAGATAATCTAATGCTTAAATTAATAAAATCTGCAATTGATTCTATTTGATACTCTAAGGCATGCCACCGTTTCCAAAAATTGTTATCATGATCATAGGGAACTTGATATTGCAAAGTTTTTTGAAATAAATTTGATAATGCAATTGATTTTGAAGATAAAGTACACCATTTGGCCGACTAGATAAAGGCCTTATGTTTGAAAGTAAACAAAGCAAACAAATAAAAATGCAGAAGGAAATGTTGAAAAGGGAAGATAAAGGGTGGATCACGTACCACCCACCCCCACCCTGGACTTAAAAATTTGCTCCACCCGAGCAAACTCTAAGAGCGAGATGGAGGGAAGAGTCACTGCGGTGGAGGTTGATGCTGGTGGGAAGAGTAGTAGTTTGCCCAATAATGAGAATCAGGGCCTGGATAACTTTGTTGTGCTTCGTACTCATCATAAGCTGGTCGACTAGGGGCTTAGTGACTGTTGTCCACATGCCAAGACTCCTGCAAATGCTGCATCAGGTACATGTGATTGAGCTGGTGGCCCTGTCGCTGCTGCTCTTGCTGAATCTCATCCAGCTGAGTTTGGATCTCGTAGAAGTCGTAAGGACCGGAGTCATCATCTAGTCGCCGCCTGGTGTGACGTATGGAAGGTGGTGGTGGTGGTCCAGTGTCGTCTTCGTGTGCCTCTAAAGAGAGGATCCTCCTGTGAGGCTGTGGCTCGGGGAAGGTATCTGGGTCTGGATGCTCCAGGTTGAATCTCTGGATATGGCCTGGTAAATCAGTCAACTCATAGACGTAGTTTGCTGCTGCAAACCACGAATGTAACGGGAGCTGGAGGACCACCTGAGTGTCTTTGAACAAAAGGTAATAAACGCCTTTGGTGCCCAAACGGATAAACGTACTGTTCCTCAAATAGTGGGTGTTGATGAGGTGATTTTTGAGCTCTAGTGGAGGGAAGGCGATGTGGGTGTAACCCAAAAAGATGGCGAGTTGGGTAACATAGTGGCCAATGTGAAAAGAAGAGGAAGTGGCTCGACTAGCTTGGGTACCAAAATGCTCAATGATAGCATTGCCCCAGTTAAAAGATTCATCATGTAAAAGACACCAAAGAGTATAAAGTTCTACATGAGTAATTGCACCCTGAGTACCTTCCCGACTGAAAATGGTGCAAGCCAAAATACGGTGAAGGTAACGGAACACCGGGTTGTGAATGCAGGAGGCTTTGGGCCCACTAGGAAGACGGGGAAGAAGCTCGGTGATCTCTACCCAAAACTTATCTCTGTCGTAATGGTCTGGGTAGGAGTCATGAGACCGCGTCATACATTGGTCTAGCCAATAGTCATCTTTGCCGTCGAGGATGAACGAAGTGATTTGCCTGGCGGATGATTCCAGATTTTCCCCAAAAATCTGGTATTTACAACTCGAGTTTTTGAAAGAACCGTGTAACATGCGGAAAGTGCTCAAAAACTTGAGGGTAAGATCACAGTAGACGGAAGTGACATGGTAGGGAAAGACAAGCATGTGGTTTCTGCGGAGGATATCATCGACGGCGTCACGGATGCCCAAAGCATCAAGGGTTGTGCCGTACGCCCAACGAGGTAAAGAAACACCAATTGCGAACATCTCCTCATAACGCTGGCGGTGGTCAGAGCTAGTAAACTGGTCATAGCTACTCGGAATAGGTGCTATCTGGGGTGAATGGGGGGCGGTTGTGTCTGGATCATTGGCCGCCTTTTGAGTTCCCTCCATCTCACAGAGAAGCTCATCCGCCTCTATGATGTCCCGAAGCATCTCCTCGACTAACTCGGGAGAAGACTCGCTCGTAGGAAAGGGTGTGCCGAATTGGATTCTGGGATGCGAACTGGAACGGCGAGGAGGATCTCTGGAAGACGATGCATGGGTCTTGCCTTTGCGCTTGCGGAAGTGGTTGAACATCAATGCCGCTGGGAGAAACTGATCGTCTGGAAAAGCCAATCGATCGTTTGGCGATTCAGCCGATCGTCTGGAGTGAGGAAACGGTCGTTTCGTGGCTGAGACGGGCGGCTGGAGTGACCAAACGGTTGGCTGAGGCGACCTGAGCACTCAACGGATCTGGCGAAGCCGTCTGTTGAGGAGGTGGTGACGCGGACGACGGCGGTCGTCTGGAGGACACAAGTGATCGTCGGGCAGCTGTAGCTGGCGTTTCAGCCCCTAAGACAGACGACTGGGATCGTGGCTTCCGTCGGTCGTCTGGACAGTAAGACGGGCGGTGGTGCGTCTAGGCGGGCGGCGGTCGAACTAGGCGGGCGGCTGGCTCAGGTAAGAGCGGGCGGTCTGAATGCCAGACGGCTGGCTTAGGTGAGACGTATGGCTGAGAACAAGAAACAGAGAGGCGGCGGTGATGGAGGCTCCGTCGGTCGTCTGCCAGACGAGACGGGTGGTGGTGCGTCCAGGCGGGCGGCGGTCGAACTAGGTAGGCGGCTGGCTCGGGTAAAAGCGGGCGGTCTGAATGCCAGACGGCCGGCTCAGGTGAGACGTCCGGCTGAGAATAAGAAATACAGAGGCGGCAGCGATGGAGGCTTTGTCGGTCGTCTGCCAGTTGAGATGGGCAGCTTCGCCATCGGTGCGGGCGGCTCAAGCAGCAGACGTGCGGCGGATCCAGGCGACTGGGGGAAAACTGGTCGGCCGAAGAGCGTACAGATCAAGGCGGGCGGTTGACGAACGGGCGGAGCTACGCAGGGGGGTGGCTAGGGTTTGCGAAGAGATGGAAGAAAGACCTCGTGTCTGGAGTGTTATATAGAATAACAGATCCATGAGCCGATCGGTTGGACAACAAGACGATCATGCTGGTCTGCTTCAGGTGCCAACACAAAAAATAAAAGGACAGAGGCCACATTAAAGGGTTGCAGAACGGTCGACATACGAGACGAGTGTCTGGCTTCCGAACCAGTCATTTGCTTACCGCCAACCGAGCGTCTTGTAAGGCGAACCGATCGGCTCGACAGCAGGAACAGGGAAAAACAAAAACAAGAAAACAAACAAGATGGGAAGATAGTGTTTGGTTGCCTCCAAACTAGCGCCTTATTTTACGTCGTGGCTCGACCAAGTTCAGATTAATTGGCATCCGGGGGACGTGAAGGGTCAGTGAGGTTCAGATCCTACAAGGGTGGGAATTTGGTTGAGTCTGAAGCGACAACATCTTCAGTGGTGATATATCTTTTAAGACGGTGCCCATTGACCTTAAACTCACCCAAAACTTTATCCCAGAGAAGAAAAGCACCATGTGGATAAGCACACTTGACAATGTAGGGACCATACCATCTCGAATTGAGTTTTCCAGGGAAAAGTCGTAATCTTGAATTAAAAACTAAAACTTGATCCCCTTCTCTAATGTCTTTGCGCTTGATGTGACCATCATGCCACATTTTGGTTCGGTCTTTGTAGATTCTTGCATTTTCATAGGTACTCATCCTAAGTTCGACAAGCTCATTCATTTGGAGAAAACATTTTTCTCCAGTCATGGAAAGATCAAAATTCAAACTTTTGATGGCCCATCTTGCTTTGTGCTCTAGTTCTATTGGTAAGTGACATGACTTACCGTAGATCAGTATGAAAGGGGTGGTGCCAATAGGTGTTTTGTAGGCAGTACGATATGCCTACAGGGCGTCATTAATTTTTAATGCCCAATCTTTCCTAGTTCATCCAACAGTTTTTTCTAAAATGGATTTGATTTGTCTGTTGGATACTTCTACCTACCCACTTGTCTAAGGATGGTAAGGAGTGGTGACTTTTTGATAGACCCCATATTTTTTCAAAAGAGCCTCAAAACATTTCTCCAAAAAATGGGATCCCCCGTCAGAAATGACGGTGTGAGGGACTCCAAATCTAGGAAAAATGACATCTTTAAAAAGTTTCTTAATGGGTTTAGAGTCACATGTTTTAGTAGTTATGGCTTCAACCCACTTTGACACGTAATCCACTACGACTAAAATGTAAGTAAACCCATAAGAAGAAGGAAATGGGCCCATATAGTCGATCCCCCAGACATCAAAAATCTCTAATTCTTGCCAATAGGTGAGAGGCATTTGGTCACGCTTGGAAATGTTACCCGTCATTTGACATTGGTCACATGAAAGCACATAATCATACGAGTCTTTGAAGATGGTGGGCCAAAAGAATCCGCATTGTAGGACTTGCCTAGCCATTTTTTGGGAACTCATGTGACCACCATAGGGGCCAGAGTGACATTGCTCCAAAATGGCAATGCTTTCTTCATGGGACACACAACGACGATATAAACCATTGGCACAAAGTCGAAACAAATATGGTTCATCCCAATAATAATTTTTGACATCATTTAAAAATTTAGCTTTAGAATGTCCCGTATACTCGGGATGCAATACACCTGTAGCTAAATAGTTTACAAAATCAGCAAACCATGGAAATTGGGAGTCAACCTTGAGCAATTGGTCATCGGGTAAGGATTCATTTATGGGATGTTCATCAATGGGGCTATATCTAAGTCTACTGAGGTGGTCAGCCACGACATTTTCAGAGCCCTTTTTGTCTCGTATTTCTAGATCAGATTCCTGCAACAACAAAATCCATCTTATGAGTCTAGGCTTGGCATCCTTTTTGGTCATGAGGTAGCAAATAGCTGCATGATCAGTGTACACAATAACCTTTGAACCAACAAGATATGAGCAAAATTTATCGAATGCATAGACAATGGCTAGCATTTCTTTTTCGGTGACTGTGTAATTTTGTTGAGCTTCATCTAAGGTCTTGGATGCATAATAAATGACATGGTGTTTTTTGTCAATTCTTTGTCCTAAAATAGCACCTACAGCAAAATCACTAGCATCGCACATGATTTCAAAGGGTAAGGCCCAGTCAGGAGCACAGATGATAGGAGTGGTGGTGAGAGCCTTTTTCAAACATAGAAAGCTCGCCATGCATGCCGTATCAAAATGGAAAGGCACCTCCTTTTGAAGAAGATTGGTGAGAGGTTTTGTAATTTTGGAAAAGTCACGAATGAATCGCCGATAGAAACCGGCATGTCCTAAAAAGGCTCAGATGTCTTTGACTGAGGTGGGAGGGGGGAGCTTGGTGATGACCTCAATCTTGGCTTGGTCAACTTCAATGCCCTGGTTGCTCACCTTATGGCCTAGAACAATACCCTCCTTGACCATGAAGTGACACTTTTCCCAATTAAGGACTAAATGTGACTCGATGCATCTATCAAGATCAAGGGAGAGGTTTCCAAGGAAAGAAGTGAAACTATCTCCATAGACAGAGAAATCGTCCATCAACACTTCCATGACAGTCTCAGTTAACCCCAAAAAAATGGCAGACATACATCTTTGAAAAGTGGCTGGTGCATTGCACAGGCCAAAGGGCATTTGTCTAAAAGTGTATGTACCAAAAGGGCATATGAAGGTGGTCTTCTCTTGGTCTTCAGGATGAATGGGAATCTGATAAAAACCTGAGTAGCCATCTAAATAGCAAAAGTATTGTTGATGGGCTAAACGTTCAAGAACTTGATCGAGGAAGGGAAGAGGGAAGTGGTCTTTCCTAGTTTCTTTGTTGAGTTTCATGTAGTTAATGCACATCCTCCACCCTGTGACTGTACGGGTGGGGATGAGCTCATTCTTCTCATTCCTGACGACAGTGGTCCCACCCTTTTTGGGGATGACCTGGACAGGGCTGACCCAAGGGGAGTCAGAGATGGGGTAGATGATTCCTGCAGTTAAAAGTTTAATTACTTCAAGACGGACAACTTCCTTCATGTTTGGGTTGAGTTTCCTTTGTGGGTCTCGGGAAGGTTTACTATTTTCAATCATTGGGATTTTGTGGATGCAAATGGATTGATCTATCCCAACCAAATCCGTCATTTTGTACCCTAAGGTTGTTCTCCTTTTCCTAAGTTCTCCCATCAGCATGTTTTCCTGTTCAATGGTAAGGTCAGAATTGATAATAATAGGGCATAATTGTTGTTCATCCAGAAACACATATTTCTTACCTATGGGGAGAGCCTTCATTTCTGAGGCCTTTAGTGGTGCGGGTTGTTCTTCTATGGTGGATATCATCTTAAGGTCTTCAATCTCAGCACATGGGATTTCCTCAAAGTTGTCCAAGTGAATCTTAAGTTGATTTGATGGTTCTTTATCAAAATCACATTCGGCGGGGATGGTGAGAGCAGTGCATAGGGAGTCATCAACTAATTCCCATTCTTGCCTTAGTTGGTTTAATTCATCAATGCAATCAAGGAGGTAGACTTATTCCTCAAGACTAGGCCCCTTCATACTTTCAAACACCCTAAACTCTAGGTTTTGCTTCCCTAGTCTTAACATAATGGTACCAGCCTCAACATCAATTAAGGCACGAGCAGTGGCTAAGAAGGGACGTTTGAAAATGAGGGGTAGCGTAAATCTTCTTTGATATCCATGATCACAAAATCACAAGGGACGTATGCATCATTTCCAACTTTAACTGGAATGTCTTCTATGATTCCCATGGGTTTAGTTGTGGATGAGTCTGCCAGTTGGATGGTCATGGTTGTGGGTAACATGTCATTGAATCCTAGTCTTTTGAAAAGACTATATGGCATGATGGATATACTGGCTCCTAAATCTGCTAGGCCTTTCCTGCAAGCATTGTCACCTAAGTAGCATCCTATTCCAAAAGAACCCGTATCCTTCTGTTTTTTAGGCATCTTACTTAGGATAATGTCAGAGGTAGTCCTAGCAAGTTTAACAGTCTCGTATTCTTTAGTAACATACTTCCTAGTCAAGAGAGATTTCATGTACTTGGACTAGGCGAGCATGTCTGCCAAAGCATCAAGGAAGGGAATGTTGACATGTATTTTTTTCATAGCATCCCTAAATTTCATGAAGCAGGAATCAAGTCTTGTTTGTTTGAGTGGGGCTTGATAGGGAGGTTGAGGTTTGTAAACTGGTTCTTCATCTTCTACTTGAGGGGTTTCAGGGACGGATGGTTTGGGTGTGACTTCGGGTTCGACAACTACCATGTCCTCATCCTCGAATTCTAGAGGTGGGTCTGAAGATTCTTCGGGAGGGGGAGGGGTGTGCACTTTTCCCGAATGAGTAGAGACTACCTTGAGTTGTTCAGGATGTTTGGGGTTGTTTTCAGGCTATCCTGCAAAAGTCCCAGCAGGAGGTTTTTGTTGGGCAAAAAAATGGGCCAACTATGCGTCAGTTGCCTTTTGACGGGCTTGAATGGCCACGAGGGTTTGTTCTATGCTTTCCAAGCTAGGATGACTAGGGGGAGGAGGGGTAGCATTTTGAGGTGGTTGGGGAGGTTGAGGTTGGTTTAGATTTTGGGGTGGAAGGTTTAGGTTTTGGATTTGTTGGTAGTGTTGTCGATTTTGGTGATTTCCAAAATTTCTTTGATTGTTGTATGGGAATCCAGGTGGCGGTCGATTGTTACTTTGAGGGTGGGGGGCCTTTGTTGAAGTTGGGTAGAGTTCTCGGTGCCTGAGGGGTTCCCATACTGAAAACCAGGGTGATTTCTAGGTTGGTTGGGATTGTAGTAACCTTGGCCTGGTATTGTATGAATCGAATTGAGGTCTTCTAGTTGTTGACCTACTTCAGGTTGCGTGGGCATGTTGTAGAGGTATTGACAGTGGAGGGTGGTATGGTCGTATCCTTGGCAAATACCACAAAGGGAATCCATGGCTTTTAGTTGTTCGGGTGACTCCCTAAGGGTGACCAAGGATGAATCTAACCGATCTTGTTTTAAGGCAATTAATTTTAGGCTTTCCTCTATTCTTTGGATATCATTATTAACTTCTGCCTTGGCTACCTTAAGGATTCCTCCAATCCCTCTTCTAGCCCTTGTTTCGGAAGCCCGTTTAACTACCTCCCATGCGCTAGTTAAACTTTGATGCATGAAATTTCCTCCAGATGAGGAATCGAGAAAGAATTTGGTGTCATCATCAACACCACGATAGAAAATCTCTATGAGTTGGGCTTGAGAGATATCATGGTGGGGGCACTTCCTAAGTAAATCTTTGAATCTTTTCCAGGCTTCACCTAAAGACTCTCCTGGGGACATAGAAAAATGAGTTATTTGACCCCTAAGTTCATAAGTGAGAGACGGGGGGTAATTTTTTTCAAGAAACTTGCCTTGGAGAACTTCCCAAGTTGTGACATGTTCTTCGCTCTCCATGGTGTTGTACCAGCTACTAGCTTGGCCGGAGAGCGAATATTTGAACAACCTAAGGTGGATGGCATCTTCAGAGACACCTGGGAGTTTGTTCAAGGAGCAAAGGTCAATGAAACTTTGAAGATGATCTTGACAACTTTCTCCATTGTTGCTTGAGAAGGGGTTGGCTTGCATCATAGTGATCCATTGTGTTCGGATTTCGAATTGTTGAGCAATAATATCGGGGGGTATGACAGGGTGTTGCACATAGGCCATCTGGGGAACAAAAAAGTGTTTTAATTGTTTTTGCCTTTTGGCTTCCCTCCTATCGACTTATATGGTTTCTTGTTCGGCCCTAAAGGCTGCTTGCAAAGCGGCTTCTCTTTCTGCTTGTTCGGATTGGATGAGCTCTCTTTGAGCTGCGAGAGCTTGGTCGATCCTACAGGCGACCTCGTCTTCATTCATTCTCACTAGATTTTGACGGTTTCGATGATGAAAAGCTCTTTCTATTTCCAGATCGAAAGGTTGAAAATCGTCATTCGGGCGTCGCATGCACAAATAAAGCAGTTAATTCATGTGCAGAAAAAAATGTACTGCCAGAATGGAAACTCGGCAGAAAGAGGATTACACTTCCGGAATGTTACTCGGAAGGCATAAAAAAAAGAAAAAAAGTTTTTCACAATTGTTTTGGGGTTCGGAAAAAAAAACAATCCGTTGTCCCCGGCAATGACGCCAAATTGATACTCATCGTTTTACAATATCAATCACTAAGATGGTTAATCCTAGAGTTTAAAACTTTTTTACTTCTGGTTTTAAGGGTAGTATCTAAGGGTCGATCCCACAGGACAACTATTTAGAGATTGTTCTTAGAACCCAAAGATTTAAGAACTTTATTATTTGTTTTTGGTATTTTTCTTTTTTTAAAAGTAGAAAGTAAAGTCCAGTTGGGGCTTTGAGTGATTACACTAATGCAAGAAGAAATGCACTTAACAAGAAATAACATGCACAAGGAAAAAATAAGATGATTGTTAACACAAGCAAAACTATGTGAATGAAAGACTACGGATTAAAGAAAACAAAGGATGCAGTGTTTAAATCAAGAGATGGAAATCGAGGCTCATAGGGATTTTCACCACCTTAGCCTAGGTGATAACAACTAAATCTTAAACGACGATTCGATGAAGGTTTGCGAATTTAAAAAAAACTCACAAGAGAGAAACTCCACATGAGCCCATTGGTCTTGGTGCTCATGCTTCCTAGTTTATCATCCTAAAAGACAAAAATCTACGGTCATATGAAAACATCTATGTAATCAATTTTATTGTTCTAAATCCGGATTTCCATGGTCATATCCATCCGGATTAACATGTGATCTGAAGATAAACCATTAAATTAAAATCGATTACCATCTAATCGTTTAAGAAGAAGTCGTTAAAACCATGGCTAAGGGGTTATTCCCCTTGCCCCAATAAAAGTCTACTCACACATGGAGAAAGGGGAGATGGAGGAAGAAAGAAATGAAGCCATAGTGTAGCCCAGAAATCAGGAGATTAATCCTTATGCTAGAGACGATGAAATGGCTTAGTTCTTTGTTCCTTGCTCCAAAAATAAAGAACGGAAAGAAGGAGATTAAAACTAAGGCGGAGAGAAAAGACAAGAACAAGAATGAAAGAGCTATGCTTGAACCGAAACCTACTTTATTGCATAATATGAGAATGATTACAAGATTAATTGCTTCAGAATTCCAAAATACAAGAATTCTAAGATGCCCCAAGAGGAGGAAGTGCCGCTCCTTTTATAGGAGAAGGAGGGGGAGGAATACATTAGGTTTAGGGTTCTTTGGGGTTGATGGCTGGGAATTTTTGATGTCTGCGTGCCGCCAACCGACCGGTTTGGGAACCAGCCGATCGATTGGAAGGTTCTGGAACGTGCAGCCAATCGATCGGCGGCCAACCCTAATTAGGGTGACGGCGTGTTGAAAACCGCTCCGTGTTTCTCAGCAATGGGCATCAGCCGAGCGTCTGGTAACTGGAGTCGGGCGATCTCAGCCGTCGTCTGGTGAGATCAACGATCGATGCTTAAAGGCGAACCGATCGTTTCATGATGTCAGACGATCAGTTTGATGCTGAGAGACGATCAGTTGAATGTACCAATCGATCGGCTCAAGTCCTGAAACTGCAATAAAATGCACATGACTGTCAAATTTGTGATAAAACAAGAAAATATCATTTTGTGCAATTTTCAAGAGATGAATGGGGAATTTCTATGTGACAAGCTTAATAATTCGCAGAAAAAAGGTGTGCTGAATAGCACGCATCAGGAAACCACTTCAATTGAGACAATAGGACACATCATATTTCCCAACATCAGGGTTAGGGTTACATGTATATCTGATTAGGGTTCCATATCATAAATCAATCACCAAACCCTAATTATGTCACCTCCCAATTTCTTAGAGCATACTAGAATTAGAACATCATTAATTAAACATGATTAGAGCATCATATCAACAACACTAAGTATCAACTTTATTTACATGAGCATGTGTATCAATATTACAATGTTCCACATGTGTCTGGACCATCCTCAAACCATGTGTCACAACCACTCTCAAATAAGTGTCTCCACCACAAGCCAACCAAGGGTTTTGACCACTCTTAACAGAGGTGTCTCGGGCATCAACATGACATGTCACAACCAAGACACATCAACCCTACTATCATGATCGAGACATATCATCCAACAAAGAATGTGTATCGACTCTTGAGTATTATGACCAACATCCAAAACATGCATTGTCATCATCAAAAAACAAGAGACTAGTGTTTGGATTGGAAAACAACTATGAATCATGACCAAAACTCAAAATCCAAGGGTGTCGATTGAAACAAAATCATTCATCTCGACCATTTAAAAGCATGTCTTGAAACATCAACCTACACATATGTCTCGACCGAAACCAACACAGAGGTGTCTCGACCAAAACCAACACATGGTTATCATCAAAACATCAAGGTAGACATATGTTTTGGCCAAAAAAAAGGTTAGACAATAGGAAATCCAAGCATTACTATGCTCAAAACTCATATGTTCATGATCATCAAACCCTAGAACAAACACCATGAAGATCAACAACTATAACCACATTAGGAGAGAGAAAACTGAACCTAAACACATATTAAGACCACTAAAAAATTCAAGGAAAACATGTTGGCCAAAAAAATAGATTCCTTATGGGACAAGGAGATCGGAGTTCCAGGTGGTCCATGTGGACTACTTCAAAGGCGGGAGACTTCTGCCGCTCGGAGGACAGCTGTCAATCCTGACAGTCCTGGTGAGACTAGGAGCTGATGGTCCCGATCATACCAGGAGCTGCACAGACACTGTCCAAGATCGGAGGTGAAGATCGCGCAAGCCGTGAGGTAACACCGCCGAGCAAGCCTCAGGACAATGTATGCCTCCACAAACCATCCTTCCTATTGTATGGAAGGAGTCACACCCTTTTGTCGACGTACTAGTCACCGACACACTCTCCTACCACCAGTCGCTTTCTGCAGTTGTCTTTCCCGTATTGTGCCTCCCTTATCGGGTAGCAATTGCTCAGGCTCTCTCTCTCGGTTACCAAAACCAGAGAGAATGACAACTTTACATAGCATCTGGTGCACTAAGTTGTTGTCCTGAGAAGCCCCCACTACCCGTATATATATAGGAGGGTCATGGGTCAGGGTTCTCTATCCCGGGCAATGTGGGATTAATGCAGGAGTAGAAGGGTTCAAGATTTTCCATAAAACAACCAACAACGCCACCTGAACCGATCATTTCATACATGAAACAGTCGGTTGGGGAGTTGAGCCGATCAGTTCACATCCCAATCGATCGGTTGGGGCACCTGAGTCGATCGGTTCACTTCTGAGTCGATCGGTTCATGGTCCTGATCTAACTCAAATTGACTTTCAAATTTGTTTCCGATTAATCAAATATTAATCCTTGTCCAAATCTAATTTATACAAGTGAAACAAATTGTATTTGCAAAATAGTCTTCTGACTTTCCAAACGATCTGGGTTACACCAGTTGAGCCAATCGGTTCAACTCTTGAACCGGCCGTCTCAACCCATCTTGAGCCGATTAGTTCACCAACCTAAGCTGATCGGTTCAACTCTTGAGCCGATCGGTTGGGGCAGCAGACTTGTGCAAATCAGTCAATTGTAGTTTCAATCAATCTGATACTCTAATCAATCGATCCAACACCTTGAACACTATGATTTTGAGCTATCAATTAATTGAGTGTTTAATTGTATATCTAAACTCCTTTAGTAATCAATCTAAGCATCATTTGTGGATAAACTCCTCTTCCAGGTTAAATCCTATGTGTGTGACCCTTCAGGTCCATTTCACATTGGAAGTGAAAGTCCATAACACTTATGACTTCACAAGCAAAGAGTGGTTCCTACTCACACATCAATGCTACCCAAGTGAAATAGAAAGTTGGAGAACAACTTTCAATCCTACAATCTGTGAATGGTGTTACAGTGAATGTATAATTCCTTTGTCACTGATATCACCAATGAACTCAAGGCATGGAACAATCATCCTTTCAACGTTCATTCACTTTCTTGATCTCAGAGTAGATTGGAGGAGATATGTATGACATCTATATCACATACTGATTCACACATGTGTGCGCACGTCTATCTCAATCCTACTCATCAAGTGGCCATGGATATCAAACTCCCTCAGGAGGGACAAATCCCATATCTATCACTCACCCCTCAAAATCCCCATGTGTCAAAGCTACCCAATCATCACCTTTATAACAACCCATGTTTTAGGACTACATTTGATGATGTCAAAGTGTACCCAACAACATGTGTTGAGTGTAGTGATTTCAGGTCAAAGAATCATACTCACCACCATCACTGTGAGAACTGACTCTAACTACCATGTCATGGTTCCATGTATCAAACTCACGGTGGTTCTGTCTGTTAAACTTGTTCTCTAACAAGTACCTATGTATTTGGTTTGATATCTCCATATCATGAATAATGAGATTTTGTCATCAACTAACACCACAATCTAGTCTTCTGTGTCATTGTTGTCTATCTACCTTCCACAATGACATCCGACTAGGGACATAATAAGAATGTACAAACTCTTAGCATCCGTATGATCTCATCGTTCAGGTCCTTAACCTGAAAGCATGCATCATTGAGTACTGTCATTCTCTAGACATTCAATTTGTTCTATCATTATCTCATATGACCGAACTAGAAACAATTCGAAGCTTTCCTTTGATCTTTATCAAATCAATCTTAATGTCTCCCACCAATCATTCCATGATTGGCTCTCAGGGCATACATACCAACAGACTCCCACTTGCACTGCGAGCCAATCACCCTTGAATCATATTCATAGCGATCTTCAAACATGTCCCACATGTTATTGTGCTTTAGTGCTTAACATAGTGAGTTATGGAAACACCTTGCCAAAGTCGGTATTAACTGCATGTCTCTCATCTCTTTGATGTACATCACATGTATGAGATGGAGTTGTCGTAATATGTGATCTAGTATTCCTTTGCTAACCTTTAGCCACATTGCATGACCAAACTTGTCATCAATGACCAGAATAACTATAAGTTCATCTCATGAACTTCTAGATCCATATAGTATCCACTATTGTTCTCTAACACATGGATACTCGACATTTCCTTTTAAACAGCTTTATTGGAACATTTCCATATATCAACAAACATTCACTTTTTATATATCTCATATATATTTTGCAATTAATTTTCTATCGTTTTCAGAAGTTCACATCATTGTAACCTTTTACAGTGAACCCTTCCTTGTTTCCATAGAACTAGTACTTCTCAAGTACTTCTCAAGTTCTTATGGTATTCCAGTAACCCTTACTGGAACTAGACAGACATCCACTCGTCATGTCCCACATACGAGTTATCAGGATGAGCACATCATATTGTTATGTCCTACATAAAAGATGATAAATGCATTTTATTCTTGCTATGTCCATACATGCAAGATAATGGGATAAGTACATACATGATATATCTATATCTATTCTTAGTGTTCCCATTCTTCATAAGAATTGGACACTTGGTCTTGGGATACTAACTCCATGGATAAGTTTGTTGGCTAAATGGACATCTGTAAATCCCTTTGTTTTGATAATGACAAACATTTCATTCTTTTTGATCTAACGTGCTACTTAAGTGTTGCAGGAATAAGGTGGATGACAAAGCACTAGGGAATCTATATGCTTGAATGCTTATAAATTTTATGCAATGTAATTAATTGTAAACTTGTACAAATATATAAAGTACAAGTACTTAGACTTCATGTAAATCAAGTGTTAGATCTTCCCTAGCTAATCACCACACTTAGATAGGTCATCCCCTTAAATAGTGTCACATATGCACACTCATACACACACTTAATGTCTTTATTTGAAACATTGAAACAGGGTCAATCTCGGTCGACAAAATCCTCGACCGAGACACTCTCGGTCGACAAACTTCTCGACCGAGAAAGACCCAAGTAGCTGTTAGACACAACTGACAAGGTAGTTGGCGGTTGGAGATGAACGTTGCAAACACTTGATCCAGAGAGCCTGTCGTTCGACAAAACCTCGACCGAGTAGGTATCTCGGTCGACAATTTCTCGACCGAGATGGACTCTGACAGCAACTGCAGAATTAATTAACTAGCCGTTGCTAATGCAACTAACTTGTACCTAACGACTAGTTAAGCACTTAGAAACCCCTAGAAAGTGTCTAGAATGTCCTTAAGCACTTGTAGGACATTCCTATAAATAGGACATGCCTTAGGACACCTAAACACACTGGTTTTACACACTTGAGCAATCTTTGAGCATACACTTGCATTTAGCAATTTGTTTGTGAGAAATTGAGCATATTTGCAATTGGCTACTTTCCTCTTGGCTCAAATTTCGTGTCCTATAGGCTAGTATCTCCTATCCACAGCAATCACAATTCCATATACATTGGTTAGGAGATCTACATGCTTGATCTAGGCAAATCAAGCCTTGAGCTTCAAAGGATAAGTTGTAATTTCCATTTTCCTTTCTTGTTCACTTTCATTGCTTGTACTCTCCTTGCTACTCCTAGGTTGGAGGCTGCGGATTGGAGAGGGTCGTGATCTTCTTGGTGAAGAAGGAGACTTTGAACTACTTCTAGAAGGCTGGTGCAACGGGAGGTTACTTCTAAGAGGAAGGCTACTTCAAGGGGGAGCTTGGAGTTACTTCAAGAAGGCTACCTCGAGTTGGTGCATCTACTTCAAGTGAAGGTTGTTCAAAGGGGTGTAAGAAAGTATTGTATTTTGTGTAATTCCTTGAGAAGGTAATAAAATTAATACTTTCAAAATCCTGGTTGGGTAAGCAACCGGGTAGTGGACTGATAACCTTAGTATTTTCTAAGGTTGGAACCACTCTAAACCCTTTGTCTCCTTATTGGTTTCTCATTTGTGGTTGTTTGAGTTAAAAAAATTGTTAAATTTATTTATAACCCTATTCACCCCCCCTCTAGTGGTTTTTCAATTGGTATCATAGTAGGTTTCAAGGAACTCTAACCAAGTCTTGAAGAATGGGTGACGGGTTGCTCAACAACCTCAACCTTGAAGGGACACTTGTGGCTAGACCTCCGGCATTCGATGGAACTAACTACACCTACTGGAAAAGAAGAATGCAATTTTATTTCCAAGGGATTAGTTGGGATCTATGGAGGATGGTGTCAACCCCCTATGAGCTTCCTCAAGCGGAATATGCAGCTTGGGACAAAAATACGGTAAAATCGGCTCAAATGAATGCAAAGGCTATAAGTATTCTCTATTGTTCAATTTCAGTAGGAGAATTTAATAGGATATCAAATTGTGAAACAACCTATGAAATTTGGCATAGACTTTCCATAACTTATGAAGGGACTGTTCAAGTTAAGAACTCTAAAATTGGAATGCTTAAACAAAAGTTTGAACAGTTCCGTATGGATCCGAATCAATCTATTAGTGATATGTATGCAAAATTCTCTTCTATTGTAAATGGTTTGAATGCTTTAGGTAAAGTTATTAGTGAGGAATATCAGGTGTAAAAGATCCTTAGATCACTTCCTCCCAAATACAAGCCAAAGGTGACAGCCATTGAAGAAGCAAATGACCTCACTCGACTAAGGATGGAACAACTCATTGGAAACCTAGAAGCTCATGAAGAAACCCTAGAAGAAGAAGAAAGAAGAGAACGTGAACTACAACAAGGGAAAAAGAAGGATGTGGCTCTAAACGCTTCCAAAATCATTACACCGGAAAGTGATGATTCAAGTGAAGAAGAAGAAGAAGAAGAAGCCTTGATTGTCAATGGTAAGAAATATAAAAGATTTAGATCTAACAAAATTTCTAGTTCTTCTTCATC
Source organism: Alisma plantago-aquatica (assembly GCA_963693085.1). Taxonomy (NCBI): domain Eukaryota; kingdom Viridiplantae; phylum Streptophyta; class Magnoliopsida; order Alismatales; family Alismataceae; genus Alisma; species Alisma plantago-aquatica. Next base: position 1,509,514,518 of record OY856410.1, on the reverse strand, counting down.
TCCTCCTAGGTGTTTTGAGTGTGGAAAGAAAGGACATCTAAAAAATGAATGCCCTAAAGCAAAGAAAGGAAAGAAAAGCTCACACAAAAAGAAGGGAGAAAAAGCTTATAAAGTTGCATGGGACGAGTCAAGTGAGAGTGAAAGTGGAGAAGAAAAGGTGGAATGTCTAATGGCAAGAGAAGATGATGAGGACTCTCAAGAGGTAAGCCTTCTTGATCTTCCTAAAGAAGAGTTAATTACTAGTCTGCAAGAAACTCATGATAAGTATGTTGATTGCAAGAAGAAACTAAAGAAGGTTACCAAAACAAATGATGAGTTATATGCTAGATTAAATGATCTCTCTTCTGAAAAGAACAACATTGATCTTGAGAATCTGTCCTTAAAAACATCTTTAAATGACTGCACTAGAAAGTTACTTACTCTAGAAACAAATGTTAATCTTCTCACTCAAGAAAAGACTGATTTGTTAGCTAAACTAAATGATTTTCAGACCCAACCAATTTTATGTAACCATCTAGACTATGACAATGTTGTAAAAGAAAGAGACTCCCTATTGTCTGATTTAGATCAAGCAAGGAAAGATTTACACAAGAAGACGGATGACATTGCAAAGTTACAAAGAAACCTAAATGACTTAAGAGGAAAAGAGATCCTTAATAACATTCTGAAAATTTCCTCTAGTTTCAATGAAAGAAGAGGATTGGGATATGCTCCAAAGAAAAATCAACCCAAAAGAGCTAAAGCATCCAAGACTCAAACTATGTTTGTACCTAAGAACACAATCCCTAGAAAAAGAAATGAAGTTGATTCTATTACTTGTCATTTTTGTCTACGTCTTGGACATTATTCATTTTCATGCCCTTATAAGACCAAGGATTCCGACTTAGTTTGGGTTCCAAAACCTCAAACTTAGTAAAGTCAAATGAAATTCAGTTGAGATATGATCAAATGCTCATTTTTGCAAATTCTATTGTCTTATCTCAACTTAATACAAGGTTTCATGCATTATGGTAATTTTCTGAACTGCTGTACTAAAACAGAAACTTAGTCGGTCGAAGTATTGTCGACTAAAAATATAATCGGTCGAACTTTTTTCGACCGACCAGATGCCTGTATCAAATTAAAATCTACAGCAACAAAACAGCAACCATTTCGGTCGAAGATTGGTCGACCGAGCAGAACTTCTGTTTTTTCTTCAGTTTTTAATTTGCAATACAGCAACTTTCTCGATCGACCATTGGTCGACCGAGAGAGATGTCGGTCGAACAGTTGTTGACTGACTGAAGTTCTGAATCAGATTTTTTTATTCAGTCTGTACTTAAATGCTTCTAACCATACCGGACCATCACATGGGTACCAAAACCTACATTTTAATGCAGGATTGGGTGGTCGACAGTGGATGTTCCAAACACATGACCGGAAACAAGGATGCATTTCAAACTTTTGAAGAAAAGAAGAGTGGAACAGTCACCTTTGGAGATAATGGTAAAGGTAAAATCGTTGGAATAGGTAACATTGGTACAAACCTCGAAATAAAGAATGTTTTACTCGTTGATGGTTTGCACCATAACTTAATAAGTGTGAGTCAATTATGTGACAGTGGCTATGATGTTTTATTTAACAAAAACTGCTGCAAATTATTAATAGAAAACACTACAAATGGTGTTTATGAAGGAAAAAGAGTTGGAAACCTTTATATTCTTAGACCTAACTCTATGAAATCTGTAGTAGGAAAATGCTTACTTGCAAATGAAAATACTTTACAACTATGGCATAAAAAGTTAGGACATGCTAGTTCACATGTTATGAAAAAGTGAAATATGATCTTGTTCATGGTTTGCCTACTTTATCCTTTGATCAAGTTGAAAATTGTGAACCATGTACTTTGGGAAAGCAAACAAAAATCTCTTTTAAACCTAAACATGTACTTAGCACCAGTAGATCCTTAGAATTAATTCATATGGATTTATTTGGACCCATGAGGACACAATCTATTGGTGGCAAAAATATTGTTTTGTCATTGTTGATGATTATAGTAGATATACATGGGTACATTTTCTTGCAACCAAAGATGACACTATTCATGTTTTTATAAAATTTTGTTCCAAGATTGAAAATCTATTACAAAACAAAATATGTACCATTATAAGTGATCATGGTGGAGAATTTGAAAATCATGTATTTGAAGAATTATGCACATCTCAAGGGTACACTCACAATTTTTCTGCTCCACGCACTCCACAACAAAATGGTATAGTTGAAAGGAAAAATCGATCACTACAAGAAATGGCTAGAACTATGATGCTCGAACATAACACAACTAAAACCTTTTGGGCTGAAGCTGTAAACACCGCATGCTATGTGTTAAATAGAGTAACTGTTCACTCCCATTTGAAGAAAACACCATATGAAATAATACATTCTAAGAAACCTAGAGTTGACTATTTTCATACCTTTGGATCCACATGTTATATCTTAAATACTAAAGAGGATAGAGATAAGTTTGATTCTAAATCACATAAAGCATTCTTTTTGGGATATTCTACCTCTAGCAAAGCATTTAGAGTCTACAACACTATTTCTAGAAAAGTTGAGGAATCTATTCATGTGTCTTTTCATGAAGAGTCAAAATCAGAAAATCTTGAAATAGTTGATCTCACTCATCAATTCGAAAACTTAAACATACCAAATGATAGTGAGAAAGATACTACAAGCAATGACCAAGCTGAAACACAACCTATACCTAGACTTATTAAGGATCATCCTCAAGAATTAATTATTGGAAATCCAAATGATAAAGTCAAAACTCGTTCTTCATTTAAGGATGATGCAAACATGGCCTTTGTTTCAATTATTGAACCTAAGAAGGTATCTGAAGCTCTTAAAGATGACTATTGGATAATAGCAATGCAAGAAGAATTAAACCAATTCACTAAAAATGATGTATGGGATTTAGTTCCTAAACCACAAGATAAAACCATCATTGGAACTAAATGGGTTTTTAGGAATAAGCTAAATGAGGCAGGAGAAGTAATAAGGAATAAAGCTCGGTTAGTAGCACAAGGATATAATCAACAAGAGGGAATAGACTTTGATGAAACGTATGCACCAGTAGCAAGACTTGAAGCTATTAGAATGTTACTAGCTATTGCTGCACATAAAAACATCAAACTCTACCAAATGGATGTAAAACGTGCATTTCTAAACGGGATCATTCAAGAAGAAGTGTATGTTGCCCAACCACCTGGTTTTGAAATACCGGAAAAAGGTGACTATGTTTATAAACTTAAGAAAGCACTTTATGGTTTAAAACAAGCACCTAGGAACTGGTATGAAAGGCTCAAGACATATCTTTTTGATAATGGTTTTTCTATTCGAAATTCAGATTCTACTTTATTTTTCAAAACATATACATCTGATTTTCTAGTTGTTCAAATATATGTTGATGACATTATTTTTGAAGCTTCTAATGAATCATTGTGCACACAATTCAGTGACATTATGCAAAAAGAATTTGAAATGAGCCTCATGGGTGAACTGACCTTCTTTCTTGGTTTCCAAATTAAACAAACGCCTGCTGGGATTTTTATAAGCCAAGAAAAGTATACTAAGGAACTCTTAAAACGTTTTGAGATGGATTAGTGCAAACATGCTACTACTCCTATGGATACCTCTATTAAAATTGATAAGGATGAAAATGGGGAACCTATTGATGATTCCTTATATAGAGCCATGATTGGTAGTTTACTATACTTAACTGCTTCTAGACCGGACATCATGTTTTCCGTTGGTCTTTGTGCTCGACTTCAATCACAACCCATGCTCTCTCATTTTCAAGCAGTTAAACAAATTCCTCGATACTTAGCCAGCACTACATGTTTTGGTTTATGGTATCTAAAAGGACAATCCTTGAATTTTAAAGCTTATACTGATGCTGATTATGCTGGTTGTCGACTTGATCGCAAGAGCACTAGTGGTGGTTGTTTCTTGTTAGGGAGAGTTTTAGTATCTTGGTTTAGCAAGAAACAAAACACGGTTGCCCTCTCTACAACTGAAGCTGAATATATGGCAGCCGGATCTTGTTGTGCTCAGGTGCTTTATATGCAACAAGTGTTAAACGATTATGGTTTTACTCTTTCATCTACGCCTATCTTTTGTGACAACACAAGCGCTATAAACTTAGCACACAATCCTATTTTACACACCCGAGCTAAACATATTGAAATCCATCATCATTTTTTAAGGGATCATATCTCTAAGAATCATGTTTCCCTCCATCATGTTGATACGGAAGATCAATTGGCTGATATTTTTATAAAACCGCTTCCACTAGATCAATTCAACAAAACCAGGAAGCAACTGCTTATTACTCCTTTAGAAGATGTTTTCTTTGATATTTGTGTTTCTTAGCAATGTTCTTATTTGCATCATTGGATTTGATGGGGCATCTACTTAGGGGGGAGTTTTTCTTGTTTTTAACGGATATTTTTTTGAAATGACAAAGGGGGAGAAATAAAAATATATCTTAAAACTTAGTAATTGTGCAAAAATCAATCAATGAGTTTCATAAACTCTTGGCTTTACATTGAAAGTTGCTATATTCCCTAAAGAATTGGATTTCATGTTCCATAATTCATGGGGAATAATAAGCACACATTTTATAAATAAGAGAAGAAATTCACAAAGGTAATCTTCAGGTATGAAACTCACATGTTTTATATTTTCTTACTTTATATTTAGGAAATGTTTGTCATCTTCAAAAAGGGGGAGATTGTTGGCTAAATGGACATCTGTAAATCCCTTTGTGTTGATAATGACAAACATTTCATTATTGTTGATCTAACGTGCTACTTGAGTGTTGTAGGAATAAGGTGGATGACAAAGCACTAGGGAATCTATATGCTTGAATGCTTATAAATTTCATGCAATGTAATTAATTGTAAACTTGTACAAATATATAAAGTACAAGTACTTAGACTTCATGTAAATCAAGCGTTAGATCTTCCCTAGCTAATCACCACACTTAGATAGGTCATCCCCTTAAATAGTGTCAAATATGCACACTCATACACACACTTAATGTCTTTATTTGAAACATTGAAACAGGGTCAATCTTGGTCGAAAAAATCCTCTACTGAGACACTCTCGGTCGACAAACTTCTCGAATGAGAAAGACCCAAGTAGCCGTTAGACACAACTGACAAGGTAGTTGGCAGTTGGAGATGAACGTTGCAAAAACTTGATCCAGAGAGCCTGTCGGTCGACAAAACCTCGACCGAGTAGGTATCTCGGTCGACAATTTCTCGACCGAGATGGACTCTGACAGCAACTGCAGAATTAATTAACTAGCCGTTGCTAATGCAACTAACTTGTACCTAACGGCTAGTTAAGCACTTAGAAACCCCTAGAAAGTGTCTAGAACGTCCTTAAGCACTTGTAGGACATTCCTATAAATAGGACATGCCTTAGGATACCTAAACACACTGGTTTTACACACTTGAGCAATCTTTGAGCATACACTTGCATTTAGCAATCTGTTTGTGAGAAATTGAGCATATTTGCAATTGGCTACTTTCCTCTTGGCTCAAATTTTGTGTCCTATAGTCTAGTATCTCCTATCCACAGCAATCACAATTCCATATACATTGGTTAGGAGATCTACACGCTTGATCTAGGAAAATCGAGCCTTGAGCTTCAAAGGATAAGTTGCAATTTCCATTTTCCTTTCTTGTTCACTTTCATTGCTTGTACTCTCCTTGCTACTCCTAGGTTGGAGGCTGCGGATTGGAGAGGGTCGTGATCTTCTTGGTGAAGAAGGAGACTTTGAACTACTTCTAGAAGGCTGGTGCAACGGGAGGTTACTTCTAAGAGGAAGGCTACTTCAAGTGGGAGCTTGGAGTTAATTCAAGAAGGCTACCTCAAGTTGGTGCATCTACTTCAAGTGAAGGTTGTTCAAAGGGGTGTAAGAAAGTATTGTATTTTGTGTAATTCCTTAAGAAGGTAATAAAATTAATACTTTCAAAATCCCGGTTGGGTAAGCAACCGGGTAGTGGACTGACAACCTTAGTATTTGCTAAGGTTGGAACCACTCTAAACCCTTTGTCTCCTTCTTGGTTTCTCATTTGTGGTTGTTTGAGTTATAAAAATTGTTAAATTTATTTAAAACCCTATTCACCCCCCTCTAGTGGTTTTTCAAAGTTTTCTCCAAGTGAACCTGTACATACTGAACCCTTCAATATAGATTGCCAATGTATGCTCTCTCTTTTCAAGTCAAGAGGTTTTCGAGAACTATCTCTATAGATCTCTATTCCTATCACATAGGAAACATCTCTATCTTCCTTAAAGATCATTTCCACTTTGGATTTCCATTCTAGAACATTTCCATTTCACATCAACATGTGGAATGTAAATATGCTCCCACTAAATCACAGATCCATCTTTATCTTTGACATATCAGTCAAACCCTTTGACTATATCATCAAAGTAAAGATCCAACTCTGCGTTTTCTTGTACTTAATCAATCACATTGATTAGTCCATTGTAACTTATAGACTTCATTTGCATTAATGGATTCATAAACCTTATAGGTTGTGTCACGTACACATCCTTGTTTTATTCCTTATAGGAATGCAGTTTTAGTATTTGTATGCCAAATGTCTTAGTCATTAAGTTGCAATCAACAAGCATCATCCTTCTCAAAATGTTATCCATGTGTCTTAATGCTTAAAACTCATGCACACTTATGGATTTTATCCCAGTGGGTGCTACCATCAAGGTCATACCTTATGGTTCACACAGAAGTCATTTAGGATGTAATGGTCATAAACCATAACTCAAAATCTGGTTCCTCGTATTCATCTAGATAGTTGAATCATCATATGACCAACTATCACATAGATAATAAAGGTGTGTCTGGCAAGGATATAAGAACTCACAACACTTTGTGATTCTTAATGTCCTTTATTAGTGTGGGGTATTCTTTATTTAAGAAGAAATTAGTTATTTGATAATCATTCTCTAACTCCTTAGAGTATGACTCCTTGTTGATTTAGACATCACCCTTAATCATGAGCTCACTATGATAGACTATCATAATCACTCATAAGGATCTCAAACATTTGGTCCAAGTATTTCATTCATTGATTTCATCAACAATTAACACTTTACCAAATTTGTACTTTATTTATGATATTCTTGAACACTTCAAGATGTTCATATTGGTATTTCTCTAAACACCATTTGAAGTATTAGCATTAACTCCAATAGTTATATAAATACATCACATGTATTATACCTAATAGGATAATCATTCTCCCACTACCACTAGTGAAGATTGATTAATCATGTCTAAGAGATTCATGTCTCTTACTGGTTCTCTAACCAAAAGAGTCTAGCTTTATCCATCAGATGGAATCTAGAAATGAATTTCTCATGATGATGCTAATTCGTTGTTTGAGTTATCAATAACTTTTAGATATCATTTTATCTTATGCATACCAAGTACCACAAGATAAACAAGGCATTACCACAAAGATCATATCTTTGAAACATCAACTATATTGATAGTCATCTTGTCACTACAAGATGCAACAATAAAGTGTTTTTATTGGCAAATTGAAATAGCAGTTCTCAACTCTATTTCGTGCCCTTTCAGGCTGAAATAAACTGAAAGGTAATCCTATCTATGGCAGCAACAATTGTTCCAATGATGGGTATTCCTTTCGTGGTCCTTTTGTAAAGGCCATCACTTCTTTTTAGATGTTACATATCATATTTGTCAGTATCATATACCTTAGAAGTGATTTATTTCATGATACCTTAGGTGGAGATCTCCATCCCCTCCTTCATCTTCTTCTCTTCTTCCAGATATAGAGGGAAATTCCCTCATACACCCTTTCCCTATGTGCTTTGAGGCTGAAGATGACTTGGGCTACTGGCTAGCATTAGAACCCTTCTTAGCTTTGCCTTTGTCCTAGCCTTTAATACTTACCCTTCATTAATCACATCAAAGATTAGGGTTTGTCTTTCTTCATCTTTGCCTCTACTATCCTCAACATATCCAAAAACTTTGTCAATGCTTGTCTAAGTTGTTCATGTCAATGTTCATCATGAACTGTATGATTCTCACAACATTTGCATTATCATACCAATAGCCAACTCCTGGCTCAGAGGGAATCCTTCTTAGTCAGGTTTTTCCGCATACCCAATCACATTGAGTGTGTGAATACCTTACTGGATCTCCTTCTATCATGACATACTAGGATAGTGTCTTAGAGACATCATATGTCTCATGTTGTCTCTGCAACTCATAGTTCAGAGAATACAACATCAAGCACTCACATCAGTGGCATCATCAATATGCTTCCATAAGCATCCTTTAAGCCATTGGTGTGGTGGGATCAAGTTCATCTGGTTCTGGTATAACTAGGATTTAAAGATTTCTCTCTTCGATTGAGAACACTTCTCAACGTCCTAACCAGTCGTGGAATTATTCCCATTTAATTTGTTGGTCTCAAAGACCGATCACAAATAAAGTGATCATTATTGATTAGCCATTTATAGTACAAAAGGAAATATATGCAATTTAGTCCAAAACTCAATTTTGACTTATTCGATTGATTTGAAAGGTTGACGATATAATTAGGACTTTAATTAATTATCGCTCCCACTATGTTTGTTAAAATTGATAGCCCTCACCATCAATTTGGAAGATTGCAGCGTACAATCTTCTAGTGGGTCAAGATCCTGAAATCCTCTGAGTCATGGACCAGCTAGGGCTGTCACCCACAACTTAGATCTTCCAGGTAGGCAACCTTTACCAATTGCATCATATGCACCTCTTGAAAGATGTCATATGCAACTCCTTTCCATGATCACCTCCATGCTTCAAGGTGTTAGATCCTATCTTGGTCACCTTGTTAAGTCTGACCCAAAGCCAACGCGATGAATATGCACCCTACTAGGGCAGACCCACATATCCATCCTTCACACTTCCATGAGAAAGATGGTGCACCATGCTAGGGCGTGCCCATACTTGGCCGATCAAGCTTTTCACATGTGTCACATTTGGAAGGCATCTAAAACTTTAATATTTAATGAGGGATTTGGTTTTATAGGTACATATACATATCCAATCACCACAGTACATAGTACATATCATATACATGTTATATCCCATAGAAAACATGTGAAATGATAATTGAGATGATTATGGCCATCCTAATGTGATTCCTCGAGCCAAGAGGAATCAAGGTCATCTATGTCTATATCACATGCAACTTGTACAAGATGAACTTCATGCTTTGCCTTTACTGGGTTTGATCAACTCATCTCCATGATTGATCGGCTCGCCATCAAGCCGATCAGTTGGGTGCCACCAGCCGATCGGTTGGCTCCTCTAACCGATCGATTGGCCTGGTCATCATGCATCTCCTCATGGCTGCCACCTGATCGTCTCACTCCTCGAACTGGTCATCTGGATCGCCAACCGATCGGTTCACTCCTTGAACCGATCGTTTCATTCGTCGTCAGGTTGTCCACCGTTCTTTGACATAACAGGAAATAAAAGATCTATCCTATTTTACATTTGAATTGGAAAACCCCGAGTTACATTCGGGGGGAGAAAAGGTAGGAAAGAAGTCTCGAGTTATCTCGAGTTACATTAGGAATAGGAGATAGGGAATTAGTGCACAGACTGAGATGCAAAAAACCACATACAACCAAGCACACATATATGGTTTATTAGCCATAACCACGCTATACATCCACCACAAAACTCGTTTAAGGGCGACGCGAATCGAGTGCATTCATATTACATATCATATATGTATATTGGGATTTGTAGATTTAGGATTGGACATGCATAAAGCCAATTTTATTTGAATCGTATGCAATAAATAAAGATGACACACCAAAATCGATCATATCGATAATCCTAAAGTATAGAGAAGTTGACGTGGCTCTGATACCACTATTAGGTTGTAAGGAAATAGAGAAGGCAGTGAAAACAAAAATTTTCTTCTCCCAAACCCAGAATAAAGGAATCGCATCAACGTTTATACAATAGGAAGGATGGTTGTGGAGGCATACCTTGTCCTGAGGCTTGCTCAACAACATTACCTCGCGGCTTGTGCGGTCTTCACCTCCGATCCTGGACGGTGTATGTGCAGCTCCTGGTCTCATCATGACTGTCATCTCCTAGTCTCACCGGGACTGACGGGATTGACAACTGTTCTCTGAGCGATAGAAGTCTCCCGCCTCTGAAGTAGTCCACATGGACCACCTAGAACTCTGATCTCCTTGTCCCACAAGGAATCAGAAGAAGTCACACCCTCCTGTCAGCGTACTAGTCACCGATACACTCTCCTACCACCAGTCGCTTTCTACAGTTGTCTTTCCCTTGTTGTGCCTCCCTTATCGGGTAGCACTTGCTCGGGCTCTCTCTTGGTTACCAAAACCAGAGAGAATGACAACTTTACAGAGCAACTGGTGCACTGAGTTATTGTCCTGAGAAGCCCCCACTACCCCTATATATATAGTAGGTTCATGGGTTAGGGTTCTCTATCCCAGGAAATGAGGGATTAATGCAGGAGTAGAAGGGTTCGAGATTTTCCAAAAAACAACCAACTGTGCCACCTGAATAGGATCGTTTCATACATGAAACGGTCAGTTGGGGAGTTGAGCTGATCAGTTCACATCCCAACTGATCAGTTGGGGCACCTGAGCCGATCGGTTCACTTCTGAGTTGATCGTTTTGTTGTCCTAATCCAACTCAAATTGACTTTCAAATTTGTTTCTAATTAATTAAATATTAATCCTTGTCCAAATTGAATTTGTACAAGTGAAACAAATTGTATTTGCAAAATAGTCTTATGACTTTCCAAATGATCTCGGTTAGACCAGTTGAATTGATCAGTTCAACTCTTGAACCGGTCATCTTAGCCTGTCTTGAGTCGATCAGTTCATCACATGAGCCGATCGGTTCACCAACCTGATCTGATCGGTTCAACTCTTGAGCTGATCGGTTGGGGCAGCAGACTTGTGCAAATCAGTTAATTCAAATTTCAATCAATCTGATACTCTAATCAATAGGTCCAACACCTTAAACACTATGATTTTGAGCTATCAATTAATTGAGTGTTTAATTGAACCACTAAACTGCTTTAGTAATCAATCTAAACATCATTTGTGGATAAACTCCTCTTCCAGGTTAAATCCTATGTGTGTGACCACGCATGCCCATTTCACGTTGGCAGTGAAAGTCCATAACACTTATGACTTCACAAGCAAAGAGCGGTGCCTAGTCACACATCAGTGCTACCCAAGTGAAATAGAAATTTGGAGAATAACTTTCAATCCTACAATCCGTGAATGGTGTTACAATGAATGTATAATTCCAGTGTCACTGATATCCTGAATGAACTCAAGGCATGGAACAGTCATCCTTTCAACGTTCATTCACTTTCTTGATCTCAAAGTAGATTGGAGGAGATATGTATGACATCAATAATACATATTGATTCACACATGCGTGCACACACCTATCTCAATCCTACTCATCAAGTGACCATGGATATCAAACTCCCTCAGGAGGGACAAATCCCATATCTATCACTCACCCCTCAAAAGCCCCATGTGTCAAAGCCACCCAATCATCACCTTTACAACATCACATGTTTCAGGAGTGTGTTTGATGATGTCAAAGTGTACCCAATGACATGTGTTGAGTGCAGTGATTTCAAGTCAAAGAATCACACTCACCACCATCACTGTGAGAACTGACTGTGACTACCATGTCATGGTTCTATGTGTCAAACTCGCGGTGGGTCTGTCCAGTAAACTTGTTCTCTAACAAGTACCTATGTGTTTGGTTTGATACCTTCATATCATGACTAATGAGATTCTATCATCAACCAACACCACAATTTAGTCTTGTGTGTCATTGTTGTCTATCTACCTTCCATAATGACATCCGACTAGGGACATAATAAGAATGTACAAACTCTTAGCATCTGTATGATCTCATCGTTCAGGTTCTTAACCTGAAATCATACGTCATTGAGTATTGTCATTCTATAGACATTCAATCTATTCTATCATTATCTCATATGAATGAACCAGAAAGAATTGGAAGCTTGCCTTTGATCTTTATCAAATCAATCTTAATGTCTCCCCCCAATCATCCCATGATTGGCTCTCAAGGCATACATACCAACATTATATAACTCTCTACTCTCTTCTATTATATCACTTACAATGTTTCTTGCATGTTGTTGTTTCTAGCTCGAAAACATGATCTTCATATGCTATATGATGTTTCCCATAACCTAGGGTTTGTATCTTGATGATAATCCTATGAGTTTTGCCTCTTTCCTAAAACCTTAATCTTGGTACCCGATTTTGGGAAAGTTATGGGATAGATGTTTTCTCTCTTGTTTATAATCAAGGGTTTCCATCAACATGAAAATGATACAAGTACCTTGATGTAGAATGCAGTTTAGGTTATGTTTTGCATGTGTTCATCATGAGTTATCTCTCCTACATAAGGTTCTTTCATTGTGATTTCCATGGTACATGTTTAGAGTTTTGGTGACCATCCTAAGTATAGAGTATTTCCACCGAAATGGTGATAAGTTTTTGTTGACAATAACCTTCTATTTTGATCTCTAAACTTGATAATAATATACTACATGAAATTATCAATAACTAAGGTTTAAGAATTTGTAGTATTCTCCTGAAGATTGCTCTCATTCTTAAACCTTAGATTCATGTTCTAGGTTTTGAAGTGTTCATGAGATGATGATTTTACATGCACCATGAGCTTTGGTTCTATCACCATGGTCAAAGATAGCTCAAGAAAAGAGGGTAAGAAACCTTTGGCTGAACCATAAGAAGAAGGGAGAAAGAGAAGAAAACATCCTCACACTTGGGTACCACCTTGTCAAAACATGGTCTACGACCTTTGTGATGAGGAGTTTCTCTCAAGATGACCACCATGGATGATCCATGGTCTCATGGGTAAGAAAGAGAAAGAAGGTAGGTAGGGTTCCAAAGGGAAAAAGGTGATCAAGAAGGTAGAATCATTTACCAAGAAGAGAAACCACCAATAATCACCACAAGGAAGGTGAGTGAACTCAAGAACACCACATGCAAGGTTTCTCGGTCACCAAAGCTCCAAGGTCAGCCCTTCTTTGCCATACCAAGATCCATGGTCGGTCACAAGAAAGAGGGAGAAGAAGGAGGGCTGAAAGGTTCACATACAAGGAGAAGAAAGAGGTTATATACTCAAGGAGGAGAGAAGTGAGGTAGGGGTGAGGTGTAAACATAAGAGAGCACCAAAAGGACACTTGTGCACAAAGCAAACCAATATGCAACCACTAAACACATGCATGCAACCTATGGTGATACAATCAATGTTGGGCATCGACCACTTAGGTCCCCAACACATTGGTTGTGGTTGAAGCAAGGTTCTAAGCACTTAATCAAGCAAAATAAATAGGGTTACCCAAAAACCCAGGTCAACGGTCTTACAACAACACTTTCTCCTGTGGGGGTAACCAGTACCGGGGCACCTTTGGTTATCCATTATCCACTATTTAGGGTTGGGGGATATGACCAAGAAAATATGGTGAGCCAAAGCCCTTAGCCAATTTTTTGAGTTTTTGTGTCAATATCAAAATGAACCAATATTTCAATTACTCATTGATGTTCAACATTAAATTTAATTGTGGAAACCTTCGACAGGAGGTAAAGTCTAATAACAAATTGATTAACCACTTACAAAAATTATATAAATCAAAGTCAATAGGGAGAGACAAATAGTCCAATAATAGAATTCAGAATTTAGTACCTTTCTCAAAGAAAGATTCCAAGATGTTTGATACTTAGGGTATTGAGATCCATAGTTTAGATATCTAATAAGAAAAGGAATTCTATGTTATCATCATATTATTATCTTGGAATCAAACTTTGTTCAATTTGATTCTTTTTGGATTAGAATTCAATCTAGGTTTCATGTTTCTTGTTTTCCTATTTCTTCCTTTCTAGGGTTTTCCAATCAGCTATGAGAATATATATCATTGTTTTCACATATTAGTGTATATAATCATACAATCATCTCATAATATAAGTTATAATACCACCATGTGTTACAAATTGTTGTATTTCCTTTTTAGATCCAACATTCTCTCTTCCAACTTTACCAAAATCGAGTCATGTGTGTGAGTTTAGTCATTTATATATATATATATATATATATATATATATATATATATGCATATATGTGTGTGCGCATGTGTGTTCTAATACTATTTCTCTTATTTATGATCACAAATTTTCACTTAGTCTACTATATTTAAATACATTCATTGTACAATATAGTCATGTATTTCTCATAGGATCGATTTGCATTTCTAATTACCATCACATATGTATATACATATACATACATCATAGGTTTTAGTTTCATGTAATTACTAAAATTTTAGAATTATTTATTTATTGGGATATAACATATATCCCTAATAAGAAAATCTTTTATAAATTAGAATATTCCATGCTTAGTATCTTTATAAGATAGATATAATTAATACATAACTTTATTTCAAGACTCATTGATAATGTTCTATATTTACGCTATAAATAGGTTCTGAAATTATCTCTTGGAGGGTACTAGCTAGTCCTAAACATCATGGGCATGTAACAGATTTCATTGTTAATACTATGAGTTGTTATTTTCTATATTCATATATACTCATCACTAAGGTAATCTGATCTATTAGTCTAAGTTTGCACATGTGAAATAGTTTAATATGTTCATCTTTTTCATTATTTCAAGTATGAACTTAGTATTACTAGGATGGAATGACCTACCAAGTCTTTCTCTGGTTCCTAGGTAGATTTTTAGTCCTTGATTCCTTGACCATTCCTTGATGAAGGTCGGCTTGTTAAATGGTGGAAATCATGTTGGTTCTTTCTCGTGGAGGGGTGTGAGGTAGTGTCAAGATGGAGAGGGTCTTCAGGGTTCATCTGTTGAGGCACTACTATAGATACATTCCATGACAATTTGCATATATGTAGGCTATATGTCGATTACCATTGCAGAAGGAGGAGGGGGTCTTCTTTTCCCTTCAGATAATGGTAGGGCTTGAACCAAAGATGGTGAGATCTTTAGGGTGTTCAAGTTTTGAGGATTTGGGAATTTGCTTATCTTCTAGTAATGTGACTTGATGATATTCAATCTGATATGGAAGAGGAAATAAGAGGGTTTTAAGAGTAGAAAGGGAAGTGGTTGTGTTCCATGGAAGACCTGAACTTGATGGCGGTGGTGTACATGGTAGGTTCATTTTCTATGTATGATGAGTTTCAAGTTTTTAGTTTGTTGGACTTGTATGTTTGCTGGCAAGGGGTCTGGGATTTAGGAAGTCTAGATATGAGTTTTTGGTGAACAAGAATGGTTGAGGCAAGTAGTGTCAGAGTTGTGACCCATGATGATGTTTGCAAGTCTCCTTTGGTGAGCATTCGTGGTTGGGATTGGGTTTTTTTGGGTGCCCTGGAATTTGCATGTTGTTAGTGAGGCAAAGAGGTGACATTGGCGGCACTAAGATGAGTACTCTTGAGGTGTTGTGCGGGTTAAGATGCAACACCATTACATGTCACCCTCCTTCTCATAGAAGGTAATCGTGCTCAAAAGGTATTGGTGGCGGTAGACGTTATTGTGAGTATGTACCTCCCCTCCCTAGTTCTGATCGTGAGGATTTTATATATGGAAGGGCAAGTAATCTGCTATGAGGGTAGTGTCGAGGGGATAAAGAAATAGGATGGATTAGGATTAAGGTAACAAAAGCTTTTTAATGGACAACTGAAGACCCTTGTCAGTTTAGTCAACGAAGGGGGCTAATGTTGGGAATGGTGGTAGGTTTAGGAATTAGAAGGTTATTGGGAATAATCGTTCGACAGCTATGATGAGGGCCAAGGGGAGGTACCGAGCTTTCATGAATCGAGATGGAGGCATAGAGAACGATTGTTGTATTTCTCCTGATAATAGCCAGATCACATGATTTGAGGAAGAGTAAGACACGAGTCTTCCTCTCAACTAAAACCTAAACACTGATTAGTAATAACTACCAATTTAGTCGTGAATTCCATTTTTCATAACTCCTAATGAAAAAATCTCAATGCTCTATGATTTTTACCATGGGTGCAACTTTTATCGAACTAAATTATAGAAATACCAACTCTTAACCTTATGGCTCCAGCCTATCTCATTAAATATTTTCAACATAATAAACGTCTTAAATAATATCTAATATTATTAATGACATTTTTAGTTGATTCTAGATCTATTAGTTCTTCAGTATAGAGTATTTGAACTAGGTAAGGTCCATTCAATATATTCATACTCGAATATTTTCAATTGTAGTTATTTATGTTGAAATGATTCATTAAACTAAATTGAGGGACTTGTTTGTAAATATTTTTTAGTTGTGGAGAATGAACTCATTTAAACACAAGAACCTCCAAAAGAGAAAATAATTTGTATTGAACTATAAGAAAATTTGACCTAAATAACCGAATAAGTATTGGGATGAAGGAACAAGTCCATATCAAGGAAAATGATGAATTATAGCTCAATAAAGAAAAAGCACCAAAATCGAGCATGTTCCAACTCTCCCTTTGCTAAAATAAGCAAAAAGCCAAAAATAATGCCAACTCCAAGTTAGGGATGCCACACTCCTCCCTCTACTGCTTCTTCCATACTCCTCCTATGTAATAGGGGCATGCCACCAATAAAGAAAAGATGCCAATGTGCATGAAAAAATGTAATTAATTGTAGCAAAAAAAATTGACACTCAATTAATCAACCTTATTCTTGTGCAAAACTCGTAAGAATATGCATGAGTACCAAAAGCAACAATATTAATTGGTAATTGTTCATAATTCTATGTTGCTCGAGGACGAGCAACATTCAAGTTACATGTGATTTGATGAATGCATACTCATTTGGTTTTATCACATCTTTTAGGTCATTCCTTGCACACATCGTGTTATTATTTCTTAGTTTTAGGATTTACTTTAGTTTTGCTTTTGTCTCATAAATTAGAGTTTTAATTAGATTTGCTCATTTATTATAGGAGAAATGCTCAGGTGTATCCATTCAATCCAAATAATAACCCCCAAAATACTCTAAGAATTAGAATATCAAGGAGACCTCATATGCATATATCATCCTCCAAAATTCCAATCGATCGATTGACCTGTATATGAGCCTTGACATCAAATCACCTAGTCAAATGATTGGACCCCCAACCAATCAACTGGCATTCATGCAAACTTGAGCACTGAATTACCTCTGATTGGATGCCCAAGCAATGGTTTGGAGTGGCAAACCCAGTCTTGCAAGTTGTCTCTAGGATGCAAATTTAGTGTTTTGCAGTCACATTCCTTCCCTGTAAAAGGAGGGGGTATGCCAAACTCAAAGAGGATCACACCCGATCATCTTAGATCCTTCATTGGTTGCATAGAGAAAGGAAAGGAGAGAAGGACTTGTCATCTTCTTGTATGCCTCTAGAAACCTACACCTTCTCCTTATATCTATAACTTTATGTTTATTCTAACTATGAGTGAGTAGTCCTTTTTACTAGGTAATGGGATGTAGCCCCATGGTCTGTACCTTATTCTAATTGATATTGTATCTAAGAAATTTGTTTGTTAGATGTGTTTATTTTGATCTATGCAGTTGTTATATGGTTTTATCAATTATATTCTTTTTGTCATAATATTGAGTGAAGAGATCATGGATCCTAAGGTTTGAACATTGAATGAATACATAAAACTCTAGATGAGATCTCAGATGAAATTATGGGACTTGATCAATCATATTTCTTTTATGTTATAACCCTTTGTGATGAGACCTCAGATCCTAGATTCAAACAACAAATGAAACATGTAGAACCCAGAAGAGATCACAGATGGAGTTCTACTAGAGGATTGGAGAAAGAAACATAAACTACAAGATCCTAAATTTTTTGGAGCATGATCCATGTGAGATTTTTGTTCCGTAAGGATGCAAATACTCTTATTCCTAATCTAAAATATTTTATAAATTGAATTCAATCTTCAATTTAATTAGCTTTGCTTCTAATTTTTTACTTCCATTTCTTAGTTATAATCTCTATCAAATAAATGGATTTATATTATTTTCTTAGTAATAGGTTTGAAACAATTCTTATCTTGTTGTATAGTGGGTTCAGTCCTTCTCGATATTATGATTGACATGTTCTCTTGCAGGCAAGGTAATTTTTGTTGTTAAGACTAAACTGTAGGGATTTTCTTCCTTAGTGATTTGTGTGTAAAAACAACTCACACCACATGGGATGATAATACTTCTTGTCTAGATACTCACCAAATCTTGATTGAATATTGGTTGAGTGTTGTCTAGCATTGGTCATGTAGAAAATGAAAAGTCTATTACCATCTTGGTCTCACTCTAGTATGACCATCAAACTTATGCTTCCCATCTCAAGAGCTTCAAAAAACCTTAACAACTTTCCTAAAACACACTTTTGATTTTTGTACTAGTGAAGTAGGGTTCTTGGTTCTGATTGGAGGAAGTTCCCCTTTCCTGTTGCAACTACCAATCCCTCTGTGACAACAACCTTCCTTTGGTACATTGTTTGGTATATCTAGATGGAAGACATACTTCAATGATGAATCTAGTATGTTGATCCTAGTCAAAGCTTTCAACAAATATGACCTATAGTTCATACAATTTAGGGTCCAACAACATTGTAAACATGTAAACTTTTGAAGATTGTTTCTCTTGTTGAGTAGGAGAATTGAGTTTTCCTCACCAAGATGGTCACGTGTATTTAAATTCCAATAGAATCTCTATTTCTAGTATGCAAGGAATTGAGTATTCTCAATATGTGATAACGTTAGAGGTGTAAATGACAAGTAGGGGTTTCATCCAGCCACTGAATAAAACTCTTATCCTTAGAAGGGAAGGACATAGGGAGGATTTCTGAATGAGACTATGGGTCCAAGTACAAGAGGGATAATTCCATACTCCCCCACCTTGATGACTAGATGACCTTGTTGACTTGTAAAGGCCTAAGGTCGGTAGAGCTAGGAAATATTCCTTCCACATGGCAGTGGTTCGAGATGATGAACAAAGGTGGTCATGGGCTCTCTACTATTTCCTAGTGTGAGGGAAATTAGAAGATTTTTGGTTGGGCGAAGTGTGTCACCATGATATTCACTACTGTAGAGACTATCCCTACTTCCCAAAGATCTAAAGGGGACTAGTAAAAAGAATGTCCCATCACTGTGGGATTACCGTGATGCTACTGAGAGAGGATGGACCTTAATAATTAGGGTACTTTTACTTGGATTTTATTTAACTTATATACTCTTAAGAGATATGTAAAACACAAGAACAAGGAGGTCTTTAGTGATATCATATAGAAGAGGACAATCTTGGCAGATTTCATCAAAACCTATTGATCAACTTCTAAGAGTACCCATTTGTCCTTAATGTGAGCATTTTGAGGGAAGTAGAGGATGAACTAATTGTGTTTTTGGAGCAAGAAGAAATGTTGTGGGAGAAAGTAAAGATTCAATGGCTCTATGATGGGGACTATAATGCCAAATAATACCACTATGTGTTGAATGGTACGTGTAAGAGGGATGTGTGAAGAGACTCATCCTAGATTTTTGTACCTTTGTTCATAAACAATATGATGTTAGTTGGGAGGTGGCCAGATACTAAGATGAGTTCTATAGTAGGATTGATTTATGTTGGGTAACTTATGATTCTCTTCTCTTATCCTCCATTCCATGTCATCTCAGTGTTGATGACAAATAGTCTATTTATGTGTCCCTTGATGAGGATGAGATCCTTAAAACCCTAAGGAGCATGGATTATTTTAGCATTCTAAGGCCTGATGGCCTCACAAATTGTTGGATAAATTGGATATTATGATAAATCCCTTTGTTTCGATGATGACAAACATTTCATTCTTATTAATCTAACGAGCTACTTAAGTGTGCAGGAACAAGGTGATGACAAAGTTCTAGGGAATCCTTACGCTTGAATGTTTATAAATGTCATACAATGTAATCATTTGTAAACTTGTACAAATATATAATGTACAAGTACTTAGACTTCATGTAAATCAAGCGTTAGATCTCCCTAGCTAAACACCACACTTAGTTAGGTCATCTCCTTCTAATAGATCACATAATGCACACTCATGCACATACTTAGTATCTTAATTAAAAGATTGAAAACAGAGTCAATCTCGGTCGACCACACTCCTCGACCGAGACACTCTCGGTCGACAAACTTCTCGACCGAGATTGACCAAAAGTAGCCGTTAGACACAGCAGTTGACAGTTGCAAATCAACGTTAATCCAGAGAGCCTGTCGGTCGACAAATCCTCGACCGACTGGGCATCTCGGTCGACAAGTCCTCGACCGAGATGGTCTCTGACAGCAACTGCAGAATTAATTAACTAGCTGTTGCTAATGCGCCTAACTTATTCCTAACAGCTAGTTAAGCACTAGGAACCCCCTAGAAGTTGTCTAGAACGTCCTTAAGCATACTTAGGCCATTCCTATAAATAGGACAAGCCATAGGACACTAGAACACACTTGTTACACTTGAGAATACACTTGAGCATACTTGAGCAATCTTTTGCAAGCAAAATTTGAGCACTGTGATCATTGGCCTACATTCTCCTTAGCTCAATCTCGTGTCCTATAGGCTAGATTCTCCTACCTACAGCAATCACAAGTTCACATACTTGGCTAGGAGATCTTACGCTTGATCTAGGCATATCAAGCCTTGGGCTTAAAGGATAAGTTGTAATTTCTGTTTTCCTTTCTTGTTCCTGTTTATCTTGTGTACTCTCCTTGCTACTCCTAGGGTTGGAGGCTGCGGATAGGAGAGGGTTGACTTCTCAGGTGGAGAAGGGGACTTCAAGCTACTTCAAGAAGGCTATCGCAGGGGAAGCTACTTCAGAAGGCTGGTGCAACGGGAGTTGGTGCATCTACTTCAAGGGAAGGCTGCTTCAAGGTTGGCGATTACTTCTAGGTGAAGGCTGCTTGAAGGGTTTAGGAAAAGAGATTGTATTTTATGTAAATTCCTTGAAGAGGTAATAAAATAAATTTCTTTTCAAATCCCGGTTGGGTAAGCAACCGGGTAGTGGACTGACGGCTATAGTATTTGCTATAGTTGGAACCACTCTAAACCTTGTGTCTCCTTGTCCAATATTTTCTTTGTGGTTGTTGAAGTGCAATAATTGTTAAATTATCTATAAAACTCTATTCACCCCCCCTCTAGAGGTTTTCAATTGGTATCAGAGCAGGCTTCAAGGAGCCCTAACAAGGTCTTGAAGAGATAAAAGGAGGAGGTGACTACAACCACAAGAAAAGGAGCATGGACCAAAGTTCGACAAGTTGCAATTGGTGCTTAGGAACAAAGCACTCTACGTCTAAATGTCCATGGAGGTCAAAGAAAGGAGATGCACATAAAGAATGTTTCGTTGCTACAATAAGTGAGGAAGAAGAAGAAGAGGTAAGCTTGCTTGATTTACCCAAGGAGGAGTTAGTTGCTATTATTGAAGAAACACATAATAAATATGTTGAATGCAAAAAGAAGTTAAAGAAATCCAGTAAAGAAAATGATGATCTAAATGCTAGACTTCTTGCTCTTACATCCGAAAATGACGATTTATATGCTAAATTGAATACTCTTGGTTTTGAAAAAGACAGCATTATGTCTGATAATCGTACCTTGAAATCATCTCTAAGTAACAGTGAAGTAAAGATCTTTACTCTAGAAACAAACTATGATCTTCTATGTCAAGAAAAAGCTGAATTGCTTACAAAATTAAATGATTTTCAAAAACAACCTATATTGTGCACCCATGTAGATTATGACAATATAGTGAAAGAAAGAAATATGTTATCATCCAATCTAGACCAAGCAAAATTAGATATCAAGAAAAGAATGGATGAGATCGTTAAGTTGCAACAAGAAGTTAGTAAGTTAAGCAACAATGGAATCCTTGATAGAATATTAGAAAATTCCTATCATCAAATAGGGAGAAGAGGACTAGGTTATAAGCCTAATGAGAAATCCCATCAACAACCTAGAAGAACACAAGCGAGTCAATCTGCTTATATACCTAGAGGCACAAAAATGTATATACCCAAGAATAACCTAGATCAAAACCATAGAAAAAGGCTTGAGGTTGATTCAATTTGTTGTCATTATTGCTCACGCCTTGGACATTATTCTTTTTCATGCCCATACAAGAAAAAGCATGTCGAGATGGTATGGGTTCCAAAAACCCCAAATTAAATAGGTTCGACTAAGTTGAGATATGACCAAAGACCTTAATTTGTATATCCTTATGTCTATCTCAACTTAACATTTAGGGATAACAAAATAAAAAATTAAAAGATTTAATAGCACCTTGATACACATATGTTTATCTCAAACTGATCTTTGAAATAATTGAATAAGATACAGCCTATATTGCACTTGAAATATATTTCTGAAACAGTTTCCAGAAACTTGATCGGTCGAGAAGTTGTCGACCGAATAATCCTCGGTCGAGCAACTGTCGACCGAGCATATCACTGTTCTCAGACTGCTGTAAATCTTTACATTGTATGTGAAAATTATTCTTGAAAGATTATATAAATATTAACTGATCATGCTTACATTTCTATTTAATCATTCTTTTATTGCACATTTCTTTTCAGAAATACTTGCAATGAATAAAATGTTTCAAATAAATTTTTGTGTGCTTTTATATTAAGCATCACTTATTTTATTCTATCCAAAGTAATCTTAAATTCATGAATGGATATTATTCTTGAATATGCTTCATCATATTTGATGTCCTTATTAAGCTCTCATAATTAGTACACTTTAATGAGTCTCAAATTGATATTTGCAAGCTATCTGCAGAACTCATACTTCGCATATGAATGATTCATACTGGAAACCTGCAGAATATGCCTCTTGGTTAAAATAAAATTTGACCAAGGGGCGCCATGGTCGTAATCAAGGGCGACCTAAAATAAACTTTGATAAAAAATTACTTATTTGAACATTATTTTATTGAACTTAATCTTAGCATATTTTTAAATCAAAACATCAAATCATTTGTGGAAATTAGAAGCCTTAAATATTATTACTCCCTTGGAATATACATATACATATGCTCTACAAAAATGTTCTAAAATTCAGTCAAAAATTGAACTCAGTAAGTCTGTCGGTCGACAACTTCGTCGACCGAGAACCACTCGGTCAGCCCATCTCACTCGACCGACAAATTCTAAACAGATTCAGTATCGGACAAACGGTCGATCGACGAGTGCTCGACCGAGACAATATCGGTCGACAAGCGCTCGACCGAGAAATAGCCGTTGGATATGACCGTTGCGACCCGACCGTTATGACCGTTTTCTTTACCGTTGGAGGACCAAGTGGCGCGTCTGCAACTCGACCGTTGCGGACGCTCGGTCGACGAGTCGTCGACCGACCGGGTCGCTAGAATTCTATAAATAAGTGCAAAAACGAGCCACTTACTCACACTTGCATTTCCTTGCTTCCATAGTCCATCTCTAGTGCAATTTCGTGCAATCCTTCAGCACTCTTACCCTCAAATCTTCCTTGCTTCTTCTCCACTCTCAAGAAACACAATGGCCTCATCATCAACTGTCCATGGGAAGAAGAAAGTTGCTGGAAGAAAAAGAAGAGAAGATCGGGAAGCCACTCCGCCACTGACGATCATCAATGACATCGCCTTCGTCGACGGAGATGCTGGAGATAGATACTTTCGGCTTTCCTCTAAAGCTCCTCTTCCCCGACGTCCGGTCGAAGTGATGGACTTCATCAACATAGTCGACCTGGAGCATCTCTTTGGAGTACAAAAGCTGAAGGACTTCATCAATCCATCCTTTCCTTCCTATTCTATTAAGGTAGTCAACGAATTCTATGCCAATCTTCTATCCCACACCGAAAATGACACCACATTCTTCTACACCATGGTCAATGGGCATAGTTTTAAATTTTCCGAAGGGGATATTCTTGACATGCTTGAAATTGATATAGATGAATATCAAGATTTCCTTGACCTTACCACCGGCAATCCAATAAATTTATTTTCCCATGATGACCACACCACTAGTCTTAGTGATATAAAAAGAGCCATATTTCAAGCCAATACCACTTGTCATGAAGATAGGGGAACCTATTATGCAATAAACCTAAAACCGGCATGTAGAATAGTAAACCTCATTGTTTCCACCAACATACATCCACGAGCCAATAAATCCGAGGTTCCTATCTTCCGTATGTGTCTAATTTATGCTATCATAAAAGAAATTCCCATCAACTTCATTCGCATAATACTTAAAAATATGCTTGAGTTTTCTGGCAATCCACCATATGCCGATTTTGTATGCCAGATTACTCAACATTTTCTTAAGTCAAACATTGAAGATATGGGATACATATGGGAGCGTAGACCACCAAAGATAAGTAAGAACACCGTAGAGAAGATGGGAATTGACTTTGGCCATAAAAGGGCAAGAGTAGAAGGAGAGTCATCACATCAGGATATACCACCCCCTCCTCCTACTAACCTTTCCATTGATCCCATCCAAAATACCCTTACTTATATTGCTGGCTCCCAATATCATCTTAGTAGACAATTAAACTACAATCACCATGCCATGACATACTTAAATCAAAGAATGCAAAACCTTTCTCCTGGCCAAACCGATGAATATCTGCATTCTTTAAACCCTGGCATGCTCAACCCATTTAACCCCTCATACAACTACTACCAACCTCCATCTTCACCATCAATGGATCTTGCACATACTCAATTTTCTTCCATACAATTGCAAGACATAGCTGCTCACTTCCGATTTGACCGAGTTCCCACTTTCCTGGAAGCATATGCGTTGACTACAACTGGTGCTTTGGATTGGCAAACTCTGGTCCAATACTATGGAGCCGAGCCATTCCTTGGGAAAGATCCAGACATCGATGTAATTCTTAAATCTTTCCTGTGAAGTTTTGGAGTTGTAATAGTTGTAATGAAAATGATTAGTCAAATTCTATATGATTGTAATCTTCTTCATGCTCTTGAATGAAATTTGCCATTTTTTTATTCACATGGTTATTTGTTTGGCATATGAGACATCTTCAAAACATGGATTATAAGTTCATTATTGTAGAGCATAACAAATAAGGGAATAATAATTCAAACAGGCAACTATTACAATCAAAATTAAATTTTCAAATAACAAAACAGTTCTCCAGAAACATTCTCGGTCGAGCAACTAGTCGACCGAGAACATTGTCGGTCGAGCAACTGTCGACCGACTGGGTTTCTATTTTTCCAGATTAACATAAATTGCATACATCTTTGTTAAATCTTGGACATCTTATATATTTGCTTAGTATTCAAACTTTCATCTATCTAAGGGGGAGCAAAGCATAAGAAAAAAAGGGGAGATTATCAAAACTTTGACCATTTGATTAAAGAAGCTTACAAAAATATTATGTGTAGCTGAAAATTTTCAAGAAATTTATGAATTTATTGACAATGGTATCTTGTATTTACAGGAATTCTCTACCCAAAATAGGGCTTTTAGATGGAGACATTTTTATGTAATCTAAGCTTAGAGGATTCTCTTTAATCTAGGGCTTAACATCCTTTGATTCATGAGAAATCAATATACATTCATCATATGCTTAAAGGAATCTCATATCATTTCAAGGCTTAACATCCTTTGCGAATGATTAAGAAACAAATTGTGGATAAATTAGATAAAAATCCATGTTCCTAATAGGATATCTAATTAAGGGGGAGCATTATATTAACGGGGAAAAGAAAAATAAAACATTCAACTTGGATATCTTTTTGAAATGACAAAGGGGGAGAAAGAATATAAAAGAGTTTCATCACATCTTGGCCAGCACTCACTTGAAAAACATAAATAGCTACAAAAGGTAAATTTTCAGGTATGAAACTCACATGCTTTATATTTCCTTATTTCATATTTAGGAAATGTTTGTCATCTTCAAAAAGGGGGAGATTGTTGGATAAATTGGATATTATGATAAATCCCTTTGTTTCGATGATGACAAACATTTCATTCTTATTAATCTAACGAGCTACTTAAGTGTGCAGGAACAAGGTGATGACAAAGTTCTAGGGAATCCTTACGCTTGAATGTTTATAAATGTCATACAATGTAATCATTTGTAAACTTGTACAAATATATAATGTACAAGTACTTAGACTTCATGTAAATCAAGTGTTAGATCTCCCTAGCTAAACACCACACTTAGTTAGGTCATCTCCTTCTAATAGATCACATAATGCACACTCATGCACATACTTAGTATCTTAATTAAAAGATTGAAAACAGAGTCAATCTCGGTCGACCACACTCCTCGACCGAGACACTCTCGGTCGACAAACTTCTCGACCGAGATTGACCAAAAGTAGCCGTTAGACACAGCAGTTGACAGTTGCAAATCAACGTTAATCCAGAGAGCCTGTCGGTCGACAAATCCTCGACCGACTGGGCATCTCGGTCGACAAGTCCTCGACCGAGATGGTCTCTGACAGCAACTGCAGAATTAATTAACTAGCCGTTGCTAATGCACCTAACTTATTCCTAACGGCTAGTTAAGCACTAGGAACCCCCTAGAAGTTGTCTAGAACGTCCTTAAGCATACTTAGGCCATTCCTATAAATAGGACAAGCCATAGGACACTAGAACACACTTGTTACACTTGAGAATACACTTGAGCATACTTGAGCAATCTTTTGCAAGCAAAATTTGAGCACTGTGATCATTGGCCTACATTCTCCTTAGCTCAATCTCGTGTCCTATAGGCTAGATTCTCCTACCTACAGCAATCACAAGTTCACATACTTGGCTAGGAGATCTTACGCTTGATCTAGGCATATCAAGCCTTGGGCTTAAAGGATAAGTTGTAATTTCTGTTTTCCTTTCTTGTTCCTGTTTATCTTGTGTACTCTCCTTGCTACTCCTAGGGTTGGAGGCTGCGGATTGGAGAGGGTTGACTTCTCAGGTGGAGAAGGGGACTTCAAGCTACTTCAAGAAGGCTATTGCAGGGGAAGCTACTTCAGAAGGCTGGTGCAACGGGAGTTGGTGCATCTACTTCAAGGGAAGGCTGCTTCAAGGTTGGCGATTACTTCTAGGTGAAGGCTGCTTGAAGGGTTTAGGAAAAGAGATTGTATTTTATGTAAATTCCTTGAAGAGGTAATAAAATAAATTTCTTTTCAAATCCCGGTTGGGTAAGCAACCGGGTAGTGGACTGACGGCTATAGTATTTGCTATAGTTGGAACCACTCTAAACCTTGTGTCTCCTTGTCCAATATTTTCTTTGTGGTTGTTGAAGTGCAATAATTGTTAAATTATCTATAAACTCTATTCACCCCCCTCTAGAGGTTTTCACAAATTTCTTTCACTTGGTCATGTAGTTCATTCTCAAATAGAAATTTGGTGATGTCTCGCAATATTTCTAATGGTGATATTTTCCATATAAGTTTGAAGTCTAGTTATCTATGCCCTATACAAAAGTCTAATGATGCATCATCTCTTTTATCATATTTCCATCTAATATATGTTGAAAATATGTCGCTACAAATTTGCTCACACATCTTAAACAACAAGCTGACAATATTGCTTCCTTGTCTTATCTTAAAGGAACATGGGGTGCTTATATAAGAAAGGAATATGATTGACCACCTATAATTAAGAAAAGTTCTCATTCAACATCATGTTGTTGATAGAACAAATAAGATGTTGTATACAAATGGATATGGCCAAGGTCTATAACTAGGCTAATTGATTTTTTCATAAATTGATCTTGAGGATATTTAAAATGATGGTGATATGATCAAGATATGCTTATCATTCTTTGAGGGTAATTGGCTCTTGGTGGTTTCAATGGTATCTCCTTGAGATTCTTCCCTACGAAGATAGTATTAAATAAGGGAACCCCTCATCTCCCTCTCTTTTCATTTTTAGGAGTCATTTTGTATATAGTACACATATCACTAGTATAGAAATGATATATAACGTCATATTTGATGGCATCGGTTAAACATAAAAAACTAACGCCATAATCCAACGATGTCTGCTAAATACTACAACCATCACCAATATGTGAAGTTCAGTCAATTTACAAAAGACACAGGTACCACTTTTACTGTAACATCAGTTTATTTGCTGAAAAACTGACGTCTAAAATTACCCGCAAAATATAATTTTTCAGGGAAAAAAATTTGCCTCCAAAATTTTCAATATGGCATCAGTTGTACCAAAACCGATGACACATGTTTCAAACCATGCCCCCACAAATTTTTTTATCCCTTATTAGTCATCAATTTTAGCTAAAAATCGATGACTAATCACCCTTCACGAGAAAAATTGTATCCCCTCATTAGTAGTCAATTTTTGACAGAGAACTGATGACTAGGTGTTTTCACGCCTTGTCCCCGCGAAAATATTTCCCCCCACAATTTGCTTCTTTGACGTCAGTTTTTATTAGGCAGCTGAAAACTATGGTAATAAATTTTTTTTTACGATATATGAATAGACATCGGTTGTATACCTAGAAATTGACGACTAAAATCCTAACCTGGTGCAATTTTTTTTGTTTAAAATTGCACTTAGTTGTCAATTTTTCAAGTATGACTGACGCCTATTAATATTAGGCATCAGTTTTGGAAAACAACTGACAAATAAAGGTAACTTGATACCACCCACACAAAATAGAGTCTTTCTCTTCTTTGTTTCATCGCAATTTCATTAGGGCAATTCCATTGTCATTGTCATCGATCGTCTTCCTCCACTCTATTGGGCTTCCTCACTGTCGTGCCATTAGATTCCTCACCTCCACCGTTGTTGAGGAGCTGCTGATGCATCGCCACTAAGGATCTACTGAGGAGCTATTGTCGAGCTATGTGGAGTTGTTGTGGAGCTGCTGAGGAGCCGCCATCTCTGATGTACTGCCCCTTCCACCGGTGAGGAGCTACTGGTGGTGCGTTGTCACCACCGTAGGGTCTGGGAGGATGTCACTGTCAGTGAGGAGCTTTGCAATCACTACCGAACACCATGGCACAAATGCTTGAGGAGTGTTGCGCTCACTGTTGCCAGAGCTCGGGCCTGGTCTGTGGATGTTTGAGCTCACCGGATGCTTGAGGAGCTTCTGCTTCCCCTTGTTAGGGTTGATATCCCCAAACAGCTCCCCCCATATTCAATAAACATTTATGCATATTTGAGCCATGAATCGAATTTGACAAATATTTGAACTATATCTTAACTTGATAACAATGAAATTTTACCTAATGTGCATGTTTCTATATTTGAGACCTAATCTTGTACATATTTCTCCCTAATCTTATATTAACTATATTGCTCAAATCTTATGATCAATATATCTAAGATATTAAAACCCTAATGTTAGATCTCTAATTTTGTAGTGGTGTGTCACCCTAACATCTACATGAATCCATATTGTATGATGTAGATTGATGATGATAATGAATGATGTAGTTTGAAATTTTGAAATCAATTATGAATCTCTCTCTCCCTAGGTCATGGTTATTTTATGTGTAAAGATTATCTTGATGATGAGCATGCATGGACACTGGAGATGTTGAAATCAATGTTATAGAATATGGTACCTAGACTAGGGTATGATTAGGACTATGAGATGTTGCTATTGTAAACACATGCATGTCTTTTGTTGTCCTAGAAACCCGTATAAGATTTACTCATTAGAGTAAATCTTGGATAGTCCACGGTTTGGGACTATTATTGAACACTTAATTTCACATAGGATGTAAGTGTATAATGTATATTCGGTTTTCATGATACTTCTTCATCACTTCCCCCATTTGTTCTCTAAGTACATATGTTGGTGGGCATTTTCCCATGTACATCGGTGTACTTGGAGAACTGCGGGGAAATGTTGCTGAAATTTTCTTGAAAACTAAATCACGTTATATACTTAATAGTGACATTAGGTGATCAAGAATGGGATAGGTGGTACACACATTTATTATATATAAGACCGTAAACCCTAATCTTATCCCTAAGCCCTGATCTTTTAATGCTAAACCCTAATATATCCTTGTTTTCTCTTTGATTATAGAATGGATATATCATTGATGTACATTTTAAATCATTGCACCCTAGAGTTTATTGTTGGTCTTGATCAGTTTACTAGATTTGTGGAGGAACATAGGAAAAAACATGGAGATAGGTTCTATTGTCATGTAGGCATTGCGGTAACAACTTGAAAGTCAGCACCGGTAACGAAATCAAAAGTCATGTCATGTACAACAGGATTGTATAAGCCTATACAAAATGGTACAGACATGGAGAGATTTCAAACCTGAAATCAGTATATGTTGATAGTTGTTCTTATGTGGAAGAAGAAATTTCCTCCGATGATGTAGATGTGAATGAATCAGTTCCAATAGATATCATTGATTAGATGTTGGATAGTTGTGGGGTAGAGCACATTGATCCACCTCCCATGTTTAGAAACATTGTGCATGATGCTGATAGACCATTATGCACAGGTTGTACTAAGTTTATGAAGCTTAGCGTTGTGTTGAGATTGTATAAGCTGAAGGCTAACAGTAGATGGAGGGACACAAGCTTTACGTCATTATTGTCTTTGTTGAAAGAAATTCTTCTTGAAGGAAACGAGCTTCCAATCTCAACATACGAGTTAAAGAAACTATTGTGCCCAATGGGAATGGTGGCTAAGAAGATACACGCATACCTGAATGCTTGTGTATTATTTCAAAAGGACTATGTGAATTTGAAAGATTGTCCAAAATGTGGGGCGTCAAGGTATAAAATGATGACTTCGTGGAAGTCCAAAATTGGTTCTCCTGTCAAGGTGATGTGGTATCTACCTATAATACCACGGTTTCAACACTTGTTTGCCAATTTGATAGATGCAAATAATTTGAGGTGGCATGTAGAGGTTAAGAAAAATAATGATGGGATCCTACGACATGCGTCTGATTCCCCACAATGGAAGAAGATTGATTTATTGTACCCTAAATTTGGTGAAGAAGTCAGGAATCTAAGACTTGGGTTTTTTTACTGATGGGATGAATCTATACGGGACATTGAGCAGTCGACATAGCACTTGGCCTGTTATGATTGTTATATACAATCTTCCTCCCTATTTGTGTATGAAAAATAAGTAATTTATGTTGTCGTTGTTGATATCGGGCCCTTAATAACCTAGAAATGATATTGACGTTTATCTTGAACCTCTGATTGATGACTTAAAGAAACTCTGGGGTGAAGGTGTGTTGACCTATGATGCTTCATGTAGAGAGACATTTTGTTTTCATGCTATGTTGACAACTAGTGACTTTCTAGCATATGAGAATTTGTCTGGATACAGTGTAAAAGGATCTAAAGTGTGTCATATATGTGAAGAGAACATTGATTCAATATGACTAAAACATGATGACAAGACTATATATCTTAGTCATCGAAGATTTTTTCCAATATTCCATTCTTACTGAAGGTTGCGCAAAGTGCTCAATTAATGGAATGAGGAATGGGGTGCGCCTAAACCTATACCAGGGGAGGTTGTTTATGATAGAGTAAAGGACTTTGTTAATAAATTTGGTAAGAGATCACAATGTACCATGCCCACACAAAGTGATAAATTTTTATTCAAGAAGAAGTCAATATTTTGGGATCTTCCTTATTGGAGTTCTTTGACAGTTAGGCATTGTATCGATGTCATGCATGTTGAGAAAAATGTATGTGATAGCTTTATTGGTACTATGTTGAATACATACCAGGTAAGACTAAAGATGGGAACAAATACAGAATGGACCTATGTGAAATGAGAATAAGGATAAAATTGACAGAAGTAGTTAGTATTGATCGAAGAATATATTTACCTCCTTCTTGTTACACATTGTCTAGAAAGGAGAATAAAGCTTTTTGCGAGTGCTTGGTTAATGTTTAGGTACTACAAGGTTACTCAACCAACATCCATAGATTGGTATCAATGAAAGATCTGAAGCTATAGGTCTTAAATCTCATGATTGTCGCACTCTAATGCAACAAATATTTCCCACGATCATTCGATCTATACTGTCGAAGCATGTAAATTTTGCAATCATCAGACTTTGTATCTTCTTCAACAGTCTATGCAGCAAAGTTATTAATCTTGAGAATCTCGATAAGTTGCAAAGAGAAGAGGTTGTTACCCTATGTCAGCTTGAGATGTATTTTCCTCCTTCATTCTTTGATATCATGGTACATCTTATTGTCCACTTGACTAGGGAAGTGAAAATGTTGGGACCAATTTTTTTGCATTGGATGTATCCTTTTGAATGATACATGAGCATTTTCAAAGATGATGTTCGAACCCGTTATCGGCCTTAAGGGAGTATTATTGAGGGTTATGTGGCGAAAGAGGTTATCGATTTTTGCAATGACTTTCTGAGTGGTAATGATGCTCCCGTAAATGACAAAAATATTGAGGAGTATTATGGAAAAAGGATTTTAGGGTCACAGATGAAAGTAATCGGTCATGAGCTATTGTAACAAGCTCACTATATATTTTACACAACATCAACAAAGTGAGTGTTTATATCATGGAACATACCAATTTCATCAAGAAATAATATCTTCGATCCAATTCAACGTGGCATGCTAGAGAGCATAAAAAGACATTTATTAACTGGTTTGAAGATAAAGTCTTACATCAACTATCTCAAACACCAAATAATATTTCTAAAAATATCAAATGCCAGGCCTTTAAACTAAAAATAAATGTTATGTCTTATGAAGGGTTTGACATAAATGGGTTCTCATATTACACGCAATGTTAAGATGATAAGAGAGTCATCCAAAATAGTGGGGTCACCCTTCAAGCGTCTTCATTGTTTTTTTCTAGTATGAAAGATAAGAGTCCACATGAAGCTAAAATGTCATATTACATTGTCATTGAAGTCATATGGGAGTTTGACTACGGAGATTTTATAATTTTTCTCTTTACGTGTAATTGGGTTGGTAACACCCAAGGAGTTATATTGGATAAATTGGGTTTCACATTAGTGAATTTTAAAAAGATTGGTGAGAAGGGTGAACCATTCATATTGGCATCACAGGTGAAACAAGTAGTTTATATTGACGATCTTGTAAATGAAAAATGGTCGGTTGTTCTTCATGGTAAAAGCTAGTTCATTAAAGATCATATAGATGAAGAAGACTATTATGATAAGTATAATGACTCGAGTCCATTCTCAGTTGGGTTGCCAACACCAAATATTGAAGCTAATGATGATTTATAAGTGCATGGAGATCACACCAAAGAAATGTTAATTGATAAAAGATCTGAATATTAGAGGCATGTTTTTATTTATTTTAAATGTTAAATGTTAAATTTTTTTGTATGTTAAATGTTAAATGTTTGATTGTTTGTTGTAAGAAACTTTCAGATGGTTGACCAGGAGTATGATGATTGTGATGATGATTACCACGAGGGTGAGGCACCGCCTCACAATGTAAGTTTTATAATATATCCTATATCTAGCTATATATAAGTCCATTTATAAGTTATATCCTATATGTATTTTTGTCAATTTTTAGGTGATGATGTACCCCCTAAAAACCTTGTGGCACTTGATGAGAAGCAAAAAAAATTGAAAAAATATGGGGCATCACTATGATAAACAAGTTACTACAACAAAGGGGCAATGGATCAAAATTGGTTATGGATTTTGATCATGCAGGATATCCAGTTGGGGTCAACTGCAACTCGTTTGTTTCATATCTTGTGGTTCTTACTCGTAGCCATTATGGTGTAAATGCAGAATCTTGGCATACAGTTCCTAAAGGGAAGAAAGACTTAGTATGGAAAGAATTATGTGTGAGATATTATCATTTGCAATTCTATTTTTTTAAGTTATTTATAATTCTATTTTTTAGAATACTCTATTAAATATATAAAAATTTGCAGAACATGTTTGAACTAGATGAAAGCCTACATCGTAAAAAGGTGATGCAACATTGTGGGAGGGTCCTAAGGAACTATAGGACAACTATCAACCGACAATACATACGAGATGTTGATAGGAGGAAGAAGTCAGCCCTTGAGCAATGGAACTACCTGGAACTGGCTAAGTGGAAGGCATTTGTTGCTAGGAGAAATAATGATGAATTCAAGGTATTAAAGGTCATTCCCAATTTAATTAATATAAATTCTTATGTATTCCCCTATTCATAATTGACCTTGACGTTTACTAACCAATTCAATGTGATCACTAATAAGGTTATGAGCGATGCTCAAAGAGCAAGGCATGCACTGAATGTGCATGACCACACGATGGGTGCAGGTGGCTATGCAGCTCTTCGACAAAAACTATAGACGTCTTGCGTTCAGCAGCCAACTACTCCTAATATTGAGACTGGTGAGTCCTCTACTATTACTCCCACACCTCTGCATCACCATGATGTGTGGATAGCTGGGAGGCAAAACAAAAAAGGATATATAACCAACCCCGCAACTACTGAGGTGGCTACAAAATGGTAAAATTCAACTCTCAGAGCAATTAGTATTGATGATTGTTTTGTTTAGTTACCAATTTCTATTGATCATGATTAGCGGGAGCTTCACGAGCAGAGGAAGAAAGGCTCGTTCATCCCTGAGGGCACAAGGGATGAATTGATAGTTCCTCTCGGTAACCCAGAGCATCCTAGAGTGTTAGGGATGCAGGGGCTAGAGTGGGCTTAAGAGAGTTCTTTGGGCCATCACAGTGCAAACATGTCCAAAAAGGGGGAATTTCAAAAACTGAGGTAACCTATTCTTTTTTAGAATATAATTGGAAAGGCAATTTATAAATAAAAAAGAGTTTCTTTTGGCCATGTATAGGTAGATGAGATAGTTGATATGAGATTCCAAGAAGCATTGAGTAAGTGGCAGGCATCTCAGTCTGCCACACCAATAGTACATGTGGCGTGATGCTCTTCCCCTATGATAGAAGGTAGTTGGGAGCATTCTTGTAGAGGTGGTTGGGAGTAATCTTGTAGGCCCACCACCTAGCACGTCCGTTGTAAGTATTTTAGTGATATGGTAGCTAGTCTTTTGAAGATGATATGTTTATTTATGTATATAACATACTCTATGTAAATTGGTAGGGGTTGAAGCCATGTCGTGTGAAATTGAAAGAATTCATCATTGCAGAGGGCGAGGCTTATCCACGCTTTCCAGGGCACACGATTCATGGCACTCTAGTATCCGATGGTGCAATTCATGTGAGCTCGAGGCTTGTGTTTGCTACTTGGAGGCAGCATTCGTTGCCATATGCCCACCCAGATGTTAACACGTTTGGTGAAGTAAAAAGTAGATTGGTCTTGTAGCCTGAAACAGATTTCATTTATACTCATCATTTATGGTAAATTTACATTACGTTAAGAAAGTATATATGTATATACATGACAATTGATACGAAATTATATATGTAGGGCAAAGGGAAGAAACGCACTACATCTCGTCCTCCTCCACTTCACCTCTTCCTGAAGTACCTAGTTAGCTTGCAAAGGACCTATATGACTCGTTAGGTCATCAATGTAGGGGTATGGCAATATGGATAGGCGAGCATCCCAAAAACTTCCCTATGATTGTTTCTATTAAGAAGGAGGTTGTAGGCCAATCATAAGATAATAATATATTTATACAATATATTTTAGAGTTATTTACTTATGCTTGGCCGAATACATCTATGATAGAAATATGGATATGGTGAGATCTTATTTGTATATCTATATACCTTGTTTTATATATGGTGATCTATTTTCTTATCTATTAATGCATACGTAATATATATTTTGCAACCACTTACATAGGGTCTATACATAATTTTCATTTACC
Organism: Alisma plantago-aquatica; assembly: GCA_963693085.1. Classification (NCBI taxonomy): domain Eukaryota; kingdom Viridiplantae; phylum Streptophyta; class Magnoliopsida; order Alismatales; family Alismataceae; genus Alisma; species Alisma plantago-aquatica. The sequence continues at coordinate 1,509,478,519 of OY856410.1, read as the reverse complement.
CATGTGGGATTTCTAATTCCATCCTCGATCAGTTGTGTACATAATGACCCTTCACGAGTTACCTTATATTGCTCTATCACTTTTAAATATTTTGGAAAAGCATGGAAGAGTGTTATAATAGCTCCATTCAATGTTGAGTAAGTTTACTTTGCTTATATTTGGACTTACAAAAATTACATTTTATTGTGGAATTTGATTTATATATTTTTAACTTTCTTATCTCTAGTGGTAAGCATTGGGAGTTACTAGTTGTTGTCCCCGATACACTGACTTTTTATTATCTAGACCCTAAGGGGAAGGAATTAGAAGTTCATGACACAATGAAAAGGCCACTATTCACATGAGCAATTTCTTATATTTATATCTATTAACATATATTATTCTATTTAGTAATGCAATTTAATGTGTTACGTTAATGTGTAGAGCTTTAAAAGATTTCAAAAAAGCTAGAGGAAACATGTGCAAGAAAAAGAAATCGTTAGTCTGGGAGAATGTGAAAGTAGTTTTCTAACTCCAATGCATATATTATTTATGTGAACTATGCTTATTTTTATTTGTTAACATTTTATATGATGAAATTTATAGCATGTTGTACAAGACAACGGTTGGGCATGTGCATACCACGTGATGTGATATATGGACCTAATTATCAGATATGTTGTACAAGAAATTGAAAACATACAACATGTATTATATAGTCTTGATCATCATATATACGTATAGTCTCATTACATAATATGAAAATATCAAACTTATTAATTATATATATACATCATTCTCTTTGCAAGTGTTTAAAACAAGTAGCTTCACTATAGGGAAAAAGTTATTAGTACGTGATCCCTATATGTTGGAACAATTAGATGACATAAGAGAACAATAAGCAAAAGCCTTTGAAAGGGAGGCAATTTTTTATTATAATTGGGGCACTGATAATGGTAAATAATGACATTTCTAAACTTTTATTTCATAATTATTTCAGTATTTGATGACATTTCTAAACCTTGAAAGACAAGCTTATATGTACATGTGTGAATGACTTTTTTTGAATTGTCTTATTGAAATTTGATCTATATACATGTGTCAGAATATGAAGATGAATGAATGAATGTGCTTCTACATGTATGTGAATGTGAAAAGAAATGAATCAATGGAACTGTAGGTTTCTACATGTGTGTGAATGTGAAAATGGTTGAATGAATGGAACTACATGTTTCTACATGTGTGTGAATCATGTGAATGAATTAATTGTGTTTCTACATGTGTGTAAATTACATGATGTATATATAATCTTGATCATCTTGTTATTGTAGGTTTTTGGCCTGTTGTTAGCTAAAATAAAAGGATGGTGTAAGTCTGTAGTCTAGGATTGAACTGCAGGTTCTGCATCCTACAGACCATCCAGACAGCAAGCCTACAAGTTGATAATAAAAAAACAATACATAGACGTTGGTTATTTTAAAAAATTGTCACCCAATGCCAACGACGTCGGTTAAATATTGAAAATTGACAGTTATGCTCTAACTCGGGCCCATTTTTTTAATTCTAGAATGGAGATAAGTGTTAGTTTCATATCAAAACATCGACGACTATACCAGATTTTTTTCAAGATATGGAGATATGCATTGGTTTTCTAAGACATAACCGACGAATATGGTCCTAATGGTGTTGTTTCTTTTTTTGGTTGCAATTGGGGCTGGATCTATGTCATAAGTTTCAGAACCGACATTGTATGATTCTACCTTTAGTGTCACCCACTTGGGTGTCACTTGAAAACTGACATAAAAAGCCCATTTTAACCGATGTTAAAGGTGGTATCTGTACTAGTGTATTAGACCAATGATTGTCGATTTCCCAAGTTTAAAATGATAAGAAACTCTGATGCCCCACCCATGCATTTATTCACCTATGATATGGTCCTATTCTCTATGAGTGATCAAGGAGCCATCAACTTCATTACTGATTCTTTTGGGCAATATGAAATGGCTTCTGGAAAGCCAATCAATAAGATGAAGTTTGGTTTTATTTTGCATAGTCCCCTCTATTGCACTAGGGTAATGTTGCATTCATGCTCGGGAATCCAAATGATGGAGGATGAGGTCAATATATTTGGGAGTTCTAGTTATGAGAGATTGGACAAAACCAATAATTTTCTCATTCTATCTGCAATGGATCAAAATGAAGGTACCATTATGGAAGAACCATGTTCTTACTTTTGTGGGCCTCATTTTGTTGATAGAATATACATTGGTCTCCAATTTGGTTTACACATGAGCTGCTCTAGATATTAGATTGAAGATGTTATGGGATATCAAGGTCTAGATTTTGAGATTCCTGTGAAGTGCTCACAAAGATTCATATAGGAAGGTTTAGATTGCTTGGTCCAAAATAGTGAATCTTATTCAATAAGGTGGGTTAGGATTCAATCCTATGTAGGTAACATCAACCACATTCCTTATGAAATCAATGTGGGAAGACTTGACTGGCTCATCTAGGTGGGTATTTTTTGCCTAGTTAAATATGCATATGTTTTTATGTGCTACTACTAGTATCCCCCTTACATGCTTCAGCTCTCACCTACTTATCACCATATTGACTCAATATCTTACACAATTTCACTATCCTAATGTTGCACACATGGTGGACTTTAGGTGAAGTGGCCTTGTCTTTTTTTTGGGATAGGTGGTATGTTCAGACCCTACTATCTTATGCGAGGAGGCCTACACATGTAGTCATTGTCTTAGAGTGTCAAATGTACAGTCCCAAGAGAAAGATGGGATTGTGACTCCATTAGTAGACATATGAATGTTGATGGAATCAACTTGGTAGCATATTATCTCCAAGATATTAGAGTAGATGATCTTGATCTACATGTATGGTCTCCCACAAGGGATGGTATTTCTCTCTTAGGTTGGCTGGTCAATCCTCAAGACCCAGGTGGTCGGGGAGTAGGAACATGCAATTTTCTTTGGAAAAGTTATGGGCTTCCACATGCCAACACTTGGACTTAGAGAGTGCTTCATTGTGTAAATCAAATGGTTGAAAACATAGTGCATTGTGAAATTCCTTTTTCTTATAGATTATTATGTTACATGCATCCCATTGTAGAAGCCTGGTCATCTTATTCTATCTATGCATAGTTTTGGGAATGTTAGAATGACAATTTTTGACAATAATAACCCACATGAGAGTCACACATCATTTCTACCTAGCTTTAATTCCTTTAGGTTAGGACCACAACTGGAAATCCTGAAGGTTGTCTCTTGAGCCTGCTTCCTGGCCTCATCATATGGGTGATTGGAGGGCATGCTTCTATTGGCATTACAAGGAAAGGGAGACTACCATTGAGAAGATGGTAGGATATCCTAGGGGTTTTCAACAATAGGCTTAAGTATAAGTTGTTTAATAAACTAGGAGATGAGGGAATCCTTTTTCATTTCATGGAAAAAAGTGTGGATGGTCCTTGCTTGTTGATGCACTAAATGAAGATAGTTCAGTAAACTCCATCCAAGTACAAGATATTGAAGCTCAACATCACCTTATGAAAGATTGACGACGGGGATGAGAGTGTAATATGGTGGTGTGTAGGTCTTTTTAGAGGAATGATGGGAGGTTGGCCATAGCCTTCTGAACTTAGCTTATTGTAGAGGATCATTAGGAAGCATGCATAGAAGTTGTGATCATATCTATAAAGGTATGTGATGAGGAGAATGTGTGAGTTTCCATTATGAAAAAATATGTGTCATACATGGTTGTGATGGTATGGGACAATACTTGCACCATTGATGATTGTGTCCCTACCTCAAGGAGATCATTATGATGATAAAGAAGCAAGCATTTAATGTCTCTTGCTTCCTAGTGGAAGTTATTGGTGTGGCTCAAGATATTGGAAGATGGAGTAATATTATGTGAGCATTTATGTCCATCGACGATGCATGGAGGTTGTCTAAGCACATATGGGTCCTTGTATGGCTTAACAGACTCAGATATCCATATACTAGCTTTTTCTAGAGAGATACATAGGTAGATGGATAGATAACTTCCTACATTTATTTTGTTAGGAGTTCTTACTTGTACATGTTGTACATGGATGAATACCTTTTGAAGTTATTAATGTGGGAGTTTTCATACATCCAAATTCCATAGGTCTAAAATCCCCATGTTTTACCTAAACTAGATGTGCAACAATCCCACCTCAAAGTAAACGAGTTTTAACATAGTATAGTATCAGTATCTAACCCAAACTACATATAAGAATCTTTTGATCAATGTAACTACACATGAATAAAAGTTTATCATAGAAGTTGGATATGGTTTATGAATCAAAGATTTCAATTAATAAAGGCTTAAGGTTGTAATAATCAAATGATGGAGACACTAAAGTGAATGGGTTTCATTACTATTACCTATTGTTCAATCTCTCACTAAATCACAACACACATGTACATTTTACATCGAGAATGAGTTAATCTTCCTTATTAAAAAGAGACTAAAGACAAAATATATTTCTCTAAGTTTGTTGTCATGTTACCTACATCATGTATCTATCACCACAAGAAGCACCTATCTAAAATTCTCGTAAAGGGTTAAACTAGAATCTAATCAATATCCTTGGTCTTAGATTCAAAGTAGTCTACACCCAAGTCCAGATAAACATGTGTATATGTCAAAAAAACATATAAAAAAGCAATAAACTATCGATTCAAAATGTAACAGAGTTAACATGAGTTTAGATGTAAATAACATATCAAAAATAGATAGTGAGGCTAATCCTCATACCCAACAAGGGGTACCCATTCCTCATAGTACCCTAGCTAGCTATGTATCATGTTTTAAACGTGAGGGATTACAACACCAAACATCAATAGTTAGACCTATTTGTATGGGACCTCAAGGTCATTGTAAAGAGATAAAACTTTTATCGACATCGTTTGCCCTTGCTTAATAAATCAAGTAGGTACATACAGCCTTGTGTACTTACCCCGTGAATATAGGTAGGTGCACAAGGTTGTGTAATGGACTTATATGATTATGTTTTCAAGTTTGTTCAAATATAACAAGAAAAAAGGAAGTAGTAATGACATGGAACATGTAGATTCAACAATTACAAATAGACAAGCATTTTCAAACATATTAATACAAGCAAGTTTCAATGCCACTAGTCTATCCAATAGGAGGATAAAAGTGTACCTTGATACGAGCACCATATTAACAATTTGATTAGAAACCCTTAACTAGATCTTTAACAAGAGTCTCTCAAATAAGACCTAAGATACATGGAAGGTATGATTTTATTTATTATCATCAAGATTAGGTCACCTTAAACATTATCATGGTGGATGGATGTGTCACCTAAGTGTAGGTATCATTTCCTTCAATGTTGATTTGAAAATATTAACTAGGACATGCAAGTTCATTATCAATTTTGCATCATACATCATGGATTCATTTAGAACCTATGGAGACATGTCACAACTAATCGTAAATTCATGATTCAGTGTTTTAAGATTGTAATGTTGAAATCGTAGCATTTGAGTAAGATTAAATGACTTAACCATCATATTATTCATTTAAGCCATTTTGAGTCACTTTCATGCAAGATAATCATCAGTTGAGAACTAAAGATATCAAGCTTGTTTTTTAATTAGAAGTATCAAAAAGTTACTAATTTGAATACATCAAATAGCTTGAGTGACCATTATGATAAGATTTGTACAAGATTGGATCTCAATTTAGCAACAAGCACATGAGGTCACAGTTCATGTCATATTTAGGTCGCTTAGTCATAATAGGGCACAAGGGACGTCCACATGGCATTTCAAGTTACAAGGAATCTGATGTACTAATTTGGAGTCATAGAAACAATTTCAAATATTAACAATCAATGTTTGGATATGGTTTTATATGTAGTAGCCTAAAGTCCATAAATGTCACATTTAAAGGTACTTTTTGCATAATGAAGTTACCAATAGGTAAGAGTATGACCAAGTTTAGTTTCATTGCTAAAAATAAAATAAATTTACTGATATAGAGAAAAAATAAGAATCTTAGGCACATTCAATCATATTTTAGCATCAAATTAGTGATTTTAGCATAAAAGTCCGTATTACTACACTTTTAGTGAAAGATAATATTTTAGGACGCTAAAGATATCAAAGTTGAATCTTGGCTCAAACACTCCTCAAACTTACTATACAAAGTTATAATAAAGATTTGAGGCATAACGGGTCATAGTCGGGAACATTGAATAAATAAATCATGTATAAGAGTTCAAAAGTTGTCATATTTATCATAACAAAAGCGATATAAGTCAAATTAGGCCTTGAAATTAGTTTCACTAGATAGATTTTGATATCTAGATCAAAAATCACATATAATATGTCATATCTAACCTAAGGAATGACTAAATATAATTTTTATAAGGTTTAGCATTAAACATAGGATAGATGATGGAGTGTTACCATTTACGAAAGAATTTGTTTCATAGATCACCTATCCAAGCATCCTTGGTGCTACTAAGTGGATGGGGTGAAGTCAAAGGCCAGTAAACTATAAACAAAGAGGGAGAGGGGTGTCCATGTCACACAATGCTCCATCACTGGTCCCACGATCAGTTTGACCTGCATTTGACAAGACTAGAGATAGGGGGTTGTTGTCGCGACATGACCGTGCCCATCCATCAGTGCATACCTAAGATCCTTGGGCCAGGAGATTGTCACATCCACAAAGCATGGCCATGCACATTGGCTTCTCATTACTATAGCTTTCTTTGTTGGTCCTTCATAGTGGGAAAGCAGCAGGGCTCATCAGAGCATGTGATTGATTCATCCATCTTTGCCTTGCAACCTCGAACACAATGGTGAGATCTGATGGGCCAAGAGATCATTGGGTACAACACCCCTAATCTCACCCATGGTTGAGGCCTCCATGAAGTAAGAGGAAGAAGTGGGATAGGAATAGGATGAGCTAGGTCTTGGGTGAGAGTGAAGTGAGGGGGGAAAGACAAGGAGAAGAAAGCAAAGCCAATGAAAGTGCCAATTTGGTGCAAAGAGACCAACATGGACACGACATGGTCATTGGCTAGCCGTCCAGCCCCCTACTATATGTTGTATGGGCAAGGTAGGGTGGATCCGCATCCATTGATCCATGATGTCTCATTCATCAAAACTTTTGGGCCGACTTGTTGAGTTGCCAACTGTAATTCAAACAAAAATGAATTGTGTTTTTAAAAAAAATTGCAAAGTTCATCACTATCAATATGCAATTGATTGAGGTAAAATTTTCACCTTTAGTTCAAACAATTTATCTATTTATTATATAAAAAGTTTGGTCTCATATGATGATGGTGAGGGAACTCAATAAGTGAATTGCATGTCCAAAACTTAAATAATATACTCAACTTTAGTCAATTAATCTCAATGTGAAATTTAATCACACAATTCATCAATCAGCACAATGTGCTCAATGTAATTTAATTAATGGTGTGGGAGGTTGTTAAATACATCTAAACATCTTACGAGTCAATATATGCATAATTAGGAGAGAGAGAGAGAGAGAAATACATGTTGTTATAGGAAACCACATTGAAGGACTCTCGTAGAGGTCATTCTGAGGCTGAAGTGACCCCCATTAGAGTCAAGTGGCATTGTTCTAGAATGAGAGGAGATTTCTTTTCCATGATGCATCAGTGGTAAAAGCCTTCTAGGAACAACTGACTGGCCTAAATCGTGCATCCAAAAGAGCAGATTAAAGTAGTTGGACTTATAAAGAGATAACCCAACACTCAGGCCCCCGCAAAGATAATGGGGTCCGATGTAGCAATCGGGGTCAAACACAGGGACAAGGTTAGTCATGCTAAGAATGCGGAATCAACACCCCATACTCCATCATAAAAGAGGATTAATATGTGTTCCTGAGGGAACGGTAGTTTGAGAATAGGAACAATAAGACAAAATAAGTAAAAGAAACAAACTATAACAAGTATATGGGAAAACTCGGGTTGGGGCTCACCAACCAAGGCGTCTCTCCAACAAGCATACTATCTCTCTCTCATACATACTCATATCAAGATTACAAGCAACCAAAAAATGTCTATTCCACTCTCTCTCGAGATGAGGATAGATCTAGGCCTACAAGAAGCCTCTCTCTAGAGATGAAAACTCAAAAACATCGCAGCAAAACATATGATCTAAAGCATTTAGCATTTCAACACTCTCGTGCATTCATACTACTCCATGACATGAGATAAAAGTGATATTACACTCTCGAGATATCAACAATCAAACATCACAAGATGGTAGCTAAGCATACAAGTGAAGCATTAAAATAGGTGTAAGGAGATAATCTTGATAAGAATATGTAAAGTCAAAAGAAAGAGACAATATACATGTTGGTAGAGCCTTAGTGGCTACTCCCAACCCAAGTTATGGATTTTAGCCGCTCATGCTTGCGGGTAACATAGTGGCACTACAGAAAGATAGATCAATGAGATACCATGAAGAAAGGAGGTGAGTACAATGTGGGGAAATGATAGATCTAGAGAAGAAGAAATGTGGTATTACACACTACTTATTTAGATTTGGATCTACTATGGGGATGTCTCCTCTCAAAGAAGTGGTGGGCATAGGCGGTCATCTTCTCTCTCCTTGGCTTTCACTCTAGAGATCCAAGACTGATGGATGGTCGGCCATGGGTCTAGGATGTAGCAACACTTTTTGGTATCAGGATTGGATCTCTCTTATCTGATGTCTTGACAAGACAGGTCGGGGCGCTATTTATAGGCGCCTTCTACTGACTTAAGACTGCGGTCGCGGTGTTTCCTTTATTCCTCCTTGGTCACGATCTTTCTTGATCGCGATCCTCCCCAGGACCTCGGTCGTGATCTTTGGAGAAGCCACAGTCACGGTCTTTGGAGAAGTCGTGGTCGCGGTCTTTGGAGAAGCCATAGTCACGGTCTTAGGAGAAGCCACGGTCGCGATCTTTAGAAAAGCCACGATCACGGTCTTTGGAGAAGCCGCAGGCGCGATCTTTGGAGAAGTCGTGGTCACGGTCTTCTAAAGTCACGGTCGTGATCTTTGGTGAATAACCGCGGTCGCGATTCTAAGATCACAGTCGTTGTTGGGCTGAGTCCCAAAATCACCAAAACAAGGCTTTAGTCAAGAAGATAGATAAAATGTCTACAAATTTGACTAAAGTTATTCTAAAAGTGGTGTAAAATATATACAGAAAATCCATAAAGTGTGGTGTTATCAACTCCCCCAAACTTACAATCAAGCATTTCCTCAGGTTAAATGCATGTTCGAGCACCCAGATAGAGAAAGGATGAACAAGGATAACATAATAGCATGACTGAAATATCTCATTCTTGCATCAAGACTGTTGTCGCATGTATTCATTCCCTTAGGTTTCAATTTCTCCCTTTAGACTAAGGGTTGCATAACCTCATATTATTTGTCATAACCATATATTGTAAAAGGCTTCTCCTTCTCAACTCATAACCCTCCCTTAGCTAGCATCCATAATAGTGCCACATCTTTTTGAATGGTAGCCTTCACACCTATTCTTTATTTTCAGAGAGCTCTATGTTAATGTGTATAGGTAGGCTAGAAGCTTTAGGGTGTTGGCCTTCTTGGGATTCTGACTTTAAGTCAGGTGGTATGTGAAGTTCCATTCAGGATTGGAGGTGTGTAAGCTTGGCTTCCATTTTTTGCTTACGGGTGTGACATATCTGCATTCATGAGTGCAACAATATATTAGTCGGGTAGGAACTTTTGGCATCTTTTAGGGCACCAATCTCATATTCTTTTCTTTATTTTATTTGATTTTTGGCTTTTTATCTCTCCTTTCAGGCTTGGGATTTAGGATTTTGTTGGTCTTCTTGGGCGGCCAAGCCTCTTTTTGGCTATTTTCCTAGAACAGGGTAGCTTTTTCCTGTCTATAGAGACTAGGATTTTCTGGATGCAAGCATCAGGTGGGGATGGTTGTTTAGGAGTATGACTAAGGTTCTCTTAGTTTGTAGGGGTTCATGAGTTAAGGTTGTTACATTTACAACATCTAATTTGCAAGAATGAGATATAGCAGTGTTGCTATGACTGTTGTTTTACTCATGCTTTCCTGTATGTTGCTCATATTTTTCTCTCTCTAGGGTTGGAGCACTACTTTTGAAAATTTTAGCGAGAGGGGGTGAGCTTCTAAGAGGTTAGTTGTAATGAAAATTTCTAGATTTCAACACCAGTGTAAGAAATGTAAGAAAAAGGAAAGTGAAATTTAAAAGGGGAGTAATAGAAAGAGGGAAGCTCTTGTACCTCTATGGCCCGTTTATGACTCCTCCCCCAAACTTATCCTGCACCCCGTCTCAGGGTGTCAAAATTTGAGTAAGAAGTATAAATGGGACTTCTTTCTTTATTTGTTTGGTGGGGAAGGCCCACTTGGACTCTAGGAGTATGCTGGCGTAGATACCCCTAAGCGCGTGATACTGCTCGAAATGCATGTTCTCCACCTTGAGGCCGGTAGTTGCGATAGCTACCATCCGCGATAGGCATAAGAACCCATAGTCATTTGATAGAGGAACATGTTGAGGGCTTTTGTGGCAATATTGGGTCTTCTTGAAGTCATTGCCTTTTATCATTGTAAACCCTTTGCAATGTTGCTGTATCATTTTGATGATGGCTTCAGCGTAGGAATTTGCCTTTTCTTCTATAGGAGACTATACTCTCGTCATGTTAGTTTTTTTCTTCACTGAGAAGGTTGCATCAGAGCTATTATACAGAATTGCAGTCTTCTTCGACAGGTTAATGTGCAGTAAAGTCCAATGGTTTTCATGAAGAATCGGCAAGAAGATGTGTTTAGGTGTTCCTGCTTGAAGCCATCGTTGCAGTCGCTCTGTCTCTCCCATCTTCTTGTCCTTGAGGATGTCGTCTACCAGTAGGAAATATGCCATGTGTGAGTTTGGCATTGAATCTCCTAATAGCGCCTGGTAGGCTGACATCGTGCTCATAGAGAGGTATTGTGACATCTATTGCCAATCATCATTAAGATAAATGTGGAAGCAGTCGTTAACAGCGGAATTATTGAAAATAACTAAAAATTAAAACCATTTATTAAGACATCCATTCACAGGAAAACTCTTTCATTCAGAACCAAAGTAGAACATTACATTCTGGTTCACATATATACATAACATGTATCATTGCTTCTCGAGGCATACATGTGCTCACTACTCTGTCTCAATTGTACACATGTAGTATAAAAACCCTGAGGCTTGAAGCCAAAAATCTCAGATCGAAGTATTAAAACACTAACTCCTAGGACCCGAGAGTACAGAGATGACTCATAGGACTAACTATACAAAACCAGACAGCCAATGTCTCCACCTGATGGATCACTATTGTCCTTGTGAATGCTGCTTCTCTTCTCCTGCAGAAGGGTTTCTGCCTGCTTGTCTGCGTCTACCTAAAAACATTGGATCCCACGGGGGTGAGACAATTATAAAAATTACTCCAGTGAGAGATAGAACTCTCCTCCATAACATTATTATTGCAGATTAATAAAAATAAATTGAGCAGCAGAATAATAAGCTTAACAGTAGATAATTCATCATCTAAGAAGATTAGAGCAACATTCTTATGCAAGTATTTCAACTATAACTTGATAAGCAGCATGTCTAATTTTCAATGAAGAATTGAACAACATAAATAACCTTTATGCATCAAGGACATGCTAAGTAGTATATCATCAACCAGTGATTCCCGTATTTCAATCTTATGCAAATACTCTACACGGCTGATTACATGTTACAAACATATTTAAGCTCTAAGGAGATGAGGTATACCGCTCATACTCCAACCGGCCATTTCTAAAATCGAAATCGGTACCATAAATAGGTCAATGGAAGAGTCGGATTCCCATGACCACCGACATCCCGGTCAGTACGGGACTACAAGTAGGATTGTGTTAACTGCTCAAAATAGCATTCCAAGGTATACTGGAAACTTCGCTATAGAGTTATAGTGTCAACTACACTCTCATTGGCAATCGAGAGATTTAATGTTTATCTTCATCGACTCAACATTAAATAACATTGGGAGATTAATAATACATCCTTCCTAACCATCGGGAGATTTATGATACATCCATCCTGACACATGAACGATTGAGAGGTTTAATGTTTACCTTCCCTCAATCTCTTCACAAGGACGTAAGGATATTTTCGCCCATTTACCCCCACATATTCAGAATTTGCGCATTCCAGGAATTCTGATAGGAAAACTTGTTTCGCCGTCACCAACTTCTGACGATGATGGATTTATGGTCAGAGCACTACATGAATAGATTTCACTTAATTAATTAAGTACATTTTCGTATTCTTTTATCATCAGCCAAGTTCTCAAGCATGACTTGTTTTAACAATGCTATAAAGAGACATGTACTATTTGCATCGGTTACTTATCTGTCTTAAAAGATATTGGGTACTCAGTTCCTCTTTTCAATACTGGGAATTATCATCCCTTCACAATCTCATCTCCATAATCATATGGTTCTGGGTATTTAAACCCTTGGTTCATCATTGAGCATTGTTACCACTTTTCCAAGTAACTATCACCTTCAGGTCATCTAACCAAGGCAAACATGAAACTTGCTATTACAAGCATCACTCATGGAACTTGAGGCCCATTAACTCTCTTGTTACCTCTTACTAGGAAGCAAGGTATATTATGGCACACAAGGCCCAATCACAATAGTGAATTGAACATCATAGTTCATACCTGACTATGATCATCATTTTAGAATACCTGCATGGTCAGCACAAATGATAACAGTAATATCAATTGCATATCAGTACCATATAAAACAAGTATGAATTCACTTTTCAAGGGTAACACCACTATTCCCTTATCAGGGTTAGGGTTTCCCATTTCATGTCTTTTGAGGACATTCATCATATTAACCACATCAAGGTTATGGTTTATCACCATATTCCCCATATTAGGGCTTCATAAAGTATTCTATAGTATTACCCTGGATTTGAGCTTCACATCACATCAAACATTAGGGTTTCTCATGAAACCATTCTTAGTTAGGGTTTCTAGTAAATTTGCCCTGGATTAGGGTCTACATTCAATAAACCACAATTAGGGTTTACTATTCATCCTAATAAGGGTTTTACATTCAAGTACCCATAATCAGGGGTTATTATTCATCCCAAATAGGGTTTTGCATTACATTACCCTAAATTAGGTTTGCACATATCAACACCCTAGATTAGGGTTACATCCATACCCTGGATTAGGGTTTCAATTATAATTGCCCTCAATCAAGGTTAGGGTTCAATAACCTTGTCAATTAGGGTTTATATTCATGATTAGGGTTTCATGATCTCTTTACTTAAGAATCATACCCTTAATCACCACATGAATCATACTAATGTATGAATTCCATTCTTTCATCCTCTTAACTTAATTAGGTCATATCAACCCTTCAATTAAGTACATACAACTATGATTGACATAGTGTACTAAAATATTGTTTTTATAAGCAATTAGGGTTCATCCCTTAGTTGGCACTAATCACTTAGGTACTATTAGGGTTTCAACCTTTGTACCTTCATTGATAATTGTTACTAACAATCATTGGATTATGGGAACAATCATTACCTTCAATGTCCTAATGATTGAATCACAAATTAACTGCTTTCGGTTTTGAGGTTTCATCACCAAACGGTTTTGAAACCGTTTAACACCAAATAGTTTTGAAACCGTTTGACCCCAAAAAGTTTTGAACCTATTTGCCCCCAAATGGTTTCAAGACCGTTTGGTCTCAAACGGCCTCAAGACCGTTTGGGCCAAATCAGTCCCAAAACTGTAAGGGCTCTTTAGGTCATTCATCAATCCAATCAAGTGCAATAGCTACAATGAATTGACTATTGATTATGTAATTGAAAGATTCATCAATCAACACCATTAGATCATGATCCAACAATCAAGGATCAACCACTGACCCACCAAATGGTTTTGAAACCGTTTGGTCCCAAACAATTTCAAGACTGTTTGGGCTCAAACGGTCTCAAGACTGTTTGACCCAAGTTGTCTTGAAATCGTTAAGACCAATCAAGGATTCTTCGATCAATTTGATTAGTGTTTCCAATTGAAGGATTGTACACCCATAAAATAGATAAATTGGATCCATTGGATCGTCATCCAACATGTAATTAGGTTCAGACCACAAACGGTCAACTAAACCAAACGGTGGTTTGGAGTCCAAGTCACCAATCGGTTTTTGTGAAACCGTTTGGACCAAAGGTCCAAGACCGTTTGCTCTTGTTCTTGGTTGAGGTGTGTGTTTGTGATCACGTTGTCATCTTCAACCTTTAGGCTCACGAAAATTACTACCATTTCCATGGCAATTCCATCAACCAAACAAAGCTATTGCAAGAATAACAATTAAATCAATTGAAATGAGAAATCGATTTCAATGACAAAGATTAAGGGTTCAAGTTATATAACCCACCTTCAATTAGGCTTCAAAGCTTCAAGATCCATGGCTCCAATGGTGGATGAATCTCTAGCAACCTCCCAAGGTCCTTTCTCAAGCTTTTGCAGTGAAAGGATTGGCTAGGGTTGAAGATGTAGTGAAGAAATGAAGGAATTATGCATTGTTTTATGATTTCCACCATGAAATCAAGAAGAACAAAGGTCAAGGACTTACCAACAGGTTGGGGGCGTCCTTACTGTTGTTCCTAGCTCCCTTGGTCGATTTTGGAAGCAAGGATAAGAAAGGAATCTGAAAAAGTCCTTGGTTTGAGTGGTAAAGGCTCTTTTATAAGAAAATCAATGAGAGAGAAAATGTTTTATAAAAATCTTTTAATTCCAAAATTGTTGCCACCACATCCCCCTTGGTTTATTTCATGCAAAGGAAACTCTATCACCACATATATCCCTTACATTATCCATGAATTAAGGGAAAAGAAATTAAGCACCTTAACCCTTATAATAATAATATCCATATTTGAATGGAAATGCTTTTTCTTATAATAAGGTGAGTGGAGTTTCCACCTGCTTGGGATATTTCGTGGTCCTTGAAAAGCTCAAGGACGTCCACACACATCTGAATCCAACCATTTTAATTTTGGTTGAAGGTCCTTCAATTATTTTATTTATTTTTGTATTAATTCGAACTAATGTTTCCATTCTGCTTAAATCTTGATTATTTTAATATCAAGATTCTCTATCCTTCAAAGAGATACAAATGAGATTCCCCTCTCATTATATTTACTCCACATGATGCCAAGAAACATTAGGGACCTTTTTGAAGTGGTAATTTGCATATTGAACCCTAGGTTTTGGGTAAATTGCACATTACACCAAAACTAGGTTTTAATGCACAAACATATCTTTATGAGCTCTTTCTTGGTATTCAAGCTATCACAAGTCATACATCTGCATCATCTTCACTCTCATGATGCTTCAACACATGAGGAACATATTATCATGCACAATTTGCAATTAAACCCCTCAACTTGGGTAATTTGCACTTTAGCCCAAAACAAGCAAAACATTGATTTCAACAATATTCAAAAAGGACTAAAATTGTAATATAAGTTCCTCTTGAGCCTTAATTATATTTCAAAAGATAAGAGCAAGCATATAATCACTTTTATTAAACAAAACACCTACAGTTAAAACATAACCCAGGTCAGGGATGTTACAAGTTATCCACCCCTTACAAGGATTTCGTCCCTAAAATCATCAACAAAACATCAAGAGAAAAGAGTAGGGTATTTCCTCCTCATTTCTTCCTCTAATTCTCATGTGGATTCTTCAACACCACGGGGATTCTAGAGGACTTTTACAAGACTAATGTCTTTCTTTTTCATCTTCTTGATTCATCTGTCAAGAATCAACACAGGTCCTTCAACATAAGATATGTCATCATTTAGTTCTACCTCTACAGGTTGTAGAACCAACTCAGTGTCAGGATGACACTTCCTCAACATAGATATATGAAAAGTTGGGTGCAATCTATGCAACTCAAGTGGTAACTCCAGCTTATAGGCTACCTTTCCCATCCTCTCAATGATCGGATAAGGCCCCATAAATCTAGGAGCTAACTTACCTTTCTTTCCAAATATCACGATACCTTTCTAAGGTGAAACCTTGAGGTACGCACTATCTCCAATTTAGAATTCGAAGGGTCTATGATGCTTGTCAACATAGGATTTCTATCTATCCTGGGCAGCTTTCAACTATTGTTGTATGACTTTAACTTTCTCAGTTGTTTGTTGAACTAGCTCAGGACCCAAAAGTTGATATTCACCAGTTTTATACCAACATAGGGGAGATCTACAACGTCTACCATACAAAGCTTCATATGGTGCCATGTCAATACTATGATGATAGCTATTATTATAAGAAAACATTATCAATCTTAGATGTAGATCCCAACTTCCTACAAACTGAATAACACATGCCCTAAGCAAGTCCTCCAAAGTTTGTATCATCCTCTCTGATTGTCCATCTATTTGGGGATGAAATTATATACTAAACCTTAATCGCGTACCCAAAGATTTATGGAGTCGCTCCCAAAAATGACTTGTAAACTGGGGACCTCTATCAGAAACTATGGTAACTGGAACCTCGTGCAAACGCACTATCTCATCTATGTATATTGGTGCCAGCTTTTCAGCTGTATAGGTTGTTTTGACATGTAAGAAATGTGTTGTCTTTGTCAACCTATCAACTATCACCCAAATGGAATCAAGACTTTCGACTTTTCTAGGCAAACCAACCACAAAGTACATGGTTACATGATCCCATTTCCACTGCGGTATAGGCAGAGGTTGCATTGTTCCTGTGGGCTTCTGATGTTCAGCCTTAACCTACTGACACACCGGACACCACATAACAAACTCAGCAACATCCTTCTTCAAACCAGGCCACCAATACATATCTTTTAAGTTATGATACATCTTAGTGCTCCCTGGATGCATAGCATATATTGAAGAATGAGCTTCTTCCAGAACTAACTTTCTTAAGTTATCAACATCAGGTACTATCATCCTACCATGATAACAGGCTACCTGATCATCAAAAACATGGAAACCATTTTGTTTCTCACTACCATACTCTGATCTAATCTGTTGAACTACAACATTAGCTTGTTGTGCTTCTTTAATCTATTCCCTCAGAGTAGGGTTTACTTGCATCTCAGCTAACAACCCAGATAACAACAATACCTTAAGTTGTACATTGTCTTTCCTTAAGGAGATAAACATATCTCTCTTAGAGCACACTAAGGAGTCCAAATGTGCTTTGTCTAAAGTTGGTGTTGCTGATTTTCTACTTAGTGCATCAGCAACCACATTGGCCTTCCCTGGATGATAATCAATTGTACAATCATAGTCCTTGATTAACTCCATCCAGCGGCGTTTCCTCATGTTTAGCTCATGCTGAGAAAAGATATACTTTAGGTTCTTATGGTATGTGAAAATCTAGAATGTTTCTCCATAGAGATAATGTCTCCAGATCTTCAAGGCATGAACCACAACAGCTAGCTCTAGATCATGTGTTGGATAATTCACCTCGTGTTTCTTAATTTGTCGAGAAGCAAAAGAAATCACTTGTTTATCCTACATCAACACACATCCTAAGCCATTCTTCGATGCATCACAGAAGACTATGTATCCCTTTCCTTGCTCAGGTAACACCAGTATAGGTGCACTGGTTAACCTTTCTTTCAGCAGCTGGAAAGAATGTTGACACTTGTCATTCCAGACAAAAGGAATATCTTTCCTAGTCAACTTGGTCAGGGGTAAAGCTATAGAACTGAAGTTCTTAATGAACCTCCTATAATAGCCTGCCAGTCATAGGAAACTACATATCTCTATCGATGTCTTTGGTTGTTCCCATTGCAGGACAGATTCTACTTTCTTAGGATCAACACGAATACCTGAAGCAGATATTATGTGTCCAAGAAAAGAAACTTCTGATAATCAGAACTCACACTTGATAAACTTAGCATACAACTTATGCTTTCTTAGCAAGTTCAAAGCCTGACGGAGGTACTGCTCATGTTGTTGAGCATCTCTACTATATATCATGATGTCATCTGGAAAGATGACTACACACTGATCAAGAAAAGGTCGAAAGATTTTATTCATGAGTTCCATAAATGCAGCTGGTGCATTAGTTAGTCCAAATGACATAACTGTGAACTCATAGTGACCATACCTTGTACTAAAGACAGACTTGGGTATGTCACTCTCCTTCATACACAACTGATAGTATCCCGACCTCAGGTCTATTTTGGAAAAGATAGTTGCACCACGCAACTGATCAAACAAGTCATCAATCCTAAGCAGAGGATACTTGTTCTTTATAGTTACTTTATTCAACTTCCTATAGTCGATGCATAATCGCATAGACCCATCTTTCTTCTTAACAAAGAGGACTGTATCACCCCATGGTGAAGTATTCGGCCGGATAAATCCCTTCTCAGGAAACTCCTGAAGTTGTTTCTTGAGCTTTGCCATTTCAGGAGGTGCCATTCTATACGGTGTTTGTGCTATTCGTTGTGTTTCCGGGATTAGATTAATTTCAAAATTAATCTCTCGGGGCATTGGAACACCTGGAAGTTCTTCAAGAAATACATCTTCAAATCCCCTGACTATTGGAACTTCAGAAAGATAAGGGTTCTCCATTGTGGTATCAACCACATGGGCTGAGAATGTGAAGCATCCTAGTCTCATCAACTTCTCAGCTACCATAGCTGACACAAGACATGTTGGAAGGATCTTTCTATCTCCCTAAAAGACCCATGTGTCACCATTATCTGTGAACACAGCTTGCTTGGAACTGCAATCTAAGACAACCTTATACTTTTCTAAGGTGTCCATCCCAAGGATTATATCGAACCTGTGCATTTCAAGTGGTATAAGATCCACCTGAATGCGGTGATCAGAAAAGAAAAGATTGCAGGAAGAACACACATCCCACAATATTGTAGATCCCATCAAAGGTATTTCTAACAACAGGCTATCTGCTCTATGAATGACAATCATGTTGCAGTCATCAATCACTTCTCAAGTGATAAAAGGGTGTGTAGCACCCAGATCAATTAACACAGATACGAAGCAGGATGAAGACATATCAAAATAAAACAATTCCATATGACTTGTCACAACCCGAGGGTTGACTATTGCTTCAGGCTGATTCATGGCATAGAATCTAGTTGTTGGTTGTTGTTGACCCTATGCTTGATTGTTGGATGTTGATGAACTGGCTTGGGATGCTTTTCCATGTCCTCTAGCACCACTGTCAGACTGTTATCTCTAAGAGCCTTGCTGACTCTGCCTTGGTTGCTAGGTCACACTCCTGACTTTTTTAGGACAGTCCCTTACCACATGGCCTTCTCTCCCACATCTATAACAGGTTACATTTCCCCTCGATGGTCTGGGTGGTCCTGTTACTCACATTGAGGCTGAGCTGTGAGCTCCCTTTGATGTTAAACTACGGTTTATACCCTTACTTGACGTCCATTGCATCTGGGTATTGAACCTTGGTGGTGTAGGCACAGAATACCTTGGTTTCTTAAAACTCCAAAAATTATGTCCTTGGAACTGTGGGTATTCTTTCTTACCCTTGGTCTATCGCTTCTCAATTGCATCCCTCTCTATACATCTTACAGACTCCACAAAAGTGGCAAACCTCTCTCGGTCCTCCAGAGCATACACCAGAGTGGTCAATTCAGCATTCAGACCTTCTCAAAATACTGAATTCTCTCCTCATCATTTGATTCCATATGCGGACAGAACTACAACAACTCCATGAACCTAGCTTCATATTCACTAATGTTCATTTTCCCTTACCTCAACCTCTCAAATTGAGAGATTTTCTCATCTAGATACGTCTTGGGGAAGTATCTCGCGATGAATTCACGCCTGAATTCATCCCATTCGATCACGACTCCAGGTCTTTTTCCCTCCTCGATGGTCCACCATTGGCCAGCACTCCCTTTTAAGAGATATACAGCATTCCTGACCTTCTCATCATCAGGGATCATGAGGATTCTTAAAGCTTTCTGCAGTTCTGTCAACCATAGATCAGCATCTGCTGGGTCAGCTGTACTAGCATATTCTAAGGCTCCTACCCTCCTAAGCCGTTCAAAGATCTTGCCGGCTCCATGTCTTTCATCATGGGCCGGTGCCCTTGGTGCAGGTAATGGCATTCTATCTGTCATATGGGTCATAGCTACCATAAACTGCTCAAACATGGCATGGAAGGCTGGGTTACCCATATCTTCTTGGTTGAACTGGGGTTGTTCAGGGACGGGCTCCTCCCTATCTTGGTCTCTTGCACCTCCTCCTGGTGCAGCAACACTGCTCTCAGTAGCATGTTCATCATGTGATCCAGACATCTTTATTTCTTATTCTCCTTCTACATGAGCAGAAGACACTATCAGATAATTGGATGACACTAAAACAGACTCAACAACCTTAATCCTATGTCTCTGTAGACTCAGGGAACCTAGAGATCTAATACTACTAAATTGTGACGTCTTTTTCCAATCATCATTAAGATAAATGCAAAAGTGGTCATTAACAGTAGAATTACTGAAAATCACTAAAAATTAAAACCATTTATTAAGAGATCCATTCACAGGAAAACTATTTCATTCGCTGTAACATTATTATTGCATTTTAATAGAAATAAACTGAGTAGTGGAATCATAAGCTTAATAGCAGATAATTCATCATCTAAGAAGATTAGAGCAACATTCTTATGCAAGTATTTCACCTATAACTTCATAAGCACCATGTCTAATTTTCAATGAAGAATTGAACAACATAAATAACCTTTATGCATCAAGGACATGCTAAGCAGTATATCATCAACCAGTAATTCCCGTATTTCAATCTTATGCAAATACGCTACACGGTTGATTACATTTTACAAACATATTTAAGCTCTGAGGAGATGAGGTATACCGCTCATACTCCAACCGACCATTTATAAAATCGAAATCGGTACCATAAATAGGTCAATGGAAGAGTCGGATTCCCATGACCTCCCACATCCCGGTCAGTACGGGACCACAAGCAGGATTGTGTGAACTGCTCAAAATAGCATTCCAGGGTATACTGGAAACTTTGCTATAGAGTTACAGCATCAACTACACTCTCATCAGCAATTGAGAGATTTAATGTTTATCTTCATCGACCCGACATTAGATAACATTGGGAGATTAATAATACATCCTTCCAAACCATCAGGAAATTTATGATACATCCATCCCGACACATGAAGGATTGAGAGGTTTAATGTTTACCTTCCCTCAATCTCTTCACAAGGACGTAATGATATTTTTGCCCATTTACCCCCACATATTCAGAATATGCGCATTCCAGGAATTCCCATAGGAAAACCTATTTCACCATCACCAACTTATGACGATGATGGATCTATGGTCAGAGCACTACATGAATATATTTCACTTAATTAATTAAGTACATTTTCATATTCTTTTAGCATCAGCCAAGTTCTCAAGAATGAGTTATTTTAACAATGCTATAAAGAGACATGTATTATTTGCATTAGTTACTTATCAGTCTTAAAAGATATTGGGAACTCAGTTCCTCTTTTCAATACTGGGAATTATCATCCCTTCACAATCTCATCACCATAATCATATGGTTCTGGGTATTTAAACCCTTGGTTCATCATTGAGCATTGTTACCACTTTTCCAGGTAACTATCACCTTCAGATCATATGACCAAGGCAAACATGAAACTTGCTATTACAAGCATCACTCATGGTACTTGAGGCCCATTAACTCTCTTGTTACCTCTTACCAAGAAGCAAGGTATATTATGGCACACAAGGCCCAATCACAATAGTGAATTGAACATCATAGTTCATACCTGACTATGATCATCATTTCAGAATACCTGCATGGTCAGCACAAATGATAACAGTAATATCAATTACATATCAGTACCATATAAAACAAGTATCAATTCACTTTTCAAGGGTAACACCACTATTCCCTTATCAAGGTTAGGGTTTCCCATTTCATGTCTTTTGAGGACATTCATCATATTAACCACATCAAGGTTATGGTTTATCACCATATTCCTCATATTAGGGCTTCATAAAGCATTCTATAGTATTACCCTAGATTTGAGCTTCACATCACATCAAACATCAGGAATTCTCATGAAACCATTCTTAGTTAGGGTTTCACATAAATTTGCCTTGAATTAGGGTCTACATTCAATAAACCACAATTATGGTTTACTATTCATCCCAATTAGGGTTTTACATTCAAGTACCCATAATCAGGGTTTATTATTCACCCCAATTAGGGTTTTGCATTACATTACCCTAAATTAGGTTTGCACATATCAACACCCTAGATTAGGGTTACATCCATACCCTGGATTAGGGTTTCAATTATAATTTCCCTGAATCAGGGTTAGGGTTCAATAACCTTGTCAATTAGGATTTATACTCATGATTAGGGTTTCAGGATCGCTTTACTTAAGAATCATACACTTAATCACCACATGAATCATACTAATGTATGAATTCCATTCTTTCATCTTCTTAACTTAATTAGGTCATATCAAACCTTCAATTAAGTACATACAACTATGATTGACATAGTGTACTAAAATACTATTTTTATAAGCAATTAGGGTTCATCCCTTAATTGGCGCTAATCACTTAGGTACTATTAGGGTTTCAACCTTTGTACCTTCATTGATTACTATTGCTAACAATCATGGATTATTGGAACAATCATTACCTTCAATGTCCAAATGATTGAATCACAAATTAACTCCATTCGGTTTTGAGGTTTCATCACCAAACGGTTTTGAAACCGTTTAACACCAAATAGTTTTGAAACTGTTTGACCCCAAACAATTTTGAAACCACTTTCCCCCAAACGGTTTCAAGACCATTTGGTCTCAAATGGACTCAAGACCGTTTGGGCCAAATCAGTCCCAAAACCGCAAGGGCTCTTTAGGTCATTCATCAATCCAATCAAATGCAATTGCTCCATTGAATTGACTATTGATTATGTAATTGAAGGATTCATAAATCAACACCATTAGATAATTATCCAACAATCAAGGATCAACCACTAAACCACCAAATGGTTTTGAAACCGTTTGGTCCCAAATAGTTTCAAGACCGTTTGGGCTCAAACGGTCTCAAGACCATTTGACCCAAGTTGTCTTGAAATCGTTAAGACCAATCAAGGATTCTTCGATCAACTTGATTAGGGTTTCCAATTGAAGGATTTTACACCCATCAAATCGATCAATTGGATCCATTGGATCATCATCCAACATGTAATTAGGTTCAAACCTCAAACGGTCAACTAAACCAAACGGTGGTTTGGAGTCCAAGTCACCAAACGGGTTTGGTGAAACCATTTGAACCAAAGGTCCAAGACCGTTCGCTCTTGTTCTTGGTTGAGGTGTGTGTTTGTGACCAGGTTTTCATCTTCAACCTTTAGGCTCATGAAAACTACTGCTATTTCCATGGCAGTTCCATTTATCAAACAAAGCTATTGCAAGAATAATAATTAAATCAATTGAAATGAGAAATCGATTTCAATGACAAAGGTTAAGGGTTCCAGTTATATAACCCGCCTTCAATTAGGCTTCAAAGCTTCAAGATCAATGGCTCAAATGGTGTATGAAGCTCTAGCAACCTCCCAAGGTCTGTTCTCAATCTTTTGTAGTGAAAGGATCGGCTAGGGTTGAAGATGGAGTGAAGAAATGAAGGAATTATGCATTGTTTTATGATTTCCACCATGAAATCAAGAAGAACGAAGGTCAAGGACTTACCAACAGGTTGGGGTCGTCCTTCCTGCTGTTCCTAGCTCCCTTGGTCGATTTTGCAAGCAAGGAGAAGAAAGGAATCTGAAAAAATCCTTGGTTTGAGTGGTAAAGGCTCTTTTATAAGAAAATCAATGAGAGAGAAAATGTTTTATAAAATCTTTTAATTCCAAAATTGTTGCCACCACTTCCCCTTTGGTTTCTTGCATGCAAAGGAAACTCTATCCCCACAGAGATCCCTTCCATTATCCATGAATTAAGGGAAAAGAAATTAAGCACCTTAACCCTTATAATAATAATATCCATATTTGAGTGGAAATTCTTTTTCTTATAATAAGGTGAGTGGAGTTTTCACCTCCTTGGGATATTTCGTGGTCCTTTCAAAGCTCAAGGACGACCACACACATCTGAATCCAACCATTCTAATTTTGGTTGAAGGCCCTTCAATTATATTATTTATTTTTGTATTAATTTGAACTAATGTTTCCATTATGCTTAAATCTTGATTATTTTAATATCAAGATTCTCTCTCCTTCAAAGAGATACAAATGAGACACCCCTCTCATTCTATTTACTACACATGATGCCAAGAAACATTAGGGACCTTTTCGTAGTGGTAATTTACATATTGAACCCAAGGTTTTGGGTAAATTGCACATTACACCAAAACTAGGTTTTAATGCACAAACAATCTTTATCAGCTCTTTCTTGGTATTCAGGCTATCACAAGCCATACCTCTACATCATATTCACTCTCATGATGGTTCAACACATGAGGAACATATTATCATGCACAATTTGCAATTAAACCCCTCAACTTGGGTAATTTTCACTTTAGTCCAAAACAAGCAAAACATTGATTTCAACAATATTCAAAAAGGACTAAAATTGCAATATAAGTTCCTCTTAAGCCTTAATTATCTTTCAAAATATAAGAGCAAGCATATAATCACTTTTATTAAACAAAACACCTAGGGTTAAAACATAACCCAGGTCAGGGATGTTACGGGTACCCTCCTATTCTCAACGTTTCTCGGAGGTCATCTTTGAGCACACAGATGTCATCTCGTTCGAATATGACATATCCCGAAGAAATGTATTCCTTCAGAGAGCTCATAATTATTGTGAGTTCTTCCATCGACAGACTGAAGTAGCTCCATCTGTCAAAGTTCTCAATGGAAGGTACTATGTCTTTTGTCGGGCCTTCTGGTCCTTCGCTCCCCAGGTCTTCTTTGGCTTCTACTTCTGCGGGTTGTCCCTCTGTAGGAGGAACTTTAGGAGCTTCAGATACTGAAGGATTATGTTCATCTTCTTCTTGCTTCATAGCCTCGTCACTCTCTGCAGCCCATCCCACTTTCCAAGTTGTAGGCCTAGCCGGTTCTGTCGGGTCGACCCACATGTTCTTGAGTTTCTCCCTCCAAGATGTCTTCTCGGGGAGAGGGATGTCCACGTGGAGCCTTCGGGGCACGGAATTTGCAGCCATCACTGGATCCTTAAAGAATCGGTGATCATAAATGATCTCCATTATGTACATGCCCGCAATCCATGTAGGTCTTCCTCTTGCAGGTCTTCTAAGAGAATGCCCTTGTTGATGTCTTACATCATACGTAGGATGATGAAGGTGCAATCCCCTGAACCAGCTCCTTCTTGGGGAACATTCTTGTTTATGGAAAAGAGTTTCCAGGACCCTTAGAACCTTAGAATCGTATCTTTGATAGCCCGTTGTAGGCATATAGGAATTTTCAAGGCGTCCCTGGCATCCTTCCTCTTGTAGACAAGTGAATTGTTGTCCATCTCTGCTGTGTAGCAGTTGAGCACTGTCGTCCTCCACTCTGTAAGGTTGATGATGATTAGACCCCAGTGCTTTGCGTTATGGATGCGTAACACCATTGTCCTGGTCTCCCTTCTCCTGACTGCCGTCTGTAGTTCCAACACTTCTGTCATCCTATATTCTTCTTTGTACAATAGGATGGCTAGACGTGTGGTTCCGTTGAAGACTGTCTGCGGCTTATCTTGACAGAGGAATTCTTCCAAGAGGGTGGCACAAAGTACCTTGAACATCCTTTTGTGTATTTGTGCCATTTTTAGATAGACCCTCCGGAAGTCCTCCCTGGTCAGACGTCTACCCTTGTTGATATACAATATGTCTGACCTGGGTAGATTGTCATCGAGGACATCTACCAGGACATGGACATCTCTACAAGAGATGCGCAACATGGTCTTCATGTTCATGTCCTTCATTTTGCAAAGTAGAGGAGGAGCGACTGTAGGAAGCATCATTCTTTCTATAGCTTACCTCTCCCTGACAGGCTCTTCTGTGAAGAAGGTTGCTAGCCCGCCCTCCTCATCTTCCCACGTCGCCTCTTGCACTATCAGTACTGAGGCTTCCCGGATGATGGGCATAGCCTCTGCCACTTTTTTAGCACCCTTGATCGGAGGTTGTGTTTTGACCCTTGGTCCAACTTCCTCTGAGGAAGCTTCTACGGCGACGTCTTTTGTGTGGCTTTCTTCCGACGTCTGCCCTAGCCTGGCCTCAGCCATCATCTTTAGCATGGCCTCCATCTTCCCATCGGAGATTTATTCAGTGTGCTCCTCATGAGATGGGAATAGGAGGAAGTCATTTGATTCTTCCATCCCAGCTCTTAGCTCGGCTATCAACCTATCTATCTCTACTGTGTCAGCCGAGCTAAGCATTGCGACCATCTTCTCCCGATGAGCCTTTGCTTCCTCCTCTGCTTTTGTTGGAGTGAGTGCAGGAGGGGTGAGGTGATGTCCCACATGCTTCTCATCCTCATTGGCAGTTTCGTCCATCGCCTCCTCCAGGTCGCAGTTGAGGTCAAACCCCCTTGATTGTGATGTATGTTTTTCATACTGGGAGTTTGACCTTCCTGCTAGTTGGTTGCCTTGTTGTTCATCTATGGGAGATTGCCTACGGCTTGTACTCCCATTATTTGTTGTGTCGGCTCCTACCCCCACCCCCCCCCACACACACATTGTTATCATGGCTACAGGGGTTGGCGAGGGAGCATTCTGGGCTGGTAGGATGCTTTGTCTTTTTCTTTACCCACCATGCTTCAAACTTTGCACGCTCGAGCTTTCGGTGGTCTTCTTGCACTCCCTGTCATTCTTCTTCTAGGGAAGACATTGCCTCTTCATATTCTTGGTGCATTTTCTCATTATATGCGCTGCATGTATGGCCTGCCCTTCTTTTCGCAGGATCGTCATTTCCTCCTGCATTTTTGTCAGCATCCTCCATTAATTGTTGAAAACTTCTTGCATGAACTCAGGGAGTGTTGACGTCCTCTCATCTATCTCCTTTACCTGAATTGTTAGTGAATATAAAGAAGTAGAAATTTTTTCATGTATTGAATCAGTTTGATGCATGTGTCCCCACATTGCATCAAACTTGTTACCTAGGGCACCCCCGAAGGAGGGTGCCTGTTGTTGTTAGTGGTGCAGCTTCTGTCCCATGCGTTCCGTTGATGCACTCGGCACAGTTGACTGCTTAGGTGGTCACGATGGGAGCATCTCCCTTGGGTGACTCTTCTTTGGCTCCGCCTTTGGTACGTCTTGAGAGGCTTGTCTTTCTACCTCTGTCTCCAGCATGTTGGTGCCGAGAGGGGTTTCTTCTTCGGCTTGGCCCCTCTCTGGCTCTAGCTCCAGTATGGCTTGGGAGCCTTGTCCTTCTGGCTCCACCTCTAGCTAGCTGGTAGGTTGTGGGACTTCTCCAGTTCATGTAGTCTTTTCCGCTTCTCCTTCCACTGCAGTAGTTTCCTCCTGCGGTCTCGGGGAAGCGGGGTTTGCAACTTGTGCTTCCACTAGTTGTTCTACAACCCTCTCTTTTCCAGATGGATTAATGGTGGCTTCTGCTTTCTTTTTCTCCACTGCCAGTTTCTTTCTTGGCTCATGAGTTTTCTTCACTATTAGTGTCAGGACACTACTTTCTTCTACTGCACGTGTAGGTTTTGCTGATGTGTTAGAATGCAATGTCCCGGAGCTCATCTTCTCGACATCGTCGAGAGTCAGCCACAGCTTGTGGGCATCATAGAATGTCATTTCGGGGAGGGGAAGTGGCTTATTCAGTCCTTGATGTTTGAAATATGCTTTCTCCCCCTTCACTTCCAAAATTCCCATGCTGGCGAGGGACTTTATATATATACTTTGGTGTCCCTCCATTTCTTCATATCTTTGTAATTCTCCTTCTTCCAGCAGGTAGTCGGCGATCCTTACTATTTGACTGCCCATACAGAAGCAGACTTCCTCTTCGCCTCACCACCTACAGTCGATGAAAACCTTCTGATAAGGATCCTTCCTATATTAACTGGTCGTTTATTGATCATAGACCATATAAGGAAGAGATCCCCCTTGCTGGCTATCCCGGTCTCTAACCTGGCATCTATAGAGAAGGTGGTGATCTTCTGTATGATCTTGATGAAGCATGAGGTGATTCTGGAGACCTTGGAGTTATTTGGGTTGTGTTTTCCCTCTCTAGTTAGCTCCTCCCACATCTTCTTGCTATCATATGCAGCAATCTCTCTCTCTCCCAGAGCACCTAAATAGGCCTTAACCTCTTCTTCGGATGTAGTGAATATCCTGTTCAGGTTCGTCTCTGTTATCTGGTAGGTTTCGCCCCCCAGCCATACCTGGAGTTGGTAGTCCCCTCCTCTTATTGCTCGCGTCCCATCACCGGTCGTGAGCTTTGTCAGAGAAGACATAAACTCTAGGGTCAACCTTTGGTACGACCTTACTTCGGGCATGCAGATGATTTGTAAGTTTGCACCCTCCAGGAACTTTATCGTCCTGTCATATAGACCCAGCCTCTTGAAGTCCTCCACGTCAAAGTAACGTGTCGGAATGCATTCCTTGTTAGTGGACATCCAGTCATAGGCAGATGGGTGCACGATGTCCTGGGGTACGAATTGGGGCTCCCCTTGAGGCACATAAGCTCATTCTACCACTTTTTCAGTTTTCACCTTCTTATTGGGCCTGGGTTCCTTGAATGCATCCTTCCGCATCTTCCCGTGCACTAGGCTTCCTGACTCTTTAGGTAGGTACTCAAAGATCTCTGTTTCCCCCGTATGCTCGGTTTCTTTCATAGACTGCTCTTGTGGCACCCCCGCCAATATCCTCTGATATTGTTCCAGTCTTAGTTGTATCTCCAAGCATTTGCGGACTGGAAAGGCGTTGCTCCTCTTCAGCTTCTCGGTTAAATCCTTGACTATCATCTATACCTCCCTCAGGGAGGTAGCCCTATGGTACAGGGGATCACTCGAAGCTGGAGAAGACATTCTATAGGTTAAAGTAGATTAGTCCTCAGTAAAGTATACCCAAAGATCACCTTTATTTTCTTAGGCATAATTATCATCAAGTTAAAGGTAATCATCAGGTTATAGGTTATCATTCTAAACTTTTTAGTTGCAATTTTATTAAATGGACAGTAAGAATCGTGGTTGCGGTTTTAGTCGTGGTTATTATTGTTTCGGAGGAAATTGCAGTCACGACTTTCTCAAAAAGATCGTGGTCGTGTTTTTAATCGCGGTCGCAGTCTTTTCTTGAAAAGATCACGTTCGTGATTCTTTTCTGAGGACAATACCGCAGTCGCGATGTTAATCATGGTCGTGATTATAATCACGGTCGCGGTCTTTTCTTCAAAAAAGTCAAACTTATTTTCAGTGTAACGGACATCACAGTCACGGTCCTTAGGGTTTTACACCCTGCGTCGGTTGAGATGACCAAGATCGTAGTCTGCTTCGTCTGTTCAGTTCTTCTGAACGTTATTCTTCATCCATATGTGCTTTTTTTCATTTTTAGGGTTTTAAGAACTTTCCTTTTAGGGTCGAAATGGGAATGAGAAGAAGAACAGGGCTAAGCACCCAAAAACAAGGCATCGACGAGGCAAAGATCGGCTAAGTGGCAAAAGTGGCTCACCGAAGCGATGAAAGAAGAGCTCGAGATCAAAATAAAACCCCTGGGTGTGAAGAAAAGAGAAACGAGCAGGTTACCTGATCGATGGGAGAGGATGTGAGGATGGCGAAAGTCATGAATGACAAGGCTAACGATCCCGACGGACTTGTGATGGCGACTAGCTCGGGCGTTGGATGGCAGAATCACAGGTGTGGCTACGGTTATCGAACGAACAAACTAGGAAATATAAGGGTTTGTATGAAAGCGAAAGGAGCGTAAAGAGACTTCCATTCGGCGACTTAAAAGTATTTATAGGCGTACGAATCGTGACCTAACTTTAACGCATAAAACATTGTGGTCGTGGTTTTTGCCGCGATCGCAATTTTGTTGAAAGGAGCTATGGTCGTGGTGTTTTCCATGGTCATGATTCTTTGAAGAAAACTCCGGTCGCGATTCCTGGAAAAAAATGTGGTCCTGGTCTTTTCGGCTAAGAGAAAAGATCGCGAGCTCGATTATCTGGTAAGCACAAGCAAAGCCACGGTCACAATTATATTTGTGATCGTGATTATAGTCGCGGTCGCGATTAAGCAAGACCACCTTTCTTTGGAAAATTAAACCTTGGTTTATTAAATTCAAAAAGAAAACAAAAATTCTAAGAAAAGGAAGAAAAACCTTAGACTAAAGGAGAGAAGGTAAGATATAACAAAGATAAAGAGGAGAGAAAGATGAAAACTTGGGTTTCCTCCAAAGAAGTGCTTGCTTTAAAGTCTCTTAGCTAGACTGCATAAATTTTTCACTCCTCCGGTCCTTCAGTCGGATGAGGCAAATCTTGATCCTTCTCTTTGTTGAGAAGGGTTGGTTCATCCAGGTTGATCTCTGATCTTCTTACAAAGGCTCCATCCTCATAGAATCTTTTCAACCAGTGGCCATTAACCTTGAAGATCCCAGTCTTTTCTCCTTGAATCTCCATCATTCCTGATGGATAAATCTTTTCCATAGAGAATGGGCCTGAACATCTTGCTCTAATCTTCCCAAGGAAAAGTCTGATGCTAGAATTGAAGAGAAGAACTTTTCTCCTTCATGAATGTCCTTGTTCCTTAGGTAGGCATCGTGCCACACCTTGGTCCTCTTCTTGTAAATCTTTGCATTTTTGTAAGCATGCAATCTCAGCTCCTCGATCCCTTATATCTGCATATATCTCTTTTTCCCTACCTTTTCCAAGTCCATATTTAGAAACTTAATCGCCTAAAGGGCCTTGTGCTCTAGCTCTAAGGGTAAATGACAAGACTTTCCATAGATTAGCATGTAATGCATGGTGCCT
This sequence comes from Alisma plantago-aquatica, assembly GCA_963693085.1. Taxonomy (NCBI): domain Eukaryota; kingdom Viridiplantae; phylum Streptophyta; class Magnoliopsida; order Alismatales; family Alismataceae; genus Alisma; species Alisma plantago-aquatica. The sequence continues at coordinate 1,509,447,454 of OY856410.1, read as the reverse complement.
ATGGGTGTCTTGTAAGCAGTTCTATAGGCCCAAAGAGCATCGTCGAGCTTCATGGACCAGTCTTTCCGAGTAAAGTTGATAGTCATTTCCAAATTTTTCTTAATCTACCTATTAGATACCTCCACCTGTCTAGAGGTTTGAGGGTGATAGTGTGTTGCAACCTTGTGCTTGACCCCATTATTCTTTAGCAGCGCCTCAAATTTCTTCTCCCCAAAGTGTGATCTGCCATCGCTTATCACAGTGCGGGGTACTCCAAAGCATGGAAAGATGGTTTTCTCAAATAGCTTAATCACAGACTTAGAGTCACAAGATTGGGTAGAAACAACCTCTACCCATTTCGACACGTAGTCCACAACCACTAATATGTACTGATAACCTTTTGACAAGGGGAAGGGACCCATGTAGTTTATTCCCCAGACGTCAAAGATCTCAACTTCTACCTAGTCAGTCATAGGCATTTCGTTCCTTTTTCCAATATTTCTAATTGACTGGCACTCCTTGCAAAATTTCACATAAGCTACAGCGTCCTTGAATAGCGAAGGCCAATAAAATCCTAATTGAAGAACTTTTGCAGCAGTTCTGTCCCCACTATGATGCCCTCCATAGGATGAAGAGTGGCATTCTCTAAATATTAGTGGGACCTCCTCTTGCGGTATACATCTTCTTTACAAACTGTAAGAACATTTCTTGAATAGCAATGGGTCATCCCAATAATAGTTCCTCACATTAGATAAGATTTTTTTTCTAGTTGTATGTGATGTTCGGCGGTAACTCCCCACAGGCAAGGTAATTGCAAATGTCAGCGAACAATGGCAAGTTTTGTTCTTTGACTTCTATCACGAGAAAAGTATCATATGTGTAGTTATCATTAACATGTGTCTCATTTTTGTCTTCGACAATAATCCTCGACAAATGGTCGGCCACTACGTTTTTTGCCCCTTTCTTGTCAATGATCTCGTGATCAAACTCCTGGAGTAATAATGTAGCATCCCTGACCTGGGTTATGTTTAAATCCTAGGTGTTTTTTTTAATAAAAGTGATTATATTCTTCCTCTTATCTTTTGAAAGATAATTAAGGCTCAAGAGGAACTTATATTGTAATTTTAGTCCTTTTTTAATATTGTTGAAATCAATGTTTTGCTTGTTTTGGACTAAAGTGCAAATTACCCAAGTTGAGGGGTTTAATTGCAAATTGTTCATGATAATATGTTTCTCATGTGTTGAAGCATCATGAGAGTGAAGATGATGTACAGGTATGGCTTTTTATAGCCTGAATAGCAAGAAAGAGCTGATAAAGATATGTTTGTGCATTAAAACCTAGTTTTGGTGTAATTTGCAATTTACCCAAAACTTAGGGTTCAATATGCAAATTACCACTTCAAAAAGGTCCCTAATGTTTCTTGGCATCATGTGGAGTAAAGAGAATGAGATGGGCATCTCATTTGTATCTCTTTGAAGGAGAGAGAATCTTGATATTAAAATAATCAAGATTTAAGCATAATGGAAACATTAATTCGAATTAATACAAAAATAAATAAAATAATTGAAGGGCCTTCAACCAAAATTAAAATGGTTGGATTCATATGTGTGTGTACATCCTTGAGCTTTGCAAGGACCACGAAATATCCCAAGGAGGTGAAAACTCCACTCACCTTATTATACGAAAAAGAATTTCCACTGAAATATGGATATTATTATTATAAGGGTTAAGGTGCTTAATTTCTTTTCCCCTAATTCATGGATAATGGAAGGGAGCTCTGTGGGGATAGAGTTTCCTTTGCATGCCAGAAACCAAGGGGAAGTGGTGGCAACAATTTTGGAATTAAAATATTTTTATAAAACATTTTCTCTCTCATTGATTTTCTTATAAAAGAGCCTTTACCACTCAAACCAAGGACTTTTTCGGATTCCTTTCTTCTCCTTGCTTTCAAAATCGACCAAGGGATCTAGGAACAGCAGGAAGGACGCCCCCAACCTGTTGGTAAGTCCTTGACCTTCGTTCTTCTTGATTTCATGGTGGAAATCATACAACAATGCATAATTCCTTCATTTCTTCACTACATCTTCAACCCTAGCCGGTCCTTTCACTCCAAAAGCTTGAGAACGTACCTTGGGAGGTTGCTAGAGCTTCATCCACCATTGGATCCGTGGAGCTTGAAGATTTTAAGCCTAATTGTATGTGGGTTATATAACTTTAACCCTTAATCTTTGTCATTGAAATCGATTTCTCATTTCAATTGATTTAATTGTTATTCTTGCAATAGCTTTGTTTGATTGATGGAATTGCCATGGAAATGGCAGTAGTTTTCATGAGACTAAAGGTTGAAGATGATAACCTAATCACAAACACACACCTCAACCAAGAACAAGAGCAAACAGTCTTGGACCTTTGCTCCAAACGGTTTCACCAAAACCGTTTGGTGACTTGGACTCCAAACCGAATGAGAGGGTTGACCATTTGGTTTAGTTGACCGTTTGAGGTCTGAACCTAATTACATGTTGGATGATGATCCCATGGATCCAATTGATCTATTTGATGGGTGTACAATCCTTCAATTGGAAACCCTAATCAAATTGATCGAAGAATCCTTGATTGGTCTTAACGATTTCAAGACAACTTGGGTCAAACGGTCTTGAGACCGTTTGAGCCCAAACGGTCTTGAAACTATTTGGGACCAAACAGTTTGAAAACTATTTGGTGGGTTAGTGGTTGATCCTTGATTGTTGGATAATGATCTAATGGTGTTTATTGATGAATCCTTCAATTACATAATCAATAGTCAATTCAATGGAGCAATTGCATTTGATTGGATTAATGAATGCCTAAGGAGCCCTTGTAGTTTTCGGATTGATTTGGCCCAAACAGTCTTGAGACCGTTTGAGACCAAACGGTCTTGAAACCATTTGGGGGAAAACAGTTTCAAAACCATTTGGGGTCAAATGGTTTCAAAACTGTTTGGTGTTAAATAATTTCAAAACCGTTTGGTGATGAAACCTCAAAACCGAACGGAGTTAATTTGTGATTCAATCATTTGGACATTGAAGGTAATGATTGTTCCAATAATCCAATGATTGTTAGTAATAGTAATCAATGAAGTTACAAAGGTTGAAACCCTAATAGTACCTAAGTGATTAGTGCCAATTAAGGGATGAACCCTAATTGCTTATAAAACAATATTTTAGTACACTATGTCAATCATAGTTGTATGTACTTAATTGAAGGGTTGATATGACCTAATTAAGTTAAGAGGATGAAAGAATGGAATTCATACATTAGTATTATTCATGTGGTGATTAATGGTATGATTCTTAAATAAAGAGATCATGAAACCCTAATCATGAGTATAAACCCTAATTGGCAAGGTTATTGAACCCTAACCCTGATTGAGGGCAATTATAATTAAAATCGGATGTAACCCTAATATAGGGTCTTGATATGTGCAAACCTAATTTAGGGTAATGTAATGCAAAACCCTAATTGGGATGAATAATAAACCATGATTATGGGTACTTGAATGTAAAACCCTAATTAGGATGAATAGTAAACCCTAATTGTGGTTTATTGAATGTAGACCCTAATCCAGGGCAAATTTATGTGAAACCCTAACTAAGAATGGCTTCATGAGAAACCCTGATGTTTTATGTGATGTGAAGCTCAAATCCAAGGTAATACTATAGAATGCTTTATGAAGCCCTAATCTGAGGAATATGGTGATAAACCATAACCTTGATGTGGTTAATATGATGAATGTCTCAAAAGACATGAAATGGGAAACCCTAACCCTGATAAGGGAATAGTGGTGTTACCCTTAAAAAGTGAATTCATACTTGTTTTATATGGTACTAATATGCAATTGATATTACTGTTATAATTTGTGCTGACCATGCAGGTATTCTGAAATGATGATCATAGTCAGGTATGAACTATGATGTTCAATTCACTATTGTGATTGGACCTTGTATGCCATAATATACCTTGCTTCCTGGTAATAGGTAACAAGAGAGTTAATGGGCCTCAAGTACCATGAGTGATGCTTGTAATAGCAAGTTTCATGTTTGCCTTGGTCAGATGACCTGAAGGTGATAGTTACCTGGAAAAGTTGTAACAATGCTCAATGATGAACCAAGGGTTTAAATACCCAGAACCATATGATTATGGCAATGAGATTGTGAAGGGATGAGAATTCCCAGTATTGAAAAGAGGAACTGAGTTCCCAATATCTTTTAAGACTGATAAGTAACTAATGCAAATAGTACATGTCTCTTTATAGCATTGTTAAAATAAGTCATGCTTGAGAACTTGGCTGATGCTAAAAGAATACGAAAATGTACTTAATTAATTAAGTGAAATCTATTCATGTAGTTCTCTGACCATAGATCCATCATCATCAAAAGTTGGTGATGGTGAAATAGGTTTTCCTATGGGAATTCCTGGAATGTGCATATTCTGAATATGTGGGGGTAAATGGTCAAAAATATCCTTACGTCCTTGTGAAGAGATTGAGGGAAGGTAAACATTAAACCTCTCAATCCTTCATGTATCGAGATGGATGTATCATAAATCTCTCGATGGTTGGGAAGGATGTATTATTAATCTCCCAATGTTATTTAATGTCGGGTCGATGAAGATAAACATTAAATATCTCGATTGCCGATGAGAGTGCAGTTGACACTGTAACTCTATAGCGAAGTTTCCAGTATACCCTGGAATGCTATTTTGAGCAATTAATACACTCCTGCTTGTGGTCCCGTACTGACCAGGATGTCGGAGGTCATGGGAATCCGACTCTTCCATTGTCCTATTTATGGTACCGATTTCAATTTTCGAAATGGTCAGTTGGAGTATGAGCGGTATACCTCATCTCCTCAGAGCTTAAATATGTTTGTAAAATGTAATCAGTCGTGTAGCATATTTGCATAAGATTGAAATATGGGAATCACTGGTTGATGATATACTTCTTAGCTTGTCCTTGATGCATAAAGGTTATTTATGTCGTTCAATTCTTCATTGAAAATTAGACATGCTGCTTATCAAGTTATAGTTGAAATACTTGCATAAGAATGTTGCTCTAATCTGCTTAGATGTTGAATTATCTTTTGTTAAGCTTATGATTCCACTGCTCAGTTTATTTCTATTAAACTGCAATAATAATGTTACGATGCAGAGTTATATCTCTCGTTGGGGTAATTTTTATAATTGTCTCACCCTCGTGGGATCCAACATTTTTAGGTTGACGCAGATAAGCAGGAAGAAACCCTTCTGCAGGAGAAGAGCAACAGTCTCAAGGAAAACCGTTATCCATTAGGTGGAGACATTGGCTGTCTGGTTTTGTATAGTGAGTCCTATGAGTCGTCTTTGTACTCTCGGGTCCTGGGAGTTAGTGTTTTAATACTTCGATCTGAGATTTTTGGCTTCAAGCCTCGGGGTTTTATACTACCTGTATACAGTTGAGACAGAGTAGTGAGTGCATGTATGCCTTGAGAAGCAATGATACATGTTATGTAAATATGTGAACCAAAATGTAATGTTCTACTTTGGTTCTGAATGAAAGAGTTTTCCTGTGAGTGGATCTCTTAATAAATGGTTTTAATTTTTAGTTATTTTCAGTAATTCTGCTGTTAACGACCACTTCCGCATTTATCTTAATGATGATTGGCAACAGATGTCACAATTTAGTGGTATTAGAGCTCTAGGTTCGCTGAGTCTACAGAGACATAGGATTAAGGTTGTTGAGTCTGTTCTAGTATCATCCAGTTATCTGGTAGTGTCCTCTTCTCATATAGGAGGAGAAGAAGAACTAAAGATGTCTGGATCACACGATGAACACGCTGCTGAGAGCAGTGTTGCTGCACCAGGAAGAGGTGCAAGAGACCATGATAGGGAGGATCTCATCCCTGAACAACCACAGTTCAACCAAGATGGTACGGGTAACCCAGCCTTCCAGGCCATGTTTGAGCAGTTTATGGAAGCTATGACTGATATGACGGATAGAATTCCATTACCTGCACCAAGGGCACTAGCCCATGATGAAAGACATGGAGCTGGCAAGACCTTTGAACGGCTTACGAGGGTACGAGCCTTAGAGTATGCTGGTACAGCCGACCCAACATATGCTGATCTATTGTTGAATGAACTGGAGAAAGCTTTCAGAATCCTCATGATCCCTGATGATGAGAAGGTCAGGCATGTTGTATATCTCTTAAAAGGGAGTGTTGGCCACTGGTGGACCATCGAGGAGGGAAAAAACCTGGAGTCATGATCGGATGGGATGAATTCAGGCATGAATTCTTCACTAGATACTTTCCCAAGACATATCTAGATGAGAAAATCTCTCAATTTGAGAGGTTGAGGCAAGGGCAAATGAATATTAGCGAATATGAAGCTAGGTTCATGGAGTTGTTGTAGTTTTGTCTGCATATGGCATCAAATGATGAGGAGAGAATTTGGCATTTCAAGAAGGGGATGAATGCTGAATTGACCACTCTGGTGTGTACTCTAGAGAATCGAGAGAGGTTTGCCATTTTTGTGGAGTCTGTAAGACGTATAGAGAGGGATGCAATTGAGAAGTGACAAACCAAGGGTAAGAAAGAATACCCAAAGTTCCAAGGATAGAGTTTTGGGAGTTTTAAGAAACCAAGGTATTATGTCCCTACACCACCAAGGTTCAATACCCAGACGCAATTGACATCAAGTAAGGGTAGAAACTGTAGTTTACCACTAAAAGGAGCTTACATCTCAGCCTCAATGTCAGTAACAGGACCACCCAGACCACCGAGGGGAAATGTAACATGTTATAGATGTGGGAGAGAAGGCCATGTGGTGAGGGACTATCCTAAAAAAGTTAGGAGTGTGACCTAGAAACCGAGGCAGAGTCAGCAAGGCTCTCAGAGACAACAGTCTGCAAGTGGTGCTAGAGGATGTGGACAAGCGTCCCAAGCCAATTCGTCGACATCCAACAATCGAGCACAGGGTCAACAGCGACCAACGGCTAGATTCTATGCCATGAATCATCCTGAAGCAGTCGTCAACCCTCGGGTTGTACAGGTTAGATGGAATTGTTGTATTCTGATATGTCTTCATCCTTCTTCGTATCTGTGTTAATTGATCTGGGTGTTGCACACTCTTTTATCACTCGAGAAGTGATTGATGACTGCAACATGATTGTTAGTCATAGAGCAGATAGCATGTTGTTAGAAACACCTTTACTGGGATCTGCAGTATTGCGAGAAGTGTGTTCTCCCTGCAATCTTTTCTTTTCTAATCACCGCATTAAGGTGGATCTTATACCACTTGAAATGCATGGGTTCGATATAATCCTTGGGATGGACACCTTAGAAAAGTATAAGGTTGTCTTGGATTGCAGTTCTAAGCAAGATGTGTTCACAGATAATGGTGACACATGAGTCTTTCAGGGAGATAGAAAGATCCTTCCAACATGTCTTGTGTCAGCTATGGTAGTTGAGATGTTGATGAGATAAGGATGCTTCACATTCTTAGCCCATGTGGTTGATACCACAATGGAGAACCCTTATCTTTTTGGAAGTTCTAATAGTCAGGGAATTTGAATATGTATTTCCTGAAGAACTTCCAGGTGTTCCACCGCCCTGAGAGATTGATTTTGAAATTAATCTAATCCCAGAAACACAACCAATAGCACAAACGCCGTATAGAATGGCACCTGCTGAAATGGCAGAGCTCAAGAAACAACTTCAAGAATTGCTTGAGAAGGGATTTATCCGACCGAGTACTTCACCATGGGGTTTTCCAGTCCTCTTTGTTAATAAGAAAGATGGGTCTATGCGATTATGCATCGACTATAGGCAGTTGAATAAAGTAACTATAAAGAACAAGTATCCTCTGCCTAGGATTGATGACTTGTTTGATCAGTTGTGTGGTGCAACTATCTTTTCCAAAATAGACCTGAGGTCGGGATACCATCAGTTGTGTATCAAGGAGAGTGACATACCCAAGTCTGCCTTTAGGACAAGGTATGGTCACTATGAGTTCACAGTTATGTCGTTTGGACTAACTAATGCACCAACTGCATTTATGGAACTCATGAATAGAATCTTTCAACCTTTTCTTGATCAGTGTGTAGTCGTCTTTATATATGACATCCTGATATATAGTAGAGATGCTCAACAACATGATCAGCACCTCCGTCAGGCTTTGACCTTGCTAAGAAAGCATAAGTTGTATGCTAATTTTAGCAAGTGTGAGTTCTGGTTATCAGAAGTTTCTTTTCTTGGACACGTAATATCTGCTTCAGGTATTTGTGTTGATCCTAAGAAAGTAGAATCTATCCGACAATGGGAACAGCCAAAGACACCGATAGAGATACACAATTTCCTAGGACTGGTAGGCTATTATAGGAGGTTCATTAAGAACTTCAGTTCTATAGCTTTACCCCTGACCAAGTTGACCAGGAAAGATATTCCTTTTGTCTGGAATGACAACTGTCAACATTCTTTCCAGCTGCTGAAAGAAAGGTTAACCAGTGCACCTGTGCTGGTGTTACCTGAGCAATGAAAGGGATACATAGTCTTATGTGATGCATCCAAGAATGGCTTAGGATGTGTTTTGATGCAGGATAAATAAGTGCTTTCTTTTGGTTCTCGGCAACTTAAGAAACATGAGGTGAATTATCCAACACACAATCTAGAGCTAGCTGTTGTGGTACATGCCTTGAAGATCTAGAGACATTATCTCTATGGAGAAACATTCCAGATTTTCACAGACTATAAGAACCTAAAGTATATCTTTTCTCAACATGAGCTAAACATGAGGCAACACCATTGGATGGAGTTAATCAAGGACTATGAATTTACAATTGATTATCATCCAGGGAAGGCCAATGTGGTTGTTGATGCACTAAGTAGAAAATCAGCAACACCAGCTTTAGACAAAGCACAGTTGAACTCCTTAGTGGGCTCTAAGAGAGATATGTTTATCTCCTTAAGGCAAGACAATGTACAGCTTAAGGTATCATTTTTATCTGGGTTGTTAGCTGAGATGCAAGTAAAACCTACTCTGAGGGGACAGATTAAAGAAGCACAACAAGCTAATGTTGTAGTTCAACAGATTATATTAGAGTATGGTAGTGAGAAATGAGATGGTTTCCATGATTCAGATGATCAGGTAGCCTGTTATCATGGTAGGATGATAGTACCTGATGTTGATAACTTAAGAAAGTTAGTTCTGGAAGAAGCTCATTCTTCAATATATGATATGCATCCAGGAAGCACCAAGATGTATCATAACTTAAAAGATATGTATTGGTGGCCTGGTTTGAAGAAGGATGTTGTTGAGTTTGTTATGCGGTGTCCGGTGTGTCAGTAGGTTAAGGTTGAACATCAGAAGCCCGCAGGAACAATGCAACCTATGCTTATACCGTAGTGGAAATGAGATCCTGTCACCATGGACTTTGAGGTTGGTTTGCCTAGAATAGCTAAAAGTCATGATTACATTTGGGTGATAGTTGATAGGTTGACAAAGACAGCACATTTCTTACCTATCAAAACAACCTATACAGCTGAAAAGCTGGCACAGATATACATAGATGAGATAGTGTGTTTGCTCGGGGTTCCAATTACCATAGTTTCTGATAGAGGTCCCCAATTTACAAGTCGTTTTTGGGAGTGACTCCATAAAGCTTTGGGTATGCGATTAAGGTTTAGTATAGCCTTTCATCCCCAAATAGATGGACAATCAGAGAGGATGATACAAACTTTGGAGGACTTGCTTAGGGCATGTGTTCTTCAGTTTGTAGGAAGTTGGGATCTACATCTTAGCTTGATAGAGTTTGCTTATAATAACAGCTATCAACATAGTATTGACAGGGCACCATATGAAGCTTTGTATGGTAGACGTTGTAGATCTCCCCTATGTTGGTATGAAACTAGTGAATATCAACTTTTGGGTCCTGAGCTGGTTCAGCAAACAACTGAGAAAGTTAAAGTCATACAACAACAGTTGAAAGATGCCTCGGATAGACAAAAATCCTTTGCTGACAAGCGTCGTAGACCCTTAGAATTCCAAATTGGAGACAGGGCATACCTCAAGGTTTCACCTTGGAAAGGTATCCTGAGATTTGGAAAGAAAGGGAAGTTCGCTCCTAGATTTATGGGGCCTTATCCGATCATTGAGAGGATGGGAAAGGTAGCCTATAAGCTAGAGTTACCACCTAAGGGAAGTTAGCACCCAGTGTTTCATATATCTATGTTGAGGAAGTTTCATCCTGACACTGAGTTGGTTCTACAACCTGTGGAGGTAGAACTAAATGATGACATATCTTATGTTGAAGGACCTATGTTGATTCTTGACAGAAGAATCAAGAAGTTGAAAAAGAAAGACATTAGTCTTGTAAAAGTCCTCTGGAATCACCGTGGTGTTGAAGAAGCCACATGGGAATTAGAGGAATAAATGAGGAGTAAATACCCTACTCTTTTCTCTTGATGTTTTGTTGATGATTTCGGGGACAAAATCCTTGTAAGGGGTGTATAACTTGTAACATCCCTGACCTGGGTTATATTTTAACCCTAGGTGTTTTGTTTAATAAAAGTGACTATATGCTTGCTCTTATCTTTTGAAAGATAATTAAGGCTTAAGAGGAACTTATATTGCAATTTTAGTCCTTTTTGAATATTGTTGAAATCAATGTTTTGCTTATTTTGGACTAAAGTGTAAATTACCCAAGTTGAGGGGTTTAATTGCAAATTGTGCATGATAATATGTTCCTCATGTGTTGAAGCATCATGAGAGTGAAGATGATGCAGAGGTATGTCTTGTGATAGCCTGAATACCAAGAAAGAGCTGATAAAGATATGTTTGTGCATTAAAAGCTAGTTTTGGTGTAATGTGCAATTTACCCAAAATGTAGGGTTCAATATGCAAATTACCACTTCAAAAAGTTCCCTAATGTTTCTTGGAATCATGTGGAGTAAAGAGAATGAGAGGGGCATCTCATTTGTATCTCTTTGAAGAAGAGAGAATCTTGATATTAAAATAATCAAGATTTAAGCATAATGGAAACATTAGTTCGAATTAATACAAAAATAAATAAAATAATTGAAGGGCCTTCTACCAAAATTAAAATGGTTGGATTCAGATGTGTTTTTATGTCCTGGAGCTTTTCAAGGACCATGAAATATCCCAAGGAGGTGAAAACTCCACTCACCTTATTATAAGAAAAAGAATTTCCACTCAAATATGGATATTATTATAAGGGTTAAGGTGCTTAATTTCTTTTCCCTTAATTCATGGATAATGGAAGGGAGTGTGGCGGGGATAGAGTTGCCTTTTCATGCAAGAAACAAAGGGGGAAGTGGTGGCAACGATTTTGGAATTAAAAGATTTTTATAAAACATTTTCTCTCTCATTGATTTTCTTATAAAAGACCCTTTACCACTCAAACCAAGGACTTTTTCAGATTCCTTTCCTCTCCTTGCTTGCAAAATAGACCAAGGGAACTCGGAACAGCAGGAAGGACTCCCCCGACCTGTTGGTAAGTCCTTGACCTTCGTTCTTCTTTATTTCATGGTGGAAATCATAAAACAATGCATAATTCCTTCATTTCTTCACTCCATCTTCAACCCTAGTCGATCCTTTCACTCCAAAAGCTTGAGAACGGACCTTGGGAGGTTTCTAGAGCTTCATCCACCATTGGATTCATGGAACTTGAAGCTTTGAAGCCTAATTGAAGGCGGGTTATATAACTTGAACCCTTAATCTTTGTCATTGAAATCGATTTCTCATTTCAATTGATTTAATTGTTATTCTTGCAATAGCTTTGTTTGATTGATGGAATTGTCATGGAAATGGCAGTAGTTTTCATGATCCTAAAGGTTGAAGATGATAACCTGATCACAAACACACACTTCAGCCAAGAACAAGAGCAAACTGTCTTGGACCATTGGTCCAAATGGTTTCACCAAAATCGTTTGGTGACTTGGACTCCAAACCGAATGAGACGGTTGACCATTTGGTTTAGTTTTTGTGAGCCTAAAGGTTGAAGATGAAAACCTGGTCACAAACACACACCTCAACCAAGAACAAGAGCGAACGGTCTTGGACCTTTGGTCCAAATGGTTTCACCAAACCCGTTTGGTGACTTGGACTCCAAACCACCGTTTGGTTTAGTTGACCGTTTGAGGTTTGAACCTAATTACATGTTGGATGATGATCCAATGGATCCAATTGATCGATTTGATGGGTGTACAATCCTTCAATTGGAAACCCTAATCAAGTTGATCGAAGAATCCTTGATTGGTCTTAACAATTTCAAGACAACTTGGGTCAAACGGTCTTGAGACCGTTTGAGCCCAAACGGTCTTGAAACCATTTGTGACCAAATGGTTTCAAAACCATTTGGTGGGTTAGTGGTTGATCCTTGATTGTTGGATAATGATCTAATGGTGTTTATTGATGAATCCTTCAATTACAAAATCAATAGTCAATCCAATGGAGCAATTGCATTTGATTGGATTGATGAATGACCTAAAGAGCCCTTACAGGTTTGGGACTGATTTGGCCCAAACGGTCTTGAAACCGTTTGGGGGCAAATGGTTTCAAAACCGTTTGGGGCCAAACAGTTTCAAAATCGTTTGGTGTTAAACGGTTTCAAAACCGTTTGGTGATGAAACCTCGAAACCGAACGGAGTTAATTTGTGATTCAATCATTTGGACATTGAAGGTAATGATTGTTCCAATAATCCAATCATTGTTAGTAATAGTAATCAATGAGGTACAAAGGTTGAAACCCTAATAGTACCTAAGTGATTAGTGCTAATTAAGGGATGAACCCTAATTGCTTATAAAAACAATATTTTAGTACACTATGTCAATCATAGTTGTATGTACTTAATTGAAGGGTTGATATGACCTAATTAAGTTAAGAGGATGAAAGAATGGAATTCATACATTAGTATGATTCATCTGGTGATTAAGGGTATGATTCTTAAGTAAAGAGATCATGAAACCCTAATCATGAGTATAAACCCTAATTGAAAAGTCTATTGAACCCTAACCCTGATTGAGGGAAACTATAATTGAAACCCTAATCTAGGGTATGGATGTAACCCTAATCTAGGGTGTTGATATTTTCAAACCTAATTTAGGGTAATGTAATGCAAAACCCTAATTGGGATGAATAATAAACCCTGATTATGGGTACTTGAATGTAAAACCCTAATTGGGATGAATAGTAAACCCTAATTGTGGTTTATTGAATGTAGACCCTAGTTCAGGGAAAATTTATGTGAAACTCTAACTAAGAATGGTTTCATGAGAAACCCTAATGTCTGATGTGATGTGAAGCTCAAATCCATGGTAATACTATAGAATGCTTTATGAAGCCCTAACCTGAGGAATATGGGATAAACCATAACCTTAATGTGGTTAATATGATGAATGTCCTCAAAAGACATGAAATGGGAAACCCTAACCCTGATAAGGGAATATTGGTGTTACCCTTGAAAAGTTAATTCATACTTGTTTTATATGGTACTGATATGCAATTGATATTACTGTTATCATTTGTGCTGACCATGCAGGTATACTGACATCATGATCATAGTCAGGTATGAAATATGATGTTCAATTAACTATTGTGATTGGGCCTTGTATGCCATAATATACCTTGTTGCATGGTAAGAGGTAACAAGAGAGTTAATGGGCCTCAAATACCATGAGTGATGCTTGTAATAGCAAGTTTCATGTTTGCCTTGGTCAGATGACCTAAAGGTGATAGTTACCTGGAAAAGTGGTAACAATGCTCAATGATGAACTAAGGGTTTAAATACCCAGAACCATATGATTAAGGTGATGAGATTATGAAGGGATGATAATTCCCAATTATTGAAAAGAGGAACTGAGTTCCCAATATCTTTTAAGACTGATCAGTAACTGATGCAAATAGTACATGTCTCTTTATAGCATTGTTAAGATAATTTATGCTTGAGAACTTGGTTTATGCTAAAAGAATACAAAAATGTACTTAATTAATTAAGTGAAATCTACTCATGTAGTGCTCTGACCATAGATCCATCATCATCAGAAGTTGGTGATGGTGAAACAGATTTTCCTATGGGAGTTCCTAGAATGCGCATATTCTAAATATGTGGGGGTAAATGGATGAAATTATCCTTACGTCCTTGTGAAGAGATTGAGGGAAGGTAAACATTAAACCTCTCAATCCTTCATGTGTTGGGATGGATGTATCATAAATCTCCCGATGGTTGGGAAGGATGTATTATTAATCTCCCAATGTTATTTAATGTCAGGTCGATGAAGATAAACATTAAATCTCTCGATTGCCAAAGAGAGTGCAGTTGATGTTGTAAATCTATAGAGAAGTTTCCAGTATACCCTAGAATGCTATTTTGAGCAGTTAATACAGTCGTGCTTGTGGTCCCGTACTGACCGAGATGTGGGAGGTCATGGGAATCCAACTCTTCCATTGACCTATTTCTGGTACCGACTTTGATTTTAGAAATGGTCAGTTGGAGTATGAGTGGTATACCTCATCTCCTCATAGCTTAAATATGTTTGTAAAATGTAATCAGCCGTGTAGTGTATTTGCATAAGATTGAAATGCGGGAATCACTAGTTGATGATATACTACTTAACATGTCCTTGATGCATAAAGGTTATTTATGTTGTTCAATTCTTCATTGAAAATTAGACATGCTTCTTATCAAGTTATAGTTGAAATACTTGCATAAGAATGTTGCTCTAATCTGCTTAGATGTTGAATTATCTGTTGTTAAGCTTATGATTCCACTGCTCATTTTATTTCTATTAAACTGCAATAATAATGTTACGGCGGAGAGTTATATCTCTCGTTGGGGCAATTTTTATAATTGTCTCACCCCCGTGGGATCCAATGTTTTTAGGTAGATGCAGACAAGCAGGCAAAAACCCTTCTGTAGGAGAAGAGCAGTAGTAGTCTCAAGGACAACAGTGATCCATCAGGTGGAGACATTGGTTGTCTGGTTTTGTATAGTTAGTCATATGAGTCATCTTTGCATAATCGGGTCCTAGGAGTTAGTGTTTTAATACTTCGATCTGAGATTTTTGGCTTCAAGCCTCGAGGTTTTTATACTACCTGTGTACAATTGAGATAGAGTAGTGAGTGCATGTATGCTTCGAGAAGCAATGATACATGTTATGTATATATGTGAACCAGAATGTAATGTTCTACTTTGGTTCTGAATGAAAGAGTTTTCCTGTGAATGGATCTCTTAATAAATGGTTTTAATTTTTAGTGATTTTCAGTAATTCCACTGTTAACGACCGCTTTGGCTTTTATCTTAATGATGATTGGCAACGTACATCACAAATAAGGCCCACCTTAGCAACCTAAGCTTAGTGTCCTTCTTCTGCATTAGGTATCTAATAGCTCTATGGTTAGTATAAACCTTTACTTTTGCTCCAATGAGATAAGACTTGAATTTTTCAAAAGCAAACACAATAGCTAGCAATTCCTTCTCTGTGGTAGTGTAATTTACTTGTGCCTCGTCCAGCGTGCGGATGGCGTAGCAGATAACATGATGTCTCTTGTCCTTCTTCTGCCCTAGGACTGCCCTCACGGCATAGTCACTAGCATCGCACATTAGCTCGAAGGGTAACTCCCAATCCGGGGCTTGGAGAATAGGTGGAGTTATGAGGGCTTCCTTCAGGGTCTAAAAAGCTTTCAGATAATCATCTGTAAAATCAAATTTTGTGTCCTTAATCAGCAGATTTGAAAGGGGTTTTGATATCCTCGAAAAGTCCTTGATGAATCTTATATAATAACTGACGTGACCAAGAAAACTTCGCACCCCTGTCATGGACTTAGGTGGAGGTAGTTTAGAGATGTCTTCGACCTTGCTTACGTCTACTTCAATACCTGTCTTTGAGACCTTGTGCCCCAGGACTATGCCTTCTTGCACCACAAAATGGCATTTCTCCCAGTTAAGGACTAAGTTCTTCTCTTTGCAGCATTGCAGGACTAACGATAGGTTTCTCAAACAACCATCGAAATCTCTTCCATAAATAGAAAAACCATCCATAAAGACTTCTACAATGTCCTCCAGAAATTTTGAGAACATCGAGATCATGCAACGTTGGAATGTTGCACGAGCATTGCATAACCCGAACGACATTTGTCAGAAGGCATAGGTACCATATAGACATGTGAAGGTAGTTTTCTTCTGATCTTCAGGTAGGATGGGAACTTGGTAAAATCTAGAATAACCATCCAAGAAGCAAAAATATATGTGATGCACAAGCCTTTCTAGCACTTGGTCAATAAAGGGAATAGGGTAGTGATCTTTCTTCATTGCTTGATTCAGCTTTCGATAATCGATGCACCTTCTCCACCCGGTTATGGTCTGGACGGCTACTTCATCTCTTTTATCACCCTTCACCACTGTCATCCCCCCTTTCTTTGGTACAACATGAAATGGGCTTACCCAATTGCTGTCGATGATCGGGAAGATAATTCCTACATCCCTTAGCTTGATGACTTCCTTCTTTACAACTTCTTTTAACATTTGATTCAGCTTCCTCTGGGGTTGAACCAGATGTTTTGCTGATTCCTCTAGATTTATGCAGTGCATACATAGAGCAGGGTTAAGCCCCTTGATATCATCCACTGAATAGCCTATAGCTTGCCTATGGAGCCTTAGCTCCTTAAGAAGTCTTTCCATTTGCTCTTCGGTCAGACTGGCATTGACTATGACATGATTCCTTTCTTCGGGATCAAGAAACTCATATTTCAGACCTTCCAGTAATTGTTTAAGTTCTGATTTGGGTATTGGTACTTTCTCTTCTTCCTTTTTCAGTTCTAGAGAAGCATACTTGACAGCCTCGAGAACTTCCTCTTTGTCGCTCAATTCACCTATGTCTCGATTCAGGTATTTGAGGATCTCAACAACCTCAGGGTCATCGATTTCCAAATCTTCTTTGTTTAATGCCCTCATAAGAGGGTCTACCAATGTTGTGTCTTCTTCTACTTCTTCGCAATATTGGTTGTAGCTATCCATGAAGTAAGTAGATTCGAGCAAGGATGGTCCTTTCATAGAGTCTTTCACCTTGAAATCAATGGGATCATTTCTGACCCTCAGAGTTATGATGCCTTCAGCGACATCAATCAATGCCCTCTCGGTCACCAAGAAAGGACGTCCGAAGATAATAGGGAATTTAGGGTATTCAATAGTGTCAATGATAACTATATCATATGGGATGAAGAATTTCCCCACGCGAATTGGAACATCTTCGACTACTCCCACTGGCCTCTTGAAGGTGTTGTCTGCCAACTCGATTCTCATATTAGTGTTGACCATCTCAGTCAGTCCTAATCGTTGCATGAGGCTTAAAGGCATTAGACTGATGCTAGCCCCCAAGTCGGCGAGACCTTTCCTTTCGATGTTATCCCCTACGGCAAAAGGTATAGTAAAGGCTCCAGGGTCCTTCTTCTTGGTAGGTAGTTCTGCCTTTACGAATGATGTTGACATGCTGGCTAGGTGTATAGTTTTTTATCCTTCCTCCTCTTCTTTTATTCGTGACTAGATCCTTGAAGAATTTGGCATAGGTCGGCATTTCTTCCAAGGCATCCAGAAATGGTACCTCCAGGTGGAGCTTTTTCACTGATTCTATGAACTTCTCATACCTCTTCTTGAGGTGAGCCTTTACAAGCTTGTATGGAAAAGGTAATTTTGGCGAGTACTGACTCCTCTTGGTGAATAATTCTTCTTCAGGTTCTGGTTCCCTAACTGGTGGGTGTTGGTTCTCTCCCTTGGCTGGGTTCTCTGTAACATTCTCTGGCTCTGGTTCTTCAGGTCTTGTCACCAATGGGCTCTCTATTGTTCTTCCCGATCTAAGGATCACCATCATGCCAGATTCTGTGTTAGAAGGAATCTTCCCCAAGGGGTTGTTTACGAGCTCGGCCAACTGAGCGAGCTGCTGGTCTATCTGGTATTGATGTGTTTGCATATCTGCCATTTGTACTTGCATAGTGTTCAGAACGCCAGAGTTGGACAGTGCACTTTGTACAAGTTGATTGTTTATTGTGTCCTATCTCTTGATGAAATCGAATAGTTGGCCTACTAAGGTTGTGTTTGGCATACAGCCATGACAAGTTTATCTACTATGAGTAAATTAACCAATGATATCTTAAGCTTGTGTAAGATGCCCATTGTTTGAAGCAAAGGCAAATTAATTTGTAAGCAATATGTCCGCCATTTGGTACACATGTACATAGGATGCATTTATTCGGATAAAGTCTATTATGTCCTACAAATAAACAATGTTATATGTTTGAGCAGTCAGTTAGAGGGGTATTGTGGAAAATTGACACCCACAGTAAATAAACCTATTTTCTGCTGCAAGGATCTAGTACGGCACATTATCTGGAGATTTCTCAATTAATTTTTCCATGCAGAAACTTATTTACCTTTTAATCCACATAACAAACACCGATTAAAATAACTGATCAGATTTGGTTTCCTTGTCACCACTAGGACGGCACAACAAACACACCCTAAGTCAGGCTGACTAGTACTCCTTGTTTGACTCTGTCCTTGAGCTTGTCCTTGTCCTTGACTTGTGTTAGCAGCTTGGTGGTTTTGATACTTACCTTGACTTTGATAATTGGTTTTGTTTGTCTGGAAAGTGCTTGTCTTGGTGTGATGTCCTTGTCCACTCTTCTTCTCGAAACCTGGTGGTTGCTTGGGTGGATTAATCAATTGATGCGAATTTTCTACAGCATCCTTGTTGCCATAACTGAATCCTAGGTGCTCTGGTCTCTTAAAATTAGCATAAGAAACATTTCAGCTTCCTCCTCCTTAGACTCGCTTTCATTAGATTCTTCGGGTCGGGTATATATGCAGTTTTCTATCCCATGCCCTCCTTCACCACAGGTGACACATTTCATCACCTTCTCAATTTTCTTCTTTCCTTTCCCTCTTGATTCCTTCAGCTATTTGACATCCTTGGCTATCTTTTGTATTTGAGATGTGATTGCTTTGAGAGCCCTTAATTCAATCGATAGTCCTTCATTGGTGGCTTTCTTAGCATATCCTCTGTCGGTTCGGTCTTAATTAGTCCCAGCTTGTAACTCAGCCATGTTTTCTATGATCGTTTTAGATCTACTAGGCTTTTTGCCAAGAAAGTTGCTTCCAGCTGCTACATTCAACGAGACTCTCTCTTTAGGGGTTAGACCATTGTAGAAAGTTTTTATTAAGAACCCCTTCTTGTAATTTTGATGAGGGCAGTCTCTCTGGTACTCCTGATACCTTTCCCAGGCTTCATGCAGATTCTCACTTGGCTTCTGCATGAAAGATGTGATCTTCTGCCTGTTACAAACAGTCTTCTCGGTGGGGTAGAACTTGTTCACGAAAGCGACTGCCAATATGTTCCATCCATTCAAAGCTTGATGCGATATCCCAAGGTACCAGGATAGTGTCTTTTCCTCCAAACAGAAGATGAATCCCTTACAGTAAATGACTTCTTGTGGAACTCCCTGCATCTTGATGGTGTCACAAATATTCTTAAAAGCATCGAGGAGATGATAAGGGTTATCATTCTTTGAATTCCCTCGAAACCTTTTGTTCTAGATCATAGATATTACAGTTGGCTCCAGTTCAACATTTGTTGCATTGAACCTTGGGATGACCACAGGACATCTTGAGTTGTTAGCTTTTGTAGCTGTCAACTCCCGAAGGGTCTTTTCTTCCTCTTTGTCATCTTTGTTGGCATTGTCTCTACGATTTCGTTCTTGGTGATTTCTTCTATGCCTGCGGCGATGACGAAGCTCCTCATGGTGATTATCATCTTCAGGTTGTTCTTGTTCTTCATAGAGATGATCGTCATTATAATGGCCATCTTCATCGGTTTCTGGCGGGGGTGGGTGTTGTCCGATCCTCGCGTTCCGCTTGTCTATGGAAAGGGGTGGTTCCACATGGGGTGGCATGGTGAGCGGAGTTAGTTTGGGCCAAGTTCTTCTTCCTGGGTACCTGAATAGAATATACGATGAAGTTAGAAAACATGGCTTGATGAAACGAACTATTATGCACAGGTTCATGTTAGAAGACTTAGAGTGGCTATGTTGTCGAGCTTATTCCTAAGCTTGAGGCAGGGGAGTATAGTGGGTAGACTCGGGTTCCTTAACAGTACTATTTGCCTTGTCCCCAGCAATGATGCCTAAAAGTTGACCGGCCTAAATCATGCGTCCAAAAGAGCGGATTAAAGTAGTCAGACTTTTAAAGAGATAACCCAACACTCAGGCCCCCGCAACGATAACGGGGTCTGATGTAGCAATCAGGGTCGAACACAGGGACAAGGTTGGTCGTGCTAAGAACGCGGAATCAACACCCCATACTCCAGCATAAAAGAGGATTAATATGTATTCCCGAGGGAACGGTAGTTTGAGAATATGAACAATAAGACAAAAGAAGTAAAAGAAACAAACAGTAACAAGTATATGGGAAAACTCAGGTTGGGGCTCACCAACCAATGCGTCTCTCCAACAAGCGTACTATCTCTCTCCTGCATACTCAGATCAAGATTACAAGAAATCATAAAATGTCTATTCCACTCTCTCTCGAGATGAGGATTGATCTAGGCCTAAAAGAAGCATCTCTCTCGAGATGACAACTCATAAAACTCGGAGCAAAACAAATGGTCTGAAGCATTTAGCATTTCAACACTCTCGTGCATTCATACTACTCCATGACACGGGATAAAAGTGATATTACTCTCTTGAGATATCAATAATCAAACATCACAAGATGGTAGCTAAACATACAAGTGAAGCATTAAAATAGGTGCAAGGAGATAATCTTGATAAGTATATGTAAAGTCAAAAGAAAGAGACAATATACATGTTGGGAGAGCCTTAGTGGCTACTCCCAACCCAAGTTATGGAGTTTAGTCGCTCATGCTTGCAGGTAACATGGTGGCACTACAGAAGGATAGATCCATGAGATACCAAGAAGAAAGGAGGTGAGTACAACATGGGATAATGATAGATATAGAGAAGAAGAAACGTGATACTGCACACTACTTCTTCAGATCTGGATCTACCACGGGGATGTCTCCTCTCAAAGAAGTGTCGGGCGTAGGAGATCGTCTTCTCTCTCCTCAGCTTTTGCTCTGGAGATCCAAGATTGATGGATGGTCGGCCATGGGTCTGGGACGCGGTAGCACTTCGTGGTATCAGGATCGGATCTCTCTGATCTGATGCCTTGACAAGATAGGTGGGGGCGATATTTATAGGTGCCTTCCACCGACTTAAGACCGCGGTCACGGTCTTTCCTTCATTCCTCCTTGTTTGTGATCTTTCTTGACCGCGATCCTCCCCAGGACCTCGGTCGCGATCTTTGGATAAGTCGCGGTCACAGTCTTTGGAGAAGTCGCGGTTACAATCTTTGGAGAAGCCACCATCACGGTCTTTGGAGAAGTTGCGATCACGGTCTTTGCTGAAGCCGCAGTCGTGGTCTTTGCTGAAGACGCGGTCGCGGTCTTTACTGAATAACCGCGGTCGCGATTCTAAGATCGGGGTCATGGTTGGGATGACTCTTGAAATCACCAAAACAAGGCTTTAGTCATGAAGATAGATAAAATGTCTACATAGTTGACTAAAGTTATTCTAAAAGTGGTGTAAAATATATACAGAAAATACATAAAGTGCGGTGTTATCAACAACCATAAAAGATAAGGCTCATCCCAATAGTAATGGTAGATGTCAAGCATAAAATTCTTCTTTTTGTTCACAATGCAATCTAGATGAAACTCCCACATCTATAATGTACAAAGTCAACATACCATAGGGATACTATGGTCACCTTTACCAAGTGATCATCAGAAAAGGAGTCACTGATAAGGACATGTCACCATGTTTATATACAATCGACTA
Organism: Alisma plantago-aquatica; assembly: GCA_963693085.1. Taxonomy (NCBI): domain Eukaryota; kingdom Viridiplantae; phylum Streptophyta; class Magnoliopsida; order Alismatales; family Alismataceae; genus Alisma; species Alisma plantago-aquatica. The sequence continues at coordinate 1,509,425,558 of OY856410.1, read as the reverse complement.
AGATGATCGGCAACAACATTTTCACTTTGATTTTTATGCATTATTTCTAGATCAAACTCTTAGAAGAAATAAGATGCATCAGTTCATCATGGGCTTCACGTCCTTTTTTGACATTAAGTACTTGATAAAAGAATGATCAATGTAGACAATTACTTGTGAGTCGATTATATGGGAGAAAAACTTTTTGAAGGCATAGACAATAGTGATAGGGTCCTTTTTAGTGGTTGCATAACTCCTCAATGCTTAATCCAATGTCTTGCTTGCATAGTAAATGGCATGATGCTTCTTGTCAGCAAGCTTCCCCAAAACTATACCTACGACATAGACATTGACATCACACATGATCTTAAAAGAAAGAGACCAATCTGGGGCACGAAGGATGGGGGTAGAGATGAGATCTTCCTTTAGGGTGGTGAAACTTTTCATGTAGTCAAAGTCAAAGATGAAGTCCACATCATTTTGGAGAAGATAAGTGAGAGGATTAGTGATCTTACTAAACTCATGAATGAACCTCTTGTAAAAGTTGGAGAGTCCCAGAAATGCCCAGACTTCTTTAATCGTTACAAGAGATAGTTTGGTGATCACTTATATTTTTTTCTTGTCAACCATGATGCCTCTAGAGCTAACCCAATGTTTTAGAATAATGCCTTCTTTCACCATGAAGTGGCATTTTTCCCAATTAATCATCAGTTGTGCTTCTTCATAGAATTTTAGGACTATGGAAAGATGATCTAGGCATGCATCAAAATTATCTCCATAGATAGAGAAATCATCCATTAAGATCTTCAGCATCTTAGTACAACTGACAAAGATAGTAGATAGGTAGTGTTGGAAAGTGGTGGGTGCATTGCATAATCCAAAGGACATTGAAAAAAAGGCATACGTGACAAAGGGGCATGTGAAGGTGGTCTTTTCTTGATTACTGGAGTGAATGGGGATCTTGTAGAAGCCAGAGTACCCATTAAATTAACAAAATAACTCTTGGTGTGCAACTCTATCAGGACCTAATCGAAAAATTGGAAGTGGAAAGTGATACTTTTTTAGTAGCATTGTTGAGTTTTTGAATATCTATGCACATGCGCCACCTATTTACATTGTGGGTTGGATGAATCTCATTCTTCTTATTCAAAAAAAAATTTTGTAGTGCATCCCTCTTTTGGTGCTACTTGCATTGGGCTCACTCATGGTGAGTCAGGGATGGAATAGATGATCCCAAAAAGAAGTAGCTTTATCACTTTGTTGCACACAATCTCTTTCAGAAGTCGGTTTAGTTTATCTTGAGGCTCAATGGAGGGCTTGTAGTTTTCAATCATATTAATTATTTGTACACAGAGGGCTTGACTCGTTCCAGTTAGGTCAATCATTTGTAGCCTAATGCCTTATTCATCTTCCTCAATTTAGTCAATAAGTTGACTTCTTGCTCAGTAGTGAGATCTGCATTGATGATTATTGGCTAGACATTTTCCTAATCTAGGAAGACACATTTTAGCCCCTCAGGTGGAGGCTTCATCTCTAGCATTGTGGGATCCTTGTCTTTGTATTTAATTATGGAGATAGACTTGAGCACTTCAAACTTAGTAGGAGTATCCTTTTGTAGTTTTGCATATTTTAAATGCAGTCAATGAGAAAGCAGTATTCCTGGAAAGTGGAACTCTTGAGACTCTCAAAAACCTTGAAGTCAACATTTTAGCCCCTCAGGTGGAGGCTTCATCTTTAACATTGTGGAATCCTTGTCTTTGTATTTAATTGTGGAGATAGACTTGAGCTCCCTAAACTTAGCTTTAGGGCCTTCCTCAACATTTTCTAGATGGAAGAGAATTTACTCCACTTGTGCATAGTTTACCTGGTCAACATTAGGGTCAACGAGTCTTGTTCAAGAGGGTCTTAAGAAGTAGGAGTATCCTTTTGTAGTTCTGCATCTTTTAAATGCAGTCAATGAGAAAGCACTATTCTTGGAAAGTGGAACTCTTGAGACTCTCAAAAACCTTGAAGTCAAGTGTGTCTGTCCCAAACCTTAATGTTAACAGTTATGCTTCAACATCAAACAAGGTTCTATCTATTGCAAGAAATGGATGACTAATTATAAGGGGATATCAAAGGTCCTCCTTGGGTTTCATGATGACAAAATCACATGAAACATAAGATTTGGGACCCACATGTGCAGGGATGTCTTCTACAATCCCCATAGGTTTGGTCATAGAAGATTGAATTTCTATTCTAGTCGGAAGGATGTCAATTTGTGAGTCCTAGTCTTTTGCACTATGGTGCATGATACAAATACTTGACCCAATGCCAGCTAGACCTTTCTAGCATTTCGAATCCCCAATGAAGCATGTGATGCCAAAGGATCCCGGATCCTTGGGTTTTTGTGGCATCTTTCTATGGATAATGTCAAACGTCGTCTTTTCCATCTTCACAGTTTGATGCTCATCTATTGTGTATTTGTTAGTGAGTAGAGCTTTGAAGAATTCTTTCCAACTTGGATTTCTGCCAGATCATCAAGAAAGGAAATATCAACATTTTTGTAAGAACTAGATTTACTCACATTTTTGTTATGATGTAAAGTCAGTTTTGGACAATCTACTTTCAAGATTTAATAGATGTTTTCTAGTAAATCTTTTAGAAATAGTGATTATCTTAGCTATATTTCATTGAGTTTATTAACCCTAGTTAGTGGTTTTAGTTGCTTCATTTCTAATGTCTCTTATGCCGTCCATTCAGCTACTCACTCCCGAGTACCCATTATTACCAAAGAAAAACAAAACTCCGAAGTGCCCATTGTGTGTGAAAGGCAACTCGCGGCACCATGGGAATCATGGGTTTAGGGTCTATCTTTGTTAAGTCTGTCCATCTACCTCTCCTCACGGCAGTACCGGGGTGCTTAAGGAGCCAACCAATCCCCTCCTCGCCGTCCACCCCCAACTACGCACGGCGGGCAATAGATCAGAACTCTTCTGTCGTCCCTGCAAATTCCTGCCCTTTGACATTAAAGTATATGCTTTTGAGTTCTCCATGAAACAGGGTTATGGCACATTAATGTCCACCTGCCATGTACTATCAGCTCTTAATACACCACACACGTGCATTCTTGCCACGAGGTGAAAAGAAAACAACCAATTGACTACAGAGATGCTGAGCGCTGGATGGAACAGTGACCTAGGCTAGAAAGACGGACTGATGAAAGCACGTGGGCAAGGTCCACTAAGAATCGGATCCAAGATGACAAGGTGGGGGAGCCAAATGGGTTAAAAACTCTTGCTCCAGAAGAGACGGCCGAGGCTTGCTAGGTTGCAAGTGGCCGCAGACGAGTGACGGTGTCGACGCGGGTGAACGAAGACAATTTTGGTTGATATCTAACTGTTGCCAGTCAAAGAGGGCACACGGATGCATGCAAATGTAATGCAAGCCCGCAATCAAAGCGGACTTGCTGCCACAGACACAATCAACGCATGCATGGTTCCATGCCATGATGCCTATTGCCTCGTCGAAAGGTGAGAAAGGAAAATTTGGAATTACAATAGTAGGGTCTCATCGAGCCGTGGGCAGCAAACTTATTATTAGATAGTAGGGGCTGCCAGTCTGAACTCAGAGGGCTTTAATACCCAATACATCCTTGACTGATCTGAGCCAGTAAGCGGTCAGGGCCGATGAAAGAGAGAGCTGATCGGTAAAGATGGATAGAGTATGATAGCTGCGTACTTCGAGACAGCACGCGTGCTCGAGCCATGGCAAATTGCTGGCCGTGGCAGGAACACTCGTGTGGAGCATCTAATGCCGATGTTCAGTCATGGATTGCAAGAGTTTGGCTAACGTGGGATTCCGTTATGTTTGGTGTGAACTTCTTTTAATAGTGTTCGATCCTTTTAAAGGATTAAAGATGCGAAATAACCTAGAAGGGCAGAGGGATACAGGTTAAAGGTGAGGTCGTCTACTTCACCTTTATTTGAGAAAACTGAGTTATATTTCTTATATAAAAGTCTGGGATGTTGTACTTTGGGACGGAAAGTCATGCAAAATAAAACTAGAAGAGTTTTTATCTTGACATTGTGGAAATCTTCAGTAAAACTTATTCAAACCTATCGACTAATCATTTTTCTCTAGGTTGCGGAGAGATTGTTCTAAGTGGTGTGACTCGACCATTCCTTACAAAAGGATGCGGGTTCGACTCTTGGAAAAGACCCTTAGAAATTCGATGACATTCACGAAAGCTAGTCAATTTTTCATCAAAATTGGCCTTCGGTGTATAGGACACTAGAGACTCGAGATTTACACTACCAGGGTGGGTCTAATGTGGCCCTGTCTAAGAGGGATTATTTTTCTCTAAAATAAGATATATTGGGTTTTATAGATGAGCATTTTCTAAAGTGAAATTGGTTAATATGCGGACCAACAACCAGGCTTCTAAAAAAGATGGAACTCGAGCTCTAGAAAAGCTCTTGCAGTGCCTCAAGCTCTATGCGTGAATGTTGTGTATCTTCGTGCCATACTCTAATTCGTTGTTTCCTCTGAGGAATACCAAACAACACATATCCATCATGCATACACTTCTTTTTGTTGATGGCATTGTCGCAAGATGATGACACTTGTACCTTCCTAATAAACATGTGTCATATTTTTCCAAGTTAATAATTAATACATGCTCCTCCCTGTATGGGTTACAAAAAACTCAACTCTTCTCCTAAAAATAACTAATATGCTCCCTTCTTATCTTCTGAAACACTTTGTTCTTCCTCATGGAAATATTTATCAACCTCATGTCCTCTACCTCTATGGTCTCTACTCATATCATATTATGGTCAGCTTATATGTAATGGTTATACATACATTGCAATTATAAAACCTAACATGAAATATGTGTATATGTTTCTCTATTAAAATTGAGATTATCCACCATGGTCATTGAGACAAATATCCCTTCAAGTTGTGATACAAGGTTTGGCTTGTTATTGAGTTTTCAACAAAAATATCTTTCTTTCTAGCTTTCCTTCTTATTTAATTATTGGTACTTTAATATAGACAATAATGTAAACTGCATAGTATGGAGAGAAATCATCTTAACTAAAATATTAATTGAGCATCAACAAATTTAAACTTAATCAATATTTAACAAAGATTACTTATTGTCCAAAGTTCATATATTCCGTCTTAATAAATACTTTCGAATTCAAAATCAATTAGAATATTAGTTACTTTATCACTTTCAATTTGTAAATATTGGTTTATGGGTACCTAAGTAATATCATATGGAAATCTAATGTTTGAATATGATTATGATTTTCCTATTGTTCTCTAATACTGTTGAGAATTTTCTCGTATTCTATTAATTACTTTGTTGGTGGACTTTGAAATAATACAAGTAAATTGTGATTTTTCTAAAATAATTTTTTTCTAAATAGTCATTTATAGTTTACTACTAAAATGGTCTTTCTAGGTGATGTTGGACAGTTATTGTAATACAATGGTCGATTATAAATAGTGATTATACAACCACCCTAGAATAGATATTTGAAGGCTTTTGGTTATTCATGGATCCATGTAGTACGGTCATAACCAATAACAACTCCCTCTAACATAGAACAAAAAATTGGACTCAATGTCCATGAAACTATTTCAACCTAAGTGACAGTTATTCTTGTTGTAGAATAAGAGTATCTTGATCTCCAGACATTGTTTGTTGTAAATATTGGGTTACTCAGCCTTAGGCCTCTACAACCCCAGTTTAGAGGAAAATCACCTCCACCGCCAAATTGCAGAGGTAGAGGGGTAAATAACAAGGCTATATAAGATGGGGGGTTAATTGGTTGGAGGTTGGACTGAAATGTGCTCATTCCCCACTCTAGATAGATACCTAAAGGGGTCTTCAAGGGGTTTATGGTTCTTGCATATGTTGTTTTCATGTATCTAATGGAAGTATCATTCTATCCCAATGGAGTTACACCATGTCTCACTAAAATGGAGTTATTATGTTCCACACATGATCTCTATCTCTACATGGGCTTCTTTATTCGTGTTTAGGTGATGTGAAAATGTCAATATCTTCAACGAATAACATTAAATAATTCCAAATAATATGAATACATACATAATCATGCAAAGCAATTTGATAATACTGAGTGGATTATAAAGTAGAAAACAATATAAAATGCATGTATGAATCACTCACAATGACTTGTGGTGTTCAAAGTGGTAGTAAGTGTGATCAACAAGTTTATGGTGTTACATATTAGCAATATCAAATCCAAAATATATGTATCTAATTCTTGCAATTGCATAAGAGGGATATTAAGAAGGGTCTAGGGACTTCATAAAGGGAGATACCTGACTAGATATTTGGGTGTTCTAATATCTAGGATAAAAGGGTTTTTTATAGATTACCAAATATGTTTGGATAATACCATAGATGATTTTCACTATTGGGAGAGAGTCACATCTCAATGGAAGGTATGTTCGTAATGATAAGATCATTTTTTGATAACATGGTCTATATTTTAGACTAAATAATTTGAGCTAAAAAAGACCTCTATTGATTTTTTACGATGATGGAGATGGTAGGAAGCTTTCTAGTGTTTCACTCACTCACCAAACCTTATTAGTATGGTGGCCTCAATACTAAAAATGGTAAATATATGGTGAGATGATTACTATCAAAATATTGATCTCTAATTACACATGGTATCCCTATATGCACAAGAGATATGCAGATTTTGGAGGGTACTAACTTAACCAATGTTTATGGTTCTCACGTGTGAAGATAAATGAATTATAAGTTGGACAAAGTTAAGCATTTGAGCATACAATGGAGTGAGGGGAACTGACTTTCAGTAGACACCTCATTAAACCATGGTCTACTATGGGTAAAAGGCTACACTCGCAAGTGAATCACCTTGACCTATATGGCCACCTTTATAATCACTTACTATAGATAGAAAGATGTGTTAGGGTATTTAGGTGAACATATATGTAGTTTTTCAAAGATAGATAGAATTCCCACTACAACCTCTTCCCAAACAACCTCAAAATTTTAGTATGAAGTTTAATTCAAGAATAATATGTAGAGAATCAAATTTTGTAAACAAGGAAATGATATGACATTGATTAAAAAATTCAAGCCTATGACTTCCATTAAGCATAGAATTCAAGTAAACAATGCAATAATGATCTTAAGTCATAAATTGTCCTCCAACTATGGTACTTCTAGTAAGTCAAGGCCTTAATTGTGTAGTTATGAATATATTGAAGCTTTCACATTCACTTGAGGTACTAGTTTTGAACCATGGGCCCTAGAATCCATGTTAAGCCCATTTAGACTTCGTTTGAGTGTACAAATAGGTTCTTGGGATAAAAAGGTTGAATTTAGTATTTTGTGCTCTTGTTAAATATCCATAATAATTGTATTTTGTTGATAAGGAAATGTTAGTTCTACTTATTATCTTTATACCTCTAGAAGAGAGTACCGTTAGAGTTGTATGGGTAGCCTACTACGGCATGATCTCATTGAAGTGTTGTAGTGGACTTATTATAAAATTAGATGCAACCAGAAAATGAGAACTTTGGGAGGGGGCTTGCTTGTCACCTCCCTTATCTACCACATTTCTGGCTACAAAAATGGTTGATTACATGATAAAGGGGTTTGTGACACCCTTAGTTTTTTGGCGTAGTTAAAAAAAAGCTTGTCTTGGTTCTCCAAAGTTGACCTAGTCGTACATAGGGGTGTGGAGCCTCTTGTATTTGGATGTGGGATCTTGAATAGAGCGTTTGTACAATATACAAGCTATTTGTAGCCTCCCCTATACGTCTATTTTGAGATAGTAATCTTTTACATTATCCAAAAAGAACATAATAGATTTATGATGTCATAAAAAAGTCATGTTTTTTAGTTATCTTTTAACCTGGGTAATAAATTAGGTAATTGTCTAGAATCTACTTGAGAACCAAGTTATGTATGTCAAATAAACCTATTTTTCCTTGAACTTTATCCCAACATAAGATAATGGTTAAATTGAGATAATCCTAAAATTTGGGATCATTTGAATACCTACTGGCCTAGATAATTAGTTTGGTGATTAGGGCATGTGCTTAACTAAATATCAAAATTTGTAATAAGAGTCTTTCCACCCTCAAACGGGGAACCATACCCTAGATCTTGAGCAAAGTCGGTGGTGTAGAAGTAGATATCACCTCTCTTGGCTCCAATCTTTCCCTAGGATGCACAAAACACCGTGAAACTCCCACCAATCAATTCCTCTCATCCTAACCAACTCAACAACCCCCAAAATACCAAGGAGTGTGGCAAAATAAGATAACACTCAATCTGATATCCAAGGGAACTTTGGGGATCATAGAAGATTGAAACTCTTGACACCTCATGACCTATATAAGGTCCCTACGACCCCACATCAGTAGGAAAACCAGAACATATCTCCGATTTCATCTAATCAACCCTATCAATAGAATATCCATCTTCTTCTTATTGCTCCTCTAGTTTGCATCTGGTTAGTGCTTCCCCAGCCACCATATGCCATTAGAAAGGGTTGAGAAAATCTAAAGGGCCCTGACAAAGGTGCTTGGAGCATCAGGTCCATCACCAATCCATAGGAGCAGAGAGTCAAACTTGGGCTTGATCTCCTCGATGGCTTTTTTAAGTCAAAGCCATGGGAGGAATAAAACCATAGGGAGTATTTACTTTCTTGCCCTTGGTACGAAAGCTATAATGTAAGGGCAATATTGTCGTTTCTTATGCGTTTTAAGCATTAATAGTGTTCTAATAATAAGGCTTTATTCATTGATGTGTCACAACATGATTGGTCAACATAGGTTTCATCTGCAATAATTCTAGAAAATGAATTGTATCTTGGATTATACACAAACTACATATCAAATTGATCAAAACATCATGTACATTACAAATAATATATAGATTTATGGATTGATTATGTATATAGTTCGAAATTTATATTTTAGTGCACAAATTTAAGATAATATTACATACACACCTTAATGTCAATGAGATGAAATGTTGAATAGGTCAAATTTTTTTTTGTGAAATGATCTAATCTTACTTAGGTAATACAAAAATCTTGAATTGTTGTCAGATTAGGATGTAAATGATGAGTTTTTTGAGATTTTATATCTTTAGACCTTGTACATGAGAATTAGGGTTGGGGAATATGACACTAATATCACCTTATACGTAGACACTAGGATCAAGTCTAGACCCTGGTTTCAGTCATATGAATACAATAGTGACACCTTAGTATTACCGATACTTTCAAATTGATTGATTATTTAGATTACATATAACTTTAAGTACATGTATTAATATTGCATTGTTTCTTCAAAGAAAGGTACTTGGTCATTTTATAAATAATTTTACATATCCACTTCCAAGGATTTTTGGATGGTTTCTAAATGTTTTAGTACATGCCTAAACTTCTTAAATGTTTTAATGCATATGCATATCACATAAGAAATATTATGATATCCAAAATCCAGTGTTAGACCTACTAAGGGGTAATTAATATAAGTCCAATGATGGATAGAGGAGAATGCGTCCAAGGTGGCATGACAAATATGGGTTTAATGTGAAATGAAAATGCAAGTTCAATATGTGCAATTAATTGATTGATTGGTACATATATTTATATACATAAATGCGTATTTTTGTATGAACCCAAGTACATAGTATAGAAACATACTAACTGCATATTTGTTTCTTGCCATTTTAGGAAGCTGGTTTACTTAAGGAATGAAGATACAGAGATCCAGATGAATGCAACAAAGATCATTAAGCTAAAGTCACCAAAAGGATTAGATAAATAAGATATTAATATTTTTTCCTCTTAGGTAATATCTTCCTTTTGAAAATTAATATAACTCCTTTGAGGAGATGTTATCTTCTTTTGTTATTATAAAAAGTTTCTTAATAAAATATTAATTATTGTTAGTTATTTCTTAAATATGGATATTGGAAATTGGGGTAATGATCCTTTCCCTTTTTGTCTATATTTAGTGAGGGATAACATGTAGAGGGGGTACATATAATTGGTATCAGAGCTAATATTTATCAAATAGCTTAAAAATATATATATTCAATTATACCATAAAGTCATAATAGACTTATAGGGCATTTTCCAAAGACAATCATGTCTAGAAAGGATCACAACTCGAGGGCTAGCAAGAGTTTCCTCCGTACCACTAGTTAGTAAATAAGGACTCATGGGTCTTTCAAATCCAACCTGGCCAAAGTGTGAGGATTTTTCACAAAGTAAAATACATCTAGGTCTTCTCTTATTGAATTTCATCCACATTCATCTCTATGTTCTAAACTTAACTTCCATCCTCATATCAATTTAGGATTTTAGTTAAGTATGATTAAGGGATCTTTCTCCAATTAATGTTAATTAGATATATAAACATGAAAGGCGCTTCATACAATATATGTCCTTCTTGTAAGGGTAAACCCTAGAAATACCTAGAGTTGGGTTTGGGTAACCCAATTGTATATGAAAAACTCAAATGGGTTGGAGGAAAAATGAGACCCTATGACATAGAGATAAATCCTTAACCCTAATTAGAAACCCTAATCTTGGGAATATTTGTATATCAATAGTGATGGAAAATAATACAACATACCCAAGAAAACCATGAGTGGGGATAAAAGAAAATGAGAAACACTAAATAAATCTAAGTAATATGGTTGGGTTACCAATATTAGATATCAATAGTTCCACATCCATACAACTACATAGAGTGCACATAGTCATGCAGGTGCTTAAGGTACACATAAAATATTATTTGTATATACACATAAACATAGAACAAAACATAAGGAATAAAGAATAAGGAAATAATTAAGTTGGTCAACTCACTACTAGGAGATGGTCTTCGGTCTTTTTGTGGGTCATCCCGAGTAAGGGAAATAGCTATCAAGGAGGGATAATACCTAACATGTGGGGTCATAGAACCTAACCTCCTAATAAATACCAACTGAAAACCTAGGATGGGATTCCCTAAAGATATTTACCAACCATGTTTTTGAGTTTCAAAATTTGAGGTAACTTTGAACGTCCTTAATTGGACCTAAACATGAAGGATTAGGTGGGTGAGTGATATATGTCAAGAGAGCCTTTACCAATACTTAATCGAGATAAATTAGCTTTAACAAGTAAAAAGTGGTTCCAACATATGAAAATGTGTGAAGGTTAGTTAGAGAAATTTAAATATAAATGTGTACTGACAAGTTAGAACATTGAAAGAAATTATGTCATTATTCATTTTTGTTTTAGATCCTCCTTGTTCGGGTTAAGTCATGGGACATAGAAATAGAAATATTGATGACCTTTATCCTAAAACAACGTGTAAGTAATGTTAGAGTCAAAAGATATTTTATACCTTCACAGTTAACCCTAGGTGAGGTAGAGACCTATGTCAACCCCCAGGTAAATAATGGATACCTAAAGGTACATGAGGCTCAAGGGGTTAGGAGATGATCATTCCCTAAGTGCATAAGGCATGTGAGGTTAGGAGAAAACCACCCACGAGTACATAAGGACTGAGAGGTTAGAATATTGGCCACTTCATGTGTAAATGAGACCCAAAGGGTCAAGTGAAAGACACTTTATAAGTAAATGAGTTCATTGGGGTTAGATGAAAATCATTTCAAAAGTACATATACTCCTATATACCTTAACAGAATTGTTGAGGACAATGGTACATGAGATGTAGAGAATAGAAGAATTTATGTAATGATAATTGGAATAAATTCTAAGGGAGATTGTGCACCAACTCAAGAGCTCTGATAAAACACCTTCCCTCTAAGGATAACAATAACTAGGAAAAGCTTATTGGAGTTGAAAAGTATATGTGATTTTAGAGTCACTTTTGAGGGTTCCTCATCATAATTCTTGAATGATAACATAATGTATGGATGCACCATCTTTATGAATGAAATTAAGATGAACTTTATATTTAGACTACAACCAAACATTTATTTCATCTTAGTATAGGTGTTAGATATTGTGTAACCACATGTGGTACATATGCATGTCATGTCAGAATTGATACCGTGAGTTAGAATTAACAATATTATCTAGCGTATGGAGGTGTTCCCTCACCATATCATAGATATAGATAAATAATATTAGTATTTTTGAGACCTAGGTAAAATACAATCACCAACTAGAAATGTAATAACCAAGTAACAATGTAATGCAATATATAGGGAGGTGGAGCTACCGTTTGAACATATATGGGTTCCAACCTCATTTATATAGATAACTTTTACCTCAATGAAAGTTGTTCATAATGATCTAGCTAAAACTTTCCCAAGCTAGATTTCTAGATTATCACACATAAGGATTATAAGGTTAGATTATAATGCTTGAGGCTGGTACAATTATCATTCACCTTAACCTGATTATGCTTGATTTTTTGGGACAAAATTCCTTTTAAGGAAGGGTGATTGTAATAACCTCAAACTTATGATGTTTTAGATTTAGTTCAAAAATACTATGTGAATAATAAAATTTTAATACATAACGAAATGGTATGACTTTTATTGATAATTTTGAGCCTATGACTTTAATTGAACTTAGAATTCAACTAAACATTGTAGTAATGAGCTTAAGTCACAAATATACTTCATACATAACTATGGTAAATAAATTCCTAAATTGTGTAATTAAGAATGTGGTTAATATAGTGGATTCATTGAGGGCCTAGGTTCGAACAATGGGCCCTCAAATCCATGTTAATCCTAATTGGACTTTCTTTGAATTTACAAAAAGGTCTTTACGATAAAAATATAGAATACAATATTTTGTCTCATATTAAATATAAATGTTAATTTTAGTTTGTTTATAAAGGAATAATGTGGTAATAAACAACTTTTTAGAGGATTATTAGTTATCATGTGGCCTAGGTAATTATCTAGACTCTGTTTGAGAACTAAGTCTTGTATATTAAATAAACCATTTTGCCTTCACCTTTAGTCCAATGTCAGATACTCGCTAAATTAAGATAATACCAAAATTTGGGATGTTGAAGATCTAACATGGCTTAGATAATTAGTTTTATTAGTCACATTTAGATAAAATATTAACTTTTGTAAGAAAGGTCTTGTCACCCTCAGACTCATCAGACCCAGACCCTTATTTTCATGTAGAGATGAGGGTGTGAAGTTACCTTCTCCACCTATAATCTCTCTAGGAATCTCACAAACATCAAATATCACCTCCCTAGGCCCCAATCGTGGCCTAGGATACACCAAACACCATGAAACTTCCCGCAATCAACTACTCTCATCCTAACAAACTCAACAACCCCCAGAATTCAAAGGAGTGTGGAAAAATAAGAGAACGCCCAATCCTAGATCACAAGGGATCTCTAGGACTAAGAGAAGATAGGGACTCTTTACATGTCATGATATATATAAGTTCCCTAGGAACTCACACTAGAAGGAAAAACCTGAATGGATCTCTGATTTCATCCCATCTACCCCTTTGGTAGTTATCCCCATCTTCTTTCTCCTTCTCCTCCACTCAGCATTTGTTCAGTGTAGCCATGGGGAGCACATGCCATCTGGAGAGGGATGAGCAAGTATCAAAGGACATGGAAAAGGTTCCTGAAGTATTAGGTCCATCACCAAAACCTAGGAATAGAGATTCAACCTTTCTATGGCTCACTAGAGTCACAACCATGGGAAGAAGAAACAGGGAAAGTGTTTACTTCTTTACCATTAAATCTATTTGACAAGGAAAGAGTGTCATTTCTTCCTAGTTTTAAGCAACAGACACATTTTGATATTAAAAAAATTATCCACTAACTTGTTACAACATTATTGGTCAACATAGGTTTATTTGTAGTAATTCTAGAAAATCACGTGTACCTCAAAATATTTGAAATTATATCAAAGCGATTAGGAAAACATGTATATTAAAAATTAAATAGGTTAAATTCTTGATCATTCTTATGTTACAAAAGTATGTTTTGATGTGTGAGTGTGAGATTACATTACATGCATACTAATGTTGATAACATAAAAAGTTGAACGGGTCGAATATTGTTATTTTGTTGTATGATCTGATTTTTATTGTGATAATCAAAATATGAAATCATAGTAACATTAGGATGTTAATGTTGAATATCTAGGTTTCTTAATCTTTAGACCTTGTACATTAGAATTGGGGTTGGGAAACATAACCTTAACATCACCCTAAACCGTGACATTCGGATCAAGTCTAGATCATGGTTCAAGTCATATAAATATAATAAGGACACGTTAGAAATATCAATACTACCATATTGATTCATTGATTGCTTTGAATACATTATCTAGATTACATATAAAGTGAAGTAGATGGATTACTACTCGTGGTTTCTTCAAAAAAAAATGTATGTTGTTATATTTAGAATAATCGTCCATATAGGCTGTCAAGGATTTATGGATGGTTTTCTGAATGTTTGAGCACATGCCTAAATTACTTGGATGTTTATTGCAATTCTAGTTTAAATATAATAGATATGTATATCACATAATAAATATTATGATGTTATGAACCGAATTTTACACCTACCAAGGGGTAGTTCATATAAGTCTAATGATGGACATAGGAATGAGAACACCCGACGTGGCATGAAATTTTTGGGTTATAATATGAAATCAAAACTGTAGTTCAATATGTGCAGTTAATGGATTGATGAGTAACATATATTAATATCCATATATGTCACACTTTGTTCGCACCCACAAATGCAATATAGAAATATATTGACTGCATATTTGTCTTCTCATATTTTAGGTTACATGAAGTACTTAAAGAATGAAGATATGGAGATCATGATAAATGCATAAAAGATCATTAAGTGAAAGTCACCTAGAGGATTAGATAGATAATATAGTAATGATGTTTTCATGTAATATTTGCCTTTTGAAAATCAATACAACTCCTTCAAGGAGCATTTACCATCCTTTTGTTATCAAGAAAAGTTTATGTATGAAGTTATTGATTATTTTTTATTTTTCTTAAAGCTAGATCCTAGAAATTCAAATGATAATCCTTGCCCTCTCGATATTCCTTTAATGAGGGATACCATGGGGAGGGGGTCATCACATATTCTTTGGCTCCTAGGTGGGGAAACATATGGGGTAAGAATTGACCAAATAAATGGATGGTGGACACACCCCAATTTGATATGCCAGAGGTAGCTTCATGGACCAGAGATAGGATTACCCATGATACGGTAACTTTTAGATTTGTAGGCTTTTGTATCACGACTATGTTACAATATATGGTTTTATAGACTGATCATATCAAACAATAGAGGGATTAGGATGAACAAAATTTGCATACGCATGAGAAAACCTTGAATGTACAATAGCAACCAATTTCATAAGACCAATAAGAAATTGAGAATCCAAGGTGCGTATCCATATCCAATCTCAAATGAGATACCACAACTAGAAAAGGGGAAGCATACATGTAACGTCCTAGGATTTGAGGCCTTGGATAACATGATCTTAAAAGGAATGATTGGACTACCCATATCACCAAGGTGCACCTCCTTTTTAGGGAGCCCATCTCTAAAGAACTCCATAGTTAAGCGTGCTCAACTTGGAGTAGTACTAGGATGGGTGACCAGTCGGGAAGTTGATCCTGGCTTGCGCGTCAGTATGGACAAAGTGCGCAGTTAAGGCTAGTGGTGGTTTGTGGGGCCAGTCGTCATTCTTGAAACTCTACTAGAGCCTTGGGTAGTGGGCCCAGGCATTACAATACCTTTCAACAACCATTTCATACATCTACAACTTTCTATTGATGATCATGAAAAAAATTCACTATGAGGGGTAATAAATGAATCCTCTTCAAGAATTTAGGATGGGGGCTACTTGAAGACACAATATTGTGCGAGAAGAATTATGATGGTTGAATGCTAGCATGTTCATCTAGGTAAAGTCCAAGGTTGACCAAATAATCTAGGTGTGATTCTCCACCTTAAGTGGTTGGAGAACATGATTTTAAAAGCAATATGTAGCCATCTTGCCATGATCATATTATTTGGGAATCCCCAAATATTTAAACTTCTTCAACATGACATTTTCCTCTACATGATAATCATGGTTTGGGAATAAGAAGATTTAATTCATTTCCATCTAAGACTATAATGAAAACACATACCATCATAGATTATGGTCTCATATCATTGACACTCATAGGAAGATCATTCATCCATGGACTATAGTGAACAATTTCAATGAAACTAGGAAATATATTAGGTTCTTTGAAAATTCTATGCATTTTTTAACAATTTCAACATCCAATGAGATCTAATGAAGCTGATTCAAAGAGAAATTATTTCACTTAGAACATAAAAAGGAGGGGAAAGCTGACACTCATACCGAATCGATATAGTGTACAACAAAGATTACTTTATATACAGTCATCCAGATATATAGGCTAAACATGTTTCCAAGTTCCCCCATTAAGATCATTTCATGATTACTACACACTTATCTAGTATTTCTTCATGAAATAAGATCCCTTTAAATTAATAAAATTCTTTGATCAATATTCTTGTGTTCAAATAGGTTGCCATGCAAGTTTGTGCACCATGTGTTCACAATTGTAAAGAAACTCACAAAGTGGATACCTTTAAAAAATGGAATATAAATAGCTTGGGTGATCTTGTGATGTTCATGAAAAGTATCTTTATCGTTTCCTTCCAAGTTTAAAAATTTGGCAATAGTCATCTCAAATATGAGACCCTGTACTCAATTGCAACAGAATCTAGATCCAAAGCTAATAATTTCCTTGAGGATTCCTTGATCTATCATAAATCTAGGAGTCAATGGATCAAATAGAGAGACTCTAATACAAATTTTTTTAAACTCTTCCATGAAGGTTAAAAAAATATTAAAATGATCTAGTAACTTTGGGATGATAATATATGGGGGATGATCATGTTAATGACTGTGTGTGAATATCAAGGTTTTTACTTTTGTATTATGACTGATAACAAAAACCAAACTTGACTGCATGTGTTATTTTTTAATTTAGAAAACAAAACACATAACTATCTTCTGACAAGTGTATAAAATCAATTGTCTTAGAGTCAGGATCATTCATAAGGATCTCGGGAAACAAGCACAAGTTTCTTAAAGATTTATATTAGATAACCCGGTTTGAGAAAAAAATATGACTATGAAATAAAATAGAGAACTTAAGGTGTAGAAAGTATACTAGTCAAATGCAAGTGGATATCTGAATTTTTTTCCATATTGGGTTATATGTCATCTTGACCACACTACTGATTTAACCATATCTAACATACCATATATGTTAACTAATTGATAGTTGATCAAGATTCACATACCCAAACTTCTCTCAAATTTGGGAAGAACATGCATATTTATTGGATAATACTTCTCTTGGGGGTAAGTGTCAAACCGTGTAATTTATTGAATGAAAAAAATGAATCAACATGTCATCCTATTTTGGGGTTAGGATGAATGTCCTCTTTACCATGGTTCACCCATAGACAACCAATCTCATGGTCGTTCTAAATAGACATTAGATCTATAAAAACAAATGGTAGACAAAAGAAGTAATATCAATATAATATTGTAATTACAGTTGTCAAGTAGCATGATCGAGGGCCACAAACCTTGATCTAGACATGGAATTGAATATTGGGCTTAGCCCCATCATTGGAATATAGAGTGTAGAAGAGAAGAGACAAAGAATTTATTGTATAAAGGAACTTAGATTTCTATGATGATGTTGAAGAAGATATTCTTTGGGTATGTCCAACATTTTAGCTTGTCCCATATTGGCTTCTCTTGTCATTGATCATCAATTAGGTTGAGTGTAAGGGTGGAGAGGTAGTATGTGAATGACTATATGGGAGGGGTTTGTAGGAATGTGATGTTATCATCAGTGGATGGTGGGTGTCGAGTAGAGAAGGGAAATGGAAATGGGCAGGGATTGGGAGTCAGTTTTAACCCTAAGAATGTTGGTCAGGGGGGTATATATAGGTGTTGGTTTGGATGATGGGTTTTAGTATCTTTTTGTGGCATTTGAGCATAATCATGTCGAGGTGATTTCACATATGATATGGATGGAATTTCATATTAAATGACTTGGCCTACTCTTGGGTCAAATGGAAACTTGTCTAAATTCTAGATTCAATCAAATCAAAGTCATTTGATTGAGTTGTAGAAGGGTCTAGAAGGTTGTTATTTATATCCCATAAAAATAAACGCAACTGGTTATTTTTTCTTCAAGGAGAAGGAGCTTGTAAATTGATGTTTAGATCCTCAAAGCTTCAATTCTTTTAAGTAGTCAAGTATGCTTTGGGGGTTATCCAACTACACCCAACTATTTTGATAATTTTTGTAGTGTATTTGTCACCTCTTTAATTTCTTCTAGACTTAATTCATAGAGCTCACTTGTAACATCCCAGGATTTGAGGCCTCGGATAACATGATCTTAAAAGGAATGATTGGACTACCCATATCACCAAGGTGCACCTCCTTTTCCGGGAGCCCATCACTAAAGAACTCCATAGTTAAGCGTGCTCAGCTTGGATTAGTATTGGGATGGGTGACCAGTCAGGATGTTGACCCCGACTTGCGCGTGAGTGAGGACAAAGCGCGTAGTTGAGGCTAGTGGTGGTCTGTGGGGCCAGTCGTCATTCCTGAAACTCTACTAGTGCCTTGGGCAGTGGGCCCAGGCATTACAATGGTATCAGAGCCATAACCCCTCCAGTAGGTGGGGCCCACATGGACATGGCATGCCAGTCTTGAGCCGTGTGATCTAGGCATGTAGGAAAGGGTTGTCCATGGTTGACGTAGCCACCCTTGCACTGGTATTCCGTGATCGGGAGCTGGGTGTCCATGGGCCATTGTGGGTCTGCACTGAAATGGGGAACAGATCATGAGGCCTTATAGTTGAGCCTTGACGAGGACGTCAAGATCCTAAGTGGGGGATATTGTAACATCCCAGGATTTGAGGCCTCGGATAACATGATCTTAAAAGGAATTATTGGACTACCCATATCACCAAGGTGCACCTCCTTTTCCGGGAGCCCATCACTAAAGAACTCCATAGTTAAGTGTGCTCAGCTTGGAGTAGTATTGGGATGGGTGACCAGTCGATAAGTTGACCCCGGCTTGCGCGTGAGTGAGGACAAAGCGCGCAATTGAGGCTAGTGGTGGTCTGTGGGGCCAGTCATCATTCTTGAAACTCTACTAGTGCCTTGGACAGTGGGCCCAGGCGTTACATCACTTATAGTTCAAGTTTATGGGAAGGCTCCAAATAGATGGTGAGAAATAGTTGAGTACTATAGAAAATCAATCGAGTTCACCAATAGAAAATCAATCGAGTTCACCATGAAATGATATTTTCTTGTAACATGGTGCACACATAAAGAATATCAAACTAGAAGCAATAAATGTTGATATGTCTCTAGACTATAAGGAAAAATGAAGATGTTTGCATAAGGGAACATTCAAAAATATATCTTATTTATCTATAATGAAAGAATCAAAAAATTATTACACCTTCCTATTTGAAAAGGATCAAAAATTCTGACATGATATACACCTAAGTAATATTAAGATATATACCATATTTTTACTCTTTTCTTTGTTACCCTTTAAAAATCTAATGATGTTGCTTAGACTTTTTAATACTGACAAGACACAATTATCGATGGCTTTAATGCATCAGTGTATAAAAAATGTGACCTATCGTTGGTGATGAAGTTTCTCGTGCCATCCTTGGCTACTATTCCATAGTGAAATTTCTCAAGGAAGTAAAAAATACTTTTATCGCTCTTATTTCCAATAGTGAAGAAACACCTCTCACGAGTGAATGGAAACCTATTTCTCTCTAAAACCTATATATAAATACTTTATGAAGATTACAACCATTTTCTTATCCTAAATCATCCTTGAAATCATTTTTAAGAACAATGTGTATCATTATAGGGAGGAAGTTGAATATGTCATCATCATTTCAAAAAATAAGTTCTCACACTTAATAATAAATTTTAAAGGCCTTACCTATGAGAAAAGGTCAATATTTCCAAGGTAGACAATACGGTTATTAGGGAATACATATTTTGGAACAAATATTCCCTAGAGAGTAGAATACGTGGAGTGAATCCTCTACCATACAAAACAAGGCATTTAGGAAACCCTATCCTAACTAGAAACATAACACACCATAGGGAGGTTAGCTGTGAGTCCCAAGTAGGTTTTAATGTTAACATTGAGTCTATAGAAAAACTCATTTTTGGCTTTAATATACCATCTTATGTCAACGTCAATCATGTCAATCAAATATAATTCATCCTTCTCTTGTTGGATATGTATCTATTTGTTCCTTTTAGAATAGAAAGAGAAGCATATGCTAGTAAGACATATTACATTGAAGCCAATCATATGTTTTTCCTTCCTAGACTTAATGTTGATCCAATGTATTACCTCCTAATCTCTTATATGACATGAGAACCTAAATCATTCCTAGGGCAATCAATAACTCAAACTCATTTTTAATGTCTACAACCAAAGAAAATATGGCTAGTCATTTATTCTTCAATCTTGCACAACATGCACATGAGTTCCACATTAATACCCTAGGTTATAATCATATATTTAGTAGGCCACATGCACATCAAAGCTATATAGAGGAGGGTTATTAATTTGGGGCATTGGAATATGCCTCAAAGTAGTTCAGACTGAGAGATCAAGCTAGTATTGATGTTTATCCATGGTAAACAACTACCACAAGACCATATACAATCATCATCAACACTATATAGGTCTTAATGAGCTCAGAATATATGAATATGCTTAAACAGATTCTAGATGTTCTTTCACTTTTGCTGACAATCATATGGGTTCCATATCTATTCTATATCTATCTGGCCCATATGCCACCTAATTAATAGAGGAACTTATCCAATCTCTTAGTTGTTCCCGTCTTCATTATAACTTTTGGGGACACTACCTACAAATCTCTATGGATATATGGTTGAGCCTAGGTATCACATGCAATGCCATGTGATAACCCTCCCCGTACAAATTAAGTTGTTAGAAATCAGATTGAATTAATGATTGTATTAGGAATGTCACACAAATAAGCCCAAAATATCACTATATAATGAATAATTTACCTAGCCAACACAGGTCTTCTTTCCATGAAGATCCCTAGATCACCCCATTCCTCAATCTTGTCTCTGATCCAAGCTTTATACATGTTGTATTATTTTTACATTTCATCTCCTAGCAATACAAATACCCAGAAACTTTCTAGGGAGGTACCCCCTACTCATTCCCATGTGCAATCTTCAGTCTACCGAATCTATTGTCACATGAATTACATCGGAATTCACGAGACTTGATTTTGTTGATGTAGAAACTAGTGATCTTACCAAACTTGATAAGGACCCTTTTGAACTCCATCAACCTATTATTATGCCAGACATATAAAACAATCATGTCATCCAAGAAAATTAAGTGTCTCTTCTCTTACACCCCATTCATCATGAAGGGTTTTATCTTGCCTTTTTCCTCTACATCATTTATGATATTAGTGAGGCCCTCCATCACCATCGTGAAAAGTTGAGTGATAGAGGGCCTCCCTAGTGTAGCCTATTGGTTGATTTGAAAAAAGCCCAATAGGAGCCCCATTTATTGATATCAAGGATGATAATGTTTCCATGCATTGCTTCATGAAATCAATCCATTGATAGGAGGACCTCATACCTAACATAAATAGTCATGGGGAGATCAAATGAACATTATTGTAATCCTTTCTTATGTCTATTTTAATGCAGTCTTAGCCATTGAATTACCCATTTTAAATTCGATATGAAATTCAACAATGAGAGATAAATCTCTACTTGTCTACCTAAACAAAGCCATTTTGTTCTTCTAATAAGATATATGGGAGAATGGATTTGAGTCATTTATCTAGAAGCTTGGATATAACTTTGTATAGGAAAAAGAGAAAAAGTTGGGTCGGCATTCTGTGACTAATTTAGCATCATTTGAAATTGAAATAAGCTCAATGAAACAATCCTTAACAACTTTTACCATACTGCTACGTTTGAGGAACCACTTTTCAATTTTACGTACATCATCTTTAATAGTCAGTCACAACACTTGAATGAATGGGTTGTTGAATCCATCATGCCTCAGTGTCTTTGAGGGGTGTATGAAGAAGGTAACTTTCTTTATCTCATATTTGCATGAGTTTCACAACTCTTTATTCATTGTCTTAGTTACTTTTATGAAGTTACTGTCCCACCTACAGAAAAACCTATGATTCTTGTTGTATAGATTGGTTAAGAAATTAATGGCAAGGCCTAAGGTTTCCTACTTACCATTCAGTACTTGTCCCTATTCATTCAACAATTCATGTATTATATCCCTCATCTCCTCCATCTAAATAGAAGCATGATATACTCTAGTATTGTGTTCACCATCATGAATCCATCTAATCTAGCTCATCTACCACACAAATTGTTCCACGACCTTTTCAGGATGTCTCAGTCTCTTTTCCGTATGCATCTCCTCCTTGATATCTCACTGTGAAAGAAGATCAACTCATAACTTTATAGCAACCTTTCATACTTTATCATGGCATCTTTCAATATATTTAGTATGTTTACCTTTGTTCTGGGCCAATCCTTGAGGTTCTTCTTTTGTGTTAGATAATAAACAATGGGCTCCATGACACAATGAAGTTCCACGTCTGTCAAAGAAGAGGTGAAGCATCAATGCTCTTCCACATCCATCAAAGAAGAGGTGAAGAGGGTGACCTTCCGTGACCCGTCAAAGAAGGTGTAGTTTATCCTTGAGATGAAAAGGAGGGTTAGTCATGCGCTACAAAAGACACTGATAGATTTTAGGTATTGTGTGTCGGTATATAAAAGGAATAAAATATATGATTTAGAAATTCTAGTTGGAAACATCTAGGTAGTAGATTGATATCTTTTGATGGAACCACTCTAAATCTCTGTGTACTCTTATGTTTGCTTGTTTCTCTCAAATTTCTGTGAGCTAAGTATTTTAATTTGCTTAAAATTAACCAAAATCTCAATTCACCCCCCTCTAGATCTTTTCATTTGGTATCAGAGTAGGTCTTCAAGGATCCCTTATAGGTCATGAAGCAATGTGGGACGGTGTGATTAGCACCTCGGCGATGGAGATCCATCAACAATCCTTTATGGATCCAACTACAAGAAATGGAAGGAAGATATACAATTATATATTCAAGGGGTTGATGCAAATCTTTGGAATATGGTCATCCACCCTTATGAACCCCCGACAACAGAAGTTGATGAATGGGATGAGCCAACGGTAAGAAAATCTATACTCAATGCCAAAGTTGTAAGTATCTTATATTCACATTTATCTCTTAATGAATTTAATCATATTTCCACTTGTGAAACTTCTTATGATATATGGACACAATTATCTATCATTTGTAAAGAGACCAAGCCAAAAAATGATTTTAATCTAGAAGCATTTCAAATAGAAGAAAATGAAACTATTTCTGTTATGTATGCTAGCTTTTCTTCCATTACAAATAATTTAAGTGCCTTAGAGAAGCACATAAGTGAAGAAAGTGAAGATCAAGATAGCTTCATTTCTCAACATGAAAAAGGTAACAATGAAGAAGAAAGAGCACATATAGAAACGCATGCACATGATGAAGTTAAAAATAGTGATGATGAAGTATCTTTTTCTACTATATCAAAATATACTCTTATTTCTATGACTAAAAAAGACTTAAATAATAAATATTCTATGATTGAAAAAGATCACGCTAACCAATGCTTGATTTCCAGTAAGAAAATAAAATTTTAATTTGACATTAGAAAATTTTTCTAATAGTAGAAATATGATACAGTTTCACAATCATGCTCTTGGATACATTCCTAAACACTATAAAAGAATGAAATAGAGGAATCCTATCTTTGACAAATTAAATGCCTATCTTTCAATCTCCATCAATCATGTGACATGTTTTGCCTTTAGAAAGTTAAAACATTGCGCAGTCCTATGCCCTATGACTGAAAATGTTGAAAAAGAAAAAGAAAGAACATAAAGTGTTTATAGTGATCTATTTATTTCAATTTTTTCTATAACTGATCTTGTTGAATTTAAATAGAAAAAGGTTAAAAAATATAAGAAAAAGTAAAGGAAACAGGATATGATTGTTGATTCCCTTATAAAGGTTGACGAGAAAAATGATGAATATCTAATTGATATTTTCTTTAGATTAATTGAGAATGGATAATTATTTCTGGCAACCTACCTCTTGGTTGAAATGTTGTTTGACTGAGGGGCAGCTCAGTCGATTTAAAATTCGTCGAGCTATTGATTGTCATATATTTTTTACTATCCTAATGTTTAGAGTCAGTTTGGTCTCTCAGGTAAAATGTTTTATTTTTGCAAGCATGATAATTTCTCATGTGCTCGGTCAAAAATGATAAAATTGAAGATCTATTTCCATGAATCTTGATTAGAATTAAAATATTTTCTATTGTAGGCACTTTACAATTATAAATTTCTTTGCAAGCATTTTTATAGTGGCATAGAAGAGAAGGCTAAACATATTGAAGTAAGACATCATTTTCTTCATGATCCTATTGCTAAAGGTGTCACATTTTTATCATGATCAATAAATAGACTTTTTGTAATAAGTTAAATTATGCTTTAAATTTGATCAAAGTTTTATTTTTGAATCATATGCATTTTTACCATCACAAATAGTGGACCTCAAATATTAGTTCATTTATTATACTTGAAAAAACAATATTTATTACACATTCATTATTCAAGATGTGCATTTTAACCATTGTAATTCTGTTTGGCCCAAATCAAATGATGGATTATTTTGACTCCCTACATAATATTATAGCTTCTTGTGGATAAATTTGATATTTACATCTTTCACCATACATTTTGAATATATTTTTTGAAGAAGCATTCTATTAAAAGGAAGTATATTTTTAGGAGATTCATGATTATCATGCCAACCTTTTTTTGTAAATAAAAAAGTGTAAGAAATAATTCTTAAAAGAAACATCTATAATGTCCTTGAAGTTTCTTTTTTTGACTAAGATGCATAATAAATTCCTTCTCTTAAGTTTTCTTTGGTCAAAGCAATTTTCAAATTTATTCACAAGTTCAAAGCATTTCCATAATGCATATTGTTAATATTTTTTTATATGTGGTCTATTCACTATCCACTTAAATATGTTGCACTTTCCATTATTTTGAAACAAAATAAAATTGTCGATTTATACCACAACTACCTTGATAGGAATAGACACAGATAAATAACGTGCAATTAATATGTAAAATTGTTGTGGTTCTTGCAAGCCAAAAATATATTTTAAGCATGTGCAATTAAAATGATATGACAATTTTGAAATAAAACATTGCTACTAAAAGAAAATGCTTAAATTTTATTACTAAAGGTTCTTTAACGCTCACCAAAAAAAAATCTTTTGGATTAAATAATAGAAATTCCATACAAGATTTTTATCTCTTCCTACTTTGATTTCTATGGAACTTTTTGAAAATATACTGTATAACTTGTTACATTCTTATATTGGTACAAATGTACTTGACTATATTCTTTAACATGATCTTATCAAATTACATGAGTCATGCAACATGTCTTGTGCAGATATTATGTACTCTCAAGCCATCTCAATAAGAGAAGAATAGAAATTATTTTTGAGTATCATAACTTCTCTTTACATAAGGAGTAAAAATATCATGAGCCTTATTTTCAAATCATTTTGACCTTAACATATGCCATCATATTCATTCTTATTTGGTATTATCATGAAATGTTTAGTAAAGGACTTCTTAGAATGTTCATAATTCCTATGGATACATTTGACATTTTTTTAAGGAGTATTATAATAAGGGGGGAAATTATCAAGCAAAAATTATTTTGATATGAACTTGGAGATAAATAACATGTGCTATGACATTCATGTTTAATGTCCTCAAATTGATTTCTTGCAACTATCTGTGAGAATCTCGGTCGAATAACCTTTGGACCAACCAGGAACTCGGTTGAAATGTTTCTCGACCAAAATGTTATCATCAATGGTTTGTTTGAAACTAGGTTTTTAGATTCATATTTTACTTGATATCTTGGTTTCTACATCTGACATGAATATTTTAGCATGAAATTTGGGATCTTATAGGGCTGTATTTTTAGTAAATACTTTTCTTATGTTTGATCTCATTTTTCTTGGTATGAGAATAAGGGGGAGCTCAAAATCTTTTGTTATAATTTGCATATCTTTTTAACCTTGTGCTTAATGACTTCTCTATATCAATATAGGTTTAACATCCCTTATATTTGGTCTGGAGATATTTTTGACCTCATTTCTACGATTTATTAGTTCTCTAGATAAATATGGGCTTAACATCCCTTATATTTTGTCTAGAGATACTTTGTTGACCTCATTATGAGCTTAAAAGATTCTCTAATAAGTTTCAGGCTTTACATCCTTTGAAAATGGTTGAGAAATCAGTTTTTGGTTTTTGTATTTTTTGTTTTTCATGGCATCTCTATATCATGGTGGACTTAACATTCCTTACCATTGATCTAGAGTAGCTTTATGATATTTTTACTTTATTGGGTCTTTTTATTATGAAGGAATTACCATTCCTCTCATTGGTAATGAGACAATATTCTAATCATTCCTTGATCATGTATGGATTTTTGACTATTCCTTACAATGCCTTAATGTCTATCTTTTTGTATTTTCCCTTCAATTTGTGCTCTCTTTAAACTGATACATTGGGCACAAGTTTTTCCTCTCCAAAATGACTATGCCTTTTGAGGTGGAGTGTCTCCTTGAGGGGGAGCATTGATAAGTATTGACCCTTTTTGACTTTGACATAAGGGGGAGAATACCCATGAGATAAATTGGCTACCCATAGAGAAATTACAAGGTATGATGTTCTACATTGGATACTTTCAAATTATCTTATGGAAATATTTGTCATCATCAGAAAGGGACAGATTGTTGGCTTTTTTAATATTCCATACTCAAATTTTGATGATTCAAATATTTCCCAGATTACGTTACTAACATGTGCCTTAAGTATTTCACATGATCAAGGAACTAAGTCAAGATCCAACTACAAAGACCTTGCAATTATATGTTTGGATACTTGTAAATCAATTTTTACTATGTATTTATGTATTTGTTTGTACATATGTGTTTCCATATAACTTGATAGACATGTTGTAAGAATAAGTGATGATCCTCCAAAACCTACCAAAACCCTATCCCACACTCACATGAATACTTTCGGGTTGATAGGTTTCAT
Source organism: Alisma plantago-aquatica (assembly GCA_963693085.1). Taxonomy (NCBI): domain Eukaryota; kingdom Viridiplantae; phylum Streptophyta; class Magnoliopsida; order Alismatales; family Alismataceae; genus Alisma; species Alisma plantago-aquatica. The sequence goes on along the minus strand of OY856410.1, from coordinate 1,509,398,182 downwards.
ATGCATCATTAATAGGACATCACATACATTGCAAACATTGGAACAAAGTCCTTCTCCATCTACAATTTTGTGCACCGAGACACACTCAGTTGAAGACTCAGAAAACCAAAAAATAGCCTTACATATCTAGAGTTCTGAGTCAATCTCAGTCGACAATATAAATTTGTTTGAAGGAAAGTTTGACCAAAATAGAGTTGTCGGGCCAAGAAAATGGACCGATACATAGATGTTCGTGCAAATTGACCCCATGACTTTATTCGATCGACAATATTGTGGATCGAGATTCATATGATTAACAATATTGTGGACTGAGATATGTTCTGGAATCTCTTTTGATTAATGATCAAATTAGCCATTGTAACCAAATTAATTTTTACCAAATGACTTAATGACCACCAAGAACACTCTAGATACTCCCCAGAAGTACCCAAACCACTTGCAAACATTTCCTATGAATAGGAGTGGTCTTAGGGCATCTAGACATCAACTTTGTACACAACTTTGCACATTACATTACAACAACATTTGATACATACTAGAGAATACTTGCCATCTTTCTCAAAGAGCTTAGGTCCAGTACTTCAAGTTGCTATCATTCTAAGCCTAAGCCCTTATCTCATCTATATTATCCTCTCCACCTAATACAACATTGCATAAACCTTTTTGGAGTGGATCATCATCACTTGTCCATTACAGATTAATTGTATATCTTGTGAGCTTATTTTGTTTCTTTTTTTCTCTATTCTATTTCTTCTTTGTAGTATTATTCTTGGGTTACTTCTTGGAGTGAACGTTGTCCAGCAACCTATGAGAAGGAGTCTTCTCAACTTGGTGCTCTTCTGTTGGCCATTAAAGAAGAGGTGAAGAAACAATGTTCTTCCACGTCTGTCAAAGAAGAGGTGAAGCAACTGTGCCCTTCCACATCCGTCAAAGAAGAGGTGAAGAGGGTGACCTTCCATGGCCCATCAAAGAAGGTGTAGTTTCTCATTGAGATGACAAGAAGGATTAGTCTTACGCTACAAAAGACACTGGTAAATTTTGTGTATTGTGTATCGATATATAAAAGAAATATAATATATGATTTAGAAATCCTGGTTGGAAACAACTAGCTAGTGGACTAACGTCTTTTGACGGAACCACTCTAAATCTTTGTATCCTCTTGTGATTGTTTGCTTCTCTCAAATTTCTCTAAATTAAGTATTTTAATTTGCTTAAAATTAACCAAAAGCTCTATTCACCCTCCTAGATATTTTCATATCCAACCTATTAGAAATCATTTTGTCAGGTTTTTTCTTGTTAGACCATGTCATAATGCCTCCAATTTTGTTAATTTCATATAGACCTTCTAGATCCATGATGATTTTATATGTGTCTAATGCTAATGATAATAAAATCATCATAATACTTTTTGAAAGATGCATAGTTTGTGCCTCATAAAGTACAAAACTTAGTTATTCATGTGCAAAATCTAACAAAGAGTTCGTTGACATCATTGAAGTATCACCTACTAAGTTTGTGGCCAAGTACATGGTCTCCCCCTTCCATAAATAATTCGACCAGAAATTTATACACCTCCTTATCAAAAAGTTACAACCAAGTTTTATTATATAGACCACAGATTTCTCCTTATCATTAACTTAGATTAGACTACATATATACATTTTTAAATACCATCTTTGTTATTTTGGCACCATTCAAATTCTCTCTAAATTCAATAACAAAAACAAAACGGTCAAGATGTATTTTTATGAGGGGATAATAAAGATACAAAAAATAATCATGTTATGTATTGGGAAGCCACATCCCATCCAAAAAGGAGGTTTGGAGATGCATCTACTTACTTATTGGGTACAAGATAAATTTCTCCAAATGCTATACGATGTTTTCGATGCAAAAAAAAAAAACCTAAGATGAAATTAATGCATGTAAAACACCTTAGATAATATACCACTTGGTCATTCCTATTGAACAATGTCAAATTTTGCCTCTGGGGACATATCTGAAACCATGCATATGGAGTTGTTCACCAAGTCAAATATGTTTTTGGTGATGGTAATGTTATATCACTACATAAAGACCCTAGTTACCACATGGTAACCTCCTATCTAGCTAGGTCAACAAGCTTGTCTAGCTCTGTAGTGGGTTTAAAATAAATGCCAAAGTGTCTTGTAATTTATGTAATGCAATGGAAAGATTTAGAAGAACATACTAAAGGATTTTGAATCCCTGGATCAAATAATAGAACCATAATCCATGGTTAAATGTGTCATGTGACTAGCATGGAATTATTTTTTATCTTTGTTTCTTGGAGGTCCCTCTATAATACAATGAAATATCCTTTGGGGAATGGTCAATTTCTATAAGGATGGCAATCACCATGTGGAAGTTATTGAAAGATTTGCTCCTCACAACCAAATGGATCCAACATAGAGGCATATAACATTCTAAAATGCCACTTATGATATAATTCCACTGGATACAACACCCACATTGTGCAAGGGTACCTTTAAATGGTCAAGATTTTGAGCATATCTTTCAATCATCATACCGTCCCAATGAAATTAGAGATTACAAAAGATAGTCTAAAATTTAAAATTAGGATTGGAACCATTTTTCTATCATATTTGTTTATATGTATAGATTAGCCATCATAGCATTGCTTACTATATTAGGAGTATGTACTATGAGACTCTAAGGAGAGGCATCCAACTAGATTTAGCTAAAATATATTGTTGTGCAAACAGAATTTTATTAAAACTTTTGTCTAATTGAACATTGTCAGGTACCAAAGCTATGATAAGATATAAAGATATATAATAGTTCCTAGACAAAAGAGCTAATTCCAAGAAGGCTTACAATCTCTCATTCTTTACATAAAAAATAACATATTTTATAGTCCTTAAAATAGACTAAACAAGATTGCTTGTGCATCTTTTCAAATCCTTCAAACATGATTGAGAAAAGATCACATGCGTATCCCTTCAAGTCCTCCAAATAAAGTTGGAAATCTCATCACCACTAATCTAATATTCCTAAAAAGACCCAAAGTAGGCAATATATATTTTGTACATGTTAATGGTTTGAGTTCCTTAAACTAAGACTTAGAAAGTATTAGTCATGTATGTTGTATATAACTTCAAACATCTTTGAATTATAACATGCGTAGTGCAATAAGTCCTTCAAAGAATAATGAGAAAATTGCTTCTATGGTGTCTTTTGAGAGACCTTCAATGAAGGATATAAAATTTACAATAACTCTAAATAAATTAGTAACATCTCTTCTATGTACCAAAAAAGGCGGAAAAAAATCATTACATCTTCCTAGAATCCTTTGAATAAGTATGAATTGTGACTAACTAACATGTCCCAATAAAATCTTCTTTAGGGAAGGAAATGCCAAAATCACATGTATCTGAATGATATCATTTCCTCAAAGGTATAGTTGAATCCAACATCCTATTGATCCTTATGTTCTTGAGAAAAGCTAATCTTTTCCCAAAATATTGGCATGTAAGGAACAACATAAGCTTCTTTGTTGTAACGATTTATGTCTTATCATGTTTGAATGAAGGCTGATAGTGAGAAAATATCAAGTCTTAAAAATAGGAATGCATTAGTCATATCATCCCTTTTTCACATAATCCTAAAATACTTGTCTGAGGTTGTGACAAACTATGTCACATGTGATCTTTGATAGCATATTCTCACCCTTATAGGTGCAACTAACCCTAAACTTCTTCATAGGGAAATTATAAGTAGCCACCATCTGTATTATTGAAAAAAATCATCTTATATCACCCAAATCACACACACACATACGCATAAGAGTATTATATATATATATATATACATACATATGTATATATATGTGTGTATGTATATATATATATATATATATATATATATATATGTGTGTGTGTGTGTGTGTGTGTGTGTGTACATATATATTTATCCACATTATCCCAACAATTTCAATTCATCATGAACTATTTGAATTCATTCACCTTTAGACCAAATTTAGGTATATAAAGGATGACACTGAGATTTCCCACTATTTATATATGCATTGGTACAATGCATGACCAAGGAAAAAATGGTTCAAGATCATGTATAAATTTAATACCTAGTTAGTCGTGAAACATAGTTTCACAATGTAGGATGTCTACTACATGCACCTACATGTTCTAAAGGCATTATTATTTGAATATTGTCCAACTGTCTATTGTAAATCCTATAAAGTTCAAACTTATACTATGAGAACCCATAATTATACTAACAAACATGTTGAACATAAATTATTGTTCTGCAACGTAATATAATTCAAAGTGATCTAATACATTTATCTCCTGCTACACAAGCATGTGTCGTTTAAGATTATAATGAGTACTTCTCACAAAGAATAAGTTTCTCATATTTGTGAAGATGAAACTATTATGAGATGCTTATCTTTCTTCCAAATTGCAAACACGGGTCGTATACCACTCTATTTTTACATATAAACCTCTCATGCACCCTTTGGGTGGGGTCAATTTTTTGAATTTAGATGATGTGATTTCTACAAAACATGCAGATCACCAATAGTTGGTGAATACTCATGAATTGCTACCTCATAGCTTCAACATCGAGGAGTTCACAAATCTTGTTTCATCTCCAACCCTTCTACATTAACAAGGACATATTGTCTAGCCCCACTCAGAGATCAAAACCTTTCCAAGTAAGTTGGATGCATATACTACAACTTGTCAACAATTTTGTTACAACACCACGACAATGCAATAATATAAGTATCCCCAAGGGTTAATTTTGTTGTATATAAAAATTTTCTACCTAATATGTTTTATTCTTCTCTCTCTTTCATTCATATTATGTTGACATTTTCCAATTTTTAACACTATTTGTTAGTGAAAATCCAATTTCTGGATTGTTTTTCAAAAGCAAGCAATGCCGTCATAAGATGAGTGCTTTAGACTTCTAAATCATTTCCCCAAATCTAAGCTCATGCTTTTTTGTCATGATTCTCTTTATCATCTTGGGGTGTTATTATCTAAGTGTAATGAAAATTCCTTATTCTCCTACGTTCCCATTTTATGCTTGAAACACGATCTAGTTACTAGTTCACACGTGTATTGATTTGCATGCCAATCTCTAGTCCTTTTGTTGGAAGTTAATGGTTTTTGTTTTTCAAGTGGATTCAAAGATCAAGTGTTGCAAGCTTCAGCTAGATGAAAGTGTGAATGATGGGTGGAACCCTACAAGGAGACGGTGAATGATGTTTTCCTTCACAATAATGTTTCCAATGAGTAATGAAGAGTGGGTAATGACCTCATGCATCTTCCCAATGGCATTGAAGTAGTTCATAATCATTCAAGCATCTTCATGATATTGTTAGAAAATGTACATAAAAGATGTTAGGGTCTGAGATTCTCAATCATACATGAATTTGGCTAAATCAGAAGCACCCAAAATTATTTTAGGTTACCAACTAGGTTTTGACTATAGATCCGATTGACGTGCTTGACTCAGAATTCACAATTGTTAAATTCAATTAAAATAAAAAGTACTAAAGTTTATCCCACCCAATGACCTATGAAATTACTAATGCATCCCTTGCTATGTTTATTTGGGACAATTCTACATAGTTTTATATTAGTTTTATATTAGTTTTTATTAATTTTATATTAATTCTTTCAGTTATACAAGTATAAAAAATTCTATTATGCAATTTTTATTTTATAAATTTATGTTTAAAACTCTTGTACACGTTCTATTGATTTATATGTGTTTTTAATCAAATATTAAGTTTATTTACATTTACATCCATTGACTATACTTAACTATTTTCAAATATTAGAAAAATAGTAACCGTGCTTTTATAGTTGTTCTCTTGATTTGTTGATTTACATGTCAGATCTAGTACACCAAGAAATATTTACCAGTTAGGGTCAATGTTTTCAACCTGAAAATATATTTTTAAAATTTAAGACATAGCCAAAAAGGATTATCCCCAAATGACCTTAGGGGCCTGTTTGGCCGGGTGTAGTCTGATGATAGATCAGATTGTGAATTTGTTGTGTATTTATATAATCAAATTAAGAGTTTGCAGCCCGTCCCGACTACAATTGTCGAACTAGTCCTACATAAAATCTGGTAAACCTGAGATGATGCGCTAGAAATGCATGAATGAAAGGTGCACAAATTGTATACAACGGGGGGGGGGGGGGGGGGGGGGGGGTAATTGATGAGCTCCAATTATGCGCGGCCGGGTGGTGCAAGGCGAGTTGGCATGTGATGGTCGTGCGTCACTTGACCGCAGAAATGCGGGGAATATGTTTGTGAGTTGGAATCTGCTTGCCATAATACCATCCACTTGGGTGCACAGTTTGGACGCATTATACCACTGGTCATGTTTGTTTATTAGATTAGTTAATCTGAGAACGTAACCTCCTAACCGCCAGTGTTCGGCGGGACACACGTCGCTCGAGACGAGTTTCGGCCGCACGAGCGAGCTTCGACCAACCTGCTGCCATGGGGGGTTTCGGGAATCACAAAAAATTGTCGGCACTTCAAGTTTTACTTGCTGTTATTTTTTGTTTTGTTTGCTGTTTTTACCAAGGATAGCTGTTTATCGTTTTCTCGGATCGTCGGAGGGAAAGAACTAGCTGTTTATCGTTTCCGTGGTTGCCAAAAGTGGGAGAGGGCAGGCAAGGTGCACTAGTGTGTACGTTCCTATCAACCGTAGTTCAAACCAAAAGTTCGACTTGGGAGTATTTCATTTTGCGGCTTGGTCAGCATTGCACGACGCTATTATAGGCTACTTTCCTTCCTTCTCAAAGATAGGTCAGAAGTGAGAAAGGTTGCTCAACCATGTAGGAGACAGGCTTATTGTATTTAGCCAATATGACCCCATATGACCCCGTACAGTCTCTTTGACCAGGCAACGAATGAGCCACTTTTCTAAGTAAGGCTATATATGGTCTATAACCCTATGAATAAGCGTGTATATGTCGCTTGCTTTTCGATATGCATATATGGTCGCTTATTTACTTCTTCTTTTTAAAAAAAAGTGGCAATTCATTCATCCCGTCATCTGGGTTCGAACTCATGACCTCTCAATCTTACATCATCACTTTTACCGTTGGGGTGTCATTTCATTGGTATGGTTGCTTATTTATTGCTTTTCTACGTTCTATCTTATTTGATTTTAATGCAAAGTCGTCCGTTCCACAATTCCGCACTCAGCTCACGCTAATCGTCAGTTTTCTTCAACTTGAGTTATTTCGTCTGCTCTCTTTTTTTCGTTTGCAAGTTGGGTCCATGTATTTTAGAAGCGCCCCACTTTGGGTCTTTGTGGTCAGTGGTCGTATATATGTATGTGTTCTAGTAGTCTAGTTGTGTGCTCATTGTTCCAATCAACATGTGTCTTTCAATGGAATGATTGTGTGTTGATCGGTTCATATCGTATATGTGCTCACACATAGAAGTGACTCAAGTAATCTAAATGTTCTTTTTTAGTAGGTTAAATATATTGCAGTGTAGTACAAATTGTGATGACAAAAAAATGATTTCGGGTTGGAGGGAGTTTTGAGAGTGTGTGACTATGCACAGTGGTCCAGCATTATAATTATGCAGTTTGTTTGACTAATTATTCATTTTTTATTTCTTCTTTTTCAATTCATTTTTTTACATTTTTATCATGCCAAAAAGGAGGATGGATGTGTTATATAAGCCCCATCTCTCAGTTATGTGTGTTCAACGGCTCAAGTTGTGTCTATGTTCTAATAGTTTAGTAGTGTGCTCATTGATCTAATCAATCTATGCATTCTACCAATATTTTTGCCTACAATTCAATCAAAATTGTTTGTGTTCTTATAAATAAGATGGAATTAACTCGTTGTTAAAAGATAAGCTCTCTCTTAGTGGGTGGTAGTATTTAGTGTGTATGGTTGTGTAATACGAGTATGTGTCAACGAAAGATTATACATTTTGGATCCTATAGTTGGAGGAAGTGACTTGGTTATTAATGGAGTGGTTCTTTTTTAGCATATTGTAAGAGGGAGTGTCATTTGTGTCTTTGTGTGTAAATTTAAAATTATGAGCTGCTTGACCACTTGACACGTGCAAAAGGAGTTTCACCATACGAAATGGAACAAAACTATACTTCGTAATTGTGTATTAGATAAATTCAATTGTGGCTCACGTGTTTAGCACGTGTCTTTTGCTAGTAATGTATAATCAGCAAAAGTTGAGGATTCCATTGTCCATTAAACAACAGGTGAACGAGTGAATATCGAAGTAAGGGTTAATCTAGTAAGTTGTTGTCATATTACAAACTATGAGTAAGATGTATAAAAATGTAAAGTTATTGTATGTCATTTACGTACACCCAACTAAACAAATCCCATGTGTACTTATGAGATAGGATGCTACAATATTGGGTTATCTACATAGATTTCCATCTTGATCATTCTAATCTTGTAAGTATGGATTGGATGCAATACAAAACCTAGGAGGAGTCCAGCAGTAACGAATATCGTTGTGTTTGTGTATAATTATCACTATTTGTGTTATACTGGATCCAAGTATAAGAAGATCATGTATTCTATAAAATGTAACCATAGGATTATTGTATTTGGATTGAGATTCATCTGGATATTGAGTTGTCTCTTGGTGACATGTCAGCTAAATCTATCTTGAAGAATGTGAATGGGGTGTTTAGGTAAAAAGTATTATAACATGATATCACACTTTGAAAATTCCAATGGATCTTTGAATATGGATGTTCACAATCTATCCCGATCTAGATTAGGCCTTATCTTATGAGTAGTGATATATAAACCCCCTTTTATTACACCATATACACCTGATTCTTGAGACAAAATATACACAGTATGGTGCCCATGCAATGTATCTTTCTTTTTGTGTGTCCCTCAAAATTGGCATTGAGGATACAAAGCATCCACAACAACATTACTATATCACATTCCTTTGATTCCACATTTCATATCTTTGCTTTGATGAGTTTATCCCCAACGACTACCACTCCTCTAATTGGTAGCAGTTTGTAGGTCATCCACCCTAGTGGATGTTGCTTTGTTTTTTAGGAAATGATGATGACTTCTTCAACATTGTTCCATCATCGCGACATTACCCTTAATATTCCTCTTGTAGCGGTGGACGACTTACTCCTCTTGCAATGATAGACAATCATTTCTTCAGGCTACATCAATGACTTCTTTAGGCTGTCTTTGCCTTCATTGTGATGTATCCCTCCATGTCCTCATCTTGTAGCTATGTCATCCATCTTCCTCTTGCAATAGTAGTTGTGCTCCCTCTCTAGGTTGCTCTTCCAACAGTGGGTGTGCCTCCGTCACCATCCTCCACTTACCGAGGATGGCGTCAAAAGGATTAGGCATGCATATCATTTTTATAGGAATAGCAATTATCAATATCATTCTCACCCAACAAATGAGTATTTTACATCGAATATTTGATATAGATACAGTATTGTGAATTATTTCATGGAAAAATACTCACTTTTAGATAGTAGTATATTTGTAAATTACATATTGCACGCAAAGTATGAGTATTTAACATATATATATAGTGATTTGTATGTGAAAAAAATGTATTGTGCTCAAAATAATCTATGGCGTATGTAAAAATAGGTAGTCACGTTTATAAGGTGTATAGTACTTAAATTGAGATGGTACTCTTTTTCAGTATAGTTTTGAATCTAAATTAGAGTGTGTGTGTATGTATATATAGTGTAAATACTCATATTTTTAGTTTTATTTTTCTATATAATTGAGTGCTACATTATATTTTTGGGGGACAATTCTCATTTTTCATAAACACTCTAACTCAAAAATGAGTATTGCATGTCGCTCTTTGGTATAATACTATATTTTTGTATAATTCTATTATAAAATAAGTATGATGGTTCATTTCACGAGGATGGTACTCATGTTTGGATGAGTAATTCATTTCTGAATTAAATGCTATATCAAAAATTGAGTATTGTAATTTAAATATAGTAATTTATCTGCGAAAAATATCTACTAGGTTCAAATCCTATTAATCACAATTGATTTTCATCTAATTTTTTATATTTCTATGTCAAGCATTTATTTTGGGGAATCATAGCCATTTATCAAGCATAATTCTTTTATTTTACTAAGAATAAATAAAAACAAAAACAAGAGTATTTGAAATTTATGTTTTTCGACGAAATAATATGGTGTATGTCAAACACAGATACTCATTTTAATAAGGCGTACCATCCTCCAATGAGAGTATCCATTTTTTTCGATATCATTTATAATGAAATTGATTATGTACATATTTTTTGGATAACGATGCTCATATTTTCAGTATAATTTACACTAAAATGAGTACCATGTTTTGTATTTTGGGGATAATACATATTTTCAATAACATTTTACTTTAATATATATATATATATACATATATATATATTGTGTCTTTTTGTTGTATGATGCTCATATTTTTTTTATTCCAACATAAATAGTACATTTCATTTTAGGGGGATACTCATTTTAAATCAAAGATTTGTATACTAAATACTTATATATTACCCAATTATCTTTTAATTTAATTTGGAGTAACTTTTTGGTAATGTACTATTTTGTAAAAACCACAATGGCTTTTATCTAGTACTACAATCATTTTTGGATCAATAATCCATTTCAAAATAAATACTTTCATGCAAAACGGGAGTATTTTAATATAAATATAATAATATGTTTTTGAAAGAAAAAAAGATGTACTAAACTTGACAAAATAGTTATGTCAAAATTAAGTATTCATTTTGTTAAGATTTGTGATACTTCAAATTAGATAGTACTCATGTTTCTAGTATAGTTTTAATCTGAAACAATTATAGTATGTATTCTTTTTTTGAAGATAGGTCTCATATTTTCAATATCATTTTACTCTAAAAGTAAGTACTCTACATTATATTTTTCAACATAATACTCATTTTTTGGTAATGTAATGACCCAAAAATGAGTATAGATTCCATTTTTATTTTGTTTGATACTCATATGTCGTCTCATTATTTTCCAAAATAGGTATTGGGACATATTACATAGGGATATTACATCTTTAAGATAAGTAGTCTATTTTAAAAGTAAATACTTACATGTAAAGATGAGTATGGTGACTTAAGTTTGTATGTGAGAACGATATGTTATACTTGAAAAAAATAGATTTATGTAAAAAAAATGTTCACTTTTATAAGACGTAGGAAACATGTTGTATATTGCTTGAAAAATCAAATGGATCCTATGGTTGTGGATACAACAAAAAAAGCAACAAGAAAATGATAAGTAGATAAAGCTCAAAGTCCCCACCCAATTTTATGTGTAAAATGAGGAGAATGAAGTTAACGTTTAAATTAGCAAGAAAACACAAAAAATAGAAACATATGCATAAATTAGAGATCGGATCCGGTGATCCTATTATGGTTGGGGAATGTTTTAGCACCCTGATCTTGCCCAATAATGGCATTGCAACCTTTTTAGTCATATCAGATAACAAAAGTGGTGCCAGAGGTTGTTGTTAAGAAAAATGAAAAAAAAATATGATGATAAGGTAATATTATGATGACAGACCTTTGGGGATGGAAACAGATGTGTGGCTTTCCCATCATAGCCCTTAAGGTCCAATTTTTAGGTATGTTGTGGTCCCAATCACCTCAGGACCTCTTAGGATGGAGATCCATCATCGGTGGTTAGGACCGATGCATAGGGAGAGAGATAGGAGAGAGAGTTAGATTCAATAGAGAAAAGATCAGATCTTTGAGAAAGAGTGTGCAAATATGAATATTTATGAAGGGGATCAGAGCAAGCAACAATTGCTAATATGGATATAATAGAAAAACCAATAGTTATTGTTGTACAACATATCAATGTTAGGAGAGCAGTTGGTGTTACATGAAGGATCCTCTGATCACATGTAGAAAATAAAAAAGGGAGGTAGTTGTTTCTCCAGCTTTAGGAGAGACGATAGGGGGATAGATACATTGGTTATGGGGTTTATTTATAATAGATTTTAGGGTTTGGGATTCTGAGTAGGACATCTGGAAGAGGCGACAAATCACCATGATTCGCCCCATAGAAGGGCATACAGATCAGGACTGTCCACCAAATGTCACACAATGGATGGATTCGATTCGCACGGTGTCCCCGGGTGGAAAAAAGATGGTCTCCCATTTTCCCAATAATTGCATGAATGTTTAGGAGAAAGTCAAGGAAGACTTGCACCAAAAGATATAAGACATAATTATCTCTCATATTTTCCTAAAAAGGACACTTGGAAAGGTAATATTTAATTATGAACAAGCTAACTGGGCAATTTATGAAAAATAGCCTATTCAAGGTGGAATTGGAGGATCATTGCACTTTCAGTCTAAAAGAAGGTTTCTTTGTAGGAAGCCCCAAATTGGGTTAAAGTTGGTGAAAATGGATTAATTAAATAGGCAGAAAATGTGGGAAAAAAGGGAAATATGGAAAATGGGATAAACTTCATCATTAGCCAGAGGATTAACATTTAAGCATGATTTTCTACTGAGTGGGAAAAAATAGGGTGTCAATAGTTTTCCCCTCTTAAGCCAAGGTTCAAGATAAGAGTGAGAATCACATGTTTGATCCAACTTTGACCCCTGTTTTTTGTCACAAAATATTGAAAAGGTTGTACTTGTGAAGATGTTTTGACAAACCTTGTGGAGGGTGGAAAGTGAGTATGATGTCCTTTCTTTCTGAGGATAAATTAGTGAGGAAAAGATTGGGAATAGTGAGTTCTCCTGAGTAAGGGCAACCTATGAATTAGGTAGTTTCTTTTGTTTGATCCATCATTCAATCCCCTAAAATTCTGATGAGTGTCTCCCATCATAGATTCAGTTCATAAACCCATGCATGTATGATTCTCCCACTAACTCATGTCTTAGTGAGGAAAGCTGGATGTGAAAAAGAAAATGTGATTTGTGGTTTTTCAGAGATATTAGGATTAGGAGCATGTAATTATTGAGAGTTGTGGCAACTTCTTGAATGTGAAAAGATCTTGAAAAGTATTCATCGTCTCTCTTCACTTTCTACGCAATTAAGTTTTAGTTTTTTTTCATTTTTTTCATAGAGTACTGCATGAAATTAGGATTAGGACCATGACCCTAAAGAGGTAAAATTGGATGAGTTTGCCTGTGTGAAAATATGGCTTTAATCACTCAAGATTGAACATTGGGGTGTCAGACAAGTTCCCAATTAAGGTGACCTTTATGGCCAGTGACAATGCTGGTTAATTATCTACTCATTAAAGAATGTGTTATCTCATAGGATAAAGTTCTTTATGAAGAGTGTAAAAATGTTTAGATTGGACATCACACAATCCTCCAACATTAAAGTAGCCTCCACGATGTGTTCCTCCACTGGTCCATCTTTTATTCCCCAAGAGTCAGCAAATGATTAACCCCAACCCTCTAGTTCTCACTTGATTTGATTCACCTTCTTTTGAACTACTTTACTAGCTAATAAAGGATTGTCAAATATGGCAATGGTATCGTATGTGCTAATCTAAAATCATTGTAGGAATTGAAAATCTTGATATGTTTAGGACATGATTGGTGAAATCATAGGTCATGATCTCAGAGCTTGAAAGAATTAGGTATATGAGAATAGGATTGGTTCAATTTTATGTCATCGTCCGTGATCATAGATTGATTCAGAGATGTAGGCACGATTAGTTCAGTTTTGAGTTATGATCTAGGACCATAGATTGGAGTATCAAATAGATATCTAGATCTAAAGTGTTTCTAGTTTTCAAAATGCTCAAGACAGATAAAGTTGATCATTAGACAAATTTCCAGATCTAAGGTGGCCTTTACAACCAGTGATAGTATCTATCAGTTGTCTAATTCTTAGAGAGTCATCTAGACATTTGAAGAGTTCCAGGTAGCTTGTTAGGATCTTCGAAAGAATCGCCTTGGTTTCTCTATAGGAGTGCTCAAAATGGATACAATGGGTATCAGATAAGTTTCCAAATTTAAGGTGACCTTCATGGCCAGTGACTGTTTCACTCATTTATCTAATCCTGAGAGCATTTTCTGGTATTCATAATACTGATAGATTGATAATACTGATATGATTGATAAAACTAATCTAGACAATGACTGTGTCGATATAAGGTGGCCTCCATGACCATTGACTATATCGATCATTTTTTTGTTTCCCTGAGCCTTTCTTATTTTTCAAAAAGTACTCAATATAGTAAGGTTGGGAACCAGACAAGTTTCCATATTTAAGGTGGCCTTTGTGATCAATGACTATATTCGATAATTGTCTACTCCCTAGAGAGTCTCTTGAAAATAGGAGCAGGATTTGCAAGACAAGAGTGGGATTTGCCTACTGTATGTAGGGATTTGGTCGAGATGCCTATCTATTAATAGGGCTTTCATGAGGAGTGACTACTCAAATGTAGGGTTTTGTCAAGTGTGCCAACTTGAATGTAGGGCTTGTGAGATTTTCTTGCTTGAATGTAGGGCTTGAGTTCCAGGAGACACCTATTTAGGATAGGTCTTGAGTTCTAGGGGACACCTGTTTAGGATTGGTATTGAATATGGATGCCTATTTAGGATAGGACTTGGTTTGTGAAGAATGTATATTCAAGATAGGACACATCATATTTGTCAAAGTTAGTTGATGTATTCCTATCCAGAGTAGGGATTTGGCACAGATGTCTATCTAAGTATAGTGATTTGATCTGAATACCTACATGAACATAGGGTTTTTTTTATAAAGAGGGATGACTATTCACAATAGAGATTAGAATTAGGGGCTTACCAAATGTATCTCTTAAACTAAAGTAAATGCTTGTTTGGTATAGACTTGGACAAGGGCACCTACTGGATGTAGGGCTTAGACCGGAGGAAATGCCTATTAGGGATAGACCTTGGAAGATGCCTACCTGAATGTAGGGATAGAATTTGAGGGAATTCCCATTCAGGATAGGGTATAGAGAGATCCCTGCCAAAAATTAGGGCTATTAAAGGAAGGCCTACCATGTTATAGGGATTTGTTGGGAGTGAATGTACATAATAGGAATTAAGGTGATGCCTAAATTTAGGGCTTTACCAAATGAAGTTGCCTACTTAGTATAGGGATGGATGTGATGCCTACCTGAATGTAGGGATTTAACAAAGGGATTTGCCTACTCATTATTGGGCTTTCATAAGAGGAGATGCCTATTCAGGATAGGGCTTGAAAGCATGTATGTATCATGGGCAGACCAAATCATGAGCTATTGAATTTAAGTTGTATGGAACACAGTCTGGGATTTAAGATCTAGATGATAGTTAGGCCTCAAGGGTGATCAAGAGATTAGTTTGAGAGTGTATACATGGTGTAGGTATTAGATCATCTAGATTCCTACCTCAACATATGTCTCTTAGAAATGAAATGCTTATTATGTATAGGACTTGAGAATAGGGTTCCCTACTGATAATAGGGCTTAAGTATAGGTTCCTGCCTCAGCGTAGTGCTTTTTGGTTAGAGAGAAAGGTGCCTATTCAAGCTAAGACATGTGGTCTTTAAGGTCTTGGTCCAGTACCTAAAAGAGAATAGTAGATAAAACACATGAATGGACCAATCTCAGGTCATGATCTGGGACCCAAGAAAAGGGTTTGGAAATGTGATCATGGGTTTGGTTCAGTTTTAGGTCATGATCCAAAACCATAAAAGGATTATGAAATATAAAGCACCTAGTTTGTCTAGTTTCATGTCGTAGTCTGGGACCAGAAGTGATTGGAAGTTAGGTTTGTGATCGGTCCAATTTTAGGTCATGGTCCAAAACCCAAACAAGAAGTTAAGTTCATGATTGGCCTAGTTTTAGGTCATGGTACGAGACCCAAAAAAGGTTTGTAAGTTAAGTTTGTGATTTGTTCAGTTTTAGGTCATGGTCTAGAACCTGAAAGAGATGTGCAAGTTACATGATTGGTCTAGTTTTAGGTCATAGTCTAGGACCCAAAAGAAATTTGGAAGTTAAGTTTGTGATTGGTATAGTTTTAGGTCATGGTCCAAGACCCAAAAGAGATTGAAAGAAACCATCCAAAGAAGTGTTCATAATTGAGGATGTCTATAAGAGTGTAGGACATTTAAATCAAGGAAAAATCTCAAGTAGGTGTGCTCCCACCAATCATATGGTTTATGACTCTAGGTCATGTTGTATGTGTAAGACCCCTAACCTAGTCTAAACCCTAATGATGCTTAATTTACTTAATTTTATTCTTTTATGCTTAATCAAACTCTTACGTATTGTTTGATATCAGTTAATTAATCCATGTATCAAGTCTGGTCTAGTTTGGAGACTATTTGTGCAAGTTATGTAATTTTGTGCACATTTTGCACTTTTATGAAATTTACCCATATCTGAGATTTTTCTTGCAATATTTCACATTATTTTATGCTTCACATGTTTTCATATCAAGTTCGAATTTGTTGTACCATGGGGCACCTAGATTCACCTTGGTTTTGTGTGTGACATCTACCTAAGGTTGAACTTACCCTCTCATACATGGGCTACCTTGTGTAATAGATTCAATGAGTTTTCTAATGAGTTGGGTTGGTGGTAACCTGATAATCAAGTTTCGGTGGGCCTCTTCAATTCCACCAATGATGGACTACTGGGTTGCATGGAAAAGATGCTCTAAGACCATGGACACTTAGCAAGTTTGGCTAAGACACTTTGCCTCTTCATTTTCTCTCTCCTTTAGCTTTTTATACTTCCTTCCTTGCATGCAAATGGATCCCTTACACACTCCCTTCACCCTCTCTTCTTCCTTTATACCTAGAGCTTCCCCTTCTTTTTGGAGAAGAAGGATCCCAAGGTGGATGAAGCTTGGTTGATCTACTTGCATGTGCACCTAGAGTTGGGATCTACCCTCCCTTTAAGGTTTCATAGCTTCCTTAGCTTGTTCTTGAACCAAACAAGTAAGATATTCTCTCTTCCCTTTGTTTTCCTTGTTTTTCTTCCTTCCCCTCTCTTATTCTTGGTCGGATCCATGGTTTCCATGGTGGAGTTTTTTCTAGAACTCTTGAAGAACACCTTTCTTCTTACTTCCTTGACCTAGGGTAGCTTGTTCTTGGAGAAAAGCTAGCTTGGACGAGCGGGGAGCTCAAAGATAGGATTTTCTTCTCTCTTTTCTCAAGCCACCTTACTTTTTGGAGCCTCATCTTCATCCTTGAGGCGATTTATATAACTCTCTTTGTGTTTATTGCTTACTTTTAACTTGCCATGAACAAATTGTTATGACCGCATCCGAGCTTAATTAGTAAACTAGGGTTTACCTGGATGATTATATGCTTAATTGGATTGATCATTGCTTAAATATAATTAATGATGATAATTCAATTATGATGTTTTAAATTTAATAAGAACTTTAAGTGTTCTATTGTTGAGAAATTAGGGTTTGAGAAATATAAACCCTAGTTGGCTGAAATTAGGGTTTTGATGGTACATGATATGGAATTTGATCAGGATAGCAGTGTGGTAAATGATTTTTCATATTTTCTAAAAAAAATATTTAATTGAATTTTGGATATGATATGGATAACTCAATAATTCATATTGGAGAAAAATTTCAGAATATTTGAGTCTTCTTTGAATGTGGTTCTTGATTGAACTATACTTCAACCAAAATGCTGACAGAGTGCTTTTTAGCAATGTCGTGTTTTATTTTTAGTTATTTATTGGTAAATCCAAATGATCTGAATTTTTAAATTGAGATCTGAAATTCTATCACAAACAACATTTAAAATTTTCATAATTTTGGGATGCTTTTAGACCTTATCAGTAGATGAATTACAGTAACTAACATTTCTGAAGAATTCTAGATAGCAGTGTACTATTAGATTTTTAATTATTTAATGGAAGCTTGGAATGAGTTCAAATTTTAATTGAAGCTTATTACTTAGTTGTACACAACATTATAAATTATCATAATTTTTGGAGAAGGTTTGATCTCTGAAATACACAAATTACAGAAACTGTTTTATGACAGAAAAATCTGCTGAAATAAGAAAAAGTATAGTAAGGGGTCAAAGTGCAATTGACCCAAGCAGCTCAATTTCTCTATATGGTCAACCTAACACACAAGGAGATCTCATAATTTGTGATTCAATCTAGAGAAACGAAATCCTAGAGAGAGAGAGTTAGGGTTTGAGAGGAGAAATTGATGGAGATGCTGACCTAGGGTTTTGCGGTCCGAGGAATGATGAAATCATGTAAGTTTAACTTCTTTGGATATAGTTTCATGATGAATCTTCTCTCACATGTAAAAATTCCGTCCCTCCTCTGATTTGATCCAAAATGGTATCAAAACTTCCCCTTTTCTCACTCTTTCTTCATAATCCCTCATTTTTAGGGTTTCCGAGTTGAAAGGAAAAAGAATTTGGTGAATTGCTAGGGATTTGACATGGAATTGAGATTTTCAGGGATGAGCTACGTTTTTAAGGTGTTTCACACCTTAGGGTGAGTGGGAACTTCCTTTAAACAGTATATTGCACGAAAATTGGGTAAATCATCCATAATCTTTAATTGCTTAGTATGCGACTACAACCCTGAATCGTGTGTTTGATCTAAGTTGTTCCAAAATATTATGAAATGGATTCTTCCTCTGTTTGGATGAATTTCAGATGATAAAATCATATTAAATATGTATAAAATACATCCTAATGAGAATTCCCTAAGTATTTGCAGAGGTTATAAGAGTAAACTGAAATATAGGGAATTTGTCTATGACTGAAATTGTTGTATAATTAAATAGAGAAATTTGTTTATCTGGATTCCCTCGGTTATGAATGATTGTTTATCTAAATTCATAGTACATATATGTCAGATACTATCTTGGATTTCATTTAAGGTGAATAGTGTTTGTTTGATATCTTAGTAAAGAGGGTGAAACCCTAGATGCGAGGAAAGTTGGATATTTGCGAATAGATATCGTGAAATCTATTTGAATGGATTTTCTTGACATGATAGACTTTATTTATTCAATTTTATTATTGATGCATGTTATCTCAGTGAATTGCATGGAAACCCAAATTCAACTTAGTTCCAAGGTTTCATACATATATTGATTTTATATGATTTGTTGATAGTAGCCTTTATTCAGTGAATGTTTATGTCGCATGAAATCCTTATGAGAGCCATGTGATAAGTGAATGAGGTAAATGAAACCCTAAGAATAGGGTGTTCAATGAATTAAGTATTTTGATATCAATGTTCTCAGTATGAGATGTGGTGATGCACAACTCAAGATTTGGGTTGAGGTGCACGTTTTCCAAGAAAGTACAAATAATTTACAGGTGCAAATGATGATTACTAGTATGTCAAGTAATTAACTCTTATCAGTGTATTAATAAGTTCAATTGCATGATTGTAGTGTATAAAGTATCAAGTGGACATGTATTTTGTTATTTAAGAATTTTAGTCTGCCAGCAGGTATAAAATGTTGATTTCTCAGTGTATTACAGTGTTTTGAGTATATTGCTCTGCCAAGTTTAGAATGATGTACATGTTGTATTATAAACTTCAATTAAGTAGATGCGGTACCATAGAGTTATAAGATTCAAGTATAAGAGAAAGGTACAATGTAGAAAGAGCTTTCCAAGAATAATAAAATAATAGACATAGGTGCCCTAAACATCATAGATTCCCTACGGATGTCTGCACTATAGGGAGGAAACGATCCACCCTGGCAGCAACCAGTATATGGGGATCGGATCGCACCCACACAGTGTGCGGGGAGATGAATCCCTTGAGGAAGTATCCTAAGAGAAGATAGGTTACCCAACATGAACCAGAGATCCCGGTGGTAACCCAGAGGTACCCACAGAGCGTACCAAGATGAGGCTTACAGAGTGTCTCAGACCCTCTGCTTGTGTACTCAGTCTAGAAGGAGAGGTCCAGTTAAAGGCCAGTTGTTTAGTCGCCTTAGTCAGACGTGACAGTTAGAGTCAAGTAGACTCGAATTCAGTTCTAGGCTTAGCTTCCCGGGTTTTAAGCTAAGTCTTGTACGATGAGATTGTAGTTCACTACGAGTCTTCATATGTAGAGTACACTGCATATGATCAGGGCATAATAAAAATGAATGAGAGGTCAAACAAGTGTGTACAGTTATTCAATTATTCTTTGTATGTTTTTGAATTATTAGTTCTCTTTATGATCAATCAAGCATTTCATATATTGATTCACTCTTATAGATATTTAGAGTATCCTGACATATTTATGATTGTCAATTATTAGACTCTCTAAAGCTTTCTGCTATTATAATTGATATCAATTCCTCAAAAGTATATCTGTAATTATATCAGTGCTTTAGACTGTTTCTTTGAAGTACTCATTCACTGAGCGAGTAGGCTCACCCCTCTACTCAAAATTTTTAGGGAAATCACATGGACTTGAAAGATATCATTGCATCAGAGTAGATCTGCCACAAGAGTTAAGTCTGAGTATAGTTAAGTTCAGTCGGTCCTTATCACTCTAGGTCCTGGTATAGATGTGAGAGAGTTGTAAATGATGTTTGTATCTTTGTTTCCTTAATAAGAGAGAATGCATTTGATTATCATGTTGTATGTACATGGAAGTGTGAGAAATAGAATGAATGTATGGATGTGTATCATTAATGTTGAGATCATATTAGAGAAATCAATGTTTAGATTCCCTTATAAAGTTAGTTTATGTGGTTCAATGCGAGAAAACAAAGAGTTTGAAAAAGAAGAAAAAGTTAAGGGTGATATTTGTATTATGTTAAATCCTAAATTTATGCCCTAATCTCATGATTAATGGAAATTGTGAGATCAGAGTGTAACACAAATATTGCTCTAAAATAGTAATGAGTAGAAAATTTGAATCCTTAGTAAAGTTGTGCATATATATGATGATTCTTGAGTAGATAATCTTCTTGTTACTCTCCTTGATCTTGTACACATTCTCTATTTTGGAATATGGGCTTCAGACCTTGCTTTACCATGAATCGACGGTGTTGTTGTGGCGAGAATTGATGGCTATCCTTGATATGTTTTGAACTGATTTCTACCTTGCCTCAAGATCTAATGGTTAGTTCCCTGTGTAGAATGACGGTGGTGCTTTGTTACTGATTTTGTGAGCTTGTTAGAAACCAATAAAATTGATGGTTATATTACGCTTACCTTTGGATGGTCGATGGTTTCCATAACCATAACAAAAAATGGTTCTTGAGTGTCGAAACAATGGGTTTTCCTTGGTACCTTGAAGTGATTTCTCTTTTATTGTGTGACCTGATGGTTTGGCTTTTTGGAAGAAATGTTGGTGGTACCTTAGTTGCTATTTTTATGACTTCAATGAGCTCAATAAATGATGGGTATCTTGCCATATTCACTAAATGATCAATAGTTGTCTTAACCCTCACAAATGATGGTTTTCCATAGGTGTTATGAATTGTTTTCCCTTCTAGCTTCAACACCCTATGGTTGAGCTTCTTGTGCCAACTGATGGCTCACACCTTGTTACTGTTTTGATATCTTGATATGCTCAAGAACTAATGGTCATGTTTTTTCTATCTTTTGTTCAAAAAATGGTTCCTTAAACCCTAGTCAAATGATGGTTTTCCCCCTCTAATGAATTGATGGTTTTACTAGATGTTTGAAGTTTGTTTTTCCATGTAGTGATGAAATTCAATTCTCTCACTCGGTTCACAATCAATGGATATCCTAATTTCTGATTTGTTGATTTCTCTAAGTGTTAGATCAATGGTACTCTTTAGTGACACAACCGATGGTTATCCTAAAAGGTTGTGGATTGTTTTATCTAAGTATTAGAATGATCAGTTGACTTAGTTGCTCAATCAATGGTTTGATTGGCTAAGACAAATGATGGTTTCACTAATATCTAACTTGATGGGTTTCCTTACTCTTGAAACTGATGTTGAGCATAGAGCCCACAACCGATGGTGAGCCTAGAGCTCACAATAGATGGAGAGTTTAGGGCTCACACCTGATGGTGATACATGGTATTTCTACGTCATAACTCGATGGTTTTCCTAGATGAATGTCTCAAGGTTTTACATGTTTTGCATCTGATGGTTTTATCTTTAAGCTTCTACTTGGGTGTGGATTTATACTTAAAAATTTTGGGTTTTATGCCCTAATATGATGGTTATGTTTTATGCAACTATGATTCAATGGGGGTGATTCATAGACATGATGCAATGGTTATTATTGCCTTTAACCCAATGGTCTAATGTGTGGTCTATGATTCAATGGGTTGTGTTTATTTCACTTGATCTGATGGTGGATATTTGATGATTTAGTATCAATGGTTTTAAGCCCATGAGTTTGTAGTCTTACCTTTTCCCTCGAATGAATATAAACCTAAGATTGTTGCGAAGTGTTGATTCATAATGTTAACTCAACTTGTGTTGTTGAATCTAACCCTAGTACAACTAAATTATGGTGGTTGATTATACCTCGTTCCCTTTCTATTTTTATAATAAAGGAATGTCCTTAATGCTAAGATAACCTTGATATGTTATCATGTGAACATCTTTAGTTCCCTATTTCAATGTTATGCTGATCACAAATATGATGATGGTTTGTTGAGCTTTTTGGAA
This sequence comes from Alisma plantago-aquatica, assembly GCA_963693085.1. NCBI lineage: Eukaryota > Viridiplantae > Streptophyta > Magnoliopsida > Alismatales > Alismataceae > Alisma > Alisma plantago-aquatica. Next base: position 1,509,375,525 of record OY856410.1, on the reverse strand, counting down.
GGTACAGAAAGATAATGATGCTCTTGAAGGAGATAATGTGATTGTCTTAATGATATTTGAGCATGGTTTAACCCTAATGGATGTGTGATACTCTTCATGATGTGATAAAGGTTGGTACCCTGGGATAGTGTGATAAGGATTTATATCTTGTGTTGGTGTGATGACCAATAGAGTCTCATGAATGCCATTGATATAGTACCTTGTGATGTTGAAATAAAAATTATGCCTCATACATTTTATATTCTTATGGAATTGTTATATATTAATGCTCGCTAGAAATGAATTAGGTTTTGTTTGTCCACTTGTTTGATTCAGCCTTAATTCACCTTAACAAATCATAGTGAAACCCTAATCATGTAGTGCCCTGTGTCGTAGAGCCATTCCAATGTCATGACATGATGGATGGTGAAACGAGTATTCATTTAAAGGCTTGGAGTTATATATTTTTGAGTATATTCATGTTCACGAGTATGGTTGTGGTCATATCTTGACAGGAGAATGGTTGTGGTTGTATCTTAGATATTGTATATGTGATATGTTTTGAGAATGGTTGTGGTCACACCTCGGAAGGAGAACGACAGTGGTAGTATCTTGATTTCACTAGTGTCATACCAAGGGTGGACTAGGATGTTTCACAGTTTGACTCATATGTCACTACGCCGGACTCGTATTGACTGAGGTTACATGAGATCTTAGGATTCCGATAATCTTAGATCTTGTACAGAACTGATTTCGACTTAGCACTGGTCAGTTGGAGTTTGAGTGGTATACCTCAAACTCCCCAGGGCTTATTAAAATATGTAAAAAGTCATGTAACATATTTGTTAGGGTTAAACACGCTTCATGTTGGATGATAACTCTTGTTTGCTCTTTTCACATATAGAAGATGTATAGTGCTATAAGAGAAGTATCCATGTTTTTGTTGCTAGAAATATTGCTATATGTTTATGATGAAAGGTATCTCATGTTGTTATCTATGTTTATACTGCTAGTCGTGCCTATGTAGTTAGCTATGCTTATACTGCTACTCATGCTTATGCTGGTAGTTGTGCTTATGATGTTTACTCTATTTAAGATGTAGATATGCTTATTCTATTAGACATGATGTTCTAGTAGACATGCTCATGATGTTAGCTTTTATCATCCAATTGGATATGTGTATGTTGTTAGATATGGTATATTGTTAGATATGCTTATGTTATTAGTTTTGTTTATGACTATAGGCAAGCTATATTTTAGACATGTTCATATTATTCAAATATGCTCATATTGTTATTGATATTATGATGCTAGTTAGGCTCATGACGATAATTATTCTCATAGTAATAGCTACATCTGGTAATTGAGAATAATCCTAGCTTCAAAGAATCTGATTAGAACTGCTCTTAAAAAAGTCCTCATAACTGATAATTTCACTATGTTGCTTTATCTATCTATCTATTTAATTGGCTTAATCTTCTTCTCCTATTTAATTACTTAACCTGTTGTAATCAATTAGTGTTGTTGAGAATTAGATCTCTTTCTGGGACATGGGTCTCACCCGTGGGTAACCACAACTTTTTAGGTGATCGTTAGTAGTAGTAGAGGACACGTGGCAGCAAGGAGGAGCTGATGTGATGGAACACAGAAGGAGTTGATTAGATGTTTTCTTGTCCTGGAGTCATCTCTATACCCTCAGGTCTGGGCAGGAAAGTTTTGTATCTAGTGTTTTATCGACTCGAGATTTCATAATATTTTTTTAAGTTGTACATGTAGATGATATATCATGTCTATAGTTGTATATGTTGTGGCTAAGGTCATGGAGCCATGGTAAGAGACTTTTTATAAGATTTATGAAATAATCTGATATATTGGGCTTTTATGCAAATTTTGTTGAGTAAGTTTGTGAAAATTTAATTGGTTTTAATTAACCCACTTTTTAGATATGTGTTTTATTAGTAGTTGATCGTGTTTGAGTTTTGAGTAATCTCGCTTTATGTGAGGGTTGTCACAGTATATGTGAAATCTGATGTAGGTTGTTAGCCCATAGTTTCAACTGTCTTGAAGGGAAGGAATCTCATTGCAAAATATTTGACGATGCTAATGATCTAGAATCAATGTCAAACATATCATTTAGTCTTCTTTGGTGATGTGACCTTGATGTTGTGTTTCTGACTAGTCACTGGTGGTCCTATACAAGTTGATTAGTGCATCTTGATTGGAAGGTAGAGGTTTGAACTTGATCTATGTTTGTCATCAATAGGTTTCTTATCATGCTGCTCTACTATGAGAGAAGTGTTCTAAGGAAACATGAGCTGATTGTAGTCTAGATGTCCTTCTACAAGGTCTTTGGACCAGACGTCCTTTGCTAATTTAGTATCTATTGTGTAGAGATAATGCCATGTGAGGCCATTGTAACTATTAAGAGGTAACCCTCATTCATGGCTTGTAGGTCTATCTTAAAGAGCAGGTAAGGTTTTGGTATCTTAGGAGATGATGTGCCTTGCCCGATTCTTTCTATATATGTGTATGCTATTACTAGAGCTAATTTGAATTAGACTTTGTCTTTGTACTAAAAAATCCATCATGTCTTTGATGTCTGCAATCTTCTACCAATGGTTCCCTGAAAGACTGTACTAGAGGGGATATGTCATGATTGTTGAAGGAGGCCTTCTTGATGTTGGAGTTTTCTGTGATATTGATGTAGAGTGAGACACTATCATATGAAATTTCCCTTTTTCATCGGTCTTTGTCGAGTCAAGAGGTCATCATGATTTGAATTATGGTGGTAGCATTTGCCCCATTGTTTTGTTTCAATGGTTTTGAATTCTTCTTTTGACACTAACAAACAATTTAGCTGGTAAGATGTTGTTTTTGAGGTTGATTTTCAATTCATTTTTTTAACCTACCATGGTTTGTGGATTCTTATGTAGTTATTTGCTATGAAAGATGTTAGGATCTAACCCTTGAAGGGTTTTTGTTGTTTGTTAGTTTGTTTCTTTTAGGCTTAAGTTGTTGGTCAACATTCAGGCTTTCTAGACTGAGACCCCTTTGATGAGTTGGTGGTTACCCATGTTATTTAGGAGGCCTATCATGCTATGTGAGGGGTGGTCATGTAATCATTGTAGCTCATTGGTTTGCAAATGACAACTACCCTACTCGCCATACTTTCTAGTTTTCAGTGTTGGAATTTAGGGTGATTTGAGACCCCAAGCATATTTAAGCTTGCCCACAATCTTCTATGAATTGGTTGGTTCTTTGCTTGGGGTGATCATAGGCATATGTACCACTATGATAAGGTTTGTTTAAGGTGGATTTGATGTTCCACTGGCTCTTGATTTCATGCTTGTATGACTCAATTTGTCCCATGTAGGAAGCATTTGAGCGGTAATTCCCAACCTAGTTGGGTTAAAGTGACATGTGTCAGAGACACTCTTATGGGATCTATTCTTGACACTTCTTGGTGTATACAATGTGTGACAAGCATGTATCCATGTTTTCGGGTGTCCTTTGGACTTTTTTTGCATTTTGTCATTTTTCATTTAAGTCCATGAGCATTGATGCTTAGAACCTTAGGATGGGAGTTTTAGACTCCACTAGTCGTCCTGGATGTCATGATTAATGAGAAATTCATCATAAGCATATGTAAAAGTTTGAGTGCCCTTTGGAATTCACATTTAATGTATATTATGTTAATTCTTTGATATTCTGAACATTGATGCTCAGAGTCTTAAGATGGGAACTTAAATTGTGAATTAATGGGAATTTCCTAGAAATGGTTCCCCATTTGTAGTCCCCATGCTAGATCATCATGGAAAATGGTGAAACATGGGCATTTCCACAAGGGATCTCAATCTCCTTATCATCCAGTCCACCTGTCTTTATCGTGCCTTGTGAGCAGGGTTGTTATGATGTTTAAACATCAAAGTCTGTGTAGGGAGGACCCCAATTTTTTTTAAGGATGTCCTTACTCTGTGGGTCTATTCTAACTCGTCTCTGGGGTTCTCAACTTAAGAAGACCTAGAAGAGGTCATTTGTTGATTTTGAAATGTGGTTTCATCCTACAATTGTAACTTCGGATGATTTTATTGATTAAGAGATTTTTCGGGTGAGATCTGGTTTGAGAATCGTTAGGCCTCAAGATAACAAACATTCTCCTTCCATCCTTGGCCCTACAGTTTTACTTTGGCACTTCTACTTCAGGATTCATGGGGGACACGTCAAGCACTTAAGTATATTAAGTGGATTTTTACTTTGATTTTGATTTTTTTTATTTTGAAAAGATGAGTTTTTCCATTTTCATTTTTTTTTATTTTTTTCATTTTAATCCTTTTAAAGATTTTTTTAAACTTTTGTTTTTTCCCAATTTTGATGATTTTGAAATAAAAAATGGTTAGATAGATCCCTGGCGATCCCCTGATGCTTCGGGGCTCATGACAACTATGTGTCTTGGTGACCTCTGGTTGAGCTCTAGCTTGAGTGGATGCTCAATCAACTTTTCAACTACATCAGCTATTGTGTTCCCGTTATGCTCTGGATTGACCAAGGATTCAATTCTTTACTGCAACTAGCTCTTTTGTTATACGCTCCAAAGTTAATTTTGTAACGAGATCCACTTGGACCAAATTAACATCGATTAGGTCTTGAATGTCGTGCTTGAGGGCTATACATGAGTCTATTTTTTTCCTATTGTTGTGATGGAAATCATAGTAAGCGTTGGAATTGTAGCTCTTTGGTAGGGGATTCAGGGGATCCTTATGGTTGGAAACTTCAAAAGGTGCTCGATCAATGGAAGAATGTTACTGTAAGAGGCCCCTAAGGGTGTGAACCGTATCTTTGGCTTCTGTGTCAATATCTCCTATTTGACAATGGTGGGAGCAATATTCGCTTCTAAAAATGTACCCCCTTTCATCATGCATCAATAATCAAGCATTGTGAACTTTTGGTGGTGACCTGTGAAGATGTAGATTTATGTTGTCTTTCCATCTAGATCTCCCAGTTTTTGGATGATTTATATCATACCGTGATCAACATCTTGTCAAATCTCTAAGCAAACTTCGATTGTCAATATTGCAACCAACTCTAGATGAGGTGAGTACACGTATGGCTCTAGAACTAGAGGATATTTCCAAGGTGGTGGGAGAGTATGTTGTGTGATTGAGTGCATAAGATATCATCTTTAGAGCAAGAATTGTAGTCTTTTGACCCTTTGTAGCTTTTGTCTTTCTTCCTTGATAAATAATGAGTTATGATTGTCCATTGGTTTCTTCTATATGACCATTTGCTTGGTTGTTCTATGGAGTGATTGTGTGTGTCATAGATGTCTCCTTTTGCAAATGTTCATAACATTCTTGTGTGGGTATATCCTTTATGGGTGTCATCCAGGATGATGTAGTTTCTCACCCTACAGTTTGTATGGTGATGATAGTTGTGCATGGCCTGTAAAGGGGAACACTTGAGTTTGTGGCTTTAGCTGACCCATGTTAGCTTGGATTGTCCATTTATCAGTGAACGCAAGTACCTATGTTTTTATTGTTTTTCATCCTATCGTGACTGTTGGATGGATCCTATGTTGACCCAAGTCTTCAGTGTATCATGACAGTCTTTGCTAGTGTCTTCATCACCTTACTAGTGTTGGACTGCTTGTTAATGCTTGTCATCTCAAGAAGCTCTTTTCAAAATTGTCAATAAGTGTTTTCTGTTTGACACTTTTCTGATGTCCTCCTCTGTGCTGAAGATGGAATGATTGGTTTTTAAGCTCAAAAGACCTATAGGGAATCTTCCCCTTATAGCAAGAAGTTTAAAAGGGAAGAAACGTGGTCATAAAGAAACTACACCTTGTATTAGGCAAGAGGATTCAATGTATAACATTCATGTTTCTTATATCCCCAACGCTCTTGGTAGGACTTAGTAGAAACTTCTACTGGCATGAAAGAGGGTGCTAAAAACATGATAGAGAAAGGTATCATACCCCTTGCATGGAGAAAGGGACAAATCATGTCAAAATATGGAAGTTCACCATTTGTATAGAAAGGAATTTTAATGTATCATCACGGATTATTGGATCCAATGGTATGAAGAGAGGAACATACCCCTAGATTGAGAGATACGAAAGAATTTTTCCAATCTTATCATACCCCTAGATTGAGAATACCCCTATATTGAGGTATGTCCAATAGAATTGTGATCAATCATGCAAATTGTGGTAAGTTATGATGCTACCCAGGGACAAGGCGACTCACTTGGGGCTAGAGATTGTGTCTAGGGATTGATGTGTGAGGTTTTTCTCTCCTCAAGGGTGATTTTACAAGAGACATGTTCACAAGGAAGAGGGGTATCTAGGGATAAGGTGGCCCTTTCTGGACTAAAGATTGTGACTAGATACAGGTGTGTGTGATTTCTCTCTCCTCATGGAGGATCTTATGAGAGAAATACTCATAAGGAAAAGGGGATATCTAGGGGAAATGTGACCCACTCATGACCAGAGACTATGGTTAGATATGGGTGTGTGAGATTTCTCTCTCCCCATGTGAGATCTTTTGATAGAAATATTTGTAAAGAAAAGGAATGTGTTTATCCAATTTTAGATTATGGTCCAAGATCACCAAAAGATATGAATATAAACACATGGTGATGGCCAAATTTAAGGTCATGGTTTGAGACCGTATAGAAATGAGCGTAAAAGCTAGGATGATGGCCCAGTTCATGGTTGTAGGTCGTGACCATATAGTTGTGAAAGAGAAGGTGCAATGATGGTCCAACTTTAGGTCATTGCCTAAGACCATTGTTTGGGCAGGCAAATATTGGAGGACCGCATGCAACTGGGTGACATCTTATTTGAGATAGATAATCCTTAGAATCAAATAGTGTTGCTATGATCGGGGCATAAGTCGATATTTTAGTCAAGATTTGGAATTTATATCCAAGATTCGGGGATTGAGTAGTCTTGTAGTGCAATTGTGAAACTTTGTCTTGAAAGGATCAAATTGAGTTAGAGGCCCTTCAAGGAAGTATGTTCTTGAGTAAAAATGGGAATGCATAGCTCAAGTCCAGAGCAAATGATTCAAAGATAGTTGTGATTTCATCATGAGAGTGCACAACTTTATGTGAAATTGGATAGCCTTTCAGTGTTAGGGTGAAGGTGTTGAATTGAATCCTCAAAAGGTCAAGGAAGTCTAGAGAAGATTCCCCAAAATATGGTCATTTATCCCATGTGGGATTAATAATAAAGATTGAAGGTCATTCATAGTACTTGAATAGCATTTTGGCAGCCTTTCAGTAAAGGTCAAAGGTTTCAGGTATGAGTGGTGCCCCATGACAAGAGTGTTGGATCTAGGGCTCTAGAGTGGGGGCAAGTAGAGCTTCAAAATTATCACAAGAATAGTTAGACCTTCAAATTATATCAATTGAAACCTAATGCTAAAACTGAATGTGAAATCCTATCTAAAAAAGCATAGCAAGGATGGGAAAACAAACACTTGGACAAGGTGTTTAGAGTGGTTCCATTCTCCAAACTAGGAGACTGTCAATCCACGACCTAGAGAGGTAAACCTCTAGAACTTTGCAACCCATATATACTTATACTCCATTATAAGAGATACAAGAAGACTACCTTACATCCAAGGGCTTACCTATTCAAGACAAGAGTCTTTCGCCTACACAAGGACTTACCCACTTGATTAAGATGTCTTCAGCCTTCAACAAGGGCTTATCAACACGTGCAGCAAGTCTTTGGCCTCACATGGATTACTCACTCTTCTTGGATATTCTTCTTTATTCTTCTCCTTCACTTGGAGAAGATATTCACACCTTCCTCGGCCTTGAAGAAGAACATCAATTCCTCCTTCACTTGGAGAAGATCACTTTAGCCTTTTCTCATTAAGAAAGGGGATTGAGAAGATGGAAAGATGAAGAGCTTTACAAGGTAACATTGAGGTAGCTCTCTTACAACATGCCTAACTCACTCATAATCACAAAATTCTTTGTAAGTGAGAGAGAGAGAAATGGGTTCAAAGGGTTGTAGTACACTCAACTATAGTAAGGACCAAGGAAAGAATGAATGAGCAACCTTGGAGTGAACTCCAATAGGTCCTATTTATTATTGGGGGTGTTCCTTTGAGTGTAGGATCACTTAAGAATAAAAAATCATCATTTTACAACTTGAAATGGATATAATTTCATTTCTAACAACTCTCCAATGGTTGGAATCACTTTTTTTACATTTTTCAACAGTACATTCGGTCGAGTTTCAATAAAGGTAACTCGACGGATCCACTAACTGACAAAGCCAATTTTCAAACTATCGGTCGAGTTTGTCCTAGGGTAACTCGACTGAATAACTAAAGTCAACTTTGTTCAGTGATTCGGTTGGTCGAGTTCTGTGAGTGTACAACTCGACCGATGCAACCATTTCCAAAAATCCATCACAGATCAGTTGAGATTCAAACTCAACCGATTGAAGTGTTGTGAGAAATGTTCTAAAATGGGTTTTCAGTGATCAAATGATGGAATTAAGTGTCCCTAATTTTTTCTCATCTTAGTTGCAAGTCATATCATCAATAAAAATGATTATAAAATATTCTACGATGGTTCGAAGTGTTTTCCATAAAAGTTCATTGGCATTGCTTTTGACTTGAACTTGGACAAGCTAGGTGTTGTGTAATTTGATCCTTTTCATGTACCTAAAGCCTGAAATAAATCTTAAACAAACATATTAGATACATATGAATGGAATGATTAAGTCATTATCAAAATATGGATAATGTATAACTCTTAAGGCAACATTCTCCCCCTTTTTGACAGTGACAAACCATTCCTCAACATATTGAAAAGGATATGTAAGGTTATACCTTCGCCTTGTGAATTGTAGAGCGATTCACAATTTTAACACTGTGAATTGCTCCATCTCAATCTATGCTCACTCATACCTGCATAGTTAATCTTTCTACACAAAGCTATATAACATTTATACTACATGGTCCTTTAGCAAGTCACATGATAAAATGTATTGTTAGACAAGAAAGGATCACATAGGAAATAATAACAATATGGTTGAGCTTTAAAACATTGAACTTCTCTCCCCCTTTTGGCATTATCAAAAATTAAGGGGGGTAGAAGAGCACAAAAATGGGTCTTCTCCAAGCACAACCAAAACATCCAACCACAAGATAAAACATGCAACCACATATTACACATCAAACAAAGACAAGAGAGAAACAAGAAACTAGTGTCATAATAAAAATATGGAAAGCATACCAATAACTCACATAATGGAACATACATAGAGTTAAAATATAGAAGATTAAGATTACAACACATGAGCATGTTCTCAAAGAAACTACAAGCCAAAACGATGAAAAACAACATGATAATATAAAATAGTACAACTCAGATAGTGTGCCCAGATGTCTTAAGTACAAAAAAGTCTAGAAAGATATATATGATCTAATACTAAAGACTAAAACATCTAAATGTGGCATCTATGTCCACTACATCATCATCGACATCATCATCAAACGCTTCAGGATCATAGTCCCCATCTCCATCTGAAGGTGAATTAGAGGCAGCAGCTTCACTTTCATCACTAGAACCACCAGTAGAGTCAACATCATCAGATCCATCTTCATGGCCATCATCCTCAGATGCCTCCTTGTTAGCAACAACAACCTCCTCATAAACCTGGTTGGGCATCTCTTCATTGGCAGAAGTATCAAAACCACGACAAGGCCACATGGCATTTTGCTCAACCCAAGACATACCAAGGTCATACAACTCCTGGGCTTGAGGGAAAGTGGGAGTAGAAGTACCAAGTCATGCAAGCAAGGTATCTATGGGGCCATTAGGGAGAGGTAGCACATTGGGTGTAGATCCACCAACAACAAAGGGTGTAGAAGTGGAAGAAGCAGGTGGAGGGGTCAGGTAGAAGTGATTATATGCATATGATGCATAATAACCACCTGGGTAGGGATGGTAGGAAGGATAAGGATAGGCACATGATAGGTTCATAGAAGACATGATAGAACATATATCTTGATGTAGATGCTCCTGGACCTGTAGGTTGTACGCCTGCTGATGCACCATGTAACCCATGAGGGCTTCATTGGATACATGAAATGAGGCACGGGAAGGCTGAGATGGTGGTGGAGGTGGGGGTGCCTGGGTGGAGGTAGAGGCTACAGGTGTGGTGGAAGAACATGCAGAAAAAAGGTTTTTTTTTAGAGTGGTCATACTGATATAGACTCCTTTTCTAGAAGGTTTGTAATGAAAATCAAGAAAAAGAGACTTCTTAGTAGTAAAGGCGAAGAGACCACAGATTAAAGCTGGGTAGGGAGGGTGGGTGCCACGGGTATTCTTCTCAGAGTCAAAGAATGTCATATGGTGAAGAATGTATGTTGACTACTTTACTCCAATGTTTTTCAACATAGGAAAAACATAATCACTACGGTATTCTCTATAATTTCAGTTTGATTCTTTTTGGCGTAAATATTGCAATTGGCTACCAAAGCGAGAATGCGATTTTTAAGGTCCAAGGAAGAGGAGGGTAGGGTGTATTTCTTCCTATAGGAAAACTGAGGCTTCTTCAAGAACTTATATATGTCAGGGAGAGTAATATCTTATTGCTTATAAAAAGCCTCAGGGTCAAGGAGGTCAAAATACTCAGGATAGTCTTTCCTCCATGTGTCAGTTGCCTTGGTACCATAAAAAAAATCAAGGTATCTTTTGATAGTTTAAACTTCTTACCGACAATCATGGAAGTGATAATCACTTGAGTATTAGGAGGGAGTATAAGAGTATCATAATTCTATGACAGATTAGCAGAGAACTCATGAACCGCCTTAGTGCTTGTCATGGAATTGTTGAAGTATCTGCGTTCGACACTCAGGGTAGCTAGGGGATGACCATATAGTAACTCGGCTACCTCATCTATGACATTTTGCTTAGCGGGTATAGGCTCAAACAAAGAACGGAAGGGAAAGGGGTTCCTAGGAAGGAGCTCCTTGTACCAATTTAGAGCTTCGATTGATACAAAGAAGGTATCATCATAGGGAATGAGGTGAGTGTTGGAAGAGGATGATGGAACTTCAGTAGGTACGACTCTCTTTCTCCTATTTGAATCCATGGAGGCGAAATAAGAAGGAATGGGGGTCGAAACCTAGAGAAGATCACCACCTAAGGTCATCCAACCACCTAGGATTGATAGGTAAAGGAGCTAGTAAGTTCAAATGATGGCTAGATAGGGTTAGGAGAGGGAAGGTTGGGGCTAGGGTTGAGAGCTTGAGAGAGCTAGGGGAGGAATCGGTCAACTTTACTCTAGTTGAAAGGGAGAATAGTCAGCCGAACCTACTTAACTTTTGTTCTAGCCCGGCCATCGATCGAGTTTTGTGAGATGGAAACTCGATCGAATGTATTTTTACAAAATCTCTGGGCCACCAATTGGTCGAGTTGCCAACTCGACCAACAGAAGTTTTGTCCCAACTTTAGAAATCTTAGTTTCTAGTCATTTGAGTGCTAACTAAATTTATTTTTCTGGTCCATTTTTCATTATAGACATACTTAGGTACATATCACTCATCATTGGGTACTATTTAGTGATAAAACAAGCATTTGTAAAAAACCAAACAAGCGAAAAACAAGGCAAAAGAACATGAAATTTTAGCACTTAAGCAAGCAAGGGTGATCAAGACATGAGCAAAGCATATACGATAGATAGAAACTAACTAGAAGGCATATCAGATTCATCCAAAGCAGTTATGAGACGTTTAAATCTAATAAAATTAATTTTATCTCTAGCTAGAGGTTTAGTAAAATTGTATGAGATTTTCTGTGTCCACGTATTTGATGTAATATCCTTTTTGGGAATGTGATCACAAAAAAATGATGATGAACCTCTATATACTTGGATCTACTATTCAATATAAGACTGTAATATAAATTGATTGCACTAGTATTATCACAATAGATAGGAGAAGCATCAAAAAAATGTTAAAGTCTTGGAGCATTTGCTTCATCCATAGAACCTGGGAACAACAACTCCCCGATGCAATGTATTCATCCTTGGTAGTTGATAACACCAATGTGCTCTATTTCTTGGAAAATGAAGACACCAAGCATGGTCCTAGGAGGAAGAAAGTGTCACTTGTGCACTTTCTGTCAATCAAACATCATGTGTAATCATCATCACTATAAGCTGAAATAGTACGTAAAGTCCCTTGACTTGAAATTCCACAGTATAAAATTTTGGATTTTGGCTAAGTACCTTAAAATCCTCTTGACAGCTATAAGATGTGATTTCTTGGGATTAATGAAAGCAAGCACACAAGCTGCCACTAAATATTATGTCATGTCTAGAGGCAGTTAAAAATAATAAACTTCCAATCATACCTATATAGAGCTTCTCCTCCACTTTTGCACCTTCTGCATCTTTATCAAGTTTGGTGGTGTTTGACATAGGGGTGTCCATCGACTTGGTGTTCTTCATCCCAAAGCACTTGAATATCTCACTTGTGTACTTGCCTTAGTTGATGAAGTTCTCATATTTAGTTTACTTGATTTGAAAGCCGAGGAAGAAAGTACACTCACCCATCATGCTCATCTTGAACTCACTCTGCATAAGATTACTAAACTCCTTGCAAAGATTAATATTAGTTCCTCCAAAAATGATATCATCAACATAGATTTGAATGATAAGAAATTTGTTAGAAGTTTGTTTAAGAAACAAGGTAGAATCTACTTTTCCCATGATATACCCTCGATCTAACAATAAGTTCTTTAATTTCTCATACCAAGCTCGAGGTGCTCGCTTGAGGCCATAGAGAGCTTTTTACAATAGATAAACTATCATGTCCAAAGCCCGAAATTTGTGAAACATATACTTCCTCCTCAATTGTACCATTCAAAAATGCACTTTGAACAACCATTTGATATAGAAGGAAATTCTTGTAACTAGAAAACCAAGCAACATACTAATGGACTCAATTCTAGCTATAGGTGCATATGTTTCATCAAAATCTATACCTTCATGCTGATTGTAGCCTTGAGCCACTAACCTTGCTTTATTTCTTACCACCTTGCCGCTTTCATCTAGCTTGTTGCAGTAGACCCACTTGATTCCAATGAACTTTCTATCACATGGTCTTGGCACTAGAGTCCACACTTTGTTCTTCTTGAATTGCTCTAGCTCTTCTAGCATGGATAGGATCCACTCATCATCCCTAAGAGTTTTTTTGACATCCTTTGGATCGAGTTGTGAGATGAAGGTGTTATTGGCTTGTTCTTTGTTGTAGGCATCCTGCATCTTCACTCTTTCAAAAGGGACTCCTATGATTATCTCTTTAGGATGATTCTTTGCAAAGTGTGGAGTTGGATCCTTCTTTTCTTCATCTATCTCTTCTTCTTGAGTGGCCACCTCTTTTCCCTTTTGAGTGATGTTGAGTTCTTTTAAGATAGGAATTACTTCATCTGCAACACCATCATTAACAATATCCTTGGAAACAAAGGGGTTAGCCTCAATAAATTTGACATTAATAGATTCTTCTACTTTAGATAGATCAACATTATACACTCTATAAGCCTTGCTAGTAGTGTTATATCCAAGAAAGAAACCCTTATACGATTTTGGATCAAACTTGTCAAGAGAATCTTTCGTGTTCAAAACAAAACAAGGACACCTAAAAATGTGAAAATACTTGATTTAAGGACTTCCTACAACGCCATAGCTCATAGGGGGTTTTCTTCAAGGAAGGATGTGTGAAAACCTAGTTTTGTAAAAAACATGAGGTACTAACGTCTTCGGCCCAAAACTTCTTTGGAGTGCCATACTCTAAAAGCATGGTCCTAGCCATTTCCTGTAGTGACCTATTCTTCCTCTCTAAAACCCCATTTTGTTGAGGCGTTCAAGGTGAAGAGAAGTTATGTACATAGCCTGATTCTTCACAAAAGCATTCAAAAAGATCATTTTCAATTTTTCCCCCATAATTACTACGGATGGAACAAATCCAAAAAGAAACTTCACTCTCAACTCATCTGTAAAAGCTAGTGAAAACACAAGTGTATCACTCTTAGAAATAAGAAAGAAGGTCAAAGTATATCGGGAAATATCATCAATAATAACAAGACAATACTTGGAAACACGACATGATTGAGTTCTCATAGGTCGAAATAGATCAATATGGAAAAGTTCAGGAGCTCTCTTGGTACTAAGGACTCCTTTGGATTTGAAGGAGGAGTTGGTTTTCTTTCCTTGGGTACAAGGTTGGCATTCCTCATCCTGATCAAATTCCAATTTGGGAAGTATCTTGACCAAGTCCTTTTTTCTCAACTTCTTCAATTGATGAATATTTACAAGACCTAGTCAATGATGCCAAAGAGAAATATCATTTGAATTGACTACAAGGCATCTGCCAACAATAGGCTTAATAAATTCAAGCACAATTACATAAATATTACCATTCCTAGTTCCCTTATATATGACATGGTAAGTGAGGTAATCTAGGAGCAAGCATTCAAAAGAAGTAAATAGCACAAGGTAACCATTATCACATAATTGACCAACACTTATTAAATTATTGTGTAGACCATCCACAAAGAGAACATTCTTGATACACAAGGATTCACCTACATAACCCTCACCTTTTACCTTACCCTTCTTGTTGTCCCTGAAAGTGACCGAACCTACTTTCTTCTTTGTGAAATTATTAAAATGGCTTATATCAATTTTCACTTGCTTTGTGCAGCAACTATCAACAATCTATTTTCCTTTTTCCTACAAAAAAGGAGAGTGTCGGTTTCCAACTCAAACTTTGGGATTCAGTGTTAGCTTGGGGACCCATTTCATCTTTGGGCTGGTCCCCTTAGGCTTGTAAGGACAATAAGTAGAGTAATGATCGTCACTTTTGCAATTAGATCAAATCATAGCTTCTTCAACCTAGAAGACAATCCAATACAAAGAGGAGTTTCCTTACTCTTTTTCTTACTTTGGCCTTACTCTTCCCCTTAGGAGCTTCCCCTACAAATCCCAAACAACTACTACCACTTTGTTTGGTAGAATGGTCAAGGATTTCATTTAGGGAGTTTTTCCCTTTGATGAATTTCTACTGAGAGGTGCTAAGTCTATGATTGTCATCAGTAAGAGATATAACAGTAGAAGACAAACTAACAAGATCATCTCTATCATGCACAAGGTCGGCCTCTAAATAGAGGGCTTTAGTCAAATAAGAATCTTTTTCAAGAGTAATGGAAACAACATCATTACTAGGAAAATTAGGTCTAGAAGATAAATCATTAACTTGACCAAGTAACCTAGCATTTTTCATATTTAAGCAATTGAATTTCTTTGAGATAAACACCCCTATCATCTCTACGAGCATCACTAATAAGCTTAATTTCAACATTCTCGATTTTAAGTAGCTCAAGCTCATTAAGACACTTTTGGTTGTCTTCCTTAAGAGAAGCAATATTCTTAAGATAGACACCATTCTCTACTTCAACTCCATTGTATTGGAGCTCAAGATCAAGAAATTGGCCTACAAGATGAATTTTCTCATTTTGCTCAAGAATATTAAGATTAGCATACAAGTCATCAATGATTTTACCCAACATCTTCTTTTTTACTTACATTTGGAATAAGAAGAATGGGTAGCAACAAGCATGTCAATAAAAGTTTTTTTAGATAATTCATGCAAACTTACCTCACTTACCTCACCAATATCTTCACTTGTAGAGGCCATGAGTGTAAGGTGGCACTCTCCATCTTCATTGGAGCTTGAGCCACTAGAGGATGATCTTTCCTAAGTTGCATGAGCTGCGTCTTTGTGTCTCCTCTCCTTCTTGTCCTTCCTCTTATATTTGCTATCTTTCTTGTACTCTTCCTCCTTCTTAGAGCTACTCTTGTGGTGTGACTTTCTAGCCTTAGGAAATTCACTCTTTTAGTGCCCTTTTTACCACACTTGTAGCACCTTGGAGTAGATGAAGAAGATTGTTTTCCTTTGAAGTGATTTCCCTTAGAGAAGTTGGCTTCATGCTCACTAGGGCCATCATCTTCACTTGAGGAGGAGGGAGAGGTCTGGCAAGTAAGTTGTTGTTGAAGGATAAGAGCCTCCACTTGATCTTTGAAGGCACTATCTTTGATGTTCCTTGATTCTTTTTCTTCTTAATTTTCTTCCTCTTCTTGCTTGTCAAGTCTTGGCTCATGAGGTTGTAGATTTCCAATAAGCTCCTCGGTTGGAAGATCACCAAGACTTCTTACTTATTCAATGGAGGTCACATTTGACTCCCATGTCTTTGGAAGAGATCTCAAGATCTTTGAGTTGATCGCTCCTCTATCCAAAGTATGCCCCAAAGCATCTTGGTCATAGATGATGATGTTGAGCCTTAAGTACATCTCAACAACTCCTTCTTTCTTCCCCATCTTGAATTTCTCAAGTAGGTTGTTCAACATATAGATCGTTTCCTCCTTCACTTTCTTTCTACCTTCATAAGTGATTCACATCTTGTCCCATATCTCATAGGTTGTATCCCATGAGGAGATGCGGTTGAACTCAGATGGAGTGAGGGTTGCATAGAGGATGCTAATTGCTTTGGCATTGAGCTGTGAATTATTTAGGACTTCTTCATCCCAAGTGTATACAGCTCTGGTTGGCTCCTTGTAGGGTATAATCATCACTTTCCACATATCAAAGCTCATCCCTTGAATATAGAATTGCATCCGCCACTTCCAATCGAGGAAGTTGGTACCGTCAGAGACTGGGAGGCTCATGGAGAAGACTCCCTCTAGGTTGAGGAAACCAAGTAGGTTCTCACCTATCTTATCATTTCATAGGAGATTTGTTGGAGAAGATCCTTACTGTGATACCACTTGTTTGATCTAGGGCTCTAGAGGGGGTGAATAGAGCTTCAAAATAATCACAAGAATAGTTAGACCTTCAAATTATATCAATTATATCCTAACTCAATTTTCACTTGCTTTGTGCAGCAACTATCAACAATCTATTTTCCTTTTTCCTACAAAAAAGGAGAGTGTCGGTTTCCAACTCAAACTTTGGGATTCAGTGTTAGCTTGGGGACCCATTTCATCTTTGGGCTGGTCCCCTTAGGCTTGTAAGGACAATAAGTAGAGTAATGATCGTCACTTTTGCAATTAGATCAAATCATAGCTTCTTCAACCTAGAAGACAATCCAATACAAAGAGGAGTTTCCTTACTCTTTTTCTTATTTGGCCTTACTCTTCCCCTTAGGAGCTTCCCCTACAAATCCCAAACAACTACTACCACTTTGTTTGGTAGAATGGTCAAGGATTTCATTTAGGGAGTTTTTCCCTTTGATGAATTTCTACTGAGAGGTGCTAAGTCTATGATTGTCATCAGTAAGAGATATAACAGTAGAAGACAAACTAACAAGATCATCTCTATCATGCACAAGGTCGGCCTCTAAATAGAGGGCTTTAGTCAAATAAGAATCTTTTTCAAGAGTAATGGAAACAACATCATTACTAGGAAAATTAGGTCTAGAAGATAAATCATTAACTTGACCAAGTAACCTAGCATTTTTCATATTTAAGCAATTGAATTTCTTTGAGATAAACACCCCTCTCATCTCTACGAGCATCACTAATAAGCTTAATTTCAACATTCTCGATTTTAAGTAGCTCAAGCTCATTAAGACACTTTTGGTTGTCTTCCTTAAGAGAAGAAATATTCTTAAGATAGACACCATTCTCTACTTCAACTCCATTGTATTGGAGCTCAAGATCAAGAAATTGGCCTACAAGATGAATTTTCTCATTTTGCTCAAGAATATTAAGATTAGCATACAAGTCATCAATGATTTTACCCAACATCTTCTTTTTTACTTACATTTGGAATAAGAAGAATGGGTAGCAACAAGCATGTCAATAAAAGTTTTTTTAGATAATTCATGCAAACTTACCTCACTTACCTCACCAATATCTTCACTTGTAGAGGCCATGAGTGTAAGGTGGCACTCTCCATCTTCATTGGAGCTTGAGCCACTAGAGGATGATCTTTCCTAAGTTGCATGAGCTGCGTCTTTGTGTCTCCTCTCCTTCTTGTCCTTCCTCTTATATTTGCTATCTTTCTTGTACTCTTCCTCCTTCTTAGAGCTACTCTTGTGGTGTGACTTTCTAGCCTTAGGAAATTCACTCTTTTAGTGCCCTTTTTACCACACTTGTAGCACCTTGGAGTAGATGAAGAAGATTGTTTTCCTTTGAAGTGATTTCCCTTAGAGAAGTTGGCTTCATGCTCACTAGGGCCATCATCTTCACTTGAGGAGGAGGGAGAGGTCTGGCAAGTAAGTTGTTGTTGAAGGATAAGAGCCTCCACTTGATCTTTGAAGGCACTATCTTTGATGTTCCTTGATTCTTTTTCTTCTTAATTTTCTTCCTCTTCTTGCTTGTCAAGTCTTGGCTCATGAGGTTGTAGATTTCCAATAAGCTCCTCGGTTGGAAGATCACCAAGACTTCTTACTTATTCAATGGAGGTCACATTTGACTCCCATGTCTTTGGAAGAGATCTCAAGATCTTTGAGTTGATCGCTCCTCTATCCAAAGTATGCCCCAAAGCATCTTGGTCATAGATGATGATGTTGAGCCTTAAGTACATCTCAACAACTCCTTCTTTCTTCCCCATCTTGAATTTCTCAAGTAGGTTGTTCAACATATAGATCGTTTCCTCCTTCACTTTCTTTCTACCTTCATAAGTGATTCACATCTTGTCCCATATCTCATAGGTTGTATCCCATGAGGAGATGCGGTTGAACTCAGATGGAGTGAGGGTTGCATAGAGGATGCTAATTGCTTTGGCATTGAGCTGTGAATTATTTAGGACTTCTTCATCCCAAGTGTATACAGCTCTGGTTGGCTCCTTGTAGGGTATAATCATCACTTTCCACATATCAAAGCTCATCCCTTGAATATAGAATTGCATCCGCCACTTCCAATCGAGGAAGTTGGTACCGTCAGAGACTGGGAGGCTCATGGAGAAGACTCCCTCTAGGTTGAGGAAACCAAGTAGGTTCTCACCTATCTTATCATTTCATAGGAGATTTGTTGGAGAAGATCCTTACTGTGATACCACTTGTTTGATCTAGGGCTCTAGAGGGGGTGAATAGAGCTTCAAAATAATCACAAGAATAGTTAGACCTTCAAATTATATCAATTGAAACCAAATTCTAAAATTGAATTTGAAGTCCTATCTAAACAAGCATACCAAGGATGAGAGATATTGAAAACAAACACATGGACAAGGTGTTTAGAGTGGTTCCAATCTGCAAACTAGGAGACCATCAATCCGCTACCTAGAGAGGTCAACCTCTAGGACTTTGCAACCCATGTATACTTATATTCTATTATAAGAGAAATAAGAAGACCACCTTACATCCAAACTCGACCGATTAAAGTGTTGTGACAAATTTTCTAAAATGATTTTTAAGTGATCAAACAATGGAATTAAGAGTCCCTGATTTTTTATCATCTTAGTTACAAGTCATATCATCAATACAAATGATTACAAAAATATTCTAAGGATTTTTTTTTAGAGTAAAAGGATCGATTCATTACTTGTTAGCCATACGACATCTACAATTGGGGAGAAAGATACAAACAGAACATACAAATGTCACGTTCAGTAACCCTAGGGCACTACAACTCATATTGGAATGAGAGAGAAATATTTCTGCATTGATTCTTCTTCCTTGAGGCTGTCTTAAGCAGCTTTTCCTGAAGAATTCCTTCAACCTGAGTGTTACGTAGTGGTAGACGGACTGGAACAAGACGGTATTCTGCTCGTATATCAACTCAAACGAAGCCATACAACTGAGTAATGAGATCAATCCAGAGCAAAGATGAGATAGTCATACTAAGGTTGAATTACTGGGGGAAACCCAGAAAAACCACCGCCTTCACAGAGGAAGGAGTAACAATCCTTATTCAAAGGAAGAAACAACGTCGATATACGGCGGAACAAGGCAGATAGCCTGCCAGAAACTAGCACCCAAGCGAGAAACCTGCAAGGCAGAAACAGAGGAGGGAAACCCGCCTCCTCCGGAACCCCTGCGAGGACACCCCCACCAGCCACCTGCCTCAGCCTCAAGGCAGATCTGAGCAAGACTCTGCCAGGAGAAGAGCACCACCACCTCCTGCAAGCAACACGCTGAAGAGAAGACACGATCACAACCAGGTCGCATGGCCGCCGCCCAGGGGGAGAGATGAGGAGCTCGGAGAGGCACCTATAAAAGAAAACCGGAAGAAGAGGCAAGTCGAGGAGGAGGCCCGGGGGGAGAAGGTGACGGCCCAACAGGACGCCTGACCCCCTCCCCCAAGCCTGAACGCCGCACGCGGGGGGAGCCCTAGATCTCCTCCGTG
Source organism: Alisma plantago-aquatica (assembly GCA_963693085.1). Classification (NCBI taxonomy): domain Eukaryota; kingdom Viridiplantae; phylum Streptophyta; class Magnoliopsida; order Alismatales; family Alismataceae; genus Alisma; species Alisma plantago-aquatica. Next base: position 1,509,355,172 of record OY856410.1, on the reverse strand, counting down.
ATCGCAAGACGGGAGATAAGCACAAAAATATTCTAAGGTAGTTTGGAGTGTTTTCCACAAAAGTACATTTGCATTGCTATTGACTTGAACTTGGACAAGCTATGGCCTATGTAATTTGATCCTTTTCATATACCTAAAGCCTGAAATCAATCTTAAACAAACATATTAGATACATATGAATGGAATGGTTAAGTCCTTATCAAAATATGGACAATGTATAACTCTCAAGTCAACAAAGAGACCACAATCAGACATCCTTTCAGCATGAATCAAGTTGGAATATTTTTTAATATGCTTTAAAAAGACTTTTTCTTTCTTTTGTTTGAGTTTTGAGAACTTTTCCAACTTTTTCGAAAGATGTTCAATTTTGTTGATTTTTTTTAAAACTATTCAATGTTGTTGAGTTTTTGAGATGATTTTTTCACCTTCAAGAGTTTTGAAAATATTTTTTCAAATTTGTTGAGGTTTTGAAAGAGGTTCAACTTTTGTTATTTTCCTTGAAAATATTTAAGATACTTCTTTCAAAAAGAATGTTCTTTTGTGAAAATATTTTTCCTTTGACAAGATTGTTCTTTTGAAAAGGATGTGCTCTCTTTTTTTGAAAAAAGATTGTTCCTTTTGGAAAAGATGTGTTCTCCTTTTTTTTTGAAAAGATTGTTCTTTTTTGGAAAAGATTTGTTCTTTTTTATTTTGAAAAGAAATTTTTTTAAAACATTTTTTTCATTTTTGAATATACTTTCTTTTTTGTTATGAAATATTCTTTTTAAAGACTTTTTTTAAAGACATTTCTTTTGAAAATATTTTTTTCCAAAGAGTTTGATTTTTTAAAAACATATTTCTTATGAACATAATGTTTTAGTTTTCCAAAAAGAGTTTTTTTTTAAGTGTTGCCTTTTTGGAAAAGATTATTCCTTTTTTAGAAGGAAGAAAAACTCTCTTTTTAACGATTTCTCAATTAAGACTATTGAATAAAATGGTTGGATGAGAGAGATCATTTGAGGTTGTTGGACATCAAAAAAATTCAAGTTTGAAAAGATCATGGATCAAAGATTGTTGATGATTGAGATGGTTGGAAATCATTTGGGATCCCTTTAGATCATTGTATATTGTTAGTTTGAGATTGTTTGAGATCATGTGAGATCATGAGATTGTTATTTTGATAAGATTGTTTAAATATGAAGATATAGCAAATGACAAACAATCTATACGTTGCAATCTTAAAGCATAAACCATTCAACAGTCTAAAAATTAGCAAGGCATGTAACAACCTTGAATATTTTAAAATAAGCAACCAGAAAATGCATATGTAGAAGATAAAGTCCCCCTTTTATCCCATGAGTTTTAGATGTGACTTTAAGTCTTCACTCAAGTATGATCGGTATTTGAGGAGTTGCTCCTTACCTTCTTTATGGCATGATGGCGCTCGTCATGGGGGTAACCCAGGTTCATCAGATATATGTATTGCTCTCGATCACCATGTGAGTATGAGAGTCATAATCAATCATGAGTACTAGGAGAGTGGGTATTTTCAAGGCCTTAGAACGTGTAGCTTAACATTGAGTTGGTACCTTTACTGGAACCCCCACCCCACGTTTAAAGAACCATCATGACCCATTCCACGACGCTTGAGTTTGTAGGTGTGCACTATGCATGTGTAAGATTGAATATATTATGATGACATTTTAAAAAATAAAGAATGAAAGATAAATGATAGGCACATAAGGAACAATCATGGAATTATTAACAAAGAGAAGAACTTGCTTATCTCAACTACCTCTATCATCCATTCTTTCTTTCTTTTTAATATTCTTTAAAAAAAGGAAATAAAAAGGAAATGATAAAGAAAAATAAAAAAGGAGAGGGAAGCGGGAGGCTAACCCTAATAGGGAAGCAAAGACCAACCCTAAAAATGACGATTGATAGAAAATATGGCAGTTGTTGTACTGCCAAAATCAAATCAATGCAAAAAATCAAAGTAAATATGTTTTGTTAGAAAAAGAAAAGATTTGAATAAAAACTTTCTTTTTGCTAGCGGAACAAAATATACTACCGAATTTTTGTAACGTAAAAGAATTGATTTGTATAAAGAAAATTTATCATAACGTAAAAGAATTGATTTATATAAAGAAAATTTGTCGACGAATTGCTCCGCTATGTAGTGCAAATTTTCTTCTAGAAAAATTCTAAATTTTTACATAAATAGAAGAACAATGAACGGATAAATAGAAACCTCAAGCGATTGGAAAGTTATGAGATGACAAAAAAAACAACTTGGATCGTCTGACAACTCTCCAGCGGTGTCTCCGATCTGTATCTAATAAGAAAAATCTAATGGATCTTGCGGTCATGGGAACAACAAAAAAAGAAAAAAGAAAATGATAAGTTGATAAAGCTCAAATTCGCTACCCAATTTTATACGTAAAATAAGAAAAAAAAAATGAAGTTAGCTTTAAAATTCGCAGACAAACAAATAAAAATCTAAATTTCACTCCGTCAAAAGACGAACAAGAAAGATATGCATAAATTAGAAATTGGACAAGTGGGAAAGGTGTTAGCACCCCCATCTTGGCCAATAACTATATTGCAACCTTTTTATTCATCTTGTATTAAAAACATGATGATTGAGATTGTTGTTAAGAAAAACAACATAAAACATGATAAAAATGTGATTTTTATGTTGACAGACCTTTGGTGCTGAAGACGGCCATGACTTCCCATGATATCCCTAAAGATGCTAGTTTTTAGGCGTGTTTCGGTCCTAATCACCTCAGGACCTCCTATGGTGGAGATCCATCATTAGCGATCAAGATCAATGCGTAGGAAATGAGAGAGAGGCACGGAAGGTGGATTAAGTAGCGCAAGAGGTGGTACCTTTACTGGAACCCCCACGATGCGCCGCACAAAAGGACACATGAATTGAGATGATTTGACATGTGTCACGAGGCAGATGATTGCGATCTATTCAGTTGATGAGTGGAAAAAGGTCGTCTCCCATTTTCCCAGTAGTTGTAGGATTATTCTGGCAAATATCATAGAAAACTTGGCCAGAAAGATAAGTTAGAGTTATCTGTCAGATTTTACTGAAAAAGACCGTTAAAAAGATAATATTGTTGTCTTGAGAGTTATACATTGCCCATATTTTGATAATGACTTAACCATTCCATTCCTAAGTATATTTTTCTTTTGAATGAATAAAAATAGAGTGTCAATAACATTCCAAATAAGACAACATGTATATTTTTTTAACATTAATTAGATATATATATATATATATATATATATATATATATAAGAAAATTTAGATGATTATGTACATATGGGTAGGGTTGGTATCCGGGTAGCTAGGTAGTGGGGTGGGGAACTGAGACGTGGAAGATGTGTCTGCATGAGTGGGATTCTTATAGATTTGTTACAGTGTTGATAGATAGTGCTGCATGCAGCGGTAATTCTTTGAAACGGCTGGTGTATAGAAGAAGAAAATGATGGATTGTGAGTGATCCCAAGTATTTAGGAAGAAACTTTTTTGGATGTTGTGACATAATATCTTGAAACTTGATCCTAGTCAGCAACTTGCCATATAAAGACACACACGTGGACCACCGTTTATTAAAGACAGACAGGACCGTTTATTGGTTGTGAAACACCCGATATTAATGAATGTGCATGTCAAAGTTGTCAAAAAAATGTAAGTTTATATCCATTAATTTTCCTTGTAAGTGGTAAGCGACCAATTTGAGGAGTAGGTAGAAGTAAGATTAGATAGCCGTTGGGCCAAAACGTGTGTACTTTACGTCCAATGATGCGCCTTATTAGTCTCCCTTGTAGTATACAGACCAGTGAGCAATGAGAAGAAGAAGAAGAGGTACGGGTTTGAGGTGGATGGATCCGGGATGTGGGGATGAGGGCCTACATGCAAATTGGGTCCTCTTTTAAAAGGCAGTTGCAGAGTGGCATTACAAAGAGTGGGAGGGAGAGGCGGAAGAAGGGATCTCTCACCGTCCATGTTCTACTCGTCTCTCTCTTTCTCTCTCTCTTTGATACAAGCCACATATTATTCCTCTTCCTCCTCCTGTTGTGTCGAGTCGACCGGGGGTTTGATTCCCTCGTCCTATTCCCAATACTACTAGTCCTCCATCCCCGCCAGCTTAGCTAGTGATTGGCCGTATTAGTCAGTGGTACCACCTTCCGTTGTGTCATCTGTCTCTTTGTAGACTTTCTCCTTCTCGCGAGCGCCTCTAACATATCTGAGCCCAGGAGGAAGAAAGTGGAGAAGGATGGTCGTGGGAGGAATCGCTCCAGGCGAAGCCTTCCTGCTGCTCTCCCCGGCCATCGTTGCCTTTGTTCTGATCCATCTTCTCCGCACCCGTTGGTCCTGGCTGCTACATCTGGCCTTGAACACCAAGACGAAACGCTACAACCTGCCACCAGGACGCAGCGGGTGGCCACTGGTCGGCGAGACGCTAGCTTATCTAGAACCCCACGACGCCACCACCCCAGGCCCGTTCCTGACCCGCCTCCTCCTAGAATCTTCTACAAGGAATGGTGGTGGAGAAGGTGAAGATAAGTCCACTACACAACGCCCACTGAAGATATACCGTTCGTGCCTATTCGGCGATCCCGCTGTGATATCCGCCGACCCCGGCCTGAACCGCCTGGTCCTTGGCGGAGAAGGTCGGTTGTTCGAGAGCAGCTACCCTCGCAGCATCGGCGGGATTCTTGGCAAATGGTCGATGCTGGTTCTCGTGGGTGAGATGCACGGCGTGATGCGTTCCATCTCTCTAGGGTTCATGAGTGGCGCGAGGCTGAGAGGGCAGTTGCTGAGGGATGTTGATGAGGAGGCCGTCCGTGTGATCACGTCTTGGCCCATCGGGAAGAGGTTCTCGGCGCAGGACGAGGCAAAGAGGGTAGGGTAATGGGTGCTAGTTCTGGACATGTTATTATTATTATTTATAGCATTTTCATCATGTACGTGAGATTAATTGATTAGTAGGTTAATGCAGTAGAGCAGCACCGGTGTTGATTAACTTTGCGTTTGCAGTTCACGTTCAACCTTATGGCGAAGCACATCATGAGCCTGGAGCCATGGGAGGATGAGACGGAGAAGCTTCGGAAGGAGTACGTGACCTTCATGAAAGGAGTTGTGTCCGCTCCCATCAACATCCCCGGGACTCCCTACTGGAGAGCTGTGAAGGTAATAATAATATATCATCAGCACTAGCGCAGTTTTATGTTTCAATGGTAATGTGAATATGCATGCGTGTTGGTTAGATCTCGGTTTGTGGTGGTGTGATTTCTTCTCTCTCTCTCTCTCTCAGCAGTGACGTTAGAGTAGTGTGACCATTGTATTAACTACCCTAGATTCTGCCGTGGATATAGATATACCCCCACTACTACCCCTCAGGATTTGCTGTTCCTTGTTTAACAAGGAGCAGACTACACCTTGTGTTAGATTGCACCATCTGTACTGTCAACAAAATCCGGACCCTATAAATGGATGGGCAGGGATACGTGTAAATTGATAGCCGAAGGAGCAGCCTACTCTCGAGGAACAGCAAATCTGAACTCCACTACTACTAGTCTACTATTCCGCCTCTCAGCAGCCCTCTCCCTCTCCATGTTCCTTCCTTTGTCTCCGGTTCCATAAATGGCGCCGCGGAGGATTAATCACGTCGGTCGATGCCATACACTCGTCCTCTTCTTCTGAATTCAAAGTCGATGATGGGATAAGGAAAAGCAGAAACCGCGGTCAATGCCTTTGTCTATAGTGATCCGGCTGATTCAGTCATATCATCACTACGTCTGTCGTGCACTTTCCGCTGGGCCTCCACTCCAGTCATTCATTCATTGTCGTGCTTTTGATTCAACAGTGATGAGTGACGATCGGGAGTTGGTCTGGTCATCCCCGTCGTGCGTGGTGGTGGTCACCCATGTGGATATGGGACGAGCACAGGTCACTAGTGAATATATATAAATACATAATCCCTTATATAGATAAACGTTTTCTTTTTTTTTCACCGATTCGATAAAAAAATAATAATAATAAACAATACAACGACGTCTGTTTAACAGAAACAAAAGTTGATATCTACAATCTACGAAATGACAAAGCATATGTTAGACAGTGTTTGTTTTTTTCGGCATAGAATACCTTATCAACCCAACAAGGAACGATGTGAAGAGAAAAACGTTGATCGTAATCGGCAGCATTATACTTACATACATGTTGCAGCAGCTAGTAACCCACCACCCCTGTTTTTGTGTCGGTCTTTGTATCCGTGGTCGATCGTGGGGGGAATCTCCACACGTGCTGCCATGCACGTACTCGCTGTCCTTACGATACCTTGCTGTCGCCGTACCGTTGGACCGTGCGGGCTCTACTTGCCGCATTGTTTAGCTTAGCCTACTGGTTAGTTTATACACGCGCCACCAGTCTAGTTAGCTGCCAGACGTAGCAAGGTTGTAGTCTTGTAGATTTTTATGATTAATGATTCACTGACGCCCTGCCTGTCTCCCTACTGATACTGCTGCAGTCTCGCGGAACCATCCTGCGGTTCATTGAGAAGAAGATGGACGAGAGGCTGAAGAGGGAGAAGAACCACAAGGTGGTGGAGACAAAGGAGGAAGAGGACGACGACGACGACCACATCAACAGAGCCAACGTCGATGGGACTGAGACGCCGTCTTCGTCATTCTGGAGCAAGGAGCAGAACGACGATCTCTTAGGGTGGGCACTCAAGCAGTCCAGCCTGTCCAAAGAGCAGATCTTGGACCTGGTGCTGAGCCTCCTGTTCGCAGGTCACGAGACGTCGTCGGTGTCCATATCGCTCACCGTATTCTTCCTCCAAGGGTGTCCGGAGGCAGTGGAGGAGTTGCGGGTGAGTTGGTTTTTCTAGCGAAAAAAGCAACGGATCGCATTAACCAAATAATCAATAACAGCTAGGGATCGATTCCATGCAGGCCGAGCACCGTGCCATTGCTAGGAGGAAGGAGGAGCGCGACGACGGCCATGAAGATCCGTGCTCACCATCGTCTTCGTCCACATCTCCGGAGAAGAAGAGGAGGCTCAGGCTGTGCTGGGAGGACTACAAACAGATGGAGTTCACGCAGTGTGTAAGCATGCCGCACAGATTAATTTATGCTTTGTTTGTTTAGTGGAGCTTTTAGACGCATAGCTTTATTATCGCTATGATTACCTGTCCAAACACATCTCCTTCATCATCAACATTCCTTCTCCCGCTCCGCCATTTCAGGTGATCAACGAGACACTGAGGCTAGGCAACGTGGTCCGGTTCGTGCACAGGAAGGCGCTACAGGACATCCGATACAAAGGTACGTACGTACATGCACGACGTGCGCCCTGGTTTGGTTTTCACACACGAACGAACGAACGAACGAACGTACGTACCAAAAGTCACACACATGCACCCATGGTTTTGCAGGGTACGACATCCCTTGCGGTTGGAAGGTTCTCCCCGTGTTCGCGGCCGTGCACCTCGACCCGGACCTGTACCCGGAACCGCAGAGGTTCAACCCGTGGAGATGGCAGCAGCAACAGCACCACAACGGACAGGTAGATTAATTCTTACGCATTTACCAGCCTTAAGTGAAGAAAATACAATAATAAATTCCAGACCATTAAGACAATACACACACATATTTTTGCTCTACCATTGATCAGATTTTCAGAAGGTAGGCACTAGGCAGTGCAGAGAAGGGATGTGATCTGATTGATGGTGGGGGATAGAGGCAAAATGGAAATTTCTGATCAAGGAACAGTTGGGGGTCCGGGTGGTCTAGATCCACATGAGCGGCATGAGGGAGTACTGCTGTCCTACATCCACGTGTGCGGCAAATGGAAACGAATATCTGCCAGAACAAGGGGGAAAGAAAGCCAATAATTGAAACTAAATAGTTTTACATTGAACATAATATCGGATAATAAATGACATATAGCTAGTAATTAGCAGTCAACATGTAGGTTCCACCCTGACACTGACGACAAAGACAAGACATTCCTCAGCATTTAGGTTCCACCCTCACACTCGGACGTATTAGCCAATCGGACGAAACCAAAAAGGGAAAGATGCGCGTAACCTCCCCCCGACCACCAGGGGCATTTGGGGACCTTGATAACGATTTAAGGACAATTTATCAAACCAACTACCCAACCCGTGTAAACTGGATCCCTCCCTCATGTACTCTGTTCTTTGCCAGGGTATTAGTCACTAAGGCCCAGGCCTTGTTAGATTTGTTGGGTGGGTGTTGCTCAACGTGGGCCAAGATTGAGCATCATGGGCTGCAGGAACTGGGACCAGGATAATTGAATAGTTTGTTGGTCCGAGACAGTAGTATTCGCCCTGCCAAACGTCATAAGAACCAGCCCGCTCGTGCGTAGTTCCTGTTTGGGATGGATGGTTACTGATATTTATTCTAGTTATGACCGACGCCCATGCCAACACCACTAGCCCTGTATAACAACAGTCTGATCCGACACAGTCGTCATATACCCGATATTGTTCTAATGTACAGAGACCGATGACATCGTCGACAGGGATTCAACCTCCCTCTAAAGCTAGTAAACTTAACGCTAGCACCTCCGGCCGTGAGATTCATACAGTTAAAAGATCACCAATAGCACACGGCATCCTTTCTACATTTTTCATGTTTTCTTTTCTTTTTGTCTGTGCTGTTAGTGTTAGTCATTATCAGTATATTAATCATTCACTCACAATTTCGTTTATCCCTAATTTGTTTGCACTCCGCTGTCGTGTCGAAACAGGGCAAAGCCGCCACCTGCTGCAGCTCGTCACCATCGTCACCAGCAACCAGAGCGCCATCCACGGGCACCTCCGCCGTGAACTTCACGCCGTTCGGGGGCGGCACTCGCCTGTGCGCGGGGTCGGAGCTCGCCAAGCTCGAGATGGCCATATTCATCCACCACCTCGTCCTCAACTACGACTGGGACCTGCACGAGCCAGACCACCCCGTCGCCTACCCGTTCCTCGACTTCCCCAAAGGATTACCCATCCTAGTCCGACCGGTCAACGCGCCACTGGACAGCCAGGAATGACAACGAAGATCGGGATTCATACCAACCAAGGCCGCTTGCTGTTTTGAACCGAGCCGGGTCCCAAATGTGTACATATTACAAGATCCGCCTGTCATTGGCACCCCGTTTGTAGTGGGCCTTCGTTTCTTTCTCGCCCGGCGAGCGCGGGGAACGAACAAACAAAGAAAGCGTGGAGGACCTTATATATATATATGAGAGTTTGCTACTTAGAAAGAAAGGCTTTGTCCAACTCAAGAAACCCGCCAAATCCGTAATATAGATACATAAGGTCGTTTTTTGTTTATTCTAAATCAGTAACCATCCATCCGTTATATATATATATATATATATATATATATATATATATATATATATATATATATATATATATATATATATATATATATATATATATAGAGTCAGGCTAGAATACACTCGAGTGTATCCGGAGCGGAATACACTCAAGTAGTTTTTCATAATGCAATATTTTTTTTGAAAATCTAATCCGTTGATCTTCTTAAACATCTCGTGAACAACTCATACGCAAAATTCGAGCACATTTGGATATGTATAGCTAATGTTATGAAGACCGCAAAAATTATGCATTTCAAATTTGTTTCGCGCGTCGATTTTGTTGCCCTTGGATGAGTGACTTACACTCATCCAAATGAGCTCAAAATATGTATGTAGCCTAGTTATAGTATGACGGTGAAGATCAACGGTTTACATTTTGAAAAAAATAGTCTTGATATGCAAACACACTTGAGTGTATTCGTGCGATCTGTACACTCGAGTGTATTCTAGCCTGACTCTATATATATATATATATATATAACGTCGATTTTTTTGTCTTTGGATGAGTGACTTACACTCATCCAAATGAACTCAAATTTTGTATGTGGCCTATTATTATTGTAACTATGAAGATCAATGGATTAAATTTAGAAAAACATGGTCTAGATAAGCAAACACCATTGGGGTATACAGTGTGATTTGTACACTCGAGTGTATTCTAGCCCCTCTCTCTCTCTCTCTCTATATATATATATATATATATATATATATATATTTGAAAACTATATATATATATATATATAAAATAAAACCATGTTCTATTATGTTATATAACTAAAATATATATAGTAACATGACGATGCTACATAACTAAATTATATATAGTAACATGACATACTAAATAATTAAAACACAATAATGATAGTCTATAAATATATTAACAATTAACTCAAGTAATCTTCAATTCATTAAATATTGTTTTATTTAATATAATTATCCCATCTTAATATCATAAATATAGCAATATCCCATTCTATCAATAATATACACAACATAGATGTAAATTTTTACACAAACAATATGCAGCTTTATATAGAAATCACCGCTACAGTTGAGGTACTGCCTCTCGATGCCAGCAAGAGGGCAGTGTAAAATAGTCCTTTGCCGTCAAACGTCGTCAAAAAAATAAGTAGCAGAAAATACTCTCAGATGCACAATATTGGGTGGAGACGAATGACACAAAACAAACTGAGAGAAGGTAGAGAAGTAGGCAAGAACAAGGCCGCACGCAACAAAACCGAGCAACACACAACAAGAATAATCATCACACACAACAAACTCTTATTGTTGTTTCTGATTTTCAGTGTGTTAGAAATGACTTAGACTTGTCCCTATCATAGATGGATGTAGCCACTCAAATTGACAACCAAATGACCAAGTCTACTTCAACAATTATTGGGTACTAAATCCCCAGACAAAATGGTTTGTTGGGCGCATCCAAACCAAAAATAATGAGACATAACGACTAGAGAATTTTAGATGGATTTAATTCAAAGGAATTTATGGCTTGAATGGCTTAACACAATTACTTTTTCAAGGCAATAAGAGAATGAGAAATTTTGCACCTTCTGATTGTCAAAATGGAATTAAAATGTCGTCAAATAAAACAAAAAATAAAGAATTTTTCATTTAGTAAAAATGGCAAATCGCACACACCAAACCAGATCGGACCGGGCCGGGCGCGTGGCGTGGCATGACACGGCGAGGTGCTTGCGCACGTGTGTGTTGGTCTTAGTTCATCAAATCACAAAGCACCGATGAGTCCAATCATCCTTAAATTCAAAAGCCCCAAGAAAAGTCCCATAAGCCTTTGGTCCCTCTCCCATTTATAATGATCTCTCTCACTTTAGAAGTGAGCAATGTGGGACTAATGATGGCTGAGAGGTTTAAAATATAGTTGAAACATGAGCTAGAATACGACATTCGCCCACATATTTCATAAATCTCAAAAATTTCTAAATGGTATAAAAAGGATAGGCGACTAAAAACTAGGTCTTCAAAATATAGATAGCTTGTGGCTTGGAACCTTGCCTAGAAATGGTTCATCTACATTCAGAGAGATATGGTGAACTACGTCTTGAACCAAACTCTTTGAATCGGATTTCAATAGACTGTGCAGAACATAGTGAGGGAACGAGGACTTATTCATGTTGGTTTGTGCATTACAGTCTTCGTAGGAATCTATTTCGTGAGAGATCTAATGAGTATGTCCAACTCAAATAAACTCTATCCTAGGATTACACTCACATAGTACAGATCTCCCAAAGATGTATTGTCCAGTACTACACCCTGCCAAATATATGACCTCGACCCCATTCAGAGCAAAAAATATTACTCTACTAAGACAATCCTGAAGCACAAAAGCCACAGGGAAGGGTCCGGAGAAAAAATCCAAAAAATATACTTCTATCAAATACATGCACAACCTAGTTATCCATCTGAACCATTCCTCATGGGATCTCTAGTTTTGGGATGGTAGAGTTACCACTGTGGTGTTTAACTCATGGGAAGAAGACCATACCCCTCGACGCACTAAGTACTAGCTTTCTTGCTAGACCTTTTATGAGAGGATGAGCAATATTCTCTATTGATCTAACAAACTACAGAGATATGATACCATGGGTGATGAAGTCTCTCACCTCTTCATACCTCAATCTCATAAAGAACTTACCTGGGTTACCCTTAGATTGTTTATCTTTGTCTATGGCTGACCAACTGTCACAATGTATTGAGATAGGAGGAAATGTATTTGAAACTCAAGTAAATTGAGTAAAAGATTTTTAAGCCAATCAGCTGACAACAAGCTAAATCTAAGCCTATAAACTTAGCCTCCAAGTGGATCTAGCCCTCACAGATTGCTTGGATGATTTCCAAGAGAGTGTACCACCACCTAGACAAAATACATAACCATTGGTGGACTTGATTTCATTAGAGTCAACAATCTAATTTGCATTCGTATAGCCCTCTAACACGGTTTGGAAACTAGTGTAGCGAAGACCATAACTCATGGTACCTTTGAGATACCTAAAAACTCTAACCAAAGCCTTCCAATGATCTACATTAGGACAACTAGTATACATGTTTAGCCTACTGACAACATAAGCAATATCTGGTCTAGAACAATTGGCTAAGTACATCAAGCTTCCTGTCACTTGGGCATATCTAGTTTGATCCATAGGGTTACCTATGTGTGCCTTTAGATGTAACGAAGGATCATAAAGAGGATTAACGGGCACACAAGAGTACATATCGAATCTATGTAAGATCTTTTCTACATAGTGAGACTTATTTATGGAATAACTATAAATAAACCTACTTAATTTAATGCCAATTATAACATGAAAAATTTCTAAATGTTTAAAATCAAAATTCGTATAAAGAAAGGATTTTGTTCAGAAAAAATTTTAGCATTGGATCCAAAAATTAATATTACCATAGCATACAAGCACATTATCACAGTTGCACTATCAATAGCCTTAGAATAAATGCATCTATCAGATTCATTTATAGTAAAACCATAAGATAAAATAGTTTTATCAAATATATCATTCCATTGCTTAGGTGTTGTTTACACCATACAAAGATTTCGCAAGTCTATAAACTTTACATTCTTGTCTTGGACCATCGTCTTGATCCATATATATTTATTCCTTAAGATCTCCATTAAAGAAAGCAGTCTTTACATCCATCTAGAGAATTTCAAGATTATGGATTGCGGACAAAGCAACACAGACACATATGGAGGTGATCTTTGTTACAAGAGCATAGGTGTCAAAGTAATCAACTCTTTCTTGCTACTTATAACCTTTGGTTACTAGGCTGACCTTAAACTTATCTATGCTATTATCTACCTTTAACTTCTTTTTGAATACCCACTTACATCCAATGGTTTTACAACTTGGAGGAAGATCAGTTAGAATTCATGTATGATTGTTCATAATAGATTGTATTTCACTGTCAAAAGTTTTCATCCAAAAACCATTATCTATGGATTTCATGGCATATTCATAGGTCTTGGGGTCTTCTTCTACTAAATAGGTGTACAAGTCAAAACCAAAGTTCTTTGTTACTTTGTCCCCTTTACCTCGATCAAAGTCACCATGAGGCTCAACTACTTCATGGTTCGACGGTTCATATTCAAGTATGGGTATGTCGGTAAGAGGAGTTGAATCTTGATTGGTTTTTGAAGGTTCTAAAGTTTTAATATTTGAAGAACCTTCACCAACTTGTTTGGGAACACTAGGTTTGAAGGAAAAAATGTTTTCATAGTAAACAAAATCGACATGTCTTATTTCTAGTATGGAGTTTGTTTTAATGTCAAGGAAGTCTGACTTTATTACTTGAAATCTATTATTTTCAATGCAACCGATGAATATGGTATCAATGGGTTTGGGACCAAGCTTTCTCTTATTTGTTTTTATAGATTTTAACTTTGACCAAGCACCCACACACTTTAAGGTACTTTAAAACAAGTTTCCTATTAAACCAAAGTTCATAAGGTGTTTTCTCTATGTATTTGAAAGGGATACGGTTCAAGATATAGTTGGTAGTTAAAAGATCCTCCCCCCACATTCTTTGATGTAGACCAGATTTGACCAACATGGTATTCACCATGTTGATTAGGGTTATATTCTTTCTGTCAGCTACACCATTAGATAGTGGGTTGTATGGAGTAGTGGTTTCACAAATAAGGCCATGATCATCACGAAACTTTTTAAGTTCATTAGAAGTATATTTACATCCTCTATCTCTTGAGGTTCTTCTCGATTTGGTTTTCTACCTGTGACTTATAAATTCTAAGTTTTTCCATTTGTTCCTCCGTAGATTTCAACAAGTAAATGCAACAATATTTGGAAAAAAATCATCAATAAATGCCACAAAATAGTGTGTGCCATCACGAGTAAGAATGCTATTTAAGTCACATATTTTTAGTATGAACAAGCTCAAGTAGAGATGTGTTCCTTTCTACTGGCCTAAAGGGTTTCTTAGGTAATCTGTCTTGAATACATAATTGGCATCTCACATCATTAGAGATTGGAGTCTTGAGAATTAAGTCCATGTGAACCATTTGTTAGTGTTCTTGTTCACATGGCCTAGACGAGCATGCCAAATATCACAAGATATTGAAGTATAAAGGGTACTCAAACAATGTTTAATAATATGAGAAGTACCATTACAAGAAGTGACACATAGCTTAATTAAACCCCCCACAAATGTACCCAACACCTATGTAAGAACCAAATCTAGAGATTACAACTTGGTTTCCTTGACATAAAAGAGTATAACCAGATGGCATGACTAAGACTTCACTAACTAGGTTTTTCTTGAAACTAGGAACATGTAAAATATTTTATAGTATAAGGACTTTCCAAGATGTGGAGCTTCAAATTCAAACGTCCATAGCCTACAATCTGCTTCACAGATACATCATCACCCTAAGAGATCACATGAATGTTGTCTATCTGATAGGTAGAAAAATCAGGACGATCATAGAAGATATGAGAAACCACACCAGAGTCCATCTACCATTTTTCAATAGAAGAAAAGTTAACACTAAGAACAAGAGAATTGGTGGTATCTAACCTTTTGAAGATGCATCCGCACCCACACTGATTATATTCACTTTTGCATTATTAAAGGCCTGGTAAGTTTTCTTCCTTTGACCTTTAGGGTCCCTACAAACATTTACAAGATGACCATGCTTGTCACATGCATAACAAATGTGTTGCCCCCTAGAATCATTGTTCTTATTATGAACGAGCTGCTTGCCTTTCTTGAAAGATTTCTTAGACTTAGGATTGAACTTGTTTGGTTTCTTCTTGGGTTTTCCATCATCTACTAGATTGATAGGGGTATTGACTTTGACATCCTTTTCTCTATGATGTAATTTAGTTTGAAGACATTTCACTAAGGAAGACATGGTTAACCTATCATGTCTATAACAAAGAGACTTGGTAAATTCCTTCCAGGATGGAGGGAGTTTTTCAACCAGGGTTTCAACAAGGGTTGCACTTGCACATTTTTTTAAGCTTATAACCACTAGAAATAGACTTGGAGATGAGGTTTTGGTACTCAAGTACTTGGGTTGCAACAAGCTTATTATCTATAATATTGTATTCATACCATCTCACGAAAGTATGTTGTCTATCTCAACATCTTACATTTCAAACTTGTCGTATAAAGGTTGCCAAAACTCAAGGGTAGAAGGTTGCTTGTGGTAGATGTTATAGAGCTCATCGGAGAGAGCAGATAAGATCATACTATGATAAAGGTAATCTAATTCTTTGGATATTTTGGTAGAGAGGAGTATATGGGAGAAGATGGATCATTGCATGTATGAATCAAGGTAAAAACAACATTATAGGATGGTTCACATTCCTCAGGTGGTGTGATCGTAGAAACTAGTCCTAAGAAAGTGAGTCAGAACTTCACCTTTTGTTGCCAATGAAGGAAATTTCAACCCATAAATTTTTCGGGCCTAAGACTAGTTATGTCTTCCATGGTCATCATGGTTCTAGGGACCATATTATGTAAACAGTAATACTCCGGTTGAGAACAAATGATCAATAACTAGAAAGGGATTTTATCTTCTAATGTTAGAAAATATTTGGCTTCTAGTTACCATTTAAACAATACTTTCAATATATAACAACAATTTAATTTGATCAATAATAAAGAACAAAGAAAAAATAGATTTTAGATGAGACTGGATGAAGGCACGTCACAAAGATCAATGTTGTGAAGACAAAATCTGTCGTTCCTATGCACGAGCTTTATCAGCATTTTTCCTCCCATATTCAATCACCCCCACAACTCAGGTACTGCCTCCCAGTGCCAGCAAGAGCACAATGTAGATCAATCCTTTGGCTCTCAAATGTCATTGAAAAAATAAGTCACATGAAATACTCTCAGATGTACAATATTAGGTGGAGAAGAATGACAAACAACAAGTTGGGAGAAGGTGGAGAAGTAGGCAAGCATACGGCCGCACACAGCAGTAGTGAGCAACACACAACATGAGTAATGTGTTGACCTAGAGGTTATACATTGTTCATATTTTGATAATGACTCAACCATTCCATTCATATGTATCTAATATGTGTATTCAAGATTGATTTCAGGTTTTAGGTACATAAAGAATCAATTTACACAAGCCCTAGCTTGTCAAAGTTCAAGTCAAAAGCAATGCAAGTGTGCTAATTAGGAAATCCACGTAAATGACCTTAGAAGAATTTTGTAATCACTTATATTGATGATATGACTTGTAACTAAGATGAGAAAATTATGTGGGACACTTAGTACCAAGTTTTAATCACTTTTTAATGACTTTAGAAAATTGATCACAGATTGTTGATCGGTCGAGTTACAATCTCGACCGATCCCTTGGATATATTTTCTAAAGAGTGCATCAATCAAGTTATGCATTCAACTCGACCGATCGTGTTACTGACCAAATGTGATTTTAACTTATCAGTCGAGTTTCCCAGGACAAACTCAGGTTTGTCTTTTAGCCGATCGGTCGAGTTACCTATATTTAATCTTGATCGAATGTACTATATGGAAAATGCAGAAAAATTGATTCTAATCATAGATGAAATGGGTCCCCAAGCTAACTACAAATCCCAAAGTTTGAGTTGGGAACCGACATTCTCCTTTCTTGTAGGGAAAAGATAAATGGATTGTTGATAGTGGCTGCACAAAGCACATGACTGGTGATGTAAGCCATTTCAACAATTTCACAAAGAAGAAAGGAGGATCCGTCACCTTTGGGGATAATAAGAAAGGTAAAGTAAAAGGTGTGGTTGATGTAGGTGAATCCTTATGTATCAAGAATGTTCTATTTGTGGATGGCCTACATCACAATTTAATAAGTGTTAGTCAACTTTGTGTTAATGGTTACCTTGTTCTATTTACTTCTTTTGAATGCTTAATTCTATATTCCCTCACCTATCAAGTTATATATAAGGGAACTAGAAGTGGTCATCTTTATGTTATTGTTCTTAACTCTATTAAGCTTGTGGATGGTAGATTCCTAGTAGCTAATTTGAATGATATTTCTCTTTGGCACTGCCGACTTGGTCATGTAAATATCCATCAATTGAAGAAGTTGAGAAAAAAGGACTCAGTCAAGGGACTTCCTAAATTGGATTTTGAAAAGGATGAGGAATGACAACCTTGTACACAAGGAAAGCAAACCAAGTACTCCTTCAAATCTAAAGGGGTCCTTAGCACTAAGAGAGCTCTTGAGCTTCTTCATATTGATTTATTTGGACCAATGAGAACGCAATCGCTTCGGGGTTCCAAGTATTGCCTTGTTATTGTCGATGATTTCTCTAGATATACTTGGACCTTCTTTCTCATTTCAAAGAGTGATACACTTGATGTTTTCTCTAGTTTTTGTAAATGATTTGAGAATGAAGCTTCTTGTCGGATTGTTTCCATCCGTAGTGACCACGGAGGAGAATTTGAAAATGAGCTTTTTAAGTGTTTTTGTCAAGAATCGGGTTATGCACACAACTTTTCTTCACGTCGTACACCTCAACAAAATGGGGTTGTAGAGAGGAAGAATAGGTCTCTACACGAGATGTCTAGGACCATGCTTCTTGAGTTTGGTACTCTTAAGAAGTTTTGGGCTGAAGCTGCCAGTACCTCTTGTTATGTGCAAAATCGTGTTTTCATGCATCCATCGCTTAAGAAAAGCTCTTATGAACTATGGCGTGGTAGGAAGCCTTATATCGAGTATTTCCATATTTTTGGATGTCCTTATTTTGTTTTGAACACGAAGGATTATCTTGACAAGTTTGATCTGAAATTGTATAAGGCTTTCTTTCTTGGCTATAGCACTACTAGCAAGGCATATAGAGTTTATAATGTTGATCTTATTAAACTAGAAGAATTTATTAATGTAAAGTTTATTGAGACTAACCCCCCTATTCCCAAAGATATTGTTTCAAATGATGATGTTGCAGATGAAGTAATTCCTATTCTTAAAAAACTCAACATCACCCAAAAGGGAAAAGAGGTGGCTACTCAAGAAGAAGAAAAAGATGATGAAAAGAAGGATCCAACTCCCCGGATTGCAAAGAATCATCCTAAGGAGTTAATCTTAGGTGATCCATTTGAGAGAGTGAAGACGTGTGCTGCATTAAATAAAGAACAAGCCAACAACGCCTTCATGTCACAACTAGAGCCTAAAGATGTCAAGAAAGCTCTTGGGGAAGAAGAATGGATCCTAGCTATGCAAGAGGAGCTGGAACAGTTTGAGAAGAACAAAGTTTGGACCCTTGTGCCAAGACTAAGTGATAGAAAGATCATTGGCACCAAATGGGTCTACCGCAACAAGCTAGATGAAAATGGCAAAGTGGTAAGAAACAAAGTAAGGTTAGTGGCTCAAGGCTACAATCAATAGGAAGGTATTGACTTTGGTGAAACATATGGACCTATAGCTAGACTTGAGTCCATTCATATGTTGCTTGCTTTTTCTAGTCATAAAAACTTTCTTTTTTATCAAATGGATGTTAAAAGTGTGTTTTTGAATGGTACAATTGAGGAGGAAGTGTATGATGCACAACCTTCGGGCTTTGAACATGATAATCTACCTAACCATGTTTATTTGTTGCAAAAAGCTCTCTATGGACTCAAACAAGAACTAAGGGCTTGATATGAGAAATTAAAGAACTTTTTGTTAGATCATGGTTATATCATGGGCAAAGTGGGTGCACTTGTCAATTAGGTTTGGGATGACGTGTGAACATTATGATTTCATTTAGATTACCAAACCAAATAACATGATAAAGTCTAGTGAATTATCCTAAACTACTAACTGACCATGGATATGCTAGGTTGTGTATAGGGGAACTAAGAGGTGTAATTGGGTCAGGGTTTAGGTGTAATTCAATTAGAGTCTAAACAAGCCTAGGTTTCTAGGTTAGATGATCTTATGATGATTAGGGGTTGAGATTAGTAATGGGAGTGGAAATGAGGTTTTAGGCCTCCCATCACCTACATTCTAACCTTGATAAAGCTCCATGCTAAACATACCAAATTCATCTAAACTAGCTACTTAGATCTCTCAACTAGGATTAGGAGAATTGATTAGCATGTAGGAGGATGGACAACTAGCTAGGGATCCAAGAATTAGACCTAGGAGAAAATCCTAAAATTCACACATATTAGCAATTTCCTTAAATTCCTAGGTGATTTCAAACACAAACCAACAAGAAATTCATGAAGAATGAGATAGAAATAGAACATAATCATTAGAAAATGAAATTAAGATGTTTACATATCATTTCCCCCAATATGGTATCAAAGTAACATTTTGATCCCCAAACAACCCACCCAAGGGGCTTAGCTACTCATAGCAATGCAAAATACAAAAAGAAGGGAGAAAGAGGTAGAAGAAGCCATAGAGCTCAGTGTAGATGAAGAAATACTCCACTTCAGCTACTGCAGGACATCCTCCTCTCTCCTCCAAGGTGCAATGGCATGGGATGATGGTGGAATAGGGTCAAAACACTAGGAAACTAGGGTTTTGGTGGTGAAAATGGTTAAATGGGGTTGAATGGAGGTAGAAATGGAGGAAAATAGGTGAAATGAAACAATAGGGAGCTAAGAGGTGGTAGAAGGTAGCTAACCTTAGCCTCCATCCACCACCAAGGTATATATAGGTGTGGGGGAAGCAATAGGTCAAGTAGGGGTAAAGTGGGAAATGCAATGGAAAAGTAGCTATATTTTTGTGAGTAACACGACTGTGGTGGTTATCACGGCCATGGTGGGGAGGGTTGAGAATGGTTGTGGTGGTTTGGAATGGTTGTGTTGAGAAATGGAGAAAAATCACAATAACATGGTAAAAATGTACATGAGGTAGTACGGCCGTGGTGGTGCTAGGGTAGCACGACCATGGTGGTCACCATGACCATAGTGGCTTGGATTTCTCTGCCCGTTCTCGGCTCCAGTATTGTTCTGCTCTAGAGGTCAAACGGTCATGCAATGTGGCACGACGGTTCTGTAGTCAGTCCACCATGACCATTATGAGTGGCACGGCCATGGTGATTTCTTCTTTGATCGAAAGTGACTCTGTTGATCTACAAGTATGCTAGCACGGCCGTTCTATGGTATGCCCATACCTCTCTTAATTGTTTTAAAACCCTAATTGCCTTCTTGCTTAACTAGTATTAGCTTAGTTAGCTCTTGACTTTCTTAGTTAGCTTCTTGCCCTATTCTTGCTTTGTTCTTACTATCTTAGGTCTTTAATTTCTCTTTTGCTCTATTTGCTAGCTTAGTGTAGTGTAGACCTTTCCTTTCTTGTCTTAATGTAGATTGTTCTTTTCTTGTCTTACCTTATCTTTCGTGCTTAGTAGAATTAACTGTCTAGGGTTAACTTAGGTTTGGTTCTTGCTTGTTTTCCTTTACTTGCTTTCTTTCTCAACTTAGTGTAATAATCAAATCAACCTTTAAACCCTTCAATCCTAGACTCTATAGTAGGAACCTATCTTAAGAACTAACCTGTGGCATCACATCCCGCTTTCACACAGACAATGAGGTGTTACGCGAAAACGTGCAGAAATCACCATAAACCACAGATTACCAAAAATATGAGTTAATTAAAATCGATTGCGGAAAGTTGATAAACTGAGAAACTACTACATCTGAGTCCTCATCCTGCAAGTCAAATAGGTTATATAAACATATACAAGATCTGATACGTGTCCACGGCTTAGAGGAACAACTGTCTACCCATCACTTGACTTCATCACCTATTTATACATACATAAAGGCCCACATCCGGCCAGTAGCAGGATACATAAAACATCAGTAGTTATATATCGTGAACCAACGTCAAAACACCTCCAAGGACCTGAGAGTATAGGGATGACTCTAGGACTCTACTACAAAATATCCAAAACAACAGCATGTCCATCGCTTGCCTTCTACTGCTCTTCTTGCTGCTCGGCCACAACTCCGTGACCACCACCACACCTAGCTCGACCACCTAAAAAAAAGGTGTAAACCAGCGGGGTGAGACACACAGTCCCAGCAAGAAACATAACTCCCCGCCGAAACTACAAAACCTCAGAAAGATAAAGCAACAACAGCAGATAACTGATAAGAGGTATAACAAGAGAAGTTATGTAAAGTAAAGCTATTCATACCGTCAAGCTTACCATATGTACGGAAGGCATATATCCTACTATTTCTCTATGGGACATGATTAACAAGATAGGATTTATAAGGTATTACCACATAATATGAGGGACATATAAGTAACTGCAAGTTATAACAAGATTAACTACACAAACAAGGCCTCAACCAATGTTCCATAATTTGCCTTAAGCAGTAAATACTATATGGCTGGATTACGTATTATTATGCCCTGAGGAAGTGAGCCGTACTGCTCAAATCCAACCTTCGGTTGCGAAACCCAAAGCCGGTGCCATACAAGGTCAATGGAAGAGTCGGACTCCAAGACTTTTACCCTCGTGGTCATTGCACAAGAACCAAAGCAGGACTGCAGTCTCGTGCTTAAGTGGCCTCAACCACAGGGTCAGCTACATAGGCTACCCTTCCTCTAGCCTGCCTCGGTACAGGTCACGACGCTAGTATATCTGAGCCACGGGCTTGTTCACCGTGTTCTGATCCATGAACACATTCATGCTCCATATCACACATCTTGAGCCATGGGCTTCTTCACCATGCTCATCACATATTCCGAGTTTGCAACCGCAGCTGCACTCGATTCCCTCTCTAATTGAGGCTAGGAGACACCTCGCATATTCAATAATACGCGCTCCGGGTTAACCCGCAGGAGAACCCGTTTCACCATCACCAACTCCTGACGATGATGGATCTATGGCCAGGGCAACTACATGATATATTCCACTGTGATTAATTAGTATCTTTTATATGGATTGCAAGATTCAACCAAGTTGTATAACGTGCAAACTATAACAGGAAATAAACAATATAAACTCAATGTTATGCTTTTAGTATAATCACATCATCCTGATCCATCACAAGGATCCAACATTACCTGTTATCATTTGGCCTCTTGCTAATCATCCAGATCCATCTCCAGGATCATCACATACCATGGGATCTCAATCCCTCATCATATATTGCCACTGCCTCTCAAGGCTTACATCATCATCATGGGATAGCAATCCAACACATCATACATGTGATCTCATCGTCAAGAATAACTATCAAAGCAATGTTACTCGTCATATATACCTCATAGCCTTTTTCTTGGCTATGCATCACCTGCATGGTTAGTATACACAACAATCATAGGCTTAACAGAATGACCATGTTATCAATATAAGGTGACATTAATGATTATATACATGAGTAGAGACATGTACATTACATAAGCAAGCTTTACCATAACAACTACCATTAAGAATAGCAAGGGTCACCAATGTGTTAACCATAACATTATCCACCATATCGGTTTATCATGAGAAGAAAGACCCTTACTAAAAGTGTCCTCTACCCTCACAAGAAATGTGACGGGTAGGGCACCCTCACTATAGGTTGTATCGGGCAGGGTGCTCACCCTATCGCCCAACCCATAACGGTCAGCACACCCGTATCTATCGGCCAATGCAAGTGTGTGACGCGCAACGCTGCGTTAGCACCAAGGGCAACAACAACCAGGCATGCAGCTAAGCAACATCATAGAGTGCAATGGCGCGTCAGGTGTCGTGCACCCATGCCTATCGTGCAACAACCTGTGTCGCGCAACGCTCGTCACATAACTTAACTAGCAACGTCCCCTCAAAGCACAGTGGCCCCAAACTACATCTAAGACAGGTGTGTATCGGGCAAGGTACTCCATAAGAGGTAATGTTCAAGGGTGTAGCTCACACAGCTGACAAGGGACCTATCGTTCAACCAACCAACCCATGGCCTATCGTCCGTCACAAGGCAGGGTGGTGGTGTGACGCCCGTCACAGGGTATCGTCCATCACCATCACAACATGTGCCGACCAAGGTTCTAGGTCAAGAGGTATCGGGCACCATAAGGATCAACCCAAGCAAGGTTCACTATCACCACAAAGCTCATCCTTCAAGTCCATGGTGAGAGGAGGGTGTTGCTCAAGCAACTAGAACACAAGCTCACCTCTCAACTTAAACGAGAGAGGGGTATTTCCCATGCTACTATAAGCTCAAACTCACTCCTCTAGACCAAGGAGAGAAAGGAGTATTTCTCATCAAGAAACCCTAGATCATAGGTTCTGCCAACATGGTGCAACTAAGCAAGGAAACCAAACTAACTACAACATAGCCGATCATAGACAACAAGAACATAGAAGATGGTAATGTAGTTAAGGTTAGGAGTTATGTAACCCGCCTTAAGCAAGCTCCAAGCTCCAAGCACCACCAAAGAAGAAGGAGACTCCAAGGAGGATCAGCCACCAAGCTTGCTCCTCCAAGGGTATCAGCCACCAAGCTTGCAAGAAAGGGAGTGTGTCGTGCACCAAGGTAGAGGAGAAACTAAGGAACTAAAGGAATCCTTAGCAAGGGAAAGGAACCTCATATATAGAAGGGAAAGGAGGAGAAATCAAGGTAGAGCCAAGCAAGGTGTCGCCCACCTAGGGAAACTTGTCCAAGGCCATTGCTACATGCAAGCATCAAGCACCAAGTGTCCACTAGTGGTGACACAAACGAGGTCAAAGCTTGGTCAAAGGTCATGGGTGACACACTTGGGCGACACACCTCCAACATGGGCGACACAGCCCCCTTGCCTGACACAAGGTCCAAAAGAAACAAAAGCAAGGCACCACAAGGCCCAACAAGCTCAACCAAGCCCAAAGGAACTCAAGCAACGAGCCCAAAACCTTCCTCTCTACTAAAGAGGAAGAAAGGAGAGAGAGAAACACCTCACAAGGTGACAAACTTGTCCACAAACCCTAGACTTGGGTTATTTGCTAGTAGCACCTCCAATTCTCAACAAGGCACAACCAAACCCTAATCACCACTAAAGGTGATTAGCAAGCAACTAAGCATCAGGGTTAAGAAAAAAAATAGGGTAAACCCTAAATGGAGGTCAGGGTCCTTACAAGCTAACCCCCTTCAAAGGGATTTCGTCCCCGAAATCCGAAGAGAAAAGTGAGGGATACTTTCTCCTCATCTCTTCCTCAAGCTCCCACGTGCCTTCCTCAACGCCACAATGATGCCAAAGAACCTTTACAAGAACCAAGTCCTTCCTCTTCAGCTTCTTAACCCATCTATCAAGGATCGCCACAGGACCTTCCTTGTAGGTCACATCTTCATCAAGCTCAACTTCAACGGGCTGTATCACTGTTCCCGAATCTAGATGACTTTTCTTCAGCATACTGACATGGAATACTAGATGTAACCTGTGCAACTTGGGAGGCAACTCTAACTCATAAGCTACCTTGCCAACACGTTCTATGACTAGGTAAGGCCCCATATATCTGGGTGCTAGCTTCCCCTTTCATCCAAAACTTATCACACCTTTCCATGGCGAGACTTTAAGATATACTTTGTCTCCTACCTGGAATTCCAAAGGTTGTCGACAATTGTTGTTACGACCCCACCTCCCGATAACCCCCAATTACGGGAGACTGAGAGGTCAAAGCCGTACCCATGACTTCCAGATCAAAGGTTCGACAATTAACCAAGAATAATTATCAAATTTTAACATACTAAACTGAAAAGCTGTAAGAAAATAAACTTTGCATACCTTTTGAAATTTTTCGATTTCTAACTTCTATCCACATAATGATTCTACGCTAACTAATCCTCCTTGTATTTTTCTTCATGTATTTCACAATGTGATGATTTACTGTTTGTCCTTTTGGCTTGTACCTAAAACGCCGACAAACAAAACGTCGGTCAGCCGATGCTGGTATGTGGGGGAAACAATAATATTGCAACTATGATAACCATGTAATCATTCAATTAATCATTAATCAATCAAGATTACGTTTTAAATATAACATCTGCGATCCACGAGTACCCTATCCTCTGTACTATCCCTGCAGTGGACCTGGAACCTACCTTCCTTATGGTAAATCCCCATTAAACCCCTCATGGTTCCCCCTATAGGTGAACCAGTTTCTAGGGTTGAGTCACATGGCACTACTCGTAAGTAACCCACTCCTTAACTCATGGCAGGCTAACAAGTCGCATGGCACTACACGTAGGTAGCCCAATTTCTAACTCTCGGTAACCTAGACCTTGCTCTAGGGTTACCCCCTTTTTAGCCTTTTCAAAGTAACAGAGGTGGACCCGGATCTAGCCAGTTATATATACTCATTTACAGTGATAATCATAGTCACTTTATAGTTGCATGAAATAAATAGACATCCAACAGTTAATTCATGCATTGAGGGAAACGTCGATAAAATCCTCGGGAAACTATTCAGTATAGTCATAAGCGTAACCACATACCTGACTTGGCGAGTCATGCAGATTATTCAACATATACTTCATATGTATACAATCAAGTCAATCAACAGATCCAAGCAAGTAATTCAATCATCACATAGTTCCTGAAATAAATATGTACTCTATTTATTACACACTTTATCAAGAATCTACTTTATTGACTTGTATTCACTTTCTAGGGTTTCTAATCCGCATTAATTATTCATTAATACTCATTAGGGTTTCTTAGATCAATTTCTCGAACTTTACCTCTTTTAGGTTAACAAACCCTAATAGTACTCTTTTCCATTTATATAAACCCAAATTGCTCAAACTATTCATTTAATAGTCTTTTATACCCAAAATTGACTTAGGATCATCATATCCCTATTTATTTACAGATTTGAACAATTAAAACATTTAAAACTCATATTCACCTAAATTAGGGTTTTCAAGCTCGTTAATGCATATTCATTCACAAAACCCTAAATTAAGCCAATTATATAAAAAGATTATCTTTTTAGATCTTATTTTCACTTTTATGAATAATAGGCTTAAATTATCCATTGATCAACATTAAAACCATCTATCATCAAATCTAAGGGTTTTTCATTAATTAAATCATTAAAGATGATAGCTTTATGTACTTTACATATTTCAGCATATTTATGTACATAATCTTCAAATTAAACTAATTACGTACAAAGATCACCCTTTTCAATCTTAATGCACCTTTTTGCATTTAACAGGTTAATATCAACTCTTATGATCCATTAAACCCTATTAAACACATTAATCATATCAGATTAGGGTTCCTTAATCTTTAAAGTATTAAAGATGATTACTTCCATTAATTTTCGGATTGCAAATAGAATCATACTTCAAACATAATTTATTTGGATTCCTCTCGTTCTGAGGATCAACTTTCATATATAACTTTTTGTCATCCGAGCTTCGAATAAATAGATATGATTTTAGTAAAAATACTTACTTTTCAACCAATCAGATGGCGCCACGTATGCACTCCCATGCAACAAAGTGGCCCGCGATTTGGAACATAACCGAATTACTCATATGCCCCTCACTTGAACTGTTGGTTCTGCAGAGCGCGGAGGGGTAAACTCATCCGATTTAGTTTTGGTCATCTCCCACCTTACGAACCCTTACGCTGCCATTTGCAGCAGCGATCCAGCGTGACCCTGCCGCCTCCTCCAGACCACGACGGCCATCAGGGGCAGTCTACTGGCTCCGCCGCTCCCTGCCGAGGCTGGGGAAGATCCGAGGTGGGGCCAAGGTGGCCGATATGGGCTGCGCGATCCCGCACTTGCAGCTGCCAAGTGCAGCCGCGTGGCTTCATCGGAGAGTCGTTTAGGGCACGGAAACGCTGGCCAGGTCATGCTCTGACCTCGGCGCACATCCGGTTCTCAACGCAACACCTCCTGGGCTCCTCTCTGTGCCAGGATCACCCTATTTCCTTCTGCTAGGGTTTGAACGTAAAGATACATGAAGAAGAAGAAGAAGAAGAGAGGTGCGCGTGTGGGATCCTTCCTGAACTCCGACTACCCTCTTATGTAGGGATGAGAAACGAAGCCCTAAAGAGTGCCTTCATGAGGATTCGAGTTCTTTTCCCGAAAGGAAACTTATATCCCTTAGCTAAGAAGCAACCTCTTCACTCATCATTATCTTCTAATATAATTATATTATTTGGGTATATAGGAATACGAAAAACCTTTTTCTTATCCTCATTATTCTTGCCTTTGAACCCATTACCCACGAAATTATATTTCCTTTTAGTATAAAATACCCTTCATCTATGCATTAGCAAAACCCTTTCCTAATAGGAATATATATTTCCTTCATTAATAAGTTAGTTTCTCTCTCTCTCTCTTATTTCCTTAGTCTTCTTTATTCTTTAGACATTAGGAAAACGAAAATAACTTCTTTTATTCTTTTATTTACTTGCCCTTTATTCTAAAGGCACACATTCTATTTTCATTTAATAGGAAGATACTTTCTTTTTATCAATATCACAAATTCACTAATAATGTATCTCTTTATCTTTTTATTTTGCAAACTTGCTATTTTCTCTTTCCACTTTTCAATTATCTCGTTATTTTGGGTCCCTTGGACCTCAAGAAACACTCAAGGCACGGATTCCCACATTGGGGAACATTCGTTTGCCTTTATCTTCCTTTAAAAGTCAATTTCTCATATTATATTTATTTCTTATTAAAATATCTCCTTTTTGAGGATTTCCCTTTATTTCTCTTTTATTTTCCATATTGGCATCCCTTTTATCATTAGGAATCCTTGGGATACGAAATTCCACAAAGGATAACTCAATTTTACCTCTTTTTACTTACTTTCCATATTTCATCAATGTTTTCAATTTCTTTCTTCATAAAGAAATACTTATTTAATTTTTTTCTTTTCTTATTGCTTTCTTTTGCAACCTTGGACTCCTTGGTATCCAAGGAACCCAAGAGGCACGAAATCCTCTTTGGATTTGCCTTCTAGAGGTTTCCACATATTTCTTTTCTTATAATTTCGATTATTCATTTACTAATTGAATTTCCTCGGTATTTGGGCCCAATAGCCAACAAAGCCCAAAACACAACCAATCAAGGCTATTGTGAATGGAATCCATTTAATCAAAACAAAACATATAATTATTTGTTCCATTAGCATTAATATGAAAAATTACATTTCTCACTATTTGAACCCAAAAATTGGGGTTATAACATCCTTCCCCTCTTATAGGAATTTTGTCCTCAAAATTCAAACAACAAACAAACAATTCAGGATAAGACTTTTCCATGTCCATCATTGTCCCCTATGTGGCTTTACCGTACTCATGGCGCATCCAAAGAACCTTTATCATCTCATATTCTTTTCTCTGAGTTCTTTCATCCTGGCGTCTATAAACTACACAGGTGACTCAGGCCATGTCTGCCTCCCTTGGGGCTTACTAGGTTCATTGCTCAGCACATGGTCGGGGTACCTCACATAGTGCTCTAAATTGGACACATGGAAAACATCCCACATTACTTTACCTTGAGGGTAGGGTCAAAACCTAACCATCTCCACCCATCCATCTCTAATGGACCCATGTATCGGGGACTCAACTTTCTTGACTGCAGCTCAGAGGGGTCGGATTCTCACATTATATTCTCCCACAGTGTACTGCATGTTAGTCTACTTTGCATCTGCTCATGACTCTTGTTGTCTCTAGGCTCCTTTCATCCATTGCATGATCAAAGTGACTTCATCTACACACACTGTGGTCCCTTTTCTAACCATCATATGGTTCTTTCACCAACATCACCTTACTGAAGTGGTGACCGACACAACCTCCCTTACAGAGCTTCTTATAAAACCCGATACTGGCTATGGTGGTCATTGTCACATCTTTCGTAGGACAAGAACTGTCTTTAGACATCACCCTGTATGAGCACACATGCTCTCATCAGACCCTTTAGTCTGGATCATACTAACCATTAGTTAGGGGTGATAAACTACACTAACATCGAGTTCTTCATGTACCTACTTCCACCTTTTGGGAAGGGAACCTTTAGGTCGAACTCAAGAACCTTTGAACTCGCATCATGGTGTAGTTGAACCATCTCTCTTATGGGTAGTTCAACCAAATCTGTCCCTTGACATAACTCTTCCTTTCACATGTCATCTAGGTAAGGCGAACTACCGTAACCCACATTGCATCTTGACCTTCCTTGGTCTAGGGGAGACTTATCACAACATCCATAGTGATGAACTCCCATTCCCTCTCAGGGACTCTTTTGTCCTCTATATCGATACACTGGGTTACTGGGGTTCGTCCTTTACCTCCTGGCTTGCATAGCCATAAACCACATGCAATTTCATCTTAAGCATCTAAAGTGCTATTGCCATTTTCCATGGTGTATGGTGATCTTCAATCATGATTTCCTGTATGTCATGATTCTTCCAAGATCGATTCCTCCGAAACCCTAAACCACTCTAGTCGAAGTTTCATCACCTTCTCTTCCATATAAGTGCATCTGAGGTTCAACCACCATCCTTTCATTGCATCAAGGACTAGACTGGCTAACTAAACAACCCTTAACTTTTCGACGAATCTTGTTACATCTGAGTGTTATTCAAACACCTCTTCTTTCCAAACTTTAGGGTTAGCCAAACAAACAAGTCAGATGTATCTCGACCAGAGCATTCATTACCACTTCACATTCTTAGGTATTAGGTAACATTGAAGACATACACTTCCATGTAATTCACTTATCATCTCACCTCAAACTCTATATCTACCTTCATTAAGAACACTCTCTGATTTCATCATCATGGTGACCAAACTCAACTTGGTATAACTTGTAAGCTCCACTTAGCTCATGCTAGAAACATCCTCATAAGGTGACTTCCTCATTCCTCTTAGGGTTTACAAACCATCCAGGTATCATTCACTTTACCAGGGTAGATATCTTCTCTATCCCCATTTCTCGTGGCAACGTTCCAACCTACATTATCTCTTATCCTTGATGTATGGCATGCGTAATATCCTATCTCTCACCCCCATAACAAGAGGAAATAAGCATTTGGCTGCAGTCCAAATACAGAGTTCTTCATGTTCCAAGAGTAGAGATGGTACATCCCACCTTGCCAGTACACCTTTAAATCTAAGTTTCAACGTGCCACATATGTCTCTTCATCTTAAACCGCAAGATATCAAACTAGTCTTGAACCTACTGAGGTTTATATCCTTGGTCATCTCCTCTAGGTCTATAGGGTACCGACTCTTTTGGGGTCATCCCTCTTCCCTCGTGCATCAAGAGAGTGCCCTACTCATCTGCCCTTTGGGTCCCATGAGTTCATGAAGGTGATCAATCTCCTAACCCATGGCCCTCAGACAATGATAGCTGTTACCTCCCGACCCTATGGTCGCGTGAAACTAGGGAATTTGGCAACTCCTACTTTCATCGATCTTATCCCTACCTGACCCTAGGGTAGACTTAAGATTCCCCATCATAGTACATGTTCACTTAGAACTTTACCCAAGTCTTCATCATCTCTCTTTCTGCATTCATGGGCTGACTTTCGTCCTTTCATCAGGATCATGGTAACCTGCCTACCTTGGTCAAGCCCTATACCGGTTACCCCCATGGTAACACATCTGCATGCACTTAGAGATGGATATCTATGGCCTACGGGTTCATTACCATACCATGTACTTTTCACTTAGCTTCTCAAGATCCTAAGAGACCTCTTTAGGTTACCTTAAACTAACCAAAACTGATATACACCCTACCAAAGGTGTCTCTCCCCCAGGATGGGAGGAAAACTATCTCTTGACAGCAA
Organism: Alisma plantago-aquatica; assembly: GCA_963693085.1. NCBI lineage: Eukaryota > Viridiplantae > Streptophyta > Magnoliopsida > Alismatales > Alismataceae > Alisma > Alisma plantago-aquatica. The sequence goes on along the minus strand of OY856410.1, from coordinate 1,509,324,025 downwards.
GGTCACAAAAGCTCTTAGGTCTAGGGTTTACATCCACATGAGCCTACTTAACCCTAGCAAGCTATTAAGGCATAAATAGATCACCTACTGAACCATGCTAGGTCATACTTGTCCTCTTTCCTCAATGTTGGATCAAGATCATACCTTCCTTTATCCTCAACCTAGCTATGAGGGGTTCATCAAACATACCTTAAACTTAAGGGGCTTCCCTTTTCCTTTATTCATGAGGCGTACCATGCTCAAAACTATAGCAACTTAATTCTCATCATGAGCATTAGGTATACCACTTCCCCTCTTAGGCCTAGGAACCCTAGGTTCACTTTTAGGTGTCCAACTGCATGCTTTATCTCTTAACCGTGAATCAAGCTCGCAAAAGGCATCTCGTGCACTTCCTATCATCCTTCGACTTGAGCAACACTTAGAGTTGGATTCTCCTCAAGGACAAACCATAAGGTACAAGGCCTCATAACCTGTTTACTAAACCTCTCTAGGTCTAAGGAACTCCTCTCCCTACCTCAGAAGGTAAACACCTATATTGTAGGCACATAGGCACCAGATGCTTCATCTTCATCTCTAGGGTTTGGTCCCTCTAAAGGAAACCAAGATATCATCAAATTTTAGGGATCGATCATGAGGCAACCACTATCATCCATCGTTCAGGGTTTTAGGCTTCCAACCTTCTTGCTGGGTTTCCTGCTCTCTCTCTATAGTTAACCCCACATCCAACCTCACCATTAGATGTCCTTTCTTCATGAAGGATCATCTTTAAAAGCATACTCTACGTGGTTGAAGCTTAGGTTCAAACTTATGTTTGTTCAAGATCATCCCTAACCCTTTGTGCTCCCTCATGATTCCTTATCCCGGGTTTCATCCTACTGCCATCATTATGACGTGCCCTAGGTGCCAGCTATGCCCTACTTGCACAAGCCCATAGGGTTTCTAAGGTCATTCACTAACATCATCATCTAAAGAGCTATCCTTTACCCTAGCATACACGACCTTTTCCAAGATTGGGTTGTCAAAGGTGGTAGGTCACCCATGGATCCCAAAGGCATGTCCTTTTAAACACCTGATCCAACTCGTCTCCCTCTAACCATCACTTAGGGTTAGGGTTAGCATCATCCTCATAGGATGTGACAGGTCTCTACTAGAAATGGAGATCTCTATCTCCAGGACTGACTTATCCTCCTGACAATAAGGTCTAGCCTCAGGTCTCTACTGAGGACATGACAACTTATGTCATACGACCTAAGCATGTATCTATTCTTTAATTTACGCTTAATCTATTAAGCTTATGTCCATGACATCTTATTTACATGCCTTTCATTAATTTGGTGGAGGATTCCTTAAACTTTATTAACCTTACCCATACCTCAAGAGGGTGAGGAGAAGAAATAAAACCCTAATCCTTTAAGTCCTTATCAGAATTTTGTGATGAGAAGGGATGAATAAGATGAGAAGTCCTAAAGGTATCTTATTTCGATTCATACCCTAAGACTTTATCCAGGCAGTCACACAGATCCGGGAGTCCTTGTATTCTGACTAGCGGTGCGGAGGAAAATATTGCCAGCCCCCAGTCGTGATCCTTTTCTAGACACCTCTGTCTTTCGAATAATCCTCTAATAACTCCCTTGGGTTCTATGGAGTTTGTAAATTTAATAATTATTAATGGTTAACTGGGGAACCTATGGTCTGATACCAAATGTTACGACCCCACCTCCCGATAACCCCCAATTACGGGAGACCGAGAGGTCGAAGCCGTATCCATGACTTCCGGATCAAAGGTTCGGCAATTAACCAAGAATAATTATCAAATTTTAACATACTAAACTGAAAAGCTGTAAGAAAATAAACTTTGCATACCTTTTGAAATTTTTGGATTTCTAACTTCTATCCACATAATGATTCTACGCTAACTAATCCTCCTTGTATTTTTCTTCATGTATTTCACAATGTGACGATTTACTGTTTGTCCTTTTGGTTTGTACCTAAAACGCCGACAAACAAAACGTCGGTCAGCCGAAGCTGGTATGTGGGGGAAACAATAATATTGCAACTATGATAACCATGTAATCATTCAATTAATCATTAATCAATCAAGATTACGTTTTAAATATAACATCCGTGATCCACGAGTACCCTATCCTCTGTACTATCCCTGCAGTGGATCTGGAACCTACCTTCCTTATGGTAAATCCCCATTAAACCCCTCATGGTTCCCCCTATAGGTGAACCAGTTTCTAGGGTTGAGTCACATGGCACTACTCGTAAGTAACCCATTCCTTAACTCATGGCAGGCTAACGAGTCGCATGGCACTACACGTAGGTAGCCCAATTTCTAACTCTCGGTAACCTAGACCTTGCTCTAGGGTTACCCCCTTTTTATCCTTTTCAAAGTAATAGAGGTGGACCCGGATCTAGCCAGTTATATATACTCATTTACAGTGATAATCATAGTCACTTTATAGTTGCATGAAATAAATAGACATCCAACAATTAATTCATGCATTGAGGGAAACGTCGATAAAATCCTCAGGAAACTATTCGGTATAGTCATAAGTGTAACCACATACCTAACTTGGCGAGTCATGCAGATTATTCAACATATACTTCATATGTATACAATCAAGTCAATCAACATATCCAAGCAAGTAATTCAATCATCACATAGTTCCTGAAATAAATATGTACTCTATTTATTACACACTTTATCAAGAATCTACTTTATTGACTTGTATTCACTTTCTAGGGTTTCTAATCCGCATTAATTATTCATTAATACTCATTAGGGTTTCTTAGATCAATTTCTCGAACTTTACCTCTTTTAGGTTAACAAACCCTAATAGTACTCTTTTCCATTTATATAAACCCAAATTGCTCAAACTATTCATTTAATAGTCTTTTATACCCAAAATTGACTTAGGATCATCATGTCCCTATTTATTTACAGATTTGAACAATTAAAACATTTAAAACTCATATTCACCTAAATTAGGGTTTTCAAGCTCGTTAATGCATATTCATGCACAAAACCCTAAATTAAGCCAATTATATAAAAAGATTATCTTTTTAGATCTTATTTTCACTTTTATGAATAATAGGCTTAAATTATCCATTGATCAACATTAAAACCATCTATCATCAAATCTAAGGGTTTTTCATTAATTAAATCATTAAAGATGATAGCTTTATGTACTTTACATATTTCAGCATATTTATGTACATAATCTTCAAATTAAACTAGTTACGTACAAAGATCACCCTTTTCAATCTTAATGCACCTTTTTGCATTTAACAGGTTAATATCAACTCTTATGATCCATTAAACCCTATTAAACACATTAATCATATCAGATTAGGGTTCCTTAATCTTTAAAGTATTAAAGATGATTACTTCCATTAATTTTCGGATTGCAAATAGAATCATACTTCAAACATAATTTATTTGGATTCCTCTCGTTCTGAGGATCAACTTTCATATATAACTTTTTGTCATCCGAGCTTCGAATAAATAGATATGATTTTAGTAAAAATACTTACTTTTCAACCAATCAGATGGCGCCACGTATGCACTCCCATGCAACGAAGTGGCCCGCGATTTGGAACATAACCGAATTACTCATATGCCCCTCACTTGAACTGTTGGTTCTGCAGAGCGCGGAGGGGTAAACTCGTCCGATTTAGTTTTGGTCATCTCCCATCTTACGAACCCTTACGCTGCCGTTTGCAGCAGCGATCTAGCGCGGCCCTGTCGCCTCCTCCAGACCACGACGGCCATCAGGGGTAGTCTACTGGCTCCGCCGCTCCCTGCCGAGGCTGGGGAAGATCCGAGGTGGGGCCAAGGTGGCCGATATGGGCTGCGCGATCCCGCACTTGCAGCTGCCAAGTGCAGCCGTGTGGCTTCATCGGAGAGTCGTTTAGGGCACAGAAACGCTGGCCAGGTCATGCTCTGACCTCAGCGCACTTCCGGTTCTCAACGCAACCCCTCCTGGGCTCCTCTCTGCGCCAGGATCACCCTATTTCCTTCTGCTAGGGTTTGAACGTAAATATACATGAAGAAGAAGAAGAAGAAGAAGAGAGGTGCACGCGTGGGATCCTTCCTGAACTCTGACTACCCTCTTATGTAGGGATGAGAAACGAAGCCCTAAAGAGTGCCTTCACGAGGATTCGAGTTCTTTTCCCGAAAGGAAACTTATATCCCTTAGCTAAGAAGCAACCTCTTCACTCATCATTATCTTCTAATATAATTATATTATTTGGGTATATAGGAATACGAAAAACCTTTTTCTTATCCTCATTATTCTTGCCTTTGAACCCATTACCCACGAAATTATATTTCCTTTTAGTAGAAAATACCCTTCATCTATGCATTAGCAAAACCCTTTCCTAATAGGAATATATATTTCCTTCATTAATAAGTTAGTTTCTCTCTCTCTTATTTCCTTAGTCTTCTTTATTCTTTAGACATTAGGAAAACGAAAATAACTTCTTTTATTCTTTTATTTACTTGCCCTTTATTCTAAAGGCACACATTCTATTTTCATTTAATAGGAAGATACTTTCTTTTTATCAATATCACAAATTCACTAATAATGTATCTCTTTATCTTTTTATTTTGCAAATTTGCTATTTTCTCTTTCCACTTTGCAATTATCTCGTTATTTTGGGTCCCTTGGACCTCAAGAAACACTCAAGGCACGGATTCCCACATTGGGGAACATTCGTTTGCCTTTATCTTCCTTTAAAAGTCAATTTCTCATATTATATTTATTTCTTATTAAAATATCTCCTTTTTGAGTATTTCCCTTTATTTCTCTTTTATTTTCCATATTGGCATCCCTTTTATCATTAGGAATCCTTGGGATACGAAATTCCACAAAGTATAACTCAATTTTACCTCTTTTTACTTACTTTCCATATTTCATCAATGTTTTCAATTTCTTTCTTCATAAAGAAATACTTATTTAATTTTTTTCTTTTCTTATTGCTTTCTTTTGCAACCTTGGACTCCTTGGTATCCAAGGAACCCAAGAGGCACGAAATCCTCTTTGGATTTGCCTTCTAGAGGTTTCCACATATTTCTTTTCTTAGAATTTCGATTATTCATTTACTAATTGAATTTCCTCGGTATTTGGGCCCAATAGCCAACAAAGCCCAAAACACAACCAATCAAGGATATTGTGAATGGAATCTATTTAATCAAAACAAAACATATCATTATTTGTTCCATTAGCTTTAATATGAGAAATTACATTTCTCACTATTTGAACCCAAAAATTGGGGTTATAACAATTGTCTGCGTAAGACTTCTGCCTGTCCTGTGCCGCTCTCAACTATTGTTGTATCACTTTGATCTTTTCTTTTGTCTGCTGTACTAACTTAGGACCCAAGAGCTGATACTCACCAGACTCATACCAACATAAAGGAGATATGCACTTCCTTCCATACAAAGCCTCATAAGGAGCCATGTCAATGCTCTGCTGATAACTGTTGTTGTAGCAAAACTCTATCAAACTGAGATGCACATCCCAACTGACTAGGAATTACAAAACACAAGCCCAAAGGAGATCTTCTAAAGTCTGAATAATTCTCTCAGACTGTCCATCGGTCTGTAGGTGGAAGGCGGTACTAAACCTCAATTGTGTTCCCAACGCTTTGTGCAACTGTTCCCAAAAACGACTCGTGAACTGAGGACCTTTGTCAGAAACTATCGTCGCTGGCTGTTGTGTGATTTGTATATCATCTTTTCACATGTTATCACACACAAATTTGGTTCTTGTTAGTATAATTCAATCTCTTTCATATTAGTTTTGCCATCTTTTTATTGTTCTATGTGTCCCATAACTTGTATTGCAAATTTGCCACAAAAAGGACTAAATTCGGATGTTATTTCTATAGAAACAGAAGAATGCACGGCGTGCAAATTCAGATGCACGGCGTGCACCATGCCAGAAAAAGAAAAGACTGGTTCGCTAAAGCAGTAAAGTGCACGGCGTGCATTTCAGAATGCATGGCGTGCAACATTCCAGAGAAAGTTCGGTCTGTTCAGACAACAGAATGCACGACATGCACGATGAGAACGCACAGCGTGCGAGATTCCAAAAATGTACAGAAGATGAATGCACGGCGTGCATTTCCCAAATGCACGGTGTGCACCTGGAGCGCAGACTACTGAAGAAAGTTCTGGAAAGTCGCACGGCGTGCAATTCCTCAGCGCACGCTGTGCACGGATCAGTCGGATGTCAACTGCACTGTAGGTGCACGGCGTGCACCAAAAATGCACGGCGTGCACCTGGCAGTTTCAGAAATCCAAAATTTCAGAATACGATTTTAAAAGAAAGAGGTAAGCGAAGGGACAGTTACGTTCGGTCATTTGGAGAGTTTCTCTTGTCCCAAAGATAGAGGAGAGTAGAGGAAGGCGATTTGGGAGGAATCTAAGGTGGTTTCTTGCACAAGAGACCATTTCTTCTTCTCCACTTCTCCATTTTCTTCTTCAAGATGCATCCAAGCTTCCCCAACTCCGAGCAACTTCTTGAGAGGGGAGTTAGCTCGACTTGGAGTAGTTAAAGGAGGGGAATTTCGTCCCAAAGCCGGAATTCTTGCTTCTTGTGGTTACATGTTCAGTTCTCCTTGTCTTTTCTTCTCTAAACCATGTCTAGCGCTAAAATTCTGTAGCAAATCTGCTGTACATTGTTATGGACGAGTAGACTTCTTTTTCTTGGGCATGGGAGAGTAACTCCCATGCCATAGCATGTAATGAACAAGTAATTTCGTACTAAATGCATTTGCTTCTTATTTCCTTACCTTGAGAGTGTCGGTTACTCTTTTCCTTGCATGTATCGTTGGCCGCCTTATGTGCTTATTTTCTACTTTCTTGCTTAGTTTGAGAAAACAAGTAGGAATGTATGGAGACGCTTCTCTTGGAAACTCTTCTTATTCTTTGAGAGTAGAGAAGAATGAGTTGAGGAACTATTAATTTGTGATCATAAACAAAATTCATGCACGAGAGTGCTGTTTTGAGTTATGATCGTTGCATTTACACCGGGAGGTGAAATGCAACACAACCTTTCCTTGAAACGTGATCTTATGTATGTTTAAATTATCTTGTTCTTTTGATTGTTGTGGTATGTAAGTGAAATCCTAATGTCCAAGATCCATTAACTTTCTGAAATCGAACTTTCTTGTAATCATTGCTTACTAATTAAAATCTGGAATTGCTGTAGTTATAACCTAATCTTTATGCTTTAGAACAAATCTTTTCTACTCTTTAAAATCGGTCTAGATTGTTGAACTTTAGTACTGTTGTGTTCGATTAAACTAACTCAGCTCCTTGTGTTCGACCTTGACTATATTACCTCCGTATACTTGCGGAGTTTGGTTAAGTTGAGTAAAATATCCATTACTTCGATTGAAACTCGTTTGTGTAAACAACCAACAAGTTTTTGGCACCGTTTCCAGGGAGCTACGGTAATTTAATTGGAGTAATAAGTACTATTTAGTATTCGAGACTAGACCATCATTTCATCATTTTTGAATTTCCATATACCTCTTAGTGTGTTCTTAATTTCTCTTGTTATTTTTCAGGTTGTATAAGTCGTTCACAACGAGGTCTCCAAACATCCGCTTTGCTAGACCTTGAAATAGAGCGAACTCTTTCGAATTTGAGGAGAACAAGAAGAGTGGAACAACCACTATTTGGAGGCACTTCACCATCACCACCGCCATCATCACCACCACCGTCTTTGTCATCTTCTGCAGTAGCTACTCCAAGTATTTCAACCATGGAGGACGATCGCCCTCTAAAAGATTTTGCTATGCCGGTTGCCACAAATATTTGTGGAGCCATTGACCTACCAGCTGTGGAAGAAAATAACTTTTCAATTGCCCCTTCCATGATGCAAATGATTCAGCAAAATCGTTTCGGGGGTACAGCCAATGAAGACCCAAGTCTTCATATTGCAGAATTTCTGGAATATCTGAATACTTTTAAGATTAATGGAGTGTCCACTGATGGAATCAGGCTAATGTTATTTCCCTTCACTCTAAGAGATAGAGCCAAGGCGTGGCTTTTGTCTCTTCCCAATAAGTCTATTAGAAGTTGGGACCAATTGCTTAATGCTTTCCTTGCTAAGTACTTTCCGCCAAGCAAGACAACTCACTTGAGGAACCAACTTACAAATTTCTCCCAAAGTGAAGGAGAAACCTTATATGATACATGGGAACGGTTCAAGGATCTCCAACGCCTTTGCTCGCACCATGGTTTGACAAACTGGCTCTTGCTGCAAATCTTCTACAATGAACTATTTTATAATACTCGGTTGACTCTAGATGCTGCAGCTGGCGGTGCACTAATGACCAAGTCCTATAGAGTGTCCTATGATATCATTGAAGATATATCACTCAATCACTGCCAATGGGGAGGAGATAGAGGAGCTAAATCCACCTCTACAGCAAGCTCTTCTTCCGGGAAGCAAGGAGGAAAGCATACTATTGATGCCGTTGATCTAATTGCTGCAAAGCTAGATGTACTTACACTGAAATGTGAGAAGATGACCACTTTGCCAATTCAATCTGCTGAAGCCTCGTGTCAAGCTTGTGGTAATACATGACATACTTCTTCTTGTTGTTTTGCCCCTAATGCCATGGAAGGAAATTTTGAACAGGGTAATGCAGTTGGGATGCAAGGAAACAAACAATACAACCCTTATTCCAATCAATATAATCTGGGATGGAGAGATCACCCTAATTTCTCTTACCGGAATGCAAGCAACACCCAAAATTTCCAGCAAGGGCAGCAACAACAGCAACATGTAAACCGTCAAGGAAATCCACCGGGTTTCAATAACAGGGGTTTTCAACAGCAACAGCAACCCCAAGGTTCTTCTTTGGAAGCCATGATGGAGAAGTTCATATCAACACAGATGCAACAAAATGAGGAACTCCGAGGAAATGATAAGCTTGTAAAAGATGCTATTGCGCAACTCTCTGCAAAAGTGGATGGAATTTCCACCCACACCAAGATGTTGGAAAATCAAATAGCACAACAAGCTTTGAATCAACAAAGGACTCCACAATCCGGTTCTCTTCCAAGCCAGCTGGAAATAAACCCAAGGTAGCAAGCCCATGCTATTATCTTAAGAAGCAGAGTTGAAATTGAAAGACCTTCTCCACCTGAGGAGAAGAACATGAATCAAACTGTAGAAGAAGAGGCCAACACTCCAAATCGCAGCGAGGAGAAAGGTAAAGCTGAAATACCACCTTCTTTTAAAGCAACTGCACCTTTTCCTCAAAGATTAGCCAATAAGAAGGAAGATCAAAAATTCAGGAAATTTGTGGACATAATCAACAAATTGCATGTAAACCTTCCTTTTGCTGAAGTTATTGCCGAAATGCCTTCTTATGCAAAATTCTTAAAAGACATCCTGACTAAAAAAAGAAAGGTTGATCAAGTAGAAACTATAATGCTTTCTGAACGAGTAAGCTCTATTATTCAGAATCGTCTCCCTCAAAAGCTTGATGATTTGGGAGCATTCACACTGCCTTGCAAGATTAATGACACCACTTTTGACAAAGGTTTAGTAGATCTCGGTGCGAGTATCAGCCTCATTCCATTTACCTTATGGCAAGAATTAGATCTTGAGGATTTGAAGCCCACAGGGATGCTATTGAATTAGATTACTCTATTAAATATCCAAAAGGTATGGTGGAAGATGTGCTTGTACAAATCGGGAAATTCTATATACCTTGTGATTTTATTGTTCTTGACATGGCGGAAGTTCCTTCCAACCCTGTTCTTTTTGGGAGGCCTGTCTTGAGAACTATCAGATGCCTTATTGATGTCCGGGAAGGGAAGCTCACTTTACGTGTAGGGGAGGAGGCTATGGAATTCTCTATTTATGAAGCTATGAAAGCACTCGCACGTGTTGAAGAAATATGCTTGCTTGATATCGTTGATCCTATTGAAAATGATAGTGAAGATGATGTCGATTTGATGGTTAATCTCTATAATGATGATGAAACTGAATTCAATAATTCTGAAAATTCTAGAGCACTTTCTATTTCTAAAGCAGCAACTATTGATGAAGATGCTCCACTTGTTGAAGATAAAATTGATGAAAGTACGACAGGCAAAAAGGTAGAATTAAAAGCCCTTCCACCTGGGCTGAGGTATGCATTTCTTGACCCAAATTCTACATCTCCTGTCATAATAAATAGTGAACTAACCAATGATCAAGAAAATAAATTGCTTGCCGAATTGCGTTTGTACAAAGATGTCATTGGTTACTCCATAGAGGATTTAAAAGGCATTCATCCTTCCATTTGTATGCATAGAATAAATATGGAAGATGATGCTAAACCAACTGTTGAACCACCTAGATGTTTAAATCAAAATATGTTTGAGGTGGTAAAGAAAGAAATTTTCAAGTTAATTGACGCCGGAATCATATATCCAATAAGTGACAGCCCTTGGGTTAGTGCCATTCACGTGGTACCTAAGAAGGGGGGGTGCAACTGTCATCAAAGGAGATAATGATGAGTTAATACAAAAACGTATTGTTACAGGTTGGCGTATGTGTATTGACTATAGGCGTTTGAATAAAGCAACCCACAAAGATCATTTCCCTTTGCCTTTTATTGACTTGATGCTTGAACGTCTTGCCAAACATTCGTATTTCTGTTACTTGGACGGGTATTCAGGTTTTTATCAGATTCCCATATATCTGCCCGACTAAGAAAAGAACACTTTCACATGCACTTATGGAACATATGCTTATCGCCGTATGCCGTTTGGTCTTTGTAATGCTCCCGCTACTTTTCAGCGGTGCATGATGGCTATATTCTCCGATTTCATTGAAAATATAATGGAGATTTTTATGGACGATTTCAGCGTGTACGGCGATTCTTTTGATCAATGCTTATTAAATTGGTCTCTTGTCTTAGCCTGCTGTAAAAAGGTCAACCTAGTACTAAACTGGGAGAAGTGCCATTTTAGGGTACAATCCGGCGTAGTACTAGGACATGTGGTATCTAACAAGGGTATTGAAGTGGACAGGGCAATGGTCGAAGCAATTGAAAAAATGTCTACTCCATCTTCGGTAAAAGATATTCGTAGCTTTTTAGGACATGCAGGTTTTTACAGAAGATTCATTAAAGACTTTTCAAAAATTGCAAAGCCGCTATGTTCTCTTCTTGCAAAAGACACAGAATTTGTATTTGATGACGATTGCCAAGCAGCCTTTTCAAAACTCAAAGAGGCTCTCATTTCAGCCCCAATTATCCAGCCTCTAGATTGGGATTCTCCCTTTGAACTCATGTGCGATGCAAGTGATTATGCAGTGGGAGCTGTTTTGGGACAGCGGAGAGACAAGAAGATTCATGCCATATATTATGCCAGCAAAACTCTCGATGAAGCACAAATTAATTATACGACCACGGAGAAAGAAATGCTTGCGATCGTATATGCTTTCGACAAGTTTCGACTGTACTTAGTAGGATCAAAAGTGATTGTGTACACTGATCATGTTGCCATCAAGTATTTGCTGAATAAGAAAGATGCCAAACCACGCCTCATTCGCTGGATACTTCTCCTGCAAGAATTTGATCTTGAAATCCGAGACAAAAAGGGTACCGATAATAGTGTTGCTGATCAACTCTCTAGATTGACCACGGAAGTTGGAGATTTATTGCCAATTCAAGATCATTTTCCTATTGAGAAACTTTACGCATTATCGTCTATCCAAGCACCATGGTTTGCAGACATTGCTAATTTTCTTGCTACTGGATAGCTACCTCTGGGTTTGACATATCAACAAAAGAAGAAATTCTTTCATGACGTAAAGTTCTATTACTGGGATGACCCGTTGCTATTCAAGCATGGAAGCGACGGGCTAATCCGGAGATGTGTTGTTGAAGAGGAAGTCCCAAGTATCATTGTCGATTTCCATGCCTCTCCTTATGGAGGTCATTTTGGAGGAGAAAAGACCACTGCAAAAATACTTCAAGCTGGTTTCTATTGGCCTACATTATTTAAAGATGTCAATCTATTCATCAAATCTTGTGATAGGTGCCAAAGAACAGGAGGCATATCCCGCCGAGATGACATGCCACTCAACTCTATTCTAGAAGTTGAGGTGTTCGATGTATGGGGAGTGGACTACATGGAACCATTCCCATCTTCCTGCAGATATCAATATATTCTTGTTGCTTGTGAATACATTTCTAAATGGGTTGAAGCCATTCCAACCCAAGCACCGGACGCCAAATCTGTAATTAAGCTTTTCCAAAAGATTATATTCCCTCGGTTTGGAGTTCCACGTGCCGTTATTTCTGATGGAGGCACACACTTTGCTGAAAAACAATTCAACAATCTCCTCTCTAAGTATGGTGTGACTCATAAAATCTCTACGCCCTATCATCCCCAAACATCCAGGCAAGTAGAGATTTCAAACAAGCAACTGAAGACTATTCTTGAAAAGACTGTCTCGAGTTCAAGGAAAGATTGGGCACTAAAGATTGATTATGCATTATGGGCATATCGCACAGCCTACAAAACCATCATTGGGACTACTCCATTCAAGCTAATCTATTGCATATCATGTCACCTTCCGCTCGAATTGGAGCACCGCGCTTTATGGGCAATAAAGTTCTTGAACTTCGACATGAAAAGAGCAGGAGAAAAGCATCTGTTGCAGTTGCAGAAGCATGAAGAACTTTGTCTTGATGCATATGAGAATGCAAAGTTGTATAAAGAAAGAACAAAAGCTTGGCATGACAAAAGAATTCACAGGAAGGACTTCCATGAAGGAGATAAAGTATTGTTATTCAACTCTAGATTGAAACTTTTTCCAGGAAAGTTGAAATCCAACTGGTCCGACCCATTCCTAGTACTCAAGATTTTTCCATTTGGAGCTGTAGAACTCCAAGGCAAAGATGGAACTTTCAAAGTCAATGGACAACGCTGCAAACACTACTCAAGTGGAGAAGATGTAGAGAAAGGAGCTTCTTGCTCCCTACAAGATGCCTGCAGTTATAGAAGAAGTCTTACTCCAGACTCTAAATGGAGGACCTCGTGGGAGTTGACCCCACATTAGGATAGATTTCTTTTAAGTTTTTCGAATTAGAAACACTCTTTCTTTTCATTAATAAGCTTGTCATGGATGAATGTAATAATCTAGACTTGATTTTTACTCAATTCGTTGTAGTTTACTGCTGACTGACTGCAATTTTTTGCAGAAATCGCAAAGTGCACGGCGTGCACTTCAATACAAAATACAACAGAAAACGTTCTGGAAATTGACACGGCGTGCACTTTCAAATTGCATGCCGTGCACTTGGTATGCGAGATCTACAAGATACCTTCTGGAAACATGCACGCCGTGCACCGCAAAAACGCACACCGTGCAGCTGGAGATTTGGTGGTCTGGAAACTTTCGGGAAACTAACACGCCGTGCATATTCAACATGCACGGCGTGCACCTGGGAAGTAAAAAGTTCGGTAACTTTCTGGAAACTCGCACGTCGTGCATTGTCAAAACGCACGTCGTGCACCTGGACGCAACAGAGCAGTTGAATTTGAGCTTTACAAAAGCGCACGACGTGCATTCTAAATGCACGCCGTGCACTTTCTAGAAAAGTCTAGACAAAAAGGGCCAGAGTGCACGACCTAATCACTCTAACCTAGAGCCGTGCACCCCGACCCTAGCACCCCGACCCTAGCAACCAAACCCTAGCAACCGTCCGCCAGCCGTGCACCTCCAACGCCAGCCATGCGCCGCTCCACCTCTGACCGCAGCCGTGTGCCAGTGCTCCACAGTCGTGCGTAGCTCGGCCCCCCCTTCTCCGTTCGAGTGCCGCTGCTCTTCTCCGTGCAACCAGCAGCGCCGCGCCAACCGTCTTCGCCGTTCCAAGCGCCGTCGACCTGCCATCGACACCTCCTGCTACCATCGGCGCCGCCATCAAGCCGACGCCGATCTACCAACAGCACCGTCTGCCAACAGCTAGCACTCAGCAGCTGTGCTCATCTCCACAGAGTTACAATCGCCGCCGACACACCACCGTCTTCTTCTTCTTTTCTCAGCACAACAGCAGCATCGCCGTCACCTTTAGCCGCCGCAGCAAGCTTCTCAGTCGATCAAGCACGCCGCCGACCCTCAGCCAGCCACTCCGCCGAGAGCACCAACACCCACGTTGGGAGCCCTAGCCGCCGTCTGTGCAGATCCAGATTTTTTGCCCCAAATCTACAGGTGCACGCCGTGCACTGAAATTGCACGACGTGCATCCACATGTCTGAGGCAGACGTCCAACCCTTTTGCACGCCGTGCATCCTAAAGACACAACATGCACTCCAACAGACTGATGGCCCCAATCAAGCGGAAGTCCGGTAGCCGCCCAGGATATCACATTATAGCTGAGGCAGGATCTTCCACACCAACACCGCAATCTTTTGTACCATCCACGCAATTCAGAGTAAAGCCTGAAGAAGACGCCAACTACCAATTTCTCATCACAAGGCGTGTCTTGCCTTCACGATACATTTGCGAGGAATCCATCACCAAGCTGGGTTTCAAAGATGAGGTAGTAAATCACTTAACTTTCTTGGGATTACACTATCTCTGTACTCGGGTTGCTAAGACCTACCCCCGTCTTGTGTACGAGTTTCTCACTACCTTTAAAGCTGAGAGTGACCCACAACGCCGTCATTTACCTTATCGGAATATCAGTTTCCGCCTGTTGGACAAACCGTTTTCCATGAATCTTGAGAGGTTTTGCACTTTACTTAAATGAAACTATGGCGGTTACACTGATTACCCTCCAGCTTTCAACAGTGATCTGTTTTGGTCCAAAATTACTTCTGATACAGTGCATAGAGCAAGGAATGCTCTGGCTTCTAGCATCCACAATCCCGTTTTCCGAGTTATTCATCGGCTTCTGAGCACGGGACCTTTTGCAAAGAATGAAACTCAGGGTGTTGTGGGAAAAACTGATCTTTTCTTCTTATGGTGTGTGGTACAAAATGAGCAAATACGTTCTGGTTATTTCATTGTACACAAGCTGCTTGATACTAAGAAGCAAAAGAAAAGAGAGGCAGGCGACATCATGTGTGACGGGTTAATTAGCATCCTTGCTATGCATCTGGGTTTGGATGTGGGTTCCCTAGAACCTGCACCGGGGAAGAACCTTGTGTATATAAACTATCTCATTTCATGCGGTCTGATCTCCAGACATGGCAGCAACACGTCAAAGTTCAAAGTTTTTATCACAAAGAAATAGTTCATCACAATCCCCGATGCAAGTCAGAATGACATAAAGAACAAGGCTACTTGGAAAGTAGAGCTACAGCCAGAAACTGATGAGGAGACCCCCACCAGGGGTGCCAGCAACTCTACTCTAGGGCCTACACCAGGAGCCCCTACCCCTCTGCCATCATCCACTGGTACTCAGACTGAGTACGGCTGGACAATGTCGGATGTTCAACACCTTTACGGCTACGTGCAACGACGATTTGATCATTTGGACACCTGCCTAGACCAGATGGGCACGCAGTATGACACCAGGTTTGACCATCTGAGTGCACAATCCTCAACTATGTACGACATGGTCAACCGGATGGATGTGTGGCACATCTCGCAAGGCCACTACCTAGCACCGTAGTCCTTCCAGTCCCCCTCCCGCCAGGAGACCACAGCTCCAGACGTTCCACTACAGCCCCAGGACTACCAGCAGAAGCAGCCAGAATCATCCGCACCGCCGATGGATATGCCTGACATCATTAATCAGTTCTTCCCTGAGTAGGGAGGCGGCGGATCATTCTTCTGACTTGTTCATGATAGGTATCCGGTTGTGAACTTCTAAAGTTCGATTGATGCAGTGAGGACACTGCTGATTTCAAGCTTAGGGGGGAGCAACCGGATGGTATTGGTATCCTAGTTCTTTTAGTTTTTACCTTTCATGTTATTTGCTTCTTTTCATTCGCTTTTTTTTTCAGTTGTTGTTTTCAGTTCTTCTTTTCATATGGCAAGTCTAGTATGATTTGAGATTCATCTTTTATATGTGGAAAGAACTCCTACGCTTAACTGTTTGTCCTCTTTTGATGAGAAATATCATTTGAAGAAGTTGTAAAAAGCATGCAATAATCAAATGAAACCTTTTGACCATCAACTTGTGCTTAACTTTGGTTTATGCTTCTAGCCTGAACATTCATTCTTTCACATCCTTGATTGCTTAAAACATGTAATGGTTTCAATTTTTGTGAGTAAATCAACTTACAATCATCATTTAGAATACGGGATGACCTTGCCAAGCTCTTAGTGCATTTGCAAACACTCTTTCAATGAACAATTTGCAAAATAGATGAATGAAATTTAGTTAATGTTGCAATTTAGTTGACTCTCCCATGTTTTGGAAAAATTTAAATAACTCTTATACCCAATAAAGATGGCTAATCTGCCCACATATCATGCTAGCCTAGTGTAAGTCCGATCTGGCCATGATGGTTAGGTGGTATGTCTTAAAAGAGGGTAAAATACCCCAACCGACACTCCATGTGTGCATAAGCCTACATTAGTAGCCGAGTGTCGGAACCCATAATCCTTTGTCATATCATTTCTGAGAAAAGGAGAGTACAGCAAAAATTGTCAATTTTTAACTAAGATTTCATCTTTTGTAATCCTTAATAGTTGAGAGTTTGAGTTGCACATCCACTGATTGTTTGGCTTGGTCATCCAAATTCTACCTAGTGTTGTTTAATTGTTTGATTCATTAAATCAATGCCACCCCTGCTGAACTAAAAATCTCTTTCTTGGGTGTTTGAGTTGAATTGATGGCTATGAGCATAAACATGTTGATCATGGTTGGTTTGGTTTTATACACATCTTTCATTTCATTTGATCTATTCATGTTCTTGACAATTCTTCATCTATATTTCCATGCTCTTTTTGCTTGAGGACAAGCAATGGTTTAAGCTTAGGGGGATTTGTTGTGTGATTTGTATATCATCTTTTCACATGTTATCACACACAAATTTGGTTCTTTCTAGTATAATTCAATCTCTTTCATATTAGTTTTGCCATCTTTTTGTTGTTCTATGTGTCCCATAACTTGTATTGCAAATTTTCCACAAAAAGGACTAAATTCGGATGTTATTTCTACAGAAATAGAAGAATGCACGGCGTGCAAATTCAGACGCACAACGTGCACCATTCTAGAAAAAAAAGACTGGTTCGCTAAAGCAGTAAAGTGCACGGCGTGCATTTTAGAATGCACGACGTGCAACATTCCAGAGAAAGTTCAGTCTGTTCAGACAACAGAATGCACGACGTGCACGATGAGAACGCACGGTGTGCAAGATTCCAGAAATGTACAGAAGACGAATGCACGGCGTGCATTTCCCAAATGCACGGCGTGCACCTGGAGCGCAGACTGCTAAAGAAAGTTCTGGAAAGTCGCACGGCCTGCAATTCCTCAGCGCACGCCGTGCACGGATCAGCCGGATGTCAACTTCACTGCAGGTGCACGGCGTGCACCAAAAATGCACGACGTGCACCTAGCAGTTTCAGAAATCCCAAATTTCAGAATACGATTTTAAAAGAAAGAGGGAAGCCAAGGGACAGTTACGTTCGGTCATTTGGAGAGTTTCTCTTGTCCCAAAGACAGAGGAGAGCAGAGGAAGGTGATTTGGGAGGAATCTAAGGTGGTTTCTTGCACAAGAGACCATTTCTTCTTCTCCACTTCTCTATTTTCTTCTTCAAGATGCAACCAAGCTTCCCCAACTCCGAGCAACATCTTGAGAGGGGAGTTAGCCCGACTTGGAGCAGTTAAAGGAGGGGAATTTCATCCCAAAGCCGGAATTCTTACTTCTTGTGGTTACATCTTCAGTTCTCCTTGTCTTTTCTTCTCTAAACCATGTCTAGCGCTAAAATTTCTGTAGCAAATCTGTTGTACGTTGTTATGGACGAGTAGACTTCTTTTTCTTGGGCATGGGAGAGTAACTCCCATGCCATAGCATGTAATGAACAAGTAATTTCGTACTAAATGCATTTGCTTCTTGTTTCCTTACCTTGAGAGTGTCGGTTACTCTTTTCCTTGCATGTATCGTTGGCCGCCTTATATGCTTATTTTTTGCTTTACTGCTTAGTTTGAGAAAACAAGTAGGAATGTATGGAGACGCTTCTCTTGGCAACTCTTCTTCTTCTACGAGAGTAGAGAAGAATGAGTTGAGGAATTGTTTGTGATCATAAACAAAATTCATGCACGAGAGTGTTATTTTGAGTTATGATCGTTGCATTTACACCGGGAGGTGAAATGCAACACAACCTTTCCTTGAAACGTGGTCTTATGTATGCTTAAATTATCTTGTTCTTTTGATTGTTGTGGTATGTAAGTGAAATCCTAATGTCCAAGATCCATTAACTTTCTGAAATCGAACTTTCTTGTAATCCTTGCTTATTAATTAAAATCTGGAATTCCTGTAGTTATAACCTAATATTTATGCTTTAGAACAAATCTTTTCTACTCTTTAAAATCGGTCTAGATTGTTGAACTTTAGTACTGTTGCGTTCGATTAAATTAACTCAGCTCCTTGTGTTCGACCTTGACTACACTACCTCCGTATACTTGCAGAGTTTAGTTAAGTTGAGTAAACTATCCATTACTTGGATTGAAACTTGTTTGTGTAAACAACCAACACTGGCACACCATGCAAACGTACTATCTCATCCACATATACTCGAGCAAGCTTCTCAGCTGTATACGTTGTCTTTACTGGTAGGAAATGGGCAGATTTCGTCAATCTGTCCACTATCACCCAAATGGAATCATGATTCCTAGTTGTCTGGAGTAGACCAACTATGAAATCCATGGTTATATGATCCCATTTACACTGCGGTATCGACAAGGGTTGCAACGTACCTTCTGCCTTTTGATGCTCAGCCTTGACTTGCTGACATACCGCACATCTAGCTACGAACTCTGCTACATCTCTCTTCAAGCTGGGCCACCAATACAAGTCCTTCAGACTATGATACATCCTGGTGACACCTGGATGCATAGCATACATTGACATGTGTTCTTCCTCGAGCACTAACTTCCTCAGATCATCAGCATATGGATCCACCATCCTGTCATGATAGCAAACTAGCCCATCCTCAGACTCATGGAACCCATCATGCTTTTTGCTGCCGAACTCTGATCTGATCAACTGTACATCATTATCTGTCTGCTGTGCATCTTTGATTTGTTGTCTCAGCATAGGCTTGACTTGCATCTGTACTAAAAGTCCAGCTAACGAGGAAACTTCCATCTGCACATTCATCTGCCACAAGGAAACAAACATATCTCGTCTATGACATACCAGGGAACTCAACTGTGCCTTCTTTGAAGAAAGAGTAGAAGACTTTCGGCTAAGTGCATCAGCTACCACATCTGCTTTACTAGGATGATACTCGATAGTGCAGTCATAATCATTGATTAACTCCATCCATCGACGTTGTTGCATGTTCAACTCATGCTGTGAAAATATGTTCTTCAAATTCTTATGATCCGTAAAGACCTGACATACTTCCCCATAAAGATAGTGTCTCCAAATCTTTAACACATGAACCACTGCTGCCAACTCCAAGTCATGAGTCAGATAGTTCTCCTCGTATTTCTTAAGCTGTCGTGAAGAAAAAGAAACCACATGATCTTCCTACAACAGCACACAACCTAAACCTTTCTTGGAAGCATCACAGAAAACAACGTAGCCCTTTCCAGGCTCTAGAAGCACAAGCACTGGGGCACTGATCAGCTTCTCCTTCAAACTCTGGAAAGCTTGCTGACATCGATCATCCCAGACAAAAGGTACATCCTTTCTAGTCAACCTCATCATCGGCAACGCAATCGTACTGAAGTCCTTGATAAACCTCTGGTAGTATCCTACTAGACCCAGAAAGCTACGAATTTCTGTCGGCGTCTTCGGTTGCTCCCAGTCTGTAACAAATTCCACCTTCTTCGGGTCCACTTTGACTCCTTCAGCAGATATCACATGACCTAAGAATGTCACTTCTTCCAACCAGAACTCACACTTACTGAACTTGGCATACAACTGATGTTGGCGAAGAAGAGTCAACTCTAGACGAAGATGTCGTTCATGCTCTAGCCTGTCCCGACTATAGATCAAGATGTCATCTATAAATACTATGACAAACTGATCTAAGAACAGACGGAACACTCTGTTCATCAAATCCATGAAAGCAGCAGGTGCATTGGTTAGCCCGAATGACATAACCACAAACTCGTAGTGACCATGCCTCATTCTGAAAGCTGATTTTGGTATGTCATCCGCCTTAATCCTCAACTAATGATATCCGGACCGTAGATCGGTCTTTGAAAACACTGTCGCTCCACGCAATTGATCGAATAGATCATCTATCCTCGATAACGGGTACTTATTCTTGATCGTGACCTTGTTCAACTGCTGGTAATCTATACATAACCGCATCGATCCATCCTTCTTCTTGACGAACAACACTGGAGCACCCCAAGGCGACATGCTCGGTCAGATGAAACCTTTCTCCAGCAACTCTTGCAACTGCTTCTTAAGCTCTGCCATCTCTACTAGAGCCATCCTATACAGTGTCTGTGCAACTGGCTGTGTTCTTGGTACCAAATTGATCTCGAAATCAATCTCTCGGGGTGGAGGAACACCAGGAAACTCATTCGGAAACACATCGGCAAACTCTCGGACAACTGACACCTCTTTGAGGCTAGGACCTTTTGCCTTGGTAGCCACAACGGTATCCACCGCGTGAGCTAAGAACGCCTCACATCCTTATCGTAGCAACTTCTCTACCACCATAGCTGATACTAAGCATGTTGGAAGAATCTTCCTATCTCCCTAGAAGATCCACTTCTCTCCACCATCGTCAAACACTGCCTGCTTGGAACCACAGTCCAAAATAACCTTATACTTCTCTAAGGTATCCATCCCAAGGATGACATAAAAACCATGCATATCAAGTGGTATAAGATTCACTTGAATTCTATGTCCCGAGAAAGACAAGACACAAGAGGGACACTCCTCTTGAAGCATCGAGGAACCATCAAGAGGGGTTTCTAACAACAAACTATCCTTCTTACAACCAATATGTAACTGACAGTTTTCAAGCATACTATAGGCGATAAAAAAGTGTGTAGCACCCGGGTCAACCAGAACATATATAAAGCAAGAAGAAGACATATCAGAATGAAATAACTCCATCTGACCTGTCACTACTCACGGGTTGACTATCGCCTCCGGCTGACTCATAGCATAGAATCGAGCTGTTGCTTGCTATCCACGTCCTCTACTTCCTTGAGAAGGTGATCCCGTTTGCGATGCTTGACCGCATCCTCACCCTCTGCTACCATTGGGCTGCTGTCTATCTGTCCTTTGAAGATTTTGCCTCGGCTGCTGTGTCACTTCATCATCTCTGTTTGGGAAATTCGACTTGACATGCCCCATCTGACCACTGGTATAGCATGTCCTAAATTCGAACTGTGGCCTAGATGGACCTGTCACTGCCACTGATGTTGTACTATGTGCCTTATATGGTGAAGAAACATATTTTCTTCCCTTACTCGGAGACCACTGCGACGGTACACTGGAACCTCTCATAACTGAAGGCGATGAAAACCTGGGCTTCTTGAAGCCACCAAACCTCTATCCCTGGAACTGAGCAGGCCTTTTGTGAGACATGGATTCTCTTTTCACCCTTGTTGACCTTTCAATTCTCCAGAAAGATTCCACAAACATAGCAAACCGCTCTCTATTCTCCAATGCAGAAACAGGTGTTGTCAGCTCAGCACTCAGACCTTTCTCAAAGAGTCTGATCCGCTCTTCGTCTTTCGCTGCCATATGAGGACAAAACCTCAGCAGGTCCATGAATTTGGCTTCATACTCGGTGATGTTCATCGTTCCTTGTCGCAAGATCTCAAACTGACTGATCTTCTCATCCAGATACGTCTTCGGAAAGTAGCTGCTGACGAACTCACGTCGGAAAACTTCCCAACCGATCACCTCACCAGGTCGCTTCTCCTCCTCGATGGTCCACTAGTGACCAGCACTACCTTTTAGAAGGTAGACAGCGTGCTTTACTTTGTCTGCTTCGGGGATGTCGAGGATCTGGAAAGCCTTCTCAAGACTTGTCATCCACAGATTTGCATCCGTTGGATTATCCGTTCCAATATAATCTGAAGCTCTGACTCGGCGAAGCCGCTCGAAGGTCTTCCCAATACCCGATGCTTCACCATGGGGAGCCTATGCTCTCGACGGAGGCATTGGTAATTGTTCAACCATGAGATTCATCGTAGCCATCATCTGCCCCATAAGCTCTTGGTAGGTAGGATGTTTAAGAATGGATGGGTTAGGTTGGGGGACCTCAGGCACCCGATCTTCATGTGCCTGCCCTAAAGCTCCATCAACTGATGCAACATCGCTATGCTCAAGAGTATGTTCTTCATGGTTTCCAGACATCTTGGCTTTTCTTCCGCTGAGGGCAGAAGACGATCATGAGAAAATCTGGAAAACTCACAAAAATGGACTCAGCCTAGTCCTAATCCCTGTAGACTCAGCGAACCTAGAGCTCTGATACCAAAACTTGTGGCAACACATCCCGCTTTCACACAGACAACGAGGTGTTACGCGAAAACATGCATAAATCACCATAAACCACGGATTACCAAAAATACGAGTTAATTAAAACTGATTGCAGAAAGTTGATAAAATGAGAAACTACTACATCTGAGTCCTCATTCTGCAAGTCAAACATGTTATATAAACATATACAAAATCTGATACGTGTCCAAAGCTTAGAGGAACAGCTGTCTACCCATCACCTGAGTTCATCACCTGTTTATACATACATAAAGGGCCACATCCGACCAGCAGCAGGATACATAAAACATCAGTAGTTATACATCATGAACCAACGTCAAAAAACCTCCAAGGACCTGAGAGTACAGGGATGACTCTAGGACTCTACTACAAAACATCCAAAACAGCAACATGTCCATCGCTTGCCTTCTGCTTCTCTTCTTGTTGCTTGGCCGCAACTCTACGACCACCACCACGCCTAGCTCGACCACCTAAAAAAAGGTGTAAACCAGTGGAGTGAGACACACAGTCCCAGCGAGAAACATAACTCCCCGCCGAAACTACAAAACCTCAGAAAGATAAAGCAACAACAACAGATAACTGATAAGAGGTATAACAAGAGCAGTTATGTAAAGTAAAGTTATTCATACCGTCAATCTTACCAGATGTACGGAAGGCATATATACTACTATTTCTCTATGGGACATGATTAACAAGATAAGATTTATAAGGTATTACCACATAATATGAGGGAAATATAAGTAACTGCAAGTTATAACAAGATTAACTACACAAACAAGGCCTCAACCAATGTTCTGTAATTTGCCTTAAGCAGTAAATACTATACGGCTGGATTACATATTATTATGCTCTGAGGAAGTGAGCCGTACCGCTCAAATCCAACCTTCAGTTGCGAAACCCAAGTTGGTGCCATACAAGGTCAATGGAAGAGATGGACTCCATGACCTTTCCCCTCGTGGTCAGTGCACGAGAACCAAAGCAGGACCGAAGTCTCGTACGTAAGTGGCCTCAGCCACAGGGTCAGCTCCATAGGCTACCCTTCCTCTAGCCCGCCTCGGTATAGGTCATGACGCTAGTATATCTGAGCCACGGGCTTGTTCACCGTGCTCTGAGCCATGAACGCATTCATGCTCCATATCACACATCCTGAGCCATGGGCCTGTTCACCATGCTCATCACATATTTCGAGTCTGCAACCGCAACTGCACTCGATTCCCTCTCTATTTGAGGCTAGGAGACACCTCGCATATTCAATAATATGCGCTCCGGGTTAACCCGCAGGAGAACCCGTTTCACCATCACCAACTCCTGACGATGATGGATCTATGGCCAGGGCAACTACATGATATATTCCACTATGATTAATTAGTATCTTTTATATGGATTTCAAGATTCAACCAAGTTGTATAACGTGCAAACTATAATAGGAAATAAACAATATAAACTTAATGTTATGCTTTTATTGTAATCACATCATCCTGATCCATCACAAGGATCCAACATTACATGTTATCATTTGGCCTCTTGCCAATCATCCATATCCATCTCCAGGATCATCACATACCATGGGATCTCAATCCCTCATCATATACTACCACTGCCTCTCAAGGCATACATCATCATCATGGGATAGCAATCCAACACATCATACATGTGATCTCATCGTCAAGAGTAACTATCAAAGCAATGTTACTCGTCATATATACCTCATAGCCTTTTTCTTGGCTATGCATCACCTGCATGGTTAGTATACACAACAATCATAGGCTTAACAAAAAGACCATGTTATCAATATAAGGTGACATTAATGATTATATACATGGGTAGAGACATGTACGTTACATAAGCAAGCTTTACCATAACAACTACCATTAAGAATATCAAGGGTCACCAACATGTTAACCAGAACATTATCCACCATATCGGTTTTTCATGAGAAGCAAGACCCTTACTAAAAGTGTCCTCTACCCTCACAAGAAGTGTGACGGGTAGGGAACCCTCACTATAGGTTGTATCGGGCAGGGTGCTCACCCTATCGCCCAACCCATAATGGTCAGCACACCCGTATCTATCGGCCAACGCAAGTGTGTGACGCGCAACGCTATGTTAGCACCAAGTGCAACAACAACCAGGCGTGCAGCTAAGCAACAACATAGAGTGCAACGGCGCGTCAGGTGTCGTGCACCCATGCCTATCGTGCAACAACTTGTGTCGCGCAACGCTCATCACATAGCTTAACTAGAAACGTCCCCTCAAAGCACAATGGCCCCAAACTACATCTAAGACAGTTGTGTATCGGGCAAGGTACTCCACAAGAGGTAACATTCAAGGGTGTAGCTCACACAGCTGACAAGGGACCTATCGTTCAGCCAACCAACCCATGGCCTATCGACCGTCACAAGGCAGGGTGGTTGTGTGACGCCCGTCACAGGGTATCGTCCATTACCATCACAACATGTGTCGACCAAGGTTCTAGGTCAAGAGGTATCGGGCAGCATAAGGATCAACCCAATCAAGGTTCACTATCACCACAAAGCTCACCCTTCAAGTCCATGTTGAGAGGAGGGTGTTGCTCAAGAAACTAGAACACAAGCTCACCTCTCAACTTAAACGAGAGAGGGGTATTTCCCATGCTACTAGAAGCTCAAACTCACTCTTCTAGACCAAGGAGAGAAAGGAGTATTGCTCATCAAGAAACCCTAGATCATAGGTTCTGCCAACATGGTGCAACTAAGCAAGGAAACCAAACTAACTACAACATAGACGATCATAGACAACAAGAACATAGAAGATGGTAATGTAGTTAAGGTTAGGAGTTATGTAACCCGCCTTAAGCAAGCTCCAAGCTCCAAGCACCACTAAAGAAGAAGGAGACTCCAAGGAGGATCGGCCACCAAGCTTGCTCCTCCAAGGGTATCGGACACCAAGCTTGCAAGAAAGGGAGTGTGTCGTGCACCAAGGTAGAGGAGAAACTAAGGAACTAAAGGGATCCTTAGCAAGGGAAAGGAACCTCATATATAGAAGGGAAAGGAGGAGAAACCAAGGTAGAGCCAAGCAAGGTGTCTCCCACCTAGGGACACTTGTCCAAGGCCATTGCTACATGCAAGCATCAAGCACCAAGTGTCCACTAGTGGTGACACAAACGAGGTCAAAGCTTGGTCAAAGGTCATGGGAAACACACTTGGGTGACACACCTCCAACATGGGCGACATAGCCCCCTTGCCTGACATAAGGTCCAAAAGAAACAAAAGTAAGGCACCACAAGGCCCAACAAGCTCAACCAAGCCCAAAGGAACTCAAGCAACGAGCCCAAAACCTTCCTCTCTACTCAAGAGGAAGCAAGGAGAGAGAGAAACACCTCACAAGGTGACAAACTTGTCCACAAACCCTAGACTTGGGTTATTTGCAAGTAGCACCTCCAACTCTCAACAAGGCACAACCAAACCCTAATCACCACTAAAGGTGATTAGCAAGCAACTAAGCATCAGGGTTAAGCAAAACAAATAGGGTAAACCCTAAACGGAGGTCAGGGTCCTTACATAACCTAGCCCTAGTGCCCCCTCTTCTCCCTGTGGATCGACCCTAAACTTGCTTCCCTCCTATACTATGACACGACCCCGTGCGCTTGCGGATGTAGTGTGTTGGTTTTTGAGAGTGTGTTAAGTTAGGTCCTTATAAATTTGAAAGTTTAATCCATCGTGTGTGTCTGATCACGGGGTTACATCTATTCAAACTCCAATTGAGTAGTGTGTGACACCATTGGTAGAAAAGCACCACATGGTCATAACCATCGCTTTTTCACTTTATATTGCATGTTTATGTTGTGGGATATAACATGTATATGATACATACTATATATGTGGTGATTGGATACAGTATATGTATATATATGATATATACAACACCCCTCAACCAAACATATTAAGTCTAAGATGCTTTCTATTAGCAATACACATAAAAAGCTTGATCGACTAAGTGTAGATTTGCACAAAGCATGGTGCACCATCTATCTCATGGAAGTGTGATGGTAGATATGTAGAGTTTGCACAAAGCATGGTTTGTATCTATCATATTTTCTATTGGGTAAGAATTAACTAGTCACTTGGAGAGCCCAAACCCAGAGACATGCAGATGATAATGGAAAAGAGTTGCACATATCATCTATCCAAGAGTTGCATGTGGTGCAATTGGCATGATGGCCTACCTAAATAGTTAAGTTGTGGGTGATCGGAAAAAGCCGACTCATGAGTTGATGAAATATGGATCTTAGCTCATTAGAAAATTGTTAGATGTAATTTTCCAAATTGATACTTGAGGGTTATCAATTTGAACAAAATAATGAGAACGATAATGAATTAAAGACATAATTATTATCTCCTAAATTTTAATCAAATCAAATAAAAAATAAGTTTTTGACAAAATTGCAAATTCTTTTATAGAATCAAATGGCAACAAACAATAATCACTTTCTTTGTGACTGGTCCATGAGAAGGAAAAACTTACTGGGAACAACTTCCACGACTGGTTCAGGATGCTGAGAATTGTTCTCACACATGAGCTAAATCTCTATGTCTTAGAAATGCCAGAACCAGAGGAACCAACTCAAAATGCTCCAAGGGCTGACAAGGATGTTTATAAGAATCATATTGAAGATGTCGTGATGTCAAATGTCTAATACTATGCTCCATGAACCATGCGTTTCTAAGGAGGAAGGAGAACACGGGGTGATTGAGATGGCCACACATCTCATGAACATGTACCAATATCAGGCAAGACATGAGAGATATAATGACTCCAAGGCATTTTTCAAATACAACATGGCAAAAGGAAATCCAGTAGGTCGTCATGTACTCAAGCTCATTGGGTATTTAGAGAACCTAGCTAGACTGGGATTCCCCTTGGGCTAAGAGTTGTCCAGTGGCATTATTCTGTAGTCCCTGCTAGAGTCGTACCGTCGTTTATCATGAAATACAACATGAAAAACTTTCACAAGTCATTGACAGAGTTGTTGGGCATGTTGAGGACAGTTGAGACACAAATGAAGAAAGACAAGCCCAAGTCCGTGATGGTGATCAACAAGAAAAAGGGGAAGTATAAAGGCAAAGGCTAAGCTAAGAAGAGTTCTAAAGCTATCTAGAAGCCCAAGTCTTCATATCTCAAAGTAAAAGGTGGAGTAAAGAAACAAAGAGACGATTGTCACCATTGTCACGAGCCTGGATATTGGAAGAGAAATTGCCCACTCTGGTTAGAGGATCTAAAGAAGAAGAAGGATGACACAGAGGTTGCCATTTTAGGTATAAAAAATATATGATAAATTTGATTACTTCTTAAGTTTTGATATATGATACCAGATAAGAGATCTGACATACTGATGTGTAGCATCTGACTAGAAGTAAAATCCATCATAGAAGGACAAAGATGGATGAGGCGGAGCAAGTGTTGCGGAAGACATAGTCTACATTTAAATTTATCTTAGCCCAATGGGCATGTAATAGAGTTATTAGAACGACTATTTCATTATGCCATTTGAATATAAATATTTTCTTTATGCATCTCGTATGGACAATGATGATTATGAATAAAGACTTATTAGTACTTCTATGATCTTGCATGGCATTGGCCCTAAAACATCTTGCGATATTTATGTGAAATGATCTAAAAATGAATGTTTATAATGTTTATATAATTGATAACTCAATACTATCATTAGCATTAATCATCTTGTGCAAATATGATAATTGCATGCCTAGAGTACACATTGATGTTGATCTAGATTCCCTTGGTGATTGAACCTAAGGAAACATGCAAGTCTTATTCACACACAATATGACATGTCACCTTTCACTAAATGTAGTGGGAGGATGAATATTTTATTAGACCCCATGCATATGATGCATAAAGATCTTATGAAAGAATGCTATAGATAATTACTTATACCTCATATCCATTTACTGGTAATATGATGAGATGTACTCAGTAAAATCGAAATCTCTTGAAATGTTCAAAAAGGTTATAGATGAAGTATAACTTTGATGAAAGTATTAAGAAATTTTGATGAGATGAAATGTTGAAATACTTTATATCAATAACTTGATAACCTTCTAGGAAAGAACCGTGATAATGTATCACAAGTCGAATTCATGTGAACATGTTGATGTGTCAGAATGAAGGAATTACTCCATGATGAGACATGATATGATTATTAATTAATCTAATATTCTTATCCTCATAGATATAAAGATAGCACTAAAAGATGTATCATCTGAATGGTTTATGAGACATCATATATGATATGATTTGGGAATGTCCCAATACATCTAAAGGATTGAAACCTATATTGAGAAAGTAGCTTCTTGAACACATTTATCCACAAACCATAAAGGTTAAGTATTACTACTAATCCCAATCCAATAACAAAAGTATTTTATTAATAGGACAACTGAATTCCTAAAAATCAGTGGGAGTAAAAGTATAACTCGAAATATTCGAGATCAACAAAGAGGTACAATGAGAACTAAAAGAATTACAAGTTGTTGTGGAATCTCAAGTTCGTCAGGTAACACAGAATAAAATAGTTCTAATAGAACATATCTGATGTTGGAGGATTGTGAATTCAACAATTCAGATAGATCGGCCATAACAAGATGAGCCAACTAATCAACTAGAAGCTATTAAGTACCATAATCTGAGGAAAGACTTAAAGCCATTATGGGATGCATGTAAGGTAGCAAGGTAGGACCTTGATAGCGCCACCTAAAAGGGGTGGGTCCAATAGGGTCTTGTGGCATAGACGTACATGGACAACATAAAAGGACAAATTGGTTGAATAAGTTTTCAAATCAGTTCAATTTGTTGAACTTGATAGAAATTCCTTTACCAATTGTCATGCTTGTTGTTATAGTTAAAATAAACTATGAGATTTGGTATATTAAGATAAAATTAGATTCCTTAAAAGGAATACACAAAAGGATGTGTACGTGACACAACCTAAAAGGTTTTGTAACTTCATAAATACAAATAAAGTCTATAAACTACAAAGTTCAATCTGGGATTGAAACAAGCATCTTAGAGATGAGATCTTTTGATTTGATAAGATAGTCAAAGAGTTTGACTTGAATTAAGATAAAATATGAAATTTGTGATTAAAAAGATATAGTGGGAGCATATATGAATATTCTGTTGGTATATGTATGCCCGTAGAGCCATCCCAAGCGATTGCATGGAGTCGGATATTAATTAATCAATTAATGTGATTATTTGGTTAATTAATGAATTCTGAAATATTCTAATTAATCCACGAGCGTTTTAATTAACGCAACGTTTCTGTTTACCGATGGGTTTAGGAAACCCTACTTCTCTTCTTATCCTATTTAAAGGAGGATAGACGACCGATATCTATATAAGATATAGAGAGACGCTTTTAGGTTATTCTCACGTACAAAACCTAGCCGTCGTCGTCCTTAGGAAAGAAAGGAGAGCAACGCGCCGCTAGCACGCCGCCGCAGAGACACGCTCCTTCCCGCCGGCTTGAGAAGCGCGACGTGGAGTTCTGTCCATCCGCGTGGACGAAGTAGAGACGTAGACGCCTTGACGCCTGCGTTCGGAGGACGTCAACGACCACCTGTACGTGCTACGAGCAACGTACATCACTGCCGCAGAGGAGCATTGCCGGATCAACCTGCGACAGCGAACGGGAGAGAAGATCCGTCCGTGTTTGAAAAGCAGTGTTGCACCGTCGTGCAGCAGGACATCACCGGACTTGCTCCGCGATAAGGTATATCCCGCAAACCTATTTCCGAATACGCTGTTATCGACGAGATCCTGTTACGGGTTGCGTGGATTTATCACTTCCGCCGCGCATGTTTTCTCCACAAAAACCCAACAGTGGTATCAGAGCAGCGTCGATCTACAACGTATTTGGATTCGTTTCGATATGATCGAATCGCTGTATACTGTTTTATGTTGCATACGATGCGAATTAAACCTGTTAATGTGCAAATCTAAACCTAATTCCACATACGCCGCAGGCTATTGTTTTTGACGTTTTGGACGGGGTCAACTGTGGAAAATAGTGATTTTCCTAAGTGCACGGAAGTAAAATTCCGTAGACCTTTCAGGGGCTCTGCCCCTGAGACAGGGGCGCTGCCCCTGTGTACTCCGCATTTTCTGCGTGGGAGTCAAAATTCATTTAATGGGGAATGTCCCGCATTAAAAGTACTGCAATTTTAATATGTATATACGTATATGTAGATATACCTATGATAGCATACACGTCGCCTTTAAAATCTGTTTTATGTGGTGAGTGCATGCACGGTTATGGCCTAGTATCCCCTTTTGTGAATGTTGTGAATGGATGTGGATGTTGATCTTGTGGATATGGTTGTTTGTGAATGTTATGGATGTATAATCGTTGCATATGGATCCTTTGTATAATGTATTCGGCTTGCATGCCGAGCCTCATCTCTTATTTCAAAGTGTAATTAATTCTTTCTCTTTAATTTTGTAATCATATGATGTAATAAAGATAGGATTAGTTTTAGTCTTTGTAATCTTGATGTAAGGAGGCCACTTGAAGATCCAACTCCAAGGAGTGTCCATGGAGAAGCACCATGAAGATCTAATTCCAAGAAGCAACCTGAAGATCCCACTCCAAGGAGCGTCCATGGAGAAGCAACAAGAAGATCTCATTCCAAGAAGCAACTTGACATTCCAACCTCACGAAGCATCCATGAAGTTGTTCATTGTAATGTTGATCATTATAGGCTTACAGGTTGTTTTCACAGGTGTTGCATGAGATGCATAAGACCATAGGTGGACCGTAATCCTTTGTTGCTCCAAAGGATTACAATAGTATGGCCATAACTGATGTATTTGTGATTGCATGTCTATCGTTTGTGGTTGTGGATATAGTAGTATATGATACGTACTATAAGTATGTGGTGTTTGGATATATATATATATATATATATGTATTAATAAAATCCCTCAATTAATAATATTAAGTTTTAGTTGCCTTCCATAAAGCAACACACATGAAAAGCTTGATCGACTATGTGTGGGCACGCCTCCGCGTGGTACACTGTCTATCTCGTGGAAGTGTGATGGTGGGTGTGTGGGTCTGCCTCCGCAGGGTGCACACTCATCGTGTTGGCTTATGGGTTGGACTTAACTAGGGAACCTTGATAGGATCAAGTACCTAGAGGCACACAGATGCATCATGGCAAGGAGTTGTGTATGATCATCTATCCAAGAGTTGCATATGATGCAATTGGCAAAAGTTGCCTACCTTAGTATTTGGTCTTTGACGCCAGCGTTGGCTGGGCATTGATCCAATTATTTTGGGTCTTGGCTCACTAGAAGGTTGTGCGTTGCAATCTTCCGAGTTGATAGTGAGGGCTATCAATTTGAATAAAATAGTGGGAGCGTAATTAATTAAAGGCCTAATTAATATCATTTATCAAATCTTTACAAGTCAAAATGTTTTGGACTAAATGCAAATTTTTTCTTTTGTAGCAATCAAATGGCAAACAACACTCACACGTTCTCATTGCGATCGGTCCTTGAGAAGGACAAACTTACCGGAACCAACTTTCAAAACTGGTTTAGGACATTGAGAATTGTTCTCACACATGAGCGTAAGCTCTATGTCCTTGAAACACCAGAGCCAGAGGAGCCCGCCGTAAGTGCGCCCAAGGCTGAAAAGGATGCTTACAAGAAGCACCTTGATGATGCCGTGGATGTCAAGTGCCTAATGTTGTGCTCAATGAACTATGAGTTGCAAGAGCAACATGAGAACATGATTGTCATGGAGATGGTAACACATCTCAAGAACATGTATCAACATCAAGCAAGACAGGAGAGATATGATGTCTCAAAGGCGTTGTTCAAAAGCAAGATGAAAGAGGGAGACTCAGTTGGCACCCATATACTCACCTTGATTGGGTACGTGGAAAGCCTATCCAAGCTGGGATTTCCCCTAGGTCAAGAGTTGGCCACTGATGTGATTCTACAATCGTTGCCTGAATCATATAATCATTTTGTCATGAACTACAACATGAACAATTTTGACAAGCCGTTGTCAGAATTGTTGGGCATGTTGAGGACAGCCGAAGCACAGATGAAGAAAGACAAGCCCAAGTCTGTGATGATGATCAGCAAGACAAAAGGAAAGTCAAAAGGCAAAGGCAAGGCTAAGAAAAGTTCTAAAGCCGGGCAGAAGCCAAAGTCATCCGCGCTCAAAGCTAAAGGTGGGATCTCCAAAGAAGGCAGTTGTCACCATTGTCACCAGCCTGGACATTGGAAAAGAAACTGTCCTCTCTACCTGGAAGAACTAAGGAAGAAGAAGCAGGGGATAGAGATCTCCACTTCAGGTATATACGTTATTGAGATAAACTTAAATACTTCTTCATCATGGGTACTGGATACCGGATGTGGATCTCACATATGTTCTAATATGCAGGATCTGATAAGAAGTAAGCCTTTACGAAAGGGCCAAGTCGAGCTGCGGGTTGCTAATGGAGCAAGAGTTGCTGCCACCGCAGTTGGAGTTATTAGTTTATCTTTGCCTACGGGCCTTGTAATAGAATTAGAGAATTGCTATTATGTACCTGCCATTAATAGACATATTATTTCTGTATCTTGTATGGACAAGAGTGGATTTGAATTTCACATTAAGAATGGAATTATTTCTATATCTAAAGATGAGATCTTTTATGGCAATGCCCCTATGTCTTATGGTATCTACTTGTTAGAACTTGAGACTAGCATATATAACGTAAATACTAAAAGGTTAAAACTTGACAACTCAAACAAAACATTCTTATGGCATTGTCGTCTTGGGCATATAAACGAGAAGCGCATATCTAGACTCCATAAGGATGGTTATCTAGACTCTTTTGATTTTGAATCATTAGAGACATGTGAGGCATGTTTATTAGGGAAGATGACCAAAACTCCTTTCACTGGACACAGTGAGAGAGCCAGTGATCTGCTAGGGCTCATACATACTGATGTATGTGGACCTTTTAGATCAAATGCTAGAGGAGGCTATCAATACTTCATTACCTTCACTGATGACCTCAGTAGGTATGGCTATGTATATCTTATGAAACACAAGTCAGAAACTCTTGAAATGTTCAAGACTTTCATGAATGAAGTAGAGAAGCAACTTGGTAAGAGTATTAAAGCACTCCGTTCAGATCGAGGTGGCGAATACTTAAGCCAAGAGTTTGAGGACCTTCTGAGAGACCGTGGTATTGTATCACAATGGACTCCACCTGGTACACCACAACATAATGGTGTGTCAGAAAGAAGGAATCGTACATTATTAGACATGGTACGATCAATGATGAGTTCAGCCGAACTTCCAATATCGTTCTGGGGATATGCTCTTGAAACTGCAGCGTTTACACTTAACCGTGTACCTTCCAAATCGGTTCAAAAGACACCATATGAGATATGGAATGGGAATCGTCCCAATTTGTCTATGTTAAAGATTTGGGGATGTGAAGCTTATGTTAGGAAACAATTTCCTGAAAAGCTTGGACCCAAATCGGAAAAATGCTATTTTGTTGGATACCCCAAGGAAACTCGGGGATACTACTTCTACACACCAACCGACAACAAAGTGTTTGTTGCTAGGACTGCTATATTTCTTGAAAAGGAATTTATTTCCAAAGGAATTAGTGGGAGGAATGTAGAGTTCGAAGAAGTTCGAGACCAACAAGAAAGCAGAGAACCTGAGGAGGTACATAAGGAACATGAGGACTCACAAGTTGTTGTGGAATTTCAAGTTCCAAATGTAACACAGGAACCTCGTAGATCTAGTAGGACACGACTTGAGCCTGAGAGATTTGGATTTCTCGTGACTCAAGACAGTGACGAATTGGGCATAGCAGATGAGCCAACTTCCTATCTAGAAGATACTAAGGGACTAGAATCTGAGAAATGGCTCGAAGCCATGAGATCTGAGATGGAATCCATGTACACCAACAAGGTATGGACCTTGGTGGATCCACCCGAAGGGGTAAGACCCATAGGGTGCAAGTGGGTCTTCAAGAAGAAGACTGACATGGATGGAAATGTTCAAACCTATAAAGGTAGATTGGTTGCGAAAGGATTCCGTCAAATTCAAGGTGTTGATTATGACGAGACCTTCTCACCAGTTGCCCTGGTTAAATCCATCAGGATCATGCTTGCCATTGCAGCTTATCATGACTATGAGATTTGGCAGATTGATGTTAAAACAGCATTCCTTAATGGGAATTTACTCGAGGATGTGTACATGACACAACCTGAGGGTTTTATCGATCCAAAGGAAGCCAATAAAGTCTGTAAGCTACAAAGGTCAATCTATGGATTGAAGCAAGTATCTCGGAGCTGGAATCTACGTTTTGATGAAGTAGTCAAAAAGTTTGGCTTTAGTCAAAATGAAGATGAACCTTGTGTTTACAAAAAGGTTAGTGGGAGCACAGTCGTATTTCTCATATTGTATGTGGATGACATACTATTGATGGGAAATGACATCCCTACTCTTCAGACAGTAAAAGGTTGGCTAGGGAAGACTTTCTCTATGAAGGATTTAGGTGAAGCATCCTATATACTAGGGATCAAGATCTATAGAGATAGATCTAGAAGGCTTCTAGGCCTAAGCCAGAGCACATACATTGACAAGGTGCTAAAGAGGTTTAGCATGGAGGGTTCTAAGAGAGGTAACTTGCCCATGTCCCATGGGGTTACAATCTCTAAATCCCAATGTCCTAGTTCATGTGATGAACGGGCACGCATGAGTAAGATTCCATATGCATCAGCAATTGGATCTATCATGTACGCGATGTTATGTACTCGTCCTGATGTATCGTATGCTTTGAGCATGACGAGCCGGTATCAGTCAGATCCAGGTGAATGTCACTGGACAGCCGTAAAGAACATCCTAAAGTACTTGAGAAGGACTAAGGATCAATTCTTGGTATACGGTGGTGAGGAAGAGCTCGTAGTAAAGGGTTACACCGATGCTAGCTTCCAAACTGACAAAGATGACTACAGATCGCAATCTGGATTTGTGTTTTGCCTGAACAACGGAGCTGTGAGATGGAAGAGTTCCAAGCAAGAGACGGTTGCGGATTCTACAACAGAGGCCGAATATATTGCCGCATCTAATGCTGCAAAGGAAGCTGTGTGGATCAAGAAGTTCATTTCTGAACTTGGAGTGGTTCCAAGCGCTGGTGATGCAATTGAGTTGTTTTGCGACAACAATGGAGCAATTGCACAAGCTAAAGAACCAAGATCGCACCAACGTTCCAAACATATTCTATGGCGGTTCCATCTCATACGAGAGATCGTACAACGAGGAGATGTGAAGATTTGCAGAGTACCTACAGAAAGCAATGTGGCTGACCCGCTCACAAAAGCACTTTCACAGCAGAAACATGACGGGCATGTTCGATCACTTGGATTGAGATTCATGGGTGATTGGGTATAAGTGCAAGTGGGAATCTGTTGGTTTGTATGCCCATAGAGACTATCATTCGATGATTGTAATGGGATACTATGTAAATGATTTGTAATACTACATTGATCATATCAATAAAGGCAAGTTTCCAATCTATATGTTTGTGTTTTATATTGTGAGATGACCATAAAACTTATAGATGTCTATAGAATAATGTACTCAATGACATATGTCTTCGGGTTGATGACCTGAACAGTGAGATCATATGTATGCTAAGAGTATGTATTCTTGTTTTGTCCCTAATCGGTTGTTATTGTGGAAATATCCATAGACATCAATAACACATAAGATTAGAATGTATGTTGGTTGATGGAAGAATCTCATTATCCATGATATGGAGATATCAAACCAAATACATAGATACTTGTTAGAGAACAGTGTATCGGATAGACCCACCTTGAGAGTGACACATGGATACCATGATTGGTAGTTAGAGTCACATCTCATAATGATGGTGGTGATTGTGGTTCTTAGACCTGAAGTCACTACACTTATCACATGACGTTTGGTGTACTTTGACATCATCCATCGTGGTCCTGAATAAGGATTGCTATAAAGATGGTGCTTGGGTGCACTGTGACACATGGGGATGACTGTGAGTGATGTAGATGGAATTTGTCCTTCCTACGGGAGTTTGATATTCCAGCCACTTGATAAGTGAGACTGAGAAATGCATGGCCATGCTGATGTGAGTCAATATGTGATATTGAGCTTACATATATCTCAGACAGTCTTCTCTAGTTCAAGGAACATGCATTGAACATTGAAGAGGATAACAATTCCATGACTTGAGTTCAATCCGGATATCAGCGACAAAGGAACTGTACAATCACTGTAACACCAGTCATGTATGATAGGTTAAGTTGTTCTCCAACTTCTCCAATTACTTGGGTAGCAATGAAGTCTTGCTAGATACCAATGATTGCTTGTGAAATCATAATATGATTATGGATATCACTGCCAACGTAATTTGGAGCCTACCGGGTCACACGCACAGGATGTGTTGGAATAGGAGTATAATTGTGGATTTGATTGAAATTGCTTCGAATCACATTGATTACTAAAATGTTTATGTAATCGATTAGAATAATATTGGAGTGACTGACTCTAAGTGCAAGTGGGAGTCTGTTGGTATATGTATGCCCGTAGAGCCATCCCAAGCGATTGCATGGAGTCGGATATTAATTAATCAATTGATGCGATTATTTGGTTAATTAATGAATTCCGAAATATTCTAATTAATCCACGAGCGTTTTAATTAACGCAACGTTTCTGTTTACCGATGGGTTTAGGAAACCCTACTTCTCTTCTTATCCTATTTAAAGGAGGATAGACGACCGATATCTATATAAGATATAGAGAGACGCTTTTAGGTTATTCTCACGTACAAAACCTAGCCGTCGTCGTCCTTAGGAAAGAAAGGAGAGCAACGCGCTGCTAGCACGCCGCCGCAGAGACACGCTCCTTCCCACCGGCTTGAGAAGCGCGACGTGGAGTTCCGTCCATCCGCGTGGATGAAGTAGAGACGCAGACGCCTTGACGCCTGCGTTCGGAGGACGTCAACGACCACCTGTACGTGCTACGAGCAACGTACATCACTGCCGCAGAGGAGCATTGCCGGATCAACCTGTGACAGCGAACGGGAGAGAAGATCCATCCGTGTTTGACAAGCAGTGTTGCACCGTCGTGCAGCGGGACATCGCCGGACTTGCTCCGCGATAAGGTATATCCCGCAAACCTATTTCCGAATACGCTGTTATCGACGAGATCCTGTTACAGGTTGCTGGATTTATCGCTTCCGCCGCGCATGTTTTCTCCACAAAAACCCAACATATTCCACATAGGATGGGGAATAAAAACTCAATATTGTCAATGTTGTGAACTGTCATAAAAACACCTTCAGCAATGAAGGATAAGGTGAAACATCTTATGAGATAAAGAACAAGATCTATAGAGATAGTTATTGAAATTTTCACAATGGAAGTTCAAGCACATACAATAGCTATGTGTTGAAAGAGTTCAACATGGAAGGATTCAGTGACTAGTCTCTCATGAACCCTATATTCCAATTCTTGTGAAGAATGGAGATATCATGAATAAGATTCCATGAGCCAGCCCAACAATTGATCTATCATGTAAGCTATTAAAACACTTATCCCATATAATTTTATAAGTATTAGACATGACAAGATCGTATTAAAATCCAATAAAGGTTATTGGAAATGTCATAAGGACATCCAATAGTACTTGTGAAGTACTTAAGGATAAATTGCTAGTCAATAATCATAGCAATAAAAGGAAGAGTGGATGTAGTGAGTTACATCGATGCAAGCTTCCATAAAAGACAAAGCTGATCACCAATCAAAATATGTTTTGATTTAAAAGGGACAAGTGATGATTAGTTGGAAGGGTTCCAAACTAATAGCCATTAACTTTATTCTACAATAGAAGCTGAGTATACTTGTTATGTGAACACAGAGTGATACTGTATGGATCTAAAGGTTCATATGATAAACTTATATATGTTCTAACAATTGATGACTCAGTAGTGATACTGACAACAATGGAGCTAATTGTTAGGCAAGGAATATCAGATACCATATTACGACAGTTTCATCTCATACGAGAGATCATACAACAAAGAGAACAGGAACGTGCACTATTATGACTATAAGTAAAATGTTGCTAACTAGCAAAATCAACACTAGCACAACAGAAGCATGTTGGACATGTTTAGGTCACTAAGGATGAGATCCATTGGTGATTGGCTTTAAGTACAAGTGGAAGTCTGTTGGTAAGGTATGCCCATAGATCCAATCATGTGATGATTGACATGCCATATACCTTAAAGGATTTGATTAATACTTATAAAGGAAATCTTCCAATTCATTCAGTTTCATTTAGTGGTGAGATAATGAAGAAACACTATGAATGTCTAGAGAATTATATTACTCAATGATGTATGTATTCAAGTTACTACCCTTGTGGATGAGATCATATGAATGTTAAGAGTACATATATATTCCCATTATGTCCCTGGTTGGTTGTTATTGTGGAAGGTTGATAGACAACAATAACACATAAGATCCGAGTGTGAGTTGGTTGATGACTAAATATCATTAGTCATGATATGGAAATATCAAACCAAGCAAATAGATACATGTTAGAAAACAGTGTATCGAACAAACCCACCTTGAGAGTGACACATGGTAGTGGTGATCATAGTCATCTCTCATAGTGAAGGTGGTGATTGTGATTCTTAGACCTAAAATCACTGCACCCGTCACATGTCATTGGGTACACTTTAACATCACCAAATACAGTCATGAAATATGGGTTGTTATAACAGTATAGAATTGGTGACTCTAATACATGGGGATAGAATGTGATGATAGATATGGGATTTTTCCCTTGTACTGGGGTATGATATCATGGCCACTTGATAAGCGAAACAGAGAAATGCATGTGCATACACATGTGAATTAATTTATGATATTAAGGTCACGTTATCTCAGACAGTCTGCTCTTGGTTTAAGGAATATGGATTGAACATTGAGAGGATGATCTTCCATGCCTCGAGTTCATCCTGGATATTAGAGACAAAGGAATTATACAATCACTGCAACACCTTGCACAAATTGTAGGTTCAAGTTGTTCTATAGCTTTCCATTCACTTGGATAACACTGATGTGAGGCACCACTCTTTGCTTGTGATGTCATAAGCTAATTATGAACATTCACTACCAATGTGACATGGGACCTATAGGGTCACACACATAGCAACTCATCTAGAAGAGGTGTTTGATCTTGAATGACAATTCAATTAATTACTAAAGTATTTAGGTATTCAATTCACGCAACAAATTGATGGATAGGCTGACTGAGCTATCAAACGACCATCTCACTGAGTGAGTCGGCCATTTGGGCATGCCAGACGGGCGTCTCAAGTTTTGAGACGACCGTTTTGGTTGTCAGGATGATCAGAGTTTGAATTGGCTAAGTTCTGCCCTTGAACCGTCTGGTTCAATGTGATTGAACTGACCGGCTCATCTTAGACTCGCCAGACGACGGTCTGGGTGAGTGCAACGGGCGTCTATCCTAGATGAGACGAGTCAGTTGGGCCGAACAAATATTTTGGATGTTTTTTGAATAGTTTTAATTGTACTTTACTTGGGGTACAAGGAATTAATATGTGATATTAATTGAAATTGAAAATTTCTAAATTCGTGTGCGATTGGAAAACTGCCAAACGACCGTTTGGCAGTGCGATACGAGTCTGCCAGATGATCATTTCGGTTGTCACAGGTTGTGAAAATTCAAAATCTTCTAGTCCTTTCCGCTCTTACACAATCCTATATAGACTAGGAACCCTGACCCTAACCTCATCCTATAAAAGGAGGGGCGGGGGCTCCCAAAACACAACATAGACAACTGAGATTTAGTTCATTTGACAACTGTTGTCCTCTCTACTTGTGATAAGCAAGAGAACTCAAACAAGTCATACCCAACAGGGAAGGATATCAAAGGGAGAGAACAACTGATAATTGTCTTAGTGGTAGAGTAGGTTGGTGACTAGTACACCAACGAGAGGGACAACTCCTTCCTATCCGTTCTTGGTGAACGATAGGAGTTCTAGTTGGTCCGTGTAGACTACTCTAGAGGCAAGAGTCATTTGCCTGATGCTCAGAGAGTAAAGTCAATCTGTAGTTTGTGACGAGACAACCAGAGACACTATAGAGGTTGCGTAGACAGTTGTTCATGGTAAAGATCATGTGTTGTGCAGTCACCGTCCAAAAACAACTTCGCATCAGTTGCAAAGAAGTGAGTTTTACCGCCAGACTTGTTCTAAGATCAAATATAACTCACTTAACAACAGATGCTATTTTTCTGATAAGGAGGCTTATGGAGAAGTATAGACAAAGCAAAAGAGATCTTCATATGGTGTTTATCGATCTAGAGAAGG
Source organism: Alisma plantago-aquatica (assembly GCA_963693085.1). NCBI lineage: Eukaryota > Viridiplantae > Streptophyta > Magnoliopsida > Alismatales > Alismataceae > Alisma > Alisma plantago-aquatica. The sequence continues at coordinate 1,509,282,922 of OY856410.1, read as the reverse complement.
CTTATGATCGAGTACCCAGAGAAGTGTTATGGATGGTTTTGAAGAAAAAAAGTGTGTCTATCCAATACATTGACTGATCAAAGACATGTATGATAGCTCTACTGCAAGTGTCAAGACTCCTGGAGGAGAGACACCAACTTTTCCTATTACAATTGGGGTACAACAAGGATCCACACTCAGCCCATATCTATTCGTTCTGGTTATGGATGAGTTAACAAAGAATGTTCAGGATGATATTCCTTGGTGTATGTTATTTGCTAATGATATTGTTTTGATTAAGGAAACAAAAGATGGATTGAATGATAAAGTTGAATGTTGGAGAAAGACATTGGAATCAAATGAATTGATGATTAGCAGGAGCAAAACTGAGTATATGCATTGCAATTTCAGCCAATCTCGCAGTTTGAATGATGGAGCCAAGTTGGACGGAGTAGATATACCAAAATGTGACAAATTTCGTTGCTTAGGTTCTATTATTCAAATAGATGGGGATGTCCAAAATGATGTTTGTCACCGAATCACTGCAGGATGGTTGAAATGGAGGAGTGCAACTGGAGTTTTATGCGATCAGAAGACCCCTCTCAGGTTAAAAAGTAAGTTTTATAGAACAGTTATACGACCAGCCATGCTCTGTGGGAGTGAATGTTGAGCGGTGAAGAAACAATGTCTCAACAAGATGAACGTGACTGAAATGCGTATGCTGAGATGGATGTGTGGGAAGACAAGAAAAGATCGTTTGAGAAATGACTATATCAGGAATAAAGTGGGGGTGGCGATGATTGAAGACAAGTTGCGTGAGGGCCGACTCAGATGGTACGGACATGTGCAACGCAGATCTAGTAGTGCGCCTATACGAAACAATGCTATTGAGCCAAACACTATAAATAGAAGAAGAGGAAGACCTAAATTAACATGGGATGAGCTTATAAAGAGAGATTTTGAATCTCTACATCTTAATCAGAATATGGCCCATGATAGAGCTGAATGGAAACGAAGGATCCATGTAGCCAACCCCAATATAGTTGGGATTGAGGCTTAGATGATGACGATGATGATGAGTAGTTGATGCGACATTTACTATTATGAAAATACGAATACATAAAAATTTTATTTACGCTAATATAGTATGTGTCCGTATTTTCCAACACTTTCATCACAGAACCATATATAGAGAAATGGAATGTTCCATTACATCATTCATTTCAAGACATCCGTATTTGTTTTGGTTATTGCTCCTTGATTCTCTCGATGGCGTGTGTTATGGTTTCGGCGGTGATAGGTCGGGCCGGTGGCGGATGAGGGTGGCGGAGGCAATCGATCAACCTCCCAACGAAGTTGAATACAGGCCGGCACCGCGTGCAGACTAGGCCGACCTGAGCGAGGACTCCACCTGTCAGAGCCATGACGGTAACGGGCTCCATATTGTTCACGTCCACAGCAGCGGCGGTGTGGAGGCAAAAGCGGCTGCGGTGCTAAACAAGAAGAGGGGGGACAAACAGGGGAGATCTGAATGCCTCTTTTATCTACAAGAAGACGAGGAGATCAATGGTGCGTTGTAACTCCATTTATAATTGATTGCACGAGACAGGCGAGAAGGACGGTGGGAGTTAATGGAATGGAAAGCATGCGTTAGTTTTTTTTACAGGCATTCAATGCAGAGCTGGACGAGTTTGTTACCACGCCCTTTAAAAATTACTTCGATTTTGATAATTTTTTGGTCTTTTTATAGAAAAACTGAGCCTGAGCGCCTTCCGTTTTTTCCGTGCTAGCAAGCTGTTGTATAACTTTCATTTTTGTTGTTTTGCTCTTTACGAAAAAAAACGATAAAGTATGCTCTAAGAATCGAATAGAGCGGAAGGTCTAGCGACATAAATAAATCGGGCTACTTCTTTTATTTATTCATTACTTATAAATTACTTATAACTCTCATAATGAGTTCAGTCCGGTCCGCGGTCCGCAAATTTTGGTGAATTCGGTCTTCGGTCTGGTCCGGTCCAAAAACGATTCGACCGTAGACCGAATCCTAGATCGACTTTTATGTAAAATACATATATATTTGTCGGTATATAATATAACAAATATAAATAAAGTACACACATAAGCACTATAGCAAAAATATTTTCTATTAATGTTATATAATTGTTAGAAGTAACTAATATTATCTACTTTTGAGACGAGGGAGTAGCTCAAGTGGTGCGACTCGGCAATCTCCAATGAAGGGACCTGCGTTCGACTCTAGGTGAAAACCCTCGGGGTGCAATAAAGGCCCCACGTTATTGAACGTGCCGCGGTGCCTCTATGTACGCGGCTGGTTCCGGAGTTTACCTTTAACTGGGTGGGGTCCAATAGTGGCCGATCTCGGGAGGGGTTTCTCGTTATAAAAAAATATATTATCTACTTTTACAATTAAATAAGTTGTGAAAAAAAGTAAAAAAACTGATTACGGTCCAAACGGTCCGGTCCGGTCCTACCTCAAAATGGTTCGGTTCCGGTCTGGTCCTACATCAAAACGCTCCGGTCTACGGTCCACAAATTCTTACAAAGTCGGTCATCGGTCCAGTCCGATCCGATTGTGGACCGATGCTCACCCCTATAATTGATAACCAACAACACACTAACCGAATGAGCGGTTGTCCTCTGTGTGTGTGAGAGAGAGAAGTCGCACGTGAGAGAGAGAGAGAGTTCGCCGTAGGGGGGTTGAGGTTTGGGGTGGGCCGGAAAAATAAAAAAATTGATACGAAATACATAAATGGAAATTCTTTTACATATGTCACAAAGCACAATACCTAAGCTCATTGTTTGGCTCTTCAAATTTATCCCTCCGCTTAATGATGACGGTCACCTCTCAACAAGCACGGGAAAACAACCCCTAAACTCTGGACAGTATGAAAAAGAACTGCCATCTACATTCCATCCACTAACTTCGAAATGTTAATCGAATAATAAAGTAAAAAAACAGAGTATATATCAAACCCATTTCTGTTATGCCTATTATTTAACACCATAAATTGAAATCACAATCCATCTACAATTTGTTATTAAAAGTACAGAAGGGTTAGTAAGTTAATTAGATAAATGAAAGCTAAATATACTCCCAGTTGTTCGGTTCGGTCAGTAGCGGGGGATTCATTCTTCTTCACGGACGCTGCAGCTATGCTTCACGTTCCCCTTTCTTCCTTCCCTTTTTGCTAGGTGTGCGGACGCTGCAGCTATGCTTTACGTTCCCCTTTCTTCCTTCCCTTTTTGCTAGGTGTGAGTATCGGTCTAGAGTAGAATTGGACCGAGAATGGTATTGATCATAGATCGGATCGTTTTAAAGTAGGACCGGATCAAGACCGGACTATTATTTCAAAGTTGGATCAGACCGTTTGTACCGTAATCAAAATCTTTTTAACATTTATGACTTTTTTAATATTAAAATTTTGATACTTTTGATTCTAACGTCAGTGTAAAACATACACACTACTAGTGTTTAAATATGTAATTTATTTGTGATTTTAGCATAACTAGTGAACACACACGTGCACATATATGTGTCATATAATACATATCAAATTTATCGTTAGACACAAATTACTTATGTTTGTTACCACACCCTTTAAAAATTACTTGGATTTTGATAATTTTTTGGTCTTTTTATAGAAAAGCTGAGCCTGAGATGCTGCAGCCTTCGATTTTTTCCGTGCTAGCAAGCTGTTGTATAACTTCCATTTTTGTTGTTTTGCTCTTCACGAAAAAAAAGATAAAGTATGCTCTAAGAATCAAATAGAGCGGAAGGTCTTGCGACGTAAATAAATCGGGCTACTTCTTTTATTTATTCATTTATTAAAAATCACATTCAGTTATAAATTCTGAATTACTTACAACTCCCATTAATTGACGCCACTTCATATATAATTAATAGCCAACAGCACACTAACCGAATGAGTGGCTGTCCTATGTATGTGTGTGAGAGAGAGGGGTCGCACGTGTGTGTGTATGTGAGAGAGAGGTCGCCGTGGGGGGTTGAGGTTTGGGGTAAAAAAAAATCATAAATTGAAATCACAATCCATCCACAATTTGTTATTAAAAGTACAACAAGGTTAGTAAGTTGATTAGATAAATAAAAGTTAATTATACTCCCAGTTGTTCGGTTCGGTCAGTAGCGGGGGATTCATTCTTCTTTACAGACGGCACCCACATGAGTTGTCCTTCTGCAGCTATGCTTCACGTTCCCTTTTCTTCCTTCCCTTTTTGCTAGGTGTGAGTATCGGTGTAGGGTAGGACTAGACCGAGGATGGTATTGATCATAGATCAGATCCTTTTAAAGTGGGACCGGATCAAGATCGGAATATTATTTCAAAGCTCGATCAGGTTGTTTGTACCGGATTGGCTTTGCCATCCAGAAAGGACTAGCGGCGCAGCTTGTTGCCTGCTTGTCTTCTGTTTCAATATAATCCCAGACATCCTTGTTGATTTTATAACTTTTTTAATATTAAAATTTTGATGATTTTAATTCTAACAATTATTTAACATCAATATAAAACATACACACTACTAATATTTTAATATGTGATTTGTTTGTACTTTTAGCATAATAAAACTTTATATGTAAAAGCATTTTACATATAAAATGTCCACGGTTCGGACGGTAGTCTGATCGGTTTTAGACCGGACAGGACCGCACACCTAATTTTTAAAATTTTTAACAACTAACTGAACGGAACTCAAGACCGGACCGAACTGAACCGTCATCGGTCCAGTTTTACGGTCTTACCATGATTTTTGAACCGTTGAGTTGTTGTTCCTTCTTGTGGCTAATCAAATTATGTATCTTCTTTTCGATTCTATAGCATATATGCTCCGAATGACCTATTCGTAGTAGATCTGCCAAACGCGCCATGGAGTGCTGTAACCGCCAAAACGTGTTCAGTCTCCAACAAAATCACCACGACCAGCGTGCTTCTGTTTATCACCACCCCACACACTCCCCTCGGTTCCACACCAGGGTGTTCTACGTCAGGGTCACCACTTACACAGTTGACCCAGGGTGTTCTACGTCAGGGTCACCACTTACACAGCTGACGATTCCACACCCTGGATCATCTTACCCTCACGTATATACTTCGGTGAGTAGTAGCGGCGACGACGGTCGGATGAGCACCTCTCTGCCGGATGGCTGCGTCTCCAAACAGCTCCGCAGGGACAACGCCGACAGGGGAACCGACGAGGTCACGCACGTCGGCACAGACAACGTCAACATTACCTGAAAGATCGTGTGCTTCGAGGTGTGTGGCGCCGACAACGAGCTGCTGTTCTCCGGTGTCCTCGAATACGTGTTGGATGGGGACGGGAAGGGGGGGACAGGAGATGGGCCTTCCCGTGTGAATCCCACATAACGGCGGCCAGGCGGGTTGTGAAGGCGGGGAGGCGGCGGAGGCCCGTGGATACCACAGACCATCGAAATGTGTCTACGCCACTGGTTCTGACTCTGGCAACCCAGTCATAGTGACAGACGGATACACTGCATCTCCTCTCACTGAAACACAACCAGCAGAAGGCGACGCTAGACTCCATACCGGAGCAAGACGAGGAGGTCGTAGAGGACTCCGCACATGTGGATGTGTTGCAGGTGACTTTATATGCGCGTTCATACACATCTTTTGGTATATGTTTGCCTAACTCGTCGATTTTTCCAGTTGCCCAACTTTCGTCACCATGTCAAGCAGAAGCAGGACGACAGCTTCAGTCCCGAGGGAGAGGAGGCAGCCCCTTCAGATTTAGAAAGATGTGGACAACTCATCCGGACTTTATGCGCCTCGTCTCAGATCACTGGAGATGTGAAGGGTGGGGGAACCCGAGCTTCATTCTTTTTGCCAAGATGAAGAACCCTAAACGTGAGCTACGCGTTTGGAACCGAGAGGTCTTTGGGAATGTTTTTGCTAGAGTCAAGTAGGGTGAATACAAGGTCGCCGATCTTCAACAAGCCTTCGATGCAATACCCAATCAGGACACACCGAATCAGGCGGGGCGGGGCGGGGCGTGGTGAAGCGGGGATTTGTGTGGAGTAATAAGGGAAAGCTATCCTTCTTTTGGGCATCCGCAGGGACACAATCTATCCCGACCCTGATGCGAGGGACGATGCCACAACTTATTTGTTGGCATACATGGAAGGAACGATGCAAACGATAGCAGATAGAAGAAAGCAATAGATCGAGACAAGCTGTGGGGAAGAGATGATTTTATTTCAGCAAACTCTCTTCTTATATAGACCTACTAAACGTATAACAACGAGCTATCTATTATGCTTATTACAAGCCACTACTTACATGATCCACATATTTAGGATCTAACCATATGACTAGGCCAACGGGACTACCTCCACGTTAGTCGATTGCACATGCACCATACTTGTACACTTTCAGCTAACCACGTTGCACTACAACTCCTGTAATTAATTAAGCTACTGAATTGGACCAAGTCTTGATTAATATTTCCAACAAATCCCCCCCTAATCCAGACTTGACTCAGTGAGATTCCTGACTCCAAGCATGTTGCTCATTTCAGCAAACCTGATCCTCCCTAATGCCTTGGTGAGAGGATGTCTGCACGCTGTTCCTCGGTACAGACATATCAACTGTAATCTGTCCATTCTCGACACTCTCTCGTATGAAGTGATAGCGAGTGTCTATGTGTTTGCTTTGCCCATGAAACACTGGATTCTTCATAAGTGCAATTGCAGATTTGTTATCAACGTAGAGACGAGCTGACCCTACTTGTCGACCTGTGATTTCACTCACCAAGTTCCTTAGCTATATGCCTTGACACGCTGCAGCTGTAGCTGCCATGAGTTCAGCCTCACAAGAGGAGAGTGCCACACTCTTTTGTTTCTGTGATACCCAGGAAATCAAGTTCTCATTCAGATAGTACACTACTCCACTTGTACTCTTCCTGTCATCCACATCACCTGCAAGATCACTGTCAGAGAATCTGATCACCTTCTCCTCTCTTGCGCAACTTTTGTACGCCAGGCCGTGATCAATGGTACCTCTGATGTACCTTAATATCTGCTTGACTGCCTGATAGTGCAAGGTTGTGGGCTTCTCCATATGTCGACTTATAATTCCTACTGAAAAAGATAGGTTTGGTCGTGTGTGGAGTAGATACCTCAGGCTCCTGACGAGGCTTCTATACTTGGTTTGATCCAGAGGTGATCCTCCTGGATCCTTTTCGAGCTTTGACTTGGGTTCCATGGGGTATTTTGTTGGATTACAGCTGCTCAACTCAGCTTGCTCCAGCAATTTCTTTGCATAGGCAAATTGCTTTAATGTGATGCACTCTTTTTTTTGTTCAACCTCGATGCTAAGATAGTGACACTACTACAAAAAATGGTTTTTACAACAGTTCATTTTTCTATTTTACAACGTGTGTCAACTGTTGTATTAGATCGCGTGGTCTTATGGGGGGGTTCTTTATACAACAGGTGTTGCGCATGTTGTAATATATGTATTTTATACAACACTTAATACATGTTGTAGTTCATTGAACACACCTGTTGTAATAGGGGTGTTGTATATAACATGTTGAGACAAAAGGAAAATACATCTAGACACAAGGTTTCGAACTTGAGACCACTTGAAAGTAAGGCACATCTCAAACCATTGAACCAGTTTCATTTTATGCAACACATATATTCTTTGTTGTACATATACAACAAATGACGTGTAAACTTATTGTGTGATTGTGGTCTATTACAACGGGTAACTATTGCAATAGGTGAAAGCCTGTTGTGTAAGTATAGTATACTACAATGGGTTATAGTATGTTGTCTAATGATAGTCTATTACAACGGGTTAACATATGTGACTATTACAACGGGTAGAGCATGTTGTGTAATTATGATCTTTTACAACGGGTTATAGTATGTTGTGTAATGATGGTCTATTACAACGGGTTAACATACATGACTATTACAATGGGTTAGAGTATGTTGTGTAATTATGATCTTTTACAACGATTTAGAGTATGTTGTGTAATGATGATCTATTAAAACAAGTTAGCATATGTGACTATTACAACGGATTAGAGCATGTTGTGTAATTATGGTCTTTTACAACGGGTTTGAGTATGTTGTGATATTACAGTCTATTACAACAATTTAGCACCTGTTGTAGTATCACATATACTACAATGAGTTTGGCCCGTTGTATATAACTTGTGTTGTATAAAATATATAATTCACAATACACAAATAAAGTTGTTGTAAAAGATATGCTAACTACAACACAACCAATAGAACTGTTGTGTTTTTCCCGTTGTAAAAAGCATTTTCTGTAGTAGTGTGAGAAAGAAGACCCAGGTCAGTCATCTCAAATTCCTTCAACATCTGCTCCTTAAAGTGCTTGATCTCAGCTGTGCTTGGTCCAGTAATGATGAGATCATCCACATATATTCCAACGATGAGTATTTCCTTCTACGTTCCCCTTACGTATACTGCTGGTTCCTGTGAACATCTATTGAAACCAAGTGCCTTCATACTTTTTTCCAGCTTGATGTTCCATTCCCTTGGAGCTTGTCGCAGTCCATACAATGCTTTGGAGAGATTGAGGACCTTATTCTCTTGTCCCTTTGCATTGAAACCTTCTGGCTGGAGGACATATACCTCCTCCTGCAGTTCCCCATTCAGAAAAGCTGACTTAACATCAAGATGGTGGAGCTGCCACTGGTGTTGCGCTGAGAGAGCTACCAGTAGTCTTACAGTCTCCATACGTGCTACTGGAGCGAAAGCTTCTTCGTAATCAATCCCTTATTGCTGAACATACCCCTTCGCAACTAGTCTTGCTTTGTGTTTGATAATATTCCCACTCGAATCCTTCTTGAGTTTGTAAACCCACTTCAAACCAATGGGCTTGTGACCTTGTGGTAGTTCAGTCAATACCCAAGTGTTGTTCTGCTCAATCGCCTCAATTTCTCATCTCATAGCTTCTTGCCACTCCTTCTCTTTTGCTGCTTCGGAATAAGTAACTGGTTCATCTGTGCTTATAAGCAACACTTATGTTTCTGCATATATATCTTCAATTGATCTATACCTTGTTGGTGCTTCATCGGATGAGGATGAGGATGAATCAGAACTTCCTGCTGACTCATGGACACTTGGAGGCAGTAATGACGATGGAGTACTTAGTGATGAAGGGCCTGTTGAGTCTTGAGATGATGCTTCGTCTAGAGAGTTAGGTGTCTGTTCTCCTGCTTCAAAGTGTTGTTCCTCCACTGGATTGCTTCCACTTGAATCTCCAACTGTAAATGTAGCCCATGTTTGTGGATCATTTCCCTGTGTATCACTCCATCTCCAGCCCTTTTGTTCATTGAACACCACATCTCGACTAACCTTTATCTTTCCTTCCCTTGGGTCGTAGAGCCTATGTGCTTTGCTTCCTGTCTCTACCCCAAAATACACCATAGGACAACTTCGACCATCAAGTTTCTTTGTGTACACACTTGGAATTTTCATGTGTGCGGTACACCCAAACACTCTTAAGTGTTCTAGGTGTGGCTTCTTTCCCGTCCATACTTCATATGGTGTAGTTCCAGCCAGTGCCTTTGTCGGCAGCCGATTTAGCAAGTAAACGGCATGCCACACTTCCTCCCCCCATAGATTTGTAGGCACATTCATACTCTTGAGAAGGCTACGTGCAGTAGACATAACAGTCATATTCCTCCTTTCTACCACCCTATTTTGCTGTGGGGTGTAGGGTGCCGTGAGATGTCTTTGAACACCTTCTTTCTCACAGAACGAAACAAATTCCTTAGATAAGAACTCACCTCCGCGGTCGGTTCTGAACGCCTTCTGTTATAACCCCAATTTGTGGGTTCATTGGTGAGAAATGTAATTTCCCATATTAAAGATAATTGAACAAATAAAGATATGATTTTTTTTGAATAAATAGATTCCCTTCACAATAGCCTTAATTGGTTTCTTTGTGGGCTTTATTGGCTATTGGGCCCAATAACAAGGAAATTCGATTAGTAAATGGATAATTGAATTTTTAAGAAAAGAAATATGTAGAAACCTCTAGAAGGAAAATCCAAAGAGGATTTCGTGCCTCTTGGATTCCTTGGGTACCAAGGAGTCCAAAGTTGCATAAAGAGGCAATAAGAAAAGAAAAGGTTAATTAAGTATTTCTTTATTAAGAAATAAATTGAGAATAGTGATAAAATGTGGAAAATGAATGGAAAGAGGTATAAATGAGATTTCTTGGGGAAATTTCGTATCCATGAGGTTGTTAATATTAAAAGGAATACCAACGAGGAAAATAAAAGAAAAAATAAAGAGAAATTCTCAAAAATAGACATTTTAATGAGAAATAAACAAGATAATGCGAAATAATGAATAAAGATGCATCTAGAAGGATAATAAGTATCCAATAAAAATAATTTCGAAATAATGGAGTGTCTTGGGATCCAAGGAGTCCCAATAAAGAGGAAAGAAGGAGAAAACACCAAAACTTGCAAAATAAAAGATAATGTGATACATTAATAATGAATTTTGTGTTGTTTTTCAAAAGATGGTATTTTCTATTAAAAGAAAACAAGATTTTGGGACAAATAACTAAAAGGCATGAATAAAGAGAATAAGGGAAAGGATTTTCGTATTTCTAATTATCCATGCAATAATGAAAATAAAAAGGAATAGAGAGGAGAGAGAAGGTTTCTTTTCACAGAAAGATTTGGTTTCTTTTTGGGAAAGGACTCTTTGAGTCGTGTATAAGCCAACTTATGGCTTCGTTTCTCTCCCCTATATAAGGGGTAGGATCTGGGATCGAGTTTAGGAGGAAATCCCACGCAGCTCCATCCCTTCTCCTTACTTCTTACACATCAAAACCCTAAGCATGGAGTATAGAGAGAACCTGATGCAACGAAAGGCCACAGAGTGGCCTGGATGGTAGATTAACGTTCCCACAACGACCACGTATGGTTAACCCTCGTCCCTGGGCTCTCCCGTGAGAACTACACCATGGGTGGGCTGCACATGGGCGGCGTGTTGCAGGTCGACATATCACCGACCAGCGGCGTTGGGCACGGTCTGGATGACGCCCCAAGGGCGGCGGAGAGAGGCGAAGCCAGGGGAGGAGTCGGTGGCTACCATCGGGGACGTGGAGGAGAGGAAACGCGACCGCGACCTGCTGCAGGTTGGCCGTTCTTCTCGGTTGCGAGAGGTTGAAGATAAAGGATTAGCGCTGGATGACTCTTCCCTCCGCGGGCCAAGGAAACTAATCACTTAACCCGGGGGCAGTTTGGACATTTTGAAATATTTCAAAACAAGCCAAGCGTTGCATGAAGCAGGCTACGTGGCGCCTCCTCATTGGTCCAAAAGTAAGTATTTTTACAAATTCGTAACTAATGAACCGTAGCTTCGATCAAGACAAATTATATATATATTTTGATCAGAAAAATGCAAGGAACTCATTAAAAATAGTTTTATAGCCTGAGTATGATCATAGTTCGAAATATAGTGTAAATTATCATCTTTAATGAATTAAAGATTAAGAAACCCTATCTTGATATGATTAATGTGTTTAATAGGGTTTAATGGATCATTAGAGTTGATGTTAACCTGTTAAATGTAAAAAGGTACAAAAAGGAAGAACTTTGCACATGATTAGTCTAATTTAGAATTTATATGCTTGAAATTGGAAAAGTACATAAAATTATCATCTTTAGTGTTTTAATTAAGGGAAAAACCCTTAGATTTGATGGTAAATGGTCTTAATGACATAATTCAAGTTGAAATTAACCTGATGTTAATAAAAGTGAGGATAGGATCTAAAAGATGATCTTTTTATATAATTAGCTTAATTTAGGGTTTCATGCATGACTATGCATTAATGAGCTTAAAAACCCTAATTTAAGAGAATATGTCTTTTAATTGTTTAAATGTTCAAATCCATGAATAAATAGGGATGTGATGATCCTAAGTCAATAAAAGACTATTAAAATGGATAGTTGAGCAATTAAGGTTCATAAATATGGAAAAGGATATTTTAGGGTTTGTTAACCAAAAAGGGATAAAGTTTGAGAAATTGATCTAAGAAACCCTAATGAATACTAATGAAACCTTAATGCGGATTAGAAACACTAGAAAGTGAATCCAAGTCAGTAAAGTAGTTTCTTGATAAAGTGTGTAATAAATAGAGTACATATTTATTTCAGAAACTATGTGATGATTGAATTACTTGCTTGGATCTGTTGATTGACTTGATTGTATACACATGAAGTATATGTTGAATAATCTGCATGTCTCACCAAATCAGGTATGTGGTTACGATTATGAATAACCGCTTCAGGTTTTCCGATGGATTCCCGGATGTTTAATCGCATTGAATGCAACTAAACTGTTTGGATGTTCATATTGCAATTATAAAGTGACTATGACTATCACATAAGGTATACGCATTCTAGCTCAGATCCTGGTCCCCTCTGTGTCGTAATGGCTGACCTGGTATATGGATACCTAGAGGGTAGGTCCATCAGGTCATGAATGACTTAGTATATGGCTGCCTAGAGGGTAGGTCTATCAAGTCACCTTTACAGAGGTACCATATAAGTCCTTACAGGGACAACACAGAGTTGTGGATAGGTATGGATTGAGTAGTTTGGCTAAAAATGTAATCTTGATTGTTAAATGATTAATTGAGTGATTATATTGTTAACATAGTTGAACATTATTTGTTTCCCCCACATACCAGCTTCGGCTGACCGACGTTTTGTTTGTCGGCGTTTTAGGTACAATGAAAAGAACAAACAGTAAAGTGGCACATGTGGTACTAAATGAGAATTAAAGTGCAAAGGAAGATTAGATAGATTAGTATTTGTGTGGATAGAAGTTTAGAGATCCAAATTTTCAAAAAGGTATGCAAAAATTTATTTCCTTACAACTTTCAGTATAGTATGTTAAAATTTGATAATTATTCTTGGTTAATTGCCGAACCTTTGATCCGGAAGTCATGGGTGCGGCTTTGACCTCTCAGTCTCCCTTAATTGGGGGTTATCGGGAGGTGGGGTCGTAACACCTTCAACGAGTGGTCTGTCTCCTTTTCAGCTAAGACTTTGAATATTTGAAAGCCTTTGAATGCTTCACTCTTTGTCTTGATCATGTGAACCAACATCATCCAGTTGTAATCATCAACCAGAAGGAGGAAGTATCGATTTCCAACTGGTGTTTGTGGCGTGATAGGGCCACATAAATCACCATGCATCAGCTCGAGCTTCTTCGATGCCCTGTAGTTTGCCTCACTTGGGAAAGGGAGTCTTTCCTTCTTTGCAACCAAACAACCTTAACAAATTTGATTTGGTCGATCAATCCTCAGTATTCCTTGCACCAAACCTTTATTTGAGATCATCTTGAGCGACTGGAAATTGAGATGCCCCAGTCGCATATGCCATAGCCATGCATAATGTAGCATACCCACTGACAGACATATATGTTCAACAAAAATTAGAGACACTTTGTAAAGTCTGTTTATTGTCCGCCTGACCTTCATTAGGAGTTTTCCACCTTTATCCTACATCCACAATAGATCTCCGAGAAACATGATTTTATTTCCTTCCTTTGTTAATTGTCCCATGCTTATAATGTTGCTATCTAAATTGGGAATATAGTATACCTCAGTAAGAAGTCGTTGCTCCCCATTCTTGAACTGGAAGAGTATTGATCCCTTTCCTTTGATCTGCACGGTGGATCCATCTCTGAATTTTACATGTCCTTGGATGCTTTTGTCGAGGTCTCTGAACTTGTACCTTCGACCCGTCATGTGGTTTCTCGCTCCATTGTCCAAATACCATACATCTGACTCTCCTTGTTTGTGTGCATCTGTGCAGATCTTTGGCACTGTGTTTTCTTCATTCAGCAGCACCATGCGGGGTGACGTGGCCATACACACTGACATGAGTAATGTTGGCTCATCATCTTGAGACACGGTCAGATTTGCTTGTTCTCGTGTTGTTTTCCTCGACATTCAGACGCGTAATGCCCGAAACGATCACAGTGAAAGCACTTCACCTCGCTCTTGTCGCGGGCGCCGTCTCGAGCTCCTTCTGAATTCTGGCGAGTGCCACTCCAGTCATTGTGACCTCCTCTTCCGCGTCCTCGACCACGCCCGCGGCCTCGTGTGTTGCCACGCCCACGCCCTCGTTGATTCTGGCTGTAAGGATCTTCTTCCCGGGTTGGCTTCATGTCAGATTTGAAATCCTTTCTCATGAGCAGCACCTGTTCATGGCGATTATCATAGTCTCGATAACGCTCTTTGTGGGCTTTCAAAGCCCCAACTACCTCGTCTACTTGCATGGTCTTCAAATCACCAAATTGTTCCATCGTAGCTGTGATCTACAGATACTTCGCTGGCACGCTGCGGAGAAGCTTCTTCACGACGTGGCTCTCCTCCATCTTCTCACCCAGGGAGCGGATCTGAGTCACCAAGGTGCTGAGCTTTCCAGAAAAATCGTCTACTGATTGCGTATCACCCATGCGTAGATTTTCAAACTCCCTGTGTAAGGTTTGTAGCTTCACCTCCTTTACACGTTCGACACCAACGTGTAGAACTTTGAGGGATTCCCATGCCTCGCGGGCTGTCTCCTTGCCTACGAGCTGGAGCATGGTTTCTTCAGATATAGCCTGGTATATGACCGCCAAGGCCATTTGATCTTTCTTCTCATCCACTGGATCATCTCCATCTGGTGTCTCGATCGCAACCCATACTCATTGGGCTCTCATATTTGCTTTCATTCTCAATACCCATACTGGGTAATTCGATTTTGACAACATTGGATACCTGAGAGTGACAGAACCCTCTCTCGATGTCATCGTTTCAGGGAGCTCCTCTCCCTGTCCTTTGCTGGGTGATGGCATGTGCTTCGACATCTTCTAGCTCTGATACCACCTCAGGAAATAAGATGCTATGGATGCCAATGCAAACACACTCACGATAGCAGATAGAAGAAAGCAATAGATCGAGACAAGATGTGGGGAAGAGATGATTTTATTTCAGCAAACTCTCTTCTTAAATAGACCTATTGAACGTATAACAACGAACTATCTATTCTACTAATTACAAGCCACTACTTACATGATCCACAGAATTAGGATCTAACCATAAGACTAGGCCAACGGGACTACCTCCGCGTTAGTCGATTACACGTGCACCATACTTGCACACTTTCAGCTAACCACGTTGCACTACAACTCCTGTAATTAAGCTACTGAATTGGACCAAGTCTTGATTAATATTTCCAACAAATTCCCCGCTAATCCAGACTTGACTCAGTGAGATTCCTGACTCCAAGCATGTTTCTCATTTCAGCAAACTTGATCCTCCCTAACGCCTTGGTGAGAGGATGTCTGCACGCTGTTCCTCGGTACAGACATATCAACTGTAATTTGTCCATTCTCGACACTCTCTCGTATGAAGTGATAGCGAGTGTCTATGTGTTTGCTTCTCCCATGGAACACTGGATTCTTCATAAGTGCAATTGCAGATTTGTTATCAACATAGATACGAGCTGGCCCTACTTGTCGACCTGTGATTTCACTCACTAAGTTCCTTAGCCATATGCCTTGACACGCTGCAACTGTAGTTGTCATGAATTCAGCCTCACAAGAGGAGAGTGCCACACTCTTTTGTTTCTGTGATACCCAAGAAATCAAGTTCTCATTCAGATAGAACGCTACTCCACTTGTACTCTTCCTGTCATCCACATCACCTGCAAGATCACTGTCAGAGAATCCGATCACCTTGGACAGGGGTAAAATTCCCCACTTCTAAAAAAAAAAAATTCTTCCCTTGCCACAGGCTTCGAGACTATGCGCGCCTAGAAGCACAAGGTGTGGGATACACGAGATACAGGAGAATCCGCTTTACAAACAACCACTACACCCCACCCGGTTAAGCATCAATCAACATGTACAACTATACATTTTGATACCTGTGGAAGTATAGTTTTTTTCTTTTTTGGGGAGCCTGGACTCATCGGGCGTGTAGCACAACGTTTTTCTTTTGGTTTACAACTCGTGGGGGACGAGATGAATGAGAACCCCCCTGTTAATTTTTTTTTTAAAAGTCGTCTAGAACAGGACTTTTGCCTACGTGCCTCCCTCTAAGATCGATCCCTCTTGGGCCGCTTCCCATGTTCCGTGATTATTCCCTCTGCCCATACTCGGCTGACAAGGTAATTCTATGGGCCGTATATGCGAATTTCTTGATTGTATATAGCCGATTGGCAAAAAGGTCCATGTAAGATTCGAACATAATTGGAATTGAGACTTAAATGATGATGATGATGAAATTTAAGGATTTAAATAGGATTAAAATCATGTGTTTCCCTTGTACAGTAACATTATCCAATGAATTTGGGTTTTCGTTAGTGATGAGGCAAAGATCCGAGTGCAGTTTTAGTTCATGAACGAAACATGGGATGTCAAAGGGAACAACGGGCTCTGCAAATTGATGCATATCTTTTTGCTGTTTTATCATAAAGGCTCATTCGGTTAGGCTGTTAACTAATTCATTCGGTTGCAAGCATATTCGGATTCTGACCTTAAAAGCGACCCACGGTGTGAAAACTTTTATAAACCTCGTTTGTGATTTTCGATTCAAGTTCCTATTTGTTTGATGTTAGTTATAAGTCACATTAACTGATTTTCTGTAAATTCTAATTTCAGTTTTGGGATTTCAATGCTACTCACCTCTATGTCGTTGACTTGTTCTAATATGAAAATTTCTTACATAATATTGTTGATTTATTTACAAGTAACGTAGAAATAGATAGATACGTGACAACGATATAAAGATAAAATTATATCCAGGGATAACGAGATCGTTATTCAACCTCAATAAAGTCTATGGTGCGACTTGTTTTTTATATTTGTCCTCATGTGGTGGATTTATGATATTAGTAACAATATCATGATAAAAATCACATGGAAGTATTATTTAATCATATATATATATATGGGTGTGTGTATGTGTATGAGTGTGTACAAAGTAACGTAATGGTGTCTACATTTTGTGTATTTGTCAAAATTAATGTTAGTTCATTATTTGGTGCCATATGCAGTACGAATTAGCTATGCATCATTTATTTGACGAAATGGGGAACTGTGATTTTCTTTCTCACCTTTGTTTTGCTTGGATTACAGTTTTATCATAATGTGGTGTTGATGCAACTATGGCTTTCATTTTTGATAATTTAGGTATGTTGCAATTGTGATGAACAAATTTATTAAAGTGTGGTATATGTATAATGTTTTATCATAATTTGGTATGATTTTGGCAATAACAATACATATTTGTATTGTGAAAACTTTTTAAAATTGAGACATATGAGGTTATCTCTCGATCACTATTTACTATTAACGTTAGAGTTTAAATATATTTAAAACAAACAAGAGATAACTTAATAGTGGACAAACCTCTATCTATCTAAATTTAGTGATCTACTTTTTATGGTTCAACTAAGTTAGTGATTCATTAAGGAAATTTATTTCTACTTTTACAATATAGTTCATTAACATTACGAAACAAGTTGAGAGGAGATCATAGACACATAAAGTTTAATATAAAAACTGTATTTTCATTATACAAGCTTACGCGGACCAATAGGTGTATCACAGGCTGGCCATTGATATATAAACATTATTTTATTATAAAATATTTATAGTTTTATATTGAAAACATAGTAAATTGTGGAATACTAATATGACTAATGTATTTTTATTTATTATAATCAGCTAGAGTTGTTAAATAACTGTTGATCGTGATAAAGTATAAAAAACGTAACATGGTGTCGTTGTAAAAAATATATTTAAAAAATAACATGATAAAGTATAAAAAATGTAACCGTTGATCGTGATAAAGTATAAAAAATGTAACATGTTCTTAAGGTAGACACTATTCTCAACTTCAACCCCATTGTATTGGATCTCAAGATCAAGATATTGCCCTTGTAAGTTATCAATACCCTCAAGATTGGTTTTCTCATTCAATTCCAAAATTTCATGCTTAGCATAAAGATCATCAATCATTTTTCCTAACCATTTTCTTTTAGATTTAAATTTAGCAAAAGAAGAACGGGTAGTAACACGCATGTCAATAATGGCTTCTTTAGGTAGTTCATGCAAGCTTACCTCACTTACCTCACCAATGTGACACTCTCCATCTCTTTCGGAGCTAGAGCTGCTTGAAGATAAATCTTTCCAAACTGCATTGGCTGTATTTTTATGTCTCTTTCACCTCTTCGCTCCCATTTCCCCCATTAACCATTCCACTCCATTTTACAATTTCCACCACCAAAGCCCTCATTTCCAAACCTTCCATCCACTTCCCACCATCATTCCACACCATTCCATCCAAGAAGAAGGAGGAGGTCGACCTAGCAGTAGCTGGAGAGGATGATTCACTCATCTACACCAAGCTCCATGGCTACCTTTTCTTCTTTCTCTTCTCCTTTTGTACTTTGCATTGTTATGAGTAGCTAGGCCCCTTGGGTGGGATGTTTGGAGTGTAAAATGTTACTTTGATACCATGTTGGGGGAAAATGATGTGTAAACTTTGTAATTCTATTTGTTAATAATTATGTTCTATTTCTATCTCATTCTCCATAAATTGCTTGTTGGTTTGTGCTTGAAATCACCTAGGAATTTAGGAAAATTGACTATATGTATGAATTTTGGGATTTGCTCCTAGGTCCAATTTTTGGATCCCTAGCTAGCTACCCATCTCCCTACATCATAATCAATTCTCCTAACCCTAGTTGAGAGATCTAAGTAGCTTGTTTAGATGAAATTGGTGTGTTTAGCATGGAGCTTTCTCAAAGCTAGAATGTGAGTGACGGGATGCCCAAAACCTCACTTCCACTTCCACTCCCATTATTAGTCTCAACCCCTAATCATCCTAATATCATCTAACCTAGAAATCTAGGCTTGTTTAGACTCTAATTGAATTACACCTAAGTCCTAACCTAATTGAGCCTCACAAGGGTAGTAGGGAGTGTTAGGGACTAGTTCTCCTATACACAACCTAGCATATCCATGTCCAGTTAGTAGCTTAGGAAAATTCATTAGACTCTAACTTATTGTTTGGTTTGGATAATCTAAATGGAATCATAATGTTCATATGTCACCCCCAAACTTAAGTGATAAGTACATCCCCTAAACAACCCACATATTCCTTAATTGCTTTAAAACCCGAGTTTCCATCCTGCTTAGCTAGTGTTAGCTTACTTAGCTCATTTCTTGCTTAGATAGCTTCTTGCCCTGTTCCTGCTTTGTTCTTGCTAGCTTAGATCTTTAAGTTCTCTTTTGCCTTGTCTTACTTGCCTTAGTGTAGATTGTTCTCAAATTGCCTTTTCATACCTAGCTTAGTCTTTTCCTGCTTACTTAGCTTTAATCTAGTCTAAGGTTAACTTAGATTTCATTCTTGACTTTAATTGCTTTTCTGCACCCATTAGTTTAGCAATCAAAACAACCTTCAAACCCATAATCCTAGTCTCCACAGTAGGAACCTAGAAAAACAAACCTAGCTCTAGTGCCCCCTTTTCTCCCTGTGGATCGACCCTATACTTGCTGCCCTCCTATACTACAACACGACCCCGTGCGATTGCGGGATAGTGTTTTAGTAGATGTAAGTGTGTTGGTCTAGGTTTATAAATTTTGAAAGTAAATGCACCGTGTGTTCTGATCTCGAGGGGTGCATCTAGTCGAATCCAATCTGTTAGTGTGCACACCTTTGGTGGACGCACCAAGTGTAACATCCCAATTTCAGAGTAAATTCAAACCTTGATGTGATTCTCTTGATAAGAGCCCACTAAGGGACCAAATAAACCTAACCATGGTTTAATATATAAATGAGCTCATAAAAGATGTATATGTCACCTTTCTCACCAATGCACACATAATTGCTTAAATATGTAAAGTTAGTAATAGGATGCGTATAAATATAAATGACTATTTCGTATGGATAATAATTTGACCAATATATATAGTGTTATGAAAAATGGGAGGAACTAATAAGGAATCTAGTTTATTTAACTAGAGTTTTGAACATGGGTGTGAGAATAATGATAAACCAAGTAAGAGGCAGAAGAGTTAGTGACTCAGAAATTAGGACTTGTCAACCACGATGGGTACTATCTTTTGGTTCTATACAGTTTAATATGTGAGAGTGCATCTGATAATAGGATTCATAATATGATCACTTTTTCTACCTAGATGAGGAGGAGCTTGCTTAGCAATACTATTAGTGTTGGATTTACACAAGTCTCCCGTGACATTAAGACTTCCTAGTCAGGATAGTATTCAGATGGAACCACTCATGGACCCTGAGACACCAATGCAATAAAAGAAGGGTTCGTCAAGTGTTAATGGGAAAGAATAGCACCTAAGGGTTTTAGTTATTCAGATCTTGGAAGACCTTGACCCTATATAAAGGAGTAGATGGTTGAGACCATGTTAAGGGATTTAGGGCTAGCGCCGTCTTTGTAGAGGCTTTCCTTGTTGTTCTGTTCAATGGTAACACATTGAAGGACAACGACGCTCAAAACTTGGCTGTGATTGCCGTGGGAGGATCGACCACCGAGGAAACCTCTTGGTACTAGTATAATGGCCAGGGAAAGTGAGGTCGAGGTTGCGTCGAGGCAAAGGGCCATCCTCTACACGATCTGTGGTGTCAAGGTAGTAGGTGAATCACCACCCCACCTGGGTGGCTGCCCTATTCTTGCTGTGGAAACAGGGGAGATGAGCTCCCAATCAGGCCACATGACCAGCTGAGTTGAGCCTGGGTCTAAGTCTATGGATGCCTCATCGTCAAGGTGGAGTCTCAGTGGCAACACTAACCTAGGTGGTCGTTGGATCAATCATGGATGTCAGTTTTCACTGGAGAGGAGGCGGGGGAGTCGGCACCCTATTTCATGGCAAAATAGGGGCACACGACCCCTGGTCTGTGCTGCTGCATGCAAAGGAGAGGGAGGGCTCTGGGTCCCTCCTTTACTGAGCTGCTAGCCTGAGGCCCAATTAGGCTGAAACGAATAGGAAAATAAGGTAATAAGTATGATTCGAATTTGATTTGTTATAAACTTTGGGGATTTATAGTGTTTGATCAGGTTGTCAGAATTGGGTGTATGAGGACTCGTTGGAAAGCTAGGGATATGAAGAACATGTTGAAGCATGTTACAGACTCTTAAATTATCTAGATAAGGTAATTTAATTTGAGGAAAGGCTAGATAAGTACATAATGTGCATATATGTTGACATTTGTTAAATCAATGTGATAGGTGTGAAACTCATCATTGAACTTCAAGCAAGTGTTACACCACAATCTTAATAGGTATGTTGAAATGTCCACTCATGATTTAGAAATTTTATTGATCCTATATGATGTATTGGGTATGCATGCATGCATGCCATAAGATTGTGTAGGAGGTGATTTAAAGATGAAGATGCGAGGAGACGAATAGTTGAGATTTACAAGAAGTGTCTTTAAAAGGATCTAGACCTGACTAGAGAAATTCAAGATGAAGATTTATCCTCTATGAGACAGGTAAGTGGTTCATGCCCATGAGTATTTATGTTTATCAAACCAAGTACACTTACATGCTTCATAGATAAGATCTTCATGTCCTACATTCTAAGTTAAATATGTAAGAAAGATTTTATGTTCTTACAATTGTAGAATTTCATATAATCTATACCTTAAGTAGTGATGATTCATGGAATGATTCTAGATCATGAGTTAGGTTCATAAGAAGGATAACAACATATATTTATATCATATCCCTTAAAAATATTCCATATGGATACTTAGGACTACAAGATATGAAACAAAAATAAGACAGTCATCCTTCCATGGTTATGTGATATAACTATGTATTAGGATTTTAAGTACAAATATGCCATCATGGTCCTCTATACATAGATGTAATCATGTATTGGGATTTGAAGTAGAACATGATGTTACGATTCCCCTCATTTATATAGATATAATTGTGTGCTAAGAATTCATGTAGGAACGTGTCATCAATGTTTCTTATATATGTAGTGATCTAAGAATTAAGAAGTGAAATAGACTCCTTAATAGGGTTAGTGTTTAAAATTAAAGTATTATGTGAGAATATGGGTGTTTCACATGGTAGACCATGGCCCAATTTTCAAGATAAATATACTATATATTGGGATTAGAATATATTGTAACATGAGTTTATGATGATAACACCAAATTATGAGACATTAAGTCATGATTAAGTTGCACGTTGAGACTCTATATGATTTCTACTTTAATATTTAAGATTTAAGTTCATATGAATGTACTGATATGACTTATTGAGATTTTATAGATTTCGAGTTACCTTTTTAGAAATCACATTAGTTTAGATATTTGATACTTGAGAACTCTCATATACTGTGTATTTCCTATATTTAGTTGAGATCCTTTCCCTAAGCCTTTAGACTAAGATTGTCATATATTTAGTATCAAAAATAGCTATGGTATTCCTATCCGATTGAGGAATTAGATTAAGGATTATCTAGATAATATGGATATTAGATTTATATTGAGACTTAGACTACTCCTTGTGTGAGTATCCAGATTATGAATAAAGATACATGATAAGGGTTTTAGAGCCAATCTCAATTATGAAGTAATTGAGATACATATTCATACTCAGATGTAGATTTAGCTCATAATTTAAGAATAAGAGATTCAAAAATTCAAATTTAGAATTCAGTACATGCTCAGTACTCAGTAACCAATCTCAGATAAGTTTAGTTATCAGTTTTAACATAAGATAAGTTCAGATTCAGTCTTCAGCAAAGATATCAGTATTCAGCTTCAGTTCAGATTAAGAATTAAGTAAGTTTAGACTTAAGATAAATAAGTCGAAACCTTCACATAATACATTATATGATAAGTCCTCATTCAGTTAGTTCTGGGACGATTCAGAGGCATCTGTTGCCAACTCAGAGGCATTTGTTGCCAATTTAGAGGAGTGTTTACTCCAATTCAGAGGTGTTGCAGCACCAATTCAGGGCGTAGTCACGCCAATTCAGAGACACCTCAGTGTCATTCAGAGGCATGTAGTGCCAATTCAGGGTACTTTAGTACCAATTCAGGGCGTAGATACGCCAAATCAGGACTTATTGTATAATGGTGGCCACAGTTAGATAAAAATCATAAGTAAAAGATACCTTAGTCTAGAGTATGCCCATAATATCATCCATGAGTATGATGAGAGAGAGTCAAATAAGATAAGTATGACCTTGACACTTTGGTGTAGGTCATGAGACTCGTGTACCAGGGTACATGTCTCTAGAATAAGATAAGGTAGAAATACAAGAATTCAGATTAAGAAATAAGAGACTTTATGTTTCATATTTTATTCAGAGCTTGATGTTAGCTTAATGTTTATAATGTCCAATTTTAGTTCTATAGAAATATATATTTTAGAATACTCATGCCACTTACTCTAACATTTGTTATTTTCCTAATGCATGGTTGGGGACGCGATGTCCGCAGGTTTTGGAGCAATTGAAGAACAAAAAGACAGCAAAGGACTAGGAGATTTTAAGCTCAGCCTAGTGGGGTGCCATTTACCTAGACGATCTAGAGTTTTGACATCTTTTATTATGAACTTATGCATGAATATGATGTAGTTTTATGTTGACAAAAATCTATGTAGGAATCAGTTCTACTATTATGAAAAGTGTTTCATTTACTTTTATTGCAATGGTTATCATGTTTGTGACATCCCCAATTTAAATAAAAATGCTTCCGCTCATGTGATATGAAAATCGGGGTGTTACAATATGGTATCAGAGCAATTTGGTAAATGGCCACTAGGCAAACATGATTCTCATAGTCACCCTAGAGTGAAGAGATAAGATTAGGGTTTAGGGATAGATTTCATGAGAACAATACCATAAACTAGAGTGATTATGGGTCTTAAACTTAGAATAGATAGATATCTTAGAGGTAAAAGTCATCCTAGTTTAGATCTAAATAGCAACCTAAACCTAGCTAATGAAATTTCTTCTCCATTCTCAGTGGTTATGGCCAGCCAATTGAGAATTGAAAAGGAATTTCATAAGCTCCAGACTTTTATGCATCTCTCCTTTCTTACTGGCCCATGTGGTATTGGACACATGTGTTAGTAGGTTAATGAGAGATAGCATGTCAGAATCCCACATCTCTGGGTATGTGCCTGATCACCACATACCTAGGAATGTAGGAGTTACCTAAAGAACCTAAGATTAGACAACAATGTAAACCTAATGTTAGAAAGTCATGACAAGGTTGAGGTAGATGTCATAAGTATAGAGCCAAGTTTAGTTTCATAAACCCTATGTATGAGTTGAGCAATAAACCAAGGTAATAGATAATGCTTACATAAATGTTTTATGAAAATACATTACATATCTCTTTTCATGCAAAATTTTGAACATGTCTACCTCAATATGTTAATTAGCAATAAATGAAGAAGTAAGAAGAACCCTAAGGTGGGTAGTAGCCTAGAGATCCTCGAAATTTATTTTAAGGTGGGTAGAATTATAACATCCCAATTTCAGAGTAAACTCAAACCTTGATGTGATTATCTTGATAAGAGTCCACTAAGGGACCAAATAAACCTAACCATGGTTTAATATATAAATGAGCTCAGAAAAGATGTATATGTCACCTTGCTCACCAATGCACACATAATCTCTTAAATATGTAAATTAGTAATAGGATGCGTATAAATATAAATGACTATTTCATACGGATAATAATTTGACCAATAGATATAGTGTTATGAAAAAGGGGAGTAACTAATAAGGAATCTAGTTTATATAACTAGAGTTTTAAACATGGGTGCAAGAATAATGATAAACCAAGTAAGAGGTAGAAGAGTTAGTGACTCATAAATTAGGACTTGTGCAACCACGATGGGTACAATCTTTTGGTTCTATACGATTTAATATGTGAGAGTGCATCTGATAATAGGATTCATAATATGATCACTTTTTTTGCCTAGATGAGGAGGAGCTTTCTTGGCAATCCTAGTAGTGTTGAATTTACACAAGTATCCCATGACATTAAGACTTCCTAGTCAGGATAGTATTCAGATGGAACCGCTCATGGACCCTGAGACACCAATGCAATAAAAGAAGGGTTCGTGAAATGTTAATGGGAAAGACTAGCACCTAAGGGTTTTAGTTATTCGGATCTTGGAAGACCTTGACCCTATATAAAGGAGTAGATGGTTGAGACCATGTTAAGGGATTTAGGTCTAGCACCGTCTTTGTAGAGGCTCTCCTTGTTGTTCTATTCAATGGCAACGCATTGAAGGACAACGACACTCAGAACTTGGCTGCGATTGTTGTGGGAGGATCGACCACTGAGACAACCTCTTGGTACTAGTACAATGGCCAGGGAAAGCGAGGTCGAGGTTGCGTCGAGGAAAAGGTCCATCCTCTACACGATCTGTGGCGTCAAGGCAGTAGGTGAATCATCACCCCATCTGGGCGGCTGCCCTGTTCTTACTGCGGAAACAGGGGAGACACACTCCCAATCAGGCCACATGACCAGCTGAGTTGAGCCTGGGTCTAAGTCTGTGGATGCCTCATCATCAAGGTGGAGTCTTGGTGGAGACACTACCCTAGGTGGTCGCTGGATTGATCATGGGTGTCAGTTTTCTCTAGAGTGGAGGTGGGGGAGTCGGCACCCTGTTTCACAGCAAAACAGGGACACGCGACCCCTGGTCTGCGCTGTTGCGTACAAAGGAGAGGGAGGGCTCCGGGTCCCTCCTTTATTGGTCCGCCGGCCTAAGGCCCAATTAGGATGAAACAAATAGGAAAATAAGGTAATAAGTATGATTTGAATTTGATTTGTTATAAACTTTGGTGATTTGTAGCGTTTGATCAGGTTGTCAGAATTGGGTGTATGAGGACTTGTTGGAAAGCTAGGGATATGAAGAAAATCTTGAAGTAGGTTACAAAATCTTAAATTATCTAGATAAGATAAGTTAATTTGAGGAAAGGCTAGATAAGTACATAATGTGCATATATGTTGATATTTGTTAAATCAATGTGATAGGTGTGAAACTCATCATTGAACTTCAAGCAAGTGTTACACCACAATCTTAATAGGTATGTTGAAATGTCCACTCATGATTTAGAGGTTTTTTTGATCCTATATTATGTATTGGGTATGCATGCATGCATGCCATAAGATTGTGTAGGATGTGATTTAAAGATGAAGATGCGAGTAGACGGATAGTTGAGATTTACAAGAAGTTTCTTTAAAAGGATTTAGACCTGACTAGAGAAATTGAAGATGAAGATTTATCCTCTATGAGATAGGTAAGTGGTTCATGCCCATGAGTATTTATGTTTATCAAACCAAGTACATTTACATGCTTCATAGATAAGATCTTCATGTCCTACATTCTAAGTTAAATATGTAAGAAAGATTTTATGTTCTTAAGATTGTAGAATTTCATATACTCTATACCTTAAGTAGTGATGATTCATGGAATGATTCTAGATCATGAGTTAGGTTCATAAGAAGGATAAGAACATATATTTCTATCATATCCCTCAAAAATATTCCATATGGATACTCAGGACTACAAGATATGAAACAAAATTAAGACAGTCATCCTTCCATGGTTATGTGATATAACCATGTATTATGATTTTAAGTACAAATATGCCATCATGGTCCTCTATACATAGATGTAATCATGTATTGAGATTTCAAGTAGAACATGATGTTAAGATTCCCCTCGTTTATATAGATATAATTGTGTGCTAAGAATTCATGTAGGAACGTGTCATCCAGGTTTCTTATATATGTAGTGATCTAAGAATTAAGAAGTGAAATAGACTCCTTAATTGGGTTAGTGTTTAAAAGTAAATTATTATGTGAGAATATGGGTGTTGCACATGGTAGACCATGGCCCAATTTCCAAGATAAATATACTATTGGGATTAGAATATATTGTAACATGAGTTTATGATGATAACACCGAATTATGAGACATTAAGTCATGATTAATTTGCACGTTGAGACTCTATATGATTTATACTTTAATATTTAAGATTTAAGTTCCTTTGAATGTACTGAGATGACTTATTGAGATTTTATAAATTTTGAGTTACCTTTTCAGAAATCACATTAGTTTAGATATTTGATACTTGAGAACTCTCCAATACTTTGTATTTCCTATATTTAGTTGATATCCTTTCCCCAATCCTTTACACTAAGATTGTCATATATTTAGTATCAAAAATAGCTACGATATTCCTATTAGATTGAAGGATTAGATTAAGGATTATCTAGATAATATGGATATTAGATTTATATTCAGACTTAGACTACTCATTGTGTGAGTAGCCAGATTCTAAATAAAGATATATGATAAGGGTTTTAGAGCCAATCTCAATTATGAAGTAATTGAGATTCATATTCATACTCAGATGTAGATTCAATTCATAATTTATGAATAAGAGATTTAGAAATTCAGTTAGAATTTAGTACATGCTCAATACTTAGTAACCAATCTCAGATAAGTTCAGTTATCAATTTTAATATAAGATAAGTTCAGATTCAGTCTTTAGCAAAGATATCAATATTCAGCTTCAGTTCAGATTAAGAATTAAGTAAGTTTAGACTTAAGATATATAAGTGATAACACCCAAATTAGCGCATATTTTCTATGCATTCTATCTATAGTTTTGTGCCACTTTAGTCTTAATATGCACTCTTTTGTTCATGTTTTATGTTTTCTATCTCTCCATTAGATAATGTAGTGAAAATAGCCAATAATGTAGCTAATTAGCCTGTTTTAGACTTGTAGGCACCGAAACTAGCCAATTTTGGGACTTTCAAGTACCAGACCAGGAAAAGACAAGAATCGCAGCAGCTGGCCGATATGGCTGCCTGATACGGGTGCCCGATATAGCTGCCTGATATGGTCTGGATGAGATGGCCGCCCGACAAAGACGCCCGATATGGCTGCCCGATATGGCCTGGACGATACGGGTGCGCCGACCGATACGGCTGCCCGATACGGTTGCCGAGTGACAGTCATATTGGCCGACCTGGTTCCTCAAGATTGAAGCCACGGATGAAGGACACGTGGACCAATAAAAGCTACAACTTACATCAACTCGCTGCCTATAAATAGCAGCTGCCAGCCTACAAGAATGCATCTTCGGAGCTGGAGGGAGCGGAGGGCTGGAGGAAGGACCCTGCAAGAACTAGTTCCTAGACCAAGGAGCTAGTGTGTCGGGTTCCCCAAAGGCCGCCGCCTGATACGCCCGCCGCCCGATACGGCCGCCGCCCGATACGGCTGCTGCCCGATACGGCCTAGAGAAAGAGAGAACCGAGGAGTCCAGAGGGACAAAGAGAAGACCCTAGGGGCGAGATCCGGCCTACACAGAGGCCAAGGAGCGAGAGCCGCCTCTCCTCTACGGGCTATATCTCTTCCCTCTTCTCTTTCATTCTACTGCATTCCTTTGTTTCTTGTACAAACGATGTTTATCCATCTTTGTTCGGTGCCAGCTATGCTTGTCTATGGCTAGTTAGCTCCTTCTTGGCTA
This sequence comes from Alisma plantago-aquatica, assembly GCA_963693085.1. NCBI lineage: Eukaryota > Viridiplantae > Streptophyta > Magnoliopsida > Alismatales > Alismataceae > Alisma > Alisma plantago-aquatica. The sequence goes on along the minus strand of OY856410.1, from coordinate 1,509,254,319 downwards.
TGCAGCCCGGTCTGGGCATGTTTATATACTTTTGCCTTAAGCAAGTAGATTCATATCAGATCTAGTATGTTGCATGTTCTATTTTCTCTTTCCAAGTTACGATTGCTAGTTTGGTTGATCTCTTACTCGCTTGAACTGCTATTTCTGCCTGTATTGAGAGAGCCGTTGTAGAAATAGCTAAGAGACGGTAGTTTGGATCTGAACCCGAGAGGAGGACGATCCAAGGTATTCTGTTCCTAACACCCCATAATATCCTAAGACGCGAGAGGGAACTTAGCATATACTAAGGTGTTGATATGTCATCCCTTGAGAGAGGGTTAATGACATATCGTTGATGGTTTTAGTCACACATCGCGAGAGCGAGTGGGATGACCCCACAGGACAGATGCCGCTGTGCGTGCTAGATGCTTGCTTGGGTGTTTGAGGGTTGTCTACGCCCAAGAATGAGTGCATAGACTGCCCCTTTTGTGGTTACATAGACAAGAACTCTCTTTCTCTAGTTAGTAGAACCTCGCGCTCTGTCTTGTTTTGCTTTTGTTTTCTTTTCTTTTCCTTATTTTAATCGTGACAACCCGCTAGACTAGTTCTAGCACTTTCTTTTATCGACTATCGTTTTGGCTTGTCTGACTCAAGAACAGAAATCTGTGGCGTCCTAAACGTCACCACGTCCCTGTGTTCGACCCCGTATATCTACTTCGACCCCGTAATTAAGTTGCGGGGGCCTAGAAGGTTTCGGGTTATAAATTTAAAGCATGATTCCTTCCTTTGTCCCGCGTTCGAATCCGAACGCTCGATTTAGGCCGATCAACTTTTGGTGCCGTTGCCGGGGACGTGGGTTTTCCACGTTTTCATGCCTAGTAGATTTTTGTTCTGTCACTATAAGCATGTATATTTATGCATAGTTTTTCTTTTGTTTTAAACATACTTGTTCATATATACTGAATACCTTCTCTTTTTCTTGTACCTTTTTCAGCCATGGATCTTGCTTCAACAAGACAAGTAATCTTGTCCACCTGTCCTCCCGAGTTTTTCTGCAGTTCTGATTGCTGGCAAATAATTGAAGGTCGTGCTCTACAGCTAGTCGAGTTATACTCACCTCCACCGTCGTCATATGTTGAAATTTCAACAAAGGAGACTGTCAGTCAACCATCGACTCCTGTGCTATCATGGGATCAAGAACTGATTAAGGCAGTGGAGTTAGCTGGAGAGAGTGTCAAGGCACTCACCTCCCTAGTCCCTCATCTCCAAGAAGATGTCAATCCAATGCAACAACTTCTAGAAGAGCAGGATCGTCATCTCAAAGTAGGCACCGAGGCTGCAGACTGCAGTAGAAGTCTAGTTCAAACTGTTGAGCGAGGATTCATTCAAGTGCATCAGTTTGGTATAGCAGGTCAGCAACCGATGTGCATGGCAAAATCGACGGGTCTCGAAAGCATTGCTGCTCAAGTACAACAACTTCATGATAAAGATGTTGAACAAGGCAGGAGGCTCCAAGAGCTCATTGATTTGGTTACAATCCAATTACAAATGCCATCACAAGACAATGAAGACATTAGTCATCAAGACCATTCCATTGGGTCTGAAGTGGAGTATGCATCACCATCCTATTCAGACCATCAACTGGATTCACCAGGATTTTTCTGTGAAGACCAACCCACTTGGGGAAGCCCTTCATTCTATCCAGATGACCCAGCTGATGAACCAATGGACGATATGAATCATAGACATGAATGGGTCCGTGATGACGATGATGAAGACTCAAAAAGCCAATCGACCTCACAACCAGAAGGTTGGTTTGAGGAACCAGAGTCAGATATTGAACCAGACCAGAGTGACATCTCTCATATTGAGACTTGTCACTTCGCTTTGAGCAGTACGCCAACCATGGTTTGGAACAATTTGTTCGATGACGACAACGACGACGACGACAGCTGCTCGACATGGAGCAGTGAGTATAATGTCGACGACGAGTTAGAGCAGCACGAGCCGCCATTCACACCCATACCTTTACAAGGTAGGGTGGACGTCAAGGGGGCAGGATGGATGGTGCACTACAACATGGCTGCTGAGCATGAAGACACCCCTAACTCCATGCCAAGTGATAAGCTTGGGGTGGTAGAACCACAAATAGATTCTTCAGGGGGTACTTCTTGTTCAGAAGATGATTGGATGTCACAGACTTTACATGATGATCTATCTGAGCATCCAACCTCAAGTTCAGAGATGGAGGGAGGAGAAATGGATCCCACCCAAGTCATTCAACCTATCCCCTCCATCTCATCCTGTATCGACATCCCAGGACCTTCATATTCAGATTCATATAATGAAAGGTACCCTGAGGATGATTTGCCAAAGAAGTCACCCCAGTGCAGCTCAAATCACTTCCAGCAGAAAGATGACTTCATCGAGTCGCCAGATTTAACTTTTCTTCTTCAGACTCGGCAGGGCCAACACATCTGCCTATTCTACTCATATTATGTGGCAGAACCCGTCAGGAAGACACAGGTGACACTGGTCCCAAAGTTGAGAATTTGGGATCCCAGTGTCGGTATCGTGGGGCAGCCACCCCCTTTTCTCTTAATCACCCTCCCACCCTTTTATTACAATAAATTTTGATTTTCCTGTTCTTGTTGGTTAATTTCTTTCCTCTAACTGTTTTGATATCCTTGCACCCATGCATCATCTTTAGAACTTCAATAAATGTCGTTAAACTCATGCATTCCTGCCTCACTATTTCAAGTTTGAGACTTGCTCGAGGAAGAGCAAAATTTTAAGCTTGGGGTGGTAGGATTCACCCTTCTTTTCTCTTCACCCTTCTTGCATGCATGTCTATTTCTTGCATTTAGTCTTAAATTTTCAAAAGTTTCAGCTTTTTAGCTTTGCAATTATGGCTATGTGGTTTGAATCTAATAGATAAATGCTTGACTTCATGCCTAGATGCACAATTTTCATCTTAAAAATTGCTTGACCTCTTGCTTGACTTGCTCTTTGACTCTTTCCTTGAGTTTGGTAATAAATCTAAGGTTATGTCCCTTTTTCATAGCTTAAAGCTAAATTCCCTTGATCTATGTTGTGAATGGCAAATCCATGGTAAAGGACCGTTGGAATGAGCTAAATCATGATTAAAGTATCCTAGCTGTGAATTTCACAAGGTTGCCTCTATTCTAAGGATTCTTGAATCATAATTGCTACTTCTCACACAGGTATCAAGCGGAATATGATGGGCTTTGAGCTATGATCAAGATGAAATGTTTCTGCTTGATGGACTACGTGCCTTCTCACATTAGATTGAGTCAAAAAGATGAAAAATATAAAATGTGCAAAAGAGGTTTGGCCGCCCATAAAATCCCAAAAATATCTATATAGTTCTCACCCAAGCCTAAAAATGGAATGCAGATGATAAAAGCCTGAATGTGAACAATAAATGAGCGCTTGTTTTCTCTTTTAGGAAAGTTGAGGATGGTGCCCAGCAGGTGTATGACTGCGCTCATGGACGCGGATATGTCGTGCCTGGTAGTACCACTCTAAAAGCTCATTAGAGAGTCACTAGGAACCCCCTAGGTGACCTATGAGATCATCTCAGTAGCAGGGTTGGTTCGGGCGCAGTACGAGGAGTTCATCTCACTGCTTTGGACCAACTGGTTCGGACTGCAGGGACTGTTGCTCGCTACATGGACCAACCTGACGCAGATCGGGATCCTCAAAAGTCATTAGAGTCTTTTTGCTTTAATTCTTAGGACACGAATAAGTGAGAGGCATGGTATTCTTGATTGGTATGCATGGATTCATGGTCATGGCTCATTACTCATCACCAGCGTGATCACCTAAGTGACAACTCTTTCATGATCAAATAATTATGATTCAAACCCTCATGAGTATTGGCAGGCTAAAATGAATTCGCTTAATATCACCTGGAAATTCTTTGATCGTACTTTGGCAGGATTGTGCTTGTTTGATGGGGGTTTGTTATGAAATGACATGGATCAAGAGTATTGATGCTTTAAACTATTTTTCTTAACCTTAGCATTTATTGCCAAGCTTAATTTGGATGTTATCTTTTTGTTCTTTGAGCACAGTCTTGCTTGAGGACAAGCAAGTTTTAAGCTTGGGGTAGTTGATAACACCCAAATTAGCGCATATTTTCTATGCATTCTATCTATAGTTTTGTGCCACTTTAGTCTTAATATGCACTCTTTTGTTCATATTTTATGTTTTCTATCTCTCCATTAGATAATGTAGTGAAAATAGCCAATAATGTAGCTAATTAGCCTGTTTTAGACTTGTAGGCACCGAAACTAGCCAATTTTGGGACTTTCAAGTACCAGACCAGGAAAAGACAAGAATCGCAGCAGCTGGCCGATATGGCTGCCTGATACGGGTGCCCAATATAGCTGCCTGATATGGTCTGGATGAGATGGCCGCCCGATATGGCTGCCTGATATGGCCTGGCCGATACGGGTGCGCCGACCGATACGGCCGCCGACCGATACGGTTGCGCCGACCGATACGGGCGCCGACCGATACGGCCATCGACCGATACGGGTGCGCTGACCGATACGGCCGCCGACCGATACGGCTGCTCGATACGGTTGCCGAGTGACAGTCATATTGGCCGACCTGGTTCCTCAAGATTGAAGCCACGGATGAAGGACACGTGGACCAATAAAAGCTACAACTTACATCAACTCGCTGCCTATAAATAGCAGCTGCCAGCCTACAAGAATGCATCTTCGGAGCTGGAGGGAGCGGAGGGCTGGAGGAAGGACCCTACAAGAGATAGTTCCTAGACCAAGGAGCTAGTGTGTCGGGTTCCCCAAAGGCCGCCGCCCGATACGGCCGCCGCCCGATACGGCTGCTGCCCGATACGGCCTAGAGAAAGAGAGAACTGAGGAGTCCAGAGGGACAAAGAGAAGACCCTAGGGGTGAGATCCGGCCTACACAGAGGCCAAGGAGCGAGAGCCACCTCTCCTCTACGGGCTATATCTCTTCCCTCTTCTCTTTCATTCTACTGCATTCCTTTGTTTCTTGTACAAACGATGTTTATCCATCTTTGTTCGGTGCCAGCTAAGCTTGTCTATGGCTAGTTAGCTCCTTCTTGGCTATGAAGCCCCGTATGGGCATGTTTATATACTTTTGCCTTAAGCAAGTAGATTCATATCAGATCTAGTATGTTGCATGTTCTATTTTCTCTTTCCAAGTTATGATTGCTAGTTTGGTTGATCTCTTACTCACTTAAACTGCTATTTCTGCCTGTATTGAGAGATCCGTTGTAGAAATAGCTAAGAGACGGTAGTTTGGATCTGAACCCGAGAGGAGGACGATCCAAGGTATTCTGTTCCTAACACCCCATAATATCCTAAGACCCGAGAGGGAACTTAGCATATACTGAGGTGTTGATATGTCATCCCTTGAGAGAGGGTTAATGACATATCGTTGATGGTTTTAGTCACGCATCGCGAGAGCGAGTGGGATGACCCCACAGGACAGATGCCGCTGTGCGTGCTAGATGCTTGCTTGGGTGTTTGAGGGTTGTCTACGCCCGAGAACGAGTACATAGACTGCCCCTTTTGTGGTTACATAGCCAAGAACTCTCTTTCTCTAGTTAGTAGAACCTCGCGCTCTGTCTTGTTTTGCTTTTGTTTTCTTTTCTTTTCCTTATTTTAATCGTGACAACCCGCTAGACTAGTTCTAGCACTTTCTTTTATCGACTATAGTTTTGGCTTGTCTGACTCAAGAACAGAAATCTGTGGCGTCCTAAACGTCACCACGTCCCTGTGTTCGACCCCGTATATCTACTTCGACCCCGTAATTAAGTTGTGGGGGCCTAGAAGGTTTCAGGTTATAAATTTAAAGCTTGATTCCTTCCTTTGTCCCGCGTTCGAATCCGAACGCTCGATTTAGGCCGATCAATAAGTCAAAACCTTCACATAATACATTATATGATAAGTCCCCATTCAGTTAGTCCTGGGACGATTTAGAGGCATCTGTTGCCAACTCAGAGGCATTTGTTGCCAATTCAGAGGAGTGTTTACTCTAATTCAGAGGTGTTGCAGCACCAATTCAGGGCGTAGTCACACCAATTCAGAGACACCTCAGTGTCATTCAGAGGCATGTAGTGCCAATTCAGGGTACTTCGGTACCAATTCAGGGCGTAGATACGCCAATTCAGGAGGGCTTATTGTATAATGGTGGCCACAGTCAGATAAAAATCATAAGTAAAAGATACCTTAGTCTAGAGTATGCCCATAATCTCATCCATGAGTATGATGAGAGAGAGAGTCAAAAAAAATAAGTATGACCTTGACACTTTGGTGTAGGTCATGAGACTCATGTACCAGGGTACATGTCTCCAAAATAAGATGATGTCGAAATACAAGAATTCAGATTAAGAAATAAGAGACTTTATGTTTCAGATTTTATTCAGAGCTTGATGTTAGCTTCATGTTTATAATGTCCGATTTCAGTTCTATAGAAATATATATTTTAGAATACTCATGCCACTTACTATAACGTCTGTTATTTTCCTAATGCATGGTTGGGGACGCGATGTCCGCAGGGTTTAGAGAAATTGAAGAACAAAAGAACAAGCAAAGGACTAGGAGATTTTAAGCTCAATCTAGTGAGTGCCATTTACCTAGACGATCTAGAGTTTTGACATCTTTTATTATGAACTTATGCATGAATATGATGGAGTTTTATGTTGACAAAAATTTATGTATGAACCAGTTCTACTATTATGCAAAGTGTTTCATTTACTTTTATTGCAATGGTTATCATGTTTGTGACATCCCCAATTTAAAAAAAATGCTTTCATTCGTGTGATATGAAAATCGGGTAGTTACACCAAGCTTTCTGGCTCTGTTGCCGGGGATCGAGGTGCTCGGCCTAGCTAGTTAGTTTTGCTTTGACTTTTCCTACTTCCCTCATTATTGCTATTATTTATTCTTTATTCTTTATATTCTTTGTGTATATTGGTTTACTAACTTGTTCTCTTTTGTTTGGTTGTGCTTTTTGCATGTGAAAAGCCATTCAAGAGAAGACAACATGGAAGACAAAAATACACCCCACAAGCCACTTCAAGACTACATCGTGCCTAGCAACTATAAATCACCAATTGCTAGAAGGGTTGATCAGATGCCAGAGGAGAAATTCTCCATTCCTCTAGGTCTTCTTGGGTTCCTTTCCATCTTCAATAGCTCAGAGAGTGAGAACCCCTACAAGCACTTGGACTCCTTTCTTAAAGTATGCTCCACCTTCATGAGGCCAAAGGCTAGTGATGATACAATCCGGTTGACCTTGTTCTCTTTCTCCATCAAAGATAGAGCCAAATATTGGCATGAATTAAGAAGGGGCATCATGCATTGGGAAACAATGAAGAATGTCTTCTTGAGATAATTCTACTCTATAGCAAGGTTAACACAAATGTGGCGTTCCGTGACAAGTTTTCATCAAATGGGCAATGAGAAGTTCCACCATGCATGGGATAGATTCAAGAAGATTTTGAGAGAGAGCCCGTACCATGAGACCCCTTTGTGGAAGCTAGTTCAATCATTATACTCCAATTTATCTCTAAAGGACCAAGACATAGTGGATTCTTCTTTTGGAGGAGTTTTCATGGCTAGGCACCCTGAGGAGATATGGCCTTTGTTTGAGTAGTGGGCTAAAGGATCAAGAGTTCAAGCTTCTAGCATGATGAATGACAGGGGAAATGCCTTTGGTGTGACACCTCCTACTCATAATGACTCAAGCCTGCAAGTGATGAAGATTCTTGGTGACATGGTGAGCTTCATCAAGAACTAGGTGACAAATGTTCCCTGCCACTCGGTCAATTCTATTGAGTTCTATGGCGAAGAAAAGAAGACACCTCACTCCTATAGCTACCAAGAGCCACAAAGTCCAAAATATAGCTCAAGATTTGAGGAAGAGGTTCTCTCTAGATTGAAAATATTTTATGATGTTAAAAAAGATGTTGCAAGGCTATAAGAGAGAATAGAGTATCTATCTTCCATAATTGCTCTCCAAGAGGGAAAGTTGTCTTCAAAACCCATTATGAGCTACCATGAAGCAAGTGGACCAATTCCCTCTTCTCAAGTTTTCTATAGTATGCCTCCCATGCAAGTGCATCCCATCTACCATTTATAAGGTGATCCCAAGCCTTATACTCCACTCCCACCACCATCATCACCACCATTTTCCCAACAATTCACCTTCCAACCTCAATTCTCCCTTCCACCTCAATTTCAACACTAAGTGTCACCTCCATCTCCTCCACAGCCACAACTAGCTCCCCATCTCCACCATGAGTAAGGAAGTTCTGTGACTATTCTAAGGAGTGGCAAATCTCTTGAGCAACCCACAAGTAAAAGAAAGGTTGACAAAGGAAAACAAAGGCACCTAAATGGCGATACTGGGATTGAAATTGCCGAAGATGATTCAGTGATACATCTTGTTGATTTTGGGATACCATGTGTCCACCTCATACTCTATTTGCAAGTCCCACCATCCCTAGTGTTCCACCTCATGTTGATGCAAGCAAGGCCAAAGCCAATGATCCTCCATTCATTGAAGCACTAGACGAGCAACCAGAAATGAAGAGGAGGCAAAATCTCAAAGTAGATATTCTTGAGGTGTTTCACCAAGTGAAGGTGAACATTCCACTCTTGGATGCTATCAAGAAAATCCCATCATATGCCAAGTTCCTCAAGAACCTATACACTGTGAAAAGAAGGTCAACAAGGAGGATAGAGAAGAAAGTGAAGTTAACTAAACAAATAAGCTCCTTTCTCCAACATTCACTCCCCGTGATAAGGAAATACCCAGGAGCCCCAATCATACCAAGCTACATTGGGGCACATCACATATGCCAATCCCTACTTGATTTGGGATCCCGTATGAATTTGATGCCATATAGTGTCTATGTTGATCTAGGTCTAGGCAAGTTGAAATTGGCACATTGCACTCTCCAATTGGTAGACCACTCCATCAAAGTGCCTAGAGGGTGAGTGGATGATGTCTTGGTGATGATTGACAAGGAAAGAGGAGCCATGTTCCCAGCTGATTTCATTATTCTCGACATGGAGCCAGATGATAGGAAGATCCCCATCATCTTGGGGAGACCGTTCTTATCTACATTTGATGCTAAGATACATGTTCGTAGCGACATAATGACAGTCTCTTTCATGGACATGAAGATAAAGATCAACATATACAAGTCTTCAAACTGGTGAGTTCGAGATGAGGATATTGGATATGGCCACTTGAAGAGTCCTAATGATCATTTGAGAAAAGGAGATCAAGATGGAACAATTGATGATGATTATTGTGATCAAAGGGATGGGGAAAATAGATTGAGTGCAAATGAGGGATGCATGTTTTGCAAGAATGGACACATGAGAATGCCAAACGAATGAATGATTGAAGAATTGCCAAGAAGCCAAGCTGGAGGTAAGAAACATAGTGCTTGTGGAAGACAACCCACATAGGTTTGGGAAAATTTTGACCCAACCTTCAAATTTTTGATACTTTTGCCTAATTTCTAAGCTTTACAAGAAAACACACACACACACACTTGTTTTTAATATTTTTTTAGTTTTAAAATGTGTAGGTGAAAATAAGGTGAAATCAAGGAAATTTGAGTACAATTGAGGGAATCATTTAAAGAAAAAAAAATCACTTTGGATCAAGATTTTGAGTGTTTGATGTTCTTTAAGTTGAGAATAGTAGCTACAGAGACCACCACGGTCGTGGCCATCCACCACGGTCGTGGGATTTAACTGCCACAATTGGCTAAAATCACAGGGAGTAGGGCCAAGGTTTGAGAAAAAATGACAAGGGATGCACCACGGCCGTGCACAGTAGCACGACTGTGCATCCTGAAGCCAACATTGTCATGCCACACAGAACAGACGTGTTGCAGCCCGATTTCTGCAACTTAAGGTAGAATGTACAAAAATTCCGAATCATTTGCTCACTTCTCCGAAGAGCAGAACGGTCGTGCCCCGCACCCTAGCGACCATGCAACCCTTACCACCCCCTCTCCAACCCTTCAATCTCTAACAAATCACCCCAAACCATCCCAAATCCATTCCCTACCATTTCTACTACCTTAATCTCTAGATTCCACTCTTTTTCATCCACAAAATCCCACATTTCTCTCCATTATGCCCCAACAGCCTCGTTCTTCGGAGAAATTTGAAATGTGGTGATTTCTCCTCCGATTTCGAGCAAAGATGAAGCAATTTACAAAGAAAGTGGTGGAGAAGACTAGGGATGTCATCTCCTACCAAAGGAAACTGAAAAATAGGAACCCCTGAATGACAGAGGCTGAATTGGATGATTTGGTGGATCCAATTGTGGAAGAAGCCTCCACATAGCCACGGAGGGGGACACCGTCGTCATCTAGAGCATCATACCCACCACCATTTTCTACCCAACCCTCTGTCTCACCTATGAGACCCTTAGTTTTAGCTGCACGACCATTGGTTTCAGCATCCCGATCATCCATTTCTTCGGCACTGTAGCTGCAGCCACGAGCACATACGCAACTCTTACTTGATGAAGAAGAGGATGAAGAGATGCTAGATGCATAGTAGACTGAGAGACCATAGTAGTGAACCCGTCCAAAGCCTGAGGTCACTATCGACAAGGCAAAGGAAGCCAAGCACCTAGAGTGCTTGACACGTAAAGTGATAGCCACTCACTATGCCTGTCAAGTGACGATGGAAGCTATGGTCTTCTATGCCTATTTCCAGGGCGTGATGGAGAAGATGAGACTATTTGAGATTCTGTCACTCCCACATGAGTCATATGTTGAGATGACACTATAGTTTTTTGTAACATTAGAGAAAGTGATTCATGATGGCAAAAATGCTATTAGAGTGATGATTGGGGATAAGAGGTGGATGACAACCTCAAGGATTCTGAATCATATTTTTGCCCCCAGTGAAGAAATGGCAGACCTCCTAGATAGAGGGAAGATAGAGAATGACTCCAGTTCCACATATCCTGCAATGTGGAAACACTTCACTGGCCAGATCACATTTTTAGTGAGGAAATCAAAGACTAGTGCCATTCACAATTCATTCCTCTGCTATGTTCAGAAGGTGTTGGAAAACACCATCTTTGGCAGGTATGAAAACCAAGGCATCTGTACAAAGGACCTATTAGTACTTTGTTGGTCGATTAAGGGGAAGCATGTAAATCTTGGAGCATTACTAATTGAGCATCTGAGGACTATCCCTTCCAAGAGCACAAATCCATTTGTAATGGGAGGGATTGTGATGTCTATAGACACTACCCTAGGATGTGATATGACAGGATACACTAAGGCAGATGGAGGAAAAATGGTTGACTTGCACTACTTAGCCCGCTCTTCCATTATCATCATTATGGAGAGGAGGATCATTTACCAAATCAACCCACCATACCCAAGAGTCTCCTTGGAGTTGCCCTACCATATTTCACCCCTCATGGAAAAATTTGGACCCACTCAGGATTTTCTGAAAAGATTGAGGAGATATGAGGAGGAGCATCCCAGAGGTGATATTGGCAGAGGGTCTAGGAGAGCGCTCATAGGTAGTTGAGCAAAGATGGGAATCAGAAGATAGAGCAGAACGACGAGTGAGATAGCAAGAGGAAAGGACAAGAGCGTCAAAGCCACAACAACCCTCAATAAATGCATATGACATGGCCACCATTCATACACAGCTGGAGGGCATTCAGATGACACAAGATAGGATACTGTAGGTACATGAGGGTTTTTAGAGGATACAAGATGCATTATGGTTAGATCATCAGTAGATGCACCATCAGATCAACCATTTGTATCGGTTTCAGAATGCCCAGGTGCAAAGAAACCCCCAATGGGGGGAAGATTGGTGGGGATCCATTTCAGGATATCAGGAGACTTAAACCCCACCATAGGTAGATTACTGGGGCAGCTACTACGCCTACCTCCACCACATGAAGAAGCACCACCAGAGCCCCCGAGAGAGCCATGATTGTCTACCCTATCATCCTAAACTCTAGGATCATGCTGAGGACAACATGATTCAAAAGTTTGGGGTGGTAGGGCAGGTATGCCCTAGTTTCACTTCACAATTCACCTACTACATTTACTTTTTCTTCCTTATCCTTGCTATCTAGTCTAGTCATCTTTACTGCTTTGCATCTTTGCATGCCATGTAGTTTGCTTTCTAGTCATTTTTGCATAATTTTCAAAAACAAATTCTCATTTTTCTATGCATTGCATATCATGTAGATTTTTGGTAATTTTTGCATATTTTAGCTAGGATTTTCTTGTTTACTATTTTAAGTTCAATAATATAGGCTTAGATGTGATTGAAGGCAATTTGGCACTATTTTGGCCAATTTTTCCCAAATTTGAGATTTCTTGTCTAAAAGTGTGTTTCAACCCTATCTCTACTTTTTGGATTAAAAATGATGACCTTTGACAAATGCAAGTAAATTATCTTTGTTAAATGCAAAATGGTATCAATTCTTGACTTTTTACATGTGCATCACCTCTCTTATATTTGGGAATGATTTGGTTGAATTGTGACTTGAGCAAGCTATGAGCGCTTAGTGCCTATGAAATCACTTGATTGAAGTATCAATTTCAGGTTGTTCATTCATGTGGTGAGATATTGTTGGAGGAAGTGTTGGATTAATTTTCATGCAGGATACCTTATGTTGAGAATCATGCCAGTGACCCCTCTTTGAATCGACGCTTTACTCACCATATTCTTACCCCTCCGCCTCATTAAAGGATGCCAATGTGCATATATCAGCCGTGGCCACCTCCAAAAGTTTGGGGTGGCCACATCTACATCTCACCGATTCACTCTCATCACGATATGCCCTATCTACTCTAAGGGCTAAGAAAAAGGAAAAAAATACAAAAAGAAAATAAAAGATGCTCCTTTTTAATAGCAACTAAATAAAGAAAATATGAGTGCTCTATGTAATAGCACTCCAAAATCTTACCACAATCCTTTTTTCCATTTTCATACCCATTGAGCTAGGAAACATCAAACCTAGCTCACTTTTCCCTTTTCCATAGTCACGTGGGTCATTTGGTGTGATTTGAAACATAAGGTTGAAAGCATGAAGGTGAAATATCACTCCTAATCATCCTTGATTAATGCCATCATGAAACGGTCTACCCAAAACTACATGAAAGAAATATGGATAGCTTGTGTGTTTTATGCACTATGTTTGAAGTTAACATGCTTTGTGCTCTTTTCATGATTGGTTTGTGAAAGCAGGAGAGGATGGGTGTGGAATGCATGTACTTAGTCACTATTGGTTCCATTAAGCAAAAATCATCATTTACATTGCATTTGCATTTCTTGATTGTGAAAAAAGTATAGAGAGATTGAGTTGGAGCATTCTTGAGGATGAGTATGTTTCAAGTTTGGGGTGGTGATTCATCCCTATTTTAGGGCTTCATCTTGTGTCATAGTTCATTTCAATCACATCTATACCTGTTGGATTACATGGTATTTCCCTCAATATGCATATTTGTGTAAAATGTACTTATGGACATTATTTGCATGTTTTTCAGGCATTTGAACCACACTTGATGGAAGAGAGAGAAGGAGTGATCCCACAGTTCCTCTACCCTTGGAGAGATCCAAAGTAAAGTCTAATTCTCCCTCAACCTACCCCTAGTGGCCAAGACTCCATAGAAACAAAGATGTCTAATAAAATCCAAAGAATCAAGCCCAAATGTAGATGCAGACAGCGCCACGACCGTGCTACAGGAATGGTTGTGCAAGGGATAGCCACCACGACCGTTCCACCTAGAACGACCATGCTACAACACTAAAGAATGAGCATGGCATTACACCACAACCACCGTCACCTACACCCCCACGACCGTGGTGACCACCACGGCCGTACTGCCCTAGCCTCAACACGGCCGTGGTGACCACCACGACCGTGGCCCTTCATGTACTTTCATGCTAGATTCACTATGATCTCCACATTTTAATTCCCACAATTGTTCTATCCACCATGACCGTGCTCACCCCTACCCACCACAACTGTGGTGATCCACCATGGTCATGCTACTCACAAAACCTAGCTATTTTTTCCACTACACTACCCAATCTACCCCTTAGTTCTTCCCCCACACCTATATATACCTAGGTGGTGGATCCACCATGAGGTTAGCTACCTCCTACCACCTCTTAGCTCCCCATTTTTGCCCCTTAGCCATTCCACTCCATTTCACTCCATTTCACCATTTCCACCACCAAAACCCTCATTTCCAAGCCTTCCATCCACTTCCCACCATCATTCCACACCATTCCATCCAAGAAGAAGGAGGAGGTCGACCTTACCATAGCTAGAGAGGAGGATTCACTCATCTACACTGAGCTCCATGCCTTCTTCTTCTGCTTTCTCTTCTCTTTTTGAACTTTGCATTGTTATGAGTAGCTAGGCCCCTTGGGTGGGGGCTGTTTGGGGTGTAAAATGTTACTTTGATACCATGTTGGGGGAAAATGATGTGTAAACTTTATAATTCCATTTTATAATGATTATGTTCTATTTCTATCTCATTCTCCATAAATTTCTTGTTGGTTTGTGCTTGAAATCACCTAGGAATTTAGGGAAATTGACTACATGTATGAATTTTGGGATTTTCTCCTAGGTCCAATTCTTAGATCCCTAGCTAGCTATCCATATTCCTACATCATAATCAATTCTGCTAACCCTAGTTGAGAGATCTAAGTAGCTAGTTTAGATGAAATTGGTGTGTTTAGCATGGATCTTTCTCAAGGCTAGAATGTGAGTGATGGGAGGCCCAAAACCTCACTTCCACTCCCATTGCTAGTCTCACCCCCTAATAATCCTAAGATCATCTAACTAGAAACCTAGGCTTGTTTAGACTCTAATTGAATTACACCTAAGTCCTAATCCAATTGAGCCTCGCAAGGGTAGTAGGGAGTGTTAGGGACTAGTTCTCCTATACACAACCTAGCATATCCATGACCATCCATTAATCCCTAGTTACAAACATTTCACATAAATTAGCATTTATTAAGCATAAAGTATAAAGGAAAATACTCATTTTAGACCTTATTCAAAAACCACTGATTTAGGACTCAAAAATTGGACCAAAAAGCTCACTTAGGTTTCACTAATTAAGAAAACATATTTTATTTCTCAATTTGGAGTTGAAATGCATTAATTATGATTTTTAGAACATTTAACATACTCAAAATGGAATTCAAGGTAAACTTTGAAAAAGCATTGGGAATCAGGTCTCAAAAAGTACAAAATCAGATTCTACATGAAAAATCCTTTCCAATGAGTATTTACTCAAATTTTTCCGATAACATATCAATTTTCTATGATTTATTTGCTCTAGACCAATCAGAGAGCAAGAAAAATCCATGTAGGCTAAAAAGGCTTGCGAGAAACAAAATGGCAAAAGACCAAACTGCCCTTGGCATTAAAACATGAAGGCAGGAGCACATGAGGGCAAAAGCGTAAAAATGATCGGTCATCTTCTACCTTCAGTGCCAGCCATGGGCGTGAAGGAGCAACTTGCCCATTTGGGCGTTTCCACGTTTCTTCACCAAAACGGGCGTACATGTATTCGAAATGAAGCTCAAGATGAGAGGAACTCACCCGTATGCTTTATTGGGATGCAGCTATCACCGAGCATCTAGGAAAAGGGCCGCAAGGCAGGAGGAGGTGGAGGAGATGGGGGCTACACGGGGGAGCTCTGATCAAATTAATGGTTGAGTGAGCTTTCAATGGTGCCGCCGATGGCTATGAGGATACTTTATATAGGTGAGGGAGGCTGAGGAACTAAAGTGTCATATGGGTGGAGAAGGTGCAGCCAACACCTATTGGAGTTTGGGCTATGGGGCACGAGAGACGATGAGCAAGGACTTAAATGGTGCGGCTCGAGGAGACGAAGCTAACACAACTTAAATCTCGCGAAATGATCGAGAAATGAGGAAGAACGAAGTGGAGGAGCCTAGGCGTCATCTTGGTCGGTGGGATGGAGGTTGAAGATGACTCCAGATCCATTGGATCGAGATCCAATGGGGGCCGAGTGCGTGACACATGAAATAAATGAAATAAATGCAAAAATCGATTCATCTACTATAGTTAAACTATATGAGAACTTGTAAAATCTATTTGAAGGGTCAAATGAAGTCCAAATGACCTCAAAATTTAACCATAAGTTTATTACAACACCTAGAACGATATTATGCATTTAGTTTCTCGAAAATAATATGGTTAGGCCTCTAATTAATTTATAGACTATTAAAGCATATAATAAAGCATAAAAAGAGCAATAATATAAAAAATATCTTTTAATGACATAATAGGGTATATCTCGAGATATTAGTCACATATAAACATTATGAGTCATATCTCAACATATAATACTCTTATTAGTGCATTATTTTCATATTTGGAGGAGAGGGAAAGTAAAGGGGTTAATTACTCCCATATATTAACTCACATACACATTATTACTAATATATTTATCCAAAAAGCTCCAAATAACATAATCCACTCATATTATCTCATTATTGGTCAAATTGCATGATTAGACCTCACTTAACTCAAAATATGGGTTATTTGTGCAAAACCCCCTACATAAACATAAATGTAGGTAATTAGTGAATTACACCTCCAGAAAGGCTCAAATCCAACATTGAGGCCCAAGAAGGCTCAAAAGGATGATAAATTTATTAGAAGAGTCCAAAAGGACTAGAAGGCAAAGAAAAGTACAAAAGTGGGTAAATTGCATAAAGGACCCTGAGATTCAGTATGTTACATTTTCTCTAAGCTAAGTGGCCCATATTATGGACAGCATAGGGTTTGCTTCCGTCAAACATGTATATATGTGCTTGGAGGGGCGTTACAATTGTCTTCCTGATCATGCCTTTATATATATTCACCTCTGGTAACAAAAGATGCATATGTAAGACATTAGTTGCATATTAACATACAATATGGCATGTGTAATATGATGAACCTATGTACGTATTAAGTCATATTTAGGTTATTTGGTCCAAACTATTCTTATTAATATATGGTATATGATTATGGAACCTAATGCCACTAATGTATCATGAATGTCAACAAGGATGTACATGTTAGGGTTAGTCGGTTATGACTCATGGTTTAGGTCAACATCTCTACCTACCATTCAATACTCATCATTATCACACCCAAGGTCTAGAGTTAGGTTCCATGCATGATTTCATCATCACATTGGGGCTTATTGGTCCATGGTAGTATTAGAATCATATATATCCATAAGCAGGGTTAATATTTGAGTTAGTCATATTATGTACATTAAATGTTCATTACGGTATAAACAAACATGTCAAGGCATATCTCTAACCTAGTTTTTTAAATTCTAAATACCCAAGCACACTATCATCCTATTTCAGGAATTGGAGTTTCTAGTGTAAGTATAGCTAAATATCAATATGTTACCAGTCTCTTCCCTTTGAGTAGGTTCATTCTTGTCAAATTCTTCTCACCTACTAGAAGTTTTTTTTGTGTTATACAAAGGGTTTACTTGTGGAAACTCCCCCTCTCATTTTACTGGGGTTTTTTAGGAGTCTGCCGCCCACATACTTTCTAACATACCTACTGTGTAGTCTATACCTACCTTGAAAAATATATTCTAAATACTTTCTCAAGACTCCTCATGTTCATCATGATCAACTTCAATTAATAATATAATAAACATTCTATAATAAAATATAGATGTATTTATGAATTAATTAAAAGCGTAATCAAATGAGCCCTTGTACTAGATGCCAATATTTCAGTTCACCATGCCCTTCCATAAAAGGGCAAGAAAATTGCCATGAAATGCCAGATCTAGAAACAAAATTGTAGAAATCATGGCCTTCAACTAAACTGATATCATCAATTCAAGGGAATGGGTTCTTCCTTGATGTAAAATGACCATTGGTCACACCTTTGCTAATCACAACAACAAGTGTGATATTCTAGCAAATGAAGTGCACAGTCCAAAAACTAGCATATGATACTGATGAAATTATTTGCATGTATAATCGTCATGATCAATGCTCAAGGCTTTGCTTCCCCATTATAAAAAAAAGAAGTATGCATCATTTGGTAGAGCCAATCGTCATTTTGACATGTTCTAATTGTCCATTAGTTAACCTACAAGGCTCAATCATGTCTTGCATTGTCATCACCAATGAAAACACCACATCAATTAGATAACTTTACTACATATAAATGGCATCTGTAATTTCTATACCAAAATTGTGTGGAGGTCCCATCTAATCCATTAATTCCTATATACGGTCCGTAACCTTAGTGGCATGTCTGGTATACTGTACATCGTGTGGTATTGATAGAATTCTAGACGGTTAATCCAAACCTATGTTTGTTTGCTTTAATTTCAATGTGGGACTGCATTAGCGAAACAGTAGAATAATGTGATGTGGGAAGCCTTCATACCACACACCCCCATAGTACCGCACATGTATAGACCCTAAATATGCAAAAGTTGGCCCCCGTGACCATTCTTTGACTCTTCGACTCCAAATAACAACCACCTCTCTTCAACCTCCTATCCACAACCCCCTTTCGTCTTCTACATTGAGCCTCCTACACTTTGTGTAGATTTTATGTTTTATACTTTCAGTTCTTTTCGGAAAACCCCCTCACTCGTCATGAAATTTTGTATTACCCCTTTGTTTTACAAAATCCCAACAAACCCTCTACAACTCTCTCTCCTCCTTCCTCTTTACTCCTAAATGACACGACTGCCCTCCTGACTTTTGATCTATTTACGAGTCATTTTCCTTCAACTCCTTTGTATATGTCTCCATGATCTACGTTGTCTTCTCTATAGCAATCGTGATACGATTTATGCATATACTACGGTCAAATTGCACATGTGTGCATATATACTATATTCTCACCGTATACCTAAGTCCGCTTCTTAATTTTCTTGTTACGGGATGAACAATGTCTATTTTTTTTTTGGAGGTAGAAAAGGCAGTGTGTCGGCTTTTGTAAAATCGACGTGACACGGTCAAGTCCCAAGTAAATTAATCCCGAATAAGAGTTGTATATATTTTGACTCAAAATGAGCTGAACCCGATCTAAGTTAGTTTGGACATGATTAAAAATTTATTTGTTACTAATATAACTACCAATATTGGCAATATTGAAAGTATAGGTACATAAACCCAATTTGAACAACGTCAACCTATAGTGGGCTAGATCCGAACAAGAGTTGTGGAATGCATGACCTAAATCGATCGAGTTGTAATGACCTGAGCTAAATCTGATTGAGCCGATCTGGACATGACCAATGTATTTTACTATAAATAATTCAGACAACAATTAAATATGTTGTCACACTCAAAGCCTGACCGGGCCTGAACTGAACAAGACCTAACTCAAAGTTGACTTAACCTGACTTGAATCGGTCATATCTAAATTTCACCTAAACTGGCCTAAATCCCAAACTAATCCCTTAAATTAAAAAAGCTTGGGTCGGATCGTATTGAGCTAGGCTTTCTTTGCCACACTTAGGCTTATGGGTACAGTGTCCATTATTCATTTTACGGTCTCCAAGCTCTACATCTTTGACTTTATCCATCTGAGTCAGTTTTGAATTCCGAGGTTGATATCTGGCTTGATTGTCAACTTTAACACACACACACATAAAAATATATATATATATATATATATATATATATATATATATATATATATATATATATATTCATTCATTGTCCAACGGGTAGTATGGATTTACGCTACCCCATTCTGAAAAGTAACTATATATATAGTCACGAAAGTAATTTTTGAACAAAAAAATAACTATACACTAAAAGATTAAAACAAAATACACAATATATATATATATATATATATATATATATATATATATATATATATATATATATATATATATATATATATATATATGCGTTCATTCATTGCCCACGCGGGTAGTCTGGATTTTCGCTACCCGACAGCCAAAAAAGTAATTCTCCTGGCCAAAAAAGTAACTCCGCTGTCAAAAAAGTAACTATGGTGATAAGAAAGTAACTACACGAATAAAAGAACAAAATATACAACATATATATATATAAAGACGGATTTTATTATTTTGATGGGACAAATGATATTATTTTTGGATAAAATTTTTTGGGGAGCTAGACAAAATGGTCCTCTGCAATTGTGATTTTTTTTTTGAAAAAGAAGTGATCGGAAGGGTTGGTGGGTAGCTACCGGCACGGGCAATAAAGATGGGCCATATATATATATATATATATATATATATATATATAATTGTATATTTGTTATAGTTGTTACAAATGTAACTGGATATACATAAAAAGTAACAATTTGTAAGATAAAGTACTCTCTACGTGTGTAAACTAAGAAATTTCAAAAAAAAAAAACGACTGGTAACTAACCATACGAATGCTGAATGTGTGCCTATATATTTATATAATTTGTCGATTATTTAATATTAATATAAATTAATGCAAGCGAAGAGTGATCCGACGATAGAATTGAGTGTCTCCCAAAACATTTCAGGTTCGATTCACGGTGAATGTGTTCCCGAGCGTACTGATTAAACGTGACATGTCAGCGTCATGCACCACTTGTCAATATGGAAGGCATGCAGAGTGGGTCCATTAACAGTCATGTCTAAAAAAGGTTCAATAACAAATATATAAAACATAAAATACTATACTTCGGAACCATTGTAATATGCCATACTATAGCCATCACTATTAGTCTGCAAAATGATTATTATTTTGATCATATAAACTATAAATCCACGATTACGTCAACTTTTAGCTTTCCGGCAAAACTTTGCGTATTGGTAGTTGTACCAAGTTGAGAAGTTCGATACCAAGGAAGTGAAGCACTTACGATGAAAAAATAAAGAAACAGGCTTAGCAACATGTCGGGAAATGTAGTAGTAGACTTCGTCTTTTCCAGTTTTTTAGGGTATGTAAGATTATCTTTGTACGCAATTAAGACTAGTATATATGCACATGACGAATTTGCCTTCATTATAGTACACTTAGCTGGTGAGGCTGCCGTGTACCATTCAGATCGATACAACCAGTGGCGGATCCAGAAAATCATTGTAGGGGGGGCTAAGTGAAACATGTCATGATTGAAGTTGTTAATTTTTTTATCATGTGAATTAAATGAGTATGTACAAGTAAATATTTTCGAGTATATTGCTAGAAAAATTCCTCACATTAAAAAAACAAGCAACAAATACACAAAAGTGATCAAAATTAGTGTGAAAAGTCAATAACATTGTTTGAAATTAAAAATACATTTGAAACATATGATTAATTTAAACGAGAGAGTTGAATCCGACGTGTCTTCATATTCTGAAAATGTTGCAAAATATTTTCATCGCTAACTCCCCTAAACACGTCTCTCTCAATATAGCATACCATCAAGTCATTTAACCAATCGTCACTTATCTTATTACGCACTTCTGTCTTGACGATGTTCATTGCTGAGAAAGCTCTTTCCACTGTTGCAGTTGCCACTGGAAGTATCAATGCTAGTTCTATAAGACGGTAAACTAATGGAAAAACTAGATGTTCTTCAGTTTGTACCATCTTCATAGCAAGGCTAGCGAGATCATTGCAACCTAAAAGTTCCGACCTTCTTCTCACAACATGAATATATATGCCAAGTTGATCTTTCAATATCACACGTTCATATATAGAGAAATCATCAGAATAAATTTCAGTAAGTCGAACAAGCTTTTCAGAATCAAATCTAGAGAAAGAATCTCTTGGATCTAGACAAGAAATGCATCTTAACAACTCTGTAGAAGTCTCACTGAATCGGGTATTAATCTCAACAAGTATTGAATCAATCACAACATTAAAAATCTCAACATGATAATGATGTTGATAAGTTACCCATTGTCCCCCACGCCTTGAAGATCCTCTTGATGGTATTTTATCTTCCATATTTGGTATTGAAATGGACTTCATGACACAAAATTTGTTTACATCTTCCAATAGGGAACCCCAACCACAATCTCTCAACTCTTGTAATAGTTCTTTAATTGATGTAATCAACACCATGACATTAATAATATTTTGATCCTTTCTTTGTAAAGCATGGGACATCTCATTAGTTAAGGCCAACACCTTCATCATGAGAAACAAAATAAACACAAATTCAAAAGTCTCCATTTTTTGTATCAATCCTGAAGCTTTGCCTCTACTAGAAGAATCGGTTCCATCATGAGAAATATTTTCTAGTACCTCAATCACCGAACCCCACATTGTAAAAATTCAGACTAGGGTTGTATGATGGGATCCCCACCGAGTATCACCAGGTCGTGCTAGACTGGTTTCTTGGTTTTTGCCTCTTCCTGGAAAAATTTCCTTTTTCTCCAATTTCTCCATAATGCTATCATGATGTTTTTGAAGCAATGCATCTTTTCTTTTACAAGAAGAACTAGCCATGGTTACAATCAAGGTTGTATAATTAAAGAAATCACTAATAGATAGAGTGTCCTTTGCAACAATAACAACCACCAATTGTAATTGATGGGCAAAGCAGTGAATATAAAATGCATATGGATTTTCATTTAGTATTAGTTTCTGTAATCCATTAAATTCACCTCTCATATTAGATGCTCCATCATATACTTGTCCTCTCAGTCTAGACATACTTAATCCATGACAAGCAAACAAATTATCTAAAGCTGTCTTTAGTGAAGAAGCTGATGTATCTGTAACAGGTTCAACACCAATAAACCTTTCGATAATTTGTCCTTTCTTATTTACAAACCTATATGAGCAAATTTATATGAGTTACAAATTGTATTATTATCACGGAAGTTTAAGCTTTAAATTAAATAGCATAAAAGGTACTAACCTCACAATAACAACCATTTGTTCTTTTATTGACGCATCTCGTGATTCATCAACAAGTAGAAAGAAATAACTATCACCAAGATCTTCAATAATATTTAGTATTGTTTGCTCTGCACAAGCTTTTACCAAGTCCTTTTGAATGTTTGAAGATGTCATTTGGTTATTTCCAGGAGCATTTTCATTTAGCACACATGCAACTTCACAGTTATTATCTTTGGTATACTCCACCAATGCTCGAAAATTTCCCCTATTGCTTGAACCGAAAGATTCATCACGACCATGAAAAGCCAGACCTTGCAATAGGAAAAATCTAACTACATGTAATATCATCGTCCAACGAGCTCTATATGAAATCTCCATCTCTCTACTATGAGTAGTTAACAAGTGTGACATACTTTGTCTTTGATTCTTAAAATCCTCACAATGCAGCCTTGCCCTACAATGAGCACTACCAGCCGCACCCACATGTTCATTGAAAATCTCAATCGCTTTCTTCCAATTACTGAAGCCTACTTTTGTGAATGCATCATTCATAAAAGTGTCACCTCTCGATTGATTAAAGAGATAACAATAGAAACAATAAGCAGCATCTTTTTCCACACTATATTCCAACCAATCAAACTTCTTAAACTATGTTTCTTGGAAGCTCCTCCTTTGCTTTCCATATTATTTTCTAGGGAAGTTATGACCAACCGATTGTTTTGGACCCTGCAATAAATACTCCCTCCTCACTTGGTCTCGAATTTTTATTTTATACTGCTCAATTGGTTTTCAAAGTCCAGGATCAATTATAATATCATTTCTATTGAACTCAACATCTACACGAGCTTTCTTTGGTGCAAATGTATTCATACCAGATATTAAACTCCCCACCTGCTCGTCATTGGGTGTGATAGGTTTATAGAACTTCTTCATTTTCTATACACAATGAAGCGGTATGTCAAATTTTAATTTTATAAAACCACATAAAAGTCACCATCTACTATAATTAAAATTTAATATGTTGTCCTGGATTAGTTTTAGAATACAAGGCACGATTCAAGAGATAAATTTGAGACAAAAGAAGACATAGTATCAATACCTATAAGACATATACTTTTACAAATTTAGTAGTTGGTTTATTAGTTGACTATCCATGATCATACTCAATTTTATTAAAAAATGCATACATTGGTATAAGATTCAATTCAATATTGACATCTCAATCGCAAAAAAAATATAAGAGACTGAATTTATTTTTAGCAGGTTGCATACCTCTAAGATAGTAGGAAGATATAGGCAGGCGGCAGACTTAGAATGGAGATAAAAAAATTGGAGTCCTGGATCAGTTATCAATTCAAAGGATGGAAATCTTGTTTGGTGTCACTGCTCCCGAAAACCAAGTGTGACGGGTTGTTCTTGTAGTATGTAGACGTGATGAAGATCCGTCGTTACGTCTTTGCTCTTTGTAGTGACTTACTGAGTCATCGTGTACAATGTACTGGGCAACAATAGTTAAGTCTGACTGTCCGGCACAACCCGTAGTACCACCACTGAGTTGTGAAGATGACAATAAAAATCGTTTAACAGAGCAGCCGAGAGGGAGGGAACGGCCAGCGGCCCAGCGGGCCAGGGATATTCGACGCAAGGGATATCCGCGTTGTGATGCTTGTGCGGCCAACACCAATAACAATTAACAAGTATCCAATGGTTGCTCGTTTGCTGTTTCAGTAAGTACCGCCCCACGGAGGAGTTGTGGAATGGGCAGGCTAGCTTTCCATGTGATTGTTTGCTAGGGAAGCTTGCTGCATGGCGCTACGTTCTCTCGGCACTTGAGCGGCAGTCTGTTCGGCGACTCGGATTCTCCGCAGCAACGATCGCCCAGACGGACACCTCCACCGGAGAGGACACGAACTGCAGTCTGCAGATGTGTGAACGATCGGAACTTCCGGAACGTCGCAGTCGGCAGAACGATCGGATTGAACGCTAGACCTGGTTGCCTGTACACTCACCAGTGGTGTGAACGATCGGAACTTTCCGAAGGAATCAGGAACGTCGCAGACTCGCAGTCGGCAGTTTCTATCCCCCGGTTCTCTCGAACGGTTAATTACATACTAAATTATCAAACGGTCCTTTTACTTTCACCTATTAACCATATATATAAAACGATTTCCAGAAATTTGGGGGGGGGGGCTTCAGCCCCGGCAGCCCCCCCCCCCTAGATTCGCCCCTGGATAGAACGATATTGGTACGCAGGAAAAAAGAGTCAAAAGGGGCAGCAATGTCGTTTGCATCTAAGATGGCGGCGGACTGAGCTGTAGGATCTTTAAGATTTGCAACATTTGGCAAGTGGATTACATTCATTGACAATGGCTCATCACATATAACTCATCGCAATAATTTCTCACGGTGAGAAATGACTGGCTGATAGAGTTTGTGGATCGTTTCAGACAGAAAACACAATGTAAAATGAGAGCGGTGGACAAACATGTGTTTGACAACTCGATTGGCAACAATTTACCCATTATTTATATTTGTCCATCGCTGCCTAAACAATCACCACCCTTGCCAAACAAAGCATGGTAAAAAGAAGGTGATTAAATATAATTTCAGAATAAGAGAGGGGGGTATTACAGCAAAACTCGTATACTTTCTCCGCATTATCTTCAATGAACAAGTGTGCCCAATATGTCGACCTCGCCCCACAATTCAAAGAATAACCTTACCGTCTATGTACTCCGCATCATGGCGTGACTGACCGCCAGAGATGTCACTCCACAATGGTCTCAACTTTATCGCTTTGGGCGCTAGAGGCGAGACCCTCAAGGAGCTTTCGTCCTTCCTTGAGTACGTTGGCGCCGAGGAGCTTTTGTCCTTTAAGGTACGCTGGTGCGGAATATGGGATGAGGGAACAATCATAAAGGGATGCAGGTAGGTAAGCACCCAGTTAGAGTGATACAAATTCACTCGTCGTAAGATGTTCAGAAGAAGCTGCTGTTCAAGGGATGTTTGGTACGAGGTGACGAGCAGCCGCGCACGCCAGGGCCAACACTGACGCAGCCCGTCACCTACCCAGATGCGGGCGTTGAACCAGGATAGCTTCCCGTTCGATCGGTGACAACCAAGTATAGCTTTAGCTTCGCCTCACCAACCCTGACGCACGCCGGCGTTGAACCAGGATTTGAACGCTGAGGCACATAGTATGAACGGCATGGAATCCCCCCTTTTCTGTGCGGCCTCCTCGTCGTGTGTTTCGTGAGTGGAGGTGCAATGTGTCTATCAGTATATATGACCGGAGTCCTGGAGTCAGAGTACGCGGTGTAACACCAATTCTAGGATGCCGGAGAGTAGCAGCTCATCATCGGCATCACAGACCTCGAAGTGCACGGAGATCTTCACGCTGTCCGTGCTGACGTATGTGGGCATGTCGGTTCCCATGTTTGTCCTGTCCCCGTGGAGCTAACGTCTACTCATTCTGACGACTATATCAAAGCTGAGCGGGTTGTATGCGAGGGTGAGATGATCCGGGGTGGAATCGTCAACCGTAAAGTTGCTGACCCTGATGTCCACCAGGGGGAATGTGCCGGGTTGTGTAGCCAGAGGCACGCCGGCCACGATGATGGTTTTGTTGGAGGCTGATCACGTCTTGCCAGTTGCAGCACCGGCCCGTGAAAAGGCAGTCGTGTCAAAGGCTCCTCCGGGTATTTTTATCGTCTATAGGTGGAGAAGAGCATATATTATAATGGATGCATTGATGTAATAGTCATTTATCTACAAGGATTAAGCTCAATGTAGTGCAACTAGTATATAGAAAAAAAATAGTTTTTTTTTGTGTAAATTGGAAGAGCCTTTAGTCTCATATTGCTTGCTCCTATAATGTTTGTGACCTTATTTGTAGGATTAGATAACGTTAGTGTCCAAAAGGATTTAGGGGAGAGTATGCTCACCCTTGTGGTGGGTATGATGACCACAACACACACGCACACTACGGTTGGCCGATTGGGATCAGGTTTGTGAGTTGTGTATGAGAATAGTCTTCTTTCTTCTTTTTACACAAGAATACAACTATCGTAATTAATTATTAATTTAACTAATTATTTTTTTCGAAATAGATTTGTTAATCCTAATTGAAAAGTAATTGCCTCACAATTTTTTGTTACGTGTACAAAAAGTGATATTGTGATCGTATCTTATTGTGAATAGGACGTGGGACGTGAGAGGACTACAAATAAATCTTCAATCATTAGGGTTAATCACAACTTCATAACACCAACAACTGTCTTTTGAGTGTGAGAAACCCTAACCCCAACTGTTTCCTTCTTTCGCCATGCTCCTAAACTGTCTTATGGAGATTTCTCTCATGCGAGAAGTGAATTCGTCATCCCTATCTCAAAAACAAGATATGTCCAGTTGGTGGTACCTATCATCATTGAGTTGCACTAGTAGTGCATATTGATTGTCGTCAACCACAAGCGAGACGACTACCTACTTCAAGTTCGTGACAAGATTAACTAGAAGAACGAAGCTTATCTTTGAGGATTGTGAGCCATTGATTTCTTTAAGTATTACGCTCGTTGCTCAACAAATGATCTGGCCTAAGTTCTTAACTTTATTTATTTTCTATTCTCCTGTTATGTTTATACTACATATTTCTCATCAAGATCTGACATAAATTCATTAATCTAATTACAACTATTGTTACTGCATGTACGTCATAATAATTATTAACAACACATTCTCATCACAGAGTTCCTCAAGTATGAAATTTGTGAACGAATCAAGGAAGATTTTGGTCATCAGTTAAAACCCAATTGGCACACAACAAAGATGTGAAAATTCTCAAGTGAAAAACACTAGTGTCAAAAGTAGAAAGTTCTTAGTACTAGTACAAGAGAGTGTTTTAGAGACAAAATTTTGGTGGAAAATCTCTCAAATCTGAAAAAAAAGTAAAAGAGAGATCAAGAGAATGGTTTCTAAATTATCAATGTGATACTATGTTTTAATATGATGCAAGGATGAGATAAACTCACATATTGCGGAAATCCACACAAGCAAAACCAATAATAGAAATTTAGTTGAGGAGACTGGGGAAGCAAGGAGAAGAGGGAAACACTAAGTGAACAAAAAGGAAGGAAAACAAAAGAGTGAAGAAGAAGCACACCTCATGTGAAAGCCATCGGCATGGAGATTACGCTTGCGACCAATTTACGCTGCTGACCCCTATTAACTGAATGGCTTGAAAGGGCTCTCTGGATGAACTTCAACGAAGAGAATGAATCCCCCAACTTTCGAAAGCCCATAAATACTAAACTGAATAACTTGGAGAAAGTATAAGGAGAAGAAGAGAATTCCACATGGTGACATTAAGAATTCCAAGAAATGGATAAGATAAAATCACCTCTGCCTACATGTTGACCATGCTTTTTCTATAGGGCATGTCCTATCAGTGTTTTAAAAAGCAATATGTGTTATGCGTGCGAAGAGGTCACCTTGTAGAGTATATGCAGTATGCGGGAGTGTATGCAGTTTTGGATTTTTTTTAATAATTAAATTATTATATACAAATTTATCACACAATTGCATATTTAATTTGTACAATTACATATTGAGACCCTAAAATTTGAAATAGATTTAAATATGAAGTTTAAATGAAAAGTAAAGTACCATTTAGAATGCATTCTAGAATTATTTAAGCATAAACTTCAATGAAGCATGTACAAAATGGTTTAACACAAGTACATAACAATGAGGACTAACCAAATCATACAAAAAGATGCCTACATGTCCTAGAAGTCCAAAACAACAAACATTAAATGAGAATGCTACTCATGTACAAACATCAATAAAATAGTTCATTAAGAGAATGTTATAATTAAAACTATAATCTAGTTTAGGCTGAGATAACTAATGTCTATCTAAAAAGTGTTGACTAATCAGCCTTATAAGCGGCTAAGTATATGCGGGTCGTGTGGCCTTTTTATTGAAACATTGTGTTCTATAGAAACTTGGTAGGCTCCAATAGAATTGTTTTATAATGTAAAGTTGAGATTTTCTCTCCTTATCTTTTAGGGGGTTGAGATTTGAATAAGAATGAGAGGAAATAATAAATGGTGATTGGATGTTCTATAATGTTGTGTCATATACTTCTAGCTACCCATGCCAAGAGGTTCCACCCACATGTCATAGAAAACCCAGGTAAAGAAAATAAGAGTAAGACCCACATTGACCCTAACCAATGGCGGAAGAACATGGTAGCCAGTAGGGGTCGTGCCCCCCCAACTCCGATCACATTTCTCTATCTTATTCGAATAAATCTCTCCATCCTATTTAATTTACCTACAATTTTCCTCTAATTTTTTCTCATGTTCGATTATTCCCTTCTATACTTGGATGTATGGAGTCCAACTCTACTTGATAGTAGTCAACAAAATCTAATTAACCGCTTGTGTGAACATATAACTACTTTTGGTTCTGTTCAAATTATCTAATGATTGATTTTAAAACCCCATGACTTGCGATCTTGCCGTGGTCTTTTATCTCACATGATAAGACACAGGGACAACTATAATCGTCTAAGATGCATCAATATAAGACTAAATTTCACACCACTAGAATTAACAGTGATATCGGTCACTAGACAACAACGTCGATCAACAGAGGTTCATCCATCTATGATCACTTGCTTCCACAATAGCATAGACAAGAGGGCTTCATTTGGGACTGAGATGAGACATTTCTAGGTCTCGCCGTCCACTATTTTTCAGCTCTCATAGTTAAATTTTATGGTATCAACCGTAGTCTCCCCCCAACCCCGCCGATGCATAAAGAGCATCTTTTATTTGATGTTTTGATCAGATGACCGCATGAACCTGTCTATCTTTACAACATCTAAATAGCACTACTCAAATCTTGGTCATGTTGCCAAGATATATTGTGGAGGCACTGATCACTTTTAATATATCAAACTGCAGCTTCACTAGAACACATCTCCTATTTTGGCTACAAGCGTTAAAAATGGCCACATGCCTCGTAATGAATTAGCAGCCAATTCTCCCTGCTCTCTCATCCTAGCGCCACTAGGGTTCCTTCCTTCACAAGCGGCTGGCTGGGGAGATGGGGTTTGGCCTTCGCAAAGCAGTGCCCCACTCCCCCTCGACCTCTTCTCACCCGTCATCAGCAAGGTCTCTTCTTCGGGAGGTGTGTGGGCGTGGTGTCTTTGGATACAACGGTCTTCTTCCTCCCTATCGTTGAGCCCGACTGCGATGAGTTTCTGATCCCCTTTCTCTTTTCCTGGCTTTCTATTTAGGCTTGATTGTTCTCTTGTTTTTTCTATCTCGCCGTTAATCGACGCTTCTTTCTCTTCTTGTGGTAGATTTTTCTTTCTCGATCAATTTTGTTGTGGAATTTGTATGGATGCAAGTGTGGCGAAAGTATAATTTTGGAACACCGATTTGGTGCAGGTACTCTACCACATATACATACTCAGGTTGAAGATATTCCTCATAGAAAGTTGCATAAGTCAGCGAAGGAGAAGAGGGATCTATACATCATTGTCGTTATCAGATTCTGACATGAGTTTTTGTGGTGGTTTGTATATATTCTTGATCTCTGTGTGGTCTTTTAGTTTGTTTTTCTCCTCATGTAGATGTCGTATGGCTACTCCATAATGAAATTTATTTGTTTAACTTCAAAAAAATTAGCAACCAATTTTAAAATCTCAACCCATCAATTATACTAGGCCAGAACATGTGCGATGCACGGGCTATAATACAATACTTTTCTCAAGCATTATACTCCATTACGTAACCAGTAGTGAGACTTGCAATACATTTACATAATGAATTGAATTCCTATAGCAAAATTGTTAACACATAATTGTACAAGATCTCCAGGGTCACTAAGAATCCATGCATGTATACGTCGAGCAAGGAAAAAGAAAATGAGGATATAAGGTGAATAACCCAACCATTATCGCTGCATGTGGCCCACAAATCTGTAACAATAAACAGTCATGAATGAATGATAATTGTATTGTTTGGTTTTTTATTACTCGCAGAAGCAAAATAGTAGAAATTATTCAAATAACTGGAGAAGCCATTTAAACCCAAACTCACCTACAGTATAACCATCTCATATCTAGAAGACGTGGAGCAAACTTCAGGCGGGCCAAAAAATAATGTCTATGGCACATACAATACACATTAGATCATAATATATAATGACACTTAAAAATAGTAGTAGAGAGAGACATATTCAATAAATGGTTGCTTAGAGAAGACCTCACGAGCGCGACCAATGTCCGCTAACTTGATGGTGTCTTTTGTAACCAACAAGTTCTTTGAAAGGATCATAGCATGTTCACATAGGAAGTTTCCCACAAAGCTTAATATATAATTTTATTAGTACAAGCCCATAATAAAAGCATTCATAATAAAAATGTTAAGGTATTTTCAAATATCTCTACTGATCTAAGTCTAAAACTATAGTTGTTAATGCAAGGACACTGTTTCCGGTCACCCTACTCTTTTAAGGAAAGTTGATACTATTAGATAAACAAATGTCAATACATATGTGATAACAAAAATAAGACCACATAATATATTCAACAATGACAAAGAACTATTCATACGAACATTGGTGTACGCAATACAAAGTCTGACGAATTAAAATTGTAGCCATAAGAGGAGAAAAATAAATGTAATAATACTTAATAACAGATACTAAAACACTAATTAGGTACGCAGTGTCCATTACCTTAATTCTCAATTAGTGCCATGAGATGCAGATAAAGAACATAACGGAAGCATCAGGTTCGTCGGTCCGAAATCTTCTCTTCGATGTACTTAAACATCATTCTTTAATGGGAAACCACTCCAAGATGAGGACAAGGGGGATGAAAGAAACGGTGGCTACGGGTGCATAAAATCAAGCACTGGGGTTACAATGGTCACATGTATCCGAACCTTGACTCTGAGACCTCTAACATTGCTTAAAGTGTTGAACATATTTAATTATCATAATTCAGTACTTTAAACTTAATATAACCTTGTGATATGTTTTGGTATCATGATATAAGCTTAAGTTTCAACTTTAGTCCAATTTGGACAATGTTTGTGCAAGTTATGCAGTTTTATGCACATTTTATACTTTTATGCAATTTATGAAAACCTAACACTACTACAGAAACAGCCTTTGGCGTCGGTTGTTTAACCCCCTTTGGCGTCGGTTTCTGAGCGACGCCTATGTGGCCGCCGCTAAAGGTCGAACACTTCGGCGTCGGTTTTTTAACCGACGCCTATTTAACCTATAGGCGTCGGCCTTTTAGTACATAACCGACGCCAAAAGGGTTCGCGCCACAGAAAACGGCGTCATCTAGGACACATTCGGCATCGGTTATCTACTAAAAGACCGACGCAGAAAGTGTCCTAGATGACGATGTTTTCTGTGGCACGAACCCTTTTGGCGTCGGTTTGACACGAACAGCCGACGCCATTTCCAGTACGGCTGTGACCACATTAGGCGTCGGTGTTTTGCAAAAACCCGACGATGTATGTCTTTGCTGACGGTTTTCTGTAAATAACCGACGTCTATATCTATTTTTTTTATATCAGTTTGCAAGCTTGCTGTGGCTGGTCAGCAGGATGAGAACCTGCAGTTCAGTTTTCTGAACTGCAGGTTTACGACATCCATTGATATCAGCCTACAAACAGGCCACAAACCTGCAAAATTCACACAAGTAGATACATTCAGACATCAATTCAATTCTCACATTCACACATATAGAAACATTCAAATACATGTATTAACATTCATAAATATTCATTTATAAAGTATCATTCATTATCGCTATCAACATCCCAATTATATCTTACAGTTGCCACTGCTTGTATGGCTTTTGCCCATTCTTCTCTTAGTTCATTTAATGCTTCCATCGTATATGCAGCATGTATATTTTTTAAGCGTTTACTTGTAGTGTTGTCAGTTTTAAACACCTGCAAAGAGAATGATGTATATATATAAGTAATAATATAAAAATAAGATTGATATATTTCATACTAACTAATGAGACTATATATAATACCTCATGTATGGTATCGATGTCCAATGCGGCATATCGGATAATCATCTACATAAATCGCATCACATAGTATGCGCATGCCCAGCCATTGTCTTGTGTAGCGCACTATAAATTGAAACATAAAAAATAATACAACTAAGCACAATTCACATCAATAATATATACATTGGAGTCGGGAACTTACTTGTACGTTCTGCCAATTTATTGGCTGGTTCTTTTTCCTTGGGACCGTTCCTCCAGCCTTTTTGAATGCATCTAAACCCCTACATGTTAATATAACACAGTAAATTGCATAAGTAAATAGTAATGTAATAATGACATTCTCATTACGTGTCCAATTTTAGTGTTTAATGTACTTCCCGCGGGATCTGGATAATAAACAGTGAACGTCCCGGGGACAATAACTAGTAACTCCCAATGTTTACCGCTAGAGGTAAAAAGTTAACAATTAATAACTCAAAATGCACAATAAAATGGAATTTTCTTAAGTCCAAATTATAAATAAAGTAAACTTACTTGACATTGAATGGAGCTATTATTATCGTCTTCTTTTGCTGACCAAAAATTGTAAAAGCATCTATACAGTATTGTTGAACAGTATCAGGGTCTTTAGCTACCATACTAATCAAAGATGGAATCAAAAATCCCACATGATCAAATGCAAATTGTTTGCAATGATCTTCGACTAAGTAGCTGCAAAACATGTATTACGTATGCATGAATATATAAGAAACCAGATCACCGGATCTTACACAAGGTATATGGATGTATAAATAAGATCTCACCTTATCCATGTCTCTATCATTGATGTATTCAGCCAATCATACATAAACATCTCAATAATATCTTGTATAAATAAAGAGCTATCGTATGATTGACCTGCATAATCTGCATCTAAAGAAACAATTATCGGGCAATGTATATTATGTGCCCGTAGCCAACATGCCATTCCCCTACAAGCAGGACCTAACGAGTATGTTAGGTCAGTTGGAACCCAAGTTGGTAATGCAGGAAGTGGAGGTGGAGGCCTAAGTGCTCCTGGTGTCTTCTTTTTAACCTGTATATATAATTTCAGATCAGTTGACATCATATATACACATTAACAGTCTAAATCAATGTAAATTTATCTTACAATTTCAGTAGTGTAGACGACATCTGATTTGGGCCACAATATGACCCCGCCTTCTGCATCAACAAGCGTATCAATATCCGGGTGGGGATATGGCAATGTAGCTTCTCTCCAATCAGGTAACACAAGTATCGGGCTCACACGAACGTAGCCCTGTGGCATTGGAGTCCCGTGAAACATTGCCCCAGGAAGGGACGGGTAAGCCTGCGCCTCTGCAACAACGTAGTCTTACATTCTGAAGCGGCATGGCTTCAATGCCTACAAATTTACGTAAAGAATATTATACATATATACATATCATCTTGAAAACATAACAACTTGAAAAGACTAACTACAATGTCATAAACAATACTTACAGCAGATGTGTTAGGTGGTGGGTCTACAGGATTACTTGTAATCTGTACATCAGGAGAAGAGTGGGTCGCCATAGGCTGATTGGAAGCCTGAGATGCCTGCCACCGCAACAATTCTTCCTTGACCTTCTCAACAACTACATCGTTGACCTTCTTAGCAACTATATCCTCGACTCTCTTATTGTCCTATACATGGATAAAAGAAACATTAGCTTCTTAATATTGAATTTCCTTTTGCAGCAACATTCTAAAAAAAGTATAGGTTACATCTTCTTGTGAAAGTCCCGCTCTCGGTTTGCGCTGGGATGGCCCAAAGAATGCTTTGATGCCCACACCAGCGCCTGCACCCCTAACACATCCAGGATGCTCTGGGTTACCCAGAGCAACTGTCAATTCATCATGTGTGCCCTGAGGGATGAACGTGCCTTGTTTCCTCTGCTCGTGCAGCTTCCGCTAATCACCATCAACAGAAATTGGTAAGTTAACAAATAATCAATATTCAAACGATTGCTCTAAGAGTTGTATTTTACCATTTTCGCAGCCGCCTCAGCAGTTATGGGCTTCTTTATTTCACCCTTCTTATTTTGCCTCCCAGCTATCCAGATATCATGGCGAGGCATGGGTGTGGCAGACTCCTCAGTAGCAGTAGACTCCTGAGTAGCCGCAGACTCCGCCTGTAATCTTTGGCGAACGCTTGCATAGCCTTTTGGACCCATAGTGTGGTCATGCACATTCAGTGCACGCCTTGCTTTTTGTGCGTCACTGAGGGCCTAGTTAGTATGCACATTAATGATTTGGTTAGTAGCACTAAATGTTAATCTTGAATAGGTGAATACAATGTATATTAATTAAATTGGGAGTGACGCCTAATACCTTTAATTCTTCAGATTTTCTTGAAGCAACAAAATTGTCCCAATCTTCTTTGTCCAAGAAGTTCCATTGTTCAAGGGTTGACTTCTTCTTCTTATCACCCTCTTTTATGTATTCTCTGTTCAGATTTGTCCTATAATTCCTAAGCATCTTTCCAGCGCGTTGCATCACACTTTTACGATGCAACTTCTCATCCAATGCAAACAGATTCTGTAAAATAGAAATGTTATTAACTAGTATCTAAAATAGAATTGCAAATAATAGAATTTGTAATCTACAAAATAGAATTGCAAATAATTATAACTCACGCATAAATCCTTCCATATCAAGTCTTTTTTCCCCTGAGGAACTTTATGCCAATTATCATACTTAACACCACAATGGCTCCGAGTGGTACACCCAAGATAGTTTACAAAATTATTGCGGTTCACTCCAATTGCATTTCCTCCATTATCAAACTCCACAACCAATTTGGATCCACTGCCACTTAGCGCTATTAACTTCTTCAACAGAGTGATGCCCCTTTTCTTGTTAAGTGTTTGGTGCTGCGCATCAAGTTGCTCCAGTGCTTCAGTGGGTACATGTGCATCATCAACCTAAATTTTGACAAAAATAAACACACTGAATTAGCCCAATATAGAAATATAGGATATATGACATAACTAGAAGATAATGAATTTTATAGAAATACAGGATATGTTTTTAGAACTTACATTGGTATCCTCTCCATGCTCGTCATGGACAGCATGCTCATCATGGACTTCATGCTCATCATGGACATCATGCTCATCATGGTCAGCCATCTGAAAATGTCATTAAAAAGGCAAACATTTAGCATTTGTATTAACTAGAAAAAGGCAAACATTTAGCATTTGTATTAACTAGAAAAAGGAAAACATTTAGCATTTGTATTAACTAGAAAAAGGCAAACATTTAGCATTTGTATAAACATACATGTCTCTAAAATTGTGATCTTTTATCAATTAACAATCCTTCATTGTGATCTCCGCGCACATATAAGTCATCATTAGCTTCAATATTTTGTGGAGTTGGCAACCCAACTGAGAATGGACTGGAGTCATCATACTTATCATAGTACTCTTCTTCATCTATAGGATCTTCAATGAATTGTCTTTTACCATGAAGAACAACCGACCATTTATCATTCGCAGGATCATCGATATAGAATATTTGGTTCGCCTGTGATGCCAATATGAATGGTTCACCCTTCTCGCCAATCTTTTCAAAGTTCACCAAAGTGAAACCCAATTCATCCACTATAACTCCTTTGGTGTTATCAACCCAATTACATTTAAAGAGCGGAATTTTGAAATCTATGTAGTCAAACTCCCAAATGTCCTCAATGACACTGTAATATGACATTTTAGCTTCACGTGGACTCTTATCCTTTGCACTTGCAAAGTACATAGTCGACACTTGAAGAGTGACCCCACTATTTTGGACGACACTCTTATCATCTTGGCGCTTTGTGTAATATGTGAATCCATTAATGTCAAACCCTTCATAAGACATAACATTCGGTTTTGGTTTAAAGGCGAGGCATTTGATAGTTTCTGTAATATCATTTGGTGTTTGAGATAGTTGATGTAAGACTTTATCTTCAAACCACTTAGTAAAAGTCTTATTATGCTCTCTAGCAAGCCACATTGAACTTGCTCGAGGATGTTGTCTCTTTATGAAATTGGTATGTTCCTCGATATAAACACTCACTTCGTCCATATTGTGTAAAATATACAAGTGAGCTTGTTCCAACTGCTCACGGCTGATTACTTTCACCCGTGATCCCAAAATTCCTTTACCCTCCTCAATATTCTTGCCATTATAAGGAGTGTCATTACCACTGAGAAAGTCATTGCAAAAATCCATAACCTCTCTCGCCACATAACCTTCAATAATACTCCCTTCTGGCCGATAACGGTTTCGAACATCACCTTTAAAAACGCTCATGTATCGTTCAAAGGGATACATCCAATGCAAGAAAACGGGTCCCAACATTTTCACTTCCCTAGTCAAGTGGACAACAAGATGTACCATGATATCAAAGAACGAAGGAGGGAAATACATCTCAAGCTGACATAGGGTAACAACCACTTCTCTTTGCAAATTATCGAGAGTATCAGGGTCAATAACTTTACTGCATAGACTGTTGAAAAAGAAACAAAGTCTGGTAATTGCAAACCTTACATGCTTCGGCAATATAGATCGAATTGCCACGGGTAATATTTGTTGCATTAGAGTGTGACAATCATGAGATTTAAGACATATCAACTTCAGATCTTTCATTGATACCAATCTACGGTTGTTGGATGAGTAACCATGTGGCACCTTAACATTTACCAAGCATTCACAAAAAGTTTTCTTCT
This sequence comes from Alisma plantago-aquatica, assembly GCA_963693085.1. Taxonomy (NCBI): domain Eukaryota; kingdom Viridiplantae; phylum Streptophyta; class Magnoliopsida; order Alismatales; family Alismataceae; genus Alisma; species Alisma plantago-aquatica. The sequence continues at coordinate 1,509,216,610 of OY856410.1, read as the reverse complement.
CCTTTCTAGACAACGTGTAACAAGCGAGAGGTAAGTATGTTCTTTTACTACCCATTTCACGTAATTCTGTTAATTCTGACCTTATTCCCATTTCATGTAGGTCCAGTCTGGATTTTATCCCATCTTTAGTCTTACCTGGTATATTTAACAGAGTACCAATGATGCTATCACAGACATTTTTCTCAACGTGCATTACATCGATACAATGCCTGACTGTCAAAGAACTCCAATAAGGAAGATCCCAAAATATTGAATTCTTCTTGAATGCAGAATTGTCACTCCGTGTGGCCATACTACATTGTGATTTCTTACCAAATTCATTGACAATGTCTTTTACTCTTTCATAAACAACATCCCCTGGTATAGGTTTAGGTGCACTCCGTTCATCATTCCATCCATTGAATGCTTTGCGCTTCCTACGATACGGATGGAATTTTGAAAGAAACCTTCGATGACCAAGATATACAGTCTTTCCGCCATGTTTTAGTCTTATTGAATCAGTGTTTTCTTCACATATAGGACACGCTTTAGCTCCTTTGACACTATATCCAGACAAATTCCCATATGCTGGAAAGTCATTAATAGTGCAAAACAACATAGCGTGCAAACGAAATGTCTCTCTTGCTGAAGCATCATAGGTCATCACACCTTCAGCCCAAAGTTTCTTTAAGTCATCAATCAAAGGTTTAAGATAAACATCGATATCATTTCCGAGTTATTTAGGGCCCGATATCAACAATGACAACATAACATACTTATTTTTCATACACATCCAGGGAGGAAGATTGTATATAACAAGCATGACTGGCCAAGTGCTATGTTGGCTGCTCAATGTCCCGTACGGATTCATCCCATCTGTACAAAGCCCAAGTCTTAGATTCCTATCTTCTTCACCAAATTTGGGGTACAATAGATCAATCTTCTTCCACTGTGGGGAATCAGACGCATGTCGCAGGATCCCATCATTATTTTTCTTAACATATGCATGCCACCTCAAATTCTTCGCATCTTTCGGATTTGCAAACAAGCGTTGAAACCGTGATATTATAGGTAGATACCACAACACCTTGGCAGGAGAACCAGTTTTGGACTCCTCCGAAGTCGTCAATTTATACCGTGACGCACCACATTTTGGACAATCTTTCAAATCTACATAGTCCTTTTGAAATAATACACAATCATTCGGGCATGCGTGTATCTTCTTGGCCTCCATTCCCATTGGGCACAACATTTTCTTTACCTGGTATGTTGAGATTGGCAGCTCATTTCCTTCAGGAAGCATTTCTTTCAACAAAGTCAACAATGAAGTGAAGCTTTTGTCGCTCCATCTATTGTTAGCTTTCAACTTATACAATCTCAACACAGCGCTAAGCTTCGTAAACTTAGCACAGCCTGTGTATAACGGTATCTCAACATCATGCACAATGTTTCTAAAGATAGGAGGTGGATCGGTGTGCTCTACCCTACAACTATCCAGCATCGCATCAACGATGTCTGCTGGAACTGGTTCGTTCACATTTACGTCATCGGAGGCAATTTCTTCTTCCACCCAAGCACTGCTATCGACATCTACTGGTTTTGATTTTGAAATCTCTCCATGCCAGTGCCATTCTGTATAGCCTTGTACAATCCCGTTGCACATGACATGACTTTTGATTTCCTTACCAGTGTTGACTTTCAAGTTGTTACCGCAATGCCTACATGGACAGTAGAAGCTATCTGTAGGTTTTTTCCTATGTTCCTCGGCAAATCTTATAAACTGATCAAGACCAGATATAAACTCTGGGGTGCAATGATTACGAATGGACATCCATGATCTATCCATTCTATGATCAGAGAAAACACGTATATATTAGGAAACAAGTATATATTAGGAAAAGATTAGGGTATACACTTACATCCTAAGTGTATAATGTGATGTCATTCTTATATATAATAAATGTGTACCACCTATCCCATCCTTGAACACCTAATCTCACTAGTAAGTGTATAATGTGTATTGGGTTTTCAAGAAAATTTTGGCAGCATTTCCCCGCTGTTCTCTAAGTACATATGTACTTAGAGAACAAACGGGGAAATGCTACCGAAATTTTCTCGAAAACCCAATACACATTATACACTTACATCCTAAGTGAGATTAGGTGTTCAAGAACAGTCCCAAACCGGGGACTATCCAAGATTTACTCCTAATGAGTCAATCTTGGACTGGTTTCTAGGCCAACAAACACATTTGATGGCATTCTTATATATAATAAATGTGTACCACCTATCCCATCCTTGAACACCTAATCTCACTAGTAAGTGTATAATGTGTATTGGGTTTTCAAGAAAATTTCGGCAGCATTTCCCCACTGTTCTCTAAGTACATATGTACTTAGAGAACAAACGGGGAAATGCTACTGAAATTTTCTCGAAAACCCATTACACATTATACACTTACATCCTAAGTGAGATTAGGTGTTCAAGAACAGTCCCAAACCGAGGACTATCCAAGATTTACTCCTAATGAGTCAATCTTGGACGGGTTTCTAGGCCAACAAACACAATAATAGATATGTGAATCATATCATTAAGAGCATGATTTCTTGTTAGGTCATCATAGGTCATAATAATCCACTAGAATTAATGAGAAAAAAATGTCTCATAGTGTTAAAATAGACTAGACATCTAATTAAGAACAAACAATAAGACAAAGTTAATTTAGCTCAATTAAATGGAACAGAGTCAAAGGAAAAATTGTAAAATGATTTTCATCGAGTTAATTTAGCTGGCCATTAAATGGAACAGAGTCAATTAAATGGAACAGAGTTAAATGGAACAAAGGAACCCTATAAAGATGTTTGAATGAATCTAAACTAATTAATTTGATTAGAAGTTGAAAATAGAGTCAATTAAATGGAATAGAGTCAATTAAATGAAACTAACAAAGTTAATTTAGCTCAATTAAATAGAACAGAGTCAATTAAGTGGAACAGAGTTAAATGGAACAAAGGAACCCTATAAAGAACCAATTTCGCACCTGGGTAGGTCGGCAGGTACCTGGGCAAGCGAGCAGGGCGAGGTCGAGCTGGTCGAGTACGTGGGTGGCGGCGACACCGGCGAGCTCCAGAACCACCAGCACAAGTCAGGCAGGTAGCGACAGCGACTCCGACGAGTAGGGAGCGGCAGGCAGCGGCGGGCAGGCAGGCAGCGGAGAAAGAGCTGCAGGCAGGCGGCGGCGGGCAGGTAGGCGGAGGAGAAGGAGCAGCTACACGTCGGTGAGCAGCAGCACAGGAGAAGGGGGCACGACGGAGAAGGGGGCGTGGAGAAGAAGAAGAAGGCAGCGGCAGTGGCGGCGCGGCGGCGCTGTCGTGGAGAAGAAGGAGCAGAGAAAAAGGGAAATCGGCGGCGACAGTAGAGAAAAAGGGCAATCGGCTCGCAATGAAACAGAAGAAAGGGGAAGAGTCGGGCATCGCGGGATATTAAGTTCCCAAATAGCGTCGGTTGTTTAGAACAACCGACGCTAACGATGTTTAGGCGTCGGTTGTTTTAAACAACCGACGTCCAATTGGACGATATTTTCACGAAATTATTTGGCGGGAACCACTTTCAGCGTCGGTTATAAAAGGATAACCGACGCTGAAAGTGACACTTTTCGCGCAAATTTCCATCGCACATACGCGTCGGTTTTTTATCTACATAACCGACGCTGAAAGTGACACTATTTTTTTGCTCGAAAATTGGATTTCGCGGGCGACTTTAAGCGTCGGTTTTTTATAAACAACCGACGCTGTATTCAAAGCAGTACCCATGTCTGGCTGGTCTTTGATTATAGACGTCGGTTTTCCTAAATAACCGACGTCTAATATTATAGGCGTCGGTTTTCCTAAAGAATCGACGCCCAGAAAAGTGACACTGAATGCTGTTTCTGTAGTAGTGTAAGGTTTTACTTGCAATTTGTCACATGCATTATATTCCTTAAAAGTTGCATTATCATGCTTGAGATTTTTGAGCAATGGGGCTATTATTTGAACCTTGGTTTGGAGGTGTTTTCTTCAAGGGTGTTTTAGGGTTATCCCTTTATGGATGAGCTACCTTTAGGAGCTATCAACCAAAGGTTTATTTGATTGGTTTGGAAATCCAACAAATAGTGGCTAGGTAGATCTCCATGAATGGTGAGGTAGTTGTTTATGTGGTTGCCTGTATATTCATAATAGTTTAAGGACATGGACACAAGGAGAGTTATTAGGACACCTCAAGCTTTTCTCTTTTTTTATACATAAGCCTTATATACTTATCCTTTAGCTCATAAATGAAATATTTCGACTCTTATATTTTCCTCCTCTCCAGAACTTCGTCTATCACCTTATTGGGGGTGAATGGAGTGCCCAAGGTAGAAGACGATAGCCATCCTTCTTGTTGGAGCATATAGGATTCAAATCTACCCTTATCTAGGGTATGTAAAGCTTCCTTTTGGTGATATTCACCTAAACTAGTAAGTATCCCCTTGTCTCCTTTGTTTCTTTTGCTTTTATTCTTCCTCCTACCTTCTTCCTGGAAAGAATCTTGTGTTTCATGGTAAAGTTTTCTCTAAAGCTCAAGGAACTTACCTTTCTTATTTCTTCTATCTAGGGTTTGCAGCGTTTGTGGAGAAATGTGATATTTGGCCGAATTCAGACCTAAAGCTAGGGTTCTTCACCTTCTTTACTCAAATTTTCTTGTTTTTTGCACTCTAATATTCTCCCTAGAGGCGAGTTTTATAACCCTCGTCACTTTTATTACTTACTACAAGCTTGATTACTCATGTTCTTGCTCTAAAATGAAGATCTATGCATATAAAAGCTATTCTTGCTAGGGATTTCGAATTTTATGGTGCTCCTTGATTGGTTTCCAGTTCTATATGAGCCTGAAATCATGTGCACGACCTTCTTGAGGTAGAAGAAGACTTGTTTCTTGCTTACATATCAAAAAATGGCGCTACGTACCTATCAAACAATGGCATATACTTAGTGTTTTAGGTTGATTTTCAATTTTATACATGAATCGATGCATCGAATTATATTAGAACCGATGGAGATGCCTTTGTGGAAACTGATGGTAAAGACACATGGTGACAACTAATAATGTTAACCATTAGTCACACCTTAGTTCAGTTCTAGACTCTTTTGGATGCTCAATGATTAATGGTTTAGTGCCCTAAAGATGATATGATCCAATGGCGATTTTAGCTCAACATGTGATGGTGTTCAATGATGGTTGTATTGACCCCCATCAACTGATGGTGGCATAATGTGCCACAACTGATAATGGTTCAAGTTACCCCACAATGGTGTAACTATGTATCATGAGTTGCTTCAATTAAGCCTTAAACTGATGGTTTCTTTGGTTATATGATCCAAGGATTAAATCTACATACCAACCGATGATTGCGAAATGTTAAACCTAATCCAATGGTTGTGAATGGATTCTTCAACATCCAATAGTTTAGAATGAAGTCTATCGTATAATGTTTTGGTTCTAATGATGAGAATTTGATGGTCAATACCCTTAAATTTGTAGTCTTACATTTTCCCTCAGGTGGATATAATCGATAATGACCATAATGAGTTAGTGGGTAAACCTAATGAAGTATAGCTTGTTACACCTAATCCTAACGTATCTAAGTGATGGTTATTGATTATGAATATCCCCCTTGAATGTTTAACAATAGTTGGGTAATCTCTTATGGTGATTGAAACCCTAGTATACTATAAATTTGATGGTTTCACCTTGAGTTATGTTTGGATCCATACTTGAGGATAGTATGGAATTTGATGGTTGTTCTTCACCTTGTGTATCGATGATCCGATAGGGATGCCATGTGTTAGGGTTTGGGTATGAATTCTGATTTGAAGCATCAATTATTTTTACTCCTAACCCTAATACCATTAGGTGACAGTGATTAAACATGATTAGCCTCCCGTGAATGATTAATAGAATAATGGAGTATTATTATATAATTTTTGAAACCCTGGTATACTATAAATTTCATAGTTACACCTTGAGTTATGCACGGATCCATACTTGAGGAAGGTATGGAAGGTGATGGGGATGCTTTATCTTATGCATCCACATTTGTATGGGATTCCATGAGTTGGGGTTAGTGTATGAGTATTGAACTATAACTTCAATGTAATCTATTTTGCTAAATCTAACCTAATGCAAATAGATGATGGTGGTTAGTCGTGCTAACATTCCTCAAGTGATTAATATAATGATGGAAGATCCTTCCTAAAAAATTATTATAATTCCAATGTGTTAACTGGTGGACATCAGAGCTTTATGATTTATGCTTTCTTATGCTAAACTTGTACACTATAAGTATGATGATGGCCAACCTTATAGATTACTTATATTCGATATAATAAAGGAATGTTCTTAAATGCTAAGATAACCCTGCAATGTTATCATGTGAACATTTGTTAGTTCTTTAATGCAATATCATGCTAAGCATGTGCATCACATGAATGGTAATGTATATTGAGCCTTGCAATATGGCATGGAAAGATAATGTTGATTTGGAAGGGAATGATATGATGGGCTTAATAACATTTGGGCATGGTTGATCCCTGAATGAGGTAAAATCCTCTTATGTTGACAAGGGTTGATACCCAGTGATATTGTGCTAATGATTTATATCCTATGATATTATGATGACAAGTGTAGTCTCATGAATGGCAAGTGAATAGTATCATGTGATGATGAGATGAGGAACAATATGTCTCATACATTTTATATCTTATGAAACTGTTATAGAAATGTTTGTTAGAGATAAATTAGGGTTTGTATGTCCACTTGTATGATGCAACCTTAATTCACCCAATTTCCAATAATTAATCAAGTAAAATTTTAATCATATAGTGCCATGTGTCATACATCCATCTGAGTGTCAAAACTTGCCAGATGGTGAAACGAGTATTCCTGAGGGAAACTCGGAGGGCATACTATTGAGTATGTGAGGTTCTTGTCATCCTAAATCCAAGTGTCTATGGAGGATGACTGTGGTCATACCTAGCCCTCAGTTTGAGGATGATTGTGGTCATGTCGCAATGATTATATATGTGATGAGATTGGTGGACAACTATAGTTGTACCTCGTATGGTAGGGTATGCATACCCACCTCCTTTCACTAGTGTCATGACTTGTACCAAGTCCGGACTAGGCAGTTAGTAGATTGACCTTATGTGTCGCTATGGTGGACTCGTACTGACCAGGGGCAGAGAAGATTTTGGAGTCCAGCTCTTCCATAGATCTTATATGGCAGTGATTTTGACTTAGCAGTGGTCAGTTGGATTTTGAGTAGTATCCTCAAATTCCTTAGGGCTTAATAAAATATGTAATACAGGTGTGTAGCATATCTATTTAGGGTTATACACAACACTTCACATTGGATGATAGCCCTTGTCTGTTCTCTTTACATAGCAATGATGTTTAATGCATTGAAAAGGTAGTAGATATGCTTATGTTGTAGACATGCTCATGTTATAGATGTGTTCTTATAGTAGCCATGTTTAAGTTTATAAATATACTACCAGTGTTGGCTATGATTCTGACATTAGTTATCACATGTTGTTATCTATGCTTATATTGCTAGTTATGGCTCTATAACTAGAGATGCCTATACCGCTAATTGTGCTTATACATATAGTTGTGCTTATGTTGTTAGTTGTACTTATGATGTAGATCTACCTGACCTATTTGACATGATAATGTTGTTAGCTATGCTTATGCTGCTAGACTTATTAATGATGTTAAGAGGTGCTATGTTACTAAACTTGCTTATGATGTTAGTTACGCACATGCTACTGAACTGCTTATATTGTTAACAAGGTAAAGGTTGACAATCTGGCTAATGATGATAATTATTATATGCTCCTCTATGTATCTTGCTAATCATCAATGCTACTACACCTATCTGTTATACTTGTTTGATATGGTTAAGTTGTGTAATTACTTAACCTGTTGTGAACAATAAGTGATGTTGAGAGTTATATCTCTCGATGGGACATGGGTCTCGCTCGTGGGCCACCACATCTTTTTAGCTGATCGGAAACAGTGACAATAGCATTGTGGAAGCAAGGAAGAAATATGGTGATGTACCTTAGAGAAGGTTGTTAAATTGTCTAGTGTGTCCTAGAGTCATCCCTGTACTCTCAGGTCTGGGTGGGAAAGTTTGTATATGTTGTTTTAAATGAATTGGGATTTTGTTAGCATGTCAATGCTTGTTTATGTGACATAGTATGAATACAATAAATATGTTGGACTCTTATGCAAATATTTCTGAGCATGTGTTGATTTTGAAATCAGTTTTAATTTACCCTATTTTCTATGGATGTGTTTAATTAGTGATTGATGGTGTTTAGCATTTTGAGTAATCTTGTTTAGTGTAATGGGTTCTAACAAGTTTGTATCAGATCTCTAGGTTTGCTAAGTCTACAGGCACACTAGGACTTAGGAACTAGGATGATGTCTAAGTTAGTAACATGACATAAAAAACATATTGCCTAAAATCAATAATTGGATGCCCTGGCCAAGTATTCAATTATTGAAGAAAAGGTAAGTATGGAACTCTTAGATTGTTATCTTTCTGATTACTCTGATCAAGTAGTCTTTTGAAACAATCTAAAGAGCATAAAGAATAAAAATTCATGGTGCTAATACCTCAATCTTCCCCTAAATAAGATGAGAATTACATTGTAATCCATCACAACTTGAATGATTGGTAACTACAAGAGAAAGATATGACACCATGAAACCTAAATATGAATACAAATCAACAAATGAGGAGTTCTCAAAGCCATAATTTGAGAATATAATAAAGTAAAAGATGGATACGTCCGTGCTAATGAAGTGATACAAGGTATGAAATCAACATAAGATGGAGGGAACTTGTGTGATAAGTGTGATATGAGAAGATGAATAAGGATAATGATAGATGAATAAAGTGGAATCTGAGTTAAACTCAGATCAATCTATGTGAGTAAGGACGTGTTAATATATAGTTTGTATGACTTATGAAGAAATCAAAGGGAAATACTATATATTTAATGAAGAAAATGTGGAATATGATGATCTATTGCTTGATAAGTGGTTGAAAAATATGATAACATGAGAGGACATACTCAAGAATGATGAAAAATTAATGAGAAAAGAGAAATGAGATATGATAATCATAATAATTCCTATATTAGTGGCAAGGAACCCAAGACGAAAGAAGTAAGGTGACACATAAAAAGTGTAATCTTCATGGGGGAAATAGAATTGGTTACCTTTTGCCTGTGACCCTGAAGAAGTGTTGCAGTGGTATGGCAAATGTGTTTCCCTTTTTGTTCCTTCTTTTTGACGCATAGACTTTAAGTGGAATTATGTCACTTGGTACGTGTAGATTCATTGAAATCTTAGGAATGGATATCTTGATATGATGTGTGGTTTCCTTGGACTATAGTTCAAAGATCTTAATGTTTTGTATTAACATGCTTTTTGAGCCTTCCACGAGTTAGGGAGACTCTTCCTACACATTTTTTGCCAGTTATGATGGTGAGGAATTGGATGAGACCAGGGTATAAGTTTTTATAGCACATGTAGTGGATACCAAGGTGATGAATCCTAGTATCCTGGGTGTACCTGTGGTACTTAAATTTGAAGGTATGTATCATATGAGCTTCTTAGTGTTCCTCTCCCTTAAAGAGAGAAAGTGAGAGTTAATGTTTAGATCCTCCAAGTGTGGTTGGGAAGGAGAGTTGTTCTTTGATGTTATATATGGGCTACTAACAGTTGGGAAAGACCACTGCCAAGGACAGATAGTTGATTGACCAGCCAACAAGTGCTACAATGTTTCTTTAGATAGGCTTGAGGTTGGAATATTAGTGGATAAGAATCAGAATGGATGACGTAAGTTGCATGGTCATGGTGAGTTTAGGGTTATGTTGTTTAGACTCACCAATGCATCAATAGTGTTAATGAACTTGAGGGACAAATTGCTCATGTAGAGTTTATATGAGATGTGAGAAGTTATGAATTGTAACATCTCCATGAAGTTTAAAGATGCTCAACAATATGATCAACATATTTGCAAAAACTTTAGGATTTCTGAAGCATCAATATCTATGTGACAAGTTGAACAAGAGTCAGTTGGAGGTTGACTAAAATGTCTTCTTATGATTGTGATATGTATGCTAAGTATATTGTGTAAATCCTAGTAAGGTGAAGACAATGTTGTTGTTTCACCCCTAATAAGGTTTACTAGATATGATGTTTCTCCTTGTATGGAATGATAGGTTCCAACGTCAGCATTTTCTCTAGATATTGAAGAAGAAGTTGACAAGTGTTCTAGTGTTAATGTATCTAGAACAAAGGGATGGATACATCACCTTTTGTAATGCTTTAAGGAACAATATGGGACACATGCCATGATTGGTAAAAAATCCAACAACTATGACTTCTGAGTGATGTGTTAATACAATAGATAGAATAGTTCAGGATGACAACTCCTCATTTTCATTATCTTTTTTTCTCCCCATCTCCACGTCACACTAACCCTAGTCATACCCTTCTCCTCTCTACCTCCTTTCTAATCTGTAGTTGTTGCCAGCACTCCCAGAGAGGCACAATCTTTCTTCCTACCTCATGTTGTTCTTCTCCTCCCCGTTCACCCTCAAAACCTCACCATGGACTCCTTCCTTCCTCATCTAGTCATCCCCAATAGATCCTTATCCATACTTACCTTCTCCTCTCTTCCACCTACAGTCACAACAATGAGTAGACTACCATCTATTTATATGGCCACATCGTATCAAGCAACCACCACGCCCACAACATTGTTGCCCCCATGAAATCCTAGCGCTCACCTCAACACCCTCCTTTGGATCGTGATTATGGGTAATTATGTCACCATCTATAGAGTTTCTTATCATCAATTCCCCTCATCTACAACTCAATCACCAAGACCGTCTCCTTCCTCCTTCCAAGAAAAGTCAGCCACTATGACACAGTGATAGACCACCTACACGATGCTTCTACAATCACTCTCCTGGAAGGGGAAGACCATGTTGGCGCCCACAACAGCGAAGGTCACCTCTATTCTTCACCTGCTTTCCAACACCACCACTCTGTGTGGTCACTTCCATCATCGACCATCTCCTTCTTCCCTCTCCCTTGTACCCTACAACCATGATGAGAAGCAACTGTCACACCACCTACTATCATGGGCCACGATCAGCTCCAGCAACCATCACCAACTCATCTTCATCTATTATCTTCTTCCTCTTCCTACAACATTGTGATGCCCCATACCACACAAAGTGAGATTACTCACAATATAATCGCGGAAGAAAGATTAACAAATAGATTACTGGAAAAACACTAAAAATTAAAACCATTTCATAAAACTACCAAACAGCAAGAACTTCTACATAAAGGTTCTTTCATGCCTCAAAGAAATTACTATCTACGCCATCAATGTGTTACCAGAGAAACTATTCCAGAACATATATACATGATTCCACCACATCTGTACATAACAGGTATACAAGCCAGCCACATAAAAAAAGCACGTTCAAAAAACATCTACAAAATGTTCCAAAAGACCCGAGTGTTCAGGGACAACTCTAAGACTCTATTAGCAAAAGATATCCAGTAGAACTGCCTACCTCATCAACTATTGGCCCTCATGCTGCTCCTCAACCTCTATTGCGTGGTCTCTACCTCTTCATGCTCATCCACCTAAAAAGGGTGTGGGAAACCCACGGGGTGAGATTCCAAATCTCAGCGGGAGATATAACTCTCCACCAACTCTATTATTACCACAAATAAGATAAACAAAGCAGCAATAAGGTTACAACTATGTGAAGCAGGTAATGATTATTAACAGGAAGAATAATTATTGTTTGATTTATGAAACATCTTAATAATTTAAAAGGAATACGAAGAACATGGATAATTCCTATCAACTACATTGTCTAAAAATCAAGCAAGACCTCATCCAATGTTTCCATATTTTGATCCTACACAAGTATACTACATGGATAATTATGCATTCTATTATGCCCCGAGGATTTGAGTCACACCACCCAAATCCCACTGACCACTTGATAAGTCAAAATCAATACCATACAAGACCGAATGGAAGAGTTGGAATCCACGACCTCACCCCCTAGGTCAGTACGAGGACATGTAATGACATAATAAGTCAGACTGCTATGAGTGACATATAGTCCAACTGTACATATCTAGCCCACCTTGGTACAAGTCATGGTGCTAGTGAGTTATGACTGCAGTCACGCTCTTTATTAGGATACAACCGCAACCATTCATGTATCTCATAGTGAGCTACAACCACAGTTGTACTCTTATTGGGGTATGACTGCAGTCAATCCCATATATATATTAATACATTCAGGATACAAGGAGATACCTCAACTTGCACCCCACATATTCAACAATATGCACTCCGAGTTAAACTCATTTCACCATAAAGAAAGTGCGGACACTGAATTGATCTATGGCACATGGAAAACTACACTATTAGATTCCACTTGATCAATTAGACTAAATCAAATATCTTTCAGCATTAAACAAGTTATAATGCATAAACTCAAAATAAGATCTGCATAAACAAGGCATGACACACCACCAAAACATACTGAAATATATAAGGACCACATCATCACTTTATGTCTAACTTTCACCATATGTACATCAGAAGGACCACATATCTTGGGGTAACAACCCCTCATATCATCATTTGATTAAATTATTCATCTCATATAAGGCAATAAACCATCATTAGGTCATAAGACCGCTTTTCCTCCTCAATCTCTGTTACTATACCACATGTGTCTTATAAGTCTATAATCACCATAGCTCATACCTAGTTATGCATATCATCTAATATTACCTACATGGTTATAAACTTATAACAATACATCATCAACACCATCATCTCATAGGACTCATGCCATACATATTTCATTATATCTATTAGGGTTAGGGTTTCTCCGTACTCGATTAGGATTAATAGGGTTATATCAACAAACATCCTTAGTTCAATACTTTCATCATCATTATGAGGTGTGTTATGAAATAAAGAAACATGATTCTCATTATAATTTTAAAACATGTTATGAGGTATAGAAACATAACTCTCAACATCATTTGTACAACTTTTCCATAGGGTATCACATCATACCATGTGACCCTAGCATCAACATGTTGTATCTTAAACACCATCATAAGGTATCAATTAGGGTTTCAACCTAGAGTATTGGGTTAGCCCAAGGTGTGTTGGGAAACCATACTAAGGTAGGGTATCAGTTTAGTATGGTTTAGGTGAGCAAACATGGCATCGGGTTACCTACTCAAGATGTGTATCGATTTATCATCATGAGGGTAACGGGAAGCAACACCTAAGGAGGGGGTGTCGGCCAACCCAACTTGTCAGGAAACACAATCACATGGTGTGATGAACATCAGCAGGGATCAAGCAACGCTTGGGTATGTTGGTATCACAAAGGGTGACAAGTTTCTTAGGGTTTCAGCAACGCTTCAATCATGATGGGATATCAGGGGATATTAGGCATGAACCCTCTCTCAAGTTGTGATGGCTAGAGCCCTGATGGGAAACGCTCATCAAAGCAATGCTCCCATGGCTAGAACACCAAGTAGTGATGGTTGCAGGTGTGTCGGGCAGCAACGCCCCCAAGGGTGATGGGCTAGCCATGACGGCTACCACACCTCATCACATATTGGCTAGCAACATGATGTCAGGTAATAACTAGGAACCAAGGCTAACAACCTAAGCATGTGCAAGGCATGACGATCTAACTCTCACCCTGACGTGTTGACATAGACCTCCCTAAAGTCATGATAGCCATCAATAAATCATGTTGTTTTAGGCCTTGCTAGGACTGTGACGACCTGTCACAAGGTGTGACGGTCAGTGGCATCACAAATCGTGATGACCACTCAAAGCATATCGGCCTAACATGCATATCATCTTCATTGTCTTCAACCTTAGAACAACGTTACAAGCAAGGCAAAAGAGGTGCAACATAAGAGAAGCATCCAAGCAAGATTCTTCTTCCAAAGCAGAATGCAAAACTACCAAGAAGAACTACTAGCATGCCAGAGATACAAACCAAGGACAAAGAACAAGATTGCAAGTAAAGGGTGATAAATACACAGAGGGTTTATAGTTATATAACCTGCCTCTGTGATCACCACCAAGCTCCAAGCTTCACGAGTTTAAGGTAGAAGAAGATCTTTCAAGCTTGATCACCACAACACCTCCAAGAGAGAAGATGGAACCAAGGTTAAGAGAGCATGAGTGGGAAAAGAAAGTAACCAAGGTCCATGGATGAGAATAAGCACTAGAACAAAAATGGTCTATAGCGTCAGTTTTTTTAAGCCTATAGCATCACTTTTCAGCCAACGCCTAAGTAGTCGTCGCTACAGAAATCTCTCTATAGCGTCGGCTTTTTTAACCAAAAAACACCGACCTTGTATAGTAAAAACTGACCCTATAGGCTCTCAAAAACTAAACCCAAATGAGAAATGAAATTGTACCTGAACCCTATAACGTCAGTTTTTTTACTAAATAACCGACTCTAAAGATTCTTTCTAAGGACGGTTTTTTACTAAATAACCGACTCTAGAAAATTGACTCAATAGAGTCTTGGAATATGATAGACTGGTCGTGCCGCCTAGCACGGCCGTGTTGGTCTATATTAGTATGGCTGTGCTACACGACATGACCATTCTACTCGGCACAACCGTTCTACCTCATCCCAACATGGTCGTTCAATGCAGCACGACCGTTCTACGCAGAACGGCCAAGACACCCATAAGGTCGCTTGTTTAAGAAAACCGACGCTATAGGGTCCAATTTTTTTTACAATTTCTACAGAAACTAAACAGAACAAAACAGAAGAACACGAATAAGATATGTGAGAGGGGAGCATTGATGCTCAACCGTCAGCATTCCAAACCACACATTCATAACAAAAATGATTCATATATTGAGTTGAGTACATATAGTCACATCATAATTTACGAAATGATATATTGCAAGTCTGAGATGATATTAAATGTCAGATACAAAAGTAAATATGAAAGAGTACTGAAACCAAATACATAAATGGAACATAACTAACATATTTATTCCAATGATATATTGACTTCATTTAGAAAAGTATCTGACCACTCTTCTCAGAATTCATTTAAGTCCTCACGTGTGTAAGGCTGAGTTGTAAAGATCTGTAACAGAAAATACACATGCTAATATTTTATAAAATGACTACAACTCACTTGTAAATTATGATGTTATTCTTTATTACCTGATCTATAGTCTGAATGTCATTTGATGCTTGTTTGACAATAGCTTGCATATATTTCATTACATAGTAGCCACAAGCCCAACTATTATTTTGTATAGGACACTACAAATAACGAATTATACTTAATATTAGTAAACTACTATAAATAGAAGACTATAAGAGTTGACATATAAGAGTTGAAAATTAATACATATAAGACTAAGCAGTTGTCAAAGTAGCTACCTTGACATTTTTCAAAGTCAATGTCTTTAATTTTGTGGGTATTTGTCCTCCGCCTTCACGAAAAGCTTTTATTCCCCTATCAATTAAACGATAGTTGGTAAAATAGAAATTCTAAACAGAAATATCATGTTGAAGCATTGACTATATTTATGCTTAGGTCATAGCTGGAAATTTTAGTTTGTGACCCCTTGTTGTTTTCCCATTGGGTCAAGATAATAAAGAGTCATCAATTTTGGGACAATCACCACTAATTCCCAATGTCTAGATCTGAGTAAGAATAAAACAAACATTAATATAAATACATTTGTTCATTATTAAAATTATATTGAATAGTAATACTTACTGGATGTTAAAAGGAATTAGGATAATTTACTTTCCCACACTAACAAAATATTTGAATGCATCAGAGAAGTACTCACTCACTTTCTCAATATGTGTCTCCACCTGACTAGTGACCGAAGGAACTAAGAATCCAACATTCTTTATATCAAATCTTGTGGCCTCGATATAAAAATGGTTGTTAAACATTTGTAATTATTTTCATATGTAGAAATAAGCTAAAAATGTGTATTGGAATTTTCTATATTGATAGATCCTTACCTTATCCATACTTCTAATATCAAAGTATTCAACCAATCATACCGGAACAACTCTATAATATCATCAAGAAAAATATAATTGTCAAAGCCCCCCCCAGTTGCATCTTCTATTAAATTGATCAACATTTGTAGTCCAGAGCTTTGGTTGGCTAAGTATCGACACAAACATTTACATTTACTTCCCAACTCGTTGAATGTGGATTCTAGAATAATAGATGGCTTGGGCATAGGAGGACGACTAGTAGAATTTTTACTTTTTGGTTTGCAAACCTGTTAATTAAATTACATACTTCTATTACACGAGTTCATATATGCAGTCAAATATGAAAAACATGGTAGAATTCAAGTATACCTTGTCATTGATAACCAAGTGTCTAGGACAACCTACTATAGCACCCTCTACTTCTTCAATTGTACTATATTCAGGATTAGGTATGGGTAGTGGTTTGTCCCCCATTCCGTCATGCACAAGATGGATGGACACACGAAAAATGTCATCAGTAATTTGTTGGCAATGCAATGTACCACCAAGGTTGTACACCTTGCCCGCTGCCACAACATTATATTCTGGAACCTCCACTGCAAGTTTACAGTTCATACCAACCTAGATTGAAATAATATAAGTTATATAAGAAGCAGTAGAACATATACTTGTTACCACTATATATATTATCATATATATATCATACTAATAACTCATCCAGTAAAACTCCTTTGTTGTTGTCAACCCAATTACACCTAAAGATAGGAACTCTAAAATTTTTATAGTCCAATTCCCATATGTCCTCAATGACACCGTAATATGACATCTCAGCTTCACGTGGTATTTTATCTTTGACACTAGCAAAATACAACGAACAAGCTTGAACAGTGACCCCACTATTTTGAACTACACGACTTTCATCTTGACGCTTTGTGTAGTATGAAAATCCATTTATGTCATAACCTTCATATGACATGAAATCCATTTTTGGCTTAAAGGTGAGCCATTTTATATTCTCAGCAACATTATTCGGTGATTCAGATAGTTGATTAAATACTTTCTCTTCAAACCACCTAATAAATGTTCGATTATGCTCTCTTGAAAGCCACATTGAACTGGATCGCGGATGATTTATCTTGATAATATCATTGTGTTCTGTGATGTAGCTACTAACTTCATCGATGTTGTGTAAAATATACAAATGTGCTTGTTCCCACAACTCACGACTGATTCCTTTCACTCATCCTCCCAGAGTTCCTTTGCCACAATAAGATTCAATGTGATGGGAATTTTTTAGATCGCTAGAAGTTTCATTGCAATTCAAAAAATCATTGCAAAAGTCCATCACCTCCCTAGCCACATAACCCTCAACAATACTCCCTTCAGGACGATAACGATTCCGAACATCACCTTTAAAAACACTCATGTAGCGTTCAAATGGATACATCGAGTGTAAGAAAATTGGACCCAACATCTTCACCTCCCTTGTAACATGTACTACAAGATGAACCATGATATCAAAAAATGAAGGAGGAAAGTACATTTCAAGCTGACACATGGTAACAATTACATCTTTCTGTAATTTATCGAGAGTATCAGGATGTATCACTTTGTTGCATATTTCATTGAAGAAGAAACAGAGTCTTGTGATTGCAAACCTTACATGCTTCGGCAATATAGATCGAATAGCCACAGGTAAATTTTTTTGCATAAGGTGTGACAATCATTAGATTTGAGACCTATCAACTTCAGATCCTTCATTGATACTAATCTACGAATATTAGAAGAGTATCTTTGTGGAACCTTAATATTATACAAGCACTCACAAAAAGTCTTTTTCTCCTTCTTTGACAAAGTGTAACAAGCTGGTGGTAAATATGTGCGGCGACCCCTGATCTCCACTGATAATTCTTTTCTTATACCCATTAATTCTAAATCTTTTCTAGATTTGATGCCATCTTTAGTCTAACCTGGTATGTTCAATAGCATACCAATGATGCTATCACAAATATTTTTTTCAACATGCATGACATGAATGCAGTGTCTAATTGCCAAAGATCTCCAATAAGGAAGATCCCAGAATATTGACCTCTTCTTGTATAGAGATTTGTCATGTGCGAGTGTACGACTACTTGAACTCTTTCCAAATTCATTAACAATATGTTTCACCCTATCATATACAACATTTCCTGGTATAGGTTTAGGAGCACTTCATTCCTCAGTTGACCCATTAAAGGTTTTACGTTGCCTTTGATAAGGATGCACTGGTGGGAGAAATCTCTGATAACCAAGATATATGATTTTACCACCATGTTTCAGTCTGATTGAATCAGTATTTTCCTCACAAACAGGACATGCTTTGTTTCCTTTTATGCTATATCCAGACAAATTTCCATAAGATGGAAAGTCATTAATCGTGCAAAATAACATAGCACGCAAACTGAAGATCTCTTTACATGAAGCATCATATGTCATAATACCTTCTTCGCATAGTTTCATTAGGTCATCTATTAGAGGTTGAAGGTAAACATCAATATCATTTCCAGGTTGCTTGGGCCCTGATATCAATATTGACAACATGACATACTTATTTTTCATACACAACCAAGGAGGAAGATTGTATATAACAATCATAGCATGCCACGTGCTATGTTGGATGCTTAATGTACCATAGGGATTCATTCCATCTATACAGAGTCCAAGTCTTAAGTTTCTTGGTTCGTTACCAAATTGATGGTATAATAAATCAATTTTCTTCCATTGTGGTGAATCGGATGAATGTCGTAGGACACCATCATCATTGGCCTTTAACTCCCCATGCCAAGACAAATTTTGTGCATCTTCTGTATTAGCAAATAAGCGTTGAAATCATGGTATTATTGGTAGATACCACATCTCCTTGACAGGAGAGCCATTTTCAGCCTTAGCTGAATTTGTGGTCGTATACCTTGACGCACCATATTTTGGAAAATTTATTATATTACTATCGTCCTTCTTAAATAACACACAATCATTTGGACATGCTTGAATATTCTTAGCCTCCATTCCCATTGGGCACATTATTTTCTTTGCTTGATATGTTGAAATTGGAAGCTCGTTTCCTTCAGGAAGAATTTCCTTTAACAAAGACAACAGTGAAGTGAAACTCTTATCGCTCCACCATTTTTGAGCTTTAAGAGTATATAATCGCATCACAACACTCAACCTCGTGAACTTAGTACAACCCTTATATAAAGGTTTTTCAGCATCATGGACAATGTTTGCAAATAAATAAGGTGGATCAATGACATTGTCCTGAAAACTATGTAGCATCTCATTGACCATATCATCCTGAATCGGGTCATCCTGAATCGGTTCATCATTGAAATTATCATCATTATCTATATCTTCTATGCCACAACTATTAGTATCGACATTTTCTGATCCATTATTAATTTTTTCTCCATGCCAATACAATTCATTATAACCTTGTATGATCCCATTGCATATGACATGATCCTTAATTTCCTCAGCAGTATCAACTTTCAAACGGTTACCACAATTTCTACATGGACAATAGAACCTATCTATAGGTAGTTTCCTATGTTCCTCAGCAAATCTGATAAATTCATCAAGACCTTGGGCAGACTCTGGACTACAACAGTTCTTGATAGACATCAAACTTCGATCTATTTTCTATATCACATTAAAAATTAATTATAAAACTAAGCATTTAATATTGAAACTATAAGTTGTAAGTTTTTATTGATAGAAAGTTAATTACTTTTATACTAAAGTGTACCACCTATCCCATTTTTGGATATTTAATCTCACTAGTAACAATATAACGTATGTTTAGTTTTGAAGAAAATTTCAGCAGCATTTCCCTTAAGTTCTCCAAGTACACCGATGTAAATGGTAAATAACCACTCACATATGTACCCAGAGAACAAATGAGGAAATACTAATAAAATTTTCTTCAAAACTAAACATACATTATACAGTTACATCCTAAATGTGATTAAATATCCAAAAATAGTCCCAAACCAGGGACTACCCAAAATTTACTCCTATGAGTAAATTTTGAACGGGTTTCTAAGTTGATACATGTATAAATATATTATTGTCATATTTATATATTAAGTTAAACATCATGCATCGATGATCTCATATATAAACCCTAAATTGTCAATCTGAGACTACACAATGTCTACCCTCATATTTCTAGAATGTATATATAATGATTACATATGTGATTGATAACAAAATATAGATATGAATGGATACATATTTTTATTATTGGTTGATTTACTAGTCAAATAAAATGGCACATTGGGAGAGTGAGAATATTATACCTCACTTGTAAGATGAAGAAGAAATATATGCAAGTCAACAACAAGTCAATAGCACCTGCAACAACACAAATGCACAATTCAATTCTGTTATAATGTATTAATTAGGGGTCAGTATATATCAATTTTATAGGAGCAGTAACATATTCAAAATTGACAAATTTTGATGATTCTGCAACTCAGCCGACACAGCCGTGCTGCCTAGCACAGCCGTGCAAACAACACGGCCATGCTGCCCAGCACGGCCATGCTACCTGGTCAGTTGCTTGAAAGTAAGATGTAAACGGAGGAGTGAGGCGGTAGAGACAATACCTTGAGAAGACCCGGTCTGTGAGGGAGCTTGTGCGGGAACAAAACCAGAGGGATGTGCACGGCCCTCGCAACGCCTAAGGCGGCGGCATTGTCAACTTTCAAGGAAAAAAGCACCGGAGAGAGAAGCAACGCCTAAGGCGGCGGCGTCTAAGGAAAACATCGCTAGAGATGGTGGTAAGGAGCGTCATCGTCGCCCGAGATGGTGGTATGAAGCTTGGGCGTCATCGTCCAAGGAAAGCGGCGCTAGTTTGCCTCTTTTCGGACGAGGAGATGATTGGGGGAGGTCACCTTTGTAGAGGCGGCATTGCCTTTCTTCGGGCACGGGAGAGGGAACGGGGAGTAGCATCAGCAACAAATGGCAACCTAAGCCTTACAATCGGGCTGCTATGTGCAATGTAGAAGACCTATAGCGTCGGTTTTGGGTAAAAAACCGACCCTAAAAGTCTATTAAAAAAACAGAGCCTGGACTTAACATATAGCGACAGTTTTTTAGGATAACCGACGCTACTGCCACATCTGTAAGGTCGGTTATATATAAAAACCGACTCTAGAGCTCCAAAGCGGTGCCCGCATTTTTTGTTGATCCTGTAGCATTGGTTATTTTAAAAAACCGACCCTATATATCGAGGCGCGAAGCCAAAATCGCGTGAATTTTCACCACGAGAAACCTATAAGGTCGGTTTTTATGATAAAACCGATGCAGTATTCTATTAGGTGAGTTATTCTAGTAAAAACAACGCTATGGGCAACGACGTTACTGGCCAAAAATGTAGTGGTGAAGAAAGAAAGAGAGAAAGAGAAGCTAAGGATCTTGGCTTACCAAGGTAGAGGATGAAGAGAGTACTACAAGCATGGGACTCGTCCACCAAGTTCTAAGGGAGGGACTCCTCTAGCTTAAGATTGTCCACCAAAGAGGGAATGCAAGGATAACCAAAAGGATTATATTACATGGAGGGAAAGAGGTATATATACAAGAGGGATGAAAGATAGAGCAAGGGGAAGGTATCACCACCTTAGAACCCTAGGTGGCACTTTTTCACAAGGAAGGGCCACATGCAACACCATGCAAAAAGGTGATAAGATCTATATCTTACCCATAGGTCACCTAAGGTGATACACACATCTACCCTCTTCACAAATGGATATGGGTTAACCCTAGGTACCACAAACTGATATGGTGCATCTTGAGACACCACAAAACAGATAGGATGTCCCTCAAGACACTCACAAACCGATAGGATGCCCCTCAATACACCCACAAACCGATAGGATGTCCCTCAAGACACTCACAAACCAATGCATGACCTCTCCAAGGCTCTCAAGCCTGAGACAACACTCCTATATGTAAGACATGCCTCAAACATGTGCCCAAAAACATCACCAAGGATGTTACCACTCATCCAAGGCTCAAACAAAATTCCCATCTTTCTCTCTCCTCTAGATGATGCTAAGAGATAGAAGGAACACTCTAGAGGTGGCAAATTTCACATCAACCCCTACTCTAGGTAAATTGCAATTTGCACCAAAACCTCTCCACAAAACACAAGCATCAACCAAACAAGCTCAAATAAGGAACTCAAGCTTTCAACATGACCTAATTACATCTCAGATGATTAGAGCAAGGAGCTAAGAAACATACTGTAGCAAAACAAATAGGGTTATCCCAAAATGTGATTTAGGGTCCTTACAAGACATAAACCCCTAACATGGATTTTGCTCCCAAAATCTTAAGAGAAGAGGGAGGTGTACTTCCTCCTCATCTCTTCCTTGAGCTCCCATGTGGTTCCTTAACACCACGATGATGCCAACGAACCTTCACAAGAATAAGGCCCTTCCTCATCAACTTCTTTATTCTCTGATCAAGGATTAACATCGGACCCTCCACATAGGTCACATCCTCATTAAGCTCCACCTTCACATGCTACAACACTAACTATGTATCTAGACGAAACTTCCTCAACATACAGACATGAAACATTGGATGGAACCTATGCAACTCTAGTGGCAACTCCAACCGGTAAGCCACCTTCCCAACACATGCCATCACTGGATAAGGTCCCATATATTTGGGAGCCAACTTACCCTTCTTATAAAACCTCAAAACACCCTTCCAAGGAGATACCTTTAGATATACCTTGTCTCCCACTTGGAACTCCAAGGGTATGCAGTGATTATCTGCATATGATTTTTATCTAACTTGTGCTGCTTTCAACTCTAGTTGTATCACTTTGATCTTCTCCATTGCCTGTTGTACAAGCTCAGGACCAAGAAGCTGACACACTCCTATTTCATACCAACATAATAGAGATATGCAACATCTCCCATACAACACCTCATAAGGTTCCATGTCGATACTACGTTGATAGTTGTTGTTGTAAGATAACTCTATCAAGCTGAGGCGTATATCCCAACTTCCTGAGAATTGAAGAACACAAGCCCTTAATAGATCTTCTCAAGTCTGAATGGTCCTTTCAGATTGATCATCTGTCTGTGGGTGGAAAGTAGTTCTAAACCTCAACTACGTACCCAAAGTTGTGTGCAGTTGCTCCCAAAAGTGACTCATGAATTGAGGACCTCTATCAAACAGGGTAGTAGCTGGAACACCGTGTAAACGCACTATCTCATCAACATATACTTGGGCAAGTTTCTCTACAGTGAACGTTCTCTTCATGGGAAGGAAATGTACTAACTTGGTCAACCTGTCAACGACCACCCAAATAGAATCATAACCTTTGTCTATTCTAGGTAGACCAACTACAAAGTCCATAGTTACATGATCCCATTTCCACTGAGGTATAGGCAATGGTTATAATGTTTCTTCAGGCTTCTGATGCTCAGCTTTGACTTGTTGACATATCACACATCTTGCAACAAAGTCATATGTATCCTTGTTCAATCTTGGCCACTAATACATATCCTTCAAATTGTGGTATATCTTGGTGCTACCTGGGTGCATTGTATACATGGATGAATGAGCCTCCTCCAGAACCATCTTCCTCAGGTTATCAACATCAGGAACCACTATTCTATCATGGTAACAAACTGTCCCATCATCTGACTCATGGAAGCCATCACGCTTCTCATTGCCAAACTTTTATCTAATATGTTGTATCACAATATATGTCTGTTGTGCCTTTCTGGTCTGCTGTCCAAGTGTAGGCTTCACTTGTAACTGTGCCAACAATTCGGCTAACAAGGAGACTTCCAACTTAGCATTCATCTGACGTAAGGAGACCAACATGTCTCACTGGTGACACATCAAAGAACTCAAGTGGCCTTTATCCATGGATGAGGATGAAGATTTCCTGCTCCTTGTGTATGCCACGATGTTCGCCTTTCTTAGATCATAATCAATCATGCAGTCATAGTCAATGATCAACTCCATCCAACGACGTTGCCTCATTTTCAACTCCTTTTGTGAAAAGATGTACTTCATGTTCTTGTGATCTATGAAGATTTGACACTTCTCCCCATACAAATAGTGCCTCCAAATCTTTAAAGCATGGACTACTGCTACTAACTCTAGATCATGGGTTGGATAATTATAGTCATGTTTCTTAAGCTATCGAGAAGCAAAAGAAATCACTTGTTTGTCTTGCATCAACACACATCCCAGACCATTCTTGGATGCATGGAAAAAGACGATGTATCCTTTTCCTTGATCAGACAGGACCAAAACTTGTGCACTTGTCAGCTACTCCTTCAACATATGAAAAGCATGTTGACATTTGTCGTCCCAAATGAACAACCCATCCTTCCTCATCAATTTATTTAGGGGTAAGGAAATAGTGGTGAAGTCCTTAAAGAACCTCCAATAGTAGCCTGCCAAACCTTGAAAAGTGTACACTTCTATCGGCGTCTTAGGCTGATCCCATTCTGTCACATACTCTATTTTCTTAGGATCCACATGCACTCCTTCGGCAGATATGACATGGCCCAAGAAAGATACCTCTCTCAACCAAAACGTGCACTTGCTAAACTTGGCATAGAGTTGGTGTTGTCATAACATTGTCAACTCCTGACGAAGATGTTTTTCATGCTACTAAATGTCCCAACTGTACATCAAAATGTCATTTATGAAGACCACCACAAACTGATCAAGGAACGGTCAGAACACCTTCCTCATCAAATCCATAAACGTTGTTGGTGCATTGGTCATCCCAAACGGCATAACCAAAAACTCGTAGTGACCATACCTCATCCTAAAAGATGACTTATGTATGTCATCCTCCTTAATCCTCAACCAGTGATAGCCAGATCTCAGATCTATCTTTGAGAAGACTGTCACGCCATGCAACCACGAAACTGATCAAACAGATCATCTATCCTCAGTAAAGGGTACATATTCTTTATCGCGACCTTGTTCAACTATCTGTAATGTATGCACAACCTCATAGATCCATCCTTCTTTTACACAAATTGCACTGGAGAACCCCACGACGATATACTCAGCCTAATGAAACCCTTTTGAAGCAGCTCTTGCAACTATTTCTTCAACTCTTCCATCTATGTCGGAGCCATCATGTATGGTGTCTAAGATATTGGTTGCATATCAGGAACCAGATTGATCTCAAAGTCAATCTCTCGAGGAGGTACACCTAGAAACTCCTCAGGAAACACGTCCTCAAACTCCCTAACCATTGACACTTCCTGAATACTAGGACTTCTCACCTCTATATCTAGTACGTGTGCCAAGAATGCCTCACAACCATGTCTCAGAAGCTTCCTCACTACCATCGTCGATACAAGATATGTAGGAAGAATCTTCCTATCTCCTTGGAAGATCCATGTCTCACTACCATCTACAAACACAGTTTTCTTAGAACTACAGTCCAAGACCACTCTATGCTTCTCCAAGGTATCCATTCCAAGGATCACATCAAATCCATATATGTCAAGTGGTATAAGATACACTTGAATGTTTTGTTCCAAAAAAGAGAGAACATAGGAAGGATACACATCATGCAACACTGCAGAACTAACCAACGCGATTTCTAGTAACAAACTATTCCTCTTACGACTAATAGGTAAGGGACAACTACTAAACACCTCATGTGCGATAAAAGAGTGCATCGCACACAGATCAACCAAAATAGATATAAAGTAAGAAGAAGACAAATCAGAATGAAATAACTCCATCTGACCTGCCACTACTCGTGGGTTGACCACAGCCTCTGGCTGACTCATGGCATATAATCTAGCAGTTATCTGTTGTCACCCCATCCTCACTTTCCTGAGAAGACGATCCAGCTTGTGATGCTTGGCAACATCCTCATCCTCCTATGTTGTTGTGATGTTTCCCCTACATTCCCTCTTGACTCTGCCTCAGTTGTTAGTTCACTTCATCATCTCTCATCAGGCACCCCCACTTCAAATGGCCTACATGTCCACACTTGTGGCAAGTTCAAGTCTCATATTGCGGCCTAGATGGCCTTGTCATTGATACTGACATTATAGTGCGAGCTCTTGTGGGTAGAAAACTATGACCTCATCCCTTATTTGGTGACCGTTGTGTTGAAGCATCAAACATCTATGGAACTGGAAATGCAGAAAACCTCAGCTTCTTGAAGCCACCTGACGACTACCCTTGGAATGGTGCAGACCATTTCTTGACATTTGTCTCTCGCTTCTCCTTCAAAGATCACTCTATCTGCTAAACGGACTCTACAAATGTGGCAAACCTCTCTTTGTTCTCCAAAGAAGCTTCTGGGGTAGACAACTTATCACTCAACCCCTTATTAAAATGACGAATCTGCTCATCATCTGTCATAGCCATGCGAGGACAGAACCTCAACAACTCCATAAGCCTTGCCTCATACTCGTTGATTGTCATGGATCCTTGTCAAATCTTTTTGAACTGGCTGATCTTCTCATCAATATACATTCAAAGAAAGTAACGACTAACAAACTCACATCAAAACTCCTCCCAACCAACCACAACATCAGGTCTCTTCTCCTCCTCCTCCTCTATGGCCCACCAATGGCCATCACTTTGCTTTAGAAGGTACACTGTGTGCTTCACCTTATCCTCTTTAGGGATACTTAAGATCTTAAAGGCCTTCTCAAGCTCAGTAAGCCACAGATCTGCATCTGCTGGATCAGCTGTCCCCATATACTCAAGCACTCCAACACAGCGAAGCCGCTCAAAAGTCTTCCAAGTACCCAAAGATTTAGTATGGGGAACCAATGCCCTAGGCTGAGGTGCAGGCTTCCTGTTCGCCATATGAGTCATTGTTCCCATAAACTGCCCAAAAAGCGATCAGAAGGCATGATTTTCTATCATGGCTAGGTCAACCTAGGGGACTTCAGGCACCCAATCTTCTCATGCATGGTTCCTTGCACCACCACCTGGTACTGCAACACTGCTCTCGGCAACATGTTCTTCATGTTCTCCAGACATCTTTGAGCCTTCTCTTCTTCTTCTACAAAAGTAAAATTGACTATAAGATAGACCGGAGGATACTAGAACAAACACAAACCCTAGTCCTAGGTCCCTGTAGACTCAGCAAACCTAAAGCTCTGATACCAACCAAATGTGATGCCCCACCCCACAGAAAGTGAGATTATCAAAACATAACCACAGAAGAAAGATTAACAAATAGATTACTGGAAAACACTAAAAATTAAAAACGGTTTCATAAAACTGCCAAACATCAAGAACTTTTACATAGAGGTGCTTTCATACCTCCAAACACTTACTATCTATGCCATCAACTTGTTACTAGAGAACCTATTCTAGAACATATATACATGATTCCACCACATCTATACATAATAGGTATTCAACCCATCCACATAAAGAAATCACATTTGCAAAACATCTAGAAAACGTTCCCAAAGACCTGAGTGTACATGGATGACTCTAGGACTCTATCAGCAAAAGATATCCAGTAGCACTTCCAACCTCGTCAACTACTGGCTCTCCTGCTACTCCTCAACCTCTACTATACGGTCTCTACCTCTTCGTGCTCGTCCACCTAAAAAGGGTGTGGTAAACCCATGGGGTGAGATTCCAAATCTCAACGGGAGATATCAATCTCCACCAACTCTATTATTACCACAAATAAGATAAACAAAGCAATAGTGAGGTTACAAATATGTGAAGTAGGTAATGATTATTAATAGGAAGAACAATTACTGTTTGACTTATGAAATATCTTAATAATTTAAAAGGAATATGAAAAACTTAAATAATAACTATCAACTATAGTGTATAAAAATTAAGCAAGACCTCATCCAATGTTTCTGTATTTTGATCCTACACAAGTGTACTACATGGCTGATTATGCATTTTATTATGCCCCGAGGATTTGAGTCGTACCACCCAAATCCTACTGACAACTTGTTAAGAAAAATTAGTGTCATACAAGGTCATATGGAAAAGATGGAATCTATGACCTCACCCCCTCAGTCAGTATGAGGACATGTACTGACATCATAAGTTAGACTTCTATCAACGACATATAGTCCAGCTATACATATCTAGCTCGCCTTGGTATACGTCATGGCACTAGTGAGTTATGACCACATCGACACTCTTTATTAGGATATGAATGCAACCATTCATGTATCTCATATTGAGCTACAACCGTAGCTGTAATCTTATTGGGGTATGACCGCAGCCAATCCCATATATATTTATACATTCAGGATACAAGGAGATACCTCAATTTGCACCCTGTATATTCAATAATATGCGCTTGAGTTAAACTCGTTTCACCATTCAGCAAATGTTGACACTGAATTGATCTATGGAACATGGTAAACTACACTATAAGATTCCACTTGATTAATTAGACTAAATTAAGCATCTTTCAACATCAAGCAAGTTACAACATATAAAATTGAAACAAGATCTGCATAAACAAGGCATGACACACCACTAGAACATACTAAAACATATAAGGACCACATCATCACTTTATATCTGTCTTTAACCATATGTCCATCACAAGGACCACATATCTTGGGGTAACATCCCCTCATCTCATCATTTGAGTAAATTATTCATCTCATATAAGGCAATAAACCATCATCAGGTCATAAGACCACTTTTCCTCCTCTTTCTGTGTTACTATACCACATGTGTCCTACAAGGCTTATTCGAATAAACTATAATCACCAGAGCTCAAACCTAGTTATGCATATCATTTGGTATTACTTGCATGTTTAGAAACTTATAACAATACATTATCAATGCCATCATCTCATAGGACTCATGTCATACATATTTCATTATATATATCAGGGTTAGGGTTTCTCTATACTCGATTAGGGTTAATAGGGTTGGATCAATAACCATCCTTAGTTCATTACTTTCATCATCATTATGGGTTGTGTTATGAAATAAAGAAACATGATTCTCATTATAATTATAAAACGTGTTATGAGGTATAGAAACATAACTCTTCACATCATCTGTACAACTTCTCCATAGGGTAACACATCATACTATTTGACCCTAGCATCAACATGGTGTATCTTAAACACCATCACAAGGTATCAATTAGGGTTTCAGCCTAGAGTATTACATTAGCCCTAGGTGTGTTGGGCAACCATACTAAGGTAGGGTATCGATTTAGGATGCGTTAGGTGAGAAAACATGGCATTGGGCTACCTACTCAATATGTGTATTGATTTATCATCATGAGGGTATCTGGTAGGTGTTGGTATATGTATGCCCGTAGAGCCATCCCAAGTGATTGCATGGAGTCGGATATTAATTAATCAATTAATGTGATTATTTGGTTAATTAATGAATTCAGAAATATTCTAATTAATCCACGAGCATTTTAATTAACGCAACGTTTCTGTTTACCGATGGGTTTAGGAAACCCTACTTCTCTTCTTATCCTATTTAAAGGAGGATAGACGGCCGATATCTATATAAGATATAGAGAGACGCTTTTAGGTTATTCTGACGCACGTAAACCTAGCCGTCGCCGTCCTTAGGAGAGAAAGGAGAGCAACGCGCCGCTAGCACGCCGCCGCAGAGACACGCTCCTTCCCGCCGGCTTGAGAAGCGCGACGTGGAGTTTCGTCCATCCGCGTGGACGAAGTAGAGACGCAGACGCCTTGACGCCTGCGTTCGGAGGACGTCGACGACCACCTGTACGTGCTGCGAGCAACGTACATCACTGCCGCAGAGGAGCATTGCCGGATCAACCTGTGACAGCGAACGGGAGAGAAGATCCGTCCGTGTTTGACAAGCAGTGTTGCACCGTCGTGCAGCGGGACATCGCCGGACTTGCTCCGCGATAAGGTATATCCCGCAAACCTATTTCCGAATACGCTGTTATCGACGAGATCCTGTTACGGGTTGCGTGGATTTTATCGCTTCCGCCGCGCATGTTTTCTCCACAAAACCCAACAGTGGTATCAGAGCAGCGTCGATCTACGACGTATTTGGATTCGTTTCGATATGATCGAATCGATGTATACTGTTTTATGTTGCATACGATGCGAATTAAACCTGTTAATGTGCAAATCTAAACCTAATTCCACATACGCCGTAGGCTATTGTTTTTGACGTTTTGGACGGGGTCGACTGTGGAAAATAGTGATTTTCCTAAGTGCACGGAAGTAAAATTCCGTAGACCTTTCAGGGGCTCTGCCCCTGAGATCCCCGCACAGGGGCGCTGCCCCTGTGTACCCCGCATTGTCTGCGTGGGAGTCAAAATTCATTTAATGGGGAATGTTCCGCATTAAAAGTACTGCAATTTTAATATGTATATACGTATATGTAGATATACCTATGATAGCATACACGTCGCCTTTAAAATATGTTTTATGTGGTGAGTGCATGCACGGTTATGGCCTAGTATCCCCTTTTGTGAATGTTGTGAATGGATGTGGATGTTGATCTTGTGGATATGGTTGTTTGTGAATGTTATGGATGTATAATCGTTGCATATGGATCCTTTGTATAATGGATTCGGCTTGCATGCCGAGCCTCATCTCTTATTTCAAAGTGTAATTAATTCTTTCTCTTTAATTTTGTAATCATATGATGTAATAAAGATAGGATTAGTTTTAGTCTTTGTAATCTTGATGTAAGGAGGAAACCTGAAGATCCAACTCCAAGGAGTGTCCATGGAGAAGCACCATGAAGATCTAATTCCAAGAAGCAACCTGAAGATCCCACTCCAAGGAGCGTCCATGGAGAAGCAACAAGAAGATCCCATTCCAAGAAGCAACTTGACATTCCAACCTCACGAAGCATCCATGAAGTTGTTCATTGTAATGTTGATCATTATAGGCTTACAGGTTGTTTTCACAGGTGTTGCATGAGATGCATAAGACCATAGGTGGACCGTAATCCTTTGTTGCTCCAAAGGATTACAATAGTATGACCATAACCGATGTATTTGTGATTGCATGTCTATCGTTTGTGGTTGTGGATATAGTAGTATATGATACGTACTATAAGTATGTGGTGTTTGGATATATATATATGTATTAATAAAATCCCTCAATTAATAATATTAAGTTTTAGTTGCCTTCCATAAAGCAACACACATGAAAATCTTGATCGACTATGTGTGGGCACGCCTCCGCGTGGTACATTGTCTATCTCGTGGAAGTGTGATGGTGGATGTGTGGGTCTGCCTCCGCAGGGTGCACACTCATCGTGTTGGCTTATGGGTTGGACTTAACTAGGGAACCTTGATAGGATCAAGTACCTAGAGGCACACAGATGCATCATGGCAAGGAGTTGTGTATGATCATCTATCCAAGAGTTGCATATGATGCAATTGGCAAAAGTTGCCTACCTTAGTATTTGGTCTTTGACGCCGGCGTTGGCTGGGCATTGATCCAATTATTTTGGGTCTTGGCTCACTAGAAGGTTGTGCGTTGCAATCTTCCGAGTTGATAGTGAGGGCTATCAATTTGAATAAAATAGTGGGAGCGTAATTAATTAAAGGCCTAATTAATCTCGTTTATCAAATCTTTACAAGTCAAAATGTTTTGGACTAAATGCAAATTTTTCTTTTGTAGCAATCAAATGGCAAACAACACTCACACGTTCTCATTGCGATCGGTCCTTGAGAAGGACAAACTTACCGGAACCAACTTTCAAAACTGGTTTAGGACATTGAGAATTGTTCTCACACATGAGCGTAAGCTCTATGTCCTTGAAACACCAGAGCCAGAGGAGCCCGCCGTAAATGCGCCCAAGGCTGAAAAGGATGCTTACAAGAAGCACCTTGATGATGCCGTGGATGTCAAGTGCCTAATGTTGTGCTCAATGAACTATGAGTTGCAAGAGCAACATGAGAACATGAATGTCATGGAGATGGTAACACATCTCAAGAACATGTATCAACATCAAGCAAGACAGGAGAGATATGATGTCTCAAAGGCGTTGTTCAAAAGCAAGATGAAAGAGGGAGACTCAGTTGGCACCCATATACTCACCTTGATTGGGTACGTGGAAAGCCTATCCAAGCTGGGATTTCCCCTAGGTCAAGAGTTGGCCACTGATGTGATTCTACAATCGTTGCCTGAATCATATAATCATTTTGTCATGAACTACAACATGAACAATTTTGACAAGCCGTTGTCAGAATTGTTGGGCATGTTGAGGACAGCCGAAGCACAGATGAAGAAAGACAAGCCCAAGTCTGTGATGATGATCAACAAGACAAAGGGAAAGTCAAAAGGCAAAGGCAAGGCTAAGAAAAGTTCTAAAGCCGGGCAGAAGCCAAAGTCATCCGCGCTCAAAGCTAAAGGTGGGATCTCCAAAGAAGGCAGTTGTCACCATTGTCACCAGCCTGGACATTGGAAAAGAAACTGTCCTCTCTACCTGGAGGAACTAAGGAAGAAGAAGTAGGGGATATAGATCTCCACTTCAGGTATATACGTTATTGAGATAAACTTAAATACTTCTTCATCATGGGTACTGGATACCGGATGTGGATCTCACATATGTTCTAATATGCAGGATCTGATAAGAAGTAAGCCTTTACGAAAGGGCCAAGTCGAGCTGTGGGTCGCTAATGGAGCAAGAGTTGCTGCCACCGCAGTTGGAGTTATTAGTTTATCTTTGCCTACGGGACTTGTAATAGAATTAGAGAATTTCTATTATGTACCTGCCATTAATAGAAATATTATTTCTATATCTTGTATGGACAAGAGTGGATTTGAATTTCACATTAAGAATGGAATTATTTCTATTTCTAAAGATGAGATCTTTTATAGCAATGCCCCTATGTCTTATGGCATCTACTTGTTAGAACTTGAGACTAGCATATATAACGTAAATACTAAAAGGCTAAAACTTGACAGCTCAAACAAAACGTTCTTATGTCATTGTCGTCTTGGGCACATAAACGAGAAGCGCATATCTAGACTCCATAAGGATGGTTATCTAGACTCTTTTGATTTTGAATCATTAGAGACATGCGAGGCATGTTTATTAGGGAAGATGACCAAGACTCCTTTCACTGGACACAGTGAGAGAGCCAGTGATCTGCTAGGGCTCATACATACTGATGTATGTGGACCTTTTAGATCAAATGCTAGAGGAGGCTATCAATACTTCATTACCTTCACTGATGACCTCAGTAGGTATGGCTATGTATATCTTATGAAACACAAGTCAGAAACTCTTGAAATGTTCAAGACTTTCATGAATGAAGTGGAGAAGCAACTTGGTAAGAGTATTAAAGCACTCCGTTCAGATCGAGGTGGTGAATACTTAAGCCAAGAGTTTGAGGACCTTCTGAGAGACCGTGGTATTGTATCACAATGGACTCCACCTGGTACACCACAACATAATGGTGTGTCAGAAAGAAGGAATCGTACATTATTAGACATGGTACGATCAATGATGAGTTCAGCCGAACTTCCAATATCGTTCTGGGGATATGCTCTTGAAACTGCAGCATTTACACTTAACCGTGTACCTTCCAAATCGGTTCAAAAGACACCATATGAGATATGGAATGGGAATCGTCCCAATTTGTCTATGTTAAAGATTTGGGGATGTGAAGCTTATGTTAGGAAACAATTTCCTGAAAAGCTTGGACCCAAATCGGAAAAATGCTATTTTGTTGGATACCCCAAGGAAACTCGGGGATACTACTTCTACACACCAACTGACAACAAAGTGTTTGTTGCTAGGACTGCTGTATTTCTTGAAAAGGAATTTATTTCCAAAGGAATTAATGGGAGGAATGTAGAGTTCGAAGAAGTTCGAGACCAACAAGAAAGCAGAGAACCTGAGGAGGTACATAAGGAACATGAGGACTCACAAGTTGTTGTGGAATTTCAAGTTCCAAATGTAACACAGGAACCTCGTAGGTCTAGTAGGACACGAATTGAGCCTGAGAGATTTGGATTTCTTGTAACTCAAGACAGTGACGAATTGGGCATAGCAGATGAGCCAACTTCCTATCTAGAAGCTACTAAGGGACCAGAATCTGAGAAATGGCTCGAAGCCATGAGATCTGAGATGGAATCCATGTACACCAACAAGGTATGGACCTTGGTGGATCCACCCGAAGGGGTAAGACCCATAGGGTGCAAGTGGGTCTTCAAGAAGAAGACTGACATGGATGGAAATGTTCAAACCTATAAAGGTAGATTGGTTGCGAAAGGATTCCGTCAAATTCAAGGTGTTGATTATGACGAGACCTTCTCACCAGTTGCCATGGTTAAATCCATCAGGATCATGCTTGCCATTGCAGCTTATCATGACTATGAGATTTGGCAGATGGATGTTAAAACAACATTCCTTAATGGGAATTTACTCGAGGATGTGTACATGACACAACCTGAGGGTTTTATCGATCCAAAGGAAGCCAATAAAGTCTGTAAGGTACAAAGGTCAATCTATGGATTGAAGCAAGCATCTCGGAGCTGGAATCTACGTTTTGATGAAGTAGTCAAAAAGTTTGGCTTTAGTCAAAATGAAGATGAACCTTGTGTTTACAAAAAGGTTAGTGGGAGCACAGTTGTATTTCTCATATTGTATGTGGATGACATATTATTGATGGGAAATGACATCCCTACTCTTCAGACAGTAAAAGGTTGGCTAGGGAAGACTTTCTCTATGAAGGATTTAGGTGAAGCATCCTATATACTAGGGATCAAGATCTATAGAGATAGATCTAGAAGGCTTCTAGGCCTAAGCCAGAGCACATACATTGACAAGGTGCTAAAGAGGTTTAGCATGGAGGGTTCTAAGAGAGGTAACTTTCCCATGTCCCATGGGGTTACAATCTCTAAATCCCAATGTCCTAGTTCATGTGATGAACGGGCACGCATGAGTAAGATTCCATATGCATCAGCAATTGGATCTATCATGTACGCGATGTTATGTACTCGTCCTGATGTATCGTATGCTTTGAGCATGACGAGCCTGTATCAGTCAGATCCAGGTGAATGTCACTGGACAGCCGTAAAGAACATCCTAAAGTACTTGAGAAGGACTAAGGATCAATTCTTGGTATACGGTGGTGAGGAAGAGCTCGTAGTAAAGGGTTACACCGATGCTAGCTTCCAAACTGACAAAGATGACTACAGATCGCAATCTGGATTTGTGTTTTGCCTAAACAACGGAGCTGTGAGCTGGAAGAGTTCCAAGAAAGAGACGGTTGCGGATTCTACAACAGAGGCCGAATATATTGCCGCATCTAATGCTGCAAAGGAAGCTGTGTGGATCAAGAAGTTCATTTCTGAACTTGGAGTGGTTCCAAGCGCTGGTGATGCAATTGAGTTGTTTTGCGACAACAATGGAGCAATTGCACAAGCTAAAGAACCAAGATCGCACCAACGTTCCAAACATATTCTATGGCGGTTCCATCTCATACGAGAGATCGTACAATGAGGAGATGTGAAGATTTGCAGAGTACCTACAGAAAGCAATGTGGCTGACCCGCTCACAAAAGCACTTTCACAGCAGAAACATGACGGGCATGTTCGATCACTTGGATTGAGATTCATGGGTGATTGGGTATAAGTGCAAGTGGGAATCTGTTGGTATGTATGCCCATAGAGACTATCATTCGATGATTGTAATGGGATACTATGTAAACGATTTGTAATACTATATTGATCATATCAATAAAGGCAAGTTTCCAATCTATATGTTTGTGTTTTATATTGTGAGATGACCATAAAACTTATAGATGTCTATAGAATAATATACTCAATGACATATGTCTTCGGGTTGATGACCTGAACAGTGAGATCATATGTATGCTAAGAGTATGTATTCTTGTTTTGTCCTTAATCGGTTGTTATTGTGGAAATATCCATAGACATCAATAACACATAAGATTAGAATGTATGTTGGTTGATGGAAGAGTCTCATTATCCATGATATGGAGATATCAAACCAAATACATAGATACTTGTTAGAGAACAGTGTATCGGATAGACCCACCTTGAGAGTGACACATGGATACCATGATTGGTAGTTAGAGTCACATCTCATAATGATGGTGGTGATTGTGGTTCTTAGACCTGAAGTCACTACACTTATCACATGACGTTCGGTGTACTTTGACATCATCCATCGTGGTCCTGAATAAGGATTGCTATAAAGATGGTGCTTGGGTGCACTGTGACACATGGGGATGACTGTGAGTGATGTAGATGGAATTTGTCCTTCCTACGGGAGTTTGATATTCCGGCCACTTGATAAGTGAGACTGAGAAATGCATGGCCATGCTGATGTGAGTCAATATGTGATATTGAGCTTACATATATCTCAGACAGTCTGCTCTAGTTCAAGGAACATGGATTGAACATTGAAGAGGATAACAATTCCATGACTTGAGTTCAATCCGGATATCAACGACAAAGGAACTGTACAATCACTGTAACACCAGTCATGTATGATAGGTTAAGTTGTTCTCCAACTTCTCCAATTACTTGGGTAGCAATGAAGTCTTGCTAGATACCAATCATTGCTTGTGAAATCATAATATGATTATGGATATCACTGCCAACGTAATTTGGAGCCTACCGGGTCACACGCACAGGATGTGTTGGAATAGGAGTATAATTGTGGATTTGATTGAAATTGCTTCGAATCACATTGATTACTAAAATGTTTATGTAATCGATTAGAATAATATTGGAGTGACTGGCTCTAAGTGCAAGTGGGAGGCTGTTGGTATATGTATGCCCGTAGAGCCATCCCAAGCGATTACATGGAGTCAGATATTAATTAATCAATTAATGCGATTATTTGGTTAATTAATGAATTCTGAAATATTCTAATTAATCCACGAGCATTTTAATTAACGCAACGTTTCTGTTTACCTATGGGTTTAGGAAACCCTACTTCTCTTCTTATCCTATTTAAAGGAGGATAGACGGCCGATATCTATATAAGATATAGAGAGACGCTTTTAGGTTATTCTGACGCACGTAAACCTAGCCGTCGCCGTCCTTAGGAGAGAAAGGAGAGCAACGCACCGCTAGCACGCCGCCGCAGAGACACGCTCCTTCCTGCCGGCTTGAGAAGCGCAACGTGGAGTTTCGTCCATCCGCGTGGACGAAGTAGAGACGCAGACGCCTTGACGCCTGCGTTCGGAGGACGTCGACGACCACCTGTACGTGCTGCGAGCAACGTACATCACTGCCACAGAGGAGCATTGCCGGATCAACCTGCGACAGTGAACGGGAGAGAAGATCCGTCCGTGTTTGACAAGAAGTGTTGCACCGTCGTGCAGCGGGACATCGCCGGACTTGCTCCGCGATAAGGTATATCCCGCAAACCTATTTCTGAATACGCTGTTATCGACGAGATCCTGTTACGGGTTGCGTGGATTTTATCGCTTCCGCCGCGCATGTTTTCTCCACAAAACCCAACAGTAGGAACACCTAAGGAGGGGGTGTTGACCAACCCAACCTAGAGGGCAACACCATCACATGGTGTGACGGTCATCAGCAGGTATCGGGCAACTCTTGGGTATGGCAGTATCACAAAGGGTGACATGTTGCTTAGGGTTTTGTGACAGTCTGTCAGGGGATATCAGGCATCAAACCTCTCTCAAGTCATGATGGCAAGAGCCCTGATGAGAAATGTTCATCAAAGCAATGCTCCCATGGACAGAACACCAAGTCGTGACAGTTGAAGGTGTGTTAGGCAGCAACGCCCCCAAGGGGGATGGGCTAGCCATGACGGCTCCCACACCTCATCACATATCGTCTAGCAACATGATGTCAGGTAACAACCAGGAACCAAGGCTAATGAACTAAGCATGTGCAAGGCATGAAAATCTAACTCTCGCCTAGATGTGTTGACTTAGACCTCCGCAAAATCGTGACAACCATCAGTAAAGCATGTCTATCTAGGCCTTGCCTAGACTGTGACGATCTGTCACAAGGTGTGATGGTCAGTGGCATCACAGGTGGTGGCGGCCACTCAAAGCATATCGGCCTGACTTGCCTAACGGCCTCGTCGTCTTCAACCTTAGAAAAATGTTACAAGCAAGGAAAAAGAGGTGCAACATAAGAGCATCATCTAAGCAAGATTCTTCTTCTAAAGCAAAACACAAAACTACCAAGAAGAACTACTAGCATGCAATAGATAATGAACCAAGGACAAAGACCAAGATATCAAGTACAAGATGATAATAACAAAGAGGGTTTATGTTATATAACCTGCCTCAAGGATAACCACCAAGATCCAAGCTTCACAAGCTCAAGGTAGAAGAAGATCTTTCAAGCTTGATCACCACAACACCTCCAAGAGAGAAGATGGAACCAAGGTTAAGAGAGTATGAGAGGTAAAAGAAAGTCACCAAGGTCCATGGCCGAGAAGAAGAAAGAGAGAAAGAGAAGCTAAGGATCATGGCTTACCAAGGTAGAGGATGAAGAGAGCACCACAAGCTTGGGACTCATCCACCAAGCTATAAGGGAGGGACTCCTCTAGCTCAATGTTGTCCACCAAAGAGGGAATGCAAGGATAACCAAAAGGATTCTCTCACATGGAGGGAAATAGGTATATATACAAGAGGGATTAAAGAGAGGGCAAAGGGAAGGTGTCACCACCATAGAACCCTAGGTGACACTTATTCACAAGGAAGGGCCACATGCAACACCATGAAACGAGGAGATAAGATCTATGTCTTGCCCACTAGGTCACCTAAGATGGTCAAGGGCGTTACACATACCCTCTTCACAAAGCGATAGAGGTAAACTGTAGGTACCACAAACCGATATCATGCATCTTGAGACACCACAAAACCAATAGTATGTCCCTCAAGACACCCACAAACTGATATGATGTCCCTCAAGACACCCACAAACTGATATGATGTCCCTCAAGACATCCACAAACCATTACAGGGCCTCTCCAAGGCTCTTAAGCTGGAGACAACACTCCTATATGTAAGACACACCTCAAACATGTGCCCAAAAACATCACCAAGGATTTCACCACTCATCCAAGGCTCAAACAAGATTCCCATCTCTCTCTCTCCTCTAAGATGATGCTAAGAGAGAGAATGAACACTCTAGAGTTGGAAAATTTACACATCAACGTAAATTCCAAGTTGCACCAAAACCTCTCCACAAAACACAATCATCAATCAAACAAGCTTAAAAAAGGAACTCAAGCTTTCAACATGCCCTAATTACATCTCAGATGATTAGAGCAAGGAGCTAAGAAACATACTTAAGCAAAACAAATAGGGTTATCCCAAAACATGGGTTAGGGTCCTTACAACCACCATATCCAGGACCTGATCTAGATGTGGTACCCTCCCTAACAACATCTTCATCCTCATGATGAGCTTGCAACAACAACTAACCAACCTGCAACACAAGATCCCTAGTTGTTATGGTCTGAAAATAGTGTCAGATTCCCCACTTTGTCTCCTCTTTACACTACCACCCTCACAACGGTTAACTCCCAACACCACACTGGGACCTACTTCCTCATCATGTTGCCAACACCACCATGAATTAGTGCCAACCTGCATCAACCCCTTGGTGAAACTCAAACCTACAACTACCATACTGACCACTTCAAATCAACATGCTACAAGCTCTATCGATGAAATTCAGTAGGCAAAAATCCATACCTTTCTCTTCTTGCCTCTCCACCTATATTTCGAAGATGACCTCTTCATCCTCCTCCCACCTGCTATATTCTCCTTCCTTCAAGGTTACCATGTCACCTTTGAATCCATCGGGAGCCGAACACCAGATTTGCCGACTATTGAGTTCCATTGATGCCAACTTCTACACCATCAAAATAACTTCGAACTGGTTCTTATTAACATGAAGATGATTATGACATAGACAACTACTAAAGGCCAGCCCGCATTAATGAACATGTAAGTCAACCAATCATTACATGTAGTTGTTAGTTTTTGAATTCTATTTAAACAATCAAATGCAAATAACATGATTGAGGTTAACATTAGAATTGATAATCTAAATTTGCTATATTAGTTACTTAGTCGTTTATCCTTAGAACAACTATATATATATATGTGGTAAAACATTATTAAAGTTTCAACCCAAATAATTCTATCAATGACATCAATATTTAACGAATCTAGCCTATTTAGAAATTCAATAATTATGAGTGAGCATATCCAAATATATCAATGTGATTTGTTTCATGAATTTAAAACCCTAGATTCATGAACATGTATTTATACAATTGATGGTAGTTAGAAATGAATGTAGGGAGTGTATCTAACCATGTTGTACGAGTTATGTGCTAAATGATACAGTAAGAAAAACATATATGTAAATGACTACATAGTTGACAAGATTGACCCTAGATGACTTTCTAGTGGGACTATATATGAATCTACTCTATTTTTATATTACCATGTGGAATATACATGTATTCATATACATAACAAGATTTTAGTATGAGTATATGACCAATATAAATATATAAAGGCATGTTGTATTAAACCCTACACATTTCTATATGGGTATTTTGATCAATAATAGCCTATCAGGTCCTTCACACTATATATGGGTATATCTAATATCTAAAAATTCGAAATCCACATCAAGTAACCAATAACGATTTTAAATATACTCTCTTTTATGATTCGAAAATTGTGAATTAATAGGTAGATAAACCACATATAGGTTGACAAGGACAAACTGTGTGATTGACCCCTAGAAAAAGAGTTAGTCATGAAATCAGGTATGTACATCCTCTATTTTGTTTTAGGCATAATTTGACTAAAACCTACATCATTTTAATGAGGCATCTCTTCAACTTTTAATTCTATTTGAAATTCATTTATTTGTACTTTCATATTTCCTATTCTTAATTCATTATATTCACATGTTTGATGAACTATAATATTTATATGGGTCCTTTGAACCCTCCAACTGTGAATTCTTTTTATGAGAAATTTATGAAATTGTTAGTCATACCACTCTATTTACGAATGCTACATGTTTGATTAGAAAATCTAGAATGGTAGTACTTATGTACAACCAGACTTAAAAGGGGAGCGCATGTTCCGCCCGAGATGTGCTTTTCCATCCTTATTTCTTTTAGCACATGATTCTATGGTGTTATGGCTCTGGTTTAGATATATTTAGTCTACATTGTTATGCATACAAAAGTTATTGTTTAATATTGAGATTGTTGATTAATGTTATGGTAAGACACTTTTATTCTCACACTTGTAATCTGAATTTTAATATGTCTCATCCCTCTTGTTATATTTCTTCTGAACTTACCTTATTGCAAGTAGCTCCCTTCTTGTGGGAATATTTCTTTTTGCACCTTTAACCCAATATAATTCCCAAAGTGTTCCTTTTATTTACATACTCAACATTTGCTGACTTATACCTTATTTTCTATATTTTGGGTGATGTTCCTTTCCACCCAGGTATAGGTGCATTAGAAGACAAGGATGTATGAAGATCATATACATGATACTGTACCTAAAGATAGCTTGAAATGGCTAGGTTTCCCTCTGCAATAGGTCATGCACGTTATTAGATTTATTAGATGTGCACCTTTTTATTTTGCAATCCCACATGTTACGGTGTGGAACAATTGTAAATGAATCATCATGTAACTTTGATATAGTTTTGTTTCTGCTACTTACAAACGTCATGCTCTAATATGTATGCCATTTGAGAAATGAATGGAATTCTTCCTTTCCTTCTAGGGGATCCACTCAAATGATATAATACAAGATCCATGTAATAATAAAGCAGTGGAAACAAAACTAATTCAAAGTTACAAGATATATCTATATACAATTGTTCCTCACCATAAAAGGAGGCATGATATAATGAAAAGTTATAAATCTAAGGCCAGTTGTAGAGGGCAACCGGCTATCCCAAGCTATCCCTAACTCCATGTCCTGCTCATGATCTTCTTGAGTCCATGTCCTCTAATGTACCTACACCTGGGTGGAAGGGAACATCACCCAGAAAATAGGAAACAAAGTATAGAGGTCAGTAAAGGTTGAGTATGTACATTTACAAAACACTTCGGGCATTATAATGGGTTTTAAGTATAAAGAGATGTTCCCACAAGAAAGGGGGGCTATTTGCAATTAGGTAAGTTCCAGAGAAATGTAACAAAAGAAATGAGGCATATTAAATTCAGATTACAAGCATGATAATAAAGAGTGTCTTGCCATAAAAATCATCCACATATTCATATTATAACAATAAATATTTGCATGCATAACAATGTAGACTAAATATGCCTAAAACAGGGCCATAACACCATAGGATCATGACCTAAAAATAAATAAAGGTGGAAACGCACACCCCGGGCGGAAATGCATGCCCTATATAAGTATGGTTGTACATAAGTACTACTATTCTAGATATTCTAGTCAAACATGTATCATGCATAAATAGAGAGGCAAGACTAGTAATTCAGTCAAATTTTAATAAAAAAAAGGAAATCATAGCAAGTGGGTCCAAGAACCCATATAAACAAGGTAGTCTAGAAACTACATGGATATAATGAGTCAACATCAAGAAATATAAATGTCCAAGAAGTTAGATTTTCATTAGAAATAATAGTTCAAGAGATGCCTTATTAAAAGAAAAGTAGGTTTTATTCAAATAATGCCCAAAATAAAATAGAGGATGTACATAGCTGATTTTCATGACTAGTGATTAACTCAGTGGATACACTTGATCCTCAAAGTTGCGTATTCATCCTAGGAATACATTATGTATGTAAGTCAAATCAAATCTAACATGTGTACACATTTCTATTATAGATATTCATATTGTCCTTATCCCAGTCCCAATCACCAATGAAAAATTGGTGTTGGAGTCTTATTAAGTGGATATATGATCCATTAGGTATTAGTATTAGTTCTAATATCCATATTTGAACATACATATGCCTAAATATTTCTAGGTTACACATATGTGTTCCATAGTAATCTACATTCCTTCATTTATGGTGTTATAGGTTTAGACTCTATATATTTATTGTATGGCTTAGGTTTAGTCAACTATGATTGAGTATGCATTATGCATTAGGTACATTTATTAAGATGCTCTTGAAGGAATTTAGGATTCAATTCTCTCATATACTTGTATTTTAAACACATAATTACCTCCTATTATGGGAACCAATAGTATACATTATCATCATTTTGATGCCAAGAACTCGGAACATATTGTATATTTGTTTTACCTATTGTTATCCATGGATTTTGTAATAGTAAGAACACATGAGCTACTGGATTTAGATTTCCTATATACTAATACTCTAGTACATATATGCATGCCATCGTGATAGGCATACACATAATTGTAAGGGGTCCGCTAAGTCAATCAAGTTAATATTTCG
Organism: Alisma plantago-aquatica; assembly: GCA_963693085.1. Taxonomy (NCBI): domain Eukaryota; kingdom Viridiplantae; phylum Streptophyta; class Magnoliopsida; order Alismatales; family Alismataceae; genus Alisma; species Alisma plantago-aquatica. Next base: position 1,509,173,033 of record OY856410.1, on the reverse strand, counting down.
TGTCTATATCCCATCTATCGTGTAAGATCTAGTTCTGAAATTGAAATACACAATGTAGTACATACCTTCATTTAGAGTTGTCATTCAACAAGCATGAGGTTGCTACATTCTTGCTTCATGTGCCAGTTGACAATGACTCCATGTTGTATCCAGTAGTTATGCCATACATGGTGGCATCTGACGAGTCAAACTCCGCTGATGAGTCTAGTAATGACTAGAGCTAGCAAGATGATCAACTGGTTCAGTTGGGATCAAGGGAGTAGAAGAGGAGAATGGTGGGGCTATATGTCTTTCATTGTCCACTTGAGGTGGAGGCCATGCCTAGCATCCCTAGTGACAGGCACAAGGTAGGAGAAGGTGCATGGAGGACGGACAGGGATAGAGTGCATCTGTTCAGAGGTGAATTTGATCGGAGGCATCTTAGAAATAGTAACGTTGCTGTAGGCTTTAAGCGGATGAAGACAAAGGAGGTTTTGTGGTGTGCAGATGCCATCCTTGGCCGTTGGAATTGCAAGCAGATATGAGGTGGCCATCAGGAATTCTGTGGCCACCAGAGTTAATGCATCAGGTCAGGACATCATGATTTTCTCTTGGTGGCCAGTGCAAGGAGGAAGGAGGCATGGTGAGGCGATGTTAGGTGCGAGTGAAGGAGAAGAGAAGGAGGCATAGGAGAGAAGATAGGGTGGGTACTAGCTCTTGATCCTCTCTAGTGCCTATGTTTCTCACAATAGCTGTAGGCGGTGGCATCTGCACCACTGCGGTGTTGATGGCAGTGCGAGTAAGGGGAGGAGAAGAGGTTGGATGGTGCTAAAGGATTGAGAAGGAGGCGGAAGTAGAGATAGGGGGTCCTATACGTGTCGGTGATTGGAGGTGTTCACGGCTGGTTGCAGAAGAAGTATGTTGATGAACCACTGATGGCGTCGATCGGGGCTACGTTGGGCATAGAGTGCAGGAGACGCGACACCAATGGTGGCACCACCACCAACTCTGAGAACTTGAGATCCGTAGAGCTACATCACCGGCCATTGGCATGGTGGTCATGATTCCCGTTTTCCATTTACAAGTACAAGGAGGAGGACAAGAGTTCGAAGGGACAATGTGTTGGCATGGCCAATCTTGGTGCCCACTTCCCACTGCCAGCGAGTTTGCTTAAGCAAATGGATCGTAGGAAAGAGGTGAAGGCCATAGAGAGGATGGAGAAGAAGAGAGAGAGAGACAGAGGAATAGGTGAGGGAAAAAACAGGCTAAGGTTTTAGAGTTGTGGAAGGGAAGAGGAGAACAAAAAGGAGGCGTAAGAGAGGAGGAGGCGGGGGAAGCAGTCACCAGTTCCGTTCGTTGTAGTGTTGGGTCCACACGAAGACGTGGCTAGGGGAAGGGGAGACCGCGTACGTTGTTAGAAGTGAAAACGAATTAGAACTTCGGGCTAGATAAGTGCATTGATATCCATTAAAATCTTATAATCAATCAATTAAATGAAAGGGTAAACAATGTTCAATTCAACCCAAATTTGGTCTATAAGCCAAACAAGCTGCAAGGATTCTATTTCTCATGTTAATTTCATATTTTAAAAATGTTTAATATTTTATCGTTCACTAGTAAGTTAAAACCTAAGTAATGAATTTGATGCATGTCTTAACCAATTTGATACATTAGTTTATATTGTTATATTTTCCTTCATCAATAAGACTTAGAATGGGTCTAGAATGCCAAAGTAAGATTTCATTGGTTGGTGAATTTTCTCAGTAAACCCTAGTATTGAGTTGATTTGGTTATTTCATCCTAAAACATTTTAATTTTAGGAGAATAAATATTAGATACTAATACATTTTAAAAGGGTCTAGGACAAGGTAGGTCTAGGATTATAGCCTAAATTTGAGTACGTTACAACACTCTACCCCTTAAAGAGGATTTTGTCCCCAAAATCCATCAATCACTATTCATACGCACTTAATCATATTTCTAGACCAATCTAAGGTTTGTAATACACTTACATGTAGAGGATCATAGTACATCACCAAGATGAAATTATATCACTCCATGTCCAAGTATCAATTTCTTGTCATCTAAGATGTCGAGCTAGATAAGTTACACCAACCTGGTATTATCTCAACCAGTTTGTATCCATTAGGGCTACCTACAATGTTATTATAGTTTTTCCATTATTTGATCATGGTCCACATCATTTTCCTTACCATCATCATCATCATCATCATCATCATCATCATCATCATCATCATCATCATCATCATCATCATCATCATCATCATAATCATAATCAACATCATCATCATCATCATCATCAACAACAACAACAACATCACCATCTACTCATCATCACCATCATCATCATCGTCACCATAAATATCATCACCTAAATCGACATCATCATCATCATCATCATCACCTAGAGGGGCCAAAAGGGTGAACCTAGGTCTTATGTACCCAAGGCTTCTACGTACTCTCTACACCACACTTAGTCCTAGGGTTTCATGTCCATCATTCCAGTCAAGTACTTTTTCATTCAAAGGGTTCCTCTACAATTCAAACTTCCTTGTGGCGATGACTTGGCTCCTAAACCATCGATAAAATATGAAAAAAAAACTTGTACATATAAGATAATAATGAAAATAAGTTTGACGATGAAAATCTATCGATGAAAAATCCAAAATTGGCGCCAAAAATGATCAATTCGAGAACCAAGTCCACCACTTATCCACCACATGAAAATTATAGTATTATTCTATCATTACCGTAGTCTACCAACATATTCTAATATCTCAATCATACAAGTGGTAAGGAAAAAAAAACATCTCTAGTCTCATAGCATATGAGGAAGAAGGGTCTCCTAGTATGCGTGGTCGAATCCTATTAAACCTTGACGAGGTACGACACCAACCATTACCCATGTCACTTTCAAGCATAAATGACACATCCCCATCGCAAGACCTAAGGGATTCATAAGATCATCTAACCATTATAGTAAGGTATATGTGTTCCTTCTACACTTGAAAATTTACAACCATAGTTCCGTCACAAAATAGGATGAGCTATATATCCAAATTACTCATCACATCATTCACTGGGTGATCTAATTTATCCATGGAGGTGAGAGAGACAAACTCCTAAGAACGTTCTACCAGACAATAGATTCCACCCACCAATCCACATGCATGAAGCATAAAAAGGCTAAACAAATATGGCATAAAAAAAAGCTAAACAAAGATGCCATTTAATCCTTAGATAGATGGCCTTGGGGCATACCTATATTTAGATACTCCATGTAAAAGGCAATACATGCATTTTCATAACTAAGCTAGTTCATGTTATCACTTAGTACTAAGGGAATCATCTTAAATCTTAAGATACACATTGAGAGTTTACATCTATAATTTATGTGTTCTTAGTACCCCAAAGTGGGTATACACGAGGCATGCTAGAGAAATAACAAAGGGAATGGGGTTCAAGCTGACAGCTAGAACAAAGCTTAATTATGACTATTCAAATCATTCGACATTACAAGCTTTTAGGATAACATCATAGAAAACCATGGCGTGTGAACCAACACTACAAGAGTCAATTCCATGTGGCTTCATCCCACTCTCGTAAAGAGGGTATGTGTGTTAAGGGTTACTAGAGGCTAACTCATGTCCACATAGGTGGGTTGAGGAGTGTAAGAGCCCAAAATAAATAGGATTTGGAAACCCTAATTGGTATTCTACTACTAGGTAATTAGTTTTCCAACAACCTCTAAGGGTCACCTACCTAATTAAGGGTCATCCTAGGATAACTTGAAATAGTCAAGTTACCGATTGCTTAGGCTCTGATACCATTTTGTAAAGAGTGAGACCCGAAAGGGGATCCACTCAAATGATATAATACAAGAGCTATGTAATAATAAAGTAGTGGAAACAAAACTAATTCAAAGTTACAAGATGTATCTTTATACAATTGTTCCTCACCATAAAACGTGGCATGACATAATGAAAAGTTATAAATCTAAGGCCAGTTGCAGAGGGCAACCCGGCTATCCCAAGCTATCCCTAACTCCACGTCCTGCTCATGATCTTCTTGAGTCCATGTTGATGTGATGATTTTGAGTCGCATTTATAGACTTGTTTTACTTGCGTTTTATGTGTTTATTGGTCACTTTGGTGGTTAATATTGCATAATTCACTTACTTTAGTCTATGATCCTTCTCAGTGACAAATATCTCTTATTTTATTGTTTTGAGCATAAATGATTACAATAATAGGTTTTATCTCGGATGATGTGATTTTGTTTTCAATTTCAGGAAAAACACATATCTGCAGCTGTCGATACCATCGACAGCATTCGATACTATCGACACAACCACAGGCAGGAAGCCACAAGGAGCAGTGCAGAGTCAATACCATCAACTGGGAAGTCGATGGTAGCGAGTTACCATCAAGTTGCCAGCGACCAACCAGTTGATACTATCGACCCCAAACTCGATACTATCCACACGTGTAGCTTCAGCGACGGAAAAGGGATAAAACCGACACCTAAGGGTGTCGATACCATCGACCCGCGTCGATGGTATCGAGTTAGCATCAGGTGCAACGACGGAAAAGAAAGAAGGCTTGCCGACATTGCGAGGGGTGGATACCATCGACCCGCGTTGATGGTATCGACACCGTCCGATCAGAGTTTGCTTCAGATCGGCTCTAATCCAACAGTTGTGATTTTTTGTGCAACCTAGCTCGGTGATTATACCTAATGACGGAGGCCAAGAGCAGGGTATCACATCATTAGCCACTGCACACATCCCGAGAAGGTGTGGAGAGAAGAACGAAGTCCAGAAGCACGCCCCAGCCGTTCCGGAAGCTGAAGAAGACGTTTTCCACCGCCGAAAGGTTGTAGATCATGCACTCTACGCCGAGGAACGATTGAATCTTCTACGTTCATGGGTTTCATTACTTTATCCACGTTTTTATCCATGTTTCCCCTTTCTTCAACCATGTCTTGCTCTGAGATGAACATGTGGGGCTAATCCCCTTTGTCTTTAGGACCGGGAGTAGCCTGGGGAAGCATTGTATGACGTTTTTATCATAGTAATTCATCATTTGTCTCTTAAATCTGTGGTAAAATATTTTTTTCTCAATTATATTATTATGCTTGATCACTGTAATGATAATCTAATGCCTTTAATTACTTTGAAAGAAGAATTAACGGTTGAAAAGAGACGAAATTCACATTAATTAACAAATTCCTTGAACAAGGTGATGTACGGTTAATGGTGGAAACCTAGAGATTGATTTTAATGCACCTAGTTTAGGGTATAGGTTACTACGACGATGGAACCGACCTAGACATAGGTAGTGAATTATACCATGACAGTGGACAATTCTGACTACAGGCCACTACCCGGACTGAGAGATGAATCTGATTAGCTATGTGGAAATTCATACAATGAAAACCCGCGGTGAACCCGCAATCCTAAAGATCTCCATTTGAATTGATTAAACTAAACACTTAATCGATTGCTTTGTTTTATTTTATTTTCTTTTATTTCACAACAACTCTCATAACTTTTTTATTGGTCTAGCTGATTGCGAGTAGTTAGTAGTAGTCTACCAATAATTTAGTGTCCCTGAGTTCAACTCGGGCCTCACAAGGGCCTATACTACATTGACGCGTGCACTTGCGTTATACGCATAGTAAAATCGTGTCAAGTTTTTGGCGCCGTTGCCGGGGACATGGCAATTGTCGGCACTACGAGTGCTGCAAGCGGCCACTCTAGGCCACTTTTTATTTTATTATTAATTTTGAAATTCAACGTTTTTTTATATTTAGAAATCATCTAGCATGGTACTGAACCTAAATTATTATTTTGCTTGTGCTAGTGCATGGTGAGGATGTGTAGCATAGACTACATGCAGCTATCACCAGATGTTCCACTGTTGGGACCAGACGACGAGGAGAACAACATTCAAAACCGACCAGAAGATATAGATTCAGACTCTGAACTAGAAGCCATGGCTGAGGAACAAACAATCTGGGAGAAGATAAAGGCGTCTTCTGCATCTGCATCTAAAGGGTCGATCAAGAGGCAGGCTATCAACATTCCCAACTATAAGATCGATCCAGGCCTAATAAATTTGGTCAAATCAAATGCATTTCACAGGCTCAAAAATGAAGACCCGGTGACTCATATTATCCAGGTCGTGGAGAACTGCGACATGATCAAGATAGATAGGTTTCTACAGAGACATTATACTTGAAGTTGTTCCCCAGCTCTCTGGCGGGAAATGCACGAGAATGGCTACATAATCTTGATGATGAGTATGTGGAATCGTGGGATCATATGGTCGAGGTGTTCTTCGAGAGATTCTTTCCACCTGAGAAGACCAACGATCTGGTACGGAAGATCCATAACTTCAGTCAAAAGGCCAGGGAGACTTACTCTGAGACTTGGGAGCGGTTTCAGATCATGCTAAGGAGGTGCCCGCATCATGGGCTTGACAAAGATAAACAAGTTAAAATCTTCTATTTTGCTCTTTCCGAGCATGATAGAAGTAACTTAGATTTTGTTGGTTCAGGTTTCTTCTTAAACAACACAGGCACAAGGTGTTAAATTTTGATGAACATGGCCAAAAAGCAATCTTGGGGCAACAGAGACGCAGTAGAACATGTTCGGGCTGCAGGAGAGTCAAAGGCCATCAAAGAGATAAATGAGAAGATGGACCTTCTCGCCAAGAAACTACTTGCAAAAGAAGATACAAAATCCGAGGATGAAGCTCAAGTGAAATTTATGTGCCAACAGCAGGGGTACAGAAACAACGACTACTCATGGAGGAAAGACAAGAAATTCTCTTGGAAGGACCCAAATAATTTCTTGCAAGACCCTGACGCAAAACCCCAACCGACGCCAGAGGATAAGAGCAATGAGTTTCTCAACCAAGTGATCAAGCAGAATGAAGAACGAATGAGCACGTTTGGTCAGCAGATTAAGCAACAAGGAGAATTTATGAATCAATTTGGACAGACCTTACAAAGTCATGGGGCTCAGATGAGGAAAATAGAGACATCTTTGGCGCAGATGGCAGCTGAGATAGAAAATCTGAAAAAACCAGCACAACAAGGTTTTCCCGGAAATACAAACATTCCAGGAGGAAACCAACAAGTTAAGACAATTATGCTACGGAGCGGTAAGAAGATTTTAAACCCCAAGGCCGATGAACCAAGCACACCCCATCCAGAAACCACAGGTGAGGCCGCAGAGGAGGTTATGATTCCAATCACAGCACCGGTAGAGGATGTGGTAGAGGATGTTGCAATAGAACCCGTCATTGTTGAGGAGGAGATACAGAAGAGGACGCCATATGTGCTGCCACATCAAAGGGTACAGACTGTCCCGGTCCCATATCCCAATAGCGTGAAAGCCAAGAAAGTGGACACTCAGTTCAAAAAGTTTCTAGATAGCTTTAGAAAGCTTTCTGTCAACTTTCCATTGTTAGAGGCAATAGAGAAGATTCCCTCTTACGACAAGTTTCTGAAAGACATAATCACAAAGAAGAGGAAAATCCCAGATACCGAGGTCATGGTTCTTAAGGAACATGTGAGTGCTTTCATCATGGGCACATTTCCACCTAAAAGGTAGGATCAGGGTTGCTTCAACATTTCATGTTACATTGGTAAAGTGAAATTCGGCGAAGCACTGTGTGATTCTGGGGAAAGTATAAACCTGATGCCTCTATCTACATTCAAGAAGTTGGGACCGAAAGAATCAAGGCTGAGCAATATGACAATTCAGTTAGCAGACAATTCTGTGGTGAAGCCATACGACATTTGTGAGGACGTGTCGGTGAAAGTTGATCGATTTGTATTTCCAGCAGACTTTGTTGTAATGGAAATGCAGGACGAGCAAGGAAATGAGTTACTCCTTGGGCGACCCTTCCAAGCCACTGCAGATATGATACTTGAGATGGGAAGAGGCCGTTTGACCTTGGGTATCACTGATGATCGGTTTGAAATGGTCATGCCCTCAAGCACAACACAATCTAAAGCAAAGGAGCAATGTCGCATGGTGAAGCACTTTGATCAGAATATTTCTATTTGTCTAGGGAAGCCATTTCTTGATATGGCTCATGTAATGACTAAGGTGGAAAAGGGGACACTGGCTATAGACATTATGGAGTAGACCAAAGTTGTTTCTCTTAGCAAGGCCGTGGGTTTTCCGAATGATGAAGAGGAGGACATCCCTCCTTCTACTGAAGATGAGGTCATAGCAAGTTCTGTCTTCAATGCATATCCAGATTTACCTCTTGAAGCCTGCCTAGTTAATATAACACATGACTAGATGAGAAGCAAGTCACTATAAGAATGTGTCAAGATGCTTCAGGTGCTTCCATGCTTTTATGCTAGGTACTATGAAGATCTTGGAGAACTCCCACCACCGCTTCAGTCATCCTTGATCGTTCTGCCAGAGTTAGAATTGAAGCCACTGCCGCCTCACTTGAAATATGCATTTCTAGCCGAGGGTGAAAAGCTACCAGTGATTATCTCGGCATATCTGAGTGCTGAGGAGGAGGACCAACTGCTGATCGTGCTGAAGAACCACTGAGGTGCATTCGGGTGGTCGGTTACAGACATCAAGGGGATCTCCTCTACATTGTGCCAGCACAAGATCCGGCTCGAGGAGGGAGCCAAACTTGTAATTCAGCCACAGCGCTGACTAAATCCAAGCATGATGGAGGTAGTAAAAAAGGAGGTGATCAAGCTCCTTTCTGCAGGTATCATCTATGCTATATCTAACCTGACGTGGGTGAGTCCTACACAGGTAGTCCCTAAAAGGGGGGAATTACTGTTACTCATAATCTGTTGAACGAGCCGGTCACGACCCGCCTGGTAACCGGGTGGCGTGTGTGTATAGATTACCGTAGATTGAATGCTGCTACGTTGAAGGATCATTTTCCGCTTCCATTCATTGATCAAATTTTAGAGAGATTAGCAGGTCGATCTCATTTTTGTGTTTTAGATGGTTATTCGGGATACAATCATATTTCCATTGATCCTAAGGACCAAGAGAAGTCCACCTTCACTTGTCCTTACCGAATATTTGCATACCGTCGTATGCCCTTTGGTTTGTGCAACGCACCAGCAACCTTTCAGCGTTGCATGCTTGCCATTTTCTCTGATATGGTTGAGCGTTGTTTGGAAGTTTTTATGGATGATTTCTCCATCTATGGTGCGTCTTTCGATGAATGTGTATACAATTTGGACAAAGTTTTGCAATGATGTGAGGACACACACTTAGTTCTCAATTGGGAGAAATGCCATATGATGGTTAGTGAAGGGATCGTGCTTGGACATAAAGTATCTAGTAAGGGGTTGGAGGTAGATCCGGTGAAGATTGAAGTTATTTCCAAATTACCCCCACCGAATTTGGTAAAAGGGGTACAGAGTTTTCTAGGTCACGCCGGTTTTTATCGCCGCTTTATAAAAGATTTCTCAAAAATCTCTATACCATTATCTGAGCTGTTGGAGAAAGATGTGATCTTTGATTTTAATGAAAAATGTTTGCATGCATTTAATGTGTTTAAAGAGAAATTAATTTCTACACCGGTTGTGCAAACACCAGACTGGACAAAGTCGTTTGAATTGATGTGTGATGCATCGGATTTTGCAGTAGGGGCTGTTTTAGGACAATGAGTTGACAACAAACCCGATGTGATTTTCTATGTGTCCAAAACTTTAAATGAAGCACAACTGAATTACACGACAACTGAAAAAGAGCTTCTCGCCATTGTTTTTTCTTTTGAAAAATTCCGGCAATATCTTGTACGATCTAAAGTTGTGGTATGGACGGACCACGCTGCCATAAAGTACTTGATGGAAAAGAAAGATGCCAAACCTAGACTGATTAGGTGGATCTTACTGTTACAAGAATTTGATATTGAAATTAAAGATAAGTCGGGCATAGAAAATGTGGTTGCGGACCACTTGTCTAGGTTGGAAAGGGTAGATGAGAAGGACATTCATATACCCATTACCGAGACGTTCCCTGATGAGAAATTTCTATCTGTTAAATCTAAAGATCCATGGTTCTCTTATATTGTTAATTATCTTTCCTGCAATATTATCCCAGATGATTGGACATATCAAGAGAAAAAGAAAATTTTCCATTCTTTGCGATATTATTTCTGGTATGACCCCATTCTATTGAAGCAATGCAGGGATGGCGTGTTGTGCAGGTACGTACCGGAGGTTGAGTATGAGAACGTACTTCGTCATTGTCATACTTTACCAATGGGTGGCCATCATGTAAGTTCTAGAACTGCGGCCAAGGTACTTGAGAGAGGTCTTTACTGGCCTACATTGTTCCGGGACGCATATGATTATGTGCGGCGATGCGATTCCTGCCAACGGGAAGGTAACATTTCAAAGCGACAGGAGATGCCCCTCAATGTATTTCAAGAGGTCGAGGTGTTTGATTTGTGGGGTATTGATTTCATGGGACCCTTTGTGTCCTCAAACTCTAACTTGTACATTTTCTTGGCTGTTGACTGTGTATCGAAGTGGGTAGAGGCAATACCCACTAGGACTAATGATGCTATTGTAGTGTGCAAGTTTGTCAAGGACTATATTTTCTGCAGATTTGGCATACCAAGGATGATTATCAGTGATGGAGGTACCCATTTTAGAAATCAGAAGTTCGCTGCATTGTTGAGAAAGTGCGGGGTAAGGCACAACATTGGTACCCCGTACCACCTGCAGACACAGGGGCAAGTCGAAGTCTCCAATAGAGAGATTAAGAAAATCTTGGAGTGCACAGTGGCTTCGACACAGAAGAACTGGAGTACTCTGCTACCGGACGCTTTATGGGCATATCAGACGGCATATAAGACACCTATAGGCACTACGCCTTTTAGGTTGGCTTTTGGGTGAGCCTGCCATTTGCTGGTGGAATTGGAGCATAGGGTGCACTGGGCGCTAAGGAAGATGAATTTGAACTATGATGAAGCAGGAAAGAAATGCTTGTTAGAGCTAAATGAACTCGACGAGTTGAGGATGAATGCATATGAAAGCTCGCGGATTTACAAGGAGCGAACAAAGCTGATTCACGATCGACACATTCAGATGCGTGTCTTCAAGAAGGGAGATCGTGTGCTCTTGTTCAACTCAAGGTTGAAGATGCATCCCGGGAAATTGAAATCCCAATGGAGTGGACCTTTCACTGTAGAGGAGGTCATGCCACATGGAGAAATCATGGTGCGTGATGGTGAGACAACATTTTTGGTTAATGGACAGCGATTGAAGTTGTACTTCGGTGAGGATTTCACGAGGAAAATGCACGAGGTCAAACTCATTGCACTTATGGATGCATGAGGAGCTTGATTTCGTCTAGCCTAAGACGTTAAATAAGGGCACTTGTGGGGAGGCAACCCAGCCATTGGTAGTGTCATCCATTTTTGTTTGCATTTACAAGTTAGTTTGGTTTAATTTTGTTTTTAGTGTAAAAATGACACCTTGATCGTTTGTTCAGTGTGCAGGTCCGAGGCAGGATTGATACCATCAACCATTGTGTCGATGGTATCGACATGGGAACAGTTATGGGGATGCAAAAATTTCTCTGAGTCGATACTATTGACGGCCTCATCGATGGTATCGACCTACCATCAGTAACGCCGAGGAAATTGCTAGAACGGGGTCGATAGTATCGACATGGCTGTCGATACTCGCGAGATCCCTAAAGATTTTCAGACGAAATTTATCTCAGTGAAGTAGATACCATCGACGGGCCTGTCGATGGTATCGACCCAGTTACAGGCAGAAAGCGGAGGCCGGGCCTCGCGAGGGTGTTTTCCCTAAGAAGGGTCAATACTATCGACTTGCGTCGATGGTATCGACGCGACATGTCATTGATCCGTGAGAAGGAATCAATGACGATCCCTACATCAAGAGAATCGATCTGTGGGATGAGTTGATACCATCGACACCCGTCAATGGTATTGACGCGTTATCGATCCGAGGATAGTCCACCCTTCTGCGGAGATCCAGAAGGTCTACGAGGAGCTTTTGAAGAGAAAGATTGAGCCCATGCGCTACGTCGATCGAATGATGGTTCGCGACCTGGGGTTCAATGACAATCTCGCCTACGTCTTGAAGGGGCAGGTGCGACACACAACCAGGAGGCCCGACGAGCTAGAGTACCACACTGACGGCCAACCATTCTTCGGCGAGTGGCCGACTTACAAGGAACTCGTGGCGGAATTCATTGCATCATTGGACATCAATGTGGTGCCCAATGACTTGATCGCCACCGACAGAGAGTGCAAGAAATGGTGGGTGTCATTCAGACTCTTCAACAACAACTACACCATTACCCTCACCCAGTTCAATTCGGTGTACAATTGGTATCATGATGCTTACCAGCATCAGAGGCCAGACAACAGGACGGACTACGATGATATCTTTGCCCAGCTTGTGACTGTGCCTCTGGGCAAATCCGTCATCTACCACAATGTTGCAGTTGCTGACTTCAAGCATCTGTTTGTGCGGATTCTGCACCGCATGCTCTACACCACGCTATTTGCTCACAGTGACTTGTCTCTTAGCAAATTCCAAGAGATGGATTTGTTCTTCCTGCACAAACTACTGAAGCGCGAGGGGTGCAATTGGAGCGTGTTCTTCTTGACGCGCGTGGTGGCCGTGAAAAGGAGTACGAGGAAATCTCCTATCCATTTTGGAGGGCTAATCACACCATCAGTTGTCTATCTTGGGTTGGATATCTCCCAGCTTACTCCCCTTTCTAGTAGGAGTAAGGTCAACCTGCAACATCTGCACCGCTCCAACCTCCTCCTGCTCCGTGATGGCTTGCCATATGCACATTGCCATATTAATCATGAATATCAAGAGTGTTTGCTTCTAGACCCCGTCTTCAACATCGAGGGCGCTCAGCATTTCAGGTGACCCATCATAGCCATTGATGACTCGGATGAAGACGGCGACAATGACGACAATGATAATGACGACGACGAGCATGAAGAGGAAGAGGAGGCTTTCGCTCCTCTTCGGGCACGAGTAGCACCCCGGAAGCGTCCCCGCTTCCACCTGGGTGAATCCTCATCTTCACAACCTCTGCCACCTCCGCCCTCTCATCAAGGAGAGGATGCCTACTCCATGCAAGGGATGTACTTAATGCTGCAGGAGATTCATCAGACCCAACAGCAACATACAACTTCATACGCTGGTATTCAGGATACAACGAACCGGTTGTTAGATAACTAGAGGGCCATTTTCGAGAATGAGCGCCTCCTCCTCGATAACCAACAAAACATCCATGATAGGTTGCACAGAATGGAGATGCAGCAACAACCCTTCTATGACAACTACTGGAGCCAGAATTATTTTGGGGGGTATCTACAACCTCCACCAATGCCCCAATATGATCTGAGCTTCCAGGGGAAGTACCCATCTTGGGACCCAACGGCTCCGCAGTACCCGCCTCCACCTGCAGAATGATCGGTATCACTGTTCTACCCTTTAAGGTTGTTTTTGACTATGAGGCCATAGTCGAATTCAAGCTTGGGGGGGAGAGTTGGAACAGTTTCTATCATTTATTTTTTTTAGTGCTTTGTCTTTTGTCTTTTATTTCTCGTAGTTATTAGTTTATTTTTAGGATCCACACTCTATCTAGTGTGATTGTGGATGTCTAATGTCATATGTCATCTCGTTGCTTGTACATGGGAATCAGGGGAAAATTTGAAAATTTTTAGTGCTTTTGCAAGCTTGGGTTGTTTAACTTTGAGCACATAACTTAAGGAAATAATTGGGTTTGTCAACTCTAAAACAGGAAATCACAACTGTACATTCCTTTGATTCATGAAAAGTGGACAGAACTGGGTGTTTGAGCCTAAACTGACCACATGATAATGAGACCTTAATTTGAAATGAGAGAGAGAAACCTCTTAATTACTACACAGGTCAGTAAGGAGGGACACATAATATTTTCCAAAGATTCAGTCAATTTATCTTGTGATCTATCCACCCCTTTGTTGTCATATTCCACCATAAGAACTGGAAGTACATTACGGTTTTCATCTCTTTGATTGCATCCCATGTGGATAGGTCTTGCATTGCAACTATTTTCACATATTTTTGCATGAAAATGAAAAAATAGACTAGTTATACATGCACATTATCCTTAGGTGTGTGTCATTTAGTTGCATAACTATCATTTTGTAGCTGCATTCACATTTTTGTGCATATAATACATCATGCATCTTATGTCTTCTGAACATAAAAGGTGATGAACTTGTTCCATACCTTCTGAATGCTTCAAATGTATAAATTATGCAGCAATAAGTGAGCCCGACAAATGATTCATGGTCAACTATGAAAATAAGGGTTTAAAAAAAATACAAAGTTGAAAAAAAGAGAAGAAAAAAAAAGAATTGAGAAGTAAGTAGGAATGAGAGGTAGAAAGGAGCCTATTCTCACTTGCATACTAAGAAGAATAAGCACATGGTGTAGTTTCTTAGATATTCCATCTCACCTTGAGACCGTATTATAGTGCATGCATCATTCCACCCAAATGTAGGCATTAGGGCATTTTCATTTGCATATGCATCATTTAGGTCATTATGTTTTTTTTGCATTTTAAAACTGTATAATGCTTCCATTTCTTCCACAAGCCACCCATTCCATCCACTTGTTGCTCGAATTGGTAGGCCACCATGATTTTCTCCTCACTTGTTAATACCAGGAGAGTTGCTTCCATGTAGATGGTAGTTAGGGAGAGCAACGTAGATAGGAGATCACAAGATGCACCGAGTCTGGATTGGAGGATTTTATTATGTTAACTGCCTTATGTGATTGTGCTCATCAATTTTGAGGTAGATATCTTTTATGGATGATTATTGTCGCCTTTAGGGTAATTATCATTCTGTGGTTAGTGAGGGCCGGAATGTGAATGTCTGGCGGGGATCATATGGCACAGTCTGTTGTGATAACCTGTTCTTTAGTTGATCCTCACAATTCTATTCTAGAGTTTTGTTTCTCGAGGACGAGCAATGTTCAAGCTTAGGGGAGTTTGATGCGATGATTTTGAGTCACATTTATAGACTTGTTTTACTTACATTTTATGTGTTTATTGGTCACTTTGGTGGTTAATATTGCATAATTCACTTACTTTATTCTATGATCCTTCTCAGTGTCAAATCTCTATTATTTTATTGTTTTGAGCATAAATGATTACAATAATAGGTTTTATCTCGGCTGATGTGGTTTTGTTTTGCAATTTCAAGAAAAGTACATATCTACAGCTGTCGATACCATCGACAGTAGTCGATATCATCGACACAGCCATAGGCAGGCAGCCGCAAGGAGAAGTGAAGAGTCGATACCATCAACTGGGAAGTCGATGGTAGCAAGTTACCATCAGGTTTCCAGCAACCAGTCAGTCAATACTATCGACCCCAAACTCGATACTATCGACACGTGTAGCTTCAGCAACGGAAAAGGGATAAAACGGACGCCCAAGGGTGTCAATACCATCGACCCGCGTTGACGGTATCAAGTAAGCATCAGGCGCAATGACGGAAAAGAAAGAACGCTTGCCGATATTGCGAGCGGTCGATACCATCGACCCGCGTCGATGGTATCGACACCGTCCGATCAGAGTTTGCTTCAGATCGGCTCTAATCCAACAGTTGTGATTTTTTTTTGCAACCTAACTCAGTGATTATACCTAATTACGACGACCAAGAGCAGGGTATCACGCCATTAGCCGATGCACACATCTCGAGAAGGTGTGGAGAGAAGAACGGAGCCCAGAAGCATGCCCCAGCCGTTCCAGAAGCTGAAGAAGACGTTTTCCACCGCCGAAAGGCTGTAGATCACGCACTCTATGCCGAGGAACGATTGGATCTTCTCCGTTCAGGGGTTTCATTACTTTATCCATGTTTTTATCCATGTTTCCCCTTTCTTCAACCATGTCTTGCTCTGAGATGAACATGTGGGGCTAATCACCTTTGTCTTTAGGACCGAGAGTAGCCCGGGGAAGCATTGTATGACGTTTTTATCATAGTAATTCATCATTTGTCTCTTAAATCCATGGTATGATTTTGTTTTATCAATTATATTATTATGATTGATCACCATAATGATAATCTAATGCCTTTAATTACTTTGAAAGAAGAATTAACGGTTGTAAAGAGACAAAATTCACATTAATTAACAAATCCCTTGAACAAGGTGATGTACGGTTAATGGCGGAAACCTAGAGATCGATTTTAATGCACCTAGTTTAGGGTATAGGTTACTATGACGGTGGAACCAACCTAGACATAGGTAGTAAATTGTACTACGACAGTGGACAATTCTGACCACAGGCCACTACCCGGATTGAGAGATGAATCTGATTAGCTATGTGGAAATTCATACAATGAAAACCCGCGGTGAAACCGCAATCCTAAAGATCTCCATTTGAATTGATTAAACTAAACACTTAATCGATTGCTTTATTTTATTTTATTTTCTTTTATTTCACCACAACTCTCATAACCTTTTTATTGGTCAAGCTGATTGCGAGTAGTAGTGGTAGTAGTCTACCGATAATTTAGTGTCCCTGAGTTCGACTCGGGCCTCACAAGGGCCTATACTACATTGATGTGTGCACTTGTGTTATACGCACGGTAAAATCGTGTCACATGTCCTCTAATTTACCTACACCTGGGTGGAAGGGAACATCACCCAGAAAATAGGAAACAAAATATAGAGGTCAGAAAAGGCTGAGTATGTACATATACAAAACACTTCAGGCATTATAATGGCTTTTAAGTATAAAGAGATGTTCCCACAAGAAAGGGGGGCTTTTTGCAATCAGGTAAGTTTAAGAGAAATGTAACAAAAGAAATGAGGCATATTAAATTCAGATTACAAGCATGATAATAAAGAGTGTCTTGCCATAACAACCATCCATATATTCATATTATAACAACAATATTTGCATGCATAATAATGTAGACTAAATATACCTAAAACAGGGTCATAACACTATAGGATCATGGCCTAAAAATAAATAAGGGTGGAAAACTCACACCCCGGGTGGAAACACACGCCCTATATAAGTATGTTTTTACATAAGTACCACTATTCTAGATATTCTAGTCAAACATGCAGCATGCGTAAAATAGAGAGACAAGGCTAGTAATTCAGTCACATTTTAATTAAAAAAGGCTATCATAGCAAGTGGGTCCAAGAACCCATATAAACAAGGTAGTCCAGAAACTACACGGATATAATGAGTCAACATCAAGAAATATAAATGTCCAAGAAGTTGGATTTTCATTAGGAATAACAGTTCAAGAGATGCCTCATTAAAAGAAAAGTAGGTTTTAGTCAAATAATGCCCAAAATAAAATAGAGGATGTACATTCCTGATTTTCATTACTAGTGGTTAACTCAGTGGATAGAATTGATCCTCAAAGTTGAGTATTCATCCTAGGAATACATTATGTATGTTAGTCAAATCAAGGATAACATGTGTATACATTTCTATTATAGATATTCATATTGTCCTTATCCTAGTCCCAATCACCAATGACACATTAGTGTTGGAGTCTTATTAAGTGGATATATGATCCATTAGGTATTAGTATTAGTTCTAATATCCATCTTTGAACATACATATGCCTAAATATTTCTAGGTTACACATGTGTTCCATAGTAATCTACATTCCTTTATTTATGGTGTTATAGGTTTACACTCTATATATTTATTGTATGGCTCAGGTTTAGTCAATTATGATTGAGTATGCATTATGCATTAGGTACATTTATTAAGATGCTCTTGAAGGAATTCAGGATTCAAGTCTCTCATATACTTGTATTTTAAACACATAATTACCTCCTATTATGGGAACCAATAGTATACATTATCATCATTTTGATGCCAAGAACTCGGAACATATTGTATATTTTTTTTACCTATTTTTATCCATGGATTTTGTAATAGTAAGAACACATGAGCTACTGGATTTAGATTTCCTGTAGACCAATACTCTAGTACATATATGCATGCCATCGTGATAAGAATATACATAACTGTAAGGGGTCCGCTAAGTCAATCAAGTTAATATTTCGGGTCAATATCCCATCTATCGTGTAAGATCTAGTTCTGAAATTGAAATACACAATGTAGTACATACCTTCATTTAGAGTTGTCATTCAACAAGCATGAGGTTGCTACATTCTTGCTTCATGTGCCAGCTGACAATGACTCCATGTTGTATCCAGTATTTATGCCATACATGGTGGCATCTGACATGTCAAACTCTGCTAATGAGTCCAGCAATGGCTAGAGCTAGCAAGATGATCAACTGGTTCAGTTGGGATCAAGGGAGTAGAAGAGGAGGACGGTGGGGTTGTAGGTCTTTCGTTGGCCACTTGAGGTGGCGGCCATGCCCAACGACCCTGGTGGCAGGCGCAAGGTAGGAGAAGGTGCATGGAGGATGGCCAGGGTTAGAGTGCATCTGTTTGGAGGTGAATTTGATCAGAGGCATCTTAGAGATAGTAGCGTTGCTTCAAACTTTAAGCGGATGAAGAGAAAGGAGGTTTTGTGGTGTGCAGATGACATCCTTGGCCGTTGGAATTGCAGGAAGATATGAGGTGGTTGTTAGGAAGTCTGTGGCCACTAGCGTTGATGCATCAGGTCAGGACATCGTGATGCTCTCTTGGCGGCCGATGCAAGGAGTAAGGAGGCATGGTTAGGCGACGTTAGGTGCAAGCGAAGGACAAGAGAAGGAGGCGTAGGAGAGAAGATAGGGTGGGTACTAGCTCTCGATCCTTTCCAATGCCTTTGTTTCTCACAATAGTTGTAGGTGGTGGAATCTGCACCACTGCGGTATTGATGGCAGTGTGAGCAAGGGGAGGAGAAGAGGTTGGATGGTGTTGGAGGATTGAGAAGGAGGTGACAGTAGAGATAGGGGGTCCTATAGGTGTCGGTGATTGGAGGTGTTCACATCTAGTTGCAGAAGAAGTATGTTGACGAACCACTGATGGTGTCGATCAGGGCTACGTTGGGCATAGAGAGAAGGAGACGTGACACCGATGGTGGCACCACCACCAACTCCGACCACCTGAGATCTGTAGAGCTACATCACCGGCCATTGGCATGGTGGTCATGGTTCCCGTCTTCCATGCACAAGTATAGGAGGACAATGGGTTGAAGGGACAATTTATTGGCACGGCCAATCTTGGTGCCCACTTCCCACTATCGATGAGTTTGCTTCAGTAGACGAATCACAAGAAAGAGGTGAAGGCTACAGAGATGATGGAGAATAAGAGAGAGAGAGAGACAGAGGAATAGGTGAGGGAAACAATAGGCTAATGTTTTAGAGTTGCGAAAGGGAAGAGGAGAACAAAAAGAAGGAGGTGTAACAGAGGAGGAGGCGGGGAAGCGGTCACCTGTTCCGTTCGTTGCGGCGTTGGGTCTGCACGCATTTCTCGGTCTCGCTAATCTAGTGGTCAAGATATCGTACTCTAGTAGGAGGGAAAAATCCCATCTACATCACTCATAGTCATCCCCATGTGTCATAGTGCACCCACTCATTGCCTTTTTGGCAACCTTATTGAGGATCAAAGTGGATGATGTTAAAGGATACCAAATGACATGTGATGAGTGTAGTGACTTCATGTCTAAGAACCACAATCACCACCAACACTATGAGAACTAACTATGACTACCATTGTCATGGTTTCCATGTGTCACACTCATGGTGGGTCTGTTTGGAACATTGTTCTCTAACAAGTATCTATGTGCTTGGTTTGATATTACATATCATGACTGATGGGATTTTTTCATCAACCAATACACACTCTAGTATTATGTGTTACTGTTGTCTATCAATCTTCCACATTAACATCCGACTAGGGACATAAAGAGAATGTATATACTATTAACATCTGTATGATCTCATTTTTCAAGCAACGTACTTTAAGAAGTATGCCATTGAGTATTATCATTATCTGGACATTTATTATGTTACATCATTATCTCATAACTGAATAAAATAGAATAAATTGGAAGCATAGATTTATTATTAATCAAATCATTTACAAATTATGCCATTACAATCATCATATGATTGGCTCTCTGGGCATGCATACCAATAGAATCCCACTTGCACTTAGATCCAATCACTCATGAATTTCAATCTAAGTGATCTAACATGACCATCATGCTTTTTCTACAAAAGTGCTTTACTAAAGGGGTCAGCAAGATTGCTTTCAATTGGTACTCTGCAAATCTTCACATCTTGTAAAGAGAGGGATCCCATAGTGGGCCCAATCAATGGGTATAATAAACAAGCCATGTATAGGTTAAGAAGCAGAAAACATAACTATGTACAAAGTTACATATTGTACCATATATATATGTGTTTCTCACCTGAAGAGTATTACACAAAATAAAAATACTACATATTATTTTTTCAAAAGCCCCAGTTGCAGAGGGCAAACCAGACATTCCAAGCTATCCTCAAGACAACTACTTGTATACAACCTCCATTTTGTCCATGACCTTAAAAGCACCTAAACCTGGGAGGTTTTGGAAACAACCCAAAAAATAGACATTGAAATGGTATGCATCAGTAAATGTTGGTTTATGTTCACAAGATAAAGTAATTGGGCATTTTAGAGATACAAAGTACAAAAGGAGGTGTTCCCTCTAGAGGGGTTATATGAATCTAGGTAACTTCAAGAGAAGTGTTCAACAAAAGAATGAGCCATTAATAAAAGAGTGCCAAATGATATGAATAAAGTTTTTGTCATTTAACATTTCACAATCCATAAAGTAAAAAAAAATTGCATGCAATTTAGTATAGACTAAGTCTACCTATGTAGGGACAAGACACCACTGAGCCTTTAGCCTAAAATTGGGCAGAATAGATGCATCCAGGGAGGAAATAGATGCGCTCAAATATAAATAATACAGGTGGAAACAGACACACCCAAATATACAACATAAGGGTGTAAAAAGGTACACCCCGGACAGAAACAGACGCGTCCTAATGGTTATGCATATGCATCTACATTAGATAACTAGCCTATTATAATGCACACATAATAGAGTGGCAAGATAATTTTGGTTCAGTCATAATCACATTTCAAGAGACATTTAGCATAATAAAAGGTAGGCAGTGGGGTTCACAAACCCAATCAATAAAATGATAAATTATTCAATTGAGTCAAAAAGTAAGTTTATACAAAATAATGCCTCATTATAGGAATAATGGGTTTTAGTCATTTAAAATTCCAAAAATAATAGGGAGTTGCACATACCTAGTCTAGTCTTCAAGACTAACCCTATCTCTAGGGTGAAATTTTGTCATTCTTCCCTCAACCTAACAATGTTTTATATACACACATTTAGTCCATGAATACCCATTCATCAATGAAAGTATATCTAAACCTAGTACTTTGGGTACTTAATAGGGATTAGGGTTTTAAAATATTCCTAAGAGGGAATAGAATCCATTGCACATAAATTTTATCTCTAAGATCTGTATTTATTCACATAAGCCTAAACATGGGTAAGTTACGTATATATGTGAGTAATAATATGTGTTCCTCCAACTTAGGTATTGTGGGGTCATTCTCTCTCTTGAAGTCATATAACTCAAATTGTCAAAGATATGTGTTACTTGAGATATTATTGATCACAATACTCTTATTAGAGAAATATAGAGTATATTCATTCATCATTAATATATGAATAGGTTGTATTATGTCAAGAGAAATATAGAGTATATTCATTCATCATTCATATATGAATAAGTTGTATTATGTCATTACTTATGTGAATAAAAATATGCATTTAAAACTATTTTAGATAGTCAATAAAGTATAATCCGCATCTATATTGTCAAAGTGATTAAGTTGGTGAAAATATTAAGTCACCTATACCTATATTTACAAAATCAGTCTTTTATACCAATTATATATGTTTACTACTGTCAATGCACCGAATATATGTTACTATGATCTTACCAAGCTTGTGTAGCAAAATGGAGAATATCTACTTATTGTATATTTATGGAATGCATAAATATATGGGTATACTTACTAGTTAATGCATTGATGCCTATCGAGTATGTTATATCTAGACTTAATAATCAAATCATTCTATTAAGTTCATAACCTACTAGTTTTCTTACTAACTGACTACTAGAAATCAAGAAATGGAAGATAAAATATCTTACATGTAAATCATATTGACTTTGGTTGATCATAATGAAGTTTTCCTTTTGCGTTA
Source organism: Alisma plantago-aquatica (assembly GCA_963693085.1). Classification (NCBI taxonomy): domain Eukaryota; kingdom Viridiplantae; phylum Streptophyta; class Magnoliopsida; order Alismatales; family Alismataceae; genus Alisma; species Alisma plantago-aquatica. The sequence goes on along the minus strand of OY856410.1, from coordinate 1,509,150,754 downwards.
ACTAGCTCTTTCCTTGGTCTGATGCTCCTTGTAACTGTCCCAAGTTTCTTCTAGGTGGTTGACCCTTGAGGAAGATGTAGTAGACTCTCTCATGTTGACATCCAGATAATTTGGATCAAGGTGATGGTGTTGTGAAGAGGTGATGCCTTATTGTTGTTTCATGGTGAGGATGAAGATGGTGGAATGGCATGGAGTCCCTGCTCCTGGGGTTTGCTATGTTGTTGCTGGCAGGATTTGAGTATAGAAGCAAGGTGCAAGTTAGGTTTTCGGTCATTGGTAGTTGCCTTAGTCACGAAGCTGATGAATAGGAGACTGAAGAAGGTCCTTGAACACATGAAAAAATTACCTCATATGTCATTTACAAGAATCAAAGGGTCATGTTATTAGTTGATGTAGTGAGGAGGTAGAGGAGGACCCAAAGGTGAAGAAGGCAACATCATCCATATGGCTTGAGATGCCAACGGGCTGCCATCAGATGATTACTTATTGTGCCTGTGGATCATTTGGAAACAAGGGTTGAAGGCCATTGGAACTGCTGATGGTCATGGAAGTAGATGACGGTGGTCTCTCAACTTGTTGGTCTGCTACATGATAGGAAGAGTCGAAGAAGGCTTGTTCGTGACCTCTACAACAACTCAACGAAGCTCCTAATGGCCATGGTAGCCTGTAGATGGGAACAGGAAGTCAGTTGTGGCCCAGGACCTAGGGTGAGGAAGCGATGAAGTTGTAGATGAAGGAATGGAAGATGTTATGCAGTTACTCACTATGGCTAGCCAAGATTTCCATGGCCAACATAGTAGTTGGTGGCGCCTTGTTGTTCTCATGGTGATGGTGGCGTTAGCCATGAAGGAAGCAGACCAGTTCATAGATTCTGGTCGTGCGGCAGAGCCATCAAAGTCACTAGGGAGAAGAGCCAAAGTATGGTGCGATAATCTGATGTTTCTGGCTCTAGAGTCCTCAACAGCCATGGTTGCAACTAAAGGAAAAGAAAAGGGTGGCTAGGGTTTTAAGGATGGCCGATGTAAAGGTATGTGAAAGGAGGAAGATATAAGGGAGGAAGAAACTAAAGAGGATCGAGGGGTGATAAGAGGAAGAGGATGAGGGGAGCCACAACGTCGGGACAAAGGAAATGGAAGAGAGGGGAAGAAGAAACAATCGCCGCACTGGAGTTTCCTAGTTCTTGAAGGTGTGTCGTCAATATCAAAGAGAAGGGGCACATGCTCTAGGTTAAAGGGAGCGGCAGATGGCATTAAAACTTAATAATGGAAAATGCAATAATATAAGTGACATATTAGATCTTTAATTGATAAATTGAATGGTCAAGGGATGTTTGATTGACATGAAAATTTCTACATAAGCTAATTATGATATGCTGAATCAAATTTTATCACTAATTCCTTGTTTTAAAAATGTTTGATATTTTATTTCTTTATGTGGTTGATTAGTAACCAATTAATGCATTAATTCTCCTCTTCATCAATTTTATACATTAATTTGTTTTATAATTACTTCCTTTCATCTCTAGACTTAGTACAAATCTAGAGTGCCAAATCAAGGTCAATGTTAATTTATAAGTGAATTTATGTATCTTCTACTCCCAATTGTGATATAATTATATAATTAGTCATTAACATTGCATAATGGTCATTTTTTGAAACATTATATTTTCTTTGCTCTAATTACTTTTTTTAAAACTAATTTAATGAAAAATAATTTAATTTATATTATTATAAATGGTCCCAACTAAGGGGTGTTTGAGCTAAATATTGATATTCCAGTATGTTAACATCTCCTCATTGTATGATCTTTCATATGAGATGGAAACACCATTGTATATGTTTGTAATGTCAATGCAATCTGGGTTCCTTAGCTTGTGTAATAGCTCCATTGTTGTCACAATATAGCTCAATTGTGTTGTTGATGCTTGGAACAACCCCAAGTTCAAAGCTGAACTTCTTGGTCCATACATCCTCCTTTTCTGCATTCGATGCAGCAATATACTCAGCCTCTAATGTAGAATAGGAAACTATCTCTTGCTTGGAACTCTTTCAACTTATACTCTATTGTTGAGGCAAAACACAAATCCTGATTGCAATCTTGTTTTCATCTTTATCAGTTCTGAAGCTTGCATCGGTGTAGCCCTTTACCACCAACTCTTCCTCTCTGCCGCATACAAAAAATTGATCCTTAGTTCTTCTCAAGTACTTCAATATTCTTTATGGATGTCCAGTGAGCATCACTTGGATCTGATTGATATCTTCTCATCATGCTCAAGGAATATGGGACTTCAAGATGGCTACACAACATTATATACATGGTAGATCCTATTACATATGCATATGGAATCTTACTCATGCGCTCCCTTTCTTCACAAGAATTGGGACATTGAGCTTAAGAGATGTCAACCCCATAACAAATCGGTAGGCTTCACTTCATTGAGCTCTCCATGTTGAGCCTCGTTAACACTTTATTAATGTGTTTTCTCAGACTTAGTCCAAGAAGCCTCTTGGATCTATCTCTATAGATCTTTATCCCTAAAATGTAGGATGCTTCTCCCAAGTCTTTCATAGAAAACATATTTCCCAGCGAACTCTTTACCTTTTGTAAAGTAGGGATTCCATTTACCATTAATAGTATGTCATCCACATACAATATGAGGAATACAATCATGCTCCCACTAACCTTGTTGTACATACAAGGTTCATCTTCATTTTAATTAAAGCCAAACTCTTTGACTGTCTCATCAAAACAAAGATTCCAGCTCCGAGATGCTTGCTTCAATTCATAAATTGACCTTTATAGATTACAAACTTTATTTACATCCTCTGGATTTATAAAACCCTTAGGTTGTTTCATGTACACATCCTTGAGAAGATTCTCGTTAAGGAATGTGTTTTTAACATCTATTTGCCAAATCTCATAGTCATGATAAGATGTAATTGCAAGCATGATCTGATGAACTTAACCATGGCCACTGGAGAAAAAGGTTTGTCATAGTCAACACCTTGAACATGTCTCAAACCCTTTGCAACCAATCTTTCCTTATAGGTTTGTACTCTACCATCCATGTCGGTCTTCTTCTTGAAGACCCACTTGCACCCTATGGGTTTTACCCCTTCAGGTGGATCCACCAAGGTCCATACCATGTTGGTGTATATGGATTCCATCTAAGATCTCATGGCCTCAAGCCATTTCTCAGACTCTGGACCCTTAGTAGCTTCTATATAAGTTGTTGGATCATCATCTATGACCAACTCACTGCCTTAATGAGTCGGATATCAAAATCTTTCAGGTTCAAGGCGTGTCCTACTAGGTCTATGCGGTCCTTGTGTTATATGAGGAATTCGATATTCCACAACACTTTGTGATTCTCTTTGTTCCTCTTATAAATCTATTGGTTCAATGCTTTCCTATTGGTCTTGAACCTCTTTGGGTTCTACTTTCCTCCCACTAATTCCTTTAGAAAGAAATTCCTTTTCTAAGAAAGCAACATCTCTGAAAACAAAGACTTTGCTGTCAGATAGGGAATAAAAGTAATATTATTTATTCTCCATAGGATATCCAACAAAATAACATTGATCAGACTTAGGGCCAAGATTTTTAGAAAATATTTTCCTTACATAAGCTTCACATCCCCAAATCTTCATGAAAGACACATTGAGTCTCTTCCCATGCCATATCTCGTATGCGTATTTTGAACCGATTTAGAAGGTATTCGATTTAGTGTAAATGTGGCGGTTTCAAGAGAATAACTCTAGTATGTAGTCGGAAGTTTAGCTAAACTCATCATCGGTTGCACCATATCTAGCAATGTGTATCTCCTTCTTTGTGATACACCATTATGTTGTGGTGTTCCAGGTGGATTCCATTGAGATATGATCCCATGGGATTGTAGAAGGTCCTCAAACTCTTGGCTTAAGTATTCTCCACCTGGGTCAGAACGAAGTGCCTTAATACTTTTTCCAAGTTGGTTTTGTACTTTATTCACAAACTCCTTGAACCTGTAAAGCGCTTATGACTTATGTTTCATCAAGTAAACATAGCCATACCTACTGAAGTCATTAGTGAAGGTAATGAAGTATTGATACCCACCTCTAGCAATTGTTCTAAAAGTCTAACATACATCAGTATATATGAGTCCTAGTAGATCACTAGCCCTCTCATTGTTACTAGTGAAAAGAGTCTTGGTCATCTTGCCCAACAAATAAGATTAACATGTCTATATTGATTCAAAATCAAAAGAGCCCGGATAACCATCTTTATGGAGTCTTGATAACCAATTCTCATTTATGTGCCCTGCAGGGAAATGCCAAATGTATATTTTGTTTGAGTTGTTGAGTTTTAGTCTTTTGATATTTACGTTATAAACATCTATCTTTAAGTCTAGAAAATAAAGACCATAAGATATTGAGGCATTTCCATAAAATATCCCATCTTTAGAAATAGAACATTGACCATTCTTAATATGAAATTTGTATGTATTCTTATCCATACATGATATAGAAATGATGTTTCTATTTATGTTAGGTACATAATAGCAGTTCACTAACTCTATTACAAGCCTTGTGGGTAGAGATAAACTATAGGTTCCAATCGTAGTGGCAGCAACTCTTGCTCCATTTGCAACTCACAGTTTAACCTTGCCCTTTCTTAAAGGCCTACTTCTTATCAGATCCTGCATATTGGAGCATATGTGAGATCCACATCTGGTATCAAGTACCCAATATGAAGAAGTAGATAGGTCTATATCAATAACGTATGAAGTGGAGATCACCATCCCCATCTTCTTCTTCTTGAATGCCTTCAAGTACAAAGGATAGAATCCTCTTGTACTTTTCTTTCTCCTTATCTTGAGTGTTGAAGATCTGGTTTTGGGGTTGGCCTCAGAACAATTGATGGCCTTTATTTCATCCTTAGACTCAACTCTTCCGATCACCATCATGGATTTGTCTTTCTTCTTTCTTGCTTCGACATTTATCAGCATGCCAAGCAAATCTGACCGTGGGCTGCCATTATATTCCTCAATAAAGTGGCTATATGATTAAGGAAATGATTTAATAATCATATCCATGTCCAACTCTTGACTCAAAGAGAATCACAATTCATCAAGATGTTCCACATGTCCAATCATATAGAGAACATGAGTCTCTACTGAGTCTCCCTCTATCACCTTACACTCAAAGAGTGCCTTTATAGCATTGTGCCTTTGTTTCTTTATGATATTATGATTCCTATTCCTAAGATGTGTTACCACCTCAAGAATCCCCATGTCCTCGCATTGATTATGCAACTCATAGTTCATGCAGCTTAGCATAAGGTACTTTATGTCAAGAGAAACATTGATATGCTTCCAGTAAGCATCCACTTTGGCCCTAGGTGCATCAGGAGTAGTTAATTCTAGCACTGGTTTATTTAGACATAGAGCTTGCACTCTTCATTGAGAGCCCTTCTCAAACTCCAACACCAGTCGTGAAAAATTGTTCCGTTAAGTTTGTCCTTCCTAAGGACCAACCACAATGATGATTAGATTGTCATTTGATTCTATAAGAGAAAAATTTTCATTTTGTCAAAAACCCTTTTGATTTGATCTGATTTGAAAAATATTTGAAAATGTTTAATTAGGCCTTGTATTAATTATTGATCCCACTATTTTATTCAAATTGATAGCCCTCACATATCAATTCAAAAGATTGCAGTGTACAACCTTCTAGTAAGCCACGATTCAAAACAATTAAACTATTACTCGACCAATGCCAGCGTCCATAGTCAATTATTAAGGTAGGCAACTTTTGCCAATTGCATCATATAAAATTCTTGGATAGATGATGTGCACAACTCCTTGCCATAGTCATATGCATGCTTTTGGTGCTTAATCGCATTAAGGATACACAGTTAAGACCGACCTAAAAGACAACATGATAATAATGCAACCTTCTTGGCAGACCCACATTATTACCATCACACTTCTACGAGATGACAACGCACCACCCTTGGGTGACCATGCTTAGTTGATCAAGACTTTCATGTGTGTTTCTTATGAAAAGCATTTAGAACTTAATATTTTATTTGAGGAAGTTTGTATTTATAAATATGTATACTTTATCCAATCACCACACATATATCTAGTACATATCATATATATGTTATATCCCACAATGAAAACACGTGATAAAATAAAAGGTGATAGTTATGACCATTTTAATGTAATTCCTTGGAACCACAAGGAATTACAACAACCTAGGGTCTATGTGTCATGCATAAACTTGTTGTTGATGAAGATATGTGCTTGCCAATCTAGGTTGATTGGTTCAACCCTTGAACCAGTCGGCTCACCTCCTAACCCATTGGTTGGTCGCCTCCCCGATCATATGAACTCTAGACCACCACCTTCTGAGTCCTCTAGTTGATCGTCTAGGCTTCCAGTTGATCGGTCTTACTTGGTCCTCTAGCTTGTCGGCTCATCTTCCTTATAGTAACAAGAAATTTAAACTATCCTTCTATTGCATGATCATCGAGAAACCTTGAGTTTCATTCGAGGGGAGCAAATGTAGGAGAAAATAATACTTTTACTATTGGAAGATAAGATAGAGGCTCTGTATGTAAACCATGATAGAATAACAAATAAACAACCACACAACCATGAACAAATAATTAGGGTATTGGACATAACCATGCTATACATCCACCATCAAAACTCACTTTTAAGGCGATGCGTGTAAAATTCATATATATATATATATATATATACATATATATATATATATATATGTGTGTGTGTGTTGGTTCGGGATTTATGTTTATGTGTGCTATTTGATTGGACATTTATATTGGCATTGTATGCAATAAACAAATGATAAAACCAAAAAGTCTATTCATATAGATAATTCCAAAATGTTGTAGATTGATGTGGCTCTGATACCACTGTACGGAAATATGGCATTAGGTAGGAAGTGGAAACAAATTTTTTACTATCATATCCCCCATTAAACCAGTGAATCACATTAAGAACTATATAATGGAAAGGATGCTTTTAAGGATATACCTGGTCCTGGAGCAAGTCCACCGATAATCTACTCATTGTAGTAGTTGTACAGTTGTCTTCTGGTTGCTCTGGTACAACCTCTGTAGCAGATCCTAGTCTCACCACGGATAGAAGGCTGACGTTGTCCTCCTAACAGCAAGAAACGGCCTCCACTCCTCTATGGATGTCTACACAGACCGCTTGAAACTCCTATCGTCCTACTAGAACAGACATGAAGGAGTTGTTCCTTCCATTGGTGTACTAGTCACCAACTTTCTCTCCCACAATTGTTCTCCCTTTCTATGCCTCCCTTTATCAGGTAGGACTTTCTCGGGCTCTCTATTAGTTACCACAAACAGAGAGGACAACAATTTCCAAAGGAAATTGAGTTTTATATCTGGGAAGCCCCCAATACCCCTCTATTTTTAGGAGGGGTTAGGGTTAGGTTTCCTATGCTGTGTGAGAGTGGAAGGAACCAGAATTTTATGAATTTTTGCAACTTGCTATAGGTGAAAAGGTCGGTTCACCAGTGAACTAATCGGTTGGAAATGAAATGATCAGTTCATTTAGTGAATTGGTCATTTCAACATGTTTCCCAATCACAATTGTATTGAAAATTTTAATCCAATTAATGCATGACATGACATCAACACTAATCCTTGATGCAATGGAATTACACATGTAAACTGGGCATTTCACCAATTGAACTGATCATCTCATGAACCATGAGCTGATTAGTTCACTCAGTGAACTAGTCGGTTCAACCCTGATTCATCCAGAATTCAGCTTGTAATATTCCATCAACCTAACACTCCAACTGATCATTTTATCACATGAATTGATCAGTTGGGAGTCCACTTTGTTTTTTTTGCTTTAATTGAATATCTAAACACTTTAGCAATAAATTCAATTATTTTTCATTATTAAACTCCTCTTCTAGGTGTATCCTATGTGTGTGACCCTATAGGTCCCATATTATGTTGGCAGTGAATGTCCATAATTAATTATGACATCACAATCAAAGAGTGGTGTCTAGTCAAACATCATTGCTACCCAAGTAAATGGAAAGTTGGAGAACAACTTCAATGTACAATCTTTGTTTGGTGTTGCAGTGTTTGTATAATTCCTTTGTCACTGATATCTAGTTTTAACTCAAGGCACAGAGTAGTCTTCCTCTTCAACATTTAATCTATGTTCCTCTATAGTAGATTGTTTGAGATATATGTAGGCTCAATATCACATATTGACCCACATGTACATGATCATGCATTTCTCAATCTCTCTTATCAAGTGGCTATGATATAATACTCTAGTAGGATGGACAAATCCCATCTACATCACTCACATTCATCCCTATGTGTCACAGTGCATCCCATCATCACCTTTATAGAAAACCTTATTTAGGATCACGGTGCATGATATCAAAGTGTAATGAACGAAATTTTATGAGTGTAGTGACTTCAAGTCTAAGAACCACAACCACAACTAACACTATGAGAACTAACTATGACTACCATTTTCATGGTTTCCATGTGTCACTTTCATGGTGGGTCTTTTGGATACATTGTTCTCTAATAAGTATTTATGTTCTTTTTTTTTATATCACATATCATGACTGATGAGATTTAGTCATCAACCAACACACACTCTAGTCTTATGTGTTATTGTTGTCTATCAACCTTCCACAATAACATATGACTAGGGACATAATGTGAATGTATATACTCTTAACATCCATCTGATCTCATTGTTCAAGTCATGTACTTGAAGACATACGTCATTGAGTACTATTATTCCTTAGACATTTATTATGTTAGTTCATTATCTAATAACTAAATAAAATAGAATAAATTGGAAGCATGTATTTATTATTAATCAAATCATCTACAAGTTATGTCATTACAATCATCATGTGATTGGCTCTCTAGGCCTACATACCAACAAACTTTACTACTTCTTGGGCATAGAAGTGTTACATCCTTGTCAGGGAACTTATTTATCGCAGAGGATGTACGTCCTTGACCTCTTGAAGGACTTTAGAATGTTGAGTTTTATGCCTATTTCTTCACCATTTGGATTGTCACCACAATGTTCTGTCTGAAGAGGAGTATTTTTCTGATCCTGGACAATATTGGCGCTGGGTTGGGAAACTCATTCATCTTACAATTACCATGTCAAATATTACTTTAGTTGTTAGTTTTGTGTGTCAATTCAAGGCTAAACCTCTTGTTTGCCACTGGAGTCGGGTACAAAGCATCCTATTCTTCTGGATTCTGTGTTTTCTTGAGGGGTCATCCCATTAGTTGGAGGAGTAAGAAGCAGTATGTTACGCCTCATTTGAGTACTGAGATGGAATATCGTGCCATGACAAACACATGTTGTGTAATTTAGTGTGTGACATCTATTCTTTGAGAACTAGGTTTTCCTCTCTCTTATCTAGAAACTCAAGTGTGATAATCAAGTAGCTATTCATATATATAATAATCCAATTTTTCATGAACGTATTAAGCACATTGAGGTTGACGGTCACTTTGTATGAGTCAAAACTAGTGACAAGAAAATTATTATGCCATATGTAAAGACTGGAGAACAGATCACCAAGCCTCTTCCACCTTCATCCTTCTCATGTACGTGTGTGAAGATGGGAATACATGATGTGTACTCTCCATCTTGAGGAGGAGTGTTGTTAGTATTTTCTTACTCTATGCAACCATGTTAGTATTAGTTTAGTTTATGTTATGTTGTGTCTTTGGTACATCATACCCACCCTGAGATAAGGATATTTATATGTCTCTCTTTAAACCTTGATACTCATAATAAATATTTCTCTTCATAGTTTGATCTTCGACGCAGTCAGCTCTAGAAGTGATAAAACATGGACCAGATCCAAGACTGATTTATGTATAAAATACCATTGATACTCGTTGGCTATATTAAGTAAATGAAAGATAATTAATTCACATATATAAATACTACTAACATACTTAGTATTAGTATTACATCAATGTTAAAAGTGACTAACATGATCTATATTTCTAATTAAATAAGCTAAGAAAACACATAAAAATATCTACATGTGGTTGAAATATTGGTCTAATCATGCTTTTAAATGGTCCAGTTTGAACCGTATCAAAAAGGTCTAGTTTCTTATTTTTTCCGCTAAATTGACTTGTCGCGCAACAACCAAATTTGGTCCATGAAATTCCAACATGAATTTCCAAATCACAAATTAACCTACAAGATCCAAGTTCAAAAGTGATTTTTAAAATGTCAAACTGAGTCAGGTTTTGGTTCGACAAAGACAAATGATCATCTTATGAGATACATATATAACCTTGAGGGTAAGCATTGGCCTAATTTGAAGATGGACTATAAAAGGTATTTTGTATCTAAATCGGTCTTCGATCTGATAGATAGTCTGACCGTCTTACATTGGACCGTGCCAAAGATTGATTGGCCTAATCTAAAGATGGACTATAAAAGGGTATTTATTAGCAGAGTCAGTATTTGATTTAATAGATGATATGAACTATACATTGTACCGTTCCAAAGACTAAACTTCTAAAATTTATAGACTGCAGATCAGACTGGACAAGTACGCAATCTGGAGAAGTAATAATTCAATATCAGAGTAGACATTGATGTTTGATAGTGTGCAGCGATATTTGCTCAACCCTAATTGACTTTTACATATGCACTTTTTTTAGAATAATATTAGAAAAAGAGTTAAACATAGAATAAAACTAAATAAACAAATAAATTACTAAACCAGTTGGTGTCTTTTATCTTGAGAAGTTATAGTAGGGGAAAAAATTATGCCATCAAATGGGACGGCAGTTGATCAAAAGGTGACTTAAAGGGAGGTTTGTGGAATTTTCCAAACTTGAGGGTATTCTATAGAATATTAAGAAAAAAAGAAGGGGTTTCTTGAGAAAAAACTCACAGATAAAAAGGTATGAATATGCATTGTTTCGCATCATGGGGCCAATTGTTACACAACTCAGATGATCATGCATCATCACCGGCAGAAACCCTAGTTCAATCAGATAATGACATTGTACATGTGATTCGTCATGTGTGACTTGTATGCCAAAATTGTGTCGAGTTCCCATCCAATCCATAAAATTCACATACCTTAACTTTAGTTGTACCAGTAGAATATCGGAAGAGGGTCTTAAGTTTAGAATACAATAAGAAGATAGATAATTGAAGAGTCTCACACATAGTAACTAGTGTGATATAGTTTGTATTTATAAAAGGTTTACATGCCAGGCTAACATAGTTAATGATATTGGGTACAGTAAATAGTGTCCATGGTTTGTTGTTAATACACAATTGATAAGGCATGCAGAGGCCAGAAGTCCCAAGGTCATGGAAGATGTTGGATTGATTCCTGACAGGCCCCCCCGCAAGATGGGGCTGAGATAGTCGAAGACCCATCTTGAGCAACAGATTTCAGAATGTTGATTTGTGAAGCGCTTTTGTGAAAAGGTCTGCTAATTGGTCCTTCGAGGAGACATGTTTCGTGATGATGTGTCCAAGTTGAACTTTCTCCTAAATGAAATGATAGTCGAGTTTGATATGCTTGGTACGAGCATGTATGATCGGATTGGAAGTGAGGTATAGGGCACTGAGTTTGTCACTAAAGAGCATGGAAGGTTGAAATTGATGGAGATGGAATTCTTTCAGTAATTGCAAGAACCATGTGAGCTCAGCAGCTGTGAGATAGAGAGCCATGTACTCTACTTCTGTGTTAGACTTAGAGATCATGGGTTGTTTCTTGGAGGACCAAGAGACACAGGTGCAACCAAGTAAGAAGCAGTAGCTGCTCATGTTGTGCCTAATGAGACGCAACACAACCCAATCGGTATCACAGAAACTAGAGACAGGAAGTTGAGCATCTTTGTATATTTGGACTTTCATATTTTGGGAACCCTTAACGTAACACATAATGCATTTGACAAGGCAAAGATGAGTAGTGGTGGGACAGTGAAGGAAATGATAGACAAGGTTAACACCATAGGTGAGGTCCAGGAGAGTGATGGTAAGGTATTGCTAGGAGCTGACAATGCGGCAATAGATACTAGCATCAGGGAGGGGAGTGCCAGGTCCATGTAAGGCATCACGGAGGAAGGAGGAGCAAACATGGGTGGAAATAGGTTTTCAGTTGAGCATTTCTTCTCATTTGAGGATATTGAGGGCATACTTGGTTTGGTGGAGAAGAATTCCTTGTGCTTTGGACTCGAGTTGGATGCCAAGGAAGTAGTGTATGGGTCCCAGGTTGCAGAGGGAGAACTCAGCCTTGAGTTGGGAGATAACTCGAGAGACTAGTGATGGAGAATTTACAGTGATAAGAATGTTGTCTAGATAGAGAAGTAGGTAGATGGTAGCATATGTGGTGGCAAGAATAAAAAGAGAGGTGTATGAGGTGCACATGGTGAACCCAATTTCCAAGAGAAAAGAATGAATGTGATTGTACCAAGCTTGGGGAGATTGTTTTAAGCCATAGAGGGCTTTGTGAAGGAGGATGACATGGGAGGGTTTGGTTGGATCAAAGAAACCAGGTGGTTGTTCCATGAAGACAGCAGTGTCGAGAGATCCATTGAGAAATGTATTATAGATGTCAAGTTGTAGGATGGACCAGCCTTTTGACATAGATATGACAAGGATTGTCTTGACAAAGGGAGACTTAACCACAGGGCTAAATGTCTCAGTGTAGTTGAATGCCTTTAGCTTGGTGAATGCCCTTTGTGACTAGCCTTGCTTTTAGTCGGTCAAGAGAGATGTCTGAGTTAAATTTGGTTTTGAAGACCCATCTGCAGCCGATGATGTTCATGCCGGGAGAGAGTTCAACTAGGGACCAAGTGTGATTCTTGTGGAGAGTAGCAAGCTCACTAGTCATAGAATCTGTCCAACCTTGATTTTGAAGGGCTTGTTTGATGGTTTTGGGAGTGGGGATGATGGAAGTAGTTTGTAGGGCATACTTTGGGTTGGCTTTGTGAATGCCACTCTTGCTTCAAGTGAGCATAGAGTGGTTGTTTATTGTGGGAGTTAGGATGAGGGATAAGGGGGTGAATTAGGATGTGGTAGTTTGGGTGATGAAGTAGTACCTTGGAGTGGTGATTCAGGAATGGGAGGATTATTAGGAGGAGGCAGATTGTCATGACTATTATTAGGGTGTGGGGTTTCTGGTGGCGAGTCATCTATAGGAATGGGGTTTGGAAAGTATACATGTAGGATGAGTGTGGAAGAAACATTAGAGAGTTTATGAACTGTAGGGGAGGTGTGTGAGAATAAAGGATGTGAGACATTGTCTGATTGATGGTTGGAACTAAAGTCAGTGAAAATGGAAGTGGAGAGAGTGAATCTGCCCAGATGTTTTGGTTAAGGTTTGTATTGAATGGAAAGACCTTCTCATTGAAGATAACATGCTTGGATATGTAAAGTCGGTTAGAGGGAATATGCATCCATTCATATCTTTTGTACTGGGAGCTATAACCCATGTAAATGCAGGGCAAAGATCTAGGATCAAGCTTATCTTTGGTGTATTCATGAATACAAGGGTAGCACAATGTCCCAAAGACAAGAAGGTGAGAGAAGGAGGGCTCTTTGTTGAACAAGACTTCAAAGGGAGTCTTCAACTACAGTAGAGGGTGGGCAGGTAGTTTATCATGTAGACGAATATAGAGAAGGCTTCACTCCAATAAGGTTTAGGGATGTTGGCCTCAAACATCATGGCCAAGCACAATTCATTGATATGTCAATGTTTGCACTCAGATACACCATTTTGAGTGGGGTCATAAGGGTAGGAGTTCTGGTGTATGATTCCTGATTCATGAAAGAACTATTGTAGTGTATGATTGGCAAACTCTCCACCCCCATCACTTTGAAGTTTCTTCACCATGGTGTTAAACTAAGTGGACACCATTTTCCAGAAGGCGATAAATATATCACTGAAGTCATTCTTTTACTTCATCGGGAAAATCCAGTTAAAATGAGAGTAATCATCAGTGAGAATAACATAATGAGATTGTGATGAGAAGGAATTGGATTCTTTCCCCAGACATCACAATGTAAACGTTCAAGAGGATGTTCTTCCCTAATATGATTATGATTAACAAGAAGTCTCTTGATCTTTCTCAAGGAACAACTATTACAAATATCAGTAAAAGTAGAAGTACTAGAAATCAAAAAACATTGCATAAGGTGCCAGAGGATGTTCAGATGTGGATGACTGATAACACCAATTTTTGTGATATTTTAGACTATTTTTCTGTTATCAAAACTGCCATTTTTAGCTATTTTCTTCTCTTTTGTATGCACTTTCGCAATAATTGGCCAAACAATGCTCTTAATCCTATATTTCCATCTTTTACAGAGTTTTTCCTCATTTTGGTGCAATAAGGCCGTCCCGGCCCACAGAATAAGTCCAAGTCTGTTTCGGCCTTCCTGACGCCCGATACAACCTCCGCCCGACAGGGTGGAGCGACACAATGACGCACGACAAAAGGATACCGCGCAAGAAGGAGCAGATGGACGACATGCCTTCTACCCGACAGGGAGCCCAGCTCGCCCCGACAACCCAGCTTGTCGGGCGACACAGCCACCCACCGGCAGGCGCGCCGTCCATCACCTGACCGATAGCCAACACTCCTGAGCCGAGCGATACCAGTATCGGCCGTCCACCGACCCGCAAATAAGGAGGACATGTGGCGCTTCGAGCACCATAACTTCCTCCAACTGCTGCCTATAAATAGTAGCTACAGGAAGCCGAAAAGACAATTCGGATACTTCGGAATTCAGACAGTTGGGAGCTTTGAGTGATCTTCGGAGGAAACTGTGAGAGAAGGAGTATCGTGCCCCAGTGCTCGTGTCGGGCGACACTAGGTGAGCTCTTCCTCATCCTGAGAGGCAGGGGATAGTTCACTTAGGATTGTCCCGGGCGATGTTGCGGGCCGATATCGGCCAACGATGACGAGCGACACAAGTGCCCAATAGTTGGACGCGTCACTCCATGCCTGACACGATATCGAACCCGATATGCTTCGCCCGTCATGCGTGCCGCCCGAGAGGGTGTGTCGCCCGACTTGAGCATATCGTCTAGGTCCTTGAACGATACAGTCGGTCGTCGCGGTGTGCCGCTCGAGAGAGTGTGTCGCCCGACACCACTGTATCGGGCTAGGCCCCTGTCCGGTATCGGGCTGGAGAGCTGTTGTAGTCTGTCGCCCTTCTACATCAAGAAGGCAACATCTATCTTTAAATCTGTTATTTAATTCTTTATTTACGCATTGTAATTAAGACCTTTTATGTTTATGGAAATAGAAAAGCTTAATTACTTGCTGCTCTATGCTTGGTGCGATATATTGGATGACTGCTATGTTTGATATCTGAACTCTAGCTTGCATGTTTGGATCGCGTTTCGCTTAGCTACCGAATCGTGTTTTCCCGTCGCAACAGCTTCGAGAGTCGTGTTGTGGCTCTAGTGTTTGGTCCAATTCTGGAGTACGAGAGTGCCTAGAACGGAGTTGTTTCCGTAACATTCCTCTCTAACTTAAGTCTGACAGCCTCGAGAGGGGTGTTGATGCTTGGTTAGAAGTACCTGCTCTGAGAGGAGGGGTGCAGGGTGTTACTACTGCCGCTTGTTTTGCCGTAGTCTTATCCTTCACATCTTGCCCTACCTATAGTATTATCTTTCTGTTTCTATTGCATGAAAACCCCTAAAATCTGCTAAATGACTAAAACCTTAAATCTCTCTTGTAGCTCCAGTTGGAGATAGTTTTCCTTGTTTTATTTGTGACATCCTGTTGTTTCCCTTTTGGGAATTTATATCTCCTTATACCCACCGGAGTGTAGGGTGTCAATTCTGGGTTCTCAACACTACCCCCTTGTCCCTGTGTTCGACCCCGTATATCTACTTTGACCCCGTAAAAAAAGTTGTGGGGGCCTAGAAGGATTCGGGTTTATAAATGTAAAATCTCGACTACCTCAAATCCGCCTCCATTTTTGGACGCGCGATTTAGGCCGGTCAACTTTTTGGCGTCGTTGCTGGGGACATGGCAAAAATGGTACTGTAGATCAATCTAAATCCACTAACTACACTCCTGTGCCTCAAGCTTAGAAATGAGTTTGACAACACTCTTTTTCTTTTTCTTTTTCTTTTTCTTTACTATTATTCTTTGCTTAAAATCAATAAATTCCATCTTCTAAAACTTGATTTTTCATGTTCTTTCAGGAACCCTGAAAGCTGTGACCTGTTCCACCAAGCTTTGATACCATGTCTTTTTGTGAGCAGTCTCTTTCTGAGGGTGAATGTCAGGGCCGAAGCGAGAAGGCGAGCCAGCCTAACTTGGTTGGTCAGCTTTCCGCCTACATAAAAAGATAGGATACCATCATCAGCAAACTGGTGCAGAGCACGCTTCCTAACCCTGGAGCTCTGAACTCCATGCAACGCCAGATGGCAAGCTTGCAGATGCGCCAGCGTGAGGTCGATCAGCGGCTGACCCAGATGTCTGTTCTGATGAAGAATCTTGCAATAAAAGCACTCCCCTACCCGAAAACTACCAGAATGGCAGTACTGAGGTCTGGAAGAACGCTGGAGTGCCCTAATGAAGTCAGGTATGTGCCCGAGCCAAGGCCTGAGGGTGCAACTCCAGCAGAGGAGGAAGAAAGACAGGCAGGCGTTCGAGATACTGCACAAGGGTTCCCTGAAGAGCTACCTGGCGGAAGGAATGCTTACGCTCCTAGAATTTCATTCCCGTATAAGCTGAAAAAGGCAAATCTGAAAAAGCATCATGAGAAGTTCATGGAGTCGATCAGGAAACTGAATCTCGAAGTGCCCTTCCTCGACGCTTTGGAGGAGTTGCCTACATACACCAAGTTCCTCAAGGACCTTATCACAAAGAAAAGAAGGGGAGGAAGGATAGAGACAGTGCACCTAGCTTCTGCCTCCTCTGCCCTCGTAAAGCCTGACTTGCCAAATAAGAGGAGGGACCTCGGAGCTTTCACGATCCCGCTCGCCATCGGGGACAATGTCGAGCGGAAGGGTCTAGCAGACTTGGGGGCAAGCATCAGCCTCATGCCCCTAAGTTTCGCGCAAAGGGTGGGCTTGACCGACATGGTCCGAACCAACATGCGGATTCAACTGGAATACCACACCTTTAAGAGACCCGTTGGCATTGTCGAAGATGTGCCGATCAGGGTTGGCGATTTCTTCATCCCATGTGATATAGTCGTCATCGACACAGCTAAAGACCCACGTTGTCCGATCATCTTTGGACGTCCTTTCTTGGCAACGGGAAGAGTGTTGATCGATGTCTCTGAGGGGATGATCACTTTAAGAGTCAGAAATGACCATATGGACTTCAAGTTGAAGGAGATCATGAGAAGTCCATCCCTGTCTGAATCAGCATGTTTCACAGATAGCTACAATAAATTCTGTGAGGAATTACAGGAGGATATCTGGACAGTAGACCCCCTCGCAAGGGTCATAAGCTGTCAGGACCTCGACCTCAAAAATCCTGAAGTCGTGAGGTATCTCGACCTCTTCAACCTTTCTGACGAAGACTTGCAAGAAGAGGATAAGGTGGTGGAGTCTGTGAAGAATGCCTCTCTCGAGGGGGAGCCTCAAGAGAAGGCACCCAGACCAAAGCCAGAGTTAAAAGTGTTGCCAGAAGGTCTGAAGTACGAGTTCTTGGATGAAGAGCAACGGAACCATGTCATTGTAAATGCCAATCTTTCAAGCAAGCAGCTAGACCGACTCCTTGAGGAGTTAAGGCTCCACAGGGGGGCTATAGGATACTCAGTAGATGATATCAAAGGCCTTAGCCCCGCCCTGTGCATGCATCACATCAACTTAGATGAATCTTCCAAGCCTCTTGCTCAACCCCAGAGGAAGCTGAACCAAATGCTTAAGGAGGTCGTCAAGAAAGAGGTAATAAAGCTAAGGGATGCGGGGATCATTTACCCAATCAGCAATAGCAATTGGGTAAGTCTGATCCACATAGTACCCAAAAAGGATGGAATGATAGTGGTTAAGGGTGAGAAGGGCGACGAGGTGGCGGTAAGGACCGTCACCGGATGGCGGATGTGCATAGATTACCGAAGGCTAAATCAGGCTACAAAAAAGGATCATTTTCTGCTACCTTTTATTGACCAAGTTCTTAAAAGATTAGCGCATCACGGTTTTTTTTGTTTCCTTGATGGATTTTTAGGATTTTACCAGGTGCCCATCTTGCCCAACAATCAGGAGAAAAAAACATTCACCTGCCTCTACGGCACTTATGCCTTCAGAAGGATGCCCTTCGGACTCTGCAACGCCCCGCAACCTTTCAAAGATGCATGATATCCATATTTTTAGATTTTCTTGAGGACATCGTAGAAGTTTTCATGGACGATTTTTCAGTCTACAGGAAGGACTTCGGTAGCTGCTTGAAGAATTTGTCCATGGTTCTACAGAGGTGCGAGGAGAACAGCCTAGTTTTAAACTGGGAAAAGTGCCACTTCATGGTGCGAGAGGGCATTGTTCTTGGCCATAAGATCTCAAGGCGTGGGATCTAGGTGGACACCAGTAAGGTTGAAGCCATATCCAAGCTTCCTCCCCCAAAATCCGTGATGGGAGTGAGGAGCTTCGTCGGACATGCCGGATATTACCAAAGATTCATCAAGGACTTCTCGAAGATTTCCAAACCGCAGTCCAAATCTTCTGGTAAAAGATGTTGAATTTGTTTTCTCTAACAATTGTCTCAATGCTTTTCAGGCCCTGAAAAACGCTTTGATATCACCACCTATCCTTCAAGCGCCAGAATGGGGTTTACCTTTTGAGTTGATGTGCGACGCTAGCGACTACGCGGTTGGAGCAGTCCTGGGGCAAAAGAAAGACAAAAAGCACCATGTGATTTGCTACGCTAGTCGGACGTTGGACGAGGCTCAAGTAAACTACACGACAACTGAGAAGGAGATGCTCACGATCGTCTTCGCATTCGATAAGTTCAAGTCATATCTCGTCGGAGCAAAGGTCAAGGTATACACAGATCATGGGGCAATAAAATACTTAATGCAAAAGAAAGAGGAAAAACCCAGACTGTTGAGGTGGGCCTTATTGCTCTAAGAGTTCGACCATGAAATTATCGACAAGAAGGGAGCGGAAAATGTGGTCGCCGACCACCTATCAAGGATCGTGGCTGAGAGACAGGGAGGGCCACCAATCAACGACGACTATGCCGACGAGGCTCTGATGTTGGTAGAAGATGCTCAAGAAGAAAATTTGCCCTGGTTTGCAGACATCTGCAATTATCTTGCTTGCGGAGAACTGCCTCCTGACATCACGTACAATCAGAAAAAGAAACTATTCGTGGATGCCAAGAACTATTACTGGGACGATCATCTCCTGTTCAGGAGATGTGCTGACAGCTTATACAGGAGGTGTATCCCAGAGGAAGAAACCGCGGACATCCTGAAAGAATGCCACGCTTCCCCCTATGGTGGTCACCTGGGTAGCGAAAGAACAGCTGCAAAGGTGCTACAGTCAGGTTTCTACTGGCCCTCCTTGTTTAAAGACGCTGCACAATTTTTGAAGGTTTGCAAGGAGTGCCAGTTTACAGGGAACATATGGTGGAGGAATGAAATGCCAATGGCAAGCTGGATCAAAGTAGAGATATTTGACGTGTGGGGGATCGACTACATGTGACCATTTCCCCCATCCCGGGGGTATCAATACATACTCGTGGCAGTGGATTATGTATCGAAGTGGGTGGAAGAGGTAGCCACCCAAACCTGCGATGCCAAGTCGGTTATCAAGCTCTTCGAGAAGACCATCTTCCTTCGTTTCGGTGTACCGCGCACTATTATAAGCGACTGAGGGTCGCACTTTGGAGAAAGACAATTTGAAGCTCTTCTGCGCAAGTACAAAGTGAAGCACAATATCGCTACACCCTACCACCCATAGACGTCAGGGCAGGTAGAGGTTTCCAACAGGCAAATCAAGTAGATCTTGGAGAAAACTGTCAACCGAATGAGGAAAGACTGGTCCATGAAACTTGACGATGCACTTTGGGCCTAACGTACTGCTTACAAAACACCCATTGGAACCACCCCCTACCGTCTCATCTACGGAAAGTCATGCCACCTACCTTTAGAGTTGGAACACAAGGCCCTTTGGGCAATCAAGTTCCTAAATATGGACCTCGACAGGGCAGGAGAAAAGAGGTTTTTGCAGCTTCAAGAGCTCGAAGAGCTTAGAATGAATGCCTACGAAAATGCAAAAATCTACAAACAGAGGACAAAATCGTGGCATGATACCCGCCTCAGGAGAAAAGATGTAAGCAAAGGGGATAAGGTCTTGTTATTCAAGTCCTCTATTCGTCTTTTCCCTGGGAAGTTACAAATGAGGTGGTCTGGACCGTTCACCGTGTCAAAGATATACCCATCATGACTGATGGAGCTCTACGACAAAGACGATCCGACCAATTTATTTTAAGTGAATGGGCACAGGGTAAAAAGGTTCTATGAAGATGAAGCATTTCTCAGGAGAGCAGAGGTCAGTCTGCAAGATATGGGCACAACCGAGGGCGGAGCAAGATGATCTTAAACCAGTCGAGCTGGCGACGCAAACTTCAGAGCTCCTCGGGAGGCAGCCCGAGTTTTTCTTTCTTTCGTAGAGTAGGATGCATTTTTCTTATTACCTATAAAAACAAAATTTATGAATTGTAATAAGGCCCGAGTCGGTGCACGTGCCGAGCGCATCAGCTCCTCGGTTTTATGGGTCACCGCTATCATACTTCCTGAGGTCGAGGACTTAGCCCTAAACCGATGATGGTCCTTCCCTCTCCTAGCTTTGGTTTTCGGTCGTCTGTTTTAAGCCGTGTCGGGCAGCAGCTCAGCTGGCGCGTAGTCACGCTTGTATCAGGCCACAGTTTCTGGGGCACCACAAGAGCCATGGCGGATGGTATTCCCGAGCAACCACCGTATCGTACAGGAAATAAATGCCCTTGTTTTAACTGACATGACCTTCGTCTCGGTAATTGCCTGACTCGTCGTCCGACGGGCGCCCCTGAAACGCCCGTTTTACCCCCAGCTGAGCTTGCTATATATAACAATGTGGGCTCAAAGTGTCAGGCTACCTCACTTCTCTTTTCAGCCACCTGTAACACATGCAGTGATCCACCTTTGCTCGTGTGTCGGCCAACTTGCCTTCACCCTTATATCGGGCGATGGCTCCTATGAGCAAAGGTATCGCCCGACATGCTTATCGCCCGACACGAGTTTTCATATCGCGCTGCTTATCGGGTTTTACGATCCTAGTCGATTTTGTATCGCCCAACGCAGTTAAGCATGAAAATAACGCCCGATAGTGTTTGCCCGATATGCCTTATCAGGTGACACATTCTTTTTGTGACGTCCTGACGGGCATTTGATCTTTGGCGACCTTATCGCCCGATACATCCGTGTCGGGTGGAGTGTGTCCTGCACAACCCTCCTCGTATCGTCCAACCCTGTATCGTCTTAAGCTTCCTTTTGATGGACGATACCCAGATTTTGAAATAAGTCTTATCGTGATTCCTGTCTTTACCGACCTAATATTTAGATGATCGTTGGACTTGATAACAGGGATGGGTCACACAGGGCAAACCTCCAGCCGAGTGGAAGCAACAACTGTCGGGCAGAAATGTAAAAACCCCAAGTCAGCTAGCTTTCGACTACCGCAGAAAGAGAGCGGGAGAATTTTTCTTGATATGGTAGCTTCAGAGGAAGATCACTTTCTTATAATAGTCTGTCTTCTGCGATGGTTTAGGACCATCTACAGAGATAGCACGAGTCTTTTTGCCGGTGGACTCCGGGTGGAATCTGGGCATTCCGGTTCCATCTTCTTAAGGAGGAAACGCCCACAAGTGTTTTCAAGAGCTCTCGAGCTTCCATCTTGAGAGATTTGTACTTGTTCTGGCTATTTCAAAATGAGAAAATAAGGAGGCTGTAGCAAAGAAGCATATTGCAGCTTCTCTAAGGCACAAACGAACCCGCTAGATAACCTTCACTAGGCTAACATGAACTCACCCTGTTTTCTTCGCTACTCTGGGACAGAGTGCAGAGTAAGTTTGGGGGGAGGTACCCATGTGCCAGTGAAGGAGGTATAAAAATTCTCTTGTGTAATTTTGTTCTCCTCGTATATCATGTATTTGTACCCTTGCTCATATAAAAATTTTGAAAAAAAATTCTTTTGTTTCCATGCTTATGTACAAAGTCTATATTAGTAAAAACCTAATGCAACTGCTTGCAAAGTTAGTTTTCTTTGTGCTTAACGAGATACAAGTTCCGTTATATCTTTCTGATAATGTTGCTTCAAACAAATAGAAGATTACGTTTTTCCACGCCAAAAATTTTGAAAAATATAATAATCTCGAAAACAGCTAAGAGACGAGTATGGAGAAGGAAAAAGCTGCCCAAACAGCAGAAATCTCTTTGTTTCCCCTTTACCCAACGAAAATCCCAAAAAGAGAGAGAATCCTTATGAGTGTGAATAAAAGCATGAGAGTTGTGCCCAATAAAAGAAAAAAAGAAATATATATATATATATATATATACCCGCTTGTTTTCCAAAAGTACCCATCTTTAGGCATGGTAGATCCGGGGCAGTGGTACGTAGGATGTGAAATCACTGTTCTAAAGCCAACTGGCTTGGACTGCATGGACCACTTGCCCGCTAATGGACCCTTACCTGGATGGACTAATGGAAAACAAGATGAAAAACCCAAAAAGCCTTAGCCTACCCTTTACATAACTTTCTGCCCCAAAAATAAAGTTGTTTGGTGTGTAAGCTAACTTCGGAATCATACACTAAAGTCTCGCTGAAGCTGTAGAAAAAAATTCTACTGAAATAATAAGGCAGGAAACGCAATGTCTTTTGTTCGTAATGAGACATCATTATCTCTAAAGGCATTAATATACTTGCTTTACCTCTTGGCCTGAAATCTGTACCAAGTAAGAAGAAGCATCACAAAATAAAGTTTAAATATTGATTTAGGACAATCAAAACGCTAAGTTTGGGGGAGTTGATAACACCAATTTTTGTGATATTTTAGACTGTTTTTCTGTTATCAAAACTGCCATTTTTAGCTATTTTCCTCTCTTTTGTATGCACTTTCGCAATAATTGGCCAAACAATGCTCTTAATCCTATATTTCCATCTTTTGTAGAGTTTTTCCTCATTTTGGTGCAATAAGGCCGTCCCGGCCCATAGAATAAGTCCAAGTCTGTTTCGGCCTTCCTGACGCTCGATACAGCCTCCGCCCGACAGGGTGGAGCGACACAATGATGCACGACAAAAGGATACAACGCAAGAAGGAGCAGATGGACGACACGCCTTCTACCTGACAGGGAGCCCAGCTCGCCCCGACAACCCAGCTTGTCGGGCGACACAGCCACCCACCGGCAGGCGTGCCGTCCATCACGTGACCGATATCCAACACTCCTGAGCTGAGTGATACCAGTATCGGCCGTCCACCGACCCACAAATAACGAGGACACATGGCAATTCGAGCACCATAACTTCCTCCAACTGCTGCTATAAATAGCAACTACAGGAAGCCAAAAAGACAGTTCAGATACTTTGGAATTCGGACAGTTGGGAGCTTTGAGTGATCTTCGGAGGAAACTGTGAGAGCAGGAGTATCGTGCCCCAGTGCTCGTGTCGAGCGACACTAGGTGATCTCTTCCTCGTCCCGAGAGGGAGGGGATAGTTCACTTAGGACCGTCCCGGGCGACGATGCGGGCCGATATCGGCCAACGATGATGAGCGACACAAGTGCCCGGCAGTAGGACGCGTCGCTCCATGCCCGACACGATATCAAACCCGATACGCTTCACCCATCATGCGTGCCGCCCAAGAGGGTGTGTCGCCCGACTTGAGCGTATCGGCCAGGTCCTTGAACGATACAGTCGGTCGTCGCGGTGTGCCGCTCGAGAGAGTGTGTCGCCCGACACCGCTGTATCGGGCTAGGCCCCTGTCCGGTATCGGGCTGGAGAGCCGCTGTAGTCTGTCGCCCTTCTACATCAAGAAGGTGACATCTATCTTTAAATTTGTTATTTAATTCTTTATTTACACATTATAATTAAGACCTTTTATGTTTATGGAAATAGAAAAGCTTAATTACTTGCTACTCTATGCTTGGTGTGATATATTGGATGACTGCTATGTTTGATATCTGAACTCTAGCTTGCATGTTTGGATCGCGTTTCTCTTAGCTACCGAATCGTGTTTTCCCGTCGCAACAGCTTCAAGAGTCGTGTTGTGGCTCTAGTGTTTGGTCTTCTGGAGTACGAGAGTGCCTGGAACGGAGTTGTTTCCGTAACATTCCTCTCTAACTTAAGTCTGATAGCCTCGAGAGGGGTGTTGACGCTTGGTTAGAAGTACCCGCTCTGAGAGGAGGGGTGCAGGGTGTTACTGCTGCCGCTTGTTTTGCCACAGTCTTATCCTTCGCATCTTGCCCTAGCTCTAGTATTATCTTTCTGTTTCTGTTGCATGAAAACCCCTAAAAACTGCTAAATGACTAAAATCTTAAATCTCTCATGTAGCTCGAGTTGGAGATAGTTTTCCTTGTTTTATTTGTGACATCTTGTTGTTTCCCTTTTGGGAATTTATATCTCCTTATACCCACTGGAGTGTAGCGTGTCGATTTTGGGTTCTCAACACTACCCCCTTGTCCCTGTGTTCAACCTCGTATATCTACTTTGACCCCGTAAACAAAGTTGTGGGGGCCTAGAAGGATTTGGGTTTATAAATGTAAAAGCTCGACTACCTCAAATATGCCTCCATTTTTGGACGCGCGATTTAGGCCGGTCAATGACCGAGCCTTTGGTGCCATATTTCACCCATTTCCTTGAAGAAATGATTTGAGAACAATGCCTTTGATGTTGAAGTAGGCAGATAATAGATCCCATTACTGCAATTCTCTTTGACCGATATAAAACGAGTCTTCATGTCCTTGATGATAACAACATGGTCAGTGAAGATGACATAGCATGGAATGGTAGAGGTCAATTTTGAAACAAAAAAAAAATTTCTTTTAATTTTAGGGACAATGAGAATGTCTTGGAGAGGAATTGGGGTGATGTTTCTCACATGAGTATCACCAATGTGAGTTATGGGTAAAAAATCACCATTGCCAATCATAATAGAGTTGTTTCCTTTGTAGATTTGAAGGTTTTGGAGGATACTTGAGTTCTGGGCAATGTGGTTGGTAGCACCTGAGTCAATGTGCCAATATGAGGGGTCGACTTCATTGATGTGAATCACATCTAGAGCAACACTGGTGCTATCTGCAAGTTTTGGAGGGACTGAAGGGTTCTAGAAGTTGTTATCATACCTGTGCCAACATTTCATGGCTGTGTGCCCACTTTTTCCATAGATCTGATAGTGAGGAAGTGGGTTGTGGTACTGGTTGTTGTTTATGGACATAGATGGGGAGAAACCTTGGCTATGAGTATTGAGCTGAGTGATGTTGTTTCTTACTCCACCACCTAAGACACCTTTCGTGTGATTGTAGGGTTGGTGTCGTCCTCTTCCTATGGTTGCAGAATGACCATGACATGTGAAGTTGTTTTGATTGTAAAACTGGTATCGATTGTAGGTGACAGAACTATCATCATTAGATTTATTGGAGTAGAAGACCACTGATGGTGACGAGATTGTCTTTCTGGTTCTTCTTCACTCAAAGTCTTGGAGGAGAGGAATCAAGTCGATATAGGAGGGAATAGGCGGTTCCAACATAGACACTATGAAGCCTTCATAGTCATTATCATCCAGACCATTTAGAAGGGTGATACCTTTTATTGATAGTTCACTTTGTAACCTATTGCATTAAGTTGATCACAGAGACTCTTAAACTTCTGAAGATAGTCAGGTAGGGAGTTAGTGCCCTTTGTGAAAGTCCTCACTTGGGACTTCATCTCAAACTCATGTGACTATGAGGACTCAGAGAACTTCTTTGTGAGAGTGGTCCAGACTACATGTGAGGTCAAGCAGCCGATTAAATCACCCTTAACCTCTTTAGTTAATGAGTTGGATATCCAACCTTTTAGTAGGTTGTTAGTTCACCTCCAAGCTTTGTGCCTAGGATTGGAATCGGGGAGGCCATTAGCATCGGGGATAAGGATCGCAGGTGGTTCTTCGTTGCCATCTAGGAAGCCTTCGAGACAGCATGATTCAGCCAAGTTTTTCACTTGATATTCCCACAGCAAGAAGTTGTTCATGTTGAGCTTGATGGAGAGGAAATTTGTAATTTTCAGCCCAATAGGGTATGGATAAACTGAGGTAGAGGAGGATGCTTCAGTTTTCATGGAGGATTGTAGGTAAAGGGACCTGGAGGAGGAGGAGGTTAAGAGGAAGAAAAAGTGAGAAAATCAGGGTCTACAAGAGGAGTGGCCGGTGAGGGCTCAACAATGCTCTGATATTGTAAGGAGGGTAGGATCACCCTCTTACTAAAAATTTGAAGAATAAAACATCCATTCCAAACACACTCAAAGGTATGCTAGAATAGGTGCAAAATTTTCAAATTTAAATAAATGGTATTTAAAACAACCAAAATGTAGCAGCGGAATAAAAATAATGACTATATTCAATTTTCACAAAAGGTTACAAAAGTACATCATAAAATCACATAAGGGTTGACATGTATGATACAACATAAGGATCTAAGTAAAGGGAAATATAAACCATAACAACTTTGTCTCCAAGCTTTAACTCCTTAAGCTATTCCAAAACTTCATACCTTATCATCTAACTCCTTCACCTAGGGTTGGAATCATACCCCAACAAGAAGAGAAAATATATGACATTAGCAAAGGTTGGTATGTGCATACTAAATAGGAAATTGAGCAATATATGGATTGAAGGACATCAAATATAAAAGTCTTCCCATAGAAAGGATAAGGACCACCCAAATGGGTATCAAAAGTAAAGGAGTTGAAATCATATTATAACAAAATAATACTTGTCATTAATAAAACATAAAGAGTGTGCCACACAAGCACATGTAAAGAATTAGGGCACACACCCCATATCATCAACATGCATGCATGTGAGATAAACATAGCCCTAGAACAATATAAAAACAAAGGCAACCAAGTCTCATAAACTTGAAACCTGATAGAGAAAGGAATACTGCCAATCTCCCAAATATATAAAACATGGGTCAAGAATCACACATCTTTCCCTGGGTATGAGGTTCCTTTCCATCCCAAAAGAATAGGAAATATCACAACTGCTCGGCAGGGAATAACACATCTATCATAAAAACTAATGAAATTACACTACTCTAGTAGTACTGAATCATATAGAATGTTAAATGTAGAGGCAAGTAGAAAGTAGAGTCAGGATATATAAACTAGTCTCCACATAAGTGACCAACAAATGCATCCACCTCATAAGTGGGCAAAAGACATCACATGCCATCTTTTAGAGTTCCATCATGAACAAAGAATAAGATAAGAGTTCAAAAGAATATCCATGATCACATGATCAATATCAAATAAGGTAGTTTGCATGAACCATGATTTTCAAAAGAAAATACATTGTGCATAGGCTAATGTACATAGGACAAAGAGATGAATAAGCATAGGTGAATTGCTCAACATAGAAGAATAGGGGATACATCATACCTCAACTTCAGAGTCTAAACAGTCCAAGTCAGTCCTAGATCTAAGACTAGGCCTCCAAAGAACAACCAGGGAAGGTGGACATGTCCAATAAGGTTCCCAAGCTTAGAGAGGGTGGTTTATCCAATAAATCTCCTATCTCGAGCAAGAAGCACCTTCTCCACTTTAGAGGTGAAAAACCTTAACAAAAGAACATGGAGATGAGGTGTTTATGGGTTCTAGGTGGGGTTTCACTATGGAAGTCCATGGTTCCAACCTGGAGGAAGGTGGAAGGAAGACTAACAACATGAAAATAGGGAAACAAAGGAGGATACTTACTAGTTTTGGTCAAAATAACCAAGGAGGAGCTTAAGAAATCATAAATAGAGAAATTTGGAACCCTAGGAGCCTTCTTCACCAAGGTAGGCATCTCCTTTTAACTTGGGATAGCACCTTCGTGGGAAAATAGAGTAGGAATGATGCTCTAAGCTAGAGGAAAGAAAGAAGAGCAAGATTTTTTGAATTCGGAGTTGGGAAGGGGTAGATATGGCTATATAAAGAAAGAGGTTAAGTATGAGGTGTCTATGAGACTTTCCATGTGTCATGTATAAGGGTGTCCATGGACATGCAAGACTTTATGGATGAGGAAGAAGTCAAGTACGAGGTGTAAAGTTACTTTTCATGTGTCCAATGCTAAGGGTGCCTATGGACATGCAAACCTTTATGGATAAGGAAGAAGTCAAGCATGAGGTGTCCATGGAGCTTTTCATGTGTCCTTAGCCAAAGGATTTCATGGCCATGCAAGAGGACAACTCATAGAGACTTATTTTATATCAAAAATTGGTTATAAAAGCCCCTAGAGACTTCTAATACATCCTTACCGTCCTTCAAACAAAGAAATAACCCCATTGGTTGATAGCTTTTAAAGATAAGCTCATTTATAAAGAGGGTAATCCCTATAATGCCCTTGGAAAGAAATACCTTCAAACCAAGGTGCAACTAGGTCCCCCATAGTTAAAAAACTTGAGAATGTTAAGGGAATATATAAGGATTATAACGCATTTGACAATTTGCAAAGAAAACCTCCCAATTGGGTAAATTGTAGAAAATTCCAGAATGTACCTAAGATTGCATAACTTGCACAAACAACATCCAAATTGGACCAAACTTCATCCAAAAGTTATATTTGATGTTTTGAATATGAATTTATCATTATTTACATATTTTGAAGTTATATAATCACATTATTCATTACTTATGCCTTTTACTCATTTTCTCTCTCCTAAACTTATCCTAATATTTCAAGGTTGTCCAAATTAGATGAAATTTGACATGTAGGATAATTTTGATATGTAGATTTCAAATTTGAAGTTTGTTTCCACTTTTGGGACTTCTTTTTATGAGATATGTCATATGGCCCATTAACGACCCATTATCTAAATTATTGATCCAATTAAGTTTCTTGTCTTCATATTACCACCAAAATGAGTTATGTGGCATATTTTATGTATTCATTATAAACCTAAGATTAATGTTAGAATATTAGGTTATATTAAGGTGATCTATATATGCATTAGCTCATTGGAGTTATACTAAATATCTATTTAGGTCTAACCTTCAACCTTATTTGGCTAAGTCCAAAATGTCAACTTCCACGGTAGGATCCGAGATCTAGTATGTTACAGATAACATAGTTAATGATATTGGGTTCAGTAAATGATGGCTATGGTTGGCTGTTAATACATAATTTATGAGGCACGCAGAGGCCGGAAGTCCCAAGGTCATGGCGGATGTTGGAATGAGTCTTGATAAGGGAACAATCATAATGGGAACCAGCCAAGGGTAAGAATCATGTTATAGTGAGACTTGACTCTTGATAAGATGCTCGAAAGAACCTCCTCTTCAGGTTCCTTGTAGATGTTTGGTAGGAGGTGACAATCGAGCAGCCCCACGCCTAGGCCAACACTAACGCAGATGTTAAGGTTGATGCCAACACCTACTCTCATGCCAACATTGAACCAGGAGAGCTCTCCTTCATCTTGGCTCGCCATGTAATTAAACCAATCAATAGCCATGTCATACATTGTCCTTTCTGGGTCATCGTAATAGCCGTCGGGACAAAAGTTCTCATCTTTCCTGTGCTTTCTATGGTGGCCTAAGTCGGCCGGGCAATTGGAAATATCGACAATAACCACATATGGCAAAGAAATACCAATCATATATATATATATATATATATATATATATATATATATATATATATATATGTATTCACTTGCTGCCTGCGCGGGTAGATAACATAAGTTACCCGTGCTGAAGAAGCAGTGGCATCACTTTGTAATTATCTGGAAGTATTTGTCCGGTGGCATCACTTTGTAATTATAGGGAAGTATTGGTCTGGTGGCATGACGTGTAAATATGCAACACATATTGATTTGTTGGTTTATGGACCAGATCTGTATTTCATTTTGACCGCACCTGCTGGAAAAGTTACAAAATGAGATCATGGTGGGGGATAGTAGAATGGGATTAGAGTATTTTATAATGTTTCTCACTGAATCACATATCACATTAAATTCAATCCCCATAGAAAAAGAAAGATGAACAATTATAATTTTCTAATTGAGCATGTACCAACTTGAAGCATACTCATGCCCAACGTAATGAGTCTAAAACTATTATAGTTGTGTCCTTCTGTGCAGATAAATAAACACACGAGAAATAGAATGACATTTCCAGATTGTATTACACAACGTCTTCTTTAGTTACAAATTTCTTCTTCCCATTACACATTCTTTGTTCTCATTATAAATTCTCTGTTCCCATTACAAATTTCTCTGTTCTCATTTTGTAATACAAAAAACTAAAATGTAATGCGTATACTGATGACGGATAATGAGTTATAGTGATAAGTAAAGTAAGATGACATTCTGTAATATGAAAGAAAGATTTGTAATCCGAACAGATAATTTGTAATAGAAAAGAAACAAACATAAATAAGGATGACATTTTTTAATTAGAATAGATAATCTGAAACAAAGTAAATAGCAAAGAGTAAATGTACGTAGAAAAAATGTAATATGAAAGAACACATTGTAAGTAAAATAAACATTTTGTAATTCCAAAAACTAAAATGTAATGTATATTCTGACGACGTATACTGAATTATAGCGACAAGTAAAGTAAGATGGGATTCTGTAATAAGAAAGAAAGGTGTGTAATCAGAACTGATAATTTGTAATGGAAAGGAAACAAATGTAAATAAGGATGACATTTTGTAATACAATCTGGATGTATCAAATTCCACTATCCAAGATAATGAACCTAGATACATCAATAGTTATAATACATCAAATTCCAAAAACTATAATAACAAGGAATGCTTTGTAATGAGAACTGAGAATCCATAATGAGAATGAGAAAGTCATAATTAAATGCGACAATCAAGATTACATTCTTGATCTATCAAATTTTCTATCTGAGAGAATGAATTTTAGTACAAAATAAATTGTAATAAGAAGAAACAGTGTGTAATATGAATAAAAAAATTGTAAAGAGAATGAAAAAATTATAACCAAGTTTGACATCTTCTAATACAACCTTGTTGTATCACATAATACAAACTTTTTGTTCATATACGTAAGTTGTATTACAGAGCATCATCCATTATTTTTATAATTTTCTTCTTTATATTACAGTACTATGTCCAATAACTTTACAAAGTATTCAAAAACGTTCTGGGTTACTCTCGTTCGCATTCATTTTTTTATTTACATAACATAGATGCCTCAATTTCTAAAGCTACTTTTCCCACTAGTGCAATGCACTCATAGTTATTTATCGTCTAGATAAAAATAATGGCATCACACCCCTCGTACTAGATTTTGAATAAAAAATGATGGAAACATTATTCTATAAGATACATAATTGACTTTTGCGTAATTACAAAAGATGTCACCGCTAATCCATGCATATGTGATTCATTTTCTGTATAATTACTGTAGATGCCACCGCTACTCCAGTAATTGTATATGATTTAGATTTATTTACATAGCATGCCACCGATACTCTTTGCACGGGTATTATAGCCTTGTTACCCATGCGGGCATTGAAGACTTACTCATTATATATATATATATAATATGAAATTTGGGAGCCAAAATATGGGTCTAGAAATTACATTCCCGCCGGCAGCAAAGATCCAGGATCAACCCTATCGAAAAAATTGTGTGACAAAAATAGGGGTACAAAAAGAGGAAAAACGATAACAACATAGTGATTCAACGCACAAACTTGAGGAAATTCTGTCTTTGGTCATTCCAATTTTTTAAAAGATGAATCAAGTACAGTGCAGCTAGCACTCTGTTCTAATGATGGGAGAGCACACCCGTAGTATTAGGATCTCATGAGGCTGCATGAGACTTTATGCGCCTATGTTGGAAGCGGTGCACATAGTAGTGGCTACCGCCATTCGAATTTGTCATGTACTAAGTATGATAGAAAAAAACGTATATTACACACTTTGTCAAAAATAATTACCAAATATAAACTTTTTTCAAAATTTTTTCTTAAAATATCATACTTTACAGGAATCCGCCACTGAATTTGGCATTTTATGATTTGAGATTTAGAACACACCCAAATATTGGTATTGTATTATTAAAATAAAAAAAGTTAGAAAATGTCCCAAAGGTTAGTATTTTTTATTGATGTTTTTAATTGAAAGCACCAACTAAGAACCTCAGTAGTGTGGATATGGTGCGGTTTATGACAAACTCAAACCGCACAATGGTTAAGAGTCAAACACCATATCCGCATCAAATCCGCTATAGTGTTTGAATGAGAAAATATATCTGCATCATCCAATATTGCGGTGAATTGCACCACTCCATACCACATCAGAACAAAATTTATTATTCTTACTAGTATTATATATAAGTTAGTGAAGAAACTATACACAATAAATTACAAACAACATAATATGGATAAACAATGTCATATTTATATTACATAACAAAAAAACACAAGTTTTTAATTTTTAGTTCATGTGAACATACATTTTTTTTAAAGCTAGTAGACATAAAAATATTATATTTTTCCATTCAAAGTTCAAACTTCATCCTCTTATAAAATATATTAAGTTCCACGCCTACTAATAAACATTCTTCTTTTTCAAACGATATCAAACATGTAAGGTATTCTTTTTCCTCTATATATGTATTTGTAATGAGAGAAAAACAAACTAATATTTAAAATTAAGTTTAATGATATATCTTTTAAGAGTGTGAGAAGAAAAATTAAAACTAATTGTGAGGGAGGTGGTAAAATATTTGAACAAATTATGGATAAAGATCACTAGTAATAGTGGACGTAATTATCTCTTCTCGACTCTATCTTTCTCTCTTTTATGCCATTCTATTTTCAAATCACCTTTTTTATTTTTGTTAATTTGATTTTATCTCTACTAAATACTAATAACTACTGTCAGTCAATGCATAATATTTTACTTAGAATAATGAATTAAATTTTCACCTTAATTATCTATCTCCCATTTTCTAATTGTTTCACATTTCTATTTGAAATTGGCATGTAACGAGTTAGTTATACATTAAATGATTCCACCAATAAAAATAACTATCTACCACCATTATACTTATCACTCTATATATCTGTAATAAGACATATATATATATATATATATTATCAAATATATATATATATATATATATATATATATATTATCAAATATATATATATATATATATGAAGTACACTATATATAAATGTAAAATATGAATTGTAATATTTCATGCACTAGGAACACATGTATATTTAATATTTCTAAAAAAAGAGAACCTATGTGTGTCGTAATTAAAAAACAAAATTCCTATTTTTTTCATACATTAAATTTCATTAAAAATAGATGTGTAGTCATTTGTGTGAGAACACCAATACATGATATAATTAGAATAATATTCTATACATATATATATATATAATAAATAAATTGTGGTGTGATTTTTATCTATGGTTATTTTTTAAAAATCATAACTGCACTACACAACTGCGATTTTTAAAATTTAATACCATATCCACACCATAATCATTTGGTACGATTATGTGGTGTAAAATGTTGTTCGGTTATCCATAGATATTATTTTTATCCAACATCATTTACATACCTAGAGCCAACCATTGTGACATTTTCCAATTCATTTTATCTTTTTCTGTGTTTTTTACAATGAAAATGTCAATATTTATGGCCCTTTTGACTCTTGACACATAAAATACCATTTAAGGTGGCACTTTAATACTAAAGTGTGCTACTTTTGAAGAATATTTTCCTAATTATATTATATTGGTAATTATTTGTGATAAATTGTATTATAATTTTTTTCGCTATACAGTATGGTGGTTTCCACATATGAGATAATCCTACCTATTGTCAATTGCGGAAAATCCGCACAAGGTTAAAACTTACAGAACGAGACCTCATTTCACACCCACACTTCGTGGGAAACCTACAAAACGAAGTGTAAGACCCACATTGACCCTTCACTACACAACTCACAAAACTCTTGACCCCACTTACTCCCAAGAATTGAGGTGCTCGTCTGCCGTCATTGGACGTGTGTGTGTGGAGCTAAGACGCTGTTGTTCAGGATTCAGGGGCCGGCCTCACCTCCATTCATTCATTCCGTAATCAAATTAGAATCAGATCGGAACGAAAGCTAAGGGGTGTGAAAGGGAGTCGGGGGGATGCCGCGGTCCACGAGTGTCCGGGAGGCGGGAGGGGTGGCTAGGGATCAGGGTGAATAAGTCCAAAGGCTAAGTTCGTGGTGGCCTGAAACAAGCAGCAGAAAATTGTTGTCCCGCATGAAGAGACCCGGCGATTATTATTGCACGAAGATGGATAAACAAAAATGATTTGAAATACATACAACGAAAGCGAAAGCAAAACTGGTGCTTCTCCGCCATTTTCAAGAGGCAATCACAGTCACCAGCTGATTCGTCCAAAATGCTGCTCCCGGCCTGGGTCGGTTTAGTTTTTTCACCCGGTTTGTGCGTCAGCCTTTGCCATCGCCTTTTACTAGACCTATCAAATTGGTTCTGAATCTGTGGGTACTCATGGGTCGATCTGTTTAAGTCAGATTTAGGTGATGAAATTTTTCATCCGTTGAAAATTATCCAAATCCATACCCACTTGTTTATTTAGTGGGTTTTGTAGGTGGCCCGCGAGCACCCGCGAGTGACATGCTTAACTAAATTACTTATATAAAAATGAATGTAATGATATACTAGTACTTAGAATAAATAAGATGATCTACTACTAACCATTAATTGTTAAGGAGTTCCAGATATAAAAATAAATGTAATGATATACTAGTTTTTAGAATAAATAAGATGATATACTACTAACCATTAATTGTTAAGGAGTTCCAGTTTGAACTCAAACTTGTCCAACAAGATTTGATATGAGAGAGATGTTGGTGAAAATAAATCCAACTCTACTTACATTATCTAACTGTTCTATCAAACTTAATCTAAAGGCACAGTACAAGTTACTAACTCTAGTTTATTGATCATAATCATACGTTAGAGGATTTTAATCGCACATGATAGAATTTTACCTCAAAATATGTATAGAATTTTACTTAAAAATATGTGTGTGAAATGGTTGTAAAAGACTAACATATTTTTTTATTAGTCAGTGATGATGTATAATACTTGGTTGTTCTTGTGCTATATTTCATTTAAAAGTACTAGTGAATGGTCTTCTTTTATCGTTGCAGTAGAAATTCCAAAATATTTGTCTATTGAATACATATTATATGGGCACACCCGAGGGTGACCCGCAACCCGCTGGGTCGGGTTTGAATTTGTCTTTCTTTGACTCATTTAAAATTATATTTTTTTGACCTGCACCCGCGAGGCCCAAAACCCGAAACGATCCAACTCAAACTCAACCCACCCACTCATTTGATAGGTCTACCTCTCACCAAGTATTAACAATTTAGCACCTACGGTAGTGCCCAGAGTGGAGCCTACCTGGATCCTATAGGAGTCAGATGGAAGAAGAAAAAAGGTTTCAGTTGTTCCTCTAGATTGCACCATGACAGAGTGACACGGCGTGGGAAACCAAGCCTACGTGTGTGGCAGGTTGACGTAGCATCGGCTCGCCAACTCTTGTTGCAAGTTTGATACAGACAGACCAAACAATAATATTTCTTAGTTACCTAACTACGCAAGTCCTCTGTGCATGCTCTCATTCTTACATAATTTTCACCTTGTAGACAAAGGACTCCTATTTGGCGACTTTGAGATTCTACCAGTAACCAAATATACATTTAAAAAAATAGCTTTATATTTTAAAATTGTCATTTTTAATTTTAGTAATTAATATGACACTTTTTAACAAAAAAAATTAAGTTTTCTTTTCATTTCTTTTTAGGAGGATTTTTTGAGAAGGGACGTTATATTGCGCCTTCGAGTCAAATGCATCCATTTCATGCCATGTAGCTCCAACAATGTGTCACTGAGAGATAATTTTTAAAATATCTTTTTATGATCATACCATGTTATTCTTTTATTATGATTAATAATTTTCAACAACAACAATTCATTATTAACTAATATTCCATAGATATTAATTGATGTTATGTATTTACCATGATCGCATCATTCTTGTAGAAAATTTATCACTTTCAATAAACCATAAAATGTAAATTCTAAAATCAAATAATATTTGTGTATGTTGACTACTGGTCATTAGTATTCTCTCCATCTTGTAAATCTATATGTACATTAAATAATATCAAAAAGAGTCTACACATTAAAATTTTAATTTCAATATGAAACGTTTCTCTGAACGTTGTCTTAACCAACTTTCATAAGATAGATATATTATTTCTGATATCATATTCTTATTCACCGATAGTTGATCAATTGTCCATTTCAGTGTCGTACTTTTTGGTACTTCAAATTTTATGTAATTTTGTTATCCTTTGTGTATTTAAATGCTATTTATAAATTAAGAGAATAATACTAAATTTACGTTACAATTTAAAATTGTACATATCATATAATTTCATCTCATGTAATGCTTGTATTATCTTTGTATACATTATTTTTAATGTGTATTGTAAAAATTGTAATGTGTATTTTCATGATTATATCTATTACCTTTATTACGAATACCTTGTTTTCGGTATGTATTGATTGAAAATTTATATTATATTGCATAATTTAGTATTCTATCTATCAATTTGACAAATTACTATTACATTATCAATACTATGTATTTTTGTAATTATGGAATCATATTATTGTTAGTGCATTCTTTGTTATTACTAGAAACAGTTACCTTTTTTAATTGTTATAATTACTCACAAAAATATAATAAATATAATACTAAATATGAATAAAAGACAGTGACATGGTATCACGAAAAATATAGATAAGGGTGATGCATCTCCGTAGTTACACGAAGTATTCTGAGTGGACATCTCTCTTTGTGAGGGAGTATGAGAAAGTGACATATTAATAATTTTATGAAAATCTGCATATTAGTTATTTAAATTTTAAAAAAAGATATATTATTTTTTGTCTCTATAATTTACCTAATTAAATAACTATTAATGTCAGAAGACATCCTATTTATATCTATGGTTTTATGAGGTTACCGTTAAAAATATGTCATACATATTTAGAATTTATGGGCCAAATAATTGACACCTTTGACAACTCTAGCTTTAGAGACTGGTTATTAAATATTGAATAGACGCTTGTGCTACTATAACAAGTTAGATTACGTATCTTTATTAAACCAACCTTATCACCTCATGTCTTTGGGCTATATGTTCAAGAAGAAATATAGTGTCTTCATTGAGTAATTTTGAAAAAAATGATATATTATTATTTTCAATTATGTGGTAATTTGGGAGAGAAGTTATAGCTATGCATAAAGTGAGTTTCCTAAGGTTTCATACTCTACGATGGGTTATGTAGAGAAAAAACATATTAACAAATCTCAAAAATATTTGTTATAAATGTCCACTGCACCTTTACATTCATTTCATAAAAAATGTGGGGACTTGATAAGGGTTTTGAAAATTATGAGAGTGGCTCTTGACCAACTTGATGAGTATGACTGGATTTCTACTTTACATGCATGGGAGGTGATTAAAATTACGTAAATTATATGAGTTATGTGAAACGAGCATTTCTTATAGTAAATTCATAAACACATTCTAGTTTTCTATAATTTTTTAGATCATTATTTTAGCCATTTGAATAAAAATGCAAAGACATCCTAAATAATATGGCTTCCTTTGGACAACCCATGTTTGCTCACTCTGTGAAAATTCGTAGTTAATATTAATTCTCTAGTTAGAAATAGAGTCTATTCCACAGTTTTCCATATTTTCCCATAAGTATCATCTTGCTGCATTTATCCATATTTTTTCACATTTTTCCATCAAGTCATTTTCACCCACTTTAACTTAATTTGGAAGTTCCATGATAGAAATATTCTATTCTACTCTTGAGTGCAATTTACCCATCAATTCTACTTTTTATAAATTGTCCAGTTGGAGTATCGTCAATTAACTATTTCTACTACCCTATGGATAATTAATTACCTTTTTCTGATAGATTTGAGGATAATCTTGAATTATATCTCTCTCATTATTATATTCAAAATCCACATTTTTCTATGATTTTCTTAAGAAAATTATCTAATGAACAATATTAACTTGTACCAATTATTGTGTTCTCTCTCACATAATGATGATGTTTAATCTCAGTATGATAAACCCACAATCACAACTTGCCACAATTCTAAGGAAGGAAGAAATAGAGTGGAAACAACGCACATGCTATAACTAGATCAAACGTGGAGACTATACACATCTTACTTTCACTCTCTAGTGAAGACTAGGCGTTGGAGGAACAAGATCACAAGACCCAAAGGCTCTAGTGTAGCCTGGATAGAAGAAGAAAGACAAGTGAGGGCTATGTTTATTTATTTCATTACTAGCCTCTTCCAAGAAACAAATGCTTCCAATAGATAGTATGCATGCCATTTATTCATTGTATATTTTCAATCTATAGAAACCTTACAGACAATATACCTTTCAAGTTCCTAATAAACCTGAAAATGTGTGAATCTCTCAATGATATGCCTCCTTTTAAGAAACCTAGACTCGACAGAGTGAATGATCCATTCTGTGAAAGAATTTGTCAATTGTGAAATCTCAAATATGCAACTTTGTCACACAACCTTTCCATGAAATTCTAACAGATATTTGTGTGGCCAAATCAACCCGCATTCTTATCTGCATTATTCAGATACTAAAAACATGTCCATAGCTAAGATTCATCTCTATCAAAAACGTCTGCACCAAACTTCAATCAAAACATATAGCAATGTGCATCAAACCCTTTCTTGAACATTGAATTTCTCCATTATAGTCAAGCTTCATCCAAGGGTACAAGATTAGAAATAACATAGCCTTACTTTAGAAAATAATACACTTCATGGAAGTATAATATTACAAAAAGAAATATATGGATCTAAAGCTTGATCTTGTGAAATCTTTTGACAAAATGAGTTAATGTTTCATATATGACATGCTTAAGAAGACACCTATACATGAAAACTTAATCATCATTGTTGTGTAGATCTTCTCCTCTAGTAAAACATAAATCTCATGGAATGGGGATAATATCAATAGCATCCAACCTTAATATGGGGTGAAACAAGGGGATCATCTATCCCCATATCTTTTTGTTCTATGTCTGGAAAGATCCAACCAAGTAATATTTGATTAAGAAAGACAAGGTCATTGGAAGCCTATAATATAAATATCAAAATCTCAAGTTCACTCATATTAGTTTTGCTCACGAAATTATCTTTCTTGGAGAAGATTCAAGCCACCAAATGTCATCTATCCTAAGGTTTCTATATAGATTCAAATCAATATTAGGTTAGTTCCTTTCCCATCAGAGGTCACATGCCTTTTTCACTCATAATACTACAAGGGCAATGCGGAACTGGATCCTTAAGCCCACAAACGAAACCGTTGATCCCTTTCTCTCCCCTTTTGTTAGAGTTTTGTCTTTATCATGCTTGGTGGTGGAGTAGCTGTCCAAGTAAGAAGAAGGTGGCCGACCTTCTTGCTGGAGCTTCTAGGCTTCATTTTGCTCTCTGTTCGGGTACACAAAGCTCTCTTTTGGTGATCTTGACCTAAACGAGTAAATATCTCCTTCTCCCCTTCGTTTCTTATCCTTTTCTTATTTTTCATACCTTCTTCATGGATGGAACTTTGTTGTTCCATGATAAAACTTGCTTTAAATCTCAAAAATTCTACCTTTCTTGCTCCTACCTAGGGTTTGCTTCTCTTGTGAAGGAAGTGCTACTTAGGTGAGTTCATACTGATGTGGTTTTTACTGCACTAACAAATTCACCCATGGCTGAAATCCCTGAGTTTTTTTACCAAAACCTTGTGCAATAATACCACCCACAAGCGGACGGGTCCTGTCGTAGTATAGTTAAGGATTGAATCCCAAATGACAACATTTTTAAGAATCTTTCTAGTCGGATCCAGTCCAAGTAAGACTAATATTTAGAACAAAGAGTTGATTGGGTTTAGTTAAACTAAATGCAAGGGAAGTAAAGAGCATGATTAAAACAGAGTCTAGATTAATGATGGGAACCACTGGGGTGGAACCGAGTTTCACCACCACTACACATGCTAACACATCCAAAACACATCCAGGCCAGAAACAACTATCCAAATAGAGTGGCGAACCCTCCATACGGAAATTAGGTTTGTGTTAGCATCACTATAGGCATCAGATGTCTGGTCACCTACCAGATCATACACTTACTACTCTGAAGATATATTTCAGAAGTTCTTGTCAAGGCATCAACCATGTTAAATGATATTAATAAACCGAAGTATTGATGTTCTGCAAACAAAGGGTTATAATAGATCATGCAAGGCAGGTGATTAGTCCACAAGCACACATCAAATGATTAACATGAGATGAAAAGTTATTTACAAGCCATGGAATATTTTAAGATATACATGTAAGCATGGGAAGTGGGGCTAGTCCCCGCACCCCAGCGAAGAGCACTACTCGCTCTTCATGATAGAAATAAGAAAAATAAGAGAGAGGGAAGATTCTACCATGGTCTTGGTAAAGAAGATGTATGTGGCTCGATGGAGAAACAATCTTATACACGATCTCAGGACAAATCTGGAATGAGGAGGGAGAGAACATCAAGGCAGGTGAGGTAGATCTTCTCTCTCCTTCTTCCTTCTATTCTTATACACTTACTTGCAGAAGAAGCGGTAGGTGGCTGACAGCAGAGTAGATCTGTAGATCTAAAGACCAATCATTTTCATGGCTAGAAGATAGATCTGGACATAGTGGGGATAGAGGAGAGGTAATTACTCCACAGAGGTAGTCCTTGGCGGCAGAGATCATCTTCGTAAGGGCTGGGCACAAAGAGAAAGCCTCCTGACGTCGTGGAAGATATGATTTGACAAGTCTGGTGGGTGGCCTATTTATAGGCACACTCCACCGACTTGCTTCTGGGTTGCGGTCGCAGTCCTCTTGAGGTTGCGGTGTGACCGCGATCGCGGTCTCTTCATGTGGCTCACGGTATGGGGGTTGGGGTGTGCTTTAGCTTGTGGTCCCCTCTGGTCGAGTTCTTCTGAGGTCGAGGTCTCCCATATAGGCCGCGATCTTTTGAGGTCGTGGTCCAACCTTAGGTTGAGGTCCAACCAGGTCGCAGTCACGGTCTTGTCCACTCGATTGCAGTCGAGGTGAGTTGTGGGAGATCGTGGTCGAGGTTGTATACCACGGTTGTGGTGGTGTTTTGTAGTTGCACTGGCGTGTCGCGGTCGCGATGTGGTACCAGTCGCGGTTACGATCATCTTGGAACAAACCCACCCCCGTGGGGGTGGCTATTGCTGAGGGTTGAAAGGCCTGCGTTGATGAATCCTCTGACTGATGAGGATGCTTTCTGATGAAGGATCTAGCCATCGAAAAAGGGTATAAAATATCGACTAGCAGGACCACCGTACCCTACACCTATACTGACACACATAACGTGATGTTCAATCCTGCATTGGAGATGAATAAATTTGATCAAAACTCTAAATAATGATATGGAACTTAGGAAAAGTGTATATGAGCATATTCAAGGGGTGTATGAGAGAATTCAGTGCAAAATTGGGCCAAAAGTGGCAACTAAAACTAAGATGAATATGCATTCATCACAGACCTAAAGCTAGGATTTTCCTACCTTCTTTGCTCGAGTTTCTTGCTACTAGAAGCCTGTTCTTCTTCCAAGAGGAGAGTTTTATAACCCTCTTCACTTTTATTTCTTATTACAAGCTTGCTTGCTCTTTTACTTGCTCG
Organism: Alisma plantago-aquatica; assembly: GCA_963693085.1. Classification (NCBI taxonomy): domain Eukaryota; kingdom Viridiplantae; phylum Streptophyta; class Magnoliopsida; order Alismatales; family Alismataceae; genus Alisma; species Alisma plantago-aquatica. Next base: position 1,509,108,675 of record OY856410.1, on the reverse strand, counting down.
AAAACAAAGATCCAAGCACTTCGAAGTTATGTTTGCCTAGGGTTTCAATTTTTATGATGTTTCTTGCTTAGTTTCCAGCTCTAGATGAACCTAAAACTATGTTCACATCCTCCTAACATAGAAGATGACTTAATTTAGGTTGGTATGACAGCCGGTGGTGATTAGTACCTATTAAATGATGGTCTCTACTTAGGGTTGTAGGTTGTTTTCCACTTTACACATGAACTGATGGTAGTATCCTTGTGACAACCGATGGTGTTGTCTTCTTGACAACCAATGGTGATGATCCATGGTGTCAACCAATGGTCACACCTTAGGTCAGCTATAGGCTCCTTTAGAAGCTTATTAAATGATGGTTTAATTCCCTATAGATGGCATCAACTGATGGTGGTTTTAACTCAACATCCGTTGGTGGAATATTATGGTAAAGTTGACCCTATAAACCGATGGTGACACAATGTGTCACAATCGATGGTGGATCAGGTCATCACAATTGATGGTGAGTCAAGGCTTTAAATACAACTTCAACTAAGCCCCAAACCAATGGTTTCTTGGTTCAATTGATTCAATGGTTAGACCTACACTCCAATTGATGGTTTTGAATAATGAACCCGATCCAATGAATGAGAATGGATGCTTCAACATCCAATGGATTAGAATGAATCCTATAGTATAATATGTTGGTTCGAATAATGAGAATTTGGTGGTTTAATGCCTCAATTTGTAGTCTTACCTTTTCTCTCATTTGAATATATTTGATAAATCATAATAACAAGTGTATGTGTACCCCTAATGAAACATGGCTTGTTACACTAACTCTAATGTGACTAAATGGTGGTGACTGGTTGTAATCAACCTTCTTAAATGATTAAATGTGATAATGAAATGCTCTCTTCTCGTGTTGAAACTTTAATATGATGATAGTTTAACATCACATGTGTGATGGATGACCTGTTTAGCCTTGTCCTATGGCATTGAAAGATAAGTGATGACCTTATAGGGTTTGATATGATGGTTTTTAAAACCTTTGGGCATGGTTGAGCCCTGATGAAGGTATAATCCTCTTCATGATACAATAAGAGTTGGAACCCTAAAACTTGAGTAAAGAAATTGTACCTTGTAATGGTATGATGGTAAGTGTGATCCCATGATTTGGGAATGAATAAGTATAATGTGGTAATTTGATTAATATTATATACCTCATACATTTTATATCTTCTGAAGTTGCCAAATTTATACACTTGATGGAAATGAACTAGGGTTTGTATGTCTATTTGTATGATAAATCCTTAATTCACCCAATTAACAGTAACTAATCAAGTGTAATCCTAATCATGTAGTGCCATGTGTTGTTGAACCATCTTTAGTGTCAGAACTTACTGGATTGTGAAACAAGTATTCTTAAGGCAAACTCGGAGTGCATCTTGTTGAATATGCGGGGTGCTCGTCATCCATACACCAAGAGTTAGGAAAAATGACTATGGTCATACCTAACCCTCTTTTTGAGAACGGATGATGTCGTGTCTCAATGATTATATTTGGAATGTGATTGAGGAACAACTACAGTTGTACCTCTGTGGTAGGGTTATACTTTACATTCCCTGATGGCTAGTGTCGTGACCTATACATTTTAAGATTATATACCTCATAAATTTTATATCTTCTAAAGTTGCAATATTTATACACTTGATAGAAATGAATTAGGGTTTGTATGTCCATTTGTAAGATGAAGCCTTAATTCACCCAATTGGCAGTAATTAATAAAGTGTAACCCTAACTATGTAGTGCCATGTGTCGTTGAACCATCTTCCGTGTCAAAACTTATTGGATGGTGAAATGAGTATTCGTAAGGGAAACTTGGAGCACATATTGTTGAATATGTTAGGTGTGTGTCACCCTAACCCCAAAGAGTTAGGAAGAATGGTTGCGGTCATACCTAGCCCTCTTTTTGATAATAGTTGTAGTAGTGTCTTCGTGATTATATCTAGAATTTGATTGAAGGACAACTCGGTTGTGCCTCAGTAGCAGGGTTACACTTTGCATACCATGGTGGATAGTGTTGTGACCTGTACCAAGGGCAGACTAGGAGTTAGCAGCTTGACTATATGTCATTGTAGTGGTAGTTTGATAGACATGTCACTACCTTTTTGTCCCGTACTGATCGATTAGAGGAGAGATATTAGGATATCGACACTCATAGATCTTATATGGAACTGAATATCACTTCACAGTGGTCAGTTGGACTTTGAGTGGCATGACTCAAACTCCCCAGGGCATAATAAAAGATGTAATATAAGACAGGTAGTATAACCTGTTAGGGTTGAATATGTTTCACAATTGGTTGATTCACCCTTGCCTTATCTTCATACTACACAGTGATTACAAGATGCTATCCTATGAAATGTGAGGGATCATACTTGTTTCTAAGTTTACTTATTTATTTTTCTTATTATACTTATATTGTTCAATCTACTTAATTGCTTATTCAATACCCAATATGCTTAGTCTTTTATTGTTAAAATAATTTGTTGTAATCAATATTTGTTGGAGGGAGTTATATCTCTCATTGGGAAATGGGTCTCACCTATGGGTCACCACATTTTTTAGGTGGTTCCAGGTAACAGGATCATGGTCATGATATAGAAGAGGAGCAGCCTGGTGATCAATAAACTCATAAGTTTATATAACTATGGACGTTGGTATTAGAGTCCTAGTGTCGTCATTGTACTCTCAGGTTTGAATATAGAATATGTTTTCTAGATGATATACTTGTATTGATACGGTTTTTGGAAGTAAGCTAGTGTAATGAATATATGGTATGTACAAGTGGAAAATCTTTTATATACAGGATGTGGCTGAGGCCACTGGGCACATATATAAGCACTACTTGTTATGGTATATGAAAATTGGACAAGATGGACCTTTATGTAAATATTTCATAACTTGTGCATTGTATTGAAATCAGTTTAATTCTTCTATTTTTTTCTAGTTGTGTGATTTGTTAGTAGTTAATTGTGTTTTATGTTTTGAGTAATCTTGGTTAGAGTGACGAGGTGTCACAGTTAAGTTGGTATCAGAGCTCTAGGTTTGCTGAGTCTACAAGGACATAGTGCTTAGATTTGAGTCTGTTCTTATTTATCCAACATATCTAATCATAGCTTATGCTTATGTAGATATGTCTGGAGGACATGAAGAACACACTGAGAGTAACTATGTTTCACCAAGAGGTGGTGCAAGGAGGTAGGAAAACAATGAAAGAGTGTTAGAGATGGGGCTAGAAAAACCTATGATGCCTCATATAGACACGACAACAATGGTCAATACTGAGTTTCTGTCTATGTTTATATAGATGATGGCCATGATTACACATATATCAGATAGAACACTAGTGTAACGTCCCAGGATTTGATGCCTCATATAAAATTATCTTAAAAAGAATGATTGGACTACCCATATCACCAAGGTGCACCTCCTTTTCTGGGAACCCATCACTAAAGAACTACATAGTTAAGCATGCTCAGCTTGGAGTAGTACTAGGATGGGTGACCAGACAGGAAGTTGACCCTGGCTTGCACGTGAGTGAGGAAAAAGCACGCAGTTAAGGCAAGTGGTGGTCTGTGGGTCCAATCGTAATTCCTGAAATCCTACTAGATCCTTGGGCAGTGGGCCCATGCATTACAAATGGTATCAGAGCCAAAACCCCTCCAGTATGTGGGGCCCACATGGGTATGTGGCAGGCCAGTCTTAAGTCGTGCGGTCCAGGCATGTTGGAAAGGTGTTGTCCATGGTGATGTAGCCACCCTTGTGCTGGTATTCTATAATCGGGAGCTGGGTGTCCATGGGGTATTATGGGTCTGCACTGAAATGGAGCAATATTATGAGGCCATATAATTGAGCCTTGCTGAGGACGTCAAGAGTCCAAGTGGGGGAGATTGTAACGTCCTAGGATTTGAGGTCTCAGATAAAATTATCTTAAAAGGAATGATTGGACTACTCATATCACCAAGGTGCACCTCCTTTTCCAGGAGCCCATCACTAAAGGACTCCATAGTTAAGCATGCTCAACTTGGAGTAGTACCGGGATGGGTGACCAGTCGAGAAGTTGACCCTAGCTTGCACGTGAGTGAGGAAAAAGTGTACAGTTAAGGCTAGTGGTGGTCTATGGGGCCAGTCGTCATTCCTGAAACCCTACTAGAGCCTTGGGAAGTGGGCCCAAGCATTACAACCAACACCTCAAGATAGGACAACCATCCCTAATGTGGAATCCCAAGGTTCCAGGAAGATGTTTGAACGTCTTAGACATGTTAGGGTGATTGAGCATGCTGGTACTTCTAACTCAGCAAATGCTGACATGTGGTTGGAGGAGTTGGAGAAAGCATTCGAGATTTTGAACGTCCCTGAAGAGAACATAGTTAAACAGGTTGTGTACCTATTAAAGGGTAGTGCTGACCACTGGTGGGCCATCAAAGAAGAGAAAAGGCCAGGAGTTGTTATAGGATGGGAGGAATTTTGGTGAGAGTTTGTCGGTCGATACTTTCTAGAGACATAATTAGATGACAATATCTCTTTATTTGAGAAGATTCAATAAGGAGCGATGGCTATTAAAGAGTACGAGTCAAAGTTTATGGAGCTTTTGAGGTCGTTCCCTAACATGGAAGCTACATATAAGGAAAGGATTTGTAGATTTGAGAAGGGTAAATGATTTGTAGATTTGAGAAGGGTCTGAGTACAAAGTTGACTAATACAACGTCAGCTTTGGAGAATAAAGAGAGGTTTTCCACTTTTGTGTAGTCGATAAGGCAGATTGAGAGGTCTGCCACAGAGAAGCACGAAGCTAATGCTAAGAAGCAAATGACTCGGTTCCAAGGACAATCTTCTGGAGGCTTTAAGAAGCAAGGCTTTCTTCACCATAGTCACAACAAAGTTAAACTTTTGGTGACGATATGTCTTTTACACCATCACAGTGGACACCAAGTAGGGGCCGCGACCACAGTTTTCCACTGGAAGGATCCCTTATCACATCATCAAATTTAGTGACAGGGCCTTCTAGGCCACAATATGATACCAAGGCCTTTATAGGTGTGGTCACGTTAGGCATATGATGTGGTCATGACCTATGAAGCACGGGGAGGTGACTCAACAACTAAGGCAGAGTCAACAAGGTTTACAATAGTGATAGTTTAGCAATGGTGGTGGTAAAGGATGTGATCAGGTGTCCCAGGTAGGTTCCTCTAGACAGACTAGTAGAGGACATGGATCATAGAAGGCGACATCTAGGTTCTATTCCATGAGACATCCAGAACTACTGGTCAGCCCACAAGTCATGACAGGTCAGATGGAGTTAAATCATTTTGATTTGTCTGCTTCTTATTTTGTATATGTAATACTTAACTCGGGTGTGACACACTCTTTTATTACCAGAGAGGTGATAGATAGTTGTTATCTTCCTATTAATCATAGATCTGATAGTCTTCAACTACAAACTCCCTTGGTTGGTTCCATAGAGTTGTGGGAAGTGTGTTCCTCTTGTGTTCTCTCTTTCTTAGGGTACAATATTCAAGTGGATTTTTTCCACTTGACATGCATGGATTCGATGTGATCCTAGGAATGGATATATTGGAAAAATACAAGCTAATGTTAGATTTTAGTACTAAGGTGGTGATGTTCCATGATTGAGATTAATAGTGAATTTTTCAAGGTGATACGAAGATTCTTTCTATGTGTTTGATGCTAGCTATGAAAACAGAATGGTGGATGAGACAAGGGTGTGAAGCTTTCTTAGCCCATGGTGTGGATACCAAGAGGAAGAATCCTAATATCCCAGAGGTTCCAGTTGTTCGAGAATTTGAGAATGTTTTTCCTGAAGAGTTTCTTGGTGTTCCCCCTCTTAGAGAGATTGACTTTGATATCAATCTTGCCTCTAGAAAACAACCTATTGCGTAGTCACCATACAGACGGGCTCCAACAGAGATGAAGGAACTAAAGAAATAGTTACATGAACTATTAGAGAAGGGTTTTATTAGACTGAATACTTCTCCTTCGAGTGCTCATGTGTTGTTTGTCAAAAATAAAGATGGTTCCATGAGGTTGTGTATGGATTACATATAGTTGAATAAGGTAATAGTAAAGAATAAGTATCCATTTCTAAGGATTGATGACCTTTTTGATCAGTTAAGAGGTGATACTCTATTTTCAAAGATAGATCTCAATCCAGGTTACCATCAGTTGAGGATTAAGGTAGATGACATAACCAATTCAGCTTTTCGGATGAGGTATGGTCATTATGAGTTTGTGGCTACTCCGTTCGGGCTAACCAATGCACTGACAACTTTCATGGATCTGATGAATAGGGTGTTTAGGCCCTATCCAGATCAGTTTTTTGTCGTGTTCATAGATAATATTCTAATCTACTCCAAGGATAGTCAGAAACATGAGCAACACCTTCGTAAGGCATTGACTTTGTTGAGGTAGCACCAATTATATGTTAAATTTAGCAAGTGCGAGTTTTGGTTATCTAAAGTATCATTTTTGGGTCTTTTTATATCAGTTAACGGTGTTTGTGTAGACCCTAAAAAGGTTTAGTTCATTCGGGAATGGGAACATCCTAAGACACCGATAGAGATTCGTAGTTTTCTAGTTTGGACATGCTACTACATGAGGTTTATAAAGAACTTTAGTTTTGTAGCATTACCCCTAACTAGGCTAACCAGGAAGGATGTTCCTTTTGCTTGGGATGATAAGTGTCAGTGTTCTTTCCAATAGTTGAAAGAGAAGTTTACCAGTGCACCGGTGGTAGTGCTTCCAGAGCAAGCGACATGCTACATTGTCTTTTGTGATGCTTCAAAGAATGGGTTGAGATGTGTAATAATGCAGGATAAGAATGTAATCCTTTTGCTTTTTGATAGATTAAGAAACATGAGGAAGACTACCTAACACATGATATGGAGCTTTTAGTGGTGGTTCATGCTTTCAATATTTGGAGATACTAGCTTTATGGAGAAAAGGGTCAGATCTTCACCCACCACAATAATTTACAGTATATTTTTTTGAAGCAAGAGTTGAACATGTGACAGAGGGGATGGATGGAGCTAATCAAAGTTTATGACTGCATAATAGAATACTATCTAGGAAAGGCAAATGTGGTGGCTGATGCTTTGAGAAGAAAGTCATCTTCATCATAAATGGTATACAATGTACAATTATATTCCTTGGTGTGCCATAAGAGAGATATGCTATTGTCTCTTTGCCATATGAATGTACAAATAGAAGTATCCTTATTAGTAGGTTTATTGGCAGAGTTATAAGTTAAACCTACTTTGAGATAGAAAATCCAGATGCACAATAGAATGATATAGCGATTAATAATATCTGAGCAAGGATTGGCAGTCAAAATTTTGATGGCTTTCATTAATTAGGTGACGATACAGTTTGTTTGCATAACAGGGTAGTGGTTCCTGATGTTGATCAATTAAGGAAGATGGTACTTGAGGAGGCTCACTCCTCGATGTATGCAATGCATCCTGTAAGTATGAAGATGTATCACAGCTTGAAGGACTGGTATTGGTGGTCATGATTAAAGCATGATTGGCAGAGTTCGTTGCCAGATGTCTAGTTTGTCGGTAGGTGAAGGCTGAGCACTAGAATCTTGCAGGGACATTACAACCTTTACCAATAACACGGTAGAAATGGGATCATACTACTATGGACTTTGTGGTTGGTCTTCCTAGGATAGCCAAAGGTCAAGATTCCATAGGGTGATAGAGGACAAATTGACTAAGTCATCTCACTTTCTTTCAGTTAAGATGAGGAAAACTTATAGTAGAAAAGTTGGCATAGGTATATGTTGATGAGACAGTCTGTTTATATGGCATTAGAGTGACTATAGTTTCTGATATAGGATCACAATTTACAAGTCAGTTTGGAGAACTTCTACATTCAGTGATGGGAAGACAGTTGAGATTCAACACAACTTTTCATCCGCATATTGATGGCCAGTCTGAAAGGACTATTCAGACTTTAGAAGATCTTCTGAGGGCTTGTGTTTTGTAATTTCTTGGGAGTTGGGATATATGCCTGAGTCTAATAGAGTTAGCTTATAACAATAGCTATCAGAGAAGCACAGATATGGCTCCTTACGAGGCTTTGTATGGGATACATTATCGATCTCTACTTTGTTGGTATGAAACGGGTGAGTATCAACTTTTAGGTCATGAGCTTGTACAAGAGACTACATAGAAGATTAAAGTGACACAACAATAGTTGAAAGCAACCCAAGATTAACAAAAGTCTTACACAGATTACCATTGCAGACCATTAGAATTCCAAGTGGGAGACAGAAGGGTGTTGGATCCTAGGTTGTTGATGTTTGGAAAGGTGGCATACCCTATATTGAGGTTTGGAAAGAAGGGTAAGTTGGGTCCTAGGTTTATGGGACCATACCCTATCTTAGCTCGTGTTGGAAATGTGGCATACAAGTTGGAGCTACCACCAGAGTTGCACATGTTACACAATGTTTTTCATATCTCTATACTGAGGAAGTGTCATCCAGATACTGAGCAGATGATTCAGCCAGTGGAGGTTGAGTTAGATGAAGATGTTTCCTATGTTGAGAGTCATGTGTTGATCCTAGATAGAAGGGAGAAAAGTAGAAGAAGAAAGATATAATGTTACTGAAGGTTCCGTGGCAACACCATGGTGTAGAGGAAGCCATGTGGGAGTTATAGGTTGAGATGTGTAGGAAGTCCCATCTCTCATTGCATAGGATTTCGAGGGAGAAATATGTGCTAGGGGTTTATAGCTATAAGGCCCCAGACCTTGATTAAAGTGTTGAACAAGCTTAATTATCATACTTGATTGATTTTAATACTAATCTAACTTTGTGCTATGTTTTTATATCATGTGGTAAACTTAAGTTTCAAGTTTGGTCCAATTTGGACACTATTTGAGCAAGTTATGCAATTTTATGCACATTTTGGACTTTTCTGCAATTTACCCAAAATTTGAGGTTTTATTTGCAATTTTTCACATGCATTATCTTCCTTAGATGTCATCTTATCATATCTTATCTTGTTGTCCCATTTTCCACTTTCTTGAACCTTGGTTTGGTGGTGATTCACCTCTATGGTGAATTAGGGTTTATCCCTTCATGAATGATGGAGTTGCTAAGTGTTCAACCAAGGAGTCAGAAGGATTTTCCTAGTGGGGGTGCCAAACGATGGTTTCCCTAGATATAGAGAGGATGCAGGTTCACCCTATAAGTGGTTTAACCAATTATTGAGGTGGGTGGAGGCTCTCAATCGATGATGGGGCAGAATGTACCTTTTTTCCTTTTGCGGTGGTATGTGATGGTTGATGGTCCTTTTAGGGGTGGAGACGGATGGATATCCTATATTGAATGATATATGGTCCTTCTAAGCATGAAGGATCGATGGTTAGGTAGAAGGAATTTTTGGATGTGTTGCTTGTATGTCCATGGAAGCTCTAAGACATGGACACATGGAGAGCTACTAGGACACCTCATGCTTCTTCTCTCCCTTATACACCAATCCTTTAGCCCACAAATGAAACCTTTGGTCCCTTATCTCTCCCCTACTGTTAGATCTTCGTCTTTATCATGCTTGGTGGTGGAGGATCTATTCAAGGAAGAAGAAGGTGGTTGACCTTCTTGTTGGAGCTTCTAGGGCTTCGTTTTGCTCTCTTTTAGGGTATACAAAGCTCTCTTTTGGTGATCTTGACCTAAAAGTACTTATCCTTCTCCCATTATTTTCTTATACTATTCTTATTCTTCCTACCTCCTTCATGGACGGAACTCTTCTATTCCATGGTAAAACTTGCTTTAAAGCTAAAAAATCCTACCTTTCTTGCTCCTTCTACCTAGGGTTTGCTTCTCTTGTGGAGGAAGTGATACTTGGCTGAGTTCAGACCTAAAGCTAGCATTTTTCTCCTTCTTTGCTCGAGTTTCTTTCTGTTAGAATCCTTTTGGTCTTCCTATAGTCAAGTTTTATAATTCGCTTCACTTTTTTTGCTTATTACAAGCTTTCTTGCTCTTTTACTTGCTCTAAAACGAAGATCCAAGAATTTAGAAACTATGCTTACCTAGGGTTTCAATTTTTATGTTGTATGTTGCTTAGTTTCCAACTCTACATGAACCTAAAACTATGTGCACGTTCTTACTAAGGTAGATATGACTTAGTTCAGGTTCTTATTACCACCAATGGTGCTTAGTACCTATTAAACGATGGTCTCTACTTAGGGTTATAGGTTGTTTTCCACTTTACACATGAACTGATGGTAGTATCTTTGTGACAAGTGATGGTGTTGTCTTGTTGAAAACCGATAGTGATGATCCATGGTGACAATTGTTGGTGTCAACTGATGGTCACACCTTAGGTCATCTATAAACTCCTTTAGAAGTTGATTAACCAATGGTCTAATGCCCTATGGATGACATCCATCGATGGTGGTTTTAACTCAACATCCGATGGTTACAAAGGATGGTAAAGCTGACCCTATCAACCGATGATGACATTTTGTGTCATAACCAATGGTGGATTAGGTCAACACAACTTGTGGGGAGTCAAGGATTTAAATATAGCTTCTTTAATCCCTAAACCAATGGTTTCTTGGGTCAATTGATTCAATGGTTAGACCTACACTCCAATTGATGGTTTTGAATAATGAACTTGATCCAATGAATGAGATCGGATGCTTCAACATCCAATGCATTAGAATAAATCCTATCGTATAATATGTTGGTTCTAATAATGAGAATTTGGTGGTTTCATTCCTTAATTTGTAGTCTTAACTTTGCCCTCGCATGGATATATTTGATAAATCACCATAAGAAGTGGATGTGTACCCCTAATGAAACATGACTTGTTACATTAACTCTAATGTGACTAAGTGGTGGTGATTGATTGTAATCGGCCTTCTTAAATGATTACATGTGACAATGAAATACTCTCATCTTGTGTTGAATCTTTAATATGATGATAGTTGAACATCATAGTTCTTGTTATGCTAATCTTGTATGTCACATGTGTGATTGATGACCTATTTATCCTTGTCCTAAGGCAATTAAAAGATAAATGATGATCTTGTAGGATTTGATATGATGGTCTTTAAGACCTTTGGGCATGGTTGAGCCCTGATGAAGGTATAATCCTCTTCATGATACAATAAGGGTTAGAACCCTAGAACTTGAGATAAGAAATTGTACCTTGTAATGGTATGATGACAAGTGTGATCCCATGATTTGGGAATGAATAAGTATAATGTGGTAATGTGATTAATATTATATACCTCATACATTTTATATCTTCTGAAGTTGCAAAATTTATACACTTGATGGAAATGAACTAGGGTTTGTATGTCTATTTGTATGATAAATCCTTAATTCACCCAATTAACAGTAACGAATCAAATGTAATCCTAATCATGTAGTGCCACGTGTTGTTGAACCATCTTTAGTGTCAGAACTTACTGGATTGTGAAATAAGTATTCTTAAGGCAAACTCAGAGTGCATCTTGTTGAATATGCGGGGTGCTCGTCATCCATACCCCAAGAGTTAGGAAAAATGACTATGGTCATACCTAACCCTCTTTTTGAGAACGAATGATGTCGTGTCTCAGTGATTATATCTAGAATGTGATTGAGGAACAACTATAGTTGTACCTCTGTGGTAGGGTTATACTTTACATTCCCTGGTGGCTAGTGTCGTGACCTATACCAAGCACAAACTAGATGTTAGCAGCTTGACTATATGGCATTGTAGTGGTAGTTTAATTGATATGTTACTACCTTTTTGGCCCATACTGAGTGGGTAGAGGAGATATCTTAAGATATCAACACTCCTAGATCTTATACGAAACTGAATAACACTTTGCAGGGGTTAGTTGGACTTTGATTGGTACAACTCAAACTCCCCAGGGCAAAATAAAAGATGTAATATAAGTCATGTAGTATAATCTGTTAGGGTTAAATACTTTTCAGATTGGTTGATTCACCCTTGCATTGTCTTTATACTACACAGTGATTACAAGATGCTATCCTATGAAATGTGAGTAATCAAACTTGTAAGTTTACTTGTTTCGAGCTTAGTATATTTAAACTGTTCAATCTGCTTAATTGCTTATTCAATTTCTAATATGCTCAGTCTTTTACTATTTAAATAATTTTTTTAATCAATATCTGTTGAAGAGAGTTATATCTCTCGTTGGGACATGGGTCTCACCCATGGGTCACCAGATTTTTTTAGGTGGTCACAGGAAATTGAGTCGAGGTCGTTCTATAGAAGAGGAGCAGCCTAGTAATCAATAGACTCAGAAGGTTGGTTAGATGTAGATGTTAGTAGTAGAGTCCTAGTGTCATCCCTGTAATTGAAGGTCTGAGTATGGAATGTGTTTTCTACATGATATACTTGGATGGACATGAGTTTTTGGTAGTATGCTAGTGTTGTAAATATATGGCATTAAATGTGGAAAATATTTTGTATACAGAATGTAGCTGAGGTCACTGGGCACAGATATAATTACCTGTTATGGATATGAAAATTGGAAATGCTGGACCTTTATGTAAATATTTCAGCCCTCCTAAACTTGATGAGGGATTGGTGATGACCTGCTCTTCTTCCTCCTTTCGTCAAAGAATAAGGTTTAGAACATGATGGGATGTGGAGGCAGAGGCAAGGAACAGACTCTGTCAGACTCTCATTTGATTTCTTTATCAATCGATGGTGGTAGAAGGCGGTGGTGAGGTCCTTCTCTGGCAGCGTCTTCGTGTCCTTAGCGTAGAGTGACCCTCTGCACCTAAGCTAGGGTTCCTCTATATATGTGTGCTAGCACGAGGTTCTTTACTTGTTCCCCAAGTGTCCCAGGTATCATCCTTGGGCCACATGCTTAACGCTCTCGAGTGACAGTTCTATGAGGGCCGCCATTGGCTGGCAGCCATCGGGTGATTGTGAAGATGGGCCACCAGTAGCTGGGTATGTTGGAACATTGGTTGGTCGAGCAGACGGGCCATCGGTTGGCAAGTTATGTGTGACCATCGCTTGATGCATCTGCTTGACCATCGAATGATGACGCAGACATGCCACTAGTTGATCAACATGTCGAGCCATTAGTTGGTAGATCAGCAGTTTGATCACCCGCAGACGGAAGGTAGCCATAACCAATGGGGGCACGGAACCGTTTGATGTCAAATGATGGATATGCATACTTGTGCATGGTACCATTGGCTGAGATCCGATGGTTGTGCTATTGTTCTCCCTAAACTGGCCATGGGTTGTTGAAACTGATGGGGGTCCTATTCTTTGATCATATGTGCATGAAAATGTTCATGCTACCTTCAAATGAGGTAGAGAGAGAAAGTGAGAAACTATGTTCAAGGTAGGAGGGAAGTGAATATAAGTTTTCAAAACAAGAGAGAAATAGGGATAATTTAAGGCATATAATATCCACAAAATTGGATGTTATCATTCTTTGAGTACAAAAATCTAGGGTTTTTTCATATACACTTCCTCCTCTAAATTACCATGAAGGAAGGCACTTTAAATGTCAAGCTTGAATAAAGGTCAGTCCATGTGAATGGAAAGAGAAATTTCAATCCTAATAAAAGTAATGCAAGTGACCAGTGAGAAGGTCTCAAAGAAATCCACACCATATGTTTGGCTGATCCTTTGTAAATAAGTGGAGCTCTAAGTCATTTTGTGCTCTTTTAGGTAAATTATTTAGGATATTATGTTTCTTTTACTCAAATTTATGAAATAATTGTAATTACCTTACCTTTGTTTGTTTCTTATTATTTTTTAACACATTTGTAGGTTTTTGTGCTCATTCTTACTCTTTGAACCCCAAGTCCAAGAATTCACTTCATTACCCAAATAATCAGAAGTTTAAGAAGCTTTTTTAAGCTTTCTAGAAGACCAATTTGTCGAATCGCCCTTTCAGGTCAACCGACTCAATAGAAGAATTAGAAGGAGCCACAAACATGAACTGATCGACTGGACATCTAGTTGATCAAATCAACCCTATCAAGGAAGGGATGTTTTCATGATCTAACTGGGCAATCCACCTCAAATCAGACATCTAACATCCTTGGTGGTAAAGTATCAATTCAAGCATTCAAACCTTCCCCACTTAGAAGCTATGTGACATTTAATCTAGTTGACTGACGACCACCTGAGTTGATCGACTAGCATGCCAAATCTAGAGAATTCTAGCCTCCACAAGCCCTTCTCCAGGGTTTCTAGTATTCTTGCCCTGCTATAAAAGGAAAGGGGAGTGCCAAAACATATCATCAACCCCCTATAATCTCAAAACTCTACCAGAGAAAATAGAGTAAGGAAAGGAGGGACAGAGCATGAAAAGTGTTTCTAGAAACATAATCTCTCTTCTTCCTATCCTTCTTCTTGCTTCCATCAGAGATATGGAGTTGTAATCCTTGTGATTGGACATGGAAAATAGCCACATGAGCCAACAACTTGTTTCAACAAACTTGGATTCCATTAAATAAATAAGGATGTGTCTTCATTCGTTTAAAAACATGAATTAAGAACTAATAATTTATTCTTGATGATTGTTATCAACCATAACAATTAGACCCCAGACCCAGAGCAGAAGCTTGCTGGATGGTTGAACCATGACCCACAGACGTTGAGACCCTAGGCTCGTAGGTGGCTTGATCCATAAGATCTATCTATGAAAAGATCAAATCAACATGATCCTAATCTAAAAAAGGACCTAAAATTGCTAAGATAACAATGAAGGATTGTGGTGGGGAGACCCATATTTACATCCTTGATTAATTCTTTTCACTTTAGTAAATTTAACTCTTTATTTTAATATTAAATATCTTGATAATTTAATTTTCTTATGTAAATTTACTTTCTTATTTTAGTTTAATCACTCTATTCAAAATTGTAACTTAAATATTGTTCATTGCAACTGGTTTGAATAACTTTTAATAGTGTCGCTCCACGGGATAGATACCTTTCTATACTAATATCAATTCCCTTGTTTACAAGTGAATTGATAATATCTAAAAGGTTAAACTCTCAGGATACTATCCCTGGTGAGTTTGTTGTTCAAGCAACAACACCTCATTCCACTTATCAATTTAAGTTAAATTTGATAGAAAATACCCACAGACAAGCAACAATAATTTTTTAGGAGGAGGAGTGATAGCATGTCGGGTCCCATTCTCACGTAATGTTTTCATTTCCTCAAGCGTCACAACTTTCCAACCGGGGTGTTGAAGGGCCTCACATCAGTTTTTGGGAATCTGGATAGAGTTGAGATGTTGGGAAATGGGTTTAGTAGTATAGAAAAGCTTGGATAGGCAGTAGGGAATGGCATATAGGATGGAAAAGAGTGAAAGAGCCCCCAAGTCATGTATTGGGTAGGAATATTAGGTTCATTAGAGGAAATAAGGTGTCTCATATCGGTCATGTATTGGGTGGCCCCCAAGTCAACAATCAATGAAGAGCTTGAATCCAATATGGAGGTCCTGACATTAACTTGGTTGAAGGCAAAAAACGCTGACGATGTCATAGAATATTGAATGGTAAAGGAATCATCAGATGTTGTGGATTGTAGAGGAGCCTGTTAAGAGGCATGTAGGAGTTCCTCATACTGGCTGAGGAGATGGTAATAGACTAATTTTATGATCCCTAGGCAACATAGTCAGTCCCAGTATTACAACTACACCCATAAGGATGACATGCTTCTAATAGAACTTCTCCACCAGATGGCCTAACTTTTTGTAGAAAGTGCATTGTGGCCTAGGCGGGTATCCAAGACCACGTCTTCATCCATGGACAATGAAAGCAATCTCTAGTTGCAGTAATGGTGGAGTAGAAGACAAGTGGAAACCATCAGACTGTTGAAGATGAGAGAAGACATCTTCCAAAGTGGGAAAGTTGTTATTGGTCAAGATAATGTTGTGAACTAGAGCATAAGATAGATGAAGATCATCAAGAAATTTGGGTCTAGACAAAATTGGTTTTCTCCTCAATTTACCCCGCATAAGAGACGGGCTAAAAATAGTCAAGTTGTTGAGACAAGATGACAATAGAAACAAAATATTCATCAAAGGTCCTATCTCATTAATTACCAAATAATTTGTCCTAGATTTTATAAAGTTGCAAAGCATTCTTTTCCTATGTGTAGTGCCGATGGACAATGTCCCACACTTCCATTGTAGTTTTGAAAGACATGTACTAGGAGACAACTGAAGGTTCCAAGTTGTTTTATACCCAACTTTTGATTTGTCTATTTCCCATTTCCATCCAGAGGTTTCCTTAAAAGGTTTTTCAATAAATTCATCCTGTCTCTAGTCTCCAGGATTATTTGGATAAAATTCATCCACATCAGGTAATTACCTCCATTCAATTTTATTATAAAAAGAGGAGCATTGTCATTACATTGTAATGGTCAAAGGTGGATCTTTTCCTTCAGCCATGCCTTCAGATAGGATGAAAAAAATCACACCAGTAGGATGTTGGTAGAGAAAGATATCAAAGTAGTCACACCGGTAGAATAATGGTGGAGAATGATATCATAGTAGAGCACTAGAAGAACTAGAATTGTACATTGGTCCAAACCTGGACCGGACAAGTTTGGACCAGACCAGACTGAGATTTGGTTAACAAAAAAATCATTCACTAAAGACCAAATAAAAAAAAGAACTGGTCTACTCCTGGATTAGACCGATATTGGACCACAAACTATATTCATGCAGTCTTCAATTATAAAATATAAAAGACCTATGTAACAAATATCATAAAAAATGATAAAAAATCATAAAATAACTAATAAGCCATTTGAGTTTGCTAACACAAATCAAGTAATACAATTAAATTCTTACAATTCAAGAGAGTAAAATATTATAAGACTATTGGGAACATTACTAATATAATACTTACACATAATAACACATTCAAGACTAACTGGTATAAATTTATAGAAGACAAAAATTAACATTTACAACTATTATAGAATCGAACTATATGAGGTTAATACAAAATACACTAATTTATTAACAATTCAATTCAATGTGCTATATCCTTTTAGATGCAATATTGAAATTTATTTTGCGGCCAATCAGTGCTTGTCTAAGTGTAATGGCTAATTTTATTGACATTCATTGATTTAATGACATCATTGTGTTGCCCACAATATTAACGTACCTATTGTTAAATTCTAGAGTCATTCATAATTTATTACACACCCTTACAACCTTTTAGTTTTATAAGATTTAACTATATACAAGAAGTTTTCCTATGTTATCAGGTCCAACTAGTCTAGATTGATTTCTACCAGTTTTGGACCAGACTAGAGCAATGACTGATTTAGAAAGAATAACAAACTGAGGTCGAGACCGAAAGTCAACTCGATCCAAGATCGAACCAGAATGAATAATCCATTCAGTCTGGTCCACCAATTTGGACCGATATATGTACAACCCTAGAAAGAACAATGATGAATATGAGCAATCACTAGTAAGATGCATAGTGAATGATAAGTAGACCACAAAGTAGCACGACTATAAGCACTATCACGTGAATAAAGTAGTGTGATAGGAAGAAGATAATAAATTTACTCATAATCATTGACACTCATGATGTATGTAAGGAAAATACATGCGAAATAATCTGAGATTTGTACAACCTTATTTTAAAAAAAATCTCTATTGTTGTAAGATCAACAAGCCAACAATCAGATTTGATGGAGACGGGCAAGGAGAGCAGTACTAGTCAGATTCCCATAGAGGTTGCTACACTAGAAAGCACTCAATCAAGGGGCCACAAGCGCAACTCCAAAAGGGGACGGTAACCTATGACATCCCTACTGAAGATCAAGCAACAAAAATAGATATAATCTAAAGACAGTGAAAACAAAACAAACCAATGGAAATCACCACCCGGCTAGAGAGCTGCAATGATGGCAGACTCAGGAAATTGCCCCATGTGTAGTAGCAACGTGGTGGTACGATAACACACGGCTACCAGCGGAGGTAGCAGCCACACACCACATGTATCATGGGAGACCAAGTACGCAGTGGCTGACGACGGGTTCAGGGAAGAGAAGAATAAGTGGAAGAGGAGGAAATAAGTAAAGGAAAAATGTCAGGAAAAAAGAAAGGAAGCTTCTTTTTAGAAACTAGACGACTGCTCTTGATACAATGTGAAGAGATATCTTTATTATAAGTACCAGGGTTTATAAAGAGTCATATTATATATATATATATATATATATATATATATATATATATATTATACACGAAGTTATGATGTACTAGAGACACAACATAACATATAAACTAATGCTAATGGGATTGAGAAGAGTGAGTTGAATTACCTAATAAAAGGGAAAAATAATAATAGAAAATACCACCACCACTATCTTCTAGAGTTTACAAAACTAGACCGAATATGTAATAGTTCATGATGGACTAGACCGAATGGATTGGTCATATCTTATGCTTCAGACAAAATAATCTCACCTATATTTAATTGACATATTTTCTATTTCATCTATAATATTAGAGCATAAAGTGTACATAAAATAAAATCAAATAAACTAAAACAATACTAAAGTATCTAAGTATGCTACCTTGAGAAATAATAACACAGAAAAAAGTCTAATTGTTAAATGGGACGGTAAGCGATGGGGGTTTTTGGATTTGCTAAACTTGAGGGGATTTTATGAAGTTTATGGAAAAGATAGTGGATTTTTGGGAAAAACCTCTTTCTTTTTTGGGAATAAGGAAGTGAATACTCTAAAATTCCAGCTAAATGGGTAAAATTAACACTTCTTACATAGGAAGACAATAGAGGTTGTTGCCAAAAACCCTCTCTCTTTGCCTGAAATTTTAGAAGGAAAAAACCCACATATTTTAGGATCTCAACAGACCATATGCTATTACTTGGCTTCCAAAAGTAGATGGCCATTAAAATATAGGTCACTCCTTTCTTTTTTCTCTCGGCATAAACTCATGTTGTGCATGATCCTAGGAGTAGTTGAAGTGTTATTTTCAGGAGATGCTCTTCATTTGAACATGCATCATGAGATGTATAGTTAAAAAGAACAACTTTAGACATTGCAATAGGTCACTATATTTTCTAAGGCTGGCTATTTCAATTGTTAATCTATTACATTAAAAATATGAAATAGAAGTTAAACAATGTTATACATCATGTAATAATGTGCCAACTTGGTTAGGTGCATCATTGGATTGACATTCATTCAAATCCGAGATAAATAATGCTACTATCATACATAAGATTATATGTCTAGTAGAATATGAGGTAACTTTGTATTTTCATATGTGACCACTTCATTAAATATATTATGACCAATGTAAGACTCATTTTTATAGGGTGTTATACAAGGCTCAACCAATTTGTAACTATTTAGCAAAGAAGAGCACCCCAAGAAGACGTCCTTTTCAGGTTGAGAATCAAATTTTTGGGCAACATTGATGTCAAAATTGAAAACTTTCCAAAAGGATAGAAGGGTATGTGCTTGATATGGCATTATCATGAACTTAAGTGGCACATGACTAATAAAATGAGATATCAAACAACATATCTGGAGTGAGAGAAACAAAATGATTCATTGAAAGGTGGATGATAACCTTTATGTTTTTGATAGTTTTGTAAATAGTTTAATTTTATTGTCCAAAGAGAATGCATGCATCCTAAAAGGGATTGAACTTGAGGTTCTTTTGATGTGGGGTCTTTAGTAGATTGATGCATAATACCGTCTTACCTTATCCAAAAAAAGTATTTTATTAGAAATACTTTTTTTGGATAGTGGGGAGTTTCACCCCTGTCTAAGGTATCAGGAGAGAGAGAACAACCTCTAGCTAACAACAAAGGCTTTTAGTCCCTTCTTGTAGTGCCCCAACAAGATGTGTTGAGATTTGATCCCACAACCCGCACTTCAAAAGCAGCAGGCTTGACCAGCTGAGCTAGCTGGCAAGTGCATTTTATTAGAAATCCTAATGTACAATACTTTTATCTTGTTGAATCTCAATGCACTAATTTCTATATCATGTTAATCACAAACGCGATGAGAAATTCAGTGATGAAAATAGTAAAATAGATGATTTTTAGTATTTTATAGTTAGCACATATTATTCTGAAAATTAGAGTTACTCTAGGTAGCTTTCATTTGATGACTTATTGAAGTATTCAGAATATTTTGTTGAGTGATATATATATGTTTATTAGCTGATTTGAATCATTAAATATTCACACAAACATATTGAGATATTGAAATCTTATCAGTCTAGTGATTTCTTTTTATTATTTTATTGTTAAGTACAAATTAGGTGAAATTTGTATTGTACGTAAAAAAAATGTATTGAAGACATCATACTAAATATTCAGTATTTTTAGATCTCATTTAAAGGGTGATATAGTTAACATATTAGTTAACTTTTTTGAAAGAACATTCTCATAAAATAAAATAAAAATAAATGTTTGGAATTATTTGCAATTGAACCAAGCACCTCAATTGATCTATATCAATAACCTACTACCCTAGTAGCTCCTGTAATTCATGATTCATCTTATAGAAATAAAATCCTAGAGAGAGGGATTGAGAAATAGGGTTTGAGAGAGGAAAAGAATGGAGATGTTGATCTTGGGTTCGAGTGAGAGTGGTTCATGGTGTCCTTTGTCTGCCTTTGATTTTTCCATGTGTGCACGGGCTTTTGATCTTGGGTTTTGAGTATTGTAATTTTATTGCGCACATGTTTTATAGTAATTTCACGTATGTAAAGCTTACATTCATTATCTTCATTTTCATGATATATTGTGGCTTTAGTTTATAGCCTTTTTGTTTACTAAAGGCTTGTAAACTATGACAATTGTGTTATGCCTTACATACTCTCACGTGGATCATATGTTTAATAGAGTATTATATTGGTGTTTTGCAAATTTTTTACTTTGAGATGTCTATGTGACTTATGTGATTGATGATGTGTTTAAATTTTAATTCCATACTTTGTTTTGAATAATCTTGCTCTTGTGGTGTTGGTCGTCACATGTGGTAATGGTTTCATCTACAATGATATCCAACAACAATCAAAGAACATAGTGATATATAGTCATTTATAGTTGGAGGGAACATCCTTTGTGGATCATCTCTATCAGATAGTAAAATTACCCCCTAAAGCATCTCAACTCTTATAGAACCTTTTTACTTGGAGTCTGAGGCTTTTTAGCCTTGAGGCACGTCTCTTGAGTTTATCTGGGATACATGGACAAAATTTTCTTAGATGCATGGTAAGTCAAACAATAGTATCATTTTCTTTGTCGGTGCAATTAAAGTGAGTTTAGGGGCAAGGTAAATGAGAACATTAGTTCAAATCATTTAATTAGTTATACACTTGAGCCAGTCATATTATTCAATTTGGTTTAGTTGGCTAGTTCAGTAGCCAAGTCATAGTCAATATTAATGAAAATTCAAATAGAAAATAGACAAAAATATAAACCATATCCATGAAAGTTATTCTTAGTGCCTACTACAGATCTACTCTATTTTGATTAGTCAATCTTTTTAACATCTTTGCTACTTTGCTTCCATTTCAATTTTTCAATAGTATGTAATGCTATTGTAAGTGATTAAGACTAGCATATAATTTATTTAATAAGATTGAGCAGTCTCAAATAAAAAAAATTGATATATAATTAATAGATTTCTACTTTTATAAAATCCCCAATGTGTATCTAAATCAAACCCCATGTCTGTAAAATAGAATTCTATCCAAGGGAATAATATTTTTGTTATTGTTGAGACCAAAACTCTCTTGGTTTGTAAAAATATCCTCCATATCTGTTATTGGTATACATATCTATGAAAAAAAAGCATTGTATTTGAACTTACTTTTTGAAAAACAATCTATTTTTTTCAAATATGCATATTTCTTGTAATTAGAATCAATTTCCCTACATGAAAAGACTATTTCACTCAAAATCAATATATATTACAAAATAACATCACGTTTTGTTAATAAAATTTATAAAGGAGTCCTTGTATTTTGATTGAAATTGCTAGAATAGTGGTCCAATGAATTACAAAATAAATCCACTTTGATTATATTTATTATTGAAAAAATCTAATTTTGTGAAACCCGTATAGATTTATAAACATTATACCTTTACATTTTCATTCTAATGACTAGAATAATCATTCAAATAATTACGAAAAACAAGAATCTATTAATGAACTTACTACAAGAAATGCTCGATTTAGATAACTCATTCAATTTATGTATTCTAATCACCTCCCATGTATGTAATATGAGAAATTCGATCACATCCAGTAACAACTCTCAGATAATTGTCAAAACCTCTACCAGAGTCCCCACATTTTTTTAGTTAAATTTTCTGGTTAGGAGATTCATAGCAAACTAAAATGCTTTTGAGATCTATTAATAGGTTTTTTTTCTACATAACTCCTCACAAAGTATGCAACCCCAAAAGGCTCACTTTATGCAAAATTATAGCTCCTCTTCTTGATTATCATATAACTAAAAATAAGAATATCTCATTTTCTTTGAAAAGTTATTCTATGGAGATACTAAATTTCTCTTGAACATATAGCGTGAAGACTTGCAACGATAGGATTGTTAATAACGTTGCGTAATCTAACTTATTATAGTTGCTAAAGCATTTTTACTTCTCTATTTAATAATCCATCTCAAAAGCTAGAGTTCTCAAAGGTGTCGATTCTTTGGCCAACAAACTCTAAACAAATATGAGCTATTATTTTACAATAAGCTCAATAAATCATGGATGCAAATATGATGACTTCTAACATACGAGTTATTTAGTTATATAAATTATAAATATAAAAAATTAAAAAAATATATTCCTTTATAATTTAAACAGCTAACATGCCACTTTATATAAAATGACCAATATGTCATTCTTTTCATAGTTCCCTCACAGGGATGCATGATACACTCACCAAAAATGTGTTCACGATGTGGATCCATGTTGCTCCAATGGGGATATGTCTCTCTTATTTATATTTTTATATAATGATACCATATATAAAAAATTGATATTATATCTATTTAGTTTCTAAATAACCATAACAACTAGCAAAATGGTGTATGCTGTTAACAATAACTAAAAGTGCACTAACGGTAACAAGAAATAATAAATAAAAATACACAGTATTGGTAAATCTAATAATACCATGTAAAATTAATAGATACAATAGTAAAAAATAATATATATTAGAAATATCAAATCAAAATACATAAAAAATAGGTACTTGAAATAAAAATAGCAGACACGATATTGAAATACACAATAAAATCTACTTCAATATATATTAAAAATAATGTATACAAAGATGATGCAACAACTACATGAAATGAAGCTATATGATATGTTTAACTTTAAATTTTGTAACACATATTTGATTTAATTTCTTAGTATATTAGTTGTGTTACATTTAAATAATACATATGATACATGAAAAATATTAAAATAAAATAAATGTAATATCGCTCTAAGTACTTTTCTCATAATCCCACTCCCCAATTGGCCCTACTGTCTGTAAATAAAATGTTGTATGAAAACAAGCACGTACAACACAAGTAAAAATGGTTAGTAAATTTTGGAGTCTGATGAAAGTTGGTCTGGAATTGGCTCACTATCGAGGACCAAAGTGACAATATCAGTCAAATTACAGGGACCTACACATATTAGTACAGTATAACGGGTTCTCCCAAACCACCCCATTTGCTTCCCTACTGATATTTTCTTCCCTGGTAACAACACAGTTCACCGATAATATAGTGAAATGTCCGAAGAGTGTATCTTATAGGAAAAAAAGATTCATATTGTAACAAAAAGTTTAATATGTCAGCTACTTTTTACTCATCTCGCATAAACTTACAAAATGAAGAGAATATCAAAGACGAATATTTTGTCACACGCAAATATTATTTGATTTCAATTTTTGAATGTTTTGGTTTATTTTAATTCATATGTTTTATTAAAAATGATGAGATCATGGTATATTCATATAACTAGTTAATTTTTGTAGTACATTAGTCTATAATGATTATCGTTGTTAAAGATTTCTTAAACATCATAAAGACATACATGGTATCATAATGAAAATATATTTCTTCATGTTCCGTAATGCCCACAGATGTGGTAAAACAATATAGCCGTACTGACGAGTGACGAGAAGAAAGCAGTCTAGGAGTCCAGGGCTCGATATCCATAACCCCAACGTCTAAACGAGGACTGATAACACCGCATTTGTTCAATCTCCCGTTCAGTTCAACTACGATCTTAAAAGCTTTTTGAATGGAGATCTTAAGCGCTTCTTGCATGTGCGCTCCCATGAGCTACTGCAACCGCCAAGACGTGATTAGCCTCCAACGAAGCCATTACCATGGCTGGCGTGCCTCCGACTCCCACAACCCGGCACATTCACCTTGGTTCGACACCTGAGTAGATCTTCCACGTCAGGGTTAGCAATTTCGGCGTAGATGGCTCCACCTCGGATCATCTCACCCTCACTGGCATCCCTCTGGGGCTTGACACCATCGTCACAGTGAACAATAGTGGCGCCTGCGGCGGCTAGAGGAGCACCACCTCATAGCGCCTCCTCATCCACGAAGCCCAGCAAGACTCTGTCTTCCTCAAAAGGTATCAATCCTCTTGGCCGTGGCAGCAACAGCCAAGTCCCCCGGGTCCTGGATGTTTAACCCCCCCTTCCTCATAGCGTTTAGCCACTGTGCTCTATGCCACCGCGTGGAACCTGCCGCCCCAGACGAACGCAGCAATAATGCTCTGAAATTTGTCAAGGATGAACGTTGGGATCTCCGCTTGCATACACCAGAACCTGACCATGGCGATAAACACAGTTCTAGTCAACACCAATCTGCCCGTCAAAGACATATTTAGACCAGCCCACTTAGCAACTTTCTCCCTCATCCTGTCAACACAGGAACTAAAGTCCGACCCCTTAACTTTGCCACCACATATTGGAATGCCCAGGTAGCGGGTAGGGAAGCTCCCCTCCTCAACACCCACCGCTTCTTTGAGCCTACCTCTTC
This sequence comes from Alisma plantago-aquatica, assembly GCA_963693085.1. Lineage (NCBI taxonomy): Eukaryota > Viridiplantae > Streptophyta > Magnoliopsida > Alismatales > Alismataceae > Alisma > Alisma plantago-aquatica. The sequence goes on along the minus strand of OY856410.1, from coordinate 1,509,083,579 downwards.
TAGAATCACAGGATCTGGAGAGATACACCCTTGATTTTATCACACTCAAGAAGAGCCCAGTGAGTTTACCAAATCTTGTCATCATCCTCCTACAGTTCTTCATGGTCTTGACATTGCCTGCAAGAAAGAACAACACATCATCCGCAAAGATTAGGTGCAGATGACCATGACACCTCTTGTTTGAAGGTACTGATCCTCTTCTCAAGCACTTCTTTGTCCATCATATTGGTAAGGGATTCTATAACAATGGTGAATAATAAGGGAGATAAGGGGTCGCCTTGTCTTAGACCATTCTTGGCATGAAAAAGACCATAAGGAACACCATTCACCAGGACAGAAAAGGAGGTGGTAGTCACACACTCCTTCATAAGCAAGATCCACCTGTGAGAGAAGCCCATCTCCTCCATAATCCTCTAGAGAGCACTCCACTTGATATTATCATAAGCCTTTTTGAGATCCACCTTCAGGCACGCCTTCTTGCTACTGTTCTTCACCCCAAAATCGATCAGGAACTCCGAGGCGAGAAGGGTGTTATCATTATTACCTCTCCTTGTAATGAACATTGTTTGGGAGGGCGAGATAATGGCCGACAACACCTTATTGAGTCTGTTCGCAGGGGTTAGATATTTTCTGTTCCTCATTTTCACCATTCAATGAAGTCACACTCTCCCCCATATTCCAAGTCAAATGGTCTTTTCTCTCTTTTTATCTTCTTTCCCAAGCAGGGGCGGTACCATGAATTTTACGATAAGGGGCCAAACAATATGAGTGAAAGGGAATTAAATTAGTATCCATGACAATTTCAGGGTTACAAAGAGGAGAAGGACTACAATGAATATGAGGTTTTGTGGGAGAACTTTCAGACGCAACATTTGAGTCGGGTGAGTTGTGTGCTTCACGAGTTTTTTTATGGAAGAAAGACATTATAGTCCCCTTTTTATTCATGATCAGACCTAGTTAAAATATACATATTAACATTGAACCATCTATGACTATTAACATTGTAAAATGTTCATAATTTTTATGAATATGTATTAGATTTACAAGCATTGGCATTTATTTTCTCATTATACTATGAATATAATATAAATACTTATCTAAAAGTTGCAACAGTTATATTTAAAGACAAGAAAATAACAATTATCTTTTTGTATGTCCAGTTGCAGCTTTTTGTGATGATAGACACGGCTTAAAAAAATGGTGTTGGTATCTTGTCTAATATTTGTTAGTATAAGGTTGTCGAGTGTCACATATAAGTCAAAAGAACTTCATCGAATGTCTTTGTCGAAAAGTACTTGTTGTGGCAGACTGGAGAAGTCAAAGATCAGAAAAAGCCACAGGACACGAACGTGTTGAAGATGCTTTTCTCTGGAGTTTGGAGAAACGACGCGACCGAGAAAACTAATTGGGAGACTTTGGTTTCATATCGTGGCCTATGGGATATTTTGTTAGATATAATATGGTATTTATAGTGGTGGGTAGTTTTCGGATATGGATATAAAATAACTAGGAGTTTGACTGGAAATAGAATTGCTTGCGGCTAATTAAGTAACAAACTGGAAAGTTTCCGAAACAAGATTGTCGTTAAATTTACTTGGTTAGGAAACAACGTAATTGTATTAAATCAAGGTAATTAGAAGTCTTTGTATTAAATTCAATTAATTAGAAAATTAGAAAGTTGACTGATGTTTGCGGTATTTGGAAAGGTATTGAATAGAAAATTTTAATATGGAGATTCTATTTTCCCTTTGATTGTCGTATTAATGTTTGCAGTTATACAAGCTATCTAATAGAAAATTTTAGAACATTTTGGGAGACATTGGCCACCCCCCTTCTACCGCCTCTGTTCCCAAGATACCTGTAACATATTCAAATTTAGGCTATAATCCTAGACCTACCTTGTCCTAGACCCTTTTAAAATGTGTTAATATCTAATATTTATTCTCCTAAAATTAAAATGTTTTAGGATGAAATAACTAAATCAACTCAATACTAGGGTTTACTGAGAAAATTCACCAACCAATAAAATCTTACTTTGGCATTCTAGACCCATTCTAAGTCTTATTGATGAAGGAAAATATAAAAATATAAACTAATGTATCAAATTAGTTAAGACATGCATCAAATTCATTACTTAGGTTTTAACTTACTAGTGAGCGATAAAATATTAAACATTTTTAAAATATGAAATTGACATGAGAATTAGAATCCTTGCAGCTTGTTTGGCTTATAGACCAAAGTCGGGGTGAATGGAACATTGTTTACCCTTTCATTTAATTGATTGATTATAAAATTTTAATGGATATCAATGCACTTATCTAGACCCAAGTTCTAATTCGTTTTCACTTCTAACCACATCCGTGGTTTCCCCTTCCCCTAGTCACATCTTCGTGCAGACCCAACGCCGCAACAAACGGAACCAGTGACCGCTTCCCCTGCCTCCTCCTCTCTTACACCTCCTTCTTTTTGTTCTCCTCTTCCCTTTCGCAACTCTAAAACATTAGCCTATTGTTTCCCTCACCTATTCCTCTGTCTCTCTCTCTCTCTCTCTTATTCTCCATCATCTCTGTAGCCTTCACCTCTTTCTTGTGATCCGTCTGCTGAAGCAAACTCATCGATAGTGGGAAGTGGGCACCAAGATTGGCCGTGCCAACACATTGTTCCTTCAACCCCTTGTCCTCCTATACTTGTGCATGGAAGACGGGAACCATGACCACCAGGCCAATGGCCGGTGATGTAGCTCTACGGATCTCAGGTGGTCGGAGTTGGTGGTGGTGCCACCATCGGTGTCACGTCTCCTGCGCTCTATGCCCAACGTAGCCCTGATCGACACCATCAGTGGTTCGTCAACATACTTCTTCTGCAACTAGATGTGAACACCTCCAATCACCGACACCTATAGGACCCCCCATCTCTACTGTCACCTCCTTCTCAATCCTCCAACACCATCCAACCTCTTCTCCTCCCCTTGCTCACACTGCCATCAACACCGCAGTGGTGCAGATGCCACCACCTACAACTATTGTGAGAAACATAGGCATTGGAAAGGATCGAGAGCTAGTACCCACCCTATCTTCTCTCCTATGCCTCCTTCTCTTCTCCTTTGCTTGCACCTAACATCGCCTAACCATGCCTCCTTACTCCTTGCACCGGCCGCCAAGAGAGCATCATGATGTCCTGACATGATGCATCAACTCTAGTGGCCACAGACTTCCTAACAGCCACCTCATATCTTCCTGCAATTCTAACGGCCAAGGATGGCATCTGCACACCATAAAACCTCCTTTCTCTTCATCCACTTAAAGCCTGCAGCAACGTTACTATCTCTAAGATGCCTGTGATCAAATTCACCTCCGAATAGATGCACTCTAACCCTGGCCATCCTCCATGCACCTTCTCCTACCTTGCGCCTGCCACTAGGGTTGTTGGGCATGGCCGCCACCTCAAGTGGCCAACGAAAGACCTACAACCCCACCGTCCTCCTCTTCTACTCCCTTGATCCCAACTGAACCAGTTGATCATCTTGCTAGCTCTAGCCATTGCTAGACTCATTAGCGGAGTTTGACATGTCAGATGCCACCATGTATGGCATAAATACTGGATAGAACATGGAGTCATTGTCAGCTGGCACATGAAGCAAGAATGTAGCAACCTCATGCTTGTTGAATGACAACTCTAAATGAAGGTATGTACTACATTGTGTAATTCAATTTCAGAACTAGATCTTACACGATAGATGGGATATAGACACGAAACATTAACTTGATTGACTTAGCGGACCCCTTACAGTTATGTATATTCTTATCACGATGGCATGCATATATGTACTAGAGTATTAGTCTACAGGAAATCTAAATCCAGTAGCTCATGTGTTCCTACTATTACAAAATCCATGGATAAAAATAGGTAAAAAAAATATACAGTATGTTCCGAGTTCTTGGCATCAAAATGATGATAATGTATACGATTGGTTCCCATAATAGGAGGTAATTATGTGTTTAAAATACAAGTATATGAGAGACTTGAATTCTGAATTCCTTCAAGAGCATCTTAATAAATGTACCTAATGCATAATGCATACTCAATCATAATTGACTAAACCTGAGCCATACAATAAATATATAGAGTGTAAACCTATAACACCATAAATAAAGGAATGTAGATTACTATGGAACACATATGTGTAACCTAGAAATATTTAGGCATATGTATGTTCAAAGATGGATATTAGAACTAATACTAATACCTAATGGATCATATATCCACCTAATAAGAATCCAACACTAATGTGTCAGTGGTGATTGGGACTAGGATAAGGACAATATGAATATCTATAATAGAAATGTATACACATGTTATCCTTGATTTGACTAACATACATAATGTATTCCTAGGATGAATACTCAACTTTGAGGATCAAGTGTATCCACTGAGTTAACCACTAGTAATGAAAATCAGGAATGTACATCCTCTATTTTATTTTGGGCATTATTTGACTAAAACCTACTTTTCTTTTAATGAGGCATCTCTTGAACTGTTATTCCTAATGAAAATCTAACTTCTTGGACATTTATATTTCTTGATGTTGACTCATTATATCCATGTAGTTTCTAGACTACCTTGTTTATATGGGTTCTTGGACCCACTTGCTATGATTTCCTTTTTTAATTAAAATTTGACTGAATTACTAGCCTTGTCTCTCTATTTTATGCACGCTACATGTTTGACTAGAATATCTAGAATAGTGGTACTTATGTACAACCATACTTATATAGGGCGTGTGTTTCCGCCTGGGGTGTGCGTTTTCCACCTTTATTTATTTTTAGGCCATGATCCTATAGTGTTATGACCCTGTTTTAGGTATATTTAGTCTACATTATTATGCATGCAAATATTGTTGTTATAATATGAATATGTGGATGGTTGTGATGGCAAGACACTCTTTATTATCATGCTTGTAATCTGAATTTAATATGCCTCATTTCTTTTGTTACATTTCTCTTAAACTTACCTAATTGCAAATAGCCCCCCTTTCTTGTGGGAACATCTCTTTATACTTAAAACCCATTATAATGCCTGAAGTGTTTTGTATATGTACATACTCAGCCTTTGCTGACCTCTATACTTTGTTTCCTATTTTATAGGTGATGTTCCCTTCCACCCAGGTGTAGGTACATTAGAGGACATGTGACACGATTTTACCGTGCATATAACACAAGTGCACTCGTCAATGTAGTATAGGTCCTTGTGAGGCCCGAGTCAAACTCAGGGACACTAAATTATCAGTAGACTACTACTAACTACTCATAATCAACTAGACCAATAAAAAGATTATGAGAGTTGTTGTGAAATAAAATAAAATAAAATAAAATAAAGCAAACGATTAAGTATTTAGTTTAATCAATTCAAATGGAGATCTTTAGGATTGCGGTTTCACCGTGGGTTTTCATTGTATGAATTTCCACATAGCTAATCAGATTCATCTCTCAATCTGGGTAGTGGCTTGTGGTTAGAATTATCCACTGTCGTGGTACAATTTACTACCTATGTCTAGGTCGATTCCACTGTCGTAGTAACCTATACCCTAAACTAGGTGCATTAAAATCGATCTCTAGGTTTCCACCATTAACCGTACATCACCTTGTTCAAGGGATTTGTTAATTAATATGAATTTTGTCTCTTTTCAATGGTTAATTCTTCTTTCAAAGTAATTAAAGGCATTAGATTATCATTATGGTGATCAAGCATAATAATATAATTGAGAAAACGAAATCATACCACGGATTTAAGAGACAAATGATGAATTACTATGATAAAAATGTCATACAATGCTTCCCCGGGCTACTCCCGGTCCTAAAGACAAAGGGGATTAGCCCCGCATGTTCATCTCAGAGCAAGACATGGTCGAAGAAAGGGGAAACATGGATAAAAATGGGGATAAAGTAATGAAACCCCTGAACGGAGAAGATCCAATCGTTCCTCGGCGTAGAGTGTGTGATCTACAACCTTTCGGCGGTGGAAAACATCTTCTTCGGCTTCTGGAATGGCTGGGGCGTGCTTCTAGGCTCCGTTCTTCTCTCCACACCTTCTTGGGATGTGTGCATCGGCTAATGACGTGATACCCTACTCTTGGTTGCCGTCATTAGGTATAATCACCGAGTTAGGTTGCAAAAAAAATCACAACCGTTGGATAAGAGCCGATCTGAAGCAAACTCTGATCGGACGGTGTCGATACCATCGACCCGACCGCTCGCAATATCGGCAAGCCTTCATTCTTTTCCGTCATTGCGCCTGATGCTGACTCGATACCATCGACGCGGGTCGATGGTATTGACACCCTTAGGCATCGGTTTTATCCCTTTTCCGTTGCTGAAGCTACACGTGTCGATAGTATCGAGTTTGGGGTCGATAGTATCGACTGGCTGGTCGCTGGCAACCTGATGGTAACTTGCTACCATCGACTTCCCAGTCGATGGTATCGACTTTGCCCTTCTCCTTGCGGCTTCCTGCCTGTGGCTGTGTCGATAGTATCGACTGCTGTCGATGGTATCGACAGCTGCAGATATGTGTTTTTCCTGAAATTGCAAAACAAAACCACATCAACCGAGATAAAACCTATTATTGTAATCATTTATGCTAAAAACATAAAAATAATAGAGATTTGACACTGAGAAGGATCATAGACTAAATTAAGTGAATTATGCAATATTAACCGCCAAAGTGACCAATAAACACATAAAACGCAAGTAAAACAAGTCTATAAATGTGACTCAAGATCATCGCATCAAACACACCTAAGCTTGAACATTGCTCTTCCTCGAGCAACAAAACTCTAGAATATAATTGTGAGGATCAACTAAAGAACAGGTTATCACAACAGACTGCGCCATATGATCCCCGCCAGACATTCACATTCTGGCCCTCACTAACCACGGAATGATAATTACCCTAAAGGCGACAATAATCATCCATAAAAGATATCTACCTCAAAATTGATGAGCACAATCACATAAGGCAGTTAACATAATAAAATCCTCCAGTCCAGACTCGGTGCATCTTGTGATCTCCTATCTACGTTGATCGCCCTAACTACCATCTACATGGAAGCAGCTCTCCTGGTATTAACAAGTGAGGAGAAAATCATGGTGGCCTACCAATTCGAGCAACGGGTGGATGGAATGGGTGGCTTGTGGAAGAAATGGAAGCATTATACGATTTTAAAATGCAAAAAAACCATAATGACCTAAATGATGCATATGCAAATAAAAATGCCCTAATGCCTACATTTGGGTGGAATGATGCATGCACTATCATTCTGTCTCAAGGTGAGATGGAATATCTAAGAAACTACACCATGTGCTTATTCTTCTTAGTATGCAAGTGAGAACAGGTTCCTTTCTCCCTCTCATTCCTACTTACTTCTCAATTCTTTTTTTTTTCTTCTCTTTTTTTTTCAACTTTGTATTTTTTTAAACCTTATTTTCATAGTTGACCATGAATCATTTGTCGGGCTCACTTATTGCTGCATAACTTATACATTTGAAGCATTCAGAAGGTATGGAACAAGTTCATCACCTTTTATGTTCAGAAGACATAAGATGCATGATGTACAATATGCACAAAAATGTGAATGCAGCTACAAACTGATAGTTATGCAACTAAATGACACACACATAAGGATAATGTGCATGTATAACTAGTCTATTTTTTTCATTTTCATTCAAAAATATGTGAAAATAGTTGCAATGCAAGACCTATCTACATGGGATGCAATCAAAGAGATGAAAACTGTAATGTACTTCCAGTTCTTATGGTGGAATATGACAACAAAGGGGTGGATAGATCACAAGATAAATTGACTGAATCTTTGGAAAATATTATGTGTCCCTCCTTACTGACCTGTGTAGTAATTAAGAGGTTTCTCTCTCTCATTTCAAATTAAGGTCTCATTATCATTTGGTCAGTTTACGCTCAACCACCCAGTTCCGTCCAATTTTCATGAATCAAAGGAATGTACAGTTGTGATTTCCTATTTTAGAGTTGACAAACCCAATTATTTCCTTAAGTTATGTGCTCAAAGTTAAACAACCCAAGCTTGCAAAAGCACTAAACATTTTCAAATTTGCCCCTGATTCCCATGTACAAGAAACGAGATGACATATGACATTAGACATCCACAATTACACTAGATAGAGTGTGGATCCTAAAAACAAACTAATAACTACGAGAAATAAAAGACAAAAGACAAAGCACTAAAAAAATAAAGGATAGAACCTGTTCCAACTCTCCCCCCCAAGCTTGAATTCGAATATGGCCTCATAGTAAAAAACAACCTTAAAGGGTGGAACAGTGATACCGATCATTCTGCAGGTGGAGGCGGGTACTGTGGAGCCGTTAGGTCCCAACATGGGTACTTCCCCTGGAAGCTCGGATCATACTGGGGCATTGGTGGAGGTTGTGGATACCCCCAAAATAATTCTGGCTCTAGTAGTTGTCATAGAAGGGTTGTTGCTACATCTCCATCCTGTGCAACCTATCATGTATGTTTTGTTGGTTGTCGAGGAGGAGGCGCTCATTCTTGAAAATGGCCCTCTAGTTAACTAACAGTCGGTTTGTTGTATCCTAAATACCGGCGTATGAAGCTGTATGTTGCTACTGGGTTTGATGAATCTCCTGCAGCATTGAGTACATCCCTTGCATGGAGTAGGCATCCTCTCCTTGATGAGAGGGTGGAGGTAGCAGAGGCTGTGAAGATGAAGATTCACCCGGGTGAAAGCGGGGACGCTTCCGGGGTGCTACTTGTGCCCGAAGAGGAGTGAAAGCCTCCTCTTCCTCTTCATGCTCGTCATCGTCATTATCATTGTCGTCATTGCCGCCGTCTTCATCCGAATCATCAATGGCTATGATGGGTCACCTGAAATGTTGAGAGCCCTCGATGTTGAAGACGGGATCTGGAAGCGAACACTCTTGATATTCGTGATTAATATGGCAATGTGCATATGGCAAGCCATCACGGAGCAGGAGGAGGTTGGAGCGGTGCAGATGCTGCAGGTTGACCTTACTCCTACTGGAAAGGGGAGGAATCTGGGAGATATCCAACCCAAGATAAACGACCGATGGTGTGATTAGCCCTCCAAAATGGATAGGATCTTTCCTTGTACTCATGTTCACGGCCACCACGTGCATCAAGAAGAACGCGCTCCAATTGCACCCATCGCGCTTCAGCAGTTTGTGCAGGAAGAACAAATTCGTCTCTTGGAATTTGCTAAGAGACAAGTCGCTGCGAGAAAATAGCGTGGTGTAGAGCATGCGGTGCAGAATCCGCACAAACAGATGCTCGAAGTCAGCAACTGCAGTGTTGTGGTAGATGACGGATTTACCCAGAGGCGCAGTCACAAGCTGGGCAAAGATATCATCATAGTTCGTCATGTTGTCTGGCCTCTAGTGTTGGTAAGCATCATGATACCAGTTGTACACCGAATTGAACTCGGCGAGGGTAATGGTGTAGTTGTTGTTGAAGAGTCTGAATGACACCCGCCCTTTCTTCCACTCTCTGTCGGTGGTGATCAAGTCATTGGGCACCACATTGATGTCCAATGATTCCATGAACTCCGCCACGAGTTCCTTGTAAGTCGGCCACTCGCCGAAGAATGGCTAGCCGTCAGCGTGGTACTCTAGCTCTTTGGGCCTCCTGGTTGTGTGTCACGCCTACCCCTTCAAGACGTAGGCGAGATTGTCATTGAACCCCAGGTCGCGGACCATCGTCCGATCGACGTAGCGCATGGGCTCAATATTTCTCTTCAAAAGCTCCTCGTAGATCTTCCGGATCTCCGTGGAAGGGTGGACTATCCTCAGATGAGGAATCGACGCGGGTGGTGGAGGAATGAATTCAGGAATCTCATTGGGTACCACCTGTGAAGAAGATGCACCATCTGTACGCACCATTATTGCCGAGAAAGAGGAACAGAAGATGGAGCTCGTTGAAGACAATCTCAAAGAAGACAATCTCCGCTCGGTGAAGATCGCGATCCTTGGATGCTCGTAGCCAGGCTCCGGTCGCACAACAATATGCAAGGGACAAGTGGATGAAAAAGGCTCTGAAGGTGTGAATCAATTTAACAACAAAACCTCTCTTTTATAACTGCGGTCGTCGCTACTGTGGACCCGTCGATACCATCGACGCGGGTCGATGGTATCGACGCGGGTAGTAGAATCCGGTCTTCCACTAGTATCGACGGTTGTCGATAACCTGATGTGGGGGCCTGGATCGATGACGCGTCGATACCATCGACGGGTGTCGATGGTATCGACTCATCCCACAGATCGATTCTCTTGATGTAGGGATCGTCGTTGATTCCTTCTCACAGATCAGTGACATGTCGCGTCGATACCATCGACGCAAGTCGATAGTATCGAATCTTCTTAGGGAAAACACCCTCACGAGGCCCGGCCGCCGCTTTCTTTCTGTAACTGGGTCGATACCATCGACAGGCACGTCGATGGTATCGACTTCATTGAGACAAATTTCATCTGAAAATCTTTAGGGATCTCGCGAGTATCGACAGCCATGTCGATACTATCGACCCCGTTCTAGCAATTTCCTCGGCGTTACTGATGGTAGGTCGATACCATCAACGAGGCCGTCGATAGTATCAACTCAGAGAAATTTTTGTAGCCGCCTAACTGTGCCCATGTCGATACCATCGACACAATGGCCGATGGTATCGACCCTGCCATGGACCTGCACACTGAACAAACGATCAAGGTATCATTTTTACACTAAAAACAAAATTAAACCAAACTAACTTGTAAATGCAAACAAAAATGGATGAAACTACCAATGGCTGGGTTGCCTCCCAACTAGTGCCCTTATTTAACGTCTTAGGCTAGACGAAGTCAAGCTCCTCATGCATCCGTAAGTGCAATGAGTTTGACCTCATGCATTTTCCTCGTGAAATCCTCACCGAAGTACAACTTCAATCGCTGTCCATTAACCAAAAATGTTTTCTCGCCATCACACACCATGATTGCTCCATGTGGCCTGACCTCCTCTACAGTGAAAGGTCCACTCCATCAGGATTTCAATTTCTCGAGATGCATCTTAAACCTTGAGTTGAATAAGAGCACACGATATCCCTTCTTGAAGACACGCATCTAAATGTGTCGATCGTGAATCAGCTTTGTTCGCTCCTTGTAAATATGCGAGCTTTCATATGCATTCATCCTCAGCTCGTCGAGTTCATTTAGCTCTAACAAGCATTTCTTTCCTACTTCATCATAGTTCAAATTCATCTTCCTTAGCGCCCAGTGCGCCCTATGCTCCAATTCCACCGGCAAATGGTAGGCTCGCCCAAAAGCCAACCTAAAAGGTGTAGTGCATATAGGTGTCTTATATGCCGTCTGATATGCCCATAAAGCGTCTGGTAGCAGAGTACTCCAGTTCTTCCATGTCGAAGCCACTGTGCACTCCAAGATTTTCTTAATCTCTCTATTGGAGACTTCGACTTGCCCCTGTGTCTGCGGGTGGTACGGGGTACCAATGTCGTGCCTTACCCTGTACTTTCTCAACAATGCAACAAACTTATGATTTCTGAAATGGGTACCTCCATCACTGATAATCATCCTTGGTACGCCAAATCTGCATAAAATATAGTCCTTGACAAACTTGCACACTACAACATCATCATTATTCCTAGTGGGTATTGCCTCTACCCACTTCGATACATACTCAACAGCCAATAAAATGTATAAGTTAGAGTTTGAGGACACAAAGGGTCCCATGAAATCAATACCCCACAAATCAAACACCTCGACCTCTTGAAATCCATTGAGGGGCATCTCCTGTCGCGTTGAAATGTTACCTGCCCGTTGGCAGGAATCGCATCGCCACACATAATCATGTGCGTCCCGGAACAATGTAGTCCAGTAAAGACCGCTCTCAAGTACCTTGGCCGCAGTTCTAGAACTTACATGATGGCCACCCGTTGGTAAAGTATGACAATGACGAAGTACGCTCTCATACTCAACCTCCGGTACGCACCTGCGCAACACGCCATCCCTGCATTGCTTCAACAGAATGGGGTCATCCCAGAAATAATATTGCAAAGAATGGAAAATTTTCTTTTTCTCTTGATATGTCCAATCATCTGGGATAATTTTTCAGGCAAGATAATTAACAATATAAGAGAACCATGGATCTTTAGATTTAACAGATAGAAATTTCTCATCAGGGAACGTCTCGGTAATGGGTATATGAATGTCCTTCTCATCTACCCTTTCCAACCTAGACAAGTGGTCCGCAACCACATTTTCTATGCCCGCCTTATCTTTAATTTCAATATCAAATTCTTGTAATAGTAAGATCCACCTAATCAGTCTAGGTTTGGCATCGTTCTTTTCCATCAAGTACTTTATGGCGGTGTGGTCCGTCCATACCACGACTTTAGATCCTACAAGATATTGTCGAAATTTTGCAAAAGCAAAAACAACGGTGAGAAGCTCTTTTTCAGTTGTCGTGTAATTCAGTTGTGCTTCATTTAAAGTTTTGGACGCATAGAAAATCACATCGGGTTTGTTGTCAACTCGTTGTCCTAAAACAGTCCCTACTGCGAAATCTGATGCATCACACATCAATTCAAACGGCTTTGTCCAGTCTGGTGTTTGCACAACCGGTGCAGAAATTAATTTCTCTTTAAGCACATTAAATGCATGCAAACATTTTTCATTAAAATCAAAGACCACATCTTTCTCCAACAGCTCAGATAATGGTATAGAGATTTTTGAGAAATCTTTTATAAAGCAGTGATAAAAACTGGCGTGACCTAGAAAACTCCGTACCCCTTTTACCAAATTTGGTGGGGGTAATTTGGAAATAACTTCAATCTTCACCGGATCTACCTCCAACCCCTTGCTAGATACTTTATGTCCAAGCACGATCCCTTCACTAACCATCATATGGAATTTCTCCCAATTGAGAACTAAGTGTGTGTCCTCATATCATTGCAAAACTTTATCCAAATTGTATACACATTCATCGAAAGACGCACCATAGATGGAGAAATCATCCATAAAAACTTCCAAACAACGCTCAACCATATCGAAGAAAATGGAAAGCATGCAACGCTGAAAGGTTGTTGGTGCGTTGCACAAACTAAAGGGCATACGGCGGTATGCAAATGTTCCGTAAGGACAAGTGAAGGTGGACTTCTCTTGGTCCTTAGGATCAATGGAAATATGATTGTAGCCCGAATAACCATCTAAAAAACAAAAATGAGATCGACCTGCTAATTGCTCTAAAATCTGATCAATGAATGGAAGCGGAAAATGATCCTTCAACGTAGTAGCATTCAATCTACGGTAATCTATACATACACGCCACCCGGTTACCAGGCGGGTCGTGACCGGCTCGTTCAACAGATTATGAGTAACAGTAATTCCCCCCTTTTAGGGACTACCTGTGTAGGACTCACCCACGTCGAGTCAGATATAGCATAGATGATACCTGCAGAAAGGAGCTTGATCACCTCCTTCTTGACTACCTCCATCATGCTTGGATTTAGTCGGCACTGTGGCTGAATTACAAGTTTGGCTCCCTCCTTGAGCCGGATCTTGTGCTGGCACAATGTAGGGGAGATCCCCTTGATGTCCGTAACCGACCAGCCGAATGCACCTCGGTGGTTCTTCAACATGATCAACAGTTGGTCCTCCTCCTTGGCACTCAGATATGCTGAGATAATCACTGGTAGCTTTTCACCCTCGGCTAGAAATGCATATTTCAAGTGAGGCGGCAGTGGCTTCAATTCTAACTCTGGAGGAACGATCAAGGATGACTGGAGAGGTGGTGGGAGTTCTCCAAGATCTTCATAGTACCTAGCATAAAAGCATGGAAGCACCTGAAGCATCTTGACACACTCTTATAGTGACTTTCTTCTCATCCATCCATGCGTTATATTAATTAGGCAGGCTTCAAGAGGTAGTTCTGGATATGCATTGAAGACAGAACTTGCTATGGCCTCATCTTCAGTAGAAGGAGGGATGTCCTCTTCATCATTCGGAAAACCCACGGCCTTGCTAAGAGAAACAACTTTGGTCTGCTCCATAATGTCTACAGCCAGTGTCCCCTTTTCCACCTTAGTCATTACATGAGCCATATCAAGAAATGGCTTCCCTAGACAAATAGAAATATTCTGATCAAAGTGCTTCACCATGCGGCATTGCTCCTTTGCTTTAGATTGTGTTGTGCTTGAGGGCATGACCATTTCAATCTGATCATTAGCGATACCCAAGGTCAAACAGCCTCTTCCCATCTCAAGTACCATATCTGCAGTGGCTTGGAAGGGTCGCCCAAGGAGTAACTCATTTCCTTGCTCATCCTGCATTTCCATTACAACAAAGTCTGCTGGAAATACAAACCGATCAACTTTCACCGACACGTCCTCACAAATGTCGTATGTCTTCACCACAGAATTGTCCGCTAACTGAATTGTCATATTGCTCGGCCTTGATTCTTTCGGTCCCAACTTCTTGAACGTAGATAGAGGCATCAGATTTATACTTTCCCCGGAATCACACAGTGCTTCGCCGAATTTCACTTTACCAATGTAACATGAAATGTTGAAGCAGCCCGGATCCTGCCTTTTAGGTGGCAATGTGCCCATGATGAAAGCACTCACCTGTTCCTTAAGAACCACGACCTCGGTATCTGGGATTTTCCTCTTCTTTGTGATTATGTCTTTCAGAAACTTTTCGTAAGAGGGAATCTTCTCTATTGCCTCTAACAATGGAAAGTTGACAGAAAGCTTTCTAAAGATATCTAGAAACTTCTTGAACTGAGCGTCTACTTTCTTGGCTTTCATGCTATTGGGATATGGGACCGGGACAGTCTGTGCCCTTTGATGTGGCGGCACATATGGCGTCCTTTTCTGTGTCTCCTCCTCAACAATGACGGGTTCTATTGCAACATCCTCTACCACATCCTCTAACGGTGCTGTGATTGGAATCAGAACCTCCTCTGCGGCCTCACCTGTGGTTTCTGGCTGGGGTGTGCTTGGTTCATCGGCCCTGGGGTTTAAAATTTTCTTACCGCTCCGTAGCAGAATTGCCTTAACTTGTTGGTTTCCGCCTGGAATGTTTGTATTTCCGGGAAAACCTTGCTGTGCTGGTTTTTTCAGATTTGCTATCTCAGCTGCCATCTGCGCCAAAGATGTCTCTATTTTCCTCATCTGAGCCCCATGACTTTGTAAGGTATGTCCAAATTGATTCATAAATTCTCCTTGTTGCTTAATCTGTTGACCAAACATGCTCATTAGTTCTTGATTTTGCTTGATCACTTGGTTGAGCAACTCATTGTCTTATCCTCTGGCGCCGGTTGGGGTTTTGCATCAGGGTCCTGCAAGAAATTATTTGGGTCCTTCTAGGAGAATTTCTTGGCTTTCCTCCACGAGTAGTCGTTGTTTCTGTACCCCTGCTGTTGGCGCAAAAATTTCACTTGAGCTTCATCCCCGGATTATGTATCTTATTTTGCAAGTAGTTTCTTGGCGAGAAGGTCCATCTTCTCATTTAGCTCTTTGATGGCCTTTGACTCTCCTGCAGCCCGAACATGTTCTACTGCATCTCTGTCGCCCTAAGATTGCTTTTTGGCCATGTTCTTCAAAATTTCCCAACACCTCGTGCCTGTGTTGTTTAAGAAGAAACCTGAACCTACGGAATCTAAGTTACTTCTATCATGCTCGGAAAGAGCAAAATAGAAGATTTTAACTTGTTTATCCTTGTCAAGCCTATGATGCGGGCACCTCCTTAGTATGATCTGAAACCGCTCCCAAGTCTTAGAGTAAGTCTCCCCGGCCTTTTGACTGAAGTTATGGATCTTCCGTACCAGATCGTTGGTCTTCTCGGGTGGAAAGAATCTCTCGAAGAACACCTCGACCATATGATCCCACGATTCCACATACTCATCATCAAGATTATGTAGCCATTCTCGTGTATTTCCCGCCAGAGAGTTGGGGAACAGCTTCAAGTATAATGTCTCCTGTGGAAACCTATCTATCTTGATCGTGTCGCAGTTCTCCACGAACTGGCTAATGTGAGTCACCGGGTCTTCATTTTTGAGCCCGTGAAATTCATTTGATTTGACCAAATTTATTAGGCCTGGATCGATCTTATAGTTGGAAATGTTGATAGCCTGCCTCTTGATCGGCCCTTTAGATGCAGATGCAAAAGATGCCTTTATCTTCTCCCAGATTGTCTGTTCCTCAGCCATGGCATCTAGTTCAGAGTCTGAATCTATATCTTCAGGTCGGTTTTGAATGTTGTTCTCCTCATCGTCTGGTCCCAACAGTGAAACATCTGGTGATAGCTGCATGTAGTCTGTGCTACGCATCCTCACCATGCACTAGCACAAGAAGAATAATAATTTAGGTTCAGTACCATGCTAGACGATTTCTAAATATAAAAAAAACGTTGAATTTCAAAATTAATAATAAAATAAAAAGTGGCCTAGAGTGGCTACTTGCAGCACTCGTAGTGCTGACAATTGCCGTGTCTCCGGCAACGACGCCAAAAACTTGACACGATTTTACTGTGTGTATAATGCAAGTGCACGCGTCAATGTAGTATAGGCCCTTGTGAGGCCCGAGTCGAACTCAGGGACACTAAATTATTGGTAGACTACTACTAACTACTCGCAATCAGCTAGACCAATAAAAAATTTATGACAGTTGTTGTGAAATAAAAGAAAAAAATAAAACAGAGCAATCGATTAAGTGTTTAGTTTAATCAATTCAAATGGAGATCTTTAGGATTGTGGGTTCACCGCGGGTTTTCATTGTATGAATTTCCACATAGCTAAGTTTTCTATGATGTTAGCCTAACACCTTGCAATGTCGAATGATTTGAATAGTCATAGTTAAGCTTTGTTCTAGCTATCAGCTTGACCCCCATTCCCTTTGTTATTTCTCTAGCATGCCTCGTATATACCCACTTTGGGGTACTAAGAACACATAAATTATATATGTAAACTCTCGATGTGTATCTTAATATTTAAGATGATTCCCTTAGTACTAAGTGATAACATGAACTAGCTTAGTTATGAAAATGCATGTATTGCCTTTTACATGGAGTATCTAAATATAGGTATGCCCCAAGACCATCTATCTAAGGATTAAATGGCATCTTTGTTTAGCTTTTTTTATGCCATCTTTGTTTAGCCTTTTTATGCTTCATGCATGAGGATTGGTGAGTGGAATCTATTGTCTGGTATAACGTTCTTAGGAGTTTGTCTCTCTCACCTCCATGGATAAATTAGATCACCCAGTGAATGATGTGATGAGTAATTTGGATATATAGCTCATCTTATTTTGTGACGGAACTATGGTTGTAAATCGTCAAGTGTAGAAGGAACACATATACCTTACTATAATGGTTAGATGATCTTATGACTCCCTTAGGTCTTGTGATGGGTATGTGTCATTTATGCTTGAAAGTGACATGGGTAATGGTTGGTGTCGTACCTCGTCAAGGTTTAATAGGATTCAACCACACGTACTAGGAGACACTTCTTCCTCATATGCTATGAGACTAGAGATGTGTTTTTTTTTTCTTACCACTTGTATGATTGAAATATTAGAAGATGTTGGTAGACTGCAGTAACGATAGAATAATACTATAATTTTCATGTGGTGGATAAGTGGTGGACTTGGTTCTCGAATTGATCATTTTTGGCACAAATTTTGGATTTTTCATCGACAGATTTTCATCATCAAACTTATTTTCATTATTATCTTATATGTACAAGTTTTTTTTTCATATTTTATCGATGGTTTAGGAGCCAAGTCATCGCCACAAGGAAGTTTGAATTGTAGAGGAACCCTTTGAATGAAGAAGTACTTGACTGGAATGATGGACATGAAACCCTAGGACTAAGTGTAGTGTAGAGAGTACGTAGAAGCCTTGGGTACATAAGACCTAGGTTCACCCTTTTGGCCCCTCTAGGTGGTGATGATGATGATGTCGATTTAGGTGATGATATTGATGGTGACGATGATGATGATGGTGATGATGAGTAGATGGTGATGTTGTTGTTGTTGTTGATGATGATGATGATGATGATGTTGATTATGATGATGATGATGATGATGATGATGATGATGATGATGATGATGATGATGATGATGATGATGATGATGATGATGATGATGATGATGATGATGATGATTATGATTATGATGATGATGATGATGGTAAGGAAAATGATGTGGACCATGATCAAATAATGGAAAAACTATAATAACATTGTAGGTAGCCCTAATGGATACAAACTGGTTGAGATAATACCGGGTTGGTGTAACTTATCTAGCTCGACATCTTAGATGACAAGAAATGGATACTTGGACATGGAGTGATATAATTTCATCTTGGTGATGTACTATGATCCTCTACATGTAAGTGTATTACAAACCTTAGATTGGTCTAGAAATATGATTAAGTGCATATGAATAGTGATTGATGGATTTTGGGGACAAAATCCTCTTTAAGGGGTAGAGTGTTGTAACGTACTCAAATTTAGGCTATAATCCTAGACCTACCTTGTCCTAGACCCTTTTAAAATGTATTAATATCTAATATTTATTCTCCTAAAATTAAAATGTTTTAGGATGAAATAACCAAATCAACTCAATACTAGGGTTTACTGAGAAAATTCACCAACCAATGAAATCTTACTTTGGCATTCTAGACCCTTTCTAAGTCTTATTGATGAAGGAAAATATAACAATATAAACTAATGTATCAAATTGGTTAAGACATGCATCAAATTCATTACTTAGGTTTTAACTTACTAGTGAACGATAAAATATTAAACATTTTTAAAATATGATATTAACATGAGAACTAGAATCCTTGCAGCTTGTTTGGCTTATAGACCAAATTTGGGTTGAATTGAACATTGTTTACCCTTTCATTTAATTGATTGATTATAAGATTTGAATGGATATCAATGCACTTATCTAGACTGAAGTTCTAATTCGTTTTCACTTCTAACAACGTCCGCGGTCTCCCCTTCCCCCAGCCGCATCTTCGTGCGGACCTAACACTGCAACGAACGGAACTGGCGACTGCTTCCTCTGCCTCCTCCTCTCTTACACCTCCTTCTTTTTGTTCTCCTCTTCCCTTCCACAACTCTAAAACCTTAGCCTGTTGTTTCCCTCACCTATTCCTCTGTCTCTCTCTCTCTTCTCTTCCATCCTCTCTATGGCCTTCACCTCTTTCCTGCGATCCATTTGCTGAAACAAACTCGCTGGCAGTGGGAAGTGGGAACCAAGATTGGCCATGCCAACACATTGTCCCTTCGAACTCTTTTCCTCCTCCTTGTACTTGTGCATGGAAAACGGGAATCATGGCCACCAGGACAATGGTCGGTGATGTAGCTCTACGGATCTCAGGTGCTCAGAGTTGGTGGTGGTGCCACCATCGGTGTCGCGTCTCCTGCACTCTATGCCCAACGTAGCCCTGATCGACGCCATCAGTGGTTCGTCAACATACTTCTTCTGCAACCATCCGTGAACACCTCCAATCACCGACACCTATAGGACTCCCTATCTCTACTTCCGCCTCCTTCTCAATCCTCTAGCACCATCCAACCTCTTCTCCTCCCCTTGCTCGCACTGCCATCAACACCGTAGTGGTGCAGATGCCACCGCCTACAGCTATTGTGAGAAACACAGGCACTGGAGAGGATCGAGAGCTAGTACCCACCCTATATTCTCTCCTATGCCTCCTTCTATTCTCCTTCACTCACACCTAACATCGCCTCACCATGCCTCCTTCCTCCTTGCACTGGCCACCAAGAGAAAATCACGATGTCCTGACCTGATGCATCAACTCTGGTGGCCACGGACTTCCTGACAGCCACCTCATATCTGCCTACAATTCCAACGGCCAAGGATGGCATTTGCACACCACAAAACCTCCTTTCTCTTCATCCGCTTAAAGCCTACAGCAACATTACTATTTCTAAGATGCCTCCGATCAAATTCACCTCTGAACAGATGCACTCTATCCCTGGACGTCCTCCATGCACCTTCTCCTACCTTGCGCCTGTCACTAGGGCTGCTAGGCATGGCCGCCACCTCAAGTGGCCAACGAAAGACCTACAGCCCCACCGTCCTCCTCTTCTACTCCCTTGATCCCAACTGAACAAGTTGATCATCTTGCTAGCTCTAGCCATTACTAGACTCATCAGCGGAGTTTGACACGTCAGATGCCACCATGTATGGCATAACTACTGGATACAACATGGAGTCATTGCCAACTGGCACATGAAGAAAGAATGTAGCAACCTCATGCTTGTTGAATGACAACTCTAAATGAAGGTATGTACTACATTGTGTATTTCAATTTCAGAACTAGATCTTACACGATAGATGGGATATAGACATGAAATATTAACTTGATTGACTTAGCGGACCCCTTACAATTATGTGTATGCTTATCACGATGGCATGCATATATGTACTAGAGTATTGGTCTATAGGAAATCTAAATCCAGTAGATCATGTGTTCTTACTATTACAAAATCCATGGATAACAATAGGTAAAAAAATATACAATATGTTCTGAGTTCTTGGCATCAAAATGATGATAATGTATACTATCGGTTCCCATAATAGGAAGTAATTATGTATTTAAAATACAAGTATATGAGAGACTTGAATCCTAAATTCCTTCAAGAGCATCTTAATAAATGTACCTAATGCATAATGCATACTCAATCATAGTTGACTAAACCTGAGCCATACAATAAATATATAGAGTCTAAACCTATAATACCATAAATGAAAGAATGTAGATTACTATATGTGTAACCTAGAAATATTTAGGCATATGTATGTTCAAATATGGATATTAGAACTAATACTAATACCTAATGGATCATATATCCACTTAATAAGACTCCAACACCAATTTTTCATTGGTGATTGGGACTGGGATAAGGACAATATGAATATCTATAATAGAAATGTGTACACATGTTAGATTTGATTTGACTTACATACATAATGTATTCCTAGGATGAATACTCAACTTTGAGGATCAAGTGTATCCACTGAGTTAATCACTAGTCATGAAAATCAGCTATGTACATCCTCTATTTTATTTTGGGCATTATTGACTAAAACCTACTTTTCTTTTAATGAGGCATCTCTTGAACTATTATTTCTAATGAAAATCTAACTTCTTGGACATTTATATTTCTTGATGTTGACTCATTATATCCATGTAGTTTCTAGACTACCTTGTTTATATGGGTTCTTGGACCCACTTGCTATGATTGCCTTTTTTTATTAAAATTTGACTGAATTACTAGTCTTGCCTCTCTATTTATGCATGCTACATGTTTGAATAGAATATCTAGAATAGTAGTACTTATGTACAACCATACTTATATAGGGCATGCGTTTCCGCCCGGGGTGTGTGTTTCCACCTTTATTTATTTTTAGGTCATGATCCTATGGTGTTATGGCCCTATTTTAAGTATATTTAGTCTACATTGTTATGCATGCAAATATTTATTGTTATAATATGAATCTGTGGATGATTGTTATGGCAAGACACTCTTTATTATCATGCTTGTAATCTGAATTTAATATGCCTCATTTCTTTTGTTACATTTCTCTGGAACTTACCTAATTGCAAATAGCCCCCCTTTCTTGTGGGAACATCTCTTTATACTTAAAATCCATTATAATGCCCAAAGTGTTTTGTAAATGTACATACTCAGCCTTTACTGACCTCTATACTTTGTTTCCTATTTTCTGGGTGATGTTCCCTTCCACCCAGGTGTAGGTACATTAGAGGACATGGACTCAAGAAGATCATGAGCAGGACATGGAGTTAGGGATAGCTTGGGATAGTCGGGTTGCCCTCTGCAACTGGCCTTAGATTTATAACTTTTCATTATGTCATGCCACCTTTTATGGTGAGGAACAATTATATAAAGATACATCTTGTAACTTTGAATTAGTTTTGTTTCCGCTGCTTTATTATTACATGGATCTTGTATTATATCATTTGAGTGGATCTCCTTTCGGGTCTCACTCTTTACAACACCTATTCCTCTTTTATATACCTTCATTTCCCTAGAGGGCATCTCTGTAGAAGACGGATATATATGCTTCTGCATCGGCACAAACTTCCAAATTCGGTGATGTTTAAACACAACAAAGTGAGCCCTTGAGCTTTAGATCGCAGCCTTTAAATCGCCATTGTCATGACGACGTTCACTGCATCATTTTCTTTATTGATGACACACCCACTTCATTCTCTCTCGATAGCAAGTTAGTTGGTCCATTCAGAGCACGTTCAGTTTGTTATGTTCCACTGGTTTTTGAACGATTTCTGATTCAAAAAAGAAAACTCCGCAATACCAAATTTTATATTTGCCTGATCTGCACTTGTGTGACGGACGACAGGCGGTCAAACTTCTTTTTGTAATGAGCATGTTTGGTTACTTGCATTTTACCGTATTGGATTGTATTTTGGACTCCACAAATTTTATGTTTGGTTTGCAGGATTTGAGAAATAAAATTAATCCCGGGATTTTCAGACAGAATAGGAATCTCACATTTTGGTCTACATCAAAATTCTCCTGGATGCTAAAATCCATCATGGGTAAGACAGCAGTCACGAAAATAAATAAATTCCACACTTACAAAATCCAACAAATCAAACATAAAACTTTACTTTGTGGGATTTAGAAAATACAACATTTCAGCAATACGGAGTGAACAAAATACATGATTTCAGTAAATCCAGCTAACGAAACATTGCAGCAATCAAAGGTAGAGGTGGCCATGCTAGATCACGGCGCCCAGCAATTTTGATACAGAAAAGGTCATCCAGCATTTATAGCCGGTCTGAAAATGCAGGATCCTCTCTAGTTCTCGACTCCTTTAAACCAAACTTAGTTTTCATGATGTTGTATCATCGAATGCATTCCGTTACAGCCGAACCCCATTAAATAAGCGTGCCCTCAATATGACTTATTGGTTCTCGTTAACATTGAATGCCAACTATCCTCTTTAGCTATAGTCAGTACGTTCTTCGTACACGTCCTCTCACAATAGGAGACGGAAAGCAAAGAGTTTGAAGTATCATTGCCTTCCAATATTGCTATATTATTATCGATGACATTGACACCCAAAGCTGATCTATAGCTTGGTATGTGATAATGAAACTAGCAACTAATGGAAGGCCTTATCTATTGTTATTTTTTTTTAGCCTCTTCCTATGATCAAGTTTGTCCCTTTTGATAGTATGGTTGATTTCATGGTCTTTATATAGGAGGAACTGTTGGGAATTGTGGTGGGTAAGTGACGATGCTCTGCAAGACTGAAGACACAAGATTTAACGTGGAAAACTCTCCCCAAGACTAGGAGAGAAAAACCACGGGGCAATACCGGACAACAAGCACTAAGTAATCTCAATTACAACTCACACTGCCCAGATTTAATCGCCCCAAAATCTGGGAGGCTCCCCCTGTCCGAGAACAAAGATAAGGAAGAACATAATTACATCCAATGTGTACAAACCCTCCCTTTTCACTTTTTCTCCTCACGACACCACTGCCGCTGTTGGGACTACTTGTTGTCGCTACGATCGTTGATCGATCGTCTATTCTGTCGTTGTCTGCGGTACTCGTTCTAGTTTGCTCCTCCAACTAGGATTCTGACATACCACCACAACTCTCTCCGCCTGAGAGAGTCGATACGCGTCCTCCGCTGATCGGACAGACCGTTGTCGTTTCAGTAGCCACCGACTGATGAGCGTCTTCCTCTGCTCGGATCTACTGTCGTAGTCGATGTCAATGTCACAACACCAACAAAGTACCACCAATTGATGTGCGTCCTCTGCTACTCGGACCTGCCTCCATTGTCGATGCACTGCTGTTGTGTTGCCGACTGCCAACCGCTACTTTGCCTCAAGACAAAGTCGTTGGCCCTCTCTCATCCACAAGAGAGCTGCATTGTTGGTGCACCCAATGAGCCACCAATTGTCAGCCACTACTTCGCTTCAAGACAAAGTCGTTGACCCTCTCTTACCATAAGAGAGCACCACCAGTTGTTATTGTTTTCTGACTCTTCTACCACTGAAGACACCAACAACCAACAACTGGTGGGATCACACACCAACCGGTGGGATGATCTCCATGGCCTCCCCAAGGGCCTCTATTTATAGACCTCCATACATGTGATTGCAACCAGGAATTCTAGTCCTAGTTCAAATCCTAGTCCAACTCCATGTTGCACATAGCCACCTTTTTTCTTCTTGGACTCAAGTCATATTAGGATTGACAACACAAAATACCAACTCTAATTAAATCCTAATTCAATTCTAAAGGTGTAGGTAAGGAGCCATCTTTCCTTCTTGGATTTAACTTCCAAAAGGATTGGAAATACAAGCCAACTCCTATTAAGTCCAAATCACAATAGGACATGGGCTGGAACCTTTCAATCCCAACAATCTCCCCCTCCGGCCCATGAGGGAGATTTTGTCTTCAGCGATCATCTGGAATATCTTCTGTATCCTACCACCCCATGTGATAGATACAATCTCCTCAAATATGTCAGCACCATGTTATTTTCATCCCTCTTCTTGAAGTCCCACCTTGACTTCACTTTGTTCCCAAGCAACGGAGAAGAAGTATCTTGGCCACACTGCTTCTCTCTCCATGCCCACACCTGGGACTTTGTCGGCTCCCCCTGACCGGTCAGTCGAGCCCTCCTGGATGAAAACCATATTTCTGGCCTTCTGCAGTAAGCTTCAGAAACCTTCTTATGACGCTCCCCCTGTCGATGTAAGTCTACATCAAGAATTTGATCCTCCATCTTGGGTGTAGCAACTACATCTTCAATGTATTGCCCGCCTTCCTCACACGTGTGCTGTCTCGAGAAAGTATTTGGAGCAACCTTCTCTAACTGGGAGCCGTCCTTGCTGCATATTGTTGTCCTCCAGATTGAATCTCGCATCTCAAACATGCGGCTATTCTGTGATCGCTTCTTGTCAACGTTGCCCTTCCTATCTTCAGATGCCATCTCACTATGCCCATGAAATCCTTCAAACTTTGCTCTAATACCACTTGTTGGGGATGTTGAGCCGATACAGTCCCGGATGTGACGAAAAGTTGTCACGGAAGCGCTACCAACAAGCGTATAAAACCCAAAGAAGAAAAACACCAGATTTAACGTGGAAAACTCTCCCCAAGACTAGGAGAGAAAAACCACGGGGAAATACCGGCCAACAAGCACTAAGTAATCTCAATTACAACTCACACTGCCCAGATTTAATCGCCCCAAAATCTGGGAGGCTCCCCCTGCCCGAGAACAAAGATAAGGAAGAACATAATTACACCCAATGTGTACAAACCCTCTCTTTTCACTTTTTCTCCTCACGACACCACTGCCGCTGTTGGGACTGCTTGTTGTCGCTACGATCGTTGATCGATCATCTATTCTGTCGTTGTCTGCGGTACTCGTTCTAGTTGGCTCCTCCAACTAGGATTCTGACATATCACCACAACTCTCTCCGCCTGAGAGAGTCGATACGCGTCCTCCGCTGATCGGACAGACCGTTGTCGTTTCATTAGCCACCGACTGATGAGCGTCTTCCTCTACTCGGATCTACTGCCGTAGTCGATGTCAATGTCACAACACCAACAAAGTACCACCAATTGATGTGCGTCCTCCGCTACTCGGACCTGCCTCCATTGTCGATGTACTGCTGTTGTGTTGCCGCCTGCCAACTGCTACTTTGCCTCAAGACAAAGTCGTTGGCCCTCTCTCATCCACAAGAGAGCTGCATTGTTGGTGCACCCAATGAGCCACCAATTGTCAGCCACTACTTCGCTTCAAGACAAAGTCGCTGACCCTCTCTTACCATAAGAGAGCACCACCAGTTGTTATTATTTTCTGACTCTTCTACCACAGAAGACACCAACAACCAACAACTGGTGGGATCACACACCAACCGGTGGGATGATCTCCATGGCCTCCCCAAGGGCCTCTATTTATAGACCTCCATGCATGTGATTGCAACCAGGAATTCTAGTCCTAGTTCAAATCCTAGTCCAACTCCATGTTGCACATAGCCACCTTTTTTCTTCTTGGACTCAAGTCATATTAGGATTGACAACACAAAATACCAACTCCAATTAAATCCTAATCCAATTCTAAAGGTGTACGTAAGGAGCCATCTTTCCTTCTTGGATTTAACTTCCAATAGGATTGGAAATACAAGCCAACACCTATTAAGTCCAAATCACAATAGGACATGGGCCGGAACCTTTCAATCCCAACAGGAACAACCATGGATATAGACTACCAACAACCGTAGTAATACTCTGCGCTGATTAAGGTACATTTAAATGCAGATCTTCATATTATATATTTGTATATGACGAAATATCCACTGCATATCACTATCATAGAATCAACGACTAGATTTAGTTTTGACGCTTTCCAATGCATATTATATTTCAAAGATTTTTCTGCTATAGATCATCCCATAAATTGTTCTTGTTTTCTTCACTTTTGTACAACCATTGTGTATCAGTTACTAATATTGTGCAATTTAATAATCACTCATAATGAAGTAGCAACGGCCTTCCAAAAATATTTAAATAATTTCAAGACGACATGATCCTTATCATATGATGTGACTTTTTTTTGTGGGTAAAAGTCGTTTCAATTTTTTTTATACATTTTCCACGTTTTAATACATATGATGTTTCACCGGCTCGGACGTCATCATTTCCAGAACACTAGTTGTTCCGGCGATGCAAAGACAAAGCAGCACAACGCCAACTTCACTCACGCCAGCTACTACAAGTACGACGACTCCAAGAGCACCACGTACTACGACATGGCTACTCGTTAGTTCGATTATCCCTACAACAAATTTGAGGTTCTCCGGAAAAATTTTCAGGGAATTCGTATGTTAGCGCCAGACAAAAAAAAAGACTTAAATGATTTGGCTAACATTGTCTGAAGTCTAATTAGATGGTGCGGTTTTAGGTGCACATATCCCATCACATCCATGGCATTTATGTAATAAGAAGACATCAAGGGGCTAGATATTTTCTGTTTCTCCATTTTCACCATTCAACAAAGTCACGTTCTGCCCCATCTTCCAAGTTGAATGACCTTTTCTCTCTTTCTACCTTCTTTCCCAAGACGCTTGTTCCTCTTTTCTATACCTTCTTTCTCCTAGTGAGCATTTTTGTTGAAGACGGGTGTAAAGAGTGGGGCATGATAGGGATCAACTCTTCACTAAAATTGAAGAATTAGTCCATCCAATCCCAAATAAGAAGGAAAGGAAGAATTTCATTCATTTCTCAAATGGCATACATATTAGAGCATGACATTTGTAAGTAGCGGAAACAAAACTATATCAAAGTTACATGATGATTCATTTACAATTGTTCCACACCGTAACATGTGGGATTGCAAAATAAAAAGGTGCACATCTAATAAATCTAATAACGTGCATGACCTATTGCAGAGGAAAACCTAGCCATTTCAAGCTATCTTTAGGTACAGTATCATGTATATGATCTTCATACATCCTTGTCTTCTGATGCACCTATACCTGGGTGGAAAGGAACATCACCCAAAATATAAAAAATAAGGTATAAGTCAGCAAATGTTGAGTATGTAAATAAAATAAACACTTTGGGCATTATATTGGGTTAAAGGTGCAAAAAGAAATATTCCCACAAGAAGGGAGCTACTTGCAATAAGGTAAGTTCAGAAGAAATATAACAAGAGGGATGAGGCATATTAAAATTCAGATTACAAGTGTGAGAATAAAAGTGTCTTACCATAACATTAATCAACAATCTCAATATTAAACAATAACTTTTGTATGCATAACAATGTAGACTAAATATATCTAAAACAGAGCCATAACACCATAGAATCATGTGCTAAAAGAAATAAGGATGGAAAAGCACATCTCGGGCGGAACATGCGCGCCCCTTTTAAGTCTGGTTGTACATAAGTACTACCATTCTAGATATTCTAATCAAACATGTAGCATTCGTAAATAGAGTGGTATGACTAACAATTTCATAAATTTCTCATAAAAAGAATTCACAGTTGGAGGGTTCAAAGAACCCATATAAACATTATAGTTCATCAAACACGTGAATATAATGAATTAAGAATAGGAAATATGAAAGTCCAAATAAATGAATTTGAGATAGAATTAAAAGTTGAAGAGATGTCTCATTAAAATGAATGTAGGTTTCAGTCAAATTATGCCTAAAACAAAATAGAGGATGTACATACCTGATGTCATGACTAACTCTTTTTCTAGGGGTCAATCACACAGTTTGTCCTTGTCAACCTATATGTGGTTTATCTACCTATTAATTCACAATTGTCGAATCATTAAAGAGAGTATATTTAAAATCGTTATTGGTTACTTGATGCAGATTTTGAATTTTTAGATATTAGATATACCCATATATAGTGTGAAGGACCTGATAGGCTATTATTGATCAAAATACCCATATAGAAATGTATAGGGTTTAATACAACATGACTTTATATATTTATATTGGTCATATACTCATAATAAAATCTTGTTATGTATATGAATACATGTATATTCCACATGGTAATATAAAAATAGAGTAGATTCATATATAGTCCCACTAGAAAGTCATCTAGGGTCAATCTTGTCAACTATGTAGTCATTTACATATATGTTTTTCTTACTTTTATCATTTAGCTCATAACTCGTACAACATGGTTAGATACACTCCCTACATTCATTTCTAACTACTATCAATTGTATAAATACATGTTCATGAATCTAGGGTTTTAAATTCATGAAACAAATCACATTGATATATTTGGATATGCTCACTCATAATTATTGAATGTCTAAATAGGCTAGATTCGTTAAATATTGATGGCATTGATAGAATTATTTGGGTTGAAACTTTAATAATGTTTTACGAATAAAATTTTCTATTCATTATAAGTAACATATCTTTACGAATTGATAATATGAAATCAATGATTAATAATTTCTTGCTTACTGTTAATAGTAACCCAATATGAATATACCATATGATAGGTATGTAGACATGATCACATATTTAGGTGATGTTCATTTTAACATACTATAATATGTTCATATATATATAGTTGTTCTAAGGATAAACGACTATGTAACTAATATAGCAAATTTAGATTATCAATTCTAATGTTAACCTCAATCATGTTATTTGCATTTGATTGTTTAAATAGAATTCAAAAACTAACAACTACATGTAATGATTGGTTGACTTACATGTTCGTCAATGCGGGCGGGCCTTTAGTAGTTGTCTATGTCATAATCATCTTCATGTTAATAAGAACCAGCTCGAAGTTTATTTTGATGGGGTAGAAGTTGGCATCAATGGAACTCAATAGTCGGAAAATATGGTGTTCGGCTCCCGATGGATTCAAAGGTGACATGGTGACCATGAAGGAAGGAGAATATAGCAGGTGGGAGGAGGATGAAGATGTCGTCTTCGAAATATAGGTGGAGAGGCAAGAAGAGAAAGGTATGGACTTTTGCCTACTGAATTTCATCGATAGAGCTTGTAGCATGTTGATTTGAAGTGGTCAGTATGGTAGTTGTAGGTTTGAGTTTCACCAAGGGGTTGATGCAGGTTGGCACTAATTCATGGTGGTGTTGGCAACATGACGAGGAAGTAGGTCCCAGTGTGGTGTTGGGAGTGAACCGTTGTGAGGGAGGTAGTGTAAAGAGGAGACAAAGTGGGGAATCTGACACTATTTTCAGACCATAACAATTAGGGATCATGTGTTGCAGGTTGGTTAGTTGTTGTTGCAAGCTCATCATGAGGACGAAGATGTTGTTAGGGAGGGTACCACATCTAGCTCAAGTCCTGGAGATGGTGGTTGTAAGGACCCTAACCCATGTTTTGGGATAACCCTATTTGTTTTTCTAAAGTATGTTTTTTAGCTCCTTCCTCTAATCATCTGAGATGTAATTAGGGCATGTTGAAAGCTTGAGTTCCTTGTTTAAGCTTGTTTGATTGATGATTGTGTTTTGTGGAGAGGTTTTGGTGCAAATTGGAATTTACGTTGATGTGTAAATTTTCCACCTCTAGAGTGTTCTTTCTCTCTCTTAGCATCATCTTAGAGGAGAGAGAGAGATGGGAATCTTGTTTCAGCCTTGGATGAGTGGTGACATCCTTGGTGATGCTTTTGGGCACATGTTTGAGGTGTGTCTTACATATAGGAGTGTTGTCTCCAGCTTAAGAGCCTTGGAGAGGCCCTGTAATGGTCTGTGGATGTCTTGAGGGACACCCTATAGGTTTGTCGGTGTCTTGAGGGACATCATATCAGTTTGTGGGTGTCTTTAGGGACATACTATTGGTTTTGTGGTGTCTCAAGATGCATGATATCGGTTTGTGGTACCTACAGTTTACCCCTATCGGTTTGTGAAGAGGGTATGTGTAACGCCCTTGACCATCTTAGGTGACCTAGTGGGCAAGACATAGATCTTATCTCCTCATTGCATGGTGTTTCATGTGGCCCTTCCTTGTGAACAAGTATCACCTAGGGTTCTATGGTGGTGACACCTTCCCTTTGCCCTCTCTTTAATCCCTCTTGTATATATACCTATTTCCCTCCATGCGAGAGAATCCTTTTGGTTATCCTTGCATTCCCTCTTTGGTGGACAACATTGAGCTAGAGGAGTCCCTCCCTTAGAGCTTGTTGGATGAGTCCCAAGCTTGTGGTGCTCTCTTCATCCTCTACCTTGGTAAGCCATGATCCTTTGCTTCTCTTTCTCTCTTTCTTCTTCTCGGCCATGGACCTTGGTGACTTTATTTTACCTCTCATACTCTCTTAACCTTGGTTCCATCTTCTCTCTTGGAGGTGTTGTGGTGATCAAGCTTGAAAGATCTTCTTCTACCTTGAGCTTGTGAAGCTTGGATCTTGGTGGTTATCCTTGAGGCAGGTTATATAACATAAACCCTCTTTGTTATTATCATCTTGTACTTGCTATCTTGGTCTTTGTCCTTGGTTCATTATCTATTGCATGCTAGTAGTTCTTCTTGGTAGTTTTGTGTTTTGCTTTAGAAGAAGAATCTTGCTTAGATGATGCTCTTATGATGCACCTCTTTTTCCTTGCTTGTAACATTTTTCTAAGGTTGAAGATGATGAGGCCGTTAGG
The DNA here is from genome assembly GCA_963693085.1 of Alisma plantago-aquatica. Taxonomy (NCBI): domain Eukaryota; kingdom Viridiplantae; phylum Streptophyta; class Magnoliopsida; order Alismatales; family Alismataceae; genus Alisma; species Alisma plantago-aquatica. Next base: position 1,509,052,331 of record OY856410.1, on the reverse strand, counting down.
CATGTCAGGCCGATATGCTTTGAGTGGCCACCACCACCTGTGATGCCACTGACCATCACACCTTGTGACAGATCGTCACAGTCTAGGCAAGGCCTAGATAGACATGCTTTACTGATGGTCGTCATGATTTTGGGGTGGTCTAAGTCAACACATCTAGGTGAGAGTTAGATTTTCATGCCTTACACATGCTTAGTTCATTAGCCTTGGTTCCTGGTTGTTACCTGACATCATGTTGCTAGCCGATATGTGATGAGGTGTGGGAGTCGTCATGGCTAGCCCATCACCCTTGGGGGCGTTGCTTCTTGACACACCTTCAACTATCACGACTTGGTGTTCTGTCCATGAGAGCGTTGCTTTGATGAGAATTTCTCATCAGGGATCTAGCCATCATGACTTGAGAGAGGTTTGATGCCTGATATCCCCTGACAGACTGTCACAAAACCCTAAGCAACATGTCACCCTTTGTGATACTGCCATACCCAAGAGTTGCCTGATACCTGTTGATGACTGTCACACCATGTGATGGTGTTGCCCTCTAGGTTGGGTTGGTCAACACCCCGTCCTTAGGTGTTCCTACCAGATACCCTCATGATGATAAATCAATACACATACTGAGTAGGTATCCCAATGCCATGTTTTCTCACCTAACACATCCTAAATCGATACCCTACCTTAGTATGGTTGCCCAACACACCTAGGGCTAACGTAATACTCTAGGCTGAAACCCTAATTGATACCTTGTGATGGTGTTTAAGATACACCATGTTGATGCTAGGGTCACATAGTATGATGTGATACCCTATGGAGAAGTTGTACGGATGATGTCGAGAGTTATGTTTCTATACCTCATAACACGTTTTATAATTATAATGAGAATCATGTTTCTTTATTTCATAGCACACCTCATAATGGTGATGAAAGTAATGAACTAAGGATGGTTATTGATCCAACCCTATTAACCCTAATCGAGTACAGAGAAACCCTAACCCTGATATATATAATGAAATATGTATGACATGAGTCCTATGAGATGATGTCATTGATAATGTATTGTTATAAGTTTCTAAACATGCAAGTAATACCAAATGATATGCATAACTAGGTATGAGATCTGGTGATTATAGTTTATTTGAATAAGCCTTGTAGGACACATGTGGTATAGTAACACAGAAATAGGAGGAAAAGTGGTCTTATGACCTGATGATGGTTTATTTCCTTATATGAGATGAATAATTTACTCAAATGATGAGATGAGGGGATGTTACCCCCAAGATATGTGGTCCTTGTGATGGACATATGGTTAAAGACAGATATAAAGTGATGATGTGGTCCTTATATGTTTTAGTATGTTCTGGTGGTGTGTCATGCCTTGTTTATGCAGATCTTGTTTTGAGTTTATATGTTGTAACTTGCTTGATGCTGAAAGATGCTTAATTTAGTCTAATTAATCAAGTGGAATCTTATAGTGTAGTTTACCATGTTCCATAGATCCATTCAGTGTCAACATTTGCTGAATGGTGAAACGAGTTTAACTCAAGTGCATATTATTGAATATACAGGGTGCAAGTTGAGGTATCTCCTTGTATCCTGAATGTATAAATATATATGGGATTGGTTGTGGTCATACCCCAATAAGAGTACAACTATGGTTGTAGCTCAATATGAGATACATGAATGGTTGCAGTCATATCCTAATAAAGAGTGTCGATGCGGTCATAACTCACTAGCGCCATGACCTGTACCGAGGTGAGCTAGATATGCATAGCTGGACTATATGTCATCGATAGAAGTCTAACTTATGATGTCAGTACATGTCCTCATACTGACTGAGGGGGTGAGGTCATAGATTCCATCTTTTCCATTTGACCTTGTATGGCACTAATTTTTCTTATCAAGTGGTCAGAAGGATTTGGGTGGTACGACTCAAATCCTCGGGGCATAATAAAATGCATAATCAGCAATGTAGTACACTTGTGTAGGATCAAAATACAGAAACATTAGATGAGGTCTTGCTTGATTTTTATACACTATAGTTGATAGTAACTATTTATGTTTTTCATATTCCTTTTAAATTATTAAGATGCTTCATAAGTCAAACAGTAATTGTTCTTCCTATTAATAATCATTACCTGCTTCACATAGTTGTAACCTCACTGTTGCTTTGTTTATCTTATCCGTGGTAATAATAGAGTTGGTGGAGATTGATATCTCCCGTTGAGATTTGGAATCTCACCCCATGGGTTTACCACACCCTTTTTAGGTGGACGAGCACGAAGAGGTAGAGACTGTATAGTAGAGGTTGAGGAGTAGTAGGAGAGCCAGTAGTTGACGAGGTTGGCAGTGCTGCTGGATATCTTTTGCTGATAGAGTCCTAGAGTCATCCATGTACACTCAGGTCTTTGGGAACATTTTGTAGATGTTTTGCGAATGTGATTTCTTTATGTGTATGGATTGAATACCTATTATGTATATATGTGGTGGAATCATGTATATATGTTCTAGAATAGGTTCTCTAGTAACAAGTTGATGGCATAGATAGTAAGTGTTTGGAGGCATGAAAGCACCTCTATGTAAAAGTTCTTGATGTTTGGCAGTTTTATGAAACCATTTTTAATTTTTAGTGTTTTCCAGTAATCTATTTATTAATCTTTCTTCTGTGGTTATGTTTTGATAATCTCACTTTGTGTGGGGCGGGGCATCACATTTGGTTGGTATCAGAGCTTTAGGTTTGCTGAGTCTACAGGGACCTAGGACTAGGGTTTGTGTTTGTTCTAGTATCCTCCGGTCTATCTTATAGTTAATTTTACTTTTGCAGAAGAAGAAGAGAAGGCTCAAAGATGTCTGGAAAACATGAAGAACATGCTGCCGAGAGCAGTGTTGCAGTACCAGGTGGTGGTGCAAGGAACCATGCACAAGAAGATTGGGTGCCTGAAGTCCCCTAGGTTGACCTAGCCATGATAGAAAATCCTGCCTTCTGATCACTTTTTGGGCAGTTTATGGGAACAATGACTCATATGGCGAATAGGAATCATGCACCTCATCCTAGGGCATTGGTTCCCCATACTAAATATTTGGGTACTTGGAAGACTTTTGAGCAGCTTCGCTGTGTTGGAGTGCTTGAGTATATGGGGACAGCTGATCCAACATATGCGGATATGTGGCTTACTGAGCTTGAGAAGGCCTTTAAGATCTTGAGTATCCCTAAAGAGGATAAGGTGAAGCACACAATGTACCTTATAAAGAAAAGTGATGGCCATTGGTGGGCCATAGAGGAGGAGGAGGAGAAGAGACCTAATGTTGTGGTTGGTTGGGAGGAGTTTCGACGTGAGTTTGTTAGTCGATACTTTCTTTGAACGTATATTGATGAGAAGATCAGCCAGTTCAAAAAGATTTGACAAGGATCCATGACAATCAACGAGTATGAGGCAAGGCTTATGGAGTTGTTGAGGTTCTGTCCTCGCATGGCTATGACAGATGATGAGCAGATTCATCATTTTGAGAAGGGGTTGAGTGATAAGTTGTATACCCCAGAAGCTTCTTTGGAGAACAGAGAGAGGTTTGCCACATTTGTAGAGTCTGTTCAGCAGATAGAGTGATCTTTGAAGGAGAAGCAAGAGACAAATGTAAAGAAATGGTTTGCACCATACCAAGGGTAGTCGTCAGGTGGCTTCAAGAAGCTGAGGTTTTCTGCACTGCCAGTTCCATAGAGGTTTGATGCTTCGACACAGCAGTCACCAAATAAGGGATGAGGTCATAGTTTTCTACCCACAAGAGCCCGCAGTATAATGTCAGTATCAATGACAAGGCCATCTAGGCCGCAATATGAGACTCAGACTTGCTACAAGTGTGGACATGTAGGCCATTTGAAGTGGGGGTGCCTGATGAGAGATGATGAAGTGAACTAGCAACTGAGGCAGAGTCAAGAGGGCATGTAGGGGAAACATCACAACAACATAGGAGGATGAGGATGTTGTCAAGCATCACAAGCTGGATCGTCTGCTCAGGAAAGCAGAAGACGGGGTGACAATAGATAACTGCTAGATTATATGCCATGAGTCAGCCAGAGGCTGTGGTCAACCCACGAGTGGTGGCAGGTCAGATGGAGTTATTTCATTCTGATTTGTCTTCTTCTTACTTTATATCTATTTTGGTTGATCTGTGTGTGATGCACTCTTTTATCGCACATGAGGTGTTTAGTAGTTGTCCCTTACCTATTAGTCGTAAGAGGAATAGTTTGTTACTAGAAACCCTGTTAGTTAGTTCTGCAGTGTTGCATGATGTGTATCAATGGATCTTTGGCCACTAGGGGTAGGTTGAGTGAGCATCGAACTTCACTTTGGGTCTCTCCAAGGGTAGAGAAACCCTAGGATCACTCCTTCTCTCTCTTCCATCAAGCGTGGTCCAAATGCTTGAAAATCATGCAAATAATGTCCATAAGTGCATGCTACCCAAATATTCATATTAAAGGAAATAACATGTAATCTAACATGTATATATGTGACTGAAATGTAAAATGACACAAGATGAAGCCCTAAAATAGGTCTAAATCAATGATCCATTGTGTGACAACTGATGGTGGGTTGCATGCCCACAACCGATGGCTTTCCTTGAATCAACAACTGATGGTGCTCTTTATGTTATCAAACGATGGCTTGTCTAGGTTTATTTGGTGACCCTTTCTAGGTGACAACTCGATGGATCTCTAGATGGTATGTCTAAGGTGTTTTCTTCTATTACAAACAATGGTCCTACCTTCTCAACATCTGATGGTCCTTGATGAAGACCATGATTTGATGATTAGGGATTGATGTTCCAACATCCTATGATTTTGAGTGAAGCTCATGGTTTGGTGGTATGGTTTTGTTGATGCTAAACAAATGGTTCAATGCCTTGACTTTGTAGTATTACCTTTGCCCTAGATTAAGATAATCATATGGTTAAACCATGTATTATGCATGGGTCCATACTTGAGGATAGTATGGGATTTGATGGAAATGCTTTACCTTATTCATCTATGATTTGATGGGAATGTCATATGTTAGGATTTGTGATATGTGTTGATTTGTAGCTTCAATATAACTTATCTTGTTGAACGTAATCCTAATGTAAATAGATGATGGTAATTACTCATGCTTATTTTCTTTATATGATTAGCATGGTGATGGAATATACTCCCTAAAGTTGTTGTAACCCTAATGTGTTAACTAGTGGTAATCATAACCTTATGATTGATGTTTTATTATGCTAAACATATGAACTATAAGTATGATGGTGTTCAATCATACCTAGCCTTCTTTTATCTTAACATAATGAAAGAATGGTCTTAGTGATAAAATAACCCTACTATGTTATCATGTTAACATATTTTAGCTCTTTAATGCAATATCTTGTTGAGCCTATGTATCACATGTATGGTGATGTTTTGTTGATCCTTGTTATGAGGCACGAAAACATAATGATGATCATACATGAAGTGATGTGATGGTCTTAATGACCTTTGGTCATGGTTCAGCCCTAATGGAGGTGTAATCCTCTTCATGATGTGACAAGGGTTGGAACCTTGGAATAACGTGATAAGGATTTATATCCTATGATGGTGTGATGGAAAGTATAGTTGCATGTATGGCAATGAAATAGTATCATGTGATGTTGCGATCAGAATTGTATCTCATCCATTTTATATCTTTTGGAGTTGTTATATATCAATGCTTGCTAGAAAGGAATTATGGTTTATATGTCCACTTGTTTGATGCAGCCTTAATTCACTCAATTGGAAATAACTAATCAAGTGAAAACCTAATCATGTAGTGCCATGTTCCATAGATCCATTCCAATATCAGAACTTGATGGATGGTGAAACAAGTATTCGTGAGGGAAGCTCGGAGTACATACTATTGAGTAAGTGAGGTGCAAGTGACTGTGTGTCCTTGTCATCCTGATCCCAAGTTTAGGAAGGATGGTTGCAGTCATACCCTGCCCTCTGTTTGATAACGGTTGTGGTTGTGTCTTGGTGATCATAAATGTGATGTGATTGGAGGACAACTGTGGTTGTACCTCGGTGATTGGATTTGTAGTACCCTGGTTTCTAGCATCGTGACATGTACCAAGATGGGCTAGTTATTTTCAGGACTATAGGTCATTGATTGCAGTTTGACTGATACGTCATTGTGGTCTAGACTCCAACTGACCAAGTAGTGTAGAGAAGATCTTGGAGTCCGGTTCTTCGTAGATCTTGTATGAGTCTGATTGTAACCAAGCAGTGGTCAGTTGGAATTGGGGTGGTATGAATCAAACTCCATAGGGATTAATAAAAGACGTAATCCATCCATGTAATATATCTATTAGGGTTATACACAATGCTTCACATTGGATGATCACCTTTTTACTGAACTTGCTTAATATGTATAACAATATAACCTCTTATAATCAATAAGAAATGTTGAGAGTTATATCTCTCACTGGGACATATAGGTGATCAGAAGCAGTGATAGCAGACCCGTGGCAGCGAGGAGGAGTTGTAGTGATGGACCTTAGAGAAGGTTATTAGATGTCTAGTGTGTCCTAGAGTCGTCCATGTACTCTCAGGTTCGGGCAGGAAAGTGTGTATACGATGTTTTAACTAACTCGAGCTTTTGGGCAGCATGTTGATACTTGTATATGTGGATAATATTGTTCTGTATGTCTATTTGTTGTGGTTGAGGTTATAAAGAAGTTTGTAAAAATACATTTGGCATGATATACAAATATATAAGGTTTTGGGCTTTTGTGTAAATGCTTTTGAGGAAGATGGTGATGTTAAAATCTGGTTTAATTACCCCCTTTTCTGCTATGCGGTTAATTAGTGATCAATTGTGTTTTGTGTTTGAGTAATCTCATTTAGCGTGACGAGGTGTATCACACTTTATTGTGAGGCTCATGATATTTTCTTGGCCCTAGTACCTCTTGTTGGGTTTTAGGGGACGTAGAGAAGGCAACGGAAACAAAAAATTTCTCCTCCCAAACCTAGAATAAAGGAATCGCATCAACGTATATACAATAGGAAGGATGGTTTGTAGAGGCATACCTTATCCCGAGGCCTACTCAGAGACTTTACCTCACGGCTTGCATGGTCTTCACCTCTGGTCTTGGACGGTGTCTGTGCAGCTCCTGGTCTCACCGGGACTGTTGGGATTGACAGCTATCCTCCGAGCGGCAGAAGTCTCCCGCCTCTGAAGTAGTCCACACGGACCACCTAGAACTCTGATCTCCTTGTCCCACAAGGAATCAGAAGGAGTCGCACCCTCCTGTAAGCGTACTAGTCACCAACACACTCTCCTGCAACCAGTTGCTTTTTTGCAGTTGTCTTTCCCTTGTTGTGCCTCCCTTATTGGGTAGCACTTGCTCGGACTCTCTCTCGGTTACCAAAACCAAAGAGAACGACAACTTTGCAGAGCAACTGGTGTTCTGAGTTGTTCATTTGAGAATCCCCCGATACCCCTATATATATAGGAGGGTCATGGGATAAGGTTCTCTACCCCGGGCAATGAGGGATTAAATAGGAGTAGAAGGGTTCGAGATTTTGCACAAAACAAGCAACTTGCGCCAGCTGAACCGATCGATTCACACCCTAAAACGATCGTTTCATGCCCTGAGTCGATCATTTGGGACCTGAGCCGATCATCTGGGGCTATGAGCCGATCGGCTGGAGCTCTGAGCTGATCGGTTCATGGTCCTGATCCAACTCAAATTGACTTTCAAATTTGTTTCTGATTAATCAAATATTAATCCTTGTCCAAATCGAATTTGTATAAGTGAAACAAATTGTATTTGCATAATAGTCTTCCAAACGATCTCGGTTGGTCACATGAACTGATGGGTTCAACAATTGAGCCGATCATTTCATGACACATGAGTCGATCGTCTCACCAGTTGAGCCGATCGGTTCACCAACCTGAGCCAATCGATTCATCCCATGAGCCGATCGGTTGGGGCAGCAGACTATGCAAAATCAGTCAATTGCAGTTTCAATCAATCTGATACTCCAATCAATTGGTCCAACACCTTGAACACTATGATACAGAGATATCAATTGATTGAGTGTTTAATTGAACTACTAAACTCCTTTAGTAATCAATCTAAACATCATTTTGTGGATAAACTCCTCTTCTAGGTTAAATCCTATGTGTGTGACCCTACAGGTCCATTTCACGTTGGCAATGAAAGTCCATAACACTTATGACTTCACAAGTAAAGAGCGGTGCCTAGTCGCACATCAGTGCTACCCAAGTGAAATAGAAAGTTGGAGAACAACTTTCAATCCTACAATCCGTGAATGGTGTTATAATGAACGTATAATTCCTTTGTCATTGATATCCCAAATGAACTCAAGGCATTGAATAGTCATCCTGTCAATGTTCATTCACTTTCTTGATCTCAGAGTAGATTCGAGGAATATGTATGACATCAATATCACATATTGATTCACACATGCGTGCATGCCTATCTCAATCCTACTCAGCAAGTGGCCATGGATATCAAACTCCCTCAGGAGGGACAAATCCCATATCTATCACTCGCCCCTCAAATGCCCCATGTGTCAAAGCCACCCAAACAACACCTTTATAACAACCCATGTTTCAGGACTGTGTTTGATGATGTCAAAGTGTACCCAACGACATGTGTTGAGTGTAGTGATTTCAAGTCAAAGAATCACACTCGCCACCATTACTATGAGAACTGACTGTGACTACCATGTCATGGTTCCATGTGTCAAACTCACGGTGGGTCTGTCTGGTACACTTGTTCTCTAACAAGTACCTATGTGTTTGGTTTGATATCTCCATATCATGACTAACGAGATTTTGTCATCAACCAACACCACAATCTAGTCTTGTGTGTCATTGTTGTCTATGTACCTTCCACAATGATATCTGACTAGAGACATTACAAGAATGTATAAACTCTTAGCATCCATATGATCTCATCGTTCAGGTCCTCAACCTGAAAGCATATGTCGTTAAGTATTATCATTCTCTAGACATTCAATATGTTCTATCATTATCTCATATGACTGAACCAGAAAGAATTGGAAGCTTGCCTTTTATGTTTATCAAATCAATCTTAATGTATCCCACCAAGCATCCCATGATTGGCTCTTAGGGCATACATACCAACAGACTCCCACTTGCACTGCGAGCCAATCACCATTGAATCATATTCATAGTGATCTTCAAACATGTCCCACATGTTATTGTGCTCTAGTGCAAACATAGTGAGTTATGGCAACACTTTTCCAAAGTCGGTATTAAGTGCATGTCTCTCATCTCTTCGTTGTACGTCACACGTATGATATGGAGTTGTCGTAATATGTGATCTAGTATTCCTTTGCTAATCTTTAGCCACATTGCATGACCAACAACTCGTAACTTGTCATCAATGACTGGAATATCTATAAGTTCATCTCTATGAACTTATAAATCCATATAGTATCCACTGTTGTTCTCTAACACACAGATACTCGACATTTTCCTTTTAAAACAACTTTAAATGGAACATTTCCATTTTATCAACAAAATTCACTTTTATATATCTTATATATATATTGTGATTAATTTTCTGTCCTTTTCGGAAGTTCGCATCAATGTATCTCTTTACAGTGAACCCTTTCTTATTTCCATAGAACGAGTACTTCTCGAGTACTTATCAAGTTCTTATGGTATTCCAGTACTCCTTAATGGAACTAGACAGACATCCACTCATCATGTCCCACATATGAGTTATCAGGATGAGCACATCATATTATCATGTCCTACATACAAGATGATGAATGCACTTTATTCTTGCTATGTTCATACATGCAAGATAATAGGATGATTACATACATGATAGATCCATGTCTATTCTTAGTGTTCCCATTCTTCATAAGAATTGGACACTTGTCCTTGGGATACCAACTCTATGTAACATGGACAAGTTTTCTCCCACTGAATCTATGCATACTGAACCCTTCAGTATAGATTGCCAATGTATGCTTTCTCTTTTCAGGTCAAGAGGCTTTTGAGAACTATCTCTATAGATCTCTATTCCTATCCATAGGAAATGTCTCTATCTTCCCTAAAGATAATTTCCACTTTGGATTTCCATTCTAGAACATCTCATTCCTCATCAATACGTGGAATGCAAATACACTCCCACTAAATCACAGAGCCCTTCTTTATCTTTGGCATATTAGTCAAACCCTTTGACTATATTATCAAAGTAAAGATCCAGCTCTGAGTTTCTTGTACTTAATCAATCACATTAATAAGTCCATTGCAACTTATAGACTTCATTTTCATTAATGGATTCATAAACCTTATAGGTTGTGTCACGTACACATCCTTGTTTTATTCCTCATAGGAATGTGGTTTTAGTATCCGTATACCAAATTTATTTGTCATTAAGTTGCAATCAACAAGCATCATCCTTCTCAAAATGTTATCCATGTGTCTTAATTCTTAAGACTTATTCGCATTTATGGATTTCGTCCCAATGGGTGCTACCATCAAGGTCATACATTATGGTTTACATGGAATTCATTTAGGATGTAATGGTCATAAACCATAACTCAAAATCCAGTTCCTCATATTCATCTAGATAGTTGACTCATCACATGATCAACTCATCACATAGATGATCGAGGTGTATCTATAAAGGATATAAGAACTCAAAACCCTTTTGTGATTCTTAATGTCCTTTATTAGTGTAGGGCATTCTTTATTTAAGAAGAATTTAGTTATTTGATAATCATCCTCTAACTCTTTATAGTATGACTCCTTGTTGATTTAGACATCACCATGCCTTAATCATGAGTTCACTATGATGCACTATCATAATTACTGACAAGGTTCTCAAATATTTGGTTCAAGTATTTCATTCATTGATCTCATCAAGAATTAACACTTTACCAAATTCGTACTTCATCTATGATATTGTTGAACATTTCAAGATATTCATATTGGTATTTCTCTAAACACCGCTTGAAGTATTAACATTTGCTCCAATAGGCATGCAAATACATCACATGTATTATACCTAATAGGATAATCAATCTCCCACTACTACTAGTGAAGATTGATTAATCATGTCTAAGAGATTCATGTCACTTACTGGTTCACTAACCAAAAGAGTCTAGATTTATCCATCATATGGAAACTAGAAATGAATTTCTCATGATTTATGCTAATTTGATTGTTTGAGTTATCAATAACTTTCAGGTATCATTTTATCTTATGCATACCAAGTACCACAAGATAAACAAGGCATTGCCATAAAGATCATATCTTTGAAATTGAAACATCAACATTATCAATTGCTATCATTTTCATACAATATGCAAAAATAATGTGTTTCTATCCATTGGCAAATATGAAATAGCAGTTCATAACTCTATTACATGCCTTTAAGGCTGAAAATAAACTAAAGTACTCCTATCTATGGCGGCAACACTTGCCCCATTTATTAAGTGCTTTACATTTTATATCTTGGTATCATATATCTCAAAAATGTTACAAGTTTATTTCATGACACCTTCAGGTGGAGACGTCTTTCGCCTCCTTCTTCTTAAGTTCTTCCAGATAGAGTGGACAATTCCTTTTCCAATGTCCTGGTTTTTTACAATGGTGGCAATTGCCTCTCTTAGTCACGCCTCCCCTACCCTTGAGAGTTGAAGACGCCTTGGGCTCTTGGCTAGCATCAGAACCCTTATTAGCTTTGCCCTTGCCCTTGTGCTTGGACTTGCCTTTCTTGTTGTTGATCATCATCACAGACTTAGGCTTGTCCTTCTTCATCTGTGTCTCGACTGTCCTCAACATGCCCAACAACTCTGTCAATGGCTTGTCAAAGTTGTTCATGTTGTAGTTCATCACAAACTGACTGTAGGATTCTGGCAATGATTGCAGTATCATGTCAGTAGCCAAATCTTGGCTCAGGGTAAATCCCAGTCTCATTAGGTTCTCCACATACCCAATCATCTTGAGCGTGTGAGGACCAACTGGATCTCCTTCTGTCATGACACACTTGAACAGCACCCTGGAGACATCATATCTCTCTTATCGTGCTTGATCTTCATACATGTTCTTGAGATGCTGAATCATCTCAATGACACCCATGTTCTCATGTTGTCTCTACAAATCGTGGGTCATAGAGAACAACATCAAGCACTTTGCATCAATGGCATCATCAGAATGCTTCTTATAAGCATCCCTTTCTGCCTTTAGTGCGGTAGGAGCAGGTTCCTCTGGAATTGGAGTATCCAGGACATAGAGCTTTCTCTCTTGAGTGAGAATAATTCTCAATGTCCTAAACCAGTCATGGAAGTTAGTCCCATTCATCTTGTCCTTTTCAAGGACCGATCACAACGAAAAGTGATTGTTGTTTGTTGTCATTTGTACTTTAAAAGGAAATATATGAAGTTTAGTCCAAAGCTCAATTTTGACTTATTTGATTGATTTGAAAGGTTGACGATATAATTAGGACTTTAATTAATTATTGCTCCCACTATTTTTGTTCAAATTGATAGCCCTCACCATCAATTCAGAAGATTGTAGTGTATAATCTTCTAGTGGGTCAAGATCCTAAAATCCTCTAAGACATGGACCAGCTAGGGCTGTCACCCACAACTTAGATCTTCTAGGTAGGCAACTCTTACCAATTGCATCATATGAAACTCTTGAAAGATGTCATATGCAACTCCTTGCCATGATCACCTCCATGCCTCAAGGTGCTAGATCCTATCTAGGTCACCTTGTTAAGTTCGACCCAAAGCCAACACGATGAATATGCACCCTGCTAGGGCAGACCCACATATCCATCCTTCACGCTTCCACGAGATAGACGGTGCACCATGCTAGGGCATGCCCACACTTGGTCGATCAAGATTTTCACATGTGTCACATTTGGAAGGCATCTAAAACTTTAATATTTAATGAGGGTTTTGGTTTTATAGGTACATATACATATCCAATCACCACAATATATAGTATGTATCATATACAAGCTATATCCCACAGAAAACATGTGAAACAATAAAAGCGATGATTATGGCCATCCTAATGTGATTCCTCGAGCCAAGAGGAATCACGGTCATCTAGGTCTACATCACATGCAACCTGTCCATGATGAAGTATGTGCTTTGCTTTTACTGGGTTTGATCAAAAGCACATACTTCAGGTTGGCTCGCCATCACGCCGGTCGGTTGGGTGCCACCAGCTGATCGGTTGGCTCCTCCAACCGATCAGTTCATCTGGTCATCATGCATCTCCTCATGGCCGTCACTCGATCGTCTCTCTTCTCGAACTAGTCGTCTGGATCGCCAACCGATCGGTTCACGCCTTGAACCGATCGTCTCAGTTGTCGTCAGGTTGTCTGCCGTTCTTTGACATAACAGGAAATAAAAGATCTATCTTATTTTACATTTGAATTGGGAAACCCCGAGTTACATTCGGGGGGAGCAAAGGTAGGAAAGAAATCTTGAGTTATCTTAAGTTACATCAGGAAAAGGAGATAGGGAATTGGTACACAGACCGAGATGCAAGCAACCACATACAACCAAGTACACATACATATAGTTTATTGGCCATAACCACGCTATACATCCACCACAAAACTCATTCAAGGGCGACGCGTATCAAGTGCATTCATATTACATATCATATATGTATATTGGGATTTGTGGATTTAAGATTGGACATGCATAAAGACAATTTTATTCGCATCGTATGCAATAAATAAAGGCGAAAAACCACAATTGATCATATCGATAATCCTAAAATATAGAGTAGTTGACCTGGCTCTGATACCACTATTGGGTTTTAGGGGAGGCAGGGAAGGTAGCAAAACAAAAAAATTCTCCTCCCAAACCCATAATAAAGGAATCGTGTCAACGTCTATACAATAGGAAGGATGGTTTGTAGAGGCATACCTTGTCCCGAGGCCTGTTCGGTGACTTTACCTCGTGGCTTGCACGGTCTTCACCTCCGGTCTTGGACGGTGTCTGTGCAGCTCCTGGTCTCATTGGGACAGACGAGATTGACAGCTGTCCTCCGAGCGGAAGAAGTCTCCCGCCTCTAAAGTAGTCCACACGGACCACCTGGAACTCTGATCTCCTTGTCCCAAGGAATCGGAAGGAGTCGCACCCTCCTGTTGGCGTACTAGTCACCTACACACTCTCCTATAACCAGTTGCTTTTCTGCAGTTGTCTTTCCCTTATTGTGCCTCCCTTATTGGGTAGCACTTTCTCGGGCTCTCTCTCGGTTACCAAAACCAGAGAGAACGACAACTTTGCAGAGCAACTGATGTTCTGAGTTGTTCATCTGAGAAGCCCCCAATATCCCTATATATATAGGAGGGTCATGGTACAAGGTTCTCTACCACAGGAAATGTGGGATTAAACAGGAGTAGAAGGGTTTGAGATTTTCCACAAAACAAGCAACTTGCGCCAGCTGAACCGATCAGTTCACACCTTGAAACGATTATTTCATGCCATGAGCCGATCATTTGGGACCTGAGTCGATCGTCTGGGGCTCTGAGCCGATCGGCTGGAGCTCTGATCTGATCGGTTCGTGGTCCTAATCCAACTCAAATTGAATTTCAAATTTGTTTCCGATTAATCAAATATTAATCCTTGTCCAAATCGAATTTGTACAAGTGAAATAAATTGTATTTGCAAAATAGTCTTCCAAACGATCTCGGTTGGTCACATGAACCGATCGATTCAACAATTGAGTCGATTGTTTCATGACACATGAGCCGATCGTCTCACCAGTTGAGCCGATCGGTTCACCAACCTGAGCCAATCGGTTCATCCCATGAGTCGATCGGTTCGGGCAGCAGACTATGCAAAATTAGTCAATCGCAGTTTCAATCAATCTGATACTCCAATCAATTGGTCCAACACCTTGAACACTATGATACTGAGCTATCAATTGATTGAGTGTTTAATTGAACTACTAAACTCCTTTAGTAATCACTCTAAATATCATTTTGTGGATAAACTCCTGTTCCAGGTTATATCCTATGTGTGTGACCGTACAGGTCCATTTCATATTGGTAGTGAAAGTCCATAACACTTATGACTTCACAAGCAAAGAGCGGTGCCTAGTCTCACATCAGTGCTACCTAAGTGAAATAGAAAGTTGGAGAACAATGACGTGTATTTTACTACGTGCTAAAAACGCAAGTGTACGCGTCGAGTAGTATAGGCCTTGTGAGGCCCGAGTCGAACACAGGGATACTCGGAAATGTTGGAGACTCCTACTAACTATTTGTGATCAGCTAAGCCGAATAACAAATTGGGGTTGTTGAACAAAATTAAAAGAAAATAAAAATAAAACAAAGCAAACAATCGATTAAAGGTTAATTTAATCAATTCAAAAGGGTATCTTTAGGATTGCGGTTTCACCGCGGGCTTTCATTGTATTAGGTTTTATATAATGCCTCAATCTTCTCTCTCTATCCGGGTAATGGCCTGAAAACAGAATTGCCCACTGTCATGGTGCAATTCACTACTTAGGTTTAGGTTGGTTCCACCGTCATAGTAACCTATCCCCTAAACTAAGTGCATTACGAACGATCTCTCAGTATCCACCATTAATTTTACACCACCTTGGTCAAGGGATTTATCGATTAACGTAGATTTCGTCTCTTTTCAGTCGTTAATCCTCCTTTCAAAGTGATTAAGGGCATTAGGTTATTATTATGGTGATCAAGCATAACAATATATGGATAAAACGAAACTATACCACGGATTTAAGAGAGAAAATATGAATTACTATTATAAAAATGTCATACAATGAATCCCTGGGCTACTCCTGGTCCTAAAGATGAAGGGGATTAGCCTCGCATGTTCATCTCAAACAAGTACAAGGTAGAGATAGGGGAAATCATGTGAAAAATGTGAATTGAGAGGGAAAACCCCTGAACGGAGAAGAACTGATTGATCCTTTGCGTAGAACACGTGCTCTCCCGCCTTTCGGTGGTGAAGTCCGTCTTCTTCGGCGTCCGGATCAACAAGTATGAGCTTCTAGCCTCCGTTCTCCTCTCTCTCGCTCCTCAGTACTCGTGCAATGGCTCCTCCGATCCTTTTTTCCTCTGGCCGGGCGTCATTAGCTATAAGTCCCTAATTAGTTCATTAATTAACTCCAGCCGTCTGATTGAGATCAATCTGAATCCAACGCATATCTGATGGCGTCGATACCATCGACGCGGGTCGATGGTATCGACCCCGTGTGGTAGCGGCAGCCCTTTATTTCTTTTCGTCCGAGAGCCTATTGTAGTCTCGATACCATCGACTTGGGTCGATGGTATCGACCTCTCTCTAGCGACGGCTTTATCATTTTGCGTCGTTGTAGCTTCCTTGTTTCGATGGTATCGACGGGGTGTCGATACTATTGACTGCTTCATCGCCAACAACCTGAAGGTGACTCGTTACCATCGACATCCCTGTCGATAGTATCGACGCTTTGCTGCTCCTTCCGGCTGGCAACCTGTGACCATGTCGATGGTATCGACTTCCTTCGATGGTATCGACGGAAGCAAATACTCGTTTGTCCTGAAATTCAAAGACAAGATCACATCAATTCACACAAATAATAATAATTTGACAATTAATGCTTAAAATGATGAAATAAAGGGGATTTGACATAAAATAGTGGCAAAGACCAAAATGGATGAATTATGCAATATTAACCATAAAAATGACTAATAAAAGCATAAAACACATATCAAACAGGTCTATAAATGCGACTCAAAATCATCGCATCAAACTCCCCTAAGCTTGAACGTTGCTCGCCCTCGAGCAACTAATCCTTAGAATAGAATTGCAAATGTCAACTGAAAAACAACACACCAAACCAACATCCCATATGGCTCCCACCGGACATTCACAAACCGGCCTTCTCTAACCACATAACAGTAATTACCCTGACGGTGACAGTAATCATCAATAATAGAAATTGACCTCAAAACTAATGAACACTATCACATAAGGCAGTTAGCATAATAAAACTCGCCGGTTCAGACTTGGTGCATCTTGTGATCGCCTATACTATGTTGCTCGCCCTAACTACCATCTACATGGAAGCATTTCTCCTGATATTCATTAGTGAGGAGAAATTCACGGTGGCCTACCAATCCGAGCAACGGGTGGATGAAAATGGGTGGCTCATGGAAGAACGTGGAAGTATTGTACAGTTTCAACCTGCATAAAACAAAAATGTCCTATATGATGCAAATGCACATGAGAAATGCCCTAATGCCTAAAATTAGGTGGAATGATGCATGTCCTATCTATCCATCCATCTCAACACGAGACGGACATCTAATTAAGCTACATCATGTACTCAATTGTTCTTGAAATACAGGTGATATCACATTCCTTTCTCCTTCTTATTCTAATTGCTTCCAAATAACTTTTTTTCATTTTTCATATTTTTCATATTTTTTTCTTTTTTTTCTTTTTCAGCCCTTATATCCATAATTGATAATGAATATTGTATTGAGCTTATTTTCTTCATACTCAAATATTTGCACTATTCAGAAGGTATGGAACAGTTTAGTTCACTATTTTAAGGAAAATTGAGATACATGATGTACTTTATGCATGAAAATTATGAATGCAACTACATGGCATGCACCTAAGGGTAATGTGCATGAATCACTATACTTTTTTTTATGCAAAACATATGGAAAGTTGCGATGCAAGTCCTATCTAGATGCTATGCAAACAAAAGGAATTAAAACTGCACTTTACTTCCAATTCTTGGGTGGATTATGGAAAAATGAAGTGGAACGATCACAAGACTAGATGATTGAACCTTAGAAAGATATTATGCGTCCCTCCTTACTGACCTGTGTAGTAGTTTAGAGGGTTCTCTCTCTTACATCCAATTAAAGTCTCATTACCATTTGGTCAGTTTAGGCTCAAACAACCATTTCCGTCCACTTTCATGAATCATTAGGAGTACAGTTATGAAATGTTGTTTTAATGTTGACATAACCAATCCTTTACCATAGGATATGTGCCCAAGGTCAAAACAAAACAAGCTATCCAAAGACACAAAAATTTCAAATTTCCCTTGAATTTACCATGCACTATTAATTGAGATGACACAACTTTACGACATCCACAATTACACTAGATAGCATGTGGATCCTACAAAAGCTAAAATTGCAAGAAACAAAATAATGTTAAAACTAAAAACAATAAAAGATAAATTTGTTCCAACTACCCCCCCAAGCTTGAATTCGACTATGGCCTCATAGTCAAAAACAAACTTAAAGATTGGAACAGGGATACCAGATCAATCATGTGGAGGTGGAGGCAGGTACTGTGGCGCAGTGGGGTCCCAAGACGGGAACTGCCCCTGGAAAGTCAGATCATACTGGGGCATCGGTGGAGGCTGTGGATACCCCCCAAAATAGTCCTGGCTCCAGTAGTGATCGAAAAATGGCTGATGTTGCACCTCCATCCTGTGCAACCTATCGTGGATATTCTGTTGATTCCCGAAGAGAAGGCGCTCATTCTCGAAGATTGCCTGCTGGTTCACAAATAGCCGGTTGGTAGTCTCTTGAATACCGGTAAATGTGGCTGTATGCTGCTGCTGTGTCTGGTGGATGTCCTGCAGCATATTGTACATGCCTTGCATGGAATAGGCATCCTCGCTAGGCTGCAAGGGCTGTGGTGATGGCGGCGTAGGCTGTGATGATGAAGACGCACCCGGATGCATCCGAGGATGCTTCCGGGGTGCTACTCGTGCTCGAAGAGGTGTAAGGGTCTCCTCTTCCTCCTCAGCCTCGTCGTCCTGTCCGTCGTCACCGCCGTCATTGCCGCCTTCTTCATCGGAGTCGGCGATAGCTATGATTGGCCATCGAAAATGTTGTGCTCCCTCGATGTTGAAGACCGGATCTGGCAGCGCGCACTCCTGGTACGCTTGATTTACGTGGCAATGCGCAAAATCCACACCAGCTCGGAGAAGAACGAGATTGGCTTGGTGTAGATGTTGCAAGTTGACCTTGCTTCTCATAGAAAGAGGAGTCAGCTGATCAAGATTTAAGCCCAAGTAGAGGTCTATCTTAGTGACAAGCCCCCCAAAATGAATCGGGGCTTTTCTCGTGCTCCTCTTCACCGCCAATACTCGTTGTAGAAAGAATGCACCCCAGTTGCATTCTTGGCGCTTCAGGAGCTGATATAAGAAGAAAAGATCAGTCTCCTGAAATTTGCTCAGCGCCAGATCACTTCGAGCAAAGATGGTGGAACTCAACATCCGGTGCAATACCCGAACAAACGGGTGCTCGAAGTCGGCTACTGCAGCGTTGTGGTAGCTCACTGACCTCCCTTGTGGCACTGTCACCAACTCGGAGAAGAGAGCGTCGTAGTTGGTGCGGTTATCCGGCCGCCAGTGGTCGTACGGAGAATGATTCCAATTGAAGATCCTGTTGAATTGGCAAAGCGTGAGGGTATAGTCACGGTTGTACAGCTGGAAAGACACCCGACCCTTTATCCATTCACGGTCGGTGGCGACGACGTCGTTGGGCACGATGCAGACGTCAAGTGACGCCATGAACTCCGCCACCAACTCTTTGTAGGTTGGCCACTCGCCGAAAAATGGCTGGCCATCAGCATGGTACTGTAACTCATCGGGCCACCTGCTTGTACGTTTCGCCTGCCCCTGCAGAACATAGGCCAAATTGGCCTCAAATCCGAGGTCTCGGATCATTTCCCGGTCCACATACCGGGTTGGTTCGATCTTCCTTTTTAAGATCTCCTCATAGATCTTCTTCACCTCTGTGGAAGGATGCATCATGCACGGCCGTGCAACCGACCCGGGAGGAGGTGGCACAAACTCCGGGATATCCTCTGGGTCCACACGTGAAGAAGATGCTCCAGCGACGTGAACCATGTTGGCGACGAGAAAGGGATTAGAAAGAGAGCTCGGTGCAGAATGGAGATATGAATCTCTGCTCGGTGATGATCGTCGCTCGATGATGCTGGTCTTCGCTCTTGGATGGCTCGGGGGAGTGCTCGGCACAAAGGGAGGAGATCACTCTGAAGGTGTGACGTCAAATGACGTAATGATTCTCCTTAAATAGACTTGGCCGGCACCACTGTTAACCCGTCGATACCATCGACGCGAGTCGATGGTATCGACGCTGTTCGATGCTATCCGCCCCTCACATGGTATCGACGGTCGTCGATTGCTGGATCATGAAACACGGATCGCTGACGTGTCGATACCATCGACATGGGTCGATGGTATCGACGCTGCACCCGGATCGATGACGTGGAAGTCGCAATCGCCGTCGATTTGTTTGCACGGATCGGTGACATGGATGGTCGATACCATCGACTCGGGTCGATGGTATCGACTTTTCTTCATTGTGACACCGCCACTTTGCATTTCAACCTGTAACCATGTCGATACCATCGACATGGCCGTCGAGGGTATCGAGTTGACTGTGACATATCGGTCTGAACTTCTCCAGAGATCTCGATGGTATCGACGCCTGTGTCGATACTATCGACTTTTCCTTCTCAACCACCTGTAGGTATGTCGATACCATCGACGAGGCCGTCGATGGTATCGACTCAGAACGAAATCTGTAGTCGTCAACATGTACCCTTGTCGATACCATCGACGAGTGTGTCGATGGTATCGACTCTGCCTCAGCCTGCACAATGAACAAATGGATCAAGGTATCTTCTTTACACTAAAAATTGAACAAAAATAAAGCAACCTACGATTATAAATAATCTATCCTAATGTACCGATGGTTGGGTTGCCTCCCAACAAGCGCCCTTATTTAACGTCTTAGGCCAGACTTCTTCCGGGCATCTCAATCATCCAAAAGTGAAATGAGTTTGACCTCATTCACCTTCCTCTTGTAATTCTCCCCAAAATAGAGATTCAGCCTTTGTCCATTCACCAAAAACGTGGTATCACCATCACGCACTAAGATCGCTCCGTGTGGTTTGACCTCTTCCACCACGAACGGTCCACTCCACCGGGATTTGAGAATCCTGGGATGCAACTTGAGTCATGAGTTGAACAACAAAACACTATCTCCCTTCTTGAATGTGCGCAACTCGATGCGGCAATCGTGGATCAGCTTTGTGCGCTCCTTGTATATTCGTGTGTTCTCATACGCCGTCATCCTTAGCTCGTCCAACTCATTCAATTCAAGCATCCTCTTTCTCCCCGCTTCATTGTAACTCAGATTTAGCCTTCTAAGAACCCAATGGGTCGTGTGCTCCAACTCAACTGGCAAATGACAAGCCCGGCCATACGCCAACCTAAAAGGCGTGGTGCCTATAGGTGTTTTGTAAGCCGTCCTATATGCCCACAATGCATCCAGTAGTAGGGCACTCCAGTTCTTCCTCGTGGATGCCACCGTACACTCTAGAATCTTCTTAATTTCACGGTTTGATACCTCCACCTGCCCTTGGGTCTGTGGGTGATATGGGGTGCCTATGTTGTGCTTGACCCCATATTTCTTCAATAATATCGAAAACTTTTGATTCCTAAAATGCGTACCCCCATCACTGATTATCATTCGGGGTACCCCAAACCTGTAGAAAATATTTTCCTTCACGAATCTGCACACTACAGTGGAATCATTAGTCCTTGTGGGTATTGCTTCCACCCACTTTGACACATAATCAACTGCTAATAAAATGTATAAATTGGAGTTCGAGGACACAAAAGGTCCCATGAAATCTATGCCCCAAAGATCAAACACCTCCACTTCCTGAAACACATTCAGGGGCATCTCCTGTCGCTTTGAGATATTACCTTCACGCTGGAAAGAATCACATTGCCTCACAAAATCGTAGGCATCCCAAAACAAAGTTGGCCAATAGAGGCCACTTTCCAAAACCTTAGCTGTCGTGCACGAGCTTGCGTGGTGTCCTCCCGTGGGTGATGCATGGCAATGTTGGAGAACGCTCTCGTACTCCATTTTAGGCACACAGTTGCGCAAGATATCATCCCTGCATTGCTTAAGAAGAAGTGGATCATCCCAAAAATAATATCTTAAAGAATGGAAAAATCTTTTCTTCTCCTGATATGACCAATCTTCCGGGATGATCCCGCAATCCAAATAATTTACAATCTCAGCGAACCAAGGATCTTTAGAGTTAATTTTCAAAAGTTGTTCATCCGGAAACGTCTCGGTTATGGGTATATGTAAATCTTTTTCATCCACCCTTTCTAACCTAGACAAATGATCCGCAACAACATTTTCAATCCCAGATTAATCCTTGATTTCGATGTCAAATTCTTGTAAGAGCAAAATCCACCTAATGAGTCTAGGCTTTGCGTCTTTTTCCTCCATTAAGTATTTTATTGTGGCATGGTCAGTCCATACAACTACTTTAGATCCAACTAAATACTTCTGGAATTTTTCAAAAGCAAAAACAACGGCGAGTAATTCTTTTTCCGTAGTTGTATAATTCAATTGGGCATCATTTAAGGTCTTTGAAGCGTAGAAAATCATGGCAGGCTTATTGTCAACCCGCTGCCCCAACACAGCTCCTACCGCAAAGTCCGAAGCGTCACACATTAGTTCAAAGGGTTTTGTCCAATCCGGTGTTTGAACAACCGGTGCAGAAATTAGCTTTTCTTTTAACACTTCGAACGCATGTAGACACTTATCATTGAAATCAAAAACCGCATCTTTCTCCAAAAGCTCGGATAGAGGTTTCGCGATTTTAGAAAAATCCTTTATAAATCGTCGATAGAACCCGGCATGTCCCAAGAAACTTCTTACCCCTTTTACAGAATTTGGTGGGGGCAATTAGGAAATGACCTCAATTTTTACTGGATCGACCTCTAAACCTTTACTAGAAACCTTATGTCCTAGCACTATTCCCTCATTCACCATCATGTGACATTTTTCCCAATTGAGGACCAAATGTGTGTCCTCACAGCGCTGTAAAACTTTGTCCAGATTATAGAGACATTCATCAAACAATGCACCATGCACCGAAAAGTCATCCATAAAAACCTCGAGACAACGCTCTACCATGTCAGAAAATATGGCGAGCATACAGCGTTGAAACGTCGTCGGTGCATTGCATAAACCAAAAGGCATGCGGCGGTACGCCAAAGTCCCATAGGGACAAGTGAAAGTAGATTTCTCTTGATACGAAGGACCAATCGAGATCTGGTTGTACCCCGAGTACCCGTCAAGAAAATAGAAATGCGATCTACCGACAAGACGCTCTAAGATTTGATCAATGAACGGTAAAGGAAAGTGATCCTTTAGCATGGCGGCATTCAAACGGCGGTAGTCAATGCAAACTCGCCACCCGGTTACCAATCGGGTGGTGACAGGTTCATTTAGCAAATTTTGGGTGACACTAATTCCCCCCTTCTTAGGTACTACCTGTGTGGGACTCACCCATGTCGAGTCTGATATGGCGTAAATAATACCTGCAGCAAGAAGTTTAATGACCTCCTACTTCAAAACCTCCATCATGCTTGGATTGAGACATCGTTGAGGTTGAATCACGGGCTTGGCTCCCTCCTCGAGCTGAATCTTGTGCTGGCATAGAGTAGGGGAAATCCCCTTGATATCTGCAACGGACCACCCAAAAGCTCCCCGGTGGTTCTTCAGCACTATCAACAGTTGCTCCTCCTCATCCGCACTCAAATAGGCAGAAATGATCACTGGTAACTTATTTTCCTCAGCTAGGAAGACATATTTGAGATGCGGTGGCAGCGGCTTTAATTCAAGATCCGGCGGGCTGATCAAAGATGATTGAAGCGGCGGGGGAAGTTCACCTAAATCTTCATAGTGCCTCGCATAGAAGCATGGAAGCATCTGAAGCATTTTAGCGCACTCCTTGAGTGAATTTCTCCGCATCCAATCATGTGCAATGTTTAACAAACATGCCTCCAATGGTAATTCCGGAAATGCATCAGAAATAGAAATAGAAATCACATCATCCTCCAGAGAAAGGGGAATGTCCTCATTCTCATCATTTGGGAACCCCACAGCTTTGCACAAAGAAATTACTTTGGTCTGCTCCATGATATCTACAGCCAAAGTTCCATTGTCCACCTTGCTTATCACATGAGCCATGTCCAGAAATGGCTTCCCAAGACAAAGTGAAATATTACTATCCAGATGTTTTACCATATTGCATTGTTCCTTTTCTTTAGATGACGCAGTACTAGAAGGCATGACCATCTCAAAGCGGTCATCAGCTATGCCCAAGGTCAAGCGACCTCTCCCCATCTCTAAGATCATGTCGGCTGTAGCTTGGAAAGGACGTCCAAGTAAGAATTCGTTGCCATGTTCATCATGCATCTCCATGACTACAAAATCTGCCGGAAAGACAAATCTATCCACCTTCACTAACACATCTTCACATATTCCATAAGGTTTTACCACAGAGTTATCCGCCAATTGAATCGTCATATTGCTTGGCCGTGACTCCTTCAATCCCAGCTTTTTAAATGTAGAAAGGGGCATCAAGTTGATGCTTGCCCCTGAGTCACATAATGCTTCACCGAATTTAAACTTCCCAATATAACTAGAAATGTTAAAGCACCCGGGATCTTGCCTCTTTGGCGGTAAAGTGCCCATGATGAAGGCACTCACTTGCTCCTTTAGCACGACAACCTCTGTATCCGGAATTTTCCTCTTTTTGGTTATGACATCCTTTAGAAACTTCCCGTATGAAGGAATTTTTTCAATAGCTTCCAGTAAAGGGATATTGACTGAAAGCTTCCTAAAAGTGTCTAAGAACTTCTTGAATTGCGCATCTGCCTTCCTCGCTTTAGCACTATTTGGATACGGGACCGAAACAGCTTGTGCCCTTTGATGAGGTGGCACATAAGGTGTCTTTTTCTAAGATTCCTCCTCTACAACCTGTTCTTCAGTAACATCTACAACTGTGTCCTCAACCTACCCTGTGACTGGTATGGGCTGCTCCTCATTGGATTTACCTTCTTCTTTAGTTTGTGGTGTGCTTGTCTCCTCGGCCCTTGGATTCAACAATTTCTTGCCACTTCTTAGCAGAATATCCTTCGCTTGCTGATTTCCCCCGGGAACATTGGTATTCCCCAGAAAACCTGGATGTGCCGGCTTCTTTAAACTGGTGATCTCGGCTTCCATCTGTGCCATAGATGTCTCAATGGTCCTCATTTGAGCCCCATGGCTCTGCAATGTTTGCCCAAATTGATTCATGAACTCTCCTTACTGCTTGATTTTCTGGCCAAACGTATTCATTAGCTCTTGATTTTGCTTTATAACCTGATTGAGCATCTCCGTGCTCTTATCTTCTGCTACTGGCGTGGGTTTGGCATCCGGATCCTGCAGAAAATTATTTGGATCCTTCCAAGAGAACTTTTTATCTTTTCTCCATGAATAGTCATTGTTCCTATATCCTTGCTGTTGTCTCATGTATTTGACTTGAGCCTCATCCTCGGACTCATTTTCCTCCTTTTGCAGTAGCTTCTTGGCGAGAAGATCCATCTTCTCATTCAGCTCTTTCATTGCCTTGGACTCTCCTGCAACTCGAACTTGCTCTACCAGACCTCTTTCTCTCTCACCCCAGGACTGCTTTCTAGCCATATTCTTGAGTATCTCCCAGCATCTGGTGTCTGTATTGTTCAGAAAGAAACCTGACCCAGCTGAATCCAGATTACTCCTATCATGCTCAGAGAGAGCAAAATAGAAGATCTTCACCTGCGTCTCTTTGTCCAACCCATGATGCGGGCACCTCCTCAGCATAACCTGAAATCTCTCCCAGGTCTCTGAATATGTCTCACCGGCCTGTTGGGTGAAGTTATGAATCTTCCAGATCATGTCGTTAGTCTTCTCAGGAGGGAAGAACCTCTCAAAGAAGACCTCCACCATATGGTCCCAGGACTCCATGAACTCATCGTCCAAATTATGCAGCCACTCTTGCGCGGCTCCCGCCAAAGAACTCGAGAAGAGCTTGAGATACAATGCATCCTGTGGAAACCGATCGATTTTTACCATGTCACAGTTTTCAACAAACTGGCTGATATGCGCGACGGGGTCCTCATTCTTGAACCCATGAAAAGCATTCGACTTGACCAGATTTATTAAAGCCGGATCAATCTTATATGTCGGTATGTTGATTGCCTGCTTCTTTATAGGCCCCTTGGAAGCTGATGCGGAAGAAGCCTTGATCTTCTCCCATATGGTCTGTGCGTCGGCCATCTCTTCCTGTTCAAATTTAGAATCTATCTCTTCTTGGTGTTCTTGATCGTTAAAATCTTCGTCCTCAGGTCCCGACAGTGGAACCTCGGGTGTGGGATTCGCATAGTCAGTACTGCGCGTTTGCACCATACACAACACCTGAAATATGAAAATTCAGTTCAATACAGTACTTTGACGAGTATAAAAATGAACGAACAATAGAAAGAAAATATTTGAAGTTGAATGAAAATTAAAAAAAATGTGGCCTAGAGTGGCCGCTCGTAGCACTCGAAGTGCCAACAATTTCACCATATCCCCGGCAACGGTGCCAAAAACTTGACGTGTATTTTACTACGCGCTAAAAACGCAAGTGTACGCGTCGAGTAGTATAGGCCTTGTGAGGCCTGAGTCGAACACAGGGATACTCGGAAATGTTGGAGACTCCTACTAACTATTTGCGATCAGCTAAGCCGAATAACAAATTGGGGTTGTTGAACAAAATTAAAAGAAAATAAAAATAAAACAAAGCAAACAATCAATTAAAGGTTAATTTAATCAATTCAAAAGGGTATCTTTAGGATTGCGGTTTCACCGCGGGCTTTCATTGTATTAGGTTTTATATAATGCCTCAATCTTCTCTCTCTATCCGGGTAATGGCCTGAAAACAGAATTGCCCACTGTCATGGTGCAATTCACTACTTAGGTTTAGGTTGGTTCCACCGTCGTAGTAACCTATCCCCTAAACGAAGTGCATTACGAACGATCTCTCAGTATCCACCATTAATTTTACACCACCTTGGTCAAGGGATTTATCGATTAACGTAGATTTCATCTCTTTTCAGCCGTTAATCCTCCTTTCAAAGTGATTAAGGGCATTAGGTTATTATTATGGTGATCAAGCATAACAATATATGGAGAAAACGAAACTATACCACGGATTTAAGAGAGAAAATATGAATTACTATTATAAAACTGTCATACAATGAATCCCCGGGCTACTCCCGGTCCTAAAGATGAAGGGGATTAGCCCCGCATGTTCATCTCAAACAAGTACAAGGTAGAGATAGGGGAAATCATGTGAAAAATGTGAATTGAGAGGGAAAACCCCTGAACGGAGAAGAACCGATTGATCCTTTGCGTAGAATACGTTCTCTCCCGCCTTTCAGTGGTGAAGTCCGTCTTCTTCGGTGTCTGGATCAACAAGTATGGGCTTCTAGCCTCCGTTCTCCTCTCTCTCGCTCCTCGGTACTCGTGCAATGGCTCCTCCGATCCTTTTTTCCTCTGGCCGGGCGCCATTAGGTATAAGTCCCTAATTAGGTCGTTAATTAACTCCAGCCGTCCGATTGAGATCAATCTGAATCCAATGCATATCTGACGGCGTCGATACCATCGACACGGGTCGATGGTATCGACCCCGTGTGGTAGCGGCAGCCCTTTATTTCTTTTCGTCCGAGAGCCTGTTGTAGTCTCGATACCATCGACTTGAGTCGATGGTATCGACCTCCCTCTAGCGACGGCTTTGTCATTTTGCGTCACTGTAGCCTCCTTGTGTCGATGGTATCGACGGGGTGTCGATACTATCGACTGCTTCATCGCCAACAACCTGAAGGTGACTCGATACCATCGACATCCCTGTCGATAGTATCGACACTTTGCTGCTCCTTCCGGCTGGCAACCTGTGACCATGTCGATGGTATCGACTTCTGTCGATGGTATCGACGGAAGAAAATACTCGTTTGTCCTGAAATTCAAAGACAAGATCACATCAATTCACACAAATAATAATAATTTGACAATTAATGCTCAAAATGATGAAATAAAGGGGTTTTGACATAAAATAGTGGCAAAGACCAAAATGGATGAATTATGCAATATTAACCATAAAAATGACTAATAAAAGCATAAAACACATATCAAACAGGTCTATAAATGCGACTCAAAATCATCGCATCAAACAACTTTCAATCCTATAATCTGTGAATGGTGTTATAGTGAATGTATAATTCCTTTGTCACCGATATCCCAAATGAACTCAAGGCATGGAACAGTCATCCTGTCAACATTCATTCACTTTCTTGATCTCAGAGTAGATTGGAGGATATATGTATGGCATCAATATCACATATTGATTCACACATGCATGCACGCCTATCTCAATCCTACTCATCAAGTGGCCATGGATATCAAATTCCCTCAGGAGGGACAAATCCCATATCTATCACTCACCCCTTAAATGCCCCATGTGTTAAAGTTACCCAATCATCACCTTTATAACAACCCATGTTTCAGGACTGCATTTGATGATGTCAAAGTGTACCCAACGACATGTGTTGAGTGTAGTAATTTCAGGTCAAAGAATCACACTCACCACCATCACTATGAGAACTGACTGTGACTACCATGTCATGGTTCCATGTGTCAAACTCACGGTGGGTCTGTCCGGTACACTTGTTCTCTAACAAGTACCTATGTGTTTGGTTCGATATCTCCATATCATGACTAATGAGATTCTGTTATCAACCAACACCACAATCTAGTCTTGTGTGTCATTGTTGTCTATCTACCTTCCATAATGACATCCGACTAGAGACATAATAAGAATGTACAAACTCTTAGCATTCGTATGATCTCATCATTTAGGTCCTCAACCTAAAAGCATACGTCATTTAGTATTGTCATTCTATAGACATTCAATTTGTTCTATCATTATCTCATATGACTGAACCAGAAAGAATTGGAAGCTTGCCTTTGATGTTTATCAAATCAATCTTAATGTATCCCACCAATCATCCCATGATTGGTTCTCAGGGCATACATACCAACACCTCTAGTGTGGTAGATGGTAGTAGAGTGAGACCTCCCATAGATTGTACTTGGACAATTGAATTTTTTTCAAGTACATCCTACTCTTACCTTGCCACTTCTTAGTAGGAGAGATGGGATGGGCCATGATGTTGAGGATTGATTGCATCACTATAGGGTGAATGTGCAACTGTGGCATAATGGACGTGAGAGCCTACTTCCCCCTCCACTAGTAGGGACAATCTTTAGTCCACAAGTGCATTCATTATACATGGTATCATCCACAATATATAGTGGGCCCTCCATCTCAGCCTCTGACCACATACTATTCAAGAAGTTAACGACAACAACAATTTGTGAGTATAATTATTATTTTTTTACGTTTGATATTATATGTACTATATGTAATTTGGTCTTTATTATTTCTACTTACTTTTCTGAACAAGTAAAATCACATGTGTGGATCCGAGTGGCTTTATAGTATGCCCCTACAGATATCAGAGATGATATCTACAACATCCAAGGGAGCTACTTTAAAAGTCTTTATGAGTATGATCGTTCATATGAGGACATTCCCACTCCTACTCATAGCACCAATCCTAATCACATGCCCACTCCTACTCATACATGTACCACTCAACCTAATCTCATTCTCACTGCTATTGATCCCATTCCCACTACTCAGTTCATGGGATGGGGACAGATAGGACCGTATTTTCTAAGAGTTGATACATATGTTTCATGCATCACCCACCTCCTCCATCGACAATCTAATATGGAGCATGTCCTTCTCCTTTTCCATACACTCTAGTCCCACCACTAGTTATTCACAAGAGTTGAACATCATCTTATGTTACATACTCACCGACTTTGTTTGATTACCAGTTTTGCACCCCACCCGAGGCCCCACATCCTAGTTTTCAGAGACTCTTCACCCCACCTCCACCTTTCCATGTCTACCCTGGAACTCGTCAGCCTACTACTACACTATTGTCATCCATTGAGGTGTCTCCAGATGAGATCCCTACTCAGGAGTCAAAGGTACATGGACATGGGTGAGGATGACATGGACATGGAGGACGTGCTCACATTATTATATGTTGTACTATTTTGTATATATGCCTTTGTGAAGGCACTTATGTATCTTGTAGTTGGATCTATTGTATATATCCACCACCTATGGTTTATATATGTGATTCTTGATTGATGACTGTGTTGGTTTATGATATCATCCAGATCCAGATAGAAATTACATTATTTTCTCTTCATGTGGTTCATGTTGTAACCTTAATTTTAATTGATATCTAGTGCTTTTGGATTATTTTCCTCTAATGAAGTAACAATCAGTAATTGTTGGTTGCAATAACACTTCTATGATCCATATGTATGTTTGGAGCTATTCAAATTAACAAATTTATAACAATTGAACATATTGTCTAATGAAAAATATAAGCCAAATAAGTATAAACCTACAAATATAATATCTATTATTATTATACAAACCAATGATAAGTAAATAATAATTACAAATACAAAAAATTGATTAAAAAAACCAAAACGTCTTGCATGTGGACGTACGTCCTGTTGTATAGAAAATATGTTTTGCATTGAGACATATTGATCTAATGTGGCAGCAATACGTCCAGCCGCTGGATGTATTGCCTTACCATAGGGTTATGCACTCAATCCAAGATGTATTGGCCCCACCACGAGGCAATATGTCTTGAATATTGACACATTACTCCAAATGAGGGCATTATATCCTAAATTGGGACGTTATTGCTCTGTAGTGCGATCAATGCATCAGTGTTAAGAATGCATTGCTCTCTCTAGAGGCAATATGACTAGGAAGTTGATGTATCGTCCCCACAGTAGGGCAATAAGTCCCCGCTGGAGATGTATTGCTTTCAGAGAAAGCAATGCACCTGGCAAAGAGCAATAGGTCTCTGTGGAGACGTATTGGTCTACAAATATGCTATTTTGGGAATTGAGTTTTGGATCATGCCATTTTGGTAATTTAAATATATAAATATGTCATTTAGGATTTTTGGGCCAAACTTAATTAGGCCCATGTAAAACCACTGTCGTCAGTTGTACCCTTTTCTCTGACGTTATGTAGGACATACATCAGTGAAGAATGAATCCCCCACTATTGAGAACTGAGCAACTAGGAGAGAGGAGAAGAAAACTCCTCATGGTGATAGGAAAATTTCCAAGGAAAAATACCACTACAGGAGGTGACACCTCATTTCACACCCACACGTGGTGGGAAACTACAAAGTAAAGGAGTAAAGCCTAGAATGTAGACATGTAAACGGATCGAATACGGAGCTGATACTGCTATATCCGATATCTGAATCTGAAAAAAAAAATCGATGTGATATTTGATCCGATATCTGACGGATATCATATATTAACATCATCTGAACGGATAATATCCAAGTTGGGATAATATCCACATTCGGATAAATATCTGATATGTACATAGAATCATACATTTAATGTTAATAAATATATTATATATAGATATTATTGATATTAAATTAAATATATATGATAAAAGGTCTATATTTTCAAATCCCATACATAAATAATATATATAATAATATATGTATCTATTTGTCGAATTAAGATTTTTTTTTCGGAGCGGATCCAAAATATCTGAAATATGATATGAAATTTTGGACTCCAACATTCGATATCCGAATTTCGATCCGAATTCTACGGATGTCGGATTTTTTTCTTCAAAATTTTGGATTTGAATATGAAACGAATGTGCGGATTTCGGATATCTTATAGGTCTACCAGATTGACACTTTCACCACTAACTCCCAAACCTTAGAACCTACTTACTACCAAGACAAATTGTGGGATATCACCAATTGAGATGCTCGTCTGACTAGAGCACGCTGTCGATCAGGGGCCCTGCTGGCTTCACATCCATTCACTCTGTAATCAAATTAGATCGCAATAAAAGCTAGGGGTGTATGGAAGGGAGTAAGGGAGGTACCCCAGTCCACGAGCGTCGGCAGGGGGGACTGGTGGTCTAAGATTGGATTTGTAGTGACTATCGCCTGAAGCGACCACTAAAAAATTCTTATCCGGCATCAGTAGAGCCCAAGGGTACATTTGGTTTTCTGGATTTTGTCATATTGGATTATATTTTAGTATCTATTTGTAGAAATTTTATATTTAGTTTGTAGGATTTAAAAAATGGACCTAATTTTGGGATTTCTGCATATAAAGAAAATCCCCTATATTTGTTTCCATCAAGGATATGTCTGGTTACCTACATTTAGCAGGATTGGAATATATTTAATTATCCGACAATACAAATTCTATGTTTGCTTTATAGTACAGGACAAATGGACAAATTCTTGCACTTTTTAGCATTGTATAAATGTTGGATGAGGCCATCCTTTTTAAAAGGACCTGGTGCCGATATCCAGTAGCTTGGCGTTGTTCTTGCGATGTGATGCATTACCAAAAAGTGGCTCCTGTCTACGATCTGTCCCAGCGATACAGCTATACCAAATATAACAGTTAGTTTTACGGAATTCTTTGTATCTACAAAATTGTTTATACCGGGAGTTTCTTATTATTGCATTCATACAAATCCCTCTAAACACAGCAAACCAAACGTGCCTTAAATTCTCTCTGATGTCGAAATCCAGTTGTTGTTAGCCAGTGGACTCAGAAAAAAAAATCACACATTTTACAAATCCAGAAAATCAAACATTAAATTTCAATTTACAGGATTTTGATATTGCAACATTTAATCAATGTGGGATGACTAAAATGCATGTTTTTCAGAAGTCCTGCTCGTGGCCTCAGTTCCTTTCACCATAGTTATAATTGCAGCAAGCCGGATAAACAAAAAGTTGCTATATGGACACTGTATTAGAACTCCAAATAGAACCAAAGTCATTCTTCACTATAAAATAAAAAATAACAAATAAAATATGTTATTTTGTTAAGTTTAATTTTTTTTGTGATGAAGAATAACTTGGATATAATAAAACTAACAAAAAAATAATATGAATGATAGAAAGTTCATATATTTGTGTTCTCCCCCCTCCCCTTATTGACAAAGAACATAACAAAACAAGTCATTCACATACAATACCCTCGTTATTCATCAGATGCTTTGTCCAGATGTATCAACATCATGCTCATGTTATTTTATTAGATATGTTTTGTTTTGTGATGAAAAATGATTTGGATATAATAAACATCAACACAAAAACAATTTGAAGGATAGAAAGCTGAAATATTTGTGCTCCTCCACCCTTACTGACAAAGAAAATATCAAAACAAGTCATTCATACATCACCCTCGTTATTCATTAATTGCTTCGTCCATATGTATCAACATCATTCTCCTGCTAGGATGTTGCTGCTCACCCCTTAGTTTTTCTCCCCCACCCCTCTTTGCCAACTTTTCCATCGCCACACACCAAGGATTGGCACCTACAGTAGTGTGTAGACTAGAGTGGAGCCTAGCTAACTCCTAGGAGTGTGAAGTATAACTATTGCGGTTAGAACAGTGGCTACCGCCGCCACGTCCAATTCTCGCTAATTCTTGTTGCAAGTTGATGCAAATCTAGTCCCAATACTAATATTTGGTTTGACAGTACTAATATACAACACATCTCTTCCCCCTAATCTCACACCTTGATTCTATGCAAAGAACTGAATACACAACAATTTTTCAATAATCTACTGAGAAATTTATTATTAGTGTATGTAATTTATTTTTAAATATGAATAATATCTAAATCTTAAATAATAATAGGTATCTATTATATATTTATCTGTTCTATAGTGAGTATTTTTAAATTAAATAGTGTTTATAGATAAGTACTAGAAAAAAATACTTTTAAAATAAACAACGCTGATTAATGAATTCTATATTACGTACTTTATATTTAAGTAATACTAAAAACATATATATTATGGATTGTTTCACACTCCCTTTCCATCTACTACCCCTTTCTTTATATTTCGTGTGTCGTCTTCTCCATCCACTATCGTCTTCTTCCTATTTATTAAATTTCTCTCTCCATCCACAACCTTCTTTTTAATTTACAACACCATAGTCACTATGTACATGCACTATCTTCTTCTTTTCTATTAATTACAGCTACTCTCTGCATCTACTATTTCTTTTTTGTCATTTCACACTCTCCACTTCTGTAAATATATTTATTTTACCTCTCTGTAGACAAAAAGAAATTATAAACACTTTAGAAGAATGAGACATAGTGTGTTGATAGTGCTTTATGCACATTCTGGAGATACGAGTGTAGATTTTGGTGAGGATTGTGTTGTATTAATATTTTTACTTCTTTTAAACTCATGGAACAAGGTAACTTTTGAGATTATTCCTATAATACAATTAAAAATAAACAATTATATATAATTTATGAATAATCATGATGTCATTTTCCAATAAATTTTGATAATTAAAAAACCAATACTGAAAATAAAATACTTATATATAATTTATGAAAAGCTAGGATGTCATTTTCCCCCTAAATTTTCATGATTAATATGTCACTTCTTATGAAAAGAAAGGATGGAAGTGTCTTTTTTCCTTCTTGTCATAAAAAATGTCCTTGGGAGACTATGTGTTGATCCTGGAGGGGCCAATGTGACCCTCCTCTTGTATCGCATTGCTCCCTCTAGACGTATCACCAGTCGGGATACATCATTGTTAAATAATTTATTTTCTTGATATTATATTACATATTTTTATTTGTAGTTTATACTATATTTAAGATTCCTTAATGATCCTAATTCATTACAATCAGTTGAGATCCAGTAACTTCTTTGATTTACACGACCTCATCATTTTTTTTTATCAAACCGTGCTTCACTATATACTCCAAAACAAAACCAGCATTTACAAGTGGGTGCGTATAAGAAAGAAAAATAAGCAACTATCTATGCAGTTCTGTCTATACTATGTAGCATAAGTCTACGAAAATTCTATTCCAAATCTGTTTAGGAGTGATGCTAGCCTCTTCAAAGATTAACAGGTTGCGAGCACCCCATATATGGTATAGAAGCAGCAAAACTAACTCTTTTTCTTTAGCAGCTGTAATGCATGTGATATTAGCTTTTTCAGTTGGACATCTGGCGAAGTGAGCCTTTGCTCTTTCCCATATCTCCTGGGTGAATTTGCAGTCCTAAAAGATGTGTTTTTCCGACTCATTTGAGTTCCTGCAGAGTGCACATCTCGAGGCAAAGAAGTAGCCTCTACTCTGTAGAAAATCTTCAGTGATTAATTTTCTTTTGAAGAGTTTCCAGCCAAACAGTTCAACTTTGTTTGGTGTCTTGAACTTCCACATCCATTGAGAGTGAACGATTCCAGTCCTTTAAAGTAGCATAGATCATCCTTTTCAAGACGAATAGTATTGCAGATTTTTTCGAGATCAGAACTGCCTCTGAACTTTAGTAGATTCCATGCACCATCTTGGATCAGGGTGCTAAGCTTTTGGTTTTTATCCAGTCCATTTCTAAGACTGATGCCTTTGTTCACAGAAGCTTCAAGGTAGTCCCCATGGACCCAGGGGTCATTCCAAAGGCTAATAGACCTTCCTGAACCAACCTTGAATCGAACTCTGCTGATAAGTTTATCTCGATACTTAAGTATCAATCTTATTTTCTTATTGTTTGTTACTTTTCAACCAAATTTTTTCCCTCTATCAGGTAACTATCTTTTCCAATAGAAACATCTAATGCATGATTTAAAATTAAATTATTTTTGTGTATGAACATAATGATGCCAAATTATAAATTTTCATGTTTTCTAGATATGTATCTACTATAATGCCACTTTCGACGTATTTATTTCTTTGAGCATAGAAGTTGTTTATTTATACCTATAATTACATATTCATATTGTTTGTTTTTCTATATTTGTTTTGTTTTGCATTTGATCAGAGTATCATCATGTTTATTTTTGTTTAGAATGTTTATTCTCTTATATTTAGATGTTTCGATTGGAAAAGATAGTTACTTGATAGAGGGAAAAAATTTGGTTGAAAAGTAACAACTAATAAGAAAATAAGATTGATACTAATTGTTTCGGATGATTTTACGTTCTCAATTTATTTGATACTTTTCGTTGTGTTATTTTATTATTTTTTACATCTATCAGTAACTTCCTTGCATCCTTATCCTTTAAAATATTCTTGATTTTCTTATATACATTAAAACTAAAACTATGTGTATCATATAGCTTTATTTCACGTGTTTATTATATTATATTTGCATACATTATTTTATGCATATTTTTGTGTATCGTAGCTTTTTGTTTCTAATACTATCTCTATTAGTTTTAACGTAAGTATTGTACTTTAATATTCTATATTAGGGTTCCATTTATTGCATATGTATGTATCTCATACTTATAATATATCATATATTTTTTGTATTGTATCTATTAATTATACGGTATTACGTTTGTTATTGGTATGTTAGTTTAAGATATTTCTACTAATTATTGGAGTTGTTAAGAAACAAAATAAATAGATTATAAAGTATAAAAATAGTGGCATGGTAACATGATATAAATTTAAGTGAGAGCAATGCATCCTGGAGAGAGATACATGGTCCCACCAGAAGCACCGCATCTAATATAGGGACACATTGCCCTAAAAATGATATTTGATCATTTTTTGAAGTGTACACTAGTTATCAAATTTTTTAGAAAAATGACATAGATTTTTCGTCCTTATACTTTATATAACTAAATAGTTGGTAACGTTTAGAGGCATGGTATCTATATCCATGATTTTGTGAGGTTACACTTAAAAATAAATCTTATGTACTACATTTATCGCGTAAAGAATCAACACCTACTTTTTAGATAACTGTTAACATTTCAACAGCTATAACAAGTGAGATGACACATCTTTACTAAAATTAGCCCTGTAATCACAAGTCTTTGTGCTATATGCTTAGGAATAGAGTTTCCTCATTTGTGTAATTCATCGACAAATGAGTGAGGACTGCTTTCAAATATGTACACAGTGAGATAAAAGTTAATTATTTTGTATGTAGATGAGTTTCTTGAAGTTCCATAATTGACAAGGAGTTATTTAGAAGAAACTCTATTAAAAAAAATTGAAAATGATATTCTAGTTTGTTAAAAGACTCCACCACGACACCTTTGTAGCCATATAATAAAAATATGCATAGGACTTTGATAGTTGTTTTGACAATTATCTGAGGATTGTTCTTGACCATTTAACAAGTATAAATGAATTTGTTGTGCAACATGCATGGAAAATGATAAGAATTACATAAATTGTATGAGTTATGTGAAACAAGAGCATAATTTAGTTACAAACCATTAAAATATCCTAGTTTCAAAAATTATTTGGACCATTATTTTAGCATTTGAACAAATACGCAAGAACAAAAATCTATAAACCACTATGGGTTTCAAAACTAGATTTTTTCTTAATATATTACGATTAATGTCTTAGTTTTTCTATAGTTCATTGCACCATTATTGTAGACAACATGACCAAATTGCAAGGACACCTTTATGAGTTTTCTTAATAATAATGCATGTTATGTTGTTATGTATGATGAGTTCAACTGCAATAATCCTTTTTCATGTAAGAGAATTGATCAGAATTACAAAAAATGTAATTAAACGAAATTAGAATTTTTTCTTGACAAAAAATCAAACATAAAGATCATTTTCCCATAGTTCTTTCGACCATTGTCTTATCCATTTTAATTCAAAAAATGTAGCAACTGGATGGGTTTTTGGCACATAAGGTACTGGTAGTCTCAATTATTCAACACATAGTATGTCTTAATGGCTAAAATAATTATTTTCGTACATGTGTTTGACTAAAATTAGATAAATTGTGGGAATTTTGTTAAATTAGAAATCTATTATCAAAAGTCAATTTTTCTTTGAATATTAAGGCCATTTCAATCTTATAGTTTCAATTATGTAACAATGTATTAGATATTGTTGAGTAATTATGTGTAGAAACAAAGCATTGTAGTTGTTTAAAGAGACTATTTAGATAAAATGTACTATTAAATTTGCAACAAGAACTAGGAACAAATTCAAGGATATGATTCATGTTCCTATTTATTTTCTACCTTATTTGTCATTATACTATTTATGGCTTGGGCAGTGAACTTGCCAACTAAAGTAAACTAACTCATCTAACTCAGTTGACCATTTAACTAACTAACTAAAAAGAGAACTATTTTTCTATTTTATGTTGCCCTATAACTCACTTTGATCGTATCATCCATGTAAAAGAGTAGTATGTGACTTACAATATAGGTCTTGAGGTGTAACCTAGAAAACTTCAAGAGTTCTAATTGAACTAACATTAGTCTATAGTCAAGAAAATTGTGGCCAGATGTCATGTGTACTCAAGAGTGATGCCTCTAGGCTAAAAATCCTTTAACTCCATGTAAAATAGTTGTAGAAGAGATGTGAAAATATAGGGGTAGCAGTACAATCTGAAAGAATGGATCCAGAACGTGGTGATATCATGAGAATGAGGTAATAGTACCATGTTTGAATGTTAGTTGTTTACTTGGGTGTTTGAGGGTTTTCTATGCCTGAGAACGAGATGCATGGAATGCCCAACTTATGGCTACATAGTGAGAAACTCCTTCTCTTAATTAGTAGGATTTGATGGAATTTGTTCTCTTTATTTTTCTTTATTTCCTTTTTAGATAAATTTTAGTCTAAACATATTTCAACTCCTAGTTTTTCTTAACTAAGTAAGAGTGGAATCTTAGGCTTCAAAGTCTCCATATCCCCGTGTTTGACCCTGTATACCTACTTTGACCATGTATTGAGTTGCGAGTGTCTCCAAGGTTTTGGGTTATAAATTTGCAGTGTGACTCTTTTAAATTCGACTCTTTTTAGACACGATTTAGCACAACCCGTAGGATATCGTACAAATAGTTAGGTCCCTACTTCTGTTGGTCCCACCAAACCCTAAGCTTGTGATCCTGACAAACTCACTAGGGATATTGGCTAGCTCAAAAAAGGCAAAATGAAGCTTGCTAGTTTTTAGGTGGAAGTGCTCAATCAAAGGGAGGACTTAGGGCCGATCCATCATCCCACATCGGAAAATACTACCAAAATCGACCCCTCAAGTAGGTATAGCTTCCTCAACCACTAAGCTATCATACAACAACACTAGTGAATTCCAACGGGTCTGCTGGTACATCTTCTGCTATCTAAGAACCTAAGAAACAAGGTTGAAGACAAAGTCAAGACCGCGGCCATGAGAAAAAAAGTTTGATTCAAGATCAAAAAAGTAGAAAGAAAATAACATGGAGAGAAGTTTCCAAGTTATACCTCATCACCCACTTAACGACCCTAGTGATGAAAATGTATCCACAACATGTGTGACATCCCAATTTTCAAATCTAATTTAAACCTTATAACGGTGTTTTACTAAATAATAATAATTGAGGGGTTTAATGTAAAAAGGCCACCATAAAAGCATACTCCTTATATATAAATAGAATGAGAAAAATAAAAAGAAAACTAGAAATATACCCTCTCCTATAAATATGACATAATGAGTGGCAATTAACTTAAAATGTTGAATACATATTTTCCTTTTCACTTTTGTCTCTCCTCCAAGAAAAGGTTCTCAAAAAAGGCATAGAATATAGATGACATAATCATGGAGTGAGTCATAATATTGGTCCCGAAATTTGACTCCAAGGCACACAAAGGAAAAAGTGGTATCCAATTATTTCATCTATTAATGCATTAAAAATCAAATAAATTGACATTTATAGAAATAATGGTCGAAATATGTGAAAAATGGAAATTGATTATATATGAAGAATCTAGACACCTTCT
Organism: Alisma plantago-aquatica; assembly: GCA_963693085.1. Lineage (NCBI taxonomy): Eukaryota > Viridiplantae > Streptophyta > Magnoliopsida > Alismatales > Alismataceae > Alisma > Alisma plantago-aquatica. The sequence goes on along the minus strand of OY856410.1, from coordinate 1,509,012,464 downwards.
TTGACATGTGGTCCAAATTTGGTGGGGTTTTGACTTTATTTGACCCTCTAAAACAATTAGACAAGTTACCATATAATTTAATATAGGAAATCATTAATCATGCAATTAATGTCTCGAATTTCTATATATTTTCAAATTATCTCGCTTTCATGCATTACTTGAATTTCTTTTTCGATGAATGACATTCAATTTTAACTCAATCCAATGATCCTATGTCATCTTCTTCCTCCGGTTATATCAATGGTATGAAACCAGTTCGCAGTGATTGCTTTCCTCAGATTGTTCTCCCTCATTTCTTAGTCTTTTCTAGAAATTTTTCTTACCCTGAGTTTGCGAGCCTTCGCCTAATCAAACAAGCTATAATATGATTTCCATATAGATCTGATGACAAAACTCCCAATCTAGGGATTTCCTCCCTCTCACAACGCAACCCACATCCTCTGTGTCAGCCCTCCCATTGCCTATTTAAGGGTGCCAAATGCACCAACGACACTCACAATTCCCTCCTACACCTTTAATTGAACCCGTAGTTCCACTGAACGTCCTAACCTACTCAAGCTTCATTTTTGACGACACCAAGCACACCTTGCCCTCCTGTGCCTCCTTCGGTGCAATTAGCGCATTGGTAAGCATAAACTTCACCTATGAGATGTTTCCCAATCGTTGTCTTTCCCTGGATTTTCTCTAGTTAGCATATCATATAGCTACTGATTTGCGCTCACCGAAAACTGAATGCTTATGCCTTTCAGTACTTCTCCAACCATGGAGACTCATCCTTATGCATCGCCTTACCCTAAAGAGAAGTTTCCCATCCTTGATTTGTGGTTTTACTCTATGGATGTACAATTTCCTTCCAATCATGTTCCCTGTTGTAGTCATTGCGGCATAGATGGAGTTAAATTCTTGTACACACTGAAATCTGGGATTGAGCTCGTTGGCTCCATCTTGAGGTAGGGAAAACTCTTGGGTCCTCAGCTCCTCATGAATGACCTCTCCTCACAAGCTTTTATAGGAAGTTGTTGCCTCTAGGTCTGTCCGTAGTAGCCAAGACTGGAGGGAACAAACTCGGTCATCAAATGACCTGAGCACCCCCATGATTTAATTTGAATAATTAACTTTGCAAGGTTAGATTTGAGTTTTCATCGTCTTTGCTTTTGTTTGACCCTTGAGTTGTTGGGGTGAGACCCCTCACTAGTAGGCCAATTTTGATTGACCCACGTTAGATGGACCCCACGACTGAGGACAAATAAATTCTCATGTGGCTTTTTCTCTTTTTTGATTGGTTTGTTCTTCTGAAATTCATATTTAATTGATGCTTTGTCAGAAATTTTTGAACAAATAGTCATTGGAAAGGATTTTTCAAGTAGAATATGATTTTAGGGGTTTCAAGTTATGTTTTGCCTTTTCATTTTGATTTTTATTAGAAACCCTAATTTGAATCATGAAACCCTAAATATGTATCAAATGTGATTAATGTGAACTAAGTCAACCAAGTTTTCTTAAATTTAATGATATCAATAAGTAAGCCTAACCCTAATGCACTGAAACCCTAACTTACCCTAATTCAACCTAGGATCAATACAAGGTTTTGATTTATGATGTTCATTAATCATGTACAGGTACTTAGAGCCAAATCAAGATAAGAGAGGGTTTGAGTTAGATTTGACTTAAATATCAGAGAGACCAACTTAGGTCAACTTTTCTCTGAGGTAAATGGGTCATGTTGTTGAGTACACGTATTTATGGTTGATTGCATTCTAAGTATAAAGTAGACATTATCATTTCAAGTTTAGTACTAAAATCATGCTCATTATATCAATTGCTTGATGTTTTCTATATGTTATGTCCTATGGTTATAGTGTTTACTAAGATTAGAGATTATCGTTAATGATTCATGAAATTTATGTTCAAGTTCAAGAGGGAGTAATCACATCATGTTAAAGTTTAAGTATCATGTTAATGTTAATGTTAATGTTAATGTTAATGTTAATGTTAATGTTAATGTTAATGTTAATGTTAATGTTAATGTTAATGTTAATTGAAATAGTCTTTATATGCTCCCCAATTATGGACCTCAAGGGGTCGTCAAGGGCTTTCCTAGAAATTATGTGCTCCTAAGGGGAGCATCATAGAGGGATGCATACATTTACTATTCACTTTTCATGTTAATAATGATTCAAGAATGCTTATAGTTAATTCATGTCAACTTTTTCTTACATGTCAAATATATTTACTTTGTTTATGTTATAAAGTGCCAATAGCGTTTACTGATGTGTTGATTTTCCCCTTTGCATGGCTGGAGACATGATGTCCTCGGGAGTTTTAGCAAATAAGGACTTAAGAGTAGCAAGCAAGGACTAAGAAGACCTTCAAGAGCTAACCAATGAGGTGCCATCCATATTAGGCGATCCAATCACATAGAAATGTTTACTTTCATGCTTAGTTTTCAATGTTTAGAAATGATTAGAATTTTAGTCATATTATTGAAGTCAATTATAGTTTCCTATTCAAAGGACAATGTATGAATCCCATTGGTGATTCAGGTATTTATTTACAATGATGATATTATTAGACATCCCCCTTCAAGATAGATGCTTCCACTCATATTCAAAAGGTGGGTTGTTACATTAATGGTATTAGAGCCAATAAATGGATGGCCACCAGGAAGAAATCTGATTCATATGTTCTAACCCTAGGTATATGTGACCTTTTTCAGATGAACGCTAAGAGAGCCAACAAAGGAAAGGATAAGGATGATGGTGCTAGCTCTTCTAGTGGGGGAAGTGGACCTAGAAGAAACCCTAAGGAAACCCTATATATCTAGTCCAAGCCCTCACCAATGTCTTAGCACAAGGGCAACATCAATCTAGATATCATGAGCTAACTCTAATGGACTTACTAAAGATAAGACCCGACTCTTTCTCGGGTGAAGGAGAAATCGATGTAGTCACCAAAGCTGAGTGAATTAGAGGCATGGAGCATTGCTTCCGAGATAAGGACTTCCCTCAACACTCTAGGGTTCTCTTTGCAACCGACATACTCAAAGGAACAACCCGCACATGGTGGGAAAACTTCCTCAACTCAAGGGCAGCTGATGCACCTCCACTCACATGGGGAGGATTTTTCGAAGCCTTCGAGGAGTACTATATATGTGTCTGAAGCCATGATAGAGAAGAAGGAGCTAGAGTTTTCCAACCTAGATCAAGTGGGTGACATGACTTCTAGGTCATCTTCAACCTCTGAACCACAAACAATGTCGGGAATCGAGGGCCAAAATGGCCAAACTAATGTACAAATCTGAAAGAAATACCTTCCTTGATATGGATGTATCCAAAACCCGCACAAAAACACCCCATGAGAGGATGATCTAAATCTCCTCCATTGTCGCAAGACTGTCACCCACAATACCTTTAGAGAGAGCTGACGGGACGTAGCAATCTGTGTCGGCCGATCATCTCAAATTGTCGACTCCTTTTCTCTCTTCTTATTTTCGTCGTCACTCTGATAGCCTCCAAGCTGATTATTGTCATTGCTTACTCACTTGATAGAAGAAATGGGAATGGTGCTCAAACCTCATCCCATTTTCCCCCTTCTTATGAAAGAAAATTTTGCAAAAATCGCAAGTAGGTCTCTTGATTTTCAGTAGAATCTCCATAACTTCATAAAGAACACAAAATGTATAACAAAATATTAAAAGAATACAAATAAACTGCTAAAAAAAGTCTAAAAACATGAAGATTTAAAATTTGGCCTGAAAAGTTGAAATGGCCCTGTATCAAAGAAAAATAATTCTTGAATCTCACTATGATCTCAAGGTCCTGGACTATGACCTAAAATTAGACGAATACCATGCTCATATTTCAACATCTTTCTAGGATCATGGACTGTGATCTAAAAGTAGACCAATCACATTTGTCACTTTCTAATCATTTTGGGTCCTAGATCGTGACATGCCTTAAATTGAATCAAAATCAATTTGTACCTTCCAATATTTTTTATCCCAGATCATGACCTATAAATTTTAGCCAGTTCAAAGCCTCACTTTCATGTATTCACAGGGTTCTAGACTACACTCTAAAATCAAACTAATATTTCATTGATATTTGCAAATCAAGAATACCATTCTAGTCAAATCTTTTGTATTAAGCAAGGTATCATCTTTTCTTTCACATACACATCCTTCAACAATCTTGGACCATGACTAGAAAATGAAATGAATAACCAAAACAAATTTATGAACCTGAGTTATGGCTCAAGTTTCAAACTCCAAAATTGAAAACTAGAGAGTTAAGGATAGTTTTTGGTTGACGCTCTAGGGGACAAAGGGTGAACCAGTGGAAGAACATGTCACAGAGACCACCTTTCATTAGATAATTTCCTAAAGCCCAGTCTCAGCTTAACCAGATGCCTCAAGAGAATAAAAGTTGATTGATACAATCACCAGTAAAAGGATCACCTTAAGTTTGGGAACTGGTATAAAACTCACTCACTAATCTTGATGATCCAAACCATATTTTAGATAGGAAAAATCTCCATATTGTGCCCTTTTAAGAGTTCTAATCCTAATCTCTGAGTTGGCCCACTTAAAAGAAAATATAGTAATGGAAACTAAAGATACATATGAAAAATATCAGGAGAATGATGAATTTTTCATCTCTTTCATTGATTGTTGGGTATATCCACCAAAAGGGATGATTACTCTGTCTAAAAGATCTTTCATACATGCACAGTAGATGCCACTATTTTTCATGATCATTGACTCATGATCCTAATAACTTTGACAAATCACAAACCACATCTGCTTTTCATATCAACCTTTTCTCACTAAGGCATAAGTTAGTGAGAGACTTGAACATGCATTAATTAAGAGTTGGAATCAATTATAACAGTCACTACTACAGAAACAACATTCAGTGTCACTTTTCTGGGCGTCAGTTCTTTAGGAAAACTGACGCCTACACTATTAGACGTCGGTTATTTAGGCAAACCGACGTCTATATTCGAAGACCAACCAGACATGGGTACCGCTTTGAATATAGCGTCGGTTGTTAATAACAAACCCACGCCTAAAGTCGCCCGCGAAATCCAATTTTCGAGCAAAAAAAAAACAGTGTCACTTTCAGCGTCGGTTATGTAGATAGAAACAGACGCCTATGCGCGATGAAAATTTGCGCAAAAAGTGTCACTTTCAGCGTCGGTTAACCTTTTATAACCGACGCTGAAAGTGGTTCCCACCAAACAATTTTGTGAAAATATCGTCCAATCGGACGTCGGTTGGTTCAAACAACCGACGCTAAAGAGGTTTAGGCGTCGGTTGCTTGAAACAACCGACACTATTTTGGAACTTAGTATCCCGCGATCGCTCGACTCTTCCCCTTTCTTCTGTTTCATTACAAGCCAATTTCCCTTTTCTTCTCTGCTGTCGCCCGACTACGCCGCCGATTTCTCCTCCGCGAAAGCTCCTTCTTCCTCCACGATAGCGCCGCCGCACCGCCGGCGCACCTCCTTCTCCGCCGCCACTGTTGCTGCCTTGTTCCCCTTCTCCGCGCCCCCTTCTCTGTCGCGCCCCCTTCTCCGCAGCCACTGCTGCTCCTTGGTCTGCCTTCCCTGCCGCCTAGAGCTCGCCGCCGCGCCGCCTTCCTCCTTACCGCCGCTGCTCCTTGCCACCGACGCCGCTGCTCCTTGGTTTGTCTGCCCTACCGCCTAGAACTCGTCGGCCACCGCTGCACCTGCCTGCCCTGCCGCCTGGAGCTCGCCGGTCACCGCCACCACTGCTGGGAGGTCAGTTGTTGTTGCTCGCCTAATATTGCATCTAAATCTTGGTTTCACCACTTCTTTCACTGAGAACTGAGAAGAATGGCCTACCACGGCCGTGCTGCCCAGCACGGCCGTGGTAGGCCAACACAGCCACAGCCGTGTTTGATTTGATTTAAACCCTAATTTGATTTAAATACATTCTAGCATCCTAATTTGATTTGATTAAACCCTAACATTGATGAAACCCTAACATCAATTGTGATGAAACCCTAACATGTACATATCTATTATTGTGTTTGTTGGCCTAGAAACCCGTCCAAGATTGACTCATTAGGAGTAAATCTTGGATAGTCTCCGGTTTGGGACTGTTGTTGAACACCTAATCTCACTTAGGATGTAAGTGTATTATGCTTATTGGGTTTTTGAGAAAATTTTGGTAGCATTTCCCCGTTTGTTCTCTAAGTACATATGTACTTAGAGAACAGTGGGGAAATGCTGCCGAAATTTTCTCAAAAACCCAATACACATTATACACTTACTAGTGAGATTAGGTGTTCAAGGATGGGATAGGTGGCACACATTTATTATATATAAGAATGACATCAAATGTGTTTGTTGGCCTAGAAACCCGTCCAAGATTGACTCATTAGGAGTAAATCTTGGATAGTCCCCGGTTTGGGACTGTTCTTGAACACCTAATCTCACTTAGGATGTAAGTGTATAATGTGTATTGGGTTTTCGAGAAAATTTCGGCAGCATTTCCCCATTTGTTCTCTAAGTACATATGTACTTAGAGAACAACGGGGAAATGCTGCCGAAATTTTCTTGAAAACCCAATACACATTATACACTTACTAGTGAGATTAGGTGTTCAAGGATGGGATAGGTGGTACACATTTATTATATATAAGAATGACATCAAATGTGTTTGTTGGCCTAGAAACCCATCCAAGATTGACTCATTAGGAGTAAATCTTGGATAGTCCCCGGTTTGGGACTGTTCTTGAACACCTAATCTCACTTAGGATGTAAGTGTATAATGTGTATTGGGTTTTCGAGAAAATTTCGGCAGCATTTCCCCGTTTGTTCTCTAAGTACATATGTACTTAGAGAACAGTGGGGAAATGCTGCCGAAATTTTCTTGAAAACCCAATACACATTATACACTTACTAGTGAGATTAGGTGTTCAAGGATGGGATAGGTTGTACACATTTATTATATATAAGAATGACATCACATTATACACTTAGGATGTAAGTGTATACCCTAATCTTTTCCTAATATATACTTGTTTCCTAATATATACTTGTTTTCTCTGATCATAGAATGGATAGATCATGGATGTCCATTCGTTATCGTTGCACCCCAGAGTTTATATCTGGTCTTGATCAGTTTATTAGATTTGTCGAGGAACATAGGAAAAAACCTACAGATAGGTTCTACTGTCCATGTAGGCATTGCGGTAACAACTTGAAATTCAACACTGGTGAGGAAATCAAAAGTCATGTCATGTGCAACGGGATTGTACAAGGCTATACAGAATGACACTGGCATGGAGAGATTTCAAAATCGAAACCAGTAGATGTCGATAGCAGTGCTTGGGTGGAAGAAGAAATTGCCTCCGATGACGTAAATGTGAACGAACCAGTTCCAGCAGACATCGTTGATGCGATGCTGGATAGTTGTAGGGTAGAGCACACCGATCCACCTCCTATCTTTAGAAACATTGTGCATGATGTTGAGATACCGTTATAAACAGGATGTGCTAAGTTTACGAAGCTTAGCGCTGTGTTGAGATTGTATAAGTTGAAAGCTAACAATAGATGGAGCGACAAAAGCTTCACTTCATTGTTGACTTTGTTGAAAGAAATGCTTCCTGAAGGAAACGAGCTGCCAATCTCAACATACCAGGTAAAGAAAATGTTGTGCCCAATGAGAATGGAGGCCAAGAAGATACACGCATGCCTGAATGATTGTGTATTATTTCAAAAGGACTATGTAGATTTGAAAGATTGTCTAAAATGTGGTGCGTCGAGGTATAAATTGACGACTTCGGGGGAGTCCAAAACTGGTTCTCCTGCCAAGGTGTTGTGGTATCTACCTATAATATCACGGTTTCAACGCTTGTTTGCAAATCCGAAAGATGCAAAGAATTTGAGGTGGCATGCAGATGTTAAGAAAAATAATGATGGGATCCTACGACATGCGTCTGATTCCCCACAGTGGAAGAAGATTGATCTATTGTACCCCAAATTTGGTGAAGAAGATAGGAATCTAAGACTTGGGCTTTGTACAGATGGGATGAATCCGTACGGGACATTGAGCAGCCAACATAGCACTTGGCTAGTCATGCTTGTTATATACAATCTTCCTCCCTGGATGTGTATGAAAAATAAGTACGTTATGTTGTCGTTGTTGATATCGGGCCCTAAACAACCCGGAAATGATATCGATGTTTATCTTGAACCTTTGATTAATGACTTAAAGAAACTTTGGGCTGAAGGTGTGATGACCTATGATGCTTCAGCAAGAGAGACATTTCGTTTACACGCTATGTTGGTTTGCACTGTTAATGACTTTCCAGCATATGGGAATTTGTCTGGATATAGTGTCAAAGGAGCTAAAGCGTGTCCTATATGTGAAGAAAACACTGATTCAATAAGACTAAAACATGGCGGAAAGACTGTATATCTTGGTCATCGAAGGTTTCTTTCAAAATTCCATTCGTATCGTAGGAAGCGCAAAGCATTCAATGGATGGAATGATGAACGGAGTGCACCTAAACCTATACCAGGGGATGTTGTTTATGCAAGAGTAAAAGACATTGTCAATGAATTTGGTAAGAAATCACAATGTAGTATGGCCACACAGAGTGACAATTCTTCATTCAAGAAGAAGTCAATATTTTTGGATCTTCCTTATTGGAGTTCTTTGACAGTCAGGCATTGTATCGATGTAATGCACGTTGAGAAAAATGTCTGTGATAGCATCATTGGTACTCTGTTAAATATACCAGGTAAGACTAAAGATGGGATAAAATATAGATTGGACGTACGTGAAATGGGAATAAGGTCAGAATTAACAGAATTACGTGAAATGGGTAATAAAAGAACATACTTACCTCCCGCTTGTTACACGTTGTCTAGAAAGGAGAAGAAAACTTTTTGTGAATGCTTGGTAAATGTTAAGGTGCCACATGCTTACTCATCCAACATCCGTAGATTGGTATCAATTAAAGATCTGAAGTTGATAGGTCTTAAATCTCATGATTGTCACACTCTAATGCAACAAATATTGCCCGTGGCAATTCGATCTATATTGCCGAAGCATGTAAGGTTTGCAATTACCAGACTTTGTTTCTTTTTCAACAGTCTATGCAGCAAAGTTATTGACCCTGATACTCTCGATAATTTGCAAAGAGAAGCGGTTGTTACCCTATGTCAGCTTGAGATGTATTTCCCTCCTTCATTCTTTGATATCATGGTACATCTTGTTGTCCACTTGACTAGAGAAGTGAAAATGTTGGGACCAGTTTTCTTGTATTGGATGTATCCCTTTGAACGATACATGAGCGTTTTTAAAGGTGATGTTCGAAACCGTTATCGGCCTGAAGGGAGTATTATTGAAGGTTATGTGGCGAGAGAGGTTATGGATTTTTGCAATGACTTTCTCAGTGGTAATGACACTCCTGATAATGACAAGAATATTGAGGAGGGCAAAGGAATTTTGGGATCACGGGTGAAAGTAATCAGCCGTGAGCAGTTGGAACAAACTCACTTGTATATTTTACACAATATGGACGAAGTGAGTGTTTATATCGAGGAACATACCAATTTCATAAAGAGACAACATCCTCGAGCAAGTTCAATGTGGCTTTCTAGAGAGCATAATAAGACTTTTACTAAGTGGTTTGAAGATAAAGTCTTACATCAACTATCTCAAACACCAAATGATATTATAGAAACTATCAAATGCCTCGCCTTTAAACCAAAACCGAATGTTATGTCTTATGAAGGGTTTGGCATTAATGGATTCACATATTACACAAAGTGCCAAGATGATAAGAGTGTCGTACAAAATAGTGGGGTCACTCTTCAAGCGTTGACTATGTACTTTGCAAGTGCAAAGGATAAGAGTCCACGTGAAGCTAAAATGTCATATTACGGTGTCATTGAAGATATTTGGGAGTTTGACTACATAGATTTCAAAATTCCGCTCTTTAAATGTAATTGGGTTGATAACACCAAAGGATTTATAGTGGATGAATTGGGTTTCACTTTGGTGAACTTTGAAAAGATTGGCGAGAAGGGTGAACCATTCATATTGGCATCACAGGCGAAATAAATATTCTATATCGATGATCCTGCAAATGATAAATGGTCGGTTGTTCTTCATGGTAAAAGACAGTTCATTGAAGATCCTATAGATGAAGAAGAGTACTATGATAAGTATGATGACTCCAGTCCATTCTCAGTTGGGTTGCCAACTCCACAAAATATTGAAGCTAATGATGACTTATATGTGCGCGGAGATCACAATGAAGGATTGTTAATTGATAAAAGATCACAATTTTAGAGACATGTATGTTTATACAAATGCTAAATGTTTGCCTTTTTCTAGTTAATACAAATGCTAAATGTTTGCCTTTTTAATGACATTTTCAGATGGCTGACCATGATGAGCATGATGTCCATGATGAGCATGAAGTCCATGATGAGCATGCTGTCCATGACGAGCATGGCGAGGATACCAATGTAAGTTCTAAAAACATATCCTGTATTTCTATAAAATTTATTATCTTCTAGTTATGTCATATATCTTATATTTCTATATTGGACTAATTCAGTGTGTTTATTTTTATCAAATTTTAGGTTGATGATGCACATGTACCCACTGAAGCACTGGATCAACTTGATGCGCAGCACCAAACACTTAACAAGAAAAGGGGCATCACTCTGTTGAAGAAGTTAATAGTGCTTAGTGGCAGTGGATCCAAATTGGTTGTGGAGTTTGATAATGGAGGAAATGCAATTGGAGTGAACCGCAATAATTTTGTAAACTATCTTGGGTGTACCACTCGGAGCCATTGTGGTGTTAAGTATGATAATTGGCATAAAGTTCCTCAGGGGAAAAAAGACTTGATATGGAAGAATTTATGCGTGAGTTATTATTATTTGCAATTCTATTTTGTAGATTACAAATTCTATTATTTGCAATTCTATTTTGGATACTAGTTAATAACATTTCTATTTTACAGAATCTGTTTGCATTGGATGAGAAGTTGCATCGTAAAAGTGTGATGCAACGTGCTGGAAAGATGCTTAGGAATTATAGGACAAATCTGAACAGAGAATACATAAAAGAGGGTGATAAGAAAAAGAAGTCAGCCCTTGAACAATGGAACTTCTTGGACAAAGAAGATTGGGACAATTTTGTTGCTTCAAGAAAATCTGAAGAATTCAAGATATTAGGTGTCACTCCCAATTTAATTAATATACATTGTATTCACCTATTCAAGATTAACATTTAGTGATACTAACCAAATCATTAATGTACATACTAACTAGGCCCTCAGTGACGCACAAAAAGCAAGGTGTGCACTGAATGTGCATGACCACACTATGGGTCCAAAAGGCTATGCAAGCGTTCGCCAAAGACTACATGCAGAGTCTGCGGCTACTCAGGAGTCTGCTCCTACTCAGGAGTCTGCCACACCCATGCCTCACCATGATATCTGGATAGCTGGGAGGCAAAACAAGAAGGGTGAAATAAAGAAGCACGTAACTGCTGAGGCGGCTGCGAAAATGGTAAAATACAACTCTTAAAGCAATCGTTTGAATATTGATTATTTGTGGTATTAACTTACCAATTTCTGTTGATGGTGATTAGCGGGAGCTGCACGAGCAGAGGAAACAAGGCACGTTCATCCCTCAGGGCACAAGGGATGAATTGACAGTTGCTCTGGGTAACCCAGAGCATCCTGGACGTGTTAGGGGTGCAGGCGCTGGTGTGGGAATCAAAGCATTCTTTGGGCCATCCCAGCGCAAACCCAGAGCGGGACTTTCTCAAGAAGAGGTAACCTATTCTTTTTTTAGAATGTTACTGTAAAAGGAAATTCAATAATAAGAAGCTAATATTTCTTTTATCCATGTATAGGAGAATAAGAGAGTCGAGGATATAGTTGCTAAGAAGGTCAACGATGTAGTTGCTGAGAAGGTCAAGGAAGAATTGCTGCGGTGGCAGGCATCTCAGGCTTCCAATCAGCCTATGGCGACCCACTCTTCTCCTGATGCACAGACTACGAGTAATCCTGGAGACCCATCGCCTAACACGTCTGCTGTAAGTATTGTTTATGACATTATAGCTAGTCTTTTCAAGATGGTATGTTTTCAAGATGATATGTATATATGTATAACATTCTTTACGTAAATTTGTAGGCATTGAAGCCATGCCGCTTAAGAATACAAGACTATGTTGTTGCAGAGGCGCAGGCTTACCCGTCCCTTCCTGGGGAAAGGTTTCACGGGACTCCAATGCCACAGGGCTACGTTCGTGTGGGCCCATTACGTGTGTTACCCGATTGGAGGGAAGCTACATTGCCATATCCCCACCCGGATATTGATACACTTGCTGAGGCAGAAGGCGGGGTCATATTGTGGCCCAAAACAGATGTCGTCTACACTTCTGAAATTGTAAGATAAATTTACATTGATTTAGACTGTTAATGTATATATATGATGTCAACTGATCTGAAATTATATATACAGGTTAAAAAGAAGACACCAGGAGCACCTAGGCCTCCACCTCCACTTCCCGCATTACCAACTTGGGTTCCAACTGACCTAACATACCCGTTAGGTTCTGCTTGTAGGGGAATGGCATGTTGGCTACGGGCACATAATATACATTGCCCGATAATTGTTTCTTTAGATGCAGATTATGTAGGTCAATCATACGATAGCTCTTTATTTATACAAGATATTATTGAGCTGTTTATGTATGATTGGCTGAATACATCAATGATAGAGACATGGATAAGGTGAGATCTTGTTTATATATCCATATACCTTGTGTAAGATCCGGGATCTGGTTTCTTATATATTAATGCATACGTAATACATGTTTTGCAGCTACTTAGTCGAAGATCATTGCAAACAATTTGCATTTGATCATGTGGGATTTTTTATTCCATCATTGATTAGTATGGTAGCTAAAGACCCTGATAATGTTCAACAATACTGTATAGATGCTTTTACAATTTTTGGTCAGCAAAAGAAGACGATAATAATAGCTCCATTCAATGTCAAGTAAGTTTACTTTATTTATGATTTGGACTTAAGAAAATTCCATTTTTATTGTGCATTTTGAGTTATTAATTGTTAACTTTTACCTCTAGCGGTAAACATTGGGAGTTACTAGTTATTGTCCCCGGGACGTTCACTGTTTATTATCTAGATCCCGCGGGAAGTACATTAAACACTAAAATTAGACACGTAATGAGAATGTCATTATTCTGGTGAGAAATATTTCATTTTTGTATCTGTTAACATCTGTTATTACATTACTATTTACTTATGTAATTTACTGTGTTATATTAACATGTAGGGGTTTAGATGCATTCAAAAAGGCTGGAGGAACGGTTCCAAGGAAAAAGAACCAGCCAATAAATTGGCAGAACGTACAAGTAAGTTCCCGACTCCAATGTATATATTATTGATGTGAATTGTGTTTAGTTGTATTATTTTATATGTTTCAATTTATAGTGTGCTACACAAGACAATGGTTGGGCATGCGCATACTATGTGATGCGATTTATGCAGATGATTATCAAACATGCCGCATTGGACATCGATACCATACATGAGGTATTATATATAGTCTCATTAGTTAGTATGAAATATATCAATCTTATTTTTATATTATTACTTATATATATACATCATTCTCTTTGCAGGTGTTTAAAACTGACAACACTATAGGTAAACACTTAAAAAATATACATGCTCCATATACGATGGAAGCATTAAATGAAATAAGAGAAGAATGGGCAAAAGCCATACAAGCAGTGGCAACTATAAGATATAATTGGGATGTTGATAGCGATAATGAATGATACTTTGTAAATGAATATTTCTGAATGTTAATACATGTATTTGAATGTTTCTATATGTGTGAATGTGAGAATTGAATTGATGTATGAATGTATCTACTTGTGTGAAATTTTCCTTGAGAATTTTGTAGGTTTGTGGCCTGTTTGTAGGCTGATATCAATGGATGTCGTAAACTTGCAGTTCAAAAAACTGAACTGCAGGTTCTCATCCTGCTGACCAGCCACAGCAGGCCTGCAAACTGATATGAAAAAAAATAGATATAGGCGTCGGTTATTTACAGAAAACCGTCAGCAAAGACCTACAACGTCGGTTATTGGATAAAAACCGACGTCTAATAGTACAAACAACCCGACCGTGCAGGAAAGCACGACCGTGGTGGAAAAGACGTCGGTTATTCATATAAAACCGACGCCTATAGTACTAAACACGACCGTGCAGGGAAGCACGGTCATGTCGTCTTGAAGTATGGCGTCGGTTTTTTATAGAAAACCGACGCCAAAAGGGTTCGCGCCACAGAAAACAGCGTCATCTAGGACTCTTTCTGCGTCGGTTACCAAGTAAACACCGACGCTATATTCTATATAGGCGTCGGTCTTTTAGTAGATAACTGACGCAGAATGTGTCCTAGATGACGCCGTTTTTAGTGGCGCGAACCCTTTTGGCGTCGGTTATCTACTAAAAGACCGACGCCTATATGTTAAATAGGCGTCGGTTAAAAAATCGACGCCGAAGTGTTCGACCTTTAGCGGCGCCCACATAGGCGTCGCTCGGAAACCGACGCCAAAGGGGGTAAACAACCGACGCCAAAGGTTGTTTCTATAGTGGTGAGTCACTTTTATGGCCAATACACTTTTTAAAGCTCATCAAAATTCCAAGAGACTGAATGATTGTTCAAATACAGGTAAGTCCCTAAGTCAAAGGCTACTCTTACGCTGGACAAATCATTTATGCCCAATCCTATCCTTGTAATTCGTTGTTAATAGGAAAAGACATTACTTGCTTCTTCTCCAGCATCTTTGATGAGTCCAACCTTCTAGACCTTTTGTGACTAAAAATGGGAGTCAGACGTGCCTCAAGCTTGTGGTTCTTACTCTTATCTGGAACTTTGTCTTGAGTGACACCTTATTTTTCTCTCAACAAAAATCATGACTAATATAAATTCTCTGTCTAATGATGGAACACGTTCTTTTGCCCTGAATTGCTCTTTTCTTCGTGAAAATCTAAAACCGGATCGATACTGATATACCATGCGAGATAGGGATGCTAGTCCTTCCGCGCTTGAAACAAGATCATCGAACCTAACTTCTCTAAGTTTTATTTTTTATTTCTATCTTATCAATCCAACTCGGATGAAAACTCAATTTTACACCATGGATTCAATTGATTATCGTGCTCTTCCCTACTTACAAAAAATGTGATGGCAAATTAAAACACCTGTCTTTTACTTTTCATACGAGTGCCGAATGAAGTTTCACTACCAAGAGGATGCAACTTTCTCCATATCTATATGACAATGCGCGACATCTGCTCAATTTGAGACAATAAATCCACGATTCAGGACATCATGAGAAACTCCGTCATGACGTGAAACTTGTAGCTAAACTTTTGACAAAATTCCTTTTCAGTTCCCTATTCCTTTTAGCAGAGCCGATCATTATTTTGACTTGTTTAGTTTTGTTTGATTAAACTAGTTTGCCTTATCACCAACAAAAGGAGAATACTATATGTAGTCAAAACTATAGCGAAATGATCTCATTTGTCTCTATCTCACGAGACAAGCCGCATAAAATACATAAAGGAAGTGAGTAATTAATATATGACGATGACAACTTATGGGATCTAAATCTTATGTACATATTCTCTGTGTCCAAAGTATATGATCTCTTTACTTGTTGGCCCCATGGGGGATTTTACAGGATTTGGTGGGCATATTGTTCCGATTACAGAGACAAACGAGATTCAGCATTGGGTGTAGTTTTGACTAGCAATACCCCCAACGAAAAAGCAGTTCAATTAGACAATGTCACTGTACACCGGATTGATCTCAATAGACAGCCTTCAAAAATTGTCCGAAGGCCCCACATCCCAAGTGTAGAAATCCTCAAACACGGCCCATAACCTAAGCAGTATCAGCAGGGGCTTCTGTTACCAGCATCTGCCTCTGTCTCAATAACCATAAGATGAAGATTTCTTCCCGTATCAGCAGCGGGATATGGGAAGAAGGAACAATCATAAAGGGAAGCGGGTAGGTAAGGACTAAGGATCCTGTTGTAGGGAACAATCATCTCGTAAGATGTTGATCAGAAGAACCTTCTCTTCAAGTTCCTCGCGGATGTCTGGTACGAGGTGACGAGCAGCCCCACGCCGAGGCCAACGCCGACGCAGACGCCAAGGCTGATCCCGACACCTACCCTGACGCCGGCGTTGAACCAGGAGAGCTCTCCGTCGTCTTTGCTGGCCATATAATCGAAGTGATCTGTAGGTATGTCGTACATGGTCCTCTTTGGACTGAAGCTGTCGTCCTGCTTCTGCTTGACATGGTGGCGAAAGTCGGGCAACTGGAAATATACATGGATGGCAACTCGAGTGAGGTAAAAGAAATACCCAAAAGACAAATATAACATGTATATGAACGCCCAGGCGCGCGCAGAATATAGAAATTCACCTGCATCGCATCCACGCGCGCGGAATTCTCCTCGTGTTCTTGCTCCGGGATGGCATCCAGCGTGGGCTTCTTGTGGATGTACTGTTTCGTTGATAGGAGGTGCAGCGTGTCCGTCAATACGACCGGGTTTCCAGAGTCGGTTCCCGCGACGTAGACATCGATGGTGGGGAGGAATTGCTTCTTGTCGGTGGTGGTACCTGCCGTCCCTCGCCGCCTCCCTGCCTTCATGACCCGTCTGGCAGCCGTCTTGTGCGACTCGCACCGGATGGCCCATCTAGTCCCCTCACCGTTGACCCTGTTGCCCTTTGACAGCACAGTCTCCAGGACGCCCGAGAGGAGCAGCTCGTCTTGGGCGCCGCACACCTCGAAGCAAACGGTTGTACCGGATATATGGATACCATCCGTGCTGACGAACGTGACCTCGTCCGTTCCCTTATCGGCTCTGTCCCTGCGGAGCTGTGTGGAAACGCACCCGTCCGACAGAGAGGTGCTCCTCCCACCGCCGCTACTTTTCACTCTGATGACGGTGTCGAGCCCCATGGGTATGTATGTGAGTGTGAGATGATCCGGGGTGGAGTCTTCGACGGTGAAGTTGGTGACCCTGATGTAGAAGACCCTGGTGTCGAACCAAGGGGAGTGTAGGGGGTTGTGGTAGACGGAAGCACGGCGGCCATGATGAAGACTTTGTTGGAGGCTGATGACGTCTTGACGGTTGCAGCACTCCATGGTGTGCGTTCCTAAAGCGGGGGGAGAGGAAGCGGTAAGGGTCCGAATCCTCCGGCGCATATGCAAGTCGGTACGGTACGGGGGAGCAGGTGTTTACAGCCTACAGAGAAGAACAACGCATGATCAGTGAGCAGAGCTATGAAAAGGGAAAAAACAGATACTCAGTTGGGAAGTTTGATGCTGAGCAGCAGCAAAAATTGCAGCAGTGGAATCAAGATTAACGATTTGATTAGCAACCAAAAGAAAGAAAAAGTGCACACAAGGAAGGAATGAGTCAGCTAGCATGAAGCACAAGCACACCTCATATGGCAGCTTAGACCTGCAAACCAACCGTTGCCGACCGGCTCCCTTTTCCCGCCGGCAGGCTAGAGAGGGTTCTGCTGCGGACAGACTCTGGTGAAGAATGAATCCTGCGCTTCTGAAAAGGCACATATACCCAACGTAGCACCTCTGGAGAGGGGAGAAGTAGAAAACTCTACACGGTGACATGAAAATTTCCAAGGAATGGGGAGGAAAAAATCGCCAAACATGCCCACACGCTGACACCACCACAGCTCGTTTCCCACCCACAAAAGAGAAGAGTAAGACCCACATTGACCGCTCCACCACACAATTTGCAAAAGCCTCTTGACCCCACTGTAATCCTATCAATACAAAACTGGCGATATCTCCAACTCCAATTGAGGCTCTCGCCTGACGCCAAGACGCTGTCGGCCTTCATTCAATAATCAAATCAGATCGCAACGATTTGTGAAAGGAAAATAAGTCAATTCCAGATACACATTGGGACGAATTTTGACATTTAGACATAATATTTAGTAGGCTAAGGACCTATTTGGTAGGGTGTAGCCGGATGACAAAGTGTGTGTTTAATGTACATTTTTACATTGCGAACTCACACAACTGCACCCTACTACACCTAAACAAACTAGTCCTAAATGTCAAAGTTCGTCCCAATGTGTATTTGAGAATGACTCTGTATTATGTGAAAAAGGAGTAGGGGGAGATGCCGCGGTCCACGAGCGTCCGGGAGGGGTGATGAGTGGTCAGGTTAAATAAGTCCAAAACTTGGGTTTTTCTTTTCCCGTGGCTACTACGGCTATAGCAGAGAGAGCAGCAGGAAATCCTTATCCGGCCGTCAGTGGAGCCGGCCGGTGCCTTTCATCAAGATTATCAGATCAGATAACGAATAGATTCTTAATGACCGAAGTGAAAGCTAAATGATATTTGTGCTCCTCCTCTCCGTGGCTTGACAATGGGAATACCAAAGCAAGTAACGGCGGGATACACCCAACTGCTTCGTCCATATGATCGGACGACCGAGTCACGCCGAGTGGGAAACCAAATGCCAACATGTAACCCGGTTCACGCGGTAATGGCTGGACCCCAAATCCTTATTAGCACCAGCCCACTCTTTCTGCAAAAGTTTATGTAGGCCCGACCCAAGAGTTCAATTTTTTCTTCTTCTTTCCATTAAACTTAATGCACAAGCAAGCGTGTCGTGTTGTTTATGGGGAGGCCAATGTGTCCCTTGATCCCGCGATTTGTTGTTGTTCCCCAACGAATTGCTGTTGAGATTTTTTTTTTCCTAATAAGATTGCACTTACAAATAAATCTTGCATGTTATCGGCCAAGGAATCAACACCTTCAATATTTAGAGTAGTCAACACACTTTTAGCACAAGGGAGATGTTACAACCCCAGTTTTGGGTTCGTTTGGTGAGAAATGTGATTTCTCAAATAAATATATGACTTGTTTTTAATAAATGAATTTCGTTTACAATAGCCTTGATGATTGTTTTGTGGGCTTTATTTGCTATTGGGCCCAATAACAAGGAAGAGACAAAGAGAACTCCATTATTAATAAGAAAAGAAAAGATCAATTAAATATTTCTTTATTAAGAAAGAAATTGAAAACAATGATAAAATGTAGAAAATAAGAGAGAAGAGGTATAATTGAATTATCCTTGGTAGATTTTCGTATCCAAAGAATTCTTAATGTTAAAAGGAATGTCAATGAGGAAAATAAAAAGAAAGATAAAGAGAAAATCCTCAAAGAGAGATATTTTAATAATAAATAAACAAGATAATGAGAAAATAATGAATATAGATGCATCTAGAAGGATAACGAGTATCCTTAAAAAGGAATTTTGAAATCTTGGAGTTTCTTGGGGTCCAAGAAGCCCCAATGAAGAAAAAAGAAAGAGAAAAGGCAAATAAAACAAAATAAGAAGATAATGTGATACATCATTAATGAGTTTTTGATATTATCAAAAGGTGATATTATTTGCTTTAAGAAATAAGAATTTCGTGACAATGGGTTTAAAGTCAAGCACAAGGAAGATAAAAAGAGATAATTTTCGAATTTCCTAATAACCAAAGCATATGGGTTACCAAGGAATTATTAAAAGGAGAGAGAATGCTTCCTAACTAAGGAACTTGTTTTCCTTTTGAGAAAGTGACTTGTTATTCCGTGGATAGACGTCCTAGGGCTTCAATAACCCTCCCCTATATAAAGGTAGAGCCATAGGCCAAGTCTAGGAGAATCTCGAGCACTCTTCTCCCTCCTTCTTCTTGTTTACATCCATCAACCCTAACCTTGAGGGTATAGCCCTATCCCCGAGTGGCGAGGGGTCGTTTATGGTCTTGCTTGAGGTGGGAAGCCTCCACGACCACTCAAGACTAATCAGCTACCGTACCCTAGCGTCGATCTCGCGCAAAACAACCTGCAACTGGCTGCACGGGCAGCCAAACAGCGCAGGCTGGGCACGCTTGAAACGACTGCCTTGGCCGTGGACAAGAGGCGCCCCACACACGTGAGGACACGGTGGAGACAGGGCAAGGAATTCCAGTGAGCTTCGTGCCTTGGAGAGGTAGGATTTAACTCCGCAACCAAGCTGCAGTCGACGACTGCATAGGGTTCCAAGGAAAAAGATGACAGAGTGACATTGGACGTTTTTACCCCTCCGGGGTGAAGAAGCAACGACTTGCGTGGGGGTATAATGGTAAATGCATTATGTTTTCCAAATCATTGTTTTGCATGGGAACAAGGCTACGTTGCGCCTCCATATTGGCCCAAAGTAAGTCAATTTTGCATAAATCATATCTTTTTATCCGTAACTCCGATGGTAGAAAATAATATATGCTTTTTGCTCAGAAAAATGAGAGGAATTCAATAAAAATATATTTGAAGGTCAATTCCTCTTGTAATTTGGAAAGTAGTGTAATTTATAAACTTTAATGAATTAAAGATTAAGAAATCCTATTTGGAGATGATTAATATATTTAGTAGGCTTTAATTGATGATTAAAGTTGACATTAACCTGTTAATTGTAAAAAGGTACATTAAACACAAAAAGGATGAACTTTTCACGTAATTGGTTAATTTAGAGTTTCATATGCATAAATATGCTCTAATGGGCCTTGAAACCCTAATATTAGTAAATGTGACTCATAATGGTTTTAATTATTCAAAGTGGTGAATAAAGTTGAGATATGATAATTCCAAGATATTTCAAGTATAAAGATTCCTAATTATAGATAAATACCCTTAATGTAATAATTAGGGTTTTCTAATGGATAAAGGTAGAATTAATGACAAGTAGAGTTTATATGTGAATTAGACCATAATGAACTGTGAATTGATGATAAATGAGCATAATGATCTTTGTTGGATCAATGGGCTCTAGAGGGGGGTGAATAGATCTACACACACTTCACAAAATCAATTAGACCACCAATTTAATCGTAGTGCAAAAACTAAAGCAAGCAACAATTTGATGTCCTATTCTAGCATACAAAGCAAGGATAAGAGATAATGAATAGCATGCACTTGGACAGGTGGTTTAGAGTGGTTCCACGTCCTAAACTTAGGAGCGATGTCAGTCCACTACCTAGAGTTGGTTAGACTCTAGGATTTGCAACTTGGTTCTCTTATATATCACAATAAGATTACAAGATACATAAACCACACAACCAAGGGCTTAATTTCTCAAGCTAAGATCTTCTACCTATCCAAGGACTTACCCACAAAGCAAGATTCTTCAGCCTTCTTCAAAGGACTTACCCAATCTTACCTTTGTCTTCAGCCTTGCAGGATTTACCTATCTCACTTGAGCTTTGCCTTGCACCTCTCCTTCACTTGGAGAGCTTCTCCACGTTTTCCCTTCACCAAGGGACCTGGAGCAACGAGCTATCTTCACTCTTGAAGATTAGCAACACATCTTCCCCTTCACTCAGAGAAGAACAACAACAACTCCTCTTTCACTTGGAGAAGTAGCTTCAATCAATCTTCAATGGGATTTGGAGGTAGGAAGAGAGAAAGGAGAGCTTTACATAACACAAAGGATAGCTCTCATACACAGGGACCTAATTCACTCTCACGAAATTGTCTTGAAGGTAGAGAGAGAAAGGGGCTCAAGGGCTTGGAACACTCTCAACTAAGCTAGAACCAAGTTTGCAATGGAAGAGCAGCTTGGAATGAACTCCAAGGGGTTATATTTATAGTTGAGGGTTGCCCTTTAAGTTGTGGGACACTTGGATGCAAAAGTAGTCATTTTTTGTTCAAGAAAACGACTCTATTTTTTCCCAAAATAATTCACCAACGGTCATATTACTTTTTCTGCAAATTCCGTACAGTACAATCGGTTGAGTTTCAATGGGTGTAACTCGACCGATCAAGTAGCAGGAAATCCGATGTTCAAATGATCGGTCGAGTTTGTTCTGAGGAAACTCGACCGACCATCTCAACTGGAAATGGCCTACTACCCAATCGGTCGAGTTCTGTGGGTGCACAACTCAACCGATGCAATCTTCAGGAAATCAACCAAGGTTGATCGGTCGAGTTTTAGGCTAGGGAAACTCAACCGACCAAGTGCCTGAAATTGATTTTCTAATTTGCAATAAAAGTGATTAGCACTTGGTGAATTTTGTCCCAAACATTTTTCTCTTCTAAGTTACAAGCCAATTCATCATTACAAGTGATTACATGGATGTTCTAAGGTCGTTTACATAGAAATCCTAAATTGCACACTTGTAGCCATTTTGGCTTGCACTTGGCCCATTCTAGGGCTTTGTATATATGATCCTTTTCATGTACCCAATGCCTGCAAACAATCTTAAACGCACATATTAGTTACATATGAATGGAATGGTTAAGTCATTATCAAAATATAAGGTAATGTATAACCTCTAGGTCAACAATCTTGTTATGGACAAAAAGGATAAAAATGGTAGCTTTAATGTAAAAGAGGCTTAATGGACTTATTTAATGGTTAATTATGCCTTTAATCTAAAACTGAGGATTAGATGTTGAGATAATTAGGGTTTGTGATCAATTGCATTAAATTAGGGTTTAAAATAGTAAAAGACGAAGGAAAACCCTAATTGCAATGGAAACCCTAAAAGTGGACTAGAAACCCTAGGAAGAGAGCTAGATTTAACAGATCTTGATGACATGAGTAATAAAAGGAAATTGTATAATTATTTTAGGATCTTGATATGTGTGCTTGCTTGCATGGATTATTCTGTCTCAAAATCAGCCTGACAGGTATGTGGTTATGCTTATGAATAATCGCATTAGATTCACGACGATTTCCGAACATTTTTATCGGTTGCTTAAAAATAATTATTTGATGCCTATTTATTTCATGCAACTATAAAGTGACTATGATTATCACTATAAATGTATATATAACTGGCTTAGATTCAGGTCCTCCTCTGTGGCTTTATAAATGCTAAAAAGGGTAACCTAGAGTAAGGTCTAGGCTATCATGAGTTAGAAATTGGGCTACCCACATGTAGTGCCATGAGACTTTATAGCATGCCATGAGTTAAGGAGTGGGCTACCTACGAGTAGTGCCATGTGACTCAATCCTAGAAACTGATTCACCGGATAGGTAGGATCATGAGGGGTTTAATGGGGATCTACCATAAGGAAGGTAGCATCCAGGTCCACTGTAGGGACAACACAGAGGATATGGTATGAATGGATCGCACAGTTATATTTAAAATGTAAAGTTGTTTGTTAAACTGTAATTGACTGCAATATGTTGTTATGGATAATTGCATGATTAATGTTTCCTCCACATACCAGCTTTATGCTGACCGACGTTTTGTTTTTCGGCATTTTAGGTACAAAGCCAAAAGGACAAACAGTAAATTGTCATATTTTGAAATACATGAATTAAACTACAAGGAGGATTAGTTAGAGTAGAATTCATAAGTGGATAGAAGTTTAGAGATCCAAGATTTCAAAAGGTATGCAAAGTTTTTATTTTACCACAACTTTTCAATATAGTCTGGTATAACTTGATAATTATTATTGATTATTTGTCAAACCTTTGATCCGTAAATTGGGATAACAGCTATGACCTTCTAGTCTCCCTTAATTGGGGGTTACCGGGAGGCGGGGTCGTTACAGGAGATGACATATATTTTTACTAAAGTTAACCCTATCATCACAACATTTTTAAGATATATGTTTCACACTTCATTTGAATATTTTACCCACAATCAAGGGAGGATTAAACTCAAATTCATACTTACTGTAAGACATTGCTTATTCTTTTACATGAAGAGGAGTTTCTTAAGCTTGCATAAACTATCAGGAGTTATGCAAAAGAAACTCTATTGACAAACCTAAAATGATATTCTACTTTTCAATACTTTACAACCATCCCATAAAAAAATGTAAATCAACTTTTATTCAGGGGCATTGACAATTATCTAAGATTTTTTTTTGTTCTCATCCACTTTAGCGAGTATAACATTTTAGTACAAATGTAAGGATATGGATGACTTCTTTGCAAATAAGAGAGTCTCGATCTTAATGATTCAACGGATACTATTGCAAATAAGAGAGTCTCAGTCTGAATATCCTCCCAATTATTCGGAATCAGACGAGTAAAACCTTCATTAAGAGCAAAAGACCATATCTCTCTCACAAACTGACAAGAGAAAGAAAGATGGAAGGAGTCCTCATATTCCTTGCAGCAAAGAAAACACATTGAAGCAAGTTGAAGACCTCTCCATCTTGAACAATCAGAAGTCGGGAGTTTGTTTAAAGCTACCTTCGAAACATGGGTAATAAACTTTTTTGCAGCTTTTAACTTCCACAACCAAACAAAGAAAACATCTTCCTCCCCATTTCTTCTTACTGCATCCCACATATCCTTTAATTTCGTATTAGCTTTGCCATTAATAATGATTGAATCACGCCCAGAGACAACAACATCATTTGAAATGATAGAAAATAATATATGCTTTTTGCTCAGAAAAATGAGAGGAATTCAATAAAAATATATTTGAAGATCAATTCCTCTTGCAATTTGGAAAGTAGTGTAATTTATCAACTTTAATGAATTAAAGATTAAGAAATCCTATTTGGAGATGATTAATATATTTAGTAGGCTTTAATGGATGATTAAAGTTGACATTAACCTGTTAATTGTAAAAAGGTACATTAAACACAAAAAGGATGAACTTTGCACGTAATTGGTAGTTTAGAGTTTCATGTGCATAAATATGCTCTAATGGGCCTTGAAACCCTAATATTAGTAAATGTGACTCATAATGGTTTTAATTATTCAAAGTGGTGAATAAAGTTGAGATATGATAATTCCAAGATATTTTAAGTATAAAGGTTCCTAATTATGGATAAATACCCTTAATGTAATAATTAGGGTTTTCTAATGGATAAAGGTAGAATTAATGACAAGTAGAGTTTATATGTGAATTAGACCATAATGAACTGTGAATTGATGATAAATGAGCATAATGATCTTGTTATGCACAAAAAGGATAAAAATGGTAGCTTTAATGTAAAAGAGGCTTAATGGACTTATTTAATGGTTAATTATGCCTTTAATCTGAAACTGAGGATTAGATGTTGAGATAATCAGGGTTTGTGATCAATTGCATTAAATTAGGGTTTAAAATAGTAAAAGATGAAGGAAAACCCTAATTGCAATGGAAACCCTAAAAGTGGACTGGAAACCCTAGGAAGAGAGCTAGATTTAACAGATCTTGATGACATGAGTAATAAAAAGAAATTGTATAATTATTTCAGGATCTTGATATGTTTTCTTGCTTGCATGGATTATTCTATCTCAAAATTAGCCTGATAGGTATGAGGTTACACTTATGAATAATCACATTAGATTCACGGCGATTTCATAACATTTTTATTCGTTGCTTAAAAATAACTGTTGGATGCCTATTTATTTCATGCAACTATAAAGTGACTATGATTATCACTATAAATGTATATATAAATGGCTTAGATTCAGGTCCTCCTCTGTGGCTTTGTAAATGCTATAAAAGGGTAACCTAGAGTAAGGTCTAGGCTATCATGAGTTAGAAATTGGGCTACCCACGTGTAGTTTCATGAGACTCTATAGCACACCATGAGTTAAGGAGTGGGCTACCTACGGGTAGTGCCATGTGACTCAATCCTAGAAACTGATTCACCAGATAGGTAGGATCATGAGGGGTTTAATGGGGATCTACCATAAGGAAGGTAGCATCCAGGTCCACTGCAGGGACAACACAGAGGATAGGGTATGAATGGATCACACAATTATATTTAAAATGTAAAGTTGTTTGTTAAACTGTAATTGACTTTAATATGTTGTTATGGATAATTGCATGATTAATGTTTCCCCCACATACCGGCTTTATGCTGACCGACATTTTGTTTGTCGGCATTTTAGGTACAAAGCCAAAAGGACAAACAGTAAATCATCATATTGTGAAATACATGAATTAAACTACAAGGAGGATTAGTTAGAGTAGAATTCATAAGTGGATAGAAGTTTAGAGATCCAAGATTTCAAAAGGTATGCAAAGTTTTTATTTTACCACAACTTTTCAATATAGTCTGGTAGAATTTGATAATTATTATTGATTATTTGTCAAACCTTTGATCCATAAATTGGGATAACGTCTCTGACCTTCTGGTCTCCCTTAATTGGGGGTTACCGGGAGGCGGGGTTGTTACAGGAGATGATATATATTTTTACTAAAGTTAACACTATTATCGCAAAATTTTTAAGATACATGTTTCACACTTCATTTGAATATTTTACCCACAATCAAGGGAGGATTAAACTCAAATACATACTTATTGTAAGATGTTGCTTATTCTTTTACACGAAGAGGAGTTTCTTAAGCTTGCATAAACTATCAGGAGTTATGCAAAAGAAACTCTATTGACAAACCTAAAATGATATTCTATTTTTCAATGCTTCACAACCATCCCATAAAAAAATGTAAATCAACTTTTATTCAGGGGCATTGACAATTATCTAAGATTTTTTTTGTTATCAACCAATTTAGTGAGTATAACATTTTAGTACAAATGTAAGGACATGGATGACTTCTTTGCAAATAAGAGAGTCTCAGTCTGAATGATTCAACAGATACTATTGCAAATAAGAGAGTCTCGGTCTGAATATCCTCCTAATTATTAGGATTCGGACGAGTAAAACCTTCATTAGAGCAAAAGACCATATCTCTCTCACAAACTGACAAGAGAAAGAAAGATGGAAGGAGTCCTCATATTCCTTGCAGCAAAGAAAACACATTGAAGCAAGATGAAGACTTCTCCATCTTGGTAATCAGAAGTTGGGAGTTTGTTTAAAGCTACCTTTGAAACATGGGTAATAAACTTTTTTGCAGCTTTTAACTTCCACAAAAAAACAAAGAAAACATCTTCCTCCCCATTTCTTCTTAATGCATCCCACATATCCTTTAATTTCATATTAGCTTTGCCATTAATTATGATTGAATCACGCCCAGAGACAACAACATCATTTGAAATGATAGAAAATAATATATGTTTTTTTCTCAGAAAAATGAGAGGAATTCAATAAAAATATATTTGAAGATCAATTCCTCTTGCAATTTGGAAAGTAGTATAATTTATCAACTTTAATTAATTAAAGATTAAGAAATCCTATTTGGAGATGATTAATATATTTAGTAGGCTTTAATGGATCATTAAAGTTGACATTAACCTGTTAATTGTAAAAAGGTACATTAAACACACAAAGGATGAACTTTACACGTAATTGGTAATTTAGAGTTTCATGTGCATAAATATGCTCTAATGGTCCTTGAAACCCTAATATTAGTAAATGTGACTCATAATGGTTTTAATTATTCAAAGTGGTGAATAAAGTTGAGATATCATAATTCTAAGATATTTCAAGTATAAAGGTTCCTAATTATGGATAAATACCCTTAATGTAATAATTAGGGTTTTCTAATGGATAAAGGTAGAATTAATGACAAGTAGAGTTTATATGTGAATTAGACCATAATGAATTGTGAATTGATGATAAATGAGCATAATGATCTTGTTATGGACAAAAAGGATAAAAATGGTAGCTTTAATGTAAAAGAGGCTTAATGGACTTATTTAATGGTTAATTATGCCTTTAATATGAAACTGAGGATTAGATGTTGAGATAATTAGGGTTTGTGATCAATTAAATTAAATTAGGGTTTAAAATAGTAAAATATGAAGGAAAACCATAATTGCAATGGAAACCCTAAAAGTGGACTAGAAACCCTAGGAAGAGAGCTAGATTTAACAGATCTTGATGAC
This sequence comes from Alisma plantago-aquatica, assembly GCA_963693085.1. Classification (NCBI taxonomy): domain Eukaryota; kingdom Viridiplantae; phylum Streptophyta; class Magnoliopsida; order Alismatales; family Alismataceae; genus Alisma; species Alisma plantago-aquatica. Next base: position 1,508,984,596 of record OY856410.1, on the reverse strand, counting down.
ATGAGTAATAAAAGGAAATTGTATAATTATTTCAAGATCTTGATATGTGTGCTTGCTTGCATGGATTATTCTGTCTCAAAATCAGCCTGACAGGTTTGTAGTTACGCTTATGAATAATCACATTAGATTCACGGCGATTTCTGAACATTTTATCGGTTGCTTAAAAATAACTGTTGGATGCCTATTTATTTCATTCAACTATAAAGTGACTATGATTATCACTATAAATGTATATATAACTGGCTTAGATTCAGGTCCTCCTATGTGGCTTTGTAAATGCTAAAAAGGGTAACCTAGAGTAAGGCTAGGCTATCATGAGTTAGAAATTGGGCTACCCATGTGTAGTGCCATGAGACTCTATATCACACCATGAGTTAAGGAGTGGGCTACCTACGGGTAGTGCCATGTGACTCAATCCTAGAAACTGATTCACCAGATAGGTAGGATCATGAGGGGTTTAACGGGGATCTACCATAAGGAAGGTAGCATCCAGGTCCACTGTAGGGACAACGCAGAGGATAGGGTATGAATGGATCGTGCAGTTATATTTAAAATGTAAAGTTGTTTGTTAAACTGTAATTGACTGCAATATGTTGTTATGGATAATTGCATGATTAATGTTTCCCCCACATACCGGCTTTATGCTGACCAACGTTTTGTTTGTCGGCGTTTTAGGTACAAAGCCATAAGGACAAACAGTAAATCATCATATTGTGAAATACATGAATTAAACTACAAGGAGGATTAGTTAGAGTAGAATTCATAAGTGGATAGAAGTTTAGAGATCCAAGATTTCAAAAGGTATGCAATGTTTTTATTTTACCACAACTTTTCAATATAGTCTGGTAGAATTTGATAATTATTATTGATTATTTGTCAAACCTTTGATCTATAAATTGGGATAACGACTCTGACCTTTTGGTCTCCCTTAATTGGGGGTTACCGGGAGGTGGGGTCGTTACAGGAGATGACATATATTTTTACTAAAGTTAACCCTATCATCACAACATTTTTAAGATATATCTTTCGCACTTCATTTGAATATTTTACCCACAATCAAGGGAGGATTAAACTCAAATACATACTTACTGTAAGACGTTGCTTATTCTTTTACACGAAGAGGAGTTTCTTAAGCTTGCATAAACTATCAGGAGTTATGCAAAAGAAACTCTATTAACAAACCTAAAATGATATTCTACTTTTCAATACTTTACAACCATCCCATAAAAAATGTAAATCAACTTTTATTCAGGGGCATTGACAATTATCTAAGATTTTTTTGTTCTCAACCACTTTAGCGAGTATAACATTTTAGTACAAAAGTAAGGACATAGATGAATTCTTTTCAAATAAGAGTGTCTCGGTCTGAATGATTCAACAGATACTATTGCAAATAAGAGAGTCTCATTCTGAATATCCTCCCAATTATTAGGAATCGGACGAGTAAAAATTTCATTAAGAGCAAAAGACCATATCTCACTTACAAACTGATAAGAGAAAGAAAGATGGAAGGAGTCCTCATATTCCTTGCAGCAAAGAAAACACATTGAAGCAAGCTGAAGAACTCTCCATCTTGAATAATTAGAAATCGGGAGTTTGTTAAAAGTTACCTTCGAAACATGGGTAATAAACTTTTTTGCAGCTTTTAACTTCCACAACCAAACAAAGAAAACATCTTCCTCCCCATTTCTTCTTACTGCATCCCACATATCCTTTAATTTCATATTAGCTTTGCCATTAATAATGATTGAATCACGCCCAGAGACAACAACATCATTTGAAATGATAGCATGAATGATGATATCTAAGCATCTACTTTCAGGTATATTCCAATCCCCATTACTAATAATGCTTCTAAGACTAGAATAATTTTGCAAGCCATATCTTATCGGGATTGACTTATCTACCACATCTAGGAGAAATTCGCCTTTCACCCAAGGATCCTTTCAAAGACGAAACAAATCTCCCGAGCCAATATTGAAACTGACCAAGGATAGAATATTACTCCCCATTCTAAGAATGTTTTTAAAAAGCCAAGAAAAAAATTGGAGATTCTTCTATTTTCCAAAAAGAATGTTTCTTGAGATACTTCTCATTGATCCACTTGGCCCATAACATGTCTTTCTTTGAAGCAATATTCCAAGCGCTCAACATTAAACAAGCCTTAGACACCTCCTTTGTTTTCCTTAGCCCAAGACCACCTTCCCTTTTTGGAAAAGTGACACTTTCTCATTTAACCAAATATAAACTCTTCTTCTCAGAACAACCCCAAAGAAAATCTCTACATATTATGTCTATTTCATCAGTAGTAGAGTAGGGAATGGGAAAAGAAAATATCCAGTAAAGATGAATCAAAGACAATGTCGATCTGATGAGTTCACACCATCCTGCAATAGAGAGAGTTTTAGGTTTCCAAGATTCTAGATTCCCCTTGACTCTATCAATCATTCCAGCACAAAGACTCTTAGTCAACTTTCCAGTGAAGATGGTAAACCGAGGTATTTTGCAGGACCAACATTCTGTTTAGTATTGAGAACATCCAAAAGCAAACTTCTCAACATTATTGTTTAAGAAAACTAAGCTCTTTTCAAAGTTAACAGACAAATTTGACATACTAGAAAAGTTATATAAAGCATCTTTAAGGTTCTGATCTTCAACTTTATCTTCCTTCATGAAGACCATCAGATTGTCAGCAAAAGAAACATGGGAGAGATGCATGTTCTTTGAAACTTTAATAGGTGTGATTCTCTTTTTGTTGATTTCCTTCTTCATAACTTCTGAAAATCCTTGCATTAAAATAACAAAGAGGTAAGGAGCAATAGGGTCTCCTTGCCTAATACCTCTGGAGGGAACAAAAGAATAAGAAGGTTCACCATTAATCAAAATCTGGTAAGAAGTAGAGTGGAAAATATTATCGATCCACTTAATCCTAATAGAAGGAAAAGCCATTTTGTAAAGCAAGGAGAAAAGAAGCTTCCAATTGACAGAGTCATACGCCTTGGATATGTCATTTTGGAAAGGAAGATTTTTTGTTTCACAGAAAGAACATTACCTGACCATTTACCCTTCCAAACATTAACATGATTACTATCACCATTAAAAATATTAGAGTAAAAAATCAACAATAGCATTCTTGATAGAATCGGGATCATTAGTAATAGAATCATTAATGTTAAGACTAAGGATTTTGTTTTGGTGCCTTATGGCTTTGAGAGAAGAATAAAAGAATAATTAGAATCACCCTCCTTAAGCCATTGTATGCAAAATTTCTGTCTCGGAAATGATCCCTCTTTTTTTTAACTGAGATCAGCTACTTGCCTACTACACTTAGCAAGGTTTCTTAGAGTCTCATCTATGGGAAACTGATCTTCCTTAGACTAATTTAAATTGGCATTAATTCTATCAATCTGAGCTTTTTCAAAAATGCCTCCAACAAAATTTTTATTCCAAGAAATAAGCTTGCTTTTAAGATGGTTCAACTTCCTATAAAGACGATAAATGGCAAAACCTCCAACGTTAATGTCCCATGTGTCTTTAATGACAGATACAAAATCCTCATGATCCACCCAAGGGTTAATGAATGTGAATGGGGTTTTAACTCTCCTTGAGTCACCAATTTGGAGAAGGATTCTCCTATGGTCACTGACATTGTTTGAGATAACTTCACTGTTGAACTCGGGAATAGATGATTGAAACTCAACATTCTAACTGACTTTATCAATCTTTGTAGTAATGAAATGCTCACCATCTTGATGGTTATCTTATAGTATAGTTCATTTTTTCATTTAAAAATAATTAGATCACCACTTTACCAATTTTTTATATGTCATGCAATGGCATAAACTGGGAAGTAAGTTTAGACTTACTATCTTATATAGAAGAAACATAAGCTTTGAATGAATTAAATCTATTTTAGTGAACTATACTATAAGATGGAGAAACCCACTCACTGAATGACTCACTAAACTCAATATTGATTTGAATCCCAGAGAACTCACACCATCTACAAATTCAATTAAATCTCCAAGCATAGAGTGCTAACATATAGAAAATGGTTCCTATTTTTCCTACAAAATCTTCGATCAAATCAAGATGAGGGAATAGAAAAGAAATTATATATGGTATATAAATACTATAATATGTAGCTAAAATAGTGGGAACCAATCATCAACCTATCTACAAAAATGATTTAACCCAAAAATGAAAAATATGTTTCAAATCTTTTGTTTCCTCAAGATAACTCCTAAGGATCTCTAATTTTAGAGAATATATGATTTTAGAATCTCCATAGCAGAAAAAAAATAAAATTTTAGGTATTATTCAATAACTTAATTCAATTTATAAGATGGTAAGATATTAATTTAACTTCAATCATATACCCAATCTTTCACAGCTTAGAAATTCTTTTGAATACTTATATATTCAGTTTGACTATTCTGGTTGACTTGGCTGTACAAACTTGGTCAAGTTGGTCAACTTCTTCCTATTCGACTCGTATAGTCAGTCCAACTTCTGAAATAGTATGTAGGACCCTTGACCTTGCTTAATCTCTTAACATGCATGTTATCTTAAACTATGTGTTTGAATGCTTTCATGTTGTATACATAATTTGTTTGTTGATGTTTTTCTTGTAAGGAACTATGTGAAAATTCTCCATGTTTGTAGGGCCCTCTTATAACTTACACATAGCCTAATATCCCTCTTGTTTGTACTTGGTTGAGTGAACTTATATCACTTAATGAATCATCTTTACTTATTATTTGTTCTGGACCAATGAAAGTGTCTTGCCCTTTCATTGGTTGAGAGTTGATGGAGGTTTCCTGCTTTCACAATGGTTGAGAACCGATGAGGGCGTTCTGCCTTTCAATTGCTTGAAAACTGATGAAAATTGGTTGTTCTATTTGACCTTCTATGTGTTCATCAGTTGGCAAGTATGCTAGGTGAGGACGAATGATAACAAATGGTACAAACCATATCATTGATGTGTTAGACTAAGGAAGAGCTTTGGGATAAGAACCGATGAGATAGTTGACCTTTAAGAACTGATGGAATCTTGATGTGCCTGGATCCATCAGTGAATGGTTTGATGGCTGAGGGAAATGAAATCAACCAATGGATACCATCACATATGGAATGATCATAAACTTACATGATCTCCACCAATGGAGTTTCTATCCATCCCTACCATCCAAAAATTGAGCTATCTTTTGATGGGCCTACTGATTGATGAAGCCTTGAAGCATAAACCAATGGCTCAACAACTTTGATTGTCTATCTCTCTTTTATATGGGGCTATATATATCCCTCTTGATCCTCCTTCCTTGCCTCATTTGTGCAAGTTATCCTCAAATAGATGGAGCAATCTCGAGACACCATCATTTGATGTGAACTGATGAAACACCTATCATCATTGACCTCCATCAATTTTTTTTTTGCTTCTTTTACTTCCACGTGTATCACTCAACATCCTTCCTTGTATCTTCAAGACCCAAATTTGTGCAAGTAAGGTTGTTTCTCTCCTTAATCTTTGAGATCCACCATCTTCTTCTTTTTTAATATGTGTTCTTGAGGAAGCTCTTGTAGGGCTTTAACTACACTAGTATTACTCCCTTATTTCCTTCTCTACTCTTTCTCTAGTTTCTTTAGATTGTGGATCTATCATCGTGGAAAGCCTTGGCAGGATATAGCTCAGATCTTACAGTGTTTATGGTTGCCTTTGGAGTTTATCTTGAAGATCAAAGTTTTCCAACTGTCCTTTTTGAGCGGGCTTATATCCTACTATTTGTAAGGCCGGTGATAACACATGTGATGATTTAGTGCCTACTTTACATATGAAAATCATTACCTTATAATAATATCTCTAAAACATTAAAAATGTGGCACTTTTAATGTTTTAAACTAGTACAAAGGAATTATGATCTTGCACGTACTATTAAAACTTCAAAATAACTTCTTGATGTTGGATACATTATAGTTTATCATGTTTTACATAGATTTTTCATCCTAGTCATTTAGAACTCTCCTGAGTATGTCTAAATGAACCTTACTAGCTTTTATACTACCAAAATCATGTGAATTTAGAATTTCTAAGTTAGATGGGTTACTGATGCTTGGAAGTGGTTTTATGGATGTCTCTAAAGTCTATTTTCCTACCGCTAAAAAGGAGAGGCACATTCCTCAAGTAACTAGCATAAATCCTTGATAGAGTTTGGTCAATACTTCAAGAACCAAATGTGACTGAGAACTAATTAACCATACCATGCCTTGAGAAGTTAGAATCTTGACATGAAACCTTTTATATCTTTTGAAATTGAAATTCCTTGATTTATTTTGTAATATCAATATTTTTTTATTTTGTGCAACTTGATTGATGCAATTCAAAAGATTAATGGATCTAAGTAATCAAGTGCAACATTAATCTTATAGAGCACTAACTTAATAGACCTATTTCCATGGGTCGTTGCGGGAAATAGTGATACAGGTTAATCTTAAAACAATCTGAGAATTGCTATAGATGTCCAAAGCCATATATTAGTGAACATATTGGGATGATTGAGGTTGTTATACTCTGACGTCTTTAAAATCTATTGGGAGTTTGATGGTAATTAGTGGTCCGATGAAATGTGATAAGAATATGTGATGGAGAATAGTTGTGATTGTGTCTTGATTTGAAATGGGTCAATACACTAAGTTTGGCGTCATGACCTATCTACCTATTATGGGCCTGTGACATGTGGATCACCTCTTATGCAATTGTCCATAGTAGACTTGCATGTGAGAACTCTACCTCCTACTTATCTCGCTTTGACACAATGTTAGGTGGAGATATCTAATGAAATCCAAACATTTTTAAATCTTGTACAAATTGCTAGTATGACTTAGAAGCTTGTAGCTAGTAGTTTGAGTGGTATAATTTAAACCACTGATGGAATAATAAATGTGTAACTCAGTTGAGTAGAATATTTGTTTAGGTTTCTTTGAGGAGAAACATGAGTTCACTGATGATGTGTTATTGTCTTTACTACAATAATTATATTGTCTTAATTTCATTTAGGTACACATGGTAATACATGTAAAATTATGTATGGGTATGTCTTTGAATGTACTCTATCCCAACTACCTAAATGTTTCCTATATCTCTAAATTTTACATATGTTTTCTTCAAGTAATAATTGCTTATGTTGTTATATCAAATTGGGACTTGGGTTCACATCCCTTGGTTTTCCACATCTTTTAGGTGGTTTACAAGGGTTTCCAAGTACCGATGGTGAAGATTAGTCTTTTGAAGGCCACTCCTAGTTTTAAGATAAGTGATGTCCGCAGAAGGGGTCCCATAGGTAAATTATGTTTATGTGACATCCTCTTGTGACTAAGAGAAGTTTTTGTATTGGGACAGAAGTCTAGTGTCATCCTTGTATGCCCTAGTCCAAGTGTGTTAATTTTTGTAAAGATTGTATCCCCAACTTGCAACTTTGATATGCGTGCACGATCTTTGGTGTATAGTTATGTGAGTTGTAAGATTCTTATTTATGTCCTTTTAAATAATATATCTATAAAAGATGTGATCAAGACCATGACATATTTCAGAAATGCATATGAATTATGATGAATTTTGAGAAAGGTTTAAAGGTTTGACAACATCATTTTCTATTAATAAATAAATTTGGCCACTTATTGTGATTGCATGATTATTCATTGCTGATTATTGTTGGTTTAATTGAATTTTTTAGTATTCTTGATCTTGTTATAGTGGAGCGTTACAACCTTTTGATATAAGAGTATAAGTTTGTTGAGTCTACAAGGATAAAGGATCAGGTTGTTGTGTATGTACGTATGCATCCACCACATCAAACCATTGGTTATGGTTATGAAAATATGGATGGACATCGTGAAGGGCAAGAAGAGAGTAGTTTCTATGTTCCATGATGTGGCAAGAGGCGGCATGCACCCAAGGGGAGGGTACCTAACTAGAGTATAAGTAGCTTGAGAGAGGATCCTTGTACCCATCAATGCATGTCCATATGGCCTTTCAAGTTATGTTTGGACTTATTATGAACACATTTGCTCATTTTACTAGGAAGATGATAAGTTTTATTCCAAGGACCCTCCTCAAATTTCAAGTCTACAAGATCAAGTAAGATGTTTAAACAACTAAAGCATGTGGAAGTCATGGAGTACTCGAAAACTGTAGATTTGGTAGACGTATATTCATACTTAATAGGGCTTGAGAAGGCTTTTTTATTAATAGATATACCAGATAAAGACAAGGTGAAGCATGTTATCTATCTACTGAAAGGTAAAGTTTGACATCGGTGTCCATCAAAGAGGAGAAGAGGCATAGTGAGGTGATGATTTGGTCATGTTGAGGAGGGAATTTGAGAATCAATACTTCTCTTAGTACTACATGGACAAGAAACAATTGTGTAGTTTGAGCAAATGACATAGAGGAGGATGACAGTGAATGAGTACATGTACAATTTGTAGAAATGTTGAGGTTCTACCCTCATACAATGTTGACAAAGAAGGAAAAGATAAGGCGGTCGATAAGCATTTCAATGTCAAGTTGGCTAAGTTGGTGTCGACTATGGAGTCACTAAGTGGAATTTGGAAGTTTTCCTCCTTCATGGAGTGAGTGAGGATGATTGATAGGATAATAGTTGGCTTTCATGACCGTGATGCCAAGTGGAATTTGGAACAAACATATGGAAAATTATTTGAGGGATCTAAGAGACAAGGCTTTATGGGCCATTGTTGCAACAATTCTAGACTCGCAATAGAGCACCACTACACCAGAACCAAGGATGCACAATAGTAATAATTGTCTCTAAGTAGGGGCATAGGTCAAGGATTTACACCACCTGCAGCCTATAGTTTGGAGTCTACTTTGGGAGTAGTGCCAACTGGGCCGTCTCCGTGGAATAAGTACTTCCATTGCAACCAACCTAGGCACCTAAGGATTTTTTCCCACATCTGAGATGGGAAGGTGCCTTAGAAACAAGGATGGAGGTAGTAGGGATCATATCAATACCCTGGTAGAGGATGCGGTCAGGTCTCACGCACATGACCATCAGGATCTGTAGAAAGAAGCCAAGGATGAGGAAGATCACATGCGATGTCTCGATTCTACACCATGAGTCAACTTGAAGGAGTTGTCAACTCTCAAGTCTTTACATGTCAAATGGAGATTTTTCGTTGATGCATTGGTTTTCAGTCACTTTTCACATGCTATTTTAGGGGTATTAATTGCATATATGTTTATATTGAGATATGTTTATGCATTGTTTTCTATCATTAGCCTATGAATCACTATTGTATCAAAGTGTTCATTATTTTTACCGAATCATATCAATTTCTTAAGTATAACTCAGACTTATGGCATTTTCCCCTTATTTCATGCAATTTGGGCACTGAGTGTACAACTCGGTGCCACCAACACATCTATCAGTGGTACATACAAAGCATGAATTTATAATAGGGAAATAGAGAAATCTCAGTGCTAGCTGGAGCATGCTCTGTGCTACTGAGAGCATGCTCTATGCTATCGAGATAGGCATCGATGCTACCAAACTCAGTATTCGATGCTACCAACTCAAGATCTAGGTAGCATCAAAACTTGAGAATAATTGTCTTGGTGCCACCGACTCACATGTCGATGGTACCGACTTCAACATCTAGAACTCAATTAAAAGCAACTCAATGCTATCGACTATAGTGTTGATAGTAGTGATACAATATGAGAGTTTCAAGTTAGTTGATAACTCTGTGTCACCAACACCCTGTCAGTGGTACCGAAACTGCATGATTAGTTCAGATATGAGTTTAAGTCAGATCCAACATATGTGACTTAATGATGAACAAAGCATCACTTATGACCTAAGGGGAGTGTGAATTAAAGGAGGCATCATGTTTTGTCACGTAACAATAGAGGGCAGAGTTGAGAGAAGACAAGATGAGGAGATAGCCACCTGTAGGATGATATAAGCACTTTTGGAGGACGGATTTGCATTCAGAATGTTGCATATCAGGGAGTTCATCATAGGGGATTTTTTATACAAGTACTCCAATGGTTTTTACATTAGTTTTCAGGTGTTTAGCCTATTTTTCCCCTCTTCCTCTCTTTATACCATGATGAAAGTCATGCAGGGATAATACCTTTATTCCTTATGACCCGGGAGTAGCCCAATACTGTATTGTATTCAAATTCTATGAGTTAGTAATTTGTTTCCTTCATTCTAGAATGAATTTATGTTATCCTCAATTATATGTTTATGCTTGATCACAATAATCAAAGTAACGGACCATTAGTTGCTTCAGGAGAGGGATTAGGGTTTGGACAAGTCATAGATTCACACAGAGTATATCACACCTTGGGAGGGGGCTTACGGTTATGAAAGAACAACCTAGAGATTTCATTAATGCACCTAACTAATTCCTAAAATGCTATTGAAGTAGGGTTTGGTTTAGTCTATGCAGTGCATTACATTGCAAAGGTGAGTAATACATAATACGGGTCTTTAGTCCAGAGTAATGGGTGAATAATTATTAACAAAAAGCAATTTGAATGTAGTGTATGCCATGATGAAACTGCAAGTCCTGAGGAGTCCATCTATTCTTCACCACAACCATCTTAATTTAGGTTTAATTCTTTACTTTTAGTCATAAAAAAATAAGTCAACCCTTTTTCTAGGTCTAGCCAATTTGGTCTGAGTAAGTAGTAGTCATTGGTTAATGTATCCTTGAGTCTAAAACTCGGGCCTCATAAGCCAATATCACATGACGTGTGCACTTAGGTTTTATATGCAATGTTTAAGCGTGTCAAGGTTTTGGCACCGTTGCTGGGGAAACAACAAAACCAACAGTACGAGTGTTGTGACTGGCCATTTTAGGTTATTTTACTTTAGATTTTTATTTTTATTTTACAACAAAATATAATTGATAAAAATGACATTTTCCCATTTTATTAGTACTTTGTTTCTCACATTATCAATTTAAATTTCAGGTACTAGTGCACGGTTCACACTCAAACCATGAATTATAGAGAGTCCATGTTACACCCCGATCTCACAATTTCTACTAATCATGAGATTAGGGCATAAATTGAGGACTCAACGTAATACAAAGATCACCCTTAACTTTTTCTTCTCTTTCAAAACTCTTTTTTTCTCGCATTGAACCACATAAACCAACTTTACAAGAAAATCTAAACATTGATTTCTCTAATCTGATTTCAATAGTAAAAATGCATGTATGAACATTCATTATGTTCCTCATACTTTTAAGCACATAAGACTTGTTGATTCACACATATTGCTAAAAGAGGAATAATGTTATACATCATCATTTACAACTCTCTCTTATTTCTTTACAAGGACCTAGAGTAACAAGGACCGACTGAACTTAACTATATTCAGACTTAATTCTTGTGGAAGATCTACTCTCATGCAATGATATCTTCTTCAAGTCCATGCGATTTCCCTAAAAATTGTGAGTAGAGGGGTGAGCCTACTCGCTCAGTGAATGAGTACTTCAAAGAAACAGTCTAAAGCACTGATATAATTACATATATGCTTTTGAGCAATTGATATCAATTATAACAGCAGTAAGCTTTAAAGAGTCTAATAATTGACAATCATAAATATGGCAGGATACTCTAAATATATATAAGAGTGAATAAATATATGAAATGCTTAATTGATCATAAAGAGAACTATTAATTTAGAAACATACAAAGAATAATTGAATAACTGTACACACTTGTTTGACCTCTCATTCATTTTATTATGCCCTGATCAGATGCAGTGTACTCTACATATGAAGACTCGTAGTGCACTACGATCACACCGTACAAGACTTAGCGGACACACCCGGGAGATGCTAAGACTGACTACCCTCCTAGTCTGCAATAGGGAAATGGCTCTCTGGCCTAAACTAGACTCCTCCTCTAACCTGAGCACATAGGCGGGGAGTCAAGCCACCTCTTGGGTTTTCTATACTCTAGTGCCACCAAGACTTCTGGTTGATGTTGGACACTACAAACTATAATTTAAGGAGACTTCCACTAGGGATTCGTCCCCTGTGCCACCTGATAGCACGTTTCGACCCCCGTATACTGGATGTTGCCAGTGTTAGGTTTTTTCACCCCTAAGGTGCAGACCTCACATAGGGGTTCTACAATGTTCATGGCTCCTAAGTCTATTATTTTATTATTCCTAGAAAGCTCTTTCTACATTGTACCCTTCTCTTACTTATACTTGACTTTGGTATCTCTATGGTGTCACATCTACTTATTTGAAGTTATAATACAACATGTATATCATTCCAAACTTGGCAAAGTAGTATATTCAAAACACTGTAATATACTGAGTAATCAAGATACTATACATGCAGGAAGACTAAAATTCTCAAATAAACAGATTACATGTCTACTTGGCACATACACACTAGAATCGTGCAATTTATCATCTTATTACACTGATAAGAGTTAATTACTTGACATATGAGTAATCGTCAATAGCACCTACAACTTATTTGTAATTTCTCAAAGAACGTGTATATCAACCCAAATCTTGATTTTTGCATCTCATAACTCAATTAAGAGTTAATTACTTATCATGCCAAGAATTATTAATAATAACTGAGAACATTGATATCACAATACTTGATTCATTGAACACCCTACCCTTAGGGTTTCATTTGATCACAACAAATGCTACAAAGAAAGGTGTAATACATATATCAAATACTTTTCAAATCTTTACAACACATGATACATGGGATCTCAATCCCTTATCACATTACTGGGATTTTTCATCCCTTCACATCATTATCATAATTACTGGATCTGGGTATTCAAACCCTTAGATCATCACATAGCATTGTTACCTCTGTAACTGGTAACCATTACCTCTAGGTCCTTAGACCAAGGTATTCATTTCACTGGTTGTACAAGTATTATCATGGCTCACAAGGCCATCACACATCTTGTCACCTCTCACTAGGCAACAACTTATACCCTATAAAGATTTCTTGCGACATAAACATTCACTGAATAAAGACTACTATCAACAAATCATATAAAATCAATATATGTATGAAACCTTAGAACTGAGCTGAATTTGGATTTCCATGCCATTCACTGGGATATCATGCATCAATAATAACATTGAATAAATAAAGTCTATCATGTCAAGAAAATCCCTTCAAATGGATTTCACGATATCTATTCACAAATATCCAACTTTCCTCACATCTAGGGTTTCACCCTCTTCACTGAGATACCAAACAAACACTACTCACTTTAAATTAAATCCAAGATAGTATCTGACATATATGTACTATGAATTTATATAAACAATCATTCAAAACCAAGGGGATCTAGATAAGCAACTTTCTCTATTTACTTATACAACAATTTCAGTCATAGATAAATTCCCTATATTTCAGTTTACTCTTATAACCTATGAGAATACTTAGTCATTAGAATGCATTGTATACATTTCTAATATGATTTTATTATCTAAAATTCATTCAAACAAAGGAAGAATCTATTTCATATCATTTTGCAACAACTTAGAACAAATAGACAATTCAGGGTATGTAGTCGCATACTAAGCAATTAAAGATTATGGTTGATTTAACCAAATTTCAAGCAATATACTATTTAAAGGAAGTTCCCACTCACCCTAAGGTGTGAAAACACCTTAAAAACACATCTCATCCCTACAAATCTCGATCTCATATCAAATCCCTAGCAATTTACCCGATTCTTCTTCCTTTCAACTCGGAAAACCTAAAAATGAGGGATTATGAAGAAAGAGTGAGAAAAGGGGAAGTTTTGATACCGTTTTGGATCAAATAAGAGGAGGGAAGGAATTTTGATATGTGAGATAAGATTCACCATGAAACTATATCCAAAGAATTTAAACTTACATTATTTCATCATTCCTCGGACCGCAAAACCCAAGGTCAGCATTTCCATCAATTTCTCCTCTCAAACCGTAACTCTCTCTCTCTCTCTCTAGGATTTTGTTTCTCTAGATTGAATCACGAATTATGAGAGCTCTTTTTTTGTTAGGTTTACCATATAGAGCAATTGATCTTCTTGGGTTAATTGCACATTGACCCCTTACTAAACTTTTTCGTATTTCAGCAGATTTTTCTGTCATAAAAAGGTTTTTGTGAATTCGTGTATTTCAGAGATCAAACCTTCTCAAAAATTATGAGAATTTATCATGTTATGTATAATTTAGTTATAAAGCATTATTTAAAATTTGAGATCATTCCAAGCTTTCATTAAATAAATTAAAATTGAATAGTGCACTTCTATCCAGAATTCTACAGAAATGTCAGTTACTGTAATTCATCTACTGATAAGGTCTAAAAGCATCAAAAAATTATGATAATTTTCCATTTTATTTATGATTGAGTTTTAGATCTCCATTTAAAATTTTAGATCATTTTGTGTTCTCAATAAATAATTAAAAATAAAACACTCTACTGTAGAAAAGCACTCTATCAGCATTTTGGTCAAAGTATAGTTTGACTGAGAACCACATTCAAAGAACACTCAAATATTCTGAAATTTTTCTCCAATATGCATGATTGAGTTATCCATATAATATCCAAAATTAAATTAAATACAAATTTTTTAGAAAATATGAAAAATCATTTACCACAGTACTAACCTGATCAAATTCCATACTCATGTACCATCAAAACCCTAATTTAGCCAACTAGGGTTTATATTTCTCAAACCCTAATTTCTCAAACAATAGAACTCTTAACATTCTTATTAGGTTTAAAATATCATAATTGAATTATCATAATTAATTATATTTAAGTAATGATCAATCCAATTACGTATATAATCATCTAGGTAAACCCTAGTTTACCAATTAAGCTCAGATGCGGTCATAACATTCCACTCCAACAAGTGTAGATCAAGAGGAGATCATGCGTAAGGAACAAGAATTTGGGGCTTCAGATAATAATCTCATTCAAACTCCACCACCATAGCTAGAGAAAGAGCATATGACAATTATGGACCTGAATGTAGATGACCACACGGATGACATGCCTGAAGAAAAATTGTCTGGGAAAAGATAAAAGGCATCTTCAGCTACAACGTAGCTTGGACCAATCAAACACCAAGAAGTGAATGTTGTCAAATATAAAGTCAACCCAGGATTGATGTCACTAATAAAGTCTCAACATTTTCATGGGAGTAGCTTTGAGGATCCACTATCACATATAAAATACTTTGTGAAGAGTTAGGACATGCTGAAGCTCAATAGAGTTCCATCCATAGTGATTTACCTAAAGCTTTTCTCATATCTATTGTCAGATAAAGTCAAGGCATGGTTCCTTAGCCTAATTCAGAGTCAATTAAAACCTCAAAGGAGATGATAGACACTTTCTTTGAGAGATATTTCCCACCACAGAAGATAAATTAATTGATGAGAAAAATGTACAATTTTAAGCAACATGCTGAGGAATCTTATTTAGAAGCTTGGCAGAGGTTTCAGTCAATGCTCAGGAAAGTCCCTCATCATTGGATTGATCTATATGGTAAAGTGATGACATTCTATTATAACCTAGACAAAGGGGATAGGAACACTCTTTCCATTATAGGGGCATAATTCTTCCTTCATAACAAATATGCAAGATGTCACGAGATTTTGAAGAACATGGCCAAGAACCAATCCTAGGGGGAAGAGACAGAAGAACCATCACAATCACGAGTGTTATGGAATAGAGGGAGATCATGGAACTTAAAGATCAAATGGATAGATTCACGAGGAAGCTTGATCAGAAATCTAGCACCTCATCTAGAGGTGAGGAGGAGGAGTGCATGATCGTACGATAGTAGAACATTAGGGGCAGCAACAAATATTCCTGGTGTCAGGATCCTAAATTCTCTTGGAATATTCCAAACATTTTTAGCAAGACTCGTCCCAAGTACAATAACCCAAACAATAACAACACAACACCTCACAACTATATCAGTAGGACAATGACTCGAGTAAGATGAACATGATTGAAGACATGTTGGGAAAACTCGTGAGTTATAATGAGGCCTTACTGGGCCAATCTAGGTGGAAGCAGAAGAATCAAAGGACTCAAATTCACAACATAGAAAATCAAATTTCACAACTACCAGTAGAGGTAGAAACAATGAAGAAGCCCACTTAGTAGGGATTTCTTGGAAACATAGAGACATCTCATCAACATCATCAAGTGAACTATGTCTCTATCTCTAAGGAAATATAGCATGCTATTTGGGAGACACCAAATGAACACAGTCCAAAGTTGGAATGTGTGTATGTGCCAAATGTTCCATTTATCAATAGCCTGTATAGAAAATGAGGGGATGTAGAATGCCTATAAATTATACACACACATACACCACCGTCAGTATAGCATCTACAAAAAGTGACAAGGATACTTCATCTTCACCAACTTTGAAAGATAAGGAACTTCAAGGTTCAACCATTTCCATTTCCACTCTTCTAATTTTAGAGGAAGGGCCCATGCAACTATAATAGGTGCTTATACTCTACAATGGAGCAGTCACCATTAGTAAGAAGGCACCTACAATCGAGAAGGAGCAGCCACATGTCACCCCATTCACACGAGAAGTGTCAAATTCTATCCTAGGGGGTGGCGTTGATGTAGGTTTAGGGGAGGAGATCCCTAATGTCTCGTGCATTCCTCTGCACAAGCGTGTATAGAAGCGACATATGCTATTCCCAGATAGTCTAAAGTCAGGAAAGAAGGACATGCAATTTAACAAATTTCTAGACATCTTCTAGAAACTCCATATCAGCATCCTACTTGTGGAGGTAATATAACAAATACCTACATATGGAAGGGTTTTGGAAGATATCATCAACAAGAAAAATTGGTAATATATACAAATGTCACGTGTGTTGATGAAGTGGTCAATGCTTTGATCTAGAGAAGATTATCGACAAAGAAGGAGGACCCAAGATGTTTCTACATCCCTTGTTCTATTGGCAGTAAACATTTCAAACAAGCACTATGTGATTATGAGGCAAGCATAAATATGATGCCTCTCTATACCTTTTAGAATGTGGGATTGAAGAAATTAACAAAGAGTTCTATGACTATTCAGTTGGAAGATAGATTAATCGTGGGGTCTTATGGGATATGCAAGGATATTTTAGTTAAAGTTGACAAATTTATCTATCATGTTGACTTTGTGATCATGGATATAAAAGAGATGTGAGGATTCAAGATGTTGTTAGGAAGGTCATTCCAAGCTACGACAAATGTGATCGTTACCATGTGTAGAGGATATTTGATATTGGGAATCAACAATGATAAAGTAGATTTCAAACTGCCAGATGATTCTTTACCACCATCCTATGACAACCCAAGCTAAAGGTAAGCATCGTATGGATCCTAAGACAGAAAACTATGGCACTTTGTGGGAGGCAACCCGCCTCTTAGGATGAGTAAATTAGATTTGTTTCATAAGATTACTTTGTCTTTAGTTAGTTGTTTTGTTCTTTCATATTTAATAATGTAGTTATATTAAGATGCAATGGAAAAGGCATTTTGATGTATTTTAAGTGGTGTGCAGGTATCAATAATTTCAGTACAACAACCACACCTATTGGTGGAAACAATTTAGTATTTAGACATCAATAGGTTAAAATAATTTTTTTTACCACTGATAGGCATATCGGTGGCGCTGACTTCTTATCAGTTAGATATTGCATGTGACAAATTCATGTCGATAGCACCGACACCACCATCGGTAGCAGTGACCTTTTTGCATAAGAAATCATAAGCTACATGAAAAGAATGTTGATACCATCGAGAGGCTTCTTGGAGGTACCAACCATCAAGCTCAAATAAGACAAAGACCAACACATCTTAGTACCATTGACACACTTGTCGGCGGCACTGACATTTCTTGTACGAGATTGATGCAAGTAGAACCTCCACATCTCACCAACACCTTCTATCCACCTGATCCACAAATTCTTCTAAGAACATTTCATCTGCCACCACTAACATTTTCAGTATCAGGCCTATTCCACCTCTAATTTAGATTCTTGACTATTAGGACATAGTCAATTTCAAGCTTAGGGGGTAATGGAATAGATTTCTTTGCATTATCTTCCCTTTTATTTTAGTTTTTATGATTTTTATCAATAGGATCCACGACTTGTTTAGTGTAATAGTGGAGTTTAATTTATCAGGATTGCATCATATGAAAAGCTTCATTCTCTCTCATGCAATGAACAATGAAGAAAATTTTAATTAGAAAAATGTTGCTTGAATGCTCTATCTTCTAAGATTAATTTTTTAAAATGATGAGAGGAAGGATTCCTTGAACATATTTGAAATTTCTAAAAAGGAGAAAGTGAAAATAGATTACATGTATGCTTTCTTCCACCCATGCTCATCATTAGGATGAGACATTCATTGCATCGATCATCCTACTGTAATAGTAGTCTTAGGATTCAAGAGTCTCCATTCCCTCCATTGTGTATGTACATCATATTTTATTTCATGCATAAAAAATTTGGAATTTATTTGTGATTCTTGTTTCATAGCCACTCGTTCCATTTCCATCCACTTGTTTTGCATGGTAGGCCACATATATGATTAATCCCATCATTCATATCTATAAGGGGAATGACTTTCGACATAGTTGTGTAGGTAGACTAGAGCAATGTAGATAAAAAATCATATGGTGCATCAAGTGCATGCCCTATTGACTATGATATTAACTGCCTTTTACTGATAGTGTTTCATTAATCTTGTTGTGAACATCTTTAAAGAACATTTTTTATCACTGTATAGTAGTTATTTGTTCATTGGTTGGTAAGTGCCGGTTCAGGACCATCAGGCGGGGGTAATTGAAAAATAATTCAATAAGACTTTTCCTCTTGAAGACTGTTTGAAATAGATCCAAAAGTAGCATTTCTTGAGGAAGAGCAACATTCAATCCTAGGGAATTTTGATACAATTGGTTTTCAGTCACTTTTCCAGACTATTTGTTGGACATTAATTGCATATATGTTCATTTTGAGATTTGTTTATGCATGATTTTCTATCATTATCATGTGAATCCCTATTGCATCAAGTATTTGGTATCATGATCAAATCATGTCAATTTGTTTTTTATAATTTAGACTTATGGTATTTCCCCCTTATTTTAGGCAATTTAGGAGTTGAATGTACATCTCGATGCCAATGGCACATCTACTGGTGGTACCCACAAAGCATAAATTTATAACAAGGAAATAGAGAAATCTCAGTGCTACAAAGAGCATGCTCCATGCTACTAAAATAGGAATCAATGCTACCAAACTCATTAGTTGGTGCTAATCACTCGAGATCTAGGGAGAATCAAAATTTGAGAATAATTGTCTCGATGCCACCGACTTGGATGTTGGTGGTACTAACTTCAACATCCCAAAATCAATTAAAAGGAACTCAGTGCTATAAAAAATAGTGTTGGTAGTACCAACACAGACTGAGAGTTACAAGCCAGCTGACAATTTGGTGACATCGACACTCTGTCGATGGTACTGACACTATGCGATCAGTTCAGGTCTGACTTTAAATTATATGTAAAGGCTATGAATTAATGACAACCAAAACTTCATTTATGACCTAAGTGTGGCCAAAAGGAGACATCACATTTTGTTACGTAACAACAGAGGGAAGAGCTGAGAGAGGAGGAGATGAGGAGATAACCGCTGTCTGGATACTATGAGCACTTCTAGAGGATGGATTTGCAGTTGAAACACTACAAATTAGGGTGTTCTTCAGGGGGGATCCCTGAGACGACTACTCCACGGGTTCCTACATTATTTTTTATGTTTAGCCTATTTTTTCCTTTTTCTCTCTTTATAAGATGGTTATAGTCATGCAGTGCTATTCCCCTTAGTCCATAGGACCTGGGAGTATCATGGTATTACATTGTATTCAAATTCTATGAGTTATTAAGTTGTTTCCTTATTTCTGGATGTGAATTTATGCTATCCTCATTGTTTTGTTTATGCTTGATCACCATAGTCAAAGTAATAAATCGATAATTACTTCAGAAGAGGGTTAGGGGTTGGACAAGTCAAAGATTCACATATCATATATCACACCTTGGGAGAAGTCTTACGATTATCAAAGAACAACCTACAGTTTCATTTATGCACCTAACTAATTCCTAAACTTCCATGGAAATAGGGTTTTCATTAATCTAGGTCATTGCGGGAGTGGGTAATACTTTCTACAGGTCTTTAGTCTAGAGTAAACGATGAACAATTATAAATGAAATGGATTTTGAATGTAGTGTATGTTGTGGTGAAACCAAAAGTCCTGAGGAATCCATCTATTCTAGATCATAACCACCTTAATTTAGGTTTAATTATTTTCTCTTAGTTATAAAACAATCAATCAATCCTTTTTCTAGGTCTAGATGATTTGGTCTCAATAAGTAGTAGTATTTAGTGAACGTTTCTCTGAGTTTGACACTTGGGCCTCATAGGCCTATATCAAATGATGTGTGCACTTGTCTTTTACACCTTTTAAGCATGTCAGTCATTCTGACTTACTTTAATCTTTGCATATATCTATTTTGGTTGACCTGAGTGTTGGATTATAAATTCATGGTTGTATAGTTTTGGTAGTGATGTCTCTTGGACCTTGCAAGAAGTTTGGAAGATTCTCCATACGTGTCTTGCCTTTTTTTCTGTGACTGAGAAGTTTATGAGGTAGGGTTGTGAGATATTCTTAGTACATATGGTAGGTACTAAGGTGGTGAGTCCTAGCATACAAGATGTACTTATAGTGAGTGAGATTGAACATGTCTTTCCTGGTGATCCCTTTGGTGTTCCATTTCCTCGAGAGATTGGCTTTGTGATCATTCCATTTCTTTAAACACAACCCATAACATAGACATTACATAGGATGGAACCTAGACCTGTCAAACTGGGTCAAAATCTTCGGGTGCCCATGGGTCGACCCGTTTAAGTTGGGTTTGGGTGGCAAAATTTGCCACCCGCTGAAAATCACCCAAACCCATACCCACCCGTTTATTAAGTGGGTTTCACGGGTGATCCGCGGGCACCCGCGGGTGACCCAGTTAATTGAAGAAAATATATTCATATACATAATATACACATACACCTATTAAAATATGTTGCTTGTTTTGTACAAGTTAATTCTTTACCTTTACCAACAACAATTGTATTCTCTTTATTTTTTGTTTGCAATAGGCAATAACAAGTACTTGTAATATTAGGAATGCCTAATGTTACATGACAAAATTATGTATTTTTCTTGTGATATCTATCTATGAAAACTACATCGATTTTCCTAATTTATATCAACATACAACTAGCTGCTACTTTTTCATATATCAAAAACTAATCGAATAGTTTAACATCAAACATAGTAGTTTCTTGGTTCGTTTGCACTATATTTGACATAAAAACAATAATTACAAGTTGTTTCAAATGTTGTTTTTAGTGTTAAAGAAAGCAACTGGTAACTTATTGTTTATTGTACACATTTTATATGGGCATCCGCGGGAAACCCGCAACCCACTGGGTCGGGTTTGGGTGTACTTTTCTTCCACCCGTTTAGAAGTGTATCTTTTTTACCCGCACCCGCCAGACCCGCACCTGCAATGACCCAACCCAAACCCAACCCACCCACCCGTTTGACAGGTCTAATGGAACCTCTAGAAACAAATTTAGAAATTCATACAACTGATAACGTCCCTGTGGAGTTTACTAGTTTTCTTTGTTGAGAAGAAGGGCAGTTAGATGAGGTTTCTTCCTCCATCTGAATAAGGTTATGGTAAAGAACAAGTGCCCTTGTCAATGATTGATCATTTGTTTGATTAGTTAAAAAGAACTATCATGTTTCTAAAGATAGACTTGAGATCACGATATCATCAGTTGAGAATCAAAATAGTGGATATACCTAAAGTGTCTTTCAAAACTAGGTATGGTCATGATGAGTTTTTGGTTCTCATTTAGGCTAACTAGTGCACCAACAAATTATGGGCTTTATGAACATCGTTTTTTTTACTTTATGAACATGCATTGATTGTCAATGGCAAGCAAGTTTTAAATAATGTAATGTCTCAACTCGTCAATCACCCATAGGTATACAATATCATTTTTAATCAAGGTCGAACCACAGGGAGCTAGTCTAGATAGGCACAGAACTATTAATTTTTTACTATCTAGGTTGGTTACAATAAAAGGATTGGTTTTGCATCAAGCTAAATTATGAATATGAAATAAAGAAAGTAAAAGCAAGAATCACTTAGAGAATGATTAAAATCAAATTTAAGAGAATCTTGGATATGGGATTTTACTTCCACATCATAACCCAATAAAGAACCACAAATTCCATTTATACTAGTCCATCATCACAAGGGTAGGTTTCTGTCATCTAAATACATATCCCGATGATATAAGATATTCCTAAATTTTTATAGCAGTCCCATGCATAAAGTAATGAGTCGTGAGTTGTGGGAACAAGCTCACTTTTATATTTTAAACAACATTGACGAATTGAGTATTTATACCACCAAACATACCAATTTCATCAAGACAAAACATCCTTGAGCCAATTCAATGTGGCTTGCTAGAGGGCATAATAAGACATTTATTTGGTGGTTTAACGATAAAGTGTTATGTCAACTATCTCAAACACCATATAATGTTGCTGAAAATATCAAATGACTCACCTTTAAACCAAAAATGAATGTTATGTCTTATAAAGGGTTTGACATAAATGGATTTTCATATTACACAAAGCATCAAGATGATAAGAGTGTCGTACAAAGTAGTGGGCCACCCTTGAATCATCTTCATTCTACTTTTCTAGTGCAAAGGATAAGAGTCTACATGAAGCTAAAATGTCATATTATAGTGTCATTGAAGACATATGGGAATTTGACCATATAGATTTTAGAGTTTTGATCTTTAGATGTAATTGGGTTGATAACACCAAAGGAGTTGTAGTGGATGAATTGGGTTGCACATTAGTGAATATTGAAAAGATTGGCAAGAAGGGTGAATCATTCATAATGGCATCATAGGTGAAGCAAGTCTTTTATATCGATGATCCTACAAATAATAAATGGATATCACATCAAGGGAATGCCAACTGATATGAGATTCAAATAGATGCATTATTTAACTTTTTGAATGTAAGATAAGTATTTTACATTCTTTATCACTTATATTTCATTGTTTGACTAATTATGATGACATTATTCCGATGGCATCTAACCATGAGTTTGATGATCATGATGATTACTGTGAGGATGAGCACCCTAAAATGAGAATCGTGAGCATGACACTGTTGTAAGTCGTACTGTTTTATTACATAGATGTGCATTTTAAAATGTCTATCTTATTGTATTGATTTATCACATTTATAAGTTATATCTTTTTATGACTTATGTGTGCTTTTTGTCAATTTTAGCATGAGTATGTGCACCATGAGGATCTTGTTGAGCTTGATGCACAACATCACAAGCGTGCAACAATACGAGGCATCATCATGATGAAAAAGTTACTAGAGCAAAGGGGTAACAGAGGTGAAGCTGGTCATTGAGTTTGATAATTAAGGAAATCTTGTTGGGAAGAACCACAACTCTTTGTCATATCTAGGGGTTCTGACTCGTAGAAAAATATATGTAAATGTAGAATCTTGCCATAAAGTTCATCCAAGCAAGAAAGGATTAACATGGAAGGAACTATGCGTGAGATATCATCATTTACATTTCTATTTTTAAAGCTATTTGTAATTTCATTTTAAGAATATTACATTAAGTATATGAAATTTTGCAGAGCATATTTGACATGGACGAAAAAATGCATCATAAAAAGGTGATGAAACATTGTGGAAAGGTACTAAGAAATTATAGGACAAATTTGACAAGAGAATACATACCGAATGTTGAGAAGAAGAAATCAGCCACTGAGCATTAGAACTATCTTGACCTGAAGGTGTGGAAGGCGTTTATTTCTAAGAGACAAACTGATGAATTCAAGGTATGAAGCCTTGCTCCTAATTTTGAATTCATTGTATTACATATTTAACATATGGTTTGGACTAACCCGGTCAAGAAATGATCAAAGAGAAAGTTGTGCAAAGAATGTGCACAACCACAAGACCAGTTCAAGTGGCTATGAAATCTTCACTAAAATCTATTGAAGACATCTTCTTCTCAACAACCTACTCCTGGGACTATTGAGTCCTCTACTACTCATGAACTTATACCTCACCATAATCTATGGATATCTGGGAGGCAAACCAAATTTGGAGAAATACTCAACCCCACAACTGCCAAGGAGGCTGCAAAATGGTAAAATTCAACTCTTAGAGAAATTGGTATTGATGATTGTCATGTTTCACTTACCAATTACTAATTATTGATGATTAATGGGAGATCCATGAGCAAAATAAACAAGGCAAGTTCATCCTTGAGGGAATAAGGGATGAATTACCAGTTTCTCTAGATAACCCAAAGAATCATGGGCATGTTAGGGTTGTTGGCACTGGTATCAGTATAAGAGCCTTTTTTGGGCAATCAGAGCATAAGCGTAAATTTTTCCAGAAAGTAGGATTCTAGAAGAAAAGGTACACAAGATGATTAAAAAGAGTATATAAAAATCAATGAGAAAGTATCATTCTTCTCAATCAGCTCCTCAGACGATACTTGTGGTGCCTCGCTCCTCATACAAGGTGGAACCTCCTATAGCAGAGGTGCTTGGGAGTAATCTCATTGACCCACCACCTAGAACACATGTTGTAAGTATTTTTATGATATAGTAGTATTTTAGAATGATTTGTATAATATGTTTGAGTTTAGGCATATATATAATACTCTATGAAAATTTGTAGGGGTTAAATCCATGTCATCTTTTATTACAAGGATATGTTGTTGCATTGGGTGTAGCTTACCCACGCCTTGGAGGTGACATGATTCATGCTACTCTGATGTCTGTTGATGCGGTGTGTGTGATGTCGGGGCTTGTCTATGCCCCTTAGAAGCAGACTGCATTTCTATACGATCACCCCGGGTATGAGACGATAGGTGAAGTAGAAGGCAGCGTGGTTGTGTGGCCCCAAGAGGGAGTTGTCTATATTGATGTATGCTAAATTTACATTGAGTTTGTATTTCTATAAACATGAAAATTGAAGGATAAACAAGGGTTTCCACATCTTGGACGGGTGTGGGTAAAGAAGCTAGTCCCACTGCATCATCATCCGGATGTAGTGAAAAATGTGCAAGGGTTTCCACATCTTGGACGGGTGTGGGTAAAGAAGCTAGTCCCGCCGCATCATTGCCCAGATGCAGTGAAAAATGTGCAGGGGAAACATTTTCGACGAAGGCAAGTAAAGAAGCAAGTTAAACAAAAAAGGATTAGAGTTGGATCTTGGAATATTGGCTCTTTGACAGGGAAATCTTTGGAGATAGTGGATACCATGATGAGAAGAAAAGTCAATATAGCTTGCTTGTAGGAAACCAAGTGGACAAGGGAACACTGTAGAGAGATTGGAGACACAGGATACAAAATTTGGTATACAGGTATTGATAAACATAGAAATGGCGTAGGTATTATCGTTGATAAGATGTTGAAGGATGACGTCGTGAAGATTACAAGGATGGGTGATAGAATCATAGCTATCAAGGTTGTTCTTGGGGGAAATATTTTTAACATTATTAGCGCTTATGCCCCCCAAGTTGGCCTTAGCGAGGATGCGAAGAAGGATTTTTGGGATGACATGGATGAATTGATGCAAGGAATACCGATCAAGGAGAAGATTATTATTGGGAGTGATTTAAATGGCCATGTGGGGAGTGGTAATGCTAGATTTGAGAGAGTTCATGGTGGTTTTGGATATGGCAACAGGAACGGAGAAGGAGAGAGGATATTAGATTTTGCAGTTGCATATGATATGATTTTGGCAAACACCCATTTCAAGAAAAGAGAATCTCATAAGATTACTTTCAAGAGTGGGCACAAATGTAGCCAAATTGATTACCTCCTTACAAGGTGGGTGGATCGTAACATATACAAGGTTGGTAGTTTTGGATATTAACATGAAGATCAATAAAGGCAAACATAACGGAAACCAAGATAGCAGGATCAAGTGGTGGAATCTTAAAGGAGAAAAGAAATTGACTTTTCATGATAAACTCATCCAGGAGGTAACTTGGAACTTGGAGTCTGATGTTAACACTATGTGGCATAACATGAGCTCCTGCATAACAAAAATTTCCAAAGAGGTTTTGGGGGAGTCTAAAGGTTGTGGACCTCCACAGAAGGAGAGTTGGTGGTGGAATGATGAAGTACAAAAGGCTATTAAACTGAAAAGGGAGATCTATAGGAGCTTGCCCAAATCTGGAGATGATGCAATGTTCCAAAGATACAAGCAAGCAAAGAAAGAAGCTAAAAAGGTGGTTCGGGAGGCAAGGTCTAGATACTTTGATGATATGTATAAGAAGCTGGACACTAGAGAAGGGGAAAAAGATATATATAAAATGGCTCGTATAAGAGAAAGGAAAGGAAGAGACTTGAGTCAAGTAAAATGCATAAAGAATGAAGATGGTAGAGTATTGGTGAAGGACGATGATATCAAAAACCAGTGGAGAAATTACTTCCATAAGCTTTTCAATGGAGATACTGCATATAATGTTAGCGACTCGTGTGACATGAATACAAGAGATATCATTTACACACGACGAGTTTCACCATTTGAGGTCAAGAATGCTTTGAAAAAGATGAAAATGAGAAAGGCATGCGGACCATACAATATTCTCATTGATGTATGGAAGAGTATGGGGGATGAGGGAGTTACATGGTTAACAAATTTCTTTAACAAGATCATGAAGACCAAGAAGATGCCAGATGAGTGGAGAAATAGTATTATAGTCCCAATCTACAAGAACAAAGGTGACGTTTAGAGTTGTACAAACTATAGAGGTATCAAGCTGATGAGTCACACGATGAAGCTTTGGGAGAGGATTATTGAGCAGAGGTTAAGATCTATAACGCAGGTATCAAACAACCAATTTGGTTTCATGCCTGGAAGATCAACAACATATGCTATTTTTCTGATAAGGAGGCTTATGGAGAAGTATAGACAAAGCAAAAGAGATCTTCATATGGTGTTTATCGATCTAGAGAAGGCTTATGATCGAGTACCCAGAGAAGTGTTATGGATGGTTTTAAAGAAAAAGGGTGTTCCTATCCAATACATTGACTTGATCAAAGACATGTATGATAGCTCTACTGCAAGTGTCAAGACTCCTGGAGGAGAGACACCAACTTTTCCTATTACAGTTGGGGTACACCAAGGATCCACACTCAGCCCATATCTATTCGGTCTGGTTATGGATGAGTTAACAAAGAATGTTCAGGATGATATTCCTTGGTGTATGTTATTTGCTGATGATATTGTTTTGATTGATGAAACAAAAGATGGATTGAATGATAAAGTTGAATGTTGGAGAAAGGCATTGGAATCAAATGGATTGATGATTAGCAGGAGCAAAACTGAGTATATGCATTGCAATTCCAGCCAATCTCGCAGTGTGAATGATGGAGCCAAGTTGGACGGAGTAGATATACCAAAATGTGACAAATTTCGTTACTTAGGTTCTATTATTCAAATAGACGGGGATGTCCAAAATGATGTTTGTCACCGGATCACTGCAGGATGGTTGAAATGGAGGAGTGCAACTGGAGTTTTATGCGATCAGAAGATCCCTCTCAGGTTAAAAAGTAAGTTTTATAGAACATCTATACGACCAGCCATGCTCTATGGGAGTAAATGTTGGGCGGTGAAGAAACAAGGTCTCAACAAGATGAACGTGGCTGAAATGCGTATGCTGAGATGGATGTGTGGGAAGATAAGAAAAGATCGTTTGAGAAATGACTATATCAGGAATAAAGTGGGGGTGGCGAGCATTTAGAACAAGTTGTGTGAGGGCCAACTCAGATGGTACGGACATGTGCAACGCAGACCTACTAGTGCGCCTATACGAAGCAATGCTATTGAGCCAAACACTATAAATAGAAGAAGAGGAAGGCCTAAATTAACATGGGATGAGCTTATAAAGAGAGATTTTGAATCTCTACATCTCAATCAGAATATGGCCCATGATAAAGCTGAATGGAAACGAAGGATCCATGTAGCCGGACCCCAACATAGTTGGGATTGAGGCTTAGATGATGATGATGATGATGAAAATTGATATGAAATCATATATGCATGACACATCACCTAAGAAACCCCCTATAGCTTATCCTCCACCTCCACCTCCTCCTCAATTACCTGGTTGGCTTATAAAGGACCTATTCGACTCACAAGGTCCTCATTGTAGGGGTATGGCGGTATTGATAGGCTACTTTGAAGAAGGGTTGCCATGATGGTCCATATTAAGGAGGACGTTGTAGGCCAACCTCATGATACTAGTATCTTTTTGCAAGATATTTTGGATATGTTAACTTATGCTTGGTTGAATACATCTATGATAGAACTTTAGATATGGTGAGATCTTATACAGCTAAATACCTCATTTTATATATGTTGATCTATTTTCTTATATATTAATGCATACATGATATATGTTTTGTAGGCACTTACATAGGGTCTGTACAAAGTTTACACTGCCACATGTGGGATTTCTAGTTACAGCATTGAGTAGTCGTGTAGTTAAAGACCCTACATCTATTACTGAATATTGCTCTACTGCTTTTAAATATTTTGGTAAAGAAAAAAAGAGTGTGATGTTAGCTTTGTACATTGTTGAGTAAGTTTACTTACTTTGCTTATAATTTTGACTTAAGAATTACATTTCATTGTGGATTTTGAGTTTTATTTTGTTTGCCTTCTTTTCACTCAGAATAACCATTGGATGTTGTTGGTTATTGTCCCCACAACGCTAAGTGTGTATTATCTAGATCCTAAGGGTGACGAAGTAGATAATGGGGGATGCTAATTGAAAAAGGCATTATTCACATGAATATATATATATATATATATATATATATATTACATGACTATTTACTAATGAAATTCAATGTGTTACATTAACATGTAGGGATATAAAAGATTTCAAAAAGGCTGGAGGAAAGGTGGACAAGAAAAATAAAGTGATAGTTTGAATGAATGATAATGTAGTTTTCTGACTCCAATGTATGTTTATACCAACTATGCTTACTTTTTTTATTAAAATTTTGTATGTTGAAATTTATAGTGTCCTGTACAAGACAACAGTTGGGTATGCGACTAATATTTGATGCAGTATATGGACATGATTGTCAGAGATGGGAGACTAGACATCAACTGCATACAAAATGTAATCTATATATAGTCTTGATCATCAAAAGTATATAGTCTCATTATATAATATGAAAATATAAAAAATGTTAATATATACATCATTATCTTTGTAGTGTTAAAAATGAAAGACTTCTATATGACAGAAAAGCTAGATGATATACAAAAGTCCTACATGATAGAACGACTAGATGGGATACGAGAACAATTAGCACAAACCTTTGTTAAGGATGTCAACGTTGAATTTAATTGGGATTAAAGAATGAATTTTTTAAACTTTGATGTTTTTATTTCTATATACATATGGTGCTTATGACTTCTTGCAACTTTAAATTTTATTCAAGTTAATTATTGGTGCATATGTGAATGATGAATTTATAATGCGTGTGAATGTGAAGATGAATGAATACAATGAGAATTGTGTTTCTTCATGCCATGAGAATGGAGTTACTGCATATGTGAACTAAGTATCATGTGTGAATTAATTATCATGTGTGTGAATGAATGTGAAGATGAATGAATAGAACTATGTTTGAACATGTGATGAGAATGGAATTGGAGAATAGATCTTGTATGTGGGTGGATTGTGTTAGTTATTGCATGTTTTTTAGGTTTGTAGGTCTGTTGTTAAGCTGAACTCATTAGGATGTTGTTAACCTATAGTTTAGAAGTGTAGTTTTAAACTACAAGTTCTGCATCCTGATGACCAATCGAATAGCAGGTTTGCAAACCTTCTATTTAAAAAAACAAAATGTAGTCGTTGGTTGTTCCAAAAATACCAGCATGTAAGGTCTTCGTCATTGGCTTTTGGCATAAAACTGACATCATAGGACTAAACCAAAATGGTCATCCTTGATAGAATGACCGTTCTGGGTAGCACAACCATAGTCACAAGTTTCTGTCAAGAGATTATCATTGTATATCTTAATTGTCAGGTTTTATTGGTCTAACTAATGACTATGATGTAGAATAGGTGTTAGTTATGTTTGTAAACCAATGATAAAGAAACCTTTCCATTTACAAATGTGACTTGGTATGGACAAATGATGTTGTTGTTTATTGTATAACAGATGACTAAGACTCTTACCTGTGTCAGTTCTTTTTATCATAGCGATCGAGGCTGGATCTCCTTTGTCAGTTTGTACGTCCCCTTAGAATGGACGTCTTAGACTTGTGACTCAAGTGTCACCCACTTAGGTGTCAGTTCAAAACTGACATTATAGGTTCATTTTAACCAATGTTATAGGTAGTTCTTGTACTAGTGCCAATTGCATCCCAAATTATAGTTACAACACTTGTAATGGACCCACCATTTTCCTAAAATCTTTGGCAACATCAAGACATCAATAAGGCTCACTCATGATCCAAGGGATGACAATCTCTCACTTCTCTGGAGTGGCCACCATGACTACACATTAGAATAATCTTTTTGTTTTGACTCCCAAAGAATAAGTACCAAAAAAAAACTATTATAAAGGAATTAAAGCAACCCTTTCCTTGCTTTGACTTATTGTAAGTTGTTGCTTTACTAAAATTACCCCTTAAAGTACTAATTTTTATACAACACTGCTCTATATCCATGAATTTGTCTGCTACTTTCTTCTTCACATCGAGAAATAAGCTAAGTTATGTTTTCCAATGTTGTCTTTGTGTGATCTGAGGCCATTTATCATTCATCCTCAATCAGGTGATCAACTCTATGTCATCCAATGTTGATGTCAAGATCACATTCCGAACATGAAATGAGTATGAATTTTTATCCTAGATCTAAATCGCAGATGCCATAAACTCTCAAGATAGAGGAAGATATACCAGATCCAAGAAAAATTTCTTGATGTTATAACTACACATGTTCATCCTTTAAGTTATCTCCATGTTAACTATCCATTCACATGAAATTTCAAAGTTGTCACATCCCTTTGTCAATTCTGGAACTTGATAGAGGATTTTCATGTTTATCAATCTTTCCCCTAAAAAATGCAAATTGGTTTGACACATTAATTTTCACATCAATTAGATTCTGGTTTCTTCCATAGACATAGAACAATGTTCCATCTATCAATCATAGATTAACTTTCCACATGTTAGGTTTATATCGGTTTAACATAGATTGGTGTAGATCGGTTTCACACCTATCAGATGTATTACAAATAAAGAATAGTTCCCCACCTATCAAGAGCATATGAACTTTCCACCTGACCGATAAAAATCAATTTGACACAAGTTGAGGTTGAATGACTTGACACAATAGGGGACTCCTCAGAACATATCTCCTTCATGAATTGATAGGTTGAGACACGCAATATGTAAACCTTCATAGATACATCAACATTTCTCACATGGATAGTGCAAAAAGGTATTGCACTTTGGAGTGACAAACCCTTTCGCACTCATCTTTTTCTCCCTCGCCAAAGTGTGAAAAGATACAAAACTATTGAAAAACCCTTTTATTCATATTCTTTCTTTAGGGTTTCTATTTTATAAAGACTCATCAAATCAAACCATGGCTCCCCAAAACTGTCGATAAAGTGTGAGATAATTCTAAAAAATAGTAAAATAAAATACATCGCAAAATCCTTTCATGCTTCAAGAAAAATCATAAAAAAAATATCAAAAGAAA
Source organism: Alisma plantago-aquatica (assembly GCA_963693085.1). NCBI lineage: Eukaryota > Viridiplantae > Streptophyta > Magnoliopsida > Alismatales > Alismataceae > Alisma > Alisma plantago-aquatica. The sequence continues at coordinate 1,508,952,618 of OY856410.1, read as the reverse complement.
AAAATTGAGCACCAAACCTTTCACGCTCTAGAGAACAAAATTGAAAAAATCTCAAATAAAAAGACCATAAAAATAAAAAAAATTGAGCACCAAACAATTTTTACACTCTGAAAAAAAAGAATACAAAAATATTAAAGAAAAATTGAACACCAAACCCTATTGTGCTCTAGAAAAAGAATGAAAAAAAAATCGAGTGCCAAACCCTTTTGTTCTCTGGAAAAGATTCAAAAAAATTGAAAAAAATAAAACTAAAAACTTTCTACTAACAAATCCTTTCATGCTAAAGAAATAAACAAATAAATAAAGTCAAGAAAAAAAAATCATATATATATATATACATCAACCTAACAAAAACAAATCCTTATATTGCTCACAACTATGTGAACATATTTAATTAAAACACGCATCATCCTTTTAACCTGATGGTACAAAGGTCAAATTTATAACATACCATGATGGATGTTACTGTGGATCCTAATTAGTCATCGCATGAGGTGGATCAATGTGAGGATTTGATAAAGTATCCCATGGTATTATTATATACATTGGCATTTGGTTTTTCTTAACCGATTCCAAGACATGCATATCTCTTGATGCCTCACTTGAGCCAATGTTCCATTTAGCCAACTCATACCGATTTGGAACCATATGTTTTTTCATCAAGACCTACTATGCTAGGTATTTCCTCTACATTTTATCAAACCCTACTAAGGCAGTGATGGTTTTCAACCCTACTAAGATAGGTAATTTGTATTTTGTCACCATTTTCTATTGAATATTGCTATTTTTCTTTTTATGTGTTTTGTGGCTCTAGATTATGGTTTTCTCGATCAATGAGTCTACTCGACAACCAATCTAGCCAATAAAATTATTATCCATGGATGATAGTGCTCTCTAACCAAAAGTGGGTGCCAGTCAGTCCCAAGATGTCAACCCTCGACATGGGTGGAGTCACCAACCATGTATTGGACGTCATCTTGAGAGGGACATACTATTGACACCTCATATTTAGTCCCCTTCAAATCCTTGCTATTAGGGTTTCTTTATACTAAAATGAATGAAAATCCCTATTTCTAATAAAAGAATCAAATGTGGGTCCACCAGATTTATTATAGTCAATTCTGAGTGCAAAACCAATTTGCACAAAGTTCAGGCAAGATGTGGACCCACATCAAATATAGAAAAACCATTAATTTTAATGGGAAAATTTTACACATTATCTAAGTTAATATGAGATCTACAAAAAATCCCAATTTGACCTTAGTCATTATGGGTGGGAATCTGTCTTGTACCTAGATTAGACAATATCCGAGCCCCATCATTTCTAGAGTCTTCTAAGAAAGTATGTTATCTTTGTGTCAAAGGGTTTTGCACCCAGATGTATCAAACTAGACCACACACATTTTGCTTCCTCATTTACATAATACAATGGGTGTGAAGGGTTTTTCACCCAGTTGTGCCAAACCAGATCATACCCTATTTTGGTTCCCTTTTAGTAGGTTGAACTGGGAGCCAAAGAATTTCACACCCAGATGTGTCAAACTAGATTGCACTGATTTTGGGTTCCCTTTCAGCTGTCATGTTGGGTGCCAAAGGGTTTCACACAGGAATGTAACAAACTGATTCACACACATTTTTTTTTAAGGAAACGTTCACGTTGGGTGCCAAAGGATTTCACACCTAGATGTGTCAAACCAAATAGAGCACATTTTGGGATCCCTTTCAGATAATCATGCTAGAAACCAAAGGGTTTCATACACAAATGTCTCAAACTAATTCACACACATTTTAACAATTTTTGAAAAGGACACAAGCGCCAAACACTTCCGTGCCTGCAAGTGCCAACTCAATCTATGCCCATAAAAACCATTTTGGTCTTCGGAAGCATGAGAGAGGGTCACATGTCACCCCATGACTATCCATAGAGAGAGTGGGGTGTCAATTTGGAGAAAGAGAATGAAACCACCTCGATAACTCCCTCCACTCTAGAAAAGGAGAGGGAGGAACCCCAAAAGAAAATTAGACGATGACTAAAAAGAGAACATGAGAGATTAGAGAGAGAGATGACCATTGATTTCCATGAAACCTATTTACATTGAGAAGTGTGAAACCTATTCATGCTGAGAAGTGGAAAATGTTCTTGATAAGAAGTGTCAAATCAATTGCCACCCAGAAGCAGTCAATGTTGAGAAGTAAGGATTGGATCAACATATGCTCCTGATTCGACTCTATTGTCAAAGAGTTCGTGAAGTGAAAATTTGCTTCGTGCCTAGAAATGTGAAACCCTTTAGTATAGGAATGCAATGCAATGTGAGAGAACATCATATCGTCTTCTTCCTTGTGATTCACATATCGTCATTTTATATGAAACCCCCATAATACTGTTTCAATAGATAAATTGGGGTAAACATTTTCGACCCTTCTCCGATTTGTAAATGAGTGTGCCAAACTCATATTCTCATACACCTTCCCCCCTTATCCATGCACGAATCACTTGTTTTTTGGTTTTCTAGGTTTTTTTATTAAAACCCTATCAACTCCAAACCACCTTTTCTTGCTTTTGATTTCTGACAAAAACTAGTGGGATGGCTCTTCTAGATCCTATATTCAACAAAAACCTTTAATGGATGGATGTTGATCTGAGAGGAACTGATGATGAGAAATAGGGTGTCACTGAGGATGTCGACAACGATAACCAGGAGGACATCATGGAGGTAGTATATTTACTAGTGACGACTTGTAGGAGGCTGCAACATACTCCAGACTTCTAGGGAGCATCTTTCTACATACCTACTCAGTCTCAGGAGAGCCCATATTCCTATTAGATCTTGTACATCGTGCTCAATATTATCTAAAAGGGCAAGTAGAAACATTAGGGGACCATGACCCAAATATCATCACACCAAAAGAGGATCTTATAGAACTAGAAGTAGATCCTCATGTACCAATAGATGATTTTTGCAAATGAGCGCCTCCTGTTAAGAAACTAGGAGAATATTCATCAACATCTACAACACATGAAGCACACTCATTGTAAGGACCATGGCCCACATTTTGGGATAACCCTATTTGTTTTGCCTAAGTATGTTGCTTAGCACCTTCTCTAATCATCTGAGATATAATTAGGGAATGTTTAAATCTTAAGTTTCTTGTTTGAGCTTGTTTGGTTGATGCTTGTGTTTTGTGGTGAGGTTTTGGTGCAAATTGCAATTACCCAGAGTAAGGGTTGATGTGCAAGTTTGTTACCACTATAGTGTTCCTTCTATCTCTTGGAATCATCTATACGAGAGAGGGAGATGGGAACCTTTTTTAGGTCTTCATTGTGTGGTGGCATCCTTGGTGATGCTTTGAACACATGTGTGAGGTGTGTCTTGCACCTAGATGTGTTGTCTCAGGATAGAGAGCCCTAGAGTGGTTGTGTATCAGTTTGTGAGTATGTAGGGTTGAACCCTATTAGTTTGTGAGTGTGTAGGGTTGTTCTCTATCAGTTTGTGGGGTGTGTAAAGTTGTGCCCTATCAGTTTATGGGTGTGTGGAGATGTGGTATTGGGCATGACCTAGGTGGGAGACCAAGAGGGTGAGACCTAGCCTAAACCTTATCACCATGTATTGCATGATGTTGTGCATATAGCTCCTTTTTTGTGGACAAATGGCACCTAAGCTTCTAAGGTGATGGAACCTCTTCCATGATCCCTCTCTCATCCCTCTTGTATATAATCTCCTTTCTCTGAATGCAAGAGGATCATATTAGCCATCCTTGCTTTCTCTCCTTCTTGGTGGATGGCCTTGAGAAGATTAAGGGGCAAGAGAGTTTATCTTGGAGCTTGGAGGATGAGTCCCTAGTTGTGGAGTTCTTTGATCATCCTTCATCTTCTACCATGGTAAGCTATAATTCCTAGCTCTCTTTTCTTCTTCTCCTTCTTCTTAGTCATGGATCCTTGATACCTTCTTTCCGCCTTGAACCATCTTAACCTTGGTATCATGTTCTTCCTTGGAGGTGTGGTGGTGATCAAGTTTGGTGGATCATCTTCAACCTTGAGCTCGTAAGCTTGAAGCTTGACCTTAGAGCTTGGACTTGGTGGTGATCTTTGAGGCGGGTTATATAACTCTTAACCTTCTTTGTTATTTTCACTCTTCATATGCTTAAGATTGTTTTTCATCTTGAGATCGTTCATCTCTTGTATGGTAGTAGTTTTTAGTGGTTTTAGAACTATTTTGATGATAGAATCTCATTGGTTTGCTATTCATGTCTTGCACCCTCTTGCTATGTTAATAGATGGACTAGTGGCCGACCTTTCTAATGTTGAAGACTACGACAAGCCCACACACATACATGAACTATGTTGAGGGAAGGCCATCACAACTTGTAGTGCAACAAACCGACACACTATGTGACAAGTCGTCATGACTTGGAGATGCTTAGATCAACATGACTTGAAGATGCTTAGGCCGACATGTGTTGAGAAGGTTAGCTCGTCACGACTTATTATTGCTAAACTGATATGGTTGCTAACCAATATGCTTGGGAGGAGTTATTTCATCATGACTATGGGTGTACCTTGTGTGAGTTGGTCTATTTTGAGGGCTAAACCATGACGCCCTAGTTGAGTGGAGACTGACACACCTTTAGTGAAGAGTTTCCTAATACACCTTAACCTGTGATGCCTAGCCGAACCCGAACCCTAACAACTGATATACCTAGGGTTGTCCAACATGCTTTGGTGTTTCTCGACATCTTTAGGTGGTACTGGATGTCACACCTTATGGTGGTGTTGTCTGTCACACCCTTAGGTGGTGTTGACCATCATGCTCTCAAGAGGGGATAGACCGATACACCTCTTGAGAGGTTAACCCGACACCATGAATGCCCAACTGATACACCATTAGTAAGGATATCCCTTGTACCTTGGATAGTGGTAGTTGACATGTTGTGATGATGACAAGTCGAAACCCTATAGAAAGTTACAACTGATACATCTAGATGGTCTAAACCGATATACTACATGATAGTCTCAATCGATACACTACTTGATAGTTTCAACTGATACCTTGTGATGGTGGTTATATTACATCGAGCTGATGATAGGGTTACATGATATTTTGTGATACCCTATGGGGTGGTTGTGTGAATGATAAAGGAGTGTTGTTTTTTATAATATTTATCTCATAACATACCTTATAGTGATGATGGAAGTGATTATCTAAGGGTGGTTGTTGATCCAACCTTGTAAACCCTATTGATTAGAGGAAACCCTAACCCTAATAATGTAATGTGAATGGCATGATCTTATGAGATGGTAGTGATGATGATATATTATCTTCTTGTTAAAAGTCTCTAACCAAGCAGGTAACATAGTTGATAAGCATATCAAGGTATGAGCTATGGTGTTTATGATATGTTTGAATGGTCCTTATGAGGCATATGAGATGTTGGTGTCATTGAAAGAGGAGGTACATGGTCTTATGACCTAATCATGGCTTATTGTAATTTATGAGATGATGATTTCCTTAATGATGATATGAGGGGTCGTTACCCCCAAGATATGTGGTTTTTGTGATGGAAAATATGGTGAATGACAAGCATCAACTGATAATGTGATGGGATCACACCTTATATCCTCAAATATGTTCTAGTGATGTATTGTGCCTTATTTATGTAGAATTTGTTTAAAGGTCATACATTGTAACTTAATTAATGCTAAAAGACCCTTAAGTGACTCAACTAATCAAGTGGAAACTAATCATGTAGCTTGCCATGTGCCATAGATCCATTCGGTGTCAACATTTGCTGGATGGTGAAACGAGTTTAACTCGGAGTGCATATTTTTTAATATGTGGGGGTGAGGACGAATGACCCCTTCGTCCACGTTATATAAGATTGACTATGGGCCATACCCTGATAAGAGTGTGGCTTTAGGCCATAGCTCAGTGATATGTGATACATGATTGGCTATGGGCCATACCCTGATAAGAGTGTGGCTAGGGGCCGTAGCTCAGTTTCACTAGTGCCATGACATGTACCAAGGCGGGCTAGATTTGTATAGCTGTACTATATGTCATTGATAGTAGTTTGACTAATGATGTCATTACCAATATTCTCATACTGACTGAGGTGGTGAGGTCATGGCTTTCGTCTCTTCCACTAGACCTTGTATGGAACCTATTTCAACATAGCAGTGGCCAGTTGGATTTGGGTGGTATGACTCAAATCCTCAGGGAAAAATAAAATATGTAATCAACCGTGTAGTACACATGTATAGGATCAAATACAAAAATATTGGATGAGGCCTTGCTTGTTTTTATACAATATTGTTGATAGGGAATATACATGTTCTTCATATTCCTTGTAAAATGTTTAGATGTTACACAATTCAATAGTAATTCCTTATTTTGTTAAAAATGATTTCCTTCTCATCATGGATATAACAAGTCTGCTTGCTTTAATTATCTTATCTATAATAATAATATAGTTGGTGGAGAGTAATATCTCCCGCTGATATTTGGAATCTCACCCTATGGGTTTCCCACATCCTTTTTAGGTGGACGTGCATGAGGAGGTAGAGATTGTGCAACAGAGATTGAGGAGCAGCAAGAGAAGCAGTAGCTGACAAGGTTGCAAGTGTTACTGGATGCATTTTTGTTGTTAAAATCCTAGAGTTGTTCCTATACACTCAGATCCTTGGGGATGTTTTGTATATTTTTTGTGTATATGCTTTCGATATGTGGTTGGCTTGTGTGCCCTTTTGTATGCAGATGTAGTGGATATATGTGTATATGTTTTGGAATAGGTTCTTTGGTAATAGGTAGATGGCGCACATAATAAGTGCTTTGAGGTATGAAAGGAATCATATGTAAAGGTTTCTGCTATTTTGTAGTTTTATGAAAAGGTTTTAATTTTCTATTTTCCAATAATCTACTTGTTAATATTTCTTCCATGATTTTTCTTTTCGTAATCTCACTTTTGCGGAATGGGGCAACACAATCAGGTTGGTATCAGAGCTTTAGATTCGTTCAGTTTATAGGGACTTAGGTCTAGGGTTTGTGCCTGTTCTAGTTTCCTCCAGTCTATCTTATAGTGACTTCTCCTTATGTAGAAGAAGAAGAGAAAGCATAAAGATGTCTAGAGAACATGAAGTACATGCTGTCGAGAGCAGTGTTTCTGCACCAGGTGGTGGTGCAAGGAACCGAGCACGAGAAGATCGGGTGCCTAAAGTCTCCAAGTTTGACCCAGCCATGACTGAAAATCATGCCTTCCAATCTCTTTTTGGGTAGTTTATGGCTACTACGACTCATATGGTGAACATGATGCCTGCACCTCTGCCTAGGGCACCAGTTCCCCATATTGATTCTTTGAGTAATGGGAAGACTTTTGAGCGGCTTCGCCGTGTTGGAGCAGTGGAGTATGTTGGGACAACTAATCCGGTGGATGTGGATCTATGGCTTACTGATCTTGAGAAAGCCTTTAAGATCCTTAGTATCCCTAAAGAGGATAAGGTGAAGCATGCGGTGTACCTCCTGAAGGAGAGTGATGGCCATTGGTGGGCCATAGAGGAGGAGAAGAGGCCAGGTGTTGTGATCTGATGTGAGGAGTTCTGTCGTGAGTTCATTAGTTGGTACTTTCCTTAGACGTATCTTGATGAGAAGATTATCCAGTTTGAGAGGATCTGACAAGGATCCATGATGATCAATGAGTATGAAGCAAGGTTTATGGATTTGTTGAGGTACTGTCCTCACATGGCTGCCACGGAGGATGAGCGAAATCATCATTTTGAGAAGGGGTTGAATGTTGAGTTGTCTACCTGGACAACTGCTTTGGAGAACCGAGAGAGATTTTCCATGTTTGTGGAGTCTATTCGGAGGATAGAATGTTCTGTGAAGGAGAAACATGAGGAAAGCACCAAGAAGAGGCATGCACAGTCCTAGGGGCGGTTGTCAGGAGGCTTTAAGAAGTTGAGGTTTTCTACACCGCCAACATTGTAGATGTTTAGTACTCTGACACAGTGGTCACCAAGTAAGGGAAGAGGCTATAGTTTTCTTCCTGTAGGTGCCCAGAGTGTTGCATCAGTATCGGTGATGGGGCCATCTAGTTCATAGCTTGAGATCTGAGCTTGCCACAATTTTTGTAAAATAGGACATATGAAGCGGAAGTGCCCGATAAGAGATGATGAAGTCACCCAGCAACTGAGATAGAGCCATTAGGGCTCGTAGAGACAACAGAACAGTAGCGTAGGAGGACGAGGATGTGGTCAAGCGTCACATGTTAGATCATTTGCTTAGGGAAGTAGAGGATGGGGATCACAATAGGCAACAACTAGATTCTACACCATGAGTGGTCAACCTACGAGTGGTGACAGGTCAGATGGAGTTATTTCATTTTGATTTGTCTTCTTCTTGGTTTGTATATGTTTTGGCTGACTAGATGCAACACACTCTTTTATCTCTCATGAAGTGCTTAGCAGTTGTCTTTTACCTTTATTCGTAAGAAGAATAGCTTGATGTTAGAAACCCCGTTAGTCAGTTTTTTAGTGTTGCAGGATGTGTGTCCTTCCTGTATCCTCTCCTTTTTAGGGAACATCATTCAAGTGGATCTCATACCACTTCACGTGCATGGATTTAAGGTAATCCTTGGAATAGATGCCTTGGAGAAGTATAGATTGGTCTTGGATTGTAGGTCCAAGTTGGCGGAATTTATAGATGGTGGTAAGATGTGGATATTTTGAGGAGATAGGAAGATTCTTCCAACATTTTTGGTATCGGCTATGGTAGCAAGGAAGCTTTTGAGATAGGGCTGCGAGGCGTTGTTGGCACATGTGATGGATACTGAGGTGAGGAGTCCTAGTATTCAAGAGGTGCCAGTTGTCAGAGAGTTTGAGGATGTGTTTTGTGAATATTTTCCAGGTGTTCCCCCACCCCAAGAGATTGATTTTGAGATCAATCTGGTCCCTGGCATGTAACCAATAGCTCAGAAGCCATACAGGATGGATCCGACAGAGATGGCAGAGTTGAAGAGACAGTTGTAAGAATTGCTTGACAAATGTTTCATAAGGCTGAGTACGTTGCCATTGGGTGCTCTAGTATTTTTTGTGAAGAAGAAGGATGGGTCTATGAGGCTGTGCATAGACTACAAACAGTTGAACAAGGTGAGAATAAAGAATAAGTATCCCTTGTCGAGGATAGATGACCTATTTGATCAGTTGTGTGGAGTGAGATTGTTCTCGAAGATAAAACTGAGGTCAGGATATTACAATTTAGGATCAAGGAGGATGGCATACCTAAGTCGTCATTTAGGATGAGGTACAGTCACTACAAGTTCATGGTTATGACGTTTGGGATGACCAATGCACAAGCAGCGTTCATGGGTTTGATGAACATAGTGTTTTGGTCATTTTATTGATCAGTTTGTTGTGGTCTTCATAGATAACATCTTAATATATAGTCGTGATAGTCAACAACATGAAAAACACCTTCACCAAGCGTTAACTATGCTGAGACAACACCAGCTTTATGCTAAGTTTAGCAAGTGTGAGTTATGGTTGAAAAAGGCAGCTTTCTTGGGGCATGTTATATCTACCGAGGGAGTGTGTGTTTATCCTAAGAAAGTGGAGTATGTGATAGAGTGGGAGCATCCTAAGACACCGACAAAAGTATGTAGTTGTCTAGGTTTGGTAGGCTATTACAGGAGGTTCATCAAGGACTTCATCGCTATCGCTTTACCCCTAACAAAGTTAACGAGGAAGGATGTGTCATTCATTTGGGATGACAGATGTCAATGTGATTTTTAGACATTGAAGAAGAATTTGACAAGTGCACTGGTTCTGGTCTTTCCTGAGCAAGGAAAAGGATACATAGTCTTCTGTAATGTATCCAAGAATGGTTTAGGATGTGTGTTGATGTAGGACAAGCAAGTGGTTTAACTTGGCCACATCACATCTCACAATGTGGTATAGGCTTCTGAGGCTTCTCACTATGTATCCTTTTCCCCACAAAGTACGTTATGCAGATAACTATCATAGACCCTTCAAGATCCAAGTGGGAGACAAGGTATATTTGAAAGTCTCTCCATGGAAAGGTGTCCTGAGGTTTGGGAAGAAGGGTAAGCTGGCTTCCAGGTTTATGGGACCTTACCCCGTGGTGGCACGTGTTGGGAAGGTGGTCTAAAGGTTGGAGTTGCCACATGAGCTGCACATATTTCATCAAGTGTTTCATGTGAGTATGTTGAGAAAGTTCCATTTGGATACAGAGTTGGTGTTGCAGCATGTGGAGATGGAGCTTGATGAAGAAATGACCAATGTGGAAGGTCCAGTGTTGATCCTTGATCTGAGAGTGAAGAAGTTGAAGAGGAAGGACCTTGTTCTTGTGAAGGTTATTTGGCATCATCATGGTGTCGAGGAAGCTATGTGGGAGCTCGAGGAAGAGATGAGAACGAAGTACCCCTCTCTTTTATCTTAGGATTTCGGGGGTGAAATCCCTATTAGGGGTTTTGTCTTGTAAGGACCCTGACCCACATTTAGAGATAAATCTATTTGCTTTGCCTTAGTATGTTGCTTAGCACCTTGCTCTAATTATCTGAGATGTAATTAGGGCATGTTGAAAACTTCTTGTTTGATCTTGTTTGGTTGATGCTTGTGTTTTGTTATGAGGTTTTGGTGCAAATTGCAATTAACCCAAAGTAAAGGTTGATGTGCAAGTTCTCCACCTATAGAGTATTTCTTCTATCTCTTGGCACAATCTATAGGAGAGAGAGCGACGGGCACCTTATTTGGGTCTTGGTTGTGTGGTGGCATCCTTTGTGATGCTTTGAACACATGTGTGAGGTGTGTCTTGCACCTAGATGTGTTGTCTTGGGCTAGAGAGCCCTAGAGTGGTTGTGTATTGGTTTTTGAGTGTGTAAGGTTGAACCCTATCAGTTTGTGAGTGTGTAGGGTTGTTCCCTATCAGTTTTTTAGGTATGTGTAGAGTTGTGCCCTATCGGTTTATGGGTGTGCGGAGATGTGGTATCGGGCATGACTGGTGGGAGACCAATAGGGCGAGACCTAGCTTAGACCTTATCACAATGTCTTGCATGATGTTGTGCATGTGGCTCCTTTTTCATGGACAAGAGGCACCTAAGATTCTAAGATGATGACACCTCTTCCATGATCCCTCTCTCATCCCTCTTGTATACAATCTCCTTTCTCTCCATGCAAGAGGATCCTTTTGCACATCCTTGCTTTCTCTCCTTCTTGGTGGACGACCTTGAGAAGATTAAGGGGCAAGAGAGTTTATCTTGGAGCTTGGAGGACGAGTCTCTAGTTGTGGAGTTCTTTTATCATCCTTCATCTTCTAACTTGGTAAGCTATGTTTTCTAGGTCCCTTTTCTTCTTCTCCTTCTTCTCAGCCATGGATCCTTGATACCTTCTTTCCACCTAGAACCATCTTAACCTTGGTATCATATTCTTTCTTGGAGGTGTGGTGGTGATCAAGTTTGGTGGATCATCTTCTACCTTGAGCTCGTGAGCTTGAAGCTTGACCTTGGAGCTTGGATCTTAGTGGTGATCTTTGAGGCGAGTTATATAACTCTTAACCTCCTTTGTTATTTTCACTCGTCATATGGTTATGATTTTTCTTCATCTTGAGATCATTCATCTCTTGTATGCTAGTAGTTGTTAGAGGTTTTAGAACTATTGTGATGATAGAATCTCATTGGTTTGCTATTCATGTCTTGCACCCTCTTGCTATGTTAGTAGATGGACTAGTAGTCAACCTTTCTAAGATTGAAGACGACGACAAGTCCACATACATACATGCACTATGTTGAGGGCAGGTCATCATGACTTGTAGTGAAACAAACTGATACACTATGTGTTAAGTCATCATGACTTGGAGATTCTTAGGTCGACATGCCTTGGAGATGCTTAGGCCAGCGTGTGTTGAGAAGGTTAGCTCGTCATGGATTGTGGTTGCTAAACCGATATGGTTGCTAACCGATATGCTTGGAAGGAGTTAGCCCGTCAATACTATGGGTGTACCTTGTGTGAGTTGGTCTGTTTTGAGGTTTAAACCATGACGCCCTGGTTGAGTGGAGGCCGACACACCTTTAGTGAAGTGTTGCCTGATACACCTTAACCCGTGATGCCTAGCTGAACCCTAACCCCAACAACTGATATACCTAGGGTTGCCCGACATGCTTTGGTGTTTCCCGACACCTTTAGGTGGTGCTGGATGTCACACCTTAGGATGGAGTTTCCCGTCACACCCTTAGATGGTGTTGACCATCACACTCTCAAGAGGGGATAGGCCGATACACCTCTCGTGAGGTTAACCCAACACCATGAATGCCCAACCGATACCATTAGTGAGGATATCCCTTGTGCCTTGCATAGTGGTAGTCGACATGTTGTGATGATGACAAGTCAAAACCCTATGGCAAGTAACAATCGATACATCTAGATGGTCTAAACCGATATACTACATGATAGTCTCAACAGATACACTACATGATAGTTTCAACTGATACCTTGTGATGGTGGTTATGTTACGTCGAGATAATGATAGGGTTACATGATATTTTGTGATACCCTATGGGTTGGTTGTGTGAATGATAAAGGTGTGTTGTTTTTTATAATCTTTATCTCATAACATACCTTATAGTGATGATCTAAGGGTGGTTGTTGATCCAACCTTGTAACCCTAATTGATTAGAGGAAACTCTAACCCAAATAATGTAATGTGAATGGCATGAATCTTATCAGATGGTAGTGATGATGTTGTATTATTCTTCTTGTTACAAGTCTCTAACCATGCAGGTAACACAGTTGATAAGCATAGAAAGGTATGAGATATGGTGTTTATGATATGTTTGAATGGTCCTTATGAGGCATATGAGATGTTGGTGTCATTGAAAGAGGAGGTACATGGTATTTTGACCTAATGATGGCCTATTTCCTTATTTGAGATGATGATTTCCTCACCCCAAGATATGTGGTCTTTTTTATGGAAAATACGGTGAATGACAAGCATCAAGTGATAATGTGATGAGATCACACCCTATATGCTCAAATATGTTCTGATTATGTGTTATGCCTTATTTATGTAGAATTTGTTCAAAGGTTGTAAGTTGTAACTTGATTGATGCTAAAAGACACTTAAATGACCTAACTAATAAAGTGGAACCTAATCATGTAGCTTGCCATGTGCCATAGATCCATTCAATGTCAGCATTTGTTGGATGGTGACATGAGTTTAACTCGGAGCACATATTTTTGAATATGGAGGGGTGACGATGAATATCCCCTAATGTCCAGGTTATACAAGATTGGTTGTGGGCCATACCCTGATAAGATTGTGGCTTCGGGCTATAGCTTAGTGATATGTGATACATGATTGAGTGTGAGCCATACCATGATAAGAGTGTGGTTGCGGGTCATAGCTCAGTTTCACTAGCGCCATGACCTGTACCAAGGTGGGCTAGATTTGTACATTAGGACTATATGTCGATGATAGAAGCTTGACTAATGTTGTCACAACCAATATTCTCATACTAAATGAGGGGGTGAGGTTGTGGATTCCGGTTCTTCCACTAGACCTTGTATGGCACCGATTTCTACTTAGTAGTGGTCGGTTGGATTTGGGTGGTACGACTCAAATCCTTGAGGCAAAATAAAATATGTAATCAGCTATGTAGTACACATGTATAGGATCAAATACGGAAATATTGGATGAGGCCTTGCTTGTTTTTATACAATATTGTTGATAGGGAATATTCATGTTCTTCATATTCCTTTTAAAATTTTTAGATGTGACACAATTCGATAGTAATTGCTTATCTATTAATAATAATTTCCTTCTCATCATGGTTATAACATTTCTACTTTCTTTAATTATCTTAACTGTGATAATAATAGAGTTGGTGGAGAGTTATATCTCCCGCTGAGATTTGGAGCCCATCCCGTGGATTTCTCACATCCTTTTTAGGTGGATGTGCATGAGGAGGTAGAGATCGTGCAGCAGAGGTTGAGGAGAAACAAGATAGACAGTAGTTGACAAGGTTGGAAGTGTTACTGGATGTCTTTTTGTTGTAAGAGTCCCAGAGTCATCCCTACAAACTCGGGTCCTTGGGGATGTTTTGTAGATGTTTTGTGGACATGCTTTCGATATGTGGTTGGCTTGTGTGCCCTTTTATATACAGATGTAGTTGATATATGTATATATGTTTTGGAATAGGTTCTCCACTAACAAGTTGATGGCACACCAGTAAGTGCTTTGAGGTATGAAAGGACTCGTATGTAAAGGTTTCTACTATTTGGTAGTTTTATGAAATGGTTTTAATTTTCAATATTTTCCAGTAGTCTACTTGTTAATCTTTCTTTTAAGGTTTTGTTTGAGTAATCTCACTTTCGTGGAGTGGGGAGGCACACTCATCATCCTCTCTATGATTATTACTAGATCTAGGGAATATTTTCTAGATAGACAACCTCCATCGATGCCATCTGACAAACCTCAGCTCAACGACATGTTTTATCCATTGGACCCACATATTCCACATGGAACTTTCTTTTCTCCTAATGCCTGAGTATATGGTACACTCATTCCACCACTACGTTTGCATTTTGATAATGTGGACATTAATTGTTGAATTCAAGATAAGGGTGTGTGGAACGAGATCTATGTTGCATCTATCTATTTTGCATCTTTCTATCTTACTTTTCATTTTAGCTATCCTTACTTTAGTTCATACTTCCTTTCAATTTACTTTTTTCTTTGATCATGTAATTCACATCTTTCTAGTGTAAAAGTGGATTTGGAAGTAAAGGCTCACATGTGTGAATTGAACTACTGGTCTATGTGTACTCCTTATAATGGAATTTGTTTCTTTAAGGGTACATTACATTAGGAATTGAGTGAAATTATCCATCCATGTGGAAAACTTGACACCTAATTCTACCCTTGGCTTCTAAAATAAAGATGGTGTCCAAGTCCAAAAAGAGTAATAAATAGTGTGACCTTTTATGTTAATTCAAGAATCAATTTTGGATAACATTGGCACATGAGTTAACAAGAGAGACATATCATGGTTAGGAAGATTATGTCTCCTAGTCATATGATCTCATCCACCATCATTTCATTCCATCGCCACCATAGGATGAACACATGATTCAAGTTATTTTGTTTATTAATTGTGTTATATGGCATGATTGAGCATATAGTTTTAAATTTTGCATCCGAAAAAGAAAAGAGGGTTGCATGAATAGTTCAATTTTATAAGTTAGTATGCATAAAAAATTCATATAATTTTCATATTTCATGGCATTATTTGTAGAGGTGTGATTTGATATTGTCCATATTTTTCTAGAGCAAGAGAAAAAAAAGTTACATCCTTACACCTTCTCTAAGTTTTGTAAAGTTCCTTGCTCACCTTTCACATATATACATGGCTAATAGTAGAGCTACATATGAAAAAAAGAAAAAAAATAAGAAGAAAGAAGGCAAAAGGAAAATGGAGGTAAAGGATTTAAAAAAGAATATTGTCTTTCTAAAGTATAAATGATAGAGATTGTGGAATTTTTTGTGCAAGGACCTTCCACCTATACTCATCATTAAGATGAGTCATCCACAACATGCATCATTCCATCAGAAATAGTAGGCATTCAAAAACATTGAATTTGATGTGTATGCATCATTTAGGAGCATCATTTCGTTTATTGCATAAATGACTTGGATTATGTGTTATTTATATTCTAAGACACCCATTTTGTATAACCACTTATGTGAATGGTAGGATACCACTAACAATTTATTCTCCCTTTTCCATGAATATTCAAGGAACATCTATTTTAGATGATGCATTAAAATAGAGTAGTGTAGATAGGGATATCTTGTGATACACAAAACATAGTTTTGACTTTCTATCACGTCTCTTTGCTTCAACTTATTTGTGTTTTAAGAAGTCTAATTTGATGTTTTATGTCTTTCATAATTGGTTGCTTGTATAGCAACAGTCTGCTCTGTGGTTAAATAGACCGGTTTGGATTGGTCAAGTCAGGGATGGTTGGATGATAATTTTCACATTTGTGTCTTTCTTTTGACTATTTTAAGCAAATCCAAAGAGTGTTTCTCGAGGATGAGAAGTATTCAAGCTTAGTGAGATTCGAAACAAATATTTTGACTACCATTTTTAGGGTATTTTAAGCATATTTTTATAGCAAACTTTTTGTTATTCAGATATTTTATACATCTTTTACCTAAATATCTTGGGATATCTCTTATGCATCTATTTTTATCTATTAATGCATTTTGGTTCAAAGTGATGTATTTTATAGTGTCATTATGTATTGTTTTCTTTATTGAAGATAAAACAAATACAAATGAAGAAAGTCGGTACCACCAACATGGAGAAAAACAAGAAAACTCATAGAATCATCTTCCTAGAACCTAGATGAGACTCGATGCCACCAATATCCCATGTCAATACCACTGAAGGTCAACTCAGAATTCTTGACAACAAGGATAAAAAAGTCACAGTATAATCCTATTACCACTGACACAGAAATTAATGCCACTGTGATTTATATGCTACATGATTAAGAGAAACTTCCAACGGTTCATTGGATAAGTATTGTTTTAGACTCTTTGGTGAAACCTAAGAGGATTGCCAAAAAGAGGGCATCAACCATTTTACAAGCGATTAGATAAGGAGTAGATCGAGGCATGGGGCAAGGATCAAACTAAAACCTTTGAGGAGTGGTTTGAAGGCTCCAATGTTGTCCAATTCTGGCAATCTTTGTAGGGGATCATCTTCATGTCTATATACATGAGTTTCTCCATTCTTAATGTCATTATTCTTCTCTGAGCCTTGTTTTGACCCCATGTCATGAATGAGGTGCTAAACCTTATGTTCTTTAGGAATGAAGAATAGCCTGATGTTAACTTTATCATTGGTTATCTTCAGTTTAATATATATTTATTTGCTTCAGATTTTGATACCGTATGTTTTTTGAATTGTCATGTGTGTGCTTGATCACCATAAATATGTGTTAGATTGCTAATTACTATGAGAGTATGATTATTGATTACATAAGACATTATCAACATAGCCAATAATACACTACAAGAGTGGTCTGACCCTTATGCGCCAATTTTCTAGAGAAAGATCATATCAATTAATTTTCTATATATTTTATAACCCAGGAGACCTGTAAGGATTGCATCAAGCCCAACCTGGGATGGTCCTCTCATCCCATAAGAAATAGATCCCCAATTAGTTGGGTAGAGGTCGGCTGCTCTACGGGAGAAACAATTCCCAACAACACCACCAGGGGGATTCAAACATGGGCCCCGTGCTACGACCACCCAAGCTATTTGTCGCTGACTTTTAATCTTCTATAATTATACTATGACAGACGGTTAGTAATTAGGTTAAATAATGTACTACACTATGGGAGTGGATAGTACAGGATAAACACCCAATCCAAAGAGTGGAGATCATTTATGTTTATTAAAGAGATCCAATGCATGAATCACACTGTGGTGATGTTGGCATCCTAAATATCCCATTAATGTGACCTTTAAACTAATTCAATTCTTTATTATTTATTTTCAGTTCTTAGTTTAATAAAAAAACTAACTCTTTCCCTAGGTCTAGCTGGTCTATTTTTGTTAGTGGTAGTCTCTAGATGTCCTAATTCCTTGAGATCATCAACTCAAGCATCATTGAGTCCCTTACTACTCTAACATAGACACTTATGTATTAGACGTCTCAACTCCTCATGTGTTTGGATCATGGTATGATTAGTGGCTACTTAATTTTTCATCAGTTGAGTTTATACCATGTGGGCCAAGATGTAAATTCTTATTGTTATTATCATTTCCTAAAAAAATTAACTTAGACAAAAAAGTAAATCTATCTACACCATAAATTTAGAACAAACTAAGATATAGGGGCATGAATTTCTTCTTTTATAAACCAATCATCCCTTTTTTCACTTAGTAACCTATCTCATTTATGTTCATCTTGTAGATAAGTGAAGATAAATAACGAAACTTAATTTAGTTACCTAACTATTTCATATTTGCAACTACTATTATGTTTAGGTAGTGCTCAAGTTAAGCTACACTCCTACTGTAAAAAGAGAACAAGGATCCACACCTTTCAAGGATTAATTTATAGCCTAACAAACTGTATATAGAGGAAATATGGTAGACCAACTAGGTCATATATATCTAAAACTTCTTCTACTTACTCTCTACTTCACTGTTAGGCCTAGGTTTCAGGGTTGACATCACCATCCAAGTGGTTCTTCACTAAAGAGTTTCTATACAGCTTGAAACTTCCTTATGGTGGTGACCTGGTTCCAAAATTATTAGTACCATCTAGAAATATTTTCATTTGTACATATATCTTTATAACTAAAATAAGTCTAAAAGTGAAAAGTTTGTGATGAAAAACTACATATGGCTCCTAAATCAGTTTGAGAATCAAGCCAACCAAGTTTCTACTACACAATACATGTATTGTTATTCTACCATCACCTCATTCCACCATAAGGGTATAATTTTTCAAGAATCATAAAGATATGTCATAAACAATGGTTTCTTACTACACATAGTTAACTTCTATCATGTCCAATTATAAGACACAACATCACCCATTCTCCATTTCACTCTCATAGTAATCTCTACTATCTCCCCTAGATATTAGGAGTCTCATATGATCATCAAACATATTAAGGGATTAGGATTTATTATAACTTGGTAATTTTTTTGAAGGTAAGCATATCTATTAAATTAATACAAATCATATGTCATCTACATAAATAAGATCCCCACATAATCTCAATAAAAAAGTAGTAAGAGGTACAATGACATTATACATGTATGATCAGATGAAAATAAGACGCTTATGTCTAAATTCCTCCCCATCAGACAAGACAAAGTAGCTTTCAAACATAATTCTTCTATGATAATGGGTAGTAATTACATAAAGAAAGCTCTGCCTCCGACTACCGAGACCAAAATCATCCGAGTAAAGATGCACATAGACACTATCACCCTTCTACGGGTAGAGTAGAAGAAGGTCACTTACCAAACAAAGAAAGACACAACTACAAAGGAAGATACAGTAAACATTAAGAGGATAAGCCTCAAACAAACCCAAAAGGAAAAAAACCTAACATCATGATAGAAAGCACAAAAAAAGAACACAAAGAAAGATAAACAACAAACTGATATCTGGCAATAAAGTTACAAGCAAGAAAAACCCAGACCCCACGAACGTTGTTGTCTAGCTTTGTAGAATAAAATTGATGATAAGGAAAGATGGGGGGACAACACAGGGAACACCCACCACCACCATCGCGACCTACACACCACAACTTTTCCCCTCCTCGAGTCTAAGGTCAGGTAGTAATAGGACCAAATAGAGTGATTGGGAGATTCCATCATCCAGTCAAGAGCCCCCGACAACCCCCCCTACACCTACGGGACACAATGGTACTGGGAGCATTGGTTCTCCATAATCAAGCTGAGATGAATTCAGAACTGGTAAGGAAAAAGCCCCGACCAAGTAGGATCACCCCAGCCAAATATGCATACCACATCCTAGTTCCAAACTGTTGGTTATGTATGCCGAAAGTGTCAATCATGTGATGATTGTAATGGCATATCATTTAAAAGCGATTTGATTATTAATAAAAGTCTAGCTTCCAGTTTATTATGTTTAATTCAGTTATGAGATAATGATGTAACATTATAAATGTCTAGAGAATAATATTACTCAATGACTTATGTCTTCAAGTACATGACTTGGAAGAAATGAGATCATACAGATGTTAAGAGTACATATTTACATTCTGATTATGTTCCTGATCGGCTGGTATTGGGGAAGGTTGATAGACAATAATAACATATAAGATCATAGTGTGAGTTGGTTGATTACTGAGTCTCATTGGTCATGATATAGTGATATCAAACCAATCACATAGATACATGTTAGAGAATAGTGTATCAGACAGACCCACCGTGAAACTGACACATGGAAGTCATCTTCATGGAAGTCATAGTCAGGTCTCACAGTGATGGTAGTGGTAGTGGTTCTTAGACATGAAATCATTGCACTCATCACATGTTGTTGGATACACTATGAAATCATCAAACACAGTCCTAAACCATGGGTTATTATAAAGGTGATGATTGGGTGGCTTTGACACATGGGGATAGACTGTAAATGATAGATATGGGATTTGTGCCTCCTATTGGAGTGTTATGTCCTTAGCCTCTTTATTAGCGAGATTGAGAAAAGCATGGCTATGTGCATGTGAGTCAATATGTGATATTGAGCTTACATATATCTTAGACAGTCTGTTCTTGGTTTAAGAAACAAGATTGAATAATAATGAGGGTGGTTTTTCCATGCCTCTAGTTCAATCTGGACATCAGTGACAAAGGAACTATACAAACACTGTGACACCATACATAGATTGTAGGTTGAAGTTCTTCTCCAACTTTTCCATTTACTTGGGTAGCATTGATGAGCGACTAAGCACCGCTCATTTCTTGTGATGCCATAAATGTTATGGTCATTCATTGCCAATGTAATGTGGGACCTATAGGGTCACACACATAGGTCTTGACCTCAAAGAGGAGTACATATCTCAAATGACAGTTGAATTCAGTGCTAAAGTGTTTAGGCATTTGATTCACACAACAAACAGGCTGACACTACTACCAAACACCCATCCCAAATGTTGAAATGGTCGTCTGGAAGTGCCAAACGGATATCTCAAGAGTTGAGACAGATGTCTGGGTGTCAGGCCTGGTTGTGAGTTGAAATTGGCAATGGAACAAATTGGACCAACCAAACGGGCTTGACTCAGATCACTAGATGATCGTCTGGGTGAACTGAGACAGCCGTCTCGCATGGGCGAGATGGTTCCGTTCGGTCGGGGAAGGTTCTAGAAGTTTCTATATTTGTTTCACTTGAGAAATACTTGTTGCACAAGGAAATCAATGTCTAACACTGGTGGGAATTGATTTGCCAAATTCGTGCACAAGTGGAAACTGTGAAATGACCGTCTCATGTGCAAGATGATTGTCTAGGTTTTCCAAACGACCATTTTGACTGTCATAGGTTGTGTAATTTCCAAAATTGTTGCAAAAATCTAGTTCTTTTAGTCCTTTACACTCCCGCACTTTAATCTTGTATTGGATACCAACCAAGAACCTTGACCCTGGCCTCTATTATAAATAGAGGGGTATCAGGGACTTCCCAGAGCACAACACATGCAAATGAGAATTAGTTCCTCTAATAATTGTTGTCCTCTCTAGTTGTGGTAACCACGAGAACCCGGGCAAGTCCTACCCGACAAGGGAGGGATAGCCACAGGAGAGAACAACTGAGAGTTGTCATTATGGGAGAGTAAGTCGGTGACTAGTATACTGACAGAGAGGGACGACTCCTTCCTGATCATTCTAGAAGGACATTAGGAGTTCTAGGCGGTCTGTGTGGACTACCATAGAGGCGGGAAGCCATTGTTTGCCACTTGGAGGACAACATCAATCAGAAGTATGTGACAAGAGAAGCGGTTGAAGAAGATGATGTTTGCGTCTGCAGTCTGTGGTGCAGACTAAGAGGCGCAGTAGTCAGATGTGTCCCACCATAACTAGGATTTTGAGTTTCACATCTACAACATTGAGGATTGTTGCTGGACTTGCTCCAGGACCATGCATATCCTCAAAACCATCCTTCTTGCATTATAGTTATTAACATGATCTACTGATTATGGAGAATATGGTAGATAAATTTTAAATTATGCTACCTACTCTATGCCATATTTCCCTACACAAACAAGACAGAGCGCTGCCTCACCCAAGGGACGAGATTGATGTGAGTGCCATTTTTAAAAGTCGAAGCCAAAGACCCACTCTGACCAGACACTAGGGAAACCAATAGGTGCGAGAGAGATGAAGAAGAGGGCTATGGGGGGGATCTGTGGACTTGGAAGAAGGAAAGAAATATCACCTTCACAAGTCAAGGTAAATATGTGGTCAAATCAAATATTATTTTATATACTAGTAAAACCAATTACACAATGAAGATGAGAGAGGTGAATCTTAAGAATATATATTGAAATTTATAAATTTCATCAACAAACTATCATTTATGAGAAATAAAAAGTTCATTGAGGATGGTATGCAGACCTTAGATAGCTATCTTTGGGAAAATCTATGTTCAAATAACTCCATGTTGGAGGAAGGCATGTCTAACCATAATAGAGCTAGTTCATGTTGTCACTTAGCAATAAGGGAATCATCACACTTCTAAATCTTACGTCGGGGTTGTATGTTTGTTATCAATGCATGCTCATTTGTCAAGGTGGACATATTTGAGGTATGCCAATAAAACAACAAATGAAAAGGTTTAAGGAAAGAACTCATCTTAATCCTAGATATGACTATCCAAGACAATGTATAGTCAATAATTATCTAGCCAATTCACCGAAAGCATGCAATAGAAACTGGTTTCTAGATGATTCAACTCCTACATAGTGATACTTCCACATCCAAAGAGAGGGTAGGGGTGTTGAGGGTAACTATAAATGGAGTCTCAACAATAGAAGTGGTTTCAAGAGTTCAAGTGACCAATTGAGACATGGATTGAAACCTTAGTTGGTATTTCACAACTCAAATTTAGGTTCCTTACTAGACTTCATAGGATTATCTAATTACTAAATTCGAGGACGACTTAAAGTATACATATTACATATTTATTTAGGATCTGACACCATACTATAAAGAGTGGGACCAAGAAGGGACCCACTCCTTACTTAATTGAGGAATAAATTCACCCAATCCAACCACACCAATATGTATGATGGTTAAGATGTAATTTCATTATTCAAGTAAGATATGTTAGATAGAGTCATTTTATAGCAACAAAATAATATACTATATTAATACTATTCTCATTACATAGTTATTCACCAAGTGTGGTATTACAAAAGGATACACACTACATATAACTGTACACCAGAACATTTGTGGAGGGAAACTTGTGTTGGGTTTTAGGGGAGACAGAGAAGGCAGTGAAAACAAAAAAATTTCTCCTCCCAAACACAGAACAAAGGAAACGTGTCAATGTCTATATAATAGGAAGGATGGTTTGTAGAGGCGTACCTTGTCCCGAGACTTGCTCGGAGATGTTACCTCACGGCTTGCACGGTCGTCACCTCCAGTCTTGGACGGTGTTTGAGCAGCTCCTGGTCTCATTGGGACTATCGGGATTGACAACTGTCCTCTAAGAGGCAGAAGTCTCCCGCCTTTGAAGTAGTCCACACAGACCACTTGGAACTCTGATCTCCTTGTCCCACAAGCAATCAGAAGGAGTTGCACCCTCCTGTTGGCATACTAGTCACCAACACACTCTCCTACAACCAGTTGCCTTTCTACAGTTGTCTTTCCCTTGCTATGCCTCCCTTATCGAGTAGCACTTGCTTAGGCTCTCTCTCGGTTACCAAAACTAGAGAGAACGACAACTTTGTAGAGCAACTAATGCACTGAGTTTTTCACCAGAGAAGCCCCCAATACCCCTATATATAGGAGGGTCATGGGACAAGGTTCTCTATCCCGGGCAATGCGGGATTAAATCAGGAATAGAAGGGTTCGAGATTTTCTACAAAACAAGCAACTTGCGCCAGCTGAACTGATCATTTCAACCCTAAAATGATCATTTGGTGACCTCAACCGAGCGGTTCACACCTGATCCGGTCGTTTGGGACACCTGAGCCGATTGGTTCATTACATGAGCCTATCAGTTTGTGGTCCTGGTCCAACTCAAATTGACTTTCAAATTTGTCTCTGATTAATCAAATATTAATCCTTGTCCAAATTGAATTTGTACAAGTGAAACAAATTGTATTTGCAAAATAGTCTTTTGATTTTCCAAACAATCTTGATTGGTCACATGAGCTGACCGGTTCAAAATTTGAGTCGATCGTCTCGTTGCACATGAGTCGATCGTCTCATCAGTTGAGCTAGTCGGTTCACCAGCCTGAGTCAATCGGTTCATCCCATGAGCCGATCGGTTGGAGCAGTAGACTTGTGCAAATCAGTCAATCGCAATTTCAATCAATCTGATACTCCAATCAATCGGTCCAACACCTTGAACACTATGATATTAAGCTATCAATTGATTTAGTGTTTAATTGAACTACTAAACTCCTTTAGTAATCAATCTAAACATGGTTTGTGGATAAACTCCTCTTCCAGGTTAAATCCTTTGTGTGTGACCCTACAGGTCCATTTCACGTTGGCAGTGAAAGTCCATAACACTTACGACTTCACAAGAAAAGAGTGGTGCCTAGTTGCACATCAGTGCTACCCAAGTGAAATAGAAAGTTGGAGAACAACTTTCAATACTACAATTTTTGAATGGTGTTACAATGAATGTATAATTCCTTTGTCACTGATATCCTGAATGAATTCAAGGCATGGAACAATCATCGAGTCAACGTTCATTCACTTTCTTGATCTCAGAGTAGATTGGAGGAGATATGTATGAAATCAATATCACATACTGATTCAAACATGTGTGTGCACGCCTATCTCAATCCTACTCATCAAGTGGCCATGGATATCAAACTCCCTCAGGAGGGACAAATCCCATATCTATCACTCACCCCTCAAAAGCCCCATGTGTCAAAGCCACCCAATCATCACCTTTATAACAACAAATGTTTCAGGACTGTGTTCGATGATGGCAAAGTGTACCCAACGACATGTGTTGAGTGTAGTGATTTCAGGTCAAAGAATCACACTCACCACCATCACTGTGAGAATTGACTGTGACTACCATGTCATGGTTCCATGTGTCAAACTGACGGTGGGTCTGTCCGGTAAACTTGTTCTCTAACAAGTACCTATGTGTTTGGTTTGATATCTCCATATCATGACTAATTAGATTTTGTCATCAACCAACACCACAATCTAGTCTTGTGTGTCATTGTGTCTATCTACCTTCCACAATGACATCCGACGAGGGACATAATAAGAATGTACAAACTCTTAGCATCCGTATGATCTCATCTTTCAGGTCCTGAACCTGAAGGCATACGTCATTGAGTATTGTCATTCTCTAGACATTCAATCTATTTTATCACTATCTCATATGACTGAACCAGAAAGAATTGGAAGCTTGCCTTTGATGTTTATCAAATCAATCTTAATGTATCCCACCAATCATCCCATGATTGGCTCTTAGGGCATACATACCAACAGACTCCCACTTGCACTGCGAGCCAATCACCCTTGAATCATTTTCATAGTGATCTTCAAACATGTCCCACATGTTACTGTTCTCTAGTGCTAACATAGTGAGTTATGACAACACCTTGCCAAAGTCGGTATTAATTGCATGTCTCTCATCTCTTCATTGTACGTCACACGTATGAGATGGAGTTACCGTAATATGCTATCTAGTATTCCTTTGCTAACCTTTATCCACATTACATGATCAAGCACTCCCAAATTGTCATCAATGACCGCAATAACTATAAATTCATCTCATGAACATCCAGATCCATATAGTATCCACTGTTGTTCTCTAACACACGGATACTCAACTTCTCCTTTTAAACATCTTTATTGGAACGTTTCCAATTACCAACAAACATTCATTTTATATATATCCCATATATATACTATGATTAATTTTTTTTCCTTCTTGGAAGTTTACATCAGTGTAACTCTTTACAGTAAACCCTTCCTTATTTCCATAGAACTAGTACTTCTTAAGTACTTATCAAGTTTGTATGGTATTCCAGTAAACCTTATTGGAACTAGACAAAACATCCACTCGTCGTGTCCCACATACGAGTTATCAGGATGAGCATATCATATTGTCATGTCCTACATACAAGATGATAAATGCATTTTGTTCTTGCCATGTCCATACATGCAAGATGATGGGATGATTACATACATGATAGATCCATATCTATTCTTAGTGTTCCCATTCTTCATAAGAATTGGACACTTGGCCTTGGGATACTAATTCCATGTAACATGGACAAGTTTTCTCCCACTAAATCTGTGCATACTGAACTCTTCAGTATAGATTGCCAATGTATGCTCTCTCTTTTCAGGTCAAGAGGTTTTCAAGAACTATCTCTATAGATCTCTATTCCTATCACATAGGAAACGTCTCTATCTTCCCTAAAGATAATTTCCACCTTGGATTTCCATTCTAGAACATTTCCATTTCACATCAACATGTAGAATGTGAATATGCTCCCACTAAATCACATATCTCTCCATATCATTGACATATTAGTCAAACCCTTTGACTATATTATCAAAGTAAAGATACAGCTCTGAGTTGCTTGTACTTAATCAATCACATTGATTAGTCCATTGTAACTTATAGACTTCATTTGCATTAATGGATTCATAAACCTTATTGGTTGTGTCACGTACACATCCTTGTTTTATTCCTCATAGGAATGTGGTTTTAGTATCTGTTATGCCAAATGTCTTAGTCATTAAGTTACAATCAACAAGCATCATCCTTCTCAAAATGTTATCCATGTGTCTTAATGCTTAAGACTTATTTGCACTTATGGATTTCATTCCAATGGGTGCTACCATCAAGGTCATACCTTATGGTTCACATGGAAGTCATTTAGGATGTAATGGTCATAAACCATAACTCAAAATTTGGTTCCTCATATTCATCTAGATAGTTGACTCATCTCATGACCAACTCATCACATAGATAATTGAGGTGTATCTGTCAAGGATATAAGAACTCACAACTCCTTGTGATTCTTAATGTCCTTTATTAGTGTGGGGTATTCTTTATTTAAGAAGAAATTAGTTATTTGATAATCATCCTCTAACTCCTTAGAGTATGACTCCTTGTTGATTTAGAAATCACCATTCCTTAATCATGAGTTCACTATGATACACTATCATAATCACTCATAAGGATCTCAAACATTTGGTTCAAGTATTTCATTCATTGATCTCATTTAGAATTAACACTTTACCAAATTCATAATTCATCTATGATATTCTTGAACACTTCAAGACATTCATATTGGTATTTCTCTAAACAACATTTGAAGTATCAGCATTAGCTCCAATAGGTATGTAAATACATCACATGTATTATACCTAATAGGATAATCATTCTCCCACTACTATTAGTGAAGATTGATTGATCATGTCTAAGAGATTCATGTCTCTTACTGGTTCTCTAACCAAAAGAGTCTAGCTTATCCATCATATGGAAACTAGAAATGAACTTCTCATGATTTATGCTAATTTGATTGTTTGAGTTATCAATAACTTTTAGGTATCATTTTATCTTATGCATAACAAGTACCACAAGATAAACAAGGCATTGCCATAAAGATCATATCTTTTGAGATTGAAACATCAACTTTATTAATTGCAATCATTGTCATACAATATGCAAAAATAATGTGTTTCTATCTGTTGGCAAATATGAAATAGCAGTTCATAACTCTATTACATGCCTTTTAGGCTGAAAATAAACTAAAGTACTCCTATCTATGGTGGCAACACTTGCCCCATTAATTGAGTGCTTTACATTTTATATCTTGGTATCCTATACCTCAAAAAATGTTACAAGTTTATTTCATGACACCTTCAGGTGGATACGTATGTCGCGTCCTTCTTCTTTAGTTCTTCTAGATAGAGTGAACAATTCTTTTTCCAATGTCCTGGCTTTTGACAATGGTGGCAATTTCCTCTCTTGGTCACACCTCCCTTGGCCTTGAGAGCTGAAGATGCCTTGGGCTCCTGGCTAGCATCAGAACCCTTCTTAGCTTTGCCCTTGCCCTTGTGCTTGGACTTGCCTTTCTTGCTGCTGATCATCATCACAGACTTAGGCTTGTCCTTCTTCATCTGTGTCTCGGCTGTCCTCAACATGCCCAACAACTCTGTCAATTGCTTGTCAAAGTTGTTCATGTTGTAGTTCATCACAAACTAACTGTAGGATTCTAGCAATGATTGCAGTATCATGTCAGTAGCCAACTCTTGCCTCAGGGGAAATCCCAGTCTCATCAGGTTCTCCACATACCCAATCATCTTGAGTGTGTGAGGACCAACTGGATCTCCTTCTGTCATGACACACTTGAACAATGCCCTGGAGACATCATATCTCTCTTACCGTGCTTGATCTTCATACATGTTCTTGAGATGTTGAATCATCTCAATGGCACCCATATTCTCATGTTGTCTCTGCAACTCGTGGTTCATGGAGCACAACATTAAGCACTTTGCATTAGTGGCACCATCAAAATGCTTCTTATAAGCATCCCTTTCTGCCCTTGGTGTGGTAGGATTCGGTTCCTCTGGAACTAGAGTATCCAGGACATAGAGCTTTCGCTCTTGAGTGAGAACAATTCTCAATGTCCTAAACCAGTCATGGAAGTTAGTCCCATTCAGCTTGTCCTTTTCAAGGACCGATCGCAATGAAAAGTGATTGTTTGTTGTCATTTGTACTACAAAAGGAAATATATGCAATTTTAGTCCAAAACCCAATTTTGACTTATTTGATTGATTTGAAAGGTTGATGATATAATTAGGACTTTAATTAATTATTGCTCCCACTATTTTTGTTCAAATTGATAGCCATCACCATCAATTCAGAAGATTGCAGCGTACAATCTTCTAGTGGGTCAAGATCCTGAAATCCTCCATGTCATGAACCAGCTAGGGCTGTCACCCACAACTTAGATCTTCTGGGTAGGCAACTTTTGCCAATTGCATCATATGAAACTCTTGAAAGATGTCATATGCAACTCCTTGCCATGATCATCTCCATGCCTCAAGGTGCAAGATCCTATCTAGGTCCCCTTGTTAAGTCCGACCCAAAGCCAACATGATGAAATATGCACCCTACTAGGGCAGACCCACATATTCATCCTTCATGCTTCCACGAGATAGATGGTGCACCACGCTAGGGCGTGCCCAAACTTCGCCGATCAAGCTTTTCACGTGTGTCGCATTTGGAAGGCATCTAAAACTTTAATATTTAATGAGGGATTTGGTTTTATAGGTACATATACATATCCAATCACCACAATACATAGTACGTATCATATACATGCTATATCCCACAGAAAACATGTGAAATGATAAAAGTGATGATTATGGCCATCCTAATGTGATTCCTCGAGCCAAGAGGAATCACAGTCATCTAGGTCTACATCACATGCAACCTTTATAAGAAGAACTCAGTGTTGTATCCGTCTGAGTTGATCAACTCATCACATGAATGACCTACTCGCCCTGGCCGGTCGTCTGGGTGCCACCTGCCGATCGGTTGGATCCTCCAACCGATCGGTTTGCCTGGTCATCATGCATCTCCTCATGACCGCCACCTGATTGTCTCGCTCCACGAACCGGTCGTCTGGATCACCAACTGATCGATTCACACTTTGAACCGATCATCTCAGTTGTCATCAGATTGTCCGTCGTTCTTTGACATAACATGAAATAAAATCTATCCTATTTTACATTGAAAAGGGAAACCCCAAGTTACATTCAAGGGGAGAAAAGATAGGAAAGAAATCTCGAATTATTTTGAGTTACATCAGGAATAGGAGATAGGGAATCAGTGCGCAGATTGAGATGCAAGCAACCACATACAACCAAGCATACACATAGGGCTTATTGGCCATAACCACACTATACATCCACCACAAAACTCGTTTAAGGGTGACGCGTATCGAGTGCATTCATATTACATATCATATATGTATATTGGGATTTGTGGATTTAGGATTGGACATGCATAAAGCCAATTTTTTTCGCATCGTATGCAATAAATAAAGGCGACAAACCAAAATCGATCATATCAATAATCCTAAAGTATAAAGAAGTTGACGTGGCTCTGATACCACTGTTGGGTTTTAGGGGAGACAGAGAAGGCAACGGAAACAAAAAAAATTCTCCTCCCAAACCCAGAATAAAGGAAATGCAACAACGTCTATACAATAGGAAGGATGGTTTGTAGAGGTGTACCTTGTCCCAAGGCTTGCTCGGAAACATTACCTCGCGGCTTGTGCGGTCTTCACCTTCGGTCTTGGACGGTGTCTGAGCAGCTCCTGGTCTTACGGGGATTGTCGAGATTGACAGTTGTCCTCCGAGCGGCAGAAGTCTCCCACCTCTGAAGTAGTCCACACGGACCACCTGGAACTCTGATCTCCTTGTCCCACAAGGAATCGGAAGGATTCGCACCCTCCGGTTAGTGTACTAGTCACCAACACACTCTCCTGCAACTAATTACCTTTCTATAGTTGTCTTTCCCTAGTTGTGCCTCCCTTATCGGGTAGCACTTGCTCGGGCTCTCTCTCGGTTACCAAAACTAGAGAGCACGACAACTTTACAAAGCAACTGATGCACTGAGTTGTTCACCAGAGAAGCCCCCAATACCCCTATATATAGGAGGGTCATGGGACATGGTTCTCTATCCCAGGAAATGCAAGATTAAAGCAAGAGTAGAAGGGTTCGAGATTTTCCACAAAACAAACAACTTGCGCCAGCTGAACTGATCGTTTCAACCCTGAAATGATTGTTTGGTGACCTCAACCGATCAATTCACACCTGAACTGATCGTTTGGGACACCTGAGCCGATCGGTTCATCACATGAGCCGATCGGTTCGTGGTCCTGGTCCAACTCAAATTGACTTTCAAATTTGTCTCCGATTAATCAAATATTAATCCTTGTCCAAATTAAATTTGTACAAGTGAAACAAATTGTATTTACAAAATAGTCTTCTGATTTTCCAAACGATCTCGGTTGGTCACATGAGCCGATCGATTCAACATTTGAGCCGGTCATCTCATTGCACATGAGCCGATCGTCTCATCAGTTGAGCCGATCAATTCACCAACCTGAGTTGATCGGATCATCCCATGAGCCGATCGGTTGGAGCAGCAGACTTGTGAAAATCAGTCAATCGTAGTTTCAATCAATCCTGATACTCTAATCAATCGGTCCAACACCTTGAACACTATTATATTGAGCTATCAATTGATTGAGTGTTTAATTGAACTACTAAACTCCTTTAGTAATCAATCTAAACAGTTTGTGGATACACTCCTCTTCCAAGTTAAATCCTTTGTGTGTGACCATGCAGGTCCATTTCACATTGGCAGTGAAAGTCCATAACACTTATGACTTCACAAGCAAAGAGCGGTGCCTATTCGCACATCAGTGCTACCCAAGTGAAATAGAAAGTTGGAGAACAACTTTCAATCCTACAATCTGTGAATGGTGTTACA
Source organism: Alisma plantago-aquatica (assembly GCA_963693085.1). Taxonomy (NCBI): domain Eukaryota; kingdom Viridiplantae; phylum Streptophyta; class Magnoliopsida; order Alismatales; family Alismataceae; genus Alisma; species Alisma plantago-aquatica. Next base: position 1,508,921,331 of record OY856410.1, on the reverse strand, counting down.
GCGAATGTATAATTCCTTTGTCACTGATATCCTGAATGAACTCAAGGCATGGAATAGTCATCCTGTCAACTTTCATTCACTCTCTTGATCTCAGAGTAGATTGGAGGAGATATGTATGATATCAATATCACATATTGATTCACACACGCGTGCGCATGAATATCTCAATCCTACTCATCAAGTGGCCATGGATATTAAACTCCCTCAGGAGGGACAAATCCCATATCTATCACTCACCCATCAAAAGCCCCATGTGTCAAAGCCACCCAATCATCACCTTTATAACAACACATGTTTCAGGACTGCGTTTGATGATGTCAAAGTGTACCCAACAACATGTGTTGAAGGTAGTGATTTCAGTTCAAAGAATCACACTCACCACCATCACTGTGACAACTGACTATGACTACCATGTCATGGTTCCACGTGTCAAACTCACGGTGGGTCTGTCTGGTAAAATTGTTCTCTAACAAGTACCTATGTGTTTGGTATGATATCTCCATATCATGACTAATAAGATTCTATCATCAACCAACACCACAATCTAGTCTTGTGTGTCATTGTTGTCTATCTACCTTCCATAATGACATCTGACTAGGGACATAATAAGAATGTACAAACTCTTGGCATCTGTATGATCTCATCGTTCAGGTCCTGAACCTGAAGGCATACGTCATTGAGTACTGTCATTCTCTAGACATTCAATCTATTCTATCAATGTCTCATATGACTGAACCAGAAAGAATTGGAAGCTTTCCTTTGATGTTTATCAAATCAATCTTAATGTATCCCACTAATCATCCCATGATTGGCTTTCAGGGCATACATACCAACAACTTGGCCATCACAATTAATCATCAAATTCTTTTACATGATCCTCCCGAGTCCTTGTTATGTAAATCACTGACACCAGGATGTTGTTGGCACAACACCTAGAAAAGAGGGAAAAAATCATTAGTAACTACTAAGTATGTCCATAATAAAATACTTGGGAATTACATGGTAGGTAAGTACAAAATAAGGGGTTCACATTCAAGAGAAGTTTATCAATAAGTAGGTAAGTTAATGAAAAACAAATAAGACCATGAGTCATTCATATATGTAAGCACTAGGATATTAAAAAAACCTTTCCATTAACAATTTCATTCATACATGAACTAGACTAAAAGTATCAAGAGTAGGGCTAAAACACCATTGGATCATTGGACTAAATAGGGATGGGTGGAGAAGTATACCCTAGGAAGAACAACATGACCTAATGTATGAATGGGTGGAACATCACATCCGGATGGAGTAGTACACCCTAACAATAGATAAAAGTATTCCAAATACCATTCATGTATAATAGAGTGGATTTTCCACTCATAACATAAAACTGTAACTCTCACTGCATGGTCACCTAGGGTTTCCTATGGTGACTCCTAGGGCGATCGTCGGTGTGCAAGTTTTTCAACTCCACGGTCACCGTAGTTCACTATGTCATTTTGTAGGTCCCCTCCACCACCAGGGTGGACAAGTTGAGTGCATGCTACACAAACATGATGATCGAAGATGAGGATGGGGAAGATGTAATTGATTTGGAAAGACACAGATACACACAAGTAGCGATCACATTGAACTTGCGATCATCGAGAAGCTGATGACGGACAGGCCATACAACTTCCAGGAAATGACCAAGACACTTCTAGGGGCATGGACTCTGAGAAGGGGAGCTACATTTTTGAAGATCTTCAACAACATCTTCATCATACAGTTTGTGCACTGGAGGGATAGGGAGAAGGACCTTCTTTAAGGGCCATAGAATTTTGACAACAACTTATTGGTGATGAAGGAGATCCACGTGGAAGACACCCCAATGGAAATCAAAATCACGCACTATCTATTTTAGATATGCTTCTACAACCTACCATTAGGGTATAGATCAGATGAAGCTTTAAAATTGGTGGCACGAAGGATGGGTGATGTGATCAAGATCGGTCAAAGAAACCTTGGTTGGAACTCATACTGTCATACCCAAATCAGGGTTGATATTACGAAGCCAATTAAGCAGGTGTAAAAGATCAAAGATAAGGAAGGAAAGATGGTTTGTGTGGAGAAATACAAAATTCTTCGAACTTATTGCTACATGTGTGGTATCATCGCCCATGCTGATAGAGATTGCGGGGAGGAAGAAGATGTTACAAACATACCAAGGATGTAGGGGTCGTGGGTGAAGGCATCACTACTAAAGAGGTGGATTAAACATATCAAGGAAGACCTATTAGGAAAGGAGGAAACAAAATGCATTCTGACATTTATCAAGAAACCAGTGAAGCAGGGGGACACCCGATCATAGGGTGAGGAAGACAGGGGCAACATAACAGCACAACAGGCCATGAAAAAAAACAAAGATGGTGAGGAGAGGTGGCACGCAGAGCAAAAAGAGGGAGGCAACCAATATACCACTCCGATGAGCCAACAAATGAGGGGGAGGCAAGATGACACATATTCAAGTAAGGAAGTGACACCTGATCAGTGGGAGGAACAAGCCTGAAGGGAATTCATGGGATCAGAAGGGCTGCGATCTCAAGTGTCACAACGAAAGGAACAACAGAAAAATAAGGTGAAGGGGAAAGGAAAATTGAAAAGCAAGGAAAGGTATGGAGTACCAGAGATACCACCAACAAATACTAAAGGGGTTGAGGAGGACAAAGGGTCAGCACAAGGCAGCACAAGTGACGGGGGAAGCCCAAAGGCTAGCGGCTTGGGGCTTCTTCTCAATGTGTCAGGAGAGGAGAACACCAATACGAGAGAGACTGATCAAGATGGTGCCACCAATGACCAAAGTAAGGACCAGATTTGATGAATCGAGACATAACAGAGAGCCCAACAATGGAGTGTACATCGATGAGTTTTAGTGAGGGGAGCAACGGGAAGCAGCAGGCTGGGCAGAGAAGAAAATCCTTGTGACATGCCATAGGCGATCAGGTAGGGATAGAAAGAGGGGACAAGCTCAAGCTATACCCAACAGGGGTGAAGGATGAAGGCAAAAGGAGCAGACTAGAGGAGATTATGCCAACAGAATGTGACGATGCTCATCTGGGACAGCATAAATAGGGGAGGAATACATGTTCTGAAGCTGCTACATGCATGCACGTAGTGGGTCAAGGTATGAGCCTGACCCACGAAGGAAAATGAAAATCTTATGCTGGAATGTCTAGGGATTGGGCACCCCTATACTAAATACATCTCTCAAGTCCAGGTGTTGGAGAGATATGCCTGGTATAGTCTTCATCTCGTAGACTATGATGAAAAGTAAGGCATAAGAGACTATTAGGAGAAGTTGTGGTTTTGAGAATGGTTTTGGTGTGGAGAGCATGGGCAGGGCGGGAGGCCTTGGGTTGTGATGGAACAGAGATGAGGTCAAGATGGTGTCTTTCTCAAACCACCACATTTATGTTGAGGTGGGAAAGCAAGGACAAGGAGATTTATTTGGCTTTATGGGCATTTATGGTTGGGCGGCTGTAGGGGAATGCATGTCAACCTCGATCCTCATGAGGGAGGTATGTAGCTCTTCACATATCCCAATGGTCCTAGGGGGAGATTTCAATGAAATCATTTTAATAGAGGAAATACGGGTGGACAGCAAAGAGCAGGATGGCAGATGAGAAACTTTAGAGAAGCAATAGAAGATTGTTCGTCAAAGGACATGGATTTTTCTAGAAACATTTTCACCTGGCAAATAGGGAAGCAATAGGAGAACTGTATCAAAGAATGTCTGGATAGATTTTTGGCAGACCAGGAATGGTGTAACTTGTTCCTGGTGTACAAGGTCAAGAACTTTTTAATTACTAAGTCTGATCATGCACCTATATTATTAACGATGAAGAAAACAAGGAACAAGCAGAAAAAGGAGAAAAGTTTTAGATTTGAAACAATGTGGTTATTGTCGCCTGAGTGCAAAGAGGTTGTAGAGATGGCATGGAGTGCAACACGGGGTACTGATCTCCATGAACGCACCACTATTTGTGGAGATACATTGGAAAGATGGGAAACTGAAAAGTTTGGAAATATGAAGAAATGACTCCAAAAGGCTGAAGAGAATATACAAGAAGCTCAAAGTCGGCCAGCAGATGTAGGAATGCTACATGACTGCAAGAAGTTTGCTAAGGAGGTAGAGGAAATTATGAAATTGTAGGAAACTTACTGATATGCATGGGCTAGAGCCAATGAGATGAAGGATGGGGACAATAATACAAAATACTTCCATCATAAAGAAAGCTAGAGAAGGAAGAGAAACTACATAGAAGGTCTGATTGATGATAATAATCAATGGGTCATAGAGTCAGAAAGACGTGATGATATTATTGTCAGTTTCTTCAGTAAACTTTTCATGACATTAAGGACTGTAGGTATTGAGGAAATCTTATAAGGAATTCCATGTGTCATTAATGCCAAACTAGCCCAAGATTTGAACAAACTACCTACAGAAGATGAAATATGGAGAGCCATAAACCAAATGCACCCTAACAAAGCACCAGGACCGGATGGAATGAAAGTTGACTTCTACCAAAAATTATGGGACATAGTGAAACTTGGATTGTGACTCATTTTTCTTGGTGCATGAAAACATGAATATTCTTACATTTGAAACATTTATTTGTCCATCTGGCTACTGATCCTATTTCTCTATTTCTAGAAAAATCATGAAAACAATGTCCTTAGATGAAGATGCTCAAACAAATAGTTTGAGTGTCACCACCCTTTGACACACTCCTTCAACACATCATTGGCCATCTCAATCCCATTGGCCCTAGAATCATGTCAGATAGAATGCTATTTTTGATGGCCCACAAAGCAAAAACTTATAGAAATTTGACATAATTTTTTATATTTACGATCCTGATGATTTTGATGCCAAATTTGAGAAAATGAAATCATGAAAATTTATCAGGACGATATAAACACCAAGATATAGTTAAGTATGCAATAAAGTTTCATATTATACGGGGGTGTGTGTCTCCTACATTTGTAAGTGAAGGAAGCTGGTTAGTCATTTAGATGATGGTTTTCAATGGAAAAATGAATGAATTAAATTATGAAATTCTGAAAACAGAATGTATAGGAATAAACACACTACATTGTTTAATAAATTTATACATTGAGAGTCTGGGTGGTGTCTCTCTGTCTTGATGAGTGGGTGCACAAATGAACAGAACTGTCAAGTCTGTAGACTGTCACAAACATACAAACCTACAAGTTACATCTTAGAACTTAAAACAAACAGTTACAAGTTATAAACTTACAAATGACAACTATAGTACCTATGTTACTAACTAGTAATAACTAATTTAATATTAAGTAGTAAATAGTATGTACTAAGTAGTATTGACTTGTAAATAATAAGTAATAATTAATAAGAATTTATGTTTGAAATACTAACTACAAACTCATAAGAGTAAAGTATTAACTACTAAAATAGTAACATTGCATGTTATAATCATCACATCTTTAGTAGTGAACTTTGTGCAAGAATGGTGGAGGGATAACAATGATTTGAGCAAGATTAACAAGACAGACATAGTCTTGATCCCAAAAACAAAGCAGACAAAGAAAATTGTAGAGTTTCTCCCCATTAGTTTGTGTAATGTGTCATACAAAATCATCATCAAACTACTCACAAATAGGAACAAACCTTTTCTCAATAGCTTGATTTTATAAATCAAAGTGCTTTTGTACAAGGGAGGCTTATAACGAATAATTCTCTGATTGCCTACGAGATGTCCCATATGATGAAAAAAAAACTAGAAAGGAGGGTATAATGGCCTTAAAGTTGGATATACGCAAAGCCTACGACAGGGTAGAGTGGAATTTCATGGACAAAGAAATGGAAAGGGTCACACACTATGTCGTCATCAATGGTACAAGGAGGGGATGTCTAAAACTAACTTGAGGTTTGTGCCAAGGTGATCCTATATCTCACTATCTCTTTCTCTTTTGTGCTGAAATGTTTTCCCATTCTGTTATAAAAGCTTCCAAGGCAGGAAAAATCCATGGGGCTAGGGCCAGCTCCAATGGCCCAAGAGTCTCTCTATAACATCCTAAAATTTTAGACCTTATAAAATAACCCCAATTTGAAACCCTAATTTGCTTTGTTTCAAAATTGATAATTAAAACATATAATGATAAGATGATGGTTTCCAAATATGTTACATAACTTGAATTTGATAACTTTTGCACTAAATTGAAAATAAATATCATCAAGTTAGATCTAATTATTAAATAAGTGACATTTAGGGTTTAACATGAAATTTACCCAATAAAAGTTCTTTTTATGGCCTAATAATTTTAGCATTAGTTGGTGGTGATAATTTAATGATTTACCCAAATTTCTATCCTCAAATTCATTATAAGTCATCCTATATGATTAATTAAACATTTATGCTAAAAAGAGAAATATAATTAGCTAAGATGGTCCAATCAGAAAAATAACTATATTTTTGGATTCCTTGTGTCTCATTTAGGTAACACACAAAATTTGAGGAGATTTGGACATTCCTAGCAACCCTAATTTGAATTAGAAAATAATTAACCCAATTTAATATATAGCCCTAATGAATCTAATCCTAACCAAAGCAGAACTTTGTTCAAATGTTTATTTGAGGGTCACTCTGACCAGCCGGGTCGGACTCTCACAGATCTAACTGCACGTGGGGAGGCCGTCTCCTCCACCCAAGTCTCGTGCATAGTGGACTCCACAAAGAGGCTCTCCTCCTTGATCTCGATCTCTCTCACCTGTCCACCTCATCATGAAAGAGTTGGCTTTTCACGATCCTCGCACTGAGCCAGACTCCCCCATACCGATTTTGTTCAGATTTCATCCAGTAGATCTCCTAGTTGACTAGAACTCTCCCTCTCTCCCCTATTTCCATGGCGGTAGGGAAACCCAGCCCCTTAGGGCCATAGCCTATATAAATAAAACCTCGTAAAATCGTTCACAGATCCGCAACAAACCCTCCTCCACTATCCTTGTTTCTCTCACTTGCCCGCGACCTACTCTCCCTTCTCAACCTAGATCTAACTACCTTTGGTGGCTTACAGCAACGCCCTAGCTATTCGAGTGGAGCGGCGATGCTCCAGTCATGTTCTGAGGGATCCCGAGCAGCCTTCTTGCTTCCGTTCCTCCCGATTTTTTGGTAATTCGAGTTATCCCATTTTCCCCTCTTTTTGCCTTGTTTCGAATCTCATGGTGAGTACGACTACTCTGATCAGTTCTTTTCTTGGTTTTGGTGTGGGTAGCTCAACCACAAAGCTTTGGACTCTTCTATGTCATGGTTTGCTGCATTTTTGCCTCTCGTTGAGTTTGGTCTTCTGCGATGTGGGCGCCATGTTTGAACCTACTTCTAGGGCTGCTGATCATCAGAGAAGCTCACGTCTGGCTCCCTGAGTTCGTCATGCCATGATGAAGGTGTCTAGCACCAGGGTTTCTGATTACCTGGTAAAGGTCGGGGTTTTTATTTCCTTGAATCATACTGTCTTCTTGTTGTAGGCATGGCGTTCTTCACAATGCACAGATGATCAATCCCAGGGGCAAAATCCCAAGTGTGCCCTTTGGTTCTTTTTCCTTGGGTGACGATGTGCAAGGGTGATATGGGATTTTTGACAAGTTTTGCGGTCTGGACCGTGTATTCATTTTGTTGGTCCAGTTGGGCAAGGTCCCACAGCCCGTTGGGAATTTAATGCCTACATGGATTTTTCTAGCCTTTTGATTGGTCAGAATATACTAGATCTTTATAAATTCATAGAAATTGGTACAGAGCTCAAATGAAGATGAACCTTATATAAAAGTTGCTCAGTTTTTCAATATCTATACGATCGACTTAGTTTTAGACCTTGATTTAACTTCATTTTCCCTCTTTTAATCAAGAACCCTAAAACCCTAGAAATTAGGTTGAATGTTAATTATTAATGAATCATAATTATCATGATAGGGTAATTAGGGTTTCTTAACCCCAAGAACGTGTTTAGGGTTTCATCAGCCTAAGAAGAGCATCTAAGTCTTCTCTAAGAGAGAGGTAAGTGGTCCATACACTTTGAACATAAATATTTGATTGATTGTATATATGTATGCATAATGAATGGCATGAATGTATTATTTACTATTGTAATTGTTAAAAGTCAATGAATTTATACTGAATTGAATGCCATATTTAATGTCAATATTATTGTATCATCCTCATGATCATTAAGAGTAAATTTAAAGTTGAATTTTAAGAGCAAAGTAAGAGTTTTCAAGAGAAAGATAATGTTAAAAGATAACTTATATAAGGTCCTCACCAATAGGCTCCTCAGAGCAAAACTAAGAGGCACTTTGGTGCATAAGAGAAGAGCCACTCCGGTGCAGCCCAAGAGGCACTTTGGTGCATAAGAGAAGAGGCACTTTGGTGCAAAACCTGAAGTTTTTTATATAGGTCAAGATAAAAGACATAATCTAAAAGCAATTGTCTCTTTTTCAATGTATAATGTTTAAAGTTTATTTTTCATTTTACATGTTTTCTTTAAATTATAATATGTTCAATTCCACTTATCAATTTGTTTGATGCATGGCTAGGAGTGTGATGCCCACAGAGAAGGAGCAACGTCAAGGATAAAGCCATCTAAGGACCAATTGAAGAAGAGGCTCAAGGACATCTAGAACAAACCTGGTGGGGTGCCAACTATCCATAGATTAGATTTCCTTTATGTTTATGAATCATGTGTTTTAGTTTAGTGTGAGTTTTATGATAAAGTGTAGGATGGTTAATAGTAAACATGTTTAGTTTTATTCATGTATGAGTTATGTTGGGGACTTGAGTATGAGAACTGTTATTTTATCCTGTGTTGGTATATATGAACTTTATTTTTATGCAATGTTAATCATGTTTGTGAATCCCTAATGAGATCTATACTTATGCTTAGTGTTGTGCATGTTGTAGAAATTGGGGTGTTACAATATGGTATCAGAGTGAAAAATATAGTTGGCCACCAGGCTTTTCTCAAAATCTCATATAATTTATGTTCCCTTTTGTAGATGGCTCCTAAGAAGAGATCTGATAAGGGTAAGGAGAACGTAGATGGAGAGGGAAGCTCTTCCAATGGAGAAAGTGATCATAGTGCTTCTAGAGGGGCTAACCCTAATGGTAACCCTAATGCACCTCTAGAAGTCCTTATCAAGGCTCTGACTAATGCTATCACTGGACAACAAGGAAGACCACATCAATTGAGGAACCAGGAGTTGACCTTAGTTGACTTCTTGAAGATCAAGTCTGATTCTTTTGCTAGAGGGGAAGAGTTGGATGTGGTGGGCAAAGCCGAAAGCTGGTTGCAGAACATGGAGCATTGTTTTCATGACCTAGATTGCCCTAACCCATCTAGGGTTATTTTTGGGACACACATGCTCAAAGGTGCTTCTAGGACTTGGTGGGAGAACCTACTAGGATCCCGTGAAGCTTATGCTCCTCCACTCACATGGGAGGAATTCACAGAATCCTTTAAAGACCATGACATATCTGAGGCTATGATCGAGAAGAAAGAAGAGGAGTTTTGCAACCTTCGTCAATGTGGTGATATGATAGTCATACAATACGCCATGAAGTTTAGAATCTTGCAGAAGTATGGATATGATTATGATGAATGATGCAAGCCGAAGAAGTTCATTAGGGGTCTCAAGGAGGATCTTATCTTTTCTTTGTCTAGACGAGGACACCGCACCATGCAAGGTTCCCTAGATGCTGCCCTTGAACTAGAAGACCACCCAGGAAGAGCATGGAAGAAGGACATCCACTCCAACAACAACCACCATAATGACAAGAAGAGGAAGGCTCCAGCTGAGGTTGTTGTAAATCAACCTGCCAAGACCCAATGTTCCAAGTGCTCTAAGTATCAACTAGGAGAATGTAGGTTTGGAACTAGAGTATGCTATGCATGTGGTGAAACATGCCACATTAGACCCAACTGCCCCAAGTTTCAAAAGAAAGAGCCCAAAGTCAATAAAGCACCTCGAGAGAAGTGACATGCTAGAATTTTCACCATGGTGGATGATGAAGATGATGAGAATGAACAAGGTATGGTTTAAGTTTCTTTGAGTTTATAGTTGTGATTAGCCTCATCTTATGTATGAACATATGTAGAATTATAAGTTCAACCTTTCATGTTAAGGATAAGAAAAACCCTAAAGTGGGCAGAACTCTGAAAATTTCGAGGACAAAATTTTTATAAGGTGGGTAGAATTGTAACATCCTAAAATTTTGGGCCTTATAAAATAACCCCAATTTCAAACCCTAATTTGCTTTGTTTCAAAATTGATAATTAAAACATATAATGATAAGATAATGGTTACCAAATATGTTACATAAGTTGAATTTGATAACTTTTGCACTAAATTGAAAATCAATATCATCAAGTTATCCATAATTATTAAATAAGTGACATTTAGGGTTTAACATGAAATTTACCCAATAAAAGTTCTTTTTATGGCCAAATAATTTTACCATTAGTTGGTGTTGATAATTTAATGATTTACCCAAATTTCTATCCTCAAATTCATTTTAAGTCATCCTATATGATTAATTAAACATTTATGCTAAAAAGAGAAATATAATAAGATAAGATGGTCAAATCAGGAAAATAACTATATTTTGGATTCCTTGTGTCTCATTTAGGTAACACACGAAATTTGAGGACATTTGGACTTTCCTAGCTACCCTAATTTGAACTAGAAAATAATTAACCCAATTTAATATATAGCCCTAATGAATCTAATCCTAACCAAAGCAGAACTTTATTCCAGCGTTTATTTGAGGGTCACGCGGACCAGACGGGTTAGACTCTCATAGATCCAACCATGCGTGGGGAGGTTGTCTCCTCCACCTGAGTCCCACGCACGGTGGACTCCACAAATCGGCTCTCCTCCTTGATCTCGATCTCTCTCGCATGTCCACCTCAGCACGAATGAGCTGGCTTTTCACGATCCTCACACTCAGCCGGACTCCCCCATACCGATTTTGTTCATATTTCATCCAGTAGATCTCATGGTTGACTAGAACTCTCCCTCTCTCCCCTATTTCCGTAGCGGTAGGGAAACCCAGCCCCTTAGGGCCATAGCCTATATAAATAAAACCTCACAAAATCGTTCACAGATTAGTAGCAAACCCTCCTCCACCGTCCTTGTTCCTCTCACTTTCCTGCGACCTACTCACCCTTCTCAACCTTGCTCCAGCTACCTTTAGCGGCTTACAACGACACCCTAGATGTTCGAGTGGAGTGGTGATGCTCCAGTCATGTTCTGAGGGATCCCGAGAAGCCTTCTGTGCTTCCATTCCTCTTGATTTTTAGGTAATTCAAGTTATCTCAGTTTCCCTCTTTTTGCCTTGTTTCGAATCTCGTGGTGAATACGGCTACTGCAATCAATTCTTTGCTTGGTTTTGGTGTGGGTAGCTCAACTGTGAAGCTCTGGACTCTTCTATGTCATCGGTTTGATGTAGTTTTGCCTCTCGTTGAGTTTGGTCTTCTACGATGTGAGTGCCATGTTTGAACCTGCTTCTAGGGTTGCTGATCATCAGAGAAGCTCACGTCTGGCTCCCTGAGTTCGTCAAACCATGACGAAGGTATCTAGCACCAGGGTTTTTTATGACCTGGAAAAGTTCGGGGTTTTTAGTTCCTTGAATCATACTGTCTTCTTGTTGTAGGCATGGTGTTTTTCACCAATGCACGGATGATCAATCCCAAGGGCAAAATCCCAGGTGTTCTCTTCGCTTCTTTTTCCTTGGGTGACGTTGTACAAGGGCGATATGGGCTTTTTGACAAGTTTTGCGGTCTGGACCATGTATTCATTTTTTTTTTATCCAGTTAGGCAAGGTCCCACAGGCCGTTGGGAATTTAACGCCTACATGGATTTTTCTGGCCTTTTGATTGGTTAGAATATACTAGATCTTTATAAATTCATAGAAATTGGTACAGAGCTCAGATGAAGATGAACCTTATATGAAAGTTGCTCAGTTTTTTGAGATCTATATGATGGACGTAGTTTTAGACCCTGATTTAACTCTATTTTCCCTCTTTTAATCAAGAACCCTAAAACCCTAGAAATTAGGTTGAATATTAATTATTAATGAATCATAATTGTCATGACAGGGTAATTAGGGTTTCTTAGCCCCAAGAACGTTTTTAGGGTTTCATCAACCTAAGAAGAGCATCTAAGTCTTCTCTAAGAGAGAGGTAAGTGGTCCATGCACTTTGAACATAAATATTTGATTGATTGTATATATGTATGCATAATGAATGGTATGAATGTATTATTTACTATTGCAATTGTTAAAAGTCAATGAATTTATACTGAACTAAATACCATGTTTAATGTCAATGTTATTGTATCATCCTCATGAAAATAAAAAGTAAATTTAAAGTTAAATTTTAAGAGCAAAGTAAGAGTTTTCAAGAGAAAGATAACTTATATAAGGTCCTCACCAAGAGGCTCCTCGGAGCAAAACCAAGAGGCACTTTGGTGCATAAGATAACAGGCACTCCGGTGCAACCCAAGAGGCACTTCGATGCATAAGAGAAGAGGCACTTCGGTGCAAAACCTGAGGATTTTTATATAGGTCAAGATAAAAGACATAATCTAAAAGCAATTGTCTCTTTTTCAATGTCTAGTGTTTAAAGTTTATTTGTTAGTTTACATGTTTTCTTTAAATTATAATATGTTCAATTCCACTTATCAATTTGTTTGATGCATGGCTGGGGGCATGATGCCCGCAGGGAAGGAGCAACGTCAAGGATAAAGCCATCTAAGGACTAATTGAAGAAGAGGCTCAAGGCCATCTAGACCAAACCTGGTGGGGTGCCAACTATCCATAGACTAGATTTCCTTTATGTTTATGAATCATGTGTTTTAGTTTAGTGTGAGTTTTATGATAAAGTGTAGGATGGTTAATAGTAAACATGTTTAGTTTTATTCATGTATGAGTTATGTTGGGGACTTGAGTATGAGAACTGTTATTTTATCCTGTGTTGGTATATATATATGAACTTTATTTTTATGCAATGATAATCATGTTTGTGACATCCCAATGAGATCTATAGTTCTATTTAGTGTTGTGCATGTTGTAGAAATTGGGGTGTTACACTCTCATTTGTTCTTTGCATATGATAGTATCATGTTCACGAGAGAGACACAGGAGGAGTGCTCTCACCTAGCTGAAATCATCAACCACTATGCGAGAGTGCCTGGTCAATGGATCAACTACAAGAAATATGAAGTTGTTTTAGCTCAAATGTGAAGTTGGAGAGGAGGATATCTATCAAGAATATGTTGTAGGTGGAAGAGGTGGACAGACATGTCAAGTACCTGGGTCTTCCAATGGATATGGGAAGGTCAAAGAAATAGGTTTCAACACCATAAAGGATAGAATATGGAAAAAGCTCCAAAGGTGGAAGGAGAAACTCCTCTGCCGGCCTGGGAAGGAGGTACTTCTTAAAGCAGTCATTTAGGAGATCCCAACGTACTATATGAGTATTTTCTAGATACCAGTTGGAACCCTTGAGGATATAAGCAGTATGATGGCAAGATTTTGGTGGGGTTCAAAGGAAGGGGAGTGAAAAATACAGTGGATGAGATGGGAGCCCCTTTGTGAGCCAAAACACAATGGAGGATTGGGCTTTATAGATCTTAAGATTTTCAACCAAGCGCTACTCACAAAACAAGGATGAAGACTAGCCACTGAAATGGATACTCTAGTGGATAGAGTCTTTAAAGTCGGATACTACCATCAAAAAAAGGTGTTAGAGGCAAGTGTTGGCTTTGGACCAAGCTATACATGGAAGAGCATCTAGAGAGATATACAAGGAGCTAAAGGAGGCTTCTTATGGAGAGTAGAGAATAGATGCAATATCCATACATTCAAGCAATGGTGGATATCGAGGATACACACCCAACTCACACCATCACCTAATGAGGAGTTGACCATCACACAGTGAGGGACTTGCTCAATGTGGAGGGTAATGGATGGGATTCGAGCGCAGTGACAACCATGACGAATCAATAGTTGGTCAAAAGGATAATGGCAATACCCATCAACACACGGCGTGAAGCCGACAGTGACTTGGGAACTTGACCTAAGAGGGGATTTCAATACATAATCTGCATATCGTTTCATGAAGCAAGGGGAGGGGGGTTGATACAAGAAGGCGAGGAGGAGTGGGGTAAACTATGGAGATGAGCATGGCCACCTAAGATCGCACACTTTGTATGGAGGTATGTTAGCGGTGCCATCCCAACAAAAGACAGGCTCTACCACATGAGGGTCACAGAGGATGGTTATGCAACAGATGTTAAGAGGAGATCGAAGATGAGGAACACGTTGTACTATATTGCACCTATGCGAGATGGATTTGGGCTTGCATAGAGCATGACTACTCACATATACCTCAAAGGGCACAAAACAAACAAGAACTCTTAAAATGCAGATGGAGGAAGAGGATGAATAAGTTGCAGACCGAGTATCTACATTTATGCGGCTATCTTAGACTACACAGAATAAATGCATTTTCAAAGAAGGAGCTATATATGAGCCGGACATGGTGGCCAAGTCTCTAGATATGGTGAAGGAGTATTCCCGATATCAATCATATACATCCAGCCACACGACGGGACTGAGGTATAGGCAAATCAGTAGCTGGAAACCCCCGGTAGAAGGAAGCTTAAAGCTCAATGTGGATGCCTCATGTAATATGGGAGGGAAAGGGACAGTTGGTGCCATCATACGCAACCCTCAAGGTAAAATAAAAGCCACCTAAGAAAATGCAACTCTCTATGAAATGTCTACCTTCATGGCGGAAGCTATGGCCATGAAAGAAAGTTTAAAGGTAGCCATCCACGTAGGGTTCAATCGGCTACAAGTGGAGATGGACAACCTAGCTCTTGCACAAGCAGTGAAGAAGGGAAGCTACAGGAGGGGATATGAAGATGCTATTGTAGGAAATATAGTGGAGCTATGTAATTCTTTGGAGACTTTTCATATCAACCACATGTTTAGAGAAGCTAATAGAGCTATCCATTATCTCACATGTAACACTATTGGTAGGGTTGGTCCACATTTCTACTTGGAGAACTTCAAAGAGGAAGTTAGTGTAATAGCTTTGAATGACTTGAAGAATTAATGAAAAGCTATCATCCCACTTTCAAAAAAATGTATAATAGAGTAGCAATACATATGTCCAATAAAGATTCACTAACAAATAATCAAATTTCATGACAAGAGGGGTTACAAAGCCCATACAGTAGGAACATCCATCATTTAATTATTTCAAACAATGACAACTCTAAAAGGCATATATTTGCAATTTTGGTAGAAATAAGAAGTAACATCAAATAGTAACATCATTTAATTATTCCTCACAATGACAACTCTAAAAGGCATAGTTTTGAAGTCACATGAATGCCCTAAAATAGAAGTTGTGTATATCTTAAGAAAGGTGTAAATATCCCAAAAGTAATCCTAACGTTCAAGATTGAATCTTCAAAACCTAAATACCATATATAGGTATACCATGATTATTAATTATTCCAATTAATGAATTAAACATGAGCATTATACTCGTTGAAAAGATTTAAGAGATTGACTTTTAAAACATCACCAATAAACCAAGCAACGTTTTTGTTTAAAACATGCACTTTTTATATTATTTTGGTGCTCCAATACTTAGATACGAATTTGATAAGATAAAATTATTACTAAAATATACAAAATTGCATCTCAACGATCACAAAGTCCCGCACTCCTTCCTTAGGCTCAGGTTGCGTGTCAGGAAACTTGGTCATTAGTCCATACCAAAACCCAGCATGATTTAAAAACAAACTTTTATCAAGAAAGAACATTTTACCCTTAATCTCTAACATGATAACAAATCAAGATGAGGGGACATTGAGTTTTTTTTCTAGTGGGAATATTCTCTTTTGCCACATGAAGGATCTTACATAGTAGTAGATTTCTCCAACCTACTATGCAACATACAACAAATTGAGGGAAACCCATAGAGTCTTGAACTACCCTTACTCAAAACCTAAATCGTTATAGCAAAAAAGAACCAAAAAACACTAAAAGATGGATTCACAACTCCAAGATCGGTACATGTTAGCTTGTAGGGAATAACTTGACATCATGGATGAGAAGAAGTAATCCACAATAAAGCAACACATCATATTTTGAAAACATATCATTGAAAGAGACAACTGATTTATAGAAAGTGAGGGTTAGAAACTTAAAGTTACATGTTGAATTGAAAATAGATGAACAAAGTGTAAAAGAGGAAGGACCTGGCCATTATCATACCTAGAGTGAGGATAGCATGGAAATCGAAAAGGCTTTCTATGTAGAAGATGAATTCCATGATGGTTTTTCTTATCCACCTATAGTTACTAAGAGTCTAGGAGATGAAGCTCAATTGAGTAGTAGTAGGTGATATGGGGATGACATTACATCTTTTATATGTTCTCCTTATGGGTCGCAAAACCTTTCTATAACCCATGGATGGTCAAGATCCACCAGATGCGTCTAGGGAATCTGGATGAGGAATAATGACTTCTTCTCGACATGTTTTTAAATGAGGTTTGACTATGTATTATACGATATTAGGAGGGAAATTTGGGAGTTAAAGGGTTTCTTCCATGGGTCTTTTATGGTGTGTGAATAGGTAGGCTTGACAACAAATACTCTATAATTGTATGTGATATCCATTGTGGAAGAAGGTTGAAGACAGAAGAGAGAACTTATTATTTACCCACTCAGAGGTCCCAAAATAGGGATAGAATGTAATTTCATGGTCCCCCAAAATGTTTGGAGGAGTAATCACAAGGTGAGCTCAAGGAGAGAAGATGATTGGGGAGAGGGAAGTATGAAAGTTTTCATATGGAATGGGGATCCATCAGGTTGATAGGTAGAGGATGGATCACTCCCACCTGATACCAATCCAGTGGCCTAGAGAAGGGGACTTTAGCATGGAAATGTTGGAAGCTAGTTGATTTCAGTGCAATTATT
Organism: Alisma plantago-aquatica; assembly: GCA_963693085.1. Classification (NCBI taxonomy): domain Eukaryota; kingdom Viridiplantae; phylum Streptophyta; class Magnoliopsida; order Alismatales; family Alismataceae; genus Alisma; species Alisma plantago-aquatica. The sequence continues at coordinate 1,508,904,280 of OY856410.1, read as the reverse complement.
AATTTGATCATTCTACTTGGGTCAAGTAGTATCGCTCTTCATAATTAGTTAGGGGTCTTAAATAACGTCCAATTGACTTGAAAATTCATAGGTAAACTAGTTTAGATATGAAAATTCCATTTTTGATAATAGTTTCTCATTTTTGTATTTTATTTCTCTACTTGTATGTTAAATACTTAGTCAATGCATGTATTACCTTTCTTAATCAATTTTGATATAAAATGTAGTGTTTTCCAATTTTCCTTCATTCTCTAACCTAGGAAGATTCCAGAGTGCAAAATTAAGCTCAAAACATATCATACACCAAATTTATATAATTAACCCTAATTATATATTAAATTACTTATTTGGTCCTAAACCTCATGTAAAAGGGAAGTTACATCTTAATATTATTTTAAATTCCAAATTCCTATAATTTAGTTTAATTAGAAGGAATGGATTTTGTTATTGATCGTACTTGAAAATGGGCCTAGAAAAAGTGAGGGTTAAGATATGTTAGAAGAATGGAGAGGTTAGGGTTTCCTAATCTCTGTTTGTCTTAGCTATGCCCTCCCTAACAAAATGAGGGATTCCTCCACCCACATGGCTAGGGAACACGATGTTCCACCATACTTAGTGTGGTATAGATCCCTCTTTCATGGCGAAGAGGTCCCTAACATAAGGAAAATGATTACTTAACTCTAGGTTCATAATTAATCTAGGTCCTTAAAACTTAGTTTTATTTCTCTATATTATTTAGAGAAATTACAATATGCTTCAAATCAACCTTTTTTGGTCCTCACTTCTATTCAACCTTTCTTCAATCTATCTCTATGTGTTTGACCCTATAGGCTCCATATTGTATTCAAAATGGATTCAATAATCAATACAACAATCCATAAGCAAAGAGCGGTGTCTAGACACACATCACTGCTACCCAAGTAGTAGGATTAGTCACACAATACTAAACCAGTTCTAAACACTGATTTTGTGTTGTATAATCCTTATATCATAGATATCAAGATTAAACTAGGGCATGGACATTACATCCTCGTCACTTACAACCCAAGCTCATTGATCCCTAAGTAGACTAGTAAGATACATATGATATCAATGTCACGTACTTACTCACATGAGCTTCGATCTCACTTATTGTGAGGCCTAGGATATCACCATTTTATATGGGATGAAAGAATTCCTTCTACATCACTCACAATTTGTAGCATGATTCTCATCACAGTGAACCACTACATTTATGGAGAACTTCTTCAAGACCATGTCTAAGAATGTTAAAGCATGAGGTTTATCACATTACCGTTATAGTGACTTCAGGTTGTAGGACCACAACACCATTGTTGCATTTGAAATATGATTATGACTATCATATAACATTCCATGAATGACTATCAAGGAGGGTTTGTATAAACATTTTCTCTTTCAAAAGTACTTACACGTCTGACTTGGTATCCAACACATGTGACTCATGTGACATAATCATCAGTCACCACACATACTAGTCCCATGTGCATTATTATTTTCCAATCCACAATAATGCTTGACTAGGCATGTTTAAGAATATTGTTATTAGCATACATTAGGATCACATGTCTAATCACATTCTTGAAGTCACGTGGCTTTAAACCACTCAGTCTATGGAAATTTATCATATACAATTAATATCATGGTAATCAACTTCATCAATATATTGAATTTCCTTTATTGATAAATTCAAAATTATAAAATATTCATGTATCTATCATCTGATGATTGTCTTTTAGTGCATATACACCAATATAATATTCTCTTCATAGATTCAATTGTTGATTTTTTTTAGAATTACCCTATTATTCTAGAATCCTATCCCACTTAAATAAATTTGAGTATACTAATTTATTAATAGATATGATTAGGTTTCACTCTAAACCAATATATACTACTACTCGAGTATTTTTCAAATGAACTAATAAAATTATGAATAAAATAAGTTTATCTATTAAGTTCTAAGTAGTGTTTCTTAAACCTTGAATTATATAGTAAAAACAAATGGGTTTTTTACAATCTCTACCTCTCAAAAAGTTCCGTCCTCAAACATTAAGAGAGTATAGAATGCATTGAGATCTAATTTTGAATATTTAATTTATATATTATCTTATTTTTAATCTCTTATATAAGTATTAAATCCTACACTAGGTTCTCCATTTTTCTCCCAATTCAACAATTTTGTGAATCCTTTTAATGACAATAAAGACATTTATATTATATGATAATTTACATACAATAGGCTTTCTTATTAATTAACATACTCTCTTGATGTTTTCTCCTCAGTGTAGTATTTTGATAAGTATCAACTTATAGATGTATGTTTCTATTTCAATTATGTAGCAGAATTAACTTTACTTAAAAACACCATCTTATCTTGGATTCACTATTATGGTATTTCAATCTTAAATCCCCCATAAGATGTATGCCTAAATAACCACATATGGATAAGTTAAATTAGATAAATTCTTATTTTTTTTAAATCATAACCGTCGCTCTTTCTGTTAAGTTCATTACATACACTTACACAACATTAAATAGTTCTACGTCCTTTGATACACTTTTAGAATTTTTAGGTAAGTGCACTATTATCAAAGATCACTTATGTTTCTCATTTCCTATTTTTTCATTACTACTTGATTCACCTTGAATCACCCTTGATCTTTTGATGAAGAAGTGGTTGTCTCTCCTCAGATATTAGATCTTATGGTTTTTGTAACCCCACTAGCATCCGGAGTCAATCCACTATTGGCCTACATTGAATTATTAATACTACACACATCTTAGAGTATGGTTGTTGTTGGGAAATATGGTACAGAGCAGGTAGTGGAACTTAAAATTTTATCTACCATATTCCCCAAAATCGGTAGATTGTGTCAACAACTATAATGCGGGAAGGATGGTTTGTGGGATATACTTGGTCCTGGAGCAAGTCTAGTGGCAATCCTTGTCACTCTAGCTGCACAACTTTGATTCCAAGTTGCACTAGGACACGTCAGACTATTTCTCCTCCTGGTCTACACCACGACTGTAGCTACAGACATCGTCTTCTTCAACATCTCCTCTTGTCACGTATTGCTGGTTGACATTGTCCTCCAAGCGGCAAATAACTACTTCCCAGCTCTATGGTAGTCCATAAGGACTGCCTATAACTCATTTCGTCCTTCTAGAATGGATAGGAAGGATTCGTCCCTTTCCATTAGCGTACTAGTCATTAACTTTCTCTCCCATGACAACTCTCAATTATTCTCTCCCGTGACTATCCCTTCCTTGTCGAGTAGGACTTTCCTGGGCTCTCGTGGTTACCACAACCAGAGAGGACAACAATTATCAGAGGAATTGATTCTCAATTATCTGTGTTTTACTCTAGAAAACCCCCAGTACCCCTCTATTTATAGTAGAGGCCAGGGTCAAGGTTCCCAGTTGCTATCCAATATGGAATTAATGTGTGCGAGTGGAAAGGACCGAAAGAAGTCAAATTTTTGCAACAATCCTAGAAATTGCATAACCTGTGATAGCCGAAACAGCAGTTTGGCAAATCCAGACAGAACAAGATGGTCATCTCATACTGTGAGATGGACATTTTGTAGTTTTCTAGTTGTAGATGAATTTAGCAAATCAATTCACATTAATATTAGACATTGATTTCCTTGTAAAATAAGTATTGCTCAAGCGAAACAAATATGGAAACATCTTGAGCCTTCCCCAATCGAACTGAACCATCTCGCCCAAGTGATACAGACATATCGGTTCACCCAGACAGTCATCTGGTGACCCTAGACGAGCTAGTTTGGTCGGGTCAATTTGTTCCTTAGCCAAATTCAACTCACAACCACCCTGACATTCAAAAGTCCGTCTCAACACCCAACACTTGAGATAGCCATTTGGTACCTTCAGAAGATTGTCTCAACACTTTAGATGGGCGTTTGGTAGTGTTGTTAGCATGTTTGTTGCTTGAGTTAAATTCCTAAACACTTTAGCACTTAATTCAACTGTCATTTGAAATCTGAACTCCTCTTCTAGGTCAAGACCTATGTGTGTGACCCTATAGGTCCCATATTTCATTGGCAGCAAATGTCCATAACAACTTATGACATCACAAGCAAAGAGTGGTGCCTATTTGCACATCATTTCTACCCAAGTAAATGGAAAAGTTGGGGAACAACTTCAACCTACAATCGGTGTATGGTGTTATAGTGTTTGTATAGTTCCTTTGTCACTGATGTCCAGATTGAACTAGAGGCATGGACTAGTCACCCTCATTATTATTCAATCCTTTTCTTGAACCAAGAGCATACTGTCTGAGATAAATGCAAGTTTAATATCACATATTGACTCACATGTACAAGAGGCCTAGGACATCACACTCTAGTAGGAGAGACAAATCCCATATCTATCACTCACAGTCAATAACATGTGCCAAGGCCACCCAATCCTCACTATTTTAACAACCCATGTTTTAGGATTGTGTTTGATGATGTCAAAGTGTGGCCAATGACATGTGTTGAGTGTAGTGATTTTAGGTATAAGAACCACAACCACCACCATCACTATGAGAGCTGACTATGACTTCCATAAAAATGGCTTCCATGTGTCAGTCTCACAGTGGGTTTGTCTGATACACTATTCTCTAACATGTATTTGTGTGCCTAGTTTGATATAGCCATATCATGACTCATAAGATTGCATCATCAACCAACCCACACTCTGATATTATGTATTATTGTTGTCTATCAGCCTTCCATAATAATAACCGATCAGGGACATAATGAGAATATGTATATGTACTCTTAACATTCGTATGATCTCATTTCGAGAAGGCTAATACTTGAAGACATATGTCATTGAGTAATATTATTCTCTAGACATTTATAATGTTAAATCATTATCTCATAACTGAATTAAATAGAATAAATTGGAAGCTTGCCTTTCATTAATAATCAAATCGTTTTTACATGATATGCCATTACAATCATCACATGATTGTCTCTTTGGGCATACATAACCAACAGACTACCACTTGCACTTAGAGCAAATCACCCACGAATCTTATTTCGAGTGACCTTACATGTCCATCATGCTTCTACTATGAAAGTGCTTTTTTCAAGGGATTAGCAATGTTGCTTTCAGTTGGTATTTTGCAAATCATTATATCCCCACATTGCACAATCTCTCTTATGAGATGGAACAGCCTTTGTATAAGTTTTGAGCGTTGATGTGATCTGGGTTCCTTAGCTTGTGCAATAGCTCTATTGTTGTCACAATATAGCTTGATTGCATCGTTGATGCTTGGAACAACCCAAAGTTCTATTATGAACTTCTTGATCCATACAACCTCCTTTACTGCACCCGATGCAGCAATATACTCGGCCTCTATTGTAGAATCGACAACTATTTCTTGCTTGGAACTCTTCCCGCTCACAGCTCCATTTTTGAGGCAGAACATGAATCTATATTGTGACTTGTAATCATCTTGATCAATTGTGAAGCTTGCATTGGTGTAACCTCTTACCACCAACTCTTCCTCTCTGTCGTTGACCAAGAACTGATCCTTAGTCATTCTCAAGTACTTGAGGATGTTATTCGTGTATATTCAGTGAGCATCACTTGGATCTGACTAATATTTACTTATCATGCTCAAGGCATACGAGATGTCTGGATGGGTACACAACATTGCATACATGATTGATCCAATTGCTAAGGCGTATTGAATCCCACTCATGCGTTCCTTTTCTTCACAAGAACTAAGACATTGAGCTCTAGAGATGGGGACACCATGGTACATAGGAAGGTTTCCTCTCTTTGAGTTCTCCATGATGAACCACTTCAACACTTTGTCAATGTATGTGCTCTGACTTAGTCTGAGAACCCTTATGGATCTATCTCTATAGATATTTATCCCTAACATGTAGGATGCTTCTCCCAATTCTTTCTAGAGAATGGATTTCTAAATCCATGCCTTCACCTTTTGTAAAGTAGGAATGCCATTCCCCATCAATAGTATGACATCTACATACAATATGAGGAATGTCACTATGCTCCCACTAACCTTCTTGTACACACAAGGTTCATCTTCACTTTGAGAACAACCAAACCCTTTGACCGTCTCATCAAAACTAAGATTCTAGCTCCGAGATGCTTGCCTCAATCCATAGATTGACCTTTGTAACTTACTGACTTTATTGGAAAACTTTGGATCTATAAACCCCTCAGGTTGTGTCATATACACATCCTCTACAAGATTACCATTAAAGAATGCAGTTTTAACATCCATTTTCCAAATCTCATAGTCATGATAATCTGCAATAGCAAACATGATCCTGATGGATTTAACCACGGCCATTGGAGAAAAGGTTTCGTCATAGTCAACACCTTGAACTTATCTAAAACCCTTTGCAACCAATCTGCCCTTATAGGTTTGAACTTTTCCATCCCTATCAGTCTTCTTCTTGAAGACCCACTTGCACCCTATGGGCTTTACCCCTTCAGGTGGATCCACCAAAATCCATACTTTTTTGGTATACATGGATTCCATCTCAAATCTCATGGCCTCAAGCCATTTCTCAGACTCTGGTCCTCTATAGAATCTTTATAGGATATTTCCTCATCATCTATGACCAATTCACTGCCTTCCTGAGTCACAAGATATCCAAATCTTTTAGGTTTAAGGTGTGTCCTATTAGATCTATGAGGTTATTGTGTTACTTGAGGAATTTGAGATTCCGCAACACTTTGTGAATCTTTAGGTTACTCATGTACATCTATTGGTTCAATGTTTTCTTGTTGGTCTTGAACTTCTTTGAGTTCTATTTGCCTCCCATTGATTCCTTTGAAAATAAATTCCTTTTCTAAGAATACAACATCTCTGGTAACAAACACTTTGCTATCAGATTTGGAGTAAAAGTAATATCCTTTAGTTTCCTTAGGATATCCAACAAAATAACATTTATCATATTTAGGACCAAGCTTCTCAGGAAGCATCTTACTAACATAAGCTTCACATCCCCAAATCCTCTTAGAAGAAATATTGGGAAACTTCCCAATCCATATCCCATATGGTGTCTTTTGAACCGACTTAGATGGTACTCAGTTTAGTGTAAATGTGACAGTTACCCCCAAAAGGTAGTTGGAAGCTCGGATAAACTCATCATTGATCGCACCACATCCAGTAGTGTGTGATTTCTTCTTTTTGATACACCATTATGTTGAGGTGTTCCAGGTGGAGTCCATTGGGATACAACCCCATGGGCTCTAAGAAAGCCCTCAAACTCATGGTTTAAGTATTATCCACCTCGATCAAAATGAAGTGCCTTAATACTTTTACCAAGTTGGTTCTGTACTTTATTCATAAACTCCTTGAACTTTTCAAGAGATTCAGACTTATGTTTCATTAAATAAACATAGCCATACCTATTGAAATCATTAATTAAGGTAATGAAGTACTGAAGCCCACCTCTGGCAGTAGTTCTAAAAGGTCCACACACATCAGTATGTATGAGTCCTAATATATAACTAGCCCTATCATTGTTACCAGTGAAAGGGGTCTTAGCCATCTTGCCCAACAAACAAGATTCACATGTCTCTAATGATTCGAAATCAAAAGAGTCCAGATAACTATCTTTATGGAGTCTAGATATGTGATTCTCATTTATGTGCCCTAGATGACAATGCCAAAGGTATGTTTTGTTTGCGTTGTTGAGTTTTAGTCTATTGGTATTAATGTTATATGCAAATGTATTTAGATTTAACAAGTAAAGACCATAATACATAGGGGCACTGCCATAAAAGATCCCATCTTTTGAAATAGAATATTGACCACTTTAATATGGAATTCAAAAGCATCATTGTCCAAACAAGATTCAGAAATGAAGTTTCTATTTATAGCATGTATGTAATAGTAGTTTTGTAACTCCATTACAAGCCCCATGGGCAGAGATATACTATAGATTCCAACTGCACTGGCCACAACTCTGGCACCATTAGCAACTCATAGTTCCACCTTGTCTTTCCCCAAAGGCCTACTTCCCTTTATATCTTACACATGAGAACATATGTGAGATCCACATCCAGTATCTAATACCCAAGATGATGAAGTAGATAGATTTATCTTTATAATGTATATACTCAAAGTGCAGATCACCATCCCCATCTTCTTCCTGAAAGCCTTCAAGTACAAAGGATGAGTTCTACTTGTAATTTTCTTTCTCCTTATCTTGAGTGTTGAAGAATTGGACTTAGACTTGACCATAGAACTCTTCTCAATCTTTCTTTGATCCTTGGACTCATCCCCACTAATCACCATCATGGGCTTGCCCTTCTTCACTTTTCCTTCAGCCCGAATCAATGTGGAAAGCAGTTCTAACATATGTCCATCCGAATTACTCACATGATGAGATGTAATAAAATGTCTATATGATTCTAGCATAGTCTTAAGAATCAAATCAGTATCCAACTCTTGGCTCAAGGTGAATCCTAGTTCTTTAAGATGATACGCATGTCCAATCATATTGAGCACATATTCTTCTACTGAGGCTCCCTTTGTCAGCTTTGACTCAAGTAGCACCTTTAAGATAGCATTCCTTTCTTACCTGTCAAGACCAAGTGTTACCTTCTTAAGATGTTTCACCATCTCAAGAACATTCATGTCCTCACATTGCTCATGTAACTCATAGTTCATGCAGCTTAGCATAAGGTACTTTATCTCTAAGTCATCATTGGCATGCTTCCAGTAAGCATCCACTTGTGCCCTAGGTGCATCAGGAGGAGGTATCTAAGGAACTGGTTCGTCAAGGATGTAGAGCTTGCACTCTTCATTGAGAATCCTTCTCATAGTCCAAAACCAGTCATGGAAATTTCTCAAATCAAGTTTATCCATCTTCAGGACCAATCGCAAATCGAATTTGTTTGTCATTGATTCTACAAGAGAAAATTTGCATTTTTCAAAAACCATTTTTGATTTGATTTGATTTGAAAATATTGATGATATTAATTAGGTCTTTAATTATTATCACTCCCACTATTTTATTTTGAATTGATAGCCCTCAATATCAATTCGGAATATTGCATCATACAATATTCTAGTGGGCCAAGATCCATATTTCATCAAGTCATGAGTCGGCTTTGGCTGATCTCCCACAACTTGACTATTTAGGTAGGCCATCATGCTAATTGCATCATATGTAATTCTTATATAGATGATATGAACAACCCCTTTCCATAACCATCTGCATGCTTTTGGGCTTAGATTCTCTAAGAATCACCAGTTAAGCCTGACCCAAAAACTGACACGATAATAATGTACCCCACTTTGGCGGCACCTATATCATTACCATCACACTTCCATGAGATAGATGGTGTACCACACTTTGGCATCACCTATGCTTGGTTGATCAAGCTTTTCATGTGTGACATTTTTGGATACCATCTAAGAATTAGTATTTTAATTGAGAGAGTTTGTATTTATAAGTATATACATATACTTTATCCAATCACCACATATATAGTACATATCATATACATGATATATCCAACAATGAAAACATGCAATAAATGAAATTGATGGTCATGGCCAGTCCTAATGTAATCCCTTAGAGCCACAAGAGATTATGTCATCTAGGTCTACATCACATGAAGAAACATGTCATTGATGAAGATCTGTGCTTGCCAATCTGGGTTGATCGGTTCAACCCTTGAACTGATCGTCTCGTCTCCTGGCCAGTTGTGAGGTCATCTCACCGGTTGAATGGACCTTCTATCCACCATCGACTGGCTCCTCCAACTAATCGATCGGGCCCACCAGGAGATTGGTCCATCTTGTCCACCACATCCTCTAAGATCCTTTAGTCAGTCGACTCGTATTCGGGACCCCTTCATCTTCATCATAACAAGAAAGTAAATTATCCTACTTTTACATGATTATAGGGAAACCTCGAGTTACATTCGAGGGGAAAAAGGTAAAAGAGAATTAACTTTTCATTGAGAAGGTAAGATAGAGGCTTGGTACATAGACCAAGATGAAAGGATAAACTAACCACATACAACCATGCACAGATAGGGGTTATTGGTCGTAACCATGCTACATATCCACCATCAAAACCACTTTTAGGTGACGTGTGTAAATTGTATATATATATATATATATATATGTGTGTGTGTGTGTGTGTGTGTGTGTGTGTGTGTTATATATGGGCGTTAATTTAATACCCACACAGGTAACCTGGATTTCGCTACCCAGCAGCCAAAAAAGTAACTCTTCTGGTCAGAAAAGCAATCCTGCTATAAAAAAGTAACTATTTTGATAAAAAAAAGTAACTATGCGACTAAAAAAGTAAATATGTGAAAAATACACAACAGATATGTATGTAACTGTGTTTTTGAATCTGTTGTTCCAAACCTAACTATCTATGCATGAAATTTTACAGTTTTCAAGGTAAAGTAACCCTCTACATGACAAAAGTAAGAAACTCAAAAAAACTAACCAAAATAGGGGGCGGGTAGCTACCCATGCAGATATTAAAGATGGACCTATATATATGTATATATATATATATATGTGTGTGTGTGTCTGTGTGTGTGTGTGTGTGTGTGCGGGTAACTAAGATTCACTACCCGTGCATCAATTTTGTAATGGGATGACACATATATGTAATGAGACAACTAAATTTGTAATGACACGACCGAAATTGTAATACTAAGACTCGTTTTGTATTACAACATTGTTACAGTAATAGATATATATTTTACTATTTCCAGACAGAGCACGTAGTGGAATTTAAAATTTTAGCTATTCTATTCCCCATAATCAGTAGATCCTGTCAATAACTATAATGCAGGAAGTATGCTTTGTGGGATATATCTAGTCCTGGAGCAAGTCCAATGACAATCCTCATCATTATAGATGCACAACTTTGATTCCTAGTTGCATTGGGACATGTATGAGTACTTCTTCGCTTGGTCTGCATCACATACTACAGCTACAAATGTTGTCTTCTTCAGTAGCTCCTCTTGTCTTGGATTGTTGGTTAACGTTGTCCTCCAAGCAGCAAACAACGACTTCCCACCTCTATGGTGGTCCATAGGGAGTGTTTAGAACTACTATCATCCTTATAGAATGGATAGGAAGGAGTCGTCCCTTTTCGTCCATGTACTAGTCACTGACTTACTCTCCCAAGACAACTCTCAGTGGTTCTCTCTCGTGGGTATCCCTCCCTTGTTGGGTAGGACTTGCTAGGGCTCTCATGGTTACCACAACCAGAGAGGATAACAGTTGTTAGAGGAACTGATTCTCAATTGTCTATGTTGTACTCTAGGAAGCCCCTAGTACCCCTCTATTTATAGTAGAGGTCAAGGTCTCAGTTCCCAGTTGCTATCCGATACAGAATTAAATGTGCGGGAGTGGAAAGGACCAAAAGAACTCAAAAATTCATAACAATTATGGAAATTACACAACTTGTGATAGCCGAAACCGTCATTTGGCAAAGTCATATGGTCATCTTTCCCTATGAGATGGCCACTTTGTAGTTTTCCAGTTGTACACGAATTTGGCAAATCAATTCATATCCATGTTAGACATTTATTTCCTTGTACAACAAGTATTGCTCAAGTAAAACGAATAGGGAAATATCTAGAACCTTCCCCGACCAAATTGGACCATCTTGCCCAGGCAAGACAATCGTCTCAGTTCACCCAGATGGTCATTTGGTGACCTGAGTCGAGCTAACTTGGTTGGGTGGGTTCTTTCCTTAGCCAAATTTAACTCACAACCACCCTGACATCTAGACGCCCGTCTCAACACTTGAGATGGCCGTTTGGCACTTCCAGACGATAGTGGGTATTTGACAGTTTGTCAGCCTGTTTGTTTCCTGAATCAAATGCATAAATACTTTAGCACTTAATTCAGTTGTCATTCGAGATCTAAACTCCACTTCTAGGTCAAGACCTATGTGTGTGACCCTATAGGTCCCATATTACATTGGAAGTGAATGTCTATAACAGCTTATGTCGTCACAAGAAAAGAGTGGAGCTTAGTCACACATCATTGCTACCAAAGTAAATGGAAACGTTGGGGAACAACTTCAACCTGTAATCTGTGTATGGTGTTATAGTGTTTGTATAGTTCCTTTGTAACTGATGTCCATATTGAATTAGGGGCATGGAGTAGTCACCCTCATTATTGTTCAATCCTTTTCTTGAACCAAGAGCAGACTGTCTGAGATATATGAAAGCTCAATATCACATATTGACTCACATGTGCATGGCCATGCTTTTATCAGTCTCACTAATCAAGAGGCCTAGGACATCACACTCCAATAGGAGGGAAAATCCCATATTTATCACTCACGGTCAATCCCAATGTGTCAAATCCCCCCAATCATTACTACTATAACAATCCATGTTTTAGGACTACATTCAATGATGTCAAAGTGTACCCAATGACATGTGTTGATTGTAGTTATTTTAGGTCTAAGAACCACAACCACCACCATCACTGTGAGAGCTGACTGTGACTTCCATAAAGGTGGCTTCCATGTGTCGGTCTCATGGTGGGTCTGTCTGATACACTATTCTCTAACATGTATATGTGTGCTTGGTTTGATATAGCCATATCATGACTCACAACATTGAGTCATCAACCAACCCACACTCTGATCTTATGTATTATGATAACCTATCAGGGACATAATGAGAATATGTATATGCACTCTTAACATCTGTATGAGCTCATTTCAACAAGGCTAATACTTGAAGACATACATCATTGAGTAATATTATTGTCTAGACATTTGTAATGTTACATCATTATCTCATAACTGAATTAAACAGAATAAATTGGAAGCTTGCCTTTCATTAATAATCAAATCATTTTTACATGATATGCTATTACAATCATCACATGATCTGCTCTCTGGGCATACATAACCAACAATTGTTACTTAGATTTTATTCTCACATTAACTTGATATTACTTCAATTAATTAGAAGTCTCATATTTATCTTATTCAAGATTCATCAAAATCCTACTCATTTGTTATACTTGAATTTATTTCTTTATATCTCACATTTTCATGTTTCCAAATCCCTTTTATTTTCAAGTAATGTCATATTGTATGAACAACATTATTAAACTTTATTTCTTTCTTCTTAATAATTTATCATTCATGTATATTCATTGTATTTAAATATATAAATACATATATATATGTATGTATATCTTGACTATTCTCCATGTTTAATCTTTAAGTCAATATTCTCATTGCTAATTTCACTTTTAGTCTCAATGAATAGTATCTATTTATTTCAATTCATATGGTTCAAGCTAGGTTAGTCATTTGTTTTACTTTTCATTTTTTTTCTTCATACAATTCATGTTCATGCAACCCATTCACTTAAATATAATTATTTTAAACCTTCTTACATTCATTCAAACATAGGGAACTAATTGAGCATGTTGGATTAAAACTAGCTAATTACTCCATGGACAACATTAAATCAAATCAAGAGTAAGGATGAATACATTATGATTCATCTAAGGGTTCTAAGCTTCACATTCTCTTGTTATCATTTAACCCTCTTCCCTTAATCTGAGTGTATGTATTTCATCTTAATTTTGTATGTTGACTAAATATCTCATGTATCAACTAATTGTTTTTACAATAATTCTTTTGAAGTAATTCCTTTTAGTGTACTTAAAAGCAATGTTTTTAAAAGTGTAAATATGTGTTATGCATGTGGATAGGTTACCTTATAACCTATATGTGTTATGTAGGAGAATATGCAATTTTGGATGTTTTAATAATATAACTATTATATATAAACTGATCACACAATTACATATTTAATCTCTACAATTACATATTTGGACCCAAAAATGTGAGACATATTCTAATATAAAGTTTTGGTGAAAATTAAAACACCACTTCAATGCATTCTATAATAATGTAAGAATAGACTCCAATGAAACACACATGAAATGGTTAAAAATGAGTATGTAACAATAAACACTAACCAAAAAATACAAAAAGATGTTTGCATGTCCAGGATGTCTGATACAACAAATACTAAATAAGCATGTGACTCATATACAAAACATACAACAAAAGAGAATGTTATCAAATAAAGACCTAATCTAGTTTGGACTGAAATAAAAATTTCCATCTAAAGTTCACCAACTAATTGGCCTTATAAGAGGATATGCGGACGCATATATAATTAGAAAAGGTCTGATTTGGGTAAAAATTTCTATATATATGGAGGCTTATGGACCTTATAATATGTGTGACCTTATAGTCATCCCATGCATCCTTTTTCAAAAACACTGATTACATGTATACTTAAACTCTCATTTCTCATTATTTTTATTTATTAACAATTTGCATGAAATGTGTTAGAATAAACAAATTAATTCATCTTACTCAATTCATCTTCTTTCCCTTATCTTTTCTATATATAGTTCCCTTACCTTACTTATATTTTCATTCTTAGGGTCTTTATACAGGTCTTACCATATCATATTAAATTCAAATTTTAAAATAAATCTTCCTTATATCATTCTATTGACACTTATTATATTAGAAAAATCATTCCCTTAAGGTTCTTCACATGTATTAGCTTGTGTTTCCCCTCATCTTCTTATAATATCTTTAAATTATGGAGTCACCATTCTTTTTTTTAGTTCTTTCTTCAAACTCTTATTATATTGTATGATTAAAATTTTCCTTTAGACCTTTATATAGTTATTTTTTCCATCTTCTCTTGTTATTTGGTTGACTAGTTAGTCACTCTACCTTTGCATGTTGCCGCTGATGAGGGATTTCCCCCTTCACTAGTCCATAGTGTGGATCCAAGATAGGCATATGTATTTGTTAGGGTTGGGTGAAGGAAGGAGAAGAAATGGGAGTTTTTCCTTTTGTAGATTTACTATAACATGATGGAGTCACAATTTGTAGGAAACCAAAGTTGACATGCATGACGTGAAAACACCTGCTAGTGACACACTAAATCCTCACTAACTCTTGTTGCAAGTTGGTGAAGATTGCTTTGTTGGATTTTTGAATATTCCATGCTCAAATTCAATGATGCAAAGATTTCCCATTTTTGTCACCAACATGTGCATTTAGTTTTTCATATGATGGAGGAACTTAGAGAAAATCCAACAATAAAAATCATGTTATCATATAGGTCAAGTTATACCATATATATGATTTGTACAACTGAATTTTGTATAACTTGGTAGGAATATTGTAAGAACAAGTGATGATCTACCTAATCCTATCCTAAACTCTTTTCAACACTTATATCAAGTCTTTAGAATAGTTAGATGTCATTAGAAAAATCATTAGATATGTTTTTCCAAGTAAATAGCAATATCATGGAATATTTTCATCAAACTATACTTCAATTGAGAAAGACTCGTTGTAGAGAAAGAGTCATTTTAGAAAATATAGCCATTGAAAACCTATGAAAAAGACTACCTCTCGGTCAAACTACACTTCAACCGAGATGGAGTTTGGTTGAAGTACAGTTCGATCGGGGTCAGTTCACAGTCAAAATTTGCATTTGGCTTTCTAGTCATTTTAAATTTGTCTTTTGATCTCTAACAGATAGTTTAGAATTATCTATGTCTAAAAACTCCCAAAAAATATATTGACCATTCTCAAGTGTTTCCTATATACATGACTACCTAATCAGATCTTTTTACCATGGGCAATCTAAGCATCTTTGTGGTTAAAATTGCATAGATTTTGTTTTATCTCTATTCACTCCCCACTCTAGATCTATTAATTTGTATCAGATCATGTCTTTAAGGTGCCTTTACAAGTATTCTAGGATGGGGGAAAATGTATTCAGCCATCTTAACCTTGAGGGATCATATGTTAGCCAACTGCTTGTGTTTTATGGGGCAAACTACACATATTGGAAGAGAAAGAATGCAATATCACTTCCAAGACATTAGTTTCAATCGCGAAAATGTAATTTCCATATCATATGAACGTCTAAACACAAAGATGGAGGAATGGGATCCAGATATGGTAGGAAAGGAAACTTCAAAATCCAGAGCAGTAAGTATGTTATACACTTATCCATCTCCTAGTGAATTTCATATGAGAAACCACATATGGTATACGGAGAACAATTTTGGTTACGCATGAAGAAACTCAACAAGTAAAAAGTGTAAAGATTAATATGTTAAAATATAAATTTGAATTGAAAGTTCTTTAACAAGATCATGAAGACCAATAAGATGTTGGATGAGTGGAGAAATAGTACTATAGTCCCCATCTACAAGAACAAAGGTGATGTTCAGAGCTGCACAAACTACAGAGGTATCAAGTTGATGAGTCACACAATGAAGCTTTGGGAGAGGATTATTGAGTAGAGGCTCAGATCTATAACACAGATATCAAACAACGAATTTGGTTTAATGCCTGGAAGATCAACAACAGATACTATTTTTCTAATTAGGAGGCTTATAGAAAAAGAAAAAGAGATCTTCATATGGTGTTTATTGATTTGGAAAAGCTTATGATCGAGTACCTATATAAGTGTTGTTGATGGTTTTAAAGAAAAAGGGTGTGTCAATCCAATACATTGACTTGATCAAAGATATGTATGATAGATCTATTGCTAGTGTGAAAATTCTTAGAGTAGAGACACTAACTTTTCCTATCACAGTTGGGGTACAGCAAGGATCCTCACTTAGCCCATATTTGTTCGTTCTTGTTATGGATGAGTTGACAAAGAATGTTCAGGATGATATTCCTTGGTGTATGTTATTTGTTGATGATATTGTTTTGATTGACGAAACTAAAGATGGATTGAATAATAAAGTTGAACATTGGAGAAATACATTGGAATCAAATGGATTGATGATTAGCATGAGCAAAAATGAGTATATGCATTGCAATTTCAGCCAAACTTACAGTGTGAATGATGGAGCCATGTTGGATGGAGTAGATATACCAAAATGTGATAAATTCTGTTACTTGGGCTCTATTATTCAAATAGATGGGGATGTTAAAAATGACGTTTGTCATAGGATCACTAAAGGATGGTTGAAATGGAGGAGTGCAACTAGAGTTTTATGTGATCGGAAGATCCCTCTTAGGTTAAAAAGTAAGTTTTATAGAACAGCTATATGGCCAGCCATGCTCTACGAGAGTGAATGGTGGGCGATAAAGAAATAAGGTCTCAATAAGATGAATGTGGCTGAAATGTGTATGATGAGATGGATGTGTGGGAAGACAAGGAAAGATCGCCTGAGAAATGACTATATCAGGAATAAAGTGGGGGTGGCGAGCATTGAGGACAAGTTGCGTGAGGGCCGACTCAGATGGTACGGACATATGCAACGTAGACCGCCTAATGCGTCTATACAAAACAATGCTATTGAGTCAAGCACATTAAATAGGAGAAGAGGAAGGCCTAAGTTAACATGGGATGACCTTATAAAGAGAGATTTTGAATCTCTACATCTTAACCAGAATATGGCCCATGATAGATCTGAATGGAAATGAAGGATCCATGTAGCCACCCCCAACATAGTTGGTACTGAGGCTTAGATGATGATGATGGTAAATTTGAATTATTTTGCACGAGTAAAACTAAAAATATTGCTAAAGTGTATGATATATTTTCTATTGTAGTAAATGTTTTAAGTGCATTAGTAAAGCAGTCAACTGAGGAAGAGAAAGTCTATAAGATACTTAGATCCTTGCCTCCCAAGTTCAAATATAAGGTAACTTCTTTAGAAGAATCGAGCGATATTTCAAAATTATTAATGGAGAAACTCATTGGAAACTTTGAGGCACATGTAGTGAAGCTTTAAGAAGAATCCAAAATTGAAGATGAAGAAAAACTTACTGAGAAAAAAGGTGTGGCATTCTAAGAAAGAGCTTTAAAGTCAACTTCTTGAAGTGGCTCATCTATTAGTGAAGAAGAAGTGCATCATAAAGGTAATATATATATATGTTCTTCTTCTAAAAAATATTAGATCATTTACTACTAAATGTCACATATGTGGAGAAAAACGACATTGGAGGGATAGACATCAGAACTCAAGAAGAAGAAGAAAAAAAATAACAAGGACAAGAAGAAGAAAGCATATCATGCTACTTGGGATGATTCCTCAAACTTGGAGGCAAGTGATGAAGAAATATGTCATCATGCAGTTGAATGCTTCATTGTTGAACATGAAGACAATGATAACAAGAGGAAGAAGGTGCACAACGTAATGATGATAAGGTATCTCTCTCAATTTTTTTCATAAAGAAGAACTTATTGAGCTGGTTGAACGTACTTTGGATAAAGCTAAAAAGTATAAGATAAAATTAAAAAAACAAATTGGCAAATATTTTTTATTCCTTCAATGAAGAACTTAATGAGCTAGACCAATATGAGAATGAAAAGAAAAGAATAGATGAAATTATTTTTTAAAATACTTCCTTGAACTCAAGTTTCCACTCTTTTAGATAAGTTGAGTAATATGGAAAAACAACATATTTGTTGCTCACATTTTGGTTATGATCTTATCCTTGAAATAAATGATGCATTAAATGATAAACTCGATATACTTGTAGAGAACATTTCTAGTACTAGAAAATGTTTAGTTTCTACTACTAAACACTCCTTGATATTTTCCAAGGAGAATGAAAATCTTAAGAGATCTTTAGTTCAATTTTCAAATAGTAGAAACATGTTGAAAAATATATCGCATGACGACAATACTCATGGTGGCACTCATGGACTTGGTTTTTTTTTTTGAGGGAAAATGGATCGATTCATTACTTATAAGCCATACGGAATCTACAATTTGAGTCAAAAATATAGCAAGAGCAAACAAAGATCAAGTTAACATCACTGCAACTCATATCGGAATGAGAGTAGAACGCTTCCGTATTGATTCTTCTTCCTTGATGCTGTCTTAAGCAGCTTTCCACGAAGAATTCCTTCGACTTGAGCGTGTAGTAGTGATAGGGGGCATGGATCTGTGCGGTGCTCCGATGCATCATCATCTCAAAGGAATCCATATAACCAAGTAACAAAACAAGCCACAACAACATGGAGACACAAGCAAAACAAACGCTGACAAGCAGCGAGTAGACAAACGCTGACAAGCAGCGAGCAAACAAACGCTAACCAGTAGAGGCTAGAACAGGCAGAGAAGCTGCCAGTACACACTACGCCAACAAAAATAAGGAAACTAGCCAGACGGCTAAGGTGAAAAGGGGATGGGGAGCCAGAGCCGTGAGGAACAAGATAGGAGGAGATGTTGAAAAGGATTTGTCGACGTACGATGCAAAATCTATCTCTGCACCGCAATCCCTCCACCCATCGTGAACGCCGTCGAAAATCAAACCCTAGGGATCGGATGTCGGCGCCGCTCGAGATGGGAGGAGAGACGATCTTTACAGCACTCCTAACTTGCGATCCACGTGACCCCAACGAGAAGACAAGGGCCCGGGGGAGCGGGGTGGCGCTGGCCGCCGCCAAAGCCGCCCAAGCCCCCTCCCCCGAGCCGCGAGGCCTTTGCCCTAGTCGCCCTGTGAGTCGCCTAGAGCGGACGAGAGCGGACGGGAGAGAAGAAAGTCATGGACTTGGTTATACTGCAAGAAATGTTAAAAGAAAGAAAAATCAAGGACCTATTTTTGTTAAACCAAAATCCAATTCTTACATACCTATTAATCATGTTACTTGCTATTGGTGTGGGATATTTGGACGTTATGCATTTTCTTGCCCTTTTTGAAAGGAAAAGGATAGAGACATGGTTTGGCTCCCTAAAACCTCCCTTTAGATGAGGTTTGAAAGACTATGGCTTCATTGGATAATATTTGACATTATTTAGTTGGTTTCTCTTTAAAATGTTTAGTTTTTGAATTGTTAGCTATATATGTTTCGAATTGGTACATATGAGTTTCTTCTAGATTAATTTTTTTTAACTGACTATTTCTTAGTCGAACTAAAGCTCAATTGAGGGGTTGTTTGGTCGATATACGGTTCAACCAAAATACTAAATGTCAAAACTTGATTTGAACATCTTGCAATTAGTATTTAGAGTTAATTTTCTATATGTTTGTTTGGTCTTTCGGATCTGGAATGATTTATTTTGCAAGTTACAAATATCTTCTTTTCTCTAAAATGGATATCTCTGTCTTGGTAATTAGTTTCTTTGTTTGAGCTCATTTTTTATGAGTATGAGATTTAGGGGGAGCTCAAATTATTTGATTTTAAATGTCATTTTTGTTAGATCATTTTATTAGTGGATTCTCAATATTAATTATGAGCTTAACATCCCTTAAATTTGGTCCTGAGATTCTTTGACCTCATTTTGTTTTTATGGAAATCTATATATCATGGACGACTTCAAACTCCATTCATTCATATTGAGATATTCTTTAGAAAATCTGTGTTTTTCATGGCATTTCTATATCAATGATGGACTACACATTCCTTACCATTAGATTATAATAAATTTTTTATATATTGAGCCTAAAGATTTTTTTATCATGAAGGACTTAACATTACACTCCTTGGTTATTAGTCAATATTTTGGTCCTTTATCAAATATGCCTTTTTTATATAGAATTTACCCTTTTTCAATTGATTTCTTGATTCAATTTGTTCGTCCTTATTTTGTTGGGTATATATTTCCCTCTCCATAATGGCTATCTTGTTGAGGGGGAGTGTCTCCTTAAGAGGGAGCATTTGTAAGTATAAACCCTTTTTTACTTCGACAATGGGACTGAAAACCCCATGAAGTTAAATTTTTCTATTCGTAGTAATTTAAAGGTATGATGCTCTAAGTTATCAACTTTCTAATTATCTTATAGAAATATTTATCATCATAAAAAAGGGGAGATTGTTGGCATTTTGGATATGGCACACTCATATTTCGATGATGCAAAATTTTCTCATTTGTGTGAAACACATTTGCATTTAGTATTTCATATGATCAAGGAACTTATACATGATCCAACAATAAAAAACATTCTATTATTATGTGTTTGATTCTTGTAGGTCAAGTTGTACCATGTATATGCTTTGTACAAGTGCATTTTGTACAATTTGCTAGGAATGATGTAAGAACAAGTGATGAACTTCCTAATCCTATCCTAACTCTATTCCAAACTTATATCAAGTCTTTAGGATAGTTGGGTGTCATTAGAAAATTTATTAGATATTTGTTCCTTGTAAATAGTAATGCCAGGGAATATTTTGGTCAAACTACACATCGAAAGATACATTGTAGAGATATAGTCATTGCAAACCCAAGAAAAACACTACCTCTCAATCAAACTACACTTCAACTGAGATGGAGTGCGATTGAAGTACAGTTCAACCAAGATCAGTCCACAGTCAAAATCTGCATTCATTTTTCTATCTGTTGTAAAGTTGTCTTTTGATCTCTAACAACTATTTTAACATTTATCTTGGTTAAAACACTCTCAAAATCTATATTGACAATTCCTAAGTGTTTCCTATATATAGGAGTGCCTATGAACACTATAAACATGCACTTGAGCAATCTATTACATGCTATCTATGACAACCTCAATTCCTACATATTTTCCATGATGACATTCTATTGATATGCATGCACTCATATCAATAAGATATTAAGAGGGAAAATATGAGGACTTTTTATTATCATATAAAATTAAAAAAGGCGGATCATGTTCACAACACCATATATATGCCACACAAAACCATCATTCAAAAATAGGATAGGTAATAGAGATTACATTTATTTGCTTGAAAGAAAAGTCTATCTACCAATAGAAAGGAGAGTACATAGGATAGACTACTCCCATACATCAACTAGGAATGCAAAATAAAATACTATCTAGGGAGGTAAAAGAGATGCAAGTCCACTTTAAACCCTCTGATGAGCTTTATAACATCTTTCGGGAACTTCGGCATCAATTAAGAATTACTTGTACCTAAAAAATATGAGAAAGGTCGGATCAACACTATGTGATGTGTGCGTGGGTAAAAATACATACTTTTAAGCTTGCATAATTGAAATAATTTGAGAAATAAAAGAAAGAGTAAAGAAACAATTATTAATGTGAGAATTAGGGAAACCATTTCATTTAGATGTGGTTTTGATGTGATTGTACTACTAAGTGCGTTAACACCTAATATAGATTTATGTTGGGCCATCCATTCTCCTTGAGCTACGGGATCCCTACATGTAGGGCTATAGGGATTTGTTGACCTTAGTTTTATAAAAAAGAGAGAGAATATCTCACTCGGTAGACAGAATCCATCTCTTCATATATGATCTCAATGTTATGGTGATGATCATAGTATTGATACTTTACATCCAAGAACTATACACAATGAAGCATGCAATATTTCATACTTAAACCACATAGGAAAACTACTCTTATACTTATATGTCCCATGTACATGATCTAATCAAATCTTCATTCCAAGCAAGTTTAATGAGATGATGTAAATGGATTACCCTGAAAGGAAGTGGAGAGTACATCATTTGTGCATCATTGTGACCCATGACTAGGACTTTGACTTAATCAGGATTTTATGATCATCTTATGATTATGTCTTAGTTTATTCATTGAGAACATCTCAATTTAGGATTATGTGGATAGATCTAGGGTTAGGGGTAGGTTTGGCTCATGTTGAACTCCTTTATCATCTAGGTAGAGAGATCAATATTAGAGTTTCAAGAGGGTTTAGATCATTATTGGTTACTTCATTAGGGATCCCATTATCTAAAGCTAACAGAGACATCATTAGGGTTTATGAACTAGATATTATTGATATAGATCTATCGGCATCATTTTAAATTAGAAAAAAAAGGAATATCCACATAAGGCTTTAGGCCATCACTTTTGAAAAAGAGATCGAATCTTGGTTAAGTTAGTATTTTATTCAGATTCCTCAAATTTTTCTGATAGAAATGGTACATAGTTTTGTTATTATCTGATATTCCTAGCTTTTACTGTGATTTTTTCTAAGATAATTAGGGTTATTGATATTTAGTAAATAAATTAAAGAAAGGAAAAGGTAATTAACTAGATCAAAGGCCTGATCATAGGCATGGATCGATCCCAGTAATTGATGCACGCCTCTCGAAATTAGCTGACTCGGGCTGAGTTGGCACCACGTGACCTATGCCTCATCAGCTTCCTCCTTCCTTGTGACCAGTCACCTGCTCCAACTCCGGAGAGGCCAATCTTGGGCTTGGATGCTCTTCTTATCTAAAAGAGGTTGTAGGTTGTAGGTTCCTTTGTGAAGTGGTCCTACATTAGGTTGGCGTTGCATGGTGTCGTAACTCCCTCGGTGCCAAAATTCTACTGAGGTGAGAGAGAAGGTGGTTAGAGAAGGGATGTTATGAGGAAGGATGAAGGTACGGGTTTGGCAAGGTGTCGTAGAGGGTCGCCTAAGGTTCCTGAAGGTTTAGGGGAGCTTGATTGGAAAGAATGACATGTCTCAGGGTGTAGCAGAGGTGGAGTGGATATGGGAGGAAGTCGGTGTCGTTAGAAGAAACTGAGATGTACTTTCGAGGAATTGAGGGCAGAGGATGACTAAAGGGAGGGTGGAAGAGGCAATTGGAGTGTTAAATATACCAGAGGAGGTAGCCCTAATTTGGAATCCATCTCTAGTGAGAGGCACAAAGAAATGGGAGGTGAATCTCCCTAATCTGATAACCCCAGAATGTGTGCGGGGCTCATTGGGTTCTATTTTGCGAGAAGGGAAGACATATCCCACCAGACCCATGAGGAGGTTCCTAGGTTGGTTGTGAGAGAATGGGGGTTTGGTGGTTGGACTATTGAGGGTCACGATTGGATCTTGCGGGAGGTAGAAGACAAGGCCTCCCCCATTGGATCTTGATTGATGGTTGAGATCAAGGGTCATGATCAATGTCACACTCCCTCCTAACAAAGTCTATGTGACACACACACACATATATATATAGAGAGAGAGTAGCGATCCAATGAGAAACATCCTACAGTGAGAGCATGAGAGGCATTTGAATAACTACAAATTGGGATATGTTTTAAAAATCCAACCATATAGATGGAAAAAGCATCATTTCATTTACCTTCTCACAAAAAATCATTGCAATCAGACATTATTTACAAGTCCATATGTACAATGTACACTTTTTACATCCAACGGTTAGCTTGAAATTCAATATAGAGCGTCGAAAAGTATTTTGTTGTTGTGAATGATATGCTTTTACACAAATTGGATGTGTAAACTTTTTGTAGGAAGGTAAATATTAGTATATACTTGTAATCTATACGGTTGGATTATGAAAAATTGATCTATATGGAGAGTTATTCAAATGCCTCTCATGCTCTCACAAGATATGTTTCTCAGTGGATCGCTTCCCTATATATATATATATATATATATATATATATATATATATATATAGAGAGAGAGAGAGAGAGAGAGATACTTTTAGTTGCCTGCGCGAGTAACTTAATTACCCTACCCAGCAACAATACTCCCGCAACCTGGAACCTGTTATAAAGGAAAAAAGCGGAAAAAAAAACATTTGAGCGGAAGCAACGAGAAAATAGCAGAAAGAGCAGCTAGCAAGCGAGGCAAAACCCCAATTCCTCTACTCAATCCGTCGCCCTCCCCAACGATTTCTCCCATTTTCGTGCAATCTCACCGGCGAAGACATCACCCAACCACTCCATCACCACCTCCTTCGTCATCACCTCTTCCAGTCGCTCCTTCATCGACTCGTCAGTTACTCAGAGATGACGAGGACGAAGAAAGCCTCGTGGAAATCGTCGATTATGCCTCCGTGGAGAAAGAATAGACTGACAGTGGTCGAAATAGGAAACGACGAATTCGAAATGCACCAATTTCAAGCCGATGAGAAGATGGCAAAATAGGCAGAAGAAGCGGGAAAAGCAGCATCGGCCGCGGAAAGGGAATTACAAGAACAAACTACTCTGACAACTTTGAAAGGGGATAAGAAAGAGGCTACCAAGGCCACAGAAGCAGGAGAAGAGGGGATAGAAAAAGCTACGGAAATGGAGAAGGGGTTTGCTGCTGAGACTCCTCAGACAATACAGAAAGAGGTCAAAACAGGAGCTGTGATGGCTATTGAAAGAGATAAGCAAGCTACTTCTTCGACACCTCAGACACAAAAGAAAGGGAAAAAAAGGGTTACAGCTCCCCCATGGATCAAACCTCCATCAAAAAGTGCAAAGTGCAGTAAGGTTGCTACTACTGGTCGTGGAGGCAATAGAGCTACTAAGAAGAAAGAAGGTGTGCACAACAAAGCGGGAAAAGAAGAACAACAAGGTAATTTGTGTTTGCATGCAGGCTACTACTGTTGTGTCTTTGACCTTCTCTACATCCTGCCCCTCCTGCTATGCAGGCTACTACTGATGTGTCAATGTATGATAGTTACTACATTAAAACTAAACGATGTAGCTAGAGTAACTACACCAATAGATCTGAGTAACTATGAGATAGTCTCGAGTAACTGTTACAATAGGAAGAGTAATGCTCGAGTAACTGAGAGTAATGCTTGAGTAACTGAGAGTAATGCTTGAGTAACTAAAATTAATGCTTGAGTAAATGAAATTAATGCTTGAGTAAATATTACAAAATGCTTGAGTAACTGAAAGTAATGTTTGAGTAACTGAAATTTATGCTTGAGTAACTATTACAGAATGCTTGAGTAACTGAGATTATTTTTGAGTAACTGAAAATAAAGTTTGAGTAACTATTACAGAATATTTGAGTAACTGAAATTAATTCTTGAATAACTATTACAGAATGCTTGAGTAACCGAAAGTAATGTTTGAGTATTTATTTCTAAAAGTAATGCTTGAGTAACAAATAGTGTCTCACACACTAGACATATCAATTAAACTAGAAAACAATATTGTTAAGCTAAATACTACATTCTTGGAGTAACTCTATTCGTATGCAGGAGAAGAAAGCAAATGGGATGAGGAGAGTACAAATGCAAATTAGAAACAGAAAGAGACAGAAAAGGCTAGCGAAGAAGAAGGTGATGTAAAAAGAAGAAAAATGAAAACCAAGGGGAAAGGGAAGGAACAAGCAACTGAAGAGAAAGGGAAGGTTGATGGTGATACAGAAGAAGAGGAAAGAAGAAGAAGGAAACAAAAAAGGAAAAGAAAAGTCTACAAATGAGGGGGGAAAAGCAGAAAGAAATAAGAGAACACAAAAGGGAAAAGGAAAAGCAACTGAAGAGAAAGGTAAGATTGTATGGAATTGTAATTGTTTTAATTTTCAGTTACTTGCAGTTTATTAAATTGCTTTTACAAAATAAACAATGAGCTCTAACAATAAATTTTGATATGTTTGTAGTGGGAGTAAACAGATTGTACCACAGGTGCTCTTTAAAGAGCTACATCAACACCAGCAAGAGCATGATGTATACAAAAGAACAACTTATGATGATGAGCTCAACATCCTTTGCAAACCTCATTAAGATGCCAAATCTTGCAGTTGACATTGGCTTGTTAGAGGATTTAATAGATAGATATGTCGATGAAGACATATTTCTGCTGGCCAATGGGGAGGAGAGAAGGATGACAGTAGATGACGTGGGGATAATTCTAGGTATCCCCAGCAAAGGTATAAAAATAAAACAAAGGAAAGATTCTGACATGTAAAGTCGATATGGAAAGAGTTTGCCAAGGCGACTTGTAAAAATAGAAATGAAGGTGAGAAATCAAAGAGGTTGAGAGAAAAGGATGTCCTGCATAAGGACAACTTAACAAAACTTTGGCAAGAATATGCCAAGACCAACAATCCAGCGGAAAATAAAAATATGTGTCACGCGTGGATGTTGCACCTGCTGGCAACATTCCTAATCCCAGACCCCAGCTATTGCACACCAATCTACATTATCCACTACCTAGATGATGTCACTTCCACTGGGCAGATGAATTGGGCAAAGTTGGTGCATGGGAGTATCTTCAAGAATATGAAGATGCTGAAGGAGAATGTCCAGTGAAGAAGGAAAGTAGAGAAAGGGGCTAAGAACACCCTATACACAACAAGATGTGTCATGTGCCTATGCGTAAGTGAAGAAAGTCATATTCATCTACATTGATACAATATTGACTATGGGGGGGTAGTTACATACGCATTATATTTTCTATATGTTACATGCAGGTTTGGGGATATGAGATGACAAAGATGGCAAAGCCAACATTCCTTGACTCCAAGCCAAGGATAAAGAAGTGGGCTGTGCCGGTCGAGAAATTGATGGAATTAGGGGCAGTGGATCCTAAGGATGTAAGATTATCTAAACTTTGTTACAAAATCTAATATACAACATAATCATACATGTTTCATTTTGTGAGACATTATTTTTATTTATATGTTGGACAGTTTTATCAAAGGATAGTGGTAGATCAAGGAGATGATTGGCAGGCTGCAAAATCATCGAAGGACATGCCAGCAAAATGTAAGCCAACAACCAATAAGGCACCAGCAAAGCCAATCATCGAAGAGGGAGACACTCCTGACACCTCCACCCTAGAGACAAGAATCCAAATGTTGGAGGAGGAGCTCAAAATGCATAAGGAGATCTGCACAAGAATAAGTGTTGAGAAATTCACTGAGCTGCAGATGGAGAATAAAAGGCTAGAAGAAAGAATAGCCAAGTTAGAAGAAGAAAATAAAAATCTAAAAAGAAAGTGGGAAGATGAGGGTGAAAAATCACAGTCACCTGAAAGTGGATTCAAAGAATTTGAAGAGGGTTTTGCCTCGGTGAATGTAGATGAACTAAAAGACACACCGACAAAGGATGTTGACCCACTAACGAAGTGAAGAAGGCTGACCCTCAGAAGAAAATATGTGGAATCGGAAGATCACAGCGAGGACAGGAAAAATGTTGATGAAGAGGAGAAGAAAGAAACAAAAGATGACAGTTTTGAACAACCAAAGTCTACAGAAGATGCATAACAAAAGAAACAAGAAGAAGGAAGCAAACAGCAGGAGAAGATAGTAGAAGAAGAAGAAGGGCAGAAGGAGCCCAGAAAAAGATTGAAGAAGAAGAAGAAGATGGAATAACTAAAGATAGGAAGCATAGAGAAAAATGTGAAGAAAAGAAGGGAGGAAAAGGTAAGTTTCATCTCCCTTCAAGTATATCATAACTGCAATTAATGCTTGAGTAACTGAACCTAAAGCTTGAGTAACTGAACCTAATGCTTGAGTAACTGCAAGTAAGGCTTGAGTAATTGAACCTAATGCTTGAGTAATTGAACCTAATGATTGAGTAACTGAATGTAATGTTTGAGTAACTGAATGTAATGCTTGAGTAACTGAGAGTAATGATTGAGTAACTGATAGTAATTCTTAAGTAACTTGTGTAAAATGAAGATTGATTCTAACATGGATTTCTCTATTGTTGTTGACAGAACAAGATGTCAAATTTCATAGGTTTTTAACATTTCAAAACAAAAGAAACCAAAGAAATTGTCCATCACTTCATGAACAACATAGAAGAAATGTAAGAGAATTGGTTATTTCCAAGTGTAAAATGATAAAACATTACTGTTTCAATATCCAACTCGTATGTATAACATCTATAAAAAATAATTGGCAGGTCAAAATGGGAATGGAAATTCACTGAAGACACTTGGTGCACGGGGAAGGACCTCGCCGCCCTCCTGTACAAGGATCAAATGATGCAATCACATGTAAGAAACAAGAACGTAGTGTAACTCTTTGAAATAGATAATTTGGATTGCTAAACTAAGAAATCTTTTGGTTTTTTTCAGGTTCTAGACTGCTTTGTACAGATGCTCAAGGAGAGCACAAGCAAGCGGAGGAAGAAAGGGTTGACGTGGCACTGTATGATCACTTATGCTCCGGTAAGACAAATAAACTTTGTATACAAATTTACATGAAATTACAATATATAAACACAAACTGAAACTTATAGATGTGAATTTTAAACTCTACATTTGCAGCAAAAGCTATCATTTGATGTTGAGAACATCACCATGGAGCAGATTGACATGCTATCTCCACAATTCAATGTTCCAATGAAAGATTGGGATGCAATGGACTCGGTGTTCACAATACTAAACAACAACAACCAGTAGCACTTGTACAAAGCAAGTTTCAAGGATGGAGCACACTGGTCTTATAATTCAATGAGTTGGAGTAGCAACTCAAGAAAAGAATTCAATAGATGGGTAAGTGATCTATAAAAATTAACTCTATTAGTAGTGGATTGTAAGGATTAATGTCCTTTAATTGATGATGAATAAATGTTTTGTTTTTCAATGCAGGTGGGTATAGTGCATGAATTCTTTAGGGGTGCACCAGAAAAGGGGAGCCAGTTGTCGCAGTGGGAACGAGAGTACCCGATCTACCCACAGCAGGAAGAAGACTTACTTGACTATGGGATCTTCGTCATGAAGTACCTAGACTGCCTAGTCAATGGAAACACTATGGACTTCACCTGCAAAGACATACTGGCAATAAGGGTTGATGTTTTTCAGCGAATGATGGCAAGGGGGTAGCTGCAGCCTCTAAAAGAGGATGAAAAAGATGAAAGCAAAGACACCAAAGAAGGTAAATCTGATGAGGACAAGGGAGGAGAAGATGAAGCTGAGAAACAACAAGAAATAGAGAAGAATGAAGAAACAGCAGCAAAAATGCATGAAGAACAGATCCCAGAGGAAGAAATAGTTACAAGCCTTGATAAATGGCTAAAATCCAGCTGAAAAATTGGATTACTGATTTGATTGTAAAATAAGAACAATAGCCTTCTGTTATTCTGTTGTATAAGCTCTGTGAAAGCCTGAATGTATAGCTGCTCTTGAATGTACAGTTGTGAAAAGTCTGAATGTACAGTTGATCTTGATGTACAACTCATCTTGAACAATATTGATTTTTCCCATATATTTTGGCTGAATGTACAGCTGATTAAAATGGATTATTTATTAGTGTGCTGCAAAAAGACTGAATGTACAGTTGATCTTGAATGCTTCAAATACATTTATGGTTTGAATGCTTATGTTCTTAAATGCTTTAAATACCATTATGCTTTGAATGTTGTAAGAGTAACTCTGAAACCACTACGAGTAACTGATACAACCATGCGAGTAACTAAACTGAAAGTAACAGAATGCTTGAGTAATTGAAAAGTAATGCTTGAGTAACTGAAATTAATTCTTGAGTAACTAAGAGTAATGCTTGAGTAACTGAGAGTAATGGTTGAGTAACTGAAAAAACCCTACGAGTAACTGTCACAACCCTGGAGTAATTGAAAAAAACACTGCGAGTAACTGAAAAAGGACTACGAGTAACTGAAAAAACATTGCGAGTAACTGTGACAATACTACGAGTAACTTTGACAATAATGTGAGTAACTGAAAAAACCCTGCGAGTAATTGTAATAGCAGTTAGAGTAACTACAAAAACACTGTGAGTAACTGTCACATCCCTACGAGTAACTGAACAAACAATGCGAGTAACTGAAAAAAGCATGTGAGTAACTGAAACAAGCATGTGAGTAATTGAACACTGCAAGTAATGGTTGAGTAACTGAACAAACAATGCGAGTAACTATCACAAACCTGCGAGTAACTAAACAAACACTGCGAGTAACTATCACAACCCTGCGAGTAACTGGACAAACACTACGAGTAACTGAAAAAATTATGTGAGTAACTAAAAAAACCCTACGAGTAACTAAAAAACCTTGCGAGTAACTGAAAAAAGCTTGTGAGTAACTGTGAAACACTATGAGTAACTATGACAACAATGCGAGTAACTAAACAAGCACTACGAGTAACTCAAATAGCAGTTAGAGTAACTATGAAAACAATACGAGTAACTAAAAAAGCACTACGAGTAACTGTGACAACCTTGTGAGTAACTAAACGAGCACTACGAGTAACTCTAATAGCAATAAGAGTAACTATGATAGCCTAGAAAAGAAACACTATGATTCAAACTCAGTTACTCTTATACTTTGTAAGAGTAAATTTGACAACACTAAGAGTATCCATTGCACACAAAGAAAAAC
The DNA here is from genome assembly GCA_963693085.1 of Alisma plantago-aquatica. Lineage (NCBI taxonomy): Eukaryota > Viridiplantae > Streptophyta > Magnoliopsida > Alismatales > Alismataceae > Alisma > Alisma plantago-aquatica. Next base: position 1,508,873,244 of record OY856410.1, on the reverse strand, counting down.
CCATATTCTTCAAAAAGAATAACAACTGATCAGTTAATATTCTTTGTAACATATTCATAGTATACATACAACTGTTGGAGCACAAGGTAACACAAAGATAGATTACAAACACAAGTGAAGTACATAGAAGGTTACAAAATCACTTTCACAAAACTACACAAAAAGAACAACCCATTACAGATTTGAACATGCCTCACTGACGCACTAATCAACTACAAACTCCACTAAAAAACATAGAACCACATATACATCAATAGCAGTAGCAACAACACCAGAACACGAGCAGTAGAAATAGTAGCAGCAACTCCCAATCAGCAAAACAAGAATGATCTTAACAGTAGTAGCAGTAGAAGCTCATCACACTAGAAGTAGCAGTAGCACATAACCATCAACAACTGTAGCAGTAGCAGCACATCAAAGAGCATTAGCAGTAGCACATATCCATGAATTGTAGTAGCAGCAACAGCTCCCAATCGCATGATAAAAGAACAAACAAAACCACAATAAGCAGCACCAGGATGCTCCCCACAATCAACAACAGTAGCAGAAAATAAAGCTTAGCAAGCAACACCAGGAGCTGGAAAAGAATAATAGAATAGATCAGGATAAGATAACAAATATAAACATCAAACATAAACAAACAACACAAGCAGCACCAGATATAGTCATTTAGCAGTAAACAACAACAAATAGTCCAGAAAGAGCATCATTGTAGAATGGACTACTTCTTAGGACAGTTCATGTTGTCATGGTTAACACCAAACTCTAAGCAATTCTTGCACTGCCTCTCTCTTTTAGACTGGGCAATCTCAACTCCAGATTTAAACCTCGCATCTGTGGATTTAGGTCTCCCCTTAGTTTTGCAAACATTGGGGATATGAACCTTGATAGCGGAAGAAGAAGTTGTATTTGAAGTAGTTACACCAGCACATGCATCTGCACCAGTATCAACGAGATCCAATTCTAACAGCTCTTTTCACAAGGCTAGCAATTTTTCATGGCAAAGATCTACAGCGTTGTTCCTACACGCTATGTTCACAATTGAATTGCAGGCAGAAACAAGCTTAAGAGTCCTCCCAGTGGATGGATGACTAACTGACGCTTTGCCAAAAATCAAAGGATGTTCTTTGTACCCTTTGGTCCACCTCTTAAGTATGTATGGCTCGGGAAGAGTGCAAAAGTCATGACTCTTCAAATAAGATAGGATGTGCCTGCAAGGGATACCTTTGAATTCCAACATGCAACAGTTGCAACAAACAATCTCACTCAACGACTTTTTCTTCAAGATGCGGGAAGATCCAAGGCCACCGACACGATACACTTCAAACTTGTCTTCTTCTGAAGCTTCCTTTACATTGTAGATCATTCTTTGATGAACCTCACTCTGAAAGATCTTAAAGATTGACTTGGTGTATATACCTCTCATCTTCTCCTCCATAGGCCACAGTGATGACAAAGGGAGATTACTATACTCATCTTCAAAGTCTTTGAAATTTTCAATCTATCGTACATGAGAGTACGCAGTCTCCAATGAACATGCAAGTTCAAAGAGAGTCTTCCTACTATTCACATGGCTTCTAATGAACGCATTGAAGTTCTCGCTCCTCTGCGTTATCCTCATGCCCGCAAAGAAGGAAGACTGCATATAGCATGGAACCTGTAACAGACTGAATTCTGGGCATTTTGCCTTTTTGGTCCTCTTTTCCATCTTTTCCTTTCATTTATACCCTCTTTGGCCTTTTTGTTTAATTTGTGGAGAATATAATGATCTAATGAACATTTGTTCACCTTTTATTCCAATATTTGGGTTTATGCACAATTACCTCAATGAAAGATTAGAAATGGGTTTAATATGTAAAATGTCCACTTAAATAATAAAGATAATAAAATAATTCATCCTAGAACTTTCTAGTGCTTTTTAGAATATGAAAAAGAAAGGAAATCTCGAAATATACATAAAGGAGATGATAAATGTAATAATTGGAAATAATATGGGATATAATGGATAAAAGGAGATAATGTGGAATATATTGTTCCAAAAATCCCAAATAGGAAACCAAGAGATAATTTGATATGCAAATTCATTTTCTTGACTTAAAATATACTTAATGGCTAAGTATCATCTAATTTGGATAATAAATAAATATATAAGCCTTTATTACAAGATAATGGGAAATAAGCCAATAAGGTGAAATAAAATATCTAATGTCCTCAAATTGGAAAAATAACTCCAAATTCGTAATTTATATATCAAAATGAGTCTATGTGTGAATTTGTATTTAATTTGGAAAATTTTTAATATTTTATTTTATTCAGGAGAGAGAAGATGACTTAAAGATCAGAAATATTAAATATATGGTGGTAAAATTTATTTAATGCCAAAATCATGTTCCACACATTTAGTATTGCTTATAAGACAAGTTTTATATTTTTAGAAGGTTTCTAGATGCCTCTAATAAATTAAAAGGATAAAATAAGTGATAAAATTTAAATGTATTAAATAAAATAATAAAAGTATTCAAAAAAATAATGCCAAATTCGTGTTATATAGGTTAAAATAGACCTTTGGATGAATTTCGCATCAATTTGGAAAATATTTGGCGAGAACGTGAATTTAGGAGAGAGAACGTGTGTAAAATATTCAAATCATTAATTAAAATAACTAAACAAATGAAGTTAATAACAAATTCATGTTCCATATATTTTGTTTTCCTTGAGACTGAAGTTGCACATTAATTGATAATTATATAAGTCTCTAATATATTAAGAAAGAAAAAATATGAATTACTTTAAAGGAATTAAATAAAATACTTAGAATTCCCAAAAAAAGAAAACTAATGTTGCAATTGGGATCTACATGTATTAAATAGTATAGGGTTCAAATTTTATATTTAACTGGATAATGCTTGCTTTCCCAATTGAATTGGTATTTAAAATCCTAATTATCATAGGCTTTAATAGTGGTATTTGATTAAACAAATTATTGTTTTCCTAAAGCAAACATAAAGCAACGTAGCGTTGCTTCCTCTCCCTCCAACATGACCTCACGTTTCAACCCTTTCAAAACGGGCAACGCCCAAAGCAAGAGTTGTCGCCCTTCCTCTCCATATCCTATTTATCTCCCCCCTTCATTCCTTTTCTCCTCAAACACATGAAGCCCTAGCCGCCCAGCCTACTCTCACCTTGCGTCCAACCATGGCGAGCAGCACCAAATAGAGTTGAGGATCGTTGGCTAGCATCGCCTCCTCCTCTTCTTCTTCCGCTCCATGAACGACACCTGAAACTCAACGCCCAGCAACCCCGACGCTGCGTCGGCGTCATTAACACCTTCCCATCTAACCCATGACGTCCAGCAGCCCCCGACGCTGCATCGGCGTCACTAACATCTGCCCAACCGACGCCTTGACACTGCGTTAGCATCACTACCACCTGCCCTTCTGACGCTACGACGCCCCTATGCCCTGATGTTGCGACGCCCCGACGCCCTGACGCCCAGACGTCCACAACACCACTTTAAGAGAAACCCCGACACCAACACACACTGACAGCAGGGCATCGTAGACACCAAGTGCAATGCCGTCGACCTTGACAGCTATGCCGTCGTTCAAAACCACTAGATCTGTAAGACCATGACGTTTGCAAACACCTTCATTCAACCTGACGATGGTGACTCAGCACATGTTTCTTCTTCCTGGGTCACATGATCATAGAGAACATGATGATGAGTTTGGGTCCCCATCTTGTTGTGAATCAACCAGACATGCAACCCCCATGGTAACTCTAGACATGTAAGTCTTCATTTCACTTTCAATAGTTTTGTTTTAGAAAATAGATTATAAAGATGGGATAAGTATGGAGTAAGGATAATCTAGTTATTTAAAACCATAATATGAACTAGTCAATTATCTTACCTATCAAGTTTGTTGTATACAAATGTAAATATTAGATTGCATGAAATCAAACCTGTAATGATACGTTATAGTGGAAACTTGATATTAAATAAAAGATGTTGGATAAGACCCGGGTAGATTGATATCCAAAATGATTAATGAATCACCCTAATTTCTTATTGTATACTTACCAAACCCTAAGAATCATTAGTGGGTGTATCCTTGTGTTAATGTATCCTTTACATCAGAAATTATATATAGGTGCATTACATGATAATTAGAAATACATATGGATCTAGGGACCACTCTCATCTAAATTAATTCAAGGGAACTTGAAATATGTATAAGAATTCATCTAATCATATTGTCTTCTTAGGAATTAAATAGTTAAAAAAAGAGATAATAATTTGTAAAGGAATATACTTTTATAAACATATATCTAGATGACATGTTAGTTGGATCAAAGCATGTGTATATTAGTGAACCTAATAGATATTCATATGGAATATACTTACACCAATAAACATTGTAAGCATGATGTTTGGAATAATATAAACTCACATCATTAAACTTATATTGGAAGCATATATATTATAATCCACATGTATATGAGTTACATAAATTTATGTGACTAAATATTGGTAACTATAACTAAGATAGATATGTAAAGCATCACATATTATCTCAACAAAGATTAAAATCATAAACCCTAACATGACATTACATGGTCGGGAATTGGGTGATAATAATATAAAAATATAATAGGAACGAATATGTTCACTTTGACTTGGCTAATATACATAATGTGTTTCTAGGATGTAAAGTTGACTTTGTGGACCAAAGTATACTATTGAAGTTAACCTTTATGTGTGAAAAGAGGTATGTGCATCTACACCTTCAGTTGGGAAATTATTTATACCATTACCTATGTTCCCTAATGAGGCTTAACCTAACTTAATCCATTATTCTTGAAACCTAATTTATTCATGCCTCAAAATCGGATGTAGTATTATCTTGTTTGGGTTTTTATACCCCACTGCCATGTTGTATAAATCCTTTGATTAATCTTGCCATAACTATTTTTCTAGCATGTAGTTATATGTTCTATTTAATTGTAAAGTAGTGGTACTTATGTACAACCACCCACAGAGGGCATGTATATAATCGCCCTAGGGGAATGTTTATAATTATCCCCATAATATTATAGGTGACTGGGAATGTCTTATTCTCCCCTCACCTAAGGTTAGAGGTCCGGTAGGTGCCTCAACCCTACTTAGTTAGGTAGACATATTAATTTACATGCAAATCCTTTATTTACTTTTGTCATTGGCAAGTTTACTTAATTAAAGCCTCATACTCTTGATGTCTCATCTTTTGATGAATCCCTAGCCTGATTTACTTGTTATATTTATCTTGTCACCTTTAGTATAGTTTATTGACACATACTTTTATTTTCCTTCCCTCTTGTTGGGTGCTTTCCCAACCACCCAGATGCGGAGCAAGGTGATGGACAAGGCATGAAGATCTTAGCGTTGACATGGACTAGCTGATGGATATGTTGCTTGGAGACAAAAGTGGAGTAGTTTAGACTTCCCTCTACTTAGATCCTCTTTTTTTATAAAGCATGTACACCCATATTGGGAGAATTTTTTTTATGTACACTTTATTTAAATTGAATATAGTCAGAAATTTTTATCTTCCGCTGCTATCCAAAATGTGTTTTGTTTACCATTGTTATTAGTAGAGAGGTGGATTGATTTCACTTCTTTACAACATGGTATCAGAGCCAATGGTAGTCGGATCTTTGACTATTTCAGTTTGTCTCCCTAATTAGAACTCTAGACTTGCATAGTTTCCTTTAAGTGACATGTTTGCCTAGATTTGATCTACCTTGATGATAGGTTGACTTAGGAACCAATAGTTCCACATTAGAATCTTGATTAATAAAATCCTAAAATACTCATAACTAAAACATGCATAACTTGATGTTGTTTAGGTTTGCCTTTAGGAAACTATTAGGGCATGCAGTCGAAGCAAGGGTGTCTAGAAAAGATCGGGGTTTCGGGGGCTGGCAAAATTTTCCTCCGCACCACTAGCTTAGTATACGAGGACTCTCGTGCCCATATGATACCGTCCAGGCCTGCGCTGATACGAATTGCCTGAAATAGTTTGCTTTTAGGCAATAGTTACCTTAGACTTCTATGTTGTATATCTTTGGGAACCCTAAGTTTCATGTGTATGATGACTTGTTTGAGGATGGATACCATGATAGTTTCCTTATGTCCCTTAAGACCACATGCTTGGATAAGTTTATCCTTAGAACCTAGACCTTAGAGTTTGGGTGTTTTAGAAGAGATCAGAAACTAGACCTTAGAGTTGGGGCATTTTGGAAGAGATCAGAGTGCACAGTGGAAGTGTGATGGATCTTGTACATGGTGCAGTAGACTCATCCTTTAACCCTAGTTAGTTTGGCTTGATAGGTCAAACCCTTCAAGGGGTGGAGTATAGTTTGTTTGATGATGTTTGAGTGGTTATATTTTGAGGACAAAATCCTATTTAGGGGGATGGAACCCTATAACAACTTGAGTTCTATCTAATCTATCTTTAGAAACCCTAACTCCATGGATAGGAGGTTAGTATGCTTGGATCTTCAGTTTTGACCAAACAAGTTAATAGTTGTAACCCTAACGTGCTTCTTTATATATTAATGAGCACATAATGATCATCTAAGGAATAACTCATATGCTTGAACCCTAATAAAGACATAATGCACATAATATGAATATCAATGCTAATTATCAATATGTAATATGTTGACATGTCATGAAACCATAAATCCTAATGATATGATGAGAATGATAATTGTAACCTAATGCATGCTAAGGATGGATAAGTGAAATAAAATGGCCATCTTGACCTAAACCCTAAGTTGTAATAATCTAACCCTAATCTATACATCTTTAATACCTTTCATGATACGTTAATGATGTTAACAGCCATAATCAGTTAACATACTTTGATACACATAAATGATGTATATGATCATCTAATCACATATTAATTAAGTCATTAATATAAAACACATGCTACCTTGTTAACTAATATACATGTTATTAATCACTTAATGTGAATCAAATCATTAATATGACATATGTTCCACCTTGATCATTAAAATACATATAATGGATTCAATATGAATATGAGATGATTGGAATTCACATAAATGTGCAAAATCAATAATATAAATGAATAAATATGAATAATGATTAATGATGACATTAATGTGAGCAATAAAGATATTGTGACATTGTGACAACGTTAATATGAATATAAGTAACTAATGTGACATTAATTGAAATAATTGTATGCTTAACGAAGAATTGAATAGAATGTCTTATTTCATGTAAAATAATTTTTTATAATTAATAAAGTGGTAATATGAGGATAATGAAGTATAAATCTGAATTATTAAGGATAATGATCAAATATAATAATGAATGTGGAGATAATTGAGTAACCTCTAATTGCGCATAATAATAAAATATAACCCTTTTGGCAATAAAGTGAATATAACATGACATAATTAATATAATGTTGATAATGAGATATCTAAATAGATATAATGCTAATTAGTCAAAAAATGTTAATAATGTTAAATCTCATAAAAATAATCTTAATAGTGGAACCATAGGTGATCCTTGAGAACCCAACCTATGATGAGTTGTATGTGAAGTTTATGGACCCTTAGGTGTTGTTGAAGTATAAGTTTTAGTGGAATTTGTATGGTTGGAGGAACAACGTGAAGTTTTGTGATGTGAGGTTGCACACTCACCCTTCCCTAATTGCTAGTGATTTCGGGGACGAAATCCTCTTTAAGGGGTGGAGTGATGTAACATACTGAATTCTTGGCATTTTGCCTTTTTGGTCCTCTTTCCCATCTTTTCCTTTCATTTATACCCTCTTTGGCCTTTTTGTTTAATTTGTGGAGAATATAATGATCTAATGAACATTTGTTCACCTTTTATTCCAATATTTGGGTTTATGCACAAAACCTCAGTGAAAGATTAGAAATGGGTTTAATATGTAAAATGTCCACTTAAATAATAAAGATAATAAAATGTTTCATCCTAGAACTTTCTAGTGCTTTTTGGAATATGAAAAAGAAAGGAAATCTCGAAATATACATAAAGGAGATGATAAATGTAATAATTGGAAATAATATGGGATATAATGGATAAAAGGAGATAATGTGGAATATATTGTTCCAAAAATCCCAAATAGGAAACCAAGAGATAATTTGATATGAAAATTCGTTTTCTTGACTAAAAATATACTTAATGGCCAAGTATCATCTAATTTGGATAATAAATAAATATATATAAGCATTTATTACAAGATAATGGGAAATAAGCCAATAAGGTGAAATAAAATATCTAATGTCCTCAAATTGGAAAAATAACTCCAAATTCGTAATTTATATATCAAAATGAGTCTATGTGTGAATTTGTATTTAATTTGGCAATTGTTTAATATTTTATTTTATTCAGGAGAGAGAAAATGACTTAAAGACCAAAAATATTAAATATATGGTGGTAAAATTAGTTAATGCCAAACTCGTGTTCCACACATTTATTATTGCTTATAGGCCCAGTTTTATATTTTTATAAGGTTTCTAGATGCCTCTAATGAATTAAAAGGATAAAATAAGTGATAAAATTTAAATGTATTAAATAAAATAATTAAAGTCTTCAAAAAATAAAATAATGCCAAATTCGTGTTATATAGGTTAAAATAGACCTTTGGATGAATTTTGCATCAATTTGGAAAATATTTGGTGAGAACGTCAATTTAGGAGAGAGAACGTGTGTAAAATATTCAAATCATTAATTAAAATAACTAAACAAATGAAGTTAATAACAAATTCATGTTCCATATATTTTGTTTTCCTTGAGAGTGAAGTTGCACATTAATTGATAATTATATAAGTCTCTAATATGTTAAGAAAGAGAAAAATGAATTACTTTAAAGGAATTAAATAAAATACTTAGAATTCCCAAAAAAGAAAACTAATGTTGCAATTGGGATCTACATGTATTAAATAGTATAGGGTTCAAATTTTATATTTAATAGGATAATGCTTGCTTTCCCAATTGAATTGGTATTTAAAATCATAATTATCATAGGCTTTAATAGTGGTATTTGATTAAACAAATTACTGTTTTGCTAAAGCAAACGTAAAGCAACGTTGCGTTGCTTCCTCTCCCTCCAATGTGACCTCACATTTCCCCCCTTCCAAAATGGGCAACGCACAAAACAAGAGTCGTCGCCCTTCCTCTCCATATCCTATTTATCTCCCCCCCTTCATTCCTTTTCTCCTCAAACACATGAAGCCCTAGCCGCCCAGCCTACTCTCACCTTGCGTCCAACCATGGTGAGCAACACCAAATAGAGTTGAGGATCATTGGGCAGCGTCGCCTCCTCCTCTTCTTCTTCCTCTCCATGAATGACGCCTGAAACTCGATGCCCAGCAACCCCGACGCTGCGTCGGCGTCGTTAACACCTTCCTATCTAACCCACGACGTCCAGCAGCCCCCGACGCTGCGTCGGTGTCACTAACATCTGCCCAACCGACACCTCGACACTGCGTTAGCATCACTACCACCTGCCCTTCTAACGTTGCGACACCCTGACACCCTGATGCTGTGATGCCCCAATGCCTTGACACCCCGACATCCACAACACCACTTCCATAGCAACCCCGACACCAACACACACTGACAGCAGGGCATCGTAGACACCAAGTGCAATGTCGTCGACCTTGACAGCTATGCCGTCGTTCGCAACCACTAGATCTGCAAGACCATGATGTTTGCAAACACCTTCATTCAACCTAATGATGGTAACTCATTACATGTTTCTTCTTCCTGGGTCACATGATCATAGAGAACATGATGATGAGTTTGGGTCCCCATCTTGTTGTGAATCAACCAGACATGCAACCCCCATGGTAACTCTAGACATGTAATTCTTCATTTCACTTTCAATAGTTTTGTTTTAGAAAATAGATTATAAAGATGGGATAAGTATGGAGTAAGGATAATCTAGTTATTTAAAACCATAACATGAACTAGTCAATTATCTTACCTATCAACTTTGTTGTATACAAATGTAAATATTATATTGCATGAAATCAAACCTGTAATGATACATTAAAGTGGAAACTTGATATTAAATAAAAGATGTTGGATAAGACCCGGGTAGATTGATATCCAAAATGATTAATGAATCACCCTAATTGCTTATTGTATACTTACCAAACCCTAAGAATCATTAGTGGGTGTATCCTTGTGTTAATGTATCCTTTACATTAGAAATTATATATATAGGTACATTACATGATAATTAGAAATACATATGGATCTAGGGACCACTCTCATCTAAATTAATCCAAGGGAACTTGAAATCTGTATAAGAATTCATCTAATGATATTGTCTTCTTAGGAATTAAATAGTTAAAAAAAGAGATAATAATGTGTAAAGGAATATAATTTTATAAACATATATCTAGATGGCATGTTAGTTGGATCAAAGCATGTGTATATTAGTGAACCTAATAGATATTCATATGGAATATACTTACACCAATAAACATGGTAAGCATGATGTTAGGAATAATATAGACTTACATCATTAAACCTATATTGGAAGCATATATATTATTATCCACATGTATATGAGTTACTTAAATTTATGTGACTAAATATTGGTAACTATAACTAAGATAGATATGCAAAGCATCACATATTATCTCAACAAAGATTAAAATCATAAACCCTAACATGACATTACATGGTCGGGAATTGGGTGATAATAATATAAAAATATAATAGGAACGAATATGTTCACTTTGACTTGGCTAATATACATAATGTGTTTCTAGGATGTAAAGTTGACTTTGTGGACCAAAGTATACTATTGAAGTTAACCTTTATGTGTGAAAAGAGGTATGTGCATCTACACCTTCAGTTGGGAAATTATTTATACCATTACCTATGTTCCCTAATGAGGCTTAACCTAACTTAATCCATTATTCTTGAAACCTAATTTATTCATGCCTCAAAATTGGATGTAGTATTATCTTGTTTGGGTTTTTATACCCCACTGCCATGTTGTATAAATCCTTTGATTAATCTTTCCATAACTCTTTTTCTAGCATGTAATATGTTCTATTTAATTGTAAAGTTGTGGTACTTATGTACAACCACCCACAGAGGGCATGTATATAATCGCCCTAGGGGAATGTTTATAATTATCCCCATAATATTATAGGTGACTGGGAATGTCTTATTCTCCCCTCACCTAAGGTTAGAGGTCTGGTAGGTGCCTGAACCCTACTTAGTTAGGTAGACATATTAATTAACATGCAAATCCTTTATTTACTTTTGTTATTGGCAAGTTTCCTTAATTAAAGCCTCATACTCTTGATGTCTCATCTTTTGATAAATCCCTAGCCTGATTTACTTGTTATATTTATATTGTCACCTTTAGTATAGTTTAGTGGCACATACTTTTATTTTCCTTCCCTCTTGTTGGGTGCTTTCCCAACCACCCAGATGCGGAGCAAGGTGATGGACAAGGCATGAAGATCTTAGCGTTGACATGGACTAGCTGATGGATATGATTCTTGGAGACAAAAGTGGAGTAGTTTAGACTTCCCACTACTTATATCCTCTTTTTGTATAAAGCATGTACACCCATATTGGGAGAATTTTTTTATGTACACTTTATTTAAATTGAATATAGTCAGAAATTTTTATCTTCCGCTACTTTCCAAAATGTGTTTTGTTTACCATTGTTATTAGTAGAGAGGTGGATTGATTTCACTTCTTTATAGAACCCACTCCGAATGCATCGCATACATGTCAGATAGCCAAGTAATGGAAGACAGACCATAATCCTCAACAATAGAATCCCACCTCTCTTCAAATATACCGACATCATCCACATTCCACATGCAATCATTCAATGAGCTTATGATTTGGTCCTTGTTAGGAAGACCACCAAGCTTAGAGGGAAAATTTTATAGGATGTGCCAGCTGCAGAAGCGATGCTTGCAATTCAGAAAATTAGTAAGGATAGCAGTATTCATAGTCGAGTCTTGATCGGTTATGATGGACACCGGCTCTTTGCCAAAACAAAGTAGATACTGCTTGAAAACCTAGACAAATGACTCATACTTCCCATCAAACATAAGAGCTGAAGCAAACAAGATCGTCTTATGATGGTGATCAACACCACCAAACATTTACTTGTTGGTGCAATAGGTGGTGTCAAAAACAATCACATCGCCAAACAACCCGCAGTCTTCAACAGAAATAGGATCAGCCCAAAACAGATGAGTCAAGCAACAATCAGGATCGTTTTGGTATGTATAGAAGAATTTCTGATTGAGTACCTTAAACTTGGCAAACCGATCCAAGACCATGTCGACGTCGTACTTGACTGACTCTTTCCTATTACTACTGATATGTCCATGAGCTTGTCTGCTGGTAAATGTCAGATTTTCATAGCCGCCAGACTTGGATGCCATCAATGCAATTTGTCTTGATACAGGTATGTTAGCTGGGCTCCTGGAAGAAAGGATATCTTTTTTATTTTTCATCAAGAGATGAGTTACACTTCAGGTAACGGATATGTGCATCATCAACAAGATCGTGGTTGTGTTCCTCAATAAAGGCAGTCACAACCCACATGGATGAGGACTTGTCTAGTGTGAATCGGATCATGGCTCCACAACCACACCTCTTCACAGATCGCTTGTACTTGTTAGACAGATTTTCCTGCAACTTACCCACTTTATCACAAACGGGGCTCAGAAGCCCTCTTGATGATCATCTTTCTGCATCCCTTCAAGCTTGTGCAGTTGGTTTGAAGCTGGCTGAGAATCAATCTTTGCGGATTGTCGTGTTGGAGATTGATGACGAGAATACTTATCGCATGTTATGGGGCACTGCTTGTATTCCTTGGAGGATTTCTCGTACAGTCAGGGAGATAAAGAGTTACATTGAGGACGAAGGCATAGTTGGTTCGCTTGTTCACAGGGCAATCAATTCTATTCCCAGAGAGATTGGTAAATGGGGAGTCCTCAGTCAGGACTTGATTGTGATTTCAGATCCTAGTTGTTTTCCGACTAGAGTTCGCGGCATGGCTCTTCTTGAGAGAAACCACACTCCTTACGTGGTTTTGAAGTTTAAGCATCCTTAATGCTTAGTCTGAGTTGTTGGTCGAGTTTGTCTTGTTGTCATCTTGTTTTGTTCGGGGGTTTTTGCTGTTGTTTTTTAGAGGAGGGACAGTCATGTTGGGGTTTGACCTGCATTTTATAAGCAGGAGCTGTACTTGACGATTCTTTTTAGCCCACACGAGGAGGGTGAGATGAATAGACGACCTCCTGGCTTAACTAAAAAAAAACAAAAAAAAAACAAAAAAAGACCTCTTAGAACGGCCCATTGTACCATGCTTGTCACAAACCAGATCTTTGGCAACAAGAATCTTAGTTCCCCATTCATACCTATTGTCATCTTTCCTGATATTAAAACCAATCATGCCAGTGTAGCTAGAATAGAATGAGATAGCTTCATCTAAACTTCCAAAGTGGAGACCAATTTTAGGAACTGTAGTTGGGGGCAGAGTGGAAGCACCAACAGAAGGATGAGAATTAGCATTATCATTATCAAGGCTGACATTTGAATTAGCAACATCTATATCAAGGTTGGGATCTATTACAACATCTGGGAGTAACTCAGTAGAACAGAGGAGTAACCCTGAAACAACAGAGAGTAACTCTATCAGGCCGAAGAGTAACCCAGCATAACAAATGAGTAACTACAAGAAGATTTGTATTCCAAATTACAAATCAGAATAAAATAGATTTCCAAGTTGGACATAAACACTTGAATTGAAGAAAAAATACAGAAAGGTAACTTGGACAAATAAGGTTATATGTATATTTCCAAGTGAGCTTCACAACAGTAGAAAAAAGAGCAAGGATTTGAAACTGATGACTATAGATATGTTCACCTAATAATCAGACGACCGCCAAATAAGGTTCAGATTTGTTCAAATACACTGGAGTAACTCAGTAGGACAGAGGAGTAACCCTAAAACAATAGAGAGTAGCTCTATCAGGCAGAAGAGTAACCCAGCATAACAAACAAGTAACTGCTTCGAAAATGAAAAATGCAAACACAAAATTGGGTTTATTTCAAACACAAAAGTCAGAGAAATGTATACACATTGTGAATACAAACATCAAAGAGATGAAAACACATTGTGAATACAAAAGTCAGAGAGATGAATAGAGATAGATAAGTGAGATGATGATGCATCAATCAGGATCATCATGGAATATAGGCGAATGACCTACTGCAGAATCAAAATTTTAGTTTGTTTGTCATGGATAGACACAATAACTAAATACAGAAACAATGTGTCATCAAGGTTTGACTGTTACATAAGATAGCATGGTCCTCGTTCAATTTCCCTTGGTTACTAACAATCCGAAGTAGGCATAATCTGGTAAATTATAGGATCCTCGTTAAACTTCTCTACCATCTCCCATGTAACCTGCTACCTGCAATGCTTGCCTTGCCCTCCGACAATCCACACAATGCACAACTGGAAATAAAAAAATTTACAAAATCAAACCTCTAGAGGAAACACTCGATGCCGACATCAAGAACAAAAGCCCACCCACAAAATCTGCCAGGACGTAGTTCTTCGGTTTCCACCCCATGCCCAATTCGGTCACCCACACATTAGAAAATACACATCCACTATCGCGGTTGAGGGTGGGGGAACAAATCTTGGTGAGGGTGATGATGAGGGCTAGCAATTTGAGGAGTTTGATGTATAGGTCAACGTACTCATCAAGGAAATCACTATCGAGCACCGCGGCATCACCCACAAGAACTAGTCAAGCTATTCTTCATCCCTACATATATAGGAAGGCATCTGAGATCGATAGTGAATGCACATTGTTTTGTGTTCTTTTCTTCAATTCAATCACTATAGATAGATTAGTATTCCAAATTACAAATCATAATAGAAAATATTACCAAGTTGGACAGACACATTTGAATAGAACAGATTTTGAAGTTGGACAGACACACTTGAATAGCAATGATTTCAACTGATGATTATCAATATGTTCACTTGATACTCAGACGACTGCCAAATAGGGTTCAGATGAGTTCAAAAACACCTTCGTCATCCTCCTCTAGGAAAACTGAGAAGTGGAAAACCCTTCTTGCAGTTTGGGGATTAATGAACAATGTCGCTATCCTTCTAGGTCGGGCGCCGCTTTCAGATCGGGGCATTGATCTAGGGGAAGGATGGGTAAGATGCAGACACACTTGGAGCACTTGATCGATACAGAAGGAGACCTTGTCACCGTCAATGTAGCTTAGGAAGCAATAGTGGCGCCGTCAATTGGAGCTCCTGGATTGAAGAGGGTCGGAGGAGAGGGAGAAGCTGGAGCAGTGAATAGAAATCCCAATACTCTACGGCGGATGGACGGTAGCAGCCCGTCCAGCAGAAGAGGAGAATCGTTGAACAACGGAGACTTGAAGAAGCTTCGGTCTTTGGTCGCGCACAGGGAAAGAGGCAGACAACGCAACAGTGCCAGGTAGAGAGATTAACTTACCCCCACGAGCAACAAATATTTAGCCATATATATATATATATATATATATATATATATATATATATATATATCATAGCTTAGTTGATTAATCAATTGTCTTAGGTACAAGGTCCTTAATAAATGAAATTATCATTATAACTTTTATCTCTGATAACTTTTAATTGGTATCTCTAATTACTCCCAACTTTTGGCTGATGCCTCCAATTAGGGACATCTTGATATAGAACAAGTTTGAGGTTAAAATTTGAATGTTTGACCACCATTCTACCATTGGTTTCTAATTACACATAATTTTCCTTAAATGTGCATCTAGGGTTTGTATTATCTCAAAATTTGTGTACCCACATGGTCAAGACATTAGAGGGGCGTAGTTTAGGGTATTTATTCAGTTAATTTAAGAACTTGTTTATATCATTAAATTTTCAAGAGAGAGAAAAAAATATTATAAAAACTCACTTTATCACATTCTCCCTTCCTTTTAAGAAATGTGTCCTCAAAATTAAAGCAACTTCAAAGAGATGTGGATAGTTCTACTCAATCTCGGGATTGAGCTCCCTGGTAACATCAGTCTAATCATGGTGACTCCAGAGAACTTTCACCATATCAATGCATTGATTATTGTGAAGCTCCTTTTTCTTAAGTAACTCAGTGGTAGCAACATGGTTAGTTACATTTTTTTCTCAGGTTGATAAAGAAAAGAGAGGAGAACACATATCCAATATATTTACAAAAATGCCTTCTCAAAAGCGCTGGAAACAAATTGGGATGCTAGTACCTTTTGGATGGCAAAGCTTATAGATATAAAAATAAAATTATTGGATGTACATCCAGGCAACATAAGGTTCCTACTAGTTACATGTTGAAGGTGATGAAGGAGAAAAATTAAATCATCAGTCGGAATGCTAAAGGTATCAAAGGTGAAAGGCAGAAAATGATGGTGATTAGCATTACAAGCCGCCATATGTTTATGAACCTTCTATGTAACAGTGTCAAAAGATAATTGGCCAGCTTTAAAATATATTTTAAAGGGTGTGTGTCAATGGGAAACCACTAGTGAGGTCAATACAGATGTCTCTTCCATATGTCCAATCAATTAATAAGATATCAACAGGTCATTGTTAATGAAAACCATCTGAACGTGTGCCAAGGAAAGCAATAGGAGCTTCCTTCAAGGCCTTTATCCTAGCATGGGACTTAAGGTCAAAAAGGGCATCACGAACAACATCATGGTGAAACTTATATTTGGGTCATGTATGAAAGTGCACAACATGGTTCATTGAAGGTGTCGAGGTCTACAATATTGTTCATACCAGAGGATAGCTCGATACTCAACTGAAGACATAGTCAAGCCAAGGCCATCAATGAGAACAACAAGCAAGAAATTGTATGCATGATCATTTTGTAGAGAAGCAAGAATGGCTCATTGCCATAGGGATAGGTCACTTGCAATGATTTGTTGAATAACTATTTTATAGTAAGTGTCTGCCAAAATAGACTGAGTATTTAGGGTGGAAGAAGGTGTATGTGACAATGTAGACCATCTAAAAGATGACAAGATATTACATATGAGTGCATGTACATAAGAGAAGGAGATATTACCAGAAATAGAGTTGGCCTCTCACAAGATATGATCTTGAAGATCCTACATGTGGATCTGAGAGGAAACATAAGAAAATTGGAAGACATCAAAGGAAGACTTGATTCTTAAACCCCCTAAATGCATGGAAAAGTGGCCAAGCTCCACTGTAGATTTCCAAATCCTGGCGGTCACCAACCACAATGTGTGTATGGCACTGGAGAAGACCATAGTCAAAATCATCTATCACAGAAGCAATAGAGGTTGTGGTGTCATTCAAAGAGCAAACAACATCTTGTGAATCCAAGCATAGGAATGGAGAAGAAGAAGCTCACATTGTAGATCCTAAAGTAAGGCCAATTGATCCATCATAGAACGATATTTAACCACATGTTTTTGTAAAATATCCCTAGAAAAGGTTGGGTCTGTAGAAACATAACCACCTGGAATCTTCACTCCATGCTCAGGTCAGGATATGTGTATAGGAAACATACCCACCCCTGGGACTCACCTAGGATTAGGTGAAGGCCAAAAGATTTCTTTCTTCTTAGTATTCAGATGAAGGCCAAAGGATGGGCCTCAAGATTAGATTCAACATAAGAATTTTGACTGGGGATTCATCATAAGATAGATTATCTTTTAGCTCTAGAGGCTCATGATTCAGAATGTGACTAGGATCTTGGACATAAGGCTTTAGATTAGATACATGAAACACAATATGCATTGCACTGTACTAAGGTGGAAGAGTAAGATGATATGCACATTGTTACAACCCCAATTTTTGGGATCTTCTGGTGATAAATGTAATTTCTCATATTAAAGATAATTAAACAAAGAATGGTATAATTTGTTTTGAATAAATGGATTTCGTTTACAATAGCCTTGATGTTTGTGTTGTGGGCTTTATTGACTATTGGGCCCAAATAACAAGAAAAATGCAATTAGTAAATGAATAATTGAATATTTGAGAAAAAGAAAAAGGTAGAAACCTCTAGAAGGCAAAGACATGTAATCCAAGGATGGATTTCGTACCTCTTGGATTCCTTGGGTTCCAAGAAGTCTAAAGTTGCAAGGAAAAGCAAAAAGAAAAGGAAAGATTAATAAAGTATTTCTCTCTTAAGAAAGAAATTGAAAATAACGATAAAATGTGGAAAACAAGTGAAAAGAGGTATAATTGAGTTATCCTTTGTGGAATTTCGTATCCCAAGGATTCCTAATGTTAAAGGGAATGCCAATGAGGAAAATAAAAGAGAAATAAAGAAAGATTCTCAAAATGAGTTATTTTAATGAGAAATAAGAAAGATAATGTGAAATAATGCATAAAGATGCATCTAGAAGGATAATAAATATCCAATAAAAAGAATTTCGAAATATTTTAGTTTCTTGGGATCCAAGGAGCCCCAATAAAGAGGAAAGAAAGAGAAAATACCAAATTGAAAAATAAAAGGATAAAAGGAATACATAATTAATGAATTATGTGGTTTTGTTAAGAAAGAAAGTATTTCCTACTAAAGGAAAATATAATTTCGAGGCCAATGAATTAAAAGGCATGAACAAAGAGAATAAGAGAGAGAATTTTTGTATTTCTAATTATCCATGCAATAAAGAATATTAAAAATACTGAAGAGGAGAGAGAAGATTTCTTCTTCATAAAGGAATTGGATTCCAAGTTGAAGAAGCCTTGTTTTCTTTGTGTGCAAGCGATCTGGGGTGTGGATACTCCCCTATATAAAGAATAGACCCTCTGGTTCGGGTCCAGGAAGGATCCCACACATCCCATGCTTTCTTCTTTTTGTTCATTGCATACGCACCCTAAGATGGAAGTGTAGCATGAACCCTAGGGCAGTAGGGACTCCTGGAACCATCAGGACCAATGAGAGAGGTCCCACGATGCGAAAGAAACGATCTTCCATCATCATCATGCCCGAGATCGTTCTGAACAACAGCAACATGGCTGCAAGGTCTGCTGCTGGTCGCAGACACACACAACTCCAACCGGAGGTCCTAGTCGTGGGCCGAAGGCACCAGGAGGTACATGGAGAGGCGACGGAGCTAGGGGAGCCAACCCCGGTGGCCGATGAAGCCCAAGGAGGTCGGCGCAGCCTCACCCAGTCCATACCCGCCGCAGCAACGCTAGGGTGCACGGGAGGTAGAAGACGGAGGGCTTTCGACCATTTTTCCCCTCCTGGGCATGAAGGAATAACAACTTACGTGAGGGCACATTAGTAATTTGGTTATAAATTCAAACGAGTTGCGTTGCTTGGCAAGGAGCGATGTGGCGTCTCCTGATTGGTCCAGGTAAAGTTTTATTGCAAAATTCATAATTAAATATTGGTAACTCCGATTAGGACAAGTAATATATGAATTTTGATCAGGAGAACGAGAGGAATCCAATTAAAATGGTATTAAAGATAGATTCCGTTCACAATTGCAAAAGTATAATAAGTTAATGAAAAGTGTATTAAAATTTAGATAAAAACCCTATTTGTGATTAAAGGTTGAATCTAGAATGTTTTATGGGTTAAATGAAGTGTTAATAACCTATTGAATGATAATGTTAGATTCAAACCTGATCTAGATGTAGAATTGCATGATTTAGGGTTTTTGCCCCATGTGAGAATGATTAAATAATTTAGAAACCCTAATTTAGGATAAAAGAAGATAAGATCATATTTATTTGGATAAATGTGAAAATATGATTGTTAAATGTTGGTTCTAAGTTATTTGTATATGAAAGTCCTTAATTCTGATAAATACCCTAAATGTAGTAATTAGGGTCTTTTCATGAATAAAAGGTAGAATTGATGGTAAAATGAGTTCATATATTAATTGGACCATAATGGACTTTGAATTAATGATAAATGTGTTTAATGAAATTGTCAAGAGATAAAAATAGTAGCTTTAATGAAAAAGAAGCTTAATTGATGATTAATGTGTCTTTAATATGGAAATAGGGTTATATTTTGTTAAGATAACCTTAATATTGAAGAGTAGATGAGATAATTAGGGTTTCATATGGTAAAAGATGAAGGGAAACCCTAATTGAAAAATGAAACCCTAATTCCCAAGGAAACCCTAAAATTGGAATAGAAATCCTAAGGATGATGATGATATTGAGTAAAATATTAATAAAAGGAAATTGGTATATTTGTTTTAGGATTCTGTGCATGATTGGTTGCTTGATTGGGATTTCTATGTTCTGGTTAATTTTGTATCTGAATCTGCAATACAGGTATGTGGTTAATTATGAATAACCGATTTAGTTTCCCGATGGATTCCCGAATGTTTAATCGCATTGAATGCAACTAAACTGTTTGGATGTTCATACTGCAATTATAAAGTGACTATGACTACCACATAATGTATATGCCTTCTAGCTCAGATCCTGGTCCCCTCTGTGTCATAATGGCTGACCTGGTATATGGTTACCTAGAGGGTAGGTCCATCAGGTCATGAATGACTTAGTATATGGCTACCTAGAGGGTAAGTCCATCAAGTCACCTTTATAGAGGTACCATATAAGTCCTTACAGGGACAACACAGAGTTGTGGATAGGTATGGATTGAGTAGTTCGGCTTAAAATGTAATTTTGGTTGTTAAATGATTAATTGAATGATTACATTGTTAATGTATATACATGATTATTGTTTCCCCCACATACCATCTTCGGCTGACCGACGTTTTGTTTGTCGGCGTTTTAGGTACAAGCCAAAAGGACAAACGGTAAAATGTCATATTGAGAAATACATGAAGTAAAATACAAGGAGGATTAATTAGAGTAGAATCCTTAATTGGATAGAAGTTTAGAGATCCAAGTTTTCAAAAAGGTATGCAAAATTTATTTTCTTACAGCTTTCAGCATAGTATGTTAAAATTTGATAATTATTCTTGGTTAATTGTCGAACCTTTGATCCGGAAGTCATGGGTGCAGCTTCGACCTCTCGGTCTCCCTTAATTGGGGGGTTATCGGGAGGTGGGTTCGTAACATTTGGTATCAGAGCGTAGGTTCCTCATTTAACCATTAATAATTATTAAATTTTACAAACTCCATAGAACCCAAGGGAGTTATTAGAGGATTATCCAAAAGACGAAGGTGTCTAGAAAAGGATCACGACTGGGGGCTAGCAATATTTTCCTCTGCACCGCTAGTCGCAATACGAGGACTCCCGGATCCGTGTGACTGCCTGGCCAATGTCTTAGGGTATGAATCGAAATAAGATACCTTTAGGACTTTCTCATCTTATTCATCCCTTTTCATCACCAATTCTGTTAAGGACCTTAAGGATTAGGGTTTTCTCTCTTCCCCTCACCCTCTTGAGGTATGGGTAAGGTTGATAAGGATTAGGGAATCCTCCACCAAATTAATAAAAAGCATGTAAATAAGATGTCATGGACATAAGATTAATAGAGTAAGCGTAAAGGAATAGATACATGCTCAGGTCGTATGACACGAGTTGTCATTGCCCTCAGGAGAGACCTGAGGATAGACCTCCTTGGTAGGAAGATGAGCAGAGAGAGTTAGTCTTGGAGGTAGAGACCTCCATTAGAAGTAGAGACCTAGCACATCCTTTGAGGATGGTGTTAACCCTAACCCTAAGGGAAGGTTAGAGAGAGAGATGACATGATGAGCTAGATGTCATGGTTGACCGAGTGTTTGGTTGGTCACGCCTTCGGGATGCCATAAGAGGGTGGATGACCTAGTACCTTTGGCGACCCAACCCTGGAGAGGGTCGTGCATGCCATAGCGTAGGATAGCTCCTTCGTGGATGAGGTTAGAGGAGAGCCTATAGAAACCTATGGGCTTGTGCAAGTAGGGTGTAGCTTGCACCCGGAGTTCGGTAGTAGTGCTGATAGTAGGATGAAACCCTATAAAAGGAATCATAATGGATGGCTTATGAGATAAGCACAAGGGGTTATGGATAATCTTGAGTAAACATAAGTTCGAGCATAGGCTTCACTCAGGTAGGGACATGCTTATGGGGTTGACCCTTCATGAAGAACGGACCTCTTAAGAGAGGTTGGTTTAGCTCTAGAGCAAACCCCAGGTAAGAAGGTTGGAAGCCTAAAATCCCGAAATTTGAGGAACAGTGGGAGTTGAGGATGATGCGACCTAGGGTTCCTAGGCCTAAGAGGGGAAGTGGTATACCTAATGCTCATGATGAGAATTAAGTTGCTATAGTTTTGAGCATGGTGCTCCTCATGTATAGAGGAAAAGGGAAACCCCTTAAGTATAAGGTAGGTTTAATGAACCCCTCACGACAAAGTTGGTCTAATGTTGAGGATGAGAATAAGTGTGACCTAGCATGGTTTGGTAAGTGTATTCTTGTGCCTTAGTAGCTTAAGCATGCTCATGTGAATGTGAACCCTAAGGACGCTTGTGACCTTTGTTATCAAGGTGTAGTTTCCTCCCATCCTGGGAGAGGGGCCCTCTAGTAGGGGGTTTACCAGTTTGGTTGGCTTTTAGGTAACCTAAGAATATTTCATAGGATCTTGAGAAGCTAAGTGAAGAGTACATGGCATGAGAATGAACCTATAGATCCATAGATAACCATCTCTATGTGCATGTGGACGTGTTACCATGGAAGTAACCAGTATGGGGCTTGACCAAGGTAGACAAGTTGCCCTGATCCCTATGAAAGGATGGAAGTCAACCCATGAGTGCAGAAAGAGAGAAGATGAATGCTTGGGTAAGGTTCTATGTTGGACATGTACTATGATATAATCCTAAGTCTATCCTAGGGTCAGGTAGGGATAAGAAAGATGAAAGAAGGAGTGGTCTAATTCCCTAGTTGCACATGACCATAGGGTCGGGAGGTAACAGATATCATTGTCTGAGGGCCATGGGTTAGGAGATTGATCACCTTCATGAACTCATGGGACCCAAAGGGAAGATGAGTAGGGCACTCTCTTGATGCATGAGGGAAGAAGGATGACCCCAAAAGTGTCGGCACCCTATAGACCCAAAGGAGATGACCAAGGATTGTGTAGTAACCCAAGTAGGTTCGAAACTAGTTTCCCATGGAAGTAACTTTGATATCAAGGTGATTGTAATATAGAAGCTTAAACAACACGTTTCAACTTAGATTTAAAGGTGTACTGGGAAGGTGGGATGTACCATCTCTACTCTTGGAACAGGAGGAACTCTATATTTGGACTGCAGCCAAATGCTTATTTCCTCTTGTTATGGGAGTGAGAGATAGGACATTACGCATGCCATACACCAAGGATAAGAGATGATGTAGGTTGGAACGTTGTCACAAGGAATGGGGATATAGAAGATAACCTACCCTAGTAAAGTGAATGATACATGGATGGTTTGCAAACACTAAGAGGAATGAGGTTGTCACCTTATAAGGATGTTTTTATCATGAGCTATGTGGAACTTACAAGTTATACCAAGATGAGTTTGATCACCATGATGATGAAATCAGAGAGTGTTCTTAATGGATATAGACATAGAATTTGAGGTGAAATGATAAGTGAAATACATGGAAGTGTATGTCTTCAATGTTACCTAATACCTAAGAATGTGAGGTGGTAATGGATGCACTGGTTGAGATACATCTGACTTGAAGCTAGAAGAGGTTGTTTGGCTAACCCTAAGTTTGGAAAGGAGAGGTGTTTGGACAACACTCATATGTAACAAGATATGTTATGGGTTGTTTGGTTAGCCAGTCTAGTCCTGGATACAATGAAAGGATGGTGGTAGAACCTCAAGTATACTTCTTTGGAAAAGAAAGTGATGAAACCCCGATAAAATGGTTTAGGGTTCTTAAGGTAATGATCTTGAAGAATAATGACATACAGGAGATCATGATCACCATACACTGTGGTACTACCAAGATAATGAGTGACAGTAGTACTTTAGATGCCTAAGATGAGGTTACATGTGGTATTTTGCCATGCATGATAAGAGGTGAAGGATGAACACCGGTAACCCAGTGCATTGATATAAAGGATAAGGAGTCCCCAAAAGGGAAGGGGAGTTCATCTCTACGGACGTTGTAAGTATCCTCAGGACCAAGGAAGGTCGAGATGCAATATGGGTTATGGTAGGTCGTCTTACCTAGATAACATGAGAAAGAAAGAGTTCTGTTAAGGGACAAATCTAGTTGAACCACCCATGAGAGAGATGGTTCAACTACACCATGAAGCGAGTTCAAAGGTTCTTGAGTTTGACCTAAAGGTTTCCTTCCAAAAGATGGAAGTAGGTGTATGAAGAACTCAATATTAGTATAGTTTATCACCCCTAACTATGGTTAGTATGATCCAGACTAAAGGGTCTGATGAGGGCATGTATGCTCGTTCAAGGTGATATCTAGAGACAATTCTCATCCTATGAAAGAGGTGACAATGACCACCATAGCCAGTATCGGGTTTAATATGAAGCTCTGTAAGGGAGGTTATGTCGGTCACCACTTCAGTAAGGTGATGTTGGTGAAAGGGGCCACATGATGGTTAGAAAAGGACAACAGTGCATGTAGATGAAGTCACTTTGATTGTATAAGGGCTGAAAGGAGCCTAGAGACGATGAGAGTCG
Organism: Alisma plantago-aquatica; assembly: GCA_963693085.1. Classification (NCBI taxonomy): domain Eukaryota; kingdom Viridiplantae; phylum Streptophyta; class Magnoliopsida; order Alismatales; family Alismataceae; genus Alisma; species Alisma plantago-aquatica. Next base: position 1,508,848,537 of record OY856410.1, on the reverse strand, counting down.
TGAGCAGATGCAAAGTAGACTGACATACAAGTTACTGTGGGAGAATATGTGACGTGAAAATCTGACCCCTCTAAGTTATAACTAAGAGAGTTGAGTCCCTGATATATGGGTCCATTTGTGATGGATTGGTGGAGAAAGTTATGGATAACCTTACCCCTCAGGATAAAGTGATGTGTGATAAGTTCCAGGTGTCCAATTTAGAGCACTATGTGAGGTACCCGACCATGTGCTGAGAAATGAACCTAGTAAGCCCCAAGGGAGGCTGACATGGCCTAAGTCACCTGTGCAGTTTATAGACGTCGGGATGAAAGGACTCAGAGAAAAGAATATGTGATGATAATGGTTCTTCGGAAGTGCCATGAGTACAGTAAAGCCACATAGGGGCCAATGATGGACATGGAAAAGCCTTATCCTGAATTGTTTGTTTGCTTGATAGAATTTTGAGTACAAAATTCCTATAAGAGGGGAAGGATGTTACAACCCCAATTTTTGGGATCTTCTGGTGAGAAATGTAATTTCTCATATTAAAGATAATTAAACAAAGAATGGTATAATTTGTTTTGAATACATGGATTTCGTTTACAATAGCCTTGATGTTTGTGTTGTGGGCTTTATTGACTATTGGGCCCAAATAACAAGAAAAATTCAATTAGTAAATGAATAATTGAATATTTGAGAAAAAGAAAAAGGTAGAAACCTCTAGAAGGCAAAGAGATGTAATCCAAGGATGGATTTCGTGCCTCTTGGATTCCTTGGGTTCCAAGAAGTCTAAAGTTGTAAGGAAAAGCAATAAGAAAAGGAAAGATTAATAAAGTATTTCTCTCTTAAGAAAGAAATTGAAAATAACGATAAAATGTGGAAAACAAGTGAAAAGAGGTATAATTGAGTTATCCTTTGTGGAATTTCGTATCCCAAGGATTCCTAATGTTAAAGGGAATGCCAATGAGTAAAATAAAAGAGAAATAAAGAAAGATTCTCAAAAAGAGTTATTTTAATGAGAAATAAGCAAGATAATGTGAAATAATGCATAATGATGCATCTAGAAGGATAATAAATATCCAATAAAAAGAATTTCGAAATATTTGAGTTTCTTGGGATCCAAGGAGCCCCAATAAAGAGGAAAGAAATAGAAAATACCAAATTGCAAAATAAAAGGATAAAAGGAATACATAATTAATGAATTATGTGGTTTTGTTAAGAAAGAAAGTATTTCCTACTTAAGGAAAATATAATTTCGAGGCCAATGAATTAAAAGGCATGAACAAAGAGAATAAGAGAGAGAATTTTCATATTTCTAATTATCCATGCAATAAATAATATTAAAAAGAATGAAGAGGAGAGAGAATATTTCTTCTTCATAAAGGATAGGATTCCAAGTTGAAGAAGCCTTGTTTCCTTTGTGGGCAAGCGATCTGGGGTGTGGATACTCCCCTATATAAAGAATACACCCTCTGGTCCGGGTCCAGGAAGGATCCCACACATCCCATGCTTTCCTCTTCTTATTCATTGCATACGAACCCTAAGATGGAAGTGTAGCACGAACCCGGGGGCAGTAGGGACTCCTGGAACCATCAGGACCGATGAGAGAGGTCCCATGATGTGAAAGAAATGATCTTCCATCATCACCATGCTCGAGATCGTGCCGAACAACAGCAACATGGATGCAAGGTCTGTTGCTGGTCGCAGACACACGCAAATCCAACCGGAGGTCCTAGCCATGGGCTGAAGGCACCAGGAGGTACATGGAGAGGCGACGGAGCTAGGGGAGCCAACCCCGGTGGCCGACGAAGCCCAGGGAGGTCGGCGTAGCCTCGCCCAGTCCATACCCTCCGTAGCAGCGCTAGGGCGCGCGGGAGGTAGAAAACGGAGGGCTTTGGACCGTTTTTCCCCTCCTGGGCGTGAAGGAATAACAACTTACGTGAGGGCACGTTAGTAATTTGGTTATAAATTCAAACTAGCCGCGTTGCTTGGCAAGGAGCGGCGTGGCATCTCCTGATTGGTCCAGGTAAAGTTTTATTGCAAAATTCATAATTAAATATTGGTAACTCCGATTAGGACAAGTAATATATGAATTTTGATCACGAGAACGAGAGGAATCCAATAAAAATAGTATTAAAGATAGATTCCGATCATAATTGCAAAAGTATTATAAGTTAATGAAAAGTGTATTAAAATTTAGATAAAAACCCTATTTGTGATTAAAGGTTGAATCTAGAATGTTTTATGGGTTAATTGAAGTGTTAATAACCTGTTGAATGATAATGTTAGATTAAAACCTGATCTAGATGTAGAATTTCATGATTTATGGTTTTTGCCCCATGTGAGAATGATTAAATAATTTAGAAACCCTAATTTAGGATAAAAGAAGATAAGATCATATTTATTTGGATAAATGTGAAAATATGATTGTTAAATGTTGGTTCTAAGTTATTTGTATATGAAAGTCCTTAATTCTGATAAATACCCTAAATGTAGTAATTAGGGTCTTTTCATGAATAAAAGGTAGAATTGATGGAAAAATGAGTTCATATATTAATTGGACCATAATGGACTTTGAATTAATGATAAATGTGTATAATGAAATTGTCAAGAGATAAAAATAGTAGCTTTAATGAAAAAGAAGCTTAATTGATGATTAATGTGTCTTTAATATGGAAATAGGGTTATATGTTGTTAAGATAACCTTAATATTGAAGAGTAGATGAGATAATTAGGGTTTAATATGGTAAAAGATGAAGGGAAACCCTAATTGAAAAACGCAACCCTAATTCCCAAGGAAACCCTAAAATTGGAATAGAAATCCTAAGGATGATGATGATATTGAGTAAAATATTAATAAAAGGAAATTGGTATATTTGTTTCAGGATTATGTGCATGATTGGTTGCTTGATTGGGATTTCTATGTTCTGGTTAATTTTGTATCTGAATCTGCAATACAGGTATGTGGTTAATTATGAATAACCGATTTAGTTTCCCGATGGATTCCCAAATGTTTAATCGCATTGAATGAAACTAAACTGTTTGGATGTTCATACTGCAATTATAAAGTGACTATGACTACCACATAATGTATATGCCTTCTAGCTCAGATCCTGGTCCCCTCTATGTCGTAATGGCTGACCTGGTATATGGTTACCTAGAGGGTAGGTCCATCAGGTCATGAATGACTTAGTATATGGCTGCCTAGAGGGTAAGTCCATCAAGTCACCTTTATAGAGGTACCATATAAGTCCTTACAGGGACAACACAGAGTTGTGGATAGGTATGGATTGAGTAGTTCGGCTTAAAACGTAATCTTGGTTGTTAAATGATTAATTGAATGATTACATTGTTAACATATATACATGATTATTGTTTCCCCCACATACCAGCTTTGGCTGACTGACGTTTTGTTTGTCGGCGTTTTAGGTACAAGCCAAAAGGACAAACAGTAAAATGTCATATTGAGAAATACATGAAGTAAAATACAAGGAGGATTAATTAGAGTAGAATCCTTAAGTGGATAGAAGTTTAGATATCCAAGTTTTCAAAAAGGTATGCAAAATTTATTTTCTTATAGCTTTCAGTACAGTATGTTAAAATTTGATAATTATTCGTGGTTAATTGTCGAACCTTTGATCCGGAAGTCATGGGTGCGGCTTCGACCTCTCAGTCTCCCTTAATTGGGGGGTTATCGGGAGGTGGGGTCGTAACACACATTCACGAATTCTTTTCAAGATTTCAAAGGGTCTGACAAAGCAAGGACTGAGCTTCCCTTTGTTCTTGGACAAGGATTGTATGGGCCTAATCTTTAGGAAAACATGATTGCCCTCCTTGAACTGACATTCCTATCAGTGATCATCTTCATAAGACTTCAACTTGTCTTGTGCCCACTTCATCCTCTACCTTATCATTGCAACCTTGCCTGTGTAGAGCTTCACTCCTCAAATTTCGTCAAGGTGTGTTCCCTAATGTCATCCCAGTGTAGTGAAGATCTACAGGGTCTGCCATAAAGAGCTTCATAGGGAGGCATCCCAATCCTCACTTGTTAGCTATTATTATATGTGACCTCAGATAAAGGAAAATAATGGTCCCACGAGCCTTCCCAATCAAGCACACAACCTCATAGAAGATCCTCTAAAATATGCATGGTATGCTCTGAATGCTTGTCTATTTGCGAATGATATATTGTACTGAAGTTTAGTTTTATACCCAGTTCCTCTTGTACCTATTTCCACAACTTAGAAGTGAACTTTGGATCCTTGTTCTAAACAATAGACTCTGTAACTCCATGTAGACATGCAATCTCGCATATATATATATATAGGTCTGCAAGCTTAGAACCTTAATTGTTGTCTTCATAGGTAGGAAGTGAGCTAATTTGGTAGATGATCCACTATGACCCATGTTGCATCATATCCCTTCTTGGTCCTGGGTAAACCCACCACAAATTCCATGGTGATGTGTTCCCATTTCCATTCTAAGATTTTAAGGGGTTGTAGTAGGGCATCTAGTCTCTGGTGCTTTGCCTTAATTCTTTGGCACATCAGACATCTAGACACAAATTCGATAACATCACGCTTCATGCTCCTCCACCAAAAGAGTCATTGGAAGTCCTTGTACATTTTGGTTGTCCTAGGATGAACTGTGTAATTGGACCTGTGTGCTTCATTGAGAATCTTTGTCTTTATAGCTGACTGCTCAGGAACCCACATATGGTTCTTATATTGAAGGATGTCATTGAGACCCACAAACAAGTGAATTTGAGGTTTAGAATGGGGAGAAGAGAGCTCTTCAAGATCAGGACTAGCCTTTTGTGCCTCAAGAAGCTCAGACTATAGCCCAAAAATGATAGAAATATTTTTAAAATGATCTCAGTCATACACAAACTGTGTCTTCTAATCCACCAGGTCCTCTATGTCTTTCTACTCGAGAACAGACAAAGATGCACATATGCCCTTTTCTACTAAGGGCGTCACTGACTACATTTGCATTACCTGGATGGTAGGTAATGGTGAAATCATAGTCTTTTAGAAACTTGATCCATCGACGTTATCTCCAGTCCAAGTTTTTCTAGGTTAGGATATACTTCAAGCTTTTATGGTTAGTGAAGATATCAAATGTTGACCCGTACATGTAGTTCCTCCAAAATTTAAGAGCATGTATTATTGCATCCAGTTCCATGTCGTGGGTGGGATAATTAAGTTCATTGGGTTTTAGCTACCTAGATGCAAAATCCACTACTTTCTTATCCTTCTCTAGAACACATCCTAATATGTTCCTTGAATCATCAGTGAAGATCACTAACCCTTTATTGCAAGAGGGTAAGGTCAGAATAGGTGTTGGTGTCAATTTCTACTTTAGCTCTTGGAAACTGGATTTGCAAGCAGCTGACCATATAAAACGCCAATCCTTCCAAATAAGCTTGGTAACTGGAAGTGCAACTTTGGAGAAATTAGGGATGAAGAAATGATAATATCCAACTAGGATCTCAGATTGTAGAAGGATTTTGGGGAGTTTTCCAGTCAAGAACAGGTGATACCTTTGCAGAATCAGCAGATAAACTACCCCTAGAAATGCCATGACAAAGAAACATGACTTTATCTATTCAAAACTCCCATTTAGACAGTTTCCCATAGAGCTTCTAAGCTCAAAGGACGTCTAGAACTACTTCAAGTTCTCACAGCGTTTCTCCATAGAATCATGAGAAATTAGAATATCTTCAATAAAAACAACCACAAACTCATTAAGGTAGGGTTGGAAGACCTTGTTCATAAGATTCATGAATACACCAGGTGTGTTGGTTAAACTGAATGGCGTCACTAGAAATTCATAATGCCTGTAATGAGTTTGGAATGCAGTTTTATGAACATTAGAATCTTTGACCTTAAGTTGATGATATCCAGAACTAAGATTAATTTTTTAGAAGACTTTAGCATTATGAAGTTCATCAAAGAGGTCTTCAATGAGGGGAAGAGGGTACTTATTTTTAATAGTGGCTTGGTTCAGCATCCGGTAATCGATACACATGCACATAAAACCATCATTCTTCTTTTTTAAGAGAACAAGTGCACCCCAAGGGGAAACACTAGGATGCATGAAGCCTTTATCAAGAAGTTCTTGTAATTATTTTTTCAATTCCAAAAGCTGAACATGAGCCATCTTATATGGTGTCCTAGAAATCGGAGCGGTTCCAGGAAGAAGATCTGTAGAGAACTCAATGTCTTGGTCAGGAGGCAGACTAGAAAGCTCCATTGGGAATATGCCAATAAAATCATGTACCACCTCCAGCCTTTCTATGGGTTTAGGACTAGGAATGGTCTCTAAGACTAATGCGAGGAAGACTTTGCAACCTTTCGAAATAATCTTTTTATATTTGATAGAGGATACTATAACATTATTACATAATCCCCTTCCCCTAGGGATCATCATAGAATTAGAATTTGGTGGAGAGATGACTACCCTCTTCTCTTTGTAGTCATATGTGCATAATACTTGTACAACCAATCCATACCAACACTACTACATAGCTTATAACGTCACATTTAGAGGCATCGATTATATCCATAAATTTGATGATGAAACCCTACAACGTCGGCTGAAAGCACAAACTGACATCTATATGTGAAGACTGGTCAAACACGGGTATCACTTTTTGTTTAGTGTCGGTTGCTCAATCAGAAACTTACGCCTCAAATCGCCCGCCAAATCCAATTTTTTCAGTGAAAAAAAATTACCTCCAAAATTTCACATACGTCATTGGTTGTTTACCAAATAATCGGCGACTAAAGGTTTTTTGTGAGATAGAGATTGGCCCCATTTTTGTCATTGGTTTTCTTACAATAACCGATGCCGATGTGTGTTCGAGCGTTGTCGCCGCAAGAAAATTTTTACCCCCCAAATTGCCCAATTGGCGTCGGTTTTTTATGGTAACCGACGAATATGGTCGTAATTTTTTTTGTCAGCATATGTAGATAGACGTCGGTTTTTCTAGTTGAAACCGAAGACTATGATTGAACATAGGTGTTGGTTTTTTTTTTGTGACCGACGTTGTTGGATCTTAGGTGTCAGTTTCTAAAACAACCGACAACGATGGTTAACTTAATAGCACCTATGAAACAAACTATTCCCCATTCTCTATTTCATCGCGATTTCATTTTGGTCTGGCAATTCTCTTCTCCACTGCTCTTCTCTTCCACTACTGTTGGTTCTCCGCCGCCGGTCCTCTTCTTCCTCACCAGTCCTCCTCGGTTTGCTATTGACGGTCCTCCTCTTCCTCACTGGTCCTCCTCTTCCTCGTTGTTGTTGTTGGTTCTCCTCCGCGGTTCTGTTCTCCTCCATCCAGAGTGTCGCCGCTTCCCCTATACCTCACCGGAATCGTCGCCGCCGCTTCCCCTCTTCCATTGTAGACCCGCCTGAGCCCGACTACTACTCCTCCATCTTCTCTACCGACTGTTGCTCCTCCATCTACTCTACGACTGCTGCTCCTCCATTTTCTCTGCCTTCGTCGCCTTAGAAGGTAGGCAGTAAAGAATTTTGCATGATTAATATATATTATATGAAATGAATGGATGCTTTTATGATTTTTGCACTTCTATTGATACTATATGAAATGAAATAAATGTTTGTGCAAATAAATGTTAGGAACATGAATCCATATTGTATGATGTTGAATGATGATGATAATGCATGAGCTAGTTTGAAATTTTGAAATCAATTATGAATGATAGGATACCTACATTTATGTTTAATTATGAATCCATATTGTATGATGTAAAATGATGATGATAATGCATGAGCTAGTTTGAAATTTGAAATCAATTATGAATGATTGGATACCTACATTTATTTTAATTATGAATCCATATTGTATGATGTAGAATGATTATGATAATGCATGAGCTAGTTTGAAATTTTGAAATCAATTATAAATGATAGGATACCTACATTTTATATTTAATGATTATCTTGTTCACAACATATGCATGTATATTTGACATGTTGAAATCAATTATGCTATTGTAAATCAACCTAGGATGTGAATGATGAAACTAGGATCGCTGGTATAGGAATGACAGTACATGTATTTGTTGGCCTAGAAACCCATCCAAGATTTACTCATTAGGAGTAAATCTTAGATTGTCCCTGGTTTGGGATTGTTCTTGAACACCTAATCTCACTTAGGATGTAAGTGTATAATTTGTATTGGGTTTTCAAGAAAATTTCAGTAGCATTTCCCTGGTTGTTCTCTAAGTACATATGTACTTGGAGAATGGCGGGGAAATGCTGCCAAAATTTTCTTGAAAACCCAATACACATTATACACTTACTAGTGAGATTAGCTGTTCAAGAATAGGATAGGTGGTACATATTTATTATATATGAATGATGAAACTAGGATTGTAGGTATAAGAATGACAACATACATGTATTTGTTGGCCAAGAAACCCATCCAAGATTTACTCATTAGGAGTAAATCTTGGATATTCCCCGGTTTGGGACTATTCTTAAACACTTATAATCTCACTTAGGATATAAGTGTATAATGTGTATTGGGTTTTCAAGAAACTTTTGGTAGCATTTCCCCGTTTGTTCTCTAAGTACATATGTACTTGGAGAACAACGAGGAAATTATGCCGAAATTTTATTGAAAACCCAATACACATTATACACTTACTAGTGAGATTAGGTGTTCAAGAATGGGATAGGTGGTACACATTTATTATATATAAGACCTTAAAACCTAAACTTTTAACCATAAACCCTAATCTTTTAACCCTAGACCCTAATCTTTTAACCCTAAACCCTAATACATACTTGTTTTCTCTTTGATCATAGAATGGATAGATCATGGATGTCCATTCTAAATCACTACACCCCAGAGTTTATTTCTGGTCTTGATCAGTTTATTAGATTTGTCGAGGAACATAGGAAACAACCTGGAGATAGGTTCTACTGTCCATGTAGGCATTGCGGTAACAACTTGAAAGTCAGCACTGGTGACGAAATCAAAAGTCATGTCATGTGCAATGGGATTGTACAAGGCTATACATAATGGCAATGGCATGGAGATATTTCAAACCTGAAATCAATGGATGTCAATAGCAGTGCTTGTGTGGAAGAAGAAATTGCCTCTGATGACAAAGATGTGAACGAACCAGTTCCAGTAGACATCATTGATGTGATGTTGGATAGTTGTGGGGTAGAGCACACTGATCCACCTCCCATGTTCAGAAACATTGTGCATGATGCTGAGATACCATTATACACAGGTTGTACTAAGTTTACAAAGCTGTAAATGATATCGATGGTTGTGGAAAAACAAGTATTTTATATCGATGATCCTGCAAATGATAAATGGTTAGTTGTTCTTCATGGTAAAAGACAGTTCATTGAAGATCCTATAGATGAAGAACAGTACTATGATAAGTATGATGACTCCAGTCCATTCTCAGTTGGGTTGCCAACACCACCAAATATTGAAGCTAATAATGGCTTGTATGTGCGTGGAGATCACAATGAAGGATTATTAATTGATAAAAGATCGCAATATTAGAGGCATGCATGTTTATATTTTTTATATGTTTTATTTTTCTGAATGTGAACTTTACAATGTGAATGTGAACTTTACAATGTGAAATACTTTACAATGTGAATGTGAACTTTACAATGTGAACTTTACCATGGGAATTACTTTACAATGTGAATGTGAACTTTCAGATGGCTGAGCATTCATATGATGACCATGCTAATAATGATTACCGTGAGGGTGAGGACATCAATGCACTGCCTCACAATGTAAGTTTTAAAAATATATCACTGAGGTTTCTATCTATATGTTCATTTATAGTTATATCCTGTAAGTGTGTTTTTTTGTCAAATTTTAGGTTGGTGATGTACTCCCTGAAGAAATTGGGGCTCTTGATGAGCAACAACAAAAAAACTGAGAAAGTGAGGGGCAACACAATGATGAACAAGTTACTACAGCAAAGGGGCAATGGACCCAAACTGGTTGTGGATTTCGATCATGCAGGAAATCCAGTTGGAGTGAACTGTAACTCATTTATTTCATATCTTAGGGTTCTCACTCGTAGCCATTGTAGTCCTAACGTAGAATCCTGGCATAAAATTACTAAGGGGAAGAAATACTTAGTATGGAAGGAACTATGTGTGAGTTATTATTATTTTCAATTCTATTTTTGTAGATTACTAATTTTTAGGATACTAGTTAATAGCAATTCTATTTTGTAGAGTATATTTGATCTAGATGAAAAGTTGCATCGTAAATGCATGATGCAACACTATGGGAGGGTCCTAACAACTATAGGACAAATCTCACCCAAGATTACATAGGTGATGCTGAGAAGAGGTTCTTGATTGATTTCCAATTCTAGACATTGATCACTTTTTGACTAACTCTACACTAATAATTTTTGTTTATATTTTCTTTAAAAAATAAATTTAGGAAGAAGGCAGCCACTGAGCAATGGAACTACCTGGACCCCAAAGACTGGGAGGAGTTTGTTACCCAAAGAAAAATGGATGAATTCAAGGTATTAAGCATCACTCCCAATTTAATTAATATATGTTCTTATGTATTCACCTATTCAAGATTAATCTTTAGTGTTACTAACCAAATCAATGTGCTTACTAACAAGGCTATCGGCGGTGCTCAAAGAGCAAGGTGTGCACTGAATTTGCATGACCACACAATGGTCCAAGAGGCTATGCAGGCATTCGCCAAAGACTACAGGTTGAGTCTACTACTCAGTCTGTTGCTACTCAGGAGACTGCAGAGTCCTCTACTATTGGTCTCGCACCTCTTCCTCACCATGCTATATGGATAGCTGTGAGGCAAAACAAGAAGGGAGATATAACAAATCCCACAACTACTGAGATGGATTCAATATTGGTAAAATTCAACTCTTAGAGCAATCGATATTCATTATTATGTTTACTTACCAATTTCTATTGACGGTGATTAGCGGGAGCTTCAAGGCAGAGGAAGGAAGGCAAGTTCATCCCTGAGGGCACAAGGGATGAATTCACAGTTGCTCTTGATAACCCAGAGCATCCTGGACGTGTTAGGGGTGCAGGCGCTGGTGTGGGCATAAAAGCATTCTTTGGGCTATCACGGCGCAAATATATCCTAAAAGCTGGGCTATTAAATGTTGAGGTAACATGCTCTTTTTTTAGAATGTTATTGCAAAAGGGAATTCAATAATCAATAGCTAGCATTTCATTTATCCATGTATAGGTAGATGAGTTAATTAATAGGAGAGTCGAGGAAGCACTTGATAAGAGACTCTATGAAGCAATTAGCAAGTGGCAGGCGTCTCAGTCTGACACTCAGACAGTACATGTGGTGTCCGCTCTTCTCTTACTGTAGAGGTGGTTGGGAGTAATCTTGTAGACCCACCACCTAGTATGTCCGCTATAAGTATTTTTATGACATATATAGTAGCTAGTCTTTTCAAGATGATATGTTTATGTATATATGTATATAACATTCTTTATGTAAATTTGTAGGGGTTGAAGCCATGTCGTCTAAAAAGTCAAGAATATATCGTTGCCGAGGCACATGCTTACCCAGCCCTTCTCGAGGACATGTTTCATGGGACTCCAGTACCAGCTGGTGTGGTTCATGTGAGCCTGATACATGTACTCCCCAATTGGAGGGATCTTCCATTGCCATATGCCCACCCAGATTCTGAAATGCTTGGTGAGGCAAAAGGTGGAGTGATAATGTGGCCCAAAGCGGATGTTGTCTATACTAATATTGTATGGTAAATTTACATTACATTAATTTGTTAGTGTGTATATATGAGTCAATTGATCTGAAATTATATATACATGCCAAAAGGAAGACACCCACAACCTCTCAGCCTCCACCTCCACATCTTCAAGTACCAAGTTGGCTTCCAAGGGACCTACACGCCTCGTTAGGTCCTAATTGTAGGGGTATGGCAGTATGGATAGGCAAACATGATCCAAATTGCCCTATAAATGTTTCTATTCCGGAGGATGCTGCAGGTCAATCATACAATAACAAGCTATTTATACAAGATATTTTGGAGTTGTTTCGTTATGATTGGTTGAATACATCTATGATAGAGCTATGGATATGGTGAGATCTTGTTTATACATCCATATACCTTGTTTTATATACGGTGATTTGGTTACTTATATATTAATGCATACGTAATACATGTTTTACAGCCACCTACACACAATATGTACAGATTTTTCATTTTCCCATATGGGATTTTTGGTTCCATCTTTGATTAGTCTTGTAGATAAAGACCCTTCTTCAGCTACTTCATACTGCTATGCTAATTTTAAATGTCGAGTAAGTTTACTTTGCTTATAATTTGTACTTAAGAAATTTACATTTTTATTGTGGATTTTGAGTTGTTAATTTTTAACTTTCTTACATGTAGTGGTAGGCATTGGGAGTTACTAGTTATTGTCCCTAAGATGTTCACTGTCTATTATCTAGATCCTATGGGAAATGAATTGAATAAATTATATGGACACACAATGAAAAGGCCATTATTCCTGTGAGAAATATTTCATATTTTTATATTCGTTAACATTTGTTATTACATTACTATTTAATTATGTAATTTAATGTGTTACATTAACATGTAGGGCTTTACATTGAGTTTAAAAGAGCTGGAGGAAAGGTCTCCAAGAAAAAGAATCAGCCATTAATTTGGGAGAATGTGAAAGTAATTTTCCGACTCCAATGTATATATTGTTTATGTGAGTTGTGCTTATTTGTATTTTTGAATATTTTGTATGTTTAAATTTATAGTGTGCTACACAAGACAACGACTGGGCATGTGAATTCTATATGATGTGATTTATGGACTGAATCATCAAACATACCGCAATGGAAATTGATACTATACATCAGGTATTATATAGTCTCATTAGATAATATGAAACATATCAATCTTATTATATATTATTAATTATATATATACGTAATTCTCTTTGTAGGTGTTTAAAACTGACTTGACTACAGGTGGAAAGTTATTAGATGCACATACTCCCTATACGAGGGAAGAATTGGATGATGTAAGAGAAGAATGGGCAAAAGTCCTACAAGTAGTGGGAATTTTTAAATATGATTGGGATAGTGATGGCGATAATGACGGTGATGAATAAAGAATGATAGTTGAAAACTTTGTTCTCATAATTATTTTTGTGTGCATGTGAATGAATTTTTCTAAATTGTCATATGTGTGAATGTGAAGATGATCAATACATGAATGTTTCTACATGTGTCTAAATGTGAAAAGAGATGAAATGAATGGAACTGTAGGTTGCTAAATGTGTGTGAAAATGGAGGAAATTTGAAATGGAACTATTGATTTCTACATGTGTATGATGAAAAATAATATGAATTAAATGTGCTTATACATGTGTGTGATCATATATTATTGTCCATCTTGTTAATTTTACAGGTTTGTAGCCTGTTGTTGGCTGATATCAATGGATGTTGTAAACCTACAGTTAAGAATTGAACTGTAGGTTCTGCATCCTGCTGACCAGCCATACAGTAGGTCTGCAAATTGATAAAAAAAAATTAGAACATAGGTGTCGGTTATTAGTATAAAACTGACAACAAAGACATACAGCGTCAGTTATTAGCAAAAAACCGACATCTATGTGGTTAGGTAGTGTCGGTTATATATCAAAACTGACACCGATGGTGCCCTTACTGGCGTGTTTTATTAGTGGCGGGAAGGGTTATGACGTCAGTTTTTGTGAAATGTCGACGTCTTTGACGTAGATATAGTGTTAGTTTTATTAAATAATTGACGCCTATAGTGCCCTTGCTAGCACATTTTTGGTGGCGGAAAGGGTTATGGCATTGGTGTTAAAACTGACACTGAAGGTTTTGACTTTTAGCGGCGCCCACTTGGGTTTCGCTTTGAAACCGACGCCAAAGGCCTTAAATAACCGACACTAAAGGTCGGTTTGTACTAGTGCAAGCATAATATCAAAATCTTCCATAGACAAGAGGATAAATTCGAAGTGCATGACATGATTTTTGAATTTTATAGGCAGGATACTAATTTTATGTATTGTGTTTGCCACTAAGAGTAGACACATCAAGAATATAACTGAGGTCTTTCATATGCAATTATAACATAGATGTCAAATTTCATAATATGAAAGTATATGTAGATCCATAATCAAACTGGCTTTAACAGGATGATCATTAAGAAATACAATTCCTACACTAAATAATTTGTCATGAATATTTGAAGGTGTTGGACATGATATTTAGATAAACAAAAAGGAATTAAGGTTATCATCAATCAGCTAATTTCAACTTGCCTTAGCATCATCTGCATTCATGGAAAACACCCTTCCATTGTGGTACATTTAAGGAGGGGGAGCACCCGCTGGAGGGTTGCCAAAGATAGACGGTGTAACATCCCCGGATTTCCACCTTCTCAAAACCCCATGGGGATGAGAAGACAAAATCTGAAAACGTTAACCAATTGTATCAAAGTGCATTGCGGAAGCAATATGCACATACATAAACATACAACATAACATACACCATAAAATTTCTCAACATGTAACATGTATATTAATACAGGATGACTTATTACAACATGAATTACATTTACATATTGAAAGAAGATTTACAAGTCTATGAACATGTATGCTAATAGGATCTTAACACTATAGGTACAACCTAGACAATTGCTCACTTCCTATCTTCTATCCCATGCTAGCTCTAAACCTAAAACATACAAGAAACAATGAATCAACACACAAGGTATTGTGTGCGTGGATAGAAAGATACATACTAATATGCTTGCATAATTGAAATAACTTGAGAAAGAAAGAGTAAATTAAAACATTGATTAAAGTGGTAATTAGGTAAACACATATTTTTAGATGTCTTTTGATGTGTTTGTACTACTACGCAGTGTCGCACTTCATTTTTCCCCAGCCCTTGGGCTATGAGGACTAAGTGCCGACCTTATATTTAGAGGAAAGAGGGAGGGATGCCGCACTTCATTTTTCCTCACCCCTTGGGCTACGGGGACCGAGTGTCGACCTTATATTTAGAGGAAGAGAGAGAGGATGTAGAGAGAGAGTATATATCTACTTAGTAGCTACAAATCATCTATATTCTTTGATGTTCTTATTAACAAGGTAATGATACTATAATCATAGTATATCCAAGCAATATTCTCAAATAAAGATAAGAAATACATCATAACTATTGCACACAAGAAAACTAGCCATATACTTAGATAAAGCCCATGTACCTAAGTTCAGAGATTCATATTTATATTTTGGATCATCTACATCTCTGGTCATCACCTGATTAATAGCAATTAATCATCATTAATAAATGTTCATCAATATTCTAGGTATTTTAGGTCCAAAATTAGGGTTTTGGTCAATCCTTGGTTTACTGACCTAGAACATGTGTATGATATTTGTATACTAATCAGGATGTTATTCTAAAGGTCTGGTCAAGTTTTCATAATTTTCTGATGCTTTTCCTATTTTCTATAATTAATAGGGGGATTAAATCATCTAATCAGTCTTTAATCAGAAAAGGCATAATATTGATCAATAAAATTCATATCAGAGTATACATTCAGTTTATAAATGATACTAAGGTTCAAAACTATTTTTCTCATATTTATTCTCGATGATTTGTTATTTTATTTCAATTAGCTGACCCTAAAAAGAAACATCATCATCTATATTGAATATCAACATTAATTGTTCTTCAAAATATTGATATAGGTGTCGAGTATGAAGGAGGGTATTTTTTGGGTCTATGGGTATTTTTGGGGTATTATTTAGCAATAGGAGATATTTTAAACACATTTCTAAGATTTATCTATTTTCTGTAAATAAGTAAATGATTTACCTTGTATGGTGAGGCCCATGGCCGCCGCTAGGGTCTTTTCCGACGAGCAATGAGCCAAGGTCAGGCCTTCTTTCCCAGAGCCTTGTACAACCAAAATATTCAGGATGCTTTATGGGTCTGAGGTGGCTAGGTCACGATGGATTACTTCCCTCAAAGCCTCAGCTCAGTCCAGCAGTTGCAGGTAGAAATCGAGCAAGCTGGGAAGATTGCGCATCCACAAAATTCATACCCAACACCTCCTTCTCTGGATATAGGGGGCTTCTTCTAGACTCACACGACTCAGGGGAGTGCTCGATTTCTGCGGGGATGCGAGGTGATGCATTCCCCAACCCAATCCACTCCATACGACGGTGGAGGGGTCGGCCACCATAGCCACCACAAGAGAGGGGAAAGGGGGAAAACAGTCTCCCTTCTTCGAGACATAATCCATATCTCCATGAAGATTCCTAAGGGCCTGGAGAACTCCCACCTACATCTGAAAAGTGTATCCGTAGCCCCAGGCATGCTCCCCAATAGGTTGTAGGTTTGGTGGCCATCATTATCCCATCCACTGAGAAACTAAGAGTGTTGCAGGTTACGGAAAGGATCTCTAATCGCTTTGCTTGGTCAGTGCAAAACACAATCATGAAAGGAGGAAGGAGGGAGTCTCTCTCTAGTTCTCACTGATGGAGATGATGCTAGGAAGATAGCTTGGTCCTCTACAAATAGACCACCACTCAACCTAAACCAGGGTTTTTGGAGATCTCCATACTTCTCGGATCTGAATAACCTGCTAGATGAGTGTGGGGTGTATTATGGACTAGGTGATTGAGGTTGGGTGGATCGGGATGTTGTTCTATTGCTCTTCCAGAATTTTTCAGAGGTTGAAGACACCTCAATAGGCTGTGGGTGTGCCTAAGCAAAGGGAGTAGGCCAGCATGACATCAAAATCTCACAGATACTAAATCATATAACTAAAAGACTAAGGTTCCACCCCATATATTTCATTAATGTCCTCAACTTCAAATGCATACATCTTTTTATAGAAATCTCAAAACGTTCTCAAATTTAAAACATATGCTTATAAAATCATAGTGTATCTTTGAATAAAGTTTGAGTCACTAAATCCATTACTTGGTCATGCGAATAAGTTCCCAAAAAAACTTATAGATGGGTGCTTAAAATTTGAATTCAACTCAATGAATAATAAGATCCAGTGGCTGCGGCTGTGGGAGGCGATTCGGGTGAGGTGATTCCAGTGGCGGCATCAGGGGTGATTCCACTAGAAGTCCTAGAGAAGGTCACGGGGGGGTTGCGTCGGCGGCCACTCCCTCAGAGGTGTCAAAGGAAGTCAATGCAGCAGATCTGACAAATGTTACGAAGACTACAAATACTGGAAAAAGGGAGATATGGAGAAGGTCGGCGTCGATTGGGGTTTCGAAGGAAGAAAAGTCATGGGCAGATCCAGTCACGTCAAAGCTGACATCCTCCAAGACCTTCTTAACCAAGCTAGATGTTCAGGTTGTGGATGGCAAGCTTCTGTATTCAAAGAGCATCGCGGAAAGGAATCTGCAAAAATGGAGTAAGGCAGCGGCTGGCTATATAGTTGGCTTGAACCCACATTGGCTATCGCTAGTGAGGTACCTGGCACATTTGTGTAAGGTTAAGGGGTCGCTCGAAATTAGATCAAGAGGAAGGGGTTTCTTCATCCTGCTATTCTCTAATGAGGAAGACATGACCATGGCACTGGACGGAGGACCATGGTTCATCGTCGGGAAGCCACTGATATTGAAGAAATGGGAGCGAGGGGAACCAATGGAGAAGATGAAGATTACTGAAATACCGATTTGGATCAAGATTCATGATCTACCCTTAGAACTTTGGGATGATGAGATGTTTATGAAGATTGGCTCTGTTCTTGGGAAGCTGCTGTGAACATACTAGCTTACTGTTGAGTATTCAAGGTTAGAGTATGCCAGGCTGCAGGTGATGATACCTGCCGACTTCTCTTTTCCAGAGGAGTTGGAACTTCAGAGTGATGATGGGCAAACTAATAAGGTCCGATTTGAGTACAAATGGAGATCAGATACTTGTTCTGTCTATAATAACTTTGGTCATGAATCGGGGTTGTGTGAGGATAAAGAAAAAATTGTAGTGCATGGAATCGTGGAGAACAAGTTGAAGAAAAAGGTGTGGATGTCGAAGAAGACAAAAGCCCAAATGATGGAGGAGGAAACTGATGAGTTCAGTGACGCAGTGGAAGAGATGGTGCAGGTTACTTAAGGCTCTTCTAGCAGGGCTATAGGAAGTATACCGACGGGTGAGAAAGGTAAGCTTGTCACTCCTTCACCTTTGCCAGCTTGGGAGATGCAGAGATGAAGATCTAAATCTCCCCCAATAGTTGCATCGAAGCCGGTGTCTGCTATGAGGAACATCCAATTGTCTCCGAACAAATTTTCTCTTCTTGAGAATCTGGGGGAAGGTGATGCAGGTGAAGGCAACATGAGTAGGGGGTTCTAATCATTTCGAATGGATAGACCATTATCGATTTGCGCATGGAATGTGAGAGGGATCCATAATAAAATTCCTCGCATTCGAGGTGAGATTAGTAGACTGAAGGCCGATGTTTATATCATTTTAGAATCGAGAATGAAGAAGGACGACATTGAAGTGATTGTGGAGGGGGTTTGGCAGGGAGCGAAGTATATTTCTAATGAGGATTATTATTCTTATACTCGGATTCTTGTTTTGTGGAGAGACCCTGATATCTCGATTAACAAGTTGTTGGATAATGAACAGATCATGCACTGTGAGATTGGTATTGAGAGCAACCAGTCTAGATTCTGCATTTCTGTAGTTTACGGCTCTAATGGTGATAATGAGATATCAGTTATATGGGATTCTCTGAACTCTATTTCGAGTTTGAACATGGATGTGTGGTGCGTTCTTGGTGATTTCAATGTGGTTAGGTTCTCTTATGAGAAACTTGGGAAGCAGCTGCCCACAAATAAAAGTATGTCTGACTTCAATAGTTCGTTGGATATTACTGGTCTTATTGAGATTCCATCTAAGGGGCCTTTTTTCACTTGGGACAGCCATAGTACTAAGGGTGTTAGTACTTTCTCGAGGATTGATAGGTCCTTCTGTAATGTTAAGTTCTTGGGCTTGTTTCCTGCTATGTGGAGTGAAGTTATTTCTAATATGATCAGTGATCATCGTGTCCAGCTGTTGCATTTGCAAACTAATAGAAGGAGGAGCATACCTTTTAGGTTCATTAATACCTAGGTTACGCAGCCTGGTTTCCATCAGGTTGTGAGTGATGCATGGAAGAATTTATCAGTGGAAGGTGCACCTATGTATAGAGTGTAGAGAAAGATGAATGTTGTTAAGGAAGCCTTGCTGAAATGGAATAAAGATCATGTTGGCAACTTCTCTTCGAAAGCTAAAGAGTTGGAAACTGAAGCTCTTGATCTACAAAAAATGGTTGATTGTTCTCCTAATGATTCACAGCTACAAGGCAGGTTGATTGAAAAAAGGAAAGCTCTAAGTAAAGCCCTTCTTGATGAGGAAAGTTTTTTAAGGCAGAAATCAAGAGCTATCTGGCTTAAAGAGGGTGATAGAAATTCATATTACTTTTATGCTTCTCTCAAGACTAGAAGGATTCATAATAGCATCTATGTTCTTCATGAGGGTGATAGGTCCATCAGTAATTCGGAGGAGATTACAGACCATATTGTGAGTTTCTATAGGAACTTATTCAATTCTTCAGAATCGAATGTTGTCCATTGGAATCAAAAGTGGGAGCTTCCTACCCTAAATTCTTCTCAAATCCTTAATCTGAGTAAGATGGTCACCAAGGAGGAAATTGACCTGGTTGTTAATAATCTTAATATGGATAAGGCTCCGGGTCCGGATGGATTTAATGGAGCTTTCTTTAAAAGTTGTTGGTCGATTGTTGGGGATGATGTCACCAAAGCTATCCTAAACTTCTTCGAGTCTGGAAAGATTTTGAGAGAATGCAATAGATCCTTTATCACCCTTATTCCAAAGGTTCATGGTGATACAAATATCAAAGATTTCCGACCTATCTCTCTCTGTAATGTAATGTTCAAGATCATTACAAAGATTATGGCAAATAGACTTAGGGGTGTGTTTCCTAGTCTGATTTCTAAAAATCAAGTCACCTTCATTAAGGGTAGAGTCATCAGTGATGCTATTCTATTAGAAAATGAGATGTTGAGTACCTTTTCTTCGGTCAATGGTCCTCCTTCTATGTGTGTTAAGGCTGACCTCTCAAAAGCGTATGATACTGTGAGAAGGGATTATGTTCTTTTTATGATGGAAAAGATGAATTTCCCCACGTGTTGGCTGTCTTGGGTTCATGTGTGCGTTAACTCAGCATCCTTTCAAGTTTTGATTAATGGTTCCCCTTCTAACCCCTTTGAAGCTTCGAATGGGGTGAGGCAGGGTGATCCCCTTGCTCCCTATCTTTTTGTGCTGGCTATGCAGGGCTTCACATCGGTGTTGGAGGCTTCTGTTAATGAGAATATGATCTCCCCTCTTAAGGCTTCAGATAGCTTTGGGATTTCACATATTATTTTTGCAGATGACCTTCTCTTATTCACTAAGGCGGATAGTAGGAATGCCCAACATCTTGCTGAAGTGCTGAATACTTTTTGTTCTATTTCGGGTTTGAAACTCAACAACACAAAAAGCCAATTGTTCTTGAGTAAAGGAGCTGATGCGCATCTTGAGAGTATTAGTAGAGCTCTTAATATTGACAGAGAGGATCTTCCGGTTAGATATTTAGGCCTCCCCCTTTTCACTGGTAGGTTGACCAAGGCTATGTGTGCTCCGATTACTGATAAGATAAAAAGGAAACTTGATTCCTGGAAAGGTAAATTGCTGTCCTTTACTGGTCGTGTGGAGTTGGTTTTATCCACCCTATCGACTTATCATGTTTTCTGGTCATCAGTTTTCCCTCTCCCGAAGGCAGTTGTGCTGGATATTGAGAAACACATGAGGAACTTTATTTGGGGGTATTCCAACGAGAGAAAACATATCCATACTGTGTCCTGGGATCAGATCTGTAAACCTAAGGAGGAAGGAGGACTTGGGGTTCAGTTGGTGGAGGATTGGTCTAAAGTTGGTCTGTTGAAGAACTTTTGGGACGTAGCCAATAACAAATAATCATTGTGGGTGAAATGGCTGCATGAAAAATACATAAAGCAAGAATCCATTTGGTCGGTAGGGTGCAAGACTACTGCCCCTTGGATGTGGAGGAAGCTGTTGAGTATGAGAAATCTACGGAAGGCAAATTTGGAGTTTCGTGTTGGTAATGGAAAAACCTTCCACTTCTGGAATGATCCTTGGCTTCATGATAAAAGAAAGCTTCTGGACTTATGTGATGATCACATGATTCTTCGCATGGGAAAAGGTCCTAATTGTAGTATTGCCTCGTGTACTTTAGACAACAACTGGAATCTTCCTAACATTAGAGGGATTGATGTGATTCGCACTATTATCAGTGGTATGAAGGCCCTAACTGATAACGATGACCAGATTCTGTGTGATGGCAAGAGTGAGTTCAAGATTAAAGATGGTTGGAAGATTACTAGAAGGAAAGGAAGGAAGGCCAATTGGGCTAGTTGGGTCTGGAAAGCTAAATTTCTGAGAAGCTGCTCTTGTTTTCTTTGGAAATGCTTCCTTAATAAACTTCCTACATTTGAATATATGAAGAGAGTTGGGTTCTCTATGGCTACAAGGTGTGTTCTTTGCTGTTCTGAGGAGGAGGGCCTGCATCACTTGCTGTTTGAGTGTACGTTTGGGTCTAATTTATGG
Source organism: Alisma plantago-aquatica (assembly GCA_963693085.1). Classification (NCBI taxonomy): domain Eukaryota; kingdom Viridiplantae; phylum Streptophyta; class Magnoliopsida; order Alismatales; family Alismataceae; genus Alisma; species Alisma plantago-aquatica. The sequence continues at coordinate 1,508,826,819 of OY856410.1, read as the reverse complement.
AATTCTTTCAGAAGTGTTTATGTGGATCATCCTAGCTGTTTGAATGATCTGTTACAGTTTTCTGGACAGAAGAAAACTGTTGTAGGTTTTATTCTATAGAAGATTTGGATGGAAAGGAATCTTAGGATTTATGGGGGTGCTAAGAGGAGGTCTACAGATATTTGGAGTGCCATCTGCATAGATACGAGGACTTTACATACATAAAGCCGTACAGATAGTTTGGTTTTGTCGTTGTGTGCTTTCTTCTTACTGTTTTGATGTTTTTCCTTTTATTTTGGGCTCTGCCCTAGGCACTGTAAATATTCCATTTTTGGTCAATTAATGGAAAGAGAGGCACGTTGGGTTCATCAAAAAAAAAAAATAAGATCTTGGTCTGATGAGTCCAACAATATGAGTTATGATGTTGCATACCCTAAGGCTTATCAATTCACCACTCAAGATCATTGTGACTACTAAATAGGACTCTTGGCCTAAAGATACCCAAATCATTTAACCAAAGTCATTCATCATATTTGAACGAAATTAATGTTGTAAACATCAATCGGGTATCTGGTTCACTTTTTGAGTGAAAAGAGTCAGTGTTAAATAACCAATTCCTCTATTTGTATCAATCCTCTAAATGAAACACACATGGTCCTAAAATGCTATATTGGTTATCAAAACCCTAAAATCTGTGTTATCACATTCACCCCACCTTATATGGAATTTCATCCTCAAAATTCAACTAATCTCATTCTTAAGCTGATATCAAGGAGTTTTGGATGCCTCTAGGCCACCACTTCTAAGTGATAAGAGTATCATTATTCGATCATGTTAGGATATTTAAGCATGTAAGGTGTACCCACCCCACCTTATATAGGTTGAAGCATCATTTTTTTATAAGGACTTGTAGCATCCCTTTGTGTCTTAGCCATCACATGACATTCTTATATTTTAAGTTCTACATCCTCATTGTATCTTAAGGATGAGGGTTTTATTCATACATGTGAAGTGAATTAGGTATCCTTATAGTTTCATATATCACCCTACTAATCATATGGTGATGTCGAGGTTTCATGCCATTATTTATTGGGATTATCAGAGTTAACATCTCCAATGTGGTTTATGATCAACGTCATGCTAGGATTTTATCCTTAGAGAAGGGTTTGATTTTTCATATTTACATATTAGGGTTTCACCCTATTGTGTGAGAGTTATCCTCATACTTAGATGGATATATTGAGAAGGATTGAGGCTAGGCACTATATTTTGCAATCATGTAATCTATGATCCAAAGGTATCTTTTTTTTTGCTCATGATTTCAAACTTACATCTTGCATGCATGATATAGAGGGAAAGAGAATATACTAAGCCAATATTACTTCAAACTTGGATATTACATGCATGATATAGGGAGTGAATATAGAATAGGTAAAGCTTATATGAGTGACTCCTCATATATATAAATCATCTATATAACTCAAGTGAGGTTTCTAGTATCATATATATTAAGAAAGAGAAGTGGAAGGAACAACATTTATGAGTATCTTATGCACAAGGCATTTTACTCTTAGAACCAGAGTTCATATATCACCTCACTTGCAGCTAATGATGATACTCAAAACATATGTCACTCAAGCTAGACCTAACTCAATCAAAACGATTGACCTTTCTCATTATGAGTCTTCTACCCATAATTTCTTTTACCCAACTCTCACATCTAGAATTTAGACCAAATATATGAATCACACATAAGTACCCAACTCATCTACTCAAGAATAACCCAGTTTAGGACACATCATTTCACATGTATCTCATAATTTCCATATATTTTAGGGTAGGTCCTACGACCCTCTCCTTGTGGGTCTCACTCTCTCTGGAGTTCACCACGTATCTTGTCCCAACACTAGAGGTCCTCCTTTATAGAGCTTGAGGCTCATGCATATTCAACTTTATCTTAATTTAGCTCATCTTAAGTAAGAAAAGAGTATGTACTTTGATCACCTATACTTGTCTTAGATTATTCTAAAATTAGACTCAGACCTCATATACAACTTAGATCTTTATAGAGAACTTACACCTCAAAGATCGAATTTATATAAGATCAAACTTGATTATATCATCTATCACTCTATTTTTTGTCTATCTATCACATATCCTTACAAGGCTCTAGGCATTTATTCTAGATATACTCTCTCTTCTAGACTGATGTCACCCTTTTTCACTTAGGTTGCATGATCACTAACTACTCTTCAGTGTGAGGGACACATTTTTTATATTTACATATATATAATAAAATATTATATAGTTTTTCTCTGAAAAAGCAGACATCAGAGAAAACTGTCGAGGCTCAAGCCGATTGGAAAATAAAACCAAATTAGCAAAATTGAGTGTCCCACACATAGTATATAGTCTAGTGCCATCTCACCTAGTGAAATGGTGAGAACAAGATGTAGACTAGTGTAGCTACCCAATACATATGAGCTCTATATGGAAAGGTTTCACACACTTATCTAAACCTAGTTCTTGAACATCTACATTCTAACTTAGAGGCTAAGTCAAATCTTATCCCTATAGAACAACTTACTAAGTTTCTAGGGTTTAAAGTGGAAGGTGAAATTTTGGTTTATGTTTCATGGTGAGCAATTTTCAGGTGTAGCTATTGTTCATGCTCTGATAACAACTGTAGCGTCCCCATATTTCTACCGTCTCGGGACTTTGAAGGCCTGAGAGGATGAATCTGGAAACGTTAGGCAATTGTATCAAAGTGCACTGCAGAAGCAATATGCGCATACATGAACATTCAAATATAACATACACCATAAAATTTATCCACATTTAACATGTATATTAATACAGGATGACTTATTACAACATGAATTACATTTACATATTGAAAGAAGATTTACAAGTCTATGAACATGTATGCTAATAGGATCTTAACGCAATAGGTACAACCTGGACAACTGCTCACTTCCCGTCTTCTATCCCACGCTATATCTGAACCTAAAATATATGTGAAACAATGAATCAACACACAAGGTGTTGTGTACATGGTTAGAAAGATACATATTAATATGTTTGCATAATTGAAATAACTTGAGAAAGAAAGAGTAAAGAAAACATTGTTTAAAGTGATAATCAGGTAAACGCATATTTTTAGATGTCTTTTGATGTGTTTGTACTACTAAGCAGTGTCACACTTCATTTTTCCCCACCCCTTGGTCTATGGGAACTAAGTGTCGACCTTATATTTAGAGGAAAGAGGGAGGGATGTCGCACTTCATTTTTCCCCACCCCTTAGGCTATGGGGACCGAGTGCCGACCTTATATTTAGAGGAAGAGGGAGAGAGAGGATGTAGAGAGAGAGCATATATCTACTTAGTAGCTACAAATCATCTATATTCTTTGATGTTCTTATTGACATGGCGATGATACTATAATCATAGTGCATCCAAGCAATGTTCTCAAATAAAGACAAGAAATACATCATAACTATTGCACACAACAAAACTAGTCATATACTTAGATAAAGCCCACGTACCTGAGTTTAGAGATTCATATTTATATTCAGGATCATCTACATCTCTGGTCATCACCTGATTAATAGCAATTAATCATCATTAATAAATGTTCATCAATATTCTAGGTATTTTAGGTCCAAAATTAGGGTTTTGGTCAATCCTTGGTTTACTGACCTAGAACATGTGTATGATATTTTTATATTGATCAGGATTTTTTTTTGGTCGCGCAAAAATCATGTTACTAATAAAACCAAAACTTTGGGTACATTTTTGTGCCCCTATGGAAACTACTAGGTCCCAAACCCCACGCAGGGGGATATAAGGAACCCGAAACTAAGAAAGAAGCTCCAAACTATGAAAATGCAGAAGAAGGGCCAGGTTACAAACTAAACAGAAGGACCTGGTAGGTGAGAAATAAGTACATACATAACCAATCAAAACACCCACAAAAATACCTATATGAACATCAGCTCAGCTGCCAAATCAACCTGAGAAGTCGTCCCCTACCCCAGCTCCTAGATGATAATCTCAGAAGGATCACAAAAGAACAACAAAACAAGGAGACACGTCTACCACTCTTTGCCTCCTTCCTAAATAAATGAACCAGCTGCACCTGGTACAGTCCTTCGCCAACTGCACCGAACACCTGAAAGGTGTATCAGCATGGAGTAGGACAAAATGTAGAAAGACACCATGTTGTTTTGAGTAATAAAGAACAAGACATATGCACAACCAAGCTTTAGATAACAAGCTCTTCTGCCATACTATAATAGCACCCATAAAGAGATAGGAGAAATCTTCATCTGCAGATCAGAAGGCACACCTCCTTCATCTTCCTCATCGCAACAGCACCTATGATGCCTCCAATCCTAGAGTCCTTGAGGAACTGTTGTCTATGGCCTGGCACCTTCAGTACATGACTTACATCAGTAAGTCGGCTCCAGAACTGACCACCTGCTCCTGTGTAAAGGAAGCAAGGGGGAGAAGAAGACGTAGACTACCCCCCCCCCCCTTGACCTGCTCCCTCATGCAGCCTGAGCTGCTTCCATGTCTCAGCGACATATCTTCAAGCATCTATGTGGTGACCAGGCACCCTGCAGCAGCAGACCGTCGAGGAAGACCACCGATGCTAGCAGAAGTAGGAAACTCCCAACCTTGTTGAACACCTTAAGGGTGTTCCATCCCGCCACAACAGAAAAGCCAGCAGGAGGAGAGGGAGATGACGATCTGCCCCCTTTCGCTTTGAAGAGAAGAATCAGAGTCGAACCACCAATTAGCTGGAGGAGGCATGACTGACTCCTTTTTCCATGGTCGCCGAAGCAGCTCCAGGGACCTCCTTCGACCTATTTGAAACATGTCTCCTTCTGTTTTCCAGAAGCAGGATCCCTAGGATAAGAATATGTCGTCGAAGCACAGCAGCAGGGCTCCGCCAAAGCACAGCAGCAGGGCGCCGCCAAGCATGGGAGCACTGTCGTCCGAACAGGAAAAGCCCAAAAATGACCAAACAAGGCTCGGCAACAGGCCCTGTGGCCGACACGATGCAGGATCGAGTCCGGACTCCCATTGAAGAGCCCTTCTCCGCCTAGGATGCCAGAGCAGGACCAGATGCGAAAGACGGTACCGTGAACCTGGGTAACCAGGTCATTTCTAGAGGGGAAGTGGCACAGGTACAGCAAACTGAGCAACGATAGGGGAAGTCTCTTCTCCATTCGTCTCTCTTGAATGAGATGGAGTCAATTGAATCGAATGTGTTGACCTCAATCAAGTCGCAACTCACGCAGTGCAAGCCTGTCCGGCGCTTACCAGACCTGAGAGGGGCAACCGTCGGGGCAACTGGAACTGCATCTCAACATCTTTTCTCCAGAAGCACGAACCCTAGCTTCAGTCACCGTGGTTGATTGAAAGCCAAGGGGAGGGCACGCCAGAGATGATGCCCCTCCCCCAACGGTGCACCGGGGTTTATTCTAAAGGTCTGGTCAAGTTTTCATAATTTTTTGATGCTTTTCCTATTTTCTATAATTAATAGGGGGCTTAAATCATCTAATTAGTCTTTAATCAGAAAATGCCTAATATTGATCAATAAAATTCATATCAGAGTATACATTCATTTTATAAATGATACTAAGGTTTAAAACTATTTTTCTCACATTTATTCTCGATCATTTGTTATTTATTTTAATTAGCTGACCCTAAAAAGAAACATCATCATCTATATTGGATATTGACATTAATTGTTCTTCAAAATACTGATATAGGTATCCAGTATGAAGGAGGGTATTTTTATGGTTCTTGGGGTATTTTTGGTGGATTCTTTGGCCATAGGAGATATTTTTAAACACATTTCCAAGCTTTATCTATTTTCTGTAAATAAGTAAATGATTTACCTTGTATGGTGAGGCGCATGGCCTGATGAGGCGCTCCATGATTGGCCCACGTTGGGAGGCGTGGCTCAGCAGCCTAGTCTATCTTGGGTCAGTTGGTTCTTGTGTCTAGCATAGATTGGACCGGTTCATGGGTGACTACGCTCTATTGGCATCGAGTCAACTTCATGTCTAGCATCACGAATCGTGACCTGCCTGCTCCGCAAGGGTGATCCATAGTCGTCGCCGCTAGGGTCTTTTCTGACGAGCAACGAGCCAAGGTCAGGCCTTCCTTCCCAAAGCTTTGTACAACCAAAATCTTTAGGATGCTTCATGGGTCTAAGGCAGCTAGGTCACGACGGATTACTTCCCTCGAAGCATCATCTCAGCCCAACAGTTGCAGGTAGAAACAGAGCAAGCTAGGAAGATTGCGCATCCACAAAATTCAGACCCAACACCTCCTTCTCTGGATATCAGGAGCTTCTTCCAGGCTCACATGACTCAGGGGGGTGATTAATTTTGGCGGGGATGCGAGGTGATGCATTCCCCAACCCAATCCACTTTGGATGATGGTGGAGGGGTCGGCCACCATAGCCACTGCATGAGAGGGGAAAGGTGAAAAATAGTCTCCCTTCTTTGAGACAACATCCAGATCTCCATGAAGATTCCTAAGGGTCTAGAGAACTCCCACCTGCATCTGAAAAGTGTATCCATAGCCCCAGGCATGCTCCCCAATAGGTTGTAGGTTTGGTGGCCATCATTATCCCATCCACTGAGAAACTAAGAGTGTTGTAGGTTGCGGAAGGGATCTCTATTTGCTTTGCTTGGTCAGTGCAAAACACAATCATGGAAGGAGGAAGGAGGGAGTCCATCTCTCTGGTTCTCACTGATGGAGACGATGCTCGGAAGATAGCTTGGTCTTCTCCAAATATGCCACCACTCAACCTAAACCAAGGTTTGTTGGAGATCTCCATACTTCTCAGATCTGAATAACGTGCTAGACGAGTGTGGGGTGTATTATGGACTAGGTGATCGAGGTTGGGTGGATCGACATGTTGTTCTATTGCTCTTCCCAAATTTTTCGGTGGTTGAAGAAACCTCAATAGGCTGTGGGCATTCCTAAGAAAAGGGAGTAGGCCAGCGTGACATCAAAATCTCATGGATACTAAATCATATAACTAAAAGACTAAGGTTCCACCCCATATATTCCATTAATGTCTTCAACTTCAAATGCATACATCTTTTTATAGAAATCTCCAACCGTTCTCAAATTTTAAGCATAGGCTTATAACATCATAGTATAGCTTTCAACAAAGTTTGAGTCACTAAATCCATTACTTGTTCATGCAAATAAGTTCCCAAAAAAAAACTTATAGATGGGTGCTTAAAATCTGAATTCAACTCAATGAATAATAAGATCTTAGTCCAATGAGTCCAACAATATGAGTTATGATGTTGCATACCCTAAGTCTTATCAATTCACCAGTCAAGATCATTTTGACTACTAAATAGTACTCTTGGCCTAAAGATACCCAAATAATTTAACCAAAGCCATTCATCATATTTGAACAAAATTAATGTTGTAAACATCAATTGGGTATCTGGTTCACTTTTTTAGTGAAAAGAGTGTTGAATAACCAATTCCCCTATTGGTATCAATCCTCGAAATGACACACACATGGTCCTAAAATGCTATATTAGTTATCAAAACCCTAAAATCTGGGTTATCACAGATGGAGTAGGGCACTTGGAAATGAAATGGCCCTCTTATTTGCAGTTGAAGAAAACTGCCTTGGCATAGCGGCATGGTCCATTATGTCCTCATCTACAAGTCTTACATTTTCTCTAATAATTCTTTAGTTGATTCTAGTTATTTATCTGACCTCTTTACCTAAACTTCCTTTTCCTGATCCCTTATTATATCCAGGGTTAAACTTCCTAAACTTATCTTCATCAGTGGTGGTTAACCCTAGGTATCCCATGCCCGGAGGTTTCTTCATACCCTGATCTCTTTCAAGATTAAGGGCCATATCTAGGGCTTCGTCAATGTTTTTGGGATGGGAAGTGATAAATAGGGTTTTCAATTTGGCAGCTAGGCAATCAATATAATGATCCATGAGGCGTTCCTCGGTTCTAATGGGTGTAAAATGCTCTAGAAGCCAAAACTTCACACTGTAGTCAACCATCAAGAGGTTACATTGCTTGAGCTTAGTGTATAACCTCTCTTTCCTTCTCCTTACAGCTATGGGCATGAAGAAGTCTATGAAAATGGTTTGAAGGCTTCCCACTCCATGGTATCAACCTCTACTTCCTTATTCCCACATAAATTTTCCCACCATATTTTTTCTCCTCCCTTAAGCAGGTATGTGGCAAACTTTACTTTATTCTCAAGGGGTACCTCTAGGATACCGAAGGTGTTTTCTATTGACAAGATCCATGCCTCAGCTTTATCCATGACCTCAGGTTGGTCTTCACACCAAAAGGTATAAGGGTTCAGTTTGACAAAGTTAAGCATGATTACCTCCTTCTTTGAAGAACTAGTGTCAGTGGTTCCTTTTAGGGCAACAGTCTCCATAAAGTCTAAAAGGATTTTCTTCTATTCTTCCCACCTACCCTTAGCCATATTATTAGGATCATATTTACCAAAAGTTTCAATTTTTTTTCTCTTTTTGGAGGATGACTCTTCCGAGGCCTTAGAGTCATGACTTTTCGGGGCATCCTAAAAATTAGGTGAAGTAGATTATATTTTTTTCGAAACATATTTCATAATTTTTGTTAATGATTATTCATGGTCTTAGTGTCATGCTTTGTGGAGATACCTAAATAATCCTTAGTCAAGAACCAGTCATCCTTAGGACTCTAAATATACTGACTCATTCCTATCCTATATAGAAGAGAGAGATGAGAGGTAAAATCTATAGATGAGAAGGATCCTTAGTTATGGTGTGCCCAATTTTGTCCAGGTAAGACTTACATTGCCACAAGGTAGCCTCATGTGCTAAGCAAAGTAGCTCAGAGACTTTTTCCAGACCCTAGAAGATGCTAGTCTAGACACCTCCACCCCTTATATCCCTAACTCAAGGACTACCCTATACTCATAATAGGGTGAATGAGGTTTCATGTAGCTATGGCATGTGAACTCTGGCTTTGATACTAACTGTGACAACCCCAACTTCAGCATATTTTCCATGATAATATTCTATTGATATGCATGCACTCATATCAATAAGATGTCAAGAGGGAAAATTATGAGGAGTTGTGCTTTATTATCTACAATAAACACAAGTCATGTCGTGCTCATAACACCATATAAATGTCACACAAAACCATCATTCAAAAATAGGAAAAGTAATGGATTTTACATTTATTTGCTTGAAAGAAAAGTCTAACTACTAATAGAAAGGAGAGTACATAGGATAGACTACTCCTATACTTCAACTAGGAATGCATAAGAAAATACTATCTAGGGAATTAAAAGAGATGAAAGTCTACTATAAATCCTCTGATGAACTTTATTACTTCTTTCTGAAACTTTCACTTCAATTAAGAATTCTTTGTACCTAGAAAATACAAGAAACAACAGATCAACAATATGTTTTATGTACGTGGGTAAAAATACATACTTTTAAGCTTACATTACTGAAATAATTTGAGAAAGAAAATAAAGAGTAAAGAAACCATTTCTTAATGTGAGAAACACGGAAACCATTTCTTTTAGATGTGGTTTTGGTGTGATAGTACTACTAAGTGTGTCGGCACCTAATATACATTTATGTTGGCCATCCCCAACCCTTAGTCTATGGGAATTCATGCCCCTAAGTCTATGGGGATGTGATGACCTTCGTTTTAGAAAAGAGAGAGAGAATATCTCACTTAGTAGCTACAATCCATCTCTTTATTTATGTTCTCAATGTTATGTGATAGTATAAATATTTTACATCCAAGAACCATACACAATTAAGCCATGCAATATTTCATACTTAATTACACAGGAAAACTAGTGTTATATCTATATGTCCAACATACCTGATCTAATAAAATCTCGATACCAAGAGAGTTTACTAAGATGATGTGAATGGATTACCTTGAAAGGAACTTGAGAGTATGTCATTATTATGAGTCATTGTGACCCATGACTAGGGTTTTGACTTAATCAAGATATTTATGATCATCTTATGATTATGTATGAGTTTAATTATTGAGATCGTCTCATTTTAGGATTATACGGATAGATCTAGGGTTAGGGGTAGCTTTGGCTCATTAAACTCCTTTATCATCTAGAGAGAGAGATCAATATTAGGATTTTAAGAGGGTTTAGATCATTATTGGTTACTTCATTAGGGATCTCATGTTCTAAAGGTAACATAGATACCATTAGGGTTTATGAAATGAATATTACTAATATATCTCTATGGAAATCATTTTAAATTAGAAAAAGAAAAGGAATATTCACATAATTCTTTAGGACATCACTTTTTAAAAAGAGATCGAGTCTTGGTTAAGTTAGTATTTTATTTGGATTCCTCAGATATTATTGATAAATATGGTACATAGTTTCATTATTATCTGATATTCCTAGCATTTACTATGATTTTTCTAAGATAATTAGGATTCTTGATATTTAGTAAACAAAATAAAAAAAGAAAAGGGAATTACTTGGATCAACAACCCTATTCAACTAGATCAAGGGCTCAAATGGATCCTGGTAACTCATGCACACTTGCTGACTCGTGCCCCTTTGCTGAAATGGTGCTCAGGGATTGGTTGACTCAGGATGAGCTGGAACCACGTGGCCTATGCTTTGTCAGCTCCCTCCTTCCTTGTGACCATTCACCTGCTCCAACTCCATATAGGCCTATCTTGCCCTTGGATGCTCCTCTTAGCTGGAAGAGGTTGTAGGATCCTTCGTAGGGTGGTCACACGTTAGGCTGGCATTGCCTGGGGTTGGGGCTCCCTTGAGACTGAAACACCACTAAGGCAAGAGAGAGCAGGTCACTAGAGAAGGAAGGTTATGAGGAAGGAAGAAGGTGTGGGTTTGATGAGGTGTTGTAGAGTGTCACCTAAGGTTCCTGAAGGTTTAGGGGAACTTGATCGAAAAGAAGGTCATGTATCAGGGTGTAACAGAGGTGGAGTGGAGATGGGTGGAAGTCAGGGTCGGTGGCAGAAAGTGAGATGGACTCATGAGGAATTGAGGGTAGAGGATGACTAAAGGGAGGGTGGTGGAGGTGATGGGAGTCTTAAATAGAATAGAGGAGGTGTAGAGGAGGTAGCCCTAATTTGGAATCCACCGCCAGTGAGAGGCACAGAGCAATGAGAGGTGGTTCTCCCTGATCGATCAGCCCAGAGCACGTTAGGGGGCTTGTTGGGTTTGGTTTCAAGAGAAGGATAGAAATATCCCACCAAATCCATGAGGAGGTGGTTAGATTGGTTTTCATAGATTAGGGGTTTGGTGGCTCGACTGATGAGGGTCGAAATCGGATCTTGTGGGAGGTTGAAGACATGGTATTCCTTATTGGATCTTGATTAGATGGCTGAGATCAAGGTTCTTTTGGCTAAATTGACATTAGTATAATCCCTTTGTTTTGATGATGACAAACATTTCATTCTTGTCGATCTAACGAGCTACTTGAGTGTTTCAGGAATAAGGTGGATGGAAAAAGATTTGGGAAATCTATATGCTTGAATTATTGTTACTTCATGAATGTAATCAATTGTAAAACTTGTACAAACATATAATGTACAAGTACTTAGACATCATGTAAATTAAGCGTTAGATCTTCCCTAGCTAATTAGCACACTTAGATAGGTCATCCCCTTCAATAGTGTCACATATGCACACTCATACATACACTTAGCACTTTATTTGAAACATTGAAACAGGGTCAATCTTGGTCGACAAATTCCTCGACCGAGACACTCTCGATCGACAAACTCCTCGACCGAGAAAGACCCAAGTAGCTGTTAGACACAACTGCCAAGGTAGTTGGTAGTTGGAGATCAACGTTGCAAACACTTGCTCCAGAGAGTATGTCGGTCGACAAACCCTCGACCGTGTAGGACTCTCGGTCGACAATTCCTTGACCGAGATGAGTTATGACAGCACTTTCAGAATTAATTAACTAGTCGTTGCTAAAGCAACTTAAGTGTACCTAACGGCTAGTTAAGCACTTAGAACCCCCTAGAAAGTTTCTAGAACGTCCTTAATCACTTGTAGGTCATTCCTATAAATAGGACATGCCTTAGGACACCCAATCTCACTAATCTACACTTGTGATACACTTGAGCTTACACTTGCAATTGTCAATCTGTTTTGAGAAATTGAGCAACACTTGCATTGGATATTCTTCTCCTTGCTCCAATTCGTGTCCTATAGGCTAGTATCTCCTATCCACAACAATTACACTTCTATATACATTGGTTAGAAGATCAAAACGCTTGATATAGGAAATCAAGCCTTGAGCTGCAAAGTGGTATTGTAATTTCTATTCTTCCTTCTTGTTCCTTTTATCCTTTGTATTCTCCTTGCTACTCCTAGGGTTGGAGGCTGCGGATTGGAGAAGGTTCTTCTCAGTGGAGAAGGTGGACTTTGGACTACTTCAAGAAGGCTATTGCAATGGGAAGCTACTTCAAGAGGAAGGCTACTTCAAGGGGGATCTTGAAGTTACTTCAAGAAGGCTGCTTCAAGGTTGGTGCAATTACTTCTAGGTGAAGGCTGTCCGAAGGGTTTGGTGAAAGAATTGTAATTTTATGTAAAGTCCTTGCGAGGTAATAAAATTTAATTCTTTCAAAATCACGGTTGGGTAAGCAACCGAGTAGTGGATTGACTAACTTAGTATTTGCTAAGGTTGGAACCACTCTAAATCCTTGTTCCTTTATCCAATATTTTTGTGGTTGGTTGTTTGAGTTAAAATTATATTGAAATTATCATAAAACCCTATTCACCCCCCTCTAGTGGTTTTTCAGGTTCATGATCAATTATGTGCCTCCTCTTAACAAAGTTTGTGTGACACACACACACACACACACACATATATATATATAGAGAGAGAGAGAGAGAGTCAGGCTAGAATACACTCGAGTGTACAGATCACGTCGTACACCCCATTGGTGTTTGCCTATCTAGACCATGTTTTTCGTAAATCTAATCCATTGATCTTCATGGTTACAATAATAATAGGTCACATACAAAATTTGAACTCGTTTGGATGAGTGTAAGTCACTCATCCAAGGACAACAAAATCAACGCACAAAACTAATTTGAAATACATGATTTTTGTCTCCTTTAGATGAATGACCTATAAGTGTCCAAATGAGATAAAATTTATTATATAGTATGTTCTTATGATAATTAAGAAGATCAACGGTTTAGATGAATAAAAAACCATCTGGCTTACCCTAAAAAAACGGTTTATATTTTTCAAAAATTTATTGCATCTTCAAAAATGACTGAGGTGTACGGTGCCTCCAGTACATTCGAGTGTACACTAGCCTGACTATATATATATATATATATATATATATATATATCACACCTTAGTCAATTACTCGACTAGATTAGGTCCAAACTCCTTAATTAATGAAATTATCATTAAAATTTTGATCTTCAATAAGGGTGATGCCTCCGATTAGGGACATCTTGATATGGAAAAGGTATGAGGTTAAAAATCAAATATTTGACTACCATGCTATCATTGGTTTCTAATTACACATAATTTGCCTTACTATGCGTCTAGGGTTTGTATTATCTCAAAATTTGTGTGCACACATGGTCAAGACATTAGAGGGGGTAGTTTAGTGTATTTATGACATTAATTTGAGAATTAATTTATATCATTATACTTTGCAAGAGAGAGAAAATAATATCATAAAAACTCACTTTATCACACTATTTTTCTCCAAGCTTAGAATTCAACATTGCTATCTTCAGATCTAATTCATAGCTCAACAGTAGTATCCTACTCCACTAAATATATTCTTGCCAATTTCTTGTAGAGAGTTTATCATCAATTGTTCATAGAAGCTACAAATTTTATATCTTGTGAGAGTTGTAATTTCTTCTTCATCTCTTGTTCTCTTTACTTCTTCTGGTCGCTTCCAACTACTTCTTGTGAGAAGGTTGTGGGGAAGTTTATTGGAGCTACTTCTTGCAAGAAGGTTGCAACCAAGGAGGAATCTTGATTGCGATCTAATCTACTCTACAAGTTCACCTTGATCAATAGAAGGCGAGTTGTCTTGATCCACAAAATATACCTGTTCCATTGTGTATTTCGTATCAGCTAAGAAAAGGTATAAAATACATGTTGAAAATCCTAATTGGCAGCAACTAGGAAGTGGACTGATGTCTTTTGAATGAAGCACTCTACATCGTGTGTTATTTTTTGGTTGTGTTTATTTTAACACTTGATTTATATTTCCACTGCATTATCTTGTAAGCAAGTTACAATCTAACCTTCTTGTGGTTAAAATTGCACAGGTTTTATTTTATCTATCCACTCCCTCTAGATATGTCATGCTTGAAAATATTTTTTCCTTTGCTAGCTTAAAAGCAAAGCCCTCACTGCTACCCATGACATTCCTTTCCAGTAAAAAAGAATGCCCAGTCTATGTATGTGTAAAGAAAATACCATATTTCAAACATTTACCAAAACCAAAAATCAATCATTTTGTTTTAATCCTCGATTAAAACCAAATTGATATTAAACATAACATAATTTATATACACATATATACACACACAAACACACACACCACATCTATTAGTGATCAACAATTCAATAACTTTACTACAAAGTAAAAGTGTGATATCTTCAAAATTATATTTTATTTAGAAAAGTTCACATGTCATTTGAATGTAACATTTCAAACTAATTATGATAATAGTAAATAATGTTCAAAAGTTCAAATCAATGAAGTATCTTAAAAAGAGTGACTAACAAGAACATACAAGTAGATATGTAATATGAACTACACATAACTTTCAAGGATATGATTTTTGGCATTTTTATTTTGATCTTTCATTGATATAATGTATGATTTGGCTATTGAACTAACTAGACTGTTAACTAGACTAAATTGATTTTCTTTTCAGTTTTCCCCTAAACTCACTTTGATCTTATCATCCAAGTGAAAAGCATTGTTGGTTGACTTATCATACAATTCTTAAGTTGTAACTAAAGAACCTTAAGACCATGAATTGGAGTAACATCAATTTACAATGAGGTTGCCTTGTAAGACTTGTTAGTGGTCAAACAATGTCCATAAAATTGTTGCCCCAAGTGCTCAGTAGTTAGAAGGGGAGCCTCTAGACAGAAAAGCCCCTAATTCCACATAAAATTGGTTTCATAAACATTGACAAGCTTTATAGGGTATCTGTACCAAGAGGAGTAGATCCACAAGTTATCTTCACACCAAATATAGGTTTCTATGTATCAGTAAAATCTTTGGTTGATGTTGGGTATCACTACTAAACTTAATTAGTACCTTTGATATGTAGTCACTTGATGTTGGGTAATCTGTTGAATTAAAGTACCACCAACACTTTGTAAGTTTGTCTATATACTTACTATCTCTAATTTGAACTATATCATCCCATATACAATATTCCATAGCATGTTTCACCCTTCCTGGTAAATACCTCCTTGTATAGGGTCTACCGTTTCTACAACATCTATGACTTTATGGCTTTGTGATTATATCTTACTTTCAGTTAATTTCTTTCTTTTCCTAAATACTCTCTAGACTACCTAGTTGAACTTATGGAGAAATACTTAACTGGACAGATTAATTGATCAACATGCAGTCAACAATTCACTTAGCTTAATCATGTTAGCATTTAAGACATACTTCATTAACATAAAATAAAACAAACATGCCTATTAGATATCAAAATCTCATATGTACCTATCACATTTTGCGTAAAGGGTTGTGTTGGGTTTTCTTGCTAATCATTCGCATATAGTATCTTTCAAATATAGAATAATCTTCAAATTTGAACCTTGCCTGATATAATATATCATTTTTTGACAATTTACAACCGGTATACTTGTTTAGGTAGATCTCTTTGCTAACAATTGACTACGTTGGTTAGGTAGATCGCTTTTCTAATGGTTAATTTTCCATAGCAACCTTGTTAAGCCCTCTACTATTGGCTTCGTCTATCGTTCAGCAGACTAAGTTAGTTAGTAAAGATAAAACTAGACCAAAAGGTCAAATTTGAACGCTTATCAACCCCAACCAAAGGCACAAACACCATATTCTAAGTATTTTATGATGAATCTCTTGCTATGTATAGGTCTGAACTTATCAATTCAAGAAAAAAAAATCATACGTACATATTAGGATTTTATATGTATCCCCATTTTACTTGATATGTCACATACTTCATAAATATAAATATTCTGAATCAGACTTCAACTTAGACAACATTGCTAAAATATTTAAATTTAACATTCCTAGGCTAAATATATTATTTTCATAAAAAGCTATCAAGTTAATATATTAATAATTTCTTAGGTAGGAAATAGTACAAGCTTCCAATTAGGTTACATTTATTAGTGTCTTTCTAATACTATGATGTATACTTAAGCATGAACTGGTTCGTAGCAATATATCTTAAACCCAACCAATGATAACTGTTAAAATAGACAAACTACTCGACCAACTATTTTTTCATCTTGTATTGGTGTACCCTCTATATGTACCTCACATAAGCTGATATTATATATCTACTATATTTAATTTAAATTTACATGTGGCGCATGGCCCTCTTGGCTTTGTCCCTATCCCGTTCTCTTCTACATAAGAGCCACCTACCTCATTGCCCACCTCCCATCCACGTCCCCTGGCGGTTGTGAGTGACCTAGGTTTAGGGCTGAACTTTACAAGTTGGCATACTTAAATGC